>JAZHEH010000228.1:6582500-9082500 GCA_036589455.1 Ateles fusciceps | reverse complement strand
CCTAATGTAATCCTCTGGATGATAACTTACAGTTGGAAAAGCCTCCTCTTTTAAGAGGAGATGAAGAAGAAGAACCTGAAGGCCAGAGAGGTTAAGGAACATGTCCAAGGTCACACAGCTGATGAGTGGCCCAGGAAGCCCTCTCTCCTTCTCCTTTCTGCCCTCTTCTTCATTGGACAGATACTGGGGTCTGCGTTTGCAAGATAAATTGCCACAGCAGAAATTTTGTTTCATTGCATTTTCATTGCTCCATTGCACTAAACCACAAGCGTCCTCTGCTAATGAATTAATTCCATCCTATATTCATTCATTTGGCATACATGGCATATGTTCTGCTTGCTTTTCCTATTCAGCATCTCTAGTACCCAGACCTTGTCTTTTACATAGTAAGTGCTCAATAAATATTTGTTGAATGGCTGATTGATTTATTGAATAAATAAATATTGCTCAAGACCTCCCATGCCATTGCTACTCAAGTGCGGTCCCTACACCAGCAGCATGGACATCTCTTGAGAGCTTGTCAGAAATGCAGAATCTTGGCTGGGCGCAGTGGCGCACAACTGTAATCCCAGCACTTTGGGAGGCCAAGGTGGGTAGATCACCTGAGGTCAGAAGTTCAAGACCAGCCTGACCAACAAGGTGAAACCTCGTCTCTACTAAAAATTAAAAAAAAAATTAGCCAGCCGTGGTGGCACATTCTTGTAATCCCAGCTACTCGGGAGGCTGAGGCAGGAGAATTGCTTGAACCTAGGAGGCGGAGGTTGCAGTGAGCTGAGATCGCACCATTGCATTCCAGCCTGGGTGACAGAGCAAGACTCTGTCTCAAAAAAAAATAGAAAAAGAAATGCAGACTCTTAGGTGCCACGCTAGATCTACCGAATCAGATTCCCAGGTGATGCTGAAGTTTGAGAGACACTGGCATGTATATAACACCCCTTGTCCTGATGGCCCAAGCTTCCCTGCTTCATGGGTGAAGGAGGCTAAATTTCACCTACCTCCAAGATAGTGCTTTATGCCACACATCGTTAAATCCTATTGTTAAAATACCACCATTCGATGGTTTTTCAGTGTAGGCTGAATCAGCCATGGGTGGGCACCTGCAAATCCTTCTCCTTTGGTCTCCCTTTTCCTTTCCTTTTTCTCCCTCTGCCTTCCCTATAGGTCTGGGCCTATGGTCCTGGCTGATAGCAGATTTTTGAATTCTTCAGACCAGGCTCTGTCCTTAGCTACTATGTTCTCTCTCGAAGACTTTGATCTCTTCTCTCCAGGTGGCTTTGGACTGACCCAGATCTTCCCCCACCCCCTATCCGTTCTTGCTTGTAGTCCTCAAGAATAAGGACAGTGTGTTGAGAATGCCACATCCTGAGACAGGGAGGGACTGCCCCACACATGCTTTGAACCTCTCTCCTGTGGAAGTGGGATGTTCTCCATGCTTTAAGTCCAGCGGGTCACATGACCCTAAGATGTATAACCCAGGGAGTAAAGACTCCATCCCCGGCAAGCCTTGTGTGGCGATGCATGCCTGCAGTCCCAGCTACTGGAAGAGATGGGGATGGGGAGGCTGAGGCAGGAGGATTGCTTGAGCCCAGGAGTTCCAGGCTGCAGTGAGCTATGATAGTGCCACTGCACTCCAGCCTGGGCAGCCCGGTCTCTAAACGGAAAGAGAAGACTCCATCCACCCCAGCCAGCTCTCTTGAGCCTTGGGGAACTGGCTCACAGTGGATCCGAGGCTCTCCCCGCTGCCTCTCTGTAAGCAACAAACCTGCTTCATAGAACCTGCTGCCTGTGAGTGTTTCTTCCTCACTGGACTCAGGCATTGGAACTCTGCAGCCCAGGATGCAGTGGGCAGACGTGTTTGACTCCCTACTCCTGGTAGTTGGCATAATGAGGATCTTTGCTATGCCCCACGCAGGGGGGAGGCCTCGCTGAGGATAGCTTATTAATGAATCTGCTTCACACTCATGGGCAGGGACCAAGGGGGTGAAGAAGAAAGAAAACTTCATCCTCCCAAACATTGAGCCAAATAAGCCCTTACTTCTGTGGCCCATAGAAAAAAGACTCATGTTTTTTCTTTCTTTCTTTCTTTTTTTTTTTTTTTTTGAGACAGAGTTTTGCTCTGTTGCCTAGGCTAGAATGCAGTGGTAGAATCTCAGCCGACTGCAACCTCTGCCTTCCAGCTTCAAGCGACTCATATTTTTTCTAACTTCTGTTGTATAGCTAGGGAAATTGAGGCCCAGGAATGAAAAGAATCCCCATGTAGGCTGATGACACCAAACGCTAGTAGTATTTGGTCCTTAATAAGAAGATGCAGACTGGGGGCAGTGGCTCACGTCTGTAATCCCAGCACTTTGGGAAGCCGAGATGGGAGAATCACTTGAGGCCAGGAGTTTGTCACCAGCCTGGGCAACATAGTGAGACCCCATTTCTACAAAAATAAAAAAAATTAGCCAGGTGTGGTGGCGCACTCCTATAGCTGCTTAGGAAGCTGAGGTGGGAGAATTGCTTGAGTCTGGGAGGTCGAGGCTGCAGTGAACCATGACGGTGCCATTGCACTGCAGCTTGGGTGAGAGAGCAAGAATGTCACCTGTCTCAAGAAAAAAAAAAGATAAAGCCACTGGGCCAGATAATGCTTATAAACTTACATGCTAAGAGAAGAATTGCCTCTTACTAAGCCTGTGTGTTGTTTCTTCTTCCTACTTCGGATTGTGGAGCCCCACTGCCTTGGGAACAAACAGACTTAGCTGTGATGCTGATCTCACGCTCTAGCCTGTAACATTGCCAGTCTCTATCTGCCAACCTGCACGGAAGCTCCAAACTTGCATGATCCAGGAATTAGAGCAGGAGTGTCCAATCTTTTGGCCTTTCTGGGCCACACTGGAAAAAGAATTGTCTTGGGCCACACATAA
Organism: Ateles fusciceps; assembly: GCA_036589455.1. Taxonomy (NCBI): domain Eukaryota; kingdom Metazoa; phylum Chordata; class Mammalia; order Primates; family Atelidae; genus Ateles; species Ateles fusciceps. Next base: position 9,079,594 of record JAZHEH010000228.1, on the reverse strand, counting down.
AATACACTAACACTAAGGATAGCTGGTGAACTAAGAAAAAGAAAGAAAAATAAAAGAAAAAAAAATCGCAAAAAAAACCCTCATAATGGTTTAAGAAAGTTTAAATCTGTGTTGGGCTGAAAGCTTGATTGAGTCATAAAGCATTCAGTCAGCTGCTTGGTAGCATCCATGATTACATTACCACAAATTATTTTATCATGAACTGTAAACTTAAGTGTATTTTTCTTATTTTAATATTTGCAAATTCAGAGTGCAACTTATAATACAATAAATACATTTGATAAATTGCATTTTTTTTTAAACTTTCATTAGATTGATGGTGTGTGTTATAATTTCTGGTCTCTTAGAATTGAGGGAATATGACATTAGGCTCTAACAGAATGAAACATAGCACAGTTACTTTTTTTTTTTTGAGACAGAGTCTTGCTCTGTCACCCAGGCTAGTGTACAGTGGCGTGATCTTGACTCACTGTAACCTCCATCTCCCAGGTTCAAGCAATTCTCGTGTCTCAGCCTCCCTAGTAGTTGGGATTACAGGTGCCCACCACCACACCTGGCTAGTTTTTTTTATTTTTATTTTTAATGGAGATAGGTTTTGTCATGTTGGCCAGGCAACTGGCCAACTTGAACTCCTGACCTTAAGTGATCCACCGGCCTCGGCCTCCCAAACTGCTGGGATTACAGGCATGAGCCACTGTGCTCGGCCCATAGGTACACTTTAATTGATGATAGAAGGCTTAGGAAAAGTGGAAATGAGGATAACTTAATAATCATTGGGATAATAATACTACTTATTGAGTGATTATTTTATGCCAGTTATAAATTTTCTCCAATTCTTGGATAAGCTCACAAGGAAGATAATGTGACTTTAATCATGTTAAACATTTGTATATTATGGTCTTCATCCTGTGGCCTTCTTATTTAATAAACACTTTATTGAGATATAATTCCTATGCCATAAAATTCATCCTTTTAAAGAGTAGAATTTGTTGGGTTTTAATGTATTCACAGTTGTACCTATAGCTTTTTTAATCTGAATTTCTTGTGGATCTGATCTTACTGCCTTTTGTATCTACCGGCTTTCACTCATGGTGAATTATTTCCTTGTGGGTTTTTTAATTTTTAGATTGTGAGTTCATCTTCGGTAAGGCTTTGCATGTGGAAATCCTACATCAATTGGATAGAAAATGTGTCCCTTGGCCGGGCGCAGTGGCTCATGCCTGTAATGCCAGCACTTTGGGAGTCTGAGGCAGGTAGATCACAAGGTCAGGAGTTTGAGACCAGCCTGGCCAACATAGTGAAACCCTGTCTCTACTAAAAATACAAAAAATTAGCTGGATGAGGTAGTAGGTGCCTGTAATCCCAGCTACTCAGGAGGCTGGGGCAGGAGAATTACTTGAACCCAAGAGGCGGAGGTTGCAGAGAGCCAAGATCGCACCATTGCACTCCAGCCCAGGTGACAGCACGAGACTCTGTCTTAAAAAAAAAAAAAAAAAAAAAGAAAAAGAAAAAAAGAAAATGTGTCCCTCTAGAGGGATTATTGTATTTGCCCTTGGGTATAACTGGCCACCCACTTCCTTTTCCTGTTGTTGTTGTTAGTTGATTGGATTAGCGCTCCAAAACCATGGGAATAGAGTAAATTTGAATTCCAAACCTATGGAGGGGGAGATAGGGGTCATGGTTATGAATTCCCAAAGACATTTTCCTGTACAGAGCCCAGGTCTGGATCAGGATTTCTCAACGTGGCATTACTGACATCCTGGGCTGGGCACCTCTTTGTTGTGAGGAGCTGCCCCCTACATGGTAGGATATTTAGCTGCATCCTTGGCCTCTACCTATAAGATGCCAGCATTACCCTTCCCCCAAGTTGAGACAATCAAGTGTCTCTCTGTTCCCCTAAGGGACATTGCCAAATGTCCCTTGGGGGGGGCAAAATTGCTCCTGGTTGAGAACCTCTGGTCTAGGCAAACAAGCTTCCCCAACATTATGGAAAAAGAAAGAGAACTCAGAAAGTTTCCTTGCCACCAACCTGTGCCAGCCAGAGGATGTTTTCTTATTTTCCCAATTTTGTTAAGGTTGTAGCCTTTTGGGGGTTATGGATTTATGGGGTCTCGGTTCCAATTGCCTTCCCACACCTGGGCTCAGTGTCCTTAGGCAGGGGCTGGGGTAGGATGAGAAACACAGGGACAGTTCTTGTGCTTTGTGGTCCTGTTTCTGGTTTTCCTTCTTTATTTTTAGCTCCTATGGGTTTATCCTACTTTCTTGGAAATTTGTTTATACATTTTTTTTGTTGTTGAGATAGGATCTCACTCTGTCACCCAAGCTGGAATGTAGTGGCATGACTGTAGCTCTCTGCAGCCTTGAACTCCTGGGCTCAAGTGATCCTCCTGCCTCAGCTTCCTGAGTGTCTAGGACTACAGGCATAAGCCACCACACCTGGCTAATTTATTTTTACTTTTTGTAGATATCTGATCCTGTCATGTTGCCCAGGCTGGTCTTGAACTCCTGGCCTCAAGCAATCCTCCCACCTAGGCGTTCCAAAGTGCTAGAATTACAGGCATGAGCCACTGTGCCTGTCAGTTTATACATTTAGTAGACTGACACATTACAGTAAGCATTTCTGGGTATTTTGTAACAAGAGGAATTTTAGGTCATCCAATCTATATTGCCAGAATTGTGGGTCCCTAGGTAGGTATCATTATCTCCATACAGCTATGAAGAAACTGAGACCAAAAGAGGTTGAATGATTCATCAAAGACCACACAGCTGGTAGGTGGCAAAGCTGGGATTTGAAACTAGGTCTGTCTAATTTAAAAGTTAAGAGCTGTGTAGAATCCAGTGGTTTGGAAACTGGAAGGTGCATTCGTTTCCTATTACTGCTGTAACAAATTACTAAGAATATAGTGGCTTAAAACAATGCAGTCTTACCATTCTGGAGGTCAGAAGTCTACAAGGGGTTGGCAGGACAGGGTTCCTTCTGAAGACTCAAAGGGAGAACCCATTGTGCCTTTTCCAGCTTCTAGTTGCTGCCTGCTGTCATGGTTTCATGGTCCCTTCCTTGCTTCAACTTCTGCTGCTTCTGTTATTCCATCTCCTTCTCCAACTCTGACCCTCCTGCCTCCCTCTTATAAGGATCCTTGTGGTCACACTGAACTCACTCAGATAATCCAGGATAATCTCTCCATCTCAAGACCCTGGATTTAACCACATCTCTGAAATCCCCTCTGAATGCAGAGTAGCATATTTACAGCTTCTGGGGATTAAGACATGAACATTTTTAGGGAGGCATCATTCAGCCTATCGCGGAAGGGATCTAACAAATACAGAGGTTCTTCAATTTACGATGCGGCATCAAAAATTGAAAATATTGGCCAGGTGTGGTTCCCAGCACTTTGGGAGACTGAGGAGGGCAGATCACAAGGTCAGGAGATCAAGACCAGCCTGGCCAAAATAGTGAAACTCTGTCTCTACTAAAAATACAAAAATTGGCCAAGTGTGGTGGTGCACACCTGTAATCCCAGCTACTCGAGAGGCTGAGGCAGGAGAATAGCTTGAACCCAGGAGGTGGAGGTTGCAGTGAGCTGAGATCATGCCACTGCACTCCAGTCTGGGCAACAGAGCTAGACTCTGTCTCAAAAAAAAAAAAAAAAAAAAAAAAAAATTGGTCACTAACAAGAATCCTTAAGCTTAACTTACAGGATGGCAGATAAGGAAGCAGCTTGATACAATCCCCTCCACTTGTAGCAATAACTGGCTGGAAGAGACCAGAGACTCAGGTTCTGGTTTCGGCATCACCACAAAGCAAGTGGCCTCTCCTCTTTGGGCCCCAGGTGGCCTTCCCTCTTTGGGCCCCACTCTTTGCATCTCTGGTCATAAGGCATTCTTTCCTGCATGTCAGTGTCTCTGTTGTGCTTTCTTCTGCTTTTTATTCAAACTTATTTTTATTTTACTTTATTTTTTAAGAGACCAGGTTTACTCTCACCCAGGCTGAAGTTCAGTAGCATGATCTCACATCTCACTGCACCTTCAAACACCTAGGTTAGAGTGATCCTCCCACCTCGGCCTCCCAAGTAGCTAGGACTGCAGGTGCACACCACCACACCCAGCTAATTGTTAAAGTTTTTTAGAGACAAGGTCTTTCTATGTCATCCAAGCTAGTCTCTAACTCCTGGCCTCAAGCTCTCCTCCTGCCTGAGCCTCCCAAAGCTCTGGGATTACAAGCATGAGCCACCCTACCTGGCCTCTTTCTGCTTCTTAAATGGCAGCAATCGTATTGGATCTAGTCCAATATGATCTCATCTTAACTACACCTGGAAAGACCCTATTTCCAAATAAGGTGACATTCCGAGGTTCCAGGTGGACATGCATTTTTGGAAGAGACCATTCAACCCAGAACACCAAGTGAGAGGCACTGTGACCCATAACCAGAACCCTGGGGAAAGTAGAAGGACCCAAAGCTCTCCTTTCCCCACCCATGACCTGTACCACACATATGCAGGCTATGGCCTTGCACCTGGGCAGTGTGTGCTGGAATAAGCAGGGCAGACCCAGAGCTCTGTTCGGCTGGCTGCTGCTCATGGTTAGTGGCTCGTGATAACTGACCGTCAGGACCCTCCATCCAATGGTCCTGCCAACCCTGGGCAAAGCATCCTCCTCTTTCAGATAGGTCTTAATTGAGGAACGTATCTGTCTGTGGCCTCTGCCTTGGGCTTCCATCTCCCCCTTCTTTGAGTAAATCAGGACTCCCTCTTGGGGACTCCACTTCCACTTGGTCTGCACAATGGTTAGGCTAGAAGTGTACTCTCCTTCCCCCTGCACTCACCTCCCCCCTGCACCCACCTCCCCCTGCACTCACCTCCCCCCTGCACTCACCTCCCCCTGCACTCCACCTCCTCCCTGTACTCTCCTCCCCCTGCACTCTCCTCCCCTGCACTCACCTCCCCCTGCACTCACCTCCCCCTGCACTCACCTCCCCCCTGCACTCTCCTCCCCTGCACTCTCCTCCCCTGCACTCACCTCCCCCCCTGCACTCTCCTCCCCTGCACTCTCCTCCCCCTGCACTCACCTCCCCCTGCACTCTCCTCCCCTGCACTCACCTCCCCCTGCACTCACCTCCCCCTGCACTCACCTCCCCCTGCACTCTCCTCCCCTGCACTCACCTCCCCCCTGCACTCACCTCCCCTAACTCTCAGGCTAGCTAGGGCCTTATCCAAGAATTCAGGACCTGGTCAATCAGCATATTCCATCTCCCTGGTTCCAAAGATTGATTAAGAGTGAGCACAGCTGGGTGCGGTGGCTCATGCCTGTAATCCCAGCACTTTGGGAGGTTGAGGCGGGCGGATCACGAGGTCAGGAGTTAGAGACCAGCGTGACCAACATGGTGAAACCCCATCTCTACTAAAAATACAAAAGTTAGCTGGGCATGGTGGTGTGTGCCTGTAATCCCAGCTACTCAGGAGACTGAGGCAGGAAAATCGCTTGAACCCGGGAGGCGGAGATGGTGGTGAACTGAGATTGAGCTACTGCACTCCAGCCTGGGCGAAGAGCGAGACTCCATCTCAAAAAAAAAAAGAGTGGGCACAAGTCCAAGGAAGAGCAAATTCTTTTTTCTCCCCACTGGTCTTGAACCTGCAAGTCTATGGACTGGACCTCTGGGAACCATTTTGCCCTTGTGAGATGAGAACTCCTCTGAGAATGGAACTAATGTAGAAAAAGTAGAACCAAGAGTTAAATAGAGCGAAATGGGGTCCTGATGGCATCAACAGCACCTAGATCAAGCTGTACCTGAAGCTCTCCACTGGTCTTTTTAGCTATTTGAGCCATTAAATCCACCTCTCCCTTACTTTACTGGAGCTGATTTGAGTCACATTTTCTATCAAAAGTAAAGAAAGAGCATTAATTGCAGTTCACTCAGACTAATTGGAGTTGTATAGTATATCTAGTTGGAATATGTTTCATTTATCTTTGAAACAATTACGAAGCAGATGGCATGCTCCCTAGTGTCCGTGCAGCACCCTGCTGGAGGAGGCAGTCTCAAGAGCCGCCGCAGAAGTGCTAGTCCATCTGATCATGCCTTTATCCAGCAGATATGTTTTGAGTGTCCATTGTGTGTGTGTCTGAGGAGTGTTTTAGATTAGTATGGTGGCAATGGAGATAGAACCAATGGCACTGGGAGGTAAAATCAACAAAATTTGATATTGATGGGCCATCGGTGATGTGGAAAGGAGGTGTTCAGACTGAATCCTAGAATCCTAGGATTCCAGCTTGAGAAATGGAGCATCTGTCATGCTCTGAGCTGAGTTACACTAAGCATGACCAGGTTTGTTTTTGGTGCTGGGGTAAGGATTGCTAAAAAGAAAAAAATGAAAAATAAAAACAAAGGTGACCATGACAGTTTGTGTGTGTGTTGTGGGGAGACAGTGAGTTTGGTTTTGACTGTGTTTAGTGTCATGTCCCTTCACAGCATCCATGTGGGGGATGCAGGTCAGCAGCTGGACATCCAGCCCTGCGACTTGGAGGAGAGGCCAGGTGAGAGTTCTCTAAGTTGGGGGGTCACCTGCCTGTGAGTGGTGGCTGAAGTGATGGATGCAGGAGAGGCTGAAGGAGACCGTATGGGGTGAAAAATAAAAGGCCCTGGAGGCAGCCTAAGAGCAGCCCATTCCAAGAGCACAGAGGAGCTGAGCTATCCCCAGCCCTGCTCAATGGATGCCAGAGCCTGGCCCTGAGCCATCCGCTGTCCTGTCTAGTGAACTTCAGCTACCTGAGGGCAAGAATTTGTCTTGTAGCTGTGCAATAGGCTTTTCAGAGAAAGAAACTGCACCTGTCTTATACACCACCGAGGAAGATGCTTCAGATGTAGCCCACATCTTCTCTGCACTCACCTCCCCCTGCACTCACTCCCCCCTGCACTCACTTCCCCCTGCACTCACCTACCCCCTGCACTCACATCCCCATGCATTCACTCCCCCCTGCACTCACCTCCCCCTGCACTCACCTCCCCCTGCACTCACCTCCCCATGCACTCACATCCCCATGCATTCACTCCCCCTGCACTCACCTCCCCCCTGCACTCACCTCCCCCTACACTCACCTCCCCTGCACTCACCTCCCCCTGCACTCACCTCCCCCCTGCACTCACCTCCGCCCTGCACTCACCTCCCCCCTGCACTCACTCCCCCTGCACTCACCTCCCCCTGCACTCACCTCCCCCTGCACTCACCTCCCCCTGCACTCACCTCCGCCTGCACTCACTCCCCCTGCACTCACCTCCCCCTGCACTCACCTCCCCTGCACTCACCTCCCCCTGCATTCACTCCCCTCCCTCTCACCTCACCTCCCCTGCACTCACCTTCCCCCCACCCCCCCCCTGCACTCTCCTCCCCCTGCACTCTCCTCCCCTGCACTCACCTCCCCCTGCACTCACCTCCCCCTGCACTCCACTCCCCGCACTCACACCTCCCCCTGCACTCACCTCCCCTGCCCTCCCACCTCCCCCCCACCCTCCCCCTCACTCACCCTCCCCCGTGCATCCCCCCTCACGCCTCACCACCCCCCCTCCTCCCCTGCACCTCCCCCTGCACTCACTCCCCCTGCACCTCCTCCCTGCACTCACCTCCCCCTGCCTCACCTCCCCCTGCACTCACCTCCCCCTGCACTCACCTCCAGCTCCCCCCTGCACTCACCTCCCCCTGCACTCACCTCCCCCTGCACTCACCTCTGCCTGCACTCACTCCCCCCTGCACTCACTCCCCCCTGCACTCACCTCCGCCTGCACTCACTCCCCCTGCACTCCCCTACACTCACCTCCCCCTGCACTCACTCCCCCTGCACTCACCTCCCCCTGTACTCACCTCCGCCTGCACTCACCTCCCCGGTGCACTCACCTCCCCCTGCACTCTCCTCCCCCTGCACTCACCTCCCCCCTGCACTCACTCCCCCCTGCACTCACCTCCCCTGCACTCACCTCCCCCCTGCACTCACTCCCCCTGCATTCTCCTCCCCTGCACTCTCCTCCCTCACTCTCCTCCCCTGCACTCACCTTCCCTCCTCCCCCTCACTCTCCTCCCTGCACTCTCCTCCCCTGCACTCACTCCTCCTGCACTCCTCCCCCCACTCTCCTCCCCTGCACTCACCTTCCCTCACTCACACCCCCTGCACTCACTCCCCCTGCACTCTCCTCCCCTGCACTCACTCCTCCTGCACTCTCCTCCCCTGCACTCTCCTCCCCTGCACTCACTCCTCCTGCACTCTCCTCCCCTGCACTCACCTTCCCTGCACTCACACCCCCTACTCTCCTCCCCTGCACTCTCCTCCCCTGCACTCCACTCTCCTCCCCTGCACTCTCCTCCCCCTGCACTCACTCCCCCCTGCACTCTCCTCCCCCTGCACTCACCTCCCCCTGCACTCACACCCCTGCACTCTCCTCCCCTGCACTCTCCTCCCCTGCACTCCACTCTCCTCCCTGCACTCTCCTCCCCCTGCACTCACCTTCCCTGCACTCACACCCCCTACACTCTCCTCCCCTGCACTCTCCTCCCCTGCACTCACTCCTCCTGCACTCTCCTCCCCTGCACTCTCCTCCCCTGCACTCTCCTCCCCTGCACTCTCCTCCCCTGCACTCACTCCTCCTGCACTCTCCTCCTCTGCACTCTCCTCCCCTGCACTCTCCTCCCCCTGCACTCTCCTCCCTTGCACTCACCTTCCCTGCGCTCACCTCCCCCTGCACTCACCTCCCCTACATTCTCCTCTCCTGCATTCACTCCCCCTGCATTCACTCCCCCCTGCACTCTCCTCCCCTGCACTCACCTCCCCTGCACTCACCTCCCCGGCATTCACTCTTAGGTACTTACTGAAGAGCCCTGATTCTGACTAAGAGCTGCTGGCTAGGAAGCAGACTTGGTCTGCACAATGGTTAGGCTAAAAGTGCCAGGGAGCTCATGCCCCTGGGAGCAACCCTCACGTAATGTCCAGGGGGGAGTGTAAGCTGATGCCTCAGCTCCTCTGTCCTCAGGCAGGAGCAGGACAATGCCGGCACTTGTTCTCCACACTCTCCAGGGTCCCCTTCGTGACTGTGCCCCAGGTGTCCACATGGTGAGTTGCTCCCTGACATCCCTGCATCGCCTTCCTTCCCTTTCCTGTTTCACTGTTCCATGCCCCTCCAGTAGCTTCCTGTCCCAGAAACCGCCTCATTCACATCCTCACTCAGGCTCTGCTTCTGGGGAATCCAGCCTAAGACAATCATTGAGTTGGGAGACAGGTGCCTGGCTCTTAGCCAAATGAGAATTTCTTTTAATTTTTTTTTTTTTTTTTTTTTTTTTTTTTTTGAGACGGAGTCTCACTCTGTCACCCAGGCTGGAGCGCAGTGGCACAACTGCAGCTCACTGCACCCTCCGCCTCCTGGGTTCAAGCAATTCTCCTGCTTCAGCTTCCTGAGTAGCTGGGATTACAGGCGCTCACCACCACGCCCAGCTAATTTTTTGTATTTTTAGTAGAGACAGGGTTTCAGGTGTTGGCCAGGCTGGTCTCAAACTGCTGAGCTCAGGCGATCCACTCGCCTCTGCCTCCCAAAGTACTAGGATTATAGGCGTGAGCCACCATGCCTGGCCTCTTTCTAAATATATTTTTAAATTTCTTTATTTAGTTTTTGGAGATAGAGTTTTGTTCTGTTGCCCAAGCTGGAGTGCAGTGTTGCAATCATGGCTCACTGCAGACTTGAACTCCTGTGGGATCCTCCTGCCTCAGCTTTCCAAGTAGCTAGTACTACAGGTGTGACCACCGTGACTGGCCAAAATTTTTGTATTTTTTATAGAGACAGAGTCTCCCTATGTTGCACAGGCCGGTCTTGAACTCCTGGGCTCAAGCAATCCTTCCACCTCGGCCTCCAAAAGAGTTGGGATTACAGGTGTGAGCCACTGTGCCCACCAATAAGGACGTCTTGAACAACTAATGATTGTATTCATCCCCCGCACAGAGCGGGAAGTTAGTGAACTTTGGTTGAAATGAGAAACTGTTGAGCATTTATCCACACCAACTGCTGTGTACATGTCCACACAGCTCTCTGTTGTGGTCACCAGCCCGGCTGTACCCTTGGTCAAAGGAAGCCAAGTGAGGACACCCAGCTTCCATGGCCCACAGGAGCACCAATGGCCCCGGGTGCCTCAGCATGTGGGGGGTGGGGCTTTGTGTTCTTGGCAGTGGCCTCTGGGTGACTCCCAGCGTCTGTGTTCACAGGGGCTTCATCCTCGTCCACGGGATCTGAGAATGTGGTAGCCCTGGTAGCACAATCCCCAAGTTGTCTCTATGCTAACAAACTTGGGCAAATCAGCTTGAGTATGTGTGCGTGTGTGTGCGTGTGTGTGTGTGTGCCTGAGTGTTTGTGTGCTCGTATCTCGCACTTAGTGTCTGGTGTGTATGTGTGTACCCGTGTATTGTGCTTCAGTGTGTATTTGTGTGTGTGCAGTGGCTGCCTGTCATTATGCCGCTAATGGAAATACGGCCACGGATCGCAACTCTCAATTAGCTCCTGGGGCGATCGCTGTGACAGCCAGTTACCCAACAGCAAGGCCTAAAGGAATGAATTAATTTGTAGTACACGGCAGTTAGAGTCACCGCGTTCGCCACAGGGACTCGACAGCCAGAGAACCTGATTAGAGGAGCTTGGACCATTTGGCACCAGCAGGTCCCTGGGAGGCCTCTCCCTGAGTTCCTGACCTAGGAAGGGGATCAGAGGAACATCAGGGACATTAGCTGAGCTCAGGACTGTGCAGCCATCAACCACTCCAGCCAGAGGGCTCTGGCCAGCCCTTGGCCAGACCAAAGGCCCAGGGTGCCAGGAGCTTGGGAGGGTGGTGAGGGTGGCGAGGCCTTGTTTTTTTTTTTCTCTCTCTCTCTCTTTCTCTGCAAACAGAACCTTTTGATTGGTTCATTTTGTCTGAAGTGGGACCACATCTCCTCAAGGATGGAGTCTTCAGGGGTCAGCTAGGGAGAGCCCCAGGGCACCAGGGAAAGACAGAAGCCAACCATTTCTCCATGCATTTGTTAGGATTCTTTCCTTATTTTTAATTGAACTGCAATACACATAACATATAACTAACCATTCAGTGTACCATTCAGTGACATTTGATGCATTCACAATGTGGGCAACCACCACCTCTCTCTAGTTTCAAAACGTTTCCCTCACCCCAGAAGAACACACTGTACCCGTTAAGTGATCAATCCCCATTCCTCCTCCCCAGCCCCTCTATACAACCACTCATCTACTTTCTGATTCTATGGATTTGCCTGTTCTGAAGCTGGTGTGTCAGCGTGGCTAGGCTTCGGTCCCCAGTTACTCAGTCAACACTAACTGGAAATGTGGTAGCCCTGTCAGCAAATCCCCCCAGTTGTCTCTAGGCAAACAAACTTGGGCAAATCAGCTTGAGAGAGAGTATGTGTGGGGGGGGGGTGTGTGTGTATGTGTATGTGCGTGTGCCTGAGCATGTGTGTACACTTCTGCTCACACTTAGTGTTGCCATGAAGGTATTTTGTAAACACAATTAAAGGCTGCAATCCATTGACTTTAGGGGAGATAATCCTTGAAAATCTGGGTGCACCTGACTCAATTGGTTGAAAGAGGCTTCCCTAAAGAAGAGATTCTGCCTGTGGACAGCAGAGTCAGCCCACGCCCGAGAATTCCAGCCTACTCTTCCTGATGCCTGCTCTGTGGATTTGGATTTGCCCGGTCAGCCTCACAATCACATAAGCCAAGCCCTTCAATCTCTCTATTTATCATATCTAGCTCTCTGCCTACCTATTCTCTATCTATCTATTTACCAGTCTATCCACAGAGAGAGAGATAAGAGATGGCATATCTTCCTTTATCTTGCTTGGAGCTCTGCAAACCAACTGGCTCCTCTTTCTGCTCCTTCCCCCAAATGCAAGTACTTCCCAAAGTCCCTCCTTTGTTTGTTTCCTTCCTGGTAATAATAGCATCCAGGCACATAGCCCAGTCAATGTTTCGCTATCGTTGTCATCATTGCTATCACCGTTACAGAGTGAAAATTTTAAAGGAACACAGAATTCCATACCAATGAAAAGACTTACCCTTGACCAACAGAGTCCTGGGTGGGAGGGGTGGCCAGACCGAATTGTTTCTTGCCACTGCCTGATAAGAGTTTGCCCTTGTTCTTCTGCTCTCAGTGGAGAGGACACCACTGTTTCCTTCTCTCGGCAGCAGAAGCATCACCTCTTTGTACAGAATCCAGAAGGCTGGTAATTAAGTGTTGCATGTAAATAATAAAATACGAGGAGACATTGGCCACACAGACCCCACTCTCATGCCCATGGGTAGATGACAGCTGTGCAGGGACTGGAGGCACGGGCAGCTCTGCTTTGCTGCCCTGGGTGGAGGTGTGTCTTCTTCAGGCAGACGCAGAGGAGCAAGGAGGGGATCTGCCGTGTCACCAGAAGAGAATGAAAACATCCCTCGGTCCCGTTTTCTTCAGGTTTTGCTTTCTCACCGTCCTCCTTTATAATACCACCCTAGCTTCTCTAAAGGGCAACATTTACCTGGCGCCTCCATTTCCTCCTTCCAGTCTGGCTCCCCCCTCTCCTACTCTACTGAGTCAAAATCTAAGACATTAACCAGAACCCAACAGCCACATCCAAGGGCTGCACCCAGTTTCTCAGCAGCCCTCACGCTTCTCGGCCATGCCCAGCCCCTCCTTTGTGACACTTTCTCCCCGGGGCCTCCATATGGCACTGCGCCCTCCTGGCTCTCCTTCTTTCCCAGTTACTCTTGCCTCCCTCGATGGCTCCTCTTTCTGCTACTGCGCCCCAGTGCAGGCACTTCCCCAAGTTCCTCCTTTCTTTGTTTCCATCCCTTCCCACTGCCTCCTTTTGATGCCTTCACTGGCTTCCATAGTCTCAAAGAGCTCCTCGAAGCAGATGAATCTTCCCCTATCCATCTCTATTTCCCCAATTCTGGCTTTGCAAAAACGTGTGTTGAACTGTGAGTGGGACACTCATTGCCCCTGTAATGGTCAGGGTTCTCTAGAGGGACAAAACTAATAGGATAGAGGTATATATGAAGGGGAGTTTATTAAGGAGAATTGACTCACACGATCACAAGGTGAAGTCCCACCATAGGCCGTCTGCAAGCTGTGGACCAAGGAAGCCAGTCGGAGTCCCAAAACCTCAAAAGCAGGGAAGCTGGCAGTGCAGCCTGCAGTCTGTGGCCGGAGGCCCGAGAGACCGTGGCGAATCTCTGGTGTAAGTCCAACCAAAGGCAGAAGAACTTGGAGTCTGATGAGCCTGCAGTCTGTGGCCGGAGGCCCGAGAGACCCTGGCGAATCTCTGGTGTAAGTCCAACCAAAGGCAGGAGAACTTGGAGTCTGATGTTCGAGGGCAGGAAGCATCCAACATGGCAGAAAGATGAGGGCCGGAAGACTCAGCACGTCTGAGGCAGGAAAATAGGGTCAGGAGGCAGGGAGCCTACGGCCGATTCACGCTGACTTCCCAGAACTCAATCAAAGGAAAAACCCCAACTTTCCACACCAAAGTAGCAAAAGGACCGGAGGCTATTCCCTTAGCAAACCCTCTCCACATCTTTCTGCATGGCAGATGGAAAATCGAAAGTACCTCTGATTGGTTGCTTTCTGCAACCAATCAGATTGATTACTGGCCACTACTTCATTTGCATGGGGCGTACACCAAGGGGCCAATGGGAAACCTCTAGTGGGTATTTGGACCCTGGAAGATTCTGTCTCAGGGCTCTTGAGCCGCTGCTTGCCCCAATCCCATTCTGTGGAATGTACTTTACTTTTCAATAAATCTCTGCTTTTGTTGCTTCATTCTTTCCTTGCTTTGTTTGTGTGTTTTGTCCAATTATTTGTTAAAGACACCAAGAAACCAGACACCCTCCACCAATAACAGGTCTGCTCTTTCCAACTTCTTCTGCCTGCTTGATTCTAGCCACGCTGGCAGCTGATTAGATGTTGCCCACCCAGACTGAGGGTGGGTCTGCCTCTCCCAGTCCACTGACTCAAACGTTAATCTCCTTTGGCAATACCCTCACAGACAGACCCAGGAACAAAACTTTGCATCCTTCAGTCTGATTGAGTTGGCATTCAATTATTAACCATCACATCCTCCTTCCTTCCTTTTGCAAAAACCCTTCCAATTCCAGGTGTTGCTTTTGCTTTTCCAACCTAAACGTGCAGCTAGCATCCTCCTCCCTACTTTCAGCTCTATGTCGCTTTCTTACCCAACAGCTCTCAATGAGTGGTTGCCCTTTGCCCCATGAACAAAATTAACACACTTTACTATATTTAGTGTCCTTGGTAATCTGAACATAACTACCTTTTCGATCTTATTTTTCCACTACTCATTTGCAACAACTGGGATATATTTTAAACCCCAAACCAATACTTGCATATCCCACCTTTATAATTTTGTTCATTCCACCTGAAATGCTTTTCATCTAAACTTTTAGAAAAGTAACTTTTTTTTTTTTTTTGAGACAGAATCTCACTCCATTGCCAAGGCTGGAATGCCATGGCACGATCTCACTGAAACCTCTGCCTCTCGGGTTCAAGCGATTCTTATGCCTTAACTTACCCTAGTAGCTGGGATTACAGGCGTGCACCAACACACTCGGCTAAGTTTTGTGTCTTTGGTAGAAGCAGGGTTTTGCCATGTTGTCCGGGCTGGTCTCAAACTTCTGGCCTCAGGTGATCTGCCTGCCTCAGCCTTTCAAAGTGCTGGGATTACAGGCGTGAGTCACTGCGCCTGGCCAAAAAAGTAACATTTTTTTCAGATTATACAGTATATTGAAATGAAAATAAATAGACATAGCAGAGGTATCAGGAGCCGGGGGTGGGGGGTGGGGGAGATGGAGGCAGAGAAAATAAATAGACGAGAAAATCTGTGGGCCTGTTAATTCAGGATAGGCTATTAGCCAGAAGATGCCCCCACCTTCCCAGATATCATTGTGTTAGAATTCATACATATGGCCGGGTGTGGTGGCTCACACCTGTAATCCAAGCACTTTGGAGGCCAAGGCAGGCGGATCACCTGAGGTTGGGAGTTCAAGACCAACCTGACCAACACGGTGAAAACCCGTCTTATAAAAAAATAAAAAAAGAATTCATACATACAAGGAAGGCCAACCTTGGCTTATAAGGCTTTTCTTCATGTTACCAGAACCAATTTTCTTTTAACCCCAAATACTTCACTGTTTTCCCAAAGGACAAAGACATTCTCTTATATAACCTTAGTATAGTTATTAACATCAGAACATTTAAGATTAACTATTGGCTGGATGCAGTGGCTCACGCCTGTAATCCCAGCACTTAGGGAGGCCAAGATGGGTGGATCACGTGAGATCAGGAGTTTGAAACCAGCATGGAAAACATGGTGAAACCCCGTCTCTACTAAAAATACAAAACTTAGCCAGGTGTGGTGATGGCCCCTATAATCCCAGCTACTTGGGAGGCTGAGGCAGGAGAATCAGTTGAACCCAGGAGGTGGAGATTGCAGTGAGCCGAGATCGTGCCATTGCACTCCAGCTTGGGTGACAGAGCAAGACTCTGTCTTGAAACAAAAACAAAAACAATTATTTAATCAACAGTCTAGATTCAAATTTCATCAATGGTCCCTAAAGCAAGTGTCCTTTATAGCTAGTTTTCCTCTTCAGTCCAGGGTCCAATCCAGGATAACCTGAGGCATTCAGCTGTCATGCTTCTTTTTGTCTTCTGTGATCTGGGACAGTTCTCCACGTTTCCCTTGCATTTCTTGATCTTCACATTATTGTTTAAGAGAGCAGACCAGGCGGGGCATGTTGGCTCACGCCTGTAATCCCTGTACTTTGGGAGGCCAACGTGGGTGGATCATTTGAGGTCAGGAGTTTGAGACCAGTCTGGCCAACATGGAGAAACCCCGTCTCTACTAAAAATACAAAAACGAGCCATGCATGGTGGTACATGCCTGTAATCTCAGCTATTAGGGAGGCTGAGGCAGGAGAATCGCTTGAACCCAGGAAGCAGAGTCTGCAGTGAGCTGAGATCATACCACTGCACTCTAACCTGGGTGACAGAGGGAGAATCCATCTCAAAAAAAAAAAAAAAGCGGGGGAGCAGACCAGTTATTTTGTAGAATATCCCTCAATTTGGGCTTGTTGGATGTTTTCCATGATGAGATTCAGTTTGTGCATTTGGATAGGGACACTGTTCTCAGTGCCTCATGTCAGGAGGCACAGGATGCCAATCTGACCCAATATTGGTGATATTAACCTTAATCATTTGGTAAAGCAATATCTGCCAGATTTCTGTATTGTAAAGTTACTATGCTTCCCTCTGTGATGGATACATAATTTGTGGAAGGTACTCTAAAAACTAAAATAGCCTATTCCTCATCAAACTTTCACCCACTGGTTTTAGCATCTGTTGATGATTTTCAAACTCCCTCATTCCATGTGTATGTACTACTTGGCATTCAACTGTAAGGAAGAACTAACCCCTTCTCCCCCTGTCTACTTATTCACTTATTTATTTATATCAGTATGGATGTGGAGATTCTTCTTTTATTCAGTGAGTTATAATTCATTACTATTTTATTCATTTTGATGCTCAAATTGCCCAGATTTGGCCAGAGGGATTCCTTCAAGTGGATCCCTCTGCCCCCTCATGCCTCCTCTTTTACTTTGCTTTTCTGAGACCTGGAATCAGCTTTTTCTCCAAGGAGCCTTCTGAAACTTATTTGATTTCGGTTTTCTGGAGAGCAGTGGAGGGCCCCAGAAAGACAGCTGCTATGTATATTCTTCTCATCATGTGGCCTAGCTGGCATGCACTTCAAGTTCCCTTAGAGTCTATATAGTTTTACAATTCACGGTAATAATCATCTTATTTATTATCCACATTAGCTTCACGTTCACCTTCTGTATTTACTTCTTTTTCATTAAAGATTCAACAGTACACAGGCGCATGCACAGTTTTACATATGTATATATATATATACATATTTTTTTAACTTATTTTTTTGAGACATAGTCTCACTCTGTCACCCAGCAGGCTAGAGCGCAGTGGCACCATCTCAGCTCACTGTAGCCTCCTCCTCCTGGGTTCACTCGATTCTCCTGCCTCAGCCTCCCGAATGGCTGGGATTACAGGTATGTGTCACCATGCCCAGCTAATTTTTGTATTTTGGGTAGAGACAGGATTTCACTATGTTGGTCAGGCTGGTCTCAAACTCCTGACTTCAGGTGATCCGCCCACCTCGGCCTCCCAAAGTGCTGAGATTACAGGTGTGAGCTACCGCGCCCAGCCAGAGTTATAGAAAGTAAAAACTACAGACCATAATACTGGAAGAATGGAGACCATGGGCTTAGCCAAGGCTTTCCCCAGAGAGCCAGATGAAGAGCGGTCCAGATTAGGGGTCAGGGTCTTGCTGCAACCTCCAACTCCTATGCTCAAGCAATCCTCCAGCCTCAGCCTCCTGAGTAGTTGGGACTACAAGCATGCACTGCCACACCTGGCCTTTTTTTTTTTTTTTTTAGTGGAGATGGGGGTCTTGCTATGTTGACCAGGCTAGTTTTGAACTCCTGGTCTCAAGCTGTCCTCCCACCTTGGCCTTCCAAAGTGCTGGGATCGTAGGCATGATCTACTATGCCCAGCCTACCCGTCTCTTGTTTTTGCAAATAAAGCTTTCTTGAAATATAGCCACACCTTTTGGTTTACTTACTATGGCTGGCTGCTTTCACTCTGCAAAAGCAGAGGTGAGTAGTTGTACCATGTGGCCCACAAAACCTAAAGTATTTACTAGCTAGAGTTATATGGCAAAAGCTCTGGTTTAGATGAACAGATGATGAGAACCCAAATTTATAAGGAGAGCTAAACATTACTGAAATAAATGTGAAATGAGAGGCCAGGTGTGGTGGCTCATGCCTATAATCCCAGCACTTTGGGAGGCCAAGGCAGGTGGATCACCTGAGGTTGGGAGTTCAAGACCAGCCTGACCAACATGGAGAAACCCCCCTCTCTACTAAAAATACAAAATTAGCCTGGTGTGGTGGCGTGTGCCTGTAATCCCAGCTACTTGGGAGGCTGAGGCAGGAGAATCACTTGAATCCAGGAGGCAGAGGTTGTGGAGAGCTGAGATCGTGCCATTGCACTCCAGCCTGGGCAACAAGAGCAAAACTTCGTCTCAATAAATAAATAAATAAGAAATGAGAAGCCTGGTGCCTCTTAATTCAGGCTCCCACATACTGTTTAGAATAGACTTGCTCCTCACCAGGGTGAGATTATAGAGTTGACACGTAAAGCAAAAATCACACATGCCCACATTCTAGAAAGCCTCTTGAAAAGTTAGCATGTTAGAGACCGATACACCATTTCTCACCTAGATTCCTGCACAGCCAGTTTTAGCAGCATCTACAAATCTGTGTTGAGGGTTTCGACAACGTACACATGCTACTATAGGCAGCATCACCACTCTTGAAACCAGCAGGCTCTAATCTCCTGTGTAATCAACTGCAATTTTGAAATCAATCACATGTGGGCTAGCAATGTTTACAGGGAATAAATTATTAAAAACCTTAGAATAGCATTTTCCAGAAGCTCTCTCATTTGGAAAATTGCAAAAGAAAATTGAAGTGGGAAATGTTTTGCCAATATGAAAGCTAGGGGAAAAAAGACACCCAACTTTTAAACATATGTTGAAAGAGATTTTATATTTTATATCTATATTCTTGGAAATGATCTCAATTATTAGTGAGTGCCATAAGCACCCTCCAACTATGAGTGGTTGAAGAACTGATTTGAAAGACTGCTCCAGATATACTTGACATGCCATACTGTAATGAATACAGCAGACACCATTTCATATCCACTAGACTGGCAAAATATAAGTTGGATAATACCCAGTGATGACCAGTGTATGGAGACTTGAGAGCCTTCTACATTGCTGGTAGGAGGGAAGTTGATAAAATCATTCTGAAGAACAATTTGAGAGGGACTAGTAAAGGTACAATATGCCCACCCCACCACCCAGTAATCTGGCTTCTGTTTAGCTAACCTAGAACAGCAGTTCCGAACACGTGGCCCCCAGGTGAAGGGGGGATTTCTGAGATGCTTCTGAGGAGACCTGCAAGGTCAAAACTATTCTCAGAACAAAATTAGGAAACCAGCATGCTGGCTCACACCTGTAATCCTAGCACTTTGGGAGGCTGAGTTGAGTTGATCATGAGGTCAGGAGTTCAAGACCAGCTTGGCCAAGATAGTGAAACCCGTCTCTACCAAAAATACAAAAATTAGCTGCGTGTGGTGGCACGCGCCTGTGATCCCAGCTACTTGGGAGGCTGAGGCTGAGAACTGCTTAAACCCAGAAGGCGGAGGTTGCAATGAGCCGAGATGGCACCACTGCACTCCAGCTTATGTGACAGAGAGAGACTCCGTTTCAAAAAAAAAAAAAATTGAGATTTCAAACTGTGAGAAACTTGGACCTGCCGCCCCATGAGCTTGACAGCTTCTCAATAGCTAAAGACTCCTGATAAGGTCAAAGTTGCTCTCAGGCCAGGCCGGGTGGCTGGTGGCTGACGCCTGCAATCACAGCCCTTTGGGAGGTCAAGGTGGGTGGATCACTTGAGCCCAGGAGTTCAAGACCAGCCTGGGCAACATGGTGAAACCCATCTCTACTTAAAATACAAAAAATTAGCTGGGCATGGTGGTGCACACATGTGGTCTCAGCTACTTGGGAGGCTGAGGCAGGATAATCTCTTGAGCTGGGAGATGGAGGTTGCATTGAGCTGAGATCCTGCCACTGAACTCCAGCCTGAATTCATTTTTTGTGATATTGTGTAATAAAGTTGCCAGCATCTGACAGATTTGCAGGACTAGGTGAACTAATATTTTCCAAATATCAATGGAGTATGTTACAAAAATCACAAGTAAAAGATCTATTCAAAGTACAAGATAGATCAATGCCTTTTAATGTGATAGGGCACAAAAAGTGTACTAATATGGTTTCAGATGTCACATGGCAACCAGTCTTTAAAAAACTACCACTTGAAGTCACACGGTAGCTCATGCCTGTAATCCCAGCACTTTGGGAGGCCGAGGTCGGGGGATGACGAGGTCAGGAGATTGACCATCCTGGCCAACATTGTGAAACCCCATCTCTACTAAAATACAAAAAAAATAATTAGCTAGGCCTGGTGGCACACGTCTGTAGTCCCAGCTAACTGGAAGGCTGAGGCAGGGAATCGCTTGAACCCAGGAGGTAGAGGTTACAGTGAGCTGAGATCTCGCCACTGCACTCCAGCCTGGTGACAGAGCAAGACTTCGTCTCAAAAGGAAAAAAAAAAAAGCAAAGCAAAACAAATAACTACCACTTGTCAAGTTTTGATATATTATCAAAGAATATCCACAATGATCTGAAAAGACTTTAAGTTGCTTCTCCCCTTTCCAATTATGTAGCTCTGTGAGGCCAAATTTTCTTCATAGACTTCAACCAGAACAATATAGCAGAGTAAACAGAGAGATTTGTGAAAACAAAGAACAACGCCAGTACCCCTTATCTTAATAATTTTTTTTATTTTAAAGACGTTATTTTTCATAAAAATATGTTATATTGACATGAAATAGATGTATTGTTATTCTTTCAAGTAAATAAATAAATATTTTAAAAATTCTCAGTTGTAATTTATAAACTGTTAACTATGGCATTTGTTGATAGATACAACCCCCTTCAACAAAAGTTCTTTGTGACCTTCAATAATTGTTAAGAATGTAAAGGAAGTCCGGGCGTGGTGGCTCACACCTGTAATCCCAGCACTTTGGGAGCCCAAGGCAGGCGGATCATCTAAGGTCAGGAGTTTGAGACCAACCTGGCCCACATGGCGAAACCCTGTCTCTACTAAACATACAAAAAATTAGCCAGGTATGGTGGCGAGCACTTGTAATCCCAGCTACTCAGAAGGCTGAGGCAGGAGAATTGCTTGAACTCAGGAGGCGGAGGTTGCAGTGAGCTGAGATCACATTCCAGCCTGGACAACAAGAGTGAAGCTCTCTCAAAAAAAAAGAATGTAAAGGAATCCTGACATCAAAAGGTTTGAGGAGTGCTGCCACAGAAATCAAACTCTCCCACAAATTCACAGGGAGATCTGCAGGAAACTCACCAGGGCATTGTTTGAAATAGTGGAAAAATGAGATGGAGTAGAATTGTCCTGCAGTGGGAGAAAGGATTAATAAACTGTAATTTAGTCATGTAATGTCGTAATTCACAATTGAAATAAATAAATTAAATCTGTATGCATAAACATAAACACATTTTTAAAAATCACAGGATTTTAAAAGTAAATTGCAAGAGACTGCATAATTTGATGCTATTTATATTAAAATCATTAATTAATAAATGTTATTTAATTGCATGACTAAAATTATTTATGGATATATGCATATATAATAAATGTATTTAAAACATTCATGGAAATGATGGATACCACCTTCAAGATAGTGATTTCTTTTCTTTTCTTTTTTTTTTGAGATGGAATCTCGTTCTGTTGTCACCCAGGCTGGAATACAATGGCACGATCTCGGCTCACTGCAACCTCTGCCTCCCGGGTTCAAGCGATTCTCCTGCCTCAGTCTCCCAAGTAGCTTGAGATTATAGGTACCCACTACCATGCCCAGCTACTTTTGTATTTTTAGTAGAGATGGGGGTTTCACCATGTTGTCCAGGCTGGTCATGAACTCCTGACCTCAAATGATCCGCCCGTCTCGGCCTCCCAAAGTGTTAGGATTATAGGCGTGAGCCACCATGCCTGGCCATTAGTGATTTCTTTCAGGGCAAGTAGGCAAGAAAAATATAAGAGAATATGGCCTAGACTATATAAGTAGAATTACAACATTTCTTTCCCTTTTTTTTTTTTTTTTTTTTTTTTTTTACCTCTGTTGCCCAGGCTGGAGTGCAGTGGTGCCATCATGGCTTGCTGCAGTTCAACCTCCTCAGGCTCAAGCGATTCTCCCAGTGAAGTCTCCGAGTAGCTGGGACAGCAGGCACGTGGCAACATGCCCAGCTAATTTTTAATTTTTTGCAGAGATAGGGTTTTGCCACGTTGCCCAGGCTAGTCTCAAACTTCTGGGCTCAAGCAATCCTCCTGCCTCAGCCTCCCAAAATGCTGGAATTATAGGCATGAGCCACTGCAACCAGCCCCACAACATTTCTTAAAAACTAAACACCTAAAGTAAGTTAACGTGGGTACATAGGAATTTGTTTATATTGTTTTCTATAATCTTCTATATATTTCAATTATTTGGTAATTGAAAACAAAAAATCTTCAGTGCTTGATCATAAATTGCTTGTTTTGAAACAGAGGATATAATGTTTTCATTGTTGTTCGGTAAGTATCAGTTTCTCCCCCACTCCCAGTAAAGAAATATTGAACGTGTGCTTGAAGAATATCAGTGTAACCTGTTGATTCTTACTCTGCCTGGGGGAGCCCCGACATTTTCCTTTGGCCTTGTGATTAGGAAGTAGAACATATAGGAAGAACTTTCACTTCCTCTGTATTGTTTTAGTTCTTCAGCACAATAAGTTTTATCAGGGGAAAAAAATTAACTAAGCGTCCATTGTGAAAACAGAAAAAAGTTATGTTCTTTTGCTTTCACATTTAAATAATGTTGAGACCACACTTTTCATCCCACCATGTAAACTGTTTTTCTATATGACCTTCTTCATTTTTCAGTGTCATTAATCAGTCTTTGATATTGCTATTTTCATGGCTGCCTAAATCCCATTTTACAAGGTGCCATACGTGGTAACAAATCTTTCTGTTATTTTTAGTCACTTTGGCTGCTTCTAGTTTGGTCGTTTTGTTTTTTTTTTGTTTTTTTTTTTTTTTTTTTGAGGTGGAGGTGGAGTCTTGCTCTGTCACCCAGACTGGAGTGCAGTGGCACAATCTCAGCTCACTGCAACCTCCACCTCCCAGGTTCAAGCAATTCTCCTGCCTCAGCCTCCCAAGTAGCTGGGGTTACAGGTGCCGGCCACCATGCCTGGCTAATCTTTGTATTTATAGTAGAGACAGGGTTTCACCATGTTGGCCAGGCTGGTCTCAAACTCCTGACCTAAGGTGATCTGCCTGCCTCTGCCTCCCAAAGTGCTGGGATTACAGGTGTGAGCCACCACAACTGGCTGTTTTGTTGTTATAAACAAGATTGTGATGAACCTCTTTGTATATCATCTTCATCTTGACTTTTACTATTTTCTGAAATCTTAATGTTACTCCCCTTGGGCAAAGAATTCAGCCTTCCAGAGCCCCAGGCAGAATCAAAATGTTTCTTAGTGAGGGGGCAATATATCTCCCCAGGACATTTGGCAATGTCTAGAGACATTTTGAGTGGTCACACTGGAAGATGGAGGGGCAGGTGTTACTACTGGCATGCAGTGGATAGAGTCCAGGGATGCTGCCTGTTAGAAGGGATTGCTAAATACAGTAGGAGGTTCTTCTTCAAAGGTTTAGCTTGTTTAAGTGCCCTTGTCCTTTGTTCCCTGCTTTCAAGGCCAGACTTCCTTACTCTCTATGTTCCCCCAGCCCTGGTCAACAACCATCCTGCCAGTCCTTATCTGTAGAGTCCACATTCAACATCTGCTACCCACTCTGTGAATTACCCCTCCCATCGCAACAGCTACTCCCGCCAAAACTGATCTTCCTGCCTTCCCACTGGTGTAACCACATTCCTGCACTTTTCAAGTTAGCCAATAGGGGAATGACACAGCAATAGGGGCTAACTGCGTCAGGGTTAAGAACTCTTCCCCTTCCCTGTTCAGGTGTGCTCTTGCCATTGCTCTATCTGGAAGATGTGCTCTTTTATAGAAGTAAATTGCCTTGCTGAGAAAATTATTTGTCTGAGTGCTAGTCCTTCTTTTTGGCACCGAGGAATAAGCATTTGTTCCTAACACTGCCGAACATCCTACCATACACAGGACTTCCCAGAACAAAGAATTATCTGACCCAGAATGGCAACAGTACTGAGGCTGATAAACCCTGCAACAGAAACATCACTAAAGTTCCTTCCTGCCCTGGAAATTACTGGGGGATTTCTGGAAGTACTCATTGTCTGAAAGGGGATGGAGAATGTGTTCTCACTGAGGATTGGGAGCCCTTGAGGTGTATGGGCCTGAGGCATTTCCCAATCTGCTCTGACTCCTGCAATCACCTTGGGCCTTTGTTAAACAAAAACTCTCCCTGGAGCATCTGGCTCTAAAAATTCAGGATGGAACCTGGTGGCTCACACTTGTAATCCTAGCCCTTTGGGAGGCTACCTGTAATCCTAGCACTTCAGGAGGCCAGGCAGGTGGATTGCCTAAGCGCAGGAGTTCAAGACAAGCCTGGGCAACATGACAAAACCCCAGTCTCTACTAAAAATACAAAAATTAGCCTGGCTGGTGGCACACGCCTATAATCCCAGCTACTAGAGAGGCTGAGGCTCGAGAATCGCTTGAACCTGGGAGGTGGAAGTTGTGATGAGCCAAAACTGAGCCACTGCACTCCAGCCTGAGCAACAGAGCAAGACTCTGTCTCCAATAAATAAATAAATAAAAATAAAAAATAGAACTTCAGGATGAAATCCCAGGGTTCTGTGCCTTTACCAAGTGCCCCAGGCGAATCTAAGGCAGACCCTGCTTAGAGCCACAGTTCCCACTTGCCTCCTCTTCAAAATCTCTTGGGGGTGGGGGTATTTCTAAACAAGGTTTGGAGTGAAGTAAAAGAACCTGCATTGTTTTGTATTGGTTTGTTTTAAGCTGCAAAGGTGATTCTGATGAATCCAGCTTAGAAGCTTACATCAGCTTTGGAGGACATCTGTGGGAGTTACCTGGGCACCCCATTCACTCATTCATTCCTTCATTTATATACAAGGTGATAGGATTAAAGAGATGACTTAGACATAGTGTCTTTGCTGTCAAGGGCTCAAGATCTAATGGAGACCAGCATTAGATCTGGTCTCCATTAGAGACCATTAGCAGCTCGTTTACAATTCAGCTGCCTGTGACAAAGGCAGGAACAAAATTTTTTGAGAGCACAGAGGAGGGAGGGGCCCACTGTTCCTGAGGGCTTCATGGAGGAGGCTGACTTTTGCAGCAGGTCTTAAAAGAAGAAAAAGGAGCTCTGGGGAGGAATCCTGTATTCTCAAGGACAAAAACAGTGGGAAGAGGCTGCAGGGGCACAAAAGCAGGGAGAGAACTTGGCCCCTCTCGCACAGTTGGCATTTTCAAGCGAATCTGAAACTGGACAATGCAAATAATATAAAGTCCGACTTGTGCAAAATTTTGAAACGAGGCAGATCCTACTTTATATCTATTCCTGGGGGAAAACTTGTCTTGAATTCTGTGAGTTTGAAATTAGAAGTGGTTTGCAGGAATGCACCACTCACATAAAAACTAGCCTGCCCAGGCTGGGGCAGTGGCTTTACTCCTGTAATCCCAGCACCTTAGGAGGCTGAGGCAGGCGGATCACGAGATCAAGAGATTGAGAACATCCTGGCCAACGTGGTGAAACCCTGTCTCTACTAAAAATACAAAAATTAGCCAGGTGTGGTGGTGGTTGCCTGTAATCCCAGCTACTTGGGCGGCTAAGGCAGGAGAATTGCTTGAACCCAGGAGGCAGAGGTTGCAGTGAGCTGAGATCACACCACTGCACTCTAGCCTGGGTGACAGAGCAAGACTCTGTCTCAAAAAAAAAGAAAAGAAAAAAAAGAATTAATTGGGAGGCCATTGGGCTGAGATAGCTCCAAAGTGCCTTGGGTTCCTAAGTAAGCAACTGAAACCTGACTCGAAATTAAGAGTCATAGTCCAAGAAAACACAATTTAATAGACTAGGTACAGTGGCTTATGCCAGTAATCTCAGCACTTTGGGAGGCTGAGGCAGGAGTATCTTCTGAGGCCAGTTCAAGACCAGTCTAGAAAACATAGACCCAGTCTCTCCAAAAATAAAAATAAAAAAATTTAAACATTAATAAAAAGAAAACACAACTTAAGCTTAACCAATCAGACACTGCCAACAAATCTCTAGCTAGAGACTTCACCAATCAGAAACCAACTGATCTCTGAGATTTTCCACTTTAATCAATCAAATCTTTTTTGTCTTGCTTCTGCAAATACCTTATAAAAGTTTTCACCTTACACCCCTTCAGTAGAGCCCTGAACCACCTGGGGTCTTAACACTGCCCAACTCATAAATTGCTGTTTGCTCCAATAAACTGTTTAAAATTGTAATGTGCCTGTTTGTGTTTTAGTACAGGCGGTTCTACAGTGTAGTAGAAGGTGATAAAGACACTGGAGTAAAAGAAAGCCCAGGTGGGACAGGGGATGCTGGCTAGGTGTGTGCGTGTGCATGCGCGTGTGTGTGTGTCTGTGTGCGCACATGCTTAGCTGCACAAATTAGGGAAAGCCTCACTCAGAAGATGACATTTGAGGGTTTCTTTTAAATCTCATGCAACTATCTCCAGTCATATTTACATGTGCATGTTTTGCATGAAGAGTCTTTTTTTGTTTTTTGCTTTTTTTGAGACAGAGACTCACTTTGTTGCCTGGGCTGGCGTGCAATGGCACGATCTTAGCTTACTACAACCTCTGCCTCCGGATTCAAGCGATTCTTCTGCTGAAGCCTCCCAAGTAGTTAGGACTATAGGTGCATGCCACAATGCCTGGCTAAGTTTTGTATTTTTAGTAGAGACCAGGTTTCACCATGTTGACCAGGCTGGTCTCAAACTCCTGACCTC
Organism: Ateles fusciceps; assembly: GCA_036589455.1. Taxonomy (NCBI): domain Eukaryota; kingdom Metazoa; phylum Chordata; class Mammalia; order Primates; family Atelidae; genus Ateles; species Ateles fusciceps. Next base: position 9,052,844 of record JAZHEH010000228.1, on the reverse strand, counting down.
AAGTGATCCACCCCCCCCCTCAGCCTCCCAAAGTGCTGAGATTACAGGCATGAGTCACCGCGCCTGGCCTGAATGAGTATTTTCTCAGCAAGAATAGTAGAATAGTAACTCCTCTAGAGACAGAAACCATCTTGCCCGCCTCTTCCATTGTTTAGCATAGAGTTGGGCTCCTTGTGAATATTCAAAAATATTTTCTGGATGAATGAATAAAAAAAGAAATGAATGAATAAATAAAAATGGAATGAATGAATGAAGAAAAAAACGTCTTGCCATCTTGAAAGTGGGCATCTCATCCAGCTGTTCTGGAATCTTTGCATTCACTGCCCTGGCCCAGCCAGAGACCCTCCCTCTTACAGTGGGAAAAAATAAATGTGTCTTGGGAATAGGAAAACCCAGGGTGGGACGGGACAGGAAGGGCTGGTCAGTGAGGGGAGGGGTGAGGTGGAGGAGGTAGAGAGGAGAAGGAAGAGCAGGAAGAAGCAGGAGGGCAGAAAACAAAAGCTCAATAAGACCAGCGGGAGGTGACGGCAGCCAGCCAGGGAGCACTCCTCCCTTGATTAGAATTCATGAACTCCCCCTCTTACATTAAGTCTTTATATGACACCTGGCCTTTAATGCAAAGCTGGCTGCGAACATTAAAAATTAAAAGCCGAAGGTAGGCTACATCCATCTCTGATAGCGCAGCTCCCCTCCTATCTGAGGCCTGCACAAAGCTATTACACATTGATAAATTATTTTGGGTAATAGCCGAGATATTACATTGTTTCTGAGTGAAGGTAAAATCTCTCCCTGACACGGGCATTTATCAGGAATGCCTTTCATCCTATTTATTATGGGCCAGCTGAGCGTGGGGCTGTGGCTGGCTGGGGTGCTGGGCTGGGACCCTTCCCCATCCCCTCCCGCTGCTCCCTCTATCACTCTCTTGATGAGGTATTGATGGGGCTTGTGACAAGTTAATTATTAGCTAAAGATATGCAGATCACTGTAAAAGGGGTGGGCTCCGGGGAAAGAGGGAAGTTTGGTTATTGAACGGTCAGATCCCTTCCAGGCCTGTTGTGCAGAAGCCTTGGTTCCAGGCCTGGGCCCGGTCCCACCTGGTATCCCTGAGTACAGCCAATCAGAATTGCTGAAAGCCAGGCCCCCGTGGCGTGTACCTGTAATCTTGTAATCCCAGCTACTCATGAGGCTGAGGCAAGAGGATGGCTTGAACCCATGAGTTTGAGACTAGCCTGGGCAACATAGTAAGAGTCCATCTCTAAAAAAAAAAAAAAGTATATATAAAAATCTCGCGCTCGCTTCGGCAGCACAGATACTAAAATTGGAACGATACAGAGAAGATCAGCATGGCCCCTGCGCGAGGATGACATGCAAATTTGTGAAGCGTTCCATATATATATACATACATATATATAAATTTAAAAAAAAATCTCATTCGAGTTGGCAAAAAAAAAAAAAATTGCTGAGTATTTGTTCTGTAAAAGGGTAGGGGGCTTGGAGGGCTTTACCACGCAGCCCCTCCCAGCAACACACCCAGCAAAGGTGCATCCGGATCGCGAGTCTGCACTAGAAGCGCGGTCTCCTGCTGCAGAGCGCAACACTGGTAATGTCTGCTGCTCCTGCCCTTCCTTCTCCTGCTCCAGCCTGCACACCATCATCCCAAACTCCATCACAGCGTCCTCCGTGCTGACGGTGTAGGGGAAAGAGCCAGCCTTTGGAACCTGGGTGTGCTCATTGGCTAGTAAACTGTCTGTCTCCATTTCCTCTCCTGTGATGGGGTGTGATGATAATGCCAGCCTCTCGGGGTCGCTGTTATGAAGTGTTGCCTTGGGATTGGCTGGGCATCCCCGTGGAGCCTCCTGGGTGGAGTGGGAGACTGTGGATTGACACATGAGTGCGGGTGCAATGCCGCCGAGTCATAGCAGCTGCAAGGACTGGCTGCTTGGTGTGGGCTACTCAGGGGTCCTCCATCCACAATCCCTTTAGGAAGAAGCATTCCTTCCAGAAATATTACCGAGTGCCTTCTATCTTCTAGGCATGGGGCTAAGTGCGGAGTAGAGAATAATGAACGTAACAGATCTGGTTCCTGCTCCCCCACGGGCACAGTCCCGGCGATTTTTGTCCCCCGGGGGGGTAGGTTCACTCACAGGACTTACAGCCCTGGATCTGAGTCATCTCCAACTTCCACAGAGTCCTTGGCACATAGTGGGTGCCAGCTAATATTTCTGGAACGAATGGATGGATGTTGGAATTAGGCAATGTTGAGCCACAGGTGGACAGGTGTATGCTTGCTGAGCCTCATGGAGGGTGGAGGTATGATTAGGACCTGCTTTCTAGGAAAGAAAGGCTGCCAGCTAAGCTTGGGGAAACTGTCCATCTCCAAGCCCCAGTCAGGTAAAGAGACAACCCAGCAAAAAGGAAAGAAGTGTCCACTGTCACCGGATGTAAGCTAGCCAATGAAGTCCCCCATTGCTGCTGGCAGAGCCAGAGCCACCATCCTCTTTTGTGGCATTTTTGCTTAATAACCAGACATCTGCAGAACCTGCCAACCAGCAGGAGGTGGAGGGGAAGGTCACCCCCAGGGCATACCCTCCTTCTGGACTCAGCTTTCTACTCTGTCTGGGAGGTGGCCCAGAGTGGAGGGCAGGTGGGTGCTAGAGGAGGCCTGGGAAGGGTGGGGCTCAGGTGTCACTCTAGTCATGCTACACAAATCTGGCTGGCCATGTCTCCAGTCTGCACCCCTCAGGGGCTCTCTGGAACTTGAGTGGGGGCCTACTGCTTCTCAGTTCTGGCTTCAGCCTTGGCTGCTATCTTTCTAGTCTCCTGACTGCCCCTCTGCCAACCAGGACCAGCCCTGCCCAACCCTGCACCCAACCCTGTTCCCAAAGCCCAGCAAGGACGTCTGGACCCTGATGATGGATGGACTTGGGCGTCTCTGACAGTACCGGCCCCTGACTGGCTATGTTGTGGATTCAGCTGTCGGGCTGACTCAGCTCCTTCTCGATGGAGTGTTTTCCTGTTAGGAGAAGCACGAGTCTAAAACAGTAGTTCCCAGACACTGTGCGGGCTGTTCCTGTCTCCAGCCATCGCTGTCCACTGCTGAGAGTGGTCCTTGTTCAGCAAGTGTGATGAGGCAGAATAAAGATGGAGACCCTGTTTTAAAAAGCTCAGTATATACGGGGAGGCGGAGGTTGCAGTGAGCCGAGATCGTGCCATTGCACTCCAGCCTGGGTGACAGAACGAGACTCCGTCTCGATAAACAAATATTTTTAAAAGTTCAATATATAAACCAAAATGAAAAGCCAACCAGGAAAAACCTAGGGTTAGCTCAGTGACAGAGTGGTACACATTAATGACGACAATGACAATGATGATGATGATGACAGCAGCTAACACTTACTGAGTGTTCATTCACTGTGTGCCAGGTACTATAATAAGCAGTTTGTATTCAGTCTTGCATTTAATCCTCATAAAAACCCAGAAAGTGGATATTACAGAGGCTGAGAGAGATCAGCAGTGAGGGTAGAGATGGGATTTGACCCTGGGTCTAACTCTACCCTGGGTCTAACTTAAGCATTCACTGAAAAGGATTGTTGTTGAGATGGAGTCTCACTCTGTTGCCTAGGCTGGAGGGCGGTGGCACGATCTCAGCTCACTGCAACCTCCGCCTCCCAGGTTCAAGTGATTCTCCTGCCTCAGCCTCCTGAGTAACTGAGACTACAGGCACATGCTGCCACGCCTGGCTAATTTTTTGTATTTTAGTAGAGACAGGGTTTTACCGTGTTGCCCAGGCTGGTCTTGAACCCCTGAGCTCAGGCAATCCTCCTGCCTTGGCCTTCCAAAGTGCTGGGATTACAGGTATGAGCCACCGCACCCAACCTGTTGTTGTTTTTGAGATGGAGTCTTGCTCTGTCACCCAGGCTGGAGTGCTGTGGTACCATCTCTGCTCACTGCAACCTCTGCCTCAATTCTCCTGCCTCAGCCTCCCGAGTAGCTGGGATTACAGGCTTCTGTCACCACTCCTGGCTAATTTTTGTATTTTTAGTAGAGACGGAGTTTCATCATGTTGGACAGGCTGGCCTTGAACTCCTGACTTCAAATGATCCGCCCACCTCAGCCTCCCAGAGTGCTGGGATTACAGGCGTGAGCCACCACACCTTGTCACTGAAAAGGATCTTAGTGACCAGCCACTCCATCACTTCATTTTCTATAGGAGGAAAACTGAGGTCCAGAGAGGGAAACCTGTCACCTAGAATCAGTGGCAAAGCTGTGACTGGGTTCCTCTAAGTGTCCTAATTTTAAATCTAAAGTTTTTCTCTGTGAACTAGAAACACAGCTCTCTTCCCTCTCTCCTGTCCCTCCAAGGCCGAGGGAGATCATCAAGGCAGGGAGAAAGGGAAACCAGGGCCAGGAGAGCTGGGATCTGGATGTGAGCAGAACGATGCCAAACACATAGGCATAAGCTTGAGCCCCAGGGAGCTCCGGGGGCTGGTTTTAAAGAGAGAATCAGGGGTCAGGGGCCAACAGAGCAGCTGGAGGCAGGGCACATGCAGGTTCTTGAGGGTCACGGTGGGTCAGGGTCCAGGAAAGCAATGAAGACAGTAACCAGGATGCCTCAGTGTTTAGAAAACATTTTAAAGAGCCGGGTGCAGTGGCTCATGCCTGTAATCCCAGCACTTTGGGAGGCCAAGGTGGGCAGATCACAAGGTCAGGAGTTTGAGACCAGCCTGGCCAATATAGTGAAATCCCATCTCTACTAAAAATACCAAAAAAAAAAAAAAAAAAAAAAAAATTAGTTGGGTGTGGTGGCGGGCACCTGCTGTAGTCTCAGCTACTTGGGAGGCTGAGGCAGGAGAATCGCTTGACCCAGGAGGCAGAGGTTGCAGTGAGCCAGGATCGTGCCATTGCACTGCAGCCTGGGTGACAGAGTGAGACTCCAAAAAAAAAAAAGAGAAAACTTTGAAAAGAAGCTGGAAGAACCAGGCATCTGCTGAGGCAGGAAAGACCCCAGGGCCTGAGATAGAGCCACCCAAGGAATGCAAGAGACCCAGGCAGGTGCCAGCAGCAAGAAACAGAAATTGAGGGGGCATTGTGAGGCCCAGCGGTGAGAAGATGAGTGTCCTTATTACCGACAGCAGAAAAAAATGCAGGCAGCCAAGTTGGAGGGATGGGGGCACTAAGAAGACATGAGGAGGAGCTGGGGCCATGGCCTTCACAACCTGCCAGGTATCTGCAGCAACCTGACTGAGAGCTGGTGGCCAAGCCTGGGACAGTTTCTTAGTTCAGAGTTGATGGCTGGGGAAGGAAACAGAGGTCAAGAGTATCTTAGAAGTTTTTTCTAAGCATTTAATAACTATTTTTCCTTTGTGATAGTCACAAGTAACTGCTGTGAATATTTAAACTGTGTTAATCACTTTTTTTTTTTGAAATGACATCTCACTCTGTCACCCAGGCTGGAGTGCAATGGCACAATCTTGGCTCACTGCAACCTCTGTCTCCCGGGTTCAAGTGATTCTCCTGCCTCGGCCTCCCCAGTAGCTGGGATTACAGGCATGCGATACCACACCTGGCTAATTTTTGCATTTTAGTAGAACCTGGGTTTTTCCATGTTGACCAGGCTGGTCTCGAACTCCTGACCTCAGGTGATCCACCCACCTCAGCCCCCCAAAGTGCTGGGATTATAGACATAAGCCACTGTGCCCAAGCTGTTTTAATCACTTTTTCACCAGCCTTTTTCTTTTATTTATTTATTTATTTATTTATTTTTTAAAGACAGGGTTTCACCATATTGGTCAGGCTGGTCTCGAACTCCTGACCTCAGGTGATCCGCCCGCCTCAGCCTCCCAAAGTGCTGGGATTACAGGCGTGAGCCACCGCGCCCGGCACCAGCCTTTTTCTTAAGGGAAATTTGTGTTGAGACTGGACTGCATGGGAGCTGGAATGTTTGAGGGTTGTATTTTTAATAAAACACATAACAAAATAACAATAACAAAAATATAAATAACATAACAAAAATACATAATAAAAGGTAAAAATAAGAGAATGTAATATTTGTATGTCTACACCTGTGCTTAGTATCACTCCCTTTCTGCATATTATAAATTTATCAATTTATTTATATTTTTTGTAGAGATGTCCTCTCTACATATGGGGTCTCTCTATGTTGCCCAGGCTGGTCTTGAACTCCTGGCTTCACTCAATCTTCCTACCTTGGTCTCTCAAAGTGCTAGGATTACAGGTGTGAGCCATCATGTCCGGCCATTTATATTATAAATTTAAAACTAATATTTTAAAAATGTTGATAAGGAGTGGTACATGGTATAGAAAGAACATTGTTTACCTTGAATTTCCCTCTCATTGGGGCTTGCCAGCATCCTCAAAGGTCTTTCTGCCTTTGGAAGGAGCACTACACCCAGCTAGGAAGGGGTGTGTTTTCTCTGCTTCACAGTGGGAGATGGCCCTGGAAAGAGACTTCCCACATCAGATCGGCAAAGGAACTGTAATCATTCGGGATGCATAAGCAGGCCAGTGTTGCATCTTAAATCTTCAATAATTCTGCACATTCCTAATCTGTGCAATATTTCAAGTGGCTGGGTTTTGGACTTGGCTATTTAGAGTTAATGTTGCCATGGGGGTGGGGCGGGGTGGGGGGAGAGGGGGAAGTCAGGAGGAGGGGTGACGAGTTTCTACAAACCTAGTGCCTCTGCACCCAGAACCTGGTAAGGGGGCAGTGGTCAGAGGGAAACAGAGGGAGAGAAAGATATCAAGTGTAGTAATCAGAATGAAAAATGGAGTCGCGGTTACTTTAAACAAGAGCTAATTCATCACAAGAACGAGAGGATAAGTAGCTGAGTTTCAGGCGTTCAGTAAGTTCCCCGTTCTGCTCCAAAAATTATTCCACCCCTGTCTGCACGCTCCCATAAATCATCCCTTCTTCACATCAGCTCCGATTACCAATTACTCCTGCCTGTAACACACATTCCTTGCCCAACGCCATCTGATGGGGTCTTGCCTTTTAATTTTACAAATGCTTTTTTCTCCCACTTTACTTTCTTCTTTCTCCTTCAGTCTCTCCCCCTCCCCCAGCCTTCCATTGTCTGGCTGTCTTCCCTTTTCCTGTCTTTGTCATCTCTTGTTTGCAAGTTGCCCCTTCCCGCTTTGCCTCAGCCCCTGGCCAACCTGGCCATTGGCAATGGCGCTTTGGGAAGAGGAGTGAGGAACCGCCTTGGGCATGGTGGCCCCTAGAGCGCCTGGGAAAGATGTGAGCAGGGTGTACAGCTCACCCCCATCAAACTTGGCCCTGAGAGATGTTTGTCTCTGGCCTGCTTCTTGGTCTATAGAGTTGAACACAGGCTGAGTCTGGGGTTCTCCTAACCTGTTAGAAAGGGCATCCCATTCTCCCCAGAGGAAAGATTTCACTCCCCCGGCTCCTGGCATGATGACAATGGTCATTATAAATATTTATCATGATAAGTATTGGCTGCTGACAATGTTAGAGGAACACAGGTAGACAGTCTCTGCAGGGCTCTAAACACCCCTTTAGAAGAGGCCCTGCCTTCCAGCCCAGCTTCTGCCACTGACGTAGAATCACTCAAACTTCAGTCATTATTGTATCACTTGAACAATTGTTGCCACATTTTGGTACCGTTTTTTCTTTTTTTTTTTTTTCTTTTTTTATTTTTTATTTTTTATTGCATTTTAGGTTTGGGGGTACATGTGAAGAACATGGAAGATTGAACAATGGGAACACATGGTACCGTATTTTCTTAAAACCAACTTTAAATTGGTTCAGCTCTCAAAAACTTTACTTTGTTCTGTGCAAAAATTCATGAACTCATGTGTTTAAACTGTTACATTTTCCCCCATACCTATGGAAATATATGCTGAGTTACTATACCAGTGAGCTTAACTTTATACCGACTGAAAGTATCTTGAGATCTCCTACCGCACGTGTGTCAAGCTTTGGCTAAATTCTCACTCCCTCCCACATACCCAAAGATAAGGCATGATGGGTACATGGGACCAAGATTCAGACAGTGTCTGCAGCTCAAACTTCTGCAGACTTCACTGTGCCCTGGAAGCTCCGGGAGCCCTACCTGCAGGGACTCCGATTTGGGAGGTCTAGGATATGGCCCAAGCCCAGAAATCTGGAATTGGACACATACCCCCAGGTGACTCTGACCATGCTTTGAGAAATACTCAAAGCCTGTGCTTCAAGCCTAATTTACTTTGTGACCTTAGGAAAATCACTTATTTTTCCATTTTGTGTTGCTTAAACTGGGAGAACAGTAACTGTTCTTCCCACCTCATGGAGGTCAGAGCAGGTCAAAACTTGACACGCTGGTCAAGGGGATGGATTTGGACAGGTGCCCAGCTCAGCTGAGATGGGAGGCGGAGGTGTGGCTTGTTTCCTGCAGCATCTGCAGGGACAGAGATCCAGCTCCGCCCATGGTTATTTGCATACTAGCCTTGCCTCAGCACAGCCCATGGGTTTTTTGTTTGTTTGTTTTAGACAGAGTCTCGCTCTGTTGCCCAGGCTGGAGTGCAGTGGCATGATCTCAGCTCACTGCAGCCTTCGCCTCCTGGGTTCAGGCAATTTTCATGCCTCAGCCTCCGAGTAGCTAGGACTACAGGTGTGTGCCACCAAGTCTGGCTACTTTTTTTTTTTTTTTTTTGTATTTTTAGTAGAGATGGGGTTGCACCATGTTGTCCAGGCTGGTCTCGAACTCCTGACCTCAGGTGATCCACCCATCTCGGCCTCCCAAAGTGCTGGGATTATAGGCATGAGCCACCGTGCCCAGCCCAGCTTCTTGTTTTGATTGGATTTGAAAACTCTAGATTTCTGCAGGTTTGAGAACCCCAAAGTGGATTCCAAGCCAGTTTCATGATTACCATTTGCTATGGTTTGAATGTTTTTGCTGCCTCCAAAATTCACGTTGAGACTTATCCCCAGTGCAACTGTATTGGAAAGTGTGGCCTTTGGGAAGTGAGTGAGTCATGAGGGCTCTGTCCTCACGGATGAGATCGGGTGACCTTATAAAAAGCCTTGACAGAGGGAGTCAGCCTTTTCTTGCCCTTCCATCTTTCACGTGTGAGGACACAGTGTTCCTCCCCCTCTGGAGGATGCAGCACTCAAGGCACCATCTTAGAAGCAGAGACCAGACTCTCAGCAGACAACCTGCTGGTGCCGTGGTCTTCGACTTCCCATTCTCCAGAACTGTAAGAAATACATTTCTTTTCTTTATAAATTGCCCAGTCTCGGGTACTTTGTTATGGCAGCACAAACAAAGACACCATTTAAATAGTGTGGGGGGTTTAGATACATAAAAAGTCATCCCAAAGCCCAGGGTGGGAACTAGGGTACTGCAAACAAAATATTTAGGGTGCAAAATTTAAGGAGGCACTCTCAGAGGCTGGCCCTGCACTTGCACAATCCTGAGAGTGAGGACTTCCTCAAATGTCATGGCTGCGGTGTCTTGATCCTCTCAGTCCTGGCTTTGCAGAAGCCATGGTGTTGTTGGATCTAAATCCTCGTAGGGCAAGGTGAAGGCAAGAGAAAGAACCAAGAGTCAACTGAACATCCAAAAGGAATGGCACACAAGCCACATCCGCCAGGCTCACAAGCTCCTGCAATGGAAACAGCCTCAATTTCAGTTGATACCAGGCTTACAGTGGTTAGGAAAGAAGAGGAAAAGAAAAAAGAAAGAAAGGAAAGGAAAGGGGGAACAGAAGAAAGGGAAGAAGGAAAGAGAAGGGAAGAGAAAGGGGAAGGAAAGGAAGGGAAGGGAAGAGAAAGGAAGGGAAGGGAAGAGAAAGGAAGGGCAGGGAAGGGAAGGGAAAGGAAGGGAAGGGAAGAGAAAGGAAGGGCAGGGAAGGGAAGGGAAAGGAAGGGGAGGGAAAGGAAGGGGAGGGAAAGGAAGGGGAGGGAAAGGAAGGGAAGGGAAGGGAAGAAGGGAAGGGAAAGGGAAAAGAAGGGGAGGGGAAGGGAGGGGAAGGGAAAGGAAAGGGAAGGGAAGGGAGGTTCTATTTTTTACCAAGCGTTAGCATTGATTCCGCTTCATGAATGAGGTCAGTGGAACCCAGAGCCTTCATATGTTTTCTGCATATTTAGTAATTTATTATTTTTAAATCGCTCATTGACAAAAACATACTTTAGATCACTTATTCACTTAGATGTCTACATCCATTTTTCAAACATGACTGAGCAGGTATCCAGTCAGGCACAGCAAAGAATCAGATTCCTTTTTGGAATCATAGAAGCCAGCAGGAGACAAGATTTACTGCTGGCAGGAATGAGATGGAGTGAGTAAAGAAAGGAGCATCGGCTGCATGATCAAGGAGAGCAGGAATTATTCCAGAAACCTTAGGCTGAAGATGATGGTCAAAACGTCACAGGATTTAGCCCCGAGCTTCCCTGGTAAATATAGCAGCTGCTGTTGACCAATGAAAATCATCCCCACCTGTTACCTGTCGGATGAGAGACAATCTCCCTAGCACACTGAAAGCACACTTTGGTGTTGAGAATCTTTACATAAGGGGCACTGACAGCAGCAGTGTCAAGAAGAATAACATAGCAACGAGAATAGCGGCTGTTTATTGCATAGGCACTTTCAGATGTGAATGGAATGCTCTCTAGTATACCACAAAGCAAGTCTTATTCTAACCTTCAGTTTTTCAGAGTGGGAAACTGAGACTCAGAGACATCAAGCAACTTGGCCACCATCCCAGTCATTAAATGCCCGGTCTGATTGAAAGCAGAGTTTTCCAAAGTGGCCAGTATCCCTTGGCATCTCCATTTACAAGACCAATGCTGCCGGTCACAGGATGAAAATCACCTCTTACTACTGACGGGATATATTAAATAGGTGACACAGTCATTCCAGTTAATTGACTATGTTGCCCCCTGCCCTTTCATTTCATAATCAACCCTGTTATCTGGGGCCAAGTTTCCTAGTGTCTCCTATTTTATTAAAGTCCTTGCTTCCTGTATCTACAGAATCTCTATAGAGCTCTAGGAGAGGCCTCTAACAAGGGAGGAGTGATGGAGTGGGAAGAGACTTCATATCTGGGTGCCACGAGCATCTGTGTGATTGAGTGAGACCTGACTGAAACTGTCGGCAGCAGAGGTTCTCAAAGTGTGGTCCCGCAGCGGCAGCAGCACCTGCTGCCTGATTAGATATGCAATCCTCTGACCCTGTACAAGTGGGTAAAACTATCCCAGACCTACGGAATTAGAAACTGGATGGGCCAGCAATTTCAGGTTTAACCAGCCCTCCAGGTGACTCTGATACATGCTAAAGCTTGATTACCGCTGGTTTAAGTTATAGTTTCCAACTGTGGCTGCACATTGGCATCTCCTGGGAAGCTTTAAGAGCTACCAAGGCCCAGGTCTTACCCCAAAGAATCTACTTTATTATTATTATTATCTAGACAGGGTTTGCTCTGTCACCCAGGTTGGAGTACAGTGGTATGATCATGGCTCATTATAGCCTCAACCTCCAAGGCTCCTGTTCTGTAGATCCTCCCACCTCAGCCTCCCAAATAGCTGGACCCACAGGCATGTGCCATCACTCCTGGCTAATTAAAAAAAAATTATTGGCCAGTTGCTGTGGCTCACACCTATAATCCCAGCACTTTGGGAGGCTGAGGGGGGCGGATCACGAGGTCAGGAGTTCGAGACCAGCATGACCAACATGGTGAAACCCTGTCTCTACTAAAAATACAAAAATTAGCCAGGTGTGGTGGTGGGCACCTGTAATCCCAGCTACTCAGGAGGCAGAGGCAGGATAATCACTTGAACCTGGAGAATTGCTTGAACCCGGGAGGTGGAGGTTACAGTGAGCTGAGATCATGCCATTGTACTCCAGCCTGGGTGACAGAGCGAGACTCCATCTCAAAAAAAAAAAAAAAAAAAAATTATCTGTACAGCTGGGGTCTCCCTATTTTTCCCAGGCTGGGAGAATTTACTTTAATGGGTCTGGGATATGACTCAAGCATTGGGATGTTTTTAATTTCCTTGGATGATTCTAGACTGCAGCCAAGGTTGGGAAGCCTGGTTTAGAAGGTCAGAGAACGCTAGACCTCACCCCAGCCCAGAGCCCAAGTGACGGGTGCCCCAGAATGGGCTCCCATGGGCTCAAGAGTTCAAAATTGTCACTTTGCCCCTGAAATTCTCCTCATCTTGAAGGCTTAGAATTAAGGCACTGGACATTGGGAAGTACTGCGCAATCAGGAAGGAACGTGGAATTGGAAAGACTTTAAAGCCTAGTTCAAACCCTGCATCTGCCACTGAGTAGCTGTGTGACCTCTCCCAACCTCAGAATCTCACCTGTAAAATGGTGAAATTAAACATCTGCTTCCACTGCTGTTGATAAAGTACTAAGAAGAGTGACTGGCATTTGGCAGTGACTCATTAGACAGAAGATACATATGTTAAAAATGAAAACTGGCCAAAGGGAATGTGAATGTGGGGGGCTTCACTCTGACTTAACAAAGTTAGGGAAGTGGGTAAAACTATTCAACTGGAAGGCTAATGTGCACAAGTAGGGACAATGTTATTCAAAAAAAGGATGTGGGGAAGGCAGCCTCGCTCCTGGTTCTGATAGCAAAAGAGTTCAGATGAGAAGGGACCCGTAGAAACTAGACTCCCTCACTTGTGTGGTCAGGGACTGGGACAAAGCCAAGACACAAGCAATGTAAGAAAATGTGCATGTGAGCGCGGTGGCTCCCGCCTGTAATCCCAGCACTTTGGGAGTCTGAGGCGGGAGGATCACCAGAGCCCAGGTATTCAAGACCAGCTTGGCCAACATGGCAAAATCCTGTTTCTACCAAAAACACAAGATTAACTGAGTGTAATGGCACACACCAGTAATCCCAGCTACTCAGGAGGTTGAGGTGGGAGGATCATTTGAACTTGGGAGGCAGAGGTAGCAGTGAGCCAAGATTGTGCCACTGCACTCCAGCCTGGGTGACAGAGCAATACCCTGTCTCAAAAAAGAAGAAAAAGAAAAGAAAAGAAAACGTGCAGCCTGGGAGGAAAAGGAAGATTTAGCAGAGGGAACATTGGGATATCCCTGCTGAGGATGAATGTCCCAGTGGGAGGGAGGCTGTCTGCCCACATCCTGAGAAGCAGGAAGAGGGTTGCCAGCACCAGGAAGACACAGTGGCCAGGAATGAGACCCCCATAACTGCCAAACTAGTTCTCTCAACCAAACTCCAGTCTAGCTCCAGTCTGGCGATGAAGGCAAGTCAAGACCCTACTCCACTGGAGTCGGGGAGCCAAGCCAAGAACCCAGGGCCCCTGAGCATGCACAGAACCGGAGTGCAAATCTGTATTCTTAATTTGGTTTGCCCATTATGCTAGTTAGGTTAGTTTCGGGGTGCAGAGGCTTACCTTGGGCCTGCCTTGTCCCATCTCTCCCCTGCCTGCCCTTTTTCTCCTTCCCCAGGAGCCCAAAGCTTAGTCTCCAAACTGGTATAAAGTTGAGAGTCAAAACTTTCCCTCTTTTAACACAACTGATGCTTTTGTGAGAGTATTTGGCTTCCCATGCTGAAAGTACTCCGCATCCAGCGGTGTCTCTGGCTGCCCCCATCATGACTGGGGCCACTTTGCTGTGCCCTGGGCTCTGGGACCAAGCTTGTCCTTGGGCAGCACCTATGTCAGGAGCGCAGATTGTTGGGAGCTCAGCCACTGTACAGCAGGCAGTCCTGCCACCCACCTGGCCTTTCCTGGTGCCCTAGCTCCCTGACCAAGGCCCCAGCTCCACTCAAAGCCTCCCTTCCAGGTTGCTATAGCCTGGCTGGTCCAAATGCCTGGGGTTTTGTGACTCCTGCTCTGTTCTATGACTTACAAGACCCACCCCCTCCAGCCCATGTTCCAGCATCAGCCTCAGAAATCATGGTGCAAGCAGGGGCGCGGTGGCTCACGCCTATAATCCCAGCACTTTGGGAGGCTGAGGCAGGTGGATCACCTGAGGTCAGGAGTTCGAGACCAGCCTGGGCAGCATAGTGAAACCCCGTCTCTACTAAAATACAAAAATTAGCCAGACATGGTGGTGCACCTGTAATCCCAGCTACTCGGGAGGCTGAGGCAGGAGAATTACTTGAACCCAGGAGGCAGAGGTTGCACTCCAGCCTGGGTAACACAGCAAGACTCCATCTCAGAATAAAAAAATGGTGAAGGCAGGATTTGAACTGGAGCCCATGCATTTAGCCATGCATTCACTCTGCCCCTCCAGCGCAGAATCCAGACCTGTCAGGTCAGGGACAAAGAAATGTTAGCAAGAAAGGTGATCTATTCCTGAGTGACTAGGAGGCTAGTGAAATTAATCAGGGTCTTTAAGTGGCTGAGAAATTGACTACCTATTAAAACCTGTCTTTAATAAGAAAAATAAAGTTAGGAAATGGGCGCAATTAGTAAGTCATAATAAAAAACAGGTAAAGGGTCACTTAGAAAAATTAAATGCTAGAGAGATGCATAAATCAAGGGGTCCTATGGCATGTAAACCAAAAGGTCTTAGCAGAATTAGCTAATGAACTTAAGAAACTCTCCACACCTACTTTCAAAACGCGACAGTGAACATGGAGATGGCTTGAGAGGAAAAAACGTGCAATTCAAAAAACAAGAAGAAAACCGATTCCAGCAATTTCCCCCAAGGGAAGCCATAAGTTCCGTTTGTAGGCAAGCTATAGAATAAATTTTATGATTAAAAATTTACGATAAATTTTATGAGTAGAAAATCCAGTAAGCAGCTGGAGGGCAACAGAGACCTGAGCCATAAACGAAACTGGCAGGTTTACGCAGAAGTCATGCCGGGAAACCATAATGCTTTTTTATTCTAACTAATTTGTAATATTAGTGGGAAGAGGGTCCACTGAAGATTTAGTGCTTTTTGATTTTAGAAAAGCCTTTGATTCACTGTCTCATGAAATCTGACTGGTAAAATTAATTTAAATTGGCACAGACAGGGACCGTCTCAGGGATGGGGCTTGGCTGAAAGGCTATAAACAGGTGTGATGAATGGGAGACCAGAGGGGCAAGGAGGCAGGCCCAGGCCCACTGCTGGGCGAGTTGAGATCAGCAGAAGCAGAAACCCGATCACATTGTCAGTCTCCATGAAGGTGAGGTTCATGGCTGGTCAATGAAATCTTCATGTGTAATTTAGCCAGGGTGACACAAGGAGGAGAGGGTGGGAAACCCAAGAGATATATACAAAGGACAGAATTCTCACCAGAAATTAGTGTGTGCTGTACAGCAGATGCCTGAGACCCGAAGAACCAGTCTACTGGCACAAGAAAGCTAAGTCCAGGTTAGTGTACAGAAAAATACTGAAGAGATGGGGGAGAGATACAGGTGGCCAAAGCTGGAAGCAGGTGTAAGTAACAGAAAATCTGCCTTGAACAACTTACCTCACATGTAGGAATTCAACAGGTGGGGTTAGCTTCAGGCACAGAATGATCAAGGCCCTGGCTAAATCTCTCTGCCATTTTTTTGACTTGTCCTCTCCCCTCATATGAGTACCATCCCAAGGCTGGCTTTCCTCAAGATTGCCAGCATGTCGTGAGTTGAATGGTGGCCCCCAAAAGATAGGTCCATGTGCTAGAATCTGTGAATTTGATCTTATCTAAAAAAAAAGTATCACCAGGCACGGTGGCTCACGGCTGTAATCCCAGCACTTTGGGATGCTGAGTTGGCTGGATCATGAGGTTAGGAGTTCAAGACCTGCCTGGCAAGCATAGTGAAATTCCGTTTCTACTAAAAATACAAAAATTAACTGGGCATAGTAGTGGGTGCCTGTAGTCCCAGCTACTCGGGAGGCTGAGGCAGGAGAATCGCTTGAACCTGGGAGGCAGAGGTTGCAGTGAGCCAAGATGCGACACTGCACTTCAGCCTAGGCGACAGAGCAAGACTTCATCTCAAAAACAATGTCTTTGCAGATGTATGAAGGATTTTGAGATGAGCTCATCCTGGATTGGCTGGGAGGGCCCTAGATCCAATGGTAAATGTCACTGTAACAGACTGGAGACACAGGCGCAATGGGGAAGGCTGCGGGAAGACAGAGGCAGAGGAGGGAGTGATGTGTCCACAGCCGAGGAGTGCCTGGAGCCAGCAGAAGGTGGAAGGTAAGGAAGGGGTCGCCCCTTGAGTCTTCAGAGGGAGCACAGCCCTGCCAGGACTTTGATTGTGGACTTCTGGTCTCCAGGACTGTAAGAGAATACATTTCCGTTGTTTTAAGCCACGCAGTTTGTGGCAATTTGTTACAGAAGTCTCAGGAAACAAATACATGCCTTCTAGTGTGCTTCCTGCGGGTGAGCAGGCTGGCTTCATGTGCCTCTCTGGTTAAGAGTAAAGAAGCCGGCTGGGTGGGATGGCTCACATCTGTAATCCCAGCACTTTGGGAGGCCGAGGCGGGCAGATCACAAGGTCGAGAGATCAAGACCAGCCTGGCCAACATGGTGAAACCACGTCTCTACTAAAAATACAAAAATTAGCTGGGCATGGTGGCGTGCACCTGTAGTCCCAGTTACCTGGGAGGCTGAGGCAGGAGAATCGCTTGAACCTGGGAGGTGGAGATTGCAGTGAGCCGAGATTGTGCCATTACACTCCAGCCTGGGCAATAAAGGGAGACTCTGTTTCAAAAAAACAAAAAACAAAAAAATAAAAAACCAGCAAGAATGATGAGGACCTGACCCCAAAGGACAGTGAAGAGAATGATATCAGTGGTGGTGAGCGTAGTAGTAATGTAATAGGTACCGTTGATTAAAGACTCATTATGTGCCAAGGACTGTGCTGACTGCTTTATCTTCATCTCCAAGCAGAAAAGAGAGATTAGGGCTAAGGCACAGTGAGCCAACATGGGTACAACACGGGTGAGCACCGAACACCAACGCCCAGGGCTCGGCTGGAGCACCCCTACTTTGGCTCGGTAGGTTTCCTACTGCACGCCCTGGCCTCCAGAGGAGGAGGAGTGCTGCCCTGCACTCTCACAGTGTGTTCACTAGGCTGGTGACTCACTGGAGAGGAGACGGGTTCAGTGTGGGGCAGCCCCAGACCCACAGGATCACAGTCCAGGCCGGTCATCCTCCTCTGTCCTGATAGGAGTTGACAGCTCAGGCATGATGAGGAAGAGTGTGTGTCTCTGTTGAGGGGACTGGTGATCTGGTTGTGGCTGTGGTATACTAAGCCTCCTTGGAAGCTCTAGCCCAGGGGAGGTAGCACAAAAACCTCCTGGGCATCTTTCAAAGAACACTATTCTAGCTGGGCATGGTGGCGCACATCTGTAATCCTAGTACTTTGGGAGGCAGAGGCAGGAGGATCACTTGAGCTCAGGAGTTCAAGACCAGCCAAGGCAACATAACAAGACCCTGTTCCGGCTGGGCATGGTGGCTCATGGCTGTAATCCCAGTACTTTGGGAAGCTGAGGCAGATGGATCACCTGAGGTCAGGAGTTCGAGCCTGGCCAACATGGTGAAACCCCGTCTATACTAAAATACAAAAATTAGCTGGGCATGGTGGCGAGTGTCTATAATCCCAGCTACTCAGGAGGCTGCTGAGGTAGAAGCATTGCTTGAACCTGGGAGGTGAAGGTTGCAGAGAACTGAGATAGCACCACCACTGCACTCTAGCCTGGGCAACAGAGCAAGACTCTGTCAAAAAATAAATAAATACATAAAGATCCTGTTTCTACTAAATATTAAAAAAAAAAAAATAGGCCGGACGTGGTAGCTCACGCCTGTAATCCAAGCACTTTGGAGGCCAAGGCAGGCGGATCACCCGAGGTCGGGAGTTCAAGACCAGCCTGACCAACAAGGTGAAACCCCGTCTTTATAAAAAAAAAAAAAAAAAAAAAAAAATAGCCAGGCATGGTAGCACTTGCCCGTAGTCCCAGCTACTCAGGAGGCTGAGGCAGGAGGAGTGCTCGAACCCGGAAGATCAAGACTGCAGCGAGGTATGACCATGGCACTGCACTCCCACCTGGGTGACAGGGCAAGACCCTGTCTCAAAAAACAAACAAACAAACAAACAAACAAACACTTATTTCACAGAGATGGGAATGTATGGTTCTAGTGAGAGGCACAGTTGTGAGCAAGAAAGGGGCTTTACTGGCTCCTGTCACTGGAAGGTCCTAGGCAGGTATGGCTTCAAGCTGAGCTAGAATTCTGATGTCAGAAATCTATCCCTCCTGCCCTCTCTCAGCCCTTCCTGGCTTTGGTCTTTCCCTGCTTGGTGACAAGGCTGACCCTGGTAGCTTCAGGCCTTCGTGGATTTTGCAGCCAGTGATCCCGGTGAAAAAAACTGTGCCACTTTCCCACAGGTTTCAGCAGAAGTCCTGGTGATGACCCTCACTGGCATAGGTTGGGTCAGTGTCCATCTTAGGGACGGGGGGTAGGATCAGCCCCACCAAAGAGCATGAACTAAGGATGGTGAAAAAGTGGTATATTTTGGGTACTACCCAAAGTCAGACACTGAGACTGGGTTTGAGGCCAAGCAGTTCGCTTGGGAGGGGGATGCCAGAAAGTGAGGAACTGAGATGGGGAAGGGAGGGGAACAGCAGAGGGTGAATTTATGAGCAGGTTATAATTTGGACAACTGCCACTCAACTCCACAGAGGCCCCAAGGCCCTGAAACTTTGTGAAGCAGCAGCTTTGGGGCATTTATGCACCAACAGTCCAATTTCCCTTTGGTTGAAAGCTCCTCCTGCAGGCATTGGCTCCCCCGGCTTCTCACCTGCTCAGCCCTCCCTGGCCAGAGAGAACCTTCAGGCAGGAGCTCGCAGGGAGAGGTCATCAGTGTGTATGGAAACCAAGTGCTGGAAGGAAATGGACAGGCCACGGTGGTCCTTAAGGAAAAATAGGAGGCTGTTGCCAAAAGAAGTGGACAGGACCATGAGGCAGGCACAAAGAGCAGACATCCACACGCTCCTGACAGTATGCAGGATGGGGAAGCTGAGCTTGGAAACTCACTGCCAAATTGGTGAATGTTTCTGGACAGAACAGCCATAAATTGCAACAGTTTTCCAAGAAGGTCTGGTCTGATTTCAGAAATATTAGGAGCTATTTCTTTAAGGAATAACCTGATAAAACTTAAGATATCACCATCCAAAAGGATTAATACTAATAAAGGATAATGACAGATCCCAACAAGTACATCACTGATGGTTGAATTTCAGGCTCCACAAGAGTTGTCCACTGGGGAGAGATTCTTGGGAAGAGGAGCCCCATCTAGCACCGATGCCCCACAGGGAGTCATCCTCCCTGACCAATTAGATGCCAGATAATGGTCTGCTGCTAATAATAGTCATCACCCTCACCTGGGCCTTGTAACAATCTGTGAGGCAGAAAGAGTAAGTATGATTCCCACTTTAGAGAAGAGAAAACAGAGGGTTAAAGAGGCTGCACGACAGAGCAAGGCTAACCTGCCTTATCTCACTCCAGTCAGGTGCCCCCTGTTGCTGTCTCAGTGTGACTGAAGGCGCTGGAAGGAGAGTGTGAGAAGTAGAAAAGTTCCTTTTTTAAGTTTCCTTTCTTGTTAAAGAATAAATCATAAGTGTGCTAATAACTCTTTGTTAAGCCCTATCCTATGTAGCAGTTAGACATGGCATGCTTACAGGCACGTAGTATATTCTATGTCCTTGTACTTTGACCAAGATATCTGTGCTGGATGTGCTCACAGGCATGTCCCAGCTGGCCATTGCTTTTACCTGTTTAGAAAAGTTTTAAGTTATTAACCAACTGGGTTTTACTTTAAATTGTGAGGTCTGGCTTCAGCCAACAGAGATTAGACACAGCAGTCAGGACGACCCCAAATGCGTAAGGGATAAATTTGTGTGTTTTCCTTTGTTCATTGTACTCTCGTGGCAAGATGGCTAGTGAGGGTACCCTTCCTGCAGTCCAGGAAGTAAAAGTTGCCTTGCTGAAAGACCCTTTGTCTCAGCGCTAATTTTTCTTTGTAGCATCGAGCCTCTATTTCCTTGCTTGTGGAACTTAATCCCTCCAACTCAGTCCCCCTTTTTTTTTTTTCATGATTTGTTTGTTTGTTTGCTTGTTTTGAGACAGAGTCTCTCTCTGTCACCCAGGCTGGAGTGCAGTGGTACAATTTGGGCCCACTGCAACCTCTGCCTCACAGGTTCAAGCGATTCTCCTGTCTCAGCCTCCCGAGTAGGTGGGACTATAGGCGTGCGCCACCATGTCTGGCTAATTTTTTGTATTTTTAGTAGACGTGGGGTTTTACTATCTTGGCCAGGCTGGTCTCGAACTCCCGGCCTCAAGTGATCTGCGTGCCTCTGCCTCCCAAAGTGTTGGGATTACAGGCGTTAACCACTGTGTCTGGCTCAACTCATTCCTTTAATACTTTCCCCATGGTCCTAAACCTCTCCTCCGAGTCTAGACCGCACACGGAGGCTGCTGTCAGAATGATAAGGGCAAGTGGTAAGGGTAACTGGGAGGAGACCACGGGGCTTCCAGGAAGAGCAGAAAAGACCCCAAAGAGCACTAAATAGTAATAATGACAACCCAGGCACTAGGAAGGCAGAATGAGGTCTCACAGAGGTATGTGTGTGTTGGTGGGGGGCGGGGGCGGCTTTTGTTTGTTTTTGTTTTTTGAGAGAGTCTCACTGTCACCTAGGCTGGAGCTGGAGTACAGTGGTACAATCACGGCTCACTGCAGCCTTGATCTCTGGGGCTCAAGCCATCTTGCCACCTAAGCCTCCCGAGTAGCTGGGATTACAGGCATGCACTACCAGGCCCAGATACATTTGTGTGTGTGTGTGTGTGTGTGTGTGTGTGTGTGTGTGTGTTTTTAGAGACAAGGTCTCACTATGTTGCCCAGGCTGGTGGCCAGCCTTTGGTGGCTGCTCATGAGTGGTCAGGAAATCAATCAGCTGCCTAAGTTAGATCCCTCACTCCTGGCTGCTCTGACTCTGCCCTTGGGTGGGTTGCTATGACATACAACGTCCTCAGTAAAGAAAGAGCCTCAGGTTCCTGAGTTTTGTTAAAGGGAGAAGAAATCAAAGAGATTCCCTCAAAAGTTTCCAGTCACATGATCCAGAGATGGTGGAGATGACATGAAGAGGAAAAACAAGTCCAGAAAGAAGCCAGAAGCAAGAAAAGCAAAATTCCCATACATTCCCAATCTGCCAAGGCCTGGCTCTGCCTGGCACCTTCCTCTCAGGTGCCTTGGCTCAGCCTTGCCAGGTTTCAGGGAGAAAACATCCCTGGGCCCCAGGGTCCATGTGGTCCAGGATGGGCTCGTATCAGTCAACTGCTCCCGCCTCTGCTCCGTCCTACTCAGACACCCCTCCCCAGCTTTCCCAGCCCCTGATCAGAATGCAGCATCACAGTGGGCTGTTTTTAATCCTTGCTAGATCTCTTTTATTTTTTTTCTCCTTTGCTGGGTTTCCTGGGCTGTAATTTTTCCCTCTGTGTCATCCATCACAGACACAACATTGCTTGTGCAAATTAAAATGCACCTCAGAATAATAAAAAAGGGGCTTTCTCTTCCCCCTCCTTTTCCTTCCCAGCAGCAACTCCTCAACACAAAACATTTGTCTCTGGGCAAGAGCAGGAGCATTAATTAACTCTGTGTGTGCCATTACCAGGCCCATACAGTCCCTGCAGCCATGTGCAGCCAGTGATCAGGGCTGGGGGCCAGCTAGAGAAATGCATCTAGGGAATAAATTCCCTAGACTTTACTGCATGCTTATCATGGGACTGGCACTGTTTATACATTGCCTCTTCGGTCCTCAGTATAATCCTATGGGGCAGGGACTATTATTAACTTTTTTTTTTAATGCAGAAACTGGGTGGTTTAGTGACTTGCCCAGTTAGTTGAATTGCACACTGACTCCGAAATCCATACTCTACTTTTGCTACTCAGGGTGTGGTTCCATGGACATAGCAGCAGACCTGCTGAATCAGAATCTGCATCTTAACAAAATACCCAGATGATTCATGTGTACATGTATACATTCAAATTTAAGATCTGCTCCCCATTCCCATCACCCTGATGTCCCCATCTTTACTTGCCAAGGAAGGCTCTTTTCTGAGGTTGCATCAGAAGCTATAGTGGGCTCAGCTCAAACATCTCCTCCTCCACAAAGCCAGGCCCCAAATAGACCTGACCAGGCCTTTTCACCTGGGCCTATTTCCATCATGGCAAGTGTAAAGGTATTATGCTTATTTACCTATGTGCCTGCTTCTCCATGCTGAGCTCCTTGAAGCTTGAGCTGTACCTTCTTTTGTCCTGTCTCCACAGTGCCAGGACAGTACCTGGCACCTAACCAAAAGGCTGACAGTGAGCCTTTATGTTTCTGTATGTTAATGCTCCTAAAAATATACACATACACACCCATATACACTCACACTTTTTTTCTAATTATAAAAGTTATGCAGTAGGTCTTCTGCTTCTGGGAAGATGGAATAGACATATTTTTTTCTGCTACTGCCACTAAGTATAACTAGAAGGTCAGGAAAACAATCATAAGAAGAGGTGGAAAGAAGGCAGACAGGCTAGGGATGTCAGGGCCCAAGGAACAACATGGTGGTGAGTTTTCTGGGTTCTTGTTTTGCTTCATGTACCCTAAACTTGAAGTTTGAGAAGACAGCAACCTGGAAATATTTTTGAGTGCAGATTTGATAAACCCCAAACAAAAGCCTGCTGTCTCTAGCAAAAGGGTTGGGAAAGGGTGAACTTAGCAAGACAGAAAACTTTCAGATTATAACTGCTCTACTCCAGCCAAATACTACAGGAAAAAAAATCTGAGTTTATATCGCCACCACCAACATCAAAGGGCAAATGGGGAACCCAGACTTCCATCTTTGCTGGATTAAAAGGAGGCATCCTAAACCCACCACCAGGGTAGTATCCGATAAGACCACATAGGGAGCCAGGACTTTCATCCTCACCAGTTAGTAATGAGTTGGCAATGAGGCCCCTCACTCTATATGTCACTGGAGGCCACACAGAGAATAGTAAGAAGGCACTCTTACTCTTCCAACCAGGGATACCTGATACTATCCAGAGAGAGGTATCAAGAGAGGCCCAATGGGAGCCAGAATTCCCAACCCTACTCAGAAGTAATGAGGAGTACTGTCTTGTACCCTCACCTGGCAGTAACAACAGAGTACTCCCTCTTCCCCTGCTAGAGGGATGTCAGAAAAAAGTAGAAAAGATTTAATTGAGAACCAGAGTGTCCTAATATAATGCCCACAATATTCAGATTTTAATAAAAAGTTACTGTATCAAGATCCAAGAAGATTTAAAACTGAATAGAAAAAGACAATCAATAGATGCCAATACCAAGATGACAGATGTTAGGACTAGCTGAAAAAGACTTTAAAGCAGCCATCATAAAAATGCTTCAACAAGCAAAGACACACTTGATACAAATAACAAAATCAGGAAGCATCAGCTAAGAAATAGAAAATATCAGTAAAGTAGTAGAAGACATAAAGAAGAACAAAGTGGAAATGTTAGAACTGAAAAGTACAATAACAATAACAACAACAAAATCCTCAATAGATGGGCTTAATAGCAGAATGAAGAGGCCAGAGTAAAGAATTAGTAAACATGAACATAGAACAATAGAAATAACTCAATCATCACCCAATTTGAGCAACAGAGAATAAAAAGACTTTAAGAAAATAAAGAGTTGGCTGGGTGTGGTGACTCATGTCTGTAATCCCAGCACTTTGGGAGGCCAAGGTGGGCGGATCATGAAGTTAGGAGATCGAGACCATCCTGGCTAAACCCCATCTCTGCTAAAAATACAAAAAATTAGCTAGGCATGATGGCACGCACCTATAGTCCCAGCCAGTCAGGAGACTGAGTCAGGAAAATCACTTGAACCCAGGAGGTGGAGGTTGCAGTGAGCCGAGATAGTGCCATTGTACTCCAGACTGGGTGACAGAAGAGACTCCATCTAAAATAAAAAAATTTAAAACATAGAGTCTCAGGGACCTTGGGTCTATAACAAAAGAGCTAACGTTTGTATCATCAGTATTCTAGAAGGAGAAAAGAAGGAGGGCAAGGCTGAAAAAGTACTTGATAAAAATCATGGCTGGAAATTTCCAAAATTTGGCAAAAGTCATAAACTTGCAGATTCAAAAAGTTGAGTAAACCTTAGACAGAATCAACCTAAAGAAATCGATATCAATCTGCAACATAGTCAAACTTCTGAAAACTAAAGACAGATAAGAAATTCCTGAAAACAATAAGAGATAAATGATACCATATCTATGGGGGAAAACAATTTACATCACAGCAGATTTCTCATCAGAAACCAGTGGCACAACAGTTTTAAAGTGCTCAGAGAAAAGAACCATCAATCAAGAATCTGATACCCCACAACAAGAACAACAAAAAATCCTTCAGAAATGAAGGGGGGAAATGAAATCAAGACTTTCTAAGATGGAAGGAAACTAAGATAATTTGTTGCCATCAGACGTATCCTAAAAGAATGGCTAAAGGAAATCCTCTGAATAGAAAGAAGACAATAAAAACAGGAACTCTGAAACATCAGGTAGAAAAAACACAGTAAGCAGCCAGGTGCGGTGGCTCATGCCTGTAATCCCAGCATTTTGGGAGGCCCAGGTGGGCAGATCACGAGGTCAAGAGGTGGAGACCATCCTGGCCAACATGGTGAAACCCTGTCTCCACTGAAATACAAAAATTAGCTGGGCATGGTGGCGAATGCCTGTAGTCACAGCTACTCGGGAGGCTGAGGCAGCAGAATTGCTTGAAGCTGGGAGGCAGAGGTTGCAGTGAGCCAAGATTGTGCCACTGCACTCCAGTCTGGCACCTGGCAACAGAGCAAGACTCGGTCTCAAAAAAAAAAAAAAAAAAGAAAAGAAAAAACACAGTAAACACAATTATGAGTAAATACAATAGACATTCCTTCTCCTCTTGGATTTTTCTAAATTATGAAGCAAAAATTATAACCTGCCTAAATGGAAGTCTAAATGTGTGCAGCAGAAAGACTTGTTGGGTGCAATGGCTCATGCCTGTAATCTCCTCACTTTGGGAGGCTGAGGCAGGAAGATCACTTGAGCCCAAAAGTTCAAGACCAGCCTGGGCAACATAGTGAGACCTCGTCTGTAATAATTAAAAAAAGAAACAAAATGGAAATATTGAAGACTATTACATAATAAACAAAGGAGGGTAAAGGAACATAAAGAGAGGTATGGTTTCTACTCTTCATTTGAACAGATAATGTCATGACAGCAGAAGTCTGTGATAAGTTATGCAGATATAACATAATGCCTACAGCAACCACTAACAAAACTATACTAAATAATACACTAAAAAAATAGATAAATAAAAATTTCTAGCTAGGCACAGTGACTCACGCCTGTAATCCCAGCACTCTGGGAGGCAAAGATGGGTAGATCACCTGAAGTCAGGAGTTCAAAACCCTGTCTCTACTAAAAATACAAAATTAGCTGGGCTTGTTGGTGCATGCCTGTAATCCCAACTACTCGGGAGACTGAGGCAGGAGAATCACTTGAACCCAGGAGGTAGAGGCTGCAGTGAGCTGAGATCATGCCATTGTACTCCAGCCTGGGCAACAAGAGCAAAACTCCATCTCAAAAAAAAAAAAAAAATCTAAAAAGTGTTTAAGTAACTCAGACAAAGTCAGGAAAGAGAAATCAGAGAAACAAAGCACAGAGAGGAGAAACAAAGCACAGAGAGAACAAACAGAAAACAAAAAACTGAAGCTCTGTCATATCAATGATTACATTAAATGTAAGTGGCCTAAAGTACCACTTAAAAGACAGAGATTAGATAAGTGGATAAACCCAACTATATGCTATCTATGAGAAACTTTAAATACCGTGATATAAATTGGTTGAAAGTAAAAGGATGAAAAAGATACGCCTTACAAATACTAATCTGAAGAAAGTAGAAGTATGTCTATATCAATATCAGATAAAGTAGATTTCAGAGCAAAGAAAATTACCAGAGATACAGAAGTATATTACATAATGATAAAAGAGTCAATCCACCAAGATGATATGGCAATTCTAAATGTGTATGCATCAAGTAACAGAGTTGAAAACTGTGTAAAGCAAAAGCTGATAAAACTGGAAAAAGAAATAGGGAAATTCATAATCATAGTTAAAAATTTTAATACCCAGGCTGGGCATGGTGGCTCATGCTTATAACCCCAGCACTTTGGGAGGCCAAGGTAGGAAGATTGCTTGAGGCCAGGAGTTTGAGACCAGCCTGGGCAACATAACAAGACCCAATCTCTACAATAAAATAAACAAAACAAACAAACCAGCAAAAACCTTCAATATCCCTCTCTCAATAGATAGAACAACTTAACAGAAAACCAGCAAGCGTATGAAAGAACTCAATGCCACCATAAATCAAGACTCTGATCAACACTTATAGAACACTTCACCTCGCAAAGCAGAATACATATTATTTTCTTTTTTAAATGTTTATTTTTATATTTTTAGAGATGGAGTCTCACCCTGTAGCCCAGGCTGGGAGTGCAGTGGCATGACTATAGCTTGCTATAACCTCTAACTCCTGGGCTCAAGTGATCCTCCCACCTCAGCCTCCTGAGTAGCTAGGACCACAGGTGTGTGCCACCACTCCTGGCTAATTTTAAAACCTGTTTTTGTAGAGATGGCATCTTACTATGTTTCCCAGTATGGTCTTGAACTCCTGGACTCAAGCAATCCTCCCCCCTTGCACTGCGATTACAGGCATGAGCCACCACACCTGGCCACATTGTTTTCAAGTGTCCAGTGAACATATGTCAAGATAGATCATATCCTGAGACACAAACCAAATCTCAACAGATTTAAAAGAGTTTCAGAGTATGTTATCTGACTAAAATGTAATCAAACTGGAAATCAACAGAAAGATAACGGGAAAATCTCCAACTACTTGGAAGCAAAGCAACATAATTGTAAATAATCCATGAATGAAAGAGGAAAGACTCAAGGCAAAAAGTTGATCTGAATGAAAGTGAAACTACAGCATATTAAATTTTGTGGTACATAGCTAAAATCATGCTGAGATGGAAACACAGAACATTAAATGCTTATATTAGAAAGAAGGAAAAGTTTTAAATAATAATCTAAGTTCCCACCTCAAGATCCTAGAAAAACAAGAAAGAAAACCCAAAGCAAGCAGAAAAAAGGAAATAATACAGATAAAAACAGAAATCAGTGGAATTGAAAACAGAAAAAATAAAATTAAATCAGTGAAAAAAGGAGTTGCCTCTTTGAGAATCATGAATAATATCACCAAACTGGGTGGGCATGGTGGCTCATGCCTGTAACCCCCCCAGCACTTTGGGAGGCGGAGGCAGGAGGATCCCTTGAGACCAGGAGTTTGAGGTCAGCCTGGGCAGCATAACGAGACCCTATCTCTATTAAAAAAAATAAAAGCAGAGTTATGGCCGGTCCTTTGCAGGGCGGTAGGTCCCGGGCCCTGGACCTACTCTGGGACCCGCCACGTGTGAGCCTGGCCAACTTAAAGCCAAATCCCAGGCTCCAGGAAACTGGAGAGGCGACCAAGAGGTTGGAGAAGAAGCAGAAAAATGTGGCAGAGGCCACAAAGGAGAAAGGCAAAGAGGAACCCGGCCTCACCTGGGCTTTGAGGGAGGCCAGACTCCATTTTACATCCGAATCCCAAAATATGGGTTTAACGAAGGCTTCAGATGCCAGTATAAGCCTTTGAGTCTCAATACACTGCAGTATCTTATTGATTTGGGTCGTGTTGATCCTACTCAACCTATTGACTTAACTCCGCTTGTCAATGGGAAAGGTGTGACCATCCAGCCACTTAAAAGAGATTATGGTGTCCAGCTGGTTGAGGAGGGTGCAGACACCTTTACAGCGGAAGTTAATATTGAAGTACAGTTGGCTTCAGAACTAGCTATTGCTGCAATTGAAAAAAATGGTGGTGGTGTTACTACAGCCTTCTATGATCCAAGAAGTCTGGATATTGTATGCTAACCAGTTCCATTCTTCTTCACGGACAACCCATTCCAAACAGAATGCTTCCACCAGAAGAACTGGTACCGTATTACACTGATGCAAAGAATCGTGGATACCTGGCACATCCTGCCAAATTTCCTGAAGCACGACTTGAACTTGCCAGGAAGTACGGTTACATCTTACCCGATATCACGAAAGATGAACTCTTCAAAATGCTCTGTACTAGGAAGGATCCAAGGCAGATTTTCTTT
This sequence comes from Ateles fusciceps, assembly GCA_036589455.1. NCBI lineage: Eukaryota > Metazoa > Chordata > Mammalia > Primates > Atelidae > Ateles > Ateles fusciceps. Next base: position 9,024,642 of record JAZHEH010000228.1, on the reverse strand, counting down.
GGTCTTGCTCCAGGATGGGTGGTGAATATGGCCGATAAGAAAATCCTAAAACCTACAGATGAAAATCTCCTTAAGTATTACAGCTCATGAATTCCCATCCAAGAAAGCAAAGTTGTTAAAGAGGACTGGAATAGGGACCGAAAGACGTGTATTTGTCATTGCATTTTCTTTATGTATAACTTTCCAGATGATTATGTTACTTTTCAGTGAACTCATATCTCTCATTTTCATCTAAAATTAAAGCAGCAGGAAACAAGGACTGCATAGAGAAACTAAGTCTGTGTGGGTTCTTGTCTCAAAGATACAAACTCTCTGATAGTCTGTGGAAGGAGAAGGACAACTATTTTGGATTATTTCTAGTTTGTTTTTTCAATGTCTTTTCATCCAGGCCTTGTTACTGTTACAGATCAGAATGAATGCGCAAGTGGCATGGGAATGACCTGTAGGCCTGCTCTGCCACGATGAGAGCGGAGGGAGTGAGTTGGTGACCCCTCTTAATCTGTAGCCTCAGGGAAACGCTGCTACCCAGTGTCAAGACGGTAAACCCTCCGCCCGAAGAGTAAGATCAGGATGTATGCTTGAGGTGTAAGGCTGAGGAGTAGCTGCTAGGCAGATTTGCTAGCAGCATTGAAGGTGAGAGAAACAAAAATTGCAAGTGAATTTATTTTCTCAATTCTGTGGACAAGGACGATGAAGCCATTAACGTATTTTTTTGAAGAAGGTAAGTGTGCTAGTTTAAATTGATACAATTTTACTTATCTGACATTGGAGACCTTCATCTTTCAGTGATTACAAATGATTTTGAAAAAATGGTTCGAATATTATATGAGCAATAAAAGCAATTGGCAACATGAGAATTAAAGTTAGTTAATGTAAAAGATTCAGCAGTTAGTAAGATGTTTTTTTAGGTAGTCCCCCTCTGTTGCCCAGGCTGGAGTCCAGTCGGGGGATCTCGGCTCACTGCAGCCTCTGTGTCCCAGGTTCAGGCAAGCAGTTAGTATGATTATTTAGCTTCTCAAAGATACTTTATATCCAAATCATGTGAAAACTTAATGTACATTGAACAATTAAAGATTGATCTTGAATACTTCATAATTATTCCATAGTAGAAATGAAATGATTCCTGGCTGTTTTCTTAAAAATTAAAAAATTTGAAAAATTCAAAAAAAAAAAAAGCCTCTTTTGCCTGAAAAGAAGGAACAAGAAAACAAAAAAGAAGAAAGAAAAAAAAAAACTGACAATAAAAAAATTATTATACCAAGACTGACAGAGGGTGGGTGCAGTGGCTCATGCCTGTAATCCCAGCACATTGGGAGACTGAGGTGGGGAGGATCACCAGAGGTCAGGAGTTCAAGATCAGCCTGGCCAACATGGTGAAACCCCATCTCTACTAAAAATACAAAAATTAGTTGGGCGTGGTGACGGGCGACTGTAATCCCAGCTACTTGTGAGGCTGAGGTAGGAGAATTACTTGAACCTGGGAGGTGGAGGGTTGCAGTGAGTCGAGATTGCGCCACTGCACTCCAGCCTGGGTTATAGAGCAAGACTCCACCTCAAAAAAAAAAAAAAAAAGGACTGACAGAAAAAATGAGAAAAAAATGCAAATTACCAATATCAGGAGTGAAACAGGGTATGATGCCATAACAGATGCTGCAGACCTCAAAAGAATGAGGCTACTGCGTGCAACTCCACACACGTAAATTTGACAACGTAGACGAAATGAACCCGTTCCTCAAAAAACACCAGCTACCACAATTAACCCAATACAAAATAATATGAATAGCCCTATAGCTTTTGAGGAAATTGAATTTACAATTGAAAAACTCTCAAAATAGAAATCCCATGCAACAAGGAAATAGAACCTTAATTTCCTCATCTGTAAAATAGGAAGTGATAGTTATAATAGCATTTGCCCTGCAGGGTGGCTCCTAAGAGTAAACGCGCAAATGTCTGGAAGAACATGATGTGTACACCACATAAAAATTACTCCCCTCTGCTCTGATCCATCCCCCATCCCCCACTGACAACATTTGATGCCATGTTCTGGAACTGGCACTGAGAATCCAGTGACAAAAATGTCAGAGTGGTGTGGCCGTCTTGGCCATGACCCAGCCAAGGCCTTCCCAGCCCCCGGGGAGGGAAGCACAACACCTCAAAGAAGCAAACGTAGCTTTTCTGTGGGCGGAAGAAAGAAAAACAAGAAGAGGGAAAGAGAAGTGGAAATCACCATTATTCTTAATCATTACACGGAGCATTAGAATAATATGATTATTCAGTGGCATTCCAATTAGGCTTAATGAAGAGTAATGGGAGTGAGAGAAGACTTGGAACATATAGTTTTATGGGGTATGCATCCCCCACGACTCAGGGAGACACAAGGACCCCAGGGCTCAGAGACTGGAATGAGATACACCCTGGACTGGCTGGCATTCACCCACAGCTCCTGGCACCCCACCTGACTCCTGGTGTGTATTTGATGGGACTGGTTATCTAGGAAACCATGCAGACACCCCTTGGCGAGGTTGTGGTGGGGATTAGCAGAGAGAGCATTTTGTTAACTGTGAGTGGTATGGACCCTTGCTGTGGGAGGGAGGCTGGCAGGTGGCACAGGTGAGGTGTGGCATTGCGTGAGGTGTGACCCCCCTCCTTACATGGGGTATATATACCTACCTACCTATATAAGGTATCTTGGAACACATAAACTAGGAATAGGACAAGGGGCAAGAGGGGGTCAGATTTAGTGGGTAAAAGGCCTTGTACATTTTAGAAGTCCCAAATGACTGGTTCTGTAGAAGACAGAAAGGAAAGGTACCTAGTCCCCACTCTCCCACAGGCTCCTCCTACCACACCACACTTTGCTGTCTGAGGGAGGGCTGGTTTGCCTTCATGGTGGTGAACTTACTATGAACTTTGTAGTTCCTGAAGCATCTCTTCCCTAGTGACTATTGACTAGACTGTGTTCCTGGTTACTGGTGTGATGGCCAGCCTTCCTTCCTTCCTTCCTTCCTTCCCTTCCTCCCTCTGTCCCTCCTTCCTTCCCTCACTCCTTCCTTCCTTCCTTCCTCCTTCCTTCCTTCCCTCCCTCCCTCTGTCCCTCCTTCCTTCCTTCTTTCCTCCTTCCCTCTCTCTTTCCTTCCTTCCTTTCTTCATTCCTTCCTCCTTCCTTCCTTCCCTCCCTCCCTCTGTCCCTCCTTCCTTCCTTCTTCCTTCCCTCCCTCTCTCTTTCCTTCCTTCCTTTCTTCATTCCTTCCTCCTCCTTCCCTCCCTCCCTCTGTCCCTCCTTCCTTCCTTCTTTCCTTCCTTCATTCCCTTCTTCCTCCCCTCCCTCCCTCCTGCCCTCCCTCCTTCCCTCCTTCCTCCCTCCCTCCCTCTCTCCTTTCCTTCTCTCCTCCCTTCCCTCCTTCCTTCCTTCCCATCCTTCCTTCTTTCCTTTCTTCCTCCCTCCCCTCCTCCCTCCCTCTCCTTTCCTTCTTCCTTCCTTCCTTCTTCCTCCCCCTCCTTCCTCCCTCTCCTTTCCTTCCTTCGCTCCTTCCTTCCTTCCTTCCTTCTTCCCTCTCTCATTTTCCCCCTCCCTCCCTCTCTGCTTAAATTCTTCTGGGTAGAAGAACTGGTCTGGTTGGGGTCAGCATGAGCAGTGAACTGAACCAGAATGATGGAAGAGAAATAGAATAGAACTTAGACTAAGCCCTTGGAACCCTGTGGACTGGGTGGGTGTGTCAGTTGGGACAGCCTAGGTTGTACTAGCTAAGAATCAGAGGCGTATTACAACAAGGCTTATTTCTCATTCATCCTAATTGCTATTCACGGGCAAGCTGGAGGCTCTACTCAGTGTTGCTGTCACTCTAAGACTCCGGTTGGCTGAGCTTCCTGGATCTGGATTCTTGCACATTGTGAAAGCAGAGGGACAAAGAGCTCTGGTAATTAAATGCTTCAGCCTCCAAGTGACACTTTCTACACCCACGTGTAACTCGGCGACCAGAATGACCACATGGCCCCACCCAACCACAAGGTGTCCAGGGCACGCAGTCCTACCACATGCCCAGCAGGGTGAGAAGTCACGAGTATTTTGCACAACACTAATGACATTAAGAGTCTCCACCGGAGGCCCCAAGCCCATTTGTCATGGGCTCTCCAAGCCTGTAGCCATCGGCTGCTCAATTGTCAAACACTTGCTGTAGTCAGTTTGTAGCTGGGTTGGGTTCTGGAGAACAAAGATCAACAAGCCATAGCCCCTGGCCTTAAAGACCTTAATGATTCATGTGGCAGGGAGTAAACAAACAACTGGGACCCATCATTGTAAGTGCCGTGGCTAAGCAAAAGCAGGTGCCATGGGAACATAAGTCCCAACTGAGAAGTCTGGTCCAGCTTCTTGGAGGAGGTGATGCTTGAGCGGATCCTGGGGGCTGGGAAGGAGTGAGGCAGAAGAACAAAGGGATAGGCATTCCAAGCAGAGAGAATGACATGTGCGAAGGCGTGGAAGCAAGATGCTTTCAGAAAAAAAATAAAACATGGCTGGCATGCAGGATGGGGAATGCGATTGCTAAGAGAGGATGCTGGAGAGGTAGGAAGAGGCCGTGTCACGAAAGGCTTTGTCTATCATTCTAAAGACTGTAGGCCGGGCGCAGTGGCTCACGCCTGTAATCCCAGCACTTTGGGAGGATGAGGTGGACAGATCACGAGGTCAGGAGTTCAAGACTAGCCTGACCAACATGGTGAAACCCCGTCTCTACTGAAAATACAAAAATTAGGTGGGTGTGGTGGTGGGCGCCTATAATCCCAGTTACTTGGGAGGCTGAGGCAGAAGAATCACTTAAACCCAGGAGATGGAGGTTGTGGTGAGCCAAGATCACACCATTGCACTCCAGGCTGGGCAACAAGAGCAAAACTCTGTCTAAAAAAACAAAAACAAACAAACAAACAAACCAAAAACTGTTTGCAGTGGGAAACCATCAGGGGCTTGAGACACATTTTGGAAGGCTGAAATTGTATGAAATTGTATGAAAACAAAATCACTCAGATGGGGCAAGACTGGAGATGGGGAGGATAGTTAGTAGATTGTGGCAGACAGTAATTCAGGTGAGAGATACTTGTGGTCTGACCCAGGCAGGGCAACGGGGGAGGAACGCCTGCAGACAGAGGGGGTGGCGGTAAGCTACCTGCCAAGTAGACAGATTGATCAGTGGGCCAGGACGAGCATGTTGTGAAAGACAGGCCTGAACTTGTGTCATGCTTTGTTTCTGTGCAAGTCAGCTCCATGTTGACTGCTTTCATTATTTTCTAGAACAAGGCAGGGCATAAAGCTATCATTCAAGCTGTCAATACTTCCTATTTGCTGGCTCTGCATTAGACACAGAGAATGCAACACGAACAAAGCCCAGCCCATGCCTGTGTCTCAAGACAGGTTCCTCACCCAAGTATGCTGAAGTAGGACAGAGTGGCTGGAGGAAGGGTGGGGAAGGTCTCCAGGCTTCTCTTACACACGTGCTCCCCCAAACTTCACTTACCCCAGCCCCACAGGCATGAAGTTCACCAATTCCATGTCCCACCTATGTTGTTATTTATGTCATATCTTTACTTAAACTAACTCACTTTTTAACCTTATGTGCCTACTTTAATCTCTTCCTAAGCAAAATAACTGTGATATCATAAATTTGAATATGTTCGTGATTCCTTTTTTTTTTTTTAAGATGGAGTCTCGCTCTGTCGCCCAGGCTGGAGTGCAGTGGCGCGATCTTGGCTCACTACAACCTCCACCACCCAGGTTTAAGTGATTCTTCTGCCTCAGCCTCCTGAGTAGCTGGGACTGCAGGCACACACCACAATGCCCAGCTAATTTTTGTATTTTTAATAGAGATGGGGGTTCACCATATTGGACAGGCTGATCTTGAACTCCTGACCTCGTGAACCGCCTGCCTCAGCCTCCCAAAGTGCTGGGAATTATAGGCGTGAGCCGCCATGCCCGGGCTTTGTGATCTGTTTAATACACATTAAAATACAATGTCCAAGTGCCACTAAAAAACATCTTCAACCACATTTTGAGAAACACTTTCCCACAAGGAAGGACCTAGGTAAGTTCAAAATTGTGTTTCTTTTCAGGTGTGTTCTAGGATGGCAGATGGCCTCCCCCACCCCACCCCCCACTTTTTTTTTTTTTTCTGAGCAAGGGCTTGGTCAGTCATTCAGACTGGAGTGCAGTGGCACAATCATGGCTCACTGCAGCTTCGACCTCCTAGGCTCAAGTGATCCTCCCACCTCAGCCTCCTGAGTAGGGGGACTAGAGACATGCACCCCGCTGCCTGCCTAATTTTTTTTTTCTTTTTAGTAAGGACAAGGTCTTGCTATGTCACCTAGCTGGTCTTGAACTCCTAGCCTCAAGCTATCCTCCCGCCTGGGCTTCCCAAAGTGCTGGGATTACAGGCATGAGCCACAGAGTTGGGCCCCTTCATCATGTTTATACCCAAATCCTTTAAACACAGATAAAGCTCTGACCTCCTGTCTTGTGCAAGTTCTTTTATTTCCAGCTCCCCAAGGGCACAGACATTCCACAGCCCACTCGTGACTGGTCCCTTGTGGACAAGGCCTGCTATATAAGCCCATGGAGGGCACCCAGTGGCTGTATCCTTACTGACTTGTTAAATGCTGTTGGACAGTGTTGGATCAAGGCAGTTACTGAGGTTATGTGAACTGCTGACTTACCTGCCTCCCCCACTGCCCACGCTGGGCTGGGGAGTATCATTCAGTTTACAGGTGCCCCACATGTCTGGGCATGGGCACAGAGGAATTCACTTGGTGTGAGATGCTAGGAATCGCTGATGTGCGTAGCACGTTCTCAGGGGACCTCAGGGTTCTCTCAGAATTCTCCAAGGTAGCCCCACTCTCTGGACATGTGTCTTTTTCTCACAGAAAGCAGGCAGTGAAGCTCTACAATACTGGTCTCTGTTTTTCTGTTAAAAGCCTCCCAGCTGGGAGATAGCTTGGCTGACAAGCCTCTCACACTATCTAGAGACACTTTCTGGATTCAGGATACTAACACAAAGCTATCAAAGTCATTGATTACAAGCACCAGACATGAATGCTGGAGGAAAGGGGATTTTATTAGAGAGATGAACAATTTGACCTTAGGAAGGTTAGGAACCTGTGTAGCTGGGTGGCCAGAACCACAGCTGGTCCTTTAAGGGGCGACCATCATGTGACCCTGTCCCTGAGTCTGATTGGCAGAGTTTGTGTCCCTCGCCCCACCCCATGTGGGAGGGGAGCAGCATGACTGGCAGCTGCTTTGCCACTAAGTGGAAAGGGAATAGAGAAGTGAGTGCTGTTATCATAAGGTGGGAAAGGGATGCAGCCCTCAGGAAAACCACAGATGTCGGCTACTAAGTTGCATAAGGGATAACAGAGTGGGCCGGGTGTGGTGGCTCAGGCAGGAGGATCATCACTTGAGGTCAGGAATCCGAGACCTGCCTGGCCAACATGGCAAAACCCTGTCTTTCCTAAAAATACAAAAATTAGCCAGGCATGGTGGCTACCACCTGTACTCCCAGCTACTCGGGAGGCTGAGGCAGGAGGATCACTGGAGCCTGGGAGGTGGAGGTTGCAGTGAGCCGAGATCGCTCCACTGTACTTCAACCTGGACTACAGAGTGAAACTCCCTCTCAAAAAAAAAAAAGAAAGAAAAAGGAATAACAGAGAGAAAAAAATTAGAAGGTAACTTGAAGTCCATTTAGTCAACCCATTAAGGTGGGGATTGGGACATCAAGACCCAGAGGGGTTAAATGACTGAGTTGGCTTCTTGGCCCTTCAGTGGCAAAGCAGAGCCCCAAACTCAGACAGGTTCCCTGATGCTCAGAGCAGGGCTTCTTCTAGTTCATGCTCCATCTGCATTCAAAGCAAGAAATCAGGCAATGGCTAAGCCTGTGGGGATCTTCCCAGCACCCCTGCCAGTGTGTTTCAGTTTGCTTCCTCTTAGAGCATCATCTATGAAAGAGGGTGGGACAAAACTCCCTAAACGTACATGGGAGCCAGCCCCATCTAGTTGACCCGGGGCACAGAAGGGATCCAGGGAGTCACAGGAGACCACTGTTGGCCCAGGGAGGGGACGTTGAGAAGGATAGCTGGCTCAAGTCTGACTCCCCTCCCTCTAGCCAACCCTGGGGTACCCATCTACCCACAGTTTCAGGAGACACCCCAAGGAAGATGAATTGTGCTGTTCACTGAGAGCAGAAGGGGGCTAAGAACCCGAGCCGTTTCCAAAAGCAAGGCACTGTCTGGGGCCCACGACTTGCAATGTGCTGGCTTTATTGCTCTGACAACATGAAGGATGTTTGGTTTTGTTCCCAGCGCTATTATCATTTATCTTCCTCTTGTAAGAGGTGGCACCTTCCGCCTGTTCCCTCTTCCTTCTCACTCTTTCCCAACCCCCACGTTCAACCCAACCTCCCTATTTGCCTGATCCCCCTGCCACTGAGGGGAGCCCTCTAATATCTACCCCAGAGGACACTCTCCCCCATTGGTTCCCAGAAGCCCAAGGGATACCCCCGTTGAACTCAACTCATAAACATTTGCTGAGCAGTTCATCTGGGCAAAGTACTGTGCTTGAGGCTCTGGGTGATAAAACAAAAAAACATCAATAAGACAAGTCCTCAGCCAGGTGCGGTGGCTCACGACCGTAATCCCAGCACTTTGGGAGGCCGAGGTGGGTGGATCATGAGGTCAAGAGTTCGAGACCAGCCTGACTAACATGGTAAAACCCTGTCTCTACTAAAAATACAAAAATTAGCCGGGCATGGTGGCACATGCATGCTCAGGAGGCTGAGGCAGGAGAACTGCTTGAACCCGGGAGGTGGAGGTTCCAGTGAGCTGAGATTGCACCACTGCACTCCAGCCTGGGTGACAAAGCAAAACTCTGTCTCAAAAAAAAAAAAAAAAAAAAAAGACAAGTCCTTGCCTTCAAGGAACCTGTCTTCCAGCAAAGAAACACCTGTAGTGTCCTAGCAGAGGGCATAAAACACAAAACACAGGCATACCCTAAGAGAGCCGCATGTCTGGAAAGGCTGGGAAAGGGAGCGTGGAGGGCCTTTGAAAGAGCAGGGCAGCGGGTGGAGGATGGAGAAAGACAGAGGCCTGGATGAGGAGTGGGTGGGGAAGAAGCCAAAAGAAACAACAAGCCTCTTGGGAAAAGTTCGTGGCTGAGGACAGAAAGAAAGAGAGGAAGTCACAGCTGAAAGAGGAACTGCTGTATTCAAGCTCGTTTGAAGGTGAGAGAGGAGGAGCCAGCGGAATGGCAAGGCTGGAGGTACCAGAGAGAGGAAGTCACCATGAAGCAAAGCCCTGACCCGGATGGGTGAGGCAGGGTCAAGACAGAGGGAGGGCTGTCCCTGATGGACAGTGTTTGCCTAGAGCTCCCTGCTGAGGCAGCCAAGACTGTGTCAATCGAGGTTTCGTAGCAATCAGAGGTTGACATGGAGTTGAGAGAGCAAGAATTTTATTGGAGGTGGGAGTTGGGGGTAGAGGGGGTTAACTTGTGAATGATAAAGGGGAAGAAGCAGAATTGGCCTGGGAAAGACTGGGCCGTAGCCGGACACCCCCCCTGCCTAATCGACTGTCATAGGTGTTACTCCCTATGTTCATTTCCCAGGGCTTTGTAACAAATTACCACACCCTGGGTGGTTTCGAACCGTAGAATAGAAACCTATCTCTCACAGTTCAGGAGGCCAGAAGTTCAAAATCAAAACGTTGACAAGGTTGGTTCCTTCTGGAGGTTCGGAAGCAGAACTGATTCCATGCTTCTTGTCTCGCGTCTCGAGACGGCTGGTGGTCCTCGACTTGGAGCTGCCTCACTCCAGTCTCTGCCTCCATCTTCCCATCACCTTCTCTGTGCGTCTGTCTATGTCTTTAAGGACACCAGTCCTGGGATTAGAGACGTACCCTTGTCTGCAACTGTGCCTTTGAAGGCAGCCCCCGTGTTGATGATTTAAATCTAGGATGATTTCATCTTGAGATCTTTGATCAATTACACCTGCAAAGACTCTCTTTCCAAATAAAGTTACATTAGAAATTCTGGGTGAATGTGAATTTGGGGGGACATTATTCAACCCACTACACCCTCCGCCAATAAACCTCTTCGTAACTCCATCTCAGCATCTGCCTACCGGAGGGAGGGCCCAAACTGACCCCGTCGCAGACTGAGAACTGTAGGAATAAAAGCAGGTCCTTCTGCTGCTGGTATGGCCAAGAGACGGGAAGAGATGGGAAGTTTACTAATCTATTCTTTCAATCAGCATGTATTCATTGCCTATGGAAGATTCCAGAGTTGTGATCTTGGTGGTAAGGTCTTAGGTGGCAATGAGGGTGTGGGGGCTGACACAATAAACTGAAATGGGCCAGTGAGGGCTTGGGGAGCAGAGAAAGGGCCGAGGTGGGTCAGCAGCATGGACGCCTCCAGAGGACACTCGGGATGTACCTGGTGGCCTGCACTGTTCTTGGCAGGTCTTGAGGAGCCATGACTGGCCACCTCAGGGCTCTGTGTGACTATTTTCCTCCTTGACCTTCAAGGAGAAGTAGACATTGTGTTAGGAGCAATCAGCGCCACCATGATCATCAAACATACCAAAAGTACACAGCTTGGGAAGATGGGACTATGGATCCAAATAAAGGAAACTGGTCAACAAAATCTCATCTTTGCACGTCCTCAGGAAATTGGGAACCTGCCGTGTCCTGGAAAAACTGCTGGGAACACAGCAAACTATATGGACCTTATCCCTGAAAAGGCAAGACCTACCCCTGAAACCCAAGAGAAGGCTGATGAGAAAACCCTTCCTTACCCCACTGGCATGTGGTACCTTATATATTTTGACGCATAAAGTTATCCATATTGTAAATGGATGGAGCCCCTAAAATTTGTGTCTGCAACTCAGAATTGCTTGAAAATTATCTTCTTCCTATTGGTTGAGTTATTCATTCATCACTGGGGAAAAGTAGCAATTTCCATGTAAGTTGCAACTGGTTGCTTAATATGGTCTTAAGAGAGGTACCCTTGCTGAGGCTGTGCCTTTGAAGGCAGCTCTATGTCAATGCTTAGCACTTTAAAGACGTTCCCACAGCTGCTTCTGTGGAGGTGGCTTCACAGAGCTTTGGAGAAGGTTCTGCTGGCTACCTGAAAATTTGGGCTGCACTCACCTGTACTCTGAATTGGCAGAAGACCTAACTCTTGTGATTGGTACTCAAGTGCAAAAAGCACTGTTCTGCCTAATTAATTCCTCTGCATTGATATTTTGTATCATTCCTGGCACTTTCTGGCATGTCCTGGTTCTGTAGAATGACAACTCTCTTGAAGTCTGGGTGGTTTCTGTTCTTTGAGTGTGAAGTGAATTTGCAACTGAGGCAAAATAAAATATATATAGGTGGTAAGGTTTTTTGTTTCTTTGTTGTTGTTGTTGAGATGGAGTCTTGCTCTGTCACCGAGGCTGGAGTGCAATGGCGTGATCTCGGTTCACCACAACCCCTGCCTCCCGGGTTCAAGTGATTCTCCTGCCTTAGCCTCCTGAGTAGCTGGGATTACAGGCATACGCCGCCATGCCCAGCTAATTTTGTATTTTTTTGTAGAGGCGGGGTTTCTCCATGTTGGTCAGGCTGGTCTCGAACTCCCAACCTCCGGTGATCTGCCTGCCTCGGCCTCCCAAGGTGCTGAGACGTGAGCCACCATGCCCGGCCAGGTGGTAAGGTTTTCAATCTTCCTCCATGGCTCCAACCCACATTCTCTGCTAAAGAAGAGATTTTAGTTACAGGATCAGCTTCTAGTCCTTCACAGCATTTTCCAATCAAGTGCTAGAAAATGATAGGTGTGTTTGGCAGGCGTGGGCATGAGTGGGATTATTGTGAGCATGTTTTATTGTAGTGGGCCACCCTAAGCCCTCCCACCACCAAAGATGTAACCTCTGGAAGAGATTACTACCTGACTTGCCAAGTTATTCAGTTCTGTTTTGGGCTCCTGAATCCAATCTAAAGTTGATACACAGGAAGCAACTGGAGGACATTTTGAGAGCACAGAATCGGGGACCCTGTGAGTAGCTGAGAGCCTGTTTCCATTCCTGAAGGGTTGTGGGTAGAAGGGCACAGCTTGCCTCATGTCGCCCAGAAGGCAGGATCAGTATGGAGGATGGAGTAAGATCGGAAGATATGAAAGGCAGAGAAGTGGACCGAATCCATTATTTGATGATTAAACATATACCAAAAAAAAAAAAAAAGGAATGGGGCTGGGCTCGGTGGCTCAAGCCTGTAATCCCAGCACTTTGGGAGGCCAAGACAGGTGGATCACCCCTGAGGCTGGGAGTTCAAGACCAGCCAGACCAACTTGGAGAAACCCCATCTCTATTTAAAAAAAAAAAAAAAAGGAATTGATTGGCCAGGGTGTGTTGTTGGCCAGATTTAGCAAACAAAAATACAGGACACTCAGTTAAATTTGAATTCCAGATAAACAATAAATCATCCTATACAACATTTGGGACATTATACTAAAACATTATTCATTGTTGATCGGAAATTCAGATTTAGCTGGGCATCTTGATTTTATCTGAAAACCCTCCCAGGACAATGAGTTTTTGCCACTGAAGGTGTCCAAGCTGAGTCTGGGCCACAGGTGGAAGGCCGTGGCATGGGGGATGGGCTGAGATCTCAAATGGCAGCTTGGGTCGAAGAGCCCCACTCCTAACCAGGCAATCCATTTCACCCTCTGCCCAGCTGCAGAGTATTCAGGTAAGGGGCATTCTCCTGCTCAGGGGAGGGGCTGTTGATTCACTCTCCCTGGGCCCAGCAGCAACTTGCTTAGAGCTCTGTCCTCAGTCACCTACAGCAGCCGCTGGCTTCCTGCATCCAAGAGCAGCTAGCCTGGGGGTTGGGCAGGTGTGGACCCCCTCTCCAGGGTGGGCTCCCTCCCCCATCACCCCTTATCAAGCCTCTCTTGGGTGGTGAGCTGTCGCCTGCCCCTGGGCCGTTCCCTTGGCCTGTCATCACCCACACACACTTGATTAGGGGATTGGAGTGACTTACAGGGGCTCCTCTCCCCCAGGGTCAGCATTTGCATAGGGTGATGGATGCTGAGATGTCATCTAAACACATCCGCACTTTGCATTTTAAACAAAGCAATTTCCAGAGGAAGCTGGGGGAGCTTTGTCTCCTTCCAGAAGGGTTCCTCTGAGTCAAATTGTCTTTCCTTTGGCCAGCAGTTCCCACATCTGCCGTGGAGCCCTCTCCTCTATTGTCCTCCTGTCCCTGCTTCCCCCTCACCTAGTGACCTCAATGTGAAGCAGGAGGTAGCCTGGGACATAGAATAAAGAAAGACACAGGTCCCTGGCCAGGGCCAGGCAAGGACCACCTAGGGTTTCCTCTGTACCCGACACTGGTGTCTCCTTCCCCGTTCCCATTCTGCAGAACACCCGTGACTAGGATAGGAGAGCAATCTTAGCCAGGACCAGCCCCCGATAATGCATGGTTTGTGGGACACAGAACATCTGCTCCAAACATCCCTGCCCTGCAGACATCATGTCCCTCAGTGCAAGCCAAGCGTGGCCTCCTAGGATCTGGGAATATGGGCTTCCTTCTGCCTAAGTTCTGTACTTCTCGTACCATACAGTTGAGACTTTTTCCTCTTAGTAAGTCTGAGCCTTCACCCCAGGTACCTTTAGGATGATGATAAAAATGTCCCCATTATATAAGCCCGTAAGGTTCGGCTGGATTTTTTTCCTCCAAAGACAAGTGGAAAGGAATAAGGTAGGAAAAATTCTGTCCCCAGTAATGTAGTCTGAAGGCCAGCAGCACCATCTCAGCTCAGTTACTTCTGCAGGGCATGTCTTTGGGTAAAGCCACTTAACCAGCAAACTGGCACAGCAGTGCCTCCTCTGGTGGCTCCACTGTCACAGAGCACAGGAGCCCTGGGCACAGAAGTCTCCAAATGCATGCTCGTGTCTCTTTCCCTTCCTGCCCTGATGGAGATGCTAGTAATCTGACCTGAGTTGGGTACAAGCCGTGCCTGGCAGGGGCGAGGGGGCAGACGTATGTAGCTGGCGGAGGTTTCTGCGAGGCCATGGGTATCTTACAGTAGAAGGGGGGTTGGGGGGGGAACAAACACCTCTTGAGTGTGCCTACTATGCACCTGCTCTTTTAGACAACAATTTCATAGTTTGAAATATGACCCGGTAGTTAGGAGAAGAGACGTTAATTGAACTTACGCAGATCTGGATTCAAATTTGACCTTTGTAACCTCAAGCAAGTAGAATAACCTTTCTGAGTTTTCGTTGCCCATAAAACGAAGGCAGTGGTATTTACACTGGAAACTCATTGTGAGGAATGAAGGGCTAATGTGTGTGAAGTGTCTGGGATATGGGGGCATCCACTCATGCTGCCCATTAGCATCCTTCCTCGGTGTGATCAGCTGCATTGAACAGATTGGGAGCAGAAGTGCCTGGCCCATGGCCGTGCAGCCCGTGAGTGGCAGGGCAGCTTCTCAACCTCAGCCGGTCTCAATCTGGAGCCCAGGCTTCATCCCATAGCCAGTCCATAGACAACAAGAACGCTTGACCCACTGTCTCCAGGTAGGGGAGACAGATCTGTCACTCCCTTGCTTGAAACTCCGCAGGATTTTCCATTGCTCTTCCCACGTTGAGCATCGTCCTCAACGATCTGGCCATGGCGATTTCCAGCCTTCTCTTTCTTCCTCATCCTCTGCCCCCAGTCAAACAATCAGGTGGTCTTTTCCAGTTTATGGAGCAGGCATGGAGCAGAGCAGCCTCTCTCTCTCTCTCTCTTCTCCCCCCTGGACAATGTTTCTCTTCTTCTTCCTGAAATACTGTTCCCTCCCTCAGCTGGTTAACTCCACTCCTTCAGGACTTGTCCGCAACCTGCTGCCCAGGGCTGATGTCCTTGGACAGCTGTTCTTCACCATCCCCACCACCAAAGGCCAGGTTGGTTCCTCCATTAAAAGTCTCTCTTATGTTCCTAAAAGTGTCCTGTATAAGATACACTCGTAAACCACTAGTTCAATGTCTACCTTCTCTGCTAAACTCTGAGCTCCCACCATACCACCCAAATCTAGCCCTGTGCCAGATGATGAATGAATGAAAAATAGATAATGAGTCAAAGTGATGCAGAATTAACTGGGAAAATTTAGAGCATTGGCGGGGAGAGGGCACACCTTGGGGTGGAAAAGCCTTGCTTTGCTGGGTGCTTGCTGAAACAAGACTTAAAACAAATGCTACAGCCTTGGAGCCTGGAGGTGGGTCCCGGAGGGGCACGCCCTGGTTCTGTAGAAGAACAAGGTGCATAGCAAAGCCTCAGGGCAGGCGAGGGGCAGATCTCTCCCGGTTCACAGTTTCTGTTCTTGGAGTATGAAATGAATTTACAGCTGAAGCAAGATAAGAGACATAGGTGGTGAGGTTTCTAGTCATCCTCCACTGCCCTCGCCCCATATCCTCTGCTGAAGAAGAGATTTTGCTCACTGGAGCAGCCTCTAGCCCTTTAACCTGTGCAGGAAAATGCTTAAGGGGCTACAGGGATCTGGATCAGAGATGGATCAGGGATGGATCAGAGAGGGGGGCGGTGAGAAGGGGAGTGAAGATTTGGGGCACTTTCAGTTGTTTTGGGTTTGCTGGGTCGGTATTTCTTTGCAAGTGACTGGCTGGGCATTAAACGTAGCATTGGGATTTTACCTGGGACATGTATTAAATAGGGATCCTAAGAATGGGCTTGGGCCCGGTGCGGTGGTTAACGCCTATAATCCCAGCACTTTGGGAGGCTGGGTGACCCACGTGAGGTCAGGAGCTCATGACCAGCCTGACTAACATGGTAAAACCCTGTCTCTACTAAATACAAAAAAAAAAAAAAAAAAAAAAAAAAAAAACAGCTGGGCATGGTGGCGCATGCCTGTAACCCAAGCTACTTGGGAGGCTGAACAGGAGACTCGCTTGTACCTGGGAAGCAGAGGTTGCAGTGAGCCAAGATGTGACCATTGCACTCCAGCCTGGGCAACGAGAGCAAAATTCCATCAAAAAAAAGAAAAAGAAAAAATAATGGGGTTGATAGTTGCCCTTGCTGCAGTGGGCAGTGCATCAGCCTCATAATCTAAAGAATAGGGTTGATAGCTGGGCACGGTGGCTCATGCCTGTAAGCCCAGCACTTTGGGAGGTCAAGGCCCGTGGATTGCTTAAGGTCAGGAGTTCAAGACCAGCCTGGCCAACATGGTGAAACTCCGTCTCTACTAAAAACACAAAAATTAGGCGTGGTGGTGGATGCCTGTAATCCCAGCTGCTTGGGAGGCTGAGGCAGGAGAACTGCTTGAACCTAGGAGGTGTAGGTTGCAATGAGCCAAGATCGTGCCATTGCACTCCAGCCTGGGCAACAGTGAAAGACTCTGTCTCAAAAAAAAAAGAAAAAAAAACGTTGGGGTCTGAAGTATAGACCATATGACAGGTGGGCTCTTTCAAGTGTTCCTGGGCCAGCCCAGGCACCTGGTTGTCCCCCTCCTTTTGCCCACCTCTGTATTAGTCTTGCTCCAAGCTTGTCCTGTCTGCCTGTGGGAGAAGAGAATGGAAAGCTCTGCCTGTCTCTCTCCTCCACAGGAGAAGTGGAAGAGACTCCTCAGTACCCACGTGAAAGCCCTTTATGGCTTGATCCAGGTTTGTGACAGCTGACAATGGGATCTTTCATAGGTGGGTGGGACATTTGGTTGATAAGGAAGAGATGTCTGTAGAAGTGAGATCAATCCCCTGGAAAAAGTAAGTAGGAGAAAAGGTCTCAAAAGTCTCTCAGCGGCTGGGCACGGTGGCTCATGCCTATAATCCTAGCACTTTGGGAAGCCGAGGTGGGTGGATCACCTGAGGTCAGGAGTTCAAGACCAGCCTGGCCATCATGGTGAAACCCCATCTTTAAAAAAAAAAAAAAAAAAAAGTCTCTTAGTGGGCTCACGCCTCTAATCCCAGCACTTTGGGAGGCCGAGGTGGGCGGATCACCTGAGGCTAGAAGTTCGAGACCAGCCTGGGCAACATGGAAAAACCTCATCTCTACTAAAAATACAAAATGAGCCAGGTATAATGGCTCACGCCTGTAATCCCAGCACTTTGGGAGGGGGGGGGATCACTTGAGGTCAGGAGTTTGCGACCAGCCTGGCCAACATGGCAAAACCCTGTCTCTACTAAAACTACAAAAAAATTAGCCAGGCGTGGTGGTGGGCGCCTGTAATCCCAGCTAGCCCAGAGGCTGAGGCAGGAGAATCGCTTGGACCTGGGAGGTTAAGGTTGCAGTGAGCTGAGGTCGAACCATTGCACTCCAGCCTGGACAACAAGAGCAAAACTCCATCTCAAAAAAAAAAAAAAAAGAAAAAAAGAAAAGTCTCTTCTAACTCTCCTCCCCCACCATCTGCAGAGAAGGCTTTACTCCTGACCATCAGACACTGGACTTCGAATGGCCAACCCCAGGAGCCCCTGCCCATCCCAGGCAAGAGGAGGAAGTAACGAGAGAAAACCCAGAGGTAGACCAGAAGTGTAGGGACAGATAGCCAGGGACTGGGGCCACTTGGGGTGAGGAAGAGGAAGATGTGGAGTCACCTTTGTTCTGAGCACACTTCAACAGGGACCTCTTGGGTCTGCCAAGAAGGGTCTCCACTTCTTTGAGACCTGAAGCCACAAGTGCTACTTGGATTCACAAAAACCAAAAGTTGACATAGAAAAGAACCAGGTCGGGGGCAGACTGCTGGACCAGAGCAGTTTCTCCTTGGACCTGAAGGCTGAGTCTGAACAGAAACTGTGCAGAGCATGGGATGTTTGCCCCTGATAGAAGTGTCAGGATAGAGGGAGACCAGGTGGGTCCAGATGGCAGCGGAGGGGAAGAGCTTGGTAACAGGAGTTGACGCCCCCACACTGTGTTGCCTGGAACTCTGGGTGGAACACAGGGCCCTTCTGGAAGAATGGCTTCCAGTTTTTTCTTGGTAATACCCAGAGTACATCTAAGTCAGGGTTTCTCAACTTCAGCACCACTGACATCTGGGGTGAGATAATCCTTTTAGTTGGGGGGGCTGTCCCGGGCCCTGTAGGATGTCTGGCAGCATCCCTGGCCTCCACCCACTAGATGCCCGTAACTACGCTCAGTGTGACAGCAAAAGATGTCTTCAGACACTGCCAAATGTCCCCTGGGGGAAAACTGCCCCCATTTGTAAACTCCTGGTCTACATCTAGTCAAGCAGTTGTGTACTTGCCAGTCCGGTGAGCTTTCCAGTGCCCCACACTGTTTTTGAAACACCAAGGGCAAGGTTATAGTTCGGATTCTTCCAGCAAGGGTCTTTTCCCCAGAAGCTCACTTTGGGGTTATTTCGCTCAACTGACAAATAATGACATAAAAAGGTGGTGCTAAGCTCCTTCTACTCCATAAATCTATGTTCACCAGATTAATTTAACTTTATTGCCTATGAGAACAGGTAGAGAACAATGGAGGGGTTGGCTGGGTGTGAGCAGGAATTCTCAGCTGGGAAAGACTGCTGGTGCTACATCTGCTCTTGGGGGAAGCACATTTCCTGTTTCCCGTTTGGCCGACCCTACGGCCTAAGGCCTTCTGGGCGATACGTCTCCCCTGAACCTGTGATAGCATCTCACCCTTAACACGGTTGATTCTCCCACCCAATCCCCAGACTTGCCCTTGCTCAGTCTTTCATCTCAGTGGATAACAACGCTTACTCTTTCCAGTTGCTGGGGCTGAATCTTGGAATTACCCAGGTCTCCTTTCTTTCTCTCACATTCCACGTTCAATTTATCAGCAAATCCTGGTGGCTTCAAAATAGATCTAGGATCCAAGCACCTTTTTTTTTTTTTTTTTTTTTTTTGAGACAGACTCTTGCTGCGTCACCCAGGCTGGAGTGCAGTGGTGCGATCTCAGCTCACTGCAAGCTCTGCTTCTCAGCTGACGCGATCCTCCAGCTTCAGCCTCCCAAGTCACTGGGACTACAGGTGTGAGCCACCATGCCAGCACATTTTTGCATTTTTTGTAGAGACAGGGTCTCACCATGTTGCCCCAGGCTGGTCTCCAACTTGAGCTCAAAGTGATTCACTCACCTTGACCTCCCAGGATGCTAGGATTACAGGCATGAGCCAGTGTCCAGCCTCAAGCACTTGTAACCTGCTCGGAACGCCCCCTGCTCCAAGCCACAGTCACCTCACCAGTGGTCTTGTAGCTGGTCTTCCTGCTACCACCCTGTCCTCTTGGAGCCTGTAATCAACACAGCAGCCAACGGAAGACAGGGGTCACACCAGAGCCCCCCATCCTCTCCTCCCACAGGCGGGCATGACAAGCTTGGGGCAAAACTAAGACAGGGGGTGGGCACAAAGGCGGGGCCAGCCAGGTGCCTCTGGTGGCCTAGGAAGCCTTGACAAGGACCTACCTGTCCCATGGGCTGTACTACCACTCCAGCCCCATTCTCAAGACCCCTGTTTAAATACATAATCCAGATAAAACCGCAATGCCATGTTCAATGCCTAGCCAGACTCTTTCAAAGAAACAACAACCCAGTAAACCACAAAACAACTAAAAGTGGTCTTATTAAAATATGTGATCGCATCACCCCATATTTAAATGCTTCCACTGGTGCCTCATGTAATCTCTTAGAGTTGAAAGTGACACTTACTATGGCCTTGTGTCCCTTATTCCCCAGGGCCTCACACGTTCCACCTCAGCCACACTCCTTTCATTGATGTTTACTGAATACGCCAAACGTACTCTTGCGCCAGGGCCTTTGCCCTGGCTGCTCTCTCTGCCTAAAGAGCTTTCTCTCCAGACACCCACACACTCCTCACTTTCTTCAACTTTTACTGCTGCATGTAACATCCTCACTGAGACTGTTCTGAGCCCTCCTTTTGAAATTGTAGCCACCACCCCATTTCTGATCACCCACAACTCACAGAATTTATAACATTCTAACAAAGTAGAATTTGGTTATTTGCTGTGCCTATTTTCTCTCTCTCCTCCCAATAGACTGTGTGCTCTGTGAAGATGGATTTGGTTCTCTTTACGGAGATCATCTCCATGCCCAGAACAGGGCCTAGAACAGGGTGGAGCCTCAGTAAAGCTTTGTTGAATGAATAAAAGAATGAATGAATACTTAGTTGAGGTTTTCCCCTTTCTTTGAAGCTTCACTTTTATGCTAACAATAAAACAAAAGAGAGAGAGAGACTAGAGAATGACTGGAGAGGGGGGATGTCGGTGAGGGTTAAGTCTCGAAAATACGAGCTTTTCATTGGTCTGATCGCAATTACATGTATAAATGGAAAAAGTATCACAGAAAATCCTAGCATACAGATCATCAAATAAAGATTTCATTTTGACTGCATTACACGATATTATGGTTGACTTTCTTTCCTAATAATTTTTAAGAGAACAGCATGAATACCAGCTGTGTGTGCATTCTTTTAAGGTGAATTACCTAAAAAGAATCTACAAATTGAGTACTTTCATTCCCACAAGTACATAATGCGTATTGTGCATGAGACTAGCTAGGTGCTGAGTGCAAAGATAACCATGTGTTTCTTATCTTCCACGAGCTTCAGGAGACTTACAAACCTCTCACTGAAAGCTGACCAGACCCTGAGCTGTCTGCATATGTGGGTTCTGTGGGCGTTACGGTTGGCCGGTTGTCTTCTAGACTTCCAACCCACCCCCTTTCCCACGGTGTAGCAGCTAGGCCATGAGTGGAAGTGCTTCTAACCCAATGTAGTCACTGTGATTCATTAAGGGATCACACAAAACCCAAGGGAGTCCAGAACGAAGTGCAGACATTTTCCATGCTTGGAGAGAGATTTTCTTCATCCCCCGGGGTGGGAAACAAAAAACTGGCAACCTTCTTGCTGCCAGGAAGAGACCAGCTTGGGGGATGAAACAAACACACAGAAGAAATGAAGGAATCGGAAAAGTTGAACCATAACCCTGTTTACTTTGTGAATCTCTGGACCAAACCCTGCCTGATGTCTACCCCCACTTCTGGACTTCACATATAAATCCAGTAAGCTGGTATAAACTGAGGTGTCTTTTACGTGCAACAAAAGGCATCTTGAAATATCATGTTTGATCCCTTTTAGGCTCTCCCCTCTGTTTCTCACTGGTCCTGAGTGTGTCCTGGAATAACACGTGGGCTGTGCTATGAGTGTTGTGTCACAGAAGCAATTCAAAATCCTAAGCCAATGAATTGGTCTTCATTCACTTACATCTGCTATCTCGTTTCTCTGGCATTAGTGAAAATAATCGATTGCTTTACCATTAATATGAAAAGCATAAAAGCAACAGGGGAGCTTCTCAGACCTGCATCAGACTTCTCAAGTTGCATTCCTGAGCTTTGCTGCTGAACACGCTTTTAAAATGACGCCATGGGACTCCCCCAGGGAACATGGAGGCTGGGGCTGCCTCTCCCAATGGCCTCTCCTAGCCTCAGCCTGAGACCCAAGGGCAATGCTGTCCAGGGGACAGTCAGCCCAGAAAGACAATGTGTGAAGAAACTCAACAGGCCTTTCCTTATTTATTAGATTCCAGATACATGGGACCAGGATGGAAGAATCCTAGGGCATCTGATTTACATGGGGGGTCTCTGGGAGAACATATACAGAGGCGGAAAGACGTACAAGTAGGTGACGCTGCAAGAGGGAACTGCCATTTTAAAAAATATATACATCTTAAGAAGCCATTCCAGCCATATTATCATTAGTAGAAAATAAAACAATCTTTCCACATAGTGCTTTTCTTTGGTGCTGTTCTGTGAGCATGGACTCTGGACCCTTCGGTCTTCTCGTCACAAGCTGGTCACCCTCCACTTCTATCTGCACAGAGGGAGGGCGGAGTCTACGGGGAAAGGGGGCCCCGACACAGGTGGATGCAGGTTCCGGCTCCTCTAAGGCTCTGCCTCGGCCTCCCGACTCTGCTGGAGTCTTGAGAGCCTCTTACTTGGTTCTTAAAGTGTGGGCCGAGGAGGTTCCCTATATGCAAAGATCGGATTTCACACATGACAAGTTCACAAAGTGACAAAGCCAGTCTGGAAACTTTAGGACAGATGAGGACAAGGGGATCAAACAAAACCCAGCCATACCACCTTCTCCACGGTTGGATTTTTATGTTTTATTTCTTGGTTCATTTCAAATGACCTGTATCATGAGAGTACAACTGAGACAGGCTGTTTCCTCTTTACAGATTTTCCAGAAATGGTAGGTTTGGGGTAAACTTGAGTTCTGTTCCACTGGGGGGGAGGGGTCCCCTAAACTCTCCTCACTTCATCACCTCCCACTAAGTCAGTCCTCTCCCTTCCCTAGAGAGGGTCTTCATCTGACCAGGCTTCCAGCTAAGAAGTTGGCCCCTAAACTTCTTTTCTGAGCGTTCAATGGATCCCTTCAGTACCAGGAACTTTCCCATTGGATGGAGTTCCATTGTTACGGACACATTTCCTGCTGTGATGTGAGTTTTAAGTGTAAAAGCAGCTTCCACCTCATGGACACCGACTATCAGGACTCCGCCCCACTGTGCTAGAGGGGCAGCAACACCAGATCCAGTGAGGCACAGCTGCCCGGTGCGCAGAACACCCACTCGCTCCGAGCCAGACGTTGCACGCTCAGCCAGAGATGCTTTCCCTAGGAAAGATGGGCAGCAGATGCCAGCTGGGTATGATCCCCTGCTGCCTGGATCCTCCAGCTTGAGCAGGAAGTGACAGCGCAGGGTGCCACCACGGCCCTGCTTCAAGGACACAGCACAGTGAGAGACTAAGGGAGTCCCACGGAGCACACCCCCAAGGTCTCGACTGTGGTTTCCCCCAGAGCAGGTCCTCAGGGCGCAGCCTCTAAACACTGTGCTAAGACTTGGTTTGCAGCTGGTGTTCCTTGACACTGAGAAGGGGCCTTTGCCCCAAACGTGCGCCTCCACCCAGACCAGGGAAGAGGGGCTGCATGGAGGACTACGGATGCAGCATCCTAGGTGACGGCTCAATGCCCACTCAAGTGACTCAGACCCGATTCTCCACAGGCAAGGGGGAGTGGGAGTGGACACATCCCTAGTCTGGGAGGGCTCTTGGAATCCTTTTCTGTATGGGACACCATCAGAGAGCTGCTCTGCAGTTTGTAGATTTCAGCCAGCCCTCCCTCCTGTCTGGATGACCTCAGCATGTCATCAGCACAAGGTTCCTGGGGTAGAGCCAGGGAGGCAGGACCAGCGTTTCAATGGAAAAGCTGCAGAAAGGCACCTGGCCTCCTGGTGTCCTAGTGCAGGGTGAGATCTGCCTGCCTCTCTCGATGAGGCAGGTTGGACTAGAAGGGCGTGGATGGGGATCCCTGCGGGGGTTGCTCTGATCCCTTCTTGCAAAGGCAGCTGATTAGAAGGGGCATTTTCCATCATGGCTTCATACTCTTGTCCTTGGGAGATCCTCTAAGCTGCCCTTACCAACCTGTGAGCACACATGGGTGTTCAGGACTGCCCCTTGAGTCAGTGAAAATCTTCATGGCCATCCACAGAAACAGGGTGACCCACTGTCCCCATGTGCCTGGGGCTGAGGAGTTTCCTGGGACAAAGGAACAGCCTGGGCAAACTGGGATGGCTGGTCACCCGGCACAGCAGTCAGGGGGACTGCAGGGTCCTGCCAGAGAGCTGGTGTGCGCACAGTGCTCAGGAGAGCTACCTCAAACCTCTAGTTGTGCAAGGTTGGCGGAAGGCCACCCCCTCCTGTGGCACTGGCATACCAGCCCTGTGGCATGATGCTGAGTGCAGAGAAGGGAAGCCAGGAAGGATGAGGCTGGCCACCCTGCTGAGCTCCCTCCCTTTGGGGCCCCTCTGCCTCCTTCTCTCAGCGGCTGGGCCTTTCTGTGCTTAGCGAAGATTGGTCTGGGCCTCTGCCAATCCTGCCTGATCCTCCCCCTAGGGTGCTCTCCAGATGAAGCCAGGCTCCTGAGCTTCTCACAGGCCCACCTGGCCTAGACCTGCCCTTCAGGGACAGGGGGAAGGCAGGAAGTGGGAAAGGGTTCTGGGGAGGATGGTGTGGCCCCCGCTCTTCTCTGTGCCAGCACGTTCCTGTCTACAGGCCCTGGAGTCACCGTGGCTGGCTGAACCCACTGGGTGAGTGAGCTCTGAGGTAGGGTCAGGAAGTGGCGGAGGACCCCTGGGGGAGGAGAAGAGGAGGAGGACAGGTGGGCACTGGCGTGGTGGGTGACAGGTAGGGGGCAGGCCCCGAGGGGGTGGGGTGCCCAGGAAACACGTGAGCTCTAGCTGCTGCTCTCCTGTGGGTCTGCCCTGGCTGGAAGCTGAGTGGGGACCGTGGGAGGTGTGGGGCTCTGGAGGGGCCCCAGAGGATCTCAGCAGGCAGGGCCTCTGGAAGAAGATGTTGTTGTCCCTTGCGTACCTGCCCTCTGTGGAAGGAGAACCTCCAGGTGGTACCCAGCCTGAGCACTCACCACCCAGGCCATGACGGGGGAGGGGCAAGGGAGTTAGGAAATGCACATGCTGCCTCTTAGTGGTTTGCTGGAGGGGAGGGGCACTTGCTCCAGTGGTCTCCACTCCCGAAGGGAGTCAGACCTGGCCCAGGCCTCCGCACTGCCCATGGAGAAGGAAAGACATACCAAAGAAAAAGCCAGTTACAGATGAGCCCCACGCCCCTGCCCCCCTTCCCCGTCTTCCACCCCACTGCACCCCGGGAGTCTGCACACAGCCAGAAGCGAGAAACCCCTGCCTCTGGGACAGCTCAGAGCCATGATACAGGGGTTACAGGTGGAGGCTGGTGGCTGTGGAGGGCTCCACCTCGGTCTGTCCGTCTGTCTGTAGGTGGGCATGGTCCGTGTGCGGGGCCATCAGACCTTGGCCTCCAGCATCTCCAGGAAGAGTTTGTGCATGGGCACCTTGCCCTGCAGTTTGACGCTGTAGAAGTGCTGCACGGCCTTGGCGGCCGTCTGCCGCAGCAGGGGCAGCGTCAGCAGCAGCTTGCCCGTCCTCCGGGGCTCCTCGTGGCGCTGGCTCAGCTCGTAGTCCTGAAGCGCCTCGTGCAGCAGGTCCTGCAGCTTCTGGACAGCCTCCAGATCCTCGATGTACATGGAATCTGTAGGCACAAGGACGAGCATTAGCAGGCCTGGCCGGGGAGTGCTGACTGGCGTGGGGGCCAGCTCAGGGTCCAGGAGGCAGCATGCAGGCAGGCAGGGGGCACTTCAGAACCCTCGCTTCACAGAGAGCCAGTCTGAGGCTCAGAGAGGTTAACTGCCAGTCTGAGGTCACAAAAGCTAATGACAGAGCTGGGACTAGAACCCAGGGAGAGACTGGCACCTACAGAGGACATTTCTCAAGAAGTCACCAGGGGGTGGCAGCAGAGACCCTGGAGCCAGACTGTTGGAATCCTGTGTCCCTTACTTGCAGGCTGTGTGACTTTAGGCAAGTTATTAACTTCTCTGTGCCTCATTTTCCTCACTTGTAAAATGAGACAATAGCCATACCTACCTTAGGGACTTAAAGGAGTTAAACAGGTCAAGGGTTTATAACAGAACTTGTCACAAGTCAGTGCCCTGGTAGCGGTATCGCCCCTACCACTGCCCCTAGCCCCTACACTACTATTACCATGACAACCACTTCGGCTGCCTGCCAGGCACCAGCTCCCCAAGTCTTTAGTGCAATTGCTAATCTACAAAATTCTGGTTATAGGACACAGAATACAGGCACAGATACAGGGGCTGAGCTCCGTATCAGGGTGCCCTGTGGTGGCAGCATGGGACACGGTGATGGAGAGAGCTCTAAAATTGGGGTGTTGGGAGTTCTCTAAAATCTTGGGGAAGGTTTTGAACTTAGGCCATGGACTAGGGGTTCAGGCAAAATGTACCTAAATCCCAGCATGGCAGGGAGGCACCTGCTGACAGCCACATTACAGCTGGGTCTGAGCTGGCTGTAAAACACAGGGATGTGGACTCACAGGGTGGTGGTGAGGGTGCCTGAAGCAGCACGTTACCCAGAGCTTGGTCAGCACCTAATCAATGTCAGGTCGTGTTATCATTCCTGTGGGGGACTCAGCTGGCGGTGAGTGCCCCTGCAGGGCTGGGTCTTCAGTGGCCCCACACCCAAGCCTCCTCCACATTTTCCTGCTCCCTGCTGTCAACGCAGTGAGCCCTCCTTCGTCATCAGGTAGGATATGAAGCATGGCCCCATTCCTACACTCTCAGTGACTTACAGAGCATGTACCTAACATGGCTGGGCCCTGCCATCTGGGCTCCTAACTCTTATCAGCTCCTTCTCCCCACCCTCTCCATCCTCCCCCAACTCTCCCCAGGGAGGCCAAAATTGGCAGCTGCCTTCGACCAAAAATGAAATAAAATAACATTGCAAGATTAATTTCTTTGCAATCCATCAGCAGGTCTGTATCGATGGCATTGATAAACTGTTAATTACAAAATCAATGGCTATGAATTTTTTCTGCTGTCAGGGAGCTTTGGGGATGGCTGGGATGTGGGGTAAATGGTGGCCAGCAGGCTCCCAGGGGGCTGGAGTGTGGGGCCACAGTCTGCCTCTGATGTGCTTGGGCACTTCTGCCCAGCGTCAGCCCCCTGAGCCACTGAACCCACACCTGACTCATCCTGTGCACTCAGCCTCAGCAGTGGCACCCATGGTGGCCCTGGCGGCTGCCACTAGGACACCTTCATGGTCTCCCGGCCCCCATCCCTCCTCCAGCCAACACAATTTCCCTGTCGTGCCTGGGTGATCCTTCCCCCCTCAAGGCTGGGGCAGGTCACTCCCCCACAACCCTTCCTGGCTCCCTGCACTGACCCCATCACAATCCAGTCCCCTTCACAGCCCTTGAGCCTCTAGTCTGACCCCAGCCTGCTTTTTTTTTTTTTTTTTTTTTTTTTTTTTTTTGAGATGGAGTCTTGCCCCATCACCTAGGCTGTAGTACAGTGGCATAATCTCGGCTCACAGCATCCTCCGCTGCCGGGGTTCAAGCAATTCCCCTGCCTCAGCCTCCTGAGTAGCTGGGACTACAGGCACACACCACCATGCCCGGCTAATTTTTTTTTATTTTAGTAGAGATGGGGTTTCATCATGTTGGCCAGGATGGTCTCGATCTCCTGACCTTGTGATCCGCCTGCCTTGGTCTCCCAAAGTGCTGGAATTACAGGCATGAGCCACCACATCCAGCCCCCAGCCTGCTTTTCTAGCCTCTCCCCCAAACTGGCCTGTTCTTTCCGCATTTCCTGCCTGGTGACCCCACTACAGAACTTCACCCTCCCTCTTCCCATCCTACCAAATCATCTCTTGCTTTAAGACCTCACTCAGATTCTAACTCCCCAGCCAAAAACAGTGTACTCTTCCCTCCTTGAGCCCTTTACATGATCCTCTCTTATGCCAGGAATCACCTGCTCTTTCTGCCACATCCAAGTTCAGGGAGCAGGGGCTGCATCCAACTAGGTCCTCTTCCCCAGGCCACCCACTATGCCCGGCAGAGACCAACAGAAGAAACACAATGAGCTAGGAGGGATGTGTGCCAAGCACGGTGGCCAGGGCCTGATGTGCGTCGCTACACATTCTTCACAATGAGCTGCTGCTTCTCTCCTATGTCACAGACGAGGAAACCAAGGCTCAGGAAGTTCAGGTTGCGGGATACTCAGCCAGCAGGTGGCAGAGGCAGGATTTGAACCCAGGACTCGCTGACCCTGAAGTACATGCATTAAACCCACCCTGCTCCAAGTGTGGTGCACAGACTGGCTCCCGCCTGCCCTCTGGATGTTACTGGTCTGTGATAAGAAACTGAGAGTAAGCATTTAGAAACTTTAGAGCAGTTTGGCAGGATGATTTCTATTTATATCTGTTATATATAAAAATTTAAAAATTGGGCTCGTGTTTTGTACATCTGGTTAATTTCATTTTTCTAATAATGTGCTTTTGTTGTACTTTACGAAATGACCTGTCCATAATGGATTGAATATTTTGAAACATTTAAAAATGGGTCCTTCATCACAGATACTTTGGCAAGCACTCCTTTAAATCATTACTTTGTTTTATTTATTTATTTATTTATTTCTGAGAAAGGCTCTCACTCTGTCGCCTAGGCTGAAAAACCATTTCTTAAAAAAAAAAAACAAAAAACACGACTAGCCAGCCTGCTTTCTGAGTATCTACTTGGTAACAACAGGGCCTCATGCTCAACCTCTCTGTGCTCGGAAGGAAGCATTCCCGCCATCAAGGCCTGTGTCCCCTCTTGGGGGTCAGCCAAGGCTTCCAACATCACAAACTCCTCCCTGACCCCCCAGCTGCTCATCCTGTGCACCAGCTGAAGGATGGCTCTCTACGTGTCACTGGGGCAAGAAGTCTGGAGACCTGAAACCTCATCCCATGTGACAAAGTGTGCACTCAGGCAACGTTTGATGCCAATCGAAGTTCCTGATGCATTCATTGACAGACCACTGTGGGCCCTCAGGTGGGGTGTGTGTGTGTGCGTGTGTGTGTGTGTATACACATGTATGTGGGTGCATATGTGGGTATGTGCACATACATACATGTTCACATGTGCGGGTGTGTGTATGCATGTGCATGTGTGCATGCGTTCGTATGGATACATGTGCATGTGTGTATGTGTGCAGGTCCATGTGAGATCGAGGAAAGAGCGGCTAAAAGCTGCTGTGGTGTGGTCCAGTGCCGAGGACCAAGTGAGAGTGGAGGAGGCGCTACCTCTTTACTCGCCTCTCCCAACACAGGCAAGCTTGAGCTCTTCATCTGGTGTAAGTGAGGAGAGCCCAGAACAGAGGACTTTGCTGCGCCTGGCTTTGTCACCTTGCTTCCTCCACTTTCACTGCTTTTGACCCTCTTCCATCCGTTGGAACTCCCAGGCCCTCTGCAATGACTGATTCAAATGCTCCCCTCTGTGTAGGGGAAGCACAGGGCCGTGATGCTATTCTGTATGATACGTCATTGTACAAACATGTCACTACGCATTTGTCAAAACCTAAAGAATAATACAACACAAAGAGTGAACCCTGATGGAAGCTATGGACTGTACTCAATAATGTCAATATTGGGTCAGTATTTGTAACACATTACTGCACTAATGCAAGATGTTAATAATAGAGGAAACTGCTGGGGAAGGAGGACATGAATGGGGTGGGTGTATGGAACTTTATGGACTATCGGCTCAATTATTCTGTAAACCAGCCGGGCACGGTGGCTCATGCCTGCAATCCCAGCACTTTGGAAGGCCAAGGTGGGTAGATAACCTAAGGTCAGGAATTTGAGACCAGCCTGATCAACATGGTGAAACCCTGTCTCTACTAAAAATACAAAAATTAGCCAGGCATGGTGGCAGGCACCTGTAATCCCAGCTATTCGGGAGGCTGAGGCAGGAGAATTGCTTGCACCCAGGAGGCAAGGTTGTGGTGAGCCAAGATGGTGCCACTGCACTCCAGCCTGGGCAACAAGAGCAAAACTCCGTCTCCAAAAAAAAAAAGTTATTCTGTAAATCTAAAACTATACTTTAAAAAAAAAACAGCATTAGCATTCTCTAACAAAGAATGCACTACAATTTTAAAATTCCATGTGTAAATAATTTCTGGAAGTATGCAAATTTTTACTATTATTTTTGCATTCAGTTATTATTAATAAAAGATTTGAATTTTAAAAAAAATGGCATCCTTTTCTGTGTTAGCTCAGGTCCCCCAGGAGCAGAGCCTGAGGCAGGGGTTTAGGTACAGACATATATGGAGGGTATGTGTTCGGGAGAAAAGGATGTGGTGAGGCAGGCAGCACAGGGGAAGGAGACAGCGAGGCAAAGATGGGACCTCAGCTTCAGCCTGATCCCATGCAGGGCTCTGATCTGGACTTTTGTTCCCATGTGGGTCCACCATTGCCTGGTGGTGCTAAGGGAAGGGCCACATAACCCTCTGGGCAAGGCAGTAGAGGGTAGGCCCACAAAGGGGTAGCTGTGAGCTGTTAGCAGCTGGGGGGATGGGTGCACTAACCCAGTAAAAGGGGTCCAAGTGGGTCATCAACAGCACCCTCTGCATGTGCCATGAAGCCGTGCGCTAGGGCGGCCAGCTGTCCCAGTGTGCCAGAGACTGATGAGTTTTCTGGGGTGTGGACTTTCAGTAAAAGCAGGACGGTACTGAGTGAACCAGTTGGTTACCCTGTGTGTACTGTCTGCAGCGCTCCCTCTTCCATCTGCTGATAACACTTTGTTTCCTCTAACATTAATAATAATGATAATAATTAATATTTATTGAACATTTCCTCTAGGCCATGCACCAGGCTGAGTGCTTTATCTTCAGTCGATCTTTAATACTCACAAAAGCACTTGGGGCTGAGCATGGTGGCCCACACCTGTAATCACAGCACTTTGGGAGACCAAGGTGGGTGGATCACTTGAGGACAGGAGTTTGAGACCAGCCTGGGCAACATAACAAAACCCCGTCTCTACTAAAAATACAAAAATTAGCTGGGTGGGTGCATGCCTGTAGTCCCAGCTCCTCAAAAGGCTGAGGCATGAGAATCGCTTGAACCCAGGAGGCGGAGGTTGCAGTGAAGTGTGAGGCGAGATTGCGTCGCTGCACTCCAACCTGGGTGACAGAGCAAGACTCTGCCTCAAAAAAGTTTTTTTTAAAGTGCTTGGGGCCAGGCACAGTGGCTCATGCCTGTAATCCCAACACTTTGGGAGGCCGAGATGGGCAGATCAAGAGGTCAGGAGTTCGAGACCAGGTTGGCCAATATGGTGAAACCCTGTCTCTACTAAAAATACAGAGATTAGCTAGGCATGGTGGTGCATGCCTGTAGTCCCAGCTACTCAGGAGGCTGAGGCAGGAGAACTGCTTGAACCCAGGAGATGGAGGTTGCAGTGAGCCAAGATCGCGCCACTGCACTCCAGCCTGGGCGACAGAGCCAGACTCTGTCTTTAAAAAAAAAAAAGAGTGCTTGAAGGAGGTGCTGAGAATATCCCCCACTGAACACACAAGGACACTGAGTTGCCCAAGGTCATACTGCTAGGAAGTGTCAGAGATAGAATTTGAACTTGGCTCTACCTGATCCAGACCTGGGCAGTTAACTCTGCCACATGCTGCTCTGCAGCAGAGTTATGTGTGTGATTCCTGACATGTGCTCTCTTTAGGGTGGGGACCCTGTATTTCTCCTTCTCCTGCAGCCCCCTGGCGCCCAGCACCATTCCCTGGATAGTGTGGAAGCTCTCTGTGTGCGGATATTGGTTACACTGAAGCTCACTCACTGGCATTACCCAATGCCTGCCTCTCCCCCTCAGATAATCTAGCCGGAAGTTGGTGGATGCAGACGAAATGGAGTGAGTCCTCCTTTGTAACTCCAGTTTAAA
Source organism: Ateles fusciceps (assembly GCA_036589455.1). NCBI lineage: Eukaryota > Metazoa > Chordata > Mammalia > Primates > Atelidae > Ateles > Ateles fusciceps. Next base: position 8,993,321 of record JAZHEH010000228.1, on the reverse strand, counting down.
CCACTCAGTTGGGAAGGTTTTGTGTTCAAGAGATTTGACTGAAAGATTCAAGGAGTGGGTGTAAGTTCGGGTTGATTTTGGAATCAGAGGACCTTGGTTTGACCCTTAACTCTGACACTTGTTAACTGTGTGACCCTGGGCGATTTTCTTTACTTTTCCCGGTCTCAGTTTCCACATCTGTAAAATGAGGTTACAACAATAAGAATTTTGCTCTTGGGTTGTTTGTAAGAATTCGATAAACTCCTAGCTAATTTAACAAGTTGACAGTGAGCGTGGTGGCTCATACCTGTAGTCCCAGGACTTTGGGAGGCTGAGGTGAGAGGATGGCTTGAGCCCAGGAGTTTGGGACCAGCCTGGGCAACACAGTGAGATCCCATCTCAATAAAAAATAAAAATAAGAATTCACTGGGAGTAATGGCACACGCCTGTAGTCCCAGGTACTCAGGAGGCTGAGGTGGGAGGATGTCTTGAGCCCAGGAGTTTCAGGCTGCAGTGAGCTAGGATCAAGCCACAGCGCTCCTGCCTGGGTGACAGAGCAAGACCCCGTCTATGATAAATAAAGAACTGAGTGCTGATTATGCACCAGGCATGTTGCAAGCAATACAATTATGTATAAATAAATCCTGTCGAGAGCCTTGTGGAGTAGGGACTGTTTGCTGCCCTCCTTTTACTGATGAAAAAACGGAGGCACAGAGTGAAATAACTTGCCCAATTGGTAGATGCAGAATTTGCTCCTTAGTAATGTGGCCTCAGAACCCATGTCCTTGACCATTGTGCCAGTCTGGATGTCTGAGGCTTAGGAAATGATCAGCCAGTGCCAGCCTCCATCACTATCTTTTGACCTGCAGGCCACCCTTTGCACAATCTTCGATGATTAAAAGCTTCAGTGTTTTCCTTTCATCTCTACCCACAGCAGCCAGCCCTGCCCCACTAGGCCCAGGCAGACCCCCTAGAAGCTCCCCCTCCAGGCCCCGCCACCGCCCTTACCGGAGTTGGCGAGGGCCAGGGCCTTGAGCGTCACAAACTCCTCCTTCTCCACCTTGAGCTTTTTGTACCTGCGCACCAGCTGCAGGATGGCCCTGTAGAGCTCCAGCAGCCCCGTGAGGCGGGAGTGCTCCTCGTCCATGATGTAGTCCTCGGCGTACACCAGTTTGTCGTCATAGGGCAGCGAGCGGTACACGATGCCCAGGATGAGGATCTCCATCCAGGCACTCTGCAGCAGGCTCATCTGGTCCCCCCAGGGAGAGGTTCAGAAGCCTGTGGGAAGAGGGAGCACAGAGGGCAGTGGCAGGTCAGGAGGGCGGACCAGGGGCCTCCCTGGGGTTTGCTGGCGGGGTGGAGGTCAGGGTGGGGGGGGGGTGGCTGTGTCCCTGGCACCCTTGGATCCTGCCCCCAGGCCTTTCCTACGTGGTGTGAGACTCACTGTCCTCCCCTTGGGGAATGCATCAGTCTTGGAATTCATGGAAAAGACTTGCATTAGAGGAGCTCAGTCAATGTTGACAGTTGTTTTCATTATTATTGTTAGCTCTATGGTATTTTCCAAACTCTATAGAGGCTTTTTGATTAATTCAATGCCTTTGTAGCTAAAGGAGTGACTGAATACATACTGGAATCAGGAGGTAGTAGTACGTGCCCTCTGCCACTCTGGGGGAGTTTCTAGGGCCCACTCTCTGCTCAAATCAGGGGAGGCTTTGGTGTTTGAAAATGACACCTGATTCTTGATGCAGTCTCAGCTGTGCAGAGACCCACGGGCCTGACCAGGAATGAGGACGCAGCTGTTCAAAGCCATAGGGGAAAACCACAGTGACCACAGCCTGGGACTGCTAGGAGATCAAAAGACCCCGGGGTCTGGGACACTTTCTCACAGGACAGACTGTCCTCCCAGGGTCACAGCCCCTCTGCCGGGGCCATCACTCTCTGCTTAACGATCACCCAGCAGCGTGTTCAGAGAGCTTGGAATCATGGCAGTTACCCCCCTCCCTCCTATTGAGGAGGCTGATTCCACAGTGAAAATAAAGTTGGGCATGGAGAAGGCTCCAGAACTGGGACACTGTCTTGTCCAGTGAGCTGTGGGGATTGCCTGGGTTGAACCCTGACTCGCCCTTACTAGCTGTAGGCTGGCCTTGTGAAATCTGTGTAGCTGCCCCAAACCTTCACTTCCTCATCTAGGAAACGGGAGAACAGTCAGGTCTGCTTCTAAATGAGATGATGATTCCAGAACATACAAAGTATTTACTGAGCTATTATTACTAATGATGAGATGAAAGTCCTCATCTGCAAAACAATGATACTATACGGGAATTGTATTATACATGCACTTAAATTAGGCAATGTCAATTAACATCTTGATTTATAGGAGAGTAAGCGAGAGTAAGTAAATAAGTCAGCTGACTTTCAAACATCTTAACCACCGAACACAAGGCAGTAACTTCACTGCAGATTCAACCAGAAACTCAGTGATTGGTTCCAACACTGACATGCTAGATTTATTCAAAGAAGGAAAAGCATCCACAAAGCTGTTTGTACCATGCACTATGGGTAGCTGACATGAAGGGATTTTTTTTTAGGGGTAATTTTGCCCAGGAAGGACTTTTTACTTCATTTGCTGACTTAGATCCCATCCCTGGCTTGGAGCCACTGTCTGAGGTAGGGTGCTGTGAAAGTGAAAAGAGAAGATGCATGTAAAATGCTGGGTACCTCAGCCAGGCATGGTGGCTCACGCCTGTAATCCCAGCTACTCAGGAGAATCACTTGAACCTGGGAGGCAAAGGTTGCAGTGAGCTGAGATCATGTCACTGCACTTCAGCCTGGGTGACAGAGCGAGACTCCATGTCAAAAAAAAAAAGTGCTGGGCACTTCTCCCGGCATCATCAGCACTCAACATGCCAGGGTGCTGGTGATGGCTGTGGCTGCTGTTACTATTAATATTACTGTTGGTGTTGGCACACCGTTGGCATCACTCGCTTCTCCTCTCTGGACTTGCCTGGAGGCCTGGGTGGCCCTGAGCTTCTGGACCACACAGCTCTTTTGCTTGTGTGGTCTACCCCATCTATCTGCTTCCTCTGTCCCAAATGCCACTTCTTCCCTGACTTCCACACAGGGCATGGCAGTTCGACCTTAGGGGGCAGTCCTGGAGCTGAAGGCCCCCAATTAGGCAGGCCACCCTTACCCTGTGAGCATTCTCCAAGTGAATTATCACGGTTCCCAAGCCTGATCTATACAATTTGGGCCTCAGATCACTACCGGCTAATGGAATCCATGGGTAATCAACAAAAGAGCAGGAGTGATTACACCGACCAACATGGGCGAGCTTTGATTGATATACCTTCTCAAGGGAGAGGTTGTGACAGGGGGTCAGGATGTGTGTGTGTGCACGCGCGTGTGCAGGTGCACGTGTGTGTGTGTGCGGTTGTCCAGATTCCCTGCATGGGAGAGGGTGTGTGGCTGCCTGTGGTGGCTGGGGGAGCTGGGAGGTAATAAAAGACAGATAGAAATGGACATCCAATTTCCCTTATCAGGTGTCTGAGTAGGAGAGAGACCTTGGGCAACATTAATTAACAGATACCAATCAGCCAGCACCGGAGAGTTTGTGGGGGGAGTGCTGGACAGCTCTGGGGAGGGGGTGTAAAAGCAGATGGATTGGAGGGGAGATGGAGGAGGAGGGCAGGGGCGAAATTAGCAGACAACTGAATTGGAAGGTAGCAGAGAGAGAGGATGAGGTAAAAACTAGGCTTCTGGAAACGCAGGGGAAAAGCCCCTGTGAAGTGAATCATGTAGGTACAATCATTAGGATGTGACTAGCATGCTCTTCTGCCCTTTGAGACATTAGTCAGCAAAAACTTACTGAGCACCTACTAAGTGCCAGGCCTGCACTAGGCCCTGGGGGACAGAATGGTGTGCTCAATCCAGAACTGCTCCCCGCCATCAAGGGCTTACAGTGAGGGGGAAGACACATACCAAGGGGGCATTAGCTCGGCACAAAATGACAATGTAAGAAGAGCTACAGCAAATGCAGGGCTCTGAGAGCACACAACTGAGGAAGCTGGTCCAACCAAGAGTCTGGGGAGGTTTTGTGGAAGGGGAGCCTTGGGGGCTGAGCTCTCAAGCAGGGTGGCCAGAGCAACTTTGATGAATGAGGCACACACTCAGGTGCACCTGAATGGCCTACCCCAGCTCTGAGTTCCCAGGGTACACAGACACTGAGCTGTTCCTTTCCCCACCCCCATGGCTGAGCACAGCAAAGAAGCTGCCCAACAAACCATTACAGCTGAAAGGAGAGAAAATGGACAAATGCCATGGGCTTTGACTCCCAGGTGACAGGAAGATGTGCCCAAAGCACTTGGTTAGACCCGCTAAGATCTCTGGACTCAGGTTCAGGGTTAGCTGCCTTTGCCTATCTGGTAGGAGTCAGGGATGGCCCTGCCCTTTGGTGGTGGGAGGGAGACTGGACTTGGAAAGTTTTGTGCCATCATCGGTGGGCGTACCCGGGAGGCCTGTTCCCAGACCTCTGAGAGGCTGCTTTGAGTTCTGGACTCAGCCCCAATTGTTCTGTTCCTCCCTGAACATTTTCAAAAGGCCCTGAAAATAGCTTTGACAATCCAAATGTGTATTCCAAAGTGTTGAACGGTAATACACTGTCTTCATTTTGTGCAAGAAAGGGAGGGGGAGGTAGCTTGATACCTTTTAACATCTGAAATAGTTCAAATCTTTCCTAATATTTGTGAAAAGAAACACCAGAAGGAAAATTGAAAAAGAAAAATGGTGAATTCTAGGAGGTTGGAGGGGGAAGGGGACAGGGATAGAGGTAAGACCTCTATATATACATTTGTTTCTACATTTGGTTTTGAACCCTGTCAGTGCTTAAGATGCTTAAAAATAAAAATAAGTCATAAATATAATTAAACTAAAAATAAAATAAAAGGCATGCTCCCTTCAACCTAGCAATTCTACTGCTAGAAATTTCTCCCAGTGGCCAGGCACGGTCGCTCACGCCTGTAATCCCAGGACTTTGGGGGCCAAGGTGGAAGGATCATGGGAGCCCAGGAGTGTGAGGCTCAGCCCGGGCAACATGGCGAAACCCCATCTCTACAAATAATTTAAAAATTAGCCAGACATGATGGTGCATGCTTGTGGTCTCAGCTACTCGGGAGGCTAAGGCAGGAGGATCTCTTGATCACAGGTGGTCAAAGCTGCAGTGAGCCAAGATCATGCCACTGCACTCCAGCCTGGGTGACAGAGCAAGATCCTGGCTCAAAAAAAAAAAAAAAAAAAAAAAAAAAAAAAAAAAAAAGCACATAATTTGTGGCAAGTGGAGTTCATAATGTGTTAATTTATGATAGTTTCCGTCAACCTGGAGGGCCATTAGCAGAGGTAATAAAGGGAGATGTAATTATAGGATCTGGGGCCACTTCAGACACAGCTGCTGTCACTCGGCAGCTCATATTTCATTGAGCCAGACGGAGGCTACCTGGGAGCAGGGCTGATGAGGGACCTTTGTGAGGCGGCCTCTGGGGATGCCCCTGCACATGGGGGCCTGGGCAGGGTAGTGGAGACTGGCCGGGCAGGCTCTCCTGGCTGGCACAGGCATGAGGCTGCCCAGGGAGGGAGGATGGCAGGCTCGGGTCATTTGGAGGAGGCTGTAAATTCAAGTGATTCCCCACTGCCTATTAAAGGCTGCTAGCTCATGATCTCATGGAATAAGATGTGGACATTCTTAAGACCTGGGCTTGCCCTATGGGGAACCCAATACTTGGAACATTCAACTCAAGGTAAAAAAACCTGCATTTGGGGTAGGACAATGTCAGACTGAGGTGAACAATGGCTGGGATTCTGAGTGAACCAAGTTCCCCCCTGGAAGTCAGCCTTGTTCCAAATGGGATCCTTGGGGCAAAATTAATTCCTTGTCTCAGCCACAACACCTAACAGGGGACCTCATGTGTACTGACTTCTCAATATTTGAATGCAAACCTGAGTGTGCAATGCCCTCTGTGCCAGGCTGGAAGACACTGAAGCGTGAAATTGGCCCCTTGTCTGTCTCTGTCTCTCTTCTCTCTCTCTCTGTCTCTCTCTCTCTCTGTCTCTCTCTCTCTCTGTCTCTGTCTCTCTTTCTCTCTCTTGGCTAGTGAGCCTGTCTTCAGATACGTTTTCCATCTAATCTGAGATGGGATTAAGTTGATTAGTTTAAAAATATCAGGCACCTGGCCGGGTGCGGTGGCTCACACCTATAATCCCAGGACCTTGGGAGGCCAAGGCGGATGGATCACTTGAGGTCAGGAGTTTGAGACCAGTCTGGCCTACATGGTGAAATCCCGACTCTACTAAAAATACAAAAAAAAATTAGCCGGGTGTGGTGGTGCATGCCTGTAATCCCAGCTACTTGGGAGGCTGAGGCAAGAAAATTGCTTGACGCCGGGTGGCGGAGGTTGCAGTGAGCTGAGATCACACTACTGCACTCCAGCCTGGGTGACAGAGCGAGACTCCATCTCAAAAAAAAAAAAACCTCAGGCACTTGATTGTGTCATTGCCCTTAATATGAGGTTTACATGCAGTGGCAGGAGACTCTACTAATTAATTTTACCTTAAACACTGGAAGGTCAGGAGGCAAAGAATTTAGCATGCAGATTTATGCAAAATAGGCAAATTAGCATTTAAGACGGACAATCGAGCCCGTTTTTATTTTACTTTTCTACTAAAAAGCGTTGAGCTCTGGACAAGGATAAATTAAGGCGTAAAAGGAGGTTTTTATTACTATTAGCAACGACAGCCATGGTGGGCATCTCTGCCATTTACCCATGCACACGAAGTGCGATACCTCCTCCCAGCAATCCGTGAAGGGCTCTATCATGATTTTACAGACAAGGACACTGAAGCTTGGAAAAATTCAGTATCTTGCACAAGGCCAGTAAGGACAGAGCTGAGATGAGAGCCCAGGCGGCCTGATTCCCAAGTCTATGTCTTTAGCACCCACTCTGCTCTAGCCCTGCCCTCTTGGTTGGGCACAGATGGGAGACAGAGCTGGGAGGTAGAAAGGCACAGAGAAAAATGAGTGCAGGGAAGACAGGGTCTCCTGGTCCTATCTACTCCCTCTGTGGTGTTGCAAGGGTGGGGTTGTGGAAGAAGGAAGCATTGACCTAGGGGACCGCCAGGCGCCACTCATGAGCCATTGCTAGGATGCAGGATCTGTTCAACCTGGAACAGGAGTGTGGGGGTGGGGCCAGGGGTTAGCTGTACCCAATTTGGCCCTGGGTTAGTAGAGCAATCCAGGCTGAGGTGTCTTAAGCAGTGGCCTGACCCCACATCTCTGCTGAACCAGCACTGGGCAGATTCAAAAACTACTGAGTGTGTAATCCCCAAGAGGTTGAGCTCCTTAGTAAGGGCGTACCAGACTAGATCCCTGGTCAGAATGCCCAGGGGCCACCAGGCGGTCCCTGCCAGCAGAGCCTCTGGGCCCTCTGACCTCCCTGTGCGTCCCTGTCCACAAGAAGTCTCTTTCCTGTAACTTGGGCATGCAAGGTCTCACACAGAAGGACTTTTTTTATTCCTTCAAACAACTGTGGGCCTTGGGCCAGGCATGGTGGCTCACACCTGTAATCCCAGCACTTTGGGAGGCCGAGGCGGGCAGATCATTTGAGGTCAGGAGTTCGAGACCAGCCTGGCCAACATGGAAAAACCCCACCTCTACTAAAAATACAAAAAAAATTAGCTGGGTGTGGTGGCATGCACCTGTAATCCCAGCTACTCAGGAGGCTGAGGCAGGAGAATCACTTGAACCCAGGAGGTGGAAGGTGCAGTGGGCCGAGATCACACCATTGCACTCTAGCCTGGGCAAGAGGGTGAGACTTGTCTCAAAAAACAAACAAACAACTGTGGGCCTTGGCATCTAAAGTCTAGGACACCTTTGCTGTATCGTCTGCATGCTGTGTTCACCTTTCAGAGCCATGACAAGCCAAAAACGGATCTACAGACAGCATGTTGACTTGCCCATGTCCATGGTGGGTCATTACCAAAACAATAAAAGGATGTTCTACCACACTCTGAGTCAACTTATTAGAGTCTTAAAAGAGTTGAGGAATAACTTGCACAGAGAAAGGCCCCCAATATGTATGTAACATATAATACATGAATGTTGGCATCTACAAAAATAAAAAAGCTCCTGCCATCTGCCCAGAACGAGAGGCTGAAAGCAGGGTTTGGGTCCACGTGAAGTGAAGAAGTCCACACAGCCTGAAACATGTAATACACACTTTCCACACCAGAAATGCCCTTAAGATCTCAGAAGCCAATCCAGAGACAGGCACCCCTGAGAGATCAGGTAAATGGCAACAGTGGGCATGCAGCTGATGCCGGCACATTCCAGGCACTGTGCCGAACACTGCACATACAGATCTCATTTCACCCTCACGTTAAAGCTCCTGTGTTCCCATTTGACAGAGGTCAGGTGGCCTACCTAGGGTTCCTCAGCTAGTAAGCTGCAGACCCAGAATTGGAATCCGGATCTGATTCCCAAGCCCATGCTCCTAACTGCTCCATTCTGCCTGCCTCCATAGTAAGAGTCAGTCCTTCTTCTGGTGTTTTCTGGCATCATTCCAATAAGGTCTATAAGAAAACCCTACTCTTTGTCTTTTAATGGCTCAAGGAACTTGTTCTTTGAATATTATACTGATTGTAGACCCAATTATGGCCCCTCCTGGAATGATAACTAGTTCTAAAGAGCCCGCAGCAGTGTATAAACCTCACTGGGCCTTCTAACTACCTGTTCTTCTCCAACGCTACAAGGAGGAAAAAGGAGCTCAGAGAAACAGGCTTTCCAGGATTTCACAGGCCTTCTGGAGGCCAGGATCCGGGCATCAGAAGCACAGCCACTGGGTAGGCTGCGGGGATACTGGCTGAGAGTCCCTGGCCACACTCTCCTCTGGTCCCACATGCTCACCTGGGATGTGCTTGGCCCAGCCAATGATGACCACAAGCTCCCGGTCTGCCAGGTCACAGAGAGTGGTCAGGGCCTTGATGTCCCCCTCAGGCATGCCAGGGGGAGGCATGGCATAGAGCTTGTCCGGCTCAGCCACCAGTAGGTATGAGACGATCTTGGTCACTGCAACAACCAAAGAGGGAAAGGTAAATGTTGGGAAAAGAAGGAAGGGGCCAGGCTGGAGGCTTAGATGGGTCAGAAGGCAAAGGAGTTTGCCTTCTGAGGTCAAAGGACTCAGAGCCCCAGGAAGGTCAAAGCGGCTGTAATCTCCCCCTCCTGTTCTGGCTCCACGAAGTTGCTGGCAGTGGTGTTCTGGGTGTTGAGAAATATCCCTCCAAGGGAAGCTGCCTGCTGAATTCTCCAGGAGGAACATGCAGAACAACTTTGGGTGGGTGGCAAAGGGGGTCATGTTCTGGACAGTGTTGCCAGTGGCTTGTCAGGACCATACTTCATTTGGAGCTACATTCTAAATGTGCCAGGCACTGATGTCACCTCCCTAAGATCCACACTGTCTCATGACCCAGTGGTGGGAAGATGACATTTCCCTAAGGGAGGCCGTATGTTCCAGGTACAGATGCTGGCAAAAGGGGCAGGGACTGCCCTGACACTCACATGGCTTTTTAGCAGGTGGAGAAATTTGTAAGCTCAGATATGGGCTGCTCTCTGAGTCCAGCCGTCGCTTGTATTTCTGGCGGCCTCCACGCACTCGATCAAGGCGCACACCTATTGGGGAAGAAAGGGAAAAGATCTCAGGAGCTGTTCAACATCACCAGGGGTAGAAGCACTGACTTTGGAATTTCAGCACTGGCTGGGTCCTTCAGGGCCATGCTTTCATGACCTTTGACAGCTGCCCTGTGGCCAGCCTCAGGCCAGGTGGCTGGACAATTAATTTTCTTTTTTCTTTTTCTTTTTTTGAGACAGAGTCTTGTTCTGTTGCCCAGTGCAGTGGCACTATCTCAGCTCACTGCAACCTCCGCCTCCCAGGTTCAAGTGATTCTCCTGCCTCAGCCTCCCGAGTAGCTGGGACTACAGGCACGCACCACCACACCCAGCTAATTTTTGTATTTTTAGTGGAGACGGGGTTTCACCATGTTGGCCAGGATGGTCTCGATCTCTTGACCTCATTATCTGCCCGCCTCGGCCTCCCAAAGTGCTGGGATTACAGGTGTGAGCCACCACGCCCGGCCTGGACGATTAACTGTCTAACAGTAATGGCGCATCTCAGTTGCCCCAGGCCTGATTCTGTCTCTCTGGATTCAACATCCTTCTGAAATCCATCCCAAGCAACCCTCAGCCCTTGGGTCTCCTTATGTCAACAAAGGCACTCTACCAAGTGTTGGGGGAGGAAGCCATATTATGTTAGATCTGCTTTAAATCCAGGGAGGGTTAACTTGGCAAGAAAAGAAAGGAATCCCAGTCATTCGCAGGTACTTTAAGTGTTTTCAAACTTTTCACATAAGAAGCGTCGGAGGAAGTGCTCATTACGAATGTCAATTTCTAGACCCCACTCTGAGGTTCTAGCATAAAGCTCTAGAGTCTGTCTTTACACAAGTCCCCAGGGGATGGGAATGCACCAGTTGGACTGGCCACGTCTAGATGGGAAAATCAGTGCCTGGAAATATCTTGAGAGCAGGTGCAAAAGCAGTGGCGGCTACTCCACGTCGACACCCACTTCCAGGAGTGAGAGTTTACCCTGGAGGGATCTGTTATTGTCACTGTGTCCAAATTGCCTTCCAGAAGCCTGCCCTACCCACAGTTACTGCTGCCTGGACAGACACATTGGAACCATTTCATGTCCCCCACCAGCAGATCAAAGGCACAGGGCCTCTGGTGGGCACACAGCTCAGACTGGCCACCCACTGATGTGGCCTGGCCTGCAACTAAGGATGGACTCCATCAAATTGGTTACAAAGTCTGAACCAACAGAAAAAGCACCAGAGAGCAGGTGCTCTGAGGGCGGTGCTGGGGCCCTGTGGGGCCTGGAAGCCACTTCTGCCTTCTTGCTGTGGCTCTTCCAGGCCAGCCTCAGACAACGACCCTTCTTGGAGTCCTTACCTTGAGCTCACTGAACACCTCCCTTTTCCTGACCACGAAATGGGCCTTGACTGAAATACATGAGAAGTGAAGCACTGAGACCAGAGTCCTCAGAGAAGAAAGCTGGGTTGCCACCTCAGCCTCTGCTATGACAGGCCAGGTTCAACTTCTGTTCTTTCCCCAAAGGCAGTGAGTATCACCCTCACAGAGCCCTACTGAATTAACCTTCAGGGCCCTGCCTTTCCCTTTTCTAATAACTCAGAGCTTCCTAAATCAGGAGCAGAAGAAACAGAATCTTCCTCCCTGCCCCAGCCTTGTCCATCCTCCAACCCCAAAAGGTTGGCTGGCCAGTCCCACTGATTCAGGCCTTTCTCCAGAAGAGGCAAAGGGAAGCCAGAACAAAGGTAACTTAATGGAGTAATGACTTAGAGCCCATTCGTGCCGGGGGCTATTTTCTGGCTGTTTCTTTGTTAGGATGTACAGCGACTAAAGTTAAGTCCCTGGGAAGAAAGAGGAAGTTTCCTAGAGCAGCTGAAAGCAAAATTATTTTGTTTACTGAATGCGAGGAGAAAATTCCTTTAAGTGGGCATGCCCTAAAGGAACTTTGAGATGCTGAGAACAACCCTCCACCCCCACCCCCCCAGGTGTTTTCAGTTCAGGACTCCAGCCTGCATACCCCACTAGAGGGCAAGGATGCTGTGAGCTCACTCAGTGAGCCCATTACTCCGCATATTCATCAGCAATGTCTTTTTCAACCCCACAACCTGGTGCGTTCGTACCTGGTGCTGCATGATTGCAGTGAACATTTTTTTAGTTGGGGAGGGGGGTGTCTCCTCAGCAGCCCACCCAGGCTTCCCTGTTCCCCCGGCCAAGCGTGATGGCTCATGCCTGTAATCCCAGCACTTTGGAAGACCATGGCGGACAGATTCCTTGAAGTCAGGAGTTCGAGACCAGTCTGGCCACCATGGCAAAACCCCATCTCTACTAAAAATACAAAAACTAGCCAGGTGTGGTGGAACATGCCTATAATTCCAGCTACTTGGGAGGCTGAGGCACAAGAACCGCTTGAACCCGGGAGGTGGAGGTTGCAGTGAGCTGAGATGGCGCCACTGCACTCCAGCTTGAGTGACAGAGTGAGACTCCATCTCAAAAGAAAATCTAAACAATTTTTTAAAAGGCAATTCCCCTGCCTGCACCTCATCCCTCAATGGATATCTGAGAGGTGCACGTTCTCTTCTCTCTGCCCTCTGGAAGTCAAGGCTCAGCCAAGTGCACCATCAAACCGAGGCACAAGGACAGAGCGAAGGTGAGGATGGATCAGGCCAGCTGCGCCTTCCCAGCAGAGCGTAGGCAGCCCCTGGTCAGCACATGCTGGCTACTGCATCCCTGCTCCTAGGCTCTCCAGGGCTTCTCCTGGTTCTCGTCTGGTTTCTAAATGAACTCTTTGAGCCTCCAGATAGGCTTCCAATAAACTCCCCTTCTGCCTAGAAGGTCAGATTTTATAACTGACAACATCTGTTGTTGACTTCTCCAGGAGCAGAGTCTGAGACAAGGCTGTGCCTGCGAGCAGTTTCCGAGGAGGGAAGAAAGCCAGTAACATATGTGTTCCTGAGGACAGTATGGCTGTGGGCAACTGAGGCTCCCAGCTACAGGCTGCTTTGGCACTTCCTGCCTGCCTCCCAGGTCCAGGCTGAGCAGACTCTGGTGGCCAAAGAAAGCCCAGGCGGCAGATCAGCACACACACACTCTATATATGCACACACACACTCACACACACGCACACACACAAATAGAGAGTGCTGAGTAGGTGTGGGCAGGAGCAGTCTCTGCTGTCTTCCTCCTCTGGTGTGGTCTGCAGGCCAGCATCAGCACCATCATTTGAGGCTTGTTAGAAGCCCAAAAATCTCCAGCCTGGCCACAGAGGAATGAGACAAGGTGATCTGCACGCACAGTAGAGTTTGAGGCGTGCTGCAGTAAGGCATCCTGGCAAACACAGCTGTAGCATCAACTTCTACCAGCACCTTGGACCCTAAAGGGACAGCTAGATCCCATCCGCTCCAGACCTGAACCTATGTGCTTTGGCTCATATTTGCCCTATCACCCCTCCAAGTCTCTCCAGTGAGGGCAGAAGGAGCAGACACAAACACAGGAAGGATGATTCTTCCTGTAAAGGTTTTTTTGGAAGAGTTTCCTGTCTAGAAAAGCTTTCTGACTCCATCCTGTGACACGTCTACATAGAAGCCTCCTCTGCTCACTACGCCCAGGCCAAACCAAACTGCCCACCACGCTCTGCTTCCCCTTGGAATGGTGACAGGACCAAGAGTGAAAAGGGTCCACTTCATCCATCAAAGACAGAAAAGGCCCCCACTAACTGAGTACCTACTGTGTGCCAGGGTCTTAAACATACACTCTCTGAGTCTAGGACAAGCCCCTTCCCCCACTTTACTAACCTTCTCTCCTAGAAGCCACTGGAATGAACTTTCCCCTTCCCATTTAGCGTGGTTCCCTGCAAGCAGCTGTCAATCAGGTGAGACATGCTCAACACAAAATAAAAAGAGGTGGCTGTCCCTCAGCAAGGCAGGGAGTTGGGCAGCCGCCACCTCTGCTGATGCCTCCATCTGGGGTGTTCTGCATGCTGATATAGGGCCTGACCTTTCAAGGATGTTCAGGAAAGACTTGATGAGTACAGGGGTGGATGTATGTACCTCTTTGCTCTCCATCCCCATGCCGGGCTGGGGCTTCTTCATGGGCTCCTAGACCACACTGGGCTTCTCCTACTCACTAGGCGCCCATTAAGGCCAGGGGGCAGGGCACTGTCCTGACTCAAGGTCTGTCATGGTACCCAAGACACAGCATGTGCTTAGAAAAGGGGATTATTAGGCCACGCGTGGTGGCTCATACCTATAATCCCAGCACTTTGGGAGGCTGAGGCAGGCAGATCACGAAGTCAGGAGTTCAACAGCCTGGCCAACGTAGTGAAACCCCGTCTCTACTAAAAATACAAAAATTAGCTGGGTGGGGTGGCACGTGCCTGTAGTCCCAGCTACTCGGGAAGCTGAGGCAGGAGAATCACTTGAACCCAGGAGATGGAGGTTGCAGCGAGCTGAGATTGCACCATTGCACTCCAGCCTGGGCGACAGAGTGAGACTCTGTCTCAAAAAAACAGAAAGAAAATGGAATTATTATCATCGTCACCCTTATTATCACTGTTCCCCAACATTGCACACAAGTTTTTGGTAAATCACGTTAATCATGATAATGATAACAGCATAATTTGTAAAGGACACTCTGCATGTATTATCCTACTTAAGCCACAAAAATATAAAGCAGGTGCTATTATCCTCATTTTACAAATAATCAAAACTGAGGCTCAGAGAGATTCAGTAATTTGCCCAATAAAAGACCCAAGCTCTTTGCCATTCCATGGTATGACCTCCCAGAGCACAGCAAATGTAAGTTCTCCTCTAAATTTCTCCCCCAGTTCTTTACAGCATAGTGGTCAATGGCTCCAATCAATACATGTATCAATTATCAGGTTATGCTGTTCAAAAAAAAGTGGCCTCTTGGTTTAATTATGCACAGAGTGATGTGAAATGTGTTTGTTCCCCCTGCTTCCCGTCTCTTTTCTGAGTCCTGCCCTAAGCACACACTGCAGCCCATGGGCACGATGATGAAGGTCCCATGCCCATCTCTGCCCCTTACAGGTTATTTGGCCTTGGACAAGTGCACTGTCATGGTTTCAGCTGCATCATCAGGTATGGAGAGGAGGCAATGGTAAAACCCACTCTGCTCAAGTCGGACGGCTTTTGTGAAAATTGCATGACTTAATGGTAGGAAAATGCTTGGGAAACTGGAAAGCAGTTCCAGTAGGCTGGCTGAAGCCATCTCTCCCACAAACCTCCTGCCGACCCACAGCACTTCCACATTCACCTAGTACCTCACAGGCCACCTCATGCAGGTTTCCCTTTATACCCATCAGCTCTTCAATTCAGTGGGTTCTTGGAGGACAGGACCCAGGCTTGCTCTATTTCTCCCCCTGCCCTGGCACTGCCTCATAGTCAGGATTTGCTAAAGGCCACTTAGGGTAGGAGGGTCCTGTGACACAGACCTGTGCTTCCCCAGCCTGGGGGTGGGGGAAGATGGCCTTACATGAAGTGACCTTCTCCCTTTTTTGTTTTTGAGACAGAGTCTCAAACTGAGGCCCAGGCTGGAGTGCAGTGGTGTGATCTTGGCTCACTGCAATCTCCGCCTCCCAGGATCAAGCCATTCTCATGCCTCGGCCTCCCGAGTATCTGGGACCACAGGCATGCACCACCACGCCAATAGGATGTAGGGGTGAGTCCATGGTGGGGCTTCTAGAATGGTTTTGCTTTTCTGATAAAAGGGACAGACATGTTCAGTGCAGCTCTTTTCCCCTTTCTCTTGCCCCAACCTGGGTGAAGCCTACAGCTGTGGCAACCACCTTGCAGCCGTGAGGTGGCTGTCTGAGGACACCAAAGAGCACCAGAGAGGAAGAAAGAGCTGGAGCCCTTGCCGCCATGGCTGAGAACTCTATGCAATACAGCAACTGCCTATCTCCCAGGCTTCTTGTAAGATGGAAAAATCAACTTCATTTATCCACGCTTATGCCACCAGCTATCAGGTTCTCTATAACTTGCAGCAGAAAGCAATTTTCACTGACTGATACAATGGGCAATTACTTTTAGTATTAGGATGCTTAAGCCTCACAAACACTAACTGGAAAAAAACCAGAAGACTTGAACTTGAAATGAGAGTTGCCTTATTGTTTGTGTCCTTATATTAGTAAAATATCTAAAAAGTAGACTCAGAAAACACATTAAAATATGAATTAACTTACAATTACTGTCTAGAATTATTAGATTTTTATCATCTTACTGATACTTTTCTGAACGTAAAAAAGCATTAATAATGCTTAGATGTAAAGTGTCATAGATTTCTAAACACTGTAATAAATACAGATCCTTTGTGTTAACCACTGTTAACACCATTTAATCCCTTAATGTGTACAGGTCAAAATTTTAATATTTCTGAGTGCTCCATGAATAGAAAAAAATAGATAATCCCTGGAATACATGACCCTGTGCAGATGGAGCTCTTGAGTTTAGATCACGCCATTGCACTTCAGCCTGGGCAACAGAGTGAGACTCCATCTAAAAAAAATTAATAAAAAAATCACTTCACCCTTAAAGATTTTCTGCATCTTGACCATATCAATGCCAACTGACCATATCAATGTCAATATCCTGGCTGCGATATTGTACGATAGTTTTTTAAGATGTTATCGTAAGGAGAAACTGGGTAAGTGACGCATGGCATCTCTCTGTATTATGTCTTACAACTGCATGCGAATCTGCAATTATCTCAAACTAAGAAATTTAATTAAAAATTTTAAAAACATACTGCTGGAAAAGTAAAGTGGTGTAACCACGTGGAATGAAGTTTGACGGCTCAAAAAGCTAAACAGAACTATCGTATGATCCAGCCATTCCACTCTTAGGCATACACCCCAAAAAACTGAAAAGAGGAATTTGAACATACATCAGTGTAGTGTGGCGGAAAGCAAGCACATTTTTTAAAAATAAAAAGGAGGTATTTGAACAGACACCTGTAGGACAATGTTCACTGCAGCATAATTCACAATAGCCAAAAGGTAGAAAAACCCATGTGTCTGTCGACAGATGAATGGAGAAACACATGTGGAATATACGTGAAATATTACCTCATCAGAGAAAGCAATAAAGTTCTGATATATGCTATAACATGAATGAACTTTAAAAACACGATGCTAAGGAAAATAAACCAGTTACAGAAGGACAGATAATATGTGACTCCACTTTTTCTTTTTTCTTTGAGATAAGTCTTGTTCTGTTGCCCAGAATGCAGTGCAGTGGGTCCATCAGAGCTCACTGCAACCTCAAACTCCTGGGCTCAAGCAATCCTCCTGCCTCAGCCTCCCTGGTAGCTGAGACTACAAGTGCACACCACCGCACCCCATTTTTTTTTTTTGAGACAGGGTCTCACTCTGTTGGACAGGCTGGCTCACTGCAGCCTCGACCTCTCAGCTTCAAGAGATCCTCCCACCTCACCCTCCCACATAACTGAAACCATAGGTACATGCCACCACACATAGATAATTAAAAAAAAATCATATACATATACATATATATATGTTTGTTTTTTTTTTAAGATGGGGTCTCAAACTCCTGGCCTCAAGTGATCCTTCTGCCTCAGCCTCCCAAAGTGCTGGGAGTACAGGTATGAACCACTGTGTCTGGCCCCTTCCTTTTTTTTTCTGATAGAAGGGGGGATCTCACTATGTTGCCCAGGCTCGACTTGAACTCCTGGTCTGATGGTGATTACATAATGATTTCTTTTGTTTTGTTTTGTTTGAGACAGGGTCTCACTTTGTCATCCAGGCTGGAGTGCAGTGGCACAGTCCCAGCCTCAAGTGATCCTCCTGCCTCAGTCTCCTAAGTAGCTGGGATTACAGGTACATGCCAGCACACCTGGCTAATTTTTGTATATTTTGTAGCATTTCACCATGTTGGTGAAACAACAGCGTTTCACCATGTTGACCAGGCTGGTCTCAAACTCCTGAGCTCAAGCAATCCACCCTCCTTGGCTTCCCAAAGTACTGGGATTACAGGTATGAGCCACAGTACCTGGCCAGTGATTGTGTAACACTGTGAATGTCTTTGATGTCACTGAATTGTACACTTAAAATAGTTTCTCAAATGGCAAGTTGTACGTGATATATATTTTGTCACAACTGAAAAATACAGGAATATAATACAAAACACAAACTGCATACTTCAAATGAAAGTATATTTCAATAAATTTTAAAAAATAGGTATTCTTTCTCGGGTTAGCGGAATTAAACAACATAAAATGTTGTAACATGTAACAGTGCTTGGTTCACTGTAGGCACTCAGTAGTCACTTCTTGCCTTTCATCTGCCTATTGAAGGTCACAGAGTCTGGCTTGAATGGCTTTCCTCATGGAAGACAGAGAAACACATCCCCCACAGCTGCAACTACAGTGAGTCAGATTCATTAATTTAGGTTCAGAGAGGTTAAATATTGTGCCCTCAAAAAATTAAGGTTCAGAGAGGTTAAATATTGTGCCCAGAGCACACAGCACCAACACTGGGCTCTCTGGAATATGCCAACGGGTCTGATGGCCGCCTTTGTCCAACTTGAGAACAGAGGTTCCTTGGCTGCAGTCGGAACCGCTCCCACCTCCACTGGCCTCATCACCAGGCTGGTGCCCCTCATGCCTGTGGTGGCCAAGTCCACTTCCTAGCTCAGGACACAAAAAACAGCAAAGAAGCTTCGGGGCCACTCTGGGACAGAAACTCCTTGAGAGGAGGGGAGCAGGGCTCCCCCTCTGCTGGCCTCTCCAGCCCACTGCAGGCACGTCACAGCATCCACGGCCGGCGGCTACACGTCCAGGATTGGATACCCACTTGCTGACTTGATAAGATTAGGCTTCTGAAATTTTTCTTAATGGAAGTAAAATAATTCCTTCTTCCCTCCACCTCCCCTCCCTTCTTCTCATCTTCCCTCCCTAAGCTGGACGAGATCCCAGTCTTTCGGAAGTAAAAATAGCCGAGTGTGCAGGGTCAGACGCAGTGGGGCCACTTTAAGCTTCTTTCTTTTATACCCAGGCACTAAAAATAGCCTGCTAAAGCTCCTCAAAGCGTGGCCCTGTACCTGGCCCTAAGCCCGTGCCAGGCACTTCCCCATCATATTTCTCTTCCGACAGGAAAGGTTCAGACAGGGGAGGAGGAGGAATGGCCTCTCAGCCAGTGTCCTCCCATGAGCTACTGGCCAGGTCTGAGGTCAGGATCCCCACTGGCATTGCAAGGTTTCCATGGCCAACATCCTTCTCTTCCCCTTATCCAGAATTTTCCCCCCCTCACCATCACCAAATTCAACATCCTTGGTTTATTAATGAAATAAGCAGCTTCACAGCTTACAAATCTATTTCATACCCATATCTCATTTGAGCTGCCTGACAATGTTGAAAAGGAAGACTATACATGATCATTATTAGTCCCATCTAAAATCTGAGGCTCAGAAAGATCAGGTAACTTGCTCAGGATCACACAGCCAAAAACGTCACAGGGAGGTTTTGAACCTTGATTTTCAGACCTCCAAAAGTCCTATCTTCTTTGCCCTGAACTTGTGACCACCAGTCCCATATAATCATCAGTATGCCCTGGAAAGCCTTTGAACAGCACAGACCTTGAGGACTTACCCCTTCAAGGCTCTGAGTCAGTAGGTCTCGGGAGATGTCCAGGAGTATTTTTCCAAAGCTTCTCTGCTAATTCTAATTATGTGCCAGGTCTGGTGAGCACTGTGCTAAACCTATTTTATTCAGTACTTTTATGTGACCAGTGTTCTTCCCAGGAAACTTGGGGGTGAACTCCTTACCTGTAGGTTCTACCAAACTATAGCTGACCCACCTCCAGGAGGAGGAGAAAACTACCCAGAAAGTGATGTGGGTATCATAAGCCCGAGGGCCTGGAAGTTGTGTGGGCACGCTGATGGGTACTCTGGCCCAGTGCGACGCCCTGAACTCTCAGCCACATTTCCTGTATATACTAGGCTTCCTTCAGCCACCTGTCCTGTGTGGGCTTCTGGGTGACAGGCAAGCTTGCCTTGCTACCTCAGACACAGTGGCTCTTCTGGGCTGCCTCTCACCCCAGTGACACCCTATAAAGGTAGAGTGCCTCACACCTGACTTCCTACAAGCCAAGAGAGAGAGTCTTGAGGCTAAACAGACATACACGACACCTAATATTCCGGGACTTTTGCCAGCTGCTCTGTGGGCTCTGGGCACTGCAGTGGGTAAGTGGTAGTGAGTGATGAGCCCCAGAATTCTGCCTATTAAAGGAGTGTCTGCTATCATGCTGGGCTCTTCCAGATACTTCTCAACATGCCACCACGTCCCCAAGGACATTTTTTTTTTTTTACAGATGGGGTTTTGCCATGTTGGTCAGGCTGGTCTTGAACTCCCAACCTCAGGTGATCCGCCTGCCTTGGCCTCCAAAGTGCTTGGATTACAGGCATGAGCCACCTCGCCCGGCCCCCAAGACATTTTGACAAAACTGTGTTAAGCCTGCCTTCCCAGCTGCCAAGAAGTCTTCAAAACTATATACCTGAGACAGAGGATTTATTTCAACCCAGCTTCCCTTTCCTTTCCCTTCCTGTTTTTCCGCTTTGAGAAAGGGCTACAGGCTTCACTTCTGGCCAAGGCATCAACCGTGAGGTTGTATTGGCTTCTTAGAAGGAATTCCACATAGCCAAGGAGACTAGATTCCACCCAACTCTGTCATTTACTAGCTGTGTGGCCTTGGTCAAATCACTGAAACTCAGTTGACCAGATCAGGCATGGCAAATACTTGTCACCTGTGCCCCTGCCTTCCATTTCTTAGTCTGTGGCAGACATTGCTAATCAATCATGGCATCTTGCCTGCTGATCCCAGATACTGCCTAAGAAGCCTTTCAATCATGCACTCTAGGCAGCCACTACCCACCCTAGAGCTGAGTCCACCTAAAGGCAATTTGTCATCCTGGAGCCTGAATTAAGAACGACTGTGTTAGAGGCAGCCAGAGCAAAGAAGTATGCAAATAAACAAACAAATAAGATAATGTCAGACTGAAAGAAGTTCAATGAAGAAGCAAACAAGGGGCTATGATAGCAAGTAATAGCTGGGTAGGGAGGGCTTTCTGAGAAGATAACATTTAACCTGAAGTCGGAAGGATAAGGAGCCAGCCTTGGGGACAGCATTCCAGGCAGAGGGAAGGCCCTGAAAGTCCTAAGACGGGAAACAGTTTATCATGTTTGAGGGTCACAAATAAGCCGGGGAGGCTGGAGCAGAGTGGGCAGGAGTGAGCAGACAGGAAAGGAATGGTATGAGATGATACTGAAGAGACAGGGAGGGGGTAGATCATACAAGCTCTTGAAGACCAAAGCAAAGTGTTTGGATTATATTTGAAGTGCAATGGAGAGCCACTGAAAGATGTAAAGCAAAGTGACAGGATCTTACCAGTGCTTTAACAAGACCACTGCTAGGGGGATTAGGAAGGACCAAGAGTGGAATCCGAAGTCCAGTTAGGAAACTGTTGCAACGGTCCAGGAAAAAAACGATGCTTCCTTAGACCAGGGTCATGACCATGGAGATGAAGAAAAGTAAGAGAATCTGAAATACGTTTTGGACTTTGACCTGGGAGGAGTCAAGGATGACCTCCAGGTTTGTCTTGAGCAATAGGTGACTAGCACCACCATCCCTGAGATGGGAAAGACTGGAAGTGATAGAAGGAAGAATGGTTCGGCCGGGCGTGGTGGCTCACGCCTGTAATCCCAGCACTTTGGGAGGCTGACGCAGACAGATCACGAGGTCAAGAGATCGAGACCATCCTGGCCAACATGGTGAAACCCCGTCTCTACTAAAAATACAAAAAAATTAGCTGGGCGTGGTGGCGCCGGCCTGTAGTCCCAGCTACTCAGGAGGCTGAGGCAGGAGAATTGCTTGAACCCAGGAGGCGGAGGTTGCAGTGAGCTGAGGTTGCGCCACTGCACTCTAGCCTGGTGCCTGGTGACGGAGTGAGACTGTCTCAAATAATAATAATAATAATGTCCTTGAAAATATGTCATTCCCTTCTTCCACACCAACAAAGTTTTAACTGGGTACATGGCATTCCAGGTAATGGCTACAGTTCCAAGACTCCCTGGCAGACAGGTGTGGCCCTGTGACTCACTTCCACCAATGGGCTGTGAGTGGGAAGAACAGATATGTGCTACCTCTGGTCCTGCCCTTCACATGGGGCCTTTCCTCCTTCTAGATGTCTGTGAGATGGGAAGAACTGGGCTCCACAAAGGCAAGCCACATGCTAAGCTTGGTAGAGCTGCCAGCCAGTCCTGGATTGCCTGTGACCTTTGGACTATTAAGAAAGAAATGAATGGGAATGAAACTGCTATCCTGCTTAGGCTTCTGGGTGGTTTGGGGGTTTGTATTGTTTTGTGGAGGGGGGAAAAAGGAGTCTCTTTCTTATAGAAGCCTAGCCGCGCCTGGAGTGGTCGCTCACGCCTGTAATCCCAGCACTTTGGGAGGCCGAGGCAGGTGGATCACCTGAGGTCAGGAGTTCAAGACCAGCGTGGCCAACATGGGGAAACCCCATCTCTACTAAAAAGATAAAATATTAGCCAGGTGTGGTGGCACATGCCTGTGATCCCAGCTACTCAGGAGGCTGAGACAGGAGAATTGCTTGAACCCAGGAAGCAGAGGTTAGTTACAATGAGCCAAGATCGTGCCATTGCACTCAAGCCTGAGTGACAGAGCAAGACTTTGTCTCAAAAAAATAAAAAATAAATAAATAAATAAAAAGCAGCCTAGCCTTATACTACCTAATATAATATACTATACGTATCTTTCTGGATCTATTCAATGTTTACTTTTTAAAGAAAGGAGCGAATGGGATAGGAAAATGAAGCCAGCAAGTGCTGTCAGTTACTTTTGGAGGTTTTGTTCAGAAAGAGTGGAATCAGGTAGCAATATCTGGATGAAGATGAAGGGTCAAAATACAGTTGTGGATTTTTTTTTAATTTAATTTAATTTTTGGCTGGGCGTAGTGTCTAATGCCTGTAATCCCAACATTTTGAGAGGCCAAGGTTAGTAGTTGTTTGAGCACTGGAGCTCTAGACCAGACTGGGCAACATAGTGAAACCCTGTCTCTATTTTTTTAATGTAAAAACAATTTTAAAATATTTTTTAAAAGTTAAAAAATAGGGCAGGCGCAGTGGCTCACACCTGTAATCCCATCACTTTGGGAGGCCGAGATGGGGGGATCACAAGGTCAGGAGTTTGAGACCAGCGTAGACAACGTGGTGAAACCCTGTCTCTACTAAAAATACAAAAATTAGCTAGGCATGGTAGTGCATGCGTGTAATCCCAGCTACTTGGGAGGCTGAGGCAAGAAAATCACTTGAACCCGAGTGGCGGAGGTTGCAATGAGCTGAGATCACGCCACTGCACTCAAGCCTGGGTGACAGAGTGAGACCGTCTCAAAAAAAAAAGAAAAAAAAAAAGTTAAAAAAGATTTAATTTTGTTTTTATAATGGAAGAACAGAAGTATGCTTGTGTGCTAATGAAAATAATCCAGTCGTGAGGGAGAATTCGATGATGTTGAAAGCCGAGAAGACACTATAGGAATGAAGCCCTTGGTAACGAGTTGGGCATGGTAGCTCACTCCTGCAATCCCAGCACTTGGGGAGGCCAAGGCAGGCAGATTATTTGAGGTCAGGAGTTCAAGAACAGCCTGGCCAACATGGTGAAACCCTGTCTCTACTAAAAATACAAAAACAGCTGGGCATGGTGGCACATGCCTGTAATCTCAGCTACTCAGGGAGTTGAGGCAGGAGAATCACTTGAACCCGAGAGGTGGAGGTTGCAGTGAGCCGAGACCATGCCACTTCACTCCAGCCTGAGCAACAGAGCAAGACTCCATCACCAAAAAAAAAAAAAAAAAAAAAGTCCTTGGTAAAGAAGGGATCGATTCAGAGCACAGGAGGGCAGGAGGGGGGCCAACTTTGGTCAGGATTGGAAATACCTCTATTCTACCAGGAAGAATGCAGAAAACAGGTGTACAAACTGGTATAATTAAATGGTAGGAGGGTAAGGAATTTCCCATTTGACCTTCTATTTTTTCATGAAAATGTGAAGCAAGATTACCAGAGTAGGGAGTAAGGCTACAGGACATTCAAAATTGCCTCTGCATTACAGGAGAAATCAATTTTACAGAAGAATAACTATCTCCAGTCAACAATCAGACCTCACAGTATGACTCTAAGGGCTTTCTCTGAAGACCGGGAGGAAGATGAAGATAGGCACTATTATTATTCCCATTTTATGGAGGAGGAAAGTGAGGCTTACAGGGGTTTAAGTAACTTGCCCAAGGAGCCGATAAGTGAAGATGAGGTTTAACCAGGCCTATGTGACCACTGAACCCGTTATCCAAAAGCCTGCAGTGAACAGTCAGAACGATTCAGCACAGACAGGGTCACCTCCTGCATCTTCATTCAATCAACACTTCTCCAACCAGAGCTCATTGTGGCTGAGTGACCTGTCAGGTGCGTGCATCTGTGTGTGTGTATGTGGTGTGTGTGTGTTGGGTGTGTGTATATGGTTGTGGGGGGGCAGTGTGTATAGAATGTAAAGTAGTTCAAAAGGGATGTAAACACACATTGGTGTTCTCAGGCTGTAGTTCAATACCATTTTCTAAAGTGGCAGGCAGAGAGGTCCGGGCGAGATGGCTCACACTATAATCCCATCATTTTGGGAGGCCAAGGCGGGTGGATCATGAGGACAAGAGTTCGAGACCAACCTGGCCAATATGGTGAAATACCATCTCCACCAAAAATACAAAAAAAAAAAATCAGCCAGGCATGGTGGCACATGCTTGTAATCCCAGCTACTCAGGAGGCTAAGGCAGGAGAATTGCTTGAAACTGGGAGGCAGAAATGGCAGTGAGCTGAGCCCACACCACTGCACTCTAACCTGGGTGACAGAGCAAGACTCCTTCTCGGGGAAAATAAATAAATAAATAAGTAAAGTGGTAGAGAGTTGGTTTAATATATTTTGGAAAAGAAAAAGAATGTTTAAAGGCAAATCATCTCTCATTCTCTTTTCTTCATTCACAGAGCCAGAAAGGTGGTATTTCTGCCATGGGCTAGAGGCAGAATACTCTGTAAATACAAGGCCATTACATCCCATGCAGTGGGAACCTGATCAGGGCCTCCTTTTAATTTCCTGACATGAGCTGGCCACTAATGCAATTACCCAGAATCCCCGGAGGAGCCCTCCACCTTCCCAACAAGCACAAGCAAGTGAGAGCATATTGCATGGATGTCAGCCCAGCTTTCACTGAAATCAAATATCTTTTAAGAAAACACTTGGGGAAAGGGAAGCAGGGGCTGAGCAGAGGAGAAATGGAGCGGGCTTGGGAGGCTGGTGGCATGAGGGAGTTAGGTGAGGTGAGGAGGAGGTGAAGTTGGGAGGGACAGGCTGTCTAGAGAGAATTGCTGAAATCCCAGAGCTGTACTGAGGACTTGGGGAGCACCCTAGGAAATGCAGCAAGTGGTTTTCCAGGGCTCTTCCAGATTAGGGGCTGAGTCAGTCCACGCTCTAGGCAGGCTGCAAAGGCTGACTACCAGAGGAACCGCCCATCCTAATTCTAGAACCCACAGTGGGCACCAGCCCAAGACAAGGCCGCCTTTTAAGATTCCCACCAACAAATCCAGGAAGAAAAATCAGGGTGGCCAGATGCTAGTCTGCCTCTCCAAACACAAGGGGCAGACTGATGAAAAGCTGAGTGTAAATGAGGATGTCTTTGAATCAAACACCATAATTTTTTTTTTTTTTTTTTGAGACAGAGTCTTGCTTTGTTGCCCTGGCTGGAGGGCAGTGGTATGATCTCAGCTCAATGCAACGTCCACTTCCCGGGTTCAAGTAATGCTCCTGCCTCGGTCTCCAGAGTAGCTGGGATTACATGCATGTGCCACCATGCCCAGCTAATTTTTGTATTTTTAGTAGAGAGAGGGTTTTGCCATGTTGGCCAGGCTGGTCTTGAACTCTTGGCCTCAGGCGATCTGCCCACCTTGGCCTCCCCAAGTGCAGGGATTACAGGCGTGAGCCACTGTGCCCAGCCTGAATCAAACACTAGAATATTTTAATGCATCCAGGGAGCTGTCATTGCAAAACAATCCCACAGTGGATTCTGCCAAGAGGAGCTGTCCCATCTGTCCCAGATCCCCACTTTTACCTGGTGATGGAGAGCAGGTATCCACATCCCTGCTTTACAGTGAAGAAATGGAAGCATGAGGGTGTGAGGAATAAAATTACACAGCAAAAATACCTAACAACCAGGGGCAGAACACAGGCCACCAACTCCTAATCCAGATTTTGTATTCAATTTTTAAAAGACAAAAATTACTTTTTTCTCTGAAAATACGGATTTTTATATACTGGGTTTGCTTAAAGCGAGATAAGCCTTTGGACGTCTCCTGCTTTTTATGGTCTGCTCTGGATGTCCCTGGGAGAAAGGCACAGGAGGTGGCCATGGGATCTGTCCCCAACCATGTGAGGAATCTAAAAAGCTTAGATCCCTGGCTGGCCGCAGCCTTAAGGGAGAGGGGAAAGCCAGAGGAAGCCCCAAGTCTGATCTCTTCTGTGGCTGTTGCTGGACCCTCAAATTGGGAAACAATCTCTAATTATTTTACCTAAGTAAGGAAAAATTGTAAAATACAAGGAGAGTATGTCTGGAGAGAGGGGGAAGGTGGTGTTCAGATGTGCAGGTGAGGGGGAGCAGAGAGGGCGGAGGCACCCACATCTCTCCCTCCTCAGCCCTCCCCAAGTCCCTGGCCCCCCACCAACCCTCCCCCAGCAACAGAGGCCCACAGAGGGACTCTACAATGGAGGAGCAGCCTGGGGAAGGTGAAGTTTGCCTTTTAGAGTCCCGTCAGAGTCTGAGGTGGGCAAGGAGCCCACGCTGGTCTGGGTGGGGGGCCTTGCCTGCAGAACCAGGAGGGACACCCAAACAAAAGCCGAGCCAGACAGCTGCCAAGAGTCCCCCTGCCTGGCAGGAGCCCAGGCTGTTGAAGGAGGCATGCTCCTCCTGAGGGGGTGGGTCCCCCCGGAGCTTCAGATCCCAGGATCTTGCCAAGGCCCTGCGGGGGACAGTAACTAACCAAGGCTCTCTGCTTTGTCCATACTTGGGAGCCTTTGTGTCATCTCCCTCCTCTTGGATCTGGACCTGCCAGCACTGGTGGGGAGCAGGGGAGGAAGCATTCCAGCAGCTGTCCCTTCCCCCTTCAGGCAGAGCTCCTTAAAGGGCCTTTTCAGGCGCAGCATGTCTGCCTGGGAGGCCCCAGCTGCCACCCTAGGTAAAGGCCATCAACCAAAGGGCTATTTGCAGTGGGGGGAGGGGGGCAGGGTGTCAACATCAGGATCCCCCATGCACGTCCTCCCCACTTGAGGCAGTGGGTGTCTCATGCCCCTGTCCTCCCAGCACCCCCATACCATCATCCTGGGGCACACAGCCTCTACCTCGGTTCTTTGACAAGTGCAAGTCTGGATATCTGAGCAGCCACCAGTCAACTGTGGGCCCAGCCACCTCCTTCCTTGCCATCAGTGCACCTCCTCAGCATCTCCTGCTTTCTGGGAAGCCACTAGAAAGTGCCCTCCTGTCCTCCAAGCACTACGTAGGTCATCAAGAGACTCTGTTTGGTGTTTACAAGATGGTCCAGGAATTGAGCCAGGGTCCCCTCTCGCCCTCTCCCATCCCTGCCTGGTGCCATGGGGAGCAGACACTGAACAGGGCAAGAGGGGTTCCAGCCTCTGGGCCCAGCTTCCCTCAAATGAATGTGTGACTGAGGGTGGAGTCATCTCACCCCAACCCCTGCAGGGCCACATTTTGTCACCTGTGAAATTCCAGGCTATATTGAAAACAATGAGGTTTCTGGCTGCTCTAAATGCCCGGATGCTGTCAAGTAGGCAGGGAGGAGGCTGCATGCTGCAACCAAGTGGCCCCCTGGTGCCCTGCTTGACCTGCTGTTCTCACATCCAGCTTCCTCTCTGTATGTCAGAACAACAGGTCAGACTGGGCGCGGTGGCTCATGCCTGTAATCCCAGCACTTTTGGAGGCCAAGGCAGGTAGATCACAAGGCCAGGAGTCCAAGACCAGTCTGGCCAACATAGTGAAACCCTCTTTCTACTAAAAATACAAACAATTAGCCAAGTTGTGGTGGTGTGCATCTGTAATCCCAGAACTTTAGGAGGCTGAGGTGTGGGACTGCCTGAACCTAGGAGTTTGAGACCAACCTGAGCAACATAGCAAGACTTTGTCTCTATTGATAATATTTTAATATAAAAAAATGGAGTAAATCAATAGAGAAGGTAAGGAAGAGGAGGAGACCTGAAGCAGTTGTCCCAATAATGAGAGCCATGTGTCATTTCAAATTTTCTAGTAGCCGCATTAAACAAGATAAAAAGAAGCATGTGATGCTAATTTCACATTATGTTTTATTTAATTCAACATGTCCAGAAGATTAGCCTTTCTGCATGCAGTCAAGTTTTTTGTTTGGGTTTTTGGTTTGTTTTTTTTTTTTGAGACGGAGTTTCGCTCGTTGCCCAGGCTGGAGTGCAATGGCGCAATCTCAGCTCACAGCAACCTCTGCCTCCCCGGTTCAAGTGATTCTCCTGCCTCAGCCTCCTGAGTAGCTGGGATTACAGGCATGTGCCACCAAGCCTGGCTAATTTTGAATTTTTAGTAGAGATGGGGTTTCTCCATGTTGGTCAAGCTGATCTCGAACTCCCGACCTGAGATGATCCACCCACCTTGGCCTCACAAAGTGCTGGGATTACAGGCGTGAGGCACCACATCCAGCCACAATCAAGTTTTTAAAATGATCACCACCAGACTTTGCTCTGCTTTTTATGGTCCTATTAAGTCTGTAGAGCAGGCGTGTGTTTAACACTAGGCACACCTCTCAGTTTGGACCAGTGCTCAGGGGTTATGTGTGGCTTGTGGTTGTCATATCACACAGCGCAGCTATGAAACAGAGGACACAGGGAGAGAAAGGAGAGGCAAGGGAGAGGATAGGAAGAGAGGGAACAAGGAAGGGAGCAGCATTCCCAAGGCGAGAGCCATGTCCTGTCCACCTACCAGAAAACAAATGCCGTTCTCCACAGGTGAAGGGAACATTAGTTATCATTCCCGGCCCTAACGTGTCTGTCCTTTTCACCCCCAAGCCCTCAAGAGTGCTGGGGATAACAGCCTCTTACGCCTACCCCCTCCTAGGGTGGAGAGGGGGTTTGCCCCCAAAGGAGGGCCTTCCCAGAGTGCCAGGCCAACTGTCTGGGGCCCAAGTGGAGTCAGGGGTCCTGAAGGATCCTTAACGGAGAAATTCCAATTCCCACCTCCCTAAAGGAGAGCCGTGCGGGCACCACGGCTGGAAGCGGGCTGGCAGGCTGTGGGAGGAGACAGGCGCCAACTGGGTCTCACCCTGGGACACAGGTCCACAGCTCGTGGTTGTCTCACAGGGGACAAAAACTCCCCAGCAAGCAGAGCCTCCCTGTAAAGTCCACCTTGGTTCGGCCTCTTACCTTCCTTCAGCATTCCCCACTTTGAGGCATTTCATGAAGCGGCAGGCCTGGCAGGACTTGCGCCTCCGTTTGGTGATCTCGCACTCGTTGGTGGCCGGGCAGCTGTACTCGATGTTCCCTGCAACCAGACACAGACAGGGTTTCTGGGTGCCGGCCGCCCAGGGCCCCCACCTGCCCCTGAAGGGCTGGATACACGGGGATTTCAATTCATTCAAAGCCAGAGCTGCCACTCCCACCACCCGAGGCTCCCACCGGGCAGCGTTCTCAAAGCAGGTGCTGTGAGGTGCTTGTTGGAACGTTTCGAACTCTCTTCCATGTGGAGACTCCAGGTTGCAGGTCTGGGTGGACCAGGCAGCCACTGGGGGAAACACTTTCCAGAGGATGGGGCCACCCACAGTGTCAAAGCCACCCTCGATGGGGACATTGAAACTCACTGAGCTGGCATTTTACTGCAGGAGAACGCCCCCTGTGCTGACCGGAGCACCGGTGCAGACCACCACCACCACTGCCAGCACCACCGGCTCCTCCAGCCTCCAGCCTGGACCCCCGGCGTGCAGGAAAAGCCTCTTGGAAGCTCTGTGTCCACCAGGATTAAGGCCCAGGTTCTGCATCCCACTGGAGAGGCCCTGGCCACCCGGCTTTGCTGACCTTGAGGATATACTTTCCTTTCACCAAGGTGAAATTTCCTCATCTTCAAAACAGTGGGATAATCTACTAAATGAAGGATTAATCAAGACCACCTATGGACAACTGCTTTAAACATTATTCAATGGGAGGGGGCCATTTTATAAGCACAGTGCATTCAGCAGAGGGAATCTGGGATGAAGTGTTCAGGCCACTCCTTTCTTGGGTTATAAGAATGGCTAACAGGCCGGGCGCGGTGGTTCGTGCCTGTTATTCCAGCACTCTGGGAGGCCGACACAGATGGATAACCTGAGGTCAGGAGTTTGAGACCAGCCTGACCAATATGGTGAAACCCTGTATCTACTACAAATACAAAAACATTAGCCAGGTGTGGTGGCATGCACCTGTAATCCCAGCTACTCAGGAGGCTGAGACAGGAGAATTGCTTGAACCCGGGAGGTGGAGGTTGCAGTGAACCAAGATCGCTCCACTACACTCCAGCCCGGGTGACAGAGCGGGACTCTATTTAAAAAAAAAAAAAATGGCTACCATAAATCCAACCCCTGCTCCTTTAAGCTGTAGGCCCCACAAAGCCAAGACTCCACTGGGCTGCTCCCCAGGGCCGAGCAGCACTTAGCACAGCCCCCGCCATAGAGAGACGGGTGGGTAGAGCGCAGTAAGTGATTGATCTACGGAGTCCTTCCCAATAGCAATTCCATGCAAGAGAAAATAGGTACTAATACTACTCCCATTTTACAGATGAGAAACCTGAGTTTTCCAGGTGTTTCTATGCAGTGTGAACACAGAGGTCTTATTTAGGTTGAACTGACCTTCCAGGGTTCTTACTGGGAGGGTTGACAGTCCAGTCAGGAGAGGCTGTGGCTGCCTTTCTAATACAAGCATCTGCCCTGGGCACTCTGACCCGCTGACTCTTATTAACGAATATGCTTTGAGCACCTACAATGTGCCTGGTGATGGAGGGAAAGGCAATGGGGGGAGAGCGGGTGGGGGAGGCAAAGAAAGGCAAGGTACAAATGAAGAACAGCACAGCACAGTGCAGTTTTGTTATTGTGTCTCTTCAGCTCCTGTCCCAAAGTCACTGACGTCAGCCTGAGCCCGGGGTTTTCACAGAACAGAATCTGAATTAGAACACCTCTCGTTCCCACCTCTTGAGGGAGCAGGGAGGAGCTGGAGGCCTGCCTATCTGCATCCTGCACACCCAACCCTACCCACTTCAGAGAAATAGCAGTTAAGATTTATTGTGCACCTACTGTGTGCATAACCGGCACCAGCTCCCTCAGTCCTCACAACAGCCTCTGAAGGCACATCAGTGTCCCATTTTACAGACCAATACACTGAGACTCTGGGAGCTGAAGCAGGTTACCCAAGGCTACACGGAGCTCCTGTCCCACCCTGCGTCTCACAAGGGGCATGGAGAAATGGGAAGTGCTGCCCCCCAAGGACAGGCGCCTGTTGCTGACCCAGCAGCTGAGGTCACCTGGTGGGCAGTAGGGGAGGAGGGCGGCCTTGGGCTTCCCCTGTGCCACCACCTCCCCACATGGATATGGATGGAAACTTTTTCTATTGGATTTTCTGGAAACAAGCATGTTCTACCATTAACAAAGTGCTTTGAAGTAGCAAAATTACTCATTGTGCCTAACTGTACTGAGTACTCCCAATGGCTCCGTGGGTAATATCAACCCTTTTGACTGGTGAGGAAAACTGATTTCCAGAGCACCTCAGAGATCCACAGGTGAGGACTGGCTATCCTCCCTCCCTCCCTCTCTCTCAAGTCCAGCTGGCACCACCTTTCTCCCCCATCCCATTTCTAGTAGGGAGGGGCTGGAGGATGTGCTCTGTGCTGGAGGATGAGAGGGGATGGGAAGGGGAAGGGATGAAGATTCTGTGTACCTCTCTCCGCTTCTATCTAGCTCTAACCACGTCTTAGAGCATTCTGGCTTGGATGGCTTCTTGGGAAATAATTTTAATATTCACATAAGCCCAGTAAAATTCAAAAGACAAACAGAAGGGAGGAAAACACATATAAAAACTAATTCATCCAAGCCTTTATCAAGGCTTAGAAGGCGCTGGCGGATTGGGCCCTGTCTCCACCCAGCCACTCAATGCGCATACACCAGGAGTGTTTGTTTGGGAGCAGCCACAGTTCTGCTTACAGATCCTGAGGCTTTCTTGTTCCCAGCAACCCTGGAGGTAAACAGATTTTTCTCTATCTTACAGATGAGGTGAGCAATGGCTCTCGCCTATAATCCCAGCACTGGCTCACGCCTATAATCCCAGCTCTTTAGAAGATCTGGCTGCTCTTCCAAAGACCTCATCCATTACCTGAGGTCAGGAGTTCAAGACCAGCCTGGCCAACGTGGTGAAACTCTGTCTGTACTAAAAACACAAAACTTAGCCAGGTGTGGTAGTACACACCTGTTGTCCCAGCTGCTCGGGAGGCTGAGGCAGAAGGATTGCTTGAACCCAGGAGGCGGAGGTTGCAGTGATCAGAGATCGCACCACTGCACTCCAGCCTGGGCAACAGAGCAAGACACCATCTCAAAAAAAAAAAAAAAAAAAAAGGTGAGCAGAATCCAGGGTATGGGATAGCGAGGACTGGGACCCAGGCTGTCAGCTCCAGCCTGCTCTGAGCTTGGAGTTCACAGGGCCTGCCACGGGCTTCACAGCTCATGCTGCCTGCAACAGCAGGCCCGCACCAGCATGCTCTCTACGTTTCCCGTGCCTTGCTGTCACTCCTCAGCTAACCTGTCACCTTTTGGGGAAGGATAGGCCACTGGCTGCTGCTCAGAGCAAGAAGGTCATGACATATGTGTGTGGAGCTGGTACTGGTGCTGTCCCAGGACAAGAGGACCAAGTGCTAACGGCTAGTCCCAGCCAGGCTCTTCACCCTTTGGGGGCCGATCTGCGTGCGTGCGTGCGTGCGTGTGTGTGAGACAGACAGAGCGAGACCTAATTATTTATTTATTTTGGTTCCTTTCAATTTGTTTTATGGTCCCAGCGGCTGGCTGCCAGCAAAGCCAAGCTGGCAGGCTTGCTCTGTAATTTTTTTAAGTGCCTCCTCGATAAAGTCATGAGATTAATTCATCGGAATTCCTGTGGTCTCTTGAGGCGGGCCTAGGAGCGTGCAGGAACAGGGAGAGGACATTGGCGACACGCGCACGTGCAGCTGAGGTGTGGCAGTTTTGGGGATGAATTCTCTCAGGACAGGGACATAGCCAATGGTTAGTATAAATTCCAGCTTCTAATCTGGGAGTGTATTCAGTATAGACAGGTGCAGACTCCCCTTTGGGCACATCACCTAACTTCTCTGAGCCTCAGTTTCCTCATCTGTAAAACGGGTACAGTTCCCATCTCATAAAGTTCCTATCTAAAAGTTCTCCAGATTCAGGCCAGGTGCAGTGGCTCATGCCTGTAATCCCATCACTTTGGGTGGTCGAGGCAGGAGGATCACTTGAGGTCAGGAGTTCCAGACCAGCCTGGCCAACATGGTGAAACCCCATCTCTATTAAAAATAGAAAAATTTAGCTGGGCACGGTGGCACGTGCCTGTAGTCCCAGCTACTCAGGAGGCTGAGGTGGGAGGATTGCTTGAGTCCAGGAGTTCTGGGCTGTAGTGCGTTATGCCAATCGGGTGCCCACACTAAGTTCGGCATCAATGTGGTGATCTCCCGGGAGTGGGAGACCACCAGGTTGCCTAAGGAGGGGGTGAACCGGCCCAGTTCAGAAACGGAGCAGGTCAAAACTCCCCTGCTAATCAGTAGTGGGATCACGCCTGTGAATAGCCACTGCACTCCAGCCTGGGCAATGTAGCAAGACCCCGTCTCTAAAAAATAATAATAAAAAGAAAAAATGAGCCAGGCGTGGTAACACGTGCCTGTAATTCCAGCTACTCAGGAGGCTGAGGCAGGAGAATCACTTGAACCCAGGAGGCAGAGGTTGCAGTGAGCTGAGATCATGCCATTGCACTCCAGCCTGGGTGACAGAGTGAGACTTCGTCTCAAAAATAAATAAATAATAAAAAATAAAAGTTCCTTGGATTCAGTGACAGAAAGTATATGAATGTCTTAGTGAAGTTCAGGCACTGGCAAGCAGGCCACCACGGCTGCTCTGCTTATTTTTATATTCAGGCAGATCTTACAGCAGAAGTGTCTAATCTTTTGGCTTCCCAGGGCCACATTGGAAGAAGAATTGTCTTGGGTCACACGTAAAAAACACTAACAATAGCTGATGAGCTAAAAAAAAAAAAAAATCACAAAAAAATCTCATCCTGTTACAAGAAAGTTTATGAATTTGTGTGGGGCCGCATTCAAAGCCATCCTGGGCTACAGGTTGTACAAGATTGTCTTACAGGGAAGATACAGCCAGAGGATTCCAGGATAGGTATTTTCTAGGTGTCAGACCCACGGTTAGACACCAACTCTGATACTTGAGAACATTAAGATCTGCCTCAGGTCCCTAGACCTCAGAGTGGATGGTGTCCATGCCTGAAGGAGGGAGGCAGGCACTTGCAGAACCTGACCTGGACTTCTCCGTGACCTTAAGGCAAAGGGGTAATTGCCACTACCAGCTCTCTTAGACACTGCACTTCCCTGAGAGAAGAAAATCCCAGGGGCATCCCCATCAGCTGTTCATGAACAGCTGCAGGGGAGCAGGGCAGCCCTGCTCCAGGCTCAGGGAGGGGGTTGCTAAGCTCAGAAAAACAGCTCTTGGGAACCTGTGGGCTCAGAGGCTGCTGGTCAATGACAGAGCTCAAGTGGCACCGCTCTATGCAGCTGGTATGAAGGGGCTGGGGTGGGGCCGGGCGTGGTGGCTCATGCCTGTAATCTCAGCACTTTGGGAGGCCGAGGCAGGTGGATTATGTGGTCAGGAGTTTGAGACCAGCCTGACCAATATGGTGAAACCCTGTCTCTACTAAAAATACAAAAATTAGCCAAGCATGGTGGCACATGCCTGTAGTCCTAGCTACTTGGGAGGCTGAGGCAGAATTGCTTGAACCCAGGAGGTAGAGGTTGCAGTGAGCTGAGATTGTGCCACCGTACTCCAGCCTGGGTGACAGAGCGAGACTCCATCTCAAAAAAAAGTGGGCGGGGGAGGCGGTGCTGGGGTGGTGGTCACTCGGTTCCATTCCCTTATTTCCTCACCCTGGAGACAAGGTCCACCCCTTTCATCTCTGTGTTGTCCAGGGTCCTCTGCTCTCCTGACCCTCCCCTTCACCCATGAGCTGGATGATCTCATCCATGCCACTGGTTTCCACTATCACGCAATTGGCAACAATCTGCAGCCAGTGCTCATGCCCTTATAGCCATCTGCCTGCTGATGTGTCTACCTGGAGGCCCCCTCTGCTCCTCACCTTTCTCAAACGGAACCCATCCTCACTCAGCCTGTTCCTCTTACTGTATCCCTTGTCTCATCAAAGGGACGACTAGCCACCTGCCACCTATCAGAAACAAAGGGGCCTCCTGGATTTTTCCTATCTATCCCTAAGATCCTTTCATCCTACTTCCTGATACCTCCTCCCTGTCTCCCTCCCGCCACAGTCCTAGTTCCACACTCATCACTCTGCAACCACTGTCATGCTCTAGCCTGTCTCCATTTCCCTTTCCAATCTGTCCTCCACACTGCCCCCTGGAGGTCGGTTAATAACTCTCCCAGAGAAGTTTATGGGTTCTCTGGCTCATCATGGCACATGGAGCACACCTGTCTACACATCGTCCCAAAAGTCCAGTAACTGGAAGACAGGAGTGAGAACTGTCTCAGAGATTGAAGGAAGTAGAAACCTAGGTAGCTAAAGCAAGGGATCCGAATAAGAAATAAGCTAGCCACCCTGCAGAACCTCAGAAAGTGCCAGGCATTGAAGACTCAAGATACAGCAGCATCAGGAGCTAGAAGACAACGCAGCAATGGTGTCCAGATTCTGGGGGACAATTATTTTCAAGTGGAATTCTGTACCAAGACAAGACATGAATCTAGTGTGAAGGTTGGAGGATGGAATAGAGGCATCTCCACATATACAAGGTATCGCTGATTTTACCTCTCCTGTACCTTTTGAGCACATCCATGAACTATGTGCTTTCCCCAAAGAAGAAGTGAACCAAAAAAAAAAAAAAAAGAAGGAAGAGGTAGGAGCCAGAAAACAGGGAATACAACCCACAAGGAAAGTCAAGGACACGTCAAGAAGGAACCGGCAACAGGCAAAATAGACGATTTTGTGATATAACTGTTGGGACAGTGTGATGACAGTGTATGTGTGTATGTGTGTTGCGATGGATTGTGTAATTGGAGCTAACACATCTTCTATAACAGAAAGTCAAGAAAGAAGGTAAAAATTTCTGTCAGCAAATATGGCTGTAAAATCATAATATTAGTAAATGATAGAAGTTTTTTTTTTTAATGATTAACTCTGGATTGGAGTGGGAGGAGAATGGGTACGGCCAGTGACTGTGATCCTTCATTATAAAACTTACTTTTTGAGACAGATTCTCACTCTGTCACCCAGGCTGGAGGACAGTGGCAGTCTTGGCTCACTGCAGCCTCCGCTTCCCGAGTTCAAGTGATTCTCCTGTCTCAGCCTCCCAAGTAGCTGGGATTACAGGGGCCCACCACCACACCTAGCTAATTTTTGTATTTTTATCAGAGACAGGGTTTCACCATGTTGGCCAGGCTGGTCGGGAACTCCTGACCTCAGGTGATCCACCCACCTCAGCCTCCCAAAGTGCTGGGATTACAGGCGTGAGCCACTGTGCCCAGCCTAAAATTTATGTTTCTTTTATACTCTTTAAACTATTTGCATACCTTATTTTGAAAAGACTTAGAAATAAATTTAAAGTACAAAATTTAAGGTATCTTCCAACTGTTCCCCCGAGCAGAGAACAAAATCTAAACTCCAGGCCCAAGCCTACCAGGCCCTTTATCATCTGCCCATCTCCAGCTTGTTCACCCTAATCCCCTCACACTGAGGCTTCCAGTCTGTGGGCTCCAGCAGACCTGAACTACCTGTAAATATAGCTCACGGATCTCATGGAGCCCCCAGCCCTCCCACGCGTCCTTCTACCTGAAACTCCTCATTTGGTCCTCCTGGCCAGCTCCTCCACATCCCTGGAGCCTCAGCTCTCACTTGGCCTCCTTGGTGACACTTTCTTCCCTTCTGCCCCAGAGAGGCTAACGTGTTTCTTCCCACCACCCCATCCCCCCACACTGAAAGCAGTAGCTTAGTGTTTCATAATCAGGATTTTACCTGTGGGCCTCCCTTCTAAACTATGTGTTTATTAGGAATGGAGATTATTATGTTTTTCATTTCTGTATCTCAAGCACAGTATCTTAATCCTGGTACCTGATTAATATCTGTTGAATAGATAATGAATGCAAATGAATCAAAAGCAACAGCCCCCACCCAGAGAATTCTAGAATTCCACAATAGTGATCTTTCTGCTCCCAAATGCAGTTGTCTCTTCTTGGTCCTTCTCTTCCTGGTCCTTCCTGAAGCAGCAGACACCCACTGCCCTCTCTTAGACTATTTTGTTAGATACCAGCTCCCTTCTCTTTACAGGGACTCCTGCAACATCTCTGACCACTTCTATATGTATTTCATCAACTCTGGGGTGCTTGCTTTTTTATTTTTAGTAGCCTGGTTTGTAATGAACTAAGATGCTTTCAATGGTAAGATGCACCATTATTTTACGCACCAGTCAAGAAAGAAAAAAGAATCCACCGACAAGTCCAGGCACGGTGGCTCACGCCTGCAATCCCAGCACTTTGGGAGGCCAAGGATGGTGGATCACTTGAGCCCAGGTATTCAAGACCAGCCTGGACAACATGGTGAAACCCCATCTCTACCAAAAATATAAAATATTAGCCAAGCGTGGTGGCATGCTCCTGTGGTCCCAGCTACTCTAGAGGCTGAGGTGGGAGGATCACTTGAGTCCGGGAGGTCAAGGCTGCAGTGAGCCGAGACTGTGCCACTGCACTCTAGCCTGGGTGACAGAGCGAGACCCAGTCTCCAAAAAAAAAAAAAAAAAAAGTTTTTTAGATTTGATTTGATCCCATAGCCTTCTTACACATACATAAAGAGAAAATACAAAAAAAAAAACAAATTGGTGAACATATTGCTAAAACATCTCAGAATCTAACTCTTCTGAATCATTTTTGATCAAAGTCATTGTTTTCATGTTTTTTCAGTCTCATTCTCTCTACTGTCGAGGGTTTTGTAAAAAAGTGTCCACTGTTGTGGGGTGCGGTGGCACACACCTGTAATCCCAGCACTTTGGGAGGCTGAGGTGGGCAGATCACGAGATCAAGAGATCGAGACCATCCTGGCCAACATGGTGAAACCCCGTCCCTACTAAAAATACAAAACTTAGTCGGGCATGGTGGCGGGCACCTGTGGTCTTAGCTACTTGGGAGGCTGAGGCAGGAGAATCACTTGAACCAGGGAGGCCAAGGTTGCAGTGAGCCAAGATCTCGCCATTGCACTCCAGCCTGGTGACAGGGCCAGACTCTGTCTCACAAAAAAAAAAAAGAAGAAAAAGAAAAGGTGTCCACTGTTATCTCAGGCCACTGGCCCCTTTTCTGCAACTTTTTATGTGCACGTGAGGGCAGTGACAACCACGGAATGGCTGTCACCTGGTCAATGGTAACTGTGGCAGGCAGCCCAATTCAGAAATGTTCATTGGAGAAAATGTACCTCTTAGAACTGATGGAATGTGGCACTCCTCAATCTCTTTTCAAGGCCCCGCTTATCTCCTTCTGCTCGGCAGGGTCCCTCAACCCTTCTCCTCCTAAAGAGAAGACCTGTTGTCAAATTTGAGCTTGGATGAAGCTCACCTGAAGGGCTAGTTA
Source organism: Ateles fusciceps (assembly GCA_036589455.1). Classification (NCBI taxonomy): domain Eukaryota; kingdom Metazoa; phylum Chordata; class Mammalia; order Primates; family Atelidae; genus Ateles; species Ateles fusciceps. Next base: position 8,954,653 of record JAZHEH010000228.1, on the reverse strand, counting down.
AAGCAGATTGCTGGGCCTCGCCCCCAGTCTCAGATTCAGTAGGTCTAGGGTGGGGCCTACAATTTGCATTTCTAACAAGCTCCCAGGTGTAGCCTTTGCTGCTGGCCTGAGGCCCCTGCTTTGAGAACCACAGCCCTAGAGGATCTCCTTAGATTCAAAACCCCACTCAAGATTTTGCTTCTGGGCTGTAATTCCAAACTTTCCAGGGTCTCTGTGAACTGATCACACTCAGTATGTTCAAAACTTTATCCGTGATCTCATGCTCCTTCCCACCCCCGACTACCCCAGCAGACGAAATTCTTCCTTCTGGGTATTTAAGTTTTCCCCCTAATGGCTTTGCCATCTCCCTAGTATCCTAAATTAGAAACTGAAGAGTCCTCCTTCCCTCAGTGTCCACAATCCAGTCACTATCTGTTTAATACTGAATTAATACTGAATCCACTTTTTTTTTTCTTTTTTTTTGGAGACAGAGTCTCGCTCTGTTGTCCAGGCTGGAGTGCAACGGCGCAATCTCGGCTCACTACAACCTCTGCCTCCCAGGTTCCAGCAATTCTCCAGTCTCAGACTTCTGAGTAGCTGGGATTACAGGCACGAGCCCCCACGGCCGGCTAATTTTTGTATGTTTAGTATAGACGGGGTTTCACCATGTTGATCAGGCTGGTCTCAAACTCCTGACCTCAAGTGATCCACCTGCCTTGGCCTTTTAAAGTGCTGGGATTACAAGCATGAGCCACCGAGCCCAGCCTGAATCCACTTCTGAAAGCTCCTCAAGCCTAACTTTTAGCCCTCTTGCCCCATCTTGGTTTGGACGACCCTAACTGCACTGTTAAAATTGCTTTCTGCAGGCTCACACCTGTAATCCCAGCACAGTGAGAGGCCAAGGTGGACAGATCACAAGGTCAGGAGTTCAAGACCAGCCTGGCCAACATGGTGAACCCCACCCCAACCCCCCGGCCCCGCCGCCACCCGCCGTCTCCTCTAAAAATACAAAAAAAATTTAGCTGGGTGTGGTGGTACACACCTGTAATCCCAGCTACTGGGGAGGTTGAGGCAGGAGAATCACTTGATCCCAAGAGGCGGAGTTTGCAGTGAACTGAGATTGCACCACTGCACTCCAGCCTGGGTGACACAAAAAAATAATAATAAATAAAATAGCTTCCTCGCCTCTCCTGCTTCCGCATCATCATTCCAATTGTCACCAAAATTATCTTGCTGAATGGAGATCGGATTAATTCCCTGCTCAGAAGCCTTCAATGACTTCCCGTTGCCAAGCATAAACAACAAAACAAATACTATTTACTTCACGTGCCAGGCACTCAGTTACACACCTCACAGGCACGTCTCATTTCATTTTTGCAATAACACTCTCGGGGCAGGAACTATTTATTTGCCACATTTTACTGATACGGATGTTAAGGCTTAGAAAAGCTAAGTTGCTTGCCCAAGGTGATACAACTAAGAGATTGTAAAGCCAAGATCCTAAGCCTAGTTAAATAACCCTCACTTACTGTTCCTTACTACGACCTGTGAAGCCTGCAGCAATCCGGTCCCATGCTGTTTTTCCAGCCCATCATCCACCACTGAGCTCCCTCTTCTCTTGCTGCCGAGCAGGTTTACCTTCCACACCTGAGAAAGTGTCCCTTCCTCCAGGAAGCCCTCCCTGCCCTCCAGAAGGTATGAACCTTCTCTGGACTCTATGTGTCGCCTAAGTCACAAGCCGACCACATTCTGACTTGCACCCTGGCTGTGTCTTCAAAAAGAGGAATTGTGATGTGTTCTGTCATTTGCCAGCGCCCTGCAGATAGCTAACATTTTGTGGGTTTAATGGACTCTTTTTGTATAGATGAGGAAACTGGGGCCAGAGCAACTCAGTCCTTGCTTGCCCAAGGTCAGCCAGCTGGCGAGTGACTGGGCTGGGACCAGCACCTAGCTCCTGACTCCCGCCCACTCCTGCCCACGTCTCTGCACCTCTGTCTTGTGTCTCCCGGGATCCAGGATCTGCCAGCTGCATTCTCCAGGACAAAAGACCTGGAGGTGATCCAAAGCAGAATAACCTATCAATCATCCCCCTTCCCCCGCTCCTAGGGGGAGTTTCCTTCCAAGCCTGCATCTGGGCCCCAGGTGAAGGGAGGAAGCACTGTGCCAGGCCTTTCTTACTTGTTCCTCGTTTTAAGTTAGAGACCCAGGAGTGGCTCGAAGGACTCCCCCGTGACCCATGTGAAGTTGGCCATCTACCCTGGGAACTCAAGGAGTGCAGCCTGGCTTTACCTAACTCCACAGCCCCCCATGGCCACGTATCATAAGTTAGTCAATGGCTGCTGCTCTACCTAGAAAAACATCCAAGCGCACCACTCACCATGGCCATCCCCCTCCAGCCCCGTCCACCTTGCCTTTACTCACTGACACTAGCCATGTCAGCCCCCGTGCTGTCCTGAAACACACTGGCTTCTTCTGCCTGGAACGCTGGTCCCAGGATTCCTTGATGGGCTTTGGCTTACTTCAAAAGTCACCTTATCAGCACAGCCTTCCCTAATCGTCCATCTAAATAAGACCACCCTTTCTCAATCACTCTCTGGTCTCAGCATTGTTTCTTCTCCTTCATAACACCTGTCTCAGTCTGTCAGCATGCTTCATCATTTATCACATTTACTGTCTACTTTCCCCCGCTACAATGCAAGCCCGCTAGGGTGGGGCCATGGCTCTATCCACAGCTCTCAGCACAACGGTTGGTGTTTAAGAAATACTCACCAGGGGAACCGAACAGCTACACCATAAGCTCAAATATAAGGCAGGAGTTTTCCCAGCATTGTCCTTCAGAAAAGAGGAAGTTGCAGCTGGGTGCCCTGGCTCACACTATAATCCTGGCCCTTTGGGAAGAGGAGTTGGGAGGACTTCTTGAGCCCAAAAGTTCGAGACTCGTCAAGGCTACATAGAGAGACCCTGTCTCTACAATTTTTTTTTTTTAATATAAATTAGCTGGGCATGGTGGTGCATGCCTGTAATCCAAGCTCCTCAGAAGACTGAGGCAGGAGCGCAGGAGTTCAAGGCTGCAGTAAGCCGTGATCCTGTCTCTGCACTGAGCCTGGGCAACAGAGCAAGATCCTGTCTCAAGAAAAAAAAAAGAGAAAGTTGCTTATGCTTTGAGTCTTTATAAGGTCTTGCATTAGAGGTGCTCTTAAGTCAATCACTTTATATTGAACAACAATCTACAATTTGGGAAGACACAGGGCCCTAAAAAGACCTCAATCAATGCTACTCGCCAGAGTGAATCACTAACAAAGGGAGGAAATTAAAATAAACTTTTTTTTTTTTTTGAGACCAAGTCTCGCTCCATCACCCAAGCTGGAGTGCAGTGTGTGATCTCAGCTCACTGCAACTTCTGCCTCCCGGCTTCAAACAATTCTTGTGCCTCAGCCTCCCAAGTAGCTGGGATTATAAGCATGCACCACCATGCCCAGCTAATTTTTGTATTTTTAGTAGAGACGGGGTTTTGCCAGGTTGGCCAACTGGTCTCCAATCCTGGCCTCAAGTGATCCTCATGCCTCCCAGCCTCCCAAGGCGCTGGGATTACAGTTGTGAGACACCACGCCTGGCCTGGGAGTAAAGAAATTTAACACATATTTAGTTATTCCCAGGAAAATGATCTTATGAGTGTTGGGTGTCAAAATCAGTATGTACCTGATACATTGTAGATATCCCGATCATAAATCAACACAAATAAAAAAGAACTCCCCTAATGGTGTAGGACATATACTTATGGCTTAAAATAAAATTTTAGGGATAACAGCAATACATTCTCATAAAATTTCAATTAACTGATGGAAATGAAGGCAGCACATTGAAACACCATGTTAAATAACTAAAAGAGTGGCTCTAGAGAAAGCAGACAAAGGTATTTGTATCAAAGATTCATTTGATAAACCTTCCTTCACAAAGTATGTGTAGAAAACAACTTTTCAAAAATAATATATTGTTTCCCATAAGGTAATTCAAAATATGCAAGCATAACTAAATAATGTATTATTATAAGCAGACATTTGACTGTTTTACCTAAATCCCTTAAAGTTCACACAGTGCAGCCCGGCCCAACTTCTTCAGTTTGTCCTCCCTGGGAAATAGGAGATCACTTTGGGGATTGTGTTGTATTTGGACACACTGAGAACCTCCTACATGCCAGGTACTATGAGAGGACGTGGGGTTAAGTGAAAATCAAAGTAACAGTGGGCTGGGTGTGGTGGCTCACATCTGTAATCCATCACTTTGGGAGGATGAGGCAGGTGGATCACTTGAGGTCAGGAGTTCGAGACCAGCCTGGCCAACATAGTGAAACCCTCGTCTCTACTAAAAAAATACAAAATTAGCTGGGAGTGGTGGTGGGCACCTGTAATCCCAGCTACTTGGGAGGTTGAAGCAGAAGAATCACTTGAACCCAGCAGGTGGAGGTTGCAGTGAGCCGAGATTGCGCCATTGCACTCCAGCCTGGCAGCCTGGGCAACAAGAGGGAGACTCTCTCTCAAAAAAAAAAAAAAAATAGTAAATGTCACCCTGTGCCTTAGGAGCTTGCAATCTTCTTGGGGTATCAGACCAAAAACGGCAATAACCACATGGTGGGATAAGGGTGGCATGATGGGTGAAGCTTTGCAGGGCATTCAGGAGGAATGAAAGGAGAGAATCTGAGAAGGCTTCCTGGAGGAAATGCCCGCTAACTAGAGACCTAAGGGACACAAGTTGAGAGTAGAGATTGGGAGTAGGTGCAACAGAGAGAAGAGTGTATGCAAAGTCTAGAAATTGAAAGCATGAAATAAAATCTGGGAACTAGAAAACAGAGCCGTCAGGCTGACCACGGCATGCAAAGGAGAGTGGCAGGAAACGTGGGGCAATCCCAGAGGGTGTCCTTAGCCATGTTCTGGAGTTTCAATTCTCCCCACAGAAAAGCAGGAGATGTGGTCAGTTTTGTGTTCAGGCTGGGAACAGGTGAGCCTGGCAACAAGGAGAACAGGTAGGAAGCAGTGGGAGTCAGCGGTGGCCTGCGCTGAAGCAGGGGAAGAAAGACAAGCTTCTGGGTCAAGTGATTGGAAGGAGGGAGAATGAACAGGGATGTTAGTTTAAGGTGGGGACTGAGCGCAGAGTTCAAGGTAAGACCCAGATGTCTGGTTTGAACATGGAGGGCTGATGCAGGCACTGAAATAGGAACACAAGAACGGTGATGGAAGGAACGCTTCTGTTTAGAACTTGGTGCAACTGTGGTGCTTCCGGGACAACCAAGTGGAAATGTTCATTAGGTGTGAAAGGAATGGAGCTTGGGCAAGAGGATGACAGCAAGAGCTATGGAGTGAGCATTCATCCTGATGTCAGACACAACTGAAGCCACAGATATGAGAAGGAAGAGGCTGGGCACAGAAGCTGGGTCAAGAACTGAGAGGAGGAAGATAAAAACCAGGAAGCCGAAGGTGGAGAGGAGATACCAGAGATATTTGAATGCTGATGGCCAGAAGGAAGGAAGGAGACTTTAGAAAATGAGGAGGGGGAAGACAAAGGAGAGGAGGTGATGGGCAAGAGGGTCTCTGGGAGGAGGGGAAGAGGTAGGATTCAAAGCTGGAGAAGAGCTGAGCCTGGGGTAGGAGACATCTCTTCCAGCAGTGAGTGAGTAGCAAGAAGTAGCTGTAGAATCAGTGAATGGAAGCAGTTCCACACATGGGAGAGAGTGCATAGGTTTGGCAGCAGGAAGCTGAGGGAGTTCTAGTTTCTCAATAAAACAGGATGCAGAGTCATTGCTGGGAGAGAGACACAGGGCGACAGGGTCAAAGTCATTACAAAGGTTTTCTTTTTTAAAAAAATTTTTTATTTTTATTTTTTGAGATGGAGACTCGCTCTTGTCGCCCAAGCTAGAGTGCAATGATGCGATCTTGGCTCACTGCAACCTCCGCCTCCCGGGTTCAAGCAATTCTCCTGCCTCAGCCTCCTGAGTAACTAGGATTACAGGCACCCACCACTATGCCTGGCTAATTTTTTTGTATTTTATATTAGAGACAGGAGTTTCACCATATTGGTCAGGCTGGTCTCAAACTCCTGACCTCAGATGATCCACCTACCTCATCCTCCCAAAGTGCTGGGATTACAGGCTTGAGCCACCTCGCCTAGCCCTTACAAAGGTTTTCATTAGGGTAGAGTCAGTGTCACTTAGCCCTAAGTCCCAGAAGCAGCTGACTTTGCCAGCCACAGAAAGGGGCTCCATCTCTCAGAGGCACACCCTACTGCCTAAATTCAGGAACCTGATGTGTAAGCCCAGGGATGCGGTCCAGGAGAGCAACATACAAGGAGAAATTGATCTGTCTGCCTGACGTGCAAATTCACTCCTTGCAGAAGACCTGCAGGGGAACTAGACCCTAACCAGAAAGATATTAATCAGATAAACGGAATGTTTAATCACATCGGGCTGTCCCTAGGCTAGACTCCCTTTTCCTAGGAGTGGTGCCTTTGCCTAAGTATGTCTGTTTTTTCTATGCCTCCAGCTCTGGCCAATCCTTGCTAATGAGCAAATTTTTTTTTCTTTAGATATGCTAGTAAATGCAATCAGGTTGAGGTCTAGCTCCTCTGACTCCGAGCCATTCTCTCCCTTCAGGAAGGTGCTTCATCTGTCTCTGAGCTCATCTATTCTCAGTAAGTGTCATCATAGCCCCCAGCGACAAAAAAACCCTCCCTTTCATAGCATAGAATTGGGGAAGGTTGGAATAAACACCTAACATGCACTACTAGGAGTTGATTATAGGTCCCTGAGAGCAGTCTGCCTAGTTCAGTGCTGTAGCGCAGAGAAGTGTTTCAGGCTTTACGGATCAGGCTGTCTCTATTGCAGCTATTCAGCTCTGCTGCTATAACACTCAAGCAGCCATGGACAACATGAAAACAAATAGGTGCGGCTGTGTCCCAGAACAACTGGATTTACACAATGAAGGGTGGCCGGCTGGCAGGCTGTAGTCTGCCCATCTTCCCCGTCTTCCCCTCCCACCCCCATTGTGCTACCAGCCAAGCACATAAAGATTGGTGGCCAGGTGCAGTGGCTCATGCCTGTAATCCCAACACTTTGGGAGGTTGAGGCGGGTGAATCACTTGAGGTCAGGAGTTGGAGATTAGCCTGGCCAACAGTGAAACCCCATCTCTACTGAAAATACAAAAATTAGCCAGGCGTGGTGGCTGCCCCTGTAATCCCAGCTACTACTTTGGGAGGCTGAGGCAGGAGAATTGCTTGAGCCTGGAAGGCAGAGGTTGCAGTGAGTCAGGATCACTCCACTGAACTCCAGCCTGGTCAACAGAGCGAGACTCAAAAAAAAAAAAAAAAAAAAAAGGTGGGTGGAGAAGGAATGACTCTGTCTTAGTCTTTCTAAGTCTATGATGACATCTTTGTTTCTGCAAAATTTCTTCCCATATTAGTACAGCCATTGGATTGAGCAGAAGGAATTGATCAAAGGAGGAGGTAGGGTGTGAGGTGACATGATTAACATGATTTTCAGAGCTTTTTTTCTCTTTTTTAGAGACGGAGTCTCACTCTTGCCCAGGCTGGAGTGCAGTGGCAGGATCATAGCTCACTGCAGCTTCCAAACTACTGGGCTCAAGCAGTCCTCCCACCACAGCCTCCCAAGAAGCTGGAATTATAGGCACAAGCCACCACATCCAGATAATTTTTTAAAAATTTATTGTAGGGATGGGTTCTTGCTTTGTTACACAGGCTGGGTGGGAACTCCTAGCTTCAAGAGATCCTCCTGTCTCAGCCTCCTAAAGTGCTTCCATTACAGGCACGAGCCACTACACCTGACCCAATTTTCAGAGCTTTCCAAGCATTTACATGCACTCATGAATGAATCATTCCATGACTTAAGCCCTCTCTCCATGTAATAAGACTTTTTAAAAAAAACAGCCTGAATATTAGGTGCTTAGAAGACTAAGGCCTGCTTTGGAGCCCAGTGCTATGCCTATAGACACATAGCACGCAGCCATAGATTCCAGCTACTTGGGCCAGGCACATTGGCTCCTCCCTCTAATCTTAAGTAGTCTGGGAGGCTGAGGCAGAAGCATTGCTTGAGGCCAGGAGTTTGAGACCAGCCTAGGGAACAAATCGAAGCCTCATCTCAACAACAACAAAAAAAAAACCACAACAGATTCCAGCTTCTTAGGGACAGAACCACATCCCTTTCTCTCCTGTTTCCCCTGCACACCTGACTCAGAGAGGGACTTAATGAATGCTCACTGAGTTCTGAGTTTGTCTCTGTGGCTGTCCAATTATAGGTCATTTTTCTCCTCTCTGTACTTTTCCTATTTTTGGAGATTTTCTGCAATTGCTACATTTAGAAACAACAAAATCTGTCCAGGCATGGTGGCTCATGCCTATAATCCTAGCACTTTGGGAAGCTGAGGCGGGAGGATCACTTGAGATCAGGAGTTCAAGACCAGCCTGGCCAACGTGACGAAACCCCGTCTCTACTAAAAGTAGAAAAATTAGCTGGGTGTGGTGCTACATGCTTGTAATCCCAGCTTCTTGGGAGGCTGAGCTGGGAGTTGGAAGTTGCAGAGAGCTGAGATCGTGCCACTGCACTCTAGCCTGGGCAACAGAGTGAGACTCCATTTCAAAAAAAAAAACAACATAATCTAAATCTTTGTTAGGACAAAACCAAAAAGTTAATAAAATAACAGAGCAATCTGTCAGCCTTAAGAGTTTACGTTTCCCTGTTCTGAATATAAACCTCTTTCTGGTTATGAACTTGAAACTCTCCTTGTGAGAAAGGGAAGAGGCTGCAGCAGTTCAGTTCCAACTGCACAAATGCTGCTGTTTGTCTTTTGACTTCTACGAAGAGATCATTACCCTATTCACAGTAGCAAGTAATTAAGACTATTTACAAATCTTTCATGTGGACTCGACTTGCTGAGAACATTCGCAGCCTCCAGGGACTCTGTCAAGCATGCAGTAGGATTTCTGAGTTTACACACATTGGCCCCTGCTTTCTAAAAATGTGATCCAGAACTCTCCAGCCCATCTAAGAACAATGTGGTGAGAAGAAAATGTGACTGTCTTCTAACAAGCAATTTTTCAAACACTGACCTCAGAGAGTCTAAAATAATGGCCACCGCAGGCCAGGCATGGTAGCTCACACCTGTAATCTCAGCACTTTGGAAGGCCAAGATGGGTGGATCACGAGGTCAGGAGTTCGAGACCAGCCTGACCAGCATGGTGAAACCCCATCTCTACTAAAAAAAAAAAATACAAAAATTAGCCAGGCTAGGTGGCACATGCCTGTAATCCCAGCTACTCAGGAGGCGGAGGCAGGAGAATCGCTTGAACCCGGGAGATGGAGGTTGCAGGTAGCTGAGATCGCACCACTGCACTCCAGCCTGGGCGACAGAGTGAGAACCTGTCTCAAAAAATAAAAAATAAAAAAATGACAACCTCACCAAGACCACCTTACAATTTAGAAAGAAAAATGTTGTTATTTTGGTAATGTCAATTGACTTCAACATTTTATGTTTGTCAGATATCCATGATTTGTGTAAAAATCACCAGACTGGAGGTTCTCACTCTTGGCTGAGGCAAGAGACAGCATCACCATGCAATGCTTTTCAAATACGGGGATGCCAAGGCCTTCCCCTAGACTCAGACTCAGGGGGTAGAAAGTGGGCAGAGACCAGAGTGCTTTCATTTTTATGTCCTTGAGGCCAGCACCGTGCCTGATACAGAAGATGCTCAATAAATATTTGCTTGACAAAGATGGGAAAGGGCTCCTTCTAGGATAGTTTAAAAAACTGAGATCTGGGGTTTCAGGAAAGCTTGCTCTACTCTTTTGCACTTCTAGAATTTTTACCATTTTTTTTTTAACGGTTCATTTAAGAAATAAGTCAATTTATGACTGGGTGCAGTGGTTCATGCCTGTAATCCTAGCAGTTTGGGAGGCCGAGGTGGATTACTTGAGGTCAGGAGTTTGAGACCAGCGTAGCCAACACGTTGAAACCACGTCTCTACTGAAAATACAAAAAATTGGCTGGGCATTGTGGTAGGCACCTATAATTCCAGCTACTCAGGAGGCTGAGGCAAGAGAATTGCTTAAACCTGGGAGGCAGAGGTTGCAGTGAGACCGTGTCACTGCACTCTAGCCTGGACGACAGAGTGAGTCTCCATCTCAGAAAAAAATAAATAAATAGAAAAAAGAAATTTATAACTAAAATAGCTGAAATAATCTGAATCCTGTTAGATCAAAACAATGATTGTTTTATTTAAATATAGGTATATTACAAAAGCTTGTTCTGTAAGATAAATGTGTCTGTTGTTTTCATAATAATATGTCTTAAATGATGATGTTAAAGTGAAAATAATAACCACAAACATTTGTTTGGCACTTACTAGGTGCTAGGCAATATTCTAAGTGCTTTATATATATCAACTTATGTAAGGTTTTTCTTTTTTTCTTTCTTTTTTTTTTTTTGAGACAGGATCTTGCTCTATTGCCCAAGCTGGAGTGCAGTGGCGCAATCTTGGCTCACTGCAACCTTTGCCTCCTGGGTTCAGGCGATTCTCCGGCTGCCTCCCAAGCAGCTGGGATTACAGGCACCTGTCACCATGCCTGGCTAATTCTTATATTTTTAGTAGAGATGGGGTTTCACCATGTTGGCCAGGCTGATTTCGAATTCCTGGCCTCAAGTGATCCACCTGCCTCAGGCTCCCAAAGTGCTGGGATTACAGGTGTGAGCCACCACGCCCAGCTGATACCTTACTTTTTAGATGACGTAACTGAAGCACAGAGAGAAACTGAGGCAGCATGCCTAAGGTGCGGCTGTAAGGGAACGATGGAACCATGTGACCAGGAGCCCTGGTGGTTAGCCAATGCACTACAGCACCTCAACTAACGTATGGAACTGGAAACATGTCCAATCCTAATGTCCTCAACTGGCTTCACAGATTGCCATCTGAAGAAATATCAACACATAAATAACGGTTGAATTAACAGAATCATCCTAGGGAAGTTCGGCCTGCCTCTTCCAAAAGGGAAGAGAGTGGGGTGGGTACATTCCGCGGACAGCCAGGCAGGGCACTGGAGAGGGATCAGAGGCAAGGGCAGGCTGGGTGGTTCCTGGGTTTTCTCCAGTCTGATGGCACCAGCTCATCACAATGACCTGCATGAGCAGGGTTTCTGCCTATCCTATCACCAGCACCGACAGCCTGGCCTGGTGCTTAGTAGATGCTCAACAGATCTAACTTGATCTTGACTAACTTGAATGAAAGTACTCTGCCCAGTGCCTGCTGCAATTAAGAATCACAGCTATTGGCCAGCCGCGGTGGCTTATACCTGTAATCCCAGGATTTGGGAGGCCAAACTGGGTGGATCATTTGAGCCCACGTGTTCGAGACCAGCCTGGGCAACATGGTGAGACCCCATCTCTACTAAAAATACAAAAATGAACTGGGTGTGGTGGTGCCCACCAGTGGTCCCAGTGGTCTCTCTCTGCCATGAATTTGATAACAACCCTGTGGGGGCAGGCTCACCATTCTCCCCAGTTTACCTCGGGGTGACTTTACAGAGCGACCCACCAGCGTTCTTGCACTCCTTTGTCGGAGTGATTCACTCTAGTACCCACAGAAAGAGGCTGCCACTCCCATGGCCATTGGAATGTGACTCAGCTGATATGTAAATGTATTGGAAAAAAGCTTATGGGCGTGGTGGCAGTTGCGGTAGTTCTAGCTGCTTGAGAGGCTGAGGTGGTAGGATGGCTTGAGTCTAGGAGTTCAAGGCTGCAGTTTGCAGTAATCGTGCCTGTGAATAGCCACCTGCACTCAGCCTGGGCAACATAGCAAGACCCTCATCTCTCTCTCTTTTTGAGATGGAGTCTCACTCTGTCACCCAGGCTGGAGTGCAGTGGCCCGATCTTGGCTCACTGCAACCTCCACCTCCTGAGTTCAAGCGATTCTCCTGACTCAGCCTCCCTAGTAGCTGGGATTACAGGTGCATGCGACCACGCCTGGCTGGTATTTTTTTTCTTTTTGTATTTTCAGGATTTCACCATGTTGGTCAGGCAAGTCTAGAACTTTTGACCTCAAGGCCCATCTTGGCCTCCCAAAGTGCTGGGATTACAGGTGTGAGCCACTGTGCCCAGCCCAAGACTCTCATCTCAAGGAAGGAAGGAAAGAAGGAAGGAAGGGAGGGAGGGAGGGAGGGAGGGAGGCAGGAAGGGGAGGGAGGGAAGAGAGAGGGAAGAAAGAGAACAAAGAGAAGGGAAGAAAGAAAAGAAAGAAAAAGGAAGGGAGGGAAGGAGGGAAGAAAGAGAGAGAGAGAAAGAAAAAGAAAAAAGAAGGGAGGGAGGGAAGAAAGAGAGAAAGAGAAGGAAACAAAGAGAAAGAAAGAAGAAGGAAGGGGAGGCAGGGAGGGAAGAAAGAGAGAGAGAGAGAGAAAGAAGAAGGAAGGGAGGGAGGGAAGAAAGAAAGAGAAAGAGAAAGAAAGAAAGAAAGAAAAAGAAAGGAAGGAGAGAAAGGAAGGAAGAAAGAGAAAGGCTTAAAAGATAGGTCAAACTGGGATCCAAACAGGGTGAGTTCCTGTTCTGATTCCAACAGGCCTGAGTCTTCTACAATGAGAATATACTCACATATTATTTGTTTTTTGTTTTTGAGACAGGGTCTTGCTCTGTCTTCCAGGCTGGAGGGCAGTGGTGCCATCACAGGCCACTGTAGCCTCAGATTCCTGGGTTCAAATGATCCTCCTCTCAGCCTCCCAAGCAGCTGAGACTAGAGGTGTGTGCCACCATGTATTAATTTTTTAAAAAAATTTAGTAATGGGCTCTTACTGTGTTGCCCAGGCTGGTCTCAACTCCCAGCCTCAAGCCATCTTCTGGCCTTGGCCCCCAAAGTGCTGGGATTACAGGCGTGAGTCACCAAGCCTGGCGTTTTACTTGTACAAGTAAAAAAGACAAAAAACAAAGTGAGGGGCCCTTTATATTTCCAATAGATCTGGAATTGCGGGCATATTATGTTATTCCCCCCACAAAATAAACTTGTTGAGGGACACACATTTGACAGTGTACCCCATACCAGTGAGAAGCACCCAGGGTTTGGCATTCTGCAGATTTTCTTTGGGTTTCCTGGGGCTCTGCATGGGGGGGGACTGAGAGGGTGGGGAATGCATGTCCTTTCAACAGCCGTCTTGCAGCTGTCCCGGCCCCAGAACCAGACGCCCCGAGCAAGGGGAAGGCGCCCCTCAGAAGTGCTGCTCCAGCGGCGCCCGGAATTGCCAGCCTCTGGGAATTCCTAGGGCTTCTGCCGGACCCGCAGGCAGGGCCGCCACCCCGACCCCCCCACCCCGCGTGCCCAGGCCCGGCCAGGCCCACCACGCACCTTGGATGGTCCTCTTGAAGAAGGCCTTGCAAGCCTCGCAGGAGGCCACGCCGTAGTGGTAGCCAGAGGCAATGTCCCCGCACACGAGGCACAGGCGCTTGGGGGATGGCGTTGAGCATGTACTCGCACTTGATGGCCGAGTCCTCCATGATGCCGCTGGCACAGTCCTCGTAGCTCTTGCGGCACGGGGTGCTTCCCAGCCCGGCGCCTGCAAACATGGGTGGCGAGTCCAGACCGTTGGCGTGGGTGCCCAGGGCCAGGCCAAAGCCGCCGCTGGCGTCGGACGAGCCACTGGGGCTGTGGTGGCTGAGGGCGTCGATGCCGGAGGACGGGCTGGACGGCTCGGTCTTGATGAAGGAGCCGCAGCTGGAGCCCAGGTGCCTGTCATCCGAGGACATCCTGTTCAGCAGCCTGTGGACACAAAGCGGGAAGTTAGCCCCGGCGAGGTGCGGTGGGCGTGGCGGGCGGGCCCAGCCCCGCAGCGAGGGTGGCTGGGAAGGGCTCTATGCTAAGGTTTTGGTGAGATAAAAGGATGGCCCGAGATCCGCTGGTCTCCACTCAGCACAGCTGGGGAGCAAGTTTCTGGCACCACCTCCAGAACCTTCTGAGGCCTCAAAGAAACTTTATTTTGATCAATAAACTTTAGCGGACCAGGTGTGGTGGCTCACACTTGTCAATTCCAGCACTTTGGGAGGCTGAGATGGGAGGATCATCGCTTGAAGGCAGGAGTTTGAGACCAGCCTGGGCAACACAGTGAGACTGTATCTGTTAAAAAAACTTAGCCGGGGATGATGGTGGGTGCCTGTCGTTCCAGCTACTCAGGAGGCTGAGGAGGGAGGATTGCTTGAGCCCAGGAGTTTGAGGCCGCAGTGAGCTATGATGGCACCACTACATTCCAGCCTGGGTGGTAGAGCAAGACCCTATCTCAAGAAAAAAAAAAAAAAAAAAAAAAAAAATCAGATTAGGCACCCTAGTGCTTTGCAAATTTCAGGTTTGAGGGTGACACAAGATGGAAACTATTCAGCCAAAATGTTTGGCCAACCTTCCTGCAGAAACAATAATACACAATGGCTACCACTGAACAGGCCTGGCAGTCCAGCTTTGGCCCAGACACTCCAAGTACGGTGAACTCGCTTGGCGCTTCCCTGGGAACCCTACCCTCACTAAGATCAGGACCAGAGGCAATAGGCCATTTGGCCAAGTCAAGAAGGAACCTTGTGGCAAAGATACCAGCCAGATTGGCTGCCCTCTGGATTTTGCAGCTGGTCCAGGCTTGGTACCAGAAGACAAGTCTGGAAGGTGGCTCCCAGAACCCCCTCTCTCATTTCCCTTCCTAGACCCCAAGCAGGCCAGCTTCTACCCAGCCAGCCTGTCCCCCCACGAGGCATGCCTCCATTAGAAAGCTTGAGGGAGCATTCCAACCCTAACCCTGAACATCCCTAGCTATTTCTACCCACTAAGCCTCCCCGCCCACGCATAAAGTCCAGGTGAATTACCAGTATGGCAAGATCACTGTGGGATAACAGAATGTTTTCTTTCTTCTTTTTTTTTTTTTTAAACCTACATCCCATTAAGAGTGAACATGATTGCTAACAGAATGTTTCCCGTAAACCAAGCCCCTCTGCCCAGACCACACTGGTGGGGGAGAAGGCCGGCAAGAGTGTGCCCCTCCCACTTCCCAGCTCCCAGGATGAAGGGAGGAGACCTGTCCCTCTCTCAATATGGACAAGAAAGGCAGCCAAGCTCATGCCTGTAATTCCAGCACTTTGGGACGCTGAGGTGGGTGGATCACAATGTCAGGAGATCGAGACCATCCTGGCCTACATGGTGAAATCCCATCTCCACTAAAAATACAACAATTAGCTGGGTATGGTGATGCTCGCCTATAGTCCCAGATACTCGGGAGGCTGAGGCAGGAGAATCGCTTGAACCTGGGAGGCAGAGGTTGCGGTGAGCCAAGATCGCACCACTGCACTACAGCCTGGTGACAGAGTGAGACTCCATCTCAAAAAAGAAAAAGAAAAAGAAAGGTAGCCGAGCTCTGGAGATTAATTAAGGTGTGTGTTCAGGGAAACCCAGCTGCTGGTCATAGTCCAGCCAGGATTGGGTCTGAGGGTGGCCTAGGTCATGTTGTTCTGTCCCTGTCCTCGACAGCCTGCCCCACTCCCTGAGCCTCCTCTGTGGAGGTAGAGAGGAGGCCCATGCTTATGTCTGGAGCAGGTGAAAGGAAAGAGGGAAAGATCTTGAAAAGGAGCAAAGGATAGAGAGGCCATAGGACAGCTCCGCCCATGGAAAGATGACTCATGGGTAGTAGGGAGGGTCTCTCCCTTATCACACCCACAGAGCCCACTCGCATCTGGCAATCCATGGCCAAACACCAATGCCACGAAATGTATCTGTGCAACCTTACGATGGGGGAGAGGCTTCCACTCTCCACGGTCTCATTAATGATTAATGCAAATTAACCCCTCCTGGCTGGGTGCGATGGCTCACACCTGTAATCCCAACACTTTGGGAGGCTGAGACAGATGGATTCCTTGAGGTCAGGAGTTCGAGACCAGCCTGGCCAACATGGTGAAATCCCATCTCTGCTAAAAATACAAAAATTAGCTGGGCATGGTGGCGAGGGCCTATAGTCTCAGCTACTTGGGAGGCTGAGGCAGGAGAATCACTTGAACCCAAGAGGCAGAGGTTGCAGTGAACTGAGATCATGACACTGTACGCCAGCCTGGGTGACAGAGTAAGACTCTGCCTCATAAATAAATAAATATTTTAAAAAAACAAACTAAGCCCTCCTCAGGGGCTGCCCTTGACTATGGCCAGAGACAAGGAACTCGCTCTCCCATAGACCAGAAGCTGGGAGCTACAAACACAAAGCTAAAAGATAGGTTTGTAGCTTTGTCTGCCTCAGGTTTAAGGCTCCTACTCTCCAGAAGTTCACCATCTCCCGAAATGCAGTGTATGAAGAGAGAGACTCCTGGGTCTCTTCAGTTCCCCATGGAACGTTCCTGAGTTCTCGGAGATACCCTCCTATAAGCCCCAGCCCCCTGGTTGGGAATCTCCTCCAGGCCCTTCTGCATCTCTGTGATCATCTCCCTGGGCACTGCCACACACTCTCCAACCACTAGTGGAGTCCCCAGGAAAGACATCAGCCTGGCAGGGCATCACCTGCAGCAGCATCTGATGAGCAGGCAAGGGTGTTTGTTAATTTGTATTAATTAGCCCCTCCGGCACTCTTCCGAGAGGCAGGCAGAATACAGCTGACTGCATCCTAACTTTTAATCCCCTCCTGCTCTCCTGATGGCTGCTTTAGGTTTTGCTTTTCACAGGAACACCCTAGGACATTGTGAAAAACCCTGCAGAGCAAGACAGCTCCCAGACCCCAGGGGTCTTCAGCCCAAACCTTCCCCAGGCTGCAGAGGGCCCCAGAGATCCCAGGAGATACACTTGACATAAATAGTAATTACAGCAGCGGTGATGTAGTGAGCAAGTGTTCTGTGCCACCTGCTTCAGATCTGTGCCTTGATGGATAAGAGGCATTTGCCCCAAGGAAAGTAAATGCCTCCCCCCCCACCCATCTCAGGGCTGGACAACCCTGAAGGACACCAGAGCGGGCAGCGGTTTGCTCCCCAAGACTTGGTTTCATCTCCGGCTCCCTCCCTTGATTCAGAAGGGTACAAAGCATGCTGCAGTGTCTGGACCCCACCTCCAGGCCCTGAGTGGAGACTCCCAGGGCTGAGAGAGAAGCAAAGCAGATGCTGGCCTCTATCAGGGTTGGTGAGGGAAGCCCGCTATTAATTTAGAGTCTGAGTCCCAAGTCAGGGGGGTCTACTAATTTCAGTCCTTCATCTTTCTCATTTCCATGACTTTTTTTTTTTTCAAGACCGAGTCTCACTGTGTCACCCAGCCTGGAGTGCAGTGGCGTGATCTCAGCTCACCTCCGCCTCCTGGGTTCAAGCAATTCTCCTGCTTCAGCCTTCTGAGTAGCTGGGATTACAGGCACCCACCATCATGCCTGGCTAATTTTTGTATTTTTAGTAGAGACGGGGTTTCACCATGTTAGCCAGGCTGGCCTCAAACTCCTGACTTCAGCCTCCCAAAGTGCTGGGATTACAGGCGTGAGCCGCCGCGCCCGGCCTCACTTCCATGACTATTATTTTGGCCTCCTCAGCATGCCTTTTCCAGGAACTATCAAAGTGAATTTTGGGCACCTACTGTGTGCCAAGTGCTGGCCAGATGATGGGAACACGACAGGCACAGCTCACAATCTCAAGACGCTCATACGTTCACAGGAACAGCAGACACTAAACCAACACATGTGCACAGAGCACCAGAAACGGTCACTCGGGTGCCAGGCTAATGCGGGCACTGCTGCAGTGCCCTGGTCTGCTTCATCATTCACTCAGTCTTCATATGCACAGACTGTATGAAGACCCCCAGAAGGCCACAGCTTCTTTTCTGGGTTGAAGTTCCTTCCAGGCTCTTCTGCTTGTTTTCCTCACTCTCAGGAACCGCCTGGCTGCCCCTCTCAGAGGCTGGGCAATACTAGTGACCCTCCATCAGGCCCCAGCTGCATGCGAGACACCTTCTTCTGTGCCATTTTATTTAATCCTCACAGCCTGTCTGCTCTCCCCCTCCTATCCCCCACCTTATGGAAGGAAAAGACTGATAAGCGGAGCCTGTCCCATTCACCTGAGTCCTGGGAGAAGCTGCGGTCTGAACCTGACTGCAGATCCGTGTTCCTTGCTTCACGGCACTCCGGTGCTCCGACACTCCACCTCTCTGCTACCAGGCCTGGGCAAGAGCCGCTCTAGGCAGAGACCTCATCTTTACAACCCCCTAAAATGCAGACAATGTCTGACTGCCACCCAGAGTTCCAAACCTGGAACCCCATCACTGTTTGTTCCCTCCCTCCCTCCTCTCTCTCTCTTTCTTCCTTCCTCCCTTTCTCCACCCTTCCTTCCTTCCCCCTCTTCCCCCTTCCCCCCTTCCCTCCTTCCCCCTCCCTTCCTCCTTTCCTCCCTTCCCCCTCTTTCCCTTCCCCCATTCCCCCTCTTCCCCTTTTCCTTTCTTCCCTGCCTCCCCTCCCTCCCGCTCTCTCTCTCTTTCTTTCCTTCTTTCTTTCTTTCTTTCTCTTTCTTTTGACAGAGTCTGGCTCTGTCGCCCAGTCTGGAGTGCAGTAGTACGATCTCGGCTCACTGCAACCTCTGCCTCCTGGGCTAAAGCGATTCTCTTGCCTCAATCTCCCAAGAAGCTGGGATTACAGGCAGCCGCCACCACGCCCAGCTAAATTTTGTATTCTGCTTTAAAAAAAAAAAAAAAAGCAGATGCTGGTCATCTAAACTGCTTCGCCATGCTGTCCAGGCAGGTCTCAAATTCCTGACCTCAAGTGATCCCCCCGCCTTTACCTCCCAAAGTGCTGGGATTACAGGATGGGCCACCATGCCCAGCCTCACTGTAATTTCTTAACTCATAAAGAAGTGTCAGAATAGAGAACTCTCTGGAAGCAGAAGGGGAGAGAGGAACAGAGCTCTCTGGACTGCCTGGTCCCTGATGCACCAGGCGGGGGAAAGAAAGTTGTTAGAGAGGCCAGACCCTCTGGGAGACCTGCCCACTCCCTCCATCTGTCCCTGGCTCCCAGGACCTCGCGTGTTCATTCATTCAAATGCAAAATTTAAAGGCAGGCCTGCACGGTGGTTCAAGCCAGTAATTTCAGCACTTTGGGAGGCTGAAGCAGGTGGATCACCTGAGGTCAGGAACTCAAGACTAGCCCTGGCCAGCATGATGAAATCCCATCTCTACTAAAAATGCAAAAATTAGCTGGATGTGGTGGCACACGCCTGTAATCCCAGCTACTAGGAAGGCTGAGGTGGGCGAATTGCTTGAACACAGAAGGCAGAGGCTACAGTGAGCTGAGATGGTGCCACTGCACTCCAGCCTGTGCAGTAGAGTGAGAACCCATCTCAAAAAAAAAAAAAAAAAAAAAAAATTGAAGGCAAGAAAGAGGGAAAGAAGTCCTAGAAGAAGACAGAGAAGATGTGAAGACAAAACAGAGCACGTCATGGAAATGGGATGAGCAGAGCCAGCTAGAAGGGTGGTGTCAGCAGATCCCATCCTGTAAGGTCAGGTGGAGTGAGAGGGGCGAGTGTCCCTGCACTTAGCAGTCAGGAAGTGGCTGGGGACCTTCACCAGGCAGGGTCACAGCATGGTGGAGATAGAAGCCACATTGCAATGGCTGGAAGCAGTGAATGCAAACAATTCTTTCAGGAAATTTGGCCGTGAGGGGAAGAGGACCGGGTGGAGCAGGGGTGCCCTTGTGCACACTTTCAGGCAGCACCAGCCTCCTTGTAAACAAAGCATGCCCTCCTGGACGTGGGGGCTGCGGTGTGCAGAAGGAATGTTTTGTTACAATTGCTGGTATTCATTGTCAGCTTCTTTGATGGGAAGGGGGTATGTTGAGAATGTAAGGAATCTAAGGTATTTAAAAATGAGGTATCCATACCTCCCAGTTGGCCCTGAGCAATCTTGGTCCTACCTGCTGACCCAGTGTCATTACCAATCACCCCTGTTTCTCTCCCCCGAAGTAGGTCATGAATCATGCGGCCACCCTATGTTAAATACTAGCAGTAACGAGCAAAATCAATGTTTAAAGACTGAAGACACAAAATCTGTGTCAGCTTTTCTCAAACTGTACTTCAGCCTTCATCGGAGGCAGCTGAGGGGCTTGATGAACAGGTGGCTTCCTAGACCTGACCCCACTGACGTCATATTTTCAAGTGTCTCTGCAGGCAGGGCCCAAGAAATCTGCAGGGAGCTTTGGTTTGGTTTTGGTGGTGTCGTTCAATTAGGGTTCAAGAAGTGATGCCGTGGTGAGAGGACCTTGTAAGAGTTTGCAAGGAATCCAGCCAGGCGCAGTGGCTCACGCCTATAATCCCAGCACTTTGGGAGGCCAAGGCAGGCAGATCACTTGAGGCCAGGAGTCAAGACCAGCCTGGCCAACATGGCAAACCCCATCTCTACTAAATACAAAAATTAGCTGGGTATGGTGACATGTGCCTGTAGTCCTAGCTCCCCGGGGGGCTGAGGCGGGAGAATCACTTGAACCCAGGAGGCAGAGTTTGCAGTGAGCCGAGATCACGCCACTGAACTCCAGCCTGGGAGACAGAATGAGACTCTGTCTCCAAAAAAGTAAATATAAATTAAAAAACTAATAATAATAAAAAAAAAGTTTTCAAGGCATTTGGAGTGCAGTGACAAAAATAGCTTATGCAGGCCAGGTGTGGTTGTTTACACCTGTAATCCCAGTACTTCAGGAGGCCGAGGCAGGCGGATCACTTGAGGTCAGGAGTTTGAGACCAGACTGGCCAACATGGTGAAACCCCGTCTCCACTAAAATACAAAAAAATTAGCTGGGCGTGGTGGTATGCACCCTGTAATCCCAGCTACTCGGGAGGCTGAGGCAGGAAAATCACTTGAACCCAGGAGGCAGAGGTTGCAGTGAGCCGAGATCAAGCCACAGCACTTTGGCCTGGGCAACAGAGTGAGACGCCGTCTCAAAAAAAAAAAAAGGAAAGGAAAAAAAAAACCTTATTCAGTAAAAATGGGAGTGGGAGGGCAGGCTGGCTGTGCAGATAGGAAGTTCGTAGGTGGTCGGGGGGGCATTGAGTGAGGCCCTCTTTAACCCCAAACCCACCGACGCCACCTCCACTCAGCCTCCAGTGACTCTGAGAAGTAGGAGGAGCAGGGAGTGAAGACAAGGGCCGGAGGGCAGGAGGTCTAGGAGAAGGAGGAAAGTTTGCAATGGTAACTGTGGGGAAAGGAGGGAGCAGAAATCTGGGACACAAAAATTCTCCAGGCCCCTTAACTCACAATGCAGGTGAGACAATGCAAGGGGCCCCATCTCCAGCTGCTGAGACCTGGGTTTCCATCCTCGGCACTACTGACATCTGGGGCTGAGTCATTCCATGTTATGGGGCTGTCCCAGCACTGCTGGATGCTCAGGGGCACCCCCCGGCCTCTACCAGCTGAATGCCCGTAGCACCCCACCCCCCAACTATGTGAGCCAAAACCTACAGACAATGCCAGATGTCTCCCTGGGGAGCAAAATTGCTGAGAACTACTGAGAAGTAATCGCTGACTTAGAGGGAAGAAGGTGGACAAGGGAGTGATATCAAAAAGGGTGGGATTGGAAGAAAATGGAGAGGCCGCAATGGTGGTCTCCAGGAGGCCGAGGCTAGGGTTAGGCAAGAGGAAGCAGCAAGAAAGCTGGCAGGTTGGGAGACAGCGTCTGGGCCTGAGACCAGCACTTCAGATTTCGGAGGTGGCCATGGGGTAATGGCCGAGCCGGTGTCCAGGAGGAGTAGCAGCGGCAGGATGAGGTGGGAGGCAGCCAACTCTTGTGTTCCGGGGAGGAGCGGGCCGTGTCAAGCCCATCATCTGCGGTTGGCTGGTACCCCAGTTCCCCACTGGATCGATGACTATTGACTCTTCATGGGGAGGGAACAGACGCCCATCCAAGCAGCCTTTGAAAGGGCAGCAGTCAGTGGTCGAAGCCCCTCGGGGCATCATTTTCCCTTTGATTCATCTCCTAACTGGAGCTTAGCAAGCACTGCCCTGGCCTCAATTTCACCCCCCATCTGATTAAACATGGCCTCCCTCGTGCCCCAACCCAGCTCTGCCCCCGGGTCTTCTCAGTAGCCAGCATGGGACCCTGTTCCCCGAGCAGCCTGATCCCCCCGGGATGCCGAGCTTGCTGGGATGGGGGCTCTTCCTGCCTCAGCTGGACATTGCTCTGCAGGTTGAAGATTTTCCTAATGCAGAGACCGGGGGGGAATCTCAAAAGTCTGAATAGTACCCAAGTTGCTGAACTATTTTGCCTTGGACCTCTAGAGGAAGAGAGTTCAGGGTATCAACAAGAGATTATCATCGTTTTTTGTTTTGTTTTGTTTGAGATGGAGTCTTGCTATGTCATTCAGACTGGAGTGCAGTGGCACGATGTTGGCTCACTGCACCCCCCACCTCCCAGCTTTAAGTGATTCTCCTGCCTCAGGCTCCTGAGTAGCTGGGACTACAGGCATGTGCCACCATGCCTGGCTAATTTTTGTACTTTTACAAAATTAAAAAATTAAAAATTTTGTATTTTTAGTAAAGACGTGTTTCACCATGTTGGCCAGGCTGGTCTTGAACTCCTGACCTCAGGTGATCTGCCCACCTCAACCCACCTTGGCCTCCCAAAGTGCTGAGATTATAGCTATGAGCCATCATGCCTGGCCTCTCAATTTTTTAAGCTAGAGTCCCAAGGATCTGTCCCACACTGGGTGGCCTGTGGCTGGTCAGGGGGCAGCAGACAGAGGAATGGACTGGCCTGATAAGCATCTAGCTTGGTTTCCTCTGTGGGATAGAGTCTACCCACCACACCCAAGAATCTGGGTCAGGCTGGAGGACTGCCCCAGAGCCCTCGTTGGCTCCCTGCTGGGGTGATGCATTTAAGAGCAGGAACAAGCAGCTGGGCCACTTAATGGCTACAAGCCTGCAAGCTGGTGGCAGATGTGCCAGTTCTACCCCTGATTGCTGTTGACTTTGAGTAACCAGGGCATCCTTTCTGGACCTCAGGGTCCTCATCTGTAAAATGGGCTCAATCACAGCACCTCCTTCATAAGGTTGAGCACAATGAGCCAATGAAGGCCAAATGCTTAGAACAGCGCAGGCGCCGAGCAAGCATGGT
This sequence comes from Ateles fusciceps, assembly GCA_036589455.1. NCBI lineage: Eukaryota > Metazoa > Chordata > Mammalia > Primates > Atelidae > Ateles > Ateles fusciceps. The sequence continues at coordinate 8,931,566 of JAZHEH010000228.1, read as the reverse complement.
GGATGTTGCCTGCTGCTGTGATTCTTCCAAGTTCAGCAGCGGGCAGGCCTGTGGTTAAACCCAGCAAACCCCTTCCCTCATCCAAGCCCTCCCAGACCTAGACTTGAGGATGATTCTGCAAGGAAGTTGCCATAGACCAGGAGACAAAGGGGCTGGCTAGGCAAATTAAGAGGATAAACAAGCCTGAAATGGGAATCCACTCCACAGAAGAAAAATGGTTTCTGAACACTTGAGAGATTCTTATGTACATTTCAATAATTAATTTGCTAACCAGGGGCCATCAAGAGCTATCCATTAAAGCAGATCCTCAGACCCTCCAGCAAGGCTTTATGTGTCACAAATCAGCCCCTCTGGCTGGAACTAATATAGCTCAACTTCCTTTAAAATAGTATTAAAGAATGCAGAATGCCTTTAACAGGAGGGTAGGATGGGGAAGACCATGTGGCTACATGCAAATTACTGTCAAGGTTCCAGTTTTCCTGTTGAACATGGATTCATTGGCACTTACTACATGGGAGGGAGGGTAAGGAGGGAAGGAAGGAAAAGAGCAAGGAAGGCAGGAAGGGAGGAAGGGAGGCAGGCAGAAAGGCAGGAGGGAGGAAGGCAGGAAGAAAGGAAGGAAGAAAGGAAGGAAAGAAGGGGTAAGTAGGCCAATGGTAAGTGTTACAGACCAAGGATAGTGATGAATCCAATTCTGTGCACTGAGATCCATTAATTATATATGTGTGTGTGTGTGTGTATATATATATATACACACACACACAAACACACATATATAACTTAAAGTCAGATTTTCACCAATTCAAATCGACCTTCCCACTGAGCAGTGTGAACTGCCTATTTTAGTAATAGACGGTGTTTTTTAATCGCTCCTGTGTGATTGAATCTCGGGTATGGGTATCTTTCAACTTTCAACAACAGGTAACATTTTTCTAGACACACACTTCAGCACAGTTGGAGTCACTGAATCATAGGTTCTCAGAGATTTTTCTGACTACCCTGGTCACTTTCAGATAACAGAACAGCCCTAAGAAAGTAATGACTTGCTCAAACTTGCTAACTAGAATGCCAGGCTGCTTGAGGGGGAGGCTGGGGGCTGACAGCGAGTGGTGACCTGTCCTGGAGGATGAGCTGACTTAAACAGCAACCCCACGATACCCTCTACGTCCGTCCACATTGCTACCACAGCCCCCTCTGTGTGATGGTTCCATTTTATTTGGCCTCCTCGGGAATATTTTCCTAATGCTTTCTTTTTCTTCCCTTGGGGGCCCTCTGGGACCAAGGGCTACAGAATGACCCAAGAGCATGGTGGCTTCAGCGAGAGCCTGCCTCCCTCTGCTCGCTTTGGAGCTCAGGCAAAAATCTGTAATTAAGCATCTTGTCGTTAGAAAGATTAGTCAAAACCAGGCTGATCCTCGACAACTGATTGAAATCTCATTCCACACAAATTACGGCATGGAAAATAATGATGGGTAATTAGTGCCTTTCAATCAGGGCTTTTTATCCATGATTTTCCAGCCTGCAGGCATCACAATGAGAAGAGAGAGGCTCTACCAAGGCAGGAAGAGATAACTGGGGGCAGAGTGGCTGCCCTGGGACCCCTGGGAGGTCCCAGTCCACTGGCCAAGCCCAGAACACGTGAGCTCAGGCTCACTGAGAATGGCCGCTGCTGGTTTTTTGAAACTTCAGCCCTCACTTGGGTTCTCTCAGTCAAGTGTCCTCAGGCAGGGCCCAGTGGTACCTGGTCACGCTCACTTTAGTCTACCTAGCCTTGGCCTGCTCTGGGCTCTGACCACCACAAAGCAGTGTGTTTGAGGGAAGGACAACATTAAAGATTCAGGATATGGGCCGGGCTAGGTGGCTCATGCTTGTAATCCCAGCACTGTGGGAGGCCGAGGCGGGCAGATCATAAGGTCAGGAGTTCGAGACCATCCTGGCCAACATGGTGAAATCCCCTCTCTGCTAAAAATACAAAAATTAGCTGGGTATGGTGGTGGGCACTTGTAGTCCCAGCTACTTGGGAGGCTGAGGCAGGAGAATCACTTGAACCCAGGAGACGGAGGTTGCAGTGAGCTGAGATTTTGCCACTGTACTCCAGCCTGGGCAACAGAGCAAGACTCTGTCTTAAAAAAAAAAAAAAAGATTCAGAATATGCCCCGAAACATATCTCTAGTATCCTTCCCTTTAGTAGCAGCTATTAGAGCTCTGACATCTGTGAATTTAGCTTAATTTTTCTTGAATCTGTTTTTATTTTCACTCTATATCAAGCAGTGATGTGGCATAAATATCCCATCTACTGTCATTGAACCCATTCAGTAGCCTCCAGATGGCTTTAATCCTCACAATGGCCATGGCGCTGGGCCAGAGAGCTTTGTGGTTAGAGCTCGACTGCTTGGGTTTGAGTCCTAGTTCTGCCCCTTATGAATGGGGTTATTTAACCTCTAGATGCCTCAATTTTCTCATCTGTAAAATGGGGATGTGAGTTATAGTATTTATCTCACAGGGTGGTCTTGGGAATTAGCGAGTTAATGCAGAAAAGAGCTTAGAACAATGCCTGGCGTACAGGAAGTATTTAATACACATTAACAGTTGTTCTACCATCCCTATTTGGTAATAGGGATGACAAAGCTGGTGACAGCTTCCATTTAGATTCTCTAAAATGTTCAATCCTAAAGCAAGTAAGACCATCTTAATTCCTCCCCTCCTTCCATCGTCATCCACCCATGCAGCTTCCCACCCACCCATTTCATTATGTATTTGCATGCCTGGTACCTCCACGGACATAGTCCCTTTTCAGGCAAAGGGCTCCCGTATTCAGGCTCTACTAGCAACTGACTGCCCAGCACTAGCCTCTCTTCTGGGAATGACATCTGACCCCAACAATATTTGCCTGTCTTTCTCTCTGTGGACATGCATGTGCACGTACAGACACACACACGCACACACACACACATGAACACACAAAGCTCCCTCAGGAACTGCCATATTCTTAGAGACATCCAATATCTACCTTCCTGGCTCAGCTTATTGACCCGGGGGTGGGCTCCTGATCCAAGTTGAGCCAATGAGTCTCTCTACCATTAGATTTTTGGTATCAGGGCTGCCTCTCCAGGGACAGAGGCAGTAAGACGGACAGCTCCAGAGCTGAGCAAGGTCATCCCTCCCTCCCATGTGCAGTGAGAGAGAAGAATATCGAAGCTGGCAGCAGAGAGAAGCCATGGTTGAGGCAGGGAGTCCGGCGAGGCCTAGTTGCTGTTAGCAATTGCTCCCATGCCCCTGCAGCATCTCTGCTCAGATGAGCAGGCATGGCCGAATTCCCCGATGCTGTAGCTTACTCAAGGGGGCTTCTCAAACTTAACCAAAAGAGTAGCTCAGGCCAGGCATGGTGGCTCACGTCTGTAATCCAAGCACTTTGGAGGCCAAGGCGGGTGGATCACCTGAGGTTGGGAGTTCAAGACCAGCCTGACCAACATGGTGAAACCCCGTCTTTAAAATAAATAAATAAATAAATAAAGAGAGCTCACACACCGTCTCTTTCATTCATTCATTCATTCATTCATTCAACTACTATTCTTTGTCTATAAAAAAATTTTTTTTATAGAGACAGGGTCTCCCCATGTTGCCCAGACTGGTCTTGAACTCCTGGGCTTAGGCAAAACTCCCGCCTCGGCCTCCCAAATTGCTGGGATTACAGGTGAGAGCCAGCATGCCTGGCCTCAACTATTGTTCTTGAAATATCTACTGCATGCTCACACTCTTGCAGCCCTGGGAATACGTTGGTGAGCCAGCTGGATGGGTTCCTGCCCTCAAGGAGAGACAATACCATAGTTAATTGACTCAGAGCTGTACCATTTTTTCACATTTTACCATCTTGACAATCAGAATTCACCTGAAATCAATGGCATGTCTTAGTTTAACTAGTGGTCCCAGAAATCATGGTGTCCCTTGCAATAGACAATGTCATAAATTCAATGACATATGATACATAAGTGTAGCTGAGACTGCTATGAGTTCACCAAAAGTTAATTCATTTTCTTGCTAGACACCAAGAGGACTACATTTCCCAGTCACCCTGGCAGTTGGCTATGGACATGTGACTGGGTCTTGGCCAATGGGATGTGGGCAAAGTGATATAAGCCACGCCCTTATCTGGCCCATAAAAATCTCCCACAGACTCCTGCCTTCCTCCTCCACTCCACTCCCTCCCTTCCTCTGTCGTATTCCTCTCTCTTCCCCCCATCTTCAGGCCAGGGGGCTCCAAGACCCTGGGGGGATGGCAGAGCTACAAATTAGCAGGGGGCCTGGGTTCCCAACACCTTGTGAAAGGCCACCTGCCAAACACCCTCACCAAAATGTCCTGTGGGCAAGACTGGCTTCTGCCGTGTTAAGCAACTGAAATGCTGGGCTTGTATGAAATTGGGCCAAGTGTAATGCCCCCTAACATGATAAGTAAACAGCCAAATTATGTCAGTGCAGTCAGTGGTGAGTTCTATGAGAGCAGCAGAGAGGGTGGGCTGGGTGCGGTGGCTAACGCCTATAATCCCAGCATTTTGGGAGGCCAAGGCTGGCAGACTACTTGAGGCCAGGAATTCGAGACCAGCCTGGCCAACATGGTGAAACCCCATCTTTTCTAAAAATTCAAACTTAGCTGGGTATGCTGGCAGGCACCTGTAATCCCAGCTACTCAGGAGGCTGAGGCAGGAGAATCACTTGAGCCCAGGTAGCAGAGGTTGCAGTGAGCTGAGGTGGAGGTTGCAGAGATCACACCACTGCACTCCAGTCTGGGTGAGGGTGAAACTCTGTCTCAAAAAAAAAAAAACAAAACAGCAGGGAGGACACGGCATGGTAGGTCAGGGGAGTGTCCAGATAGGGTTGCTAGAGAGGACTTCTCTGAGGAAGTGACATTTAAGCAAGGGCCTGAAGAAAAGAGGGAGGGGCCACACAGGGGAAAGCTCGATGTTGGAGGGACAACAGGAAGCCCATGGCTGGAAAGGAGGAAGAGGGAGAGGAAGGAGGTGAGAAGAGAGGGGCAGGCAGAACCCCCACACAGCCAGGGACACTCAGGCAGGCCAGGACCTCAGTGGGCCTCCAACCCACCCTCATGCGATGCCTGAGTCCCTTTCTCTGAATCCCAGCCACGTGGCTACCTGCCTTATAAAGATCCCAGTGACAGGGAGATCACTAGCTTAGGAGGCAAATATTTACATCTTGCTCAGAATGCTAAAAAATAAATAAAAATAAAAAGTTTTGCTATTATGGCTTCCAGTGGGGTCCCGGTGAGCGCTGCCAGCTCTGCTAATGAAATTCCCGAAATACCGGACAACGTGGGAGATTGGCTTCGGGGCGTCTACCGCTTTGCCACTGATAGGAATGACTTCCGGAGGAAATCGATCCTCAATTTGGGACTCTTTGCTGCAGGAGTTTGGCTGGCCAGGAACTTGAGTGACGTTGACCTCATGGCACCTCAGCCAGGGGTGTAGCCAAGTAGACAAATGGAATCCTGTGCTGAACCTGAACCTTCCAAAAAACATCCTACAATCTGTGACCATCACAAGATGTGCACTGATGGCAGCTGACTTTTGATTCAGATGGGCACTTTCCTTTTCCTTATCCCTGCCTAGTTTCCTTTTGACCCTTGAGTCCATGCAGAATTCCATTCTCTGGTCAGCAGACAGGTTTAAGCTAAAGTATTGCCTCTGTTGTGTAAAGTTCTGTACAAAGTTCCCAAGCTTCTCCAGGGGGTGATCTTTGCTCTTGTCCTGAGAAATAACAATGCTGTTTTAACAAACATTTGAAATAAATACTGCACATACACACAAAAAAAAATAAAAATAAGTTTTTTGTGAAAAGTAAAAATATTTCTTCCCTCTGAACTTCCAGTTACAGTTTATACAATCCCACCCTTCAGGACCTACAGAACAAGTCTAAGCTCGAAGGCAGCTCCTGCTGCCCTCAGAGCCTCTCCTCTCCTCACCACGGTCAACATCCCCTGCACTTCTGAGAATAACCCGTCTACTCTGTCTTCTCTTAAAGAAGAGCATCAGGCCAGGCACAGTGTCTCACACCTGTAATCCCAGCACTTTGGGAGGCTGAGGCAGGCAGATCACTTGACGTCAGGAGTTTGAGACCAGCTTGGCCAAAATGGTGAAACCCCATCTCTACAAAAAATATAAAAATTAGCCAGGCATGGTAGTGCATGCTGGTAATCCCAGCTACTTCAGAGGCTGAGGCAGGAGAATAACTTGAACTGCAAGACGGAGGTTGCAGTAACTTGAACTGGGAGATGGAGGTTGCAGTGAGCCAAGATCTTGCCACTGCACTCCAGCCTGGTCAACAGAGTGCGACTCCGTCTCAATAAAAAAAAAAAAAGAGCATCAGAACTGAGCACAGCTCCCCAGGTGAGCTCTTCCCAGTGCAAGCAGAACAGTACTGACACCTCCCTCATCCTAGACACTATACTTCTGCTTATACAACCCAGGATGGAATTGACCTTGAAGGTGCTTGGCTCATGTTGCTAACCTCCACGCTGCCCCTGTGTGATCACACATCTGAGTCTCTTCTGTGTGTGCTGTGACTGGGCCTCACTGCTGCCCCATGTGCATTCCCCAAGGATGGTGTGCAGACCCGCACAGTGACGGGGACAATACTTCATCCACTCCCTGGTCTTGGCTATAGCCCTTTCTATGTGGCCTTGTGTACAGCAGGACAGGATTAGGGTCTGAGAAAGGGGGTGAGCCAGCGCCCCAGGAGCAGAACCCACATAGGAAGCTTAGGGCTCCCAGCAGCTGTTCTTCATCCTGACTCAATTTTCCAGTTTTTATGCAAACAGGCAACCTGGGCAGATGACAAAGGTGGACAGATGGGGACCTGGCACTGCAGGCAACTGAGAACTGAGAACAATGACTGATCTCTGTTGTGATGATGACGAGGGTACCCACATGTGGAGGGCTTGCCCTATGCTCGGGACAATGGTTATTAAATCATTGATTCCTTGCAACAGCTACTTGAGGTACTATCATTTCCCCCCATTTTGCAGATGAGCAAAGTGAGGTCCAGAGGGGTTAAATATCTTGGCAGGGATCACACAGCCAGAAAGTGCTGTCGTGAGTTCTATCGCAAAGGGGAATAAGTCACAACATGCCTCTGCTCAAGACAGCCAGGGACTCCAGTGAAGCAGGAGTCCTTTCCACAGCTCGGAAGGCCTCAGGATCTGTCCACCACCTCCTGACCTCGTGATTCACCCGCCTCAGCCTCCCAAAGTGCTGGGATTACAGGCGTGAGCCACCGTGCCAGAACTGTCCTTCATAAACATTAACAGTTGTTTCTAGTGTCCCTATTTGGTAATGAGGAGACAGCTTCCATTTAGATTCTCTACAATGTTCAATCCCGAAGCAAGTAAGGTGGTCTTCCTCCCTCTCTTCTTCTGTTGTTCATCCATCCAGGCATCCTCCCACCCACCCATGTCGTTATGTATTTGCATGCCTGGTACTTCCACTGACACAGTCCCTTTAGGGGACTTCCACTGATACAGTCCCTTTTCCTGCCTGCTCTCCCCCGAGGTCACTCCGTCCCAGCCACACTGGCCTCCCAGCTGGTCCTTGACTACACCAATCACAGTCCCACCTTGGGGCCTTTGCTCCCCGTATGTGACGGCAGAGGCTGTCTGTTTTCTTTCCTGCCCTCTTCCAGTGTCTAGAATAGTGGCAGGCACACAGTTGGTGCAGAATAAATATTTGTTGAATGAGCAAGGAGGGTTGGGTGGGATCTGAGGACCCTGGTCAAACCAGCATGACAGTTTCCAGAGGCCTGCATTCCCTCAGGATGTGACAGTCACAGTCCTGAGTCACAGGACAGGATCAGGATCCGAGAAAGGGAGTCAGCCAGCGCCCCAGCAGCAGAACCCACAGAGCCCCTGGGGTCCAGTAGGGCCCACGAAAGTTCCTAAAGGATCCACCTTGCCATCAGTTTTGATCGAATTCTGATCATCCTGGCTTAAAGAGTTTATGAAAGGCTGGTGCAGGGGCTTATGCCTGTGATCCCAGCAATTTGGGAAGCCAAGGCAAGCAGATCACTTGAGGTCAGGAGTTTGGGAACAGCCTGGCCAACATGGTGAAACCCTGTCTCTACTAAAAATACAAAGCCAGGTGTGGTGGCAGATGCCTGTAATCCCAGCTACTTGGGAGGCTGATGCATGAGCATCGCTTGAGCACGGGAGGTGGAGGCCACAGTGAGCTGAGATTGCACCGCTGCACTCCAATCTGGTGACAGTGTGAGACTCTGTCTCAAAAAAAGAAAAAGTTTATGAAAGATGTATGCATTTTTCTTACCTTCTGGTTTCGGTTGCTTTTTTTTTAAGTACCCCAAACCACGTAATGTGTTGGGCCGGCAACTTAGAGAGGCTATTGTCTGAGAGCCACTCACTGAGACTTCTGGTTTCAAAATGCCAAAAACTAAATTTCAACACAAAAATCAATGTCATTCATAAAAAAAAAAAAAAAAAAAACTGTGGGAAGTGGGGCCGGAAAGGGGTTGCCTGACTTCAGAGCCAGAATCCCACTGTGTACACGAAAATGGTTCACCGTCCCCTGCCCTTGAGAGAGGGAGCCCACTGGGTCTGGGCACGAGGGCTCTGGGCCCAGCTCACCTGGGTCCGAATCCCGGCCTGTCCCTCGCTGAGCAACCATTGCCCGACCTCTCTAGGTCTCGGTTTCCTCATCGGCAAATGGCTGATATAGACATGTCTCCCTCATAGAATTATTTTGAGGAGTAAATGACACAATCATGTGAAGCACTGACAGCAGCACCTGTGCATTGTAAGTACTAGAAAACATGTGCTGTTTTTTTTCTTCTCAGACAGAGTCTTGCTCTGTTGCCCAGGCTGGAGTGCAGTAGCACGATCTCGGCTCACTGCAACCTCCGCCTCCCGGGTTCGAGCAATTCTCCCGCCTCAGCCTCTGGAAGAGCTGGGATTGCAGGCATGTGCCTCCACACCTGGCTAATTTTTGTATTCTTAGTAGAGATGGGGTTTCACCATGTTGCTGGTCTCAAACTCCTGAGCTCAAGCAATCCAACCACCTCGGCCTCCCAAAGCGCTGGGCTTACAGGCATAAACCACTGCCACCGCGTCCGGCAAATATGTGCCATTATCTCAGCTCTCTCGGGTACAGGTCCTGGCAGCCATAGCAAGGGTGGTCCCTGCCAATATGGTTCTTGGTCACCTCCTCTGTCAACTGAGTGTAAGAAGGAGATGCGGCAAGGGCTGTGTGTGCCCACACTCTGGAAAGGAGAAGCAGAGGTAGGGGTCACTCCCAAGCTCCTTGGTCCTCCTCTAATCCAGGCCTTTGGGGGAGGGGACTGCAGCTCCCTGGACTGCCCTTGGCAAGACTGTCACTTATCACACTGGCTTCTCCAGACAGGACATTTTGACTATTGATCTGATAAATAAACAGCCTGCTGGCTCAATCAAAATGTTATTTTGCATTTCAATGACTGCTCACTGATGCAACCTTCATCCTGGAGATGCTGCTGGCAATGGCAGAGCCCTGCCACTGGCTGGAGAGGTGGAGCCACCCCCTGCCAGCGCCCAACCACACCCTCCCTCCCTGGAAAGTGAGGGCTCCTTGGGGAAGACAGCAGCTCTCAGGGACGGGAGGGAGGGGGGTGACAGGGGAACTGGAGGGGCAGCGGTGGCAGGCAGTAAGGCTGTGGGTAAGCCAGACTGGGACATACCTGGCCTAGTCAGTGCCCTCCTGGGATCTCCGTGCCCCTGCTGCTTTGTGAGTGGCCTTGGGCATGTCATTACACTTCACTGCATCCAGCTGCTGCGTCAGTAAACTGGATCCAAGAAAAACTACCCTACTCCACTGGGTTGTTGTAAGGACACGTGGAGAAAATAGACGTGCAAGCTCTTTGGAAGAAAGAGAGACACGAATGCTGCTATATTATATAATCGAATAATACAACCACATTTCCTTCCTAACTTTCTTTTTTTTTTTTTTTTTGAGATGGAGTCTCGCTCTGTTACCAGGCTGGAGTGCAGTGGTGCGATCTTGGCTCACTGCAACCTCCGCCTCCGGGCTTCAAGCAATTCTCCTGCCTCAGCCTCCCGAGTAGCTGGAGCTACAGGTGCACACTACCACACCCGGCTAATTTTTGTATTTTTAGTAGAGATAGGGTTTCACCATGTTGGCCAGGATGGTCTCGATCTCTTGACCTCGTGATCCACCCACCTCGGCCTCCCAAAGTGCTGGGAGTACAGGCGTGAGCCACATTTCCTTTCTTTTTAAGCACTTGCTATGTGCAAAGCACTGTACACGTATAAGCTTATTTACTCCTCAAAATAACTCTGGATTTTTCATCCTATTTTACACATGGAAAAATCAATCGAGGCACCAGACATTGTCAGGTGGGCTCCACACCTTCCGTAGCATATGGAAAGGCAAAGCTTTGCACTCTAAGCCATCTTGACGCCAATGTGTGAGATTTTAGCTACTCTGGGGTGGGTTGTCATCTCTGGAGTGATGACTTTAGACAGGGCCACTTCTTCCCTATCCTGGCCAGCCCAGCCTTTAAAGGTGGGCAGAAGAGAAATGGACTCTGTCCTCCTCCAGGGGGGATCTGGACTGGGAGGAGGGGCAGGGCTGCTGACAGCTGGCAGACCAAGCAGACTCTTTCCTGGACTATCTGAGTACTGCGGACTGGTGTCCCAAGGCCAGCACCAGGCCCCAAGGAACCAAGGTGCTACAGGTGAGTGCTCAGGGTGCTCTGTGGGACACTGCAGGGGTCTGAATACCTGGGCACACCTCACTGCAGGGGACAGGCAGAAGAGAGATCATTTAGAGCCAGAGGATCAGCAGGGCCATGTCATCCATGTGCAGCGGTGGGGTGTGGGGGTGGGGGGGGGGTGGCCTGCAAGGTCTGAATTTAGAAACTTGGAAGTGGATGAAATGGGAACCTCCAGTACAAAGGGCATGGTGGCCACCAGTCGGTCCCAGGGGACCCCTTTTTGAAAAGGACAGCCCATCCCTCCAACCTCTGTGTGCTTTGGTTGAATTGAAGGTAATTTTTGGCCATTTGGCCCAAGGACTACAATTGCTTTTTCCCTTGTGCTTATAGTGCACTGACCTAAATGTGTTTCCTTCTCCCTCTCCCTCTCTCTCTCTCTCTCTCACACACACACACACACTCACACCCTCTAGGACAAGACCTATTAGCTCATGCACTTAGAACTGCGGCCTCCGAACTCTCCCATTAAGAGCGTAACTGCAACTTCATAGTTTACATTTCTTTCTCTTTCTTTCTCTTTCTCTCTCTCTCTCTCTCTTCTTTCTTTCAATGAAGTTTTGCTGTTGTTGCCCAGGCTGGAGTGCAATGGTATAATCTCAGCTCACTGCAGTCTTCACCTTCCGGGTTCAAGCAACTCTCCTGCCTCAGCCTCCTGAGTAGCTGGGATTACAGGCATGCACCTCCACTCCCGGCTAATTTTGTATTTTTAGTAGAGATGGGGTTTCTCTCCATCTTGGTCAGGCTAGTCTTGAACTCCCAACCTCAGGTGATCCACCCACCTCAGCTTCCCAAAATGCTGGGATCACAGACGTGAGCCACCGTGCCCGGCCTACTGTGGTTTACATTTCAAGTTTTAAAATATAATAAATAGCACGAGTGTCTTCTGAGTTCTTATGACGTTTGGTAGAAAGAGCGCAGTGACTAACTGATATGGCTTCTGCTCTGAGGCTGCGTGTCCTAGAGACAGCCACTTGCCCTGTCTGGCCTCATTCATTCTATGTCCCTTTCTGGAAAACAGAGAGCCCCTCGCCGTCTGCCAGAGCGGGTCCTAAAGATGCATGAACAGGAGGTAAGATAGTTGGCCCTCTGGCAGGAAGCTGGACCACTGGGCCTGAGACTTACCTGGGAAGTTGGCCGCTAGTCATGAGCCTTGTGCTCATTTGCTCATGCTGGTTTCACAGGTAACTCAAGGGTTAAAAATGAAATTACCCAGAGAAAAAAAGAAATCCACATTACAAAATGAATCACTTGCTGTAATACAACTGCCTGAGACCACTATGATGTGTAAAGACTGAGAACCCGTAACTCTCTAGCCTCTCACCCCGTGTGTCTGCCGAGCCAAACCCCAGTCCTCCTGCCCCACAAGACAGACCCTCTCCATTCCAGGGTCCAGGACTCCGGGCTTTCCTGCCCACATCCACCCCCGAGCTGACTGCCCCCTCAGGCCAGCCTGAACTGGAAAGAGCATGTCTCACCGCCCATGTGCAAGTCTCTACTCTGCTCTTCATTCCTCCATGACCTTCAGCAGGTTCTTGACCTATGAGCCTCCAGTAACCCATTTTACTACAATAGTTCATGGAGTTATTGTGAGGATCAAATAGAATACTATCTTCAAAAGCTTTTCAAAGTGCCTCCTGCAAAGTTGTCACAAGCTCCCTGCCATCCTCACTCCGGCATTTCACAGCCCCAGCTCCTGCGAGAGGAAGTGAACATCTTTAGGGTGATGAGTCTCACCAGGTGCACACCCAGCAATAAAACGGAAAAGAAACCCCCAAGTTCATGAGCACTTCTGTGTCTCATCCCAGTTAACCCTCATCAGGCTCTAGGGTGAGTATTCTCACCCTCAAGATACAAATGAAGCATGGAAGGTTTTCTTGTTCAATGTCACTTAGTGGGTAGGGGGCAAAGCCAGGAGTGAACACAGCACCATATCCCTCACCCTTGATTCCTGAGTTCTAAGCTCAACCTCAACATTTTACAGACTCTCAGCCGGGCATGGTGGCTCACTCCTGCAATCTCAGCAGTTTGGGAGACCGAGGTGGGCAGATCACCTGAGATCATGGAGTTCAAGACCAGCCTGGCCAACATGGTGAAACCCCTGTCTCTACTAAAAATGTAAAAATTAGTGGGTGCAGTGGTATATGCTTGTAGTTCCAGCTCTTTGGGAGGCTGAGACAGGAGAATCATTTGAGCCTGAGAGGCGGAGGTTGTAGTAAGCCAAGATCATGCCATTGCACTCCAGGAAGGGTGACAGAATGAGACCTTGTCTCAAAAAAAAAAAAAAAAAAAATTTACAGACTCTCAACATCACGATTCCAAATAAAAATAGATAATTGAAAAATGGAAAAGCAAAATACCTGGCCAGCACTTCTAAAAACTCTCAAGGTTAGGCTGGGCCCAGTGGCTCATGCCTGTATTTCCAGCACTTTGGAGGCCAAGGCGGGCGGATCTCTTAAGGCCAGGATTTTGAGACCAGCCTGGCTAACATGGTGAAAACCCATCTCTACCAAAAATACAAAATTAACCAGCTGTGGTGGCACATGCCTGTCATCCCAGCTACTCAGGAGGCTGAGGCAGGAGAATTGCTTGAACCTGGGAAGAGGAGATTGCAGTGAGCTGAGATCACATCATTGCACTCCATTCTGGGCAACAAGAGCAAAACTCTGTCTCAAAATAAATAAATAAAATAAACTTTCTAAATTAACTGAGACCTGTCTCAGATTTTCGGGGTTCACATTAGCTCTGTAACAAATTCACTTTTTAAATACCAGGCCTTGCTCTTGTGGGACTGTACAAGTGACAGGCAGCCAACCTGCACTGCAGTTACACCCACTTGACCAATGAAAAAACTGAGCCCCAAGTGGCCAACATGGCGAAACCCTGTCTCTACTGAAAATACAAAAGTTAGCTGGGCGTGGTGGCAGGCACCAGTAATCCCACCTACTAAGGAGGCTGAGGCATGAGAATCACTTGAACCCTTGAGGCGGAGGTTGCAATGGGAACTAGAAGACACCCCGGGACCAGTGGCCACCATGCCCTTTGTATTGGGGGTTCCCATTTCATCACTTCCAAGTTTCTAAATTCAGAGCTTGCAGCCCCCCACCAGCCCCGGCACCCCACCTGTGCACGTGGATGACATGGCCCTGCTGATCCTCTGGCTCTGAATGATCTCTCTGCTGCCTGTCCCCTGCAGTGAGGCGTGCCCAGGTATTCAGAATCCTGCAGTGTCCCATGGAGCACCCCTGAGCACTCACCCGTAGCACCCTGGCTGAGATTGCGCCACTGCACTCCAGCCTGGGTGACAGAGCAAGACTCCGTCTCAAAACAAACAAACGAACAAAAACTATCCAAGTTATGAAAACCACAGAAAGTCTGAAAAACTGACACAGATGGAGGGAGACTTAACAGACATGACAATTAGATGCAGTGCAGAATTCTGAGAGAAAAAGGACATCAGTGGAAAACAAACGAAATCTGAGTAAAGTGTGGAGGTTAGTTCACAGTCATGTACCAAGGTCCGTTTCTTAGTGGTGACAGACCTATCATGGTAACCTATGAAGCTAACAAAAGGGAAAACCAGATAAGGAGTGTACAGGAGCTCTCTGCACTATTTTGGCAATTTTTTTTGTAAAGCTAAAAAACGATTTCATTAAGAAGTTTTTTTAAAAGTGGAAAAAGGCAGGGGGCAGTGGCTCACGCCTATTATCCCAACACTTTGGGGGGGCCAAGGCGGGTGGATCACCTGAGGTCGAGAGTTCGAGACCAGCCTGACCAATGTGGTGAAACCCTGTCTCTATTAAAAATACAAAAAATTAGCTAGGTGTGTTGGCGGGCATTTGTAATCCCAGCTATTCCGGAGGCTTAGACAGGAGAATCACTTAAACCTGGGAGGCGGAAGTTCCAGTGAGCCGAGATCATGCCTCTGCATTCCAACCTAGATGACAGAGCCAGACTCCATCTCAAAAAAAAAAAAAAAAAAAGGAAAAATATGTAAAAGCCCCACCTAGCTCTGCCTCTTGAAGGGGAGGGAAGGTGCTCACTTGGCCCACTGCCTACCTGTCCTCATGAGGCACCTGCTTCTCCACTGGCTCCTCCCTCACGGCCAGGGACTACCTGCATAACTCCTCAGGCCTCTGCTAAGGCTTGTTCTTTCTGCCTCTGCACCTTTGCACCACAGATCCACTGCCTGCCATCCCTACAGCTCTTGTCACCATAAGTCACACTATCGTCTCACCGATCAACAGCCAAAATGATGAGCAAACACTTCCAACCAGTTACCTCGCTGCTACAGAATTAGCCTAACATTGTCAAAAGTCACATGCTTGAAATATGTTGAAATGCATGTTCACTGCAAACACACACAGGCATGCACACCGGCACACACAGAAGCTGCAGGAAACACCTGCGATGCTGATTAGTAACACCACATCCACTGGGCTGAATTGTGGAACTGTGGAACAATGGGAACTAGAAGACCCCTGAGAAACACACTAGGAAGAAAAGCCAATCTCTTCCATGGCCTGCAAAGCCTGTTACCTGACCCCAGACACCTTTCTAACTTCACATCCTACCTTCTCACATTCCGCCCTCACTGCTTTCCTGCTCTTGCCAAGTGTGCCAAGGGTATCACCATCTCAGGGCCTTTGCACTGGCTGCTCCCCCTACCTGGAGTACCCAGATACCCACATAGCTCACCCCATCTTAGGTCTCTGCTGAGATGTCACCTTTTCAGGGAAGACACCCTGGAGCGTAGGGGAGCAATATTGGCTCACTGCAACCTCCGCCTCCTGGGTTCAACTGATTCTCCTGCCTCAGCCTCCTGAGTAGCTGGGATTACAGGCAACCGCCACCACGCCCGGCTAATTTCGTATACTCTACATCTTATCCTGCTTTACTGTCTTCACAGCCGTTCTTAAATATCTGACATTCTAATATTTGTTTGTTTGCGTCCCTGTTTATAATCTATCCACCTAAGGTAAGCTCCCTGAAGCCAGGACTAATTGTTTTATCTCAGAACCAAGACACACAGTGGATGCTCAGTAAATACATGAGTCAATGAACAAAACCCAGAGATGGGCTGGGAACAATGGCTCACACCTGAAATCCCAGCACTTTGGGAGGCCAAGGCAGGTAGATCACCTGAGGTCAGGAGGTCAGGAGTTCGAGACCAGCCTGCCAAAATGGTGAAACCTCATCTTTACTAAAAATACAAAATTAGCCAGGTATGGTGGCACACACCTGTAATCCCAACTACTCGGAAGGCTGAGGCAGGAGAATTGCTTGAACCTGGGGGGTGGAGGGTGCAGTGAACCAAGATTGCGCCATTTCACTCCAGCCTGGGCGATAAGAGTGAAACTCTGTCTAAAAAAAAAGAAAAGAAAAAAAACAAGCGGGGGTTGGCGTGGAGAATGCTATAAATAAAAAAATAGAGGTGGTTTTAATGGTACGTGCCTGTAATCCCGGTACTTTGGGAGGCAAAGGTAGTCTGAGCTGGAGTTCGAGACCAGCCTGGCCAACATGGTGAAAACCCGTCTCTACAAAAATACAAAATTAGCTGGGTATGGTGGTGGGGGCCTATAGCCCAGCTACTCAGAAGGCTGAGGCAGGAGGATCCCTTGATCCCAGGAGCCAGGAGGTTGCAGTGAGCTGTGATCACACCACTGCACTCCAGCCTGTGTGACAGAGCCAAGACCCTGTCTCAAAAAAAAAGGGGGGGAAATGGGACATCATTCTAATTGTGTAACGTAAAAAGGGGGATGTAGGGAAGATCGTGTTCCAAAATGGAAGTAGAAGTGGCATTTGGGAAATTAGCTGATTATTTTACCTTCCTCAAATTATTTAATACTGTAATATGGTGTGAAACTATGTAAAGAGGATAAGCATTGACGTCATTCAAAGTCTACTTCCCCCTCGCTTGCTGTGTGACTGTAGGCAAGCCACTTAGCCTCTCTGAGCTTTGGGTGTTTTGACTATAAAAGTGATATCATAACCCTTTACTTAGAGGGTTGCTGTGAGGATTAAAAAGAAAATGAAACCAAAGTGCTTATCAGGCACCATGGCTCATGGCTGTAATCCTAGCACTCTGGGAGGCGAAATGGGAGCAGCATTTGAGCCCAAGAGTTTGAGACCAGCCTGGGCAACATAGTGAGATCTCTATCTCTATTTATTCACTTATTTAATTATTTATGAGACAGAGTCTCGCTCTGTCATCCACTGCCTTCCAGGTGCAAGCAATTCTTCTGCCTCAGCCTCCTGAGTAGCTGAGATTACAGGTGTGTACCACCACACCCAGCTAATTTTTGTATTTTCATTAGAGACGGGGTTTCACCATATTGGTCAGGCTGGTCTCGAACTCCTGATCTCAGGTGACCCACCTGCCTCGGCCTCCCAAAGTGCTGGGATTACAGGTGTGAACCACCACTCCCAGTCTTCCCATCTCTATTTAATATAAAAAAATATAACACAATTTTTTGTAGTTAGCACATAAAGGTGGCTTCTATAAAGGTCACTCTCCACACCCCCAAAGTTGGTTCGAGGCGTTTTGTTTTAGGCTGAATCCAAGTGTCACCCGCTCTACAGTTGTTCCGAATTAGGTACCCCCCCTCTGAAACTCCCCTGATCTTGGAACACACTAAGTTAGAAATTGGAGGTTTTGCATCTTGCCAGCCCCCAACCCCACCCCACCAGCTCCTAGAAGGCAGGGCTCTCGACTTGCTCACATCTGGGTCCCCCACAGCACCCTCATAAGTGATGGCCCAGAGGTAGCTGTGATGTTGAACGGATGAGTGACTCACAAACCAAGGCTAGGGGCACTCAGAGGTAGAGTTTTTATAGCATTTAAAGGTGGGGGAATTCAGAGGCTCATTTGCTTCAATCCTCTTTTTACACATGAGACCCTGAGAGGGCCGGAGACTTGCCTCAGGTCACTAGGCTGGGGAGGGCCAGGCTCCCAGCCCATGGAGCCACCACAGGCCACTGCACCTCCAGGCCACGGGCAGTCCATCCGGGGCCTCTCTGGGAAAAGGCGCTGGGGGAAGGAGAGGGTTACAGAGCATCTTTTTTCTAATCAGCGATTGTGCTAATCAATCAACTCAATTAAATCTAGAACAGTTTGGTTTATTTTATTTTTTATGTTTTTTGAACAAAAACAGCAGCAGAAAGTAATGACTAATAATCAAGTTAAATTGGATTATTTCTGTGCTGACTGCTTGGGGGAGTGGGGAACTGAGACAGGTCACCGGAGCAAGTGAAGAAGAGAAGAGGCGGAGACGGCAAGCTCAGCAACACAGGGGACTGAGCAGGGGCGGAACTCACGGCCCTCCGAAATGCAAACCGCCACCAGACGCAGAAGGCACTGCGTCCATGCACCATGCTCAGTGCAGCACACAGATTACCTCACCTCCTGTTCACAGCAGCCCTACGGGGTCAGAACTATTATGATCTTGTTTTACAGATGAAGAAATGTGGGAGCCGCCCCTACTGTATGTGTGTGGGGACGAAACACCTGCTGCACATGAAAAGTTGTTACTATTCACTTATTTCCTTCCATTTACTACACATTTACGGAGTCAAACACAACGGGGACAATGCCCCTAGCTCAGTAGCTCATGGCAGATACAAATAAGTCATCAATGACCATAAAGTCACTGAACAATGAAGTATCCCAAAGCAACATGATAGGGTCGCACACACATATTCATAGGACCCTGGGAGTGCAGAGAAGGGGTGTCTAACCTTCCTTAGGGGAAGGGAGTCAGGGAAGGCTTCCTGGAGGAGGAGTCTAGGCTAAGTAGGACTTGAAGGACAAGTAGGTGTTTGCCAGGCCAAGAAAGGGAGAGGGTGGCGAATGGCGTTCTGGGCTCTGAGACTGCAAGGGCAATCACAGAGGTAGTGAACAGCAATATACAATCAAGGAACTGGAGGTGGCGTGGGAAGTCGGGAACACAGGTGTGTGGCGGGGGGTGGGGGGGTGACAGGAAGAAGGCAGGTGGGGGTCTGTCAGGAGACCAGGATGGACAGGTGGGCAGGGGCCAGCTAGGAGATTCACAGCAGGGGTTTCGACCTCACCCTTTGAGGAGTAGGCTCATCACACCAACAGCACCGCGGGGCAGCATTGCCTCACCTGACGTCTGCACCCAGCTCTTTGCAAACTGCCTGGACAGTCCTCTCTTGCAATGTTGGGTCTGGGTAGGGTGGTCACCACTTACTTTCCCCATCAAGGAAACCCAAGGCTCCAAGAGGTAAAATGACGTCACCACTCAGCTGGCTTAGAACTCAAGCCTGCTTTTTTTTTTTTTTTTTGAGATGGAGTCTTGCTCCCGTCACACAGGGTGTAGTGCAGTGGTGTGATCTCGGCTGGCTGCAACCTCCACCTCCTGGGTTCAAGCGATTCTCCTTCCTCAGCCTCCCAAGTAGCTGGGATTACAGGCGCACGCCACCACGCCCGGCTAAGTTTTGTGTTTTTAGTAGAGACGAGGTTTCAACATGTTGGCCAGGCTGGTCTTGAACTCCTGACTTAGGTGATCCACTCGCCTCAGCCTCCCAAAGTGCTGGGAGTACAGGCATGAGCCACCAAACCTGGCCTCTTTTTAAAATTTTTCTACAGGCACGAGCCGTCATGCCTAGTTAATGTAATGTAATTTAATTTTTTTGTAGAGGTAGGGTCTCCCTATGTTGCCCAGACCGGTGTTGAACTCGTGGGCTCCAGTGATCCTCCTGCCTCAGCCTCCTGAGTTATTTGGATTAGAGGCCTGAGCCACTCCAGCCTTCTGCTTCACAGTCCTGTTCTTATTTCCCCCACCTACCTTTCTTTGCAATACAAATGCATGAGCAAAGCTAGCTATTTAAAGGAACGCCACAACTAATTCTTATGTAAACGGAAAATCTTTAAGCAAAGCTAATAATCACTCCACAATCCAGCAGTTATATAATTCTGGATTTTATAGTACTGCATCCAAAGCTGAGGTATTCTAGTCCCTACAAAACCTTCTTTGTTGGGGGAGGCTGGGGTTGGCATAAAGATCTGGTGAAAAGGTGTGGCTTGCAAGGAGGAGGAGGATGGAGGCTCCCAGGTCTACAGCCTGGTGGAGGAGCCAAGACCTTGCTGCTTCCAGCCAGGGCGGGTGGGAGAGGGGTACAACGTACTTGGTGGTGGGGAGAGGTAGAGGGGTAAAGAAAGGGGCTCAGCCCACTGGTCCCCACAAGACTGAAACCACATCAGCCAGGTTGTTCCACGTCTTCCAAATACCAGGAAACAAGAAAGGGAAGTACCTCCACTCCTCAGAAGGGGAAACTGAGATACGGAAAACATAGGAATTCACTTCACTTCATCTGTTCCTTTACCCCAGGAGCATGCCCCAAACCCTGTGAACAGCTTGGATTGCAATTGATGCCTCTGTTCTCAGTCAGTCTTCCTGATTTGATTGTTCATCCCTTGAGGGCTGAGTCCAAGGTCTATTCTTCCTTGTGTGTCCCCCAGCACATAGCAGAATGCCAAGTAAACAGCAGTTTCTCAATAAATGTGAGTGGGAATCCAAATTGGTTCACTTTACAGAAATTAGATTCACAACAAGAGTAAAGAAGAATCAAGATCTTGATTTAAAACTGGTAAAGAGATGGAAACAAAATGGGAAATCCTATTTATTGAGCGTCTCCTGTATGCCTGGCACTATGCTAATAATATTTAAAATAATACTAGCTTATTACATAGATTACGTTTATAAATATTAAATATTAAGTAATAGTGTGATAACAAAAATACTATTCTTATAGTTGAGGCAAATTGCACAGAGCAGATGAGCAATGTATGAAAGCTTCTCTAGCTAGTAATAGTAATAATCGCTATTATTTATTAAGAGATTACCATGTGCCAGGTACCATGCCATGGTATCACTCCACCCTCCATAGAACCCTGTGGGGTTGGTACTGTGATCGTCTGCTAAGAAGCTGGATGCTGACTCTAGGTTCTAATGCCACACAATTTGCAGAACATGCTGCCACCTGCATCCTCCTCCCTGCAACACACACAGTGCCTAGCAGGAACTGGGCAGAACTCAAGATGCAGAAAAAGCAGGCAACAATTCACTCAACACACTCCACCTCTCACTCTCATAAAGGAGTACTGAACTGAAGGAGACCCTAGTAAAGATGCCCTTACAAGTTTGCATACTGGTTTTTTTTGGAGACGGAGTCTTACTCTATTGCCCAGGCTGGAGTACAATGGCATAATCTCAGCTCACTGCAACCTCCACCTCCTGGGTTCAAGTGATTCTCCTGCATCAGCCTCCTGAGTAGCTGGGATTACAGGTGCCCGCCACCACGCTTGGCTAATTTTTGTATTTTTAGTAGAGATGGGGTTTCTCCCTGTTGGCCAGGCTGGTCTTGAACTCCTGACCTCAGGTGATCCACCTGCCTTGGCCTCCCAAAGTGCTTGGATTACAGGCGTGAGCCACCGTGCCCAGACTTGCATCCTGTTTTTAGGATGCTTGGACGTAAGTGGACAAAACGATAGCATATGGATGGAACCAAAAAGAAAAGAGTTGGGTCGGGCACGGTGGCTCATGCCTGTAATCCCAGCACTTTGGGAAGCTGAGGTGGGCGGATCACTCAAGATCAGGAGTTCGAGACCAACCTGGACAACACTGCAAAACCCCGTCTCTACTAAAAATACAAAAATTAGCCAGGTGTGGTGGCACATGCCTGTAATCCCAGCTACTCAGGAGACTGAGGCACAGGAATCGCTTGAACCCAGGAGGTGGAGGTTGCAGTGAGCTTAGATGGTGCCACTGCACTCCAGTCTGGGTGACAGAGTGAGACTTTGTCTCAAAAAAAAAAAAAAAAAAAAAAAAAAAAGAATTGGAGAAGTGAAAACTCAAATGTTTACTGTTTGGTTCTCAACAGCCCCTTCTCTTTTTGAGAAGGGCACATAAAAGAGCATATGATTTTGCAGAAAGACTCCAAGATAAATCACTATGTGGCTATATAAAAATAATATATTTATATTATTTATATATATAAATTATTAAATCATAAATTATATTAAATTATATATATAAATTATTAAATTATAAATTAAATTTTATATATATATATATATATATAAAAATCACCACATTTGCTATGTGGATCCTGGCCCTGCCACTCACAACTGGACACTTAACCAACCTGTGCCTCCATTCTCCATCTGTAAAATGGGAACACCCAGGTTTCCCCTGCAGGTTTCTTGGAGGGATTAAGAAAGCTGTGTATGAGTGCACATGGAAAACTTTTGAAAATATTGTAAGGTTCACAGAAAACGTGGTAACTGTGGTTACTTTTAGGGAGGCTGTCCAGGGTACCAGGGATTAAGGGAGAAAAAATACCCTACCAGCCATTGCCTGCACTCTCACAGTGTTTGACTTTTTTGTTACATATGTGAATATAGTACTTTTTTTAAAAGACTGAAAAAATGAAACAAAATGTACATATAACAGCTCAATAAATGCCAAGCAATACAACAGCAAGTCCTTGTGTGTGTGTGTGTGTGTGTGTGTGTGTGTGTGTGTGTGATCTGTCTTGCTCTGTGGATCAGGCTGGAGTGCAGTGGCATGAACTTGGCTCACTGCAACCTCCACCTCTCGAGTTCAAGTGATTCTCCTGCCTCAGCCTCCTGAGTAGCTGGGATTACAGGCATGTGCCACCATGCCTGGCTAATTTTTGTATTTTAGTCGAGATGGGTTTTCACCATGTTGGCCAGGCTGGTCTCAAACTCCTGACCACAAGCGAGCCACCCTCCTCGGCCTCCCAAAGTGCTGGGATTACAGGTGTGAGCCACCACGCCCGGCCTGGTCCTCTTAAAAGTTTGTTTCATTCTCCCACATGGGGTAAAACCATCAGAAACGCACACCCTTGGCAATCTCATGTATGGTTTATACTCCAGGACCTGCACAAAGAACCCTTCCCTTCTGCATTTCCTCAGCTTTCCCACCGTCTCCTATCCCCATCCCCCCAAAAACCCTCTCCCCAAAGGAGCCCCCCTCAGCTTGTTTGGCTAATGTATTCGCAAACCAAATTAGGGGGGCCCTGGCTCCCAGGGAGGTCCCCAAGCCAGTTGCTAGATGCAGAGAATTAGATACCATCTCATGCTCAAATCCAATTAGGTCCCGCCCCCGCCCCCACCCCCACATGCAAAAGCCCACTTTCTAATCAATTTTACAAAGGGCCCTCTGCAGATATACACTAATGGTATTGAGTTGAGATCTTTAAACCAAGTCTGCAGAGATAAAATGTACATACTATATTAAGGAGGAAGCCAGTCGTCATGGTGTCCTTCCCTTCAAAAGAGAGAGGGACTGGGGGGTGCAGGCAGTGTTCGATACAGTCAAATTTCCTCCTTTCTACAGCCTCGACTGCTCTTTCTCCTTTCAGACTTAACCCCCACTCCAACTCCTTCCCACTCAGGTTGCTTGTCATTTAACTTTCACCTGCTAGAGACCCAGTGAGAGATCCAGTAACCGATATGTCCTTTCTCCCCCTAATCCTTGGTCTTCAGGCAGCCTCCCCAAAGGGAACCATTGTTACCAAGTTTTTTGTAAATCTTGTAACCTTTTCACAGACATTCCATGTGCACTCATGCACAGCTTTCTTAATCCCTCCAAGAAACTCTCAGGGGAAGCCCAGGTGTTCCCATTTTACAGATGGAGAAGTGGAGGCTTAGGTTGGGCTAAGTGCCCATTGGTGAGTGGATTAACACCTGACTCTGCCACCCACTACATGCATAGCCTCAAGCTCAGCCTCTCTGGGCCTCAGGCTGTGCAACTGTAAAATGGGAGTGAAAACAATACGCTCTTTCTCAAAGATTAAAGGGATAGTACGTGTAATATGTTTAGAACAATGCCTGGTTGAAATGAAGCGCTCAATGGAAATGTGTTCTTACTTCTCTACACTGCCACATTACTCCTCAGGTATTTTATGACATTCACACCCTTCATGTAGAATGCCTTTTCCTTCATGCAGGAGCTTTCCCCTGGCTAGTTTCTCACTCTCTCCTCCTAGCTCCTCCAGTACCTTGCTCGGATTTACCGAGTGCCTGCTGCATCCCAGCTCTGTGCACTTAGGGGCTGCCACTGTTCTATATAGTGCTTATTTTTTATTTTATTTATTTATTTTTTTGAGACAGGATCACCCAGGCTGGAGTGCAGTGGTGCGATCTTGGTTCACTGCAGCCTCGATCTCCCAGGCTCAAGCAATCCCCCCCACTGCCTCAGCCTCCGAAGGAGCTGGGACCACAGGCATGCAGCACCACACCTCGCTAATTTTTAAAAAATTTTTGTATAGACAGGATCTTGCCATGTTGCTTAGGCTGGTCTCAAACTCCTGGGCTCAAGTGACCCTTCCACCTCAGCCTCCCAAGGTGCTGGGAGTACAGGCACGAGCCACTGAGCCAGGCCTGGGGCATCATTTATCAGTTAAGTTCTTTAAGGACAGACAGGAACTCTTCCATCTTTTTGTCTTCATAGAAGGGGCTGAATAATTGTAGAATTATTCAATTCTACAATGATAGAACTGAGTATGAATCTACATGCTATAGAATGAACATAAGCATGAGTCAGTGAGTGGGGCCAGATAGCCTGAGGTGACTGTGAACCTGGTCATGTGCACTTTTTTGGAGCCAAGACCTGAAGTCTCTCAAACCCACCTGTTGACTCAGGGGCCCCGAGTTTGTACTGCAGATGTAAATAACTGCAGCCGGACGCTGTGTCTTGGAAGACAGGCCAGTACGTATGTGACCTGAGCTCTGTGTGCTGCCTGGTGTCTGTCCAAGGGCTGGGCGGCCGGGATCCTGTAGTCCCGTGTCAATGGTCACCCACCCAGTGGTTGAGCTAGAAGAATTCACAGGCTGCTTGGCACAAGCAAATTAGGCCGAGAGGCTCCGTCTGGCTTTCAGGAAGCGAGCAAGCTAGTTGCCTCCCTCCATGTGGGTCTCCCTGGCTTCGGCTGCTCGGCCTCCCAGTGCTAGCACCTCTGTGCCCCTTTCCAAGGGCACCAGACAGTAATGTGGTATTGCTACCCTCCTAGAGACACCCAGACCACTCCTACAAGACAGCATGGTCTGCATCAGTGCCCAGACACGAGAGTTTTCGACAGAGTGTGAATTGGCCATGTGGCACTGCTGGCCCAACTGGACCCAGCTTACCCTCTGAGCAGCCTGTGGGGGCTGCAGCTCCCAAATCACTGGATCACGTCTGGCCTAAACAGAACAAACGGGAAAGCCAGAGTAAGACTGCACTTAGATACCAGACTCTGGTCCCGAAACCAGAGTGAAGGTCAGAGGGTTTAGCCTGGTGGCTCTGCTCTGTGCAGCTTCTTCCGCCCTCAAACATGGAGGCGGCAACCCCCAACTGTAAAACCACTGGCTCCAGGGTCACGTTGCATTTCAGCTCAAGACAGTCTGTGGCTCTACATTTGTATCCTGCTCAGCAAAATGACTAAAAAGTGACAACTAGTTGTCAGCGAATGCTCCTCCCAGCATAGGCTGATGACCAGCAGCATCAGTATCACCCAAAGAGTTTGTCAAATTCAGATCCCTGGGCTCTGCCGCCAACCCATTGACTCAGAATCTCTGGGGATGAGCTTCCGCCTGCATTTTCAGGACTCCTATGAAGACCTTGCAAACAGAAAATGTGCTGTGACTCCTGGGGCCAATGGCACGTCAGCTTATTCTTTGAAGAGTGTATTTTCTGACCTGAGTCTCCCAACAGCCACTGGAGGCAGGCAGGGCCAAGATTCATTTATTCATTTGCTCATTCATTGTGCCAACAACCACACACTTGTTGTAGAGCCTGTAGGTGCCAGACACTGGTGAACAAAACACATTCTCTGCCCTCAGGAAGCGGATCAAGACAGCACGCACAAGTAAAGAGATGGAGCAATAACGGGGGCTCTCCTCGCCCTCTTAGTCTGCTTATTTGTCTACGTGGCATCAGTGGCTCCTTAGCACTACATCCTGAATTAGACAAGGATGGGGCGCTGTTTTTTTTGAGACAGAGTCTTGCTCTGTCACCCAGGCTGGAGTGCAGTGGCATGAGCTCTGCTCACCACAACCTCTGCCTCCTGGGTTCAAGCAATTCTCCTGCCTCAGCCTCCCGAATAGCTGGGATTACAGGCACCTGCCACCACACCCAGCTATTTTTTTGTATTTTTAGTAGAGACAGGGTTTCACCATGTTGGCCAGGCTGGTTTCGAACTCCTGACCTCGTGATCCATCCGCCTCGGCCTCCCAAAGTGCTGGGATTACAGGCATAAGCCACCGCACTCGGCCGATGGGGCACTGTTTTAACCAATGTGACGTTTGAGTAGAATCTTCAATGAAGAGAGGAAGGGAGCTAATGCGAATCTGGAGAGTTAGGGGAGAGCTCCCCAGGCAATGGGATCAAGGTTCAAAAACCCTTTCACAGATTAAATGAACTAAATATCAGAAAACCATTCAGAACCAAGCCCTAACTCCCGGCCCCAACCCCACCCACCACCCTCAGAGACCCCAGACATCTCCAGTCAATGCCTCCTTTTTCGCCACATTCTCTCCTGCCCCTTCCCTACTCTGTAATTTCTCAGGGCTGGAGCAGGGTCAGTTTGTCCACTCGGCCCTACAGGCACAGAGCTTCTGGCTTTTGAGTTTTTCCAAAGACCTTCAACATGCTTGAAATAGGCAAACACATTTTTAATCCCCAAATATGAAAAGGAAAAATGCAAGGTCAAAATGTTTAAATGTGTAATTAAATGTCCACAAAGCACAACCTAATGTCAACTTGCTTCAATAATGGTATATTCGTAAACATTTCATTATGTTGGAAAATCATTGTAGGTTAGATTTTCTTTCCCTTCTTTTAAGATAGGGTCTGACTCTGTCACCCAGGCTGGAGTGAAGTGGCACAATCATAGCTCACTGTAACCTGAAGCTCCTGGGGCCTCAAACTCCTTACCCCTTGGCTCAAATGACTCTTGCCTCAGCCTCCCTCATAGCTAGGACTACAGGTGCATGCCACCATGCTTTTTTTTGTTTTGTTTTTAAGACAGTCTCGCTCTGTTGCCAGGCTGGAGTGCAGTGGCGTGATCTCAGCTCACTGCAACCTCCACCTTCTGGGTTTAAGCAATTCTCCTGCCTCAGCCTCCCAAGTAGCTGGGACTACAGGCACACATCATCACCATGCCCAGCTAATTTTTGTATTTTTAGTAGAGACAGGGTTTCACCATGTTGGCCAGGACGGTCTCACTTTCCTGACCTTGTGATCCACCCACCTCAGCCTCCCAAGGTGCTGGGATTATAGGCGTGAGCCACTGCACCCAGCCATTTTTTTTTTTTTTTTTTGTAGAGACAGGGTCTCATCACATTGGCCAGGCTGGTCTTGAACTCCTAGCCTCAAGTGATCAACTGTCTCAGCCTCCCAAAGTGCTAGGATTATGGGAGTGAGCCACCACACCTGGCCTAGAATTTTTTAGTGAGAATTTTTGAGTTGGCTTGAGATTTTCCAAGAAATCATAGCTTATTAAGTCAATGAATCATTGACAACCAAATAATTCCAAATAATTTTTAACCCTTCCCAATAATTTTTGCAATACAATTCTAGGAGTGAAGTATTTAATATGGATGCTATGATACAGATTTGTGAGGACTGTAACAGCCTTGGGCTGCGAGCTGGCATGGCCATGTGCTAAGCTGCAGGAGCACAGCAGTGACAATGACTTCAAGGGAGGCGCAGAGCCTAGGGCCCTAGAAGCCAGGCTCCTTGGGGCTGGGGCAGGAAGTGGCAATGCAGCCAAAGGGCCAGTGCTGTGGACAGACTGAGGGAGCCACCCAGCAAGCAGTGGTCTGTAAGGGGCCCCCAGTCCACCTGCACACCTAAAGAGGAGCAGGGCCAGCCCCCATAAAAGCCACTCCATCCATTGCAAGGAAGTGGTCCTGTACCCTGGGTGGCTGCCCTTCCAGACAGGAAAGAGCACAGGATGGAATGAAAGGTGGGTTCCCAAAGGGCAGGGCGGGGCTTGAGCCCAGGAGAGAGGAAATCAGAGTGGAGGGCACTGCCAAGGTCCCAGGGTCTCCATGGAGACATGGGGATGCCAGAGGGGAGGCTTGACATGGAGAAGGGCTAAATCCGAAGGGTGGTTTGGCTACAATAGGGCCCGTGTAGATCCCTAGTTTGTCCATTTCCCTTGTGGTTGTGTTTGCTGATATTCCCAGTGTCTCACCTGGGGTTCACTGAAAAGTCCCCTGGAAGCATCCTGCCTCTTCTGATCATGCTCATGGACTCAAATGCCCAAGACAAACCTCCCGTACTACCTCGCAAGGTAAGTTACAAGGAAATGCCCCCATTTTCAGTTCATCCACCCTCTAGGTTCTGGGCCTTCTTCAGTTCGGAGAACCAGCTGGGCACAGTGGCTAACACCTGTAACCACAGCACTTTGGGAGGCTGAAGCAGGAGGATCGCTAGAGGGCAGGAGTTTGAGACCAACCTGGCCAACACAGCAAGAACCTGTCTCTACAAAAGTAAAAATAAATTAGCCAGGTGTAGTAGTGCAGTGATGTGTGCCTGCAGTCCCAACTACTTGGGAGGCTGAGGTGGGAGGATTGCTTCAGCCGAGGAGTTTCAAGGCTGCAGTGAGCTATGATCACACCACTGCACTTCAGCCTCAGTGACAGAGAGAGGCCCTGTCTCAAAAACAAACAAACAAACAAACCCAAAAACAAAATCTGCAAGCCCATCCTTCCTACTGCCAAACAGCTTCTGAGGCCTCAGGCTTAACGTTCATGTCTATGTGAATACGCACAGAAGGAGAAGAACTCAGGACACTGCTTTAGAAACCAATGCAACCAGAATGTCAGCATCCAGCTGGGTTTATCCCCTTCTGAGGGGCTTCCTGGGTCCCTCTGTCCCTGTCCCGTCACACTGAGCCCTCCTCTATAAGGGGAATGACCATTAGAGATAGTTTAGTGCTCACAACAAAATACTCATCTGGTTACTGTGCCCCATTTATCCTCTCTGAGTTAGGGAGCTCAGTGGCCAAAAACCAGCTCATACGCTTGATTCCAAATGATTTTGCTGCTTTGAGAAAAAAAAAAAGTCAAACCCATCATTAAGTGTATTTTCAAGAGGCTGGTCTGGAGCTGTTGCCAGAGAGGATTCTAAGCACTGGGAAGGGGAAAGAAAAGGAGGCAGAAACAATCAAGGAGGAGGAGAAGGTGGAGGAAGAGGTGAAGGCGGCTGTGACACTGACTGCCATTTCCCAGAGGGCTCCACTGAAGGTGTAAATTCCAGGACATTAACTAAGAGATCACAGCCCAGGGTCTGGCCATTCATTCATTCATTCATTCACAATATTTATTAGATACCTCAAAGTTCTGGACACCGTTCTGGCAGGGAGAATGAGGTCCCTGACCTCAGGGAGCTTTTATTCCAGTGGAAGAGACAGGTGATTATATTATATAATACTATGTAAATAATTTAAAAGTACTTTGTGATATAGGAATACGTTTATGTGTGGTATGCATCTACACACACATATGCAGACACACTGCTCATAGGCACCTCTGTGGCCAGGGCCCTGCTGAGTACTGGCTGCTGAAGACACACACACACACACACACACAGACACGACTCTTCCTTTCTGGAACACCCTAATGCAAAATAGGATGCAGCAACCTTGTTCGTGCAGCAGACAGAAAGCACGCCAGATATTTGAGAGCACCTAGGCTTGTCCAAGTCACACCAATGATTGGACCACAGGAAGGTCCTGCTCCCAATCAGAAGGACCTGTCACACCTCCACCTCTCTGGCACTCTCAGGGACCCCCTCCAAGGGCACCAGAGCCTTGTGCAGCAAGGAAATGTGGAGCTGAGCAGGGTCTGTCTGTCACCAGCAAAGCAGATGATGGCTCAGAACACCCTGAGCTATGCTCTGCCTTTCCCTGTAAAACGTGACCACATCTTACCATCACACAAAGTCTGTCTTCCCTAACAGTATTACGTTTCCTCTCATTCCCTCAGCTCTTCATTTTCCCTTTTGCCATCAAAAAACATGCTGTCATTTAAGGACTTTCAGATAAACTGTTTGATTTCATGTCACATGCCTGGTAAGGCTTCTGTTTTGTTTGCTCCTAAAGGTTTCCCAGCCACACAGTGGGAATCAGGGTGGTAGAGTGGTTAAGGGCACTGTTCTACAGTCAGACGGCACTAGGTTCAAATCCTGATTTCCCACTTGTGAGAAGTCACGCAACTCTGTGTGTATTTCTTTATCTGTAAAATGAGACACTAGTTCCTAATGCAAAGAGTGGTTTAAAAGATTAAATGAGATCCTGCATATAAAGCACTTAGTACTCAGCCAGTACTGAGTAAGCACCCTCTAAGTGCAGTAGAATTACGAATTCTGGCTCGGTGTGGTGGCTCACACCTGTAATTCCAGCACTTTGGGAGGCCGAGACAGGAAGATTGCTTGAGCCTAGATGTTTGAGATCTCCCTGGCCAACATGGGGAGACCCTGTCTCTACAAAAAAACGCAAAACTTAGCCAGGTGTGGTGGTGTATGTCTGTGGTCATGTCACTGACTCCAGCCCTCCAGTCTAGGTGACAGAGCAAGACCCTGTAAAAAAAAAAAAAAAAGAAAAGAAAAAGAAAGAAAAGGAAGGAAGGAAGGAAGGAAGGAAAGAAATTCCCAGAACTGGGTGGGATGTCATGCCTATAGTCCCAGCTACTTAGGAGGCTGAGAAAGAGGGTAGCTTGAGGCCAGGAGTTCAAGGCCAGCCTGGGCAATATAGCAAGACCCCCATTTCAAAAAAATAAATTAAAATAAAGAAAGAATTCCCAGAAAGTTGTCTCTTGAGTTCTTCCACTTTGGGATGCAGCTTGACCATGACAGGGCATGGAAGCTTCCAAACGCACTGCAGCCCCAGTCATGGACAGGCCACCTTCTTGCAGTGGCACAGCAGTGTCTTGCTAATGTTATATCTCCAGGGCAGTGTTTTCCAACCGATAGTCCCTAAAGTCCAGTTCCATGGGATTCCACAGGTATCATGGCCCTCCTCTCCTTCCCTCCTCCCCAGTCCCCACAAAGTACCATGGCCAAATAAATAAGGAAACACTGGGGAACAAATCAAATAGGTTTCTAGACTGCAGTCTCAGAACCTTTAATACATTGCTTGACTGGGCCGTGGAGTATTCAGATATTTGGCCAAACATTATTCTGGGTGTTTCCATGAGGGTGTTTTTGGATGAGATTAACATTGAAATCAGCAAATTAAGTAAAGTCGATTGCCCTCCACAATCATCCAATCAGCTAAAGGCCTGAATCAAACAAAAAGGCAGACCCTCTCCCAAGAGAAAGAAAATTCTTCCTGCCCAATGGCCTTCAAACTGAGACATCAGCTTTCTCCTACCTTTGCACTCAAACTGAAATACTGGGTCTTCCTGGGTCTCAAGCCTGCCTGCCTTTGGACGAGAACTACACTGTCAGCTCTCCTGGGTCTCCAGCTTGCTGACTTACCCTGCAGATGTAGGGACTTGTCGGCTTCCATAATCATGTAAGCTAATTCCTTATAATAAATCTCTTTATATACATAAATAAAGGATATACACACACACAGTCATGCGTTGCTTAATAACATAATGGATTGTTACGAGATTTCATCACTGGAACATCCTAGAGTGTGCTTACACAGACCTAGATGGTATAGCCTGCTACACTCCTGGGCTGTACGGCAAAGCCTATTGCTCCCAGGCCACAAACCTGCGCAGCATGTGACTGCACTAAATACTGTAGGCAACTGTAACACAATGGTATGTGTATATCTACACAAAGATAAGGTACAGTAAAAAATGCAGTATTATAATCTTACGAGACCACATCATATACGTGGCCCATCATTGACCAAAATGTCATTATGTGGCACATGACTATATGTCGTACTGGTTTTTTGGAGGCTGTTTCCCCTGAGAGCATCTTGCAATACTGAAGTTCTACGAATGCTCAAGGAAAGCTGTAGCTGAAGGTCAGAATCTAAGAGGAGGCCGCCGCTCCCCACCCACTGCCCAAAAATTGGGGCTACCACCAGCTGGGTAACACTGGGGTGCTCCCTGAAGTACTCTATCCCCACGGTCCCCATTCATCATGGTGTCTTTCATCTGAAGTCTTCCAGGCTGTAAAGACCATCCAGCATGGGGGATTCCAGAAGGCTCACTCTTTCATGAATGACAATTCCCAGTCTGTTTCCGGCTTCCTCTTTTGTTCCCTTTTCCTACGACACAAGATGTTTGTGCCTTTTCTCCTCTCAACCCTCCCCGTGTGAATATTGAACAGCGTAGGGCTCAGCAGTGGCCTGGGCCAGAGCTGTGACTACCATACCCAGGGTAAAAGGGTAAAAGGAGTCCTTCTTCTCACACCTGTGCCTGGCAACTCCCCCGCAGGAGGCCAGAGCCCAGAGCACAATCAGGGGAGAGCCAGAGGACAGTGCTCTCAGTGCTGCTCAAACCAGAGGAGAAATCTGGCATCTCTGGACCTTAGAACCAGCTGCCCTCTGCACAGCGCAGAAGAGCAGAGCACCGCGGGGGAAGAGAAAATTCCTGGGCTGGATGGAGCCCCACCCATAGGGGCCTGCAGGTTGGATGATAATGGATATAAACAATTGTTTCTGTGTCTTCACTTTCTGTCCCCAGGTTCCCTACAGAGACTTAAGGCCCAGCCTGAGGACACCTGGTTTTGTTTCTGGGTTCTAGGCCAGTGATTCCCATCTTCCAACCACACAGGATAATTCCCCATACACTACCATCCAAACTGGGACCAGTACAAGGTTGACTCTATTTGTGAAGTGAGAACATAAAACATGGGAAAAGGTAACCTAGTACAACCATCATGTTATAAAAGAAAAACTATTTTCACATCCCAAATGAGGAAGACCCTAACCCGAGAAAAAAGGACAGACTTCAACAGAAGTGAGTCCTTTTGGAAGGCTCCTGGCTGTTGTCCTTTCCTCATTTTGTTCAAATCTGCAACAGTCTTTAGACTGAAGTCCATCTGCCACTATTCAGAGTTCTCTGCCCTGTGCTCTTTCTCCCCAAATTGTGTTCTCAGCTTGCTATTTTCTTATTCAAAACTTCTAAATCTCTACCTTTCCCAGAATGGCTTCTTTAGAAGTTTTCCCAGAAGGAAAATGTCAAGGGATGGGAGTACACAAAGTACCCACTTGAAGGGCTCCTGCTGCCAGGCTAATTCTCAAGAGCAGACGAGGTACCGGGAGCAGGAGGGGGGTGCATGTCCGTCCTCCCCTCTGTCCCCAGCTAGACTCTTGCAAGCTCTGGCTAATTCGAACCTCCCAGCCAAAGCAGCGTGGGTTCTGTTGGGTAATTTGCAGGTTTGTCTGGGAAGATGAGAAAGGTATAGGCATCTTGCTGGGCCATTATTTATTCTGCATGGATCAGGGACTGAGCCTGACCTGAGATGGCCACAATTACCCCAGTTCCTCTGGACACCTATGTGACCTCCCACAGAGTTTGCTCCTCGAAATGGCAGCAGCTGGTCAGGAGCAGCGGGGTGTGACTGTGAAGTCAGGAGACCAATTGTGACCAACCGATATTTATACACCCCAGTGAGTGCTGTCCCCTTCCTCATGGTCACCATGGTCACCTTGGGCATCTCTTCCCAGTTCCCAGTGATGCTGGCTTTGGTCAAAGCATTTTTGGAGCTCCTCTTGGGAGCTGCCTTTAAGGCCAGATTATCTGAGAAATAGAGTCACATTCTCACTTTCTTTGTAATCAAAAATCGCTTTGCTCAGCTCCCCTAGACTTGCCTCCAAATGACCTTGTCTTCCTTAAACATTTAATCTGCCTCCAGTGGAAGAAGACTTGCCATCAGTGAGCATATTCAAAGGGGACGATGAGGGCTCTGAGGGCATAATGAGGAGGAATGAGTGGCGGGGGCATTACTGGGAAGCCTCCCAGGGTACACATCCAACCTGTGTTGGCTACCGATTTCACCTAGCCTGGCATGGACCCAGGGAGTTGGGGTTCTCTTATCCTCATTAGGCAGACAAGAACATGAAGGCTCAGAGGCTAAGTGGCTTGTCTGAAGATCACAGAGCAATACCACCTCAGCTTCCTGAAGTGCTGAGATTACAGGCATAAGCCACTGTGCCCATCCTGTATTATTATTTTTGAAAAATAGAGACGAGGTCTTGCTACGTTGCCCAGGCTGATCTCGAACTCCTGGGCTCAAGCAATCCTCCTGCTTTGGCCTCCCAAAGTGCTGTGATTAGAGGCATGAGCCACCAAGCCTGGCCTGCCCCCAAATTATTTTGTCCCAATTTTTGCCCAAATTTTGTCCAAAATCTATTTTGGAATTACTTAAAAGCCAGCAAGAAAATATGAATCTGTGACTGAAGCTGAGATTCCTAGGGTAAGGTCAAATGCCACACATCACTGACACCTCGGGTGGGGTACCTGGCACTTCGGCTGTTTTGTATGGGCAGGATCAGAGGGCAGAGAAGAAAGTCAGAGCTGGTCACGCCGGGAGGTTCTGCTGCCCAGACTAGCCCTGGGGGACTGGCCTGCTGGGTGCCATGAATAGGGTCTTGGCTGCTGGGGGGTCCTGGGTCACCTCTGCAAGCCCCCTCCCAAGGCATCTGAAAGATGGGGGTGCTCAGGCCCCACAGGCAGCCTCTGGAAATGCAAATCTATCTGCGACCTGAATCCAAAGGCCCTGCCAAAGGAATAACAATGAGAAATGTCACCAGAGGCACTCTCTTTGATGTGTCCCGACCTAGGGAATTGGTGTCAGAAGACACACAGAAAAGCCAAATGGTATTTTCCAGGGTCATGGTCCACCATGGAGTGAAGCGCAGGGCCCCTTTCATGTCCTTTCCTGGACATGAGGCCGCAGAGACACAAGATTAATGGCTTCCTGGGCAGGTGAGCCACCACCCACTCAGCCAGCCACGATCCTCCAGTGACTCCCTCGGCCTGGCTCCGTGAGTCATGAAGTGGAGAGAGAATCCGGCGGTGAGGCAGAGCCCGGCTGCTGCATCTACCGCCGGCACTGGCTTCGGGAGTTGGGCCTCCGGGCTAAGCCCGTCTGGGTCTGTGCTGCTGCAGACAGAGGCACAGGCTTGGTGGGTCATGCACTGCAGGGAACCCTGGGAGCAGGTGGGCAGGGAGCTGGAGCAGGGACAGAACCCTGTTCTAGAGGTCTGTCTGTCCAGACCTGCATGTTTTCATAAGGATCCCTTGTATCTCAGCGTTTTTCTTGGGAAGGTTTATTAGTTTGCTGGCTTGTTTGTTCACACTTGATTCCCTTAACTTACACATTAAAATTGTTTTCATTATAGAATATGTACATACAGTCAAAAGAGTCAAAGCTAAAAGCAAAAATCTCTCACAATACCGGGATTCCTAAGTCCATTCCCTGCAGCTAACTCATAGGAGTTTTTTGATATCTCCTTCCACAAGTTTCAGAAGCACATGCCCAGCATTTGGAGGTTAAAAAGCCATAAATGTGAGTTTACTCTATCTACTGTTCAGCTACTTGTCTTTTATTTTTACTCCATTCTGTGTTGCCTGTATTTTCTTTTTCCTTTTTCTTTTTTGAACTGGAGTCTCACTCTGTACCCCAGGCTGGAGAGCAGTGGCGTGATCTCGGCTCACTGCAACCTCCGCCTCCCTGGTCCCGGTTCAAGCAATTCTCCTACCTCAGCCTCCTAAGTAGCTGGGATTACAGGCACGAGCCACCATGCCCAGCTAACTTTTGTATTTATTAGTAGAAATGGGGTTTCACCATGTTGGCCACTCTGGTCTTGAACTCCTGACCTTGTAATCCGCCCACCTTGGCCTCCCAAAGTGCTGGGATTACAGGCATGAGCCACCACACCCAGGAATTGCCCGTGTTTTCATCTCAGTCCACATGAACCTATGAAAGCCTCTTTTTAACGCCAAAACATTTCTCAACACCACCCCCGCCCATATCCTAATCTTGGTACTTTTAGTCTTCATTAGGTGGAAAACTATATAATAAACTCCTAATTATGTAATACTTTAAAATGAATTTATAATTTTCTTTCGAATGACCATGGCCGTGTTTACAGAGAATGCTTGCGGCATGTCTGGCTTAGCGAGGCTTGATCCCTGCATAAAAGCATTTTGCAGGCATTATTGTATTAAATCCTTCTGCAACCCTGTAAGGGAAGGATTTTCATTCCCGCTTTTCAGATGAGGCCAGCGTGCACAGGGAAGTTAGGTGACTCACCCCAGGGTACACAGCAAGGGAGAGCTGAATTGTCGGCTGAATTCACACTTGTCTGACATCAACGGTCCTGCTTGCTCTGCCACACCACACAGGGGCTTTTTTTTTTTTTTTTTTTTTTTTTTTGACAGAGTCTCACTCTGTCACCCAGGCTGGAGTGCAGTAGCATGATCCTGGCTCACTGCAACCTCCACCTCTGGGTTCAAGCGATTCTCCTGCCTCTGCCTCCAGAGTAGCTGGGATGACAGGCATGCACCACTACGCCAGCTAATTTTGTTGTTGTTGTTGTATTTTTGGTAGAGATGGGGTTTCACCATGTTGGCCAGGCTGGTCTCCAACTCCTGACCTCAGGTAATCCGCCCGCCTCGGCCTTGCCAAGTGCTGGGATTACAGGCGTGAGCCACTGTGCCCAGCCGGGGCTGTCTATTTCTTGACGTTCTTCCAGTGTGGGCTGTGAGTCAGGAGGGACTCCTTCCTCCACACGCCCTGCTGCAGCCCTGGAGAGCCAGCAGTGTTCACGCCCATGGTAATATTGCCACACCCTCAAGTGATCTCAGACCACAGATGGCCACTCAGGTACTGACCTTGGACACAGGCTGGAGAGGCTGGGATGTTGCCTGGCAGCAGGGCGATGCGTTCCTATTTCTGTGCCAGCCATGGAATGAGGCCCCGGGAAGGCCACCATGAGGTGGACGGTGCACATGGCTTAATTCTCAGGTAGCTCTTACCTCTCCATCGCCTCCTCCCACTGGGCGAGGGGCTGACTGTCTGAAACCGAGAGCTCCTACTGAGGTCACTCAGGGCAGAGAACCACCTAAAGCGATGGCCCAGGGAGAGAAGGGAGGTGACCAATGACCCACATAGGGAGACGGATGGCAGTGGAACCTGCGGAGGAGGCCACCTTGCCCGGACGACCAGCTCATCTTCCCTCTGACCAGTTTCCCTCTATCAAAATTCTTTTGGTCTTTTAATTTTCTCACATGGGAATGGTTCGAGTCAGTCTGTCTAGCCCTCCTCTGGCTCTGCGTGACTCCTACAATCTCCTCGCCCTGCCTGGCCTGGGGTGGGTGTGCAGTGACACTGGCACAGTCACATCAGCAACCTGCACTGCCTGGCCCAAGGCTTGCCATTCAGGTACTCAGAACCCCAAGGTCAAAGTTGTCCTTAATGCAGCTAACAGCAAACAATTTGCATCCAATAAGACGTAAGGCGGCTCTGGGGAAAGGTCAAGAGGCCAAGTCCTGGGTTTCCTTCTGCACCTGAGCTGCAGAACTGGAGCCAAGGCCCTCATCAGCTCAAGGCATCAGTTTTCTCATCTGTAAAATGAGGGCACTGGAGCCAATGAGACTCTTGGGTCCCTCCCAGCCCCCCACAGGCTGCGTCCTCTCTCTGGGGAGTAGGGTACCAGCCATACGAGGTGCTCAAGGGATACCAGGTAAATCTTTAGTACAAAAGGCCTGGAAAGAGAGAAGGAGGCGAAACATATGAGTATCCACAAGAAGCACTTAGCACAGCACCTGGCTCATAGTGGGCAGTCAGCAGGGGTCAGCAAATATTACTACTGTCACGAGCATCAGCAAAGAGTAAAATACGGGGAAACTGGCCTAGGATGACAGAGGCAGGGATACAGGGCTAGAAAGAAAGTAGGATGGGGAAAAGAAAAGAGCCCAGCATCAGAGAGAAGCTGGTTTTGCCTGGAGTGGCCAAGTCTACCTGTCACAGGCACAATCTCTGGTCTCAGCTACATGGCTAGGAGCTAGAAGTACTAAAGCCAGAATCCAAAGTGTTCTAGGCTGGGCACAGTGGCTCACGCCTGTAATACCAGCACTTTGGGAGGCTGAAGAGCAGATCACCCTGAGGTCAGTAGTTCGAGGCCAGCCCAGCCAATGTGGCAAAACTCTACTAAAAATAAAAAATAAAATTAGCCAGGTGTGTTGGTGCATGCCTGTAATCCCAGCTACCTGGGAGGCTGAGACAGGAGAATCACTTGGAACTGGGAGGTGAAGGTTGCAGTGAGTTGAGATCATGCCACCGCACTCCAGCCTGGGTAACAGAGCGAGACTGTCTCAAAAAAAATGAATCCAAAGTGTTCTTACTGAGAAGACTGCAGCCATGGAGTCTGTTGCCTTAGCCAGCCTGGGGACCCCAGGTCCTCCTGCCCGCATAAAACGCCTCTGATTCAAGTCTTGCAGGCATCTGCTGGACATGGCATCTGCTTGGAAATACTTGCAGTTGCCCGCACCTGGCCACATTCCCCCACCTGGGCACGGTCCAGGGGACCTTTCTCCTGGCTGCCGGGGCCTCTGTTTTCTGTGACTGCTTTGATCCCAGGTAATGCTTTTTTCTTTGCAGTGAAGGTATTTCACGCAAGGTCTTTATGTCAGAAAATGTAAAATGTTTAAGATAAAATACACCTATAGACCAAAAAACGAGATCCATTGCCAGACCACATGTGACTATTTTTATTACTATCGTTACCATGCAAAAGTAGCTGGCACAGAGGAAAGACGCAGGAGGTTGGAAAGGCAGGGAGAGGAGTGTTGTAAGCGAGGTGGTGGCCAAGACTGCACGTAGGGGCGTCTGCCGGAGCTATGGTGGGAGCACCTCCCAGGGGGATCCGTCTCTAGGGAGGGCCCATCCAGTTTCCAACTGTTGCCTCACATTAGGCCTACAGGGTCTCCTGTGAGCACTCTCCCGGCCAGGCATAGGGCTGGGTGGTCAAAGAATATGCGAGGGAGAGAAAACTGCAAACCCAAACCTAGGAGTGTTAGATCCTGGCTACAGCACCTCACAGACCAAATCAGGCCTCCCTCTGCGCTATGCCCCAAAGGCTTTGCACTGGCAACTGACCTCCGGTGCCTCCCTGCCCCACATGCCCACACAGAGGTCCTCCCAGGGCTGGCCACAGGCCCTGGGTTCCAGCTCTAATATGTGGACCACCCCCAAGTGGCTGTTCTCTGTGAAGGCCAATGGCCACAGGGCCACTGACCCAGGGAGCAGCAATGAGGGGGACTGCGCTTCCTTCCCTCTTCCTTGTGCTTTCTTGGCAAATGGAAGCACTTCTCTCGGCAGTCTTGGACAGATCCCAACACTGGCTCTTCCAGAGGCCCTGACCCTCTCCACAGCCATCCTGGGATGAGGCCCTGGTGGCAGCCTCTTTCAGGGCCTGCGCTCCCCTTTCCTGAGCCCAGGGTCAGCTGAGCAGTTCAGCCTGAGACCACCTTCACGTGTTGGGAAAAAGCATCAGGAGGGTTGGCCTGGAAAGACCGAGGTCTGCGATAGAAACAGTGGGTTTTCTGGGCCCCTGGAATTCTGAGTTATTTCAGGCAGACAGGCTTGGACGTGCATCCTGGCTCTTCAAGTGGATCCTCTGCGCCACCTTGGGCTGTTCCTCAGCTCCTCTGGACCTCTGTAAAGTGGGGGACAGGACTCCCTACTTAGGTATTACTGTAAAGATTAAAGACATCAAATGCTAAAACAGCAGCTTCCTTCCCCCTCCAAGTTGATCAATTCCAGCACTCCCCAGAATCTATTCACAGAGGCCCTTAGAGCCCAGGGACCCCGTGACACTGTTTCTGGGATGTGCCCCTGCCTGCCAGGGCCACTGGCTTACTCACACCCACACACCACCCTGCATCTTGAGTCTGGGGACACAGGGCCGCAGCGTCTCTGCTTCCAGGGGCATCCTGAAATATCAGCAGCCAGAGCCAGGCCTGGAGGCCCCTCCCCACCGAGGGCCTGCTGAGAGCCATGGGGGACCCGGTAAGTACTGCAGTTACACAGAACAGAAAACCTTCTGAAAAGCTATCACGCTCTAAATGCAGGCTGCAGGGATGGTGCCGGCAGTGGCAGAAAGAAACACGGAGTTCTTTAGAGAATGCAGGCACAGGTTAGACCGGAAGTTGCTCCCAATGAATGAGCTGGAGCCTAATGGGGTGGTTCCTCAGCCCCCTCTAGGCCTTCGACCCCTTGGACTTACCCCCATACCCCAGTGATGTGTGCCTTGTTGTGAATTAGAAAACCTAGGTTCAGACCCCACCCACTTCCTCAACCAGGCACTCTTGGACAGTGAGCAACCTGTACAACTGAACAGGTAACCCACCAGCGGTTCATCCCATAGCATAAATTTTCTCAAAATGTATCTAAGCTTCCACCTCATGCTTGCGGAAGGCTCCGCCATGACTGACCCTGTGCTGCAGACGAATCAGAACCAGAGGGGCTCTTTAGGAGCTCAGGGTACAGTGAAAGACTTGCACAGCGAGGTGGGAAGGAAGGGCTTAACTCTCAAGGCTGCCTTCTCCTCAGGAAGGCCACTCCCAAGGGCATTTGTCTACAGACCAGGAGTACAAAGAACAGAAGGAGACCCCAGCAATGAGATGCAGCTTCTGGCCTGTCCGGTGTGCAGGTGTAGCCATTGCTGGGGTCTGTGGGCTCATAGTCCACTTACCACTGGAAATGAGCCGGCCTGGGAACTGTGTGTATCTGAGTCACTGAGCTGCCCCTCCTGATGGCAAAGGTCTGAACCTGAAGCATTTTCCAGGTAACCGCCGATGCAAATCCCCACTGCAGCGGCCCGTGTTGGCTGGGACCCGGGGGAACGTGCTGCGGAAGAATCTAGAAGAGCCCAAACCCACTCTGGCTCTTTTCAGCCTCTGCTGTCCTGGGGGCTGCAGACCAAATCCTCTTACCTTCCCGCTTTCCTGTAGCATCCCAAGAAACCACAACGCAGCCCATGTCACCGCAACTCAAGTGTGTGCCTCAACTTGGGATTGGCCAGGAATAGTCTCCCCCACTCTCAAAGACCCCTGCCTTCATGGACGTGACCGCACAGCCCCGCATTTCTCTGGAGGGCAGCTGCCTCCTCGCAGGGTCCTGGGGCCCCGCCGTCGCCACACGCAGAGCCTCCCTTCACGCTGCAGCTCGGCTCTTCTTGGCATCTGCTCCATTCCTCGCCTGACCTCACCTGGGCCTGCCTCACCTGTTCAACCGTGTGGTGCTGCTGTGGCCTCACTTCCTCATAGGGCCTGGGGCACAATCCTCTCATGCCCGGAGGCTGAAGCATACCTCTCCATCAGGGCCTTTCCCCTT
Organism: Ateles fusciceps; assembly: GCA_036589455.1. NCBI lineage: Eukaryota > Metazoa > Chordata > Mammalia > Primates > Atelidae > Ateles > Ateles fusciceps. Next base: position 8,890,440 of record JAZHEH010000228.1, on the reverse strand, counting down.
GGAAAATTCATGGGTTTTACTTCCTGCACTTAGCTCCTCAAGTTAAACCCCATGCCCAGGGGTCCTATAGGGAAAATACATTAACCTTACGCTCCAGAAATAAAACTCATATTCCTCTACCTGGGACGTTGTCTGTTTCCATAGAATTTGGATAAGACCATGACTGGAGCAATGAGAAGAAATGCTAAAAAGAGCTAATATTTAATGAGCACCTACTGTGTACCAGTTTCTGCTTTAAGTACCTTATGTTTATCAACTTTGTTTTTGTTTTTGCTTTTTTTGAGACTGAGTCTCGCTCTATTGCCCAGGCTGGAGTACAGTGGCACGATCTCAGCTCACTGCAATCTCTGCCTCCCAGGTTCAACAGATCCTACTGCCTCAGCCTCCCAAGTGGGTGGGATTACAGGCACCCATCCACACCCACCTAACTTTTGTATTTTTCGTTGTATTTTTCCTGCAGACGGGGTTTCACCATGTTAGCCAGGCTGGTCTCGAACTCCTGACCTCAAATGATCCACCCACCTTGGCTTCCCAAAGTGCTGGGATTACAGGCATGAGCCACCGTGCCTGGCCATGTTTCAACTTTTATTCTTTACAGAAATCCAACATCGAAGATCACAGCAGAAAAGGAATCTGAGACACAGAGAGATTAAGTCATTTATCTGGGTCACAGAGCCGGGATGTGACGGAGCCAGGCAGTGGCGTGGTAATAAATGTTTAACAACCAGCTGGGGGAAGGATGGTAGCATTTGCCAGTTTCCGCGGTTGTAAATGCTCGCATCATGTCCGCTCTCAAGCTTCCAGCATGTGATCACGGAATGCAGGCTTGGGAAGAGACAGGACGCAGCTCAGTATTACATGGTTTTTCCACCATACATTAGGTATAAATTGATTGCAAGAACGCAAAGTGAAATGTACTAAGATATGAGGAAGTGATGAGTGGTATCTAGTACTCTTGTTTTTAATAAATGTATTTAATTATAAGTCTATACCATTTAATTTTTAATAATGATTGTGTTTGACCATCAGCCCACAAAAATACTGAAAATTTAATGATGGGCTCTCCTGAGCTGGCTTGAGCTTGTTCCAGCACACTACTGGGACCAGGATTTCAACTCAGTCTGGAGCTAGGATTTTCCCTCCTAACCACAGCACTACACTGCCTCCCAGAAGGATGTAATGCTCCCCCTAGCCAGAGCTGCCTCCATGGCTCAACCAGGGCCAAAGATGTGGCAGAACCCGTGCTCTCCTGGTTACCTCTTCCCAGGGCCTTCTTTCTCCCAAGGGTTCCCTTTTATCTACTTCCAATCCCCCAGGTTAGCTCGGCCAACATTTATTAAACACCTACTCTGTCCCACTGGGGACACAGAGATGAGCTGGGACTCTAGTACCTCACGATCTAGGAGAAAACATAAGCAAATATTCAAATCCAACAGATCGTAAGCCAGTCAGGGCATGAGACAGAGAACAGCTGCAAGGAGAGAGAGACTAACTCTCCCAGGGAGAGGTCAGGGATGCTTCACACAGAGGGGGGATACCCAGGCAGGGTTTTAAAGGATAAATAGAAGTTTGCCAAGAAGACGAGGGTGGGGGAAGCAAAATAAGAAGGACTAGATCTGAGGTGTATACATAGGCAAAAGTTTCCCAGATGTGGGAGGGGCCTCCACAAGGAAGAGCAGGAGGGAAGAACTAAGATACGCTCCATATCTTGGCTTGGGTGCGTCCCCTGCCTGAAGAGACATGAGCAGAAGCAGGTTTGGAGTGTGATGCTGTCTTTGATTTTGCACGTGGTACCTGTGGGAATCCAAGACGGGCACCAAGGGAGGGCACTGAGACTTAGACTTGAGAACCACTAGAGAATGGGCGATAGAAAAACGATGGGAAGCCATGGCACAGGAGAAAATGCAGGCTGAGAAGAGGGAAGTCAGCTTCCAGATATGTTTTTGACAGACTCCAGAAGAGGCATGGAGGGGGTCAGACGACTGGGTGGCCTCCAGAGGCTGGCCGTGGGTGCTTAGAGGATGACGTCAGGAAGATCAAAAGTTCCTTTCTACAGCCTTCTCCTGTGCCAAGGACAAGGATGGAAGCCGAGCTGGGGGATGAGAGATCTGACTCTGTGCAGCAATTCTTCCACCTTATTTTTTAGAACCAAGACATGGGTCTTGGTCTTTTCCCCTTCCATCTCCACTTTAAACATTATCCAAGTGTTAGATCCACACAGCTAAGATGGGGTGTTCTGAAGGCAGGAGTTAGAAAGCTGAAATTCTAGATGCAATGAGAGACACTAACTCATTATGGAAGTGAGGAGTGCAGGTACACAGCCAGAAAAATCCCGGCTTTCTCAGCTGTGTGACCTTCAGAAAATGACTTAACCTCTCTGTACCTCAGTTTCTTTACCTATGAAATGGGAGATGGTACTAATACCTACTTCCTAGAGTTGTTGTGAGGAAATGATGGTTTCATACGTGAAATATGCTTAGGACAAAGCCTGGCACACAGTAAATGATTAATAAATGTCAATTACTGCAACTATTACTATTACAATCACCCATCTCTAGCCTTACACTTTATGTTTATCCCCTCCTATCCCCCCTCCGAAACTTTTCTTACACCAAATCCTAAAATGATCCCCCCAGAGAATTAGTTGGCTTGGAGAAGAGCATCTGAACACCAGTATTCGGCTCTGAAAATGGTGCTGGCTGCACAGCTTCTGCCTGTTCAGCAGCTGGAGGGCATTCCTCAGACCAAATGAGACCTGAGCACTTTCCAGCCCATCTGGAGGTCAGGCAAGCCACAGAGGCAGTGAGTGTGTCTTGCGTAGGTGTGCATGCATGCATGCATGCCAGGGCTTGGGGGGGGCATACCACACTACAAGGCAGCTGCAGTGCTAAATTGCATGGAGCACGGCTTGGAAAGATGAAAACCAGAGCTGCTTTCTAAAGCCAGGGTCCTGAGCTCACTCCTGTGCTTCTGAAGGCTCACCCCCTGGGATTCTCCATACTCCTTCCCCACCAAGGGAAGGCTCTGTTGCAAAACTGTCACCCACGGGGTGCAGTGCCAGTGAGTGCCTGTAGGGGGCTCTAGAGTTCTTCCATTTCCTGTACCCTGGGCTGTGAGGGCACCAGGCTTAAAACAATGGTTGTGTTCACCAGGGCTGTGCAACTGTGCTGTTCATAGAAGTGAATGAAGGGAAGCTGGGGTCTGCTGGTGCCCTGTTGATGAACCCCGGTTCATCCATGCTCTCAACTGGCTCTGCTTCAGGTTTGGAGCCCTAAACCTCCGTGCTCCACTACCTAACACTGATTTGGGCGGCTTTCCCTCAGCCCTCCTGGGAAACCCTCCCAAGGGTGAGTCTCCTGTCCTTGTGTGGGGAGGTAGGGAGAGGTTGCTGCTTTGGCCTCCAAGGTGGGGCCAGGGCAGCTTCCCATTTCCCGGGTCTTGGGTTCTGGCAGTCCAGCACCCCAGCCCATTTGTCAGGGAAACATCAGGTTCCCAAAAAGACTTGACCCTGTACCTCTCTAAGGCAAAATTCAATAGTCCTGGGTGCTGTTAGGAGACCTCATTCAGCAGATTTATTTACTTAATTGTAACTCTATCAATATATCTGGTTGACAGAACTCACCCACTGATTTATCTAAGGGTGTGGTGAGACTAACAAGTTCATATTGGCAAAATGTTAAAGATGGTCATTTGGAGGCCAAGGTGGGTGGATCACCTGAGGTCAGGAGTTTGAGACCAGCCTGGCCAACATGGTGAAATCCTGTCTCTACTAAAAATAAAAAATTAGCCGGGTGTGGCGGTACACGCCTGTAGTCCCAGCTACTTAGAGGCTGAGGCAGGAGAATCGCTTGAACCTAGGAGGCAGAGGTTGCAGTGAGCCGAGATCGTGCCACTGCACTCTAGCCTGGGCGACAGAGTGAGACTCCATCTCAAAAAAAAAAAAAAAAAAAATTGAAAAAACTGAACACAGAATCAATCTTTGGGGCTTGGTCAAAAGCAGGGGAAAAAAAGGGTGATGTGTTTCTTAATCACACTGATTTAAGAAAAACAGTCATGGGTAGGTAGGGTTGCCAGATTTAACAAATATTGCATGGGATTTACTTACACAAAAAAAGATACTCGCATTTATCTAAAATTCAAATTTAACTTGGTATCCTGTATTTTACTGGACAACCCTACCCAGGAGACTGAGAATATATGGATTCATTCAGAGGAAAATTTCCTATTCATCCTCTCCACCCCAAGTTGTAATTCCTTCTTTAATCCCCTTGTGTATGTAAATACAGAAACCCAAGCCATATTGATCACATTGAACAAAGTAGTCAGTTCAAGCACCCTAACCTTACTGCTAGGGAAGACTGTAATTGTGAGATTATGTCAAAGGAAGAAAAAGTAATGTCCAAATGATAACATCAAAAAATTAATAACACTGGACATTTAATGCACACCTACTATGTGCCCGGTGCTTGTCATCTCACTAAATCTTCAAAACAACCCTGGGAGGTAGTTACTATTAGTGGAAACTGAAAAGAGAATCTACACATCTAATTTCTGTAGTTCTGGGAGAAGCATGTAAATTTCTGGTCAATTACTTCCTGAGAAAGAAAGGGGAGGGAAATCAAGAAGAATTCCATCCCATCAACAAATGGTCTTATTCATAATGCAAGGCCAGTTCGGTTGCTATTTGGTTATATGCCACTTACACAGGAAACTGTCTTAATTTCAGTGAATTATCACTGGCTTGGAGTATGGGATGGTGGGAGAGTAGTGGGTGGGAACCCCGTAACAATCAGCAGTAAGCCGGCTTTGCAACTGAGGAAGATGTGTTATATTTGGGATAATCAACAGCTCATTTGCCGTAAATAAAGGCACGCTCAAGTCACCTCCAAACACTTGGTAACAGTGACACACAGATTCCAAATGTTCTTTGTAAGAAAAAACACCCTTTCTCCTAATCCTTCTTAACCTCAACAAGACTGATTGGTTTTTATTATTCATGAATTAATTTTTTACTCAGGGTCCAACAAGGGAATTGAAGCTATAAAATTTCTCACCGATTGAGAGAGGAAAGCAGATCTCAACCTGAGCAGCACAGCCAAAGCCTTGCTTGCATTCCTTGGGGGTGGAATGTTTTGTTTGTTAAATCAGTTAATAATCAATTAATAATCCAAAGCTTTGGGGTTTTGTTGTTTTCTTTTCCTGAGGAAAAGAATTGAGTAAGAACATGAGTAAGAATATTAAGGTGGAAAAAAAATACGGACAGCTATGGGAACCTGGAATATTAGGTGAAGCAGAGCTGCTTTCGTTCCACGATACATATACAAAAAAGGAAACGAGAGGAAATAACAAAAGCATTGTCAGATTCTAAAGTAACACACAGATGAGCATGGTCTGTAGGTGAGCAGGCTTCAGGTCTGGGAGTTGCCATGAAGCATCATAAGAAAGGTCACAGAAATTCAAAGAGGTCAGCTCCCTGATGACCTCCCTCTAATAGCCTCCAGAGTGCAGGTTGAGGTACTCAGGAGCAGGGACAACAGCCTCATAGAAGTCGAATGGCCAAAAAGGCGATCAAGGATGGAGAGGTGACTTTGCCTCTCTCTTCACACGATTCTTTTCCCAGATATTCATATGCACCAAGTCATAACCCCCCTTGTCCTCTCTGTGCCTTTGGTCTGCAAACCTCTCATGAGAATGCAGCCAGAGGGACCAAGGAGCAAGGGGGAACCGGGAGGCAGAGCATGGCACAAGCCATAGAAGCTGGTGGTAGTGGGGTCAAACTTGGCACAGTATCGCTTACAAGAAACACCTCTCCCGTCTTCATTCAAAGGCAAAGCACTCAGCATTTCTCAGGGGGGCCAGGTGGTTAACACTGCATTCTCCTCTACCTGCCTGTTCATATTCAAAGACAGGCAGTTTTTGCTCCTGGATGAATTCAGACATGCAAACCTGAAGCTTTTGCATGTTTATGTTTGCACGAAGATATTTATGTCTGGGAGCAAGAGACGGCCACCCTCATCCAGCTACTATGAGAAAAATGATTATGAGAATTGCTTTATGCTTTTTGGGAAGAAAAAGGTACGAGCTGTGATTACTGTAATCATAATTATTATAACCATCACATTAAAATTGCTACTATTTCTGTAAAAGCAGCGTTCTTCTGCCAAAGCTTGTTAGCGTGACTGCTTAGGTAGACAATGTCAACACACCCAAGAGACAAATGACAAAGAGTGAAGCTAAAAGGAAGAGGATAAAAACTGTGCTCTGCATGCTGAAGGCCTGTTTCACCATCAAAAGGAAATGTTTTCTGCTCATCGATTAGGCAGACAAAAACAAAAGCATACAACAGTTCATTTACTGGGCATCACTGAGGTCCCAAGCTACGGTTCCAGGCATGGGGGTGAGATGAGGGGGACGGATTTGAAAACTGGTTTTGAATGAAGTTTAGTGCTTCGTCAGACCCTCACCCACACCCGCAGCCCCTATCACCACGCTCCTCAGGTAACACACAGACCACCTGAAATTTGTCTGTGAACAGCAGGTCTTTACCCTGCTCGTCTTTTCCACCAAAATGTGAGCCGGTCAGTGATAAAGGTATTGATGGCTGAATCAGAACAGAGGGGCCAATTATAGCCATTCTGCTTTGGGACTTTACCCAAATAATCATGCTCAGCACCTCCGAACAGCTCAGACAGCCACATATGCGCGCACACACACACACACACACACACACAATCACACTTAGGCAGACCACACACCTACACTTCTTCCTCCAAAACAGTTGAGGAGGAATAAAAGGACAAGGGGCAAACTACGGCAAGTTGGAATAAAAATAGAGGGAAAAAATGAAGACAAAGGAAAATGCTAAATTGTAAAACACAAGAGACATCTCATCTAAAAGATCACCCTTCTTCACCCCTTCCATCCTCCCCTGTAGCGTTTCCTTATACCTGTATTTCCTTGTTATTTGCCCTTCAGAATTCAGGAACACATAAAAAGCCCAGCGATGCTCAAAAACCCTTTATTTTTAAAGCAGAAGCCAGGCAACAATACCAAAAACATAAATACAGTAAAAATTTCAAAATGAATTAACAGAAAGAATAAAACAAAAAAACTAATTTATGAACTCAAGTCAATTCAAGCCATTAAAAATAAAAGAGCCAAGTTAAAATCACATTCAGCATTTGGGGTTTTTTAACTCCTGGTTTCCTCAATAGAAAAGATTGAATTCAACTGGACACTTCATGTTTGTACAGTTTTAAGTGCAGGATTTTAGTAAGCACCAATGGTCAGGCATGGGGCTGACTGCCACTGTAATTGGCAGGAGAGGTCTCTGATATGATTTTAAATAAAAATTGATCACATTTGAAATCAGAAGATAAAAACAAAACCTTGTTGGAGTTTGTTTAACTGCCTTTTGACCTCTGAATGAAATGACATTGAGAAATAAAATAACATTTTACAGAAAACCATTCCCTGAAAAGGTTCAATCCCAGGATGCTGAATGACAATATTGAATAGAATATTTTAAAGTCCTAAGGAACAAAGAAAAGACTTTTTTTTAAAAAAGTAACTTTTAGACCAAAATGTGTATAGGTTTAAAAGCACAGCAAAATGAAGATGAAAAAAATTCTATCTCTAAGCCCTAGGAAAACTTTTGTTTCAGATTTATACAATTTTAATTCAAACTCAAATAATTCTGAATTTAAGACATTTAGCCAATCATTTTTTCTACCTAGTCTGATTCCATAGTGAACGTCCCATCCCATGGGCTGATTAACCAGTATGATTTTCCTTGATTTAAGAAAACAGTTGACCCTTTAAGCCACAGCCTGTCAATGGTTATTTCCAGGTAGAGAAGGGGAAGTCGGGAACCTGGAACAGAATGGTCCAAATGCTCCTTTGAGTGTGGCCATCTGTTATCCTGGAGAAGGGCAGGACTCCCATCTCTCCCTCTCTGGGGTCTGCCCCAGCCCTACCCAAGCCAGAAAACTGCAGAGAGGCTCTTAAGAAAGGCTGAAATCATCTGGACAAATCAGAGGGACAGCCACCCACCAGGTACCACTGCAGTCCCCTTGCACCATGAACGAACCAATCCCAAGGCACGGTAGCCCCTGCTGGAACATGGCCACAGCCAGACCTCAGCCCAGGCGAGGGGCATAGCAGGCAGCAGGAACATCTTTAAATAGCAGAGCCCCCTGTCCACTGTTACCCCATCTTTAAGGGGGCTACCCACCGGAATACACTCACACATGGGCACACATAGATTTCCCACGGCGGAAACTCTCTTAGGGGGTGGACACAGGTTTTGATGTTTTGGGGTTCAGAAACATCCTCTACAACAGGGGCTTTATTGGCAGTACAGAAGGGCTTGGCACTCTGTTAAGCCATGACTTATAAATAAAGGTCCTGTTAGGATCCTTGATGATTTAAATCTGATCACTACAGAAGGGCACCCTAGAGAGGCAGATATAAATACACTCATAGGAGGGAGGGAAAAGACTTCGCAGCTCCCTGTTCCTCGCTTGTCTGGTTTTTTGGTGTCTTTTTTGTTGGATGGTTAACTGGGGAAGTCTCTGTTTCCAGAAACAAATTGAGCCCATGCTCTCCTATGACCAGCCTCCCTACACCACTCTGAGTGGGACCGCCTGAAGTGATCCAGCCCTCTGGAACACCTGCTCAGAGCCCAGGAGCCAGCGAGCAGTCACCTCCCCAAAGCTGGCTCTGAGAAGAAGCTGATGAGGTGGGTGAATACAAGCTACTGCCCGCTGAGCCCAGGAGCACCAGATGGACATCACAGTGAGTCTCTCTGGAGCCACAGAACTGACCAGCGTGCACTCCAAGTCTTGCCGTGACGTCCTTCCAGTGTGGCCAGGAAAGAGAGGGAAGAAATGCCCCAGAACAGCCTGCTGCTCAGGGGACAGTGTCACAAGACTCGAGGGTCACTAGCCCAGTGCCCTAGGGAAGGAAAAATCTCCCAACTATGGATCTTTCCCAGTCATTTCCCTGACAACCCCTCCAAGGAAGGTGTCTGGTCCCAGGACAGCTCTGCCATTATCAGAGAAGGTCAGCAGCCTCACCAGTGGCAGGAGACAGGCTGACCTGGTGAGGGTTAATCTGCCGGGCCAGCCATTACAGGGGGTCACCGTGATGTGCAGAGAAGTTGAGCATCCCAGTCCCCCCAGAGCTGGTCTGCTAATTACATTTGCAATTATAAACACCACAACCTCCCTGCACAGGGACGAAGCCATACCAGTTGACAGGGCTACCAGGATATAATCCCACCCCAGCCATGCCAGGGGACACCAGGGCCACCCAAAGCCTATGAGCCCCTCCTCCGAGGGAAGACCACATCTGTGACTGTCCCCAGAGGTCTAAGGCTGCTGGGGCTGAGGAAGGGGAAACTCACCAGAGACGGAGCCCAATCAGGGGTCACCAGCTCACACATGCTAAAAAGGTCTTTGATTTATCTCTAGAAATCAGCAAAAGGCTTCCAGGGTAAAGCAGGATGTTCAGGAAGACTCCAGACCAGATATGGCTAGTTCCAGCCCATCTTCAACCTGTACCCCTCTGGCTTCCTGGGGTCCCTCCTCAGACTCTGCACTGGCAGCACCTCTAGGGGCTGTAGAGTCACTGGAGGACCCCAGAGGCTGAACATTCAAGTCAAACTGGGGCTCCCCATCCCAGTAACATTCAGTCAAGAGCCACCAGACTCCATATGGAACTGTGCGGCGTCCTCGCTAATTCTGGACAGAGCTCCTGCTCAGCAGCAAGAGCACTTAGAGGGTCTCGCTTCAGAGAGAAATGGACAGAGACCTGACGGTGGCCGGCCGGTGTGGCGGGACACCAGAATGGAGGTGATCAAGGTGTGGTGTGGGCTTTACTTTGAAAGAAGACATTGCGGTCTAAATATCTGCTACCTCTTAAATTTGGCACCAAAAAGAACTGTAATCATTTTGAAGAAGTCACTTAAAGGGCCTGGGAAGGCAAGTACTAGAGAAGGGTGCTGCAGAGGCAGGCCAAAAGCATCCTGTTTCCTGTTGCCTACTGTCTTTCAATTCTGTCCCCTTCTGAATCCCACCCATTCATGGCCAACATCACCGCTCACCCCAATGCACACACTCCCTCAATGTGTCTCTCACACGCATCCTTCCTCCAGCCTGCCAGAGGTAGGCAGAGCTTTGCTCAAAAGAAACAAGGCATTCTGCAGAGGGCCGAGGAAGGGGACAAACTTTTTCAATGAGTTTAGATGATTTTTAAGAACCACTTGGCAAAATGTCCAATTATCAGGAAGATGAATGGAGCACAGGCAGGACAAAGTTATAAGGGCCCCCGGGCTAGGGCCGGGGATGCCGTGGAGAAGTCAGGATGTGACATGAAATCTCTGTCACCGCCACCTCCTTCGAAGTGCTTTCCCCGAAAGTCTCCTCTGCCCCTCCTCTCCCCAGACTAAATGGAATATTTATTGATTACTCCAAATCAATAGAATAAAAAGGTTCCTGTTTGGTGGCCAGGTTCTTTGTGGGTTTTTTGTTTTTTTGGTAAGAAACAGATTTTTTTCATATGTCCTCATTATCAGCAAAATAAAGGATTGTTTCTAAAATGAAAAGCGTTGGGGGAGTAACAAACTCCAAGAGGAAATTTCCAGTGATATCAGGATCTCACTGAGCTGGAAAGGGCCTTACCCCGGACTGCAGCCTCCAACATTCACCTAAGGTCTCCTCCCAGTTTGTCGCCTTCAGGCCTGAATACCTCCCACCTCCTGTCACCCATCCTCTTCCACGGCAGCGCATACCTCCAGCAGGGTGACAGGCACATAAAGGTTTCTTTCCTCGAGCCCCTCCCTTGGAAAACCGAGACTAATGTCCTCACTCTGATTTATTTTTAAATGTACCATTAAAAATTAATTTCCCCCTTTGTTTTTCTCCGGGTCACTGACTCTGAATTACCATGTGGCACTTTTCCTACGTGTGAACCCACATATTTAACTTCAGGACAGTTTGTTCTTTGTTTCTTTAACAACAGCAAAGTGGTCATCGAATGGAGGGGGAAGACACCCCCCGCGCCCAGGCTGTGTGCCATGGGTCTCCAGCTGGTCCAGTCATGGACCCATTTGTACACAGACACACACAGGCGAGCACGCTGCCTTCCACTCTGCTCTGGCTGATTATATATGTACATAAAATATTGATTAGAAAGGGTAATGGAGTCACCTACAGGATTGGCTACAGGAAAATGAAAATGAAGGAGAGAAAGGTGGGAAGGTAAGTATGTTTCTGTGTGTGTGTGTGTTATTTCTCACCTGGGGAAGTGAGAATGACATTACAGCATTCGCAAATGCTCTCTGTGTGTTAGAAGCAAAAGGGAGGACCAGAGAGTGCTTCCTCCCTCAACTCTAGTTCCTGTGCCCTTGGGTTTTCTCCAGTCTGGGAAGGTCAACCATCCACATGGGTCAAAACTCTGAGTAGAACATACATGAACCCACTCACTAAATGTTCCCTGAGAAATGCCGGCACTGTAATGAATGGCTTTGTCCTACTATCCTTCCACCAAACCGAAGAAACCAGCCCCCTGCTCTGTTACTTTACTATCTATGGCTCTAAAGCTATGTCACAAAGCCCTGTGGTAGAGGTCAGAAAGATGTCTCCCCAGACACCAGCCCCAGACCTCCACAAGCTCATCCTTGAAATGATGCCCCTCTATGCCACACTGTATGCAGACCCTCCCCGAGCACACATCTGTATAGGAGCCCAGCTCACCAGTGCCTGAACTGAGCACCCCTGGACATCTCACAGGGGTGTTCAGTCCCTCGGTGGAGGTGGCAGGTATATTTTTGGCTTTTCCTGTGCCCCGTGGAGTGAGAAGCTAATTCTTTGCAAAGAAACCGGGAAGGGCTGGGGATCTAAACCCCTGTCAAGCTTCGTTTATAAATGATTTCCACTTCAAACCTTTCCCAGACCCCCAGGACCTCGGCTCCCCCACTTCCTTCTGCTGCTTCCCTGACTTTGCCTTTTTGCCCATATTTCTCCTCAAACTCCAGTCAGGGCTGCCGTCAACTCGATGAATTACCCAGCTGTTAAAGCCTCCATCTCAATCCTTGCTTTCCTGGTCAGCATAATCAAATAATGTACTTTCTTCATACGAATTTTCATATTTATTGACGATGACTTGAGCCAGGGACAAATACATAAGTATTTCATGCTCAACTAAAGAAGTCACCTCTGGAGAGAAGGAGTCTTAATAATTTAAATATCCAATATTTGTCATACTTGATCATTTTATGTAAGAAAATGCCCCACAAGCACCAAATACTCTCCACAGCCTTGCTAACCATACATTCCCCCATCCCATCCCCACCCCAGGTAGGCAAGCTGGAATCTAACCTTTAAAAGGAAGGAAAGGCACTTTTCAAGCTGATGGAAATCCGAATCCATTATGATCAAGGATTCCTCTCCCAGACCAGCGCCTTAGACATTCTGGGGGCATCTAAAGGGCCCTCTGCCCCAGGGTGGAGTGGGGGAAAATCCTCAGGCTAGAAGCAGGGACAGTCTGGTCAATAACACAAGCCCTGCCGTGGAGATCCACTCTCTCTAGCGCGGGTGTACAGTGGTGGGGGTGGTCGGTGCAGACAGGAGAGGAGCAAGGTGCTTCCTGGGACCCGACATTATCCACAGTGTTTATTTTAGAGGTATAGTAGTGGTTCTTGCTGGGAGGGGGAGCGAGTGGTACACAAATGAAAGGACGGCGGAACTGGAGAAACGCTGACTTTGATAGTTTAGTTTGTGTCAGAAAAAAAAGGAGAAGAGCACAAAGTTAAGCAGGAAAGCTGTCCGTGAGAATCTAAAGCTGTATTTTACTATTACTATTAATCCTTCTGAGGGACCACTTTGCACACGCATACACCCTGACTCTGGGACACCCGCCAGGCGCGCCCTGGGGTGCGCAGCGCCCTAGAGGAGACCCAGGCAGGTACCTGAGCAGGTAGGGCGGCGACCGTGTAGAAGGGAAACCTCCTAAGGTTTCCCTTAGGAGGATAGACTTGGACACCCCCCCCCCCCCACCCCACCCCGAGAGCTCGGACAGATCACGGGAGTTGGCCACCCGCTGCTTGGTCGATCAGGTCAGTTTCCCACTCCGCGCTCTCTGGGCGCTGCCCCGGGGCTGGGGACCCGCGGTTCCCTGAGAGTCGCTTCTGGAGGGCGCCGGCTGCCGCCCGCGCCCAAGCCGCTCGGATAACCACAGGTTCTGGCGCCGCGAGCGCAAAGCCGCCTCGGGGCAGTGAAATAGTGCCGGTCTATTCCGACGGGCGCAGCCTCCCGCAAAGCCGTGAACGAACTTTGCCTACACGCAGCGCTGGGCCCGCATCCCCCGGGCGTCCTGGATCCGCCGCGCCACGTGCGCACCCTCGGGGCGCCCCTCGGGGACCGCGGGGCGAGCGTGGCACTGGCCGCCTGCAGTTTCCACACCGCCACGGCGCGTTCGATTTTCTCTCTCTTGCCGGGATCATTTTTGGTCCCCAGGATGAAAATAATAAAAGAAAGCGCCCGCGGGAAGCCTTTCTCCGACGGGACAGGACCTCCTTGCAACCACAGCCCTGCACCTGTTTTGGGTTTCTGCCTCCCCCTCTTGCTCCACTCCACAAAAACTCAAATATTTTCTCACTCCGGAGCAAGACCGGAGAGGAGAGAGAAAGGGAGAAAGTGCATGAGGAAGCGCCACTCTTGCCTCAAAGTGTGGATTTGTAAAAGAGGGAAAAGTTAGGGCAGGTTTACGCCGAAGAAAGAAACCCAGAAGTGTGCGGCTTTCCCCCTCCTTTGTCCCCCAAGTGCCCCCCGAAGTCCCTTCCACTTTTACACAAGAATGTGCAGAAGAGGAACTGCGATCCCCCAGGACAGAGACGGCCGGACAGGCAGAAGGACAGACAGACCGAGAAGCAGGGCACCTACTGGTTGTGGTAGCCGAGGGGGTCCGGGATGCAGAGTTCGGACACGTCCATCAGTCCCGTTTTAGCATTCCCAGTTGGTAGAGAAAGGCGGCGGGGGAAATCACGCGGAAGAGCGAGTGAAGGGCACGGGCAAGGTGCGAGCCCGGGCAGGGCACAGTGAGCGCGAGAACACAGAGTGGGAGGACGTGGCCGCGGCGGGGGAAGGGAGGCAGAGAGCCGCGCGCGCACCGCCCGGCGCTCCCACTCATCCCGCACGCTCCGGAGCGAGCGGGCAGAGGGGGATGCGAAGCCGTGGAGAAGGCTGGGGCACCAGACTTGGAGCCCACTAACCCTACTGTAGCTTTAAGGCTGGGAGACTGATGTATGGTTTGGCTCCTATTGGCTATCTCTCAGGGGCTGGACTTAAAGTGACAGAATCAAGCTGGGGTGGGGGGAGGGGGGTGAGCCAGAGAGACTTCAGTGGAATAAGACGCTCTGCGCGCGAGGTCCCCACCTTCTGAGCAGTAGGAGTACCGGGTGGTAGAGCCCTAAGGCCTGCCTTCTCGAAGTTAAAGGGGGGAAAATGCCCAACTGCCAGGTGGGTCTGGGGTGGGGGAGATTTGCTGCTTACATACCCCCCAGCCACCCCTATCCCATCTTTTAACTGGCAGGCCTAGCAAACTCACCTTTCAGGATTTCTGCAATGGATTTTTTTCCAAATTAAAAATGAGTCACATTTCTCCAACCACGCACCAAAGAGAAGAGGCAGCCTCAAACCCTGTGCCGTGTGGGCAAAAGTGCAAAGGGTCAGGCCAGCAGGTGAGGCACAGCAAGAGAAATAGATTCCCTTCCCAGCTCTTATCACCTGGGCCAGTCAGTTCTGCACCACTCTCATATGGCTAGATGCAGGGTGCGCATCTATAAAACGTTCTCTCAATGTATGAAGTGATGCTCTCCTCATTGGCAGCTCTCTGAAATGTACCCAGGACACAGACATGAGCAAATAAATTCCTGTCTGCTTAGGAAAATACAATCATGGTGAAAATGATCAATTTACCTGCCACATCCACTCCAAGGCACAAGCACACACTTTGAAATACACACCTGAATCCCCCAGCTACAAACACCTGCATCCCCATCCGCTGCTCCTTCAGTGAACCCGAGTATTATGGGCTGCCACTGTACCAAAATGAGCTGTTAAGTCATGCCCCAACCCTGTTTCTGGGGTTTTTCATCTTTTGAGATGCGCCAGCCGCAGGGATAATAATCAATTTGATGATTCAAATGAGTAGGGGAGGGGGGATAGGTATAGAATTATTTAAGAGGGGGAAAAGCCCTCAGGAGAGACCACCACCTATTCTCCTATATTCTGCAAAAGACAATGAGCAGTAGGGGGGGAAGACATAATTTTATCATCAAAATAATGTCTAAATGGAGTGTAACTGCAGGCAGTGTTCAAGCACTTCGTGAATAAAAGCAGGGAGGGTTGTGAGAAACTCCAGGAGGGGGCCGGCCGCCCGGACAGGGGCTGGGGGGAGTGGGCAGCAGGATGGCAGATGATTTTTGACTTGGATAAATGTGCTCATGCAGACTGGGAAACAGAGCTGAGATTTTTCACATGTGCTGAAGTGGAGGGGCGAGTGGGATTCTGGGCTCGAGGCTCAGGAAGGCATCTCACAGAGAGATGGATGAAGACGTCTCCTCTGTCAGTAGTCCCCAGCAGCCCCCAATTTTTTTAAATCACACAGGTACTTCATCAGAGAAAGAAGAGGGGGTGCAGAGATGCTTCCCTTGAGCCTGGCTTCTACATGGCCATCATCTCTCACCACTACCTCAGTGACTGGTTTCTCTGCATCCTTTCTGCCCCCGCTGAAATCCATTCTCCAGGCACACAGCAGCCAGGGAGCACTTTGTAAAATGCACACCCAGTGTCCCATTGTTGCAATTAGGAAAGAGGCCCCAGTCCTTGGCCTCCAAGGAAGGCGTCCTATGACAGGTTTCTGCAGGTCCCTCTGTTCCTCTCCGCAGCCCCTGCTGCCCTCCCTCTGGGCCCCAGTCTTTGTACCTGCCATCTAGAAGGCCTCGCCTTCCATATTGTGCCAGCACTTTCTCTGGTTCACTTTGCTTTGGGTAGTTTATCACAGTTTGCAATTGTCTGCGCACTGGCATGAATGATACTTCCCTCCTCCGCCCTTCTCTCACTAGACTGTAAGCTCCATGGGAGCAGGGACCATGTCTCTTTTGTTCACCAGAGAATCCCCAGCATCTAAAGGTGCCTGGCACATGACAGTTGCTTGATGGAGATTTTGCTGAATGAATGGTTAACCTGTACTGGTTTGGAGTGGAATGCCACAGCCTGCTGAGTGACAGGCCACTGCCCAGGAAGAAGGTGAGGCCCTGAGGGGTTGTCTGGGGCCGCTTGACTCCTTACTCTGTGTGGGTGCACCGTTTTTAACTGGAAACAAAACACACTTGGTAGAAACAAAGTCTTTTACATCACCTGAAAAGAAAGACCTTCACAGCCCAGAGCAGTGGATTCAAAGCCACTGGGAGCAAATGAGGAGAAATTGGAGTCTGCATTGGTTAAAAAACTAGGCTAATGCTTGCATACAATTATTCTCTGCCTCTAAGGTCCAGGCATAAAGGTGACCCAGGGCCTCATCTCTGGGCACTAGCTGATTGTCCTCCAGGCGGGAATCAGTTCCTGGAGACCTAGGCTTCCTCAGCCTTCCTCTGCCTGAGCCTCCTCTCACACCGCCCCAGGGCCAGATCTTTCTCTTTTCCTTCCTGACTCTGCAAGAGCAGCGATGAGGGCCAGCCGCCCGGACACCCTAGTGGCATGATCCAACTCGGCAAGCCCAGGTTCCTCCTGTGATTCTCCAGACCAACCTGCCCCGGGTCCCACACTGCACATGGCGCCCACATTTTTCCTGCTCTGCTCTCAGCCAACTCATGGAGGATGGATTCCTTCCCAAAGCCAGGGTCAGGCTCCATGCCTCTGGCTGGAGAGGCAGCAGTGTGGGGCAGTCAAGGACTCTGGGATCGGGTCCGACTTCTCCGTGTGACCTTGCCAAAGTCATCTCTTCTCCAGAAAATGAAGGCTGTGCAGGGGTGGAGTGGGGTGGGCAGCGTTCTTGGCTTTCTTCAAGCCTAAAATGTAGTCAACTAATCATGATTTCTTTTACTGCCCACCTGAGAGCAGGTGCTATTTGTAATCCATGCCCAGCAAGAGCTCTAAGCCACCCCTTCACTACCCTCCACCCCAGTACTGGCACCCCCAGGTGGGCAAGTCAGCCGAAAGTAAGGGGACAAAAGCTATTAGACACGGTAAGTGTGGAGGGTGTAAGGTGACAGCAGCTTATGCTGTTTTATGACAAACATCTTTAAATTGATATTCATTACATTCACAGAACCTTACAGCTAGGAGGGACTCAGAGAATCATTTAGAATCATCATCAGATTTGACAAAGGAAATTTGTAAATTTCCCAGTGTGGTGAAGTGACCTACCCAAGGTCACACAGAGAATATCTGGCAAAGCATGCCATCTGCCATCTGTGGTCATTGGACTTCTACTTATTCAATTCCTAAACCTTAAAAGACAAGTCTCTTTTCTTTCTCTCTTTTTTTTTTTTTCAGACAAGGTTTCACTGTGTTGGCCAGGATGGTCTTGATCTCTTCACCTTGTGATCCGCCTCCTCAGCCTCCCAAAGTGCTGGGATTACAGGCATGAGCCACCGCACCCAGCCTTCTTTCTTTTTTTTTCCCTTCCTTCTTTCCTTCCTTCCTCTCTCTTTCTTTTTTCTTTCTTTCTCTATCTCTCTTTATCTCTTTCTTTCTCTCTCTTTCTCTTCTCTCTTTCTTTCTCTGCTTTCTTCTCTCTCTCTTGTCTCTCTCTCTCTCTCTCTCTCTCTCTCTCTTTCTCTCTTTCTTTCTTGACAAGGTCCAGCTCTGTAGCCCAGGCTACAGTGCAGTCACACAATCTCAGCTCATTGCAACCTCTGCTTCCTGGGCTCAAGCCATCCTCCCACTTCAGCCTCCTGAGTAGCTGGGACTATAGGCACCCACCAGCACACCTGGTTAATTTTTGTTTTTTGTTTTTTGTTTTTTTTTGAGACAGAGTCTCGCTCTGTCACCACGCACCAGGCTGGAGTGCAGTGGCGCGATCTTGGCTCACTGCATCCTCCACCTCTGGGTTCAAGCAATTCTCCTGCCTCAGCCTCCCGAGTAGCTGGGACTACAGGCGCATGCCACCATGCCCAGCTAATTTTTGTATTTTTAGTAGAGATGGGGTTTCACCATGTTGGCCAGGATAGTCTCAATCTCTTGACCTCGTGATCTGCCCGCCTCGGCTTCCCAAAGTGTTGGGATTACAGGCGTGAGCCACTGCGCCCTGCCTAATTTTTGTATTTTTAGTAGAGACGGGGTTTCACCATGTTGCCCAGCCTGATCTAGAACTCCTGGCCTCTTAGGATCTGCCTGTGTTGGCCTCCCAAAATGCTGGGATTATAGGCGTGAGCCACCATGGCAGCCACACTGCTTTTCCTACCCACTACTTCTTTGAGTTTGAGCTCTTTCTTAAGAAATATGAAGACAAATAAGAACTGTCCAAGCCAAGCATGCTGGCTCACACCTGTAATCCCAGCACTTTGGGAGGCTGAGGCAGGTGGATCACGTGAGGTCGGGAATTCGAGACCAGCCTGACCAACATGGAGAAACTGTGTCTCTACTGAAATACAAAATTAGCAGGGCATGGTGGCGCATGCCTGTAATTCCAGCTACTCGGGAGGCTGAGGCAGGAGAATTGCTTGAACCCGGGAGGGGGTGGTGGCAGTGAGCCGAGATCGCGCCATTGCACGCCATCCTAGGCAACAAGAGCAAAACTCCATCTAAATAAAACAAACAAACAAACAAAAAACATTCAATACAACACGCTCCACACACTCTTTATCCAGTGGACAGTGGGGACACAGGCTTCTGTGTCCACACCCTTCCCCCTAGTGGTTTCCTGGGAGGAAAAAAGGAAGCACTGGTTGGTGAATGCCGATGTCATAGGCTGCTGTCCTACCGTGAACAATGCTCCAGGTGACAGATAATTAGGAAAAATATTCATACACAGCCTCACCTACTCCATCCTCATGCTTCTATTTCCCCGGTACAAAAAGCACTGAATGTGTCAGAGATCTAGACAAACCCAGATCTCTTCTAACCATCCACCACTCCAGCCTGCCTAAGTCCTCAGGTACGCCATCCTACCCCAGGCCCTAGATCTCAGGGGTCACTAGAGCAGTCTCATCATGATCTATGCAGGCACACCCAGCACAGCATTCCTTGCCAAAGGTCAGGTGAAAATCTCTGCTCTTAACAGAGCCGAGTCTTGGTAGTATCTTCCCTCTCTTGAGGCAGCCTCCCCTGGACATCAATCATTTTTGCACAAATGAGGCAGCAGCAAGCAGTGTCTGTCAGGTCCTCAAATTCCCTCCCTGCCCTATGCTGCCCTAGGACCAACAATAGGAGGATACGTTTTCCATCTTTCAAGCCAGGCAACTTAGCAGAAGCTGGTGGAGCCAGCTCTGACTCCAGGAGAGCAGGGGACTTGATGGCCTCCTCGCGAAAAGACAAGACCCAACAGGCATTTTTGGAGATCTGCCACTTGCTCTCTAAATCCAGTGAGTGTGGGAATGCTAACCATTTGTTTATGCCATCCCCGACCCTCGCCCGTCCCGTTTCCCCCCCAAAGCCAAGTTTCCGGGTGGGAATGATGCCTTGGGAAACACCCATGGTGTGTAGCCACTTCTTACCACCAGCCCAGGATTGGGAGGATGCCTCCGTGGAATGGTCTGAATGGCAAGCCAAGCTCGTTTCTGTTCCACCCCAGGTGAGGGCTGGGGCAGGTGTGTCCAGGAAGAGCTTCCATTGCCAGGCCACAGTCACCAAGGTGGGCCTGGCCTAGACGGCGAGCCTCACCTGCGCATCTCTGGGGACAGTGCTCCATGGGGTCCCAGTCAGGGGAAATGTCCCTGACCACGCACCTCGGCAGACCTGCTGTCTTCTCTCATGCTTGAATTTGGGGTATGGAGTTATATCCCTGAGTGGTGGTGAGTAGGCTGCTAGCCCATTGGCTGGCACTCGTCCCAAGGATCATAATTAACTGATAACGCTAATACAATGTGAGTTTGTGCTCCCATAATAGTCTCCTGCTGACAGATAAATGCTGCGGAAACATGATGGCTTTTCCTGAAGCTGTAATGGGCCATTATTGGGGCAAGAAGGCTCATGTCCTATTAGCACTGCTGCCATGACACCAAGGATAAAACATGAAGGGGGCATCTTGAGCGGATAAATGCTTGGGTTCCCTCCCAACACCAGCGTCATCCATTTCGTTATCTGAAATCCCTACCAGGGGTCTTGGAATAACTTCTAGGTATTTCAAAGCTCCATTAATTTTTCCTTTTTCTGAGCCTCAAGATCCCTTCTCACCAACACAGCTGATTAGTATATTAAAGTTCTCTCTTTACCATAGATTTCTTCCTCCTGTAGGCCCTGTGCAAGATGGCAGCTGCAGTGAGCAGGCAGGTTGGAGGATGAGGGAAGTGAGATTTGTTTCTCCATAGAAACAAAAATCTTTTTTTCCTCCCAACTACCAGGAGAATAGGAGCACATTATAACTGTAATAGCTTTATCCCCCTGCCAAATTTCTGAGGGAAAAAAAAGAGAACTAGGAGAAACACAAAAAGAAAATGAAGGAGGAGGAGGAGGGAGACGAGGGGGGGAAAGAAAGAATGCCATACCTTGATATGTACCTAGTAGCTAAGAGGCATTGAACAACTAGCTATTGACTGAATGAACGATCTATCTGATTAAATATTTTCCATTATAGTGGATTGTAGAGTTTTTTTCTTATAACAAAAAACTTGACCTTGTTTTTGTCCATGTCACATATTACTTTATCATCTAATTTCTTGTAACTTTGGCAACAATTTTTTTTTTACTATTATTTTTGAGACAGAGTTTCGCTCTTGTTGCCCAGGCTGGAGTACAATGGTGCCGTCTCAGTTCACTGCAACCTCTGCCTCCTGAATTTAAGCAATTTTCCTGCCTCAGCCTCTCAAGTAGCTGGGATTACGGGTAACCACCACCACACCTAGCTAACTTTTGCAATTTTTTAAATAGAGACGGGATTTTGCCATGTTGGTCAGCCTGGTCTTGATCTCCTGACCTCAGATAATCCGCCCTCCTTGGCCTCTCAAAGTGCTGGGATTACAGGTGTGAGCCACCACACCCTAGCAACAGGCTCTGGGAACAATTTGAGCATAAAACATAGTTGATTACAAACAGTAATGCAAGCAATCTGTTTCTAGGGTCTCATCACTGGTAGAAGAAAAAGTTCTCTTTGGTTGATGATAGTTTTAACCACAAAAATCCCATGGTCAGCAATGGCCACAGAAAGAATAAACAATTTCTTTGCAGATTCACAGACTGTGCCTCCATTTACATGTCTATTCTAAAAGATAACTATTTTAGAGAAACCATGAACTACAGGAAACTTGGAAAATTAACTCTAAAGCACCATACACACTTGTAAAGTGTTGTTGAGTGAAAGCCAAGAAACACCTTGACAGAGCCTGTCTCCTTCGTATGAATGACAGAAAATTCAATGCTGCGAACATTCAAACGTGGTTTTACCTCATGGCTCAATTAAGGTAGAACTTCATCATGCTTAATTGTTTTTTGGAATAAAATGCATTTTATTTTTGCTCTAGTAAAATGTTTTGTGGGGGAGAGAAAAAAAAAACAGCAAATGCTTCCAGGTTTTAGGAAACATCAAATATCAAGGCCAGGCGTGGTGGCTCGTGCCTGTAATCCCAGCACTTGGGGAGACCGAAGCAGGTGAATCACCTGAGCTCAGGAGTTCGAGACCAGCCTGGGCAACATGATGAGACCCTGTCTTTACAGAAAATACAGAAATTGGCTGCATGCCATGGTGTGCACCTGTAAGTCTAGCTACTCCGGAAGCTGAGGCAGGAGAATTGCTTGAGCCTGGGACGCAGAGGTTGCAGTGAGCCAAGATCACGTCACTGCACTCCAGCCTGGGTAACAGAGCTTGACCTTGTCAAAAAACAAACAAACAAACAAACAAACAAAAAACGCTAAGAAAAGAAAAATCAAATGTCAGTGTTTTATAAAGTGTAGATCTATGTAAAACATGGTCAAGATGACAGCTTTTTGGGTGGGGGAATGGAGTCTCGCTGTCATCAGGCTGGGATGCAGTGGTGCCATCTCGGCTCACTACAACCTCCGACTCCCAGGTTCAAGCGATTCTCCTGCCTCAGCTTCCCTGAGTAGCTGGGATTACAGGTGTGTGCCACCATGCCCAGCTACATTTTGCATTTTTAGTAGAGACAGGGTTTCACCATGTTGGCCAGGATGGTCTTGATCTCCTGACCTTGTGATCCGCCCGCCATAGCCTCCCAAAGTGCTGGGATTACAGGCTTGAGCCACCAAGCCTGGCCAAGATGACGGCTTTTAACTGTGTTCTTACATGAGAAAAATGCTGGGTGACCATTACCTTCACAGATGTATACTGCAATTAAATCAGTCCCATTGGCGAACTCCCCCGCTGCTCTGAATGATATAATTATGAATGGGTCAGTACAGTTCTACATGAAGGCTCGAGCTTTGTAGCACGGCTATCCATAACATCTTTATTCTTTATAAACAATTGGGAACACCAAGCTTCAGTAGAATTCCTGACTTAGGAGGGTTTGCCTTTCCGAGAAGGACAAGACAAAGCAGGAAGGGAAACTACAGAGGAACCAGAGAGTTTAGAAAAATGGGTAAAAGGCAGTCACTGCTACAAGATTTAATATGGATAAACACCGGTAATACACTTGTCAGCAATGACCCTCAGCTGAGCCATAGACTGTAGGATCGCTGGTTGGAGAGCAGTGATGCAGAGAGACACCTGGGGTCAGAACAGATAGCACATTAAACATGGGCATCCAGTTTCGTAGCATGATAAACACCGCTTTGGGGTAATTCTACCAAGCCCAGCAGAGCAGGGAGGAGCAATAATTCCTCTTTCCTCTCCCTTCCTCAAGACACAGAGGGAGTTTTACACTCAGCTCTGAGGCACTTGCTTTGAAAGCAAACTGGATGTGGAAGGGACTTGCAGAAAGGTGGAGGGGGTCAAAGGCCTTCTGCAGGGTGTCTGAGCCCCACAAGGAGAGGGAGAAACCTGGGACAAGGAGGGATGGGTTGTCCCTGCTCATGGAAGGGCAAATACTTAGGTGCCGCTCCTGTGCCTCACACAAGCTGTTGTGTCGTGTTCCCTGAACTGCCTTCTTTTGTGTCTCTCGTGGTCAGCTTTCTTCTCAGGTGGACT
This sequence comes from Ateles fusciceps, assembly GCA_036589455.1. Taxonomy (NCBI): domain Eukaryota; kingdom Metazoa; phylum Chordata; class Mammalia; order Primates; family Atelidae; genus Ateles; species Ateles fusciceps. The sequence goes on along the minus strand of JAZHEH010000228.1, from coordinate 8,867,136 downwards.
CTCACCTCCACTTCCAGTGCATGAGACTTGGCTTACTGAGAAGCTTGATGATGCCACCCAGAAGTTCAGGAGGTTAGCTCCCCAGATTTCTCCCTCTTTCTCCCACTGTGTGCACTGCTTCCTGGTGTGACTTTTTTTTTTTTTTGAGACAGGATCGCCCTCTGTCGCCCAAGCTGCAGTGGAGGGGCGCGATCATGGCTCACTGCAGCCTTGACTTCCCAGGCTCAAACGATCCTCCTGCCTCAGCCTCCCGGAGAGCTGGGACTACAGGTGTGTGCCACCATACCCAGCAAGTGCGGTGGCTCACACCTCTAATTCCAGCACTTTGGGAGGCCGAGGCGGGTAGATCATGAGGTCAGGAATTCAAGACCAGCCTGGCCAAGATGGTGAAACCCCATCTCTACTAAAAATACAAAAATATTAGCCGGGCATAGTGGCAGGCGCCTGTGATCCCAACTCCTCAGAAGGCTGAGGGAGAGAATTGCTTGAACCTGGGAGGCAGAGGTTGCAGTGAGCCAAGATTGTGCCACTGCACTCCAGCCTGGGCGACAGAGCAAGACTCCATCTCGTAAATAAATAAATAAAATAAAAATAAAAATAAATTTTTTGGTAGAGACAGGGTCTCACAATGTTGTCCAGGGTAATCTTGAACTCCTGCGCTCAAGTGATCCTACCACCTTGGCCTCCTAAAGTGCTGGGATTACAGGCCTGAGCTGCTACTGTGCCCAGCCAAGTTTTTTTTTTTTCTTAATATGCCTTCCAGAAAAGGCATGCAACCTGCTAAGTCTCTGAGGCTGCATGTAGTGGTGGCCAGCACAGCAGACATCATCACGTCTCACGAACTGGCATCTCTCCTCGCCTTACTTCCCTTTGTCACCACCTCCATTCCCTGGGCTTGCACCTCCCAATCGAAGTATCAGTGACTTAATGCTTGCCCCAGGGCTCTGTTTTCCAGAGGACCAGGGCTAAGTCAAAGTGCCAGTCCACAAATGGCTTAGGGCCACTGACTTTTTAATTTATTTATTGTATTATTTACTACCCACCCCCTTGGTTAGGGAGGGGCACACAGTGAGTACAGTGATTGATGGATGACTGTCTGTAGTCACCACCCAGTTACAGACCCGCTGTTCTGCAGAGGCCCACCCAGGCCCTGCCCTGCAACACCCACCCACCCACTTCAACAGTCTAGTTCTGGTTCAGCTGCCGGGATGTTCAGGTCCATAGTGTGTCATCTAAAGCCAAGCCATAGAACCATCTGGCCCAATATCCCTTCTCCACTGGCTCGCTCTCCTCCCTCCATACCTGGGAGGTCAAGTACATACTGTGCTCTTTCTTTGCCCTGGTTTTCTCCATATGGAGTCTGCTACTTCCTTGGGTGACCATCTCCCCCTCCACGTGCACACACATCCAACAATAACTCTAAGTTGCTTTTGGCTTCAAGCAACGCGAGAGTCAAGTGACAGCAGCTTGAAGGGTAAGAGTCTATTAAATGACACAGCAAACTTTCCAGCAGCAGGTGGTTTCATTTTTTTTTGCTCTGCTATCCTGAGCATATTGGCTTTCACCTTCAGCTTGCTCTCCCATTGTTGAAGGATGGTTTTTGCGGGCCTAAGCATCCTACTTCTTCACCCAGCTGTGCCCAAATCCAGGAAAGAGGTGAATGTATTTGTGTTTGTGTTGAGGGCAAGGTCACTCCTTATTTCTCTAGTTTGTTTTTTATTTGCTTATTTCTGTGTTTTGAATTTAATCTGAAGGAAAATCTTTTACAGGAGTTTTTCTTCCCCTCCCCAGCAACTTATCCTCACTTCCTATTGGCCAGAATCCAGTCATGTGTTCACCCCAAACCAATCGCTTGTCAAAGGAGAAATGGCCGCCATGACTGGTTTAAACACGATTATTCCCTGAAGGTAGGGGAGAGGCTTGCCTTTCCTGAGAACGTTGGCATTTAATGACAAGCAAATCCACTTCTGTTGTAAGAGGAAGCAGGATTGGCTCTTGCCTTGGCAACCAGCAGTCTGCTACACCTTGAGGTGTACCATGTGCAGGGTGGTGGAAGGAGATGGCCATGTCCGCGAGCAATATGAGAGGCATTTTCTGTGCAGAATGGAAAAGCAATACTTAAACTGACCCAAAGTCAGAGTGTTTTTAATTATCATCTTGCTCCAGCTAAACGATGTCAGTGATAAAATACTCCTCCCCCAAGAAAATCTTTTGTTGGTCTAAGTTCTAAACAATTTTTGCAATTGCTGTTGAGGTTTAATAACATATGTAAGCTTCAAATTAGCAAGTTTTTGTTACCTATTATTTAATACAAGTTGCATTACACCTGGAGGTTATAAAGTCAGACGCACACACTACACCAATGTTTCCAGAGTAACTTCCTAATCGTTCAGGATGGTTCAAGCTCACTTAAGCACACTTTGTGTCTCAGCCCCTGAAGTGGTACCCCTGTGTTCAAACAGTAGATTCAGAAATAAACAGTGGTTCATTTTGGGGGGCTTGTTTGATTGGTTGGTTGGTTGTTTGTTTTGGAGACAGGGTCTTGCTCTGTCACCCAGACCCAGGCTAGTGTGCAGTGGTGTGAACATATCTCATGGCAGCCTCAACCTCCTGGGCTCAAGTGATCCTCCCGCCTCAGCCTCCCTTGTAGCTGGGACCAATGGTGTGCGCCACCACATCCAACTTATTTTTTGATTTTTTTGTAGAGACGGGGGTCACTTTGTTGCCAAGGCTGGTCTCGAACTCCTGGGCTCAAGTCATCCACCTGCCTCAGCCTCCTAGAGTGCTGGGATGACAGACGTGAGCCACCGTGCCAGCCTTAGCACAGTGATTCTAAAAACAAAGAACTCAAGTTACTTAACTCTGGTTAGACTGCGACCACTTGGAATTTTTATTTGCATTTAAAATTGAGAAAAATGAAATAAAGCCTGAACTATGAGATATAATTCTTGGTAAGATCAAATATTAGTTCATACATGACAAATTTCAATGAATTCAAATAATACCTTTAAAGTAGAAATGTATTCTTCATTTTGAACAGCTTATGGTTTGTTTTTAAATGAATCGACAGATCAGGAAAATTAATGATTATTATTATTACATGATTGTCACCAAGAATAATTTTGTTGTATAGAGGAGGGCAGTTGCTCAAAATGATCTAATCCAGGTGTCACATGCTCAAGGTCCCTCCCAGCCATGCTCTGCTACCCTTCTTTTTCCCCCAGTTATTCTTTGTCTCCCTCCTACCCCCTAGTTGGGTTGGTGGTTCTGAAAAACAGAAAAAGGCAACTATCCATATGTCCTTAGGACATTTTTTTTTTTTTTGAGACGGGGTCTTGCTCTGTTGACCATACTGGAGTGCAGTGGTGTGATCTGGGCTCACTGCAGCCTCCACCTCCTGGGTTCAAGCAGTTCTCCCACCTCAGCCTCCCAAGCAGCTAGGATTACAGGTGTGTACCACCACACCTGGCTAACTTTTGTATTTTCTTTAGTAGAGATGGGGCTTCACCATGTTGGCCAAGCTGGTCTCGAGCTCCTGACCTCAGGTGATTCACCCGCCTCAGCCTCCCAAAGTGCTGGGATTCCAGGTGTGAGCCACTGCACCCAGCCCCTTAGGACATTTTTTAAGAGAATGTATCCCCAAACAGATCAGTAGTAACCATCACTGAACCCCTGAAAGTGTCCAGAAACCCCCTCAGCATCCTCATCATTTGCCCATCTACTCTACCTTTCTCTAATTGAATCATTCTGCCTTTTACCAAATACCAGCAATAAAGACAGAAATTCTATTTCTTATTCAATCATATGGTTGGTTCCTCTGTTTTGATCAATCACTGTAAAAACCATAGCATTTTCACTTTTGGACCTTTCTTCACTGTGCCTATGGAGTAAGCCAACAAGAGCATGTATCTCAGACTCAGTGACCAGGGGCAGCAAGAGGCAGAGAGGAAGCTGGTAGTCGCTGCACACCCACTCTGGGCTGGGTACCTGGCTATTCTCTGGAACTTAGTCCCACTGCAGGGAAATCAAGCCCGCTTCTCATCTGAGCTGGGTGTCACCACTCTCTTTTTATTTACTGAGGAAGAAATTGAAGCTCTGAGGATAAGACGCTCAAGGCCAGAAAACAGCCTGGGATTAGAACCCAAGTCTAGCTTACCCGAAACCGGTGCTCTCTGTCCATTCTACCATGTCACCGCAACAGAGTCTATATCCGTGCAGCATCCTGTCACTAAGGAAGGGGCGTTTGTGGGCAGGCCTGGAAACCTAGGCACAGTGGATAACCAGGGAAATATCTGCGTAGGTCCAACCAACTGATGGATAAGAGGACTTTAGGAACAAAGCCTTTGGGAGGCCAGTGTGGGCCAGCCTTCTCCCCCATCATCCATGTATTTAGCAAGAAGTGTCCATTCCTAATTGAAAAGCTCTTTCCAAGTGGAATGAGGTGTGCTCTCAGCACTGAACGGAGAAAATGAGAAAAAGGAATATAACATTGGGGAAGAAACCAATTGATTTTATGGAACGATGCCAAAGGGTCAATTTTAACTTTATATGACTTGGAGAAGATGAAGGGCAGCCGGAAGAAGAAGGAGGAGGTGACGAAAGGAAGACCGTCCACTGCCAAGCAAAATTTCCCCATGAGGGCTAATTTGCTTGGCTGGAGCAGGTCCAAATGGGCAGCAGTTCTGAAGCCAGCTACATGCACTTGAAGGATTTCTGCAAATACACCCAAGAAATTAGGAGTTCCCCTTGGAGGTAAAATATATTCCTCAACAAAATAAAGAGGGCTTGTTACACCATATTCCTTCCACTTCCAGTTTGAAAGGCTATAATGAGATCAAATAGGTGGTTTTATATTCCTGTTTCTTCCAATATCAACCAATGCACATTTCCTCTCATTCCTTGGATTCTCAACCCAGCCATTCAACCAAGGAGATGTACTTCTTGCTCCCACCATGAAAGGATGGGCTAGAGGATGGATCTTTATGGAGACCTAGTTCCTCAACAACTCTGAAAATGACCAGCCACTTGGCTGCCGTGGAGAGTGACTCACCCACAAGCAGAAATGTTTTTGCCTAATGGGTCTCAAAAGCATCATTTTAAAGCAATGGTTTTCAAACTTTAAAAAGAGCCCCAAGTGATCATTCTTCAGTGGAAACTGTAATCAGAAACCTGCTATAGAAAGCAGCAAAAAACTGGCTGGGCACGGTGGCTCACATCTGTAATCCCAGCACTTTGGGAGGCCGAGGCAGGCAGATCACGAGGTCAAGAGATCGAGACCATCCTGGCTAACAGGGTGAAACCCCATCTCTACTAAAAATACAAAAAATTAGCCGGGTGTGGTGGCGTGTGCCTGTAATCCCAGCTACTCGGGAGGCTGAGGCAGGAGAATTGCTTGAACCCAGCAGGCAAAGGCTGCAGTGAGCCAAGATCGTGCTGCTGCACTCCAGCCTGTGTGACAGAGCGAGACTCCATCTCAAAAAAAAAAAAAAAAGAAAGTAGCGAAAAGCCTAGCTGCTCTGGGGTAGGCAAGCAGGAAGAAGGGATCACTCCATTCCCACTTAGTCATTCACCTCCACCCCAGGAAGCCCAGGAAACATCTTTATGGCACCCATAGGTCTCCCCAGAGCATGCGTTAGAAATCAAAACAGTATCTCTAAAACCATTTGTTCTCTAAAGTAATCAAATAAATAAAGAAGCATCAGGACTACGAATCAGACCCATGCTTAGAATAACATTCCCTCTGGAGGCTCTGGTGCTGTGTCAAAGGAGGCCATAGTTAAAAGTTAGCAACTGCCCAACCACCTTTGCTTCCTGTTCAGTGTCCTTTGCTGGTGGGTCTTGCAGCAGCCTTGCGAGCCAGGACCAAACCCTTCCTCATGGGTAGGGAGGCTTGAGGGAATGATACACTGGTGGATTTCGAATCAGGTATGAAGTCGGTTGCTAGGGATGTTGCTCGATGTTGATAAAGAAGAGCGTGGGCTTTGGAGTATGGCAGACCCAAGCTCAAATCCTTGCTGTGCCCTTCATTAGCAATGTGACCTCAGGACAATTTGTGACCTCGCTGTCCACGATTCCACAGTCTCCAAAATGGCTTGCTGCAGGGTAGTGTGTATAAAGAAAGCACTTTGCACAGTGCCTAGCACATAGTAGACGGTCAACAGACACTGGTTATATCCACTCCTTTCCCAAGTGGAAGTCCTCACCTTAACTCTGGAGAAGGGGGAGCCTGCCTGTCACAGTCATCGGCTTGGCTGTAATGTATCCAGCACCCACACTGTGCTCAGATTTGGAAAGACTCAGCCCCCCAGGGCGGAGCACAACTGAGGCATTAACCCGTGACTGACCTTGTTACTGTGGCAGCTCGTACAACTCCTATTCCCAAGCTGCCCTCTCTGCCCCATCTCATCTCTGAGCCTGGAAGACCAAACGTATCTTCCCAGATGTGACTGCAGCATGCCACCTGAGAGTCCTGTTACGCTCTGCCCACCTTCCCTGGAGTTCCCCAACCACATAACCCAATGTCTGGTCCATCAGGGCGAGCCATAGAGTCCCCTACAGTGTCAGCGCTAAGGCCACATAGTTAGGACTATCCATGACAGATGCCCACGGGTTGGTTTTGAGTCTTCACTGTGATTTAGACATGGAGTTTCACAGTTGAAACTAAGACCCCACTGTTACTTGAGTCCTTTAACAGGTGTAAAAAGAACAGCCATTCCTGCAGCCTCTGAGACTTACTCCAATCTTGGAAATCTTCCCTTCTCCTACACATCTTTCAGTAATACCAGGTGTTGCCCAGATAACTCTCAGAAGTGTGCATACCACTTCAATTTATCAATCTTGGAGGAAGAGTCAGCAATATGTAACAATCCAAACACTAGCTTTTTCTGCTCCAAAGGAAACTTTGGAGGTAATAGAGAGACAATGGCTATTTAATGTCTCACAACTGAGCTCACCTCACCTCACTGCTGTGGCAGAGGGGGAGTTGACTACCTTGGAGTCCCCCTCACACCCCAGCCTCCCATCATAAGGGACATCTCAAGTCATCCACCTTGAATGGTATCATCAACAGCCTAGGTGGATTAGCATGTGAGTCATTGACCCCACCTGCCAGGCCACTGGGCAGCCAAGTGATCTTGACGTGCTGGGACCATCTCCAATGTAAGACGGTCTCAATATAATGAACACAGGAGCAGCTTCTCAAATGTGTTCTTTCATGATTCTACCACCAGCGATGTGAGAGAGCTCCCTACCCAACACCTGCAGGAGGTGCCAGGTGGAAGTACCTCCAACCAGGATGGAAGCCACGTATAAGGTGCATGTGTATAAGATGTCTTGCCATTTCAAAGCCCTGCCTGAACATTGTCTCATGGATCTTGTTAGCTCACAGTCAGAGGCAGAATAATCCCTCCTCTCTGTCTGGCAAGGGAGAAATGAATAAGGTCAATCCAAGTCATTGGAGCTACGGATGGAAGAACTCAGAAAGGTAGACAGGTGTTTGCAGACTTGGAGCAGTAGAGCGGAGCAACAGGCCTCTTTATCTATCATCTGCTAAGTCTTGTTACATTCAATGCTAGCTAACGTAATGGAGCCCCACGATAAAGCAGTCTGTGAGGCTGTGGACTTGGTGTTACATCTGCCCCAACAAATATAACGACACATGCTTAAAGAGACAGGAAGAACCTCTCCTATATTGCCACCTTTGCTCACAGGAAAGGGAGGAGGAGTCTGATTGGTCAATGTCCAGGATATTCTCAGGGTCATGTTCTACTGCTGGTAGGGCCACTAGGTGCTGAAGGTTTGCATACTTGCCCAATGATTTCTCTTGCCCACTTGATTTCACGGCTTCTAGCCTGCTACAGCAAAGTTGGCCTCTTCATATGCTCTCTCTCTCTCTCTCTCTCCTCTTCCAGATCCCCCGTCTGCAACTAACCAGATCCCTGGTCTGCTCCAGAGACCCAAGGATCTGGGAGTTCATGGAGAGGAAGGAAATCCAGTGGTGCCAGCAGGAACCCTAGAAAGGTGCATGGCTGTACCAGGATGTGCCTACACAGGGAGGGGATTGTCAGCCTCCATACGCCAGGCTGGACTCGAGCAGAGCAATGTGACAGTGCACTAGGGACAGCCAGCAGGGCACTCCACCTGGCATACTCACTCAGAGAGGGAGGAAGAAAAGTCCCTGGCACAGGCATTCCACTGGGAGGCATCAGAGCACTCAGGCAATTGAAAACTAGACCCTGGCCACCTGACTTTGGGCTTATTTCTTTATTTCTTTTCTTTTTCTGTTATGCCCCTTTAAAGATGTCAGAAAATAAGGAGAGGTGGAGTCCTGGTGTTCCTGGATCCAGCCATACCTGAAGACAGGATCTGCCCCAGACATAACAGATCTGTGAACCTCTGGGGCCTCTGCTCTGTGAGTTGCTTTTCTTTTACTCCTAAGAGTCCCGGCAAATATGGGGCATGTTGCCTTGCCTCTTGGGTGTTTTCCTTCACATCGTTTCCTCTTCCTCCCTTCCCCCGAAGCCTACCTCCTATACCAACCCTTCCCACAAGCCCTGTGCTTTCCCTGACCTGCCCATTCCAATAGCCCTGGGATTCCTTAGGTGGTTCCGAGAGGAGGTTACTGTGTGCCCATTAGGGTCTGTCTGGGCAAGAGCACTGGCTCTGGACCTGGGCTTCAACCCTGACTTCTCCATGTACAGGCTGTGGAGTTCTGGGGGAGCTACTCAACTCAACTCTCTGGGCAATGGGGATACTGATAGGACTGACCTCATAAGGTGCTTCTGAGAATGAAATGAGGCAAGGCATATGAACGCTCTCAGCATAGTACCTAGCATAGAGTAATTACTCAATAAATGTTATTCATTGTTTTTTCACCCCTATAAAAGGCACTCACTTGTGTTTAAAGATATAATGTCAATAGTTCTAATTTGTGCATCTCCCCACCCTTGAATGGGTTTCCCTCTATATCCCTTTCATACCTGGCAACAGCAATACCAGCTTCAGCTAGAGTTTTTGGAAGGAATCAATAGGGTCAGTTAAAAGCAATTTATTCTGCACAGACCATAGTGTCGGATGATCATAGGAACCAATATCCTCTGGGTGAGAGAATTATTATTATCAAAACCTAACACACGCTTTGGTTTTGCAAAAGGAAGAACATGCTTCGATGTTTCTCAGCAATGGTCTTTCCCTACCACCATGCTTGGTATTCTAGAGGGTTACTTTAGGGCAGTGGTTCTCAAGGTAGGTTCCATGAAGCCAGCAGCACCAGTATCACTTGGGAACGCATTAGAAATGCATATTCTAGGGTCCCATCATACACTTGCTGGGGAAGGACCAGCAATCTGTGTGTTCACAAGCACTCAGGTCACCCAGAAGATTCTCAAGTGTGGGAGCCACTAATTTAGAGGTTTTACAAATTCTACATCTTTTAAGCTCTTAAGTCTATCTTCTTACTAACCATATTTTCATCTTCAAACAATCTCAGAAAACAGGGCTTTTACAAATAGTCATTACTATTTTTTTTTAAATGTGAGATGGAGTTTCGCTCTTGTTTCCCAGGCTAGAGTGTAATGGCGTGGTCTTGGCTCACTGCAACCTCCACCTCCCAGATTCAAGCAATTCTCCTGCCTCAGCCTCCCAAGTAGCTGGGATTACAGGCATGCATCATCACACCTGGCTAATTTTATATTTTTAGTAGAGATGGGGTTTCTCTATGTTGGTCAGGCTGGTCTTGAACTCCCAGCCTTAGGTGATCCACCCACCTCGGCTTCCCAAAGTGTTGGGATTACAGGCATAAGCCACCACACCTGGCCACTAATTTTTAATAACAAAACATTTTAGGGGGAAGCCTATTAGCCATAAATGGTGCAGACTGTAGTTCACAGTGTGTCTTAGTGAACACCAGGTGATCACCATGTGTTTTATTTTCTTATCTCATTTTTTCTTTCATTTGTCAACTTTTTATTGAAGTACAATATACATACAGAAGTGTTCACACATCCTAAGTGTACAGTTAACTGAACTTTCATTAAACGAACACATCTGTGTACCCAGCATGCAGATCAGAAAATCAAACCCTGCAGCATCCCAGCTCATGCTTCCTTCTAATCCCACCCCTGTCCCATCCACTGCACTTTTTTTTTTTTTTTTGAGATGGAGTCTAGCTCTGCTGCCCATACTGGAGTGCGATCTCAGCTCACTGCAACCTCTGCCTCCCAGGTTCAAGCGATTCTCCCACCTCAACCTCCCGAGTCACTGGGATTACAGGTGCCCGCCACCACGCCTAGCTAATTTTTATATTTTTAGTAGAGACAGGATTTCACCATGTTGGCCAGGCTAGTCTCAAACTCCTGACCTCATGTGATCCGCCTGCCTCAGCCTCCCAAAGTGCTGGGATTACAGGTGTGAGCCACCCCACCCCTGCCCACCCTGCAATTTTTTTTTTTTAATTACAGGAATATTTCTTTTTATTTTTATTTTTTTGAGACAGAGTCTTGCTCTGTTACCCAGGCTGGAGTGCAATGGCGTGATCTTGGCTCACTGCTACCTCCACCTCCCTGGTTCAAGCAATTCTCCTGCCTCACACTCCTGAGTAGCTGGGACTATAGGAGCACACCATTATGCCTGGCTAATTTTTGTATTTTTAGTAGAGACGGGGTTTCACCATGTTGGCCAGGCTGACCTCAAACTCCTGACCTCATAATCCACCCACCTCGGTCTCCCAAAGTGCTGGGATTACAGGCGTGAGCCACCGCCCCCAGCCATTTCAAACAAACAAATTATTTTAAAGAAAGTTACTGTCCTAGTCACCTCACTTACACCAAAATTATTTCAGTGTTGCTCACTCCCTTCTGCACATATATTTTGTGTAGTTTTGTACTTTATCCTGTTATAATGTCCCTGTTTCATGTTACATACTTTTCATAAACACTATTTAAAACAATCCCAGCTGAGTGTGTGGCTCAAACCTGTAATCCCAGCTACCTGGGAGGCCAAGGTGAGAGGATCACCTGAGACCAGGTGTTCCAGACCAGCCTGGGCAATGTAGCAAGATCCTCAACCCTAAAAAATTTTTGTAAAATTTGGCCAGGCATGGTGGTTCATGCCATAGTACTAGCTACTTGAAAGACTAAGGTAGAAGGATCGTTTGAGTCCAGGGGTTCAAGGCCACAGTGAGTTAAGATCATGCCTCTGCTCTCCAGCCTAGGCAGGGAGTGAGACCCCTGTCTCTATAAATAAATACTTCTATACCTACTAAAAGAAAATGACCCCACATTGTACCATCACATCAGAGTGTCATTTGACTTCAGCATTCCCCCATATTTAGTCTGCTCCTATTTTGCAGTGAACCTCCTCGTGTCTCATGCATCCTTTTTCTCTGGAATGATTACCTTAGAATCAACTCTCAGAAGAGAAATGACTAAGTCAAAGGCTCTGAACATTTTATTAGGGCTCTTTATTATTTGCACTGTTTTTAAAAAATGTAAATCCCACTTTGAGTCATGCTTTTCTAAGCTCCTCCCTGCATCTTAACATTTCTGGATAAGACTCTTCTCTCTCCTGCCCCTGTGAACTCAGAAAAATAACCTCTCGCAGCACTGGGCCGGAGGAGTGGATGCTAGCAGATTATCCCCCCATTGGGTAGGAGTGGCGGGCTCTAGCAGATCATCCTACTAGTTGGATGCACGCTGGGCTGCAGCTTGGCAGGGACACCAGCAGGAGCTCCTACCCTCCCCCAGGGGGTGCATGTGGTGGGGGAGGGGGTTCAGGGAGACAGTCAACCTTCCCTGAGGATCCTCAGAGGAGCTCTTAGTGGCCATCAAAGGCCCAACAAGGCTCCCTTCCCTCCTCAGGAGAGATGGAAATCATGGGGGATGGGCAGTGAGGGAGTATAAAGCTGGACAAGAGACTAAGATTGAGTTAAACCCTCAGGAGGCTGTAATCCCAGCACTCTGGGAGGCCGAGGCAGGCGGATCACAAGGTTAGGAGATGGAGACCATCCCGGCTAACACGGTAAAACCCCGTCTCTACTAAAAACACAAAAAATTAACTGGGCATGGTGGTGGGTGCTGTAGTCCCACCTCTTTGGGAGGCTGAGGCAGGAGAATCGCTTGAACCCAGGAGGTAGAGGTTGCAGTGAGCTGAGATGGTGCCACTGCACTCCAGCCTGTGTGATAGAGCAAGACTCCATCTCAACAAACCCACAGGAGGAATCCAGCCTCCCAGAGCAATCGCAGGACCACATGCCAATGGGGCTGGACAGGAGTGATTGTTTATTCATGCACTGCTTGTTCTCCATTTCCTAGTGGACCTGCCTCCTCCCCTTGAAAAGCGCTCTGTCTTTAGACCTCCCCGCTCTGTGCTCACTCCAGACTCATCCTACCAAGAGGATAGTGAGCACAGAGCGGGGAGGTCTAAAGAGAGAGCACTAACATGGGGCCATGTGAGGTTGGTGGGGCCACATGGCCATGGGCCAGATGGGCAGGCTGAGATTAAAGAAATCAGAAGGTGGGTTTCAATTACAATGTTCATTCTGTCATCCTAGCGTCAGTATAACATATAGCACAGGTTTTGGGGCTAGAGTCTCTGGGGTAGTAATGTAGTCTGAGCAAGTCTCTGTCGCAGTCTCCTCATCGGTAAAATGGGAGAGATACAGTACCGGCCTCCTAGAGTGATTGTGAGATTACATGGGTTCACAGGAGAAAACGCCAAACAAGCACATCCCATCAACCTGCTCCTCCCTGCACCACCATGCGAGTCAACGCTTTGCTGTAGACACAGCCAGGCAGAGAAAGGACAAGGAGGGTCAGCCTGTGCCCTCTGTGCCATCACTCAGGAACCCAGAAAATGCCCAGAGAGAAGCCCTAGCCCCTTCCCTGAATCTTCCAGCCATTCATTCACCAATCCATTTGTGGTGAGGGAGGGAAAGGGCTGTGGAGCAGGTCAGGTCAATGACAGCCACTCCTTCAACATCTACCTGAAGCTCCCCATGGCTCCCTCTGGGCATTGCAGGGAACAAGCAAGACCAGATCTCCACTTGGCTGGAGCCCAGAGAGTCCCTGCCCTTTCCCTGCAGCCCCTCAAGGTTAGGGGAAGAGATTGCAGAAAAAGGTCATCTGAGCCTACGAACACCAGTCACCTGGGCCCAGTGTGGGGTGAGAGAATACTATTCACCCTGTGTCATTTTCTGATTGGAGCAGGAAGCCAGGGGCACAGCAGGAATGTGTTGATGGGGAAGATGAGGAACTAACATGGAAAGATTCCCTCCTATGTGCTGATGAATGTACTCTCACACATACATATATTACCCCCACTTTACAGAGAAGAAAACTGAGGCTCAGAGAACTTAGGCAACTTGCTGAGCCTCGAGCATTTATTACTGTCCAGCATCGTACTGGCCACTGAGGGGGACACAGACAGGACAGAAGACCTGATTTTTCTTTTAAGCGGTGTCCACTAGAGCAAGAGAAATAAGACTGTCCTGGGAAAGCCTTGCGAATGATCCACATTGATACCCACTTGAGTGCTCAGTGACGTGGCTTGGAGGGAGTGCAGTGGGGACGTGGCAGAGGAAACAAGTGACTTGGGCCCAAGAGGCAGTGGTGAGGCTTGAGCTGAGTCTTGAAAGTTGGGAACCACATGGATGGGCAGTGGGAGTGAGGGAAACACTGGTGGTGAAAGGGAGAAGGACACGGTAAAAGTCCGCCAGGGCCCTTAACACACACAAACTCTGTATTTTGGGTCCCCAGCTGCCCTGTAGAGCAGTATCCCCAGCCTGGTAGCTGTTCCTATCTTTGTCCTTAACTTCTCTGACCCCTACTTGGGTGTCCACCACCTGTGGCCACCTGGCCCCAGCTTCAGATTGCAAAGCAGGCTGCCAGGAAAAGACCCATCCAAGGAGCAAGGTGTACCCAAAGGGTGAGATCTTTCCAAAGGAGACCCTAGAGAATAAAACAAATGTGGATTTCAATTGGCCCATGCAGATAAAGCCCAGGACTGGCCAGGTAGGGTGGCTCACACCTGTAATCCCAGCACTCTGGGAAGCCAAGGCAGGTGGATCACTTGAGGTCAGGAGTTCGAGACCAGTCTGGCCAACATGGTGAAACCCTCATCTTTACTAAAAATACAAAAAATTAGCCGAGTGTGGTGGATGCCTGTAATTCCAGCTACTTGGAAGGCTGAGGCAGAAAAATCACCTGAACCTGGGAGGCGGAGGTTGCAGTGAGCCAAGATCGCGCGCTCCAGCCTGGGTAACAAGAGCAAAATTCCATTTAAAATAAAAATTAAAAAAAATTTTAAAAAGCCCAGGACCTACATACACAAACGAGGCATACGCTTCCACCCCCCAAGACCCCATGGGTTCTTATGGGTCAGCCCTTCACCTTATCCTGGTCCCTCAGAAGCCTTTGGCTTAACACACTGAGCACAGAACAAGAGACTGTGGTAAGAGTGTCTCCTGTTAGGTTCCTCACTATGTTGGATGAATCCTTCAGCCCCAGGACCTCAGCCTTTCCACCTGTAAAATGGGACTAATGCACTGTTTCCCACTTTAGAGTGCAATGGTGAGATACGTCCCTGTGAAAACACTGCTGCTATGTGGCCTGGCTTCATCCCATGAGCACTTGCCATGTGCCTGGCACCATACTAGGCAGTGGAAAGAGCAGCTACAAGAAGAGAGAACAGCCTCTGGGTCAGCAGCCCCACAGCCTAGTGGCAGAGGCAAACAAGTAACCCCAATAACAGGCACATGGAGAGGTGAGGGTGGAAGTTGGGGGGGTGGGGTGGAGGACCCCTGGGGCAAAGGAAGGACTCACAGAGGAGTTGGCCAAGGAGATGTCCCGGGGGCGGGCGAGAAAGGGCATTCCAGATGGAGAGGTCGGGGCATGCAGATGCAAAGCAAGGGAGCAGGACTAACCACACCAAGCTCAGCAGGAAGGCAGCAGGACCCAGCGGGGCTGACAGCAGCTTGGAGCCAGGCTGCTAGGGTTCAAACCCCTGCAATGTGTGGACCTTTTAGTTTTTTTTTTTCTTTCTCTGTTGCCCAGGCTGGAGTTCCGTGGCTCCATCATAGCTGACTGCAGCCTCAACCTCCTGAGTTCAAGTGATCCTCCTGGCTCAGCCTCCTGAGTAGCTGGACCACAGGCACACACCACCACATCTAGCTAATTTTTTATTTTTATTTTTTGTAATTAACATAGTGAGACACAGCATCTCACTATGTTGCCCAGGCTGGTCTCAAACCCCTGGGCTCAAGTGATCCTCCTGCCTTGGCCTCCCAAAGTGCTGGGATTACAGGTATGAGCCACCACACCCAGCCCTTACAATCTGTGATATTGGACAAGTCACTAACATCTCTGTGCCTCAGTTTCCTCATAGGCTCTATCGTACTTATAATTTCTTCTCTTGTATGTAGAAGGCACTTAGAACAACAGTGCCTGGTCCATGCTTAGTGGTTCATAAATGTTGGAAATGATGATGATGAACTGATGGGTCTGGAAGGCCCAAATAAACCCACACGGTGGCAGGCAGGCGGGATCTGTACTCCCCGAGTCTTAGGGGATGGTAATGGCTGGTGAGCCCAAGATATACAGGGTGAACCTTGAGTCAGGCGCATTTGCAGAGGTCAGGGCCTTTCAGCTACCTGTCGGTTTCGGTTTCAACAGCACATCAGAGGAAAAAAGTGGTGGGGTTGGGGACTGTAAAAGAGCTATCCCCCAGCTAAACTTCCTCCTTTGAGGCCAGAACCAGGAGGGCAAGCCCTGAAACCTGACCAAGATAAGAGGGTGCTGCCTTCTCCCCCAGCTCTATCCCCGGGCTGGTTCGACTCCCGGGGTCTCCGGGACAGTGGCACGCTTGCGAGGGAGGCCTCAGGGCGAGACAGCTTGTCTCACAGGAGCGAGGGAGAGAGAGAAAGCCAAGGTCTAGGGCGCCTTGGAGTGCGATGCTCGGGGCCACGGGATGTGCTGGTGCCCACCCGGCGACCCTGCGCGCGGCCCGCAGGAGAGCGGCGATTTGGGGTCGTGCGCCACCAGAGGGCGCGCTGAATCTCAGAGTGTGCGGAGCGCTTGGCGCGGGGCGCGCGGTGAGCACAAGGGAGAGCGGCCGGTGCACGCATGTGTGCGCGCGCGGGGGCGGAGGGAAAGAGGAGCGATAGCCCGCGTTCCCAGGAAACCCAGATTTCGAGGATTAGGGCTTTCCAATCACTAGCTCTGAGCAATCGGGGCGGAGGACACAGAAAAGAGGCACTAGTAACACTAAAACTTACACAATACTCACCACGTACCAGGCACCAGAAAGCCAGCTGTTATTATAGATGTTATTATTGTCCCCACTTTATAGTCGGAGAACTTGAGCTTCCCTGCGCCAGAGGTCCCACATCTGGCTGGGGCCAAACCTGGGATTTGAACCCCCAGGGTCTGGCTCCAGGGCCTGTGCCCTCAACCGGCGCCCTGTAATAATCTCTCTAGTAATCTATTCTCCCAGGTTCACTTGAGGCTTAATCACTTTCTCACTAGCAGCTTGCTGATTAAGGCAGCTCAACCCTTCCCTGCAGAAGAGTTGAGTAGCTACGTTCCCACTTGCTAGGCTGGCATCACTACTGCAGCTGCCCAAGACCCCAAAGACTGCTCAGTGGCCACCAACAGGCTCTCATTTAATTAATATGTACTGAATGCTTACTGCATGCCAGGAACTGAGTTCTTATGCAATACTCTCAACCATGTGTAAATTATGTGTACTCATTCTGATTCCCATTTTACACACAAGGGAAAAAAGGCAGGAGGGTAAGTGGTTTTCCTTGAATCACACAATTCACTCCAGCCTGTGGACTGCCAACCACCATATTCATGTCTCCATTCATTCCACACATCTACTCTGTGCCAGGCACTGCCTAAGTAATGGGGACTCAACAGTGAACAGGACACTTACAAACCCGTTCACATCCAGGCACAGTGGCTCACGCCTGTAATCCCAGCACTTTGGGAGGCTGAGGCAGTGGATCGCAAGGTCAGGAGTTCAAGACCAGCCTAGCCAACATGGTGAGACCCCCATCTACTAAAAGAATACAAAAAAAAATTGTATTACAGGTGGCGTTCGCCTGTAATCCCAGCTACTTGGGAGCCTAAGGCAGGAGAATTGCTTGAACTGGGGAGGTGGAGGTTGTAGTGAGCCAAGATTGCACCATTGCACTCCAGCCTGGGCAACAGAGCAAGATGCTTTCTAAAAAAAAAAAGAAACAACCTGTTCACTTTTTTTTTTGAAACAGAGTCTCACTCTGTCTCTCAGGCTGCAGTGCGGTAGTGCCAACATAGTTCACCACAGCCTTGAACTCCTGGGCTCCAGTGATCCTCCCACCTCAGCCACCCAAGTAGCTATGACTACAGGCACGAACCACTCCACCCATAGAAGTTCATACTCATCATCAGCTACAGACAGTCCCCCACTGACATTTATCCAGTCCTTGTTTCTTGTTGGTTTATGGGAAGAGGTGAGAAGAGGTCATATGCTCTGAATAGAAAGGAAAACAAGCTTCTGCATACGGTGGCATACATGAGATAATATTCCTAACCTTCACTCAGAAAGTGGGATATTGATGGCTGTTATGGATTGAATTGTGTCCCTCAAAAAGACATGCTGAAGTCCTCACCCCCGGGACCTGAGAGTGTGACTTCACTGAGAAATACGGTCATTGCAGATGTAGTCAAGTAAGATGAGGCCATACTGGAGTGGGGTAAGGCCTAATCCAATACAACTAGTGTCCTTATCAGCAGAGGAGAAGACACGGGGATGGCATGGGCATGTGGCAACACAGGAGATTGACATGCTGCAGCTCCAAGCCAGCAGCACCAGTGACTGCCAACGTCCACCTGAAGTGAGGGAGACAGAAAGAATCCTCCCAAGGGTTTTGTGGGAAGCATAGCCCTGCCCATACCTTGACCTTGGACTTGTAACCTTCAGAACAGTGAGACAATACATTTGTTTATTTTTAAGCCACTTGGCGTGTGGAAGTTTGTTACAGCTGCCTTAGGAAACCACTCTAATGATATTAACTTGAATTCTTTTCCATTCATGGGGATGGTGCACTCATCCATCCAGGTTCTTTTTCTCACTCCAGCCCCACAGTGGCCAGGGATGGGGAATACTGAGGTCATGCACAGGTGCGAAGCTCACCAGCCACAATGACATCTACCCCCAAACTGTGGTCTCAGCATCACCGTCCTCTACCTAACTGAACAGACCCATGGTTACTAGTCAAGATGACAAAGGTGTATTCAGCTGGCAAAGGCAAGGCAGACAGCAGGCAGGTGTGCCCAGGGCCCCCGCACCTCACCTGCCAGCCTCACTCAGCACTGCCAAAGCCTTGTGTCACTGATGTACTGCCTGTTGATTCCTGCGGAGGGACGGGGTAGAGAGAGAAGCTGCATCCTGCTAGTCCATCCAGCTGTGTCCAGGTGGTCCATGGCGGCAGCAGGCAGAGACCATCAGCCCTGTGGGGAGTCATGCCTGACCCGATCTCTCTGCCTCAACAATCACCCCCTAAAGTGCCTCCATACAGCTGTCGTTGTACCTGGCTCATTGGAGAGCTTCAGGCTCTGGGAGAAAGAATGTTGATTTGCTTGGCTTAGGATATTCTGGTTTTAAATAAACAAAGTGCCAAGTCTGAAAACTGGGGAGTGACTCAGCCCCTCGCTGTGAAGTTGCAGACACTAGTGGCTTCTGTCATCCTGGGTGGTTAGGGCCCTGGCAACAGTCACTTTTGAGTCTCCTGGGCAGCCATGCAAGGGTTTTTCAAACCCCTTCAGCTGACTGGCAGTTTTCTGGATGTACAGACATTTGCAGGCATATGTCCTGTCTCTCTAGGAAGGTAGCAAACTTTGCGAGGGCAAGGGTTGTTTTGAATTGCTGTGTGTCTAGCACAGTGTCTTCTATGATCAAAGGAAGCTGGGCACATGGCCAGCCCTACCCACGCCCCCAGCTGGTTTGAGGGAGGAATGCTTTAGGGAGAAGTAGAGGTTCCTTCTGGATTGTCCAGCCCAGCTTACATGGGAGGGAGAGAAGATCGGCAGATGCTCCATGTAGAAGTAGAGGAGCTCTTCATGGGAACTTGCCTGGGATGAGAATTTCAGAAGTCAGGGCAGATTGGTGGGCGGCACAAAGCGGGTAGAGGAAGAAGGCTCCAGTATCACTCACTAAGAGAATACTTGTCTCCCACAGGAACCGGTGCCCAAGAAAAGGAGTGTGAGGTAGAGAGAGAATAGTAAGCCTGGGCAGGGCGCGGTGGCTCACACCTATAATCCCAGCACTTTGGGAGGCCAAGGCAGGCGGATCACGAGGTCAAGAGATGGAGACCAGCCTGGCCAATATGGTGAAACCCTGTCTCTACTAAAAATATAAAAATTAACCAGGCATGGTGATAGGCGCCCATAGTCCCAGCTACTCGGGAGGCTGAGGCAGGAGAATCTCTTGAACCCAGAGGTGGAAGTTGCAGTGAGCTGAGATCATGCCACTGAACTCCAGCCTGGGCGATAGAGCGAGACTGTCTCAAAAATAAAAGAGGGAGAGAGAGAATAGTAAGCCTGATGAGGCGACTGCAAACCTGGTTTTCATTAAACCCACAGTGTTCAGATAAATCCCAACTGGAGAGTCTAAATCTCACCCCAGGCACATGGACCCAACTTCCCCAGTAGTGCAGCCGTATTTTCCTAGCTGCAAAGGCTCTCTCCTTTTCCTGAGTCCTGCCTTCCCTTCTCCCTTCTCTATTCATTCATCGTTAAACAAACTTTAATGAGCCTGTACTCGGAGCCAGGCATTGTTCTAGGTGCTGGGGACCCAGTGAAGAAAAAACAAGACAAAACAATCTGCCTCTATGGAATTTATATTCTAGTGGACGAGGATGCTCTGTGTTTTCCTTTTTCTCATCCTTCCCCTACCACCCACCAGGCTACTGGTAGTTCAGATAAACCCCAACTGGAGAGTTCAAATCTCATTCATTCATTCTCGAGCTGTCCAGTAAGTGCTAGGATGTTCCAGGCACCTTTCTAGACTCTGGAGATCCCGAGCAACTCTCAGGAGGCCACACCTTCCTGGGTTAAGGGCAATCTAAAAGAATTACCCCTCCCTTCCCAGACCAGTCCATCCCTCCAGGCACAGAGATGTCATAGGAAACTCTATTATTTGTGGATATTGCACGCAGAATGCAAAGAAAAGTGGAAATGGCCAATATGAAGCCACAGTATTGAGTTAGGTATGAGCCACTGAGGTCTTGCCTTTTCCCTTTGTTGCCTCCTTCGTGACCCCCCCCCCCCCACCCCAACTTTGCACCCTTTGGAGCGCAGGAGACTACAGGGGGAAGCCCTGGCACGCACTGGGCCCCATTCCTGATGGGAGCCGTCTCCCGCCATAGCAGCTCAGCCACCCCGGACTCCAGTGCCCCGCCAGCCCTCGCTGCTTTAATTAACTCTGCCCGGATGCGCTGACTCACTCATTGGCTCTGTGACCCGCCTGGTCACAGAGGACACCTCCTCAGACACAATTACATTTGAGGATGAAGCATTTCCTCTGGGCACAGAACAAGCCAGTGAAAGCTTTTCTGGGGGAGCAGGAGGGGGGCCTCTTGAAGATGACTCATGAACAGGCCTTGAGGTTAGCGGCATCCCACAGGGCAGGTGAGTCTCATTCAAATGCTATATACCCTACAGGCCTTATTACTCCATGGAAGTCTCTGTTCTTGGGGGGAAGAAAGGAAATGCATCCACCTTCCTAGGCAAAAGAGGACCGAACACAGGCATCAACACGGGGCGTATCAGTAACTATGTCCAGTGTCTCCAAAGCCCTGGGTGGCACCCCAAAACCCCACAACCACCCATATTTATTTAACATAATCTATGCACTTGTTAAGACACAAAATAAAGAAATAAAATATGATTCTTCGGCCTAGATTTGAGGAGAAGAATCGAAGACTCTAAGCTCTATAGTAAGACAGTTATTCTCTGTCCCATTTCATGGGTTAGGAAGTTGAGGCTTGGAGAGACTGAGTGAGCAGCCTTCTTGGGAACCACACTAGCTTTAAGAATTCAGTTGGCTAAGGATGATTCTGAGGTTTTGCACAGGTGAGGAGGAGGACAGCCCAGAAAAATTGAAGTCTGGTCCTCTTTCCTAACTTACATTTTAAAGATGCAAGGAAAGAAGAGTAAGAAACCAGCCTGTGTGTGGCTATGACGGAGATGATATTCAAGTTGGAAAAAGTCCTGGTGTCCTCTAAGTACAGCCTCTTGCAAGCCTGTGGAAACTAACAGGGTCAAGCCCCAGACACCCACCTCGGGGCTGCATCTGACACTGAGCCCAGGGGAAAGGTTATCAGTGTTGCCTGTGAGGACATCTAACATCTCTCTTTAAATTTAAGTGAAGGAATTTGCATTTTAACATGATTGTACCAGGTTTGTGCCACCTTGAGGTGGCTGATAATTATTAGGTTGGTGCAAAAGTAATTGTGATTTTTGCCATTGCAAGTAATGGCAAAAACCACAATTACTTTTACACCAACTTAATAAAGGATACTGAACAAAAGAAATTCATTGGGAAGTGTGGTAGGTATTTAGTTTAAAACCTACTCAGATGCCATTCTTATGACATCTGTAGGGACACAGCCATCCATCTAGCATCCATCTATCCATCCAAATACTTCCTGACCGTTGTCACATATAGGGAAAAGAATGAATTAGACACACATGGTCTGTGCCCCCAGGTAGGAGAAAGGACAAGGCTGCCGCCCATTGGTGATCTGATGGGTTGGTGGCTCAGTGGGGTGAAGAGTCTCCTTCTGAACTGTGTGCCCAGCATCCTTGACCTCAAGGTAAGTGTAATAGAGGACCCCAGGGTCAGGCAGAACTGGACTGGACTGCAGGCTCCATCACTTGCTGTACAACTTTGGACAAATTACTTAATCCCTCTGAGCTTTGGGTTTTTATATGCAACATGAAGTGATTCCCACCTGGAAGAGTTGCTGGGCAGATTATGTGAGCTATCCCAGCATCTATGACACGTACTGTTGCAGGCACTGGCTTTAGCGTCCATAATAATAGCTTTGAGTATCAGGCGCCCCATTCTGTGCTAAGTATTACCCATTTAATTCTCATTTCATTTTGTGTGTGTGTGTGTGTGTGTGTGTGTGTGTGTGTGTGTGTGCGGGTGTGTGTGTGTGTATGTGACAATGTGACAGGCAGGATCTGAATGGATTTCCATCCTTTTAGCCCTGACCATATACTGGGTTGAATAGTATGTCCTCAAAATCCACGTCCACCCTGTGAATGCGGCTTATTTAGAAACAGGATCTTTGCCTGTGTAATCAAGATGAGGTCATGCTAGTTTAGAGTGGGCCCTAATGATGTGTCTACAGGCCAAGAAACACCAAGCATTTCTGGACACACACACACACCACACACACACACGCACACGCACACGCACACATTTCATGACCAAATACTGTTATTTCCCCATTTTATTGGTGTGGAAACCAAGACTCGGCGAAAATGTAACCAGCCCAGATTGCATATTAAGAGGCTAGGCTGGGATTTGAACCACGTCTCTGCCTCCAGAGCCCATGCACAACAGCAATCCTTTCTACCCACATGCACAGGCATAGGCTGACAGCTCACAGCCTAGTCTAGCGTCTGGACTCCTCCTTCAGCCCACAGACAAGGACCCTATGTTAGAAGGGGAAAGAAGACCTCTGAAGGTGTCAGTCTCCCCTACAGGGTGATATAGGGACACTGCTTGTTTCCAAGAGACCAGGGAAGGGGACAGAGGTGTTGGAGAAGCCTCACTTCCTGCTACAGCCCCCAAAGTGGTGTCTGGGGCCCAGCCTCGGCCTGGCTCTGCGGCAGTGTTTGCACAAGCACGTGCCGGTGAGCATGTGTATTGGGGACGATGTTATTCACAGCCGCTGGCCGACAGTAAATACGACAGTGGGGCTTGATTCATGAGCTCTGACAGGAAATCTATAGCATGTGGTGTCTATAATCCGCACGCTACGGCGTGGCAAAATGAAAGAACAACAGTCCAATTACGGAATCCTGGTGGATCCTGGGCACACCTCTCAGATCTTGCAGGGCTCTGGCTTGGCTTGGCTGGGGGTGGCCTGTCTGGAGCAGCTGGGGCAGACGCCCCCGTGGTCTGGGCATGTGGGAAGCAGCCCTCAGAAGCAGCTCCCAGTGGAGGTGCCTGGGCAGAGCTGGGCTGCCTGGGGGATGTGAAGGAGGGGCATGGAGGCTGACACTCCCAGCCAGAAATCCAGGCTCAGGTCAGCTCACCCAGCACCAAGCCCCCATGGTATCTTGAAGCCTTGCCCCAGGGAAATCCCTCCAACAGACAAAAGCAACCTCAGACCCCCGTACTCTCTGCCTCCTGCTTTCAAACCCAGGACACCAAGGGTGTTGCCCTGGGTGAGCCAGGGATGGGCTCCCCTGGGTGGAAGTCATTTCAGTGTCTGACCTTTGGGGATTTAGAGAAGACTGGGTTCTAGGCAGCTCAGCTGATCAGAGGGGTTAACATTCCCACTTAGGACACAGAGCAGTTCCCTACCAAGTATTACAGAAGTTAGAGTAGCAGCTTTCCTTCACCTTAAGGGCAGGATCTGCATGGATTCCATCCTTTTAGCCCTGACCATATACTGGGTTGAATAGTATGTCCTCAAAATCCACATCCACCCTGTGACTGCGGCTTATTTAGAAACAGGATTTTTGCCTGTGTAATCAAGATGAGGTCATGCTAGGTTAGAGTGGGCCCTAATGATGCATCTACAGGCCAAGAAACACCATGCGTTTCTGGCAACCACCAGATACCAGGAGAGAGGCATGGACAGACACCTTCCTTAAATGGTCCTGCCAGCACCTTGATTTTGGACTTTTGGCCTCCAGAACTGTGAGAGAATCCATTTCTGTTGTTCGAAGTCACCTGGTATGTGGTAATTTGTTCCAGCAGCCCTGGGAAAGCAAGACACACAGCCTGGCACACAGCACCTACCTAAAAACCAGAGCACCTGGAAGGCCTGAATTCAAGTCTTGGCTTTATTAATTGCGTGTCTCTGATCTTCTTCAAGCTGCTGTACAACTCCTCCTCTGCAGAGCAGCCAGAGCGAGTGCTTAAAAACACAACACTCTTCCTCTGGGTCGATACCCAGTAGTGGGATGGCTGGATCAAATGGTAGTTCTACTTTTAGTTATTTAAGGAATCTCCACACTGTTTTCCATAGAGGCTGTACTAGTTTACATTCCCACCAGCAGTGTAGAGTGTTCCCTGATCGCAGCATCCATGCCAGCATCTCCTGTTTTTTGATTTTTTGATTATTACCATTCTTGGAGGAGTATGGTGGGATCGCACTGTGGTTTTGATTTGCATTTCCCTGATCATTAGTGATGCTGAGTATGTTTTCACATGCTTGTTGGCCATTTGTGTATCTTCTTTTGAGAACTGTCTATTCATGTCCTTAGCCCACTTTTTGATGGGGTTGTTTGTTTTTTAATTACTGATTTGTTTGAGTTCATTGTAGATTCTGGATATTAGTCCTTTGTCAGATGAATAGATTGTGAAGATTTTCTCGCACTCTGTGGGTTTTCTGTTTACTCTGCTGACTGTTCCTTTTGCCGTGCAAAAAGCTCTTTAGTTTAGTTAGGTCCCAGCTATTTATCTCTGTTTTTATTGCATTTGCTTTTGGGTTTTTGGTCATAAAATCTTTGCCTAAACCAATGTCTAGAAGGGGTTTTCCAATGTTATCTTCTAGAATGTTTATAGTTTCAAGTCTTAGAAGTCATTATTTGAAAAAGATACTGGCACACCCATGTTTATAGCAGCACAATTAACAATTGCAAAATCACAGAACCAACCCAAATGCCCATCAATAAATGAGTACATAAAGAAACTGTGTTGTATATATACACAAACACCATATATATATGTGTGTGTGTATATACACACACACACACACTATATATATATATCACACATATATATGTATATATATACACATATATGTGTATCTATATATATGTGTGTGTATATATGTGTATATATATACATATATATGTGTATCTATATATATATGTATATGATGGAATACTACTCAGCCATAAAAAGGAATGAATTAACAGCATTTGCAATTTGCAATGACCTGGATGAGATTGGAGACTATTATTCTTTTTATTTTATTTTATTTCTTTGATGACAGAGTCTCACTCTGTCATCCAGGCTGGAGTACAGTGGTGCAATCTTGGTTCACTGTCACCTCTGCCTTTCAAGTAGCTGGGATTACAAGCACACACCACCACACCTGGCTAATTTTTCAGATTTTTAGTAGAGACGGAGTTTCGCCATGTTGGCCAGATTGGTCTTGAACTCCTGACCTTATGTAATCCACCCATCTTGGCCTCCCAGAGTGCTGGGATTACAGTCATGAGCCACCACGCCCAGCCTGGAGACTATTATTCTAAGTGAAGTAACTCAGGAATAGAAAATCAAACATCACATGTTCTCACTGACATGTGAGAACTAAGCTATGAGGATGCAAAGGCAAAAGAATGACACAATGGGCTTTGGGGGCTTGGGGGGAAGAGTGGGGGGGGCAAGGGATAAAAGACAATAAATATGGTTCAGTGTATACTGCTTGGGTGGGGGGGGGGTACACCAGGATCTCACAAATCACCACTAAAGAACTTACTCATGCAACAAAATACCACCTGTGCCCCAATAACTTATGGAAAAATGAAATAATAACAAATAAATAAA
Source organism: Ateles fusciceps (assembly GCA_036589455.1). NCBI lineage: Eukaryota > Metazoa > Chordata > Mammalia > Primates > Atelidae > Ateles > Ateles fusciceps. The sequence continues at coordinate 8,841,357 of JAZHEH010000228.1, read as the reverse complement.
TAAAAGCACAACACTAACAACGATAGTGAATATTTTGAGCACATAACACATTCCAGGCATTATTCTAAGCCTTTTATGAGAATTAAATTTATTTCATCCTCACAATCACCTTCTGAGGTTAGTGCTGTTACTGATCTCATTTTACAGAAGAGAAAACTGACACCAGAGATGTAATGAAATGTTTCTGAAGCTCAACCCAGCAGTCTAATCCTCAATTTCAGTCTATCTCCCACTACATTTGATATCACTCCCTACCTAAAATCACCCAGTGACTTCACATTACACTTACATTAAAATGTCTTACCATCACCTACAAGGGTTTGCCTGATCTGTCTCTGATCTAGCCTACCTCTCCAAACCTCTGTAGTTCATAGCTAAAAATTCTTTACTACTCCTCCTACAAATTAATGGTTTTATTTCTGTCCCCTTGAATTTGGGCTGGCCCTAGTGACTAGCTTAATCAACAGAATGAAGTGGAAACAATAATGCATGATTTCAAAGGCTAGGTCAGAAGAAGCCATGTAACTTAGAACATTTGCTCTTGGAACATAATTACCATGCTGTGAGGAAGCCCAAGCAGCCCTGTGGAGGTGCCCATGTGGAGCAAAACTGAAGCCTCTGGCTGAGAGTCCCCTTGACTGAGCTCCCGGTCAACAGCCAGCAGCACCTGCTACACATGTGAGTGGGCATCACCTCCAATTCCAGTCGAGCCACCCCAGCTTGATACCGCAAGAAATGGTGACAAGTCACTCTCCCCAAGTCCTGCCCACATTTCAGATTTGTGAGCAAAAGAAAGGATTATTGTTGTTTTAAGACACTAAGTTTTGAGGGAGTTGGTTATACTTGTTGGATTCAAATCCAAAGAGTCTGACTTCAGAGTCCATGTTCTCAATCACTGATGGCATCATGTCATCACTCCCCTACTTAAAACCATCCCATGATTTTATGCCATGCCTAGAATAAACTACCAATTCCTTACCAGGACGTGTGAGGCCCTGCTTAATCTGTCTCTCCAACATCTTCTTGGACCACCCCTCCCTCTCACTTGGTTCAACTCATCTCTGTTCATCTAATATTCTAAAGACCCAGACCTTCGTATTCACTGTTCCTTCTGCCTGGACTGCTCTTGGCATGACTGAATCTTCCTTGCTCGTAAGGCCTGAGGTCAGAAGTTCTGAGAGGCCTTCCCTGAATGCCCCATCTAGGGGATCTTCTGGATCCCTTCATCTCCCCTATCCACTTCATCACCTTGTTCATTTCCTTCACTGCAGTTTAGTCTGATTTGTAATGATCTCATTCTTTGCTTACTTGATCCCTGCCCATCTCCCTACTGGAACATAAAAGCCTCGAAAGCAGGAACGTGGCTGTCAAGTTCACTCCTGTGATCCCAGAACACGTCACCATGCCTCGCATGGAGTAGATGCTCAACAAGAAGTTTCTAAACAAACAAAACAGGCAGTTATTATCTATCAAGTTCCTACTAGGAATCATGCCAGGAAATTTGCTAAGTGGTGGACATCCAACAACCCTGTGGCACGAATCTTACTATTCCCATTTTACAGATGGGAAAATCAAAGCTCATGTGGACCAAATTCAAACCAGAAGTCTTTGGTTCCATGGCCTGTGACCTTAACCAGACAGCCACGCCTGCTCCTCTCTGTCTGTCTGAGAATCGCTTGAACCCAGGAGGTGGGGGCTGCAGTGAGCAGAGATCACGCCATCGCACTCCTGTCTGGGCAACAAGAGCAAAACTTCATCTAAAAAAAAAAAAAGCCATTCACCTGATGGACAAGGAAGGAAGAAGGTATCGAAGGGGGAGAACGCACGCTCCTGCACACACCTCATTTCAGTTCCTGGCCACAGCAATCCTGCCAAGAGGTAGGACCATCTCCATGTGGCAGTGAAGTCAACTGAGCCCAGAGAGGTTAAGTCATTTGTCTAAGGTCACATAAGCTGGCTGACGTTGAAGCCAAGGAAGCAAACCATGGGATTCAAGCCTATGTCTTCCTGGCTCTTTCAACAATGCCATAAAAACGCTGAGCAACAAGGAAACCCAGAAGCGAAGAAAAGAAGAAGTTTGTGTCAGAAGCATGGGCCGGGGGTAGAGGGGTGCTCACGTCTGTCCGTCTCCTGACCCGGCCACTCTCCGTGCTTCATCCCAGCCCTCACTCTGAGGGGTGTTATCTGAGGCCACATCCCCGGAGCCCTGGGTATAGAGTTAGAGCCATCCGCTCCAGGTTGTCTAGGAAGGACACTCTGCTTAGGTGAATGGCCACTCTCTGGGCCCTGCTGTCCTTTCCCAGCCTCCTGGGCTCTCCACCCTGCCCCCCAACTGTTATCTGTCAGTACACAGTAATTAGAGATGTGGCATGCTTGATAAAGATTGCCACCTGCCCCGAGATGGAACTGCCCTCTCGGACGTGTCTAATTAAAGTCCTGATTGATAAGATGAAGAAATCCCACCCAGATGGATGTGTCCCGGCCTCTCCCTCCTCTGTGCACTCAGCCCCTTCATTATGAGTGACGAGGGAGAGAGATATAAAGCACCCCAGGAAATGCTTCTACAAACCAATCAATATGTCCTTTTGTGCGATGTGACGGGGCATGCCGCATAGCCTTTTGAACCATTCCTGGGGCCGTGGAGGCAGCCAGGCAGCTGGGAGAGCCCCTTGCCCCAGGCCTGTGGGTGGGGGGGCTGCTCTTCTACCCCAGCCTCGGTCTGCTCCGGGAGGCAGGGCCAAGGCGAGAGTCTGGCCTGTTCTTCACCTAGCCTGCTTTCTCTGTCCCGTGAATTGTAGGGTTCTGGGGCTCCTTGCAGAGCACACACATGTCCACACAGTTGTACAGGAGCCTGTCTGGACAGTGTACACCCCACATCCTTAAGCAGCCTAAAGCTGGCTGGGCACGAATACACCCATCGGAGGTGGAGCCCGGAAACTTATGGGGCCCCAAGAGGTGCAGGTGAAAGGAAGGGGTAGAAACAAGGGTCATGGCGATGGCTACCGTGCATGGGCACCGACCACGTGCCCGCCCTTTGTTACATGCATTCATTAACTCATCTCATCCTCACAACAAATCCTACATAGTAAGTGCTGTTAGTATCCCCGTTTTGGAGATGGAGGAACGGAGGCACGGGGAGGTTAGGTCACAGAACCATAAGCATGGAGGACCTGGCGATTTAATGTGGAGTCCATGCTGACACCCATGATGCCACACAGCACAGGCTTGCAGCAGCTGCACCCGCTAGGCTGTACCATTCTTGGATATGATATAACCATTATTTAAAAGACTTTTTAGCTTTCTATCATAATAAATTCATGATACTCATCACTGGGAGGAGGAGAAAATAAGGCAACTGGAAGATGGGGCACAAAAGATCAAATGTTCAGTCTGTTACCTAAACGTGAGACACAGGTAACAAGATGTTATGAGTGGCCCATTTGGGGTGCACGCTAGTTTCTTTTTTGTGGGGGGACAGAGTTTTGCTCTGTTGCCCAGGCTAGAGTGCAATGGCATGATCTTGGCTCACTGCAACCTCCACCTCCTGGGTTCAAGCAATTCTCCTGCCTCAGCCTCCCAAGTAGTTGGAATTACAGGAGTGCATCATCATGCCTAGCTATTTTTTGTATTTTTAGTAGAGACGAGGTTTCATCATGTCGGCCAGGCTGGTCTGAAATTCCTGACCTCAAGTGATCCGCCCACCTCAGCCTCCCAAAGTGCTGGGATTACAGGCATGAACCTCCACACCCAGTTTGCTATTTTCTATTCTAAAAAAATAATAATAATAAAAAATAAAACCACCTATTTCCTAAAGGAATAGAAAATAAGCTATACCCCTCTCTTCCAAATGAGGGGAGAATATGTGTCTTATAAATATGCTGCAGTTTCATACCCAGCTCTGTGAAAGATGGGCAGCCTGGGGTTAAGATGCGCTGTTCAGCTAAGGAGAGGGCACAGGCAGCCATGAGGAACCATCCTGGATAAATAACAGATGACCATGGTTTCAGTGTCCCAGTAGCTCACTCCGCTCCCCTGGCTGGCAGGACTGGCACAGAGGTGCTAGCTGGGAGCAGAGAGGCTGGGCAGCAGGCTCTCATCAGGCATGCTCTCCTCCAGCAGCCAGGGTGCCTGGGTCCTCCTTCCATGCCCACCCGGGCTGGGGCCAGAGCCATGGCTTGATGGAATGATACAGTGCTGTACCAGCTAATAAATAGAAGTAATTTGATTAGCTTTCTCTAACTGGTGATAAGATCCTGACAAACCCTTTTTAATGCGTTTCTGGAGCAGGATGAAATTGTTTCATTCGGAGAGTAGGGCCCCCTGGGAGTCGCCTTGAAGCTCCTTTAGTGAGAGGTAAAAATATGCCAATCATTAATGAGGGGGAGAATTGCAGAGACTTTAATGCAATCAGAAAGAGGGGCCCCCGAGGCAGCTCGGGAATAAAACCTGCCCTTAAATCAGAGAGAGGCAGCTGCAGGAAGGAAGGAGGAGACATGGATGCTCGTGTGGAAAGCAGAAGCTGCAGGCCCCACCGGGCAAGACGGCCGAAGCCCTGGGGCTTGTGTCCATGAAAAACCCTACACCGAGACAGGGACTCCTACCCGAGGCCATGGCAGGAGGAGCAGGAAAGGAGGCAGCATTCAGGGAGGGTGTGCTCTGGCACAGTCCCCCTCAGAACAAGGACCAGGATCTCAGGAGTTCCTTGAAAAGTTGGTGATCGACTGAGGCCTCCTTCCTAGGACAGCTGTGGGAACCACACTTTTGAGAAGCCCTTTGCTGGAGCAAAGAGAAAGATCATTGCCAAGGTGAAAGCTTGATGATGAAGCTTCAGGTGAACAGTCAAGCACCCGCCCCCCAGTCTACCCACCCCCACTCCACTCACATCTACCCATTGCTTATTTTCTAGAAGTTCTATGGATTCCACCCACAGCACCATACAAGATGAGAGGAAGTCACAAAGTGCAAGTGGACCCATCTTTTTCTGAAACTCCCTTGGTCTGGAGGCAGGAGTTGAAGAAACAGGAGCAGCTACCACTATGAATGCTTCCTACCTTCCTACCTAACACCTCTAGCATATCCTGTGCCACCCTGGGCAGCCCGGGGAGGCAGCCTCCATGGGGATAACTCTCTACCTTTGCCAAGTTAGATGCCAGATCTGTCTTCCCGTGTCAATGGGACAGGACGCCTCAGCCCCAGCAGAGTCTGGGCCACTCTGTAAGTGACTTCTGTCTCTCAGTGGCACCTTTGGTCAGCGGCATTCCAAGGTGTCCATGCCCAGATTCACTTGCTCTGCATCTCCTTGTATGCTCCTCCTTGTCCATGCCATGCCAGCAACTGGTCTTGCTGTGCCTTGAAACCCCTGGTCCGTTCCTACCTCAGGGCCTTTGTACTCGCTACCTGTGCCCTCTGCTTGAACGCTCTTCTCTGGAATTGTGCAGGAGCTCTCTCCCTCACCTCTCGCAGGGGTAGTGGGGGCAGTGGGGGTCGCTCTGGCTTCCTTGCTTTACTAGCTCTCTATGGCCCTTACCTGTTTAATACACTAAATGTGCTCACCATCTTGGCTATTTTGTCTGTCTCCCCCATCCCCCACCCCCATAAATGTGAGATACACAGAAACAAGGACTTTCGTCTGTCTTGTTCACTACCGTATCCCGCACCTAGCACACGCTAGCACATTTGCTGGAAAGCGTGAGTGTGTGAGAGTGAGTAGCGCCCCCCTAGGCAGATGCCCCCAGGACGTTGCAGCTCCTGCAGTTGAGCTGCCAGTGGCTTCTCCTTACTCCTGCTCTTGCCCTCGGGATCCTGGGAAGAAGTGCAGGCTGCTGGTTTCTGTCACTCCAGCAGGGAAGAAGACAATGGAAGGAAGGGAGTGGAAGGTCCCAGCCATGAAAAGGGTGTCAGGGACCAGGAGGCCTGAAAGCCCAGGAATCAGAGTCTGGTTGGTTTCAAGGACTGCAGATGGGCAGGTACAGAGGCAAAGTCAAGAGCCTTTCTGCCCCTCCATTCAAGACCAGCCATCTGCTGTCTGCTCTCTATTAAATCATGTAAAACTGTGCTCAGGAAGTCAGCCCGGGGCTGTGGACACTGGGCCAGGAGACCCATTCAGCCAAGGCTTGGTCTTGAGCCCTTGGGCCAGTCTTTTTCCATCGCTGAGCCTCGGTTCCGTCAGCTGAAACATGAGAGGGGTGCAGGAGAGGACCCCTCCGCACTGACATTCCATGATTCCTGCAGGGTGTGAACAGCCTGGACCTACTTGGCAATGGCTCCCTGTCAACTAAAAGGCAGCAAGGTTTTGCAGATTGGGTGAAAAGGGGTCTTTCTGACCTGCTTTCCACACAGTAAGAGGAAGACATGAGATGACACGGTATATTCACCAGCACAGACTCTGGGGCCAGGGTGCTTGGGTTTATATTCCAGCTCTGCCTATTTTTTGCTGTGCAATCTTGGATAAGTGACTTCACATTTCTGTGCCTCGTTTTCCCCTTTGATAAAACAGGTTGAATAATAGAAGCTATTCTATGGGGTCATTGTGGCAATTACATAAGATTATATTAACTCTGCCAGCAATGTGCTTAGCACCGGGCACATCATGAACATTGAATGAACGCTGGTTGGTGTTATTAACTTACGACACCTGAAACCAGCGCTTGCAGAATCAGGACAGGGGACTGCCCGGCAGGTAAAAGTCCAACTTAGGAACCAACCTCCCAAACACAAAACCATCATGGAAGAGCATGGCATAGTCAGAGAATTCACCAGCTCAGAACCCACCCACCAGCAATCATGTATTGAGCACTCACTGTGTACAAGGCACAAGGGAGGATCTAAACAGAAGCAAGGAGGACTGGGTGGTTTGTTTACTCTTCACCTAACTGCACACTCTGTGAAGGTAGAGACCATGTCTGCCTTCTCTACCGCTGTAACCACAGCAACCAGTGCCTGGCACATAGTAGGTCCTTTATAAATGTTAGTTAAATAAATAACGTGTACATGAAATGGTACTGGCCCCTACAGCTTCTTCTGTGACCCCTGCTACACCATTGTCCAGTAGCTTCCAGTTTGCCTTCTCCACTAGACTGAGCCAGCCAGGCACAGTGCCTGGCATATAGTGAGTGCTCAGAGATGGGGTGGATGGACTGGGAGTTGGTCAGAGAGCAGCAGAGGTGCCAGGGCAGTGGTGCAGACAATGAGCAATGCAGGGGGAAAAGGGACTGGGAGATTGGCTAATGGAGATTCAAGGATATCAGTGAAGGAGAGCATTCCAGATGGACTCACTGCAAAGTGAGTTGCCAAACAGGATGGGCCAGGACCCAGTCGTGGGTGAACCAAGGGGAACCAATAGGGAACTAAGGTGCCCTTCATTAGAGAGGGACTGGCCAATCACCAGGTACTATCAAGGTGAGGTCAGCCCAGAATGCAGGTTCAGGAATACATCCTCATGCCTGATAGAGACTCAGAGAATGAAGATTCACCTCGAGCCTCGGAGGATGAGCTGGCAGAGTCCTGTGCCAACTCCATACCCATAGGATCCTCACCACCACGTGGCTCCCTATCCCTGCTGCAGACTGGCTGGAGCCCTAAGGAGATAGTCAAATCTCCGCTGCTCCCAGCTTCTACCAGCCCTAGCTGATGGCACCCAAGTGTTTCTGGTTCCCCCAATCAGAAGCCCCACATTGGGAAAGGAGACAGCCCAAAGGAAATGACTTGCATAGCATGGCAGGGCCAGAGGCTGGGCCATAGCTACAAACTCTCGGAAGTTGGAGAGACGTCTTTAATGTCTTGGGGCCAGCCACCCTTCCCCATATCAGACCCTTCAGTGGGAACAGCCAGCAGGGGGCTGCCTTGCTGCAAATGACTCCCTTTGTCATTCTGTTTTGTTATGATTAAAAATGCATGTCGCAGGCGAGGCCCTGGAGTGGAACCCGGTTGAAAATTGAATCATTAATATTCCCCCTCCAGCTGATGCCCTGCACTTCCCAGGCGGCTGTGAGCGCGAGGCATGCAACAGTTTTGGAATCAGAGCAAGATGAGGAAGACAGAGGGGTACATCGGGCCCTCCGCCCAGGGCTCGAACCCATCCCCTCACCTGGGAACAGGTGCCAAAGTTGGCCCTTAGAGTTCTCTTTCCAGAGTATGTTCTCGCGCTCAGCTCATGGAGTTGAAAAGGAAACCGAGCTCTTGGAGGCTGGACGTGATGATCCTGTGCCCCGCTGGCCTCCTTCATCCCCCTCGCCACCCACCCAGGCCCCTCTGGCTTCCTGCTCTTCATTCTGCTGGTTCCTGCCTGGACTGCTTGTCCTTCAGAGATTTATTATTCTCATTTTCTAATTCTTGTTAACAGCTAACATTCAGGTGGCACCTTCCACCTGCCAGGTGCTATTTTAGCTCTCTGTGTTTATAAGCTTCTATAGTTCTCCTAACTCCAAGGTGGGGCTTTATTCCTGCCGCATTTTACAGACAGAGAAACTGAGGCACAGAGCCATTCAGCACTTGGCCAAGGTCACACATCTAGCAAGTGGCTCCAGAGTTTGTGCTCCTGACCTCCAGACTTGCACTGTCAAACATGGTAGCCGAGAGCCGCGGGTGACATCGAGCACATGAAATGCGGCCACTCTAAATTGAGAAGTCCTGTAAGATAAATACCAGATTTCAAAGACTTAGCATGAGAAGAAGGTAAAATAGCCTCAGTGATAATTTTAGTAATATTAACTACATGTTCAAATGATAATCTTTTGATATATTGGGTTAAATAAAATATATTATTAAAATTAATTTTATCTGTTTCTTTTGACTTAAAAAAAATGTAGCTTGGTACAGTGGCTCATGCCTGCAATCCCAACACTTTGGGAGGCTGAGGCAGGAGGATTGCTTGAACTCAGGGGTTTGAGACCAGCCTGGGCAATACAGCGAAACCTTGTCTATACTTAAAATATATATATACATATATATATATATATATATATATATATATATATATATATATTGGCTGGGATGGTGGCATACCCTGTAGTCCCAGCAACTCAGGAGGCAAAGGCAGAAGGATAGCTTGAGCCCCGGAGATAGAGGCTGCAGTGAGCTATGATCATGCCACTGCACTCCAGCCTTTTTGAGACCCTGTCTCAGAAATTTTAAAAATGTGGCTACTAGAAAATGTAAAATTACACACATGGCTTGCATTGTATTTCCACTGGACAGAACTCCTCCAGCCCATGCAGATTCTAACTGGTTCTCTCCAGGTCCCTCGTGTGGATGGAGGTTTCCATGTCACCTCCGCAGAGAGGCCTTCTCCATTCCAAGAGAGGCTACTCTAATCATCCTCTCACTTATTTGTGTAGCATCGGATTCTCCCACCAAGCACACAACAGATGCTTATAAATATTTGTTGAAAGGCTATTGTAAACTGATCTGTAAATTGGGGTTGGGAAGGGGACAGAAAGCTGGCTTTTTGGTTTTCTTAAGCTAGGATGACAGCCAGACACCAAAGCCACAAGGTCCTCAGGAAATGACCATTGAGTTGACGGCACTGGGCACCTGGACTTCTTTTTTTCTGAGACAGAGTCTTGTTCTGTCACCCAGTTGGAGTGCAGTGGCATGATCTCAGCTCACTGAGACCTGTCTCTGGGGCTCAAGCAATTCTGCCTCAGCCTCCTGAGTAGCTGGGACTATAGGTGCGTGCCACCGTGCTTGGCTAATTTTTTGTATTTTTAGTAGAGACGAGGTTTCACTGTGTTGGTCAGGCTGGTCTTGAGCTCCTGACCTTGTGATCTGCCCACCTCGGCCTCCCAGAGTGTTGAGATTACAGGAGTGAGCCACCGCACCCAGCCACCTGGACTTCTAACTCGGTTCTATAGGCCAGACCAAGACTGGGACTAGGGGACCCTTGATGAGCAAAGCCAGGAGGTGGTCACCCTCCTGGCACAGGTGCAGGGGCCAGAACGCTGCCACAGGACCTCCCAACCCAAACCAAGCAGAATGAGGCAGGCTGAGCTGGAACAGGCCTGGGCCTTGGCCTCCCGGTGGCTGCTGCCAGGGTGATGGTGATGTCAAGATCTCCAAATTAGCTAGCCCCGTGGACAAGAGGACAGGCAGCTGCATAGCCCCAGCTCTCTGTCGTCCTTCAACCAGAGAACCTCAGAGAGTCCATATTCAGCCTTCTCATTCCACTTCCCAGATGGGGGAAAAACGGGTAAAGGAAGGAAGTGAAGCTCTGACAGCCCCTTCCCACCTCTCCCACACACCCCCTCCTCCTTCTCATATCCAACACAGTAAGAGCCCTCACTACAGGAGCCAGCACTGTGCTGTGCACATCACGGGTGTTTGTTCATGTGAGGCAGCTGCTCTTATCATCCCCATTTTACAGATGAGGAAACTGAGTCACAAAGGTGAATTCACAGATGGGGCCAGGATTTGACTCTAGGTCTTCTGATTCTGGAGCCACAGCTGTCACCACCGACTGGTCACCACCAGGCACTCAGGCCAGGAAAATGCCCAGAACTCAGAGAAAGGCTGCCAGGAGTCGGGTCAGGGCTGGTCAGAAGTCATTTCTAATGTCCATGGTGAGTGTCACATGGCCGGGATTTGGGATTGCAGCTTCAGAAGAGAGGGAGGAGTATGGGGAGGCGGCCCCTTCCTCTTTGGCCATCTGGTAGGCTCCTGTCCTGGCCATCTCCCGCCCTGGTTCCAGCGTGAGCGAGGACAGGCTGTCCCCAGAAACCGAAGGCTTACCTAACCCCATCTCTCCAGGGCAGGGCAAGGCCATCCGCAGGCTCTCTAGCTGGGGCCACTACTGCTATTGACGGGGTACAAGAGATGAAGACCGTGTCCCCAGCCTGCCACTCAGCTTTTCCGTGGCCAGCCCCATCCTGCATTCCCAGATTCTCCCAGGACTCCACAGCATATTCCTGCCCCATCCCCCAGACCTGCCTCCCTTTGTCCCCAGGCCCAGGATTCACCCTGAGCCTTTGCACTTGGGCCACCACCCTTGCTTCCTCCATACCTGTATTTTGTTTCTGATGGGGGCTCAGCTGGAGTCCTACAGCTTCCCGAAGCCCTCTGGCCACCCAGCCACCACAATCCTCCCTTCCTTGATTCTTAGTCTACTTGCACGCCGGCTGCCAGGGACAGGTCCCCCACCTCTTACTCCAGGAAACGGTCAGGGCAACCACACCAGGACAGAGCAAGGGGGCCACCTGGGCCAGCGGCCACCTGGCCTCTTTTTAGGGACACTCACAGCCACCTCCGTGGTTAGTTCTGGCTTTGGGTTGGGGGATCTTTGAGTTGCCACCTCTATGGCTCTGCCACCCGTGTAGAGATCCTTTCTGAGGCACCCTAGCTGGAGCCCCTCTGCCGCTGTGCCAGGTGGGATGAAAACATACATCCAGGGGTTCATGGGATTTGAGTCCCGACAAGACAGCAGCCTGGCTTTGGGGACCCCACCCACATCACTGACCCTAAGATTTTTCGGGTGTCAGCCCCTCTGGCTCCAGAAGGTAAACGATGCCGACGCCCTGCTTCCTAGATCCCAGAGCCTCCTTCAGAACCAGGGCCCGTCCTGGCCTGCAGTGGGGAATGGGTGCACTGGAGAGGGAGGGCTCCCTGCCCGTCAGTGAGGAGGGCCATTAACACGTGCATCGTCATTTGCTCTTCTGCCTCCCACCCCTTGGCCCCAGACCTTCACCCACCCCCACCCTCAGCCACACACAGTCCCTTCCCCCTTCCCCTCCCTCCCACCCCCACCCGCACCTCCCCAAGGACAAGCAAAGTTATTACAATAATGAATTAGCCAGCCCGCTTACTGCCGCCACTGGCGAAGACAATTATCCCCCCCCGCACATCCCTAGCCGCTGCTCGGCTCCCCTCATAAAGACGGGCTTTTGGGGCCGCTTTGTGCTTTGATTGGAAATGAAGAGATTGCTAATTAGGGAACACCTGCTGGGACCCGGGCTGGCAGGAACAACGGCAGGACGGACTGAGCGGCCATTGCAGGCGGGGCAGCGTGTGCATGTGAGGGCGGCCGGGTCTGTGTGTGCCCACCAGGGTGGTGGGGGGTAGGCGAGAGGAGAAAACGGAGCCCGAGCTACCAGGGCACCTCGGAGATTTAATCCCACTCCCTGCCACCCCACCTCGGAGCCGTAAACAAAACCCAGACATTTTATGGAGCTTTTCACCTTTTAAAGAATGCTAATTTGTTTATGGGTGGCTATAATTCTGCTTGTGTTTGCATAGGTCAGTGTCTGGCGTGTGGCCTGCATGTTTGTGCTGTGCACAGCTGTTTCCAGCTGGGCCAGCCGGCATCGGGATGCACAGAGCCTCCCAGCTCCCCGCAGAGGGACAGGGACGGGGGAACTGGCACAGAGAGGACCTGCCAGCCCCGGGACTGCCTGGTAGCAGTGTTGGGGACATAAGGTCAAAGGGAATTAAACCTGAGATTGATTTGATTGTTTATTCTAGGGCTGGGAACCACCCACTTCTCCTTGGTCTCTCCTGGGCCCTGGGAAGACAAGTTCTGGGGTGACCCCTTTTCCAGAATGTGATCCAATTTGACACCGGAGTTAGTGGGGTGTGGTGGCCAAACAGGTACCCAATCGCTTTTTCCTAAATACCATAAAATACTGGCTGCCAAGCCCCTTCCCTCCTCTGACACTCCCAGCCCCATAACCGTGCTGACCCTCAGCTCCCTTCACAACCTGCCTTTTTTAGCCCCTGCTCCCTTCTAAACTGGACTACACAAAAATGTATTGAGCAACTACTCTGTGCACCAGGGATAAAGCACACACTGCTCTTTGTGGTGTTCTTTGGAATATTTGCAACAGAATTCCTGCCTCAAGAGATCTCAGTCCCGGAGGGAAGACAGATGCAGCAGTGCGTAACTGGGACTCAGGGGCTACTGCGGACGGGCACAGAGTCCGTAAGTGCACCAGAGCAGGGGAGATGATGCCTGCAAGCGGAGGCATGAGGAGGCTTCTCTGAGAAGGGGAGAATCTAGCAGAGTCACGAAGGGTCTGTGTGAGCCAGGACACAGGATATAACCCAGCCTGGCCCACGTTCAGGAAAACAGGGTGTTGCCGCATAGCTGGTGCATGGACTCAAGGGCAGTGGAAGGGCAAGAGGGTGGTGGAGGTGGGTGTGAGCCCTGGGAGGTGTGCGGGGGTGGGTGGTGGGGCAAGAAGGGCCCTGGCCTTAGATGAATGGTGGCACCTAACACATGGGCACACATGCACATTTTTAAAGGCTGCCTGTGGCACTTGTGTGTGGATTGGGGGCATCGATAGGAGTCCCCCAGAACATGATGGTCCTGGTCCCTGACTCAGGGGGCTTAAGGAGCCTCCCAGCCAGTCCATCTCATTCCTAGGCCAACTCTAGCTGCTTCCTCTCTCTCCTATGTCTTCCTACATTGGAGGTTTCTAAAACACACAGTGAAGCTTTTGCTAAAAAGCACACAAAGTGTCCCAGCAACTCTGCAGCTCACTCCAAGAGGTGAGGACCCTCCCTGAGGTCCTATATTGGCATGAGCACTGGACCAAGGATGCTCTGACCACCAGCCTCAGTTTTCCATCCTATAAAATGGGAAGTACTCCTACTTGTTTGAAATCTCCTCTATAGCTCTGATAGAAATGATCCCATAGTTCCACAAAGCATTGCATGGGGCTGAAGTGTACAACAAGGTCACAAGCACAGGCATTAGGGTGAGACCTGGTTCAAATTCCAGTGCTGCCACTCAACAGCCGTAGGCTGTAGGGTCATTTAACTCTCCAGGGCCGCATCTTTCTCTCCTGGGGGAATTACAGCAGGTACTTCCTTGGGTTGCTGAGCCTGAGAAGGGATGACAGGAGAGGGCGCCAAGTGCAGTGCCTGCCTCCTCCTCCTTCTCCTCCTCCTCCTCCTCCTCCTCCTCCTCATCATCATCATCATCACAAGCTGAATACTTTTCCAGGAAGTCAGGCTAGGAAACCTACCACCACCTCACAGAATGCCAATATCCTTTCAGTGAATTTAGCAAGTGTCTCTATTTTCTGAGAAACTTGTCCAATTTTCCCCCTTGGACTCATTTGAGCATAGATATCTTTCAAGGAGTTTCCAGACCTGTAGAGAGTCATGGGAAGCTGGCCAAGCCCCGGGAGGTAGAGACCAGTGGCTCAGCCCACCCCAACTTGGGTTCCTGATCCTTGGAGGCACGCAGGCAGCTGCACATGCAAAAGACACCAGGACAAGGCCTCTTGGTTGAGAATCCCTTGCCAACCACTGGCACAGGCTGGGCAATGTGAGCTGCTGGTACTGAAGGGCAGTGGGCTCTTTGCCCAGCAGCCAGGAAGGCCCCCAAGAGAGACACAAACACAAGCCCCTGATGGGTGGAAGGCACAGCTGCAAGGTCACCGGGCCCAGGCCGGACTCTCCCAGCCCAGGAAGCTGCCAAAAACTGGGCATAGGGTCCCAGAGACTGGGCTGGTGCTGCGCCCAGGCATGGCGGCTCCAGCAGATGGTGGCCTGTGCATCCTGGAGCCCTCCCTATGCCCGGCGATGTAACCATGTCAAGTCTGGAAAAGCAGCTGGCATGAAGGGTGCTTTTTCCCCCGCTCTGTGCAGGGCAGCCAGAGAAGAAAGCCAAGTGGCCTTCAAAGATGCAATTGCATCCTGAAATTGGAAGGGGGGGGAGTCATGCAGCCCCAATGCCTTCCAAAGCAAACCCCATTCCTACCCTCTACCCACATCTACAGCCAAACTCTTGAGTCAGCAAAGTTCCAGATTACACTGACCTTGTTACCATCAAAACTCTTCTCACTCAATGCTTTTGTGTCCACAAGCACCCAGCAACACTCAGTGTCCATGGACTTCAGCTACAAGAGGAGCCAGGGCTTCCTCGTGCCTCATCCCCCTTGATCCTTAGAGTAGCCCCACGAGGCTGGATTTATTATCCCCTTTGCGCAGACAAGAAAACCGAAGTGCAAAGAGGCAGAGTAACTCACCAAGGATCCTAAAGCTAATAAGCATCAGAGCCAGAATACGAGCCCAGATTTCCCAAATCCAAAGTCTGGACTTTTACCATCCCCTCTGCTGGCCTTGGGCCAACAGCTGTCCATGCGTAGGTTCCTTCACTTCAGCACCGGGACACCATTGCATCTTGAATTTCTTTCTCCCTCCCTCCCTCCTTCCCTCCTTCCCTCCCTCCCTTCCTTCCTCCCTCCCTCCCTCCTTTCTTCTTTCTTTCCTTCTTCCTTCCTTCTTCCCTCCCTCCCTCTCTCTCTTTTATTTTCTTTCTTTCTTTCTTCTTTCTTTCTTGTTTTGGCAGTGCAGAGCACAGAACAGTGTTAAGAGTGGGTGTACAAGAAACCAACTGAGCAGGCACAGGCACTCAGACTGGCACAGAGTGAACGCATGGGTCCCTGAGACAGATGTGATTGCAATCAGTGATGGATGCCGGCATGTGGATTGGGGGTGCTTTACTCTTGGCCTTTATCTCACTAGGGAGGCTTCAGGGAGGCGGTGTCTCAAAATAAACACAGAGAAGATGCGGTGTGGCATAGGGCTGGAAGAGGGCCCCACACTGTGGATGTGCAGCACAGGCAGGTGATGGGAAGAGGAGGCTGAGTAGAGCAGAGGAGTTCCTGCAGGGAGAATCTCAAGCCCTTGGGGCCTGGGATGAGCTGGGCTGTCTAGAGTTACTGTGGGCCAGCACGCCCTCATGGCCCTGGCCTCCCCCTTCACCACCCCAGTGTTCCCAGAATTAGGTGTCCAAGCCCTGTTGGTTTAGCGGCAAGATAGCATGAGCTGTAAGAGGCAACCAGGCTTGAGTTTGAAACCTGTCTTTGCTGTTGCCCAGGTCTGCCACCTCCTCAGGTAGGCTGAGCTGGGAGCTCTGTTCCCGGAGCTACAAACTGGAGATACCACCTACTTCAAAGGCTTGCTGTGGAAATCAGAGGCAATAATATGAGAAGAACTTGACCCAGGACTCTAAACATGGTCCTTCAGCAATACAAGTTTTCCTTCTCCGTGTGCTTGTCTTCCGTACACACCCCCTCTCCTTTCCCTTGAGGCAGCCAGACAGGCTACAACCAATTAAAGCCAGCAGACAACCCCTCCCTTTCTCTCCCTACTCCTGCCCTAACTAATTTGATAGTTCAAACTCCAAAAGAATAAGAATTTATCTTTCTGCATTTTTTCCATGCAGAGCCAGGCACATGGACATTTATAAAAATCGTTGCTTGAGGCCGGGTGCAGTGGCTCATACCTGTAATCCCAGCACTTTGGGAGGCCAAGGCAGGTGGATCACCTAAGGTCACGAGTTCGAGACCCTCCTGACCAATGTGGTGAAACAATGTTTCCACTATAAATACAAAAATTAGCTGGGCATGGTGGTGCACACCTGTAATCCCAGCTACTCAGGAGGCTGAGGCAGGAGAATGGCTTGAATTTGAGAGGCGGAGGTTGCAGTGAGCCGAGATTGAGCCACTGCACTCCAGGCTGGGTGAGAGAGCAAGACTCTGTCAAAAGCAAGAAAGGAAAGGAAGAAGGAGGGAAGGAAGGAAGGAAGGAAGGAAGGAAGGAAGGAAGGAAAGAAAGAAGTAAGCAGCCACTTGGTAACAGGTGATGCCTGCATTCCCTATCCTGGCCTTTTGCCAAAGGCAAATCAAAGGCCAAAAGACTTTCCTGTAGGAAGGCAATTGTAGTGATGTCCTAATTCCATCAAAAGGACCTGGAAGGAAACTGTCCTCCTTAGAAGAGAAAGAGGCGATTTCTTACTTTGTTTCCAGCCCTCATCAAATGTACATGCGAGGCAGTGAGTGATTCTCCTTCCTCTGCCTTTGCTGAGTGCAAACTAGCAGAGAGGGAAAGAGATGCAGCCTGAGCTCCAGACCCCTGTCTTTGTAGCCTGGAAGCTTCAACACCTAGGTCCTGGTGCTCTCTGACGGGCTCTATCCTGGGCTCAACCTCATGGTCACATCCTAGAGGGACCCCCACAGAGACAGAGGGAATGAGGACCACAATAAGGCACCACCTCACACCATCTCTCTGTGCTAGATGCTGTTGGTTCTCTGCTCAGATCCCTCTAGCCAGTGACGCTCCCATCCCGAGCTGCTAACAGCTGCCGCCTTCTCCTGACAATTGCCTGTGACCCACCGGACCCCTCATGGGGTCCAGAAGGGTGGGCAGCTCTCAGCCAATGACTGATTGACTTGGGGTTAGAACTGACCAGTCTCTGTGCCTCAAGGTGGGAAAACTCTGCAGCATCATTTATGCTCCTGAATAGGCTAAGGCTAGACCTCGGCTGAGCCCACATCTTTGCTTAGCTTTCTGCCACCCTATTTTTCCTTCTTCAGTCCCTTACAGGATTCCCCAGAGAGCACTCCCTCAACACAGCTCTTACCCAGAAAGCCCATTTCAGGCTGTGCCCCTGGAGACTCTCACCTAAGTTAGTCTCTTTCCCTGCCTCTCAGAAGTCTTCCCCAAACAGCCAGGGTGACAATGGAACTCAAGAATAAGGGAATGCCAATTGCTGCCTGGTAGAGATACTCACATGCTTCCGTCAGTTAAAGAAGCACCAGTTATGCAGCAGACTCACCCACTCTGGGAGAACTTCCAGCCCCTGAACCTGCAATGGCCCCAGAAACCAGAGAGAACACCGCTGGCCTCCTCTGGGTCACTCCCATCTAGAGAACCAGAGCCTTGGTCAAGGCCACCACTCAGGAAGTCGACAGATCCCACACAATTCACCCTAATATGCTGTCACTCTGCGGCTGGGAACCCAGTGGCTTCTATCACATCCAACCCACCTCCACTCCCCAATATGGGAACTTGAGTGGGCTCCTTATGCAAACAGAGACCAGACCAGGTGCAGTGGCTCATGCCTGTAATCTCAACACTTTGGGAGGCTGAGGCCAGAGGATTGCTTGAGCCCAGGAGTTCGAGACAAGCCTAGCCAACAAAGTGATAACCTGTCTGTCCCAAAATTCAGAAAATTAGCCAGGCATAGTGGTAGATCCCTGTAGTCCCAGCTATTCAAGAGGCCAAGGCAGGAGAATTGCTTGAGCCCAGGAGGTCAAGGCTGTAGTGAGCCAAGTTCATACCACTCCACTCCAGCCTAGGCAACAGACTGAGACCCTCTCTCAAAAGGAAAAAAAAGAGGAAGAGAGAGAGAGACCAAAAATTGGAGACTATAAGAATGCCAGACAAGGTAGAAAAAAAACATCTCCAAGGAAAGCGGATGCTCTAGAGACAAAACAACCTCTCAGTTGGATCGTCTGACTTCAGTGATCTGAGGTTTTCAATGTGACACTGTGGCTTTGAGAAAAGGAGGAAGTGCCGAACATTGGAAATCACATCCGGGACTTCCAAACATCCATTAGCATCCGCCAGATGCCCCCCACCCACTGCATTCAGGAGGGACACTGCAGGCTGTGGGAGCCCCTGGAGAGAAAGCAAAGCCAGAGGAAAGGCAGAAACCTGATGAACCTGTGTCCATGGAAGGTCACAGGCAGAGAGAGGATAAACACTTTGTCCCAAATGGTGAGCGCATGCTGGACTCCATCCAAGGTGGGGAGATGTTATAACTCTCCTCAGGAATGTGATTAGCATCCGAAGAGCCGAGGTGGGTGGATCGAGCAGAGATAAAGGTCACAGGAGAGTGGGCGAGGAGGCCAGCTGCCCGAGGCGGGAGCTTCGGCATCAGCAGGAGACCCCACTGCCCGCGCCTTGCTCCCTCGACAAGAAAGCCTGGCAGAGGGCTAAGGCTGGGTCAGCCCACATGGAGGGGCGATCAGGTACACATCTCCCAAGGGGTTAGGATGGTATCAGTGGTGGGAGAGGTGATCGACCACCAGTTTCAGGTCTCAAGAAAGATGGCCTGTGGAAAGAATATGGTGGGGAGAAACACAAAACGTGAAACATAATGGAATGAAAACATTGTCTATGGGATGGTGAAGGGAGGCCAGAAGGTCAGAAGTAGGGAAGGAGATGGTCCAGGAAGGCGTGGACGTGATAAAGTAGGGAGGATGAACAGCGTGTGCTTTCCGAAAGAGCTCCCCGCAACACGAGCACTTCGAAAGTCTAAACCTGCAGATTAGGTCTGCATTCTCCAACATGGTTCCTAGCTCCTCAGTGGAGATTTTTTAAAACTGATTTGTGGAAAGGCAAGCTGTTAGCAGTTCCAAAGGAGAGCTAAGGCTGATTAACAGAGGGCTGACCTGGCAGAGGTGTCTGGGTTGTCATCTTCACAAGGACACAGAGACTTGGGGAATTAAAGCTAGAGTATCAGGACCTCCCTTTCACATGGGTCTGTGAAGAGGTACATACAACCCTTCTCAAAGAAAATGCATAAAAAGACGAAAACTTTTAAAATGTTGAGCCAAGTTCAGTGTACATGTAAATAATACAGAAGGGTATTCACGTGCTTGCCTGTTTGCACTCAGCCCTGCTGCCTATTGTGGAAGGGGATATTTGATGGTCCTGTTTGCTACCTGGGTGACCTTAAGCAATATCCTTAACCTCAGTGCCTCAGTTTCCTCCTCTGTATAATGGGAAGAATCCTAATACCTACATCTTTCAGTCGTTCCAAGGATAAGTGAAACAAACTACAGAAAGTTTCCAACACAGAACAGGCTCTCAGAAAATGCCTCTTTCCTTCTCCCATGCACAGAAGAGTGATACAGAGGAGGGACACTTCAAAAAGTAAAAAAACAGGCAAGCAGTAGACAGCAAGGTAAGGAAACAATAAAGAAATGTCTGAGGGAAATGCCATGATTAGGTGTCGGGTAATGGTACAGTCAACAAGCAGAGATGACTGTCAGGGTGAAAATGTCTTTCACATTATAGAGCAAAAGAGAGATACTGAAGAATTCTTAAAGCTTTAAAGTCATAATATGGTTCAATCCCAATGTGAAAACTGCTGGTTCAAGAAAACACGAGATTTTAGCGGATAGAGAACAAAGCATGTCCCCAGGCCCAGTATGGAAACGACAAAGACCCAAGATTACCTGGACTGTGAAAGTCCAATTGTAAGAGCCATTCTGGGAAATTTGGGTGGAAGACTATGGGGAAGGCCTGGGATCAAGGGTTCAATATATAAAGGAATCACTTCATAAATTTCAAAAAATGGCAAAGACAGGAATGGAAAGGGGCACAGAGACCAGTAGAGTTAAGGACTTATGGGAGAATACTTAAGAAATAAGTTAGACACACTAAAAAGAATTGTCGCACAGCAATTAATGATAAAATCAAGGCCATTTAGTAAAAAATAAGAAAAAATCTTTATAAGGAAGCACATAGGGACCCAGAAAATGGATAAGGGATATTTTGTACTCTGAGGTCTCTTTATTTAGCAAGTCTCCAAATGTAATATTTTTAAATTAATAGAGTATGATAGAGAGGGGGGAAAAAAAAACCAGAGACAGGCAGTAGAATGGGCATGGAGAGAAGTAAGCATGGCATTCAGGAAACAATGTCATCCCTCCAAGGTGTTTTCAGGGGGTTTGTTCGGGGCAGCTCAGTTTACATATTATTATGAACATATTCTCCAGTTCACACCATGAAGGCAAGAACCGCCACCCCTGACCCACGACGGAGGGCCTCAAGGGAGGAAATCAAAGCTGCTAGGCATGATCAGCCAGGCCTGTGGCATTTCTGGAAACAGCCAAGTGGATACTGGGATGCGGGGGCTGGCATCCACTTTTGTGTCATTTCTCTCATTAGTACGTCCAAAGCGTGTCAAGTGCCTGTCATGTCCAGGCACAACGCTGGGAGCGGGCCCACCACTCCCTACCTACAGAGTCCTTAATTCTGGAGGGGGAAACAGACAGGCAAGCAGCTGTCATACAAAACGACCACTTCCCAGGAGGGGCACAGGAAAAGTCAGGACTGAACAGAACAGTCCTTGGAGATCATCTGGTCCACCCATTCCTTTTACAGACAAAGAAACAGAGGTAGAGAGAGACAAAGTGGCTTGTAGAAAGCCATCAGGCAGTGGCTTGTGGAAGCTAACCTAAATGCTTGCTCAATATGCTGCTACAAAATCAGTTTGATTCCTGTAAGCAGTTTGGTCGCCTCCAAGGCAGTGTCCGACTGCATCAGTTGAGTGTCATATTTCAAGGTAATATTTCTGATATTTTTAGCAAACAGATTCCACAGGTTTAATAACAATGCATTCACTTGCCCTCTCTCTGCCTTCATACCCACCTTAAATGATTAGGCAAATTCATCCCCAAAATAAGTGGGGAAACCGAGGAAGCCGAAGCATGCTGGGCAGAGGCGTACAGATGACATCCCAATGAGCATCTATCCCTCTTCTCCTGAAGCTGGCGTTCATTCCCATGCACATCTTATGCCCGATCCATAGGCTATGTATGGCATATTTTGCACGTTTTAAAATCGTGTATAGATGGTATCATCCTGTCTCTGGAAATTTTTTTAACTCCCTTCCCTTAGCCAGGCTGCTGACTGCCCCAGTCCACCAAGACTATCCCTTAGGTTAACACTGGCTCTGTTTTGAAGCTTCCATCATGAAGGACAGTGAAGATCCTGCATGAGAAAGACACCACCACTATGTTTCCACTACTCAAGAGTAGAGCCTGAACTTGCAGGGACTAATATCCATCTTGTGGTCTTTTCCCCCTGGGCTAAAAGTGGTGCTTAATCCCCACTGGTTTCCAAAGGAGCAACAGCATATGGGATTCTAAAGGCAGAATTAATTCAAGAGTCATTACATGAGGGTGTTCTCAATTGAGTGCCCTAGAGTAAATAGTAATTACATGTTCCTTCAAGATTGCTCCCAGCCTGAGATGGGGAAAGAAGAGTCATGGATGACTCACCACAATACCCCTAATGTGCACATGTGTTCACAAACACCCAGCCTGGTCACAAGTCTGGATTTGGACTTTTCCCCAAGATTGTGATGTGAGTTCCACAAGTCCCTTGAAATATACAAATGGCACCCCCCTTGGGGGCATCAGAAATTGCCCATGCTTGTTCCTATTCTTCTTTCCTTGCCAAGTGCTCCCCAAAGATGCAGCATCAAATATGTGGCAAACAAGCAGCCCCACTTCAGCTATGCTATGCAGAGAAGAGGAACTGGCCCTGTGCAGAAACGACACTCCAGTGGTTCCGAATGCTTAGGACGCCCAAGACAAGCCATGTTAATGGTGTCCCACCTTCACATCTGGACTGCAGCAGCCTGTGGATGTGAGGCTATGGAGAGCAAATTTCCATGAGAGGAAAAAGGCTTGGACAGATCACCCCAAGCCCCAGACAGGCCATGGGAGGATGCTCACTTGGTCACTGGATATGGGAGTGGAGCCCCCCCTTAGCAGGGAATTTCAAAGGATGGGGGCATGTTTTTAACCACCTGTCGATGTGTGTGCATACATGTACACACTAGGGTTATTGTGGTCAGCCATCCATGGATGGCTCAATACAGCAATTTCTACTATGCTGGCAAGCTATCCGGGGGACTTTGGGAGGAATGTAGGAACTTTGAAAGTTTCCTCTCTCTTGGCCTTTCTGGCACCAGGCCCTGCAAAATGATTATAACAGCCAAAATGTCATCATCCTCACCCATAGCAGTGGCTTTGAGAGTTTATTATCCAGCAGGTACTATTCAAGGGGCTGACATGGGTCTCCTTTAATTCTCACAACAACTTGATGAAGGAGATGTTCTTATAACCCACATTTTACAGATGAGGAAACTGAGTGTGAAATGGAGGGGCTGAAACGGTTGCCCAAGGTCACAGCTATTACAATGTGGATAAGGCCCCAGTAGCTTGGCGCTGAAGCCTGCTTTTCACAAAAACTGCTTCATGGAGGTCACCATTCGGGAGAATAATTTAGTCTAAAATTGGTAAGCACTTCCAGTTTAAAGCCACGTTTATCCTCTGATTTTTGTTTTGCTTCACACCAGTGCTGGGATACACTCAGCGGAGCTGTCAGCCCCACTCGGCAGGTGAAGAAATTAAGCTACAATGAAGTTAAGGACTCGCGTAACTTAGGGGTCCTTAACTTCACTGTAAGTTAAGGGGTCACCTTAACTTATTAAAGGCCTTTTAGCTCTGCTAAAGGACTTTTAGCAAACCGGGAGCCCAGGTGTTGGGCCTCTCCAGACGCGTACAAGCCTAGGTGCAACTGCTGGGGTGGAGGCCTGGGGAGGGAGGTGTATTTAGGCCACAGAGGTACAAAATTAGGGTCTCTACAGATTAAAGCCAAAATTTAAAATGGAGAATTTGGAAACCTGTTTTTGAACAAGGAACCCTGACCAGCTTTCCACTAACCCCCAGAGGTGCTTATAGACGGGAAGATGAGGGCAGAAAACAAACCAAGGAAAATGAGGATAAAGCCACAAAGGGCAAGAAAAGCCACATCTGGGCCCAAGGCCTTGGATGAGAGGGACACAGTCTGGCTAACCTATCTTCTTGGTGATATTAGAACAGTGTCCTTGGTTCATCATCTAAAAATGTGAACTTTCAGTGCCGGAGAACCTAAGAGATCTCACCCAATGGCTCATTTTATAATCAAGGAAACTCTCTCAATGGCTCATTTTATAATGAAGGAAACTGTGGCCCTGAAAGCAGGAGCACCTAAATTACCAGCAATCCTGGGGTTGGAACTGGGCTGGACCAGCGGGTACCTGCCTCCTTCCACAGCACCCTGGCCATCCCTCCGACCACCAGAATCTGTAGGTGGAAGCAGTCTCCACCACTAAGCCTCTTTCCAGTTGACTTGATGTTGTAACTTTTTATTTCAAAATAATTACAGATTCACAGGCAGTAGCAAAGAAAATCTACAAGGAGACCCTAGGCACCCTTCAGTGTGCTCCCCCAGCTGACCTGTGTGCATCCAAAGTCCACAATTGTAATATAACTTCAGATCCACGTGGTATGATAGGTCCCTTCCTGAGACTGACTTAGGAACAAACAATCCATTTCTTTCTCATATCTTATCCTACTCCTATTGCTGTAAACCCTAAAACACACACACACACACACACACACACACACGCCTAATCAGCAATAATTTCACTCCTGAAATATTGCTAGAAAGATCACTAAGCCAAGCTAATCAATTGTCTTAGCCAGCCACTTGTCCCCCAAGAGATGCCTAGACTTTCCATTGCTATCATTTAACCCTCAGCAGCCTGAGTTTTTATCCTCTGTCTTCCAAACGAGAGCAGAAAAACTATTCTGGGAAGAATCCAGTACCTAAACTGATGTTCATAACTTGACACCTTTCAAAAGCCTTGTCTGTGCTAATGGAAGCAGACACTTTGGAAAACTTCAGAAGGAAGGTCTTCCTCTCATGTGTACCCCCCCGGGACCAGAGTGGTTAAAGCAAGAGGAGGAACACGGGGGGGGCCCTACAGAGTCTGCACAGCCAGAGGAAGCAGGTATGGCTCAGAAAGGGGAGAGGAGAGAGCATGACAAATGAGGGAAATATTCACAGGAGAGATACCAGTTTAGCAATTAAATTTGACATCGACTTAGACAAAGCTTCTTCACTGAACAGAACAAAATTCCTGGGAAGATCTGTGCACATATGAATAAAAGACTCATCTCATTTTTTTTCTGGAGGGAGGAATGTGAAAGCAGGAGAGGACAGAGAGGAGAGAAGGACAGGGGCAAGGGCCATGATCAATGGGTCACAAGCTGACGTAGTAGTTAAGGCAGGTGGATGTTCATAGCACCAAATCACTCCTCCTGTGATAAAGGGATTAGAAGTGGCCTCATGAGGAAAGAGCTTCTGCAATTCACTCTGCATGCATTTACTGAACACATACTACGTGCTGGGCGCTGCACTAGGCACTGGGGAATTCAAAGGTGAATAGTAAGGAGACAAAAAAGGGAGACAGTGACTACTATTAATTGTACTATTACTACCAACTGCTAGGAGGGGGGAGCCGAGAGGAGGGAGTGAGGCTATGGGGCACTTTGTAAGTCTGGGTGGCACTGAGGTTCACATTCCAGTCCCCTGCTTCAATCAGGCAACAATGGCTTAACATGGGCAAAGAAAAGGAAGAGAGAGCATCGCCTGGCAGCATTGTGAGTCCCTGCACAGCGACAAGGAGTACTGAGGGTCTCAGGACTGGGGGCATCCCGCAAGAGGACACCTCTTGCAGGAACTCCAGTGATGGAGTTTGGATTCATTTGTCAAGTGATCGTGTCAAGAGGGAGGAGGCCAAAGCAGTCACCGGCTGCCCTAGAAAGGCAACCCTGTTGGCTTCACAGCAAGGACTGGCCTGGCCTGCTGTGTAGGCAGAGCCCACATCACCCTCTGAGAACGTGGCGTGGAGGGGGTGCAGGAGTGACTCAGAGACCCGAGAACAAAAGTGCTCACTGGAATGTGAGCCAAGGCCAAGAGACTTGACAAAACTCTCTTTCTACAGAGGGGAAAGAGTCACGCCTTCCTCTGACTGAGGAGTGCTGCCCAAAGCCCAGGTCACATCCTCTGCTCTCCCATAGTACTTGAAACAGTGGTTTAAAGGTCCTGGGTTCTTCTCGGGTTAGAGGGCTTCCTCATGCAGTAGCCCATTGGAGGATGAGGCTGCAAGCCTTGCCGACACAGAGCTCTGCATGGCCAACATTCAGGGACAGTGTCCCTTGGAGGAAGGCATGGGAGCCTGTCTTTAATGGTGTGACATGAGGTGTGCAGAAGCGAGTGCTCTGTGCTGAACAAATAAAAGTGTCAGCACCCACTGGGCCAAGAGCTAAGCACTTCACGTGCGTTTCACCTTCCCAATACTGCTGTGAGGCTGGTTCCATTGTTATCCCCATTTTGCTGATGGTAAAAGTGAGACCTTGAGGGGTTTAGTAGTAGCTCAAGTCTCATAGCTAAGAAAGGGTAGTGCCAGGATTTGAACCTTGGCTGACTTGGAAGGCGCACGCTTAACTACAGGTTTCCACTGTCCATACAGCAGGGGTTAGGGCAAGAGGGCAGGAATTATCAATGATGAGGCAGGCTAACAAAGAGGAATGAAGCATAGACCCTGCTTAGCAGAGCTCCTGGCCTAATGAGAGAGACCCAGAAACTAACAGGCACAGCACAGGGGGTGAATGCAGTCATGGAGGGAGACCAGGCAGGGACCTTGAAGGCCCCAGGAAAAGGGAGAAGGCATCCCAGAAGAGCTGACGCAGAGGTGTTATACATGCCACCTTAACTTGAAAGGAGAAATACAAGACTCAGAGGCCACTGATCTTTCTAGAAGCACTAAAGAAAGAACAGTGCCCAGGCACAGGCAAAAAAAAAAGCCATGGGATGTTAGGGAAAGAAAGTTGGCATGCTGGTGCCTCTGCTGACCTCATGAAGCAGGGAAAAAAGGCCCAAGTGAAAGAAATAGAAACTGCTCACTTGGTTGGTGGCAGAAAAAAGGATGTGTGTTCACAGAGCATGCAGAATCCCCCTGCATCAGGGATTCCTGCCCTCCCTTTCCAAGCTAAGAAGGAAATCTTTCTCCAGGAGAGCCAGGGCCTGTTTCAGCAGCCATTTGGCTCTGACTTTCCCTGGAGAAGGAGTGGAGAGCAAGGCCAGAATGCTTGCCTGGACTTAGACTTCTGACCTCAGCTTGGCCTTGCCATTGCTCGACCTCGGCCAAGTTGCTTCTCTGGCTGGAGACCAGAGAGTTCTTCACTTGCCTTTACCTGGGAACAGTGAGCCAGGTGGACTTTGAAGTCCTCACATGAAGAAAGCCAGCAGGAGAACCAAGGGACCCAGACCTAAAGCAGATCAAAGTGGGAGAAGGGTCCTGTGGAGATGTTAACTGACCGGCTAAAGGGGAAGGCTGAGCCCTCGGGACTCCAGGGGGCAGGACCAAAGTGGGAGAGACGCCATTTCTCTGGCCCCACCAGACTCTCCAGCTGGAACTCTCCAGCTGCTGGCAAATTGAGCCATACTCCTGTCTCTGTATTCTCACCTCCGAGCTGGAGCAGAAGCGATTAGGGGAGTTGAAGGCACACAGCCCCTCCAGGCCCTTGGTGAACCAAGGAATGAGTCTGCTGGGGGGGGGGGGGGCCGGGGGGATGTGGGAGGGGGCGCTCTTTCTGAGCATATCAGCTGACTCCAGCTTCAGAGCGTGCACCACAGTTGCCATTTTCGCTTTGTGAAATGATTCCCCTCTCTCCAGCTCCACGCTGCCTTCCACTTTGCAAGCACAGAAGTTGTACAGCAGCCTGAAAATGCTGATGGCTTAACTGGTTTAATTTTTTCTCCCCAGCAGCCCTGAGGGGTTTTAACTCTTTCCTCCTGCAGAAACCCTGCTTTTGGAGTTGAATGTTTAAACTCTCACTGGGAGACTCATAAATATTCGGAGTCACTCTCTCCCTCTCTGTTTGATTAGGAAATGAGCCTTTAACTCAATGTAATCCCCCAAGCCATTAACAAAAAAGCCCTCCACCGCTCCACTATTAGAATTTCACTCTTAACCCGCTGAGGATTGAATTAGATTAACATAACTACCCACAATCTGAGTTTATTTTCTGTGCCAGATAGAAATGTGTTTTCAAGAAAGGCAAAAAGGGGGAGGGAAAGCAGGAGGGAGAGAGAAAGAGTGGGAGGATAATGAAATGTAAAAATAGAGATAAGAAAAAGATGGACAGATATCCTGTAAAAGTGAAGTGATAGGGAAAGAGCTGCTCATGGTCTTTAGTTTTAAAATCCTGCCAGCTGCCATTTTAATTGATGGGGTATTTGGGAGAGGCCTCAACGATGTAAAATCGTTTGAACTAGGGGAGCACTTTCCAGGTATTTACAGTTCCCTCTCCCTGCACCTGAGCCTGCTGTATTCCAAAGCACCTGCTCATTGGCCCCACTGCTCCCAATTTGGGAGGAGGTCAGGACTGGATTCCTATGTGCTCGAGGACAGCGGGCGGGATCCATAAAACGACAGTGCATATACACAGGAAACTGCTTGTTTACATTCAGAGAAATAAATAATGACAAGTATGGAATGGGTTAGATTTTGCAGACATGAAGTCACAGACAGCCCCGTGACCAATTGCATTTAAGAAATCAGTTTGAAAAAAAAATGAGTTTGATGGGAGCTCAAACCACATAAAATTCATCGTTACTGAAGCAGAAACTCAGTAATCAGAGGCTGTCTTATGCAAACACACTGAAGTTTCCCTGAACTGCATCTCTATAACCAAGCCCAGTGGGGCCAAATCATATCCTGAACTTGAGGGTGAAAACCAGGCCCTCTATCACACTATCAAACAAGCCCCTACCTCACCTGAAAGGATCCACAGGTAGCCCAGGCAAGAGGAAGTTCTAAGCTAAATGTCCCAACAAATATTCTTCCCTCTGACCATGAAGGCTATGAGAACACAGGACTTGTTCAGGAATGCGGGACTCTCTCCCACTGCACTTACCCGTGAGAATGGGTCAGGCAGGCTCCAGTGCACAGGTTGGGGAGGGAAGGGAGAATTTGCTCTTGATCTAAAAGGCTTTTATTAAAGCCACACTTTCTCTCAAAAGCTACTGAGATCTGAAAGTCCTAGAAGTTCAGCTTTGCCACCAGCGGACTTCTCTGATTTTCTGAATGCAATGTCTCAATCACTTCATTCACTTGAGCTTTAATTAACAATAACCCACCAAATCCCACTTCAGCATTGTGGTGAGAAAACCTTAGCAGGATATATTTACCAAAATAGAGTCCCTTGTAATAGGAAGAATAATAATGCTATGTGTGTGATACACTCTAACTCCTAGTTAGTATTTTTCCCATTCTGGAGTTCTTAAACTTCACTTCCTATATTAGGTCTTAAATCATGGCATTTACCCACTTCTACACCAAACTCCTTGTTCTGAATTTCTCCGCTATTGAATGTGGTCTTACTGGCTGAACCTGGGACATTTGCCTTCTGATTTCTCATTGCTCCCTGATCCCCCACTCCCCCTTTCCAAAATAATGAATGAATGGATTAGAGATATTAATAACCCTAAACAAAATGCAGGTGAAAACATGGAAAAAGAAAAAGGAAAATTAAGGTTTGGAAAGTCAAAATGAGATCAAATTGCCTCTCTAAACATATGTGTATATCCATATTATCTAACTTTCATCAAGTTAGATTTGCTGGTAAATCTAACTATTTTGTTTGTAATCAATCAAAAACAATACAGACATAGCTGCTTTGTGTAATGCTTTTAAATTGTTGGAAAGATTGTTTCTTTGTAGGATATTGTTCTCCCAAACAAATCAAGTAGTCCTTAGCAATACAGCCTATGGAATCCATTGTATAAACAGAAACTCATGAAGAGAGAGAGAGAGACATTTAAAAAGTTGTACTTAAGTATACATTAGTCATCATTACATTTTTTTTTTTTCCAAAAAAGGGATACTTTTCCTTTGCAGATACTATAAAGCAAATCTTCCCAAGTACAGGATTTCAGGTGAACACTATTCACTATCCAGAAACTAAAGTCTCAAACATTGCATGGGAAGCTCGTGGCAGGTAAGCCCTGTGCATATCGGGACTGTGACTGCAGAGGCCGATCTCGAGTCCCCCGAGGTGCACTCAGAGCCTGCACACTATTCAAATTGTTTGAAACAAGCACAGCTTTGACAAGCCTCGCGATATTAAGTTTCTTCCTTAGCGAAGGATACAGAGCAAAGCAGTCAACAGCCCTCCCTCCACACCTGGCTTCGGGCTGGGACTCTTCCTCCCAGCCCCCAGCCACGTTCCCTTTCAGGATTAAGAAAATACACCAAATGAGAGAGCCAAAGACAGCCCGTAGGGCAGGACAAATCCTCAGCTCTCATCTTGACTTCCCAAAGCAAACTCGCTCCGCGGAGGGGGAGGGGAAAGTCATTATCTTTAAGGTGCTACAGAAAACTGGTCATCAGGACTGTGGGGACTCTCCCTGAACCTGGAAGCTCCCAGGTTGAAACCAAGTCTTCCAGGAGCCCCCATCATTACCTGTCCTGTGGGCACTGGGTCTTCCTGGGTAACCTTCCCCAGCTTGCCCTACACCGAAGCTGCCAGCAAATAAAAGTTTTCATGCTAGGCGACATCTCCACCCTGCTGAGCCACATGTAAACTTTCCCTTGCCCTTCTGGTGTACTTACTTCTTTCTCAGTGAAAACAAACAAAAATCAAAGGGAACTCACTGCCTCCAAGTGAGTTTGTGTCACCGTCCCACCCAGCCATTCGGAGACCCTGTGACCTTCCCATGACAGTCTAAGAAAGGCAACATTTTCCTCTCGGCCACACAGGGATGCTTCAGAGTGCGGAAAACCAGGATGAAAGAACAGGCATGGGGGAGATATTTTTATCCATTAAAAGAGAGAGAGAGAGGGAGAGAGACAGAAAGGGAGAGTGTAAGAAAGGGGACAGAAAGGGACCCGCAGAGTCTGGGGAAGAGAAAGGGAGAAGTTGGGTTACTCACATGCTTGTGGCTGGCGTGGAGGACGGGGCTGGGGTGGAATGGGCGGCCCCTCAGGTGCTTTCAGTTGCTGATAACTCGTTGCTCCGCTCCTCCGGTACCAGCTGACAGTCCCCTGTCTGTGTCTCTTTGTGACTAAGGACACAGTACTCCCAACCTATAAATAGATCCCGACTCTGTGATTGATATAACAGGCAGCTGACAAAAAAAAAAAAAAAAAAAAAATCTCACAACCATAACCAGGTCTTAAACAAAACAGCAAAAGGCTCTAGACTTTCAACTCCACCGAGCCCCATGCAGACTACACAGCCACTGATGGACGCAGGAAAGTGTGGAAGAAAAATATACCATGAAGGGGAGGAGGAACTGGGGGA
Source organism: Ateles fusciceps (assembly GCA_036589455.1). Classification (NCBI taxonomy): domain Eukaryota; kingdom Metazoa; phylum Chordata; class Mammalia; order Primates; family Atelidae; genus Ateles; species Ateles fusciceps. Next base: position 8,810,635 of record JAZHEH010000228.1, on the reverse strand, counting down.
GGGCAAGTGAAAATGGGGGGGGGGATGTGGAAGACAATGACTCCTCTAGTGTTGTGCAGCAGTCACTTGGGGTCACAGGAGAGCTGGTGACTGATGGTCGGCAGAAAGTGAGGGGAGGAGCCAGGGCAGGAGGTCCTGACCTGGAGAAGGAGAGAGGCCCCCCTCCTCTGGATCCTGAGCCTGTCAGGGCCCTAGTCAAAGTCCTGACTTGGGAGCATTCGTCAGCTCAAGTGCTTTCCACGAAAGTTTCCATTCCTCCTGCCAAATTAGGAGGCAGGGGAGGGAACTGAGCTTTCCCAGCTAAGGGGCCGGGCAGGCTTCTTGGGGGCCATGCAGAAGGCTCCTGGAGGGTGAGTGAGAAAGTGCAGGTGCCTGGTGAGGCCAGGTCTTTGAAGAGGCCAAGAGATGGCATTCCCAACAAAAGAATGGCCTGAAGTTGAAAGGCCTTGGGGGTGTCAGTCTCTCCTTTTTCCCTGAAGATTTCCTAGGAGATCAAGTCATCTGTAAAGGGTTCCTTTCTGGAGAACAAGTCCCACTCTTTGGGTTACTGGAGGGTCTCTAAGAAGCACTGCCTGCCCTAGTTTCTACAAAGTTGGGGCAGCCTCTCTGGGGCAGGCCAGTCTAGCTCTGAAAGCTGAGCCAAGCTGAGCCAAGGGGCTCAGTTTCTGGAAGATGGAAGAATCATGATGAAATGGCACAAGTATGGGTTGTCCAACAGTTAACCAGGTGAGCACGCATTACCCCCGGAGGGCTTCCCATCTGCCATCAGGAGACCCATTTGCTTCAACTACACAGGCTCATCTGCCTTGATTTTATGGATTTCTTGTGCATGCTAATTGAGGCAGAATTTCAGGGGAGGTTCCCCCTTTAAGAGCGGTCATAGGATGAGCCCCTTGCTGGTGTGGGTAAGGGGACAGGTACTTCACAATCCTTGAAACTTCCTGATCCCCCAATTTTTAAAAGAAATGAAATTGAACTTCCTCTTCATGTTAGTTCTAATCCTTTGCTCTCCAGGTTATCAGAATCTATGAAGATGGGGTGATATCTAAGCTGTTGAAGTCAAAAGCCTACTTAATGTGTGGGACCTCCAATATTTCCACCAGCAGCCTGCCATTGGAATATGAGCTCCAAGAAGGTAAAGACTACGTGTTTGTGTTATTCACCATCATGTCCCCATGATACCTGACACATAGTAAGACCCTCCTGAGTATGGATTGATTGATTGAATGAATGACTGATACTTAAAATACTATCCTTTGAGTCACTCCTTTGGACTAAATAAGACATTCTCTAGAAATGTCTGTATCATAAGAGTGTCCCTAGGAAGGTCCAGAACTGGGAGTGAGACTATAAGCAGATATAGCGAAACTACTATTATTTTCACTCACACTTTCATCTGAGAACCACTGCCCTTCTGGGCACCAGGCCAGTGACGCCAGTGGTCAGCCACCAAGTACTCCCCTCTAATCCGGCCTGGCCACACACAGGGTTCTCTGCAAGTTTAGTTGCTGGAAATACAGATAACCCTGCAGCGACAGGGCTCTAGAGAGATTCTCATGCTGATGACTGATAGAAAGGCTCTGAATTGTTCTGGAAATGTTATGGAATCAGATAGCCAGAATGCTTGCATAACATAGTATATATATGAAAGCCTCCTGGAAAAATATGCAATGGACACATAACTGTACATACATACAATGTGTAATAATCAAATCAGAGCATTTAGCTTTCCTATCACCTCGAACATTTGTTGTTTCTTTGTGATGAGAACATTCAAGATCCTTTCTTCTATTTTGAAATACACCATCCAATGTTGTTAGCTATAATCATCTTTCTGTGCAATGGCACACCAGAACTTCTTTCTCCTATTTAACCGAGACACTGTACCACTAACCAATTTCTCCCTATCCACCCCTCCCACTCCCCTCCCCAGCCTCTGGTAACCACTATTTTACTCCCTAAAACCACTATTTTACTTCTAAGAGGTCAGCTTTTTTAGATTCTGCATATGAGAAAATTCACCATTTTAAAGTATGCAGTTGAGTGGCGTTAAGCACACTCACAATGTTGCATAGCTATCCTAGCACCACCGTACAGTTCCAGAACATTCCATCACCACCAAAGAGATCCCTGGACACATGAAGCAGGTACCTTCTGTTCCCCATTAGTCTGCTAGGGCTGCCATAGCAAAAGACCTCAGACTTGCTGGTTTAAACAAAAGGCATTTATTTATTTTTCTTTCTTTCTCTCTTTTCTTTCTCTGTGTCTTTCTTATTTCTTTCTCTTTCTTTCTTTCTCTGTGTCTTTCTTTCTTTCGTTCTTTCTTTTGTGAGACAGAGTCTCACCCTGTCACCCAAGCTGGAGTGCAATGGCATGATCTTGGCTCAACACAACCTCCACCTCCCAGGTTCAAGCGATTCTCCTGCCTCAGCCTCCTGAGTAGCTGGGATTACAGGTGCCTGCCACCACGCCTGGCTCGAACTCCTGACCTTGTGATCCACCCACCTCGGCCTCCCAAAGTGCTGGGATTATAGGTGTGAGCCACCATGCCGGGCCCTTATTTCTCTCTTAACATATGCATTTTGGGGACCCTAGCTTCCAGCAGCCACATATCTGCTTTCTGCCTCTACGGATTTGCCTATTCTGTCTATTTCATATAAACAATATCACACAATAAGTGGTCCCTTACTAAACTCTTAACCCCGTGTGTCTATTCTGTAGAAACAAGGAGACTGACCTTTTTTGCAGTACTTTTTGTTTTGTGTGGTCTGCCAAGCACTTGGTCTACATCCAGCCCAGTTCTTACCCCCTCAGTCTGGGCGTGAGCCTCCCAGCCTAAGAAGTCAGTGACCATCTGTGAACACCTGTTATGTACTAGCTGCTTCACCTGGGTTGTCTTGTCACATCCTCGGCACATGCCCACAGGAAGAATTATTACTCCCCTTGTATCAGTCTGCAAGGGCTGCAGAAGAAAGTAGCCAAAACTGGGTGACCTAAAACAGCAGAAATGTATTGGCTCCCAGTTCTGGAGGCTGGAATTCTGGGATTAGGGTGTCCACAGGGTTGGTTTCTTCTGAGGGCTCTGAGGGAGAGTCTGTCCAGTCCTCACTCTTAGCTTCTGGTGGTTTGCTGGCAGTCTTCCTTGGCTTGTAGATGCACAATCACCTCAATCTGTGCCTTCAGCTTCATAGTACAATACCCCTGTGTGCGTGTCTGTCTCTGTGTTCAAAGTTCCCCTTTTGTAAGAACACTAGTCATTGGATGAGGGCCCACCCTAATGACTTCGTCTTAACTTGATCATCTGCAAAGACCTTATTTCCAAATAAGGTCACCTTCACAGGTACTGGGAGTCAGGACTTCAACATAATTTTAGGGGAGACACCATTCAACCCAGACGATCCCCTTTACAGAGGAAGCAACTGAAAGCTCAGGAGGTCTTGCACCTGGAAGGAGACAGAGCTGTGTGTCACCACAGAAAAGACACAGGCAGAGGGAGGCGGGCCCTTGACTGCTCCTCTCCGGCTATGGGGATGTGTGCACCTGCTGGCTCAGTGCCACCGTGCTCCATTTGGCTCGCTCCAGCATCATTAGTCCCGGCACATCAAGGTGACTTTACATTGTTTACAAGGGCCACTGAAAGTGCAGTCATCCCCTCCCACACTGTCTTATCAACTCATTTACCTTTCCGAATTCCCTAACATAGACTACCAGCCAGGAGGGGCGGGCAAGGACCTGCAGTCCAGGAAGGGCCTGCCTCCACTTTATCTGAAAAGAAAAATCTATCTGCCTGGGGACAGACCTAAATACAACACACCGGTGCAGCTAGGCCATTAATCATCTCTCGCTGGGACACAGACCAGGGAGCAGCATCGTGGCCACACTGGCTTTAAACTCAAGGGCGAGGAAGCTTTGGGGATGCTGCTGGGCACATCACCTCCAGAGGGCGTTCCACAGGTGCATCAGATGGGGGTCACACATGGTCCTCTTCCCATGCTGGTGACATCTTGCACGGGAAGAGGGAGGGCAGGAAGGGCAGATCGACACCCTCAAAGGATTCCCCAAAACAGGTGCTCCCACTGAAGTAAACATCCACTCCCTGATGGAAGCAGAACGCCTTTTGACCAGGAAACCCATTTGGCGGGGAACTCTCCACGCCCAGCAGTTTGACACATGCCCACAATTCCCCCGGGGGGATGCTGTATTCTTCTTAGAGGAAGAGAAGCTGTCAAAACAGGGACTCGTGGAATAACAGAAGACCTAAGTCAACAACTCAAAGGCCCTCAGGCCCAGACCCCTCTCTCCCCATTGCCACCATTTCCTTACTCCAAGAGACCCGCCCTGCTGGCCAGCTGGCCTGCATGGCATCCCATAAACACACTGTCCCAGCTAGGCGTGTTCCTGGCTCCACTGCCTTCCTTCTCTCTCACTTAATTTCTATTCATTCTTCACGGCCCAGCTCAAGTGTGACATCTCACCTGTCCACTCCCTGTCCACAGCAGCCCTTACCTCCAGTCTCCTCCCATCACCAACAACACATCTCATCTGAGTGTCTGTCACATCTCACATCGCCTTGAGGAGTGTGCTGTCTTCTCACCTGTGTTTGTCTCCAGTGGCAAAAAAAGCAGTCATAATGGAACGATCGCTGTCATTCATTGAGTGCTGTTGTGTGCTAAGTTCTGTGGAAAGCACCTGATCTACATCCCCTTATTTAATCCTTACAACTACCCTGATGGTTGGTAATTATTTTCTCCAGTTCATCAGCTGGGAAACTGGCAGGCCAAGTGGGCAATGACTTGCCCAGATTGGACAGTGGGTAAGTGGTAGAGTTAGGACCAACCTCTGCCTGGCACGAAAGCCCGTGCTCACAGCCTTTCTGCTATGGCCCCCACCCAAGTGGGGGGGGTACATAGTGACACTTCCTCATGGTGTTAGTGAACTAAAGGAATCGGATTTCCACCAAGAACACAGCTGGAAGAGAATGGACAAGAGAGATGGACTTGCACGGGCTGGGTCACCCTGTGGGGCGTTTCCACAGCTCAGGGCATATCTGCCATGATTTGAGTCTTTTCCTCTTGGCTAAGAGAAAGATCTTAGAACCCAATGACTGCTGGGAGATTTCCCAGTTATTGGATAGACCCCATAGGGACCAGATAGAGCACCCTCGTCTTTCCTTAGGATGGGATTTAAAGCAGGCAAAGAGAGGTGAGGGGCAGGAGAAGGACAAGGGTGAAAAGTTTAGGAAGTCTCAGAGCTGGGTGTGGCCAGAGCTCATGCTGGCCATGGATTCTAGCAGCTCTTCCCAGGCCTCAAGTCTTGTTCCTTATAAATTGGAACAGGGAGTCCGATTCCAAATCTGCTCTATAGGGAGGGTTGAAGATACCTGTACAATCCTGGTCAGCAATAAACATGCTATTATTCTGCAGTTTTTCAGAGCTATCATTAGTATGCTTTGGTCAAAAGCAGGCAGAAACCCACTATGGCTAATAAGCAGAAATATAATTTATTGAAATGATATAAAGTAACTCATAGTTAAAAAAGGAAAGACTGGCCAGGCACGGTGGCTCAAGCCTGTAATCCCAGCACTTTGGGAAGCTAAGGTGGGCAGATCGCTTGAGGTCAGGAGTTCGAGACCAGCCTGGCCAACATGATGAAATGCCATCTCTACTAAAACTACGAAATTAGCCAGGCGTGGTGGCAGCCACCTGTAATCCCAGCTCCTCAGGAGACTGAGGCAGAAGAATCACTTGAACCTGGGAAGCAGTAGGTGCAGTGAACTGAGATTGCACCAGTGCACTCCAGCCTGGGTGACAGAGCAAGGCTTCATCTCAAAAACAAACAACAACAACAAAAGGAAAGACTGAGGAAAAGAGGGTGGCTCTGGGGGGGTCTGAGGACAGAATGTGGTGGCTGGCTTCTTTGGGACACAGTCACTGGAATGAATGAGCTCCAAGAAATTACTAACCCTGCTTCCTTCTACTCAAAGGCCAAAAGCCCAGGAAAGACACTGACCAGCTCAGGCTGGGTGACATGACCACGGTGGGCGGTTAGGAGGTCGGAGAGGTTGACAGCTCACCAGGACTCTGCACAATGGGAGAAAAGTAATTCCCCAAAGAGAAAACTAGGGTGCTGTCACCTCTCTGAAAGTAAATGGATGCTGGTAGTCAAACGTTAAAAGTAGAAATTGTCCAGCACTCTAAGGAATATGAATTTGTCATACCAAAAAAAAAAATCTCTGGGGGTTTTGAGCCTTTTAAGAGATAGAGAGATTGATGGCAGCCCTCTACCATACCATATCTCAGATAAGCTTCTGTTTTCCTCCTGCCCCAGGATACCAGCTCCATCCAGCCTTGCGGCCAGCCCCTCTCCAGAACTCTGTCCTATCAGTTCTCCCCTCCCTCTCTCCCATCATTGATTCTCTCCAGTGACTCCTTCCACAAAAACGTATTGAAATGCTTTAAAATCTGCTGTATTCAAAATCAAAACAAAACAAAACTGCATTGTGTTGGACCCTGCCTTCCCCTCGGTCTACTTCCCTTGATTATAAAATGTTACCCTCCCTGGACCATGGGTCTTACTTTTAGATTCTTAATAAATCTCCCTTCTACATGTGGCTGCGTTCGTAACCAGGTAACTGCAGTAAATGAGGTGTGCTCAAAGCCTGATTCATCATCTTCTTCTATAAACGCACGCTTCTGCCTGTGTTCCCTCTTAACTAACAGTACCAGCACCCACCTCATTCCCCAAACTGGAAGCCTCCAAGTCATCCTTAACTCCTCCTTCTCCCTCCACATCAGATTAGCCACCAAGTCCGATGACCAGAATATGGTCAAACTTGAGCTCATTTGCTTCCTGCTAGCAGGTGTGGGGTGATATTGTGGTTCTGATGTGCATTTCCCTGATGATCAGTGCTGTTGAACCTCTTTGCATGTGTTGTTGGCTATCTTATATCTTCTTTAGAGAAGTGTCCATTCAAGTCCTTTGCCCATTTTAAAATCAAGTTATTGGCCAGGTGAGGTGGCTCACACCTGTAATCCCAGCACTTTGGGAGGACGGAGGCAGGTGGATCACCTGAGGTCAGGAGTTTGGGACCAGCCTGGCCAACACGGTGAAACCCCATTTCTACTAAAAATACAAAAATTAGCCAGGTATGGCGGTGCAAGCCTGTAATCCCAGCTGCTCAGGAGGCTGAGGCAGGAGAATTGCTGAGCCCGGAAGGCAGAGGTTGCAGTGAACTGACATCATGCCACTGCACTCCAGCCTGGATGAAAGAGACAGACTCCGTCTCAAAAAAAAAAAAAAAGTACAAATCATTGCTGAAAGAAATTAAAGAAGACCCAAATACATGGAAAGTAATCCTGTGTTCATGGATTAGAAGACTTAATATTGTTAAAATATCCGTATATCCATAGCTATCTACAGACTCGATGCAATCCCTATCAAAAATCTCAATGGCATTTTTTACAGAAATAGAAGAGACAATCTAAAATTCCTATGGAACCACAAAAGACCCCAAATTACTAAAGAAACCTTGAGCAAGAGGACAAAGCTGGAGGCATCACACTTCCTGATTTCAAAATATACTACAAATCTCTAGAAATTTAAACAGCATGATATGGTACTGGCATAAAAACAGACATATAGACCATGGTATGGTATAGAATAGATAGCCCAGAAATAAGCCCATGCAAATATGGTCAACTCATCTTTCACAAGGGTCCAAGGATACATGTGGACAAGAGAGTCCTTTCAACAACTGGTGTTGGGAAAACTGGATTTGTATATGAAAAAGAATGAAATTGAATACTTATCTTAAACTATACACAAAAATCAACTCAAAATGGATTAAAGATTTAAATGCAAGATCTGGAACTGTAAATCCCCTAGAAGAAAACATAGGAGAAAAAGTCTTGAATTCCTGGTCTCAAGTGATCCACCAGCCTCAGCCTCCCAAAGTGCTGGGATTACAGGTGTGAGCCACTGCACCAGGTCAGTGATCTGTACTTTCCAGTGTGCAGGTCTTTCACCTCCACCTCCTTGGCTAAGTTTATTCATAATTATCTTATTCTTTTTGAAGCTATTGTAAATGGGATTGTTCTCTTAATTTCCTTTTCAGATAGTTTGTTGTTAGGATATAGAATTGCTACTGATTAGACCGGGCATGACAGCTCCGGTCTATAATCCCAGCATTTTGGAAGGCTGAGGAAGGCAGGTTCCCTGAGTCCCAGAGTTTGAGACCAGCTTGGGCAACATAGCCAAACCCTGACTCTACAAAAACTACAAAAAATTAGCCAGATGTGGTGGCATACACCTGTTGTCCCAGCTACTTGGGTGGCTGAAGCGGGAGGATTGCTTGAGCCTGGGAAGCAGAGGTTGCAGTAGCTGAGATTGTGCCACTGCACTCCAGCCTGGATGATAGAGCAAGACCTTGTTGAAAAAAAAGAAGAAAGGCAAGAAGGCAGGAAGGCAGGAAGGAAGGTAGGAAGGAAGGAAGGCAGGAAGGAAAGAGGAAGAAAGAAAGGAAGACAAGGAGAAGGAGAGAGAAGGAGGGAAGGAAGGAAGGAAGGAAGGAACAAAGGAAAAGAAAGAAGAAATGCAACTGATTTCTGTTTGTTAATTTTGTATCTTGCAACTTTACTATAATTATTAGTTCTAACAGACTTGGGAGTTTTCTGTATATAATATTATGTCATCTGCAGAGATAATTTTGCTTCTTCCTTTATGATTTCTATGCCTTTTGTCTCTTTTACTTGCCTAACGGCTCTGGCTAGGACTTCCAGCACTATGTTGAGCCAAGCGGTGAGAGTGGGCATCCTTGTCTTGTTAATTTTCTTGTTTAAAATATCCAGTGGCTCTCCATTGTCCATGGGATAAAATCCAAGTCCTTTGCTTTTCATAATTCAGCTCTAACTCATATTCCTGGCCACATCTCTCGCCACCCCCTGGCACATGGAACTGTCTCCCCCTACACCATTGCATTGTCTTTCATCCGTCCGCCTGAATTACACCATCAGCCTTCAAATCCAGCTCCAGTGTTGCCTCCTCTAGGAGCCTTTCCCCACTTCAGCCACTCTTTCCCCTGAACTCCTACGGGATTGTGGGACACACTCTCCTAGAACACATATCACACAGTACTGTAAAGATTTGTTCACATGTTGGTCTCCATTCCTGGGATGTAGCTCCTGGAAAATGAGGACTTGCTTTTTTCTTGTTTTTATCATCCTCTGTTCCACTACCAGCCAGTGCCTATCTCAGCTCCTGACATTCACTAGGTGATCTACAAATGTTTGTTGAATGAATGAATGAATGAAAACAAATTAGGAAACATAAAGTAAGTGGGTGAAGAGTAGGGTAAGAGATCAACATAGGATGAGTGAGAAATGGTCTGCAGGGTGTTTGATGAGAAGGCTGTGCACTGCACAACTCCAGGAGGCACCATTCATGTGGTAGTATGCATGGATTTCCTAGAATAGAGCAGATCACAAAGTGGGCAGATGTGTGCAGCAACCCCATAAAAAGAACGGACTTAGGAAGGGATAGACCCTCTTCCAGGAGAAAAAGAACCAGCCACCAGTTAATATTTGAGTTGGAAGAGGCTTTTGGAGAAGAGAACATAGATGAAAATTATGAAAGAGGAGTTGAGCAAGGGCAGGAGGCATCACGGATGGCCTTGTAAGTCTTCCGGTTTTCCTGGTTGGCTCAGCCAATTACTGTGGATGCTAAAACTGCCGGCTGTTTCCCCAGCTTCCCTCATAGTTAGAGGTTTCCATGTGTCCCAATCAAACAATGAGACTTGAGGGGAAGTTTGCTGGGGTGGAAGAGGAAAGTATTTGGGCAACGGTTTCCTCTATGATAGAAAGAGAGACAGACCAGGGGAAGAGGTGCAGAAGTCATCGAACAACCATAAAAAAGCAACTTGGAGAGGGAAAGCCAACATGCTAAGGACAGCAGAGCACAAGAATGGAACAGGTGTGAGACCATGGCTCACTGGTGACCTGCTGGACCAAGAAACCAACCCTGGAACCACCTGCTTCTTGTTGTAGATGATGCATGCTTGTATTGCTTAAATCACGATTTCCTTTTCATAGTCTCTGTTACTTACATCTCAAAGCATTCTAACTGATATGTTGGGTGTGATGGTACACGTGGCAATGCAAACCCCGACCCAGACAATTAATATAAACTGCGTGTAAACCAGTGGAAGAGCCCTGACACCCCACAGGTTAAGAATCCCTAAAATGCAGCCAGGCAAAGTGGCTCAAATCTGTAATCCCAGCACTTTGGGAGGCCAAGGTGGGCGGATCACCTGAGTTCAGGAATTTGAGACTAGCCTGGTCAACATGGTGAAACTCCATCTCCACTAAAAGTACAAAAATTAGCTGGGCATGGTGGCACACACCTATAATCCCAGCTGCTCGGGAGGCTGAGGCAGGAGAGTCGGTTGAACCCAGGAAGGGGAGGTTGCAGTGAGCCGAGATTGAGCCAATGCACTCCAGCCTGGGTGACAGAGATTCCATTTCAAAAAAAAAAGAATCCCTAAAATGCAGGCATTGGTAGAATCATGTCAATGGGGTGGATTCCATAATTCCATTTTACACTTTCAGTTATTTCATTTCTCTCTTTAATAAGTTGGTACCATCCCCCCAACCTTTTTTCTGGGACAGAGTCCTGCTCTGTCCCCAGGCTTGAGTACAGTGCCAGGATCTCAGCTCACTGCAACCTCCACCTCCCAAGTTCAAGTGATTCTTGCGCCTCAGCCTCCCAAGTAGCTGGGATTACAGGCATGTGCCACCATATCCAGCTAATTTTTGTATTTTCAGTACAGACGGGGTTTCATCATGTTGGCCAGGCTAGTCTTGAACTCCTGACCTCAAGTAATCCACCTACCTTGGCCTCCCAAAGTGCTGGGATTTACAGGCATGAGCTACCACGCCAGCTACCATCTTCCTTTAACCCCAAGCCCCACTTCCAAAAAAATATTGTCAGTCTTTGGGCTAGAGAAAACCTGCCCATTTTTGCAGCACTTTACAAAATGATTCTCCATTGTTTCAGTCACAGTAGCCCCTGCGCATATGGGCCAGGGTGAGGAAACAGCCCAGGGACAAGTGGCAGCAATGAAGACACCCTTTCTCTCTGAATCGGTTGGGCTGCAGGAGAGAGTTTCCTGGGGAGCTTCTTTTGCACCCAAGCACTTGTTATGTGCCAGGCACTGTTCTAAGTACTTTACACGTGTTCACTCATCTGATCCTCATAGCAGCCCCTGAAGTGGAGATACCATTATCATCCCATTTTACAGATTAAGAAACTGAGGCACTGGGAGGTCCTATAGCATTTCTACCTTGAAAGAGGCAGAGCTGGGATAGAAACCAAGTCAGTCCAGCTCCAGACCTATGTTTCCCTAACAACCTGCTCTGTGATGGTGGCAACTCCTTTCCAGTTTTATGGTTATTAATCCATACCCCTCCGGGAGAACCCTAGAGCTTTGGAAGAAGCAGACAGCCCTCTGTCTTGGTTTGCTTGCATGTAAGGACTCTACTGCCCTTCTGTTGGCTAAACTCAAAGATGCAAATTTTCTAATTGGGCTTCCCCTCCCAGCACTGACACATGGGAATGGGGGTAAGGGTGTCACCGTCTACCGCCTCAAGGACTACATGAGGCTGACTTAATACATAACTTGGAACTCCATAATCTTACCCCATAGATTGCTTGGTATTTGCCTTCAGTAGATTCAGAGGTAATTAAATTACCGTACAAGCAGGTTTCAAGTCTGAGGAAAAGACTGGAACTCAAAGTAAAGCCTTACTAATTCAGACAAATGGGGACGGGGTGAAGGAAAACAAGAAGGAACCGTAGCTTTCCTTTGAAAAGAAACACATTTTTTACATTTCTAGTACTTAGAGTAAATCACACTAAACATTAATAGCAGCCAAATGGAGTTCTTGCTGAGTTTGGATGAATGAATAAATAAAACTAATTTTAATTAGCATATTCCTTGTATACAAATACCTTCTATTAATATACTTTAGAAAGCTTGCTGTTTGAAGGTTAAACATTCATTCATATGTCCAACAGGCCGCGTGGAGTATCATCACGGAGAATCTAGAATGTGCTGCTGTGTGCTCTCTGCGAGAAGCTAAAGATAAGGAGATCAACAAGATTCAGACAATATCCTGGAAGAATCTGCAGACTAAGAAAAGACATATGCACAAATAAATAACAGTACAATAGGCTAGGATTTATTGGGAATATATAGATAGGGTAGTGAGTGACTATACTTATGGAACAACTGACTCTCTCAGAGGAGGTAAAGGAAGGATTCACTGGGAAGGTAATCTTTGAGCGGGGTTTTGAAGGATGAATAAGAGTCTGCCAGGAAGAGAAAAAGAGGAAATCCAGCATGGCCACAAGACAAGGGCCAGAGTCATTCAGCGGTCCAGGGATGATGCTCTGAGGTGCTAATCATCATTCGTAGGAGCTACGGCTCAAGTGTCACAAAATGTGAATTGTTGAACAGAAGCTTTTAATTTGATAATATAATGCAGAAAACATTTTAAGTACAGAAACACTTTAATACAGAAAAGCACAAAAGGGAATAAATGCTCATGTACTTGCCACCAGAATGAACAAATATTATCCTGATGTCATTAGGTACCAATTATTTTTTAAAAAGAAATAAAACTTTGTGGACCAGTGCAGTGGCTCATGCCTGTAATCCCAGCACTTTGGGAGGCTGAGGTGGGAGGATTACTTGAGGCCAGCAGGTTGAGGCTGCATGAGCCAAGATCGTGCCATTGCACTCCAGCCTGGGTGACAAAGCAAAACCTTATCTGAAAACAAAAACTAAAACAAAATCTTTGCATCGTTAAGACACTGACGCTGCTCCTCTGGTATTCTGTTACCTTCTCTAGAGCCCCCTCCCTGACTGCCCTCTCCAAAGCAGACCCCTCTCTTTCCTCTCTGTCGGAGGCCTCTGCTTTTCCTCATGGTGTCTCACACTGTGTGAGGTCACCATGTTGGCTTGTTGATGTGTCCTGTACTGTAAGGTCATCTCCATAGAAGAGATGCCTGGACAGTCTTAGTCACTGTGGGCTCCTCCATGCCTGCTGCATATTTAGTGCTGATTCAATATGTGTAGAAGAAAGGAAGGAGGCTGGGCACGGTGGCTCACACCTATAATCCCAGCACTTTGGGAGGCCGAGGCGGGTGGATCACCTGAGGTCAGGCGTTTGAGACCAGCCTGGCCAACATGGTGAAACCCCGTCTCTACTAAAAATACAAAAATTAGCCGGTGTGGTGGTGGGCACCTATATAATCCCAGCTGCATGGGAGGCTGAGGCGGGAGAATTGCTTGAACCCAGGAGGCGAAGGTTACAGTGAGCCGAGATGGCACCATTGCACTCCAGTCTGGGCAATGAGAGCAAAACTCTGTCTCAAAAAAAAAAAAAAAAAAAAAAAGGAAGGAAGGAAAGGAAGGAGGGAGGGAGGAGGGAGAGGAAGAGGGAGAGCTTGAGCTTGTGGGTTAGTGTGAACTCTCCTAGGAGGCAGAAACAGAATCTTCAAATGAAGGGACTGTGGCAGAAGGGACAATAATTCCATTGAATTCCTCAGTACATGTTGAGCCTCTCCGAGGTGCAGGGCTCTGCGGGAGGCACAGGCAGGCTCATGCCCTCCAGGATCTTACCCTCAAGGAGTAACTGAGGCTCCTAAGAGCTCAGCCATAGCCGGCCCTGGTATGGGAATGATTTGGAGAGTGTTGGCGGATTTGGGAAGTCTGGGTCAGGCTCCTAGGGCCAGAGAGCAGGGGTGTCAAAGCCTTTGTCAGTCACCACGGATTCAGAGGTGGGGAGGCTGGTGGCAGGTCTGGCCTGGGCCTGAAACTTCACATCGTAACCAAGGAGACCAAGCAAGGTGAAAATGTTACAGGCAAATAGAAGAAATTGACATTCAGGGAAGGTGACAAGTTACACATTAAACCACGGAGTGGGAGAGGGCAGAACCTCCTCCATAGCATAGCCCACATGCCCTGCCTTTGTGCTCCCCACGGAGAAGGAAGTCTCTCCCTTTCAGATGTTAGCAGTTCCCTTTCTTGTATTTCTGGGAGGAGACTTTGGGCTGGGGGTGTGACGACTTGGGACTTGGTATTCGTATAAGGTGATTCAGGAAGAGGAGTGAGCCCTGGCGCATTCTCCTGATAACTCCCCTTCCCTGACCACCTCACTGATACCATTCATTGAGTAAATGTTTATTGAGCATCAGCTGTGAGCCAGGCATTGGCCAGGGATACAGAGATGAATAAACCATTCTCACTGTTCTTAAGAAGACAGATACATTAAAGGCAAAATAGAGTACAGCACAGTAAAGGCTAAGGCAGAGGTAGGACCAAATGCTGTGGGTGGTCAGGGGATTTGACTGGAATTGTTGAAAGAGAATGTATGAGGAGGTAGGGTATTTGAGCTGGGTTTTGAAGTCTGTAGAGGAGCTTGCCAGGCATAGAGATGGGTAAGAGTCATTTTCCAGGTAGATATTTTAAAAGCATAAACGGCCCTGGGGATGGACAGAAAAGGAGTGGGGAGGGGGGGAGGAAGTGGTGGGAACTAGTCCCCAGGCCTAAGATGCTCTACCTTGCCTGGACCTTGCCTGGCAGGTTCCTTCCCATTCAGAGCTCAGCTTCACGGCCACCTCCTCAGAGGTACCTAACAGCCCACCTGTTTGTGTGGCTATGGGGAGGCCAGAGTCAGGGCTCCTCCTATTTGTGTCTAGATCCATAAACAACACTTGGGGGAAGTCAGAGCCTGATTTTTATTGGTAAATTAGTGGCCTGTGAACTATCATTGTAAAGAGTTCTCATGTGAGATTTTCTTTTTTTTAAATTTTTTTGAGACAGTGTCTCACTCTGTCACCCAGGCTGGAGTGCAGTGGCGCCATCATGGCTCGTGGCAGCCTCAACCTCCTGGGCTCAGGTGATCCTCCCTCCTCAGCCTCCCAGGTAGCTGGGATTACAGGCTCAAGCCACCGCGCCTGGCTAATTTTTTGTATTTTTATGTATAGGCTGGGTTTCGCCATGTTGGCCAGGCTGGTCGACAGCCTAACCATGTCCCCCCAAACACCAGTGTCTCTTTTCTGCGTGTTTTCCCTGCTGCTACTGGAGCTTGCGCTGCCCAAAGCAGGTACAACCAGGAGAGTTAACGCCCCCAGGGCAAGCCTCAGCCAGTGGGGATGTGAGTCATTAGCGAATCGGCCCAGGCTCCCAGTCCTTTGGTAAAAAGACTCTGAAGTTTGCTCTATGCTCAGGCCCAGTGACCCACAGCAGCAACACGCCCCTTAGCACACCTTTAGCTGTCTTTCTCACTCTCCTGTTTCACTTTTCCTACCTCCTCACTGTGCTTCCTGAAATCATCTCCCAAATAGAACATCTGTACCAAAGAGTTTGTCTCACGGTCTGCCAACTAAGACCAGGGGGAAACCAAACTAAGACAATACCTGGCCTAGCAAAAATGTTTTGAAAATATTCTCTCTCCCTTGCATGCAGAGATGTAAGAATCCAGTGGGATCTGTGGGCTTTACTCACGGGGTGAGGCTTGAAGCCAAACCCTACATGGTTCAATAACCAGCCAACAGTGAATTCTGGAAAATTCTGGCTGCCAGTGGGCCATACATAACAAGAATCTCGCCTCTGGAATCTTGGTGTTTGCCTGCATGGACCCTCCAAGCAAAGTACACTTGGACTACCTAAAAGGACAGAAAGGCGGGGCTCCTCTGAGCCTCCAAAACAGGTTGTGTCACTGGTTTTGTGCTTGCCTGCCGGTAGCTTAGTTCACAAATTTCTCTGTGAGGACATAGTTCAGTCTGTGACTTGCTCCTTTTATAACATGATTATAAGAGGTTGTAGGGAAGTAGGTAATCCTCCTTCTCTTCAAACTCCTCGAACTCCTCGGCTGTGGGATTTCCGGCCTGAGACCCTGGTGGATAATAACACCCTGAACCAAGGAAGAGAGGGGGGCTCCCTCCCTGCAGTGAGCTGCAGCGCCAGCCTGACCTTCAGGGCTGAGTGATACCCACAGACCTTTATCTCCCCTCAAGCCTCCTTGTACTGTAGTTCTAGGAAACAGCCTGGACCAAACGCAAGCGCAGGAGAGAAGAAACCTGCGCCTTCTGTTTCTGAAGCTGCCCCCTTCTCTTGGCACGTTTTTCCCCCTTTGGCTGAATCTTTGTTAGAGGAGCCAATTCTCTATCTGTGAAGTACAGGAAAAATATAAAGTCATAAGATGGACTGGTCAGAAACCTTAGCCTCTTCTTGGACATGTGTGGTCTAACGCTGTCTCTTGGCTCACACCGTGTGACTATTCTTGAACTGTTTATGCGCCTGGCTGAGGCGACCCCCACGTGTGCACTGGAGCCCCCAGTATCCCTTGCCCAACCAAAGTCACTGCTCAAGTAATTCTTTCCTTCTTTGCATCACTGATTTCTCCCTTCTCATACCATCTCAGTCATCATAGCAAACATGCTGTTATTTCTCCAGTTTGTTTGTTTGCTTGTTTGTTTGTTTGTAGGGGTGGTGGGAGGAGACAGGGTCTC
This sequence comes from Ateles fusciceps, assembly GCA_036589455.1. Taxonomy (NCBI): domain Eukaryota; kingdom Metazoa; phylum Chordata; class Mammalia; order Primates; family Atelidae; genus Ateles; species Ateles fusciceps. Next base: position 8,794,063 of record JAZHEH010000228.1, on the reverse strand, counting down.
ACTGTGTTGCCCAGGCTGGAGTACAGTGGTGTGATCATGGCTCACTGCAGCCTTGAACACCTGGGCTCAAGCAATCCTCCCACCCACATAACGCTCACTGACTTCCCAAGTAACTGGAACTACAGGTGTGCACTACCACACTTGGCTAATTTTTAATGTTTTTTTTTTTTTTTTTTTTTTTTTTATTTTTTTTTTTTTTTAAGACGGGGTTTCACCATGTTGGTCAGGCTGGTCTTGAACTCCTGACCTCAGGTGATCCGCCCGCCTTGGCCTCCAAAGTGCTTGGATTACAGGCATGAGCCACCGCGCCCGGCCTAATTTTTAATGTTTTTTGTGGAGATGGCATCTCACTACATTGCCCAACTAGTCTCCAACTCCTGTCCTCAAGCCATTGTCCTGCCTCAGCCTCCCAAAACGTTGAGATTGCTGGCATGAGCCCCCATACCTGGCCTGTTTCCCCCATTGTATAAAGTTCTGACTTCTCTTTCCCATGCAGCTTCTGCCCCCTCTTCTTTACCTACTTTATTGCAAACCCTCTTGGAAGAGTTGACCATACTCGCTGTCTCCAATTTGTCTTCTGACAATCTCCTGTACATAACAGGCTTTCCTTCCTACCACGACACCAAACGGCTGTTATCAGAATCACCCATGGCCTCCACATCACTAAATCCCGAGGTCAGTTGCCCATCCTAACCTAATTGGGCCTCTCTGCAACACACCTGCCATAGCTGATCACTCCTTCCTGGATGTCACACTCTTCTCATTCTCCTGCTCTACCTCTGGAGGCTCCCCTCCTAATCTCCTTTGCTGGCTTCTCCTCATCTCCTGAGCATCTAAATGCTGGAGAAGCCTGGAGATTAGTCCTGAGACTTACTTCTTCTCTACCTACTTGTATTCTCCTATCTCCTCCGGGGTTATAGCTTTAAATCCTCGCTATTGGCTGAGGCTCCTAAATTTACATTCCCAACCCAGTTCTTTTTTTTTGAGACAGAGTCTTGCTCTGTTGCTCAGGCTGGGGTGCAGTGGCACGATCTCGGCTTACTGCAACCTCCACCTCTCGGGTTCAAGCAATTCTCTGCCTCAGCCTCCAGAGTAGCTGTGATTACAGGCACGCACCACCACGTCCAGCTAATTTTTGTATTTTTAGTAGAGACAGGGTTTCACCATCTTGGCCAGGCTAGTCTTGAACTCCTGACCTCATGATCCACCACCTTATCCTCCCAAAGTGCTGGGATTACAGGTATGAGCCACCACACCTGGCCAGTTCTCTTCCTCAAATTGCATATTTTTATATGCAATCATATGATTCCGCTTGAATGTCTAATAGAAAATTCAAATTATGTCCAAGTTTGAGCTTCTGCTATCCCCATTCCTGCCTCCTTAAAACCTGCTGTTCTTATCTTAGTCAATGGTTTTTCAGTCTTCAAATTGCTCAGGCCAAAACCCTTGGAGTATCTTTGACTCCCCTCATTCTCACCCCATATCCAATCCTTTCAGCTCAGTCTTAGCACTTCCTCTTTTACACACTGGTACAAGCTCTTTCCTGCCTAGATTACTGCCTCCTAACGAGGCCACTTGCTTCCTCCATTGTCCTCCCTCTTTCTAGTCACCATATAGTGACCAGAATGAACCTGCTAAATTGGAAGTTGGTCATGTCACTGCTCTGCTTCAAACCCTCCAAGGGCTTCCCATCTCATGTAGAGTAAAAGCTAAAGTCCTTCCAGGGAGCTCCAAGGTCCTCCATATATTGTCCACATTTATGTTTGTTTGGTTTTTTTTAGACAGTAAGATAGAGTCTCACTCTGTCACCCAGGCTGGAGTGCAGTGGCACAATCACTGCTCACTGCAACCTCTGCCTCCTGGGTCCAGGTGATTGTTGTGCCTCAGCCTCTCAAGCAGCTGTGATTACAGGTGCACACCACCACACATGGCTAATTTTTTTTTTTTTTTTTGGTAATTTTATAGAGACAGGGTTTTGCCATGTTGGTCAGGCTGCTCTCGAACCCCGACCTCAAGCAATCAACCCGCCTCAGACTCCCAAACTGCTGAGGTTACAGGTGTGAGGCACCTGCCTGGCCCTCTCTGATCTATACGCTCTCATCATTCATCTACTGCAGCCACACTGGCCTCTTTGCTCTTCCTTCAACACACTGACTGTGCCCCTGCCTCATGCCCTTGGCATTTGCCATTCCCTGCGCCTGGAATGTTCTTCCCCCAGAAACCCACATAATTTGTTCACTCACCTCCGTCAGGCCTTCATGCATATGGGAGCTTCCCAGTGAGACTTTACCTATATATCCTATGCAGAATTATAACTCATTCCTCTAAACATTTCTATTTCTCTTTCTCTTTCTTATTTTCCCTAACACTTTTCATTTTGTAACACACTATATATTTTACTTAGTTTGCTCACTGTCTATCTTTCCCACTGAAATATAAACACCACATTTTTGCTTTTTGTTTATTACTGTATCCCTAGCCCCTAAACAATGTCTGAAACATAATAGAAATTCAATAAATATTGTTCAGAAAATGTATGAATTCTAATCCTGGCTCAGAACTAAATGACAGTTCTAGAGATTCTAAAAAGAATATTGGGCCAGGTGCACAGGCTCATGCCTGTAATCACAACACTTTGGGAGGCTGAGGCAGGAGGATCGCTTGAGCCCAGGAGTTTGAGAACAGCCTGGACAGCAAGGCAAGGCCCCTGTCTCTACAAAAAATTTTAAAAAGCAAAAATTTGCTGGGCATAAGGTGGCACGTTCTTGTAGTCCCAGCTACCTGGGAGGGTGGTGCAGGAGGATCACTTGAGCCCAAGAAGCTGAGGCTGCAGTGAGCCATGATCACACCACTGCATTCCAGTGTGAGGAACAGAGTGAGACTCTGTCTCAAAGAAAAAAAAAAAAAAAAAACAGAATATTGGTTATAATCTGCTTCTCCATATTATAAACTAGCTTGTATTCAACCAATGTTCCCATCGAGAGTCAACAGAAAAGCTGGATGAAACACAAAACTGTTGGAGGGTATGGAAAACTCCCTGTTAAAACCTTTGGAGGACTGCAGCCTCAGAGGAAGGGACATCAAGTCAAGGGTAGGCCAAGCCTCAATAAGTCTAAACCCACTTTTAATCATCTTAATCCTTGACTGCACTGAGGTGGTGAGGTGGTCTGCCCTGCTCTACCTGCCTTCCAGAGAAAAGAGTGAACTTTTCTGGAGGGAGATAACATGGTTCGCTCCCTCTATGACTATTCTCATGCTAATATGGCATTCAATAAACTCTTCTGGCACACAAAAGAGGACAAAGTCAATAGAAACAGACCTATTGATGACAGAGATATCTGCATTATTAGGCAAGAACTTTCAAATACATATAATGAAAATCTGCCAGAAAATAATTGACAAGATGGAGAAGTTCATCTCAGAATTGGAATTTATTAATTCTACCATTGAATAATACAATAACAAGAATCCAATACCTGGATTTAACAGCATATTAGACAAAAATGAAGAGAGGATTATTTTACTGGTAGATAGATCAATTGAAAAAAAATCAGACTAAAACACAAAGAAAAAAGCGTGCAAAATACAAAAAGAGAGCAAAGATGCAGGAGAGATGGTCCAAGGTTCTCAAATATGTGTATCTGGAGTCCTAGAAGTGGAGGAGAGAGATGACTAGTAGAAGCAATAGTTAAAGAAACAAAGACCTGGAATTTTCCAAATTGATGAATGACGTCAAACCAAATATTCAAGAAGCACTTCAAACCCCAAGAAGGATAATACAGAAGGAATCTCATCCAAGCACACCCTGGTGAAACTTCCGAAAATTAAAGACAAAGGGATCTTAAAAGCGGTCATAGTAAAAAATTAAAAAAAAAAACACCCTAAAAGGAGCAACAACAGGTCTGACAGCTGACTTCTGAACATAAATGATGGAAACCAGAAGGCAAGAAATAGTATCTGTAAAGTGCTTAAAGAAGATAGAATACTCAGTGGAAATATATTTCAAAAGTAAAAGTAATGTGATGACATTTTTAGATAAACATAAATGAATATTCCATCCTGACTGGATCCACATTAAAAGGAATACTAAAGAGCTCTTCTCAGGCAGGACGAAAATGATCCCATATGTAAACATGATAATACAGGAAATAATTATGAAAAATGAAAAGGGTATATATATGGATAAGTCTAAAAGAATATTGAATATAATAAACAACAGTAGCTGATAAAACAAGCAGACAAAAACCCAGCAAGGATACAGAAGCTCTGCCAACATGATTAACAGACTTGAACTCATTGGCATACGTTGAACATTTCATCCATCAACTTCAGAATACACACTTTTTCAAAGTACACATGAAATGTCTACCAAAATTGATCTTGTGATAAACTGTAAAAGCAACTCTCAACAAATTTAAAAACACTAAAGTAATTCAGAACATTTTCTCTGATCAGAGTGTAATTAAGCTAGAAGTCAATAACACAAGGATAACTAGACAATCCCTGTGTGTTTAGAAATTAAGTAAAACATGACTAACAGCCAATAAGTAAAAGAAGAAATTGCCATGGAAGTCAGCAAATATTGCTAATTGAATGATTATAAAATATCATCTATCAAAAATTATGAGGTAAATTTAAACATGTGTTTAGAGGGGAAACGTATATTCCTTATATTACAAAACAAGAAAGCCTGAAAGCAAATGACCTTAATAATACATCCGAATGGCAATGATGGACACTGGGGGCTACAGCAGGGAGGGAGGGACGTGGACAAGGGTAGAAAAAGTAACTATTGGGTGCTATGCTCAGTACCTGGGTGACAGGATCAGTCATACCCAAAACCTCAGCATCATGCAATAAACCCAGGTAATAAAACTGCACATGTACCCCTGATTCTAAAATAAAAGTTGAAATTATTTTTTTAAAAATGCATCTCAAAAATTTAAAAATAGACAGGGAATAAAGTCCAAAGAAAGGCAGGGCAGGCAGGCAGGAAGGCAGGAGGGGGAGGGAGGGAGAGGGAAGGAGGGGGAAGGAAATAATGGATATTAGAGTAGAAACTATTTAAATAGAAAATAAATATATATAAGAGGAAAATAACAAGCTGAAAATTGGTTCTCAGAAAAGACTAATAAGACTCCATAAATCCTTAGCAGTAGAATTACTATCAAACAAACAATATCAGGAACAAAAAGAGAAACATGGTTACAGAGCCTACAAACTTAAAAAAAAAAGATAAGAGACTGTCATAACTTTGTGCGGGTATAGTTAAAAATGTCAATGAAATGAACACATTTCTTTAAAAACCTTAAAATGGACATTTGAAAAAATAGAAAATCTGAATAGTTCTCTTTATATATTAAAATATTTAAATCTGTAATTTACATCCCAGATGGCTTCATTGGTAAATGCTTCCAACGTTTAGGGGGGAAAAAATGGCACCAATTGTACTCAAACTTGCAGAGAATAAAAAAAGAGAGAACACTTCCCAACTTGTTATTTGTGGGGGAGTATAACCTGGCCAACATAATCAGATATAAAATATGATAAGGAAATTACAGACAAGGAAAAATATAGGCCCATATCCCTCACAAATATAAATGCTAGCCAATCAAACCTAGAGTTACATGAAAATGAAATACTAGCCAATCAAACCCAGAGTTATATAAAAAGGAAAATATGTCACAACTACTTAGGGTTATTATAAGAAAGCAAGGTTTTTTAATAATTCAAAAATCAACATAATTCACTATATTTGCAGAAAAGACAGAAACATATGGTCTTTTTAACAGATGCAGAAAAAATTTTGATAAATTTCATAACCCATGATTTTAAAACAACTCTTACCAAACGAAGGATAAATTAGAACTTCATTACTTTAAAAATGGCTGTTTTATAAAACCCACAATAAACCTCACTTTCAGAATAATTATAAATTATTAAAAGCCTTCTTTTACCCTAACCATGAACTTGAGAATGAGACAAATATGTCCACAAATATCACTTCTGTTGAACATTGTGCTGGGATGATAGCCAAAGCAGTTAGGCAAAGAAAAGACATTAAAAGTTTAAGAATTGGAAATAAGGAAATAAAATAGTCACTATTTGCAAGCAGCATAGTTGTCTAGGTGGAAAATGTGTAAAAAATAAATAAATAATTAGAATTAATAAGTGAACTTAGTAAAAGCCCTGGATATAAGTTAAAACACAAAAAACAATTATACCCTTACATACCCGGAACCAAACAATTAGCAAATATAATTTTTAAAAAGATACAATTTATAATAGCATTTTAGAAATCTCATACCTAAAAATATATATATAACAAAAGATGTGCAATAATCCTTACATTAAAATTATGAAAAGTTACTGAGGGGAAAATAAAACACAAATAAGTGAAGGGATATACAATGTTCATGAATTGTAAGACTCTATATTGTAAAGAGGTAAACTGTTCATGACTTGATTCTATATTCAATGTAATCCTAATCAGATCCCCAGCAGCTTTTTAGAGAAATTAACAAGTTGATTCTAAAATATATATGGAAATTCAAAGGCTTAATAAAAAACAGGTAATCTTGAAGTAGAAAAACAAAACCTGAGGGCAGATGGTAAGGATGTATAAACCTCTAATTCAAACAGTATGGTGTTGGTGCAAAGACAGAAAACTAGATCTATGGAAAATAGAGAAACAGACCCACACACAAAGGGTTATTTGACTTATCATAATTGTGTCCCTGCAGTGAAATGGGAAACAGTTGCCTTTTCAATATATGGAACTGGGTCAATTGGATATTCATTCACAGAAATAATTTCCAGGTTGAATAACTAAATGTGAAAGGTAAAAAGTAAAGCTCTTTCAAGAGAACATAGAGGAATATTTCAATTATCTTTGGATAAGCAAAGATGTCTTTAAATGGGTCATAGGAAGCACTCAGGTAAAGAAAAATATTAATAAATGGGCATTAAAATTAAGAGCTTCCATTTCATCAAAGGACACCCATAAGAGAGCAAAAACACAACCACAGGTTGGAAGAATATATTTGCAAAACTCATCTCTGACAAAAAGTAGATGAAGAACTCACACCGATCAGTAAGGAAAAAACATAACCAACCAAATTTTAAAACAAGAAAAAGACTTAAATAAGCATTTCACAAAAAAATTCAGATGGCCAATAAGCACATAAAAAGATGCTCAATGTGAGTTGTCATCAGGGAAATACAAATTAACCACAATGAGATACTATTCCACATCTACCAGAATGCTAAAATGAAAATTCATCAAGCTATGTACATGTGCTTTGTATATTTTTCTGTATGCAGATTTCCAAGAAATTACCTTCAGAAATAGCTACATATTAGTTTTGATTTTTTATTTCTGTCAACTGTATTAAGGTATAATTTACATATAATAAAATGCATCCATTCTAAGAGTACAGCTTGATGGATCCAGACCAGGGATGAGCAAACTATGGCCCTTGAGACAAATCCAGCCATACCCATTTGTTTACATATTGTTATGGCTGTTTTCATGCTACAACGACAAAATTAAGTAGTTGCAACAGAGATCACATGGTCCTCTAAAATACTAACACCTGGCTTATTACACAAGGTATGGAATGTTTCCATCACCTCCAAAAGCTTCTTGTGCCCCTTTGCCCAGATCTACTCCTGGCCCCAGACAACCACTCTGTGATATTCTAGATGAGTTTTGCCTTTCCTGGAATTTTATATAAATGTAATCATAAGAGTATAGACTTTTCTGGCCCAACTTACTTCATTTAGCGTGATGTTTTTGAGATTCGTTCATGCTGTTGTGTGTCTGTAGTCCAGTCCTTTTTATTGTTGAGTGTTATTCCAAGATATCGTCATATCATAATAACAATTATCTGTTCACTCACTGTTTGGTGGACATTTGGGATTGTTTCTAGTTTTCAGCTATTACAAATAAAGTTGCTACAAACACGTACAAATCTTTGCATGGACATATGTGCTCATTTATCTTGAGTGAATAAAAGTGGAATTATAAAAAACTTCATTTTCTTAATGGCTGAGTTGTATAGTAAACCTATGTTTATATGTATAGTAAACGTATGTTTAACTTTACAAGAAACTAGCAAACAATTTTCCAAAGTGGTTGACAATTTTGCATTCCTACCAGCAATGTATGCAAGTTTTAATTGTTCCAAATCCTCATCAGTACTTGGTATTAGCAATCTTTTCAATTTTAGCTGTCAACTGAATAGGATCTTGTGGTTTTAACCTGCATTTTCCTAACAATTAATAATATGCTTTATTGTGTGCCTATCAGCCATTTGTATATCTTTTTTGTCTCTTCAAATCTCTTTTCCATTTTTAAATCAGCTTGTGTTTCTTATTGAGCTGTAAGACTTCTTTATGTATTCTTGTATAAGTCAGGGTGCATGTGCATGTACTTGTGCGTGCATGCGTGTGTGTGTGTGTGTGTGTGTGTGTGTGTAAAGGGAGAGTACATTTTTCTTGTGAGACATGGCTTGAGTTTTCATTTTCTTAATGGCATCTGTGTTCATTTCCTATTGATGCTGTGACAAATCACTACAAATTTACTGACTAAAAGCAACACGAATTTATTATTTTATAGTTCTGGAGGTTGGAAGTCAATTTCATGGAGCTAAAATTAGGTGTTGGCAGGACAATGTTCCTTCTGGAGCTCAAGGGGAAAATTCATTTCCTTGCCTTTTCTAGCTTCTAGAGGATTTCTGCGTTTTTTTGGCTGGTAGCCCCACATCACTCCAACCTCTGATTCTGTCATCACATCTACTCTGACCCTCCTCCCTCCCTCCTTAAAAGGACCCTTGTAATTACACTAGGCCCACTTGGATAATCCAGGAAAATCTCCCTATCTCAAGATCCTTAATTTGATCACATCTGAAAAGTGTGTTACCATGTAAGGTAATATATGCACAGGTCCCAGGATTAGGACATGGACATCTCTGGGAGGCCATTATTCATCCTGCTACAGTGTCTTCCAGTGAACAAAAGTTTAAGGGTTTATTTATTAGCCACGGTTCTCCAGAGAAACAGAATCATCAGGAGATATATAGAGAGATGAAAATATATTATTATAATGAATTGGCTCACATGATTATGCAGGTTTACAAGTCACAAGATCTGCAAGGTAAGTCGGCAAGCTGCAGAGCCAGGAGAGCTGACAGTATAGTTCCAGTCAAATCTAAAGGCCTCAGAACCAGGAAAGCTGATGGTATAATTCCAGTGCAAAGCTGGCAGGCTCAAGACCCAGGAAGAGACAACGTTTCAGTTCAAGTCCAAAGGCAGGAAACAGTTAATGGCCCAGCTCAAATGCCATCAGGCAGGAGGAATCCTCTCTTACTCAAAGGAGTGTCAGCCTTTTTGTTCTATTTAGGCCTTCAGCTGATTAGATGAGGCCCACCCACATTAGGGAGAGCAATCGGCTTTATCCAGCCAACCAAGTTAAATGTTAATTCCATCCAAAAACACCCTCACAGAAACACCCAGAATGATGTTTCACCAAATGTATGGGCACCTGTGACCCAGTCAAGTTGACACATAATATTACTTGTCCCAAGGTCTATGATCCATTTTGAGTTGATTTCTGTGTGCGGTGTGAAGTAAGAAGAATTAAAGCTTCTTGTGTTTTGGATTTTTTGGGTTTCTTCCAATTGATATCCAACTGTTTCAGCATCATTTGTTGAAAAGACTATCCTTTCCTCAGGGAAAACCTCAGTAGCTAAAAGCAATATGAATTTATTATCTTATAGTAGCTTTCTAGAAAATCAATTGACCATACATGTCTATGGATCTACATTTGGACTCTCCATTCTATTCCATTCACTAATATACCTATCCTTATGCCAATACTTTATTGCCATAGCTTAATAGTATCTCTTGAAGTCTGGTAGTATAAATCTTCCAATTTTGTATTTTTTCAAAATTGTTTTGGCTATTAAGAGGTCTTTGCATTTCTATATAAATTTTAGACTATGTTTGTCAATTTCAGTTTTTAAAAAGCCTACTGATGTTTTTATTAGGATTGCATTAAATCTATTGATCAATTGGGGGGAAAATTGGTATCTTTGATTTTAGTACTTTTCCAATTTTTTTTTTGTGATAAAATACATGTAAAGTTCACCATCTTAACCCTTTTTAAATGTACACATCAGTGGTATTAAATACATTCACAATTTGTACAAACATCACCACCATCCATCTTCACAATATTTTCATTTCATAAAACTGAAACTCTGTACCCATTAAACAATAATGCCCCATTTTCCTTTCCTCATTCCCTGGTGATCATCATTCTGTTTTCTGCTCAATGAGTCTGACTACTCTGAGTACTTCATATAAGTAGAATCATATAGTATTTGTCTTTTTGTGACTTACTTATTTCACCTAAAATAATGTCCTTGAGATTTATCCATGTTGTAACATATGTCAGAATTTCCTTTTTTAAAGCTGAATAATATTCCTGTGTGTGTGTGTGTGTGTGTGTGTGTATGTGTGTGTATACACTATATTTTGTATATCTATCCATCTATCAATGGACAACAGACAGTGGACAAGTTGCTTCCCCATTTTGGCTATTGTGAAGAATGAACATGGGTGTACAAAGATATCTTTAAGACCCTGCTTTCAATTATTTTGGGTACATACCCAGAAGTGGAATTGCTGGATCTTATGGTAATTCTATTTTTAATTTTTTGAGGAATTGCCATACTGTCTTCCAGAGTGACTGTATTATTTGCAACCCAACAGTGATAGTAGCCATCCCAATACTTATGGGTATGAGATGGTATCTCATTGTAGTTTTGATTTGCATATCCCTAATGAATAGTGTTGTTAAACATCTTTTCATGTGTTTATTGGCCATTTGCATCTCCTTTGGGGAAATGCCTATTCAAGTCTTTTGCCCATCTTTAATTGAATGGCTTGTTGTGTTATTGTTAGTTTTATGAGTTCTCCATATATTCTGGATATTAACCCCTTATCAGATTAGATATAGACTTGCATGTTTTTCCAACTTGGGTTCTTTTTTATTTTCTTTTTAGAGATGGGATCTCGCTATGTTGCCCAGGCTGGTCTTGAACTCCTGGTCTCAAGCAATCCACCCACCTTGGCCTCCCAAACTGCTGGGATTACAGGCATGAGCCACCACACCCAACCTAACTTGGGGCTTTTTTTTTAAAGTAAGATTCTAACTGTTAATAATCTGAGGATCCTTGTTGTCCCTGATATTCATAATAAATAATAGAAAAATGGCTGTAATTTATTGAACCCTAGACTTGTAAAGGTACTCTAAATATATTATTTTACTTAATAATCCCAGTAACCCTATGAGATATCACACCATTCTCAAAATTTACAGGTGAAGACTCTGATACTCTGAGAGGTTAAGTGACTTGCCCAAGGTTACCATATTAGCAAGTGGTGATGGAGCTGGGATTTGAACCTCGGGCTTCCTGACTCCAAAATCCATCCCTTTTCATCAAAAACACTCTGGCTATTTTACATTATGTTCCTCTCCCTGCCTCCTCCTGCCCTGACCTCTACTTCCACCTTCTTGACTCCCTAATGAACATTAGGTATTAACACCTATTGTGTGCACCTTGTGCTGCGTTAGGTGACTTATGCTTCTCATCTCTTCCCTCAGAGAGCTAGACGTTCATACACGTCTATGTACACTCACACGTACACACAGGTCTGCCTCCCCCGTGAAAGTCCCCATGATGGGGATAAGGTTCAGTCCACTGTCAACTCTGCCACGAAGGCAGGGCAAGCTGGGGGAAGCTCCTAAGCATGCGCACCCCACTTTCCTGGCCAGCCCCAGGCCTCTGAGACTTCAGGGACTTCTCAGGTCACTTTTCTGGCTGATCATTGTAGACAAGGTTGCAGATTTCCATCTTTGGATGAATGGTTTGATCCTTTTCGCTCACTTTCAATAAATAAGCAAACTTGCACAAAGCAATTGAGATGAATGGCAGAGGATCCATCTCTAACTGTGGGAAACCAGCACTGCTATTTTTAGGTAACCCACTTGCTCTGCAATCTCACCCCTCTGTGGATAGATTTCTTCTGCTCGCACAGGACCGGCTCCGAGGAAGCAGGTTTTCCGGGACACTCTTTCATTCCTGGCCATCTGGTGTATCTTGCCATCCCATCCCTTGGCATCCCCATCCCCAAGACCTCAAGCTTGGGTCTGGCTTTCAAAGGTCTGAGGTCAACAGCAGCAGTACCTTAATTTTGACCTCCATCTGTAGCAGTAGCAATACCTTCTGTGTGAAGTCTCTGCTTATTTAATGATGAGAGGGAACTTGGATACACATAGGGTAAAAGAGCATCTTGATCGTACTGTCCTCTTTTGCCCATACTTAGCATGGAATACTTAGACACCCTAGCCCTTCAGTGGGGTGTGTTGTGTCATCATTACAAATTAGGGAAACATTTAGGGGCAGGCTGGATGCAAACCATAAAACACCTTTCTGGCATTCACTCCCTCATTCAGCAAACAGTATGGGACACTCATTACTAGGTTCCTGGTACAATACGCAGTACCGGGGGACAGGAAGGAGCATAGGACACAGTCCTTGGCTGGAGAACACATAAGCTGGTGCATAGGCTACAAACAGCTACCGTAACAGCAGGATGAGCACTGCAAGAAAGGACACCGAGGAAAACAAAAATAAATGTCACTGAAGAACAGGGCTCACCAGGAGGGAGGCTCACCCCAGAGAGCCATGGGCACCCGTGGTCCGACTCTGATTACAAGGAAAGGGTGGAAGGAGGGGGATGGACTCCTCAGGAGAGGACAAGGCTGAAGGCCACTTCACATCCAGCTGATTCACCTGCCTGGTCTCCAGTGAAGACAGAATGTAAGGAAAAAGGCCAGCTCTACCTGGACATGATGGAGATGCCTTGGTCGCGTGTCAGTGGAATGGGCTGTACAACTCTCCTTTGAGGGGGTGTCTACAGATACAGTGAATGCTCATCAGTTTGACACGGTACAAAGTCAGTTCTGGCTAAAGACAGGGGAACTAGATGATGTCCTCTCAAGGACACTACCAGGACTCAAAATCTCAGCCCTCAGGGAAAATTATGCTGCTACTCTTGCATTACAGTTAAGACTCCTGCATGTGACTTAGTAAAGAATATGCCTTAAGAACTTCAGGGGTGGAATGAGGAAACAGGCAAGGGAACAAGAAGAAGAGAATGCATACGGTAGAATGTGCATTATCCATGGAGTAGTGGTGAAGGGTAATGAGGCTGGAGTCAGGCAGACCTTGGTTCAAAACTCAGCTTCACCACTTCTGACATGCTGTGTGGCCATGGGCAAGTTATGAAACCTCTCTGAGCCCCAAGTTCCTTATCTATTAAAAAGCCTAAATGGCCTTCCCCATAGTTTTGAGAACAAATGATGCAAATGTGTAGTAATCATCTAAACCCCTGTCTCACGCTTGTTGAGCAAATGAATGAATGAAGTGCTTAGGAAGAGCCTGGCAGAAAGTAAACACTCAATAAACACCTGTCATCATTATTAACATCCTCCAAATCCCTACCCCACCTGCACCTGTCCCATCACTGCTCATGTTTTCCTATCATTTGTAGAAAACAGTAAAACACAAACACAAATACAGGTCTTGGCCCTGGGCTATCTGCGAACCAGCACATTGCTTCTCTTCTGTTGTCTTCCCGTTCTCCTTCCCCAGTCCCAGCCAACAATTTTCTAAAATTAACAGAGAGGATCCTGGTCTATTCCTCTATCTCTGCCTCTGTTCTTCTCCCCTCCTCCCCCTTTTATTTTGGCCCAGGAACATGTCCCCAGCATGTCAACAGCAGTGGGAAGTAACCTAATTAGTAGTTATTTGATAGACTGCCCACCCTCCTGTCCCACTGGCAATCCAGCAGCCTTGTTCTGCAGACAGGAAAATATTTCCTTGCTAATTAATCTGAGCACAGGGATTTGAGTTTGGACCAAGGCAGGGAAATCCATCTCCAGGAGTCTTGCTCAATTGCATCTGTTTCTCCTGCAATCATTTCCTTCCCTCTTGACTCCCCCCTGCTTTGACCCACCCCTCTCCAATCTTATCTTCTACCTTTATTAAGGCTGGTTACCCTGATGACTTTCTGCATGCCCCCTATGGCTGCTCTTAGGAAGAGGCTGCCCTCCCAGGACGTACTTCGAGTTGTCTCCTCCAGCACCAGGCTCTGCCTGAGGCTACCCAAGTTCATGCTCCTCGGCTTGTAACATGTGAGGCACCAATGGCCTGGTCTGTTCCACTCCCCAGGCCCCATCAGAATAGCACACACCTCACCGCAGTGCCCCCTGCCCCGGCACGTCACACTCCCAAACAAATACAGACATCTCACTGTCGTTTTTAAATAAGGTTCAGCTGCTGTCCCTGGGCCCTGCCCTGGTCCTCTGTAGAATCATCTATTTGCATCCAAGGAAGCCCCTAAGAAAGGGGCAACTGTACACACAATTCCACGTGCATTTCCTTTCTGGCAGCTTCTCCCTGGGTGCTGTTCATGTCTCCAGGACATACACTGGACACCGGCAGTTGGAACGGGGTCCTGGGTATTGACGGGAGACTAAGAAGGAAAAGAGGCTTATCCACGATGAAGGAGTGATGGTCTCACTTCTGTTAGCTTAGGATCAATGAAAAGAAAGCTGTTTTTGCCTGATGTTAACTTTTCAGACAAATGTGAAGATTTCAGTGAGAGAGAGAGAGAGGTTGGTTGTAATTGGTAGATATTCTATTGTTATTGTTTGTCCAGCATACCCTTTGTCTGGTAACTTCTCCCCAGTTTCACATCCATTACTGCAGCCTGGGAGGCACTGCCAACCACATGACTCACGCTGGGCCAATCTCTCCTTAGGCAGTGAGTGTCAAGCTGGATATTCAAAGGCCGAAAACAGCCAAGCCTCCCCCACATCTTCAGCTGCCTTGGCTCCTTTACGAGGCTTGGTGCCGTCTGTGAGCTCTGCCATCCTTCCAATACATTCCAGTTTTGCTTAGGTTGGCTCAGTCTGTTTCTGTTGCTTGCAACCAGACAACAATGGAGCTGGTGATACAATGCCTTAGAAGGTCTAACCCTTGCCTTACCAGATTCTCCTTTCTGTCTCCTAAGTCCAGGTCTGGGAAATTTTGTTTAGTCAGAGGTTGGGCCATTTTTAAATGGCATTGTGATAGAAGGGGCTGAGAGTGAATGTTCCTTCCTTTTTTTTTTTTTTTTTCTTTGAGGCAAAGTCTCACTCTGTCGCCCAGGCTGGAGTGCAGTGGCACAATCTCGGCTCACTGCAACCTCTGCCTCCCAGGTTCAAGTGATTCTCCTGCCTTAGCCTCCCAAGTAGCTGGGACTACAGGTGCATGCCACCACCCCCAGCTAATTTTTTGTAGTTTCAGTAGAGACGGGTTTTCACAGTGTTAGCCAGGACGGTCTCAATCTCCTGACCTCGTGATCCACCCACCCGGGCCTCCCAAAGTGCTGGCATTACAGGCGTGAGCCACCGCAAATATTCTTTTCTTTTAAGTCCCTGGGTCTCTTCCTTCTCGGACTATTTCTCAGAAACATTCTCCACCTAACTTGGGAAACACCTATAACACAATAAGAGGTCTTTCTCTCTGGCTATATCCTTCCTGTGCCTGGCAATGCCCCCAGTCTGAGCCAGTCATTACAGAGCAGAAGATCAGGGCTTGACCGAATGGTCAGTGATACTCAAATCTACTCAACTTTGTTGGATGTGGTGGTGTGTGTCTGTAGTCACAGCTACTCTGCAGGCTGAGGCAGGAGGCTCACTTGAGCCCAGGAATTTGAGACCAACCTAGGCAACATATGAGACCCCACCTCCAGAAAAAAAAATTTCTAAATTAGCTGAGCATGGTGGTGTGCACCTGAAGTGGCTAAAATGGGAGGATTACTTGAGCCCAGGAATTGGAGGCTTCAGTGAGCTATGATTGTACCACTGCACTCCAGCCTGGGCAACAGAGTCAGACTGTCTCAAAAAAAAAAATTCACTTAACTTTTAAAGGACAGCTGGGAGGGGAAAAGAGACTGGGCCCTGCGATAGATGTGGATCCTTCCAGGTCCAGCCACCCTTCAGTAGCTAAATCTGCATAAGCTACAGGGATGCCAGCTACTTCATCTAATGGCCTTTTAAAGGAGGCACAGAGCTCCCCCAAAGATATTAATTGTAGGAGGTGGATAACACAGTTTAAATCCAACTTGAAAGTGGTAATATTTAATATTTTCTCAACTATCAAGTATCTTACTCTTCTTCTTTTTTTTTTTGAGATGGAGTTTTGCTCTTGTTGCCCAGGCTGGAGTGCAATACCATGATCTCGGCTCACTGCAACCTTCACCTCCCAGGTTCAAACGATTCTCCGGCCTCAGCCTCCGAAGTAGCTGGAATTACAGGCATGAGCCACCACGCCTGGCTAATTTTGTATTTTTAGTAGAGACAAGGTTTCTCCATGTTGGTCAGGCTGGTCTCGAACTCTGGACCTCAGGTGGTCTACCCTCCTCGGCCTCCCAAAGTGCCGGGATTGCAGGCATGAGCCACTGCACCCAGCCTGAGCCACGGTGCCCAGCCGGAATCTTACCCTGCTACCCACGCAGTGCTTTCTATGATTTGAACATCGCACTTATCTTCTTTGTTACACCATCTGGGTTCAACCCTTATAACAAATGCACTACACTGGCCTTAATGTTGATTTTCCTCATTATTCAAGGATAGGCCCTGGACTCCCCTAAATTCTAAGGGTTCCACGGTCTTCCTCTGAGAGAGTTGGCCAATTCTTGTGAAACTAAAGAAAGTTATTTACTTAAAAGGAGGAATAGGCCAGGCACAGTGGCTCACGCCTGTAATCCCAGCACTTTGGGAGGCCAAGACAAGAGGATCACAAGGTCAGGAGATCAAGACCATCCTGGCCAACATGGTGAAAACTCGTCTCTACTAATAATACAAAAATTAGCTGGGCATGGTGGCGCATGCCTGTAATCCATAGCTACTCGGAAGGCTAAGGCAGGAGAATCACTTGAACCAGGGAGTTGGAGGTTGCAGTGAACTGAGATCGCGCCACTATACCCCAGCCTGGGGACAGAGCAAGACTTCGCCTCAAAAAAAAAAACAAAAAAAAGGAGGAATAATGTCCTAATGACAAATTTATGTTGTCACCATTTCCTGGAGAGCCATAGCAAAATTCCACTGTTTAAAGAGCACATAAATAAATCCAGATTGGTTCCATTTTCTTTCCAGTGGTAGTGAGGGAGCACACAGATTATTATCCTGTTGGAGACGAAGTCCTTCCAGCCCCCGAGGGCCATGCTATATACCACGTGGGGCTGCCTTGACTTGGAAGCATTTCTTGAGAACACTATTGGGGGATTACTATTATCTGTTCTGGGCCCAAGTCTCCCCTGAGGACACCACATTTCTTATGAAAGAAGAGCTCTCTCTCCACCTATGAGCCACCTAAAGAATAAAGCTCCTCTAGACCTAAAGAACATATTCATGTTTCTCTTGAACAGGGCTAAGTTAATCCCAAAGGAGAAGTGACAGGTTCCAAATGGTATTTACTAACCTCTATTGACCAAGGCCTTTAATCTCAGCACTTTGAGAGGCCAAGGCAGGTGGATCACTTGAGCTCAGGAGTTCAAGACCAGCCTGGCCAACACAGTGAAACTTTGTCTCTACTGAAAAAAAAAAATTAAAAAAATCAGCCAAGTGTGGTTGTGGGGGCCTGTAATCCCAGCTACTTGGGAGGCTGAGGCAGAAGAATCGCTTGAACCCGGGAGGCGGAGGTTGCAGTGAGCCGAGGTCGCGCCACTGCACTCCAGCCTGGTGCCTGGTGACGAAGTGAGACTCTGTCTCAAAAAACAACAACAACAAAAACTCTCTTGACCAAGACGTTACTTTCTTTCATCTCAGCCTGAATCTGTCTGAAAAAGCCATGCAAGCTCACTTGTCTCAAATATGACTTGGGAACCTGAGTGGCTCAATCCCAAAGGCCTCTTCATCCACCACGTAGAACATGGCCAGGAGCACAGGCACTGGAGTCTAACTGCCGAAGTTTCGATCCTGGCTGGGCTATTACCTATTGCACTGGTTATCTACTGCTGCATAAGAAATTATCCCAAACCCAGCAGCTTAAGACAAGCCTCCTGTTGGAGTGTGCACGGTCTGTATCTTGAGGGCAGCAACAGCACCTACTTTACAAGAATGTGTTGGATTAAATGAGATTATGCAAGTAGAATACTTGGTGCAGTTCCCACCACATAGGAAAGACTCAACATACATCGATGCTACAGATGAGCTCAATCTGAACCCTTAGGAGACAAAGACCCCTTTAGGACCCACTGTTTCTGTGACTCCGGGAATCTGGGACTGGCTGAGCTGGGTCCTCTGGCTTAGCATCTCTCACAAGGCCACAGCCAAGGTATGCACCAGAGTTGCAGTCATCTCAGACTTCCAAAGTCACTCACCGGGTTGGTGGCAGGGTTCAGTTCCTCATGGGCTGTTGATGGGAGACTGCCCTCCATTCCTTGAGGCCTCTCTGGAGGACAACTGACAAGGCATGTCCCTTCATCAGAACAAGCAGCCTAAAGGAGCCAGGGAGAGAGGGTATGAGCAAGACAAATGTCACAGGCTTTTGCCCTAATCTCAGAAGTGACATGGCGCACTTTGGTCTATTCTATCCATTAGAAGCAGGTCCCTAGGCACAGTCCACAGCCAAGGGAGAGGAAACTGCATGCAGGTGTGAATACCAGAGGCAAGGATCTTAAGGACAGCTTAGAGGCTGCTGACCACATCATCATATGACTTTGGCAAGTTATCTCACCGCCCAGTGCCTCAGTTTCCCCATCTGTAAAATGAGAATGTTAATAATTAAAAATGGGAATGTTAATGATTAATAACAATTAGCCTCCAGGGATAGTGTGTGGGTTAAATACATGAATTCGGGTAAAGAACTTGGAACATGCCAGGGAAGAGCACACGTTCAACACATCTTAGCAATTAATCACAAGTATTTAGAGGACGGGAGAAATAATAAAGATGGTTTTGAGATCCTAGCATGCACCCACTAAACTAAGTCTCAGCCTGGTTTGCTGCTGCAGAAAATATTCCAGTACCACAAAGAGAGAGGGAGAAGCCGAGCTGGAAGCGGGAGGAGATGCAAGTGGACAGGTCATGAGGGTGTGTGCTGCGAAAGGAGGGGGAAAGGGATCCTGGGTTCCAGGAGACCAGGTCTTGGTCTCGTAGAGGGCCAAGGGTTTAGGCTGATCTCATCTGTAGCACCGACGTACACTGAGTCCTTCCTATCAGTGCTAACTGCACGAAGTACCCTACTTCCATGATCTCATTTAATCCACACACAGCCTTGTAAAGTAGGTACTATTGCTACCCTCAATATACAGATTGTGCACACTCCAATGAAGAGAATTATAAATTGCAATTTACTGACAAAAAATGGAAGCTCAGAGAGGTTAAGAAACCTGCCTGGGGTCACGCAGCTTTGAAGTGGCAGAATGGGGAGTCAGTTGAGGTCTGTCCGACTCCGAGCTCAACCTCAAATCCATCAGGCTAACAGGCAGGGTCCAGGCAGAGAATAGAGAACAGAGCATGCATTCCTAGCATCTCCATTCATTCTCACTCTGACCCCCACCCTCCAGCGTCTCCAGAGCTGCACGCGCTGTTGCTCAGCCTCCCCTCCCCCACCCTTACAACCCAAATGTGAGTCTGATGGGGTCCAGGCTCCGGCCTGCCTGCCTCACCCTCTCCAGCTCTTCCCATGGTTTTGTCTGTGATGGACTGCACGTGTGTCCCTCCAGAATTCCTGTGTTGGAACCCTAAGCTCTAGAAGGATGATATTTGGAGATAGTGTCTTTGGAAGGTCACTGAGTCATGAAAGTGCAGCCTTCTCGATGGGATTAGTACTCTTAGTAGAAGAGACACAAGAGCGCACACTTGCTCTCTCTCTCTCTCTTTCTCTCTCTGTCCACTCCTTCTCTCTCTCTCCCTGTCCCATCCCGTCTCTCCTTCCCTCTGTCTCACTCCCTCTCTCTCCCTCTCACTCCCTCTCTCCCTCTGTCTCTCTCTCCCTCTCTGTTTCTCTGTCTCTCCCCCCTCTCTCCCTCTCCCCCTCTCTCTCCCCTCTCTCTCCCCTCTCTCTCCCCCTCTCTCTCTCTCCCCCTCTCTCTCTCCCCCTCTCTCCCCCTCTCTCCCCCTCTCTCTCTCCCTCTCTCCCCCTCCTCCCTCTCTCTCCCCTCTCTCTCTCCCCCTCTCTCTCCCCCTCTCTCTCCCTCTCTCTCTCTCCCCCTCTCTCTCTCCCTCTCTCTCTCTCCCTCTCTCTCTCCCTCTCTCTCTTCCCCCTCTCTCTCTCCCTCTCTCTCTGTCTCTTTGCCTCTGTGTCTTTCTCTTACTCTCTCTCTCCCTCTCCTTATCTCTCTGCCCCTTCTCTTCTTTTCTCTCTGTCCACTCCCTCTCTGTCTCCCTCTCTCTCTCTGTCTCACTCCCTCTCTCTCCCTCTTTCTCTCTGTGTCTCTGTCTCTGTCTGTCCCTCTCTCTCTCCTCCCCCCTCTTTCTCTGTCTCTCTCTGTGTATCTCTTCTTGTCTCTCTGTGTATGTCTCTCTGTCTCTCTGTCTGCCTCTCTCTCTGTCTGTCCAGGAGCCCAAGTCTCTCTGTCTGTCTCCTCTCTCGGTCTCTCTCTCTCTTTCTCTATCTCTGTCTCTCTCTGTCTCTCTGTCTCTCTTCCAGGTGAGCACATGAGAGAGCAGCCATATGCGGGCCAGGAGGAGGAAGAGGCCCTCCCCAGAACCCAACCATGCTAGCGCTCTGATCGACTCCCAGCCTCCAGAACTGTAGAGAAATAAACGTATTTCAGCCCCCTAGTCTATGGTATTTGTTATGGCAGCCTAAGCCAACTACGACAGTGTCTTACCAGCAATAGAGCAACCTCGACACCATTACTGAAATCCCTCTGCTCCTTTAGATTTCTTACAGTTGTCACAGTCTGATACCACGTGCTTTCCAAAGTCACCTTTCTTCTCCGCCTTTGTATTAAACCCCTTTCTTGAGATCATATTCATCCATCTTGAGCTCAGGAGCTGGCCTCACTGACCCCTAATTCTTATGACACCACTAAGATCCTCCTTCCCACAAACCACTACTTCTAGAGCCATACCACGGACTCCCAGGCCACCCTAACGGATGCCCACTGTCCTGAGTGGCCAGTGGCCCCTCCAGGAGAAAAAGATTTTCTCTGCCCATCACCACAATGGAAGAGAAAGCCAGAGGCCCAGAGGAGAGACAAGAGAAAGATGGAGACCGAGGAGTAGACTCGAGGGGAGAGAGCATGCTCCAGGGGGGCTATAAATTCCCTTCTAATTCCAAATAATTCCGATTACATGGATGAGTAGTTTTCAATCAGGAAGATAATCTCAGAGATAGATGGCAGGATAATTGTTCGTAGCGCCGACGTAAATATTGTGTCGTTTCTATTAATCTCCGCGAATCGGCTGTCAGAGGTGTCACTCATTCATCACAACAAATTAAAAATAAAATTTTAAGAGAGAAAGTCACGCCTGGGGGTGGGGTGGGGAGAGGCTGGGCTCGCTTCGGGAGCTGTGAATAAGAGGGGGAGGTGTCGCCTGCAAGCTGTTGCCAGAAATAAATCTGGCTTCCCAATTTAATATATTTATTTATGAAAGCAAATGGTAACGAGGGCTGTAGATCTCTATTAACTTCCCTGTAAGAGTGTGCACACGTGTGAGCACGTGCGTGCACATGCATTGATGCAGAATGCCGCACTGAGGGCAAGCATGGGCTGCCGCCCTGCTAACATTACCCTGGGGTGAAGCATCCTCAGCCCCATCTGGACCACGGAGCATGGACCTCCCACGGGCAGGTCACCTGTGCTCTGCACACCCCAGGCTCTCCCAGCCAGCGAGGGGTGACAGAGGGCAGATCTGGGCATTGAGACCCCCTTCATATTACAGATCTGAGATCATTTTAAAGATCAGAGAGGGGCTCGCTTCAGGAGCACATACACTAAAGATCAGAGAGAAGCAGTAACTGGACTCACACTGGTGTCTCTGAAACTGCTGGTGATTTTCTGTAATGTTGTGGCCTTGCAGGGTTACTCAGCACCGAGGAGCATAAATCCAGAGTAAAGATAATTTAGAGCAACATCTGAGTGGCAAGAGTAACAGCTCATTTCTTTGTCTCTCTTATTTCAATTCCTTGAGCGCTGAGGTCCCCCTGTGAGAAGGCACCCTTTCCCCAGGATCCTCCCCTACCCAGTTCCCCCTCCATGCCTAACCACCCCTGGTGGCAGATGCAATGGACCACACTGGAATTTGGCCACTGGTTTTGAGATCCGAGCACGCACCCATTAAACTAAGTCCCTCCTGTTTTGCTGCTGCAGAAAATATTCCAGCACCTCTGTTCTCTTCAGGGTATACTAGATAAGCTCTAGACTTTGTATATGTATTTATTTATAACAGTCATCACCCATACATACTTCCAAAATGGATTTCTCAAATTTCGTACCATTTCTATTGCATACAGTGGCAGCATGTTTAAGGTCTGTGAGCGTTAGTCCCTGGTCCCCAACACTGAGCCTGTTGTCTGGCACCACACTCAGTCCACTCATGTTTGTCGAATGAGTGAGTGATTGACTGAGTGGGTGGGTGGATGGATCAGTGGATGGGAATCAGGGTGCAGCTAAAATGAGGCGGCATAGTAAAGTCAGGAATGAATTGAGTGCCCCGAAAGACCTGAGTGAATTCCCACACAACTGCTCGAGATGGGCAGAGAATTTGGAGTTACATTTCCCAGAAACAAAGCAAAGAAGGAAAATCCCATCCTTACGAGATTCTCAATGTTCCTAAGCATTCCTCAGCTGTTCCATAGAAGCCCAACTAAGGTCTCAGAGAAATTTCTCCCGAGGTCTCATCTAGTGGGCACTGTGGATAAGGCAGGTCCCAAGCTCTTGTAGGAATTTTCTCTTGGTTTCACTGGTTTCCTCAGGGAGGAGTCTTCGCTCTCCAGTTGGACTTACATAAATCTAACTGCTGGAGCTCCAGGAGCCAAGTGGGGGAAAGGAATAAAGGGAACTGATTTTCAGTGTAGAAACTCACTTGATGTTCCTATTTTCAGTATGGAATCCCTTCCTTCAGCCGTGTCTAGAGTTGAGAGTCCAGAGCCTTTCTGGCTCAGTTTCTCCAGAAAATAAACCTTTCTCCTTTTGCTGTAGTAGAGGAAGGGGAAATCAGTAGCCTGTGTTGGGGGAGAGGAAAGAAGGAGGGTATAGGGCTTCTAACAGCTGCTTTTCCTAATTTAAACCTGTCCTTTTTATTTTAGTCCCATCTAGCTTCTTTCTCTTTTCTTTCTCTTTTCTTTTCTTTTCTTTTCTCTTCCTTTTCAAGACAAGGTCTCTCTGGAGTGCAGTGGTGCTATCTCAGCTCACTGCAGCCTTCGCTTTCCAGGCACCAGTGATTCTTCCACCTCAGCTCCCTGAGAAGCTGAGACTACAGGTGTGTACCACCACACACAACTAATTTTTGTATTTTTGTAGAGATGGGGTTTTGCCATGTAGCCCGGGATGATCTGCCTACCTCAGCCTCCCAAAGCGCTGGGATTACAGACGTGAGCCATCGCGCCTATCCTCTCATTTTCGAGAAAACTGGTGCCTCTAATATCTCAGCCTTGCTGGGGTCCCAGAACCTCCTGTGACCTGCTTCAGGGTTCCTCTCTCTCACTATCTCACACTCCTACCTCCACCCCACTCCTGACTCCAGCTTGAGCTTTCCTGGTGGGCCAGGTCAGTGACACTTGTTCCTTTGGTTTTCGACTTCCAATATTTAATTGCTATCATCTCCTTTTCATTTCTAATATTTAATTGCTATCGTCTTTTCATTTTCGTTATCCTCATGGGCCCATGCTTTCTGAAAATCCATTGATCATACTTCAGCTGGTTTGGGGGAAGGGTTGACAATAAATGCATGTATTTCAGTTTGCCATAGTTGATCCTGCGTCTCAACAGTCTTCAGATAATAAACATGCTTGTGTGTTTCCTATGACCAATGTGGCAGAGCCAACCAACACTATGGGCCCGCCATTCTGTTCTCTCTTCTTAGGCACTCAGGTGAACACACTTCCCAGAATCCCTTACAGACAGGTCGGGATCATGTCGCTGAATTCCCATGAATGGGGTGTACCAGGGAATTCTGCTCATTTGCCTTCGAATGGGATGTACCAGGGAATTCTGCTCATTTGCCTTCAAGTCCCTCTCATCCTCAAGAATTAAAGAAAAACACTCGGAGATAGCTGTGTGCCAGCAGGGAGCAGCCTGGATCTCTGGGTCTCTGCTGGAGGAGACCACCCACCGACTCACATGGCACTGTGAGGTGAACACAAAGTCAACCTGTGTTCACCTGAGTTTAACTTAAACCTCTGTGTTTAAGCCAGCTGTGTTTAACCCCTGAGACTGATGGTTTATTTGCTGTCGCATCATGGCCTGGGATATTCTAACTAATACAACGGCTTTTGATAGCGTCTCTCCATAAAAGTCAAGGGCATATTCCCAAACTAGTTGTCTAGGGGACCATAACCATATAGTGAGAGTACAGGGCTTTCAGTGGTTGCGGCTGGCCCGGGGGTGCACGCTGGAATATCTAGAGGAACTATCCCGGTGTAAACGCTCCACACAGTCCTCCATGGGAATTACTTTTTGAAATCAAAATTCTTATGAGTTGGCCAGTTACATCTTTGGGGTTATTACATTCCTCAGCAAGAATTTGTAATACGGATAGTGCATTTCCATTAAGTGTGAAAACATGCTTTGAAAATGAGCCCGGTGAGAAACGGAATTCGCATTCTCTTAGGAAAATGAAGCTGCTGGCCCGTACTGCGCATGAACAGAAGGACCACTGTGGGACCGCTAGAAAACAGGGGTACTCCTCAAACCGCAGGTCTAGAATTCCTCCAAGACGACCGCGGGAAGGTGGAGGTTCCCAGGTGGGCGGTTATGGTGGACACCTGGGATTTATCTGCCAGTTATTCCCTCTTCCTGTGGTAAGAAGCTCCAAAGTTCCTTGGGAGACCTCCCCTTTTCTTTCTATCAATGCTGGTAAAGTGCGGCTGAGCCTCCCCAGTCCCCAACCCCCACCCCCAACCCCCACCCCCACCCCAACCCCAACCCCCACCCCTCGTCCCCGCTCGCTCCCCCCCCCCACATCTCCCCCACCTGCACCGCTGGGGCATGTGACGAGGCCTGGCCAATCAGCTTGCTGCATTCTCTAGGCCACAAGGATCTACGAGGATTCGTGCAGGAGGAGCGTGAGGTCTCAGTAATTAAAGAGAATGACCCCTGGTGATTTTGTTGAGACTATTTGTAAAGACCGCCAGCGGCTACCACTTACATTTTCCCTGGGGTTGTTAGGTTGAATGGACGAGGACCTGGGGCTGCTGAAAACGCTGTTGTCTCCAGGAGGGGAGCAGTGTCCAGGGAATGAAGCTCGTCCAGAGGAACGCAGAGCCCGGAGGTAAACGGGGCTCCTTCAGCCCTCGCTGGCTCATGGTAAATCCCAACTCCATTTCAGGATTGGGGAATAAAAATGAAGAGCTGGAATAAGAAGAAAGAAAGTAGGAGCACTGGGCACCACGTGGACCCAAAGGCTTCCCTCACTTTCTCTCTGGCATAATTTGACTTCTCTTGGCCATGATTATCTGTAGAAGCCCCAAGCCTCCATTATGCCTCTGGCTGGCGGGAGGTTTTGTTTGTTTTAACCAGACTCCTTGGCATTCAGAGAGAACATTCAGGAATGTATTATGGAGACAGACCAGGCTCTCGCCTGTAATATCAACTTTGGGAGGCCGAGGCGGGAGGATGGCTTGAGCTCAGGAGTTTGAGACCAGCCTGAGCAACTTAGTGAGACCCCCATCTCTATTAAAAAATACAAAAATTAGCCTGGCAGGGTGGTTCATGCCTATAGCCTCAGCTACTCAGGAGGCTGAGGCAGGAGAATCGCTTGAATCCAGGAGGCGGAGGTTGCAGTGAGCCGAGATTGTGCCACTGCACTCCAGCCTGGGCAACAGAGCAAGACTCTCTCAAAAAAAAATTAAATAAATAAAATAAATAAAAATAAAACAATGCACCTGGTACAAGGAGTGAAGTTAAAGTCTCAAAAACCCTCAAACCCTGTAATTTTCCTGCTACCTAAGATGCTCCGTATCTCTTGCTCTTCTCTCTCTCTCTCTTTTTTTTTTTTGAGATGTGCCCGGTGAGACAGAGTCTTGCTTTGTCACCCAAGCTGGAGTACAGTGGTGCAATCCCGTCTCACTGCAACCTCAGCCTCCCAGGTTCAAGCAATTTTTCTACATCAGACTCCTGAGTAGCTGGGATTACAGGTACCCAGCACCACACCCAATTAATTTTTGTATTTTTAGTAGAGATGGGGTTTTGCCATGTTAGCCAGGCTGCTCTCGAACTCTTGACCTTAGGTGATCCACCCACCTCGGCCTCCCAAAGTGTTGGGATTACAGGCATGAGCTACCGCGCCCAGCTCTCTCCTCTCATTGTAAATCAAGACACTTCTACTACAACAAAAACAAACAAAAAAACAGGAGTAGTGGTAACGACTGCCAACTGCTACCATGTACATTTCTAAAGTGCTCACTGTGAATCAGTCCCCTGATTCTCAGAGTGAGCCTGTGAAGTAGGTATCATCCTCCCAAGTTTACAGATGAAGAAACAGATTCAGTAGTTAAGTAATTTCCTAAAGTCTGACAGCCAGGAAGTGGTATAATTGAGATTTTTTTTTTTTTTTTGGATGGAGTCTTGCACTGTAGCCCAGGCTGGAATGCAGTGGTGTGATCTCGGTTCACTGCAACCTCTGCCTCCCAGGTCCCAATTCAAGCAATTTCCGGCCGCAGACTCCCAAGTACCTGGGATTACAGGCATGCACCACCATGGCCAGCTAATTTTTGTATTTTTAGTAGAGATGGGGTTTCACCATGCTGGCCAAGCTGGTCTTGAACTCCTGACCTGTGATCTACCCGCCTCGGCCTCCCGAAGTGCACCTTGGTGAGGTTTGTATAATAGCTTTATTGAGGTATAATTTATACATCATAAAAATGTAGCCATTGTAAGTGTACTCCAATGATTTTTAGTAAGTTTACAAAGCTGTGCAACCCTTGCCACCATCCAGTTCTAGAACATTCCCATCCTCTTAAAAAGATCATCTTCTGTCCATTCATAGTCTCTCCTTGTCCTCCTTCTCTAGCCCCAGGCAGCCACTAATCTACTTTCTGTATTGATACGGTTTGGATCTGTGTCCTGTCCAAATCTCATGTCAAATTGTAATCCCCAATGTTGGAGGTAGGGTCTGGTGGGAGGTGATTGGATCATGGGGGTGAATTTCTCTTGGGTGCTGTTCTCGTGATAGTGAGTGAGTTGTCATGAGATCTGGTCATTTAAAAGTGTGTGGCACCTGCTCCTTCTCTGTCTCTCCTCCTGCTCCGGCCATGTAAGATATGCCTGCTTCCCCTTCGCCTTCCACCATGACTGAAAGTTTCCTGAGATCTCCCCAGAAGTCACTATGCTCCCTGTACAGCCTGCAGAGCCAATTAAACCTCTTTTCTTTATAAATTACCCAGTCTCGGATATTTCTTTATAGCAATTCGAAAATGGACTAATACATGTATCTATAGATTTGCATTTTTGGATATTTCATACAAATGGAAGCGTACAACATGTATCTGCATGGTTTGCATCTGAGACCTTTCACTTAGTTCATAATATCTTGACATTCATCCATGTTGTAGCAGGTATCAGTACTTCATTCCTGTTTATGGGTGCATAGTAGTCCATTGTATGAACACATGACATTGTATTTATGCATTCATCAGTTGATGGACATTTGGGTTATTTCCACTTTTTCGCTGTTATGAATAATACTGCCATGAACAATTGCATACATGTCTTTGTGTGGACAGAAGTTTTTATTTCTCTTCGGTATACACCCTGCAGTGAATTGCTGGGGCATGGTTAGGATTTCAGCCCTGATCTGACCCCAAAGCCTCAACTCATTACCTTATTTATGTTCATTCCCTTCCTCATCCCTTAACGTCAGTCTCCAGCAGCTCAAATCCTCAGCCAGGACATTCCCTTCCACTCATTACTCTACCCCTATCTAGGGAAATATTGTGGTTTCTGCCGAGTGAGACACTGAGAAGATGAACACCAATGATGGGTCCATGGAAGAAAACCACCCTCTTTAAAGGCACAGGCAGGGAGAAGAGGGGCTGCAGCAGAGACACCTGGGGTCCCAGCTGCTTTCAGCAGCAGCTTCAGGTTCCTAGGATGTCCCAGCACAGATGCCACTTGTCCTCTGGCCTCCACGCTGGTCAACGAGCAGAGTGATGACAGGTTCCTCTCACCACCTGGCTTCCTCTATCCCTTCCAAATGGAAGTGACACTTCGAGGCTGGCAAAAAATGTTGGGGTGATTGGAGGGGTTAGAATGGGGGAGATGACAGACACCTGCTGTCAAGGGCTGTCAAAACAGCACTGACAGTAGCCATGCCTCCTCAGGTCAGATTCAGGGCCAACACTGCCGCTTTCCCCACACAGCAGCCATCTCTCAGTGGAGTTTTGGATGAGCAGCTTGCATTTGGCATCGTGGTGTCTGCTGCAGGGAGGACCTGGGAAATGTAAGCTCTGGGAGAGACCAGCATGGCTGCTGGGCAGGGGCCGAGAGGGAGCTGCAGAAGAGAACCGTCTGTCTTCCCAGCAGACTGTAAGCTTCTTGAGAGCAGGAACTGTGTCTGCCTATCATACTACAGGAGCAGCACGGTGTCTGGCACATGGCATAGCAGCTGCTTAGTAAATATTGGTGGAACAAAAGAATGGGCGAGGCAACGAACGATGTTGGAACAGCTTCAGCAGAGGCAAGCTGCAGAAGTTCAATGGCGGAGGTGGCTATTAACCAAATAATCATGGCTATCTTCTAGATAGTTGGAGATGTTCTAGCCTCTGGGTAGGAGGTTTCTTCAGGGCACACATTACATGGGAAGACTGAGGTGGAAGGATCTTTCTCTGCTCACTGCCCCTAAAGTGAACATAGGAGTGCAGCCTGGGGCACCACCAAAATGCAGGCCTCTCTGCTGCTCCTGCTGCCACTGTTTGGCCTGGGCAGCTTGAGCACCTACCAGTCCTCACCTTTCCTCCCTACTCCCTCCTCTGCCTGCCCTTAGCCAGCAGCAGCCGAACCACCTGTACAGGAGCAGCCAGCACATGGCAGAGGAGGCTTCATGCCGCCTCCTGCTATCAGGGAAGACCTGCCTTGAGAACTTGCTCACTGAGAGCCCTGGGAGGTGCTAATGACCATAAAGAACCATCCAGATGCAGAGGTGATGAGAGTCCCTTGTCCTTTGCCTGCCACTGCATTTTAGAATAACCTTCCCTTTCTCCGAATCCAGATCTAAAATGTGCGGCAGTGTTCTAAGACTTCCTGTAGAACATCTAGCCATGAACTCCACATCTGAATCAGACCATAATGCAGTGAAGGGCCTCTCTGAACCTCAGTTTCTTCATATATGTAATGAGAACAATAATACCGACTGCACCCAGTTGTTGTGAAGGTTAAACATGTTGACATAGGTATGTGCCAGGTGTAATGCCCAACTGTATGAGCACCTGCCCCTCCAAGGCTGACCTTCTCCAGGATCCAAGACAATGAAACTCACTCACCCAACGCTCCTACTTCCACCCCACCATAGCCTCACCCTGACACAGAACCTACAACCCATTCTCCTTGGCATTTATGCCCCCCAAAAAACCTCAGTCACTGTGCACCCACTGCCTGGTGCTTTTGCTTTATTTCTGGAACCCCACCCCTTGCCCACATCTAGTATCCGGTGCCAGTGCAGCTTACAACACCGATGCTTGCAAACCCTCCATGCTAAAGCTATAAATCCAGACTTCATCCCTCCCCAGCAGCACGTGCCAATCAGCCTTGACCACCACATGGTCATTACTATGTCTGCATTTCTCGGGAGCATTGCACAATGCTACGCTAACAGTTGTTAATGTGAGGAATACATCTTTGTGCAGTCGGCAGGAGCTCTCCCAGAACTCAAATGGTATCCCTTCAGGTGATTCTGCATTTTTTAAAAATAACAGTGAATGGATATTTTTCCAAATATCAAAGTGGAAGAGGCTGGGGCATTGTGCTCTGCTCTGAGAGTCTTTGTCCCTCCATCACCTTGAGAGAAGACTTGGCTTCATAGGCTCCTGCATTTTTGAGGCTAGGTTTACAAAGTGATGAGGTCTCCCGTCAATAAGTTAGACACCTTGCATTCCTCAAAACCGACATAAGTAGTGGGATTGTCACTTTGTTAACTCCAGCACATAATCCCCTTCCTGTTACCATCGCAGTTTGGGAAATCCCACTGATGCCTTCTTGGGGATAGAGAGTGTCTGCCCACCATCATAGGGAATCCCCTATGGGGTGACATTTTAGGGAAAGGGAGAGCTTGATCATCATTAAGGAAGTTAAAGAGTCCATTTTTTTTAACCTTTCCTGCTTATTACAAAAGTGGGCAGGAATATGACTCCAAATCAGCCCATCAGACACCACTGGATGCCACTGCGGCTTATCATGTAAGACAGCAAAACCACGCGCAGACGAGGCTCCATCTCTCTGCTGCTCCTCTTTCTGATATAAGCTAAAGTAAAGATATACAAAACACAACTTCTCTGTGACCCAAGAATTCCACTCCTAGATATCTCCCAAGATAAATGGAAAACACATGTCTATGAGAGACTTCGATACAAATGTTCATAGCAGCCCAAACCAGAAACTCCCCAAATGTTCAGCAGCTAAAACTGGATAAGGAAATGGTGGTATATCGATGCAATGGAATTCCAGCCAACAATAAAAAGGAACAAACTACTGGCACAGGAAATAAATTGGATGACTCTCATAAACACTAGGTGAGTGATAGAAGCCAGATGCCAAACATAAATAGTGTATGATTCCATTTACATAAAATCCAAAACCAGGCAGGGTGCGGTGGCTCACACCTGTAATCCCAGCACTTTGGGAGGCCGAGGAGGGTGGATCACTTGAGGTCAGGAGTTCAAGACCAGCCTGACCAACATGGCGAAACCCCATCTCTATGAAAAATACAAAAATTAGCCAGACATGGTGGTGTGCTCCTGTAATCCCAGCTACTCTGGAGGCTGAAGCAGGAGAATCGCTTGAACCTGGGAGGCAGAGGTTGCAGTGAGCCAAGATCACACCACTGCACTCCAGCCTGGGTGACAGAGCAAGACTTTGTCTCAAAAAAAAAAAAAAAAACTAAGACCAGACAAAGCTAACTAGGATGGTAGAAGTCAGAACACTGTGAACTGTGAGCATTGTCTCAGTGCAGTGGGGGGCAGGGGAATGATTAGAAAGGGGAACCAAAAGAACTTTCTGGAGCTATGAAAATGTCCCATGTTTTGTTGGGTGGCAATTTCATAGGTGTATACATTGCCACAATCCATTGCGCTGAACTTAAGATCTGTGCTGTTTACTGTACATAATTATACCTGAATTTTTTTAAAATGTCAGTTAAAAAGAAAAACTGAATAAAGGCTGGAAGCTGCTCTTCTCTGGGGTTTAGAATGCTACCCATCTCTCCCTGCGTTCCCCCGCCCAGGTGTGGCGGCCCTACAGGTGACACCTGGTGCTCCCCCAGACCTGCTCTCTGCCCTCAGACAAGTCCAGTTATCCTCAGCTTCCAGCTTTGTCACCGGTCCCCACCTGGGGGATGGAATTGATAGAATTATCTCTGTAGGCTTCTAGCCGAGAAGAAAGGGACTAAAGAAACCACAGGAACCTCAGGGCTGCGGTTACAGCTGTTCCTTTAAGCTGCGCATCTGTCAGGGCCACGCGCCACAGAGGCAGCCCCAAGGGTGAACAAGCTAACTCAGGTCTTCTGGTCCAGCGCATCCCTCTTGGAAAGAGAAAGACCAATTTGTTTTGGCCTAAACTGAAGAAGGCAGCTGAAATTCCAACTGCCTACAGAGAAGCACTCGATGAAGCCCTGGAATTTAAGTGGGGGTTGCTGGGGTTAGGGGGAGGAGAGCTCTTTTCTAAGAGGCCTTGTAATGTAGGATAGGAGAAAACACACAAGCACTGAGGCTGAGACCTTCAAATCCCAGCTGTGCCACTTAACCAGCTGTGTGACTGGGATCAGGGGGCAGGCAGCCTCTCTGTGGCTTCCTCATCTACCAGTTCAGGGGGTGGGAGGGGTGTTGGGGAGAGAGTCTACAAAGATAGGTGCCAAAAGTCCCTCCCGACACTCAACCCCCTAACCTGAGCAAGCCACATGGTATGATAAAGATTCTTGCACTGTGTGATGTTTGCACAGAGTGACAGCCATATGTAAAGTGACATGGGAGTGTGTGTGCATCACCTTTGTGTAAAAATGAGTAGGTAAAGTCCTCACCTTTCTTTGTATCTCAGACTGAATGTTAGTTTCTTGGAGAGGCCTTCCCAGACCCCTCACAACCCAAATTAAATGTCCCCTCCCGTATTCGCTCTCAAGTGGTTATCCCAAGTGATTTTTTTTTTTTTTTTGAGACAGGGTCTCGCTCTGTTGCATAGGCTGGAGTGCAGTGAGGCAGTCACAGCTCACTACAGCTTTGAACTCCAGGGCACAAGCAGTCCTCCCACCTCAGCCTCCCAAGTAGCTGGGACTACAGGTGCATGCCACCATGCCAGGCTAATTTTTGGATTTTTTTGTAGAGACAAGGTCTCACTATGTTGCCCAGGCTGGTCTTGAACTATTGGGCTCAAGTGATCTTCTTGCCTCCGCCTCCCAAAGTGCTGGGATTACAGGCGTGAGCCACCGCTGCCAGTCCAAGTTTTTTTTTTCTTTTTTTTTTTGACACACAGTCTTGCTCTGTCACCCAGGCTGGAGTGCAGTGGTGCAATGTGAGCTCACTGCAACCTCCGCCTCCTGGGTTTAAGCAATTCTACCGCTTCAGCCCCCTGAGTAGCTGGGACTACAGGCACGCGCTAATTTATACACACACACACACACACACACACACACATATATATATATATATATTTTTTTTTTTTTAGTAGAGACAGGGTTTTACCGTGTTGGCCAGGCTGGTCTCAATCTCCTGACCTCATGATCCCCCTGCCTCAGCCTACCAAAGTGCTGGGATTACAGGCGTGAGCCACCGTGCCCAGCCTCAAGTGATCATTATATATCCACTTGGGGTCATTTATTTTGTGTCTCCCTCACTCACTAGGCCACTAACTCCACAAAGGGAATGTCTGCTGTCTTAACCCACTATTTTCAGTAAACACATAACACAGTGCATGGCACAGAGTGGCTGTTCAACAATTATTTGTGAGCGAACAAATTCGTATCCATAGTAAAAATTGTTTCAAGCTTATTACGTGGGGTCTCCCCACATCCCTAAATCTGGAATGTGACAAAACCTGGTAGGTAGAACTATCTTGCTGAAGATACGAAATGTTTCTGCATAAAGACATGTGTTCATAGAGATTATCACTAAAGTGAAACCCACAGAACTTTACTCCTAGTTGGGATCTAGCTGTAAGCTAGCATCTGACAAAAGCATTATTTTTCATTCAAATAACCTGTATCTGTAAGTGGCACCTGCCCATAACAGAGCCTGTGCTTTTTTTCTTCTAAAAGCTCAATAAATCATCCCTGATGTTTTTGATGGAGATTAAATTAATACTATCAGCTTTTTTTTATGCAGTTCACATTTTCAACATTTATTTTAAACTGGCTTGAGGTCTGTAAAATCCAGTGCTTTGAAATGGTCTGGGGTTTCAGGGTTAATTTCCATATTGATTTAAGCTATAAACATGATTAGGAAGTAAATCTACTGCCTATATATATATATATATATATATATATATAAAATTCATTCTGAAATCAAAGGTACATTTGGGGTTATCAATGGATATAGATTTCTATGCCAAAGAAGCCCTCAGTTAATATAGGGGGATGTAAAATCACTCTATTTTTACTAGTTAAATTTTTATGGAGGTCAGCTTTTGAAGTTTCATGCCATCCTATTAATCAGCCATTTCGCCTTCTTAAAATTATTCCTATGACTCACTTCTTCTGAGAAGCCTTTTCTAAGCCTGCTTCAAGGAAAGCAAACTAAGAAGTAACCCTTGACATGCCGGCCCCAGAAACTCACCCCTCAGTACACTATCACTCGGAATCAAGCACATGGCACATCCCCAAACAAAAAGCAAGCTCAACTCTGGTTACCAGCGTCTTTGCCCTGAGCTGGGCAGCCCCTGTCCGGCCAAGCTCTTTAGCTTCGAGTCAATAACGCCTGATATTTTTTTATTTTTGAGCATATACAGTGTGTAGGGCAGTGTCCTGAGACCTTTTGGTAGACTATCTCAGTTCTATAAGGTCAATCTCTGTTTAGCTCCATCTTATACATAAAGAAACTGAGGACCAAAGAGGTTAAATAACTGCCCAAAGCTACACAGCAACTGAGCGGGCAGCCAGGCAGACCACCTCCCAGGCTGTGCTCTTAATCACTCCACTCTCCTACAATGAGCTGAGCGATCTCTGAATTTAATGTTTTTAGTATTTGGGAGTCTGGAAAGACATCTGCAAAGAAGAGGAACAAAGAGAAGATTGGAAGGAGCCAGGAACCTGCCTTCACTTATACAGCGACACTCCAGTCTTGGAAGGGGGAAATGGGAGAGAGCAGGAGAGTCCCCAGGAAAGCCACGGGTGCCCCAGGCTACGCCGTGGGAAGTGAACCGCATCTGTTACATCTACCTCTAGTTCTAGAGAACTGCTATCTCTACATCCTCTCCATTTCTTCCTCCCGTGCCCTTTCCTGTCTCCTCCCAGAATCCCTGTTGACATACCCTCTGCCCTGAAGTCTGAGCCTTACCTGCCTCCCTCGCCTCAGTGCCTGAAGCTTAACACACCCTGCACCACGTCCAAGGCATAACCAACTATAATCAGCCTCTAGCCTTATAACGGATGGAGCGCTAATGATTACCTGCAGCTGTGCCCGTTGTTGAGGATGCTAGCAGCTGAATCCCTTCATGGAAGACACTGAAAGTGGAGGAAAGGATGTGAGTTTTGCAGTCAGATCAGTACTTGAATCTAGATCTCAACTTACCGGCTACTTGACTTGACATACCCTCTGGGACACCATTTCTTTATTGCAAAAATGAAAATAAAACCTACCTCTTGGGGCTAAGAGTATATCAGCATGATGAGTTGGAAAGTAGCTGGAATGAATATTTCTTGTTTTCCTTGCTCTCCATCCTGTCCTTTTTCTACACAATGGCTTGGCTTTTCCGTGGGGACCACTGCCCCACTCTTGGTCGATGTGGTCTGATTAGGTGACTCTCTTTTCCTCTGGGGTGGGAGGATGCCTTAGCCAAATCAGGCCCAGTAGAATCTCAGTGATTGGTTCAGTCATGGGCACTTGACCAAGTCTGGGCCAATGAGAATTGGCCCCAGGACTTTTCCTGGTATCATTGGGATAGAAGCCTCCTGTTCCCTGGATCAGCCCTGTGGCTGGAATATGAGCCAGGAGCTGTGGCAGCCATCTTGCCACAACAATGGAAGGGGGAGCTTTCTTAGAATGATTTCAACGTCAAAGAAAATGGGGCTGAGGGAGGGAGAGAGCAAGGCCCTAGACAACTCAGGATACCTGGATCCAGCTGTAACAATTTGATCAACTCCCACTTTTCAGATGCCAGAGGTAATCAATTCTCTCTCTTGGCTTTCTTCACTGTGAGATGGCTACTGCTCTGGGCTAAAATATGTGTCCCTTCCTCCTCAAGAAATTCACGTGTTAAAGCCCTTGTTATATTCGAGGCGAGATTAAGGGACCAACACCAAGACAAAAGTATGCCAAATAGCAGAGTTTATTAAGCTAGCGACCACGGAGGACTCGCGTCTCTCCAAACCGTGGCCCCAAATGGAGGGTGTTAAGACCTTTTATATCGGTAAAGTCAGGGTGAGAGGCGGGGGTGGGGGTGAAGGGACACAGACATTTAGGGGTTTTCGTAAATCATCTCCCGGACAGAGAGGAGGGAGCGGGGCTCTGGACATTCCAAGGGCTTGAGGACATCTTCTACTTCGATTGTTACCTAAGTGGCTTACAGAAGTCAAGATAAGTGTTAGTTTGCACATCTTCTGGGCAGTAGTGGAACTAACAGATCTTAGTTACTTATTACAAGGCACAGGGGCCAGGATGGAATTAGCTTGGGCTGCTATTCTAGTCACAAAGGCTGACAATTCTGGCTGTTACTGATAAGAAAGGTAGATAGTTTGCAGAGCAAACTAGCAGTTTTATGTACAGAAGCCAAAGGCCAGCAGTTATTGTGAGGAGAGTGGGGCAGCCATTACAACTTATTTTAAAACATAGCTTTGTCTTTTATAAAATGGTGTTGTTCAGGTTCTAACTCTAGGCCAGCTATAGCACACCCTAATGCCCAGTATGTAGAATGTGACTGTATTTGAAGATACGTCCTTTAAGGAGGGGATGAGGTTGTTGACACGAGGCTATTAGGATGGACCCTAATCCAATCTGATTGATGTCCTTATAAGAAGTGGAAATTAGATGCATAGACAGCAGAGAGTTGCACAAATATACAATGTGAGGACACGGTGAGAAGGTGGCCATATGCAAGCTAAGAAGGCCTCGGAAGAAACCAAACCCACCAACTCCTTGATCTTGGACTTTTAGCCTCCAGTACCATGAGAAAATAAATTTCTGTTGCTTAAGCCACCCAGTCTGTAGTAATTTCTTATGGCAGCTAGTAACTAACATAGCTACCAAAGGACACTTGGTAGCTTTCTTTTCCTGCAATCTATGGGAGAACCATAAATGGCAACTTTTCAATACTGAACAGGAATACATCAAGGGTTTCAGAAATGGAAGAGAATAGGGTGCTGAAGTAGTCAGACAGGGCTTGGTGGCAGGTGAGTGGGGGTAAAACCCAGCCTGGGCTTTCTCAGTAGAGAAGATAAAGGCATCTAAGTAGAAGGAATGACCCACTTGGGAAATAAGATAACTAAGCCAGCTGACCCAGCCAGAGAGTGGCTGAGAGAGAAAAGGAAAACTGGATAAATGTTGAAGGTCTAAATTATGGAAAGTCTTCTCAAGTCTACACTGGGGGAGTTTGAAATCCACATTGTAAAGGACAAGAATTCATTGCTGGTCTTGGAGCAAGGGAGTGACAACTTGAAGGTGGTGTTTAAGGAAGCTTAGCTGCCTACAGAGACAAGGAGAGACCTAAGTCAGGGACCCATCCCTGAAACACTGGATTCCTCACAGGTTCCCGTTGGGAGATGGAGAGGAGATGACCCGCCAGTCTGCTTGAGACAAGGTCCTCCTTCCGGGCAAAGGAGCAGAATCAGTAGGTGTTGGGGAGGCTGATGGGAGGCTTTGAGGTTAGATCTGGTGACAGCTTTAGTTTACTAATGTTCTCTGCCCCTCCCCCAAGGAAAACAGCTGAATGCCATCGTCATTTTGAAGGGGATCCAGCTAACCCACTTTAACACTGCTGTCCCACCTCTAACGTCCATCTCAGTCGCGGCTTCTCAGCTCCCACTAGCCCCCGTAGCCTTTTTGCATATGCCTAATGCAGACATTCAGATCTTACTATCCCAGCAAAACACTGGTATGTCCAAAGCACCCTCCAAACCCAGCTTCCATCCTAGGAGAGGAGTAACGTGACCCTCTTTCTACCCTCTCACAGCCTTCCACAATGGAAAATCCACAGAAACCAGTACTAGAGGCCTTTTCATCCAACAAGTATTTGCACGTATTACATGCAAAGCATGGCGATAGGCACAGAGGATACAAAGAAGGAATTAAAGACCCAAGTGGAGTTCCACAGTGATTAAGATACTGTGGAATTGTCACAAGGATAGGCAGATAGACCAATGGATAGAGTCCAGAAACAGACCCACACATATATGGTCTGTTGATTTACAACAAAAGTGACATTGGAGAGCAGTGGAGAAAGGATGGTCTTCTGCATAAATGGTGCTGGGTCAACTCAATATCAATAAGAAAGGTAAAAAGAAAATAAGATGATCCCTACCTTATGCCATATACAAAAATCAATTCCTAGTAGACTATAGATCTATAAAGAAAAACAAAACAATAAAGCTTCTAGAAGAAAAGGCAAAAGCACTACTCATAAAGGAAGAGATAGATAAATTTAGCTTTATTAAAATTAAGAAATTCAGTCCATCAAAAGACACCACGAAAAGAATCAAAAGCAAGCAACATTATAAGAGAAGACCGTTTGTCAAACATGTAACCAGCGTAGGATTTGTATTCAGAATACATAACTCCCAAAGATTTAGTTGCTATTTTTTAAAAGCAAACACACACAAAAAAATGAGCAAGAGATTTGAACCGGCACTTCAAAAAGGAAATTCCAAGGAGCCTGTAGACATATGAAAATGTTGATCTCATTACTAATTGGGGAGATGCAAATTAAGGTCAGAATGAATTACCTTAAAAACTTGTCAATCCCCCAGTGTCAGCGAGCTGTGAAGTAACAGATATTGTCATACACTTCTAGTGGGAAGGTAAATTGTAAAACATAGGAATACACTTTGACCCAGAAAGACCACTCCAAGAGAAAGAACTATGTGTACAGGAAGACTAAGTGACACAGACAGCAATGTTGATAGTAGTACTATCAACATTTATAATAATCAAAAGCAACAGATTACCCAAATTTCCATCAACAATAGATTAGATAAATACATTTGATACTCCATGATAGAGTGCTATACTGGATTAGGCCATTCTTGCATTACTATAAAGAAATACCTGAATCTGGATAATTTACAAAGAAAAGGGGATTAATTGGCTCATGGTTCCACAGGCTGTACAGGAAGCATGATGCTGGCCATCTGCTTGGCTTCTGGGGAGGCCTCAGGAACCTTACAATCATGGCAGAAGGTGAAGGTGGAGCAGGCATGTCACATGGCAAAAGCAGGAGCGAAAAAGTGAGTGGGGAGGTGATACGAACTGTTAACCAGGTCTTACAAGAACTCACTCACTATCATGAGATCAGTGCCAAAGAGATAATGCCAAATCATTCATGAGAAACACTCTCATGACCTAGTCACCTCCCACCAGGCTCCGCCTCCAACACCGTAGATTATATTTCAATATGAGATTTGGGCAGGGACACACATCCAAACTATGTCATATACCAAAATGAAAATACGCAATTACCGCTACATGTCACACATGGATAAATCTCACAAATCTAAGAAATAAATAGAACTAACTGTAGGGCTGGAGCTCATGGGAGCTGCTCCTTGAAGGGAAGAAGAGGGGTAAGAATTGATAGGGGGTCTGGGAGAATTTTCTGGGATGCTGGCAATGTTTGGGCAATGCATACGCAGGTGTTCGTTGTATAATAATTCATTACACTTTATACTATATGTTTTGTGCAAGTTTATGTTGTTAAAGTGAACTAAAAATGGCCTTAGAAGGACTCTGTACTTCTATATTTCAGTCCTTGTGGATGAACTGCAACCTAAATTAATAGGGAGACAGGACTGAAAACCTAACTTAGGAGTAAGGAACCTGTAACAATAGCTGAGTCTTGGCCAATCCCAACAGCTGTACTTCACTCATACCCTGCTGAGTGTCCAAATAAGGCAAATGCCGAGCTGTAACCAGTCCTGCTGTTTCTGTACCTCACTTCTGATTTCTGAACATCACTTCCCTTATTTTGGTCTATAAATTTGTTCTGACCAGGAGGCATCCCTGGAGTCTCTCTGAATCTGCTGTGATTCTGGGGGCTACCCAAATCCCAAATCATTCATTGCTCAATTAAACTCCCTTAAATTTAATCCATCTGAAGTTTTTCTTTTAATAATGTATATCTGCTATACTTTACAATATTTTTAAAGTCAACAAAAATTATGGTGTATGCCATCAACCAGCTAACAGTTGAACTGGGGAAACAGAAAAGAAAACAGACATTCATGACACAATGAAATCAATGCTATGATGACCGTGTCGCAGCTCTGCCACAACCTAGTCATAAGGTAGCAAGTGACTTAAACTCTCTCAGTGTTCTTTTCTTCTTGAATAAAATGGGAATGATAACTATACCTGCCTGATGGGGTTGTGAGAATTAAATGAGGTAACAGAAGTAATACAGCTAGAATATACATCGTATATAGTAATCAATATTTGTTAGCTATTACTAACACCATTATTAGTACCACCACTACTAGTACTACCACTAAGAGTACAATCTTTACTAGTACCACCTCCACTAGTGCTACCACCACCAGAAGTACCACTTTCACTACAGCTACCACAGGACCTCAGGGAGGAGATGGAGTTCCCTGCATCTCTTCCATCTGCTTTTTTTTTTTTTTTTTTAAAGAGTCTTGCTCTGTCGCACAGGCTGGAATGCAACGGTGTGATCTCAGCTCACTGCAACCTCTGCCTCCCAGGTTCAAGTGATTCTCCTGCCTCAGCCTCCCGAGTAGCTGGAACTACAGGTGCCTGCCACCACGCCTGGCTAATTTTTTTGTATTTTTAGTAGAGATGGGGTTTCACCATGTTAGACAGGGTGGTCTTGATCTCCTGACCCCGTGATCCGCCCACCTTGGCCTCCCAAAGTGCTGGGATTACAGGCTTGAGCCACCGCGCTCGGCCCCATCTGCTCTTTACCACTCTCCAACCAGCTGGTGTGCCTGGGAAGATGGAAGAGGAAACCATTTGAGTTACTTTCCTCTCTGTTCCCCGAGGGTCCTCAAATCAGCCATAGCAATCAATTCCCAATGCTCAATCACTTCGCACATTTTGCTCAAAACCTGGCAAAGGAAACACCAGAGCCACTACTAATGCCCAGGTTATCTCACCACGCCAGTGCCCTATACACAGCAGGCGCTCAATATATGTTTATTGGATGCATGTGGACTAAGGGGATGAGGATAAGTGAGAAAGTGGGTGAGTGAGCAGAGGCAGCTGAGTAGCACGAAGGAACCCCATGTGTTATCAACAACCATCAACAGAAACCGAGGCACCAGCTGTCCTTGAGCCTTCTCCTTTTCTATCCTCGTGGCCGGATTCCTGGCTCTTCTCTGCTTCTCATCCTGCTCAAACCTACTGGCCACACAGTGATCTGCTGAGCCACCTACTACTGCTCAGATGGCAATGTAACAGAGTTGCTATTTATCTTTGTTACTGCTGCCAGTGTCCAAGAAAAAAACAGCCTCAAAGATCACGTCTGTTAGGATAACCTATTGATTTGTGTCACGTTTCTCCCAATCCCCCATTTTATTGTTGTTCAAGACAGGGTCAGAGTAGGTCAAAAATAACTCTTGCCAATGGAGGCAACAGACTGAGAAATTCTAACAGGAATTTAAAATTCTCTAAAAGGTGTGGGCTAGGGAGGCAATGGAAGAATGAAGTATCCCAACCCCAAATCAGAGACTGGGAGGGAGGGTCAGAATGAGCTCTGCAACAGACAAGCTTAGGGAGAAAAGGAAAAATTAGGAAGCTAGAACGGACTTGCATCTTAGGATCAACACCCAGTACAAGCTTTTAGAAGATGTTTACAACTTAGTTTTTCATACTGGCCAAACCAGTCTGCTGAATATGGTCTAAGTGTGAGCCAATGATCCTACGATCAAGGAAGAGGTAGGTACTTCATTAAAATTAACAACCTCAGTCCATTGAAGTTCATAGCTCTCTATGTTTAGACCTAGGAGAGCCCAATCATTTGCCAGATACTTCATCTATAGCAGGGGTCAGCTATATCCAGCTGCAACCAAATCCAACCACTGGGTGTTTTGTAAATAAAGTTTTATTGGAACACAGTCATGCTCATTTATTTACGCATTTGTCTATGGCTGTTTTGCTGCAACAGTAGAGTTGTGGTGACAAGGGAAAATATGATCTGCAAAGCCTTAAATATTTACTCTCTGGCTGTTACAGAAAAGTTTGCTGATCCATGGTCTGTAGGATCTTAGTAAATGCTCACAACCTCGTTTTACATAAGGAAGGTTCAACTAATAAGGGTTAAATAAACTTGGCCAAGATTAGGTCCAAGGATGGTATTGAGATTGGAATGCATGTCTGCTTGTTGCAAAAATGTTCCCCAAGATGGTTGCTACTTTCCATAGGAGAAGATATTGCAATCAGTCTTAATTACATTACCTACAAAAGTCAAGCACCTATACACATTACATCTGTACCAGTTAAATTTGGCCCAAGGGCTGTCCAAACCCTGCTGTTCTGCCAAAATGTCATTCTGTTGAGAAGTTTTTGAGGTTAAGATATCATCTTAGGTTTAGAAATAATTTGGTTCTACTGAGATTTCAGGGCAATGCCGTTCATCATAAAGTTAACTTACCATCCATTTCATCTTGACAGCTTCTACTTCCTCTTTAGTTTTGACCAACAATGACTAGTTGGATGAGAAACAAATACACACTCTCTTATTGGAAGCTAAGATGAGACATAAAAAAGCAATGCCAACGCACAATCTATAGCAATCTGGGATAAAACCTAAGTATTCTATGACTTTGTCTTTCATCTTTACTCCCTTTCCTGGCAATAAAGTCATTCCCTAAGACATTGGGCAAGGCTGATACAATACTCAGGGTGAGAGAGGTGGGAAGCTGTAGAAATATTTAGAATGCAATGCTCTCCAAAGAATCTCTGATTCTTGTGTAACTCAGGGGGAAAACTCACTGTGGCCAGAACAAAAAGAGGAAATACACTACTGCTTGATTTCAGGAGAAAATAGTTACTACATAAGATAGGGTAAAGAGACAAATACAGAAGAACTTGGAAAGGATATAATATCAGCATTTCCAGAGGGATTGTTTAAGGACAATTAGAGGAACAATTCATAGAAATGTGATTTTCGAGCAGCCACTAGTTCCGTAGGACTCCGACGTGAGACCTTGGTCCCAGGTGCCTTGTAGAGCTGTAATTTTGCAGTGATATTGTACCACATTGTGAGCAGCCTGACAGCAGCGTGGTCATGAAGCTTGGAAAGAATGATGCCTGGGAATTGCAGAAGGATCTCAAAAGGTAAAGAATGAACAACAATGAGGGCATTTCATTGGATGATGTGAAATAAAGTCCACCAAAGCAAATGATGGTCAGCTCGCCATCACTGGCAACTCTAATGCTGAAGCAAAATAACTTTAGGGATGTGATTCTTCCAGAGTCAACCTAGGGACCCCAGTAGATACCAACCTTACCTATCTTTGAAGTGGGATGCCCCAGGTTAAACCAGCTTTTTTCAGCTGACCCAAACTTCCTGGCTCTCTTCCTACAACTCAGCTCCTCCCTCGGATGACCCTGGAACCAAGCTTCTCTTCCCACCTCCTATGGAGCTTGACTGTGTGCACGCCCATGTTCTCCATGCAGCTGCCCCAACGCAGGATCACCTGCTCAAGAGCAGCCCTGGCTGCAGACACATGACCAGTTCCCAGGCCCACCTCTGCCTCCATTGCAACCCCAGAGAAGGTTTAGTTACAGGAATGGAAAGGCCAAGAAGACCCAGGCATGGGCAAAAGCATGACATTGATTAAAAACCACAAGGAAAGACAAAGGGATGAGATAGTGAAAACACCACTGAAAACAATCTCATTTACTTTGTTTTTTCAAACTTCCAACCTTACTGCTAAAAGGGAAATGAGAAAAACAAACTAAATACACATTAAAAATGGAAAATGGTATGCGTCTTTCATCTCAAACCTAACCCTGTTTTGCTCCCCTTTGAGACATCTCTTTTCTGATGGAAGAAATTAAACCCCATGAGTCTTTAAATGCTGCTGGGGTTGTGCATATTCAGGTC
Organism: Ateles fusciceps; assembly: GCA_036589455.1. Lineage (NCBI taxonomy): Eukaryota > Metazoa > Chordata > Mammalia > Primates > Atelidae > Ateles > Ateles fusciceps. The sequence continues at coordinate 8,750,140 of JAZHEH010000228.1, read as the reverse complement.
AGAAGCAGCGCTGGTCCCAGGCAGAGGCAACTCAGGAGTTAACCAGGGGTATTTATTTACAGGTTAAAGAGGCAAGCTACAGAGTGAATGACTGGGTTGAGGTGATGCTGAGCGTGAGCTAACAAGACGCTCTCTCTAGTGGCATTCTGGGCGATTACTCCCGAGCACCCAGCCATACCAAAATCAATAAACAATTTCAGCGCAGCCCAGGGAACTTTGCCACACTTAATAAAAGTCTCCAGCTGCAGTTATGGCTTCATTTCACCTTAACGTCTTCTTTAACTGTCCCTTCTTTTCAAGATCAATTAGAGGTACATGCAAAGAGAATAAAGAAATACACATGCAGGTGCACACACACAAACACACACACCAGAGCAAACAAGGTCAAAGCTAGCTGTGTGCGCCAGTGGGCTCTCCCCTCTCCGCTCATAATTTCTACTTTAAGATGACCCACAGTCAGTCAGTCTGTGGGGTGCAGAAAAAGAAGGAGGGAGGTGAGGGATTGGTCCGATTGGCCAAGTACAGATGACTACTCCCAATATGAAAGGCACCCTTACTGTGTCCACAGATTTCCCAGGATCTCTCCCTCTCTGAAAAGCACTCAGGATTTTTTGCTTTTGGCTATTTCTTTACTCCCTAGAATAGCCACTTAAGAATGGATCCAAATAGGGAGAGAAAACGAGGCCAACGTTAATGTTATTGTTAATGCCTTCAGTTAAAGGGTGAAGAGGCATTGCTTGGGGTAGGCAGGCTGGAGGGAAAAGAAGAGATGCAGTTCAACCTGTTAGCTACAGCGATGTGTGGTGCTGGGTTGTCTGTGTTTCACTGTCTCAGATCCCTCAGAAGCCCACCAGATCATTGGATCTGGAGGTGGGACTAGAGCTTGCCTAACTGACCAGTCTCAGCCATTTTCCAGAACTGATTGAGTATGTGACAAATATAAGTGAAAATTTGTTTGATTTTTAAACAAGTGGTCCCAGTGTGTGTTACAGCCTCTTTGAAAGTTCATTCTGTATGCACATCTCTATATGTACAAACCTTGCCCTCTCACTTTAGAAAATTACCGGACTCTGGGAGATCAACTGCTCACCCTTTTAGGAAGTCAATAACACTGATTAATTCATCATCTTTCTTGGATTCTTTGCCACTAAATACTGTGGTCAGAAACAAGTAGAAAGCTCCATCTGCAAGAAGCACAAAGGTAGCTGGGCCCAGTGGTTCATGCCTGTAATTTCAGCATGTTGGGAGGCCGAGGTGGACAGATCCCCTGAGGTCAGGAGTTCAAGACCAGCCTGGCCAATATGGTGAAACCCTGTCTCTACCAAAAACACAAAAATTAGCCAGACATGGTGGTGGGCGCCTATAGTCCCAGCTACTTGGGAGACTGAGGCAGGAGACTTGCTCAAACCTGGGGGGCTGAGGTTGCAGTGAGTTGAGTTTGCACCACTGCACTCCAGGCTGGGCAACAGAGCAAGGCTCCATCTCAAAAAAAAAAAAAAAAAAAAGCACAAAGGTAAAGACCTTCCGTGAACAAACACACTTTACCAAAACAGAAGAAAACAGGAGGAGTCACCCAGATGATAAGAAGAGAGATTGTATTAGGACATTTGAGTGAATATGGAAATGGGGATGTCCCCTCCCCTCCCTTCCCCTTTTCCAGCTGTCACCAACTCTAAAACAGTGAGCTCCAAGAGCGTCTTGCAAGCCACCTTCCTTCGGGTGGAAAAGGCCTTCAGGAGGAGACACTGGCTCTGATTGCATCATCGTGGCTCCTCCCTTTCCCTGTATTCCAAAGGCACCCTTGCCATTGGACAGGAGAAATGAGCATGTGGAGAGTAAGGGGCAGCCTTTTACCCAGGGCCTTAGTCCCAGAGTCCTCTCTGCTTCCAGGTGCATCTGTTCCTTGGCCCTGACCCTCTGAGCTACACTCATTCTCCAGTTTTCCAAAGACTTGACTCGAGTCACGGTAGCAGTTGCATCCTCTACTCAATTCTCCACCTTCTTTCTCCAACTCTCAGCGTTCTCATTTCCCACCTGCCTTTCCCAGCAGACTCTCCAACCTTTCCAAGTATATCTCCCAACCAGCTTTGGAACACCCCAGGGCATTTGGGAGGAGAGAAGACTTTACAGTAGTGACACAGCAAAGTTCACTAGTCCTCCTGCTAGCCTAGAAAGCGGCTCTGTTGAAAAGATCCATTTATATGGGGTAGAAAGAATAATTGTGAGGTATCTGGCAACTTCGAATGCCATTATATGAAGTTGGCATGCTAAAAATCAGAGTTTGGTAGAACACCGCAGAAATAAAGCCAACATTCTAAATTTGTTCATTTTTATTTCAAGACCAAACTAGACATGTCAACAAGTCAGTCACAGAGCTGCCATGCCCTAGGCATCTCCTTGGGTTCCAGTGCCTTCTATTGCTCACTTGGCATGACAGGTCTGTGACCAAGTGAACACATTAGGCAGAAAATCCTAAGGCTACCAGTAGCTAACAGAGAACAAGCCATAGGTACACCTACCTTTTCTAAAACTCAGTCAATAAAAACATTTGTAAAAATATTCCACAAAATTATGACTGGTCTGCAGCTTCCAGCAGAAAAATACAACTACAAAGGTGTGTGTTCTTATGCCTTTCTCATGCCTCTATCCTATTTAATATTTTCATGGTGAGCACAGAGCGGGAGGTTCATGTCTAATTCTGTCCTTTGATATCCTACAGGAGCTCAGGATGTGCAACTATCTTTATACGCAATCTTCACAAGCAGAGAAACACTCGTTTAAAAAATAACTGGGAATCTGGTTAGAGTAAGGCTTTGCAATTGAGGACTAAGAAAGACAAAGTGGAGATTAGTACAAAATATATTAGCTGGCTGAAAATGGAAGGCAATTGGACACCTGGGTGTCTGAAGACCTCTTTTATTTTGAGAAATACATAAGACTTGCAGGACAACCAACCTTCAAGTGGTGATTCAAATGGTCTAATTCACCAAATTCACAAATGACAAGATCTGTTCTGTGCATGTTTTCTGATCTCTCTATGGTTCTATGTATCACACAGAGCTTTGAACTATATATTTTGAACCACACAACACACATAGAAACTGACTTCAGCTATAAATCAATTCCTGGCTTACTGATTACCTTTTTAAGGAAATTATTGGAAAATTAAGTGAAAATAAGTCACAAGCGATGACTGAAAAAAATCTTTTTGTGATAAAAGAAAAGACTAGAAATAATCAGACAATGGCTGACCTGGACTGCCCATTGTCCAGATGACAGGAAGAGAGATGGTATTAAGACATACCATCTCAGGCTACCTCCAACAGCCACCATCATCCCCCACCATAACAGATGTCATATGTCACTTATCAACTGATCACCACACACCCTAGTCTCAACTAAACCCACTCAGCGGCTGATACTTGGGGCTTCAGGACATGCCCTTTTTAACTCATCCCATCCATCCCAAGACCTGCAGGAAGATTGAAACATCTGCATTCAAGGCATTAGGAACTTGACTCTTCTGACATTCTATTAGTGAGGGACTATGATTCTCAGTGTCCTACTGTTGAGCTGTGTTGACCCCCCTGTTAGGCCAAGAAGTAGCACGAGTCCTTTCTTGGTTCTTCAGGGCAAATGATGAGCAACTATAAGGCTTTTTTTTTTTTTTTTTTTCCGTAGGACTAAGAGGTTCATGCTAGTAACCTCCTGAGAAGGTTAAGGATTACTGAAATCCATACTCATAAGCTTGCGTTAGCACGATTCCAGAGTTCACTAGGGACTTCTACTCCAGGGTCTGCAAAGCCATCTGGCATCTGTGAAGTCCTTGGCCAAATGGCACAGCAACTCCTGAACATGCTTGCTCAGAGGCAGGATTCCCCCAGTTTTCCAGAAGGACAATGTCTTACCCAGTGTACCTTCAGTCACCAGTGTTGTCTCAGAGCCAGTCAGCATTTTCAGTAGTTGTAATTTTTTTCCTTTGAATTGTGAATTACTGTTTGTTTGGCTTCAAAAATATCAACTTAGTTTGTTATGAATCCTGTAATGTCTTCTGATGCCTATTTGCAGATCTACTTGGTAGGATTTCCAAGCATTTCTCCAATTACTTGACTTAAAGACCTGTATTTTTGCTATTCAAATGGTAATCATTCATAGCCCTCATAGTAAAAGATATATTCATGGCCCCCTCACCACCACCATCATCACCCCCCCACCCCCCCAACACACACACACGCACAAAATTTCCGTATACAGAGACCCTGGATTGCAATCACTGAGCTTTTTTTTTTCCATTAGAAACTGGAAACAGGTAGGTGATTAGCCAAAGTCATGGGTTCTAGACCTTTCCACGAGCACATGTGGTTCCTAGACATCAACATGTAATAGCAGAGATATAACTTCTGTGGGAAATTATATTTCTTAGTGGTATCAGATTTTCCCATGAAGCCAATCAAGGTTAAAGCAAACTGCAGTACACATTTCAGAGTCCTCCTGTGACTTAAAAAAAAATCCCCCAATACTGTCATGTTTTCTTTCACAGAAATTCTGAAAGTTGTTCCAGTTTTGTGAGACAGTTCACAGAAGAGCTGCACCAATATCATGTGCAGCCCAAGTTCTTTCTAAAAGTTGAATGAGAAAAAGCATGTAGGAAAAGGTAGTTTGCTGAAAACTAAATCATCTAAGAAAATAATACCACATCTAAGAGCCTTAGCCTGGCAGCTTGTACTGGATGGTCCTCTCTCCAAAAGTCTTTTTCTCTGCTCCAAGCACCCTAATAGGCTCATCCCTCCCCCATTCTCCATGAAGAAGGATGACCTTTTTCTTTTATAACACCCTTTCCTTACAAAGGCCTGCTTCTATTTTGTCAACTACCACAAGAAAGATGAAAGTTGTAGCAATTTACAGAATTCAGACCAAAGGCAACTGAAATTCACCTGCAGATGAGCCAAATCTTAGAGGGGAATGGAGGTCCCCAGCCCTTTCCATGCCAACCTCACTCCTTTCAACCCCAGCATAGCCTGTTTGATGGTTGACTTGCCAGGGTTGTTGTTATATCTGAGCTATTATACACAACGTGGAGATTTATTATATATGTGTATACATACATGCATGCATTTACAAATACATATACGTGTGTATGTATGTACACTCTTTGTGACGTCCTCTGTCAAGTGCTCACTATGTGCAAAGTATTTTCTTAGGGTAGAAAGAGATAAGAGGGTAAGAAATGTGAGTGTATGCATAGAAATACAAAGATGAATAAAAATTCAACACCTGAAAAACCATTTGGCAATATGCATACCAAAATGAACCTATGCCTAGCCTATGACCCATCAATCCAGCCCCTTGCTCTGTGTACATAAACTCACCAAAAGAATGCACAAGAGCATTCCTAGCAACACTATTTGTAATAGCCCCAAACTGGAAACAAACAGTTCACCAACAGTAGACAGAACATCTAACTGTGGTATACTTATGCAATGGAATAGTGTCTCTCAATGAGAATGAGCAAATTACTGACACATACAACAGACTGGGTGAATCTCATGATATTCAGCAAAAGAAGCCAGCCCAAAAGAGTACATGCCATGTGGTTCCATTAGGGTGAAGTTTAAAAACAGGCAAACCTGAGCTATGTCTTTACAAGTACAGAGAGTGGTTACCCTGGGAAGGGGATACTGACTAAAAGTGGGGCAGGTAGAATAATGGCTTTTGTGTGCTGGTAATGTTCTGTTTCTTGATCTGGGTGCTATTTATATATTTGTACTGCTTTATAAACATTCACCAAACCAAAACTCGAAGGTTATGTATTTTTCAGTATGTACAACTTACTTCAATCAAAATACAGTCACTACCCTTCAGATTATAACTGGATCAAAGAAAAATGAGTACAAGGATAACTTTAATAAATCTAAAAACCATCACCAGGGTTTTTAGCTAATAAGAACATGTTTAGCTGCAAGTAACAGCAAAATCAACTTAAATGGCTTAGTCTAGAATAGCTAAGAAAGAGCTTCACATACTATGAAGTCTAGAGCAATAAGAGGATTGACTAATTCATGGTGCAACAAAATCATAAGAAGCTCTGTGATTCTTTCCATCTTCTGCTCATCCATCCACCCATCCTTGGGCTAGCTCCTTTTGATTTATAAGGTGGCTGCCATGATTCTAAAAACCGTATCTACGCAGATAATATTCAGCAGTACTCTTTCTTCCTAGTATCTTTCTAAAAGCCTTTCCCAGAATGCTATGCTCTTGTCTAGCAGACATCTCCTCATAATTCATTGGCCAGAAATATATCACATGACCACTCCTGCCACCAGTCATTGCCAAGGGGATTGGGGCCACTATGAATGACTTCAACTAATCAGGATTTGACCTGACTCAAAATAGGGATGACCACCCAAACTAAACCAGGGCTCTCTCATCAAGGAGCAAAGTGGGAAAGGCTATTGGGTGAGCACCACCAGGCACACAAAGTATAATGTGGGTTTGGAAGAAAAGGGGAGCATCTGGCTGAGAGACTCAAAAGTGATGTCACGGGGAAGGTGGCTTTGGGATAGGACCTCAAGGATGAAAGGATTTTATAAGGTGGAGATGGGAGCTGGGGAATAATTTCAGGCTGGTTGGCTAAGGTGTGGAACTCTGACAGGTGTTCAGGGCACAGCAAATATTAGTCCAGTTGGGTCTGTTTAGGGAAGCTATGGGCTCTATGTAGGAGCGTCTTGGTCACCTAACTGTGGAGTAAGCACTTAATTTGAGGTACTAAAACCATTGAAAGTTTCTTGGAATGTCACATGAGCAGAGACTTAGCAGTGGTGGTATAAAGGCTTGTTTTATTGTAATATATTAGTTATCAATTACTGTATAAAAATTTATCCCAACTTATGGCTTAAAATAACAAACTTTTATTTTCTCAAAGTTTCTGTGGGTCAAGAATTTTGGAGTCACTTACTTGGGCAATTCTGTCTCATGGTCTTTCATGAGGTTGCAGTCAAGGTGTTTTCCAGGTTTGGAGATGTGAATGGAACTGAAGGATTCAGTTCAGAGGTGGCTCACTGAAAGGAGGACTGCTGAAAGGAGGCTTTAAATCCTTGCTCTTTGCCATGTGGGTCTCACCATAGGGCTGCTTGATATATATATATATATTGAGATGGAGTTTCACTTTTGTTGCCCAGGCTGGAGTGCAGTGGTGCAGTCTCAGCTCACTGCAACCTCTGCCTCCCAGTTTCAAGCGATTCTCCTGTCCCAGCCTCCCAATTAGCTGGGATTATAGGCACCTACCACCATGCCCAGCTAATTTTTGTATTTTTAGTAGAGACGAGGTTTCTCCATGTTGGCCAGGCTGGTCTTGAACTCTTGACCTCAGGTGATCTACCCGCCTTGGCCTCCCAAAGTGCCAGGATTACAGGCATAAGACACCACACCTGGCCTTGGCTGGTTGATCTTCCTCACAACATGGCAGATAGTTTCCTCCAGAGTGAGTGAAACCAGGAGGTGGAAAAGAGGAAACTACAGTGCCTTTTTATGACTTCCTTTCAGAAGTGATCAAGTTTTGGATAAAATATGACTTCTGCCATGTTCTATTCATTATAAGAGAGACTCAGTAGAACCTCCACTGAAGGGATGGGAAATTAAGTACCACCTTTCAAAAGGAGGAATATCAAAGAATTTGTGAACATATTTTTTTCTTCCCCAACTCCTACCAGCCCACAATCACCCCAACCCCAGGTAACCACCATTCTACTCTGTACTTTTATGAAAGCGATCCCCTAGATTCTACAGATGAGTGAGTTTCTGTGGTATTTGTCTTTCTGTGCCTGGCTTATCTCACTTAACATAATGTCCTCCAAGTTCATCCATGTGGTTGCAAGTGACAAGATTTCTTTCTTTTGTATGGTGGAATGGTTTTTCATTGTGTACATATGCCCTATTTTCTTTATCCATTAATCCTTTGACAGACACGTAGGTTAAGTCCATATCTTGGCTATTATGAATAGTGCTGCAGTAAATATGAGAGTGCAGCTACCTCTTCAACATACTGACTGCATTTCCTTTGAATATATTCCCAGTAGTGAGATTGCTGGATCATCTGGTAATTTTATAGTTGTTTGAGAAATTTTCATACTGTTTTCCATCATGGCTGTACTAATTTACACTCCTACCAGCAGTGTGCAGGGTTCATACTGATAACTATCATTTTGATAATAGCCATCCTAACAGGTGTGAGGTGATACCCTATGGTTTTAATTTACATAGACTTTGGTTATATGGTCTATATAACCGTGGTTAGTGGTGATTTCTGAGATTTTTGTGTATCTGTCACCAGAGCAGTGGACACTGTACCTAATATGTACTTTTATCCTTCATCTCCTTCCAACCTTCCCCTTCCAGTCCCCAAAGTCCATTATATCATTCTTATGCCTTTGCATCCTCATAGCTTAGCTCACACTTACAAGTGAGAACATATATTTGTTTTTCCATTCCTAAGTTAATTCACTTAGAATAATGGCCTCCAGCTCCATCCAAGTTGCTGCAAAAGACATTATTTCATTCCTTTTTATGTCTGCGTAGTATTCCATCATGTATTCATACCACATTTTCTGTATCCACTCCTCCTTGGTCTATGGGCACTTAGGCTGGTTTCTATCTTTGCAATTGCAAATTGTGCTGCTATAAACATGTGTGTGCGGGTGTCTTTTTCTTTTTCTTTTCTTTTTTTTTTTTTTTTTGAGACAGAGTCTCACTCTGTCACCAGGCTAGAGTGCAGTGACGCAATCTCAGCTCACTGCAACCTCCACCTCCCAGGTTCAAGCAATTCTTTCATCTCAGCCTCTTGAGTAGCTGTGATTACAGGGGCATGCCACCACACCCAGCTAATTTTTTGTATTTTTAGTAGAAACAGGGTTTCACCATGTTGGCCAGGATAGTCTCAATCTCTTGACCTCGTGATGCACCCACCTCGGCCTCCCAAAGTGCTGGGATTACTGAGTAGTGGGATTGCTGGATTGAATGGTAGATCTACTTTTAGTTCTTTAAGGAAGCTCCATACTGTTTTCTATATTGGTTGTACTAATTTATATTCCCACCAGCCACGTAAAAGTATTCCGTTTTCACCACATCCATGCCAACATCTATTGTTTTTTGACTTTTTAATTATGGCCATTCTTGTAGGAGTAAGGTTGGTATCTCATTTTGGTTTTAATTTGTATCTCCCTAATGAAGAGTGATATTGAGCATTTTTTCATGTAGTTGTTGGCTGTGTATATATCTTCTTTTGAGAAATGTATTCATGTCCTTTGCCCACTTTTTGATGGGAAAATTTGGGGGTTTTTAGTGATTTGAGTTCCTTGTACATTCTAGATACTAGTCCTTTGTCGGATCCATAGTTTGTGAATATTTTCTCCCACTCTGTGGGTTGTTCATTTACACTGCTAATTATTTATTTACTGTGCACAAGCTTTTTCGTTTAGTTAGGTCCCATTTATTTATTTTCATTTTTGCTGCATTTGTTTTTGGGGGGGATAGCCATGAATTCTCTGCCTAAGCCAATGTCCAGTAGAGTTTTTCTGATGTTATTCCCTAGAATTTTTATGGTTTCAGGTCTTAAAGTCTTTGATTCATCCTGAGTTGATTTTTCTGTAAGGTGAGAGATAGGGATCCAGTCTCATTCTTCGACATGTGGCTTGCTGTTTTCCCAGCACCTTTTACTGATTAGGGTGTCCTTTCCCCAATTTATGTTTTTGTATGCTTTGTTAAAGTTCAGTTGGCTATATAAAGTATTTGGCTTTATTTCTGGGCTCTCTATTCTGTTCCATTGGTCTATATACCTATTTTTATACCAGTACCATGCTGTTTTGGTAACTATAGACTTGTAGTATAATTTGAGATCGGGTAGTGTGATGCTTCCAGATTTGTTCTTTTTGCTTAGTATTGCTTTGGATATGTGGGCTTTTTTTTTCCTCCACATGAATTTTAGAATTGTTTTTTCTAGTTCTGGGAAGAATGATGATAGTATTTTGATGGGGATTGTATCAAATCCTTAGATTGCTTTGAGCAGTGCAGACATTTTTACAATATTGATTCTTCTCATCCATGAGCATGGGATGTGTTTCCATTTGTTTGTGTCATAGTTTTCCTTGTAGAGATCTTTCACTTCCTTGGTTAAATATATTCCTAAGTCAAGGGCTGGGCGCAGTGGCTCACGCCTGTAATCCCAGCACTTTGGGAGACTGAGGTAGGCGGATCACTTGAGGTCAGGAGTTTGAGACCAGCCTGGGCAACGTGATGAAACCTCGTCTCTACTAAAAATACAAAAAAAAAAAAAAAAAAAAAATAGCCGGATGTGGCATCGGGCACCTGTAGTCCCAGCTACTTGGGAGGCTGAGGCATGAGAATCACTTGAACTCAGGAGGTGGAGGTTGCAGTGAGCCAAGATTGTGCCACTGCACTCCAGCCTGGGTGAGAGAGCAAGACTCTGTCTCAAATATGTATGTGTATGTGTATATATATATATATATATATATATATATAATTTTTTTGCAGCTGTCATAAAAGACATTGAGTTCTTAATTTGATTCTCAGCTTGGTTGTTGGTTGTGTATAGCAGTGCTACTGATTTGTGTACATTGATTTTGTATCCTAGACTTTACTGAATTCATTTATCAGATCTAGGAGCTTTGTGGATGAGTCTCTAGGGTTGTCTAGGTATATGATTATATCTTTGGCAGACAAACGGTTTAACTTCCTGTTTTCCAATTTGAATGCTCTTTATTTCTTTCTCTCGTCTGCTTGCTCTGGTTAGGACTTTCAGTACTTTGTTGAATAGAAGTGGTGAAAGTGGGCATCCTTGTCTTGTTCTAGTTCTCAGGAGAATGCGTTCAACTTTTTCTTTGGACTTTTTTTTTTTTTTTTTTTTTTTGAGACAGAGTCTCACTCTGTTGCCCAGGCTGGAGTGCAGTAGTGTGGTCTTGGCTCACTGCAACCTCCACCTCCCGGGTTCAAGCGATTCAACTGCCTCAGCCTCCCGAGTAGCTGAGACTACAGGTGCATGCTACCATGCCTGGCTAATTTTTGTTTTGTATTTTTAGTAGAGATGGGGTTTCACCATGTTAGTCAGGTCTCAATCTCCTGACTTTGTGATCCACCTGACTCAGCCTCCCAAAGTGCTAGGATTACAGGTGTGAGCATATTTTAAAACCACAACAGGTGGATACTGATTTTCTGCTGTCAACTTATCTGGCCTGTGTAGAGCCACAGAAGACACACCAGCAAAGGTGGCAAAGCACTTCTGGGAATGCCCGGTGTGATACAGCTATGAGATCTTGTTCCCTGTCCTCCCTAATCCCTTTTGGGTTGGTGACAGTAGCCACACTCTGGGCAAAATGAATGCTCACTAGCAAGAACTTTTAGTTTCAGGCGAAGAGTTGGGAAAGGAGCCTTCACCCAGCAAATCAGATATTCAGCCAGCCTGTACTGACATATTTGTCACACAAGGATAATGTTTATCTCTCTAATTTTCAGAACATTATCAGGCATCTGAGAGGTACCACCTGGTTGATTGTAACACACAGTATTTTGCCCAGATGAAAATTGTGGAAAAATTCAATACTGGTCAGTATAGAATTTGCATGCTCGTAAAAGTCTAAATATTTTCTTCCTTGTGACTCCCATGTGAGTTGCGTAGATAGACTTCTGGTTTGGGTTCAGAATAAAACTAGAAGTACAAAGAGCATCTTTGGCTCAAGATGTTCGCATTGTTTAACGAGATGGGAACTCCCAAATGGACCACAACTGGTTGTCCAACCTAGGATGGTTTAGGGGAAAGGAAAGGAAGTTTCTTTAGAACAGTGGTTCTCCATGATACCTAGACCAACAGCAACAGCACCACCTAGAAACCTGTTAGAAATGCAAATTCTAGGTCCTACCCAGACCTACGAAATCAGCAGCTCTAGGGTAAGGCCCAGCAATCTGTGTTTTAACAAACTTTTAAGGAGATTCTAAAACATGCTGAAGTTTGAGAACCACTGCTAAAAAAAAATCCTACCCCCCCAACTCACTGCATGTAATTTAATAAGAACTCAGTAAAGTAGCTTGGCTGGATACTTTCACTTATTCTTGTTCATGTATAAACACACCAGCACAGAAATTGCAGAGAGATCAGGACACAGAACACACACAGCATAATGAATGGCATAGACAACCAGTCATAGAGTGAGTACCAGAGCCCAGATTCCCCGACCTCTGAGAGTGGACAATGTCTACTCTCCTTTCAAGAAGAATAAGGGCTGGGCACAGAGGCTCATGCCTGTAATCCCAGCCCTTTGGGAGGCCAAGGCAGGTAGATCTGTTGAGCCCAGGAGTTCAAGACCAGCCTGAGCAACATGGTGTAAGCCCATCTCTACAAAAAACACAAAAATTAGCCAGGCATGGTGGCGTGCACCTGTAGTCCCAGCTACTTGGGAGGCTGAGATGGGAGGATCACTTGAACCTGGGAGATAGAGGCTGCAGTGAGCACCACTGCATTCCAGCTTGGGTGACACAGTGAGTCCCTGTCTCAAAAATAAAAATAAAAACAAAAATAGAAGGGTGAGGAAGATAATGGGAAAAGGAAAAGACAGAGAAATAGGAGAGGGAGGAGGAAGAAAAAAGATAAAATATAGTGTGTTTTCAAACACGATTTCATAAGACACAAATTCTTTCTAAAGACAATCAGAATTCAAATGCCAGTGATCTTCACAGGAATCTTACTAAAAAAGTTAAAATGTTTTAATAATTGTATGGCTCATAAAACTCATCATGATTGAGGGTGTTGCTCACATCCTTAAAAGAATAAACATCCCACCAGAGATGCATCTGGTATTTCAGAACTTTCTCCCAAACAACTCATTTGCTTTTATCTCGTGGACACTGTGAAGGGAATTGTTGATTATGTTTCCCTCTTACAGAAAACTCAGAATCAAATTAGCAAGTGAACATCAATCAGCCTTTGGTATGAGAGCCTCATGTGGCTTTGCCTCACATTTCCTGCCTTTATTTCCCCTGCCTGGGTGTCCTCCTTTGCTGCACTGTTTGTATTTTTGTCAGACATTTTAAATCCTTTTAGGAATGATGCTGGCAATAAGGAAATACATTTAAAACGGGGGAAAAAGAGAAAGGCTCTTTCCCCAAGCAAACTGGAAACCTGGGAGGAAGGGCAGTCAAAGCGTGACAGCCATGGGTCCAGTCGGGTGGAGAAGCCCAAGGGGGTTCCCTAATGCTGTGGGCAATGCCCTCAGGGCAAGCTTCTTTGCCTCTGGTGGAGGGTGAGTGAGCGAGCCTGAAGGCAGTAGCAGAAAGGAAAAGGACAGCTATTAGTGGCAGAAAAGCTCTTTGCCCAAGTTGTTTCCTGGGGTTAGGAAAAGAAAGTAGGGGAAACAATCTGTGTCTTTTTCTTTTCTTTTCTTTTTTTTTCAAGACAGAGTTTTGATCTTGTTGCCCAGGCTGGAGTACAGCGGCGCAATCTTGGCTCATGGCAACCTCCGCCTCCCGGGTTCAAGCGATTCTCCTGCCTCAGCCTCCCAAGTAGCTGGGATTACAGCCGCCCGCTACCATGCCCAGCTAATTTTTGTATTTTTAGTAGAGACAGCATTTCACCACATTGGCCAGGCTGGTCTTGAACTCCTGACCTCAGGTGACCCACTCACCGTGGTCTCCCAAAGTGCTGGGATTACAGGTGTGAGCCACCACGCCTGGTAGAATCTGTGTCTTATGAGATGGGCTGATCTCTGTCTTCCTTAGCCTTCTCCCTTTGAGACTAAGTATCCACACAGGATTGGCCAGCCTGATGCAGGCACCCTGGATCCAAGCATTCCTCCCTGTCGGTGTAATGCACCAGGCACAGATCCAGACCACCCTGGTTCCACTCTGCTCAGAGTTCCCAGGGAGATGGGCCAGTGGCATCAGTACAGACGATTAGAGCACCTGTTCAGGTCTGGTGGGAAACCTGAGAAAATACTTGTTTGATTTCCTATCTGGTTTGGAATGGGTAAAAGGGTATTTTCCTTGGATAGCTATGTTAGAGAGACTTATTTCAGCTGTAAGGTAGTCTGAGTGAAAAGCACCTGAGAATCAACCACAAGCAGGGGTTGTTTGGAGCTGCCCTCTCCACCAGCCAGCAGTGCCTCGCAGGAAAACTTCCATAAGCAGCTCCATCAGGACTGCAGTGTCAACCTTGACCAGTCAGTTCTGAGACCAGTGACATCCATAATGACACTTCTCCACTGCCCCCTTTGCCCCGAAGCATGACAGATGAGGGCCTTCATGGAACGAGTCCCTGTGCTGTGATGGGAATCTGTCTCGCTCCACTGCAGAAAAATATATATATCCCTGAACAGCTGTGAGGAATTCTTTCATTAGTCATCTGCATCTTACTGCTAGTCTTCGCTTCCTCTTTTTACAACAAAAAATGAAAACAGATTAAATGGCATATTCTGACAATGATTGTTTTCAAATACCCAGGCTAGGAAAGGGGAGGTGACAGAGAGAACATCAGAGAGAGGACAGAGGGTTTGTGAAGCCATGGGCCATGGAAACAAAAAGGGAGAGCTGTCCCTGCACGGTGGAAGGGCAAAAGGGGGTGTCCCAGGGTGGACAGATCTGCACAGTGACCACACAGGCTCAGCTCAAGGCTGAATGCTTATGTTCTAAAGCTTTTTGTCAGGAGCAATTTACAACCATTAAGAAATCAGATTGGAGAAGCTATGTGGAGAGGAGAAAGTAAATTACACCGTAGGCAGAAATATTCACCAGGCAAAGAAAGCACAGATAGATAACCAAAGATCATATGCTCAGTGTTGTCCACACTGGAGGAGAAACTGCAGGGTCTGTTGAGAAGGTATACACGCTTTGGCAGGTCTCACGTGAAGATGCTTGCCTCTCCAGAAATTCACCCTAACGGCAGTGTGGGCAGGCTGCAAGGAGATCATGAGGGAAGGTGAGAGGGAGTGAAGCAATCGTCGGAGAATGCCACAATCAGTCTGGCTGGAAGGAGGGACTGACCAACTCAATCAGTGCTGACGTGGGCCACAAAACCACTTCTGAGACAATAGATAGTGAAGTTCAACCATGTGGTCAATGGCTGGAAGACCCATTCACTTGAAAGCAGTGTCTGATCAGATCTTAACTAGCCTTTATGATTAGTCATCGTATCAGTCCATTTTTACACTGCCATTAAAGACATACTCTAGACTGGGTAATTTATAAAGAAAAACAAGTTTAATGGACTCACAGTTCCACGTGGCTGGGGAGGCCTCACAATCATATCAGAAGACAGTGGAGAAGCAAAGGCATGTCTTACATGGAAGCAGTCAAGAGAGCTTGTGCCGGTGAGCACCCATTTATTTAACCATCAGATCTCGTGAGACTTCGTTAAGTCTACCACAAGAACAGTATGGGGAAAACCACCCCCATGATTCAATTATCTCCACCTGGTCCCACTCTTAACACAATTCAAGGTGAGATTTGGATGGGGACACAGCCAAACGCTGTCAGTCATTCAATTTAAAATAATTTAGTGAACGTCTACTGTATTCATTTTCTAAGCTGCTTCACCAACTACCGCAAACTTAGCAGTTCTAAATAACACACACTCATTATCTATAGCTTCTGTAGGTCAGAAGTTCACACATGGCTTGGCTGGTTTCTCTGCTGAAGGGTTTCACCAGCTGCCATCCAGGTGTCAGCTGGGGCTGCAGTCTCATCAGAGGCTCAGCTGAGGAAAGATCTGCTCCAAGCTTCTTCAGGTTGTTGGCAGAATTTATTTACCTGCGGGCTGTCAGACTGAGAGTTTCAGTTTCTCGCTGGAGTCCATCTACCCTCAGCTCTTAGAGACTGCTGACAGTTCCTTGCCACACAGGCTTCTCCAACGTGGCCATTTATTTCATGGAAGCTTGTTCCTTCAAAGCCAGCAACAGGGAGAGGGAGAGAGTGCTAACAAGCAGACTCTTCTGTAACATAACCACAGGCATGACGTCTCTTCACCTTTGCCGCATCCTATTGGCTAGAAGCAAGTCACAGCCAAGGGGAGGGGATTACACAAAGCTGCAGATATCAAGACACCAAGAGGCAGAAATCATGGGACACCTTAAAATCTGTCTGCCACACCTACTGTTTTAGTCACCAGAGGTACGGTAGTGAACATTAAGTCATGTCTTAGAGAAAGCAGCTGGAGAGACAGAGACAGAGAGAGAATCCATAGATTAAAGAATTAAAGGATATATATTACATTAAAAGACATATCTGTGAATCTTCATGAATCTCAATGTCTGGTCCTCATTTGGATTTTAATTTTATTTATAATTATTTTTTTTATTTTTATTATACTTTAAGTTCTGTGGTACATGTGCAGATCATGCAGGTTTGTTACATAGGTATACACATGCCATGGTGGTTTGCTGTATCCATCCCCCCTGTCATCTACATTAGATATTTCTCCTAATGTTATCCCCTCCCCAATCCCCCCCACCCCCTGCTATTCCTCCTCTAGTCCCCCACCTCCCTGTGTCCATGCGTTCTCATTGTTCAACATCCACTTATGAATGAGTGAGAATATGCTGTGTTTGGTTTTCAACATGTTCTTGTGTCAGTTTGCTGAGAATGATGGTTTCCACCTTCATCCATGTCCCTGCAAAGGACATGAACTCATCTTTTTTATGGCTGCATAGTATTCCATGGTGTATATGTGCCATATATTCTTTATCCAGCCTATCACTGATGGGCATTTGGATTGTTTCCAAGTCTTTGCTATTGTAAACAGTGCCACAATAAACATATGTGTATGTGTGTCTTTACAGTAGAATGATTTATAATCCTTTGGGTATATACCCAGTAATGGGATTGCTGGGTCAAATGGAATTTCTATTTCTAGATCCTTGAGGAATCGCCACATTGTCTTCCACAATGGTTGAACTAATTTACACTCCCACCAACAGTGTAAAAGCGTTCCTATTTCTCCACATCCTCTCCAGCATCTGTTATCTCCTGATTTTTTAATGATCGCTATTCTAACTGGCATGAGATGGTATCTCAACATGGTTTTGATTTGCATTTCTTTAATAACCAGTGATGATGAGCTTTTTTTCATATGTTTGTTGGCTGCATACATGTTTTCTTTTGAGAAGTGTCTGTTCATATTCTTCATCCACTTTTTGATGGGGTTGTTTTTTTCCTGTAAATTTGTTTAAATTCTTTGTAGATTCTGGTTATAAGCCCTTTGTCAGATGGGTAGATTGCAAAAATTTTTTCCCACTCTGTTGGTTGCCATTCACTCTAATGATAGTTTCTTTTGCTGTGCAGAAGCTCTTAAGTTTAATTAGATTCCATTTGTCTATTTGGGCTTTTGCTGCCATTGTTTTTGGTGTTTTACTCATGAAGTCCTTGCCCATGCCTGTGTCCTGAGCCTTGCCTAGGTTTTCTTCTAGGGTTTTTATGGTGTTAGGTCTTATGTTTAATTCTTTAATCTATCTGGAGTTAATTTTTGTATAAGGCATAAGGAAGGGATCCAGTTTCAGCTTTCTGCACATGGCTAGCCAGTTTTCCCAACACCATTTATTAAATAGGGAATCCTTTCCCCATTGCTTGCTTTTGTCAGGTTTGTCAAAGATCAGATGGTTGTAGATGTGTGGTGTTACTTCTGAGGACTCTGTTCTGTTCCACTGGTCTATATCTCTGTTTTGGTACCAGTACCATGCTGTTTTGATTACTGTAGTTTTGTAGTATAGTTTGAGGTCAGGGATGCCTCCAGCTTTGTTTTTTTGTTTGTTTGTTTTGTTTTGTTTTTGTTTTGCTTAGGATTGTCTTGGCTATGTGGGCTCTCTTTTGATTCCATATGAAGTTTAAGGTGGTTTTTTCCCAATTCTGTGAAGAAAGTCAATGGTAGCTTGATGGGGATAGCACTGAATCTATAAATTACTTTGGGCAGTATGGCCATTTTCATGATAGAGACAGGTTCTTGCTGTTTCCAAGCTGGAGTGCAGTGGCACAGTTGGAGTTCATTGCAGCTTCAAACTTCTGGGCTCAAGTGGTTCTCCTACCTCAGCCTCCTGAGTGTCTAGGACTGCAGGTGTGTCCACTGCACCTGACTTTTTTTTTCTTATTTTTGTAGAGATGCTATGTTGTCTAGACTAGTCTCAAACTCCTGTCCTCAAGTGATCCTCCTGCCTTGGCCTCCCAAAGTGGTGCGATTACAGGCATAAGCCACAACATCTGGCCTGGATCCTAATTGTTTTTAATGTAAAAATTCCTGTTATTTATGAAACAATTGGAAATTTCAATACTAATTGGATATATGATTGACATTAAAGACTTATTGTTAATTTTTAGAGTATGATCATTGTGATTCTGAATTTTTAATAGAGTCTTTATCGTTTAGAAATTCATACTGAAATATTAAAGAAAAATGATATATCCAGGCGAGTCAACTTTCTTCAAAAACACCATGAGAGTGGGAGAAGAAGGTGGAGCTGTGGATGAGGTAGAATTTCCAGGGGTTGATTGATGGTTGTGGGGCTGGGATGATGGGCATGTGGGAATTCCATCAAACTAGTCTATTAACTTTTATGGGTATTCAAGATTCTCCACAAGAAAACCTTTAAAGATGGGCACCTATTTGCCCTCATTTGTAATCAGAAATGCAAATGAAAATCACTGGAAACCATCACTTTGTATCTATCAAATTGCCAGAAATTTTTTCTTTTTTTGAGACAGAGTCTCGCCCTGTCACCCAGGCCAGAGTACAATGGTGCGATCTCAGTTCACTGCAACCTCCACCTCCTGGGTTCAATGATTCTCCCACCTCAGCCAGAATTTTTTTAAAATGGCAATGCTCATTGCACATGAGAGTGTGATAAACAGATGCTCTGATACCTGCTGGGTTGGGGTGGGGGAGGAATGAAAAACAAATTGGTCCAGTCTTGGGAAGCATTCTGGTCATATGTATCAACAATCTTTAAAATATTTATATCCTTTGCTCCAATAATTCCACTTCCAATAATTTACCCTAAAAAGTAACCCTCAAAATGGAAAATGTTTCTGCACAAGGATATTTGTCATAGGATGTATAGTAAAGAATCTACCTTACCCAAAAATCAGTCTGGCCTTTGTTCTCTGCTGCAGGAAGGTGAGCTTTGAGCCCTTGGGATGTCCTGCCTGATAAGAGTGGCTTTGTTTGCCCAGGGCCTTGGCCACAGGATGGTTTAACAGTGATTTATGATGGGGACATTGGGCCTTGCAGGATCCATTTTACCTCTGGAGGGGCTGGAGAGTAACGATCAGCTGCATGGGCAGTCATCTATGGAGCCCCACAAAAACTCAGGATGTCAAGACTGGGGTGAGCTTCCCTGGTTGGCAATATTCCCTGTGTATTGTTACACATCAATGCTGGGAAAATGGCACTGCCCACAACTCCATGGGTAAAGGACAACTGGAAACGCCATGCCTGCAACCTTCCTGAACTCTGCCAATTGCATCTCTTTCCTTGGCTGATTTTAACTTGTGCCCTTTAGCTATGATAACCCATAACTGTGAGTATAACAGCTATCAGTGAGTTCTGTGAGTTTTTCTAGTGAATTATCAAACCACAGGATGGTTTCTGGAACCCCCCTGGGCTTGCAATTGTTGTCACAAGTGAGAGTGGTCTTGTGCATTGTGCTCCTGCTAATCTCGAACAGAGTTATTTATAAAAGGAGAAGGGCTGAGGGCAGTGGTGCATGCCTGTAATACCAGCTACTCAGGAGGCTGAGGCAGGAGAATCGCTTGGATCCAGGAGGCGGAGGTTGCAGTGAGACTCTGTCTGGAAAAAAAAAAAGGCCCAGGAGCAACTGCCATGTTCAGTAAGAGAAGCACTGTGTGTTTCATGTATTCGTGCATGATACAGCCATTAAATACAGCACTTATAAAAAATATTATTAACATGAAAGCCTGGCATAGTGGCTCACGCCTGTAATCTCAGCATTTTGGGAGGCCGAGGAAGGAGGATTGCTTGAGTCCAAGAGTTCGAGACCAGCCTGGGCAACATGGTGAGACCCCGTTGTTAGAAAAAATACAAAAATTAGCTGGGTGTGGTGGTGCACGCCTATAGTCCCAGCTACTTGGGAGACTGAGGTGGGAGGATTGCTTGAGCCTGGGAGGTCGAGGCTGCAGTGAGATGTGTTTGCCCTACTGCACTCTATCCTGGGTGACAAAGTGAGACCCTGATGTGTGTATATATATATATATATATCCTCATATATATACTCATATATATATCCTCATATATATATGTATACTCATACATATATATATGAGGATGGCTAAGTAACATATCAAACAAAATGTGTAAGGCATAGTATGATTATATATTATCTATATACATGTAGAATTCAAAATACATGTAAAATAACATCCACAGAAATTATAACAAAATGCCAATGAGTAGCTGGCTGGGGGTATTATATATATTTATATTATGTATAATATAAATATTATATGACTTTGTTTTTGCATTTTCTACCTTCTGTATATTTTTCAAATGGTCTACAATATGCTAATATGTGTAGCTTACTTTGATAACCAGAAGAGTGTGTGTGTGTGTGTGTGTGTGTGTGTGTGTGTGTGTGTGTATGTGTGTGGTTTCTAATTTTAGCCAAACTAGGGGTGATTCCACAGCATAAAGAAAGATGGTTCATGACTAGGAACTTCTCATAATCTCAAATCTGACTCTGTCACTAAAAATGTCACCCAAAGGAAAGAAAGGAAGATGGAATGTAAGAAAATTGAGGCAGCTGCAGAAGGAACTCTGATGAGCACCACTAACAAGGAGAAAGGACAAACATAAAGTGTGGGAAGAAGAAACATAAGCCGAGGACCTACAGAGAAGGTCACATGAAGCCCTGAGCAGGGCGCCAGGCAGCGCTAGGAAAGAGAGGGTCCTGAGGAGAGATGGTGTGAGTCTATAATGAGGGCGTCAGCCTGGCAAACACTTTGAATCACTCCCTGGTCAGTACCAGCACTGAAGGCTTCAATCCTTGAGTGAGGCTAGAGGGTCTTAATTGATACCATGCCCAAAACACTTTCCTAAACACTTCCTCTATTCTCATGGGCTTCTGTTATTGGCAGAATGGAATGTGAGTAAAAACTTTAATAAATAAGCTGACTTTTGGTTAAAGAGTGTCAGAAGGCCAAAGCCAGCAATGAGTTGAGACTTGCAAAAAGAGCCCAGGACATCACAAATGGCTTCTGCTTTTTAAAGTTATGTTTAGGGCAAGTACAGAAAAAGATGACATAGGCCACTGTTTAGAAGCAGTAGTGATTATCAGAAAGAAGGCAGAAGCCCTCAACCCCTAATTTACTTGTCATGTCTGTCAAATAAAGTCTTTTACCATGAAATGGGTAATACAAACATTGATAAGAGGGAATTAAAGCTCCAAGTGGAGAGATTATAAAAAGTGCACCTGTTCTCTAGCCACGCTAATGAATTAAATTTGCTTACCTCGATGAATTGCTTTCCAGATGTTGATAGCCCTTACAAATGGGACTGGTAAATTGTCAGGGATCTTGAAGGCAACCAAGAGAACAGAAGATTCTAGAAGATGAGGGTTGGTGTTCTTAAACTACAGCCTAGACATAATGCATTGCATTTTACTAAGTAATTTTTACACAAATCCTTGTTTGTTTTTCCCAACAAACAAGGACAGTTGGGCCAAATGAGAGGATGAATGTGACCACAAGTGGTAAGACCCCACCCAAAGGCTTGCAGGGATGATCAGTGGAATGGATAAAATTATTACATCCACTTTACAGTTGGGGAAGCTGAGGCCCAAGTAGACTCACCGAAGGTCCCACTGAGGATTCATTCTGCAAATACAGGAGCTACTCATGAACCTCAAGCAAGAGTCTCAGATCCTAAATAACCTCTGAATACCTAGAAAACAAAATGGTGATCACCGTGATGCCACACGGGTTCCTTTACAACAGACACACAATATATCCAATTGACATCATCTCTGTCTTTGCCATATTAGACTCTTGGATATGGCACATCTGTATTTCAGCAAAGGGCTTCTTACTACCCTTCTGTGTCAGGCACAAGGCTAGGCTGTCCCTTAATGGATGGTTGATGTCGGGGTCCGACCCGCAGACCCTGACCCAGCAACAGATGAACAAATGCACTCAAACACAGATGTCCAGTGAAAGAGCGGCCTTAGGGGTCCATGGGCCACTCACAGCAGCCACAGCCCTGACTTGCTGGCCCTGCCAGCCTTTATTTAGCACACATTAAATGACAAAGGCTTTGAGTCAACACCCCTAGAGGGTAATGATTAAAGGCCAGGTTCTGAGGCTTAAAGTAAACACCATTTGTGGGTAATAAACCTGGTCACCCTCCCCTTAAGAAAGCCATCCAGCCCACGAATGATTAAAGATTAGTTTTTGGACCACATGAGTAAACAAGTTACTTAGATAAACTCTACATTCCTCTGTTATTTGCTTTTCTGCTATTAACTCAAGGTAAAGAGGATTAGGCTGCCTTCAGCCAAAACTTCTACTGAAACTATGCAAATCTCCCAGCCTTCCAAGAAGGTTTGTGACTATATTCCATAATTTTGCAATTTCTCCAAACATCTTGACTAAACCTCCACTGGTTGAGGCATGACATGCTGACCAGGAAACCCAGAAAGCTGTGTCAGTGGGACTAACATGAGTCAAGGCAGGCCAGCCTCAGAGCCTGGTTACTATTGAAATCTGAACTTCATTTTATATTGAGAGCTATATTGCTATGGGCAATAGACTATCACTCTCCAACATTAAAGGGAAACTGGACTTTCCTGGAGAAATGCTGGAGAACTCATGAAGCTGATGGGAAGGTGGAGGGACCAGGCAAGGGATGCCAGAACTGTCTTGTCAGGGCACATTCACTGGAATACACAAATCAGAGTGTCATCTCAGGGCAGGGGGTTCTGTCCTTCTACCGCCTAATCAAGATGGAAAGTTCAGGACAGTGAGTCCCACTGTGTAGCTTTAGAAATTATGCCCATCTGTCCAGCTTGGAGAAAGGAGAGAACGAGATACCACCAAAACCTCATGACATGAGAGTGGAGGAGGGCAGATTCTCCAAAAAAAATCAGGGTTATTGCTGGAAATAAGGTGAGTGAGCCACCTTATTGATGCTTATGCAGGGCCCATAGAAGGCAGCTTCTTGGGAGGACCTCTGTTTCCAGGGCCGTGTTAACATGTGGAGGGACTACTGCGAAAAACACCAGAAAATAGATTTTGGTAAATTGCAAGAAAACACTTTCTAACAGTTGAGCTTTCTGACAAATAGATGAGCAATTACAGTAGCCAGCAGTGATGTTCAGACAGTCACTGGGTTTACCAGGAAAGTTGTAGTGAACTCATATGTCAGATGGGGAATGGGGCTGGACCACAGAGTTAAGTCCCTGTCAATTCTCAATTTCTGATTCTATCACGAAACAGTGAATGCATGGCCTGACTGCAAGCCCAGCATCTAACCTATTAGGGAATATCAATCCTTTACAAAACTTGGAAATTAAAGTTCACTCACGCCACTCCTAAGCTGCCATATTTCATAGTCAGCCAAGTTCCTGACACAGGAGTTCAAAGAAATTGAAGTCTTGCTTTTCTTGATGCCCATGGAGAGTTCACAGTCACCTGGCTGTGGGCTGCAGCTCTGTGGATGGAAAGCATGTCTGAGTCAGTGCCTCTGTCAGGAGACGGATGGAAGCGGCCACATGACCCCTGGTCCCACATCCATTCCACCAAATGGAGAGACATGACAAGCATTTTATTTTCAGGACAGAGCGTCATTGATTATTCCCTGTTAATGCTTCCCTGTCGATGGTGGGCATGGACTAGAGGGAAATGGAAGGATGTGATATCCGGGCCCCCCAAAGGGAAAATCAATGTGATACGGTTTGATATTTCATCCTAGGATAACCTCTTTCTCTGAGCTCCAACCCACAGGCCACTGTTTCTCTCTCCACCAACTCCACCAGACATTGTCACATCCTTTTACATTCACCAAAGGACAGGCAGGGAGGCGACAGACGAGAAGGAATGGGCACCAAAAATGATTCAACTCTGCTCGTTTCCTTTTAGGAATGTATAGCAACAAAACAGTCTACAGGCTGTGCTGAGATTTCCTCAGCAGTTTCAGATCAGAGTGGAAGAGCCTACTAAGTCAGCTGAAGAAACCCTTGTCTGACTTATTACAGATGCAACCCACAGAATGCTAATCTCAAAGGATGACCTTGGAAAACCGACAACCTAGAAACTGCCTGCCCCTGGCACAATGTGGAAAGTTACAAGTTCAGAGCAAGAGGCAAAGACTTGTAATGCAGGGAGGTGAGAGGGAGAAAGCAACCTCTTTCTTTGTGTATACACACCACACACACACACACACGCACGCACACACGTGCACACACACACACATCAAACACCAACAGTGTTTCTATTCCCCCCCTTTGTTAAAAACAAAACTCTTATGAATCTTGTATGTAACAGAAGGGGGAATTTCTGTTCCTTCTGGGGTTTCAGGGTGAAGAATAAATAACAGCACTTTATTATCTTTTGAATGGGGGATGCAAAACAATAATATTCAGATACCTAAAGCTATGCTCACCCTTTGGTTCCAGACAAGCCTTCTTGTTAGCATTTAACCTCATCAGTGCTGTAGCCACACAGATCCAGAAACTGTCTTAGTTTATTTTGTCCTACTTAGTTTATTTTGCAGTGTTGCTTCTGAAAAGCTCCAGGTTGTCCACTGCTATTTCCCTTTCACATAGGAGTTGCTCTGGGAGAAGTGAGTAGATGGTTTTCCCTGCTTTCCTTGCTCCCTGGGGCCAGGAATCATGGTCTGAGCCCTCTGCCTGGGAGAGGCTGGACCAGGTGACCTGCAATGGGCTTTTCCAACTCTCAGACTCTACCTAGGGTTCCTGTGGTACAGACTCAAGGGGCTGAGCCAAGGAGTCTGTTTTCTGCCTATTGGGGGAATTGGGTAATTCATGTTTTACATACCTCTGCAGTGTGGATATCAATTCTGCTAGAGTTCTTGTAAGCAGTACTTTATCCAATGCATTCTTAAATGTACAGGATTATATCTGTGTTACTCACAGGAGCTACTGTTTAATATCTTAAACTAAAAGCATGTGTCTTCACAGGAACATGATTCATTTCGTGTTATGCAATTCACAAATAACCTGCAAGGATGCTGCCACTGCAGCTGTGGGTTGCAAACACCCTACACAGTGTTGCTGCACATCCCTGGATTCCTCTCTCCACAGGGAATCAACTTCACACTTTGGGTTCTACCCCCTCGGCTGGTCACAGTCATTCCTGCCTGAGTCCCTCTCCCCCCTGGAGTCTGGCAGTCCATTGGTCTCATGTCCCTACAGCCTGGGGTCTTTCCTCCACTCCAAACTGGCCAGGTCAGGGGCTCAGGCCTTTTGAGGTTAGGAGAAGAGAGAGAAACAAACACTGGCAGCCATCTAGTCCCACACCAGTGATATCGTGCAGGAGGGTGAATGTCCTAATTGGAACAGATGCTGGCCAGAAGACTCAGAGTCAGAACCCCAGTGTGTCTGTTGCTGTGGAAGTTTCCTTTCAAATAACGTGGAGAATACCCATTGCCTGACAGCCTATTCGAAAAGAAAATGCCGAGTCCTCAAGTATCCCCAATCTGCAGGAGGGATGGAGCTCTCAGACAGTCCAGGAGGGAGGGACTCTGCACAATACTTCCTGCTGAGGCCCTGGGCTTGAAGGGGAGCTGGGATGGCACATACCCTGCCCTCAGCTCTCAGACATCCCCTCACACTCAAAGACACTTATCCATGCTCACGTACATTTTTGGGCTTTCATTTGCCTTGTTTTATTGAATACAATACACTTCAAGGAAAATGCACAATCCTAAGTGTACAGCTCCATGTACACTCTCTTTTACAAAGAGAACTGTCTTCGTTTATTTTGTGTTGCTATACCAGAACACCTGAGACTGGGTCATTTGGAAAGAGAGAGATTTACTTTTCATAGTTCTAGAGACTGGGAAGTCCAAGGTCAAGGCACCAGAACCTGATGAGAGGCTTCCTGCTGCATCCCCCACACAAGGGAAGTTGGAAGGGGGTGAACCCATGCCTACAAGCCCTTTTCATCATTAATTCATTCACGAGCCTTCATGACCTAAACATCTCCAATTAGGCCCTACCTCCCAACACCGTGGCATTGGGGATTAAGTTTCCAACACACAAATTTTGGAGGGACACATTCAGGATATAGCAAGAACACACCCTCTAAACAAAGACATAGAACATGACCGTAATTTCCAGAGGCCCTTTTCTCCCCTCCAGTTACTACTCACACCTACAGCAAGCACAATCCTGATTTGTAACAGCAAAGTTCAGTTTTGCTTCTTCTCAACCCTAAATAAATGGAATCATACAATGCATTCTCATCTTTGACTACTTTTGCTCAACACTGTAATTCTGAGATTCATACGCATTGCTGCATACAGTTTGTCAATCCTCATTTCTGCATAGTGTTCTGTTGCATGAATACACCACAACTTATGAATTCATTACCCTGTTGATGGGTATTGGTATCATTTCCAGTGTTCACTGTTACATGCAGTACTTCTATGTACATACATTTTGATGCACATATGTATGTATATGTATTCTATGGGGTTTGGACTTTAGAGTAGAATTTCTGGTAGATTGGGTTTGCATATGTTCAGCTTTAATGAACATTGTCAAATAACTTTCCAAAATGGTTGTAGGAATTTACTCCCTGGCAGTAGTTTATGAGAGTGTTCGTTGCTCCATATCCTTACTTAATAGTTGGTGTTATGTTTTTAATCTTAGACCTTCTGTTGAGTGTGTACTAATATCGCACTGGGTTTTAATTTGCATTTCATGTGTGACTAATGATGTGTAAGCACCTTTTGATGTGTCTGTCGGCCATTCGGATATTCTCTTTTGTGATTTTTTTTCTTCAAGTCATTTGCCCATAATTTCTGTTTGCCCGTAATTTCTGATCATCTGTTTGTTTTAATTGATTTGAAGTAGTTTTAAAAATAGATTCTGAATGCAAGTCCTTTGTCAAATATTTGTGTTGCAGGAATAATCTCCTATCTTATGGCTTGCTTTTTTACTAATGGAGTCTTTTGATAAACAGAACGTTTTAATTTTAATATAATCCAATAACTATAGTAATAGCTTTCTTTCTCTTTCTAAGTAATGCTTTTGGTAATTTTTAAAAAATGTTTACCTACTTCAACTTAATGAGGACACTTTCCTCTTTTTTTTTTTTTACCATAATCTTTACTTTTTTACACTTTCATCTTTATTATGCAATCTATATAGACTCGGTTTTTTCAAGTTGTGAAAATAGGGATCAAGGTTTATATTACATGTGAATATCCAACTGAGTCAGCACCATATATTGAAAAGGTCATCCATTCCTTGCCGCACTACTTCATTACCTTTGTCCTTAGTCAAGTGACTGTGTGTGTGTATCAGCTTCTAGACTCTGTTCTGTTTCACTGTTTTGTTTATCCTTCCACAGTATAACATGGTATTAATTACTGTAACTTTATAAGAAGTCTTGATAGCTGGCAGTGTGTCTTCCAGCTTTGTTCCTTAAACATTCTGTTCTCTATTCTTGGTCTTTAATGTTTCCATATGTTTCAGAATCAGCTTAATTTCCCCCAAGAAGTCTGGTGTGCTTTTGACTGGAATTGCATTAACTCTGTAGACCACTTTGAAAATACCTGATATCTTTACAATATCAAGGCTTTCAATTCATGAACACAGCAGATCTCTCCATTTATTTAGACCTTCTTTATTTTTTCTCTGTAATGCTTTCCACATATTTTTTTCTCATCTTTCATTAGATTTATTCTCAGATATTTTGTCTTTGAAGCTACTGCAAATATTTTTAAATTTCATTTTTGAACTGTTTATTGCAGACATACATAGAAATATCATTGATTTTTGTATAGTAACCTTGAATCGAGTAGCCTTGCTAAATTTACTTATTTCTCATACATTTAATTGACCTTAGATTATTTTGGATGTTCTACATAAACAATCATATGCTCTGCAGTCTGTAACTTTTTTCCTTGCCTTATTGCAATGGTTAAGATCTCTAGTACAATGTTTAATAGAAATAGTATTAGGAAATATTCCTAATCTCACAGAGAAAGCTTTTAATATTTTAGTATTAACTATGATATTTTCTGTAAGATTTTTACTGATCTTTACACATTTAAAGAAGTTTCCTTCTATTCCTAGTGTGTTGACTGTTTATTATGAATAAGTATTTGATTTTATCAAATGCTTTTTCTGCATCATTCTATTGAGATATTTTTCTGCCTTATGATGCTAATTTAGTGAAATACACTAATATTTAAAAAAAACATAATTCATATATCTTAAAATGCATCATTTTGAAGAGCGCAATTCAGTGGTTTTTAGTATATTCACAAAGTTGTACAATAATTACCATATATAACTCTAGAACATTTTCATCACTCCAGAAAGAAACCCTATACCTACTAGCAGTCCTTCCCCATTCCCCCTTTCCCCTGCTCTACTGTCTGTCTACAATATCTGTTTCTATGGATTTGCCTATTCTGAACATTTCATGTAAGTGGAATACGGACTTTTGTGTCTGGCGTTTTTCACTTAGCACAATATCATCAAAGTTAATCCACGTTGCAGCATGAATCAGTACTTCAATCCTTTTATTGTACAGATATACCACATTTTGTTTACCATTCATCAGCTGATACTTAGGTGGTTTTCATTTGTAGTCTATTGTAAATAAGGCTATAATGAACATCTGTGTACGAGTTTTTGTGGGTACATAAGTTTTATCTCTCTTGGGTATATATCTAGGAGTGGGTATAAAGTGGCATCTTATAATTTTAGTATTTCTTCCATGACTAATGATGTTGAGCATCTTTTCATGTGCTTGTTGGCCACGCATACATCTTCATTGGAAAAATGCTTACTCGAGTCTTTTTGCCCATTTTTAAATTGGGTGGCTTACCTTTTGGTGGTTGAGTCATAAGAGTTATTTATATATTCTGGATATCAGACCCTTATCAGATGTATGATTTGCGAATATTTTCTCCCATTCTGTGGTCATTGTTTCATTTTCTTGACAGTTTTTTTGAAGCATAAAATTTAAAATTTTAATCAATTCTTATTTGCCTATTTTTTCTTCAGTTGCTTGTGTTTGTGGTGTCATATGTAATAAACCATTACCTCATCCAAGGTCATGAAGATTTATGCATTTGTTTTATTCTAAATGTTTTCTAGTTTTAGCCCTTAAAAGTAGGTCTTTGATCTGTTTTGAGTTAATTTTGCATATTGTATAAGGAAGGATCCCACTTCATTGTTCTGCATGTGGATATCCAGCTATCCCAGCTAGTTTGTTGAAAATAAATCCAGTTGAATGGGTTGACAACACTGATTTTGTGATGTTAAGCCAAAATCTTGCATTCCTAAAGTAAATAATCAACTGAACTTTACTTTCTAATCAACTGAACTAATACTTTCTTTAAGATATTTATAAGTATGTTCATTAGATATAGTGGCCTATAATTTTCCTTTCTTGTAATGAACCTGCCACCCTTTGGTATTAAAATTATGGTAGACTCAAAGTGAATTGTGAATTATTTTTCTTTTTCTATTATTTCAAACAGTTTGTATAAGACTAGTGTCAATTCTTTAAATGTTTAAAAGTATTTGCTGGTGAAGAAATCTGGACTAGGGATTTGTTTATGGGAAAGTTATAGTTACAGATTCAACTTTTTTTTTTTTTTTTTTTTTTAGACACAGTCTCACTCTGTTGCCCAGGCTGGAGTCGCCTCACTGCAATCTTCACCTCCCGGGTTCAAGCAATTCTTGCGCCTCAGCCTCCTAAGCAGCTGGGATTACAGGTGCCTGCCACCACGCCCGGCTAATTTTTGAATTTTAGTAGAGATGGGGTTTCACCATGTTGGCCAGGCTGGTCTTGAACTCCTGATCTCAAGTGATACACCCACTTCAGCCTCCCAAAGTGACGGGGTTATAGGCGTGACCCACTGCTCCCAGCCCAGATTCAACTTCTTAAACAGATATAAACCATTCAAATTTTCTATTTATTCTTTTGGGTTTTTTGTTATTCTTGTTGTTACAGGGTCTCACTCCAGTTGCCCAGGCTGGAGTGCAGCGGTGCCATCTCAGCTCATTGCAACCTTGACATCCCGGGCTCAGGTGATTGTCCCACCTCAGCCTCCTGAGTAGCTGGGATTACAGGTGCCTGCCACCACGCCCAGCTAACTTTTTGTATTTTTAGTAGAGACAGGGTTTCACATGTTGGCCAGGCTGCTCTTGAACTCCTGGACTCAAGTGATCCACTCATCTTGGCCTCCCAAAGTGCTGGGATTACAGGTGTGGGCCACCATACCCAGCCTTCTATTTACTCTTGAGTTGGTAAATTGTATTTTCCTAGAAATTCCATTTCATGGGGATTTTCTGATTTACTGACATAAAGTTCTTCATATTATATTCTTATATTGGTAATTTGTGCCTTTTATCTATTTTTAAAATAGATTTTAGAGTGGTTTTAGGTTCACAGCTAAATTAAGCAGAAGGGACAGAGTTCCCATATACCTCCTTCCCCCACACAAGCACAACTTTCCTCGCCAGAGTGATACATTTGTTACAATCAGTACATTGTCATAACACAGTGACACATCTTTATCACCCAAAGTCCATAGTTGATACACTAACGTTCACTAGTGGTGTTGTACATTCTATGGGTTTTAATAAATGTATAATGGCATTTATCCATCTTTTTAGTAACATATAGAGTATTTTCATTGCCCTAAAAATCTTCTGTGCTCTACCTATTCATCTCTCCTTCCCCTCTAACCCCTGGCAACAATTCATCTTTTCACTGCCCCCATAATTTTGTGTTTTCATATAGATGAAATCATACTGTATGTAGTTTTTTTTAAATTGGCTTCTTTCACTTAGCATTATGCATTTAAATTTCCTCTGTCTTTTGATGGCTTGATAGATCATTTCTTTTTAGAGTTAAATAATATTCCATTGTCTGTTTGTACTAGTTTGTTTATCCATTTACCTGCTGAAAGACATCTTGGGCAATTACAAATAAATCTGCTATAAACATCTGTGTGCAATCATTCTGAGGACATAACGTTTTTAGCTCACTTGGATAAATACCAGGAAGCAGTGTTGCTAGATTATATGGTAAGCGTATGCTTAGTTTTGCAAGAAACTGCCATAGCTCTACCATTTTTCATACCCATTAGCTAATTCCCATTAGCGTTCCTGTTGCTCCACATGCTCACCAGCATTTGGTGTGGTCAGTGTTTTGGAAAATCACCATTGTAATAGGTATGTCATGGTATTGCATTATTATTTTACTGCAGTTCCCTAATGATATATGATGAGCATCTTTTCATATGCTTATTTTCCATCTGTATATCTTCTTTGGTGAGGTGTCGAGAGCTTTGGTCTACTTTTTAATTGATTTTTTTTTTTCTTATTGCTGAGCTGTAAGAGTTCTTTTTACAGTTTAGGTAACAGTCCTTTATCAGATGTGTCTTTTGTAAACATTTTATCCCAGTCTGGGGCTTATGTTCTCATTTTTTTAACTTTCTTTTTTTCTAAATCAGTCTTGCTAGGGGTTTATCAATATTATTAATCTTTTCAAAGAACCAGTCTCTGGATTTGTTGCTATCCATTTTCTACTTTTTTGAGATGTATACTTAGACTGGTTTTTAGCCTTTTTATTAAAGTTTTGATGTCATTTAAAAATTGCCATATAGTTCAAAATACTGTCAAAATCGACTGCAATTAGTTTTGAACTATCAGTTATTTAGAAGTATAATGCTTAATTTCTAAATATTTCAGACTTTCCTGGGGTTTTTAAAAACTGGTTTTTAGAGTAATTTCACTTTGGTCAGAGAACATATTTTAGATGATTTACCCTTTGGAATTCATTGAGACTTCCTTTAAGGACCAGCATATGATAAAATTTGGTAAAAATTCAATGGGTACTTGGAAAGAATACCTCTTCTGACACTGCTGGTTATAGTATTCCGCAGATATCAGTTAGATTAAGTTTATTATTCATTTTGTTGTACTCGTCCATATTACTGACTGCTTGTACTATCAGGTACTTCAAGGTCTATAATTTTGTTTTATATATTTTGAAGCTGTATTATTAGGTACATTAAAATACAAATTATATCTTCCTAGTAGATTTATCCTTTTATCTCTATGAAATGTTCCTCTGTGTCCTTAATAACGCTTCTTGATTTACATCTCTCTCAACTGATATTTGTATAGCTCTATTAACCTTTTTTTGGTTGGTGTGTTTTTTGTCATCCTTTACTTTCAATCTTTATCTTAACACTCAAAATATGCCTCTTGAAAGCCAGATGTAGTTAGGTTTTTAAAATATTTACCTATGTGGTAGGTAGCCTCTTCGAGATGACCTCAAATGACCAACTGCCCGGTATTAAAGCCTCGTATAATTCCCTTCCTTGTGTGAGGACTGAACCTGACTAACCTCTAGTGAATTCTAATAGTCTTGCTCATGTGAAAGTTGTCAGATTCAAAATGGAGTCACTTGTGTCAAACCCTGACAAAATGGAGCCAGGGAAGGCTATGAAAGGAGGGCTTTCACGCACAATTTACCTGATAACAGAAACAAATCGAAGCTTACCACTTAAATCACACAAGGACAGCAGGACAGCTGATCACTTTCTAAGAATACTTGGCCTGACACACTGACTCATATGCAAGGCCAATTGAACAAAACATATTAAGATTACAAATTTTACCCAACAACTGCCGTCACTCACAAATCAGAGCTTGTCAGCTCCCAAAAGACACTATCCCCACCAATGATTTTCTTTCAAAACAACTTGTATAACCTCCTGTTTCCCCAGTAAAACCCTAACCTTTTCCTTTTCTCTGGACATACTGGAGGACACTGTGGTCTGTATGTATGACCAGGATTGCAATCCCATGTCTTGTGTATTACTCCCAAAAAAAAACCTTTTAACTTACAGATTAATCTTTCTCTATATTTTTATGTTGACACACATTATTTCACATGTATAGAAACAATTGTATCTGTAGGACAAATTCCTAGGATTGCTGGCTTCAAAAATGTAATGTATCACTGTAATTTTGATAAGATACTGCCACTCCTTTATAGTTTGCACTAGTTTATACAATGTATGAGAGTGTCTATTTAACTACACACTTGCCATTGCCATTACAGTGTATTAACAAACTTTATTATTTTTGATAGGTGAAAAAGTTCTATTATTAACATTTTCGTATGCTTCAAAGTCATTTGTATTTTCTCTTCTATTAAATGTCTCTGTTAAATCTTCTTTGCCCATTTTTGTACTGGATTGCTAATCTGGTTTTATTATTATTATTATTGACAGGAACTCTTTCTATTTTAGATGAATTAAGCCCTCATCTTGGCAGAGTTACACATTTCTTGTCCAAGTCCTCATTTGCATTTGCTTATGGTGCTACTGTCATGATGAAATTTTTTTTTTTATCTCTGGGAAGTCTAATCTAGCAATCTTTCCTTTTATGGCTTCTGGGTTTTGTGGCATACTTAGAAAGGTCTTCCCCACTCGTAGGTTATAAAATAACTTTCCTTTTCTTTTCTAGTACTTTTAGAAAAAGTATTGTTTTCAGGCCAATATCCATGATGAACATAGATGCAAAAATCTTCAATAAAATACTGGCAAACCGATTGCAACAGCACATCAAAAAGCTAATCCACCATAATCAAGTAGGCTTCATCCCAGGGATGCAAGGCTGGTTCAACATACGCAAGTCTATAAACGTAATTCACCACATAAACAGAACCAAAGACAAAAACCACATGATTATCTCAATTGATGCAGAGAAGGCCTTTGACAAAATTCAACAGCCCTTTATGCTAAAAACTCTCAATAAACTAGGTATCGATGGAACATATCTCAAAATAATAAAAGCTATTTACTACAAACCCACAGCCAATATCATACTGAATGGGCAAAAACTGTAAGCATTCCCTTTGAAATCTGGCACTAGACAAGGATGCCCTCTCTCACCACTCCTATTCAATATAGTATTGGAAGTTTTAGCCACAGCAATCAGGCAAGAAAAAGAAATAAAGTGTATTCAGTGAGGAAAGGAGGAAGTCAAATTGTCTCTATTTGCAGATGACATGATTGTATATTTGGAAGACCCCATCATCTCAGACCAAAATCTCCTAAAACTGATAAGCAACTTCAGCAAAGTCTCAGGATACAAAATCAATGTGCAGAAATCACAAGCATTCCTATACACCAATAAAAGACTAAGAGAGAGCCGAATCAAGAACAAACTGCCATTCACAATTGCTACAAAGAGAATAAAATACATAGGAATACAACTAACAAAGAATGTAAAGGACCTCTTCAGGGAGAACTACAAACCACTGCTCAATGAAATAAGAGAGGACACAAACAGACGGAGAAACATTCCACGTTCATGGTTAGGAAGAATCAGTATGATGAAAATGGCCATACTGCCCAAAGGAATTTACAGATTCAACGCTATCCCCATCAAGCTACCAATGACCTTCTTCACAGTACTGGAAAAATCCACCTTAAACTTCAAAAGAGAGCCTGCATAGTCAAGTCAATTCTAAGCAAAAAGAACAAAGCTGGAGGCACCACACTACCTGATTTCAAACTATACTACAAGGCTACAGTAATCAAAACAGCATAGTTACTGCTACCAAAACAGACATATAGACCAATGGAACAGAACAGAGGCCTCGGAGGCAATGCCACACATCTACAATCATCTGATCTTTGACAAACCTCACAAAAACAAGCAATGGGGAAAGGATTTCCTGTTTAATAAATGATGTTGGGAAAACTGGCTAGCCATGTGCAGAAAGCAGAAACTGGATCCCTTCCTGACATCTTACACTAAAATTAACTCCAGATGGATTAAAGACTTAAACATAAGACTTAATACCATAAAAACCCTAGAAGAAAATCTAGGCAAAACCATTCAGGACATAGGCATAGGCAAGGACTTCATGACTAAAACACCAAAAGCATTGGCAACAAAAGCCAAAATAGACAAATGGGACCTACTCAAACTCCAGAGCTTCTGCACAGCAAAAGAAACAGTCATTAGAGTGAATCCGCAACCAACAGAATGGGAAAAAATTTTTGCAATCTACCCATCTGACAAAGGGCTAATATCCAGAATCTACAAAGAACTAAAACAGATTTACAAGAAAAAACAAGCCCATTCAAAAGTGGGCCAAGGTTATGAATAGACACTTTACAAAAGAAGACATATATGAAGCCAACAAACATATGAAAAAATGCTCATCTTCACTGGTCATTAGAGAAATGCAAATCAAAACTACATTGAGATACCATCTCACGCCAGTTAGAATGGCGATCATTAAAAAATCTGGAGACAACAGATGCTGGAGAGGCTGTGGAGAAATAGGAACACTTTTACACTGTTGGTGGGAGTGCAAATTAGTTCAACCATTGTGGAAGACAGTGTGGTGATTCCTCAAGGACCTAGAAATAGAAATTGCATTTGACCCAGCAATCCCATTACTGGGTATACATCCAAAGGATTATAAATCATTCTATAATAAGGACACACGCACAGAATGTTCACTGCAGCACTGTTTACAATAGCAAAGACTTGGAACCAACCCAAATGCCCATCGATGACAGACTGGACAGGGAAAATGTGGCACATACACACCATGGAATACTATGCAGCCATCAAAAACGATGACTTTGTGTCCTTTGTAGGGACATGGATGAACCTGGAAACCATCATTCTCAGCAAACTGACACAAGAATAGAAAATCAAACGCCACATGTTCTCACTCATAGGCGGGTGCTGAACAATGAGAACACATGGACACAGGGATGGGAGCATCACACACTGGGGTCTGTGGGGGGGGGGAACTAGGGGAGAGACAGTGGGGGGGTGGGGAGTTGGGGAGGGATAACATGGGGAGAAATGCCAGATATAGGTGATGGGGAGGAAGGCAGCAAACCACACTGCCATGTGTGTACCTATGCAACAATATTGCATGTTCTTCACATGTACCCCAAAACCTAAAACGCAATAAAATACATATTAAAAAAAGAAAAAGAAAAAGTATTGTTTTTTATGTTTAAATCTTTAGACTGTCTGTCATTTGTCTTGGTATAAGAGGTAAAGTATAGATCCAACTTAATTTTTTTTCTCCAGAGCTCTACCCAATAGTTCCCACCCTATTTGCTGATTGCATGAATTTCTAATCTTTTTTCCACTGATTGAAAAGCCACCTTTATCATATTCTCAATTCTCACAAGTATTTAGATCTATTTCTGAACTGCTCTGTTCCACTCATCTGTGTGACTACTCACAAATTATTACCACACTGTTTTAATTGCAGTTGTGTAAATTTTGATATCTAGTAGTCTCCATCACTATTGTTTTTTTAATATAAATTTTAGAATAAGTTTATGTAAATTTTTTTCAATTCTAATGGTATTTTTACTGAAGATCACATTAGATTTTTGAGAAGTGATATTTTTATGATGCTGCATATTTCTTTTCTTTTGAGACAGAGTCTTGCTCTGTTGCCCAGGCTAGAGTGCAGTGGCGCCATCTCAGCTCACTGCAACCTCCGCCTCCCACGTTCAAGCGATTCTCCTGCCTTAACCTCCTGAGTAGCTGGGCTACAAGGCGCATGCCACCACGCTCGCTAATTTTTTGTATTTTTAGTAGAGACGGGGTTTCACTGTGTCAGCAAGGATGGTCTTGATCTCCTGACCTTGGGATCCACCCACCTTGGCCTCCCAAAGTGCTGGAACTACAGGCGTAAGCCACCGCACCAGGCCTGATGCTGCGTAAGTCTGTGCAAGAACGTGATGTTATCTTCCTATTTGTGTGGGTCTTGTTTTATCTCTCATTAGCATTTTAACATTTCCTACAAATAATATTTGTGTTTATTCCTAAGTATGTTATCATTTATGTTTTGTGCTGTTATTATAAAATGGGTCTTTTCTTCCCTTATAGCTTGAAATTAGACATTTTATATATAAAAGTTATTGATTTCTGAAAATTAACTTATTAAATTCTTATTTTGTAAGGTCTGGTTAGTATTCTTTAGTTCCTAAGTAAAAAACTCAGTATCATCTGAAAATTGTAATTTTCGCATCTCGTTTCTGTATCTTTAATTTCTTTCACTTGTCTAATTGTTTCACCTAAGTCCTACAGAACGTTTTTAAATAATAGGGATAATTAGTGGACATCTTTTTCTTGTTCCTGACTTCAATGAAATTGCTTCTGGTATTCTCAATTAAGCACAATGCAGGCTTTGGATTGAGATAAATATATTTATCATAATAAGGAAACACCCCAGCTATTCCTAATATTAAATGATCCTTGCATTCCTGAAATAGGCCTCATTTAGTCAAGGTAAATTACTCTTTCATCTAGACCCAGCCTGACTGGGTTCAAATCCTGGCACCATTATTTCTCAGGTTTTTGTGTTCAGACATAATACTTCACAACTTTATGACTCATCTTCCTTGTCTCTTAAATGGGGATGATAAGAATATCTACTCATTTGGTTGTTGTGAAAATCAACTGACTATATGGAAAGTTGAGCATCTTTTCATATGTTTGAGAAACATCTGCATTTTCTCCGTAAACTGTCTGCTCATATCTCTTCCACACTGGTCTACAGGAAATTCCCTTTTTTTTATGTTATTTATAAATTAGGAATATTAGCCCTTAATCTGTGATGTAAGTTGCAACCATGTTTCTGGGTTATCACTTGTATTTTAGTTTGCTTACTGTACATACGCATGCAAGATTTTTTTAAAACAAGTCAAATATATCTCTTATTGCATCTAAATTTTTAATAGTATTTAGTGTGGAAGAGTACATTATTGGTCCCAAAACTTTTCCATTCCCTATATCCCCACCCTTTGCCATGTGGATTTACATTACCTTCTACCAAAGGAGTGGAGTATATTTTCATACCGGTCCAAGAAGATGAGAGACACTAAGAGCAGAGGTCGCCCCACTGAGTTCAGTAGCATTATTATGCAATAGCTAACCCAGGTTACAAAGCAAGGGTCCACGGTCTTTTTTACATAAGAGTTCAGATAGTAAATATTTTAAGAGTTTGCAACCACATAAAGTCTCTGTTCCATGGTCTCCTCTTTTTTATTGAACAACTTAAAGGTGGAAAAAGCAACAAAACAAAACACCATTCTTAGCTTGCAGCAGCCCAAAACAGGCCGTGGGTCAGTCAGATTTGGGCTACAGGCCATGTGGCTTGCTGACCCGTCACAGAGGAATTTATTTTTTTTCCTAGTACTTCCATAGTTTAAATTGTACAATTAAATCTCTCATCAATTTGAAAATTATCCTGACATTGTGTGAGAAACAGATCCATTTTTTCCTGTACAGCTATATACTTATATGTAGCTATATAACTATATCCAGTTATCTCAACACTATTCATTTTTATAATCCATCTTTTCCCCTACTGACTTAGGGCACCACCTTTATTGTATCCTGAATTTTCATATGCAATTGGGCCTGTTTCTGAATTTTCTATGTTGTTCCATTGATCTATGCCATGCACCTATACCACACTTTCAGAGCTGAGGTTTTATGTTTTAATATGTAGTAGGAGCAGCCCTCCTCCTACCAAGTGCTCTCTTTCAGGGTTTCCTTGGGCTGGTCTTGTTCATTTGTTCTTCCAAATGAACTTTACAATCAAAGTGTCAAGCTTCAGGAAAAAAACTGATGGCATTTTGGGGATCACATAAAATCTTTGCGCAAAGAGTACCCAGTCACAGATTTTAAACTACTTACTAGATTTGTTTAATGTTACAGGACTAATCAAACTTTCTATTTCTCCTGATTGGGTTTTGATACATTCTTTTCTCTAGGAATTTTGCCTAAACTTTCAAATTTATTGGGTAAAGTTGTTCATATTCATAACTTTTATCTGTGAGAGTTGATACCTGGATTGAAGGTTCATTCCTCCCGAGAGAATCTGCGGTTGCTTCTAGTAGTTATCTGGGGTTACAATTGACTTGGGTCTACTGTAAATTAAATTTCCTCATGTAGTATTTTGCACCATACAAGTAGTATAAATCTGAGCCACAAACCTCTATAAGGGACAACTTGTTGAACATTTTTAGGTTGGTGGGAGAGGAACACCTTTTCCTCCACCCAGGGCCAAGGTCGAGAGAGGCAAGTTTCCTTGCTGTTATTTCTGCTTGATGTCTTATTTACCTTTACACAGTAAGGGTAGCACTTAGAGGGTGGCCACTTTGTGGGAGATCTCAGATTAAACTTCCTGCCTTGAGCAGGCCCTGCTCTACCTCCTGCACTCATCTCAGTCAGCACAACAGAGGCTCAGGGTAATCAGGGCTTAGTAGGTATCTTCGAGGTAAAAGATGGGTTTTGTCTTACTTGCTTTCCCAGGTTTAAGCTTTCATGTCATTTTCTACTTCTACAGATTTTTTTCATATCTTGTCATTCTTCTGGGCATTTAGAAAGAATTTTTTTTTTTAATTCTAGAGGAGCAATAATAAAACTAACTCCAAAAGTAAAAGAATCTGTAAGGATGCTCAGTACCTGGGTGACACAGAGAAGGGATAAGCCCATTCACAGTTGCCTGGTAGAGAAACAGCCCACCAGGAGAAACAATAAAGAGGTCTCATCAGGGCCATACATACATGCCCTCCAACACTTCACTTTGTAAAAAGAGGCGGCAGAGGTATTAGTTGGGAACAGACACTCTAACATCAAACAGACTTGAATCTGAATCTTGACTGACACTTAATAGTTCTGTGACTTGACCAAGTTTGTCTATAATTGTAAGCGTTTTTCATTGTTTTTAAATGGAGATAAAAGTACCTACCTTAGATTTGTTGAATAAGTGAGATGTTTTTTCCAAATGGCAGATCACTAAGTATTTGCCATTATTGTTATTAGGGACACTGGACAGGGGCCTAATAGTTTCAAGGAGAGTGTATCTAAGGCACCCAGGAGCATCCTGCTTTAGGGCAGTTGTCCTCTTCCCTGAGGTCCTTGAGGAGAACTTGGCTTAACCACCGTTCAGTAAATGTGTAGTGAATCAGTGACTGGGGAATGGCTCTGGTGGACCTTTGTTATTCTTTTTTTTTTTTTTTTAATTTTTTAATTGCATTTTAGGTTTTGGGGTACATGTGAAGAACGTGCAAGATCGTTGCATAGGGTACACACGTGGCAGTGTGATTTGCTGCCTTCCTCCCCCATCACCTATATCTGGCATTTCTCTCCATGCTCTCTCCCCCCCCAACTCCCCCACGCCCGCTGTCCCTGTCCTATCCCCCCCAACAGACCCCAGTGTGTGATGCTCCCCCTCCCTGTGTCCACGTGTTCTCATTGTTCAACACCTGCCTATGAGTGAGAACATGCGGTGTTTGATTTTCTGTTCTTGTGTCAGTTTGCTGAGAATGATGGTTTCCAGGTTCATCTATGTCCCTACAAAGGACATGAACTCATTTTTTTTGATGGCTGCATCATATTCCATGGTGTATATGTGCCACATTTTCCCTGTCCAGTCTATCATCGATGGACATTTGGGTTGGTTCCAGGTCTTTGCTATTGTAAACTGTGCTGCAATGAACATTCGTGTGCATGTGTCCTTATAGTAGAATGATTTATAATCCTTTGTATATATACCCAGTAATGGGATTGCTGGGTCAAACGGAATTTCTATTTCTAGGACCTTTGTTATTCTTTTTGGCTGTCCAGCATCTGAAGTACCTTCCCATGTGTGAGGAATTTATTCATCCCTAATAGAAGCTCAGCTTTCCAGATAACCTCATTCTGACTTCCTACGGCTAGGACACAGGCATATAACTACTATTCAGATCTACCTACCCCATATTTTGAATCAGAAACTAGTTGTTCAAAGACATCAGAAACACACAGGGTTGTTTCTGATGAAAGTGGAACCCCTATATCCAGTTCCAGGGGCAGCATGAAATGATGACAGTAGATGGGAAAATCAAGCTTCACTGTATTAATTGGGCTAGCGCTCAGGCCCCAATAAAAAGTTCTTTGATAAAGATCAACATGAAGCTCAAGGCCAAAAAGGGATGAGGAAGCCAAACTGAAATCTTATCAGCAGCAGAAAGCCACAGGCTGAAGACAGCATTAGGTAGAACAGCCTCTTTTGGGCACAGGCCTCATTTCCAGTCCAAGACCCTGAAAAGGAGAAAGCTGAAGAGGGACCACAGTCCAGGCCATCTTAAAACAGCAATTCATAAGTAAACAGGAGTGATCCACCTTAGAATCTCACTAATCTCATCAGCAATTCCTCCTACCTCACTGGGCTTGGAGGAGGAACAAGGGAGGTGAGAAAAGGATCAGAGACCTTTAGTATTCTTTCCTAGAAGCCTGCAGTGATTAACGAATATGAATGCTTCACTCTAATCTGTGCTTTTAAATTAGTGCATTAAAGTGGTATGGCAAAGGAACTCACTGGCATACAGGTGTTCACTGAAGTAACGGAGGTGGTGGCAGAGGCCGACATCCAGTCTGTGCTATACTGACGTACCAAACAACCTAGAGAAATCGAGAAAGAGCAAAGTAGTGGGAAAAAAATCAGAAAAGTCGGGTCAGGTAAGGGAGCAGTCCAAAGAAGGAAGTGGTTACATAGCATCAGTACCGTAAAAATCAACCTAAGGGCTAAATTTTGGCAGAAGTCACTGGTGAACCCAGCAACAACAGTTTTAACAGTGACAAGGGTAGCAGTTTTAGAGTGGTAGTTCTCCGCCTCAGCTGCACTTTTTTTTAAAAGACTGAAGCCTGTCCCCACTTTCCCATGCTGATTTATTTGGTCTGTAGGCCAGTCCAGGAATTAGGACTTTTTTTTTTTTTTTTTTTGAGATGGAGTTTTGCTCTGCCACCAGGCTGGAGTGCAGTGGCATGATCTCAGTTCACTGCAACCTCCACCTCTTGGGCTCAAGCAATTCTCCTGCCTCAGCATCCAGAGTAGTTGGGACTACAGGCGTGTGCCACCACGCCCAGCTGCTTTTTGCAAGTAGAGACGTGGTTTCACCATGTTCTCCAGGATGATCTCCATCTCTTGACCTTGTGATCTGCCCACCTTGCCCTCCCAAAGTGCTGGGATTACAGGGTGAGCCACTGCACCAGCCCAGGAATTAGGGCTTATTAAAGCTGCCCAGGTGATCCTAATGTGGAGCAGGGTTAAAAACTACTGCTTCAGTGGATGCAGAATGGATAGAGTGCAGGTAAGGGCAGTATACTTTAGTGGTAGTCAGGCTTTCAAAGGGCTAAGGAAAGGTATTTTTGTTTGAAGCAGAAGTCTTTGAACATGTTTAAATGCAAAGCCATATGTGAGGCTGTATCTAGATCAAGTCATCTATCAAGGGAGAGGGCCTAGGGCACAGGAAAAGGGATTGTCTTGGGCAGGACAGGCACTGGCAAGAAGGTGGGGAAGGGTGTGTGTGAGGGTGTCTAAGTGGGAAGTTCTGCCTGAGGCTGTTATGTGGTGGGGGGAGGGCTGAGATTAACTGCTGAGATGGAGAGAGGTAGGGGTAGAAAGGGTTTAGAACAGCCAGTTTGCAATAGCTGCTGACAACAGGCAGGAATTTAACTGAGATCAATATGGAGAGCAATTCAAATCGTTACCATGATTTTGGGGTGGCATCAGTTTGCATGGTCATGAGATTTTTTTCATGGCCCGCCTGAGGAAGCAAAGTATAGCATCTATACATAATGAAATGTGTTGATTTTGAGGCAAAGTCACAAAGACCATTTTCAAGTTCTCTGATATTTTCTTTCCCCTTTCAAAAAAAATTTTAATAAGGGGTCAGCAAGGGTCAGAGCTTTTAGAAAAAGAAAACGTTAACTTATATAATTTATATCTTAAAGCCTTCTAACTTTTTAGTCTCATACCTTGATAATATCTAGTAACACTAACATTTTTGGCCACAGGTAGTTTTAACTGGTTTTCAAGATGGAAAAGAAAAATTGTATGGTGTTTTAAAAGATTGTAAACATTGAAAGGAGAGCTTAACAGCCTACATACATGGGCATCTGAGGAAATGAGAACTCTACACCTTTGCAAACACAATGAACTCTTTAGCTATGCATATTCCATGAAAAGACAGAACTGGGTTTCCAGGCTTCAGCAACCAGTTAAATAAAATATAAAGAAAAAATGGCCACATTTTTTCAAAGCCTTAAGATTAGAGTACCACATTCTGAAATGCTGAATCCATGAGTCAGACAAGAACAACAAAAAAAGCATGAGTTGCTATTGGTCCCCAACCCCTGCTGAATCGCTAGCTGAAATCTAAAACAAAGACAACAGGGTGTGATTAAGTGGGATCACAGAAAATTGATTTCTACACGCTCTGAAGTACTGGATTCAGTCTTAGCAAAAGATTACCAATAACTCAACAGGTATTTATTACACATCTATGTACCCAAGGTGGTTTTTTCTTCCAGTATTTTTTTCATTTTTATAAGCCATACTTTAAATGATTCATCATTATCATGCTGAAAAATACATGATACTTTCCCTTCAAACTAAGAGCTAATAAACAAATATGATAAATTCATACCTTACACAAATCATATTTTTACTTCCAATTGTGAAAAACGACTATCATTCATAGACTAACAGTTGTTACATTTTTATCCATACTTATTTTATTATTTATTTTTTGATACAGGGTCTCGCTCTGTCACACAGGCTGGAGTGCAGTGGCCAGATCATGGCTCACTGCAGCCTCAACGTCCTGGGCTTGAGTGATCCTCCTGCCTCTGCCTCTGCCTCTGCCTCTGCCTCCCAATTAGCTGGGACCACAGGGATGCGCCCACCACACCCAGCTAATTTTTAAAATTTTTTGCAGAGACAAGGTCTCACTATGTTGCCTAGGCTGGTCTTCAACTCCTGCAGTAAAGCAGTCCTCCTGCCCTGGCTGCCCAAAGTGTTGGGATTATGGGCGTGAGTCACCACAGCCAAGCTTTACCCATTTTCAAAAGGTTATTTCCATCCATATAAACAGAGCCTTGATAGTGTCCTTTGTCAATTTTTCCAAGAGATCTTTCAGGAGCTTGTAGGGGAAAAAATAGAAATAAAGACACATTAACAGTTTCTGCAAAGAATTATACAAAAAACATCTCTTTACTTATGGAG
Organism: Ateles fusciceps; assembly: GCA_036589455.1. NCBI lineage: Eukaryota > Metazoa > Chordata > Mammalia > Primates > Atelidae > Ateles > Ateles fusciceps. Next base: position 8,705,812 of record JAZHEH010000228.1, on the reverse strand, counting down.
GGAATATGAGAGCACCTCAGTGCTTAGGAAGAGACCAGCCCATTAAAATATCTTTTTGGCTGTGGCAAAGCCTATGGTTCTCAAACTTGAGTATGCACCAGAGCCCCCGGAGGGCTTGCTGAAAGACTGCTGGGCCTTGCCCTGAGAGTTTCTGATTCAGCAGGTCTGGTGCTGGTGGTGCCAGCCTAGGGGCCACACTTGGAGAATTCCTGCTCTGGGCATCTCCCCTTTCTCTTCTCACTGCTTTCCACTTCTCCACCTTGCCAAAATTGCTTCTTTGCTGAATGTCTTCAGGATATGCCTCATTCTTCAATACTTGAAAAATGTTTTATTCCCTAAATCTGGCAATTTTACCAAGCATTTATGATGTCTACTTGCAGTGGTAGAAATATTTCTTCTTTTGGCCATAAGTTTGTTTTGCTGGGCTTGTTAAAAACCTTGTGGTCCATATTCTTCAACAATACTTCTCATCTTCTTTCTTTTTGATGCTGCTATTTCCAGGCATTTGGTGTTCCTCTTTTAGAGATGTTAGCATAGGAGAAAGCATCTCTGTGCCACCTGCATTTAGTTTTGAGCGACGGAACTCACCACGTTCCTCACCTTTTCCCTCTGTACCAGTTTTCTTCTCATGGGGAGAAACTGTTGCCAGTGACAATCACTCTGTGACCTTTCACAACAGGAGTGGGAGATAAGGAAATACTGACAAGTACAATTGGCAGCTCAAGCACTAGCAGAGGAAGCAGCTGACAAGAGCTAACTGCTTTTACCATCCCTCCAACCATCCCATGAACCATGACGTCCTCCAAGCCATGCCTCCAACTAGACTGCATCCACAGCTGCTAGAGTAAGCCACGCTCTCAGCTCAGCTCAGCTCAGGTAAGGTTCATAAGACATACAGGACACTGAATACAGCTTCTAATGCTGAGATTTTTACGTAGTATTCTCCCCAGGGGGAAAAACCTGTGTGGCTTAGAACCACAGCAATGAAGCCAAAATAAAACAAAGACCGGAAATGAATTATGTATCACCAGGAGCCTTCGCCTGGAGTCAAAGTGGAGAACATATCACATCAGCAATGACTGCACCAGCCTAGTTCCTTTCTCTCAACACTCTGTATCTTTTTCAATTCCAAGTGACTTTAATGATAACTCTGCAGCAACAGAACTTCCCAGGCTATATTATAGGGATATAGATATAGCCACGGTGTCACTAACTCCAAAATGCAAAAATGCAAGGCTGTATCAATCTATTTGGAAGTCATAACTACTTTAGTTACTTCCCCTAGGTGTTGTGCTTTACTTAACAAAGGATGCTACAAGCATCACAGACTAAATAGATTTATTTCAGATTTTGGCCATTTTGCTGCAAAAACAGCCTTGTTAGTAGCCTGTTTCATAGCCCAGCAAAGCAATGTCCTTTGAAATTTTGAATCACATTTGATTTCTAAACAATTCAAGGCTAAATGTGGCCTACCTTCCCACCACATACCACTCAGTAAAAATTATACTCAGCACCCTCCAAATCTGGAACCAGGTAAACAAGCTACTAATTTCCTCTTATTAGTTCTTACCAAGAGGCAACACAAGGCTGGGAATGGTGGCTCGCACCTATTACAACACTTGGGGAGGCCAAGGCAGGAAGACTGCTTGAGGTTAGGAATTCAAGACCAGCATAGGCAACTGAGCAAGACTCCATCTCTACAAAAACTTAAAAAATTAGCCAGGCGTGGTGGCACACATCTGTAGTCCTCACAACTCCGGAGGTTGAGGCAGGAGGATGGTTTAAGCCTACGAGTTCAAGGTTAGAGTGAGCTATGAACACACTACTGTACTCTAGCCCGAGTGACAGATCAAGAGCCTGTCTCTAGGAAACAAAAACAACAACAAAAGGCAACACGAGAGTCTTATTCCTTTAAAATACTGCATCTCAAAAATAACCTAAACTTCCCTTAAACTCATAATTAAGACTAACTTTTTATTAATGATCCTTACAGAAGCAGATAATGTTTTGACTTCTGCCCATCGTGGGAAACACACAAGATTAGGATTCAGACAGGCCATTTGTATAGCCAGCTGGGATAAATCAGAACCCTGAAATAAATAAAAACTGTTTAACTCAGCTTTAGTTATTACTTTTGAACAGATCAAATACATGAGCTCAAGGATCATCCTCAAAGCAAGTCATATTTCAGAGTTTTTCAACACTGATCACAAAACCTGATTTTTGAAACTATGTAACTTCTTTGAAAAGATTATAGATTTTTCTTAATTTATGACATTGTACACTGTGCCACATATAAAGAAACTTTAAGTTTTAAGATTCAAAATACACTCAATTCTAAGGCTATCCTCTGGAACTGCTTAATACAGAAAGCAAGCAGAATACATTAATAATTCCTTAAACATGCACATACAGCACCTTAAAATGAGGAGTGCAATTTACAACCCTGTGTTGGAAAGTATTTGTGTGCTTAATATTCTATTCTCTCAGGCAACTAATTTTCTCCCCATTTATTACAGGTAGATGTTGCATTCTTGGGTAATCCCTGTTGAAAGTATTCAAAATGTGTAGAAAAGCATGCTTGAGAAAGATAATAAATATTCATGGTATACTGTTTCATAAATAAGCATCTCAGACTGACTCAGGTCTATCACTGATAAACAAGAGATTATAACCCAGGGCAGAGAAACTCTGAAAGTCTGGGGTTCTAGTCCTGGCTTAGTTATGTGATTTGGAACAAGTCACTCAACTCTGTGACTGTTTTCATCTCTTTAAAATGGCACGACTTCGTAGAGATGTTTGAAATGTAAGTAATGTTGCATATAAAAATTATTTTTAATCATAGGCAGAAAAGAGGATTATTAGGCAACAAGTTATACAGAAAAGATGTGGGAACACCTTGGCCACCTGACCTCTGGAGGTTTTCACTAATAGGCCATGACCATGGGACCAATTGCTGCATGAGTCATAGAGCTTGACACAAGAAAAAATTATGTCCATAGATTTCTCTCAACCCCAACCAAGTATGTTAAAAATATATGCCATGGGTCACTATGGTGACAATGCACATGACAATAAAATCTAACCTCATCACTAAAACAATTCAGTGGTACCATTTTATATTCAACAGACATTCTATTTTCTATGCCCTGTGGGGTGCAGCCCACAGGGAAGGGAAGCACACTGCTGCATGAGAACCAGGGGCGACTCAGAGGCATGCTGGGCTGGCTTCAGCACTCTCCCGCCCCACCATCTCCCACCTGCCCCTCCCTCTACCACATTGCTGATTATGAACAATTGACATGTTCTCAGTCTTACATAAAGTGCCATGGAAACTTAGCTTCAAGTCCCTTTTTCCAACTAGATTCCTCCCACCCACCTCCCTACTTCATCAATAAAGAAATGTGGAGTTTCCATTGATAAGAACTATCATTTTAAAAGGGAACATGATAAAGTAACCCATCATTACACTTTGTATGGGAAACAGGGGCAATCACACTTCAGGGGAAGGAGACGCTGCCCCATTCAGCACTATTTAAGACAGAAAATAAGCAGGTACATGAGCAGGAGTCCCTCTACAATGTGACCAGAGCAGGGAGCACTTCGCAAAGAGCTTCTATGCATTTCAGAGTAAACGCACTCATTGGTATAAAAAAAGAGCCCTTCTGTCATCCAGGCCCCTGAATGAATGACAGACACTCTTGATAATACTTTTCTGAAAGCATGGCCTCTCTCCAGTAGCTCCAGGCCATCACTTATTTCTCACTTTGACAAAGTAGCATCCAACTTCAGGCACGACTGTATATATAATTCCACATGCAGCTGAGCCATCATAAACACGCCAAGTATAAAGGCATGTCAAAAAGACATTTTACCTCCCCCAAAGCATGGCCCCAAGAAGCCATTATTATAATAGAGTGTGAATTTCTGCTGCAGGTTATTAACCTGTAATACTAACAATAAAGTCCTGCTTAGGACATAAAGGCTTACACTGGGACATGAAGTAGTAAGACACAATCCACTGACTATTTTAAATTTGCTGTACACCTAAACCATCTTCTCCATTACGCCAATCTGTGTGTGTGTGCATGTGTGTATACACACGTCCTCTTTCAGTAGAACATAAACTGTGAAGATGAGGTAAAATACAATATAGCTGCTGCTGCTGATGAGCTGTCTGAGTTTCTGCAGACCATCTGCAGAAAAATGGAAGTTCTCAAGGCCCAGGTGCTGGTGTCTCTTTTGAGGTTCCAAATTGAGAACTTGGTTGATTTATCTTATTGACACTCTGCGTGGATCAAGAGTAGGCTCAAAGGCAAGCCTTATGTCCTACAAACACAATTCCATACAGGCCTCAACTCCGTAGTTAAATTTGTTTGGAACTGGCTACAAGTTTGGAACTTCCTCAAATGATATTAAAAGCTCTACACAAAAGGTATGCAAAAGCAGTAACTGGTTTTTCAAGGACAAAGACAACTGCAAAAAAGCAACAGCTCTGTAAATGGAGCTGTAGTAAATGTTGAGACAGCAATAACAAGGTAACAAATAGAGCAGAGGATGACCTTTTTGTAAAAAATTGCTGCCTCAATACTTCACTAATTAAAAAAAGATTCCCACAACGTGATCTTCTGAGAGAGAGTCCACTGCTGCGCTTGAAGACGAGTTGGTTCTGGTGGTGAAAGGACCAGGAATGTCGATTAAGATATGCAAAACTATCTAACACAAAGTCCAACATTTGCTTCAGCAATACCCAGTCAGCTCCTGGAGGGTGAAGTCTTGCTCTCTAGCTGTATCCAGGGCTCTTTTCTTGTGGCATTTTAAAAAATGTAGCAGTAGCTGGGTCTGTGGCTTTCTCTGCTGCAGGGGTCCTGACCAACCACTCAGAGCTGGGTGATTTCGGGGCTTGTGGCGCTGGTGTGGCTGGCTCCACTGCATCCATGTGAACTAGTAAGGTTACAATAGAGAGGAGTAAGAAAATCAAGGGGAGAGAAATTAGAATAAGACAAATTAGAGACACTTAGAAACAAAATTTTCTTAATCCTTATACTTCATGTCCTAGTAACCCAAGTGGCCACATAAGGTATTTCTTTTCTCTCTACAAAAAACTGAAGACAAGATTTAAGTAAGATAGTATTTCCTAATCTAAGAAAATGGGTTCAATTGAACAAATAAATTCAGTATTCATAATGTAGTAAAAATCACTTATTAAATATTTACATGCCTATTGCTTAAATAATGAATACTCGTGATCTTGTTTGTTAATGTAAATGCTTACTGGTAGTCATCTCCACTTTCTAGATCAGGGAACTGAGGTATAGAGAGATCAGATAAATTGTTCAGGGATAAAACAGAGCTGGTTAAATATTAAGATTCAAACACAGGTACTGGACTCTAAACCCCATGCTCTTCCTGCCACAACCCATGCCTCCGATAGGGCAGTGTTACCACTATCGAAAACGGTAGAAAGAGCACAATCAGGCCCAGTATTTTGCAATAAGATCAATAAAGACATTCTGGACAGGAGACACGGCTATCCTGTGTACTTCAGAACACTTACCATTCTGGATCCTATCTGCTGAATGCCAGGAACATTCCCCAATCATTGTGACAAACCAACATTTACTTCACATTTCCAAATGCCCCTGAGAAGAGTGGCACGAACCACCATCACCACTACCCACTCTGCTGAGAACAAACATATACTAAAATATGGCAAAATCTAGGAAAGTTTGAATTTTACCCTGTCACCCAATAATTCCACTCCCAGGAATAAAGCCTAGAACAGTAATTTTCAAATTGTGGGTCACAAAATCAATTTAGTGGGTCATGACCGTTACTTTTTTTCTCAATGAAAAAAATAGAAAATATCAGAGTGCACCCAGGACTTATTTCAGATTTACATGTACAACCAACATACATATTTAAACATGAATTTCTTATTGTGGGTTAATTTAAAAATATCTTGAAAGCTATTACTCTATAGTGCGTGTATAGCTAGCTAGCTGTGTGTGTGTGTGTGCGTGTGTATGTGTGTGTGTGTGTCTCTTGAGGGCCTTACTACATGGTCACCAAACCTCAGTAAAAAAGCCCTAACCTAAAAAAAAATTTTTTTTTTGCTGTTTTTTTATTACAGTAAAATATACAAGTGTACAGTTCAGTGGCATTAAGTACATTCACACTGTTGTATAACTATCACCACTATTTATCACCAGGACTTTTTCATCATCTCAAATGGAAACTCTGTACCCATTAAACAATAACTCCCCCCAATTTCCCTCTTAACCTAGCCCCCTGGCAACCACCATTTACTTTCTGTTTCTATAAATTTGACTATTCTAGGTAACTTGTAAAAGTGGAATCATGCAATATTTCTCCTTTTGTGTCTGACTTATTTCACTTAGCAAATGTCTTCATCCATGTTGTGGCACACGGCAATTTCACTCTGAATAAGAGAGGCTTTCCAGCTATATAAATTCCATTGTACGTATATAGCACATTTTGTTCATCCATTGATACAGCAATGGACATGTGAGTTATTGCTACCTTGACAATTGCAAATAATGTTGCTGTAAACAGAGGTGTACACAGATCTATTTTGAGTCTCTGCTTTTAATTCTTTTGGGTATATGCACAGAAAGAGAATTGCTGGATCATATGGTAGTTTTATGTTTAATTTTTTAAGAAACTGTTTTTTCACATACTGTCTTCCATAGCAATGCATGATTTTACCTTCCCACAAGCACTGCTCAAGGGTTCCAATTTCTCCACATCCTCACCAATACCTGATGTTCTCTGTTTTTTGATACAGCCATCCTAATGAGTGTGAAGTGGCCTGGAAGAATGTTTGCACTTGTTCTCACAGAGAACAGTGCACTATTTTCCATAATTGCATAAAACAGGAATACAATCCAAATGTCCATCAAGAACATTTAATTATAGTATATTAATCACATTCATACAATGGAATACCATATACATGGCAGTTAAAAAATAGATTTTGGCAGGATAAAACAGGAATGAATCTCAAGAATAGAACTGGGTGAAAGTTGTAACATAAAATATGACATAGTTTGATTCCATATATGCAAGGTTCAAAAACACAAAACTAGACAATTTATTGCTTAAAGATACATACGTCTATTAACCTACTTGAAAAAAAAAACAAAAGAATGACAAATGATAAACAAAAAACAATCAGAGTAACTTTTACTTCTGAGAACAGGAAGAAGATTTTTAAAGAAGATTTTAACTTTTTCAACTTTTTAAAAAAGAAAATTTTAACTTTTTCTTAAAGTGAATGGTAGGTACATGGGTATTTGCTGTACTGGTTTTCTTTACTCCTTACATATCTGCTATAAATGTTCTTTTATACCCATTCAATATTTACTAAGAAACATGTTTAATTTTAGAAAACATTTAAGCTTTAAAAAGACACAGTGGGCAATAAGAATCTGTCCAATGACTCCTGAGAAAAGGGACATCCTAAAATGGAACTCCTGAATCCAACCATGTGGTTAGAATATATCAGAAATTATTCCGTTTCAACTTTAAGATTCTGTAAATTTATTCCTATAACAAATAACTAGTGGGTTTGTTCTATGGGCCAGGTATTCATTTAGATGCTAGGGGTACAGTAGTGAGCAAAACAGATAAATAGTACTGCTCTTGTGAATGCAACTGACAATACATTTGACAATTGAAATCTCCTCTCTCTGTGTCTCTCTCTCTTATATTACTGACCTAGTATTTGAAATCTGATGTAACTAATTAACAGATTAACTATTAGGTACCCTTCTGAATGATACTATAAGCACACATATCCTATCCCAGAAAGAGAAAGGTCGGAAAAAGCTTTTGGGATAGCTAAAATATATTCACACAAATAGCTGGGTTCTCAACAGAATTTCCGGTCACCTCAATTCCCCTTTAACAAAAGTCATGTGTTTACTTTTTTAAGGACTGGAATCTGCATGCCAATGGCTCTGATCTACCATTCTGATGAAGGAAATCATTTCAAGAAAACAAAGTCTGGTTTTCATCTGGGTTTATTATGTTTTTTACAGCTACTTAGTCTCAAATTTTGGAGAAGATAATCCATTTTTTTTTATTCTCTGAGTACATTCTTTAAGAGCATATTCAGCTAGTTCACTTCAGCATGAGGGAGACACTTGCTGGGAAATCCTGCTCTGGCGTATCAAGTCTTAGAAGCAGGTTAGCATGCTTGCTCACTAAGATCCAGGGTGCGGTTCTGTGCACTAGACACCTGCATGCTATAAAGCCATAAAGGAGAGGAGAATGAAGATGAAAATGAAAGGTGCTGCACTTTCAAGATGGGTCTATTTAACAACTCTGTGGTCATTTACAGTCTTTTTCCTTGGCCTTTTGTTACTATTAGTACAAAAAGACAAGGAAGACACAGTGTTTCTTCCTGTTCTTCACCTCTCTAGTCTTATTAATATCTTTAAATTCAGTCAATTTTAACTCAAAACTTTCTACCAGTAGGGGGAGGGGAAAAGGGAAAAGATTTGTGGCTGCATGTTTAAGAAAGAAGCTGAATTCATCACAGTGACAGGGGAGAGTGTTGGCAGAGATCTGAGCTATTTATTCTTTTAGGAAAATCCTATAAAGAATGACACAAGGAAGCCTCTATCTGCAGTCTTGTTCATCACACTGGTGAAGAGTCCGATAACAGATGTATGCAGCAGCGTGATTTAGTGCCAGGAGCTGGCCCCTGATGTGTATTAATACAGCGGCAAAGCAGAACGCACCTCTCTTCATCACTCATTCCTATAAAAGAGGTGGAATCCGAGATGGCCCAATGTTAGGCAGAGCAAGCCCATTTGTTCTACTGACTGATGGCACAGGCTCAGGCTATGTCCTTCACCTCCATGGGGCACTCAGGTTGTGAGTAGAAAAAAAAAAATGGCTCAGTGAAGCAAGGCTTAGTCAACAAGTGAGAGGAGAGGAGCTGGGCTCAGGAGGGGAAATGTTTAATGCTCAAGTCTTGTTTAATGCCCACCCACACACACATACATTTCCCAACCTAAATATGAAATAAGGATTTTAAACTCTTCCCAATGGTTCCTCTTATAAATAATTAAAAGCTAAAAGTAGAAGCAAGATATTAGGGAGAAAAAAAAAGAATAAAAAGATAAAAGAGGGGTGGTTTTCTTTTAATGCTTCCAGTGCTACAGACTGAATGAGGATTTGAGTGTTGATGCGGGGTCATAGTTCAGACTCAAGCCTGTTGTATATAAAAAGAAGAAGACCTGCAGTGTTCCAGAGGACACCTCTGGAGTCAAAGGGAAACTGGTCTGATCTTGGATCTGCAATTTATCAACCATGTGGGCTTAGGGAAGTGATTTAAGCCTTGGTTTTCACATGTGTAAACTGGGAATAAAAACAGCATCTACCTTATAAGGCTGTTGCCAAGATTAGGTGAAATAATGTTTGCAAAGTGTTCAGCTCTGGGCCTGGCCACTGAGCTGGCACTAAAAAAAAAAAATGTACTACAATCATCAGACCTGTGATTAAGATTGTCCAGTATGAACCACCATCAAGCAGACACCCCAAACAGAAGCTCAAGAAGGACAATTTCAGAGTTCACCAAAACTTACTAAGTCAAGGCAGAGGACAGGGCTCCCTCCCCATCTGTCTGTGGTTTACTCTCTATTCAGCTATCAACTGCTCTGATCTATATAACAGGTAGTACTTTCTACTAAAGAAAATAAAATATTTGATGATATATTCAATATCCAGTTTTGTCACTGATATATTAATAAATACATAACTATCCGCTTTTGTTCATTGAAGGATAACATACACACAGTGAAGGACGTCAATCCTAAATGTACAGCTCCAGACTCCACATACCTAAGCAGCCATACACCCCCACCAAGTTCATCATATGGCGCACTGCCAACAGCCCAGAGGGCTTCTTTGTGCACTCTCTTGGTTACTACCCCCGACCAAAGAGAACCACTATTTTGACTTCTACCGATTAGTGTTAGTTTTGTTAAAAAAAAAAAAAAATGAAAAGTTTTAGCCTAAAAAATTGTTTTTAATTAGGAATGTCATGACCAGTAAAATATTAGCATTCTACTTATACATAAAAGCAGTAAGAATGTATTGTACTGTCTGCAAAAGAAGTAAATAACCCTATGTGACTGCTTGACTGCTGACTGAACTGCCACCTCACCTGGACTTTCATTTACATGGACCTAATTTCCTGTCTGTGATAGAACAAAAGCTGGGATGACTGGAGATTGCTGATAGTGGAATATAGGGTTTCAAACTCTAGAAAGCCACGTAACAGTGAAAAAGCATAGACTTCAGAGTCAGCGAAAACTAGGCTAATTATTTCTTATAGTCTCAGTTTTCCCATTTAAAATGGGAATAAAATGACCTACACTATCACAAAGATTACATGAAAAGGTATACAAAACACATAATTTAGTGCCTGACACACGGTACATGCTCAGTAAATGATAACTGCATGTAATCACCTGCACTGGGGCTAGACAAAGATGCTGTGGCCACTGGTTTCCGCTTCCTCTTGATGTCACGTGAACATGGTGGTCCCCAATGTACATTTGCCTGTCTGCAGACATAAGAAGAGAAAAAATGGTTTGAACTTGTTAATTCTTATTTTAAGACATTACGTGTAGCCCAGATTAAATCCTTGAACCATTACAGACATAAACAAAATGGGCACCATCTTTTGCCATTAAGCATTGGGACAATATTATTCAGAATTAATAATAACTCAATCTTTACCCACAATACACACCCATTCTAACTTTTTACCTAATTTCAATGTAGCAGACATTCAAGATTAATTTCAATAAATATGTGTTTCATTATATGCTTATTTTTATACAATTATTTTTCATAAAAACTATAACCACAATTGTTCTAAACTCACTAATGAAATACTCCCAAGAGGTAATACATTGAAAAGTTTAATGCTGTACGAATGCAGATATTTGCATAGAATTTTAATAGGAAGTTTAACCTCTTGCCATGTAAATCTGAATTTTTAATACTGTCTATATCACAAGTTAAGTAAATTTGGTTTCTGTGACTTTTAAAAATATTAATTATGTTTTTTATTTTACAGCCAAAAAAAGAAAATAAAAATATTAATTATGTGACAAGAATATGTTCCCTCATCTGAATATTCAGCTTATTTTAAAAGCAAAGGATTCTGTAAAAGACAATGGGCTTAACACTGAAATAGCTGGTATGGTATTTTAGTTCACCACTGTTCCCCAAGAATGCACTGTACTGTACGCAAAATAAGAAGTAAATAAAAATCTTTACATATGTTAAGATTTTGTCCCTCTCAAACTAGACAGATCCTGTCCCTGATTAAAGACCAAAATGAGTCTCACTTTTACATAAAGCTTTCCTGGAACATTTGGGCCCCATCTACCACGAATCAATGTTTAACTGGTGTGCATATATCTTGCTTCTCTAATGAAACAAGAAGGCTCAATCTCTTTGAGATTAAGAACAGGGATCTCGAGAACAGAAACTTTATTTACACTTCTCTGATAATCTTCCAATGATCAGTGATCTAGCAACCCTCGCTCAAGGCACACCAGTGATCCTCATTAGCTGTTGATTAGAAATGCTATAAATGAAGAAAAGTTCTAAAATCAAATGGCCAACTGAACACTTAAAAGTGGTTAAAATAGCACATTTTATATTATGTACATTTTACCACAATTCTAAAAAACTAGTCAAAGTAAGTAACATGTAAAATTATACCAGATAAACTCCTAATCAGTAGTCCCAGCTGAGGATCAAGACTCTTAGCAGGCTGAAAACTGGAACCTCAGACAAACCTTTTGAAAACCTGGTTAGCAAGGCAACAAGACAGCTGTTGAATGGACAAATTTTTTGACTCAGAAAGTCCCCAAAATGATAACTTCCACAGTTGAAAGGGGTGCATGCATGTGTGTGTGTGCGCACCCGCGCACGCGCACACACACATTTTTTCACTTCTCTGAACAGCAAAAGCTTAAGAGTCAATTCAATTTATAAATAGGAAAATACAAGAATTTGACTAAAATCCTGAGAAACTTTTTAGGAATGCAAAAATGCTACAGGCTAAGATTTACAATACAAAGCCAGTGGTTTGGAAAATTCCATCCAAAGCACCTCTTATTGATCACTCTGCCATGTACAGAAAATCAAGTCAAATACCTCATGAATAATTAATTCTGAAAGCCCAAACAGTTAATTCTAAATAGCTAATTATGAATGTGTAAAGTAGGGAAAACATTTCCCTTTTCATACCTTGCATAAATCCTGGGAATAAGTCTAAGCAGCATGCTGATTTAACAATAAATTAACATTGATGACAACATCAAAGGTAGACAGGACTTCATTCTGAATGGAGTGGTGGCAATTCCCTTTGAAGTCCGGACACAAACAGAAAATAAAGTGACACTACAAAATCGTGTTCCTCCTCAAAACACAGAAATGTAGAACACACAGAGCATCCATCTTTTCCACAAACACGGGACTTGAGACCCAAACTGAGACTGTCCAAGCACTCTGACCTCATTCAATCATCCTTATCCTCAGCCATGATTCAGAAGGAGAAACAAAGTCAAACAAAGGCCATAGTGTGTAGTCATGCTTCTTTCCTCTTTATCTGAAGCTCATTAAAGAAACCTCCAAAACCTTACAGAAAAAATGTTAACACCACTGCTTCCAGCTAAACCATGTTACTGTTAGACATCAGGAGGGCGGCGCTCTACAGCGGTGCTGAGGGGGAGGGCAGGAAGAGAAAGAGGCACAGAGAGCTTCTGGGGTTCTTTCTTATAATGCTATTTTTCTTGATCTGGATGCTTGTACTCTTCCCTGTATGTTTATTCTTCAATAAAAAGTTAATTAAAAACATTGCTTCTTCAAGATCACAGTTTACAATATGCTGCGTTTCATCAGACCGATGCCAAATGAGAAGCATAAGTACTCAAGAAGCGTACTAAGATATTAATTCTTGGAGTATCAACTTGAGCTGAACTACACAAATACTGCCTTTCGTTTGTCCCTCATGCAACATTTTCACCATTTTGCATGTCTGATATATGTCAGTAACATGGGTAAAGGCTCATATTATTAACTCTTTTATGGATCTAGTCAGTACTACTTATCTCACACTTTCAAGGAATGATAGTGTCATTTTGGAATTAAAAAAAAACATTTAAGCACTACAATGTTTAAGTTTTTAATAATTTTTAATGGAAATGCTTTTTGCTTTCTCAAACAGAGTAAGTATTACTTACCTATTATTATGCACATGGGATATTATACTGCAATGTCTTAGGGTGCTATTGTGGGTTCAATGGCTCAGGTGGTACTTTCTCCTCTAGGCAATATTGTTAAGCCTTCAAGTCAATTGTCTCTACATTAAGTGACCCTTGACTGCTATGCCTCCAGCATATTACTTCTCTCTGCAGTAAATGGTCTACTTCTACCATCCCATTCCTACTTCCAACTGTTGTCTTGAATATCCTAAATCCTTCAGATTTTGTAAATTCCTCTGGTTATAACTTAGGATAGAGCTAATGATTTTCTAAGGAAATCAAATAATGAAGCTTGTCAATTATTTTATTGTAAAAGTACGTACTTTTGTCAACTATTTCCTTTCTACTAAGCAGTTTTGCTGCTTCTTTCATTGTTCACTAAATTTTTACTGAGCACCTACTCTGTGCCAAGCACAATACTAAACTGTAGGGATACAGAGATAAACAAGAGACAATCTCTGCCTTGATGGATCTTGTAGCCAAGTCCTGGTCTGCAGCTGCACAGCTTTTCAGGTTACAGAATATGAATAACAAAGAAACTAAGGTATCAATAAACAGAAGGTATATTTGTTTTTAAACTCAATTTAAATAATCCTTCCCTCTTAAAACATTTCTCTGAAGACCCATTTTGAGGTTGGAGAGCTATTTCATAGGAGGCAGAATAACATCATTATCTTAGCTGTCCGTATACAAGGACATTCTTCTCTATGCCCCTTCCTAGACAAGATTTGGGGAGGGACGAAGAGAAACAATCAAACTGTTATAAAAGAACAGTAAGCCATTTTGCTTCTTTCTTGATTTTAAGTGAACATTAGTACTGCTAGAGTTTACAGCTTGGGAAGATCTATTTTTCTATGTGAAGGCCTCATCTGCTTGGAAAGAACCCAAGAGAACAAAGAAGGAAGAGGACCCAGAACAGGCCTGCTACACAATGGAATACTATTCAGCCATTAAAAAAAGAGTAAGTCCTCTCATTCACGGCAACAGGGATGGAACTAGAGGATATTAGGTTAAGTAAAAACAAGCCAGGAACAGAAAGTTAAACACCATGAGTTCTCACTCATAAGTGGAAGCTTAAAACAGTTGATCTCATAGAAGTAAAAAGTAGGACAGAGGATACTACAGGGCAGGGAGGGATAGAGAAAGATTAAAAGATACAAACTTACAGCTAGAGAGGAGGAATAAATTCCAGCATTCTATAGTACTGTAAGGTGACTATAGTTAACAATTATATATTACACAGTTTCATATCGCTAGAAAGAGGATATTGAATGCTCAGAACAAAAAGAAATGATACATGTTTGAGCAGATGGATACGCTAATGACCCTGATTTGGTCACCACATATGTATGTACTGAAATGCCACTGTGTACCCCATAAATATGTATAAGCATTATGTGTCAATTTTTTAAAATAAAATAAAACTTTAAAAAGAAGAAGAAAAAAGGAACAAGCCTGGGGAAAATAAGAAGGAAGTGGGTGCTTAGAGCAAGAAGATTTAGAGGCAGGAAATGGAAGCTGCCATGCTGCATGGCACATCCAGAATATTAGGACAGCTCTGTTCAGGAGTAAAGAATCTTACCTGTGGGGCTGGCAGGGCCGCCTGTATTATTTTGGGAAACCTTAGCATGTGCGTAAGGCAACTGCTACAGCTCTGCTTCCTATTGAAGAGGCAGTTCCAGCTTTTTGTTTATCCCCCAAATAATTCCAGATCATCAACTGCAGACATAAAAAAATTAAAGAAGGGAAGGGAAAGAGGTTGACCACCTCCTCAACCCCATTTTCATTTTGGGGTACTTAACCACTTGGCTCCTTTTCTTTTTTTAATGTGTTTTTTATTTAATGTGTGTGATTTTACTTTGAAAGCATCACTGTTTACTCTCCAAATGGAAACTAAAAAAGGGACAGAAGCACAAATGTGGCAACAAAAAGGACAGATAAAAAGAGTCTGAGCTTCTCTTCTCACCAACAGAGACCCTCCCTACAAGCAGAAAGGGTGGAAGATTAACCAGATATTTCAGAACTCTTTTTCAAGAGTAGTATATGGTTGTTCTTGGGTTGCAAACCATGTAATGTGTTAGGGGAAGTAATCTTTCAATTAGGCAGAGTGTACAAAAGGCTAAGTACAAGTTAAAGTCTCCAACAAGTTAAAACTTCATTCTCAACTAGAGTGGCAACTGGTTATCAGAATTATATAAGGAGCTTTTACAAAATACGCATATCCCTATCAAGATCCTAATTTAGTAGTCTGGGCAGGAGTGGGAGCTGAATCAGTAACAAATATATTTTGAAATTTTTCCCTGGGTAATTCTGATAAGCACCTACCTACTTTGAAAATTACTGAATTGAAAAATCTACCAAATTCCCAGAGCCAACCTAGTCAATAATAGAGATCTAACTATTCAGCCTAAATAATAGAATGATTGAATGAATATAAATTTAGATAAAAATATTGCTCCCCATATATATGCAATTAGAGAAAAGACAGGCTACACTTTCTCTGTTTCATCTGATCAGGGCCTCAGGGACAATTTTCACTCAGGCCAGTGAAACCTGGGGCATGTGCTTCTTTCACAGTATAAGCGTGGGATCAGTACTTCCCCTAAGAGTGTCATAGTTTCCCCAGTTTGGTGGAATTTGCCAGGGCAGAGTTGGAAAAATGAGCACTAAAAGCAAAAAATGTACTCTTTTTAAAAACATTGTTAGCTCAGAAAAAGTCACAAAATTCTTAACACAAGTGTGAAGGTGAAGATTAACAATTAATGGAAAGAGGATTCTTTCTATCCACGCGTAAACACATTTCTATTTTCTGTTTTACTGCAGGTAATTGAAAGATCAGGTGAGTTGTTAAAACTGCAGTGTTACTTAGGAAACTGGGCAGATCACTATGTCCTTGGGGCAGGAATGTACTTTTAGGGGAAAAAAAAATACTTTGAGAAATACATGCATGTTTAATGGCAAAAAAAAAATAAATAACTGAAGTGATTGCTTTAGATTTGGAAAAAAGATGTTTAGAGTCACTCCTAAGGAGAGAAAACAGTCTGTCTGCAAATGGCAAGCTAGTTTAAAGAATAGTTCACCTTCAAAAATCACTCATTTTTAAAGTCAATGAAAAGTTCATTTTTTTATGTGGAATAAAAATCCTCAAAAAACTGGGTATAGAAGGAACACACCTCAACATAATAAAAGCCATATATGACAGGCCCACAGCCAGTATCATACTGAATGGGGAAAAACTGAAAGCCTCTCTTCTAAGATCTGGAACATGATAAGGATGCCCACCTTCACCACTGTTATTCATTAGGACTGGAAGTCCTAGCTAGAGTAATCAGACAAGAGAAAGAAATAAAGGGCATCCAAACTGAAAAGGAAGAAGTCAAAGTATCCTTGTTTGGAGATCATATGAACTTACATTTGGAAAAACCTAAAGTGTCTACCACAAAACTATTAAAACTGATAAACAAGTTCAGTGAAGTTGCAAGATACAAAATCAACGCACAAAAATCAGCAGCATTTCTATATGCCAAGAGGAAACAATCTGAAAAAGAAATAAAAAAATTAACCCCATTTATAGTAGCCACAAATAAAATTAAATACCTAGGAATTAAAGTAAAAGATCTCTATAATGAAAAGTATAAAACATGGGTGAAAGAAATTGAAGACACCAAAAAAATGGAAAGACATTCCATGTCCATGGATTAAAAGAATCAATATTGTTAAAATATCTATAATACCCAAACCAATCTACAGATTCAATGCATTCCCTATCAAAATACCAATGACATCCTTCACAGAAATAAAAAAAGAATCCTAAAATTTATATGGAAACACAAGAGACCCAGAATAGCCAAAGCTATCCTAAAGAAATAGAACAAAACTGGAGGGATCACATTACCTAGCTTCAAATTATACTAGAGAGCTACAGTAACCAAAATAGCATTGTACTGTCATAAAAATAAGACACACAAACCAATGGAACAGAATAGAGGACCCAGAAACAAATCCACACCTGTAGAGTGAACTCATTTTCAACAAAGGTACCAAGAACATACTCTGGGGAAAAGACAGTCTCTTCAATAAATGGTGCAGGGACAACTGGATATCCATATGCAGAAGAATAAAACTAGACCCCTATCTCTCACCATATAAAAAAATCAAATCAAAGTAGATTAAAGACTTAAATCTGAAATCTCAAACTATGAAACTACTACAAGAAAGCATTGGGAAAAATCTCCAGGACATTAGTCTGGGCAAAAATTTCTTGAGTAATACCCCACAATCACAGCAACCAAGGGAAAAATGGACAAATGGGATCACATCAAGTTAAAAACCTTCTGCACAGCAAAGGAAACAATCAACAAAGTGAAGACACAACCCACAGAATAGGAGAAAATATCTGCAAACTACCCACCTGACAAAGCATTAATAATTAAAATATATAAGGAGCTCAAACAACTCTATAGAAAAAAAAAAAATCAACAAAAAGAAGAAAAAAAAATCTAATAATCCAATCAAAAAATGGGCAAAAGATTTGAACAGATATTTCTCAAAAGAAGACATGCTACTCAAAATCACTGATCATCAGAGAAATGCAAATCAAAGCTACAATGAGATACCATCTCATCCCAGTTAAAATGGCTTATATCCAAAATACAACTACTAATGCTGGCGAGGATGTGGTGAAAAGGTAACCCTCATACACTGTTAGTGGGAATGTAAATCAGTACAACCACTATGGAGAACAGTTTGGAGGGTCCTCAAAAAACTAAAAATAGAGCTACGATATGATCCAGCAATCTCACTACTGGGTAAATACCCAAAAGAAAGGAAATCAGTCTATCAAAGAGATACCTGCACTCCCATGTTTGCTGCAGCCCTGTTCACAACAGCCAAAATTTGGAAGCAACCTAAGTATCCATAAGCTGATGAATGGATACAGAAAATGTGGTGCATATACACAATACAGTACTATTCAGCCAAAAAAAAGAATGAGATCCTGCTACTTGCAACAACATGGATGGAAATTGAGATACTTATATTAAGTAAAACAGACCAGGCACAGAAAGACAAAAATCACATGTTCTCACTATTTGTGGGATCTAAAAATCAGAACAATTGAACTAATGGAGATAGAGAGAAGGATGGTTACCAGATGCTGGGAAGGGTAGTGAGGGTGGTGGGGGAATGCGGATGGTTAACATGTATGAAGAAAAGGGAAGAATTAATAAGATCTACTATTTGATAGCACAACAGGGTAGCTATAGTCAATAATAATCTAACTGTACATTTTAAAATAAAAAAGTAAAACTGGTTTGTTTGTAACACAAAGGATAAATGCTTGAGGGGATGGATACCTCATTCTCTATGATGTGATTATTATGCATTGCATGCCTGTATCAAAACATGTCATGTACCATAAATATATACACGTACTATGTACCCACAAAAATTAAAAATTAAAAAGTTAATAAAATTCAATGTAAAAGGGTATTTGTGTTCTATACTTTTTCTTTAACACAAACAAGCAACAACAGGAAAAAATTTGATGTTTCTAGGGACCAAAGGTCATATACATCATATATTCCAATTATTCTCCTTAATTACTAATCTATTCACTTCAATTATTTTTAACAAAAATTTATGGAGGCCTATCCTGTGTAAAATACCATGCTGGATGTGCAGAGGGAGATACAAGATGACTGAGCTGAGGTCCTGTCCCCAGGAGCTCACAACATAGTAGGAAGGCCAATTCCTAAAGAAAGAATTAATATTCCAAGACACTGAGTTGTAATCAGAGAACAAGTAAAGTGCTAGGATAAAAAGAGAAAAAGGAGGATTAAATCTAGGGATTTAATCCCTAGATTAAATGTGAGACTCCTTTCTCACATGCGATTTTACCTTTAGGGTTTACTGACATTTATTAAGCAGTCAGGAGGGGGAAATATTTTCACAGACTTGCACCTGGGAAAAGATCTAGGCCTACGGCACTAGGGGCAGCTAGAAAGAAAAAAACCACTTCACAGTTATCATAGGAAACAGAGGCGGCTTATCTAACAGGAAGCAATCCTAGCAATTCCACTAATGGTTTTCACTTAAATCTAACCCTCAGTAGTCTGTGACAAACTGCTCACTGGCACCTGAAAATTCTCCCTAATCTAAGTCCCTTAGCTGGTCGAACATAGGCATATCATGAAGCTGTTTCATGCCACCCATAAGAGCCGAATCATTTCACATCAGTTGGAAAGATGAGTATTTCACAATGGAAAAGAGAGAGAAAAAATGCTTTCAACATTCCACTTAGGCAGTAAGATGCCAGCAAGCTGAGAGCCACTGTCAATGAGACACTCCAACAGAGGACAAAAGATTCAAGAACTGTGTACTATACAATGGGCAGCTCCAATAGGCTCAGGCAGCCTGACAGACAATAGTATAGCAGAAACATTGCTTCACACATGGCCGAAACTGACGCACTAAAGAGGTGAAAAAGCACCACTGTACTTCACAGCATCCTCAACAGACACAGGACTAATAAAAGGTTCTTTCCCCCAAGCCCTGAGGTAAAACCTCAGGCTGTTTATTGTGGCTCCAAAGGTCAAAATTAATAGCATGAAGTGAGTCTTCTTCTTGCTCTTTGAAACTCCTTGTCAAGTGGCACAGCCAGCTGGGCACACAACTCTGATATGCAGATCATAACGTTTGTGAACAGATAAAATGAATTACAAATGAGCTCAGCCTATCCTATTTCAACTCTCTAATGGGCAGGAAGGTCTCTCTCTCTCTTTTATTTTAACCCCAACACTGTCCAAATACCTCCTCTTGTAGTTCATTTGAGGCCATTTAAGCACCTCAAGAATCTGTATTCATCTAATTAGCAAATGACTCTGGAAGCCAACTCAGTTTTTAAAATTGCAATTATCCTAAGGACAGGGTAGGGCAGTCATTACATAACAAAAATAATATTGGTTACCAAGATGCTAAATATTTACATATATTATTTCATTTTGATCCCCACTCATTCAATTTAAAAAGTATTGATATTTCCATTTGAAAGATGTAGAAATTGAGGTATGGGAAGATTAAGTCATTTGCCTGGGTAAAGCCAGGATTCTCACCCAGGTTTGTCTGACACTAATATCCACGCTCTTAATCTCCTACTACCTATGCCAATGGACTATAAAGAAAGTAGAAGCTATGAGACTTTTCGTTCATTCATTAAGAAACATGTATAATATTTGCACACCAGGCTGATATCTGCCATCCTTATTGCAACTAAAAATAAGATTTCTCAAAGAAAAAATAGTTTATTTACAAAGGAAGCTGACCTATATGAAAGAAGATATCCGTGCTTTGCTATTTTAGAGCTTAAAGAAAGAATAAATTTAAATGGTAATGCGTGACCAAATTATCTTCCAAAATAAAGGTCACTAAAAGTTGACCTTTCCTTCTGAGTTGGAGAAAATTAAAGCAATGCCATGAAAAGTTTGTGCACTCAAAAACGGCAACTGGTGACTTATGCATCACACCGATGCAACTGATCTGTACACAGCAACTAATAAATTCTAGCTATCATTTTCTTTGGTAATAATAGTAAGAAAAACTATCCTTCAAAATCAACAAATCTCTCATTTTGGGAAAAACCGCTTGCAGCACTAGTCTTCTAATTACAACTGTGTGACTGTGCCCTTAACAATACCACTGCCTCTACCAGAACACCAACCACACCATCTGCTGTTTGAGCAGCAGCAATTCTTAACACCAATATCAATTCAAGTATTACAACTTTAACAGCAAATCCCAAAACTAGCAACCAAAACAACCAAACCAAAACAATTGGTTTATGGATTTCATCTACAAGCCCAACCACCTATCCAACTATCCATACATCCACCTGACAAAACTCTGCCCCCTACCCATTTATTAAGAAATACATGCTTGGCACTGTGCAAACACTATACTCTTCCTTACCTGCAGTAGGTTCTCCAAAGCTAAGAGAAGTCCAGAAGTCTACCTATCATAAGGAATGGTGCATACTATAACAAAGTACACAGTTCGTGCCAATTATGAAATGGGAGCCCCTGTTAAGCAAATTACAAAGCATCAGTCACAAAACCTTATGCAGTTAGGACAACAGTTCTTAACGCTGGCTGCATATTAATCACTAGGGAGCTTTAAAATAATGCCAATGTCTAGGCCTCGCCCCAGACCAATTAAATCAGAATCTCTGGAAGTGGGGCCCAGCATGGATATATTTTCTTAAAGCTTCTCAGGTGATTCCAACATGCAGCCAGGGTTGAAAACCACCAAGTTAACTATTCCCAGAGTGGTATTCCTGAAATCCACAAAATCTATTAGATGGTACAAAGACCACAAAACTCTCCCTCCCATCCACTGCACCTGCCATCTGGGCTGTATTAAAATGATACATGAATAAAGTGTTATTTTAAGATTATGGTCCAATTATTTATTTGTTTATAGCAATGAAATACGAAACAAGAAAGGATCTTGAGGTCATGCACCACTCTTACAATGCCTCCCCTACCCCACCCCACCAATTCCGAGAACTAGAGGGGTATATGGCTCTAGCAGGGAGGAAACCGTTGAAAAGCCCTCGCTTTTGCTTGGGAGAATGGAATTGGCAGTGTCCAGGCAAAAAACAGCCTCAGCTCAGTAACCTGACAGGAGAGAACCTTCATAGTTCAGGCATGATTATCAAACTCTTTGTGCTCTTAAAGGAGAGTAATTATAGGCATGTGAAAAAAAGGAAGCACTCCCTGAGGAACTCTTCCTCACATGCTTCCCAAGAGGCAGTAGGGCCATTAAAAATTCCATGATGAAGAGGAAAAACAGCCTGGGAACAGCCAGGAGGCAATACAGCAAATTAATACACCAGCCCTCCTCAGGGAAAGCTGTGATAAAACAGGAAACACTTCTCTCTTTGCAAAATAAAATTATACCACTAATGATAACATAGTCACCACACACACACACACACACACACAAAACACACACACCCCATGTTAATGATGCGTGTGAAATTTCCAATGCCGCCCAGACGTTTGAAAGAAATTTTTCCCTACTACAAATAAAATGGGACAAGAAAAAGATATAATTTCCATTCAAAACAGTTTTTAGTACAGTCATTCACCTGCCTCTTCCCTGCCACCACTACTCCTTTACACTCCTCCTTGGTGCCTGACTTTTGCTAAATGATCCGTTCTCTGCAAAGCCTACTGCCTAGTTCTGAATCCAGTCTCATCAGGCTGTCACACTGGAGCTAGACAGTTCCTTCTTCACTAACCCCCTGCTGGGGAGGAAGACCACTATTCCAAAGGAGTGACCGGTTGCCCTGAGAGCTCAGTATGTCATCATTCACATTTTCTAAAAGCTGCATAGAAGTCACTTGTGCTGATCATTTCCCATGAAGCAGTGGTTGCCAAGCTTCATTGATGTGCACCCTCATGAATAAAAAATCTGAAAAAAACATTATATATGTAGTACATATACATAAAATATAAATATGTGCTACTAGACACATATGTATAATTTAAAACAAAAAAATTTTTGAAGGATCAGCTATGAATAAATATAAGTTTAAAAATTTTCTTCCCCCTTTCCCAAAGAACCTTCATGTATGCAACCCACTTGGTATCTACTGCCCTGGGTATGACGTCTAGAAGTAAGTAACACATCAAAGATGATGTATTATTGTCCACATTCTCTCTCCTTTGCTTTTAGTAATGGTCTAAAGCAATAAGAAATATTACCCTAGAGCTGAGTATACCAGAAGCACAGATGAGACTTCCTTATGTTTCCAAGTTTAGCCACAAACACTGCCAGGCAAGAGAGTGAAGACAGTGATACGGATAAGGAGATACACAAAGAAACAAGAAGCTGATGCCTAGTCCAGCCACAGGATAAGGCTTTTAAAGGAAAAAAGAAACCTGACAAAAGTACGAATACTGATCTCAGCACAGCACAGCTCTAGGTGGCAGAGTAAAGAGAGGAGGGAAAGTAATCCACTTTGAGCATTCTGACATGATATGATGCTACTCAAATAATTTTCCCAAGCAGTATATATACAGACAAAAAGCTGAAGGACTATTTTCCTATGAATTAAAATCTTGTTGTCTTCCATGACAGCTTGAGCACAACCACCTCTAAAAAGATCTCTCTGAGCCTCGACGTTAAGGGCCCTTCCTCTGTGCTTTTTCAAACCTTTATTGTAATTGTCAACTTTCATACCTGACTTCCCCATGAGAATGTAAGCTCCTTGAGGGCAGTATCTAAACAAAGAGGCTGGCTCACAGTAGGGTGCCAGCAAACGTTGAATGAATTAATGATGAATAAACATCATGCTACTGAAGGAAAGGCCTTACTACTAGTAGTTTATATCATTCTCTAATTTTCCACACTTTTTTTTTTAAGAGACAGGATCTCACTCTGTCACCCAGGCTGGAGGGCAGTGGCATCATCACAGCTCACTGCAGCCTTGACTTCCTGAGCTCAAGCAATCCTCCCACCTCAGCCTCCCAAGTAGCTGAGACTACATGTGTGCATCACCAGACACAACTGATTTTTTAAGAAATTTTTTTGTAGAAACAAGGTCTCACTATGTTATAGTCCAGGCATTCTTAATAACACCATTTGTGATGGTCTCTCTTTTCAAAAGACATTCATACAGAAATCTACTTCTTTCTTCAGTAGAAAGATCTGGCAATAGGTTATGGTGCAAAATTTATTATTATAGCCCATAGTAGAAGTTCTAACTGTATCCGTGGAAGAGTAACTTAGTGCAGCCTGCACCTCAAAATCTATGAACATAACCATTTAAGAACTTATTAGGAATAAAAAGAAGTATCAGAACCTTGGAAAGAAACTCTTTGTGCAACCAGAAATAATAAAACTTCTGGGGTCCAGCCTATTAGCTATTCTTTTCTGCATAACAGCCCTGCAGGGGATGCTACTATTAAAACTGTATTTACTTCCCATGTCACCTAAAACAATTTATATTTGTAAGGAGTCATTCATTTGACTAACATATATTAAATATGCCAGCAAGTCTCAGATATCGTTTTAGGTATTAAGGAGTTATCAGGGAACAGGACAACATCCCAGTCCTTTGAAGCTTATATTCTAGTGGGAGAGACTGGGGGATAAAGTGGAAACAAAAGAGCAAAAGAAAAACCAAACCCCACTAAAATAAACTAATAAGCAAATTCATTATAGACTCGATAGAGCCATAAAGGAAGGAAACAGATAATGAGCAGGAAGTGCTGGAGGTGGGCCCTTAGACAAGATGGTCTGAGTGGTCCTCCTTGAGGAGGTGGCAACTTAGTTGACACAAGCAGCAGCTCAAAGACAGTTTTCCAGGCAAAGGGAAGAAGTGGAAAGGTTCAGAGGCAGCAAAGGACTGCTGCTGTTTTTGAAGAACAAAACAGCTCCCTGGTACCGCTGGATCTCTCCCCCCCCCCCCACAGAGGAAGAAAATTATACGGAGGGAGGCTGTACATGTAGGGAGAAGTCAGATCATGCAGGGTTTGCAGGTCATGGCAAGGAACGTTAATAATGTTCTCTGAAGATGGGGCTTTTAGCAGCAGAAATAAAATGAAATATGAACTAGAAGACTTAGGTCAAAGTTAAGTATGAGACTTAATCACATACTAGCCTTGTGACCACAGGAAAGATACTTCACTGCTCTGCCTCAGTTTCTACATCTGTAAAACATCTATGTACCTCAAAGGATTGTCGTCAGGATCAAACTGGATACTGTACACAAACAGACTTTATAATTTGAGCGGTTATAGAAAGGAATATAGTATTGTCCAGAAGAAAATAACAGCTACTAAAAGACAATTACCTGGCAGAGCAGTGTGCTGGAGAACACCTTCGGTGAGAAGCATCGGCAAGAACATCCAGGGAATAAAGGGGAGACAGAGGATTGAACTGCAGGAATAAATAAGACTATTTTAGTAAGGCTTACATGAAACAGACCTGATCCTAAAGGGTAACCTACACTTTGATTACTTTTCTGCTTTGAACAACTCTTTTGTCGTACCAAACGCAGACACTGTTGAGTAAAGTCACACACATTTAACAGTGTGCCTGTGAATGTACCAAACCTGATCTAGCACACCTCAAAAAAAAATAAAAAACTATTCCTTGTTAAACAACAATTTTTCAAAAACTTCTGATATACAATAGTCACTTAAATGGCAGAAGACAGTATTTTCCAGGTGATATAACAACAACTTGTGCCTGATGATTATCAACTGTGTACCAGTCCTTGTTTCCAAGAAGATTACCATGAAATTACCTTTTCATTTCCTCATCCTGGCAAACGATTCCAATAACTGGTTGGCACAGCAGCAGCATATTATAGTGGAAAAAGAACTAGACTAAGAATTAGAACACCTTTTAGTTCCAATCTACCACTAAGATACTGAGTGTTAAAAATCATATAACCTCTGAACTTTACTATCCTCATCTGTTAAATGAATATATCACTATCTGTCTTACCTATATGTTTTTTT
The DNA here is from genome assembly GCA_036589455.1 of Ateles fusciceps. Taxonomy (NCBI): domain Eukaryota; kingdom Metazoa; phylum Chordata; class Mammalia; order Primates; family Atelidae; genus Ateles; species Ateles fusciceps. The sequence continues at coordinate 8,679,963 of JAZHEH010000228.1, read as the reverse complement.
AGAGACAGAGTATCGCTCCATCGCTCCATCGCCCAGGCTGGAGTGCATGGCGCGATCTTGGCTCACTGCAATTTCTGCCTCCCAGGTTTAAGCAATTCTCCTGCCTCAGCCTCCCAAGTAGCTGGGATTACAGGTGCCCATTACCATGGCCAGCTAATTTATTTTTGTCTTTTTAGTAGAGATGGGGTTTCTCCATGTTGGCCAGCCTCATCTCAAACCCCTGACCTCAGGTGATCCACCCGCCTCAGCCTCCCAAAGTGCTGGGATTACAGGCATGAGCCACCACTCCCAGCCTGTCTTACCTATTTTACAGGGTTATTATGAGGGCTAAATGAAATATTGCTTTCAGATTATAATTTCAGTTTCTCATTTGCAAAACATCTATTTGACTTCAAAAGATGGCTGTGAGGATCAAATGAGATACCTCAGTTTATGTTTGCTAGTTTCTTTGGACTTTTTCCACAACAAATACTCCTCTCCAAAAAGTTTAGAATTTAATGCCTTCTGACATACAAAGACTGGAAGAACCCGGAATGATGGCTTCAAACGTATTTTATGTGAATACAAACTAAGCGACTGTTCTATCTGCCACAGAGGTTCCAATCTTGGTTTGACTAGCTGTATGACTTTGGGCAAATAGTTTGAATCTTATAGATCTCCAATTCATCATCTGCAAATAACAGATCTGGACCAGGTGACTGCCACAGGTCCCCTTCTGCCTTTAGATCCTCTACTGCAGACATGATTAGTGCTCTAGCTTAACATTCCCCAAACTGCAATCTCTCACATACCACCTTCATGACTTTCCTTACCTGCCTACAACCTGTACTACTGCTTATTATTTTTCCTCATATCAATTATTTTTACACAGCCTTGTCACATTTCCAGGAAATAACAAGTTTGATATAATTACATTTTCCTAATGTACACCATAATACATAACTTAAAAATTGTGTGTCCATATGTCATCTAAAATCATCTCATACACATACACCAGTTATGTCTTCTACCACTCTAGTTCATTTCAAAACGGCAAATTCATAAAGGAGATTCCAAGTCTAAAATGTGTATCAACTCAATAAGCTACTAAGTCATTACAAAAAAAAAAAAAAAAAAGCTGGGCATGTGGCTCACACCTGTAATCCTAGCACTTTGGGAGGCCGAGGCGGGCAGATTGCCTGAGTTCAGAAGTTTGAGACCAGCCTGGGCAACATGGTGAAACCCCTTCTCTACTAAAATACAAAAAATTAGCAAGGCGAGCCTGTAGTCCCAGCTCCTCAGGAGGCTGAGGCAGGAGAATTGCTTGAACCTCCGAGGCGGAGGTTGCAGTGAGCCGAGGTCACACCAGTACACTCCAACCTGGGCAAGAAAGTGAGTTTCTGTTTCCAAAAGAAAACCCCAACAGCAACAGACAGGAAGCCTAAAACATTTTACCTGTCAGCGTTCATCTATCTTACAACTAATCACCAAGATAAAGCAATCTTCCAAAAAAATCACAAAACTTTACACATAAAGAAACGTATCAATAACCATGGAAGTTAATTTTTAAATTGTGAGCCCTCTACCTAGGCCTAAATATGCCAATGGCCCCCTCACGGGGGTAGCTAGGGAAAAGACTAAGAAGGAAAGGCTCTAAGGCAGGGGTCTCCAACCCCAGGGCCGCACAGCAGGAGGTGAGCTGCCAGCAAGCAGCCACTCACCATCGTTGGCATTACTGCCTGAGCTCTGCCTCATGTCAGATTAGCAGCCACATTAGATTCTCACAGAGGCGCAAACCCTACTGTGAACTGTACATGTGAGGGATCTAGGTTGCATGCTCCTTAGGAGAGCCTAATCCCTGGTAATCTGTCAGTTTCCCATCACCCCCAGATGGACTGTCTAGTTGCAGGAAAACAAGCCCAGGACTCCCACTAACTCTACATTATGGTGAGTTGTATAATTATTTCATCATATATTACAATGTAATAATAATAGAAATAAAGGGCACAATAAATGTAATGCATTTGAATCATCCCAAAACCACCCCCCTCACCATGCCCCTCACCTGGGTCCATGGAAAAACTACCTTCCACAAAACTGGTCCCTAGTGCCATCAAGGTTGGGGACCACTGTTCTAAGGCTTTGACCCCCACTTCACTGAAAGCAGCTCTACCTTCTGTTTCATGCATTTAGGCTTCAACATAGTACTTCTCAACAAAGGATTCTGATGTTGAACTAAACCATAAGCAAATGAGATTCATTCTGCATTCATATTGCAAAGTTCAAAACTAAAATAAAAACAGGATTCCTATGAAATATATGCTACAAGAAACTAATGATCACAGCTGAACCTAAAAAAAGGAATTAGCTGCAGTGTTTACCAGTAAGTATTGGATACTCTTAGAAAACCGTTCTCCAAGAAAATCAAAATAACAAGAAAGAGGAAACCTTACCTCATGTGTACAAGCAGAAATGTGAGGAAAATCAGAAGCCAACGCTTTATTCTTTCTAAAGAAAAGGAAACCAAATGATAAAATAAAGATGACAAAGAAAAATGATCTTACCTGATTTCGTTCTCTTTTCCCAGCTGATGGTAACCAGAAACTAAAGAGAGGGAGAGAATAAGAGGAAAGAAAACAATAAAAGAAGTGGTAGGAAAGTTACAGAAAGGAGAAGAAGATAAGATGTTGGAATAATGAAGACAAAGAAGGGAATGGAGAAACGATGCAATCAGAAGAGAAAGAGATTAAATGTATGTGAACACTCTGCTAAAAAAAAAAAAAACCTCTTCAAAGGAAAAAGGCTTGCAATGGAATGTAAAAGACTGGACAACAGAAATAAACCCAAGACTACAGTGTGACACCAATACTCTCTCAGCTGTGCATGACAACAGGAGCCTCAACTCAACAAGGGCATAAACCACACCCATATTTGTATTTTGTATGTTAAAATTACCCCAGGCTGGATGTGTACAGGATCGTAACTGGGTACTGAGCATGATGCATACAGGATATATGAAAAACCAACCATGTTAGGGGACAAGGCTGTCACAAGAAGTGGCAGAATTATTTTCCTGTGGCTACATACAGGCTTCCTACAGCACTCACCACAGTAATTAGGACAAAAAGATACCCTACAGGTTAGGCACAGTGGCTCACACCTTTAATTCCAACACTTCGGGAGGCCAAGGTGCACAGACTGCTTGAGCCCAGGAGTTCAAGACCAGCCTGGACAACATGGCAAAACCCTCTCTCTACAAAAAATACAAAAATTAGCCAGGCACAGTGGCACGCACTTGTATTCCCAACTACTCAGGAGGCCAAAGTGGAAGGATCGCTTGAACCTAGGAAGCAGAGGTTGCAATGAGCCATGATGGCGCCACTGTCCTTCAGCCTGGGTGACAGAGACAGACCCTGTCTCAAAAAAAAGAAAAGATATTTCCCCATAAAAAGGTCTAAAAATGGGAAGAGAATATAGGAGGATAGAGGCAATCATCCATTTTGGAAAAAAAAAAATTTAGAGACGGAAAAATTAGTTTAAAATAAACATCCTTACGGAGGCTACTAAATGCAGCATCTGTAGGTATAAAAAAACAATACAGGCTGGGTGCTGTGGCTCACGCCTGTAATCCCAGCACTTTGGGAGGCCGAGGCGGGCAGATCACGAGGTCAAGAGATCGAGACCATCCTGGCCAACATGGTGAAACCCCATCTCTACTAAAAATACAAAAATTAGCTGGGCGTGGTGGCATGCGCCTGTAGTCCCAGCTACTCGGGAGGCTGAGGCAGGAGAATTGCTTGAACCCAGGAGGCGGAGGTTGCAGTGAGCCAAGATTGCACCACTGCACTCCAGCCTGGCACCTGGCAACGGAACCAGACTCTGTCTCAAAAAAAAAAAAAAACAATACAATGAAACTAGTCTAGAAAGAAAAGAATATCACTGTCACAGGTTTAGGATGTTGCCATCTTTAACTGTTATAAAGTACAAATCTTTAAGATCTCTTTAGCTCTGAAGCCTGATTTCTAAGCTGCTCCATAAGACTCCCCTCTACCTCCTCCTCCAAGGAGAAACTAGCACAGCCAGTAAATACATAAGCACTTACTCTTTCTGCCGAGGGTCACTAGCGATATGGTTTATCCTCTCAGTACCCAAAGTGTTTATGCTGGTCTCCTAAAAAGACAAAAGCAGACAAGAGTAACACCCAACCACAGAAACAAACATAAAGCACAGTATGTCACCTAGCTCAATCTTTCCCACAACCGTGTCAGCCAAGGCAATCTGAAAAGGCACATGTCAAAAGTCAATCTTAAAATAAAACAGCAACTATGGTTCTTTTTATTGGAATCTATCTTAAAAGTATTACATGTTATCCTAATTTATTGTTCTCTAGTGATCCAGAAGCTTTTATAAACACTTTATAAACACCATTCACCATATATGGTGTTTTAATATAGTAAGTAGCATATCTCCTGGAACTACTGAAGTATATAGGAGTAAAAATACTGTTTTAGAAAATACAGCAGTAGCCAATTTTTAACAGGCCAGCACACCAAGCTCCCTAGAGCTATGTGATTATAGTTCCAACAGCCTTCATCCTGAGACATAACCAAATCCTCACTGGTAAAACATAAATATCTGCTGACTAAATATAAATACATCAGAGGACTTTTGTGACTTGCAAAAATTGTTACTCTGTACTTTGTCCCTCAAATGTCATCTCATGAAATAAAAATAGAAGTTTGTATAAAATTGATTCCTAAATTCAGGGTTCTCAAGATGATAGTGTAAAAGCTTACCCATAACATCAAACAATTCAGAAACCAACCATTTCCAAAAAATTGGAAAATGGCCATTCACTCTTCATTTAACTTGAGTACATTCACAGTGCCTATCTACCATGGCACCTGGGAAGGCATACCAACACACATCTCAGTAACTGTTGTGTTGAGAGAACACAAGTCACAGGCATGAATGTCAAGAACGTCAAGGCTGTTCTTCAAACACATTTGTGTCTGGACAAATGTTATTATCTGTATTTATCTATATGTGTGGACTGTCCTAAACATCAGGCTACACATTTCAGCAGAACAACTGGCTACAGAAAAATGAATCTGAGGCCAGAGTCCGGGCAGGAGTGGAGTTAAATGAGAAATTTTCATATACTGTATTCTTCATATTCTGCATCCCTTATGGCTATGCCTACTGATCACAGACACAGACATGGTAGGGGGCCGAGGGAAAAGATGGGTGAAAAATGAGCTATTTGTTACAGCAGAAAAATTATTAACTTAAAGTGCCGTAATGTTTAAATTTACAGTTTATTACTGTGTAAATTACAAGCAGTACTTTGTGTAATTAGCAGCTCGCTGACAGGGGAGCTGTGAATGAAACTCATTATTTATGATTACAATTTAGAAAAGCAGAAGAGAGACGGGGGAGGGGGGAGAAGGGGGGCAGAGGCGGTGACCTCTGCTAGAAATGATAAATATCCCTTTAAGGTGATGAAGATGAATTAAACAAGTAAATATTATCCTATTCATTTGAAATCATTAGAGGCACGTCCAATAGGCCTAGAGTGGCTTGCCTACATGGAAGTAGAAGGCTCTCATTTTATAAAAGCTGAAAAAAAGTAACACAGGTGGCAGGGGGAACATTATCTGTCAAGCCTAAACAATAAAAAGTAAAACCCTCTCCTTCCTCCACCCCATGTACTGCTATTCTGCTAGCTATCCCTGTTAACAATAAGCTCCTGGAATAGAAAAAGCAGCATTCTGTCTATAAAATGAGTGATCCGAAAGGTATCAGTCTTCCAACAATCAAATGTCTTTCTAATTCAAGATTTGAACTTGAGGCCAGGCACAGTGGTTGATGCCTGTAATCCCAGCACTTTGGGAAGCCGAGGCCAGCAGATTGCCTGAGGTCAGGAGTTCGAGACCAGCCTCAGCAACATGACGAAACACCGTCTCTACTAACAATACAAAAATTAGCCAGGCATGGTGGTGGGTGCCTGTAATCCCAGTTATTCGGTAGGCTGAGGCAGGAGAATCACTTGAACCTGGAGACAGAGGTTACAGTGAGCCGAGATTATGCCACTACACTCCAGCCTGGGCAACAAAGTGAGATTCCGTCTCAAAAAAAAAAAAAAAAAAAAAAAAAAATGGGCTTAAATTTAAAAATAAGAAGAAATAAGAATTTGGAGCTTGTCTGGAAATAAACAGTCTCATTTCTTTTGCATGTCTAAAACTTGAGAAAACTGCTCCCTGACGAGACTATAAAACAGTAGTACCCCCTTAAGGGTAGCCAGACTACGGCACACAGTGCACCACCTAGCAGGCATTCTAAATGCTTACCAAGTGAACAAACAAAATGCTCTCAATGCCTCTCCCTTCCTTATTCTTTGCCCACCACCATCTTCTCCGACTGAGGATGAGCCCGTGTCTTAATTTCTCAATCTCAAAGTGGAATAAAAAACAAAATTAAATAAATAAAAATTTAAAAAGATAAAAGTAGATCTGGGTTCAAATCTCTTTTCTGCCACTCCTCTCTGGGTAACATAAGACATTCCTTAACCTCTTCGAACCTACGTTTTCCTCACCTGCTAAAGGGGGCTTGCACTTTTTCTACAAGGTTGCTGGAAGAATTAAATGAGCAGAGTGCCTAGCACCATCCCTGGCAAAGGCAGAACTGAATAAACAGCAGATAGTTCTCCCTCATGGTCAAGGAGGGGCTCTTGAAACTCAGTAACAGATTTTTTTTTCTTTAATGAATTCTGGGATGAAAGACCAAAGTTAGGAAAGAACAAAGATGCATTCATGAATTCAAGAGGAGCCATAAAGAAGCCAAGAGTATTTTAACTTACACAATAACAACATTAATAAAAAGTTACAGAAGAGACAGATAAGGCTTGTAGGTCTATAGGCAAAAGACACTGTAATGACAGTGTTTTCTTTGTCAGAACTTCTCTATGAATTGCGTTTCATATTTTATTTGTATATCTGTTCACATTCTATATAATGTTCATTCTTGTAAACTCCCAACACATTCCAGTTGGCTCTATTAACGGCAGGGAGTTCTGCAGCACCTCTGATTGATAATAGGGTATACAACTCCCACAGGGAATATTATCTCCCCCACTGAGCCCAGTAAACTGTGAGAGGTATCACCTTCCCAACCAGCCTTCTTCGCCCCTTTCTGAGGCATCGAGCTGCAGCTCCAGGCAGACGATTCAAGCGAGCATGGTACCCTAAAAAGAAGAAGGGCTTCAGATACTGAATGCAGAAAATCCACAAGCTATCATATGTTTCTAGTACACTGAGGGCTTTACCCCCCGGATCTTACTAGACTGACCTTTAAACTAGTATCACAGAGCTATCTGCCAAGGATTTATTATTCCCATGTCTTTGTCACTAGCAGTATGATCACAGGCATGCCATTTACCTTTGACCTAGGCATCCTCCATTTATAAGAGGGACAATCACTCAGTCCTACCTTACTGGGCTATTTTGAAGACCCAATGAAATAGCAAGTAGAAGGGACTTTATAAACTGAAAACACCACACAAATATAAGGTACTACTAACAATGTTTAATTTTAAATTAAATGTTAGTTTCTATGCCAAAAACATTCTAATTCATGACAGCATGGGGAAAATAGCATGCATCAGATAACCCAACTTTTCTCACTGCCACATGCGTTCTATACAAGGTAAGAACAACTGGAGGAATCCACACCAAAATGTTATTAAGGACATGGTCTCAGTTTCTTCTTACTATTCTTGCTTATTTGTGTATATTTAAGTGATCCATTAAAAACATCTAGAAATGTTCATCGAAATGTTCAGTAAAGCAATGTGTGTCTCAGCCAGTCTTTACCAAGAAGATGGCCTTTCAACCACCCAAATTCACCATGACAAAAGTCTACATAATACAAGTTTACATCTCACAGTGTGATTCTGATCACCAACAGATGTTCAACAAATTACTAGAAACTGATTAACTGGTTGATTATGGAGTTACCGGGAACCCTAGAATCATAAATTTATAGCGCTAAAAGAAATGGTTTAGTCCAATGTCACATATCTTAAGTGATGACCCTGACATGCCAAGAAAATGAAGTGACTGTCACAGAGCTTGGTAGACAGTACCAGAGTATTAACACCACATTTTCATCTCTCTGTCCTAGGTTCTTTCCACCCACTCTGTACATCATAACTGAAGAAAAAGCAAAGGGAAAATGAAACATCTTTGTGTTAAAGGCCCCAGTAATAGGGTCATTAAAATAAAACTACTTAAATTATTTTAAAAGCATCCATTTTTAAAACACTATTACATGTGAATACTCTTACTGAAAATAAAAATATGGATGCAAATGTTCTTATTGAAGTCTGTTCTCTTCCTATATCCTATACTCAATAATCTATTAGTTTCAAAGCAGCTGTCACATGACGCTAAGCTCCCTAAATCTGGCACAAATGGCAATGGCAAGCTGAAGGAATGTCTTGCTAATATATGTCCCAAGAGTCTCCATGGATTAGTTTAGAAAGGAATGGAGAGAACCTTAAGCTTTGAGACTTACTCTGAATCTCTGAGAAAGTCCTTCAGCTAGCTCCACAATGCAGACAGTTAATGTGTGCTTGAAGGCATGAGTATGCTTGCTATGGGATGATTGCTCTGCCCAAAGAGAACCATAAAAGCACGAAGTTCTTGGCCTCCTCAGAACTCACCTCTTTGAGCTGGCCGAGAAGGTAAAAGGAATGTGGAATCTGAAAATTTATCCAATCCAGAATCCATTCTTTCTACTTCAGAGCAATGATCAGGAGCCCACTTGGGCAGAAGATTAGGGACAGTGAATCCTGGGACACATTCTCCTTCATAGAACCAATCACTCTGCTCATCATCACCTAAAGTAAAAAGATCATACCATAAGCTACAATTTTAAACAAGGTCTGAGAAAAACAAATGGGAGGGATGATTTCTTAGTGCTATAGTTTTGATCATCCTTTTTTTTTTCCTTTTTGAGACAGGGTCTTGCTCTGTCACCCAGGTTGGAATGCAGTGGTGCAGTCACATGCTCAGGCAATCCTCCCACCTCATCCTTCCAAGTGGCTGAGACCCCAGGCTCATGCCTCTATGCCTGGCTAATTTTTTTTTTTTTTTTTTTTTTTGAGATGGAGTCTTGCCCTGTTGCCCAGGCCAGAGTGCAGTGGTGCGATCTCCACTCACTGCAACCCCGACCTCTCCTCTCAGGTTCAAGCAATTCTCCCTGTCTCAGCCTCCTAATTAGCTGGCATTAGAGGTGCCCACCACCATGCCTGGCTAATTTTTGTATTTTTTAGTAGAGATGGGGTTTCGCCATGTTGGCCAGGCTGATCTTGAACTCCTTACCTCAGCTGATCCACCCGCCTCAGCCTCCCAAAGTGCTGGGATTACAGGCGTGAGCCACCACACCCAGCTTTTTTTTTTTTTTTTCAATTCTTTGTAGAAACTGGGTCTCCTTATGTTGCCCACACTGGTCTTGAACTCCTGGGCTCAAGCAATCCTCCCACCTCAACCTCACAAAGTGCTAGAATTACAGGCTGATTGCATTTTAAATAAATCAAAGCACACACACACAAAAATTGTTCTGGTCCTTCTTGATTCATATTACAATGAAAACTGAAACATAAACATGGTTTCACATAAATGTCATACTGTGTTACTCTGGACTGCTTTAATAGTAAAAAAATAAATAGATGAAGCTATCACTTACTAAGCCCTTACAACCTACCAGCATCCATGCTAAAAATCTGTAAATATGTCATCTCTTCCAAGCCCTACACTAACTCCAACTTACAAACAAGGCAACTAAAGCCCAGAGAAGTCAAGGTCGATTTAGTAAACAATGAAGCCAGGATCTGAACCCAAAGCCAGACTAACTCAAAAGCCTGAGATCTTTACTACAAAAATAAACTGCCTCCCCTGTACCATTCTCAGTGGTATAAATAAACTTGGGGATTCAAAGTCCATAAATGTTTCTCAATTCAAAGCTAGCTATTCCGGAGGGATTTCTTGCTATATTTACCTTTCTCATAAAAGGTGAATAAACAATGTATGTCCATACTTTATTTTTTCCTTGATATCTCATTAATGGGACAGAAAATCATCTTGAGACTAGCAACCCAAGCTACTGGGGGAGAAAAAAAATAACTACAGAAACAAATAATATAATTCCTAGAGGCTTTTCAATAAATCATACCATTTTCCCAAAGCCATATTGTTAATCAATAGCAAAGTCACAACTAGATCCATATATCCAGACTGTTGGTACAAACTTCTTTCTACTGGCTACAACGATAGTATCTCAGTTTCCACTAGAGTTTATTCCTGCCAACAAAGAATAAGATAGATAATTTTATGTCAGCCACACCATACCCCTTTCAAAATAGCAAAGATGAAGGAAATTACTACAAGAATATCTAAAGAATTCATAATGCAGTCATTCTCTAACGTACTCTGGATTCCAGAGAAGTTGCTCAAAACATGTCAATCACACGAAGTATGAGATTCATGGGTCATTAACACCCAGGAGAGTAACTCTTAAATCACTGTGGTGATCTCCAAAACGGGCAATGAATACTGCATTCTGGTGAAAAGCAGCAGATATTGCCACTAAGGAAGTTACTCAAAGTGTTTCCTTATAAAAACACATCACACACAGCTCTCTGATACAGCAGTTCTCAACTTTGAGCATGCATCAGAAGCACCAGGAGGGCTTGTTAAAACACTGAGTCCTTCCTCCAGAGTTTCTGATTCTGGTCTGAGCAGACCAAAAACGTGTATTTCTTACAAGTTCCCTCATGATGCTAAGCTGGCCTGGGGACCACGTTTTGAGAACCACAACTCTAAAAGCATCTCACGAAACCAGATACATGGATGAATTGAAGATAGTAATTAGTGTACAATAATTAGTTTCTCTGTACTTCAATATATTAATTCTTTCCTTATTCATAAGCATTCTTTAGGCCATTTATTGAAATAGCATATTTAATTAGGCCATGTTTTCTGATGGCAAATGGCTGACTATAATGAAATTTTTTTGGTTCTCAAGCATTCATTCAAGATTCTTAATAATATAAAAAGAGACTCACTGAACTAGAAGGAACGTTGTGAGATCGCATAGACCAGTAGTCTTCAACCTGGGTTCACTAAGATGCCTGATACAGGAGCTCCTTAAAAGAGCACTGCCAGGAGCCAGGTACGATAGCTCATACCTGTAATCCCAGCACTTTGGGAGGCCGTGGCAAGTGGATCACCAGAGGTCAGTAGTTCAAGACCAGCCTGACCAACAAGGTGAAACCATCTCAAAAATTAGCCAGGTGTGCTGGCTGGCACCTGTAGTCTCAACTACTCGGGAGGCTAAGACAGGACAATCACTTGAACCCAGGTGAGCTGAAATAGTGCCACTGCACTCCAGCCTGGATGAGAGAAACACTCTGTCTCAAAAAAAAAAAAGTGCTGCCAGGGAATAAGCAAGAGGCTGGGTGGATCAGGCTCCTGACCTCTGGCTCCTCCAGAATTTTGCTTTAACCCAATAGGCTTAGTTGTTTTGTAATCTGAGAATCTATGTACGATTTTGTTTAGGGGGAAAAAAGGAGAGTTTTCCCTGCATTTTCAATCATTATTTATTAGGCATTCACTATATGCCAGGAACGTGCTAGATACTGTGGTTGCACATAATAAGTCCTGCAAAGAAAAGTTTCAAGGGAAAAGACCTAGAAACAATAACATAACCTAGTGAGTAGTATAAAAATATTAAGTATAATACAAGGAGCCACAGAGCACAAAGAAGGAGAAAGGGCTATTGGCCAGAACCCCCTCAGCAAACACATGGCACATTTAAATGGGGTCATTGCAGAGATTTAATGAAGTGACTATTCACAAAGGTGGAGACAGTACTAACAAGGAACCCGACAAGGGATGGGGAAGCACATCAGGTGCGCCAGTACAGCAGGAGGCCTTCCATTCCTACACCTGGAGGGGCAAGGGAAAGAATGGTTATCAGAGCCCAAAGAACTGTGGTTAGAAGAGAAGCCTGCCCAACAAGAATGGTGGCCTTCAGCAGAGGAACACACCACTGCCAACCAGCAATCCAACAGAAAGGATGTCAGGGAAAGCCATAATCTAATATGGTAGACTGCATTAGCGTTTCCAAGTCTTCTCTATAATAGAATCATTCATCCATGCCTTTTGCTCTTTGCCATTTGATTCCACAGTACCTTCCCTTTTAGGAAGAGCACATTTCCTCATCCTACTGACACTGGGCTTGGTTATAGGACCTGCTTTACGTAGTAGAAAATTAACAGACATGATTCAAGCAAAGGCTTTAAATCTGTACATGTGGTCTAGCCTGGGTCACCTGGCATTTACATCCTCTGCCATAAGAAGTCCATGCTGCCTATCACCATTGCTCCTTCCACCTAGGTCCCAAAATAAAATACACTGAATAGATGTAAACCTACCCTTGAAGCCTGGAGACCAGCAGAGCCCAGGCAAGATCAATGGAACCAAAGACAACCCACAGCCCATAGTAATAAATGAGTGTTGTAAACTGTGATGAGCCACTAAAATTTGGGGGCTGTTAAGCAGTCTTACCACAATAAAAACTTGACTAATATATCCAAAATTCACTCACCTCCCTCCCTTCAGTCTTCTGCTGATGCCTCCTACAGGCCAACCTCAACAAGAAATTGAAACCAAGAAGACCCACTGATATATATAGTCCATAAATATGCCCCTGCAGGGGCAAAAGGAGAACTGTGTCTTGATAGATGACCAGCCATTCAAGGAAGATGAGGTATCAGGCAGAAAGACCAGCACAAAGGCACAGAGGCAAGGAATCATATAGTTTTATGTTGAGAACATTAAGCAACAATGTCACCAGAATGCGTGAAGCTGAGGCAGAGAATGAGAGGAAAGCTGGGTCTACAGAATATTCTATAATCTTTCTTAATAAACTAAGGAATCCTTATCAGTGAAAAGGCTTTCCAAAGGCCCTAAAACTTAATCTGCTGTAACAGGTCCACACTTTCTTCCATCTCTGTATATTATGCATCATAACCTTAAGAGGTGTATTTTGATACTCTTAGCACTATAGTAAAGCAAAGAAAAAGAGCAAATATTGGTAACTCTGAATAGTATGTATAACTCATTCATGGAAAGACACCAGACTTTCCTGGTATGAGATAATAAAATCAAAACTCTAGTTAGAGCCTACCTGTACACACGCACACATAATCGCTAATGACAGTTAACCTCCTCAGAACCTGAAAGACAGAAAAATACTCACAACAGCTTCCATTACAGTAGGAAGCTCAACAACTCCAGGAGTTGAACAACTCTTGAGGCATGAACAAGATGCTGTCCCCCACACTCCCTCTCCAAAAGTCAGGAATTGAATGCTAAGTCTCACAGTCCCAGGATCCCTTCAGTTACTGGGGAGCCTATCTGGATCAACCTAGCCACCTGTCCTTTAATTGCTTAACCAATGGAGAAAAATTTTTGGATTCTGGAGCTAGAAAAGACTTTAGAAATCCTTAGTCCCTTATTTAGATTAAGAAAACCACAGTCCAAAAAGGCTACATAAAAATTTTATTGGCGTGTGTCCCCATACAAGTCTAGAAGACAAACATTTTATAAAATACTCTTATATCTAGACAAAGGTTTAAATTAGTGTTTAGGTAGTAAAAATAAAGAACTGGTAATTAACATATACCAGCCTTATTCACAGGACTCTATACACTCTAGGAGTTTTACTTTGAGGAAGACGATGTTCTATATAACATATTCACCTACAATACTATCATCATTTATAAGTAAGTCTATAAAAGTGACAAAATTTTCTCTATATGAAAATAAGAATGTCTTAACATCTAAAAAAAGACAGTAACACATGAGGTTATTTCTTGATTTTAATAAAAAGAAACTTCGCAACATCCCAGGCTCGACACTGACTACCTAGACCAGTGATTCCTAATGTCTGATCTACCTGCATAAAAATCACTTCAGGTGCTTGTGAAAAATGCAGATTCCAGGGGCCAACTCTAGACCTATTTGATTTCTGGAAGCTCAGGGCTCTGCGGTTTTAACAGTTCCCTAGATGGCTCTCACATGCCTCAAAGTTTGAGAACCACTGCCACAGACAGTCACCGTATTCTCCATGAGTCACTCCTATGATTATTCAAATCTTTCCATAAACACAGAACCAATGTCCCAAAGCTGGGATCAACATTACCTTGTCGCCCTTCATCATTGGTAAAGAGCCCAGTGTCACTGCTGCTACACACACTGCTGGTTTCACTGTAAAAAGAGTAAAACACAAGAGAACTCATCAGCTCCAAAAACAAAGCACTGTACACTTATTTTGGTTTTCAAGCTTTCCTAATTTCACTCCAACCTATTAGCCATTCAGATATGTAAATTTCATAGGGAAGCTACAAAGTTTTATTTTCCTCCCCCCCCACAAAAAAAAAGGAGAATTCTAAAATTTTCACTTATATTTTAAAGTATTAAACAAAATCTAAAGTCACTTTGTTAGTTTAGGACTAGGAAGCTATTTACTAAAGCTCAAAGAAGTAATTTCAAACTAGTTTGGTATATTAAACAATACAAATTTACAAATTTACCAAACAATTTTATTTTTAAATGTTGCCAACTATCAGTTCCAAATGAAGCTATATAACTTTAAGACATCTAGCATCTTTCAAGTTTTTTCCCCATTTACAAAGAAGTAAACAAAAATCCATAAATAAGAAAAAAAATGGCAAAACTTGTATTTTCCGCATTTACTATCTTCCTTCATATTGAGCAGATACACAAAACTCATTCTGAAAAAAGACACTGAAGTTAAAAACAATAATATTGCTCACAGTTGATTCTGTTTCTTCTGATAGTGTGCTTCTAAATTTGATTTCTCTGGTTCAAGAAAAACTTCTCAATCCTCTACAGTATTAGCTATTCCTTGATTGGAAGTATTTTCTTCCAAGACAGTCATTTTTTTTTCACCTGCTCTAGAAGATGCAAGAAACCAAAGCAAGAAGAAGCATTTTCACCATGCTGTATAAAAAACAGGCTCGGCAAAATCCCAATCTATATTCCTGGATCAAAAATCTGAAAATATTTTGTATTTTGCAACACTTCCAAACATCCTGCCAACACTAAATCTTAAAAATGCCAATTAAATTAAGAAGCAATGCTTTCCTCACTCAAGCTTGTCTCTGAATACCAGATGCAAAAGATCTGTCACAGAAATAGTCAATAAAACAAATCCTATTTCTTTATTTTTTAAGTTCTGGGATACGTGTGCAGAACATGCACATTTGTTACACAGGTACACATGTGCCACGGTGGAACAAACCCTATTTCTTTATAGATTTTTTCATTTTATTTTCTTATGCATTTAGTATAAGTTGGGCCACCAATTGTATTGCCTAAGTATTACAACGTTGCTAGAAAAGCAACTGAGCCACATCAACTGAAACAACAGTTAGTGTAAAGAAAGTCACCTTAACCTGCAGCTCCAAAGGCTTTTTTGCTCCCAACGTTTTACTACGAAATTTTTCATCGCTTAGATTGCTTTCTTTGTTTTGTAACACATCTCTGCCTAACCTTCCCAACAGAGCCTGCTTAAAAGCAGAGGTACTCTAGGTAAGCCAGATGATTGGGCGTGGCATCTACTTTCTGACAAATATATCATCATAGGAATCGAGCCTAATAAAACACTGTGGATACCTCTTGTCCACTGTTAGCTAAACACTGTAAACTTGGTACTGACTTGAAAATGGTTTCATCTCAACTGCTTTTCTTCCAAGTTCTGTTTGCCCTTTCAAGGTACAATTAAAGGGTATTGTTTTGAAATTAGCAAAAACTCTCAGTTTTAAAGCTATAGATCAATGGTTTTTTATTCTATATTCTTATATTTTTATATTCTCTACAGATCAGTGTTTTGGTTGTATTATGTTCTGTAATTTGAAACTCAAACTTACTGGTAAAAGCAGAGCCAATAAAGTAAAAACGCAATCTCAATCTCAGTACCAAAAACACCAAGAACTATGGTTCTCAACTAGAGACAATTTTACAGCCCCCTCCCAAGGCGTCATCTGGCAATATCCAAAAACATCTGTGGTACTCATGACTTGAAGCAGGGAAGGAGGACTTGGTGAACTACTGCCATTTAGTGAGCAGAGGCCAGGGACGCTGCTCAACATCCTGCAACGTACAGCACAGCCCCAAAACAGAATCATCTGGCCCAAAATGCCAGCAGTGCCTAAGGTGAGAACCCTGATGTATGTACGGTGATGAACAAAGCAGAGGGCTGGAGGAGGTAGGGCATCCATCCCTTTTAGGGAAACTACTTGAGAAGAGAGGAGCCTGTGCACATTAGCTGGATACAGCAGTCAACATCCCATAGAAACAACAATACCACTTCCTTGCCAGGGCTGGGCCAGCGCCTCAAATGGTCTGAAGCATCCAGATCCAGAAACAATCAGAAGGCAGCTGGACCTTCCAACAAACTGGTAGAACTGAACTACTCAGGAGTCGTACAGTTCACCCTTCCTTGCCTAACCCGGGCAGAAGATCCTGTTACCGTGGAAGAAAGTGATCTTGGCAGGGCAAAAAAAGTATCTTGCTCATCTCAGTGTCCCCAGTGCCTAGCATAGCACCTGGCATATAACAGACATTCAGTAAATTTTACGTAAATGGAATGAACTTGTTCTAGACACCTCTGTTGTCTGCCCTTATTTGGCCTTTGTGGCATGTCACTTCAACTCTTTAGTCCTATTTTCCTACACGTAAAATGTGGATGGATTATTGAGGATGTGAAAGTATGAGGCATATGACCTCACTTTCTGAACTCTAAAGCAATACACAAATGCAAAGGATGAAGGATTAGAAAGCTACTTCCAGGGTGCTGAGTCTGTGTCTAAATACTATTTTAGAGATTAACAGTGGTAAGTTCCTCACTGACAACCTTCTCATTAGAACAGCAATCTAAATTTTATGGGATGCAAACCTATTTTCACTTTAAATGGAAAAACAAAATATTGCCTATAAAATCTATTATTTTTCCTGCACCGGGTTTCATCCAACAGAGAGAAGGCACTCAGCCAAGATCTACAAGTGTCTCAGGAAGGGGTTTGGTACTTGAACTGAGTTTATTCAGAAAATTATTAATACAGAAGGCTACTATTAATGATACCAAAAATATCATTCACTGAGTTCTACTTCAGGCCAGGTAATATATTAAGGACTTTACTTTCATTATTATGCTTCTCCTACCCCCAAACTCTACAAGGTAAATACATCAACCTCATGTTACAAATGGAAGGGGGCTTAGAGAAAGTACACAACTTACCTGACACCTCACAGCAAGCAAGCATCAGAGCCAGGGCAGTGTATGCCTAAAGCCCCTGCACTCACTGAATGGCCACCACAACACGGACGGCACAGATACTCATCTCATTTACTCAAGTCAATCCTATGGTTCTCTATTCAGAAGATACCTTTGAATTTCAGGACTTTTCATTCTCCTGAAAATGTAAACAGATTAACTGACTAGGGAAGAAGTGTTCCTTTGCTTTTAGCTACTTAAAACTTTCAGGTACAACTAAAACTGTAGCTGTGCTTTGACTACTATCCCTTATCAGCAAATAATACATCATATATGCTGAACCCTAAGAAAACTAACTATAAACCCACTTTGGAAAGAAGCGCTCCTTCTTAATTCCATATCTTGAATTTGAATAACACTCATTTTTGGCATACTGATATAAAATACACCAAAACATACTCTCAGGGACCCATACTTCACTTGCCCTTACGCTTCCTGAATGTTCTTCCTTTGAAATCAAAGTTAAAACATTATTTTAGTAAGTTCAGGGGAAATACCAAAGTCTGAGAATACTATTCCTGACTTTAGCATCACACAAGGCTAGGAAAAAAGTTTTCAGAAGGCCAGTAGTCATTTGTGGTAACCAGACTCCAAGATGACTCCCAATTATCCAGCCTCCTATTAATGCGCACCCCAGTGTAGTACCTCTCACACTGCACCAGGGCTGGTCTGTATAACTGATCGCATATGGCAGAAGCAATACGTTGCCACTTCTGAGATTAGGTTATACAAGACTGTGGCTTTCATCTTGGGCTCTCCATCCCTCCCCATCCCTCAGATCACTTGCTCAAGGGGAAGCCAACTATCATGTCCTGAGGAGGCTGATAGGCATGTGGAGGGGCCCACATGAAAAGAGACTGAGACTCTAAGTCCAACAGCTTTATGAGGAAATGAGCTCTGCCAACAGCCACATAAGTGAGCTTGAAAGCAAGTCCTTCAGCCCCAGTCAAGCCTTGAGAGAACTGAGGCTCCCTGCCAGCAGTTAGGCTAAAACCTGGTAAGGAGACTCTGAACCAGAACCACCCAGCTAAGTCACTCTCAGATTCCAAGTGATAAAATGTTCATTGTTTACAGCCAGTAAGTTTTTTATGTTTTTTTATTTTTTGAGACCGAGTCTTGCTCTGTTGTCCAGGCTGGAGTGCAGTGACGCGATCTCAGCTCACTACAACCTCCGCCTCCTGGGTTCAAGCAATTCTCCTGTCTCAGCCTCCCAAGTAGCTGGGACTACAGGCACACACCACCATGCCCAGCTAATTTTCATATTTTTAGTAGAAACAGGGTTTCAACTTGTTGGTCAGGCTGGTTTCGGTTTCCTGACCTTAGGTGATCTACCTCCCTCAGCCTCCCAAAGTGCTGGGATTACACGCGTGAGCCACCATGCCCAGCCTAGAGCTAGTGAGTTTTAGAGCAATTTTTTCTGCAGCAACAGATAATACAGAATCTTTATAAACACTTTGTTGAGATTAATCCCCTTCTTCCTAAAGAGTAGCATCTAGTTTCAACAAGACAAACCCTTCTGAATTCCCACAAACGGCATGGCACACCCTCTGACCTGAGGGCTTGCTAATTCTTTTATACTCCTAACCACAAAACACTGTCAAGTTCCAACTGAAAGAGTAATTTATACCTGTTTCAATTATAATGAGGCAGAGAATTAGCTTATCACCTATAATCACAAGTTGGTGTTAATAAGTTACCATCTGGGTTTGCTCTCCCCCCATTTAAGAGCTTATTAACCAAGTAACTTAATAAGAGGTGTTTTTTGCATCTGATTAATAACTATCTTAAAATAAAGTTTACGGCTTACATCGTCATTCTAAAGTATTTTTAGTAAATAATAATGTACTTAACAAAAATAAAAGTTGTTTCAGAATTTAGAAAAATGTGGGAAAAAGGTCACTCTTAATAACCACTGCCCAAAGGCATTTTTGTTCTTACTATTATTTTCCATTTTTTTTCCAGGGTAGAGGTGGTACATTGGTAACCCTCTGTAATCAGACTTCTGAATATAGCACTAAACACGACTGAGGAGGTTATTCAGAGAAATATCTCACATCAGTTCCGAAATTATTCCTATGAGAATACATAATAAAAGAATTTGTTTTTCAGTTTCATTCAGATGATGCCATGAAAGGCAGCAACCTCCCCAGGCTGACAGGTTGGACACTGTGACTAGTACAGTCAGATATACTTTGCAGAGATATGATACTCCTCAGGACTCTGCTATGGAGCTGGGGGCTGTGCCTCAGAGAAGTCCACCCATCCTTTCAATATTTCCCTTTTCTTAGAGCTAATAGTGATTCATCTTTAGGTAGATGAAATGTCTTCTTAGATTAAGTTTTTAAAGAGCATGGATTCTGGAACCTGCATATCTAAGGATGTCTTTCTGCTGTGTTTCCATATGAAATATACCTTTACTGTATATAATATTCAGGGTGGGGTGAGTCACCTTTTCCCTCTCAAAACTCTATGGGCAAATGTAGCCCTTAACACTTACTACCTTAGGGATGAATGCCAGTTTTATTTTCATGCCCCACCCCCCAACTTTGTTTTAAGAGACAGAGTCCCACTCTGTCACCCAGGTTCTGGAGTGTAGTGGCGTAATCATAGCTCAGTGCAGTCTTGAACTCCTGGGCTCAAGGGATCCTCCTGCCTCAGCTTCCCAAAGTGTTACGAATATAGATCCGAACCACCGCACCCAGCCTTCAACCCCTTTTAAGATTTTTCTTTCCTTAGTCCTCAGCATGTGTGAGAAAAAAAAAAAAACTAAAATAAAATATTTTTTAAAAAGATATGTCTCAGTAGAGGTCTCTTCCCATTAGACTTAATTTTTCAACTCAAGAAGACTTTTTTATCTTCAGTTGTATCTTTGAAATTATTTTTTTTCTCCAGCACTTTCGTTTCTTCCTTGGGGACAGTTACATACTCACAGACCGGGCCTCTTTATTTAGAGCTACTAAATTTTAGGATGATTTTTTTCTGCAGCAGTACAGAATACAGATGGTCTATTGCCAAGATTTCCTCAGACTACACGGCTGATCGAACTGTACTCGACAATGAAATGGAGCCCCCACGTTAGAAGTGCTGGGCCTGCCCTGAAGGTAGATAGCAAGCCCTTGTATCTTTTCTCTACAGTCATCTTGCAGTTCAGAAATGCAAGGCCAGTTTCAGTCAGAAAATCAGGTAGCTGCAGTTTAAGGCAGCATGTGGTTCCTTCCTTCTCTTCCTACTGAGTATCTTTCAGTTTCTATTTGGTGGCTGTAACTCCCAGAGTACACTTGGATAGAGAAGCTTAGTGTTTTCTGTGTGTATTTGTGTTTGGGGGTAGGAAGCAGTTATAGGGTATTAAGTCCTAGAAAGTATAGTCTTCAAGAATAAAGATACCAGTTGACATGGGCAGAGAAGTGCATTCTGGAGATAGTACATTCTGGAGATTGTAGTGTTTTCTACACCTTCATTTATGGCACACTCCTGGAATGGGGTCGGAATCAGGCAGTGAGGGTTAGATGATACTAACCCAGTCCAGCATAGCTGTATAAGATAAAAGCCTCCCAGTAGCACTAGGAATTGGGCTAGGGGATCTACATATCCTCTTGGCCAGCTGTAGATCTGAGAATGGCATGTTACCTATGTCCATGGGAGTAGAGAAGGGGACCAAGGGTCATCTATGCACCCTTGCTGGCAAATACCAAGAAGGCTTTGAACAAATTCTGCAAAACAAGAGAAAAGATAGTATCATTCTAAATGTTCAGAGAAAGAACAAATGTTTGAAGATGACTGCCAGTGGGCAATTGAGACTACTTACCAGGTAAGATATTACAATGTGGGGGAGGTAGACTGCAACTGAAAAGAATCATAGCATCTCAGGTGTTACAAGGGGATCTCAGAAGTCTTCAGTTCAACCTTCTCAACTCCACAGCAACTAAGTAAGCAGTCATCAAGCCCACGTTTGAATCCCCCGACTGATCTAGAAGTCATTACGCTTTACACGGTGAAACAATTCACTTCATTTTCACAGAGTCCTAATTGTTAGAATGTTGTATTTTATACCGTGGCAATGTTTAACACTCTGTGCTTTCTATCCCTGAGTCCTAGTTCTGTCCTTTGGAGTGACACGGAATAATCCCAACATTTCTTTTAAGAGGTAGACTCTTTCATCTCTTAAAAGATGGATTTTTCTTTCAAAACATAGACTTTCAAGTATAATAGTATCATATCTACCTCCTAAGCTGTTGTTCCTAAGGATACTAACAGAACCGTGAATATATCCATGTAAGTATACGGTGCTAGCTATTTGATACTCTCACATGCAATACTACCAATTGCAACAATGGTAAATATACTCTTGGTCAGCATCCCTACTTACAGAAAACAGAACATCCCCACCTACCATACATATTCTTTTCCACAGCTTCAGTAACCCCTGATTAATGACCTCCACTTGCAAAAGAGGCTACTTACCTTAAGCATGAAATAATGAATGCTATTGATCCAACAAGCTACCGCTATAGAGTGTTATTGATCACCCAATCTTTGGTTAAAATGGTCCTCATTTAGCAATTTCACTGTCACAAGCACCTGGAGCAAAGCATGCTCATAGTTAAAGAATTTGGGGGAGTTAAAGTGAGAGGTGATGGACAGAGATCTCAGCTTTCTCCCATTTATTCTTGCTTCTGAGCTATTGTTTGTGTCAGAAGGGATATTGATTTTCTATAAAAATAAGAAAACAAGAGGCACCAAGGGGCCGTAGAAGGTCAGCCTGGACTGGAGAAGGAGGGGGTAGGTTTAGCACTCTATCTCTGTCACTTGCCTTCCAACAGAGGAGAATATTTTCTTTCCTGTGAGATCAGCCTCTAATACATCACCTTAGGAAGGCTCCTGAATGTGACTTCTGGCCATCACCCAACCAATTCACTTATGAAAGAAAAAGAAGCTAAACTATATTCAAGGGGCACAAACAAGTAATATGTTAGTAAAGAACAGAGCAAAATTAGGCTACAGTCACCTAATAGCTAATAGCTATTAATAGCTGCTACACAATTTGAATAAAGGTCGGTAGAAAATAATTTTACAATAGTTGTTCTACTTTAGAATACTCACACACATACACAGAAAAAATATTAAAATAATAGTTTGATCTCTATGCAAGCAGAAAAAAACTATTTCACTATAACCATTTTATAACTCTCAGAACTTGTGAGGGACTGGTTGGTGTAATATTAAAGGAAGACCAGAAAGAGAAAAGCAAACAAATACTGATGAAGTCTATAACTACTCCATGTTTAGTTCGCAAAGCGTGAGTTTAAGGAAATTAGAAATAAGCTGATTGAGACATACATTTTTAAATCTAAAACACCTAATTCATGCTTTAAAAAAAAAAAGCTCTAACATTGACTAGGCTAAGCTAAGCTTAACAATCAACTTCATCTTAATAATCTTACAATGTGGATCATTACTCTGACAACCCTCAATACCACTGCTAAAAAGTAAAATTCTACATTTTGATCTGTATGTAAATAAACAGTGGTACAGCCAAGCAGATTTATGAAAAGGTAACCAAGAAGATTCTTGAAAGTATTTCTTTTAAAAATGTAGGGGAAAAAAAAGAAGAAAAATGTTGACAGAATCAACTCACTCAAGATAGTATAATAACAAAATCATAAACTATTATCTACTTACACTTTAGTGCTAGCCCTGTCTAAAGGTGTGCCTAATAATCAAGGGCAGTTTGAATATGAAAAGATTTTAGTCCCACTCTCCTGTTGAGGAGGGGCTGAACACAACATGCAGTCAAAGAGTAAGAATCACTCCCTTTCTTCACAGAATGAATCTAGGAGGAAAAAATACAAAGCATTTCTGTTTGTAACTACAGATGAATTGAGACAAGTAGGGGAATTCAGAACTCCTAAATAATTAGAAGATTTTAGAGAACTTTCCTCATGCCATGCGTGCTACCACTTCACTCATTATTCCTTCACAGCTGCAAGCCTACTCTGAAGTGAGGGACCAGGGTAATAGCCCAAATAGGGGAATGAGGTCTCCTCAATCTGAAAAGAGTAAGAATTTCATAAGAATTCCCATCCACTTAAGTTTATCCAGACTCTCAGATAACTAGAATTTATATTATCACAACCTGACTAGAATGATCAATAGATGTGTCTGGAGTAAGAAGGAACAGAAAAAGGTGAAGCATCTCACTGCTAGATTACAGGCTCTGCATCTGGAGTCATACTTGGGCTGTTATTTCAGAGCAGAGTTAACAGTCTCTCTCTCTCACACACACAATTATGTCATAGTTTAACAAGAAATTCTGGGTAAGAAACAAACGCAAGGCTATCATCCCAAAAGGCTACTTTTAAAATCACCATTCTCAACACTAAGAAGACTTCTATTTGGTATATATGCTCAATATTAAAACAAACTTGAATGTCTTGATAGAGGGTTTCAATAGTGTGAAAGGCTACAAGTTGACTATGCATTTCTTGTTTGATTAAAAATAGTCTGAGGAAAAAAATATCTTTATAATCCAAATATATACATATAAATTGTATAAATCTTAAAGGGAATTAGGCATTAGAGGAAAATTAGGAAAGTCAAATTATGAGCTTATCTCAATATAATTTACAGACTGGCAAATATAAAGTTAGTAAGAAAAAGTTTAAAAGCTGGATTAAAAACCATCCATGAAAGGTACAGGTATACAGACCTAAATAGCTTTTCCTGTTACTGACACAGCCTCACCTCAGAGTTCCTAAGATTAACGTCTTGGTTTTTAAGACAAGTTTCAGGAAGGTCGTATGTCCTGCAGCTGGGAAAGTTAAACTGAGACAAAACAACTCAAAGGGCAGCACAACATGGCAGTTAAGAATGCGCTTTGGAATCAGGCTTGATTCTCAGTTTTGGCACTGGGTGACCTTAGGCAAATTATCTAAACTCTTATAACCTCAACTTCCCTTCTATAAGAGGAACAAATAGTGGTATCCACCATATAGTGGAATTGTGAACATTAAATAAGAGTATATGTTAAGTCCAACCAGGCACAGTGGCTCACACCTGTAATCCTAGCACTTTGGGAGGACGAGGCGGGTGGATCACGAGGTCAGGAGTTCAAGACCAGCCTGGCCAACATGGTGAAATCCCGTCTCTACTAAAAATACAAAAATTAGCCAGGCAGGGTGGCCCACGCCTGTAGTTTCAGGAGGGTGAAACAGGAGAATTGCTTGAACCCAGGAGGCAGAGGTTGCAGTGAGCCAAGATTGCACCTCTGCACTCCAGCCTGGGCGACAGAGTGAGACTCTGTCAAAAAAAAAAAAAAAAAGAGATAGTATATGTTAAGTCCACAGTACAGTGTCTGGCACATAGTGCTTAACAAATGCCAACTAATATTAAGAGTAATAGAATACACTGGTTGTCAAATGGGTGTACTCAACCCACCCAGGGATCACCCCAGAGGCTTCTGGGTTGATAAAGGAACAGGGGGTGTGAACAATGCAGAGATGCTAAATATTCTGCAATGCACCATAAAGAATTGTCCCATCCAAAACACCAATGGCATCCTCACTATTAAGAAAAAGATAATCGGTATCAATATTCCTAGGACTATCTGAGATGTAAAAAATAAAAAGTCACCAAAACTACACTTACATTTTTAAACATGCACCCATTAGAGACAAATTTTTCTGGCTTGTCACATTTGATTTAAGACTAATGGGACTCGGCACTGTTATTTTCAAAGCCCACCATGTGTTCAGACAACTTGAATGTCAGCCATAAAAAACAAACTCATTTAGTCAAACCACAAGTAGCAGAGAACAAAATTATAGCCAAAAAGTATCTAAAGCCATGATTCTTAATGGGGACAGGCAACTTAACAGAACATTTACAAACTCCGTATGCCTGGCACTAGCATTTTCTCTCTCACACACTCACATACCAGCCTCTGCTGAAACCTGAGTTCTAAAGAACAATATTTATGTACAAACTACATGGCATAATAAGCAGCAAGTTGTTTTTACATAAAATTATTAGTTGTGCATTTGAGGTATGCGTTTTAAACAGTTTTTAGAAACAATTGTGTATCTATTATATATAGCCTTCCTGACAGAGGGAAATAGACTCATGAATGGTACCTTAAAAAGCTAAACTACTGATTGATTCAAGGAAGGCTTCCAAGTCAATACCAGTGTGGCTGGTTTGAAAGGTAGAGGCCACTAAGACTATGGATGTGCACTTTGGGTAAAATTAACCAGGAAAATATTTGACTTAGTAAGGGAGATCTCACCATTCTGACATGTTCTCATCAGAGCCCTGTTTTTGTTCATCTGTTTCACACTCCATCCTTTCTTTCCTTCCTGTTTTGCTTAGGAAAGTCCTATTTTCTGCTGATTCACACAATCCATGGCCTGATGAGGTCCAAGGAGTATTCTCCTTCCAGCGGGACAGACGTTGCTTCTTGGCAGACTTGAACCTGCAGCCTCTCTCATAGCTCCAATCTGACACCTTCAGCTTCTGCTGAAGGCTAGCAGCCACCTCTGATGTCACTCGCTTCACCTTCCGCCTGCGCCTGAGTGGTCGACAAGGTGCATTTTCAGTAAAGGAGTCAGATTCATGCCAAGAATGTTGCTTACTCTTAACAATGGCATTGAGAGCTGGGTGTCGTTTGGCTACCATTGTGTCATCAGAGTCACTAAAATTGGTCACGGGAGCCACTTCTCGACAGTCCTTAGTGGCCTCATCCAGACTTGACTCAGAGGCCTCACTGTAGCAGCAGGTATGCTCTGCCAGGTGAGTGAAGTCAGAACGACGCTTCCGACCTCGGCGTTTCCGAAGCTGCCGCCTCTGCTGCCGGGGGCTCAGGGCCATCTCCTCCCACAGCTCACCAAGCTTATTCTGCTCAGATGTCTGCTCCAAGGCTGATGCTAAGTCGTGTACCAGCTCATCCATGAGGCCACATCTGCCAAAAGGAAGTTCAGGGGGGGGGAAAAAGAAAGAAAAGAAAAAGAGAGCCTGAAAAGGATCTGTTGTTTTGGAAAAATTTGATAAAACAGATCATGGTAGTCCATAGTTCTGCCTGCCTAAACAAAATAAGTCACCTTTCATCTGGCTACACTTAGATTTTGTTCCTACCGCTTCCTTAAGTCACTAAAAATAGGTGTTCTGTCCCTTGTTAAATGACTTAAGTCAACATATTCTTAAGCACAAAAACCTGCTCACCAGATGACAACTGGGACAGGACCCAGAACAAATTCGAGGAACTAGACCCATCTCTCTTCCCCCAATTAAACTTATCATTACTTAATGATGAGATCCAGAAAGATTAGAGACTGTCTCATTAGACAGGAGTAGAAAAACACACAACTTCAAAATCACAATAGAGCTGCGGAAACACAGAGCAGGACACAGTCTCAACAAGGTATTGAGAATGAATGAAAAACTGTTCTTTGGCCTGGGGTCACTGCTGACAATGGCCATGGCAGAAAGACAACTTAGTGACACTCTTTAAAGAAGACTGCAGTTTTTGTGATCCAAGAAATCGTAGTGACCCAGGTTTGAAGTCAGAATGGAGAACAGACTAAGTTTGCACCCATTCTGGCACCAACTACAACCTGGAAGTTACCAGGTATAGAACCTTATACAGTATGTCATATATTTTTGAATAATTAACAATTTTTAAGCCCCTCTCCTATTCTTCAGAAAATAAATGTTCGTCCTAGTTATGTGCTTCAGTGCCACACAATCACAGAAAAAACACGATATGATAGCAGCTGAAATGACAGGGCTAAGTTGAAGTTTCTAAGATTTCTGGCCGAACTGCTTTCCAAAATTTCTTATTTTTCTAACCGTCCTCAAACCAAACATCACACTTCAGAGGTCACTTCAGAGGCAAACATCTCAAGAAATGAGAGTAGTAGGAGCAATCTTCAAAATTCCCTCTTAAGGGGAAATGTTTAATATAATTTGTACAGCACCTAATTAAATACAGATTAAATTTTTAGCACTTTTTTTGTTGCCCCTGTGCCCAAAGTATTTCAAGATCAAAACTAGAGCTTAAAATTCTATGTGGTGCCACTGTTTGACCATATTTCCATTCATTCAGTTTTCACTTTGCAAAGGGTTTTCTAAATACTATTTTCATGTTGTGCCTATGTCAATGAATTTAAAGGCAGGAAAACAGTCCTCTGGCTTATCTGCCACACCTTTAGGAGCAATGGTGACACCTATTTCCAAAACTACCATACAAACAAAGCTTCTCAAAGTGTCCAAAGGCACATACACTTTAAAAAGACCAAGTTCTTTTAAGCAATAAGAAGTGATTTATCAACACCTGTGAAAAGAGGGGAAAAAATGGCGGGCGCGGGGGAAAGGTGGTTTAAAATGCCATGATTGAGACTTGGGAGACAACTGTCCCTAAGACCAAAATAGAGAAACAAGTGGGAACAGCATGTCTAAATCCACTTCCCTAATAAAGAATTACTGCTTTAAAAACTCAGGCAACAAAAAATACAAAAAACAAAAGAACAAACAAAAACCTCAGAACAGCACAAACTTGAACATGGAACGAAGTCAGTAGTCGAATGCCTGTGCAGAATCCTTTCCTGCATCAAAGCCTGCAACTCGAACAGTAGGTGACAGAAGGACCCTAGGGCTCCCGTCTCCAGTCGCGGGTGCACACTCTCGAGAGGACCTGGCGACCAGGCACGCACCCGGGTAGAGATGAGGCTGAGTCACGCACAGGAAGGAACTGGTAGTTGTGGGCAGCAAGTAAGAAGAGAGGCAGGAGCAGGGTGAAAGTGAGGGGCGGAGTAGGAGGTGGGAGAGGCGGGAGGCAACTTCTCATTTGGGCTCACCAAGGACGGGGGTCGGCTCTTCTAGGGCAGAAACTGCCAAAATGGAAGTCGTGGCGACTGAGCTACCTCCGGGATCGGGGGTCGCAACATGGCCACATATGTGAGAAAAACTGTGTTTTGAAGGACTCTCCACCACGCCCCGGCCCGTCCCTGAGGGCTGGGGCGACCATGGCTCGTTTCCCCAAGCCTTCGTGCTGCCGCCAGCCCCAGAGAGGCAGAAAAAAGAAAGGGGAAAGGGGGCTGTGGCCCCGGAGACGGTCCGACCCACATCCCCAGGGACAGGGACATGGGCCCTGAAAAGCAAGGCCCCACCACCCTCACCCTCCGGCTGGCTGCCGCAGCCCCAAGACGCCCTTAGCCGCTCAGCCACGGCTTGGCGATCCGATCCCCCTCTGGCACTAGCCCTCAGGACCCCAACACTCTCAACCCACTCCACCCCCTCACCAGCTGCCGCAGCCACCTCGAACGGCCGCCGCTTTTCGGGCCGACTCTCACCGCCGGGGTTTCCCTCTCTGACCTCATTTCCGGTCTGGCCCGGAGGGGTGGGGCGGCGGCGAGTGGGCGGGGCTGGCTGCAAGAGCGGGCCCCTGATCCAGTGCTTCCGCTCGTGGCCACACCCACTTCCGCCCTGCGGTGGGCGGGTCTGCAGGAAGGCAGGAGATGGGGCAGGAACCAAGGAAGGGTGGTGAATAGGGCTGCCCGGGAAAAGGGCGCCTCAGGGGCTGAGGTGCCCATGTGGGGGAACGACCCCAGCATTCTGGCCTCATCTTCCTTAGGGGCGTCCAGAAATTGGCGCTAGGGAGGGTTGTCAGCTTCCCCTTGCTTTCTGACCTTTATAAAGGGTGTGTGAAGTTGAGGGGAAATGGATCTTAATGACATCTACCCTGTGAGCTGGTACAACCTTTGGGAGGGGTTGTTTTGCACTGAGTTACTCAGAACATTACAAACTGCCTTGAGCAAGTGATACTGGATTATAACTCAAAGTGTAAAAGAAATATTCATGAACCCATACCGATATAAATAAGTAACTGAATGAATTAACGAATGGAGAAGAATAGATAAATCCCCCCACGGAAGAATCTCAAAATATGCAGACGCACCATCCTGGAGCATAACTTCCACCTCCTTAAATGTGGGCTGTGCATAGTGACTTCCTTCCCAAAAGTACAACATATGAAAAGGGGAAAATGAGTAATTTTATAATTTTATATACGTGGCAAACAGTAATTCAGCCAGGTGATCAAGATTATGTGCTAAATCATGTTGATAGTATGTGGAATGATATATGATGAGAATGGCACTTTATGATAGTCTCCTTCCAAATCTCATAACCCCAGTCCAATTATAAGAAAAGAAAAATCAGACAAACCTGAATTGAGGGACATTCTGCAGAGTGCATGATCAGTATTCTTCAAAATGGTTAAGGTCAGCGAAAGCAAGGAAAGTCTGAGAAACCCGGAGCCAGGAGGAGCCTAAGGAGACATGACAATGTAATATGGTATCCTGGCTGTGACACTGCAATTTGAAAAAGAACATTAGGTAAAAACTAAGGAAAACTGGATAAAGAATCAACTGTAATAATGTATTGGGCCAGGCACGGTGGCTCACACCTATAATCCCAGCACTTTGGGAGGCCAAGGTGGGCAGATCACTGAGGTCGGGAGATCGAGATCAGCCTTGCCAACATGGAGAAACCCCCTCTCTACTAAAAATACAAAAAATTAGCCAGGCATGGTGACACATGCCTGTAATCCCAGCTACTTGGGAGACTGAGGCAGGAGAATAGCTTCAGCCCTGGAAGTGGAGGTTGCAGTGAGCAGAGATTGAGCCACACTGCACTCCAGCCTGAGCAATAGAGCGAGACTCCCTCAAAAAAATAAGAGTGAGTAATAGGGGAAATGGTGTGGATTATACAGAAACTGTAGTATCTTCATAATTTTTCTCTACACCTAAAACTATCCTAAAATAAAAAATATATTTAAAAATATGCACATACCTTGGACCCAGAAATTTTGCCCTAAGAATTTTATTCTAAGGAAAATTGAAAATGGGCACAAAAATGTTAAATATAGGTAAATCATCTCTGCAGCATTTTTGAGGGAGAGATGAGGAAACCAGAAAAAGCCAGAAGTTCTATAACAGGCATTAGTTAACTGAATTATGGTACATCTATGGGTGGAATACCTTGCAACTTTTTAAAATTGATGTTGCAAAAGAATATTTAATGACATGAAAAGCCATTGACTTACGATTGTGCACAATTCTGCATGACTGTTATACTTCAATAAGAAGATTAAATATGTAAAGTATGAGTCACATACAAAGGAAATTCAATCGATACTTGCATAGGAGTATGACCAGAAGAATACATTACACAACATCCAAAAGTTTCATTATCACTCATTATATCTCCTATTTTGTGTGGGTATGTGTGTGTGCATGTGTGTGTGTGTATTTTCAGAATTTTCTATAGGTGAAACATTGTGTAAAAAGATGTCAAGGTGGAGACAAAGATAGCTGAGTTTTCGAGTTAGGATGACTAAGATAATGGTCAGTGCCATCTGCCTAGCTAGAGAAGTCAAGAAGATAAACAGGTTTGGTGGAAAGATGATTAATTCCATTTTGGACATGCTGAATTTGTGACTCCCACAGGAGTCACAAATATGGAAATGTTCAACAGGTGTCCACAGCCATCGGGCCTCTTTTCTGCATAAATGAAAATTCTCTCCTGCAAGTCACCTCTGTTCTCATGGTGTTGGTTGCCTGCATCAGCACTGAAAGCTCCCAAATTTCTTGAAATCCAACTTACATTTTCATCTTTCTATTAGATATCTCCACTTGTTTACCTCACCAGCATTTCCAATTTAAAATGTCAAAAATAGGCCAGACACAGTGGCTCATGCCTGTAATCCCATCACTCTGGGAGGCTGAGGAGGGTGGATCACTCAGCCTCCCAGTCAGATTGGATTAGAGCCCACCCTAACAGCCTCATTTTTAAACTCAATCCCTTCTGTAAGTGTCCAGTCTCCAAATACAGTCATATCCTGAGGCACTTCAATTATGGCTTCAACAGATAAATTTAGCAGGGGGAACACTGTTCAGCCCATAATACCCCACTAGTCCATTGCTAGGATAATGCTAATCTCCATCCCATCTGGAGGGGTGACCAATCCCATTGCCCGTGCAGATTGTGTCAGGAGTGCACACATGACCCAACAATGAGCAATGAGACATGAGAGGACAGTTGTTGGGGGCACACTCTGAGATGTGTTTCTCCTCTTAGCATTATAGAAAGAGACTATTTCTCTTTTTCTGGAAATTGTTATGCCTGGATGTGACATTCATAGCTGCCACAACCTCCTGGCTAGCATCCTGAGGAGGAAACTAGCACTGCGGATGGCAGGGCAGAAATAGAAAGAATCTGGACATCTGGCCGGGTGCGGTGGCTCACACCTGTAATCCCAGCACTTTGGGAGGCTGAGCCAGGCAGATCACTTGAGGCCAGGAGTTCAAGACCAGCCTGGCCAACATTGTAAAACCCTGTCTCTACTAAAAATACAAAAATTAGCTGGGTGTGGTGGCACATGCCTGTGATCCCAGCTACTTAGGAGGCTGAGGCATGAGAATCACTTGAGCCTGTGAGGCAGAGGTTGCAGTTAGCTGAGACAGCACCATTGCACTTCAGCCTTGGCAACAGAGCAAGACTCTGTCAAAAGAAAGAGAAAGACAGAAAGAAAAGAAAGACAGACAGACAGATGGAAAGAAAGAAAGAGAGAGAAAGAAAGAAGAAAGAAAGAGAAAGAAAGAAAGAAGGGAAGGAAGAAGGGAAGGAAGGAAGGAAGGAGAAAGAAAGAAAAAAGAGAGAAAGAAAAAGAAAAAAGAGAAAGAAAGAATCTGGATCTCTGATGACATTGCTGAGCACTGGATCAACTAACCCTGAAGGATCTACTCCAGAACTATCTGTTATGTGACCTACAAACTGTCCTTATTGTTTAAGCAACTTTGGGTTGCAGTTTCTGTTACTTGCAGCCAAGAGCGTCCTAGCTTTTACACCTGCCATCATTCAGGCCATCCTCCCATATCCACCACCATCTTCATTCTCACCCACCCTTAGGGGCTAAAAACACTGCAGCCACTTACCTTGTCAAAATCTGTATCTCCTCCACTCATGTCCCTCTTGCCATCCCTTTACAGAAATGACAGTGAAATGTGTACCCAAGATTCTTACCTTGCATGTCTTAAAATTGTTCTGCCATTGAAAGCTTGGCATGACAAATTCCTGGGGCTCTGTGTTTGGAAGAGGCAATCACAAGATGCAGGACCCATCTGGGCAGGTAATGAGGGGCTCAGGTGATTGAGCATAGCTCACTCACCCTCTCTGCTTGGCGGAATTTGTTCTTACAAGGATCTTATTGGAAATAAAGAAAAGCAAGAGGCCTGGCGCAGTGGCTCACACCTATAATTCAAGCACTTTGGGAGGCTGAGGCAGGTGGATCTTTTGAGGTCAAGAGTTGGAGACCAGCCTGGCCAACATGGTGAAAACCCATCTCTACTAAACTACAAAAATTAGCTGGGCATAGTGGCAGGCACCTGTCATCCCAGCTACTCAGGAGGCTGAGGCAGGAGAATCACTTGAACCCAGGAGGCAGAGGTTGCAGTGGGCCTAGATCGTGCCATTGCACTGCAGCCTGGGCAACAAGAGCAACACTCCGTCTCAAAAACAAAAAACAAACAAAAAAATTAGCCAAGTTTGGTGGCACATGTTTGTAATCCCAGGTACTTGGGAGGCTGAGGCATGAGAATCGCTTAAACCTGGGAGGCAGAGGTTGCAGTGAGCTGAGATCGCACCACTGCACTTCAGAGCAGGACTCCATCTCAAAAAAAACAAAAAAACAAAAAAAAAAAAAAGAAAGGAAGGAAGGAAGGAAAAGCAAGCAACCAGAGTGCTCAGAGGGCTGTGCCAAGGCTGTTTAAGATGTAGTTCACTGGGGAGCATGAATGGAGATAAAGAGCAGCTAGAGCTGACTTTGTGGAAGGGCCAAAAAAGAAAGAGGGAAGGAAAATTAGTACTTACAGAGCACCAGGGTGCCAGGGACTGTCCCAGAAATGTCCCAGAATTATTAAATTGGATGAGAATAAAATGATAGTTGTGTGACGGTTAATTTGATTTGTCAACTTGACTGGATTGAGTGATACCTAGATGGCTGGTAGAGCGTGATTTCTGGAACAGAGTGGCAGATGAGTCTGTGGACCAAGTGGGGAAGATCTGTCCTCAATGTGAGTAGACACAGGATGCAATCAACTGGGGGCCTGAATAGAACAAAAAGTCAGAGGAAAGGCAAATTCACTCTCTCGGAGCTAGGACACCCTTCTTCTTCTGCCCTTGTACATCAGGACTGCAAGCTCTTCAGCCTTTGGACTCTGGAACTTGCACCAGTGGCCTCTGGTCACTCAGGCCTTCAGCCTCAGACTGAGAGTCACACCACTGGCTTCCCTGGTTCTCAGCCTTCAGACTTGATCTGACTCATGCAGCCAGCTTCACTGGGTCTCCAGCTGGCAGACGGCCAGTCATGGGACCCCTAAGCCTCCATAATCACATGAGCCAATTCCCCTAGCAAATTCCCCCTTTATCTATCTATCATCTAATCTATCTATCTGTCTGTCTTTCACCTATCTATCCTATTGGTTCTGTCTCTCTGGAGAACCCTGACTAATACAAGTAGTTAACATCTATTGAGGGGACAGTAGTCGCCAGATACTATTATAAATATTAACATGAATTAACTCAATTATCCTCATAGAAATTCTATGAAATAGATAGTGCTATTATCTCCATTTTACGGATGAAAAAACTAAGACACAGAGAGGTTAACCAACTTGCCCAGGGTTATGCAACTGGTAAGTGTGTAACCAGGAAAGTGACTTCAGAAGCCATGTACTCATCCACTAAGCAATAATGCCTCCAAAATGGGTGTGTGCTTAGCCCCTTGCATGGCACATAGATATACAGACATAGATGATATGTATTAACTATTAAACATGTGTTGTTATACAAAGAGACTCATATCTCCTTTGTTTATTGATGAAAGTGTTCAATAATCCTCAAAAGAACCTTTTAATCTAGGTGCTATTGTACTTATACAGATGAGGAAACAGAAGGTCAGAGAGATTAGACAGGGTCACACAGCTGGTTTACAAAATAACTCCTTTGAACTAGGCATCTGACTAGGGCACACTTTGCAATACTCTCCCCTAACTTTTAGGGAGGTATTGGCAAGGAATTGCCTGCACACATATTCATTCATTCACTCAGTCAGGAAATATTTATTCAGTGTCTACCATGTTCTAGATACCAAAAACTCATCCATGAACAAAACAGATGAAGGTCCCTGCTGGCAGGATTCTTCTCTTCTAGGCAAGGGAGACAAACAATAAAGGAATCAACAGGTGAAATGGCAGGTGTGGGAATACCTGAAGAATCATAAAGCAGGATGCGGGAAGGAAATGCTGGCAGGGGACTTGCTGCTCTGTGTGGCAGGTATCTCCATAGGGACTCATCTGAGCAGATTCCTCAAGGCAGGGAGGAGCCAGGCATGGTGACATACTGTAGTCCCAGCTACTTAGGAGGCTGAGGCAGGAGAATCAATTGAGACCAGGAGTTTGAAGCTATAGTGTACATGATTACCATATGAATAGTCGCTGCACTCCAGCCTAGGCAGCATATAGCAAGACTCCATCTCTTAAAAAAATAAAAGAAGTAGGAGGGAGGAGTGGGGCCATCCAGGCATCTCAGGGGCAGTCTAGGAAGAGGGAACAGTAAGAGGAAAGGCTATGAGGTGATATATTTGTTTCCTGGGGCTTCCATAGCAAAATACCACAAACTGGGTGGTTTTAAACAACATAAATTTATTTTCTCACAGTTCTGGAAGCAATAAGTCCAAAATCCAGGGTGAGTAGGGTCATGCTCCCTCCAAGGGTTCTGGGGGGGGACTTCTCCTTGCCCCCTCCTAGCTTCTGGTGGTTGCCACTCTTTGGTGTTCTGTGGCTTATAGATGCATCACTTTAAACTCTTCCGCCATCTCCACATGGCAGTCTTCCCTCTCTGTGTGATCGTCTCTGTGTCTGTTTTCCTCCTCTTGTAAGGGCACTTGCCATTGGATTAGGGCCCACCTGAATCCAGTATGACCTCACCTTAACTTGATTGCATCTGCAAAGACTTTCATTTCCAAATAAGACCAAATAAGTTCATGTTCACAGATACCAGAGGTTAGAATTTGAACATATCTTTTTGGGAGACGTGAAAAATTGAGATCATTAATGACGTCACCTCATCACAGTCCTTCCTCAGGTCACAATTATTTATGTCCCTGCCATATGCAAAATATACACACCCCATCGTATGACACCCAAATTTACACCCAAGTACTGCATTAAACTGGGAGTCTAAGATGTTGTGATCTACATCAGGACCAAATGCAGCTCCTTAAATGTGACTCCTCTTGATCCAGAGATCAATGAATTAAAACGACAAGTTGGCTATGGTCTGGCCAAGTTGGTGGCAATGGTGATGGAGATCAGGATTGTTTAAAATATTTACATTTAATATGAGTATTGATATGGTTCGTATTAGTTTGCTCAGGCTACCATAATAAAGTGCCACAGACTGGGTGGCTTAAACAACAGAAATTTTTCTTCTCACAATTTGGAGGTTAGAAGTCTGAGGTCGAGGTGTTAGCAAGCTGGGATTCTCCTGAGGCTTCCCTCCTTGGCTTGCTAATGGCTGTCTTCTCCCTGTGTCTTCACATGGTCTTTTCCTGTAACCAATCATATTGGATTAGGGCCCATCCTAATGAAATTATTTTAACTTAATGACCTCTTTAAAGACCCTATCTCTAAATATAGTCATATTCTGAGGGACTGGGAGTTAGGGCTTCAACATATTAATTTGAACTTAGCCTGTAACAATTGTTTAAATCTGCCAGCATGCTGTTTATTCTCTATTTGTCCCATCTGTTCTTTGTTACTTTTTTCCTCTTTTTTCTCTTCTGGATTGTTTTTTAAGATTTTATTTATCTCTTTTGTTAACTTATTGTGTATATCTCTGTTTTATATTTGTAGTGGTTGCTTCAGGGTTTATAATATACATTTTGTACTTATCTTAGTCTGCCTTCAAGTAATATCATACCTCTTCATGCCTGTATAAAGCTTACAACATTACACTACCATTTTCTCTCTCCCAGCCTTTGTACTATTGTTATATAGGAGAGAAAGGATTACTCAGGCCTGGCACAGTGGCTCACGTCTGTAACCCCAGCACTTTGGGAGGCTGAGGCAGGCAGATCACGAGGTCAGGAGTTCAAGACCAGACTGGCCAACATGATGAAAACCTGTCTCTACTAAAAAATACAAAAATTAGCTGGGCATGGTGGCTCATTACTGTAATCCCAGCTACCTGGGAGGCTGAGATAGGAGAATTGCTTGAACCGAGACCCGGGAGGCAGAGGTTGCAGTGAGCCGAGATCACGCCACTGCACTCCAGCCTGTGCTACAGAGTGAGACTCCATCTCAAAAAAAGAAAAGAAAAGATTACTCAGTCATTGCAATGTATGTGGCTCTGGCACCTATAATAAAGGACGGATTAGCAAAAGCAAAGCATACAAATTTATTTAAGATAAGTTTTACCTGACACAGGAGCATTCAGAAATAAAGATCTCAAAAAACAGGGAGAACTGGCCTGGCACAGTAATCCCAGCACTTTGGGAGGCTGACGCGGGAGGATCATGAGGTCAGGAGTTCAAGACCAGCCTGGCCAACATGATGAAACCCTGTCTCTACTAAAAATACAAAAATTAGCCTGGCGTGGTGGCGCACACCTGTAATCCTAGATACTAAGGAGGCTGAGGCAGGAGAATCACTTGAACCCAGGAGGCGGATGTTGCAGTGAGTTGAGATCACGCCACTGCACTCCAGCCTGGGCAACAGAATGAGACTCCATCTCAAAAAAAAAAAAAAAACACACACACAGGGAAAACTGTATTTTTATAGACAGTCATTCAGATGTACGATTGGAGACAAAAGGATATGATCTAATGGTAATAAACTGAGGGAAACAGAAAACTCTGTTCAGATTCTTTTTGGTGTCTTTGCATCTTTGAGGATGAGGACATTCTTTTCCTCCAGGTATAGGGAGGATGCCTCTGGAATGAGGGTCCCATGACCTATTTTCAGAGAAGGTCAACTAGGTTTTATGGTCTACTACAGGGGAAAGGGAGTGAGAGAAATTATTTCTAGTTTCTATGGCCTGTTTCTGCTATTTCTTCTATGGCAAAAGTGCTATATTTTGGAGTAGTGTGTCCTGAACCCCACTAATTGTCATATGTTTTACTTCTACATATAGCAGAAAACCTGAAATACATTTATATTTCTTTCTTAAACAGTCAATTATTACTGAAAGAGATTTTTTAAAGAAAAGATATTTTATAGTTTCATAACTACTACTTTTGGTGCTTTTCATTCTTTTGTGTATCTCCCCGATCTCTGTTTGACATGATTTTCCCTCTGTCTGAAAATTTTTTTAACATTTCATGTAGTTCTTTTATGTTTGTGATGATTCCGTCAGCTCTGGTTTCTTGTAGTCTTTATAATTGTCTTCATTTTTGAAAGACATCTTTGCTGGGTATAGAATTCTGTGTTGACAATGTTTTTCTTTCAGGACAGTCATGTGCTACATAATGACGTTTTGGTCAATGATAGACTGCATATACAATGGTGGTTCTATAAGATTATAATACTGCATTTTTATTGTATTTTTTCTCTATTTGAGTATGGTTAGATACACAAATACTTACCATTGTGTTACAACTGCCTACAGCATTCAATACAGTAACATGTTATACAGGTTTGTAGCCTAGGAGCATAGGCTATACTTCAATGTGTTGCAGACTATACCACCTAGGCTTGTGTTACTATATTCTATGATGTTTGTAAAACAACAAAATCACCTAATGATGCATGTCTTAGAATCTATTCTAGTTGTTAAGCAACATGTGACTGCACTTAAAAGATGTTACTCTGCTGTCCTCTGGGTCACATTATTACAAAGATTTAGTCTGTTTTCTTCTTATCTTTATTCCTCTATACAAAATGTCTTTATACTCTTGCTGACGTTAAGATTTCCTCTTTGGCCAGGCACAGTGGCTCAAGCCTGTAATCCCAGCACTTGGGAGGCTGAGATGGGTGGATCACCTGAAGTCAAGAGTTTGAGACCAGCCTGTCCAACATAGTAAAACCCCGAATCTACTAAAAATATGAAAATTAGCTGGGCGTTGGGCCGCACGCCTATAATCCCAGCTACTCGAGAGGGTGAAACAGGAGAACTGCTTGACCCAGGAGGTGGAGGTTGCAGTGAGCCGAGATTGCACTACTACACTCCAGCCTGGGTGAGACAGAGCAAGACTCTACCTCAAAAGAAAAAATAAATCTTTATCACTAGCTTCAAGAAATTTGTTTATAATGTGTATTGGTGTCATTTTAATAATGTTAATTGTCCTTAGGAATCATTGAGCTTTTTAATCCGTGGGTTTATAGTTTTCATATTTTTGGCTATTATTTTTTTAAATATTTTTCTTCCCTTACTTTTTATCTATATACATACCTGGTTTCATTGTGCTTCACTTTTTTTTTTTTTTTTTTACAAATTGAAGGTTTGTGGCAACCCTGTATTGAGCAAGTCAATTAGCACCATTTTTCCAACAGCATGTTCTCACTTTATATCTCTGTGTTACATTTTGGTAATTCTCACAATATTGCAAATGTTTCATTATTGTTGTATCTGTTGTGGTGATCTTTGATCAGTGATCTTTGGTGTTACTATTATAACTGTTTTGAGACACAATGAGTTGTGACCATATAAGATGGCAAACTTAATCAAAAAATGTTGTTTCTGTTCTGACTGCTCCACTGACTGGCCATTTCCCTGTCTCTCTCCCTCTTCTCAAGCTTCCTGATATGGTTTGTATCTGTGTCCCCACACAAGTTCATGTTCATTTGTAATCCTCAGTGTTGAAAATGGGCCCTGGCTGGGGTGATTGGATCATGAGGGCAGTTTCTCATTGTTTAACACCATCCCCCTTGGACCTGTTGTCATGATAGTGAGTTTTCGTGAGATCTGGTAACTTAAAAGTGTGTAGCACCTCCTCTGCCTCTCTCTCTCTCTCTCTCTCTCTCTCTCTTCCTTCTGCTCTAGCCATGTGAAGTGCCCCTCTCCCACTTTGCCTCCCACCATTGGAAGCTTCCTGAGGCCTCCCCAGAAGCAGAAGCCACCATGCTTTCTGCACAGCCTCCAGAATCATGAGTCAATTAAACCTCTTTTCTTTGTAAATTACTCAGTCTCAGGTATTCCTTTATAGCAATGTGAGAACTGACTAATACACCTCCCTATTCCCAGAGACACAACAAGATTAAAATTTGGCCAATTAATTATCTTACAGTGGCCTCTAAGTGTTCAAGTGAAAGGAAGAGTTATACAGCTCTCATCTTAAATCAAAAGCTAGAAATGATTACGTTTAGTGTGGAAGACATGTCAAAAGCCAAGACAAAATAAGAGCTAAGCCTCTTGCACCAAACAGCCAATTTTTGAATGCAAAGGAAAAGTTCTTGAAAGAAATTAAAAGTGCTACTTTGGTGAGCAAATGAATGATAAGAAAGCAAAACAGTCTTATTGCTGATACGGAGAAAGTTTTAGAGTTCTGCATAGAAGATCAAACCAGCCGTAACATTCCTTTAAGCTAAAGTCTAATCTGGAGCAAGGCCCTAACTCTCTTCAACTCTATGAAGGCTGAGCGAGGTGAGGATGTTTCTTCCAAAAGAAAAGTTGGAAGCCAGCAGAGGTGGGTTCATGAGGTTTAGGTAAAGAAGCCATGTCTAGAATGCAAAAATGCAAGATGAAACAGTAAGTACTCACATAGAGCAGCAAGTTATTCAGAAGATCTAACTGAGATAATTGATGAAGGTGGTGCTAAACAGCAGATATTCAATGTTAATAAACAGCCTTATGTTGGAAGAAGATGCCATCAGGGACTTTCATAGCTGGAGAAAAATCAATGCCTGGCTTCAAAACTTCAAAAGAGGCTGACTGTCTAATGAGGGGCTAATACAGCTGTTGACTTTCAATGGAAGCCAGTGCTCATATGCCATTCTAAACATCCTAGGGCCCTTTAAAATTATGCTAAATCCACTATGCATGTGCTCTACATGTGGAACAGCAAAGCCTGGATGATAGCACATTTATTTATAGCATGGTTTATTGAATATTTTAAGCCCACTGTTGAGACATACTGCTCAGAAAAAAAAAAAGAATTCCTTTCCAAATATTCTCTTGACAATGCACCTGGTCAATCAAGAGCATTGACGGACATCTACTAGGAGATTAATGTTGTTGACAAGCCTGCTAACACAACATCTATTCTGCAGCCCATAGATTAAGAAGTGATTTCAAGTAACATTTAAGTCTTATTCTCTAAGTAGCACATTTTGTAAGGCTCTAACTGCCATAGATAGTTATAGGTCCTCTGATGGATCTGGGCAAAGTCAGTTGAAGACCTTCTGAAAAGGATTCATCATTTTAGATACCATTAAGAACATTTGTGATTCATGGGAGGAGGTAAAAATAGCAACATTAACAGGAGTTTGGAAGAATTTTATTCCAACCCTCATGGATGACTTTGAGGGGTTCAAGACTTCAGCAGAGGAAGTAATTGCAGATGTGTTGAAAACAGCAAAGGAACTAGCCTGAAGGTGTGATAGAATTGCTGCAATCTCATGATAAACATGAATGGATGAAAACTTCCTTCTTATGGATGAGCAAAGAAAGTGGTTTCTTGAGATAGAATCTACTACTGGTAATGATGCTGGGAACATTTTTGAGATGACAACGAAGGATTTAGAATATTACATAAACTTAGTTGATTAAGCAATGGCAGGGCTTGAGAAGATTGACTCCAATTTTGAAAGAAGTTCTGCTGTGGGTAAAATGCTATCAAACAGCATCACCTCCTGCAGAGAAATCTTTTCTGAAAGGACAAGTTAATCAATGTGACAAACTTCACTGTTATCTTATTTTAAGAAATTGCCACAGCCAACCCAATCTTCAGCAACCATCACCCTGATCAGTCAGCAGCCATCAACATTGAGGCAAGAGTCTCCCACAGAAAGATTACAACTTGCTGAAGGTTCAGACAATCATTAACATTTTTTTAGCAGTTTTGTTTGTTTGTTTGTTTGTTTTTTCCAAGACAGGGTCTCACTATGTTACCCAGGCTGGACTCAAACTCCTGGGCTCAAGTGATTCTCCTGTCTCAGCCTCCTGAGTAGCTGGGACTATAGGCATGCACCACCACACCCAGCAGCAATAAAATATTTTATAATTAAGGTATGTACATTGTATTTTTAAATATAATGCTATTGCAAGCTTAATAGACTACACTATAGTGTAAACAAAACTTTTTTAGCCAATGTGCTGGGCCAACAAAACTTTTATATGCACAGCCAGGTGCAGCAGCTCACACCTTTAATCCAAGCAATTTGGGAGGCTGAGGTGAGCAGATTGGGCTCAGGAGTTCAAGACCAGCCTGTGCAACATGGTGAAACCCTGCCAATACAAAACACAAAAATATTAGCCAGGCATAGTAGTGCACGCCTGTGGTCTTAGCTACTCAGGAGGCTGAGGTGGGGGGGGATCTCTTGAGCCCAAGAGGTTGAGACTGAGCTGTGGCTATGCCACTGCACTCCAGTCTGGGAGACAGAGCGAGACCCTATCTCAAAGAAACAAACAAAGCAAAACAAAACAAAAACAAACAAGCAAACTTTTATATGCACCAGGAAATCAAAAAAATTATGTGACCCTGCTGAAGCATTAGTTCCGCTGCAGCGGTCTGGAACTTAAACCACAATATCTCCAGTGCATGGCTGTGCTTCTAGAACTCCAACTGCACGTATATTAGGTCGCTTTAAGTTCCTCATCTGCCCTTCCTTCTTTTCTTTCTTTCTTCCTTCTTTCCTTTCTTATTGTCTTTCTTTTTAATTTAGTTTTTTCAGTTTTTTTTCCTCTGAGTGTTTCATTTTAGGTAGCTTATACTGCTATATCTTCAAAGTCACCAGCCTTTTCTTCCACAGTATCTAACCTGTTATTTATCACATCCAATACATTTTTCCATCTCAGACATTATATTCATATAGAAGTTAGATTTGGAGCTTTTTTATATCTTCCCTGTCTCTCCTTAGTACGCTCATGGATTTTTTTACCTTGTTAAACGTATAAAATATAGTTATAATTGCTATAATTTAATTTTCTACAAGTCAATCATCTACTGGTAGACTACTAATCTTGATTACTAGTTCTGTCATCAGTGTGATTTCCGAATCTGTTTTATTGATTTATTTTTCTATATATTATATTTTCCTGGCTTCTCTGTGTCTCGTAATTTTTATCGTTTTCCAGATATTGTTAATTTTACCTTGTAGGATGCTAGAAACATCTGTATTCCTTTAATTGTTTAGGTGAGAGGGTAAACACGTCCCTGTGATTCTATTAATGCCTAAAGTGAAGGTCTTAGGTCTTGTAGCACACTGAGAATCTATTGCTGGCTGGGGCAGCTGGGAATAAGGACTGGGAAATTGCTCCAATTCAGCAAGTTCTGGGCTTTTTATATTCCCTCTAAATTATGTTAACAAACTGGTCATTTTCTTAATCAACTCCATCTTTTTCCTACTACCTTATCAAATTCAGTTAGTAAGAGCCATGATCCTTTCAGCCTTCTACCGGGAAATCTCATTGCTCAAATCCACAAGTTCATTAAGTACTTCTATCTTCCAAAGTACCACAGACAACAGTTTTGCCTATTATTTTGTTAAACATCATGAGTCACCTTCTTTTCTAACCTACTATAGTAGTTTCCTTCCTTCCTTCCCCTCCTTCCTTCCTTCCTTTCTTTCCTTCCTTCCTCTTTCTTTCCTTCCTTCCTCTCTTTCTTTCCTTCCTTCCTCTTTCTTTCCTTCCTTCCTTTCTCTCTCTTTCTTTCCTTCCTTTCTCTCTCCCACCCACCTCCCTCCTTCCCTCTTTCTTTTCCTTTTTTCTTCTTTCTTTCTTTCTTTCTTTCTTTCTTTTCTTTCTTTTCCTTCTACAGGGTCTCACTCTGTGAGTGGCACAATCACAGTTCACTGCAGCTTTGACCTCCTGGACTCAAGCCATCCTCCCACCTCAGCCTCCTGAGTAGAGTAGCTGGGACTACAGGTGTACACCACTGTACCTGGCTAATTTTTTATTTTTTGTAGAGATGGGGTCTCGCTATGTTGTCCAGGCTGGTCTCAAACTCCTGGGCTCAAGCAATCCCCCCCACCTCATCCTCTCAACGTGTTGGGATTACAGGCGTGAGCCACTGTGCCTAGCCAGTTTCTTTATCATCTTTTCTAGTCTCTACTTGCTTTCTAATTCCAAAGCCAGCACTATATGTGTTAGAGTTGGTTTGGGTTTTGGTTTGCTTTGGTTTATAGCAATACCTGATTTCTAGGCAACAGTTTAATGCTGCATAACAAGTCGCCCTAAAATTTAGTTGCTTGAAACAGCACTCACATATGACTTCCCATAAGTTCATATGCTGGCTGGGGAAGTTCTGCCCTTCTGGCCTAGGCTTGGCTGATCTTAGCTGGGCTTGCTCCTGCATCTGCAGTCAGCTGGCGGCTGGGATGTTCTAGGATGTCCTGGTCTGGGACAAATTAACTCTCTTCCTCATGTGTCCCAGATGCCTGAGATCGACAGGCATAGTCATGTTCTCATGACCAGAGGCCAACCCTAGTATAATCTCATAACCGTTGTAGGATTCTAAAAGAGGAGGCAGAAACACACAGTACTTCTTCAAGTCTCTGCTTGAATCAAGCTTGTAACTGACATTGGTCAAAGCAAGTCAAGTGGCCAAGCCCAGAGTCAGTACGGAAAGGCAGGAGCAAGGGGCGTAGATACAGGGAGGCATGAAACATCAGAGACAGCCATGCAGTGTCTACTCCACCTGTGAAGTGGGTATTAGAATTATGATCATCACCCCCATTTTACAGATGGGAAACTGAGGCACCAAGAAGTTAAATGTCTTGCCCAAGATCTTAGCAAGGGGGTAGCTTTGAACCCAGGTGATGTGGCGCTGGAGTCCCTGTGCTTTCAAGCACAGCGCTCTACCTTCCTCTGGGGCCAGGCCCAGGGCGTTCCAGTAGCCTTCAACCCACCTGGAAAATGGGTCATCCAGCCTTCCTCTTGGAGCCTTCCAAGGAAGGCAAGCTCACCACCTGCCTGGCTCAGCCATTGCCCTCGGAGACAAAAGCCCAACGACCGGCAGGGTCTGGCTACCAGCGGTCACCGGGGAGGCTCCTGCCAGTCCCTGCCTCCCAGTCCTGAAATGCCTGTGGCCAGCAAAGCGAAGCCTTTCAGGGGTTAAAGGCAAGAAAGAGAGAAACAAAAGAAGGAATAAAGTCAAGAAATGTGCCATGAAGCTTCTTGCCTCGCAAAGCAGAGAAAGTCATTTCCAACTTCTTTCATCTCGTAGATGAAGCCACTAAATAAAGGGGCAAAGCGGCGAACACAAGGGCTTTTAATCTGTCTCATCTCCTTCATAATAACTGCAAATTTTCCCTGGGCCCCTGGGAATGAGCCTCTTCCCT
Organism: Ateles fusciceps; assembly: GCA_036589455.1. Lineage (NCBI taxonomy): Eukaryota > Metazoa > Chordata > Mammalia > Primates > Atelidae > Ateles > Ateles fusciceps. The sequence continues at coordinate 8,635,009 of JAZHEH010000228.1, read as the reverse complement.
GCGCTCGGCCTATCTCCCCCTCCACATTTCGCCGGCGCCGCGCCGCCCCCAGCGCGCGCTGCCCGGGCCGTCCCGGCGAGGCCTGGGGGGAGCCTGCGCTCCCCGCCGCATTGTTCGGGCCGGCCCGGGGCGCGGAGGAGGGATGAAGGCCAGTCAAAGGGAAGCTGGCGCGCCGCGGCTTCATTAACGCCGGCCTTTCAGCGGCGCGCATATCAGAGCCAGGCCTTTTCACAGGCGCTAATTAGCAATTTGGAGCCTCCCCCCCTCTGGAGAGGCGCCTTCAATCTAACAAGTGGGAACGGCGCGGCGCTCCCTTTTTCTTGCACTTAATATTTATTGTTTTGCATTTTCTCCCTCGCCCTCTCGCTTCCCCCTCCCACCCCGCCGCATTGTCCAGCTCACCGCCACCAGATAAGGCCTTGGGGAGGGGGTCCGGGGGAGGGCGCATCATTAATCACTCTTTTAATTCTCGGCTAATGATAACTTTCTCTCGCACTGAGAGAAGTTAATCTTTCCCGGATGTGGAGAGGAAGGGAGAGTCGGGACGGAGCGAGGGTGGGTGAACACAGAAGGGTGGCGATAATGGAAGGGGCCATTCTAATCCTTCCTCTCCTCCACCCCATTCTCCAACTTTCCCCACTGATCTGTTGGCGTTACAACTTAGATTCTTCCTGCCCCTCTACCCAGCAGCAACTTTTCCCCCAAAATCCGACCTATTCATCAAACTTCAGCTCAGCTACCACCTCCGTGAAGCCAACCCCTGATTGTCCTGGCTGAATCTCTCTAAAATCCCATAGCGCTCTTCACGCACTGTGATTATGGCGAGTCCCGCCCATGCTACGCTTGCTTATAAGTCAAGTGTAAAGGCCACCAAATTTTTTAAACGTCTGAATCCTCCCTAGGACCGGTGTACAGTAAATGTTTGTGGAATCAATAGATCAACACATTTTTGACCGCCACAAGGGTACAGCCTTTTTTAAAAGAAAAAAAAAAAGCCTCACGCCTGTAATCCCAGCACTTTGGGAGGCCGAGGTGGGTGGATCACGAGGTCAGGAGTTCAAGACCATCCTGGCCAAGATGGTGAAACCCCGTCTCTACTAAAAGCACAAAAAAATTAGCTGGGCACGGCGGGCAGGCGCTTGTAATCCCAGCTACTCAGGAGGCTGATACAGGAGAATCGCTTGGACCTGGGCAGCAGAGGTTGCAGTGAGCCGAGATAGCGCCACTGCACTCCAGCGTGGGCAACAGAGTGAGACTCTGTCTCAAAAAAAAAAAAAAAGAAAAAGAAAGAAAGAAAAATAGATACTTGCCAAACTTTTAAATAGCATTTGCCCTTGCTGCATGGCAGTTACTGTGTAAACACTTACTAATATTCACTCACTGAATCCTCGTAACAACTCTGCTTGGTAGATGTGGCCCCTCTTTGCAGATGAGGAAACCAAGACACACACAGGGTTAGTAACTTGCCTGTGATGACAGAGCTGTGAAGCAGCAGAGCTGCCATTCAAACTCAGGCTTTCAGGCTTTGGAGTCGGTGTTCTTTAATTAAGCCCACTTTGCTGGGATAAAATCTTGGCTTCCACACAGGACTCCGCCTATCTACCTGGATGGAGGAGTGGGCTGGGAAGGAGGTCCATGCTGAGAGTGCAGGCAGGTGCAGAAGGGGTGGTAAAGATGGCAGATAAGCCAGGCCTTCACCTGGAAAGCCCACACAACAGTCAGACCTGACCCCCAGTTTTGGGCACTTGGCCACAAAGACAGCCCTGTCAATAGTGGCCTAAGCCCTGGGCCCCGACCCTGGCCAAGACCCCCTGCATAACCTGATCTCCCTTCTCACCACAGGCCCACGTCACTCATTTCGAGGCAACAGGATCAAAATTCCCAACAACTCTGGGCTCTGCTATGCGGAAGTGAGTCGAGTGGAGTGCCCTGGAGAGGGAGGGGAGGGCAGGAGAGCCCCCTGAAAATCCCCTCCGAATTATAAACATATCCTCTTTAAGTACATTTCTAAGGATAACATTTGTATTACTCTGTCCTATGCCTGCAGATAGAGCCTGCTTATCTCCGCATCTCGCTCCTTTCTTTCCACTCTGCTGGGAGCCGTGCCTATCTGAAGCCACGCTGGCAATCCGCTTCGCTGCAATTGTTTCGATCGAGGGGGAAAAATTAATTTCTGCCCATCATTAATTGAGAGAATTGTGTGGAGGGCAAGGGAAGGGAGGGGGAAGGAGAGGAAGGAAGGAGGCGGAGGGGGAGCAATCGTGTTATTAACCGTGTCCCTTTCATAAGCAAATATTCTGATTGCCATCAGTGAGATGAGAGGCTCATTAATGCAAGAAGCAGAGAGGTGATTAGAGAACTTTCAAGAGCTATTGAGCTAAGCGCGAGGGAGGGTTGCAGGGATCTGGAGGCTGTGGGAATTTGGGAAGGACTGGGTTGGGGGAAAAGCCACTGGCCTTGTGGATGAGCTTTCCTGCCCCTCCTCAGCCCCTCTCCCCCAGGACTCACTTTCAAACAATCCCCAACACTAGCAGCTAGAGTTGGGAAGAATGCAAAAAAAGTGAGTGAAAACTTCATAGAAGTCACTTCTCCTCCAGGTCAAATTTTCTAGCTCCCCAAATATGTTTGTCTAAAAGAGTGTATGTGTGGTTTTTAAAAATAATTAATCTTATGTATTTATTTATTAGAAATGGGGTTCTCACTGTGTTGCCCAGATTGGACTCAAACCCTTCCTAGGCTCAAGTGATCCTCCTGCCTCAGCCTCCTGAGGACCTGAACTACACTTGTGGGCCAGCATGTCTGGCTCAGTGTGTTTGTTTTAATTCTGTGAGTGCACTCCCTGATTTAGCAGTTTCCACAAATTCATTTATTGCCCCCACCCTGCCTCACTTGTTTACGTCCCTGCCTGGTCTGTGACATCCTTTGTGTGTGGAGCTCGGTCAGGCTGGGACTGCAGAGCTCAGAACTGCTGGAGGTGGTTGGGGATTGAAAGGGTGGGGACAGTGACAGAAGATGGGCACATGGGATGGTGGCAAGGGTGAATGTTGTTGATACCCACTTCACATCCTCCCCACCCACTTCTGATTTCAGCTGTAGCTATGCTGGTCAGTGCCATGGGAACCCGTTCCAATCCAATCCACCTCAGAGCAGGACCTCTTATTTCTCTCAAGCTTTTCTGCCCCAGGAATTTCTCCAAGGAGAAGGTGCTCAGCCCTCCAACACACACCCCTCCACACACACACACCAAGCAGAAGTTTGGGCGAGTTTATGCCCCCTGAGCCAATGGGGGTCAGACCTCTGTGAATAAATACTCTGGAAGGATAATTCTCAGGGCCATTCTTTGTCCAGCTCACAGAGCCTGGTGGACTCTCATCCTACTGCCTACAGCAGCTCCCTTGGGAGCACACTCTCACTGACATCCGTATCAGTCTCACTTTCCCCACCCTCACTCCTGCTACCTGGTGTCATCTCTAAAACTATCTGTACCCAAGTCTGCTCAGTTCTGCTTTCAAGAGAACACACACTGAGACACTGACCATATGTGTCCCCAGTATAAAGGGCAGGAGATGGTCACCATGGAGAGTGGCGAGCACTACCTCAGAGAATGGCTGCGGATGGCTCTGGGCAGCAGCAGGTGCTAGAGACAAAGGCGTGTGCTGGGGCAGAAGAGCCACGACCAGGAGCCAGGGAGAACAGGGAAGCCACAGGGTGAGCTCAGGTGCCGAGACAAAACCACATGTAAGCCAGAGATGATAACGCCTGGAAACTGATGCTCTGCTGGGGAAAGCTGCATTGGTGGTCCTGTGGTGGCACAGCCACAGCAGCATGCCAGCTTCCGGGGCTGTGGCCAGACCCTGCACCTGGGTCCGGGGTGCTCCACACACTAAATTGCCATCTCTAGATGCTTCCAAACCTTCCTGACCTCCTCTCCCAGCTGTGGACCTGAGAAATTCTCCAAGACAAACAGAAACCATGCCCAGTTCTTCTTCACCCCCAGCTTTCCTAGCTCCCAGAATGCTTCCCAACATCTGTTTTCAAAGTAAGATGCTCCCAGCTGGAGGCACAAGAGACAGAAGCAGAGGAGTCTGAGGGAGGAATAGCCGGTGCTGGGCTCAAGGGAAGGGACTATGGTTATCCTGTATCCCAAACCTCACACCCAAAGGACGGTTGGATCTCTTCCGAGAACCAAATGTTCCCTCCCAACACACCCTGAGTGCAAAAATAGAAGAGCGACCAGCAGACACCAAGACCAAAAGGAGGCCTGGGAAAAATTAGGAAAGAAAGAAAGAAATGAAGAGGGTGAGAAAGAGAGGGAGCGGCACTTGGAGATTTTCAGAACAATCTCCATCCTTTACGGTGCTTTCTGTTTAAAAAAAATGAAAAAGGAATGATGGAGAAGGGGAGAGAGTCAGACAAGTTTAATGATGTGTGTTCAAAGCTCAGATTGGAAAAATGACAGAGAAAAGCAGCCTGTTCGGCACTAATAAATTGTTCTCTGCCGTAAGAGGCGCCTGTCGCGGCATTAATACAGGCCCCTAATACACGGGTCAGGGTTAAGTAATTCTCTCCGGCAACTTAAGCGAATAATGAAGCTGGCAGCGGCCGGTGGTGCGGTGGGAGAGATGGTCTATGCCGCCGGCACTTTGTCTTCATTTATTATGCCAGCGGCGGCACGGATGGGAAGACTCCGCTGAGGAGATATCGCTTCATTTCGGCAAGGTAATGAAAGCTGGGTTGGGGGAAGGATAAACCAATTTGCCGGCTGACACTGGGAGGAGTGATTTGCGGACTCAAGAAGGGGAGAGGTGGGCCCATGCACAAGGAGGCACAAGGCTGAGCCATGGTGGGCCAAGGCTCTTCCATGAGGCAGAGGCCAGGCAGGGGCACCCAGTGGGGCGAGTGGAACAAAGCTAGGGGAAGAGGGGGAAAGTGGAAGACCCAGGTGAGTGGAAGAGTTGACTAGGAGTGAAGGGAATGAACAAAGAACAGAGCAAAGGAAAGAAAGGTCTCAGATACATGGTTTCTGGGGGTAATGGATAGCTGAGACTGGGAAAAGGGTCATTGTGGGAAAGAAAAGAAACTGAGGCAGAAGCTGGAGGTACAGGAAAAGGCCAAGTGGGGCAGAGCAAGTTGGATGGGGATTGCAGGGAGAAAGTATAGGCTGGCTGATAACAAGCCTGAAATATCTGGAGGTGAACTGTTTTTGAATGGGTGGTCTGAAGTTTGCTGAGATCACTCCAGTAGTCATACAGTTTGGCAATTATGTCCTCGGTGAACAGCTCCGGCCACTTGGCCATCAGAACCACCTCTGGCAGCTTCTGTTCTCCAGTGATGTCCTCAGGTTGCAACTTAAATTTGGGGGCAGAGGGTCTGAGCTTGTATTAGTGGGGGGAGTAAGTTGGAGTTGCAATCTCTTCCTTTTGGACTGATCAGAATCGCTCATGGCAGGAGGCCCCCCCAGTTATACCTTAAAAGTGGAAGGAAACCCTCTCCTGGGTCACCTGTCCAGGTGAGTCTCCGCTGCAGTTGAGTACCTTCCTCCAACAGTCTGGCCTAATTAGTTGCCATTCTTTGTCCCATGACAAGTAACAAGAAATAAGAGCAGGACTGGTGGCTCCTGCCAATGCTCTCAGAATGTTGGTAACCATGTCTTGTGTGCATTTCAAGGTCACATCTGAACTAGGTGCCACACCATAGAGGCAGACATAACCCCAGCAAACTATGTTGGGTTATGTAACTGTCCTGTTACTTTCTCCAGCACTGGGACCTTTTCTTTCTTCCCTTCAGCATCAAGACTTTTGGACAGCTCCAGCCAGAGAGCCAGCAAACTAAACAGGATTTCTACCCTTATTACTTATCACTTTTCAAGTTCCCTAAGACCCATTCCCACCTCTTCCTCCTAAGATTAAGATGAGCAGATCCTCAGCAGTCAATAAATGGAGAAGAATCTCAACTTCCCCTTCCCCACCTTCCCCTTGCCAAGGTACGTCTCTCCTTACTCTACACCCATCTCTGGACACATGTGTTCGTAAGCACATGCACACACACGCACACACACACACACACACACACTCTCACACACACACTCAATCCCAAATAATGCTGCCACTTTTCTCCCCTGATGTGGGTTAAGGATTTCCAATAAGGACCAAGTATTTGAAGCTTAACACTGCAGTCTCTAGAGGAGCCAGGCCAATTTCACACTAATCTAACCCATGAAGGGAGAGAGCATCGGAAGCAAAAATTACATCAAAGAGAAGTTAATGCCGAGAAGCAGGCGACATAAAAAGGAGCTGCTTTCAGTTTCAAATGACTACACCAATCTGGATTAAGAGATCAGCCTACCGAATGCCTGTATCACCATTGCTATGTCTGGGCACCAGGCAGAATGAAGTCATGTCTTCAGGGGCCATTCTGAATAGGGGTCAGAGGAAAAAAAATGAGGTTTCCACCCTGACCCCACATTCATTGACATAGTACATGCTCTGGGCTGGGGGCTTTTGAGAAAATAAGCCAAAGAGATATAGGAGAAAAGACTAGAAGGAGCATATCACAATGCTAACTTGTATTTAGGGGATTTTCCCCCCTCCTCTATTGCTCCATATTTTCTGGAATGAAGTTTTCTTACTTTCATGGTGACAAAAATAAAATAGATGTTCAAACAGCAATGGGACCTCAATGTGCTTTCCTCCATCTGGAATTTATATCTCCAGGCATTTTCCTTGGCACGACACTTAGCACAGTTGTGTTTATAGGTGAAAAAGCACTTTATAAATGGCTGTGCGGAGGGTTATGATGGTGTGGTCAGTGATGGAAAGTGATGGGGGTAGCCGCAGTTTCATTCACTAATCCTAAGACAGCGGCAGAAGGCAACCTAAGACGTTCTTAACACCTTCATTCTCCCTTTTTTCAGGCTGTGGAGGCTCAGTGCTGCTAAATCCCTAGCACTCTGCTACAGCCTGACTGAATGCCATTTGTTGAATGAGCAAATAAAAGAATGAGAGGAAAAACAACAATCTTTTCCATTTCATCTGGCCACAGATAGCATTGCTCCAAAGTAGTTTAACTCCATCCTTCCTTTTGCACAAGGCCCCCACTGCTCCCTCCAAACAGATGACCTGGAGACCAGGAAAGAATTCTCATCAGGCTCCCAGACAAATGTTGCTCAAACAGCCAATACCCCTTGCCCCGAGAGACCACCAATCTGTCCCCATCTGCCAACTGCTGGGCTTCTTCCAACTCCTTGGGCCTGAAGTCCACTGACCTGGGGGAATGACCCACAGGACAGAGAGAGGTGGAGGTACATCAAGAGTGATGGTCCCAGCCTGTGGTGCCGCTGCGGAGGAGCCGCCCGTCATCCCATTTTAAGTGGAGCTGAAGTGAGATCGGCCTCCTGCCCACCCCCTCCTCTTGCCCACCCGAGGCAGCAGCCTGACAAGTGTAAATCCCAGAATGAATGGAGGTGCCCGGCCCGTGGAGCCGGTGTCTCTGCGGGCATCTCCGCGCTGATTGACTTGTCGCCTCTGCGAGGCTGACTCTATCAGCTCCTCGGCTCCTCCAATTCCAGGTGTGATTTAGTTTGGAGATGAGAGGTGACAGTTAGCATTGGTACTCGTCACTGTAGATCAGACGCAGTCACGCTGTCTTCCCCCTCCCCCAGCCCCCCCCCCTCCCAACTCCAAAGCTCCACGGTCAGCACTCCCGCCCAGCCCACCCACTGGCAAGCGAGGCTCCTTTCCACCCTCCGCACTCCCCAGGGCTTCCTCAATGTCAACGCCTTCCTCGTCTTCCTCAGGCCTGACCCTCCCTGTTTCCCAAAAGCTTGGGCATCCTTGTCTTTCCTGGAATCCCTGGAGGGCTTTTCTTTCTCCATCTTCTCTCTCCTGGTTAGTCTAGCCTCTGAGCATCCTCAGTTCCCCGCTGGCTCCCTGCACAGGATCCCCTGCAGGGGCCAGAGTGATGTTCACTGGGCTAGTGCCTTCCTCAACACTGGGGAACACTTTTTCATTAAGGTATAACCCACATAACACGCACAATTCTTATGTGTACAGTTCAGTGGTGTTTTACATATATTACCACTCTGTGGCCATCACTCAGATCAAGATGTAGCCATCTTATAGGATTATTGGAAGAATAAATGAGTTAGTATTTGATATGGTTTGGCTGTGTCCTCACCCAAACCTCATCTTGAATTGTAGCTCCCATAATTGCCACATGTTGTGGGAGGTAATTGAATCATGGAGGCAGGTGTTTCCCATGCTGTTCTCATGATGGTGAGTAAGTCTCACAAAATCTGATGGTTTTATAAAGGGGAGATCCCCTGCACACACTCTCTTGCCTGCCACCACGTAAGACATGACTTTGCTCTTCATTCACCTTCTGCCATGATTGTGAGGCCTCCCCCAGCCATGTGAAACTGTGAGTCAGTTAAAGCTCTTTCCTTTATAAATTACCCAGTCTTAGGTATGTTCTATTAGCAGTGTGAGAACAGACTAACACAGTATTTGCAAAGTTTGCAAGTGCCCACCTGTAGTGCTATATTAGTATTTGTAGGCAATTACAAATATATGCCAGCATCTATGTTATGTATATTGACTCATTTGAGTCTCCCATCAGTTTTAATTCAGTAAATACTCTTGTTAATCCCCCCTTTATGGAAAAAGAAACTGCAGCAAAAAAAGGTTGAAAAACTTGTTTAAGGTCACCCAACCATATGGGCAGTCCTAGGATTTGAACTCAGGTCATTCCGCACCATGTAATCACTGCACTATGCATTGTTAAAGCAGAGAGGGGGGAGCCAGATTTTACATCATTTTGCAGTAACTGTGAAAAGTGGGATAAACCTCTTAGCTGCCTCAGAAAAACACTAGGAAGAGGCCATCATAACCCCAGCCTTGTACAGCATGTCCCAGCCTTTGGGCATACTTCCCCTCCATCCTTGCTAATCTTGGAGTCCAGGGTCCAAAAGCCTGTGTCTATACCCCAGCTCCACCATTTCCTTGCTCTGTAAACTCTGGCAAACCTCCCCACCCAGGACAGCCTCCCTGTCTTCCTTGGTTAAAATGCAGGCAGGGTCTCTTGGAGGATTAAAAGCGACAATGCCTGCAAAAGCCCTACATAGAACAGAGGCCCCCCCCCCCAAACTCTTACTGTATTTCTTGCCTTGGACTTTGGGGCCATTTTCAGATTTGACCTCTTCCCAATTCTCTCTTCTCAAAGCTCATTGGTCATGAGGAAGAGCCAGGAACAGTGGTGTCCCAAGGGTGGGGCAGCGAGCACAGTCTGCCCCAGGAACTGGCAATAAGGGGGTCCATTGCCTTAAGGAGCTTAAAAAAAATGATAATACCAACTGAAAGTCAGTCTGCTTTATATTATTACCATGTGCTAGCAATTCTAAACCATGCCAGTGATAAAATTCTCCTCCCTGAAAAAATCTTTTGTTGCTCTAAGTTCTAAATGCCTGCACTCAGGGTGGGCCATTCCCCACCCCAACCTATCTTTGGTACGCCCAAGAATAGATTGATATTCTATTATCTATCAAGAATAGGCAGAAATTCTATTTGGTACAGGTGCATCTACTCCAGTAAGGGGTCCTGGCCCTGGACCCAAGGAGGAGGCAAAGAGCAGAGGGAGAAATGGGTCTAGGAACCACAGATAAGAGGAATTCATTACTGCATAGCAAACCATCCCAAAACACATGGTTTACAACAACTGCCATTTTGTTGCTGATGATTCTGTGGGTTGGCAGGGCAGGGCAGGGCAGGGCAGAGCTCAGCTGGGATGGCTCATCTCTGCTCCATGTGACTTGACTGGGCTTAGTGTGGCTACAATTTGGGCTTGAAGATCCCCAGTGGCTTCCTTCTCATGCCTGCCCCCTTCCCTTGGGACGGCTGGAACACTGGGACTCCTCTTTCCTCACAGTCTTTCATCCTCCAGGTCCTTTTTCACCACGTGACTTCTCCAGCAGGATGACCCAGACCTCTTTATATGGAGGCTTAGAACTCCAAGAAAGAAAGCAGAAGTTGTGAGGCTTCTTCAGACCTAGGCACAACCTCGCTTTGGCTGCAAGTCATATGTCAGTTCAGATTCAGTATGGGAGGAAACCACGCAAGAGTGTAAATTCAGAGAAGTGTGACCCATCTGCCCCACCCAGCTACCTCCTGAGCTTGCCCCATCTGTGCCTTCCCCAATAGTTTCCCTCAGAGCTAATTGATAATTAACAGTAACAGCAGTAACTTGTGCTTCCTGTGTCCCAGGCTTTGTGCAGAGGACTTTGGGGAACGTCTCATTGTATGGAGGGTGCTGCTCTCCAGTGAGGCCACAGGTGCTATTGGGTCCCTTGGTGCTCTAAGTTCACCTGTGAGGCCCATTACACAAAGCCCATTCCAGCAGGTCCTTGGCACCTCTCAGCATCACTGCTCTCCTCCTCTCTCCGGGCTGCACCCAAGTGTGTATATCTATTATAAGAAGGGGGAGAACAGCCCAGCAGTATGTCACGGGAGTGATAATTACATCCCAAACTCCCATCATGCCGTCTGCTGCTGACCTCTCACCCTTCCTCTCTTTAATCACCCCTCAGCATCACTCACTCTGACAGAGCAGCAGCACAGGCCCTGTGACCTGTCAGCCCCGAGACATGACTTATAGGGCCTCGCAGGTGGACAAAGGGAAGGGAGATAGGCCACATAAATCTCCCGAGAGAATAAAAGAGAGTAATGGAGTGCGTTCCCCAAGCCTGCGCTAGCAGATTCCCGTGGTCTTGTTATTTGGCGCAGAGTTACGGTGATGAGGAAGTGGCCCGGGCTGACATGTGGGTCCCCATCAACCTTGCCAAAGCCAGCAGCCTCTACAGGAGTTCCAATGTCATGTCCACCCCAATGTCCCTGGGGGAGAGTGAATGGGGGAGGGCAGCAGGACCACAGATGCTGGCTCCTAGGTGGCTTTATTGTGTCACCAAGAGGAGGGAAGGAAGGAGGAAGGAGGATCAGCCTCATGCAAAGCAACCCCTGGCTGAGCCCCTCCTTGGATGGGGTTCTCTGAAGAGCTTAACCAGGAATTTCATCCAAGTAGGAGACAGGGCAGGAGAATCAGGCCTGGGTGTGATGCCTCCTACATGGTGAGAGGCCAGCTGGACAGAGGACACTGGTGAGGATGATGTCACAGGTTGTGTGCAGCACTCATCAGGGACTTCTTTCTCTAAGCTTCACTGATTAGGATGAAGGGACCTGTCTCCACCAAGGTGCTGGAGAAAGAAGAGAATGCTGTTGGCCTGGAACCCTGGCCTGGGCAGTCATATTCCCCTTCTGTGGGTGTACCCTCGAGTTGGGCTGAGTTGATTATCCCAAAACACACTCATTTGCAAGACACTAGCTGGCTTCCAAGTGCTTCTTTATCTACTCCCTGAGTCTAGCTCAGGAAGTACAAACTAGAGCCCGTAAGCCAAACATAGCCCCACAGGTGTCTGTCTATATTTGATCTGCATTGTTTTTTTGTTTGTTTGTTTGTTTTGAGACAGAGTGTCACCCTGTCACCCAGGCTGGAGTGCAGTGGTGCGATCTCTGCTCACTGCAACCTCCACCTCCCGGGTTCATGCAATTCTCCTGCTTCAGCCTCCCAAGTAGCTGGGATTACAGGCACACACCACCACACCTGGCTAATTTTTTATATTTTTAGTAAAGACGGGGTTTCACAATGTTGGTCACACTGGTCTCCAACTCCTGACCCCATGATCTCCCTGCCTCGGCCTCCTAAAGTGCTGAGATTACAGGCTTGAACCACTGTGGCCAGCCCACATTGGTTTTATCAAATTAGAATATGCAGATCTTCAGACAGGGCATGCTTTCTGCAGTCCGTGTTCCACAGACACCTGCCATCTCACCCTCCCTCCCAGCTCCAGTCATTGACATCACCCACCTCTTCTCCACAAGGAATGTGACCCCAAGGAAGCCCCTGCAGCCCAGGCTTGGCTTCTGGGTGGTCCCACTCAACCTTTCATTCTTCTTGCATCTCCCCTCTCCACCTCACCCCCTCCTGCCAGCCTCTTACATCTGTTTGCCCCAAGCATTAACTTTCTCAAATCATTTACAGCTTTTACTGCTTTTGAACCTTACAATAACCTCCAACAGACAGCAGTCCCCCAACCTGGGCAGATGGAGAGTGTGAGTCTGAAGGGTTAACTGGCTTGCTTCAGCCCACGGAGGTGGCTAGTGAAAAGAAAGGGACAGGACCCAGAGATTCTGATTCTAGATCTGTCTGTTTCCAACAGAACAGAGTATGAAACCGTGATCCCCACCACATGCAGCTACAGATTTACAGTTGAATCATCATATCTCAGAGTTCCAGGACCACAGGGGCCTATTCTGTACCATATGCACAAACGACCTTCATGATAACCTCAACACGGGGTGTCAGCCCCTGCCAGCGCCCTGTTCTTAGAAAACTCCTTCTCACCTCTCTGGAGCCCAGTCCATGAGGTTCCATCTCCGCTACCATCAGCTTCTGGGAGTCACACAGACAAGTCCCATCCTGTGTAAGTCACTTCACTTTTGAGAATTTGAAGCCCATTTGTCGGGCCGGACAGGCTGAGCCACTGCAACATACAGGGGCCAAAAGTCAACTCAAAAGGGAACAGTGCTCATGAAACTGGGAAAACCCAGAGTTAGGGACTGTGGCATGCAAGGGTGTAAACAACTTTTTCAGAAACCTGCTCCCCTTTCTTGGCCCCCGTCCTCCTCTGCATTGACCCTATTCTCAGGCAGGCACTCCTAATGTGGTAGCCCTGGCAGACTCAGCCTAAATCCCACCAGCCCAGCAAACACAGCACGAAGAGAGCTCCCAGTTCCCAGTAAATCCAGCAGAAGCCATGGGTAGGGCTCTCTTTGGCTTGCCTTAAGTTATGTGTCTACCCCTGAACCAGTCCCTGTGGCCAGGAAGTCACAAGTCTCTGAGTAGTCAGGCCTGGGTCAGGTGCCCATCCCCTGGGGATTGACCACACTTGGATGACATGGAAAGAGGGCTGGAGTGGATGCCCTAAGGGAAATCATGCAGCCATTTCCAGAATGGAGGGGAATGGGGGTTGGGCCAAAGTGGCCACTGCCGATTGTAGTTCCCACGGTTTTGAGGCCCGTCTTATCTTGGCGATTCTCTCTGACCATTCTCTGCTGTGTTTCTCTTTCTCTATGAAGTGTAGTTCAGATACTAGAACCCAGCATCTCATGTGTGCTGTCAACAGCAAAGATGGGGGCCTAGGTCTACCCACTCCACCCCCCGACAGCCCATTTCATCACAGCAACAAGTGTCCCACTTGGTATATGACCTTACTGCGGTTTTGACTCCCTGAACCCACAGGAACTAACACACCCACGTCTTCCTTCCCATGTGCTGCAGTTAGCCACCATCTCCTTTCTGTGTTTTACAGTAGGGTTTTTTCAACAAGGATGAATGGCTTTATACGTAACCCTATTCAATTTCAGCTTGATGGTTTCAGCTGCCTCATTCCGGCCCACTGGAATCATCTAACACAGGACAGCTTTGGCAGTCCTAAAACTGTGGTCCAAATGCCAGATGCTTCCTATCCGAGTCTTTGATTTGATTTATTTTATTTTATTTTACTTTTGAGACAGAGTCTCGCTCTGTCACCCAGTCTGGAGTGTAGTGGAGCAATCTTGGCTCACTGCAACCTCTGCCTCCTGGGTTCAAGTGATTCTCCTGCCTCAGCCTCCGGAAAAGTTGGGATTACAGGCGTGCACCACCATGCCCAGCTAATTTTTCTATTTTTAGTAGAGTCAGGGGTTTCACCATGTTGGCCAGGCTGGTCTCAAACTCCTGACCTCAGGTGATCCACCCACCTCAGCTTCCAAAAGTGCTGGGATTACAGGCGTGAGCCACTACTCCCAGCTCCAAGTCTTTGATTTTAAAAACGGGTTGAACAAGATAGGATTAAGAGGAGAGTCCTGTGGCTTGCCTCTAGACACTTCATCTAGGCTTACATCAATCCAATGATCAGCCCTCTTTAGTGAGAATAATCATAGCACCTATCTCATAAGATGGACGTGACGATTAAATGAGTTAATATTTGTAAAGCTCTTAGACCTAGCACACAGCAAGTAATATGAAAGCATTTGGTAAACAAACTGGGACTTGACAGATCAAGAGATGTAAACTGAAACTGTTATTATTTAACCCACATTTCTGTATGAGGCCCCAAGTCCATTATGATAGGTTTTATCAAACACTCTGAAACATAAGAATGTGAAGTCTCTGACATTCCCCTCATCAATCTTATGAAACAGGAAAGTGAGGCTTGGCTGGGATGAGCAATGCAGGCCCCTTGTGACCTACATACCTTTCTATGAGCTCCAAAGCCATCTATTTGCTAAGCACACTGTTCTGAAACTGCCTGGGAGCATCAATCTTACTGATCAACATGTGGCACTACCTACCGGGAATTTGGAAAGCCATAGTCTCAGCGGCTCTCTCTTCGGGGTCAAAGTCATGACTCAATCAAAATGAGTACGTTCAGTTTTCTTAAGGCTGAAAGCCACACTGCCCAGTCAGGACCCTTCCCTAGATCACTCACCAAGCTGAGCCTTGGTCTCTAGCAGCAGATGAAGGCCCTGGTGTCAGTTTACAATGCTGTGACTTGTCTGCAGGCAGCAAGTGCAAGTAGCACGGACTTAGCCACCATGGTTTAACCGTAAGGATTTACACAGCCCACAAACCAGCAAGTCCAGAGGCAGCAGGTCTTAGGGTTGGTTTGGCAGTTCAAGGACATATCAAGGACCTTTGTGTTTGTTTCTGTTTTGCCATCCTAAGCAGCTCCTTTGTGCCCCATAGTCACAGGCCGACTGCTGCAGCTCTAAGCCTCATGGCCTTCCTTGAGGCACAAAGAAAGGGGAAAGATCAGAGCCAGTGAATTTTTCTCTCTAAGTGTTTCTGTTGGGAAACAAGATACCTTTTCTAGAAACCTCTGGGAGACTTGCATCATTAGCTAATATATCATTAGCCAATGCATCATTAGCCAGGAGAAGTTCACATGACTTCCCCTAACTACTTGGGTGGCTAGAAATGAGAGTATCTAGGCCTATTTGTAAGCAGTGGTGAGGGAGAAATGGGCTAGGAATGGCTGCTGGGTGGCCAACACACAAGGCTCACCACAGCATCCTTGGCAAGATTGTAGACTTGGTCTGAGACCCACCAAAGGCCAGCCAAGCTCCAGGGATAAGGAAGCAGATGTGAGCCCTGGAAGTAACCTAGAATTCGTCTCACCTAAGGCCCACATTTGGCCATGGTAAAACAGAGGCCCAAACAGAAAAAGGCTTGTCCAGGGCCACACTGCTAGAGTTGAACATTGTCTTTACCTAGAAATGAGGATAGTAATATGTGTTAGTCAGGTGGGGGTTCTCTAGAGAAACAGAAACAATAGGAGCTATCTATATCTGTATCTATGGAGAGAGAGCGATTTTGATTGATTTTAAGGAACTGACTCATGCAATTGTAGAGGCTGGCAAGTCTGAAATCTGTAGGGTAGATTGACAAGTTGGAATTTCAGGTAAGAGTTGATGTTGCAGTCTTGAGTCCAAATTCTGCAGGGGTTGACGCTCCCTGGTAGTCTAATGGTTAGAATTCGGCGCTGTCACCAAATTCTGCAGGGCAACAGGCTGAAAACTCGGGCAGGATTTCTATGCGGCAGTTTTGAGAATTTCTTCTTCGGGAAACCCCAGTCTTAAGGCCTTCACCTGATTGGAGGGGGTCCATCCACCTTATAGACAGCAATCTGCGTTACTCAAAGCCCACTGATTTAAATGTTAGTCACATCTTAATAAATAGCTTCACAGCAACATCCAGACTGGTGCTTGACCAAACAATCGAGCACCATAGCCTTGCCAAGCTGACACATGAAATTAACCATTACCGAATAGTACTTGTCTCAGGAGGTTGTCAGGGTGATCAGAGGAGTTAATGCTTGTACAGCTCTCAGAACAAGGCCCGGCACAGAATCGGTACTATTAAAGTGTTTCTTAAATAAATAAATATGTCAACAAACTACAAAAAACTGGGACTAGAACCAGGTCTTCTACCACTATGGTTTCAAACTAGGTACGAAAGCGCCCCTGGGCACTGCAGCACACACACAGAGGCACCTAGGAGGTTTTTAATTTTCCAGGCAAATACAGCACTGCTCACACCCATTGAACACCACAGGCACTACTGGCTCAAGGTAGTTCACAGCTTCAATATTAGATCTTGCCACATTTTTTTTGGTGATACCATATCTTCGAGAAGGTGGGTTTTTGGTGACTGTTGTGATGCAAATCAACGTGGAATGAGGGTGGCAGTGTCCAATCTGAGAGGTTGTGTCTCCACAGACTCACACATCCCATTGCTATGTAATTGTAGTAAAGAATGAAATTAAAATATTTTTTAAAAAATCAGGTTCAGCTGGGCACAGCCACTCAGCCCTGTAATCCTAGCACTTTAGGAAGCTAAAGTGGGCAGATCGCTTGAGTCCAGGAGTTCAAGACCAACCTGGGCAACGTGGAAAAACCCTGTCTCTACTAAATATACAAAAATTAGCTGGATGTGGTGGCACATGACTGTAGTCCCAGCTACTCAGAAGGTTGAAGTAGGAGGATCACTTGAGTCCAGGAGGTCGAGGTTGCAGTGAGCCAAGCTGAGATCACACCACTGCACTCCAGCCTGGGCGACAAAGTGAGACCCTGTCCCAAAAAAAAAATCAAGACCAAACCTGGGTGGTAGGGTTCCTTCCCCCTCTCTGGGGCACATGTGGGAGCTTTTTTCAAAGGACTAATTCGTTGTTATGAATACTTAAGTTGTTTGGACCTAGTTACTTAAAAAAAAAGAAATATGTTCAGGCATTTTTTTTTTTTTTTTTTTTTTGAGATAGGGTCTCGCTCTGTCACCCAGGCTGGAGTTGCAGTGACATGGTCATAGCTCACTGCAGCCTTGACCTCCCAGGCTCCAGTGATCCTCCCACCTTGGCCTCCCAAAGTGCTGGGATTATAGGTGTGAGCCACTGCACCCAGCCAGGAGTTTCTTTAGACTTAGGGCACCATGAAAAATGACCGCAATGCTAAGAACTGGGAACATTTGAGATCCTCTGTGTTTCTTCTACTCCACGACACTTGTCCTTAATGCACATCAACCCTGTCCACACCCAGACATCCCGAAGACAACAAGAAGGGGCTTCATTTATCCAGTGGTTGAACACAGATCTATGGAATGCCTTTGTGCAGCAGCCCCTATTCTCTGTGCTTGGGCAGAGTAGTGAATGAGAATGAGTGAATGAGAAGTGGCACCCTTCTTCATGGAGCTTTCCTCAGCGGGATGGGGGAGATCCAACCAGCCTTGGGTCACTCCCATCCCATTACCAGCTGAAGGTTCCAGCTGGTAATGGGATGAGAGTGACCCAAGGCTGGTTCAGGCAGGTGTGGTGCTACTTCAGATTAAGCTGAAACTGCAGGATCCCTAAGGCAGACAGAACATTCCATGCAGAATAAAAATCTGACCTGCCTTTGGTGACACCAGGAGGAGTGGGGCCAGTGGGCCCAGGGAAGCAAGCTCCGACTCCGGACTCCCTCAACCTCTCTGAGGCAGCATGCGGATGCCAAGCAGAGTCCCCCTCCTGCATCCCTTTGCGGCCCCAACCCCTACCTCAAGCAGGGTCAGGCTCAGCCAAAGCCCCATTCTGTCTGGGAAAGGGGGTGCCATGCAGTCCTGGGGTAAGAGAGGGAGAGAGACAGGCCCTCCCTCCCCAGCCTCACCAGCTGGGCCTGTGCTTCTGCAAAGCTGCAGTGTGCAGCCCCCTGCTCTCCCCGCATCTGCCGTTTAACGATGATGGAAGTTGCTGTCAGTGCATGGCGACAGTAATAAACACTCTTCTTAATAACACAGGGTGTACCTCTTATTAAAATGAATGGACTCCCACGGCGCAGCCTGGGGCCGCACGGCTGGCAGCCAGCCGGGGACAGCAGCCCTCAACCGGAGCAGTTTATCTGCTGTAATTACTGGCAGTACAACACAGTGGGGGCTTCTGGGGACAGGCTGAGAATGGGTCCAGGCCCAGGGCAGGCTCAGAGACATACCCACACACCTGGAGTTGCTCACACCGCTCCCCAGAAGGACCTCAATATCCCCCAGAAGGACCTCAGTATCCCCCCAGAAGGGCCTCAGTATCCCCCAGAAGGGCCTCAGTATCCCCCAGACCTCAGGCCAAGAATATGCCTGCCCATATCCAAGAGGTATACATACACCTATACACACACACACACACACACACACACACACACATATCTGGAATGTTCTGATGGGACTCATGTATGCCTGATGTGGCAAAAAAGCATCAAGAGGAACAAGGCCCCTCGTACTGCCATGCCCTCGAGGGTGGCCCAATGCCATAGGTTATGTACATAAATGCAGACAAGTGTATGTGAGGGCAAGGGCCTAGAACTCAGAGAGTATGAGCAGAGGTGCACGGGAAAGTGCCAGGAACAAGGTGATGATACACTCAACAGTACTGGAGATCTGGGAGACAGGGTCCCTAAAAATGATGGGCGATTAGGTGCTCCCATTATATGGTCTCATGGCACCATGGCATTTAACAAAATTACAATTCATCATTTTATGATTCGTTACTTAGTCTATGGAAGGAAGGTACAAATGGGTGAGTGGGTGAATTCGTGAATTCACAAAAAGTCTTGTAGGAGAACATGATGAAGTGGGAAGGCCTTTCTGAGAAGTGTGAGATTCACACACAAACACACATACTCATGCACAGAGACACACACACACACACACGTAGACATGCACACAGTGCATGGATATATACATGCACAGGTGCACACGCACAGACATGCACACAGACACGCAATGCGCACAGTTACCTGCAGAGGCACACGTGCGTCCATTAACCCACATCTGACAAACCCCTTTATCTGACTGACTCCATCACGGTGCTAAAAACAAATACACTGTCCTCAGCTCAGGTGGTGACCTGAGACTCAGCGTCAGAGATCTGCTTCTTAAGGCATATTTCCTTTCTGGAAGTGAGGAAAAGGTGTTTTGTGAGGACTCAAGACGAAGGGACATGGGGGACCCATGGCCTGCTGCTTTCCTTTTGGTTTCAGTTCAGGCCCCTGGCTGCCCAGCCTGCCCATGATGATGTTTAGGCCTCTTCAGGCAGAGGCCCTGCCCTGACTTCCCCGAGCCCAGTGAGTGTGTCCACATGTGGAGTTTCTGTGTTCGCAGGGAACCAGAAACTCTTCAGGACTCTCCACAATGTGGGGCCTCCCACAAGGCTATGGTTTCCAGCTCCCTCCATGGAACCCAGAGCTTTCAAGAATTCCTGTCTGAGGAGGCAGTGTATGTGTCTGTGCGTGCACATGTGTGTGAGTGTGTGCATATGCACGTGTGTGTGTCCACACATGCGTATGCAACGGGGACAGGGCTGGGCTTCTTGCTCCCCCAGTTGTGCAACTCTCCTTTTCCAACCCAACATTGGTACTGTGCAAAAGAACTCATCAAAGGGTGCTACTGCTTAAAAACGTTTAACAATTGAAAAACACCAGACTAGCTGGAGAACAACCCCAAGGCACATCTTGCTCATCTCAGTCCAAGCTGGGCAACATCAGAAGCCAGGGAGAGGAGGTTTTTCACCCATGAAATACTAATAAAATCACTGATTTCAAGCTGTCACTAAGCACTTCCTTGGCGCCAAACCTGGGCAATGTCCTTTAGAGAGGTCAGGTCATCTAACACTCACATCAACCCTATTACAATTTCCACTTTATAAAGGAACTCAGGCAAGTTAGGCACTTTGCCTAAGGCCACACAGAGAGTCATTAATAATACCAGGATTTATACCCAGCCCATCTGACCCTAGAGCCCAAGTTCCCCATCAGCACATAACACTGTCCTTGGAGGTAGCAAATGCATGCACTTGACCTCATGAGCCCAACCCATAACCTGCAACCTGCTGAGTTCACCAGCCTGGTACTCTTGGAAATTACTGCTTAAAACTGAAGGTGCTGAGTGGGAAGGATGCTCTTACACCGACCTCCTAGCACGTGATGAGTGCAACAGCAGGAAAGCTAGTCCCCTGCCTACCTGGTCATCGGGCTGGAATTCTGCCTCCAGCTATGATCACTAGCTTGTATCTGGCCAACCAAGCCTCCAGGAGCAACTAGCAAAGCTGGATCTAAAACCAGAAAATATGCAACATGGATAAACCTTGAGGATATTGGGCTAAGTGAAATAAGCCAATCACAAAAAGATAAATACAATGCTGTATTATTCGATTTAGATGATATATGTACAGTAGTCAAACTTACAGAGTTTCTGTTTTGCAAGATGAAAAGTTTTGGAGATTGGTTGCACAACAATGTGAATGTACTTAATATGACTGAATTGTACACTTAAAAATGGTTAAGATGATAAATTTTATGTTGTGTATTTTGTCAAAGTTAAACAAACAAAAAACAAAACAAAACAAAACAAAAAGCAACACCCACTTAAAGGCAGCAGAGAGCTACTAAAGCAGCAAGGACTGGAAGGGCCAAGGCCCTGGAGAAACGGGAAGCACAGAGGGGCAGGCCTGACATTTGGATCTGCCCTTCCACTAAGACATGTGCCAATTCATAAGCAGGCTCTTTCCTGAAGAGGCTGAGTTCACCCATTGCCCTGCACAAGAGCAAATGGAATGAAGGAGTTTGGAACAGGTAGGCCTCCTGGGAACAGGAAGTGTCCCCAGAGAGGGTTATAGAGCTGCTGGGGTGGGCGATCTGAATGACAAGGCCCTGGCATCTCTGCATCCCTGCTGCTACCATCACACACCCTGCAGCCTTACCCAGCATGCTGAGCCCTCCCCAGACACTCCATACCCATGGACAGGTCAGCCTGCAGCAGAAGATGGAACTGCATTCGCCTTTTCCCCTTGTCCCTTTCCTCTTTTCCCCCTCTTTCCCTCTTTCCCCACAGTTTCTCAGAAGGGGCTCACCCTTCTCATGATGCCACAGCTTTGGTTCTTCTGGCTTCATATTTCCGATACACTTAACTTGACCCCAAACCACATGAAGCTCTCAGCTCCAAGTCAGCATAGGACCAGCTCAAACATGCCATTCCATTACAGCTTAGGTGGCTGTAGCACCGGCCTTTGTGACTAGGTGATGAGGAGGCAGGAGACACATTGTGGAGACACCCTAATAATCATAAAATAATACACAGTTGGCACACACTGTGAGAAGGATTTTATGTCCATTATCCCATTTCATGCTCACAACACTAGGGTGGTAGAGTGTTGCCCCACTTTACGGATGAAGAAACTGAGGCCCTGAAAGAGTTCACGAGTTGTCCAAGGTCTCAAGATGGTAACCATGAGCCACGCTGCTTCCACTGCTACTGGACGGGCTGGCTCCTGATCCCTAGAGTCCCTCCCGTGAGAAAATAGGAGAGCAAGTGGCTTCTTTTGGGATGAGGGATAGGGGACTCTAGTGGCCTCTGTTGTACCTTCAGGCAGCTGTGACGGATGGAGTGGAGAAGTGGCTGGGCAATACCACTGTCATCCCAGCTTCCCACATGAGAGGCCAAACAACTGGGCCCACTGGACCCTGGGTCAGGGAGAGCAATGTCTGCTTCTAGAGATGTCCAATGGACAGTTTGGCCACCGGGTCATCTGTGATGGCCTCCACTTTGGGCCTCTCCAATATTTGTGATCTGGTGGCTTTAGGGGAAACCTTGAATGACACAGTTTTGAAGGAGGATATGGGCTGTGGTCAGGAAAGAGACAGTCTCACCTATGCTGCATGGACGACCATGATAATAATAATAACCAAAGACACTGCCTGTTGAGTACCTCGTATGAACCAGGTTCCTGCTATGATCTACATTCTTTGCTGCTAAAATTGAGATTCACAGACAGCAGCATCGACATCCCCTGGGAGCTCATTACAAATGCAGGATCTCAGGCTTCACCGAAGACGTGTTGAGTCAGAATCTGCATTTTAACAAGATCCCTGTTGACTCATGCACGGTGACGTTTGAGAAGCAAGGCTTTCCAGCCTGTTTCTATCAGTCCTTAGTACAACATTCCCAGGAAGTGGTTTTCTTTCCTTCAGATTTTACAGCTGACAAAACAGACCCAGAGAAGTAGCAGTGGTTATTAAAGATCACACAGGTAGGAAACAGTCGTGTCAGGAGTATTGGCAATCAAACCCAGGGCAGTATGGCTTCAAAACCAAAAGAAGCACTGACGGGCCAGGCACGGTGGCTCACGCCTGTAATCCCAGCACTTTGGGAGGCCAAGGTGGGCGGATCACAAGGTCAGGAGTTCGAGACCAGCCTGATCAACATGGTGAAACCCTGTCTCTAGTAAAAATACAAAAATTAGCTGGGTGTAGTGGTACGCATCTGTAATCCCAGCTTCTTGGGAGGCTGAGGCAGGAGAATCTCTTGAATCCAGGAGGCAGAGGTTGCAGTGAGCCAAGATCGCACCACTATCCTCACTCCGGACTGGGCGACGGGGCAAGACTCTGTCTCAAAAAAAAAAAGAAAAAAAAAGAAGCACTGGCAGTTCATATGAGCTGAGTCTCGGTTTCTAAGCTTTTGCTTCCATTTTTTGCTGTCTCCTCCCTCAGGCTACTCCCTGGAAGATACTTGAAGTTCCCTTGGAGATTGAACAGGAATAAGGGTGGAAGGGCCCCAGCTCATTTGGGCACTGCAGCCCCTTGTGGGAGGCGCTAGGAGGGCAGCCTCTCAGGATTCCCCAGGAGAAGACTCTCTTGCTGCTCACTCCTGCAGCTTCCCAGCCTGGCCCTCCAACAGGATCCCAGACAGCCAAGAAGCAGCAGAGAACCTGCTGGGGAAAGCCAGCTCCCAAGCCAGAGGCATCCGCACACCTGCCCAGGGACTGGGACAGGAATGTGTCCTGCAGCCCCTCCCTCGGGAAGTGAGAAAGCTGTGCTATTCTCTGCCAGCAGTATCTCTGCCCGTGGGGCTGCAGCACACGACGTGTCTCATTCCGAACCCCTCAATCTTTCCCATTAGCTGAGATTGCAGGTTCAGAGCACAAACATCGTCGCCTGTCACTGCTGATGCACATCAGCCATCAGCCAGGAATGGTCTCGTCTCCTTCAATCCATCACGCAGGGTTTCTATCGCTCCTGCTCCAAGACCACTCTGTGAGCCCTTCCCCCAGCCCCAGGCCCAGGGGACATGCTGCATCACGAGGTGGCAGAGATCGGGAGGCAGGAGCGAGGGGGTAGAGTGCTGTGACCGTCACCTGGGGCAGGGGCCTCTCAGGAGGTGAGTCCCTGAAGAGCCCAGGCTAGACCACAGAGCAGGCCTGCTGCAATATTCCAGAAGAAGCAGCTGAGGAAGAGGAGGGAGCCCAGGCCCCCACCCTCCCAAGGCCTGGCGTCTATGCCTGCTGCCTTTGAAGATACATTAATGTTACGGGATCTCTGGGGTGTTGATTTTTCTGGCAGGAAACCTCTGTGGCTGTGGCGTCCTTGCCGGAGTTCTTGTCCTATGTCCACGAAGAATGAGGTGATACTCAGACAAGTGAAGGGTGAAGAAGAAGAAGAGTTTTATGTAGTGTTAGAACAGCTCAGAGGAGTGGGTACCTCTGCAGGCAAGTTGTCCAGTCAAGTGTTCGGCTCTTAGCAGAGAAGAGGCCCTGGAGAGGGTGGCTCCTCATTGCAGGCTGTCATTTGGATGTCTTTCCAGGTCTCTGAAGCTCTCAGCAGAGAGGGTAGCTCCTCTCTGCTGGTTTGGCTGTCCCTGCAGCTCTTTGCAGCTGGCTAACCTGACCTGTAATCTCTCTGCCCTCTCCATCCTCTGGCCATCCTCTGTCCTGCTTTGGCTGAGCCAGGGCTTTTATAGACCTCAGAGGGAAGGAAGTGTGTGCCAACTGGTCCATGGGCAACAATGGGTGGGCCAGAAGAGGCACCACAAGTCCCCACTCTGAGCCACGGGACTGCAGCCCAGCCCCCAGTCTTCAGGCCCTCCCTGGCCCAAAGGTAGGGCCTTATTGGGGACCCATCCCCTCTACCTAGGAATCAATCTCCCTCTCACTGCCATTCATGGCCCCCCAGGATGGGCCCCAACTCCAAGATTGGAGCAGGTGCCAGGAGTGGAGAGAGGCCAGGCATCAGGAAAAGACACCCCTGAGCTTGCAGGGATGAGGGGTCCTTCCTGGGGCCACCAAGGTA
The DNA here is from genome assembly GCA_036589455.1 of Ateles fusciceps. Lineage (NCBI taxonomy): Eukaryota > Metazoa > Chordata > Mammalia > Primates > Atelidae > Ateles > Ateles fusciceps. Next base: position 8,610,785 of record JAZHEH010000228.1, on the reverse strand, counting down.
TGCCTGGGTCCTGCACCTCAAAGGGTGGCCACAGCTAGGCCCCGGAGTTCCCACCCTGCCAACTCAGAAGGGACAGGTCTCCCGCTTGTCCCTGGCTCCTGCCTGCTTCCTGGAGCAGGAGGCCCATGTCTGCAGCCACCACCACTGCACCCTGGAAGGCAGATCCTGCCTGTTCCTGGCTCCCCCAAGAGCACAGGGAGGCTCGGATCCACAGCTGCAGTTCGGGCAGCTGTAGCCCCACCCAGGAGGGCAGGGCTCCTGCCTACTCCACAGAGCAGGAGGCCTGGGTCTGCAGCTGTGGTTTGGGCTGCTGCAGCAGCACAGGGACCTCCCATCCCATCCCGGAAAAGGAGTGAGGTTCTCACCAGGTCCATGGAGCATGTAGCCTCAGCTGAGGAGCTGGGCGTGATAGCAGCAGCCACTGCCATCATTACCAGTTATTATATTTAGAATTGGAGATGCCAGGGCTTCACCCCTGGGCATGCTGACTCAGGGAAATCTGCATTGTTTGAGACTGAGTCTCGCTCTATTGCCCAGGCCAGAGTACACTGGCGCAATCGCAGCTCACTACCATCTCTGCCTCCTGGGTTCAAGCGATTCAACTGCCTCAGCCTCCTGGGTAACTGGGATTACAAGTGCCCGACACCACGCCCGGCTAATTTTTGTATTTTTAGTAGAGATGGGGTTTCACCATGTTGGCCAGGCTGGTCTTGAACTCCTGACCTCAAATGATCAGCCCGCCTCAGCCTCCCAAAGTGTTGGGATTACAGGTGTGAGCCACCATGCCCGGCCAGAATCTACATTTTAACAACGCTCTTCCAGGGGCTTCTGAGGCAGTTGGTCCCTAAACCCCAAAGTTGAAGAACTTTGCTGATGGAGTACCGGGTCAGTTAGGTTAGGCTAAGTGGCACTAGCATAATAAACAGCCTCCAAATCTCAGTGGCTTAAAACAGTCGCCATTCATTTCTTGTTCAAGCCCCAAGGCCAGTGCAAGGAGGGTCTGTTCACTGTGGTTACTCAGAGACCCCAGCTGACAGCACTCCATCTCAACCACAAGTCTATGATGGCCAGCCATCAAGGGGCAGAGCTGGGGTGCCTCACATCAGCAAATAGACACCATCCTGGAAGCCACATGAGCACTGCTGCTCACAGCCCACTGGCTGGAATTAATCACAGCACCTGCCTCACTTTGAGGGGCTGGAGAAAGACTATCTTCCCATATGCCAGGAAAGAGAAAGGGATGGGATATGGGTGAACAGCTGGGATACCTGCTGCATACTACCAAGTACCAACTCGGCTGGAAAGACCCCCAACCAGGTGGCACTGAAGGAAAGGAGAGGCAGACACCCAGGTAGAACAGCAAAGTGGGTCTATCCAGGGGGCCAACAGCCTTCCGAGCTGAGAGCCTCAGGGGCTGACAGCATTCTGGGCTGAAGACCCCGAACAGATTCTGATCCACGCAGTTATTCTCTCTGAACAGGTGATTATTATTAGCAAACAGGTGTCCTGTGTTTTCTCATAACTCAAAAATCTACTAAGTAGGCAGGTGTGGCCCACTTACCACTGATTATGGACAAACTAAAAAGTATTCTCCATGAGGGAGCCACAGGAGCAGGGTCAGATATCTCAAATAATTGTTTTAACTGGTGTATGATATTTATACACTGTCTCTTTCCACTTGCCGGGGTGGAGTGGGGGACCGGCTAGGTTTTCCTTGCCATCATTCTTCCCAGCAAACAATATATTCTATCATACATTCAGCATTCATCAGTATTCATAAATTTAATATTTCTCAACAGCACACACTAAGGCCACAGGCCACACTGTGCCTGGTGACACCCGGCCCACTGGCTGTGGTAGGCAGAAACACAGTGGAGGCCCGGCCCACTCTCCACTTCACAGCACTGGGTAGTCTTCTGAGCTCATTCATATGCACTAGCTCGTTGCTCGATTCTCACCGCAGCAAAATTATTTACAAATGTCTATTACTTAGATTATATTCACTTAGTTAAAGGACAAGACTGACTTAGTACCCAGGCGTTGGGCCCTGAACCCAGGGCTTTTCCAATCAGGTTCAGGCCAAGGCAAGTCCAGGACAGGCTGTTGCCTTGAACTTTGTGTTTGCGAGCTTGGGCTGGGCTTCCCCCAGTGAGCTGGGTCCCTGTGCCCTTGGAAGTCTTGCGTTTGGTCTGTGTAGGTACAGCCCCATGCTCTAAACCCTATGATGCTGGAGGCAGCTCAAGCGATATCTGCCTTTCTTTCTCCTCCACCTACCAGGAAAAGGGAGTCCATCAGTCCCCAACCGCCAGTGGTCTCTCCATCAGGACTTAGCCCGCCTCCCCAAGGCTGCAGGCAGAACACATGCCAAGATTCAGTTTCAAGGGCAGCAGGGAACACAGGTGAAGCAAATGAGTGGTGTGTCTGGGCTCAAATGGAATTGCTGTGGGGTGTTAGGAAAGGGCACTGAAAGGAGGCTGGGGCTGGGGACAGCGACTTTTCCAACCTGTGGGAGGTTAAAGGGAGAAAAGTTAATCTAAGTTGACTCTAAGCAGGGCTGAGCTAGGCAGGCTGCCCCGGGTTTGGAGTGGGGCTGCCGTAGGCGTGAACTGGGGCACTCACCACCCCACCTGCACAGTGAGGAGTCTGTTAGGAATACATGCAGTGGAATGTGGTCACTTCTGTAGTTTTCATCTTTTTTTTTTTTTTTTTTTTTTTTTTTTTTTTTGAGACAGAGTCTTACTCTGTCGCCCAGGCTGGAGTGCGATGGCATGATCTCGGCTCACTGCAACCTCCACCTCCTAGGTTCAAGCAATTCTCCTGCCTCAGCCTCCTGAGTAGCTGGGATTACAGGTGCACCCCACCATGCCTGGCTAATTTTTGTATTTTTAGTAGAGACTGGATTTCACCATGTTAGGCTGGTCTTGAACTCCTGACCTCATGTTCCACCCGCCTTGGCCTCCCAAAGTGCTGGGATTACAAGCCTGAGCCAAAGCACCTGGCCTGTAGTTTTCATCTTAAAAGAGGTTTCTGCCCCCAACACATGCTTTTTATTTCCTCCTAGAAAAAAGGCAATGCGGAGTCTCTGGGGGTTCCAAATCCACAGAGAGTCATGGCTGTCTCTAGCCACTCAAGCCCTTCAACCCCAAATGGAATTTCCCCTTTCTGCCTTTACTGGGTACCCCCACTCCCACCAGATTGTCAAGAATGGAGTCCGAAGAGGATGAGGCTAGGCCTGCTGACCCCACACCAAGGTACTCACAGGCCGTCTGGCCTCAGGTCATGAAACTGCACAAAGACTGGACAGGGTCGGTGCTATTTGTCCTCTCCAAAGCTCACGTTGAAATCTGACACCCACTGTTGGAGGTGTGGCTGATGGGAGGTGTTTGGTTAATGGGGCTGTATCTCTCGTGAATGGATTGGTGCCAGTTCTCCGTGAGTTCTTGCCCTAATATTTCTTGCCAGAACTCCCCAAAGGAGAGCTGATTGTTAAAAAGAGCCTGGCATCTCTCCCTTTCTCTCTTGCTTCCTTGATTGCTGCACACACTGGCTCCCTTTCCCCTACCGCCATGAGTGGAAGCAGCCTGAGGCCCTCACCAGAAGTAGATCCCGGCACCACGCTGCCTGTACAGCCTGCAGAACCATGAGCTAAATAAACCTCTTTTCTTCTTTCTGTTATCACTGCTTTAGTCAAGGGAAATCTCTTTTTCCTATAAATTACCCAGCCTCAGGTATTCCTTTATAGCAACGTGAATGGACTATAACAGTGGGGTACAGATTTCTAGTCCAGAGATGCCGGTAGCATCCCTGGTGTAGCTATTGCCTACTTATGAAGTCATTGTAAATCTCTTATTTTCATTGACGTCCTTATCCATAAAGCAGAACAACAATAACTACTTTCTAAGACTTTTCAGTTCATTCCTCCAACAGATACGTATTAAGCACCTACTATGTGCCAGGCATGCTTCTAGGGGCTGGGAGCATAAGAGGAAGCAGGACAGAGAGGGCTTTAGTTCTTCTGCTCACAGGGCTTTAGTAATGTGTGGACAATAGCCAGGTAAACAAAAGGGTAATTACAGTTGTGGTAGGTGCCGTGAGGAGACAACCATGATGACAAAATAAAGGATCAGGAGGATCAAGCTGCGAGGTGGCTCATTTAAACTAAGAGGTCAGAGAGTCTCTCTGAGGTGGCAAGATCTGTGCTCTGGGGGCAGCACATTCAGGCTGAGTGAAGTGCGAAGTCTCTGTGGCAGAAAGGGCTTGGCAGGCACGGTGGGCGGTCAGTGGGAATGAGAGAAAGAGAATGCTGAGTGAGACCACTCCAGGAGGGAGGTGAGCCCGATCCAGCATAGGTCACATGGAGTCAGCTTAGGAACTAGAGGGTGGAAATAGGGGCTCCTGCCCTCAAACCTGTCCCCCCTGTCCCTGCAGCTGGCTCAGGAGGAAGTTGGAAGTGTTAACAGGGCTCTTGGGATGGCCAGGCTGCCCTGGGACCACAGGAACTCTGCCACCTGCACCCAGGCAAGCTCAGATGCTTGGTCTGATGTGGCTCATAGAAAGGGAACAGCTCAGCCCCCCTGGGAAAGGGTGGTGGTTCTCACCTGAACCCCACAGGAGGAGATACCTGCAGCCCCAACACCCACTTGAGCAGCCTCGTTTCTACCCTCCCAATTAATTACACACACAGACAAAGGGTGACCTCTAATGAGGGATGCCCTGCAGAGAGCTGCCCATGGGCCTCTGCTTCAGAAACCCAAAGTGAGCAAAGCCAAAGCAAGGTGGGGCAAAGTGGCATGGGAACTGGGAGAACGGCAGGGTGAGGGACAGCATGGTGACCCATGCACCAAGAGGTGTGAGAAACAGCCTGGAGTCCAGGCGCTGCCTCCAACAAGCCGGGAGACCAGGAGAGTGGAAACTGTCTGAGCCTCAGTTTCCCTTCTAGGCTTTTCAAGATCTCCTTGGAATCTCACATCAAGACTCTAAGACATAGATTTTGATATCTGTACCCCAATTCTCTTCTGGGAAGCGAGCCCTCCCCCACTCTGAGGCTCTGCATAGAGGGCACCAGCTCCAGTTCTGAGCAGTCATCTAGGCTCGCCCACACTAACCCCAGCATCCATCACCCTGGACCCAGGGACTGGTTCTTCAATAGGCACAGGGCCCTGTAGGAACCAATAGAATACGAGTCTATTTGTGGAAAACCTGAAAATGAGGTTCTTCCCAAAGGATTTGAGTATCTAGAGCTGGAGATGCTGCAGCCTTCCGGAGACGGAAGGAGCAGGGGCTACAGCGTATTGGCAAGCATTGAAATGACCGTGACGGTTCATCCCAGGAGGATCTCGCCGTCCTGCCTCTGTGCATCTCGGTGCATGGGTCTGCGGGGTGGTCTGCCCTCACACCCAGCCTCCTGCTCTGGATCTCTGTGGCTCCCAGCCTGGTATCCCCTTCCCAGGTCACTCTCTTCATTACCATTCTCTGAAGCCATGTTTTCTCCCACGGTGGGCAGGAACACCAGATCCCTTCCATGCTCATGAGCAGAGCTTCCAGATCAAAAGCCAAGCCTGCATCCGGCCGGTCTGGGTGACCTAACACACAGTCGGTGGGAGCAGGTGTTTGCAATCCATGCTTTCTGGGAAGGTCTGGGAAATACTTTGTCTATAAAGGGAGCGGGGCCCTATAAAACACAAAAGGCTGAGCATGGTCCTGGCCCCTAGGTGAGAAGGATGGTTCTGCACTTTGAAGGGCCAGCCAGCACAGGCCCAGATGCCAGCCTCCCAGATTACCATTGCCCCATCTCTTGGAGGCAAGAGAGGCAGGCCAGAGAAGAGATGTGAGGCGAGGTGCAGTGGGACTGGAGGGAGTCTTTTATGGGTATCTCCCCCTCCCTGATCCTAGGGCGCTGTAGCCTGAGGAGGGCATTCTGACCTGGGGGGTGACCAGGCCCTCTCCTCTGCAACTCCTGCCACTCTGCTGGGATTTCCACAGCCCTGAACGTCCTCCACAAGCCTGGCCTTGATCTCTCCCTCGCCCTAACTCTGGTTCTGATTTGTAGGGTCTTCTAGAGTGGAGACTAAATTTTATGGTACTTCTAGGTGTCTTTGGAGCCTTTCCCAGTACACTGGAATCAGCTGCCCAACCCCCATGGAGTGACAGGGAGAAGTCTCTCAGGCTGCGTCAAGTCGGGGAGAGGGTGGTTGCTGTGACTGCATTTTGGGAAGGGAAGGGGGCAATTTATGAGACCTCCAACATTTCTGGGGCTTGAAAACACACACAAAAAAATGCCTTCTTAGTGATTTCTCGGCTGGAAACATCTTCCTCCCCCGGCTGACGATGACCAGTACGTTAGGGAATGAGACATATGTCAGGTCATTCCCAGGCCAGAAGCTTATATCATTCATTCATGCAACAAATCTGTATCTAGCACCTACCATATGCATAGGGAGACAAGGAGACAGAGTGAACAGAGCAGACAAAAATCCCTTTTCTTAGGAGGATTATATCCTACTGGGGGAGTCAACTAATAAATAAAAAGGAAAATCCAGTAACAATAGGTGTTATACGCAAGTTTTTTAACAGAATGAGGTGATAGCGAGTGACTAGGTGACTATTGTAGCCTGGGTGGTCAGGGAATCTGAAGAAAAAAAGTGGGCCTTAGGAAAGTCAAGGGAAAAACATTCCAGATAAAGGAATGGGCTAGTGCAAAGGCCCTGGGGTGGGGAAGATGCTTGGCCTATTGGAGAAACAGACCTCAAGTAACAATGTCTTGCATTTATCGAGTGTTTATTATGTGCTAGGCAATGTTCTAACCCCTTTCCGTCTCATTTAATTTTCATAACAACCCTACAGAGTAGAGGCTTTATCATCCCCATTTCATAGATGGCAAGAATGAGACAGAGAAAGGTTGTCCAAGGCCACATAACTGATAAATGGCAGAGCTGAGATTCAGAGGCTATGCTCTTGACCACAGTGTAGGGCAGCCCAAGACAAGAGCAGCCCTGCAGAAGTAGATTTGGGAGCCTTCAGCATAGATGGTACTGGAAGTGCCAGGACTGGACCAGGTGGTTCAGGTTGATGCACAGAGAGAGGAGGGAGAGGAGAGAGCTACAGTCTAACTCTAGGCATCCCAGCATTCAGACAGGGAGCAGAGCCTGCGAGGGAGGCAGCCAAGGAGGGGGAGGGAAACCACAGCGGGAGTTGTCATGGAAACCAAGGAGCAGGCCATTTCCGGAAGAAGAGAAGGTCAGTGGTCACCTGTGTCAAATGCTGCCAAGAACTAGCTGGGTGTGATAGCACGTGCCTGTGGTCCCAGCTATCTGGGAGGCTGAGGTGGGAGGATCAGTTGAGCCCAGGAGTTCAAGGTTGCAGTGAACCGAGATTGCACCACTGCACTCCAGCCTGCATGACACGGTGAGACCCTGTCTTAAACAACAATAACAACAAATGCTGCAGAGAGGCAAAATAAGGTAGAAACGGAAGTGACCGTTGGACTTGGCACCAAAGGGGTCACTAGTGATCTAGAGGAGAACAGTTTCCATGGAATGGCAGGGTGAGAAACACTACTGGAATGGGCTGACAGAAGAATGTGGGAGAAGCACATGGAGACAGCAATTGCAGCTGGCTCTGAGACAAGTGAAAGGAACACTTTCCGACTAGGAGTCCAGAGACTTCCCCATGCACTAGCTCTGCAGTCTGAGTCTCAGCTTCCTCATCTGTAAAATGGGTCTGACGATCACATCTACTTCACAGGACTACAATGAGGAATCAAGTGAATGCTAAGAAAATGCTTTGATAGTCGCAAATCCCTGCAAAGACACAAGATATTTCAGGGCTCTCAAATGACCCTTCATGTAGGAGTCACGATTCGCTCCCGTCCCTCTTCTCTGCTTTAACCATCTGTCTCTCCAATCTGAAATCTGTTCCATCTGAGCTCTAGCTGACCAGAGCCTTCCCTCTCCCTCTGTCCTGCCACAGCCTCCTCCCTCCAACCCTGGCTTGGCTCTGGGGGGCTCAGTGGAATATGCAAATGTCTCCCCCAACCAGCTGGTGTCTGCCTCCCAGAAACACATGTTCCTAAGCCTCTCTGCCTCACCAGGGAGGGGGGACCAGAGCCTCTGCCCATGCCACAGCCCGGAGAGGACATATTACCGAGCAAGGAACAGCACAGCAAGCAGATGGGGAAGGACTGCTAGCCACGGGGGGAGGAGGGCAGGAGAGGAGCAGGCGAGCGGGTGCGGGCAGGGCGGGCATACATGAAGGCAGCGCCTGCGCACCACAGGACACACTGTCCACCAGGATGCGGTCATCTCTACTAGCCCATCTTTGGGGCTTCTTGGTACAATTTTGAGACTCCTTCCCTCCAAAGTCTATTAGGTTGGCAAAATTAGCCTGCCCTATATATAAAAAAATTTGTATTATAAAATCTTTAAGATCTACAACAAGATGTCTAGAATAGCATGAAGGACTTTCGGACATTCACTGTTCAGCATACATTTCTACCCCCACATTCAAGTAAAGGACCTTGTATGCCCCTCTCCAGGTTAGTCCCCCTCCCCTCCATCCAGGGGAACCACTACCCTGAATTCAGTGTTCATCATCCCTGTATATTTCTTTTCTTTGTTTTTCCCTTTTTGAGATGGAGTCTTGCTCTGTCTCCCAGGCTAGAGTGCAGTGGCGTGATCTAGGCTCACTGCAATCTCTACTTCCTGGGTTCAAGCAATTCTCCTGCCTTAGCCTTCTGAGTAGCTGGGATTACAGGCGCCTGCCACCATGCCTGGCTAATTTTTGTATTTTGGTAGAGATGGGTTTTCACCATGTTGGCCAAGCTGGTCCTCAAACTCCTAACCTCAAGTGATCCACCTGCCTCAGCCTCCCAAAGTGCTGGGATTACAGGCATGGGCCACTGCACCCAGCCCATTCCCGAATATTTCTTTAGACCTTTACCACACAGGAATGTACCCTAAACAGCACGCGTAATTGTCTGGCACGTTTCACGTTTCTATGTAGATTGCCACCTCATGGCTTTACCTTCTTCTGCAACTTGCTTTCTTAGCTCCCCTGTTGTATTTATGGGATTCAAGCATGTTGACAGTTCACTCATTTTCACTGCCATCTTGCCCTTATTTTTCACAGACCTCTTTCTCCAGACAGAGAGCACTTAGCCTGTGGCCTTGACCTTCTGATCTCCCCCGACCCTCAGCCCAGACACTGTTCCAGGGGAAATTTGGCACAAAATCTCAGGCTACCCACTACGCATGGCCTTATATATTTTTTTTGGCAGCTGATGGTCACATGAAGGCCCTTGGGATCTCTGTGTGGGGAGGTCCAGTAGAAATCTCTGCTTCTGGCTGGGCACGGTGACTCACACCTGTAATCCTAGCACTTTAGGACGCTGAGGCAGGCAGATCATGAGGTCAAGAGATGGAGACCACCCTGGCCAACATGGTGAAACCCCGTCTCTACTAAAAATACAAAAATTAGCTGGGCGTAGTGGCATGCACCTGTAGTCCCAGCTACTTGGGAGGCTGAGGCAGGAAAATTGCTTGAACCTGGGAGGTGGAGGTTGCAGTGAGCCGAGATCACGCCACTGCACTCCAGCATGGTGCCTGGCGATGGAGCAAGAGTCTGTCTTAAAAAAAAAAAAAAAAAAGAAAAAGAAAAAAGAAATCTCTGCTTCTACTCAGTAGGCCTGGAATCATAAGCTGGCTAGAATAGGACTTTTAATAACAGTCATCATCAAGTTGGGCGTAGTGGCTCACACCTGTAATCCCAGCACTTTGGGAGGCCAAGGCAGGCAGATCATGAGGTCAAGAGATAGAGACCATCCTGGCCAAAATGGTAAAACCCTGGTTCAACTAAAAATAAAAAAATTAGCTGGGCGTCGTGGTGCACGCTTGTGTTCCCACTACTTGGGAGGCTGAGGCGAAGAATCACTTGCACCAGGAGGCAGAGGTTGCAGTGAGCCAAGATTGCGCCACTGCAGTCCAGCCTGGTGTCAGAGTGAGACTCCTTCTCAAAAAATAAAAAAATAAAAATCATAGTAATCGCTATCACCACCACCATCACTATCATCGTCACTCATACAGCACACGCTGTACACCAGGTGCCACTCCAAGCACTTTACATGCATTGACCCATTTCATGCTCACACAATCCCATGGGGTAGATGCTATTATTTTCTTCATTTTCCAAGTGAGGAAACTGAGGCACAGAATGTTGAAGTGACTCACTCAAGTCAGCAGTTACACAGAGCCAGGACATGAACCTGCTTTCCCTGAAATGGTGTAACCCCAGGCCACACCCTCGAGTTTCCCCACATGTCCCACTTCAATCACCCAGGTAGGGGTCACCTCTGAACCCTGGTACCTGCAGGCTGCAGGCTTCCAAGCCTGAGGACATGACTAGCCTGATGCCACAGGAACCTCATAGAGCCTCAGGAATGGACCACAACAGAGCAAAGACGAGAGGTACAAAGTCTTTCATCCCAGCCCCGGGGCAGGCGGCCGTGAGCCTGGCTTCCTGAGAGCGGTGCAGGATGGGGCGGAGGCTGATGGGGGTTGGGTGGGTACCTGAGGGCAGCCTTGGAACGGGGCTGTTTAGATGCAATGGGTTTGACTGCTTTTTGGGGAAATAGGTAGACAGATGGGAGGGAATTGAAATTTTCAGACTGAATGGTGCCTGAGATCTCTTCCCATCTCTCAATTCATGTGACCCTACAGCAGAGGTTGGGAAACGCTTTCTGTGAAAGACCAGAAAATGCACATTTAGGTATTGAGGATTCTACAGTCTCTGTCATGACTGCTCAACTCTGCTGCTGTAGTACGAAAGCCCATGGGCAAAAGGTAAACCAGTGGGTGAGGCACTGTGCCAATAAAGCTCTATTGTGAACGCAGAAATGTGAATGTCATGTAATTTCACTTGTCATGAAATATTATTTTGCTTTAGATTTTTTTCCCCAATCATTTAAAAATGTGAGCCTTTCTTAGCTCACAGGCCACATGAACATGGGCAGTGGGCCAGATCTGGCCCATGGGCTGTAGTTTGCCAGCCCCTGTTCTAGAAGGAAAGGCCTGGATGGAGAGTCTGGAAGCCCTGGGTTACAGCTCTGCTGTTTTTAAACCGTGCATTTGTGAGCAAGAACTGAACCTCTCTGAACCCCATTTTCTCCTCTGTACAGTGGAGATACCACCCTCTACTTCCCCTTCCTCCCACCCCAGCATGGATGAGCTAAAATGAAAAGATTCGAGAGTGTATCCATCAGCTCTTGGCAGCCAGCAGAGGCAGTTCTCAGAAATGTTAGCAGGCCCTTGATTCCCCCCTCCCCCACAAAGCCCTTGCAAGCTGAAAAGTCCAGGACTCTGTTTATCCCATTTCCGTCCTTTGCTGCGGTGCTCCCTCCTCTGCCCCCAGCCCGGGGTTACCTCTGCTCCCCAGAGTCCATCCACTGATGGTCTAAGCCATCCACCTACGAGAGCCCAGGAGCATTGTGGCCACCAGCCACAGGGGATCCTGTGCCCACAGGCCTTGCCCTGAAAGGGATGTGTGCCCCACACCAAGGCCTTAGGCAGGGAGGAAGTCACGCTGCGCACACCAGACATCCAGACCTTGAAAAGCTCTTCATTCATGCCCCCTTTCTATAGTTCTTTGTTCAGAAATATTACTGACTGGATAGTTCCCAGATTCCAGGTTGCTGCTTGTCAGGATTCTGGCTTCTGCAAGGACTGAGAGCCCCCCTGTGTCACCAAGGCAAGACACTTTTTCTAATCAATGGCGAGAAGGGAAGAGGCTTAAGAATGGAAGGAAGGGGTAGAAGTTGGGCATCACAGGGCTGTGAGCACCCCATGACCAGGGCCTGGTGGTGGGCAGCCCTGGGCCTTGGAGAAAGAGCCATGGGTAAAGACTAGCATACGAGTTCCCTTCCTGGGTCATCCGGGCTCTGGCCCCACCAGGAAGGGAAGCAGCTAGGGCTCCACTCTTTGGTGCATTTTAAGCACACATTATGCGTGTTCGAGCGAGAGAGGGAAGGGGCCTGCAGGGCAAGCGGCATCCCAGGCCAGCGTCTCCCTGCATCTCATCCTCTGTACTAGTTTGCTAGGGCTACCCTCACAAAGCGCCACAGATGGGTCCCTTAAACAACAGAAATGTATTTTCTCACAGTTCTGGAGGCTAGAGGTCCAAGATCAAGGTGTTGACAGGGCTGGTTTCTCCTGAGGCCTCTCTTGGCTTGCAGATGGCCCCCTTCTCGCCGTGTCCTCACACGGTCTTTCCTCTGCGTACACGCAGCCCTCGTGTCTCTTTGGGTATGTGAATTCCCTCTTCTTATAAGGACATCAGTCAGATTGGATGAGGGCCCATCTCCATGACCTCATTTTAACTTAATTACCTCTTTAAAGGCCCTGTCTCCAAATATAGTCACAATCTGGGGTATGGGGGATTAGAGGGTCAACAATATGAATTATGGGGGGGGTCCTGTAACACCATCTCTCCACCTCCAAGACAGCCCCCGACTCCATGATGAGGTGTCGGCACGGGGGAGCCACTGAGATCTCAGTTCCGTGGGGTCTTGCAGACAGAAAGGGGCAGCATCATAAGGGAAGGGGTGGGAAAGTTTTGGGGGGCTGAGTGTGGTTCTAGGTGTGCTGAGTGTAGGGGAGTGGCTGGAGAGTGAGGGTGTGTCTATGTAAAACTGGCACACTCCTTAAGGACCCAAACATGAGTACTCATGATTCTGGGGAATAGCGGGCGGCAGGGCTCCCACGGAGCACCTGCGAAAGCACACACGCCCACAGCCTGGGAGCTGCAGCGACACCCTGCTGGGCAGCCCCCTCCCGCCCTGGCTCTGTGGCTGGTGTTACTAAGTAGTGGCAGTATTCCAAGCTCTTGATCCAAAGAGTCTCTCTGCAGCGGGTCTGCAATCATGGCATCTATCTCTTGGGCTCCCGCCGCCTCACTCCAGTCACCCTCAGCTCCCATGGGGTATGTGCATGGAGGGGACCGGCAGGTGTGCAGAGCAGTGGGGGCTGAGGGCCCAGCATGAAGGTTTCTCACATCACCTTCCTCTCAGCTAGCAACTTGGCCAACCCAAACCCGAACCCCCTCTCCTGCCCCTGCCATGTGGAGAGAACTGTCTCCAACTTCTGTGCTTCCCCCCTCTACCCGCCCCTGCCCGCCCCTAGGATGTTCCTTCTTCCCTCCCCGGCAGACCCAGGGAGGGTGCAGGCAGGCTGGGAGCTGGCTCACATGCCGCCTCTCCCTTTATGCATACCTCCTGGTATGATTATTAAACGCAAATTACAAAAGACGTGACCCAACCGATCTTTATTTCTTCTTTCAACAAGTGTTGCCTGCAGGGCCCTGATTCCAAATTCCGTTTCAATTATCTCGGCCATTTTAGACACAAAGCGGCTGGTGTTTGTAATTATCAACGAGGAAGAAGGCAGAGAGAGGAAGTCCAGCAGCCCCAGCTCAGGCTGCTTTCCTCTCTGGTCTGAACTTTCTTTGGCAGCGATTAAAGGCCCCCAAAGCAAAAGATGAGACGCTCAAACATGCCCATTACCATGTTACCAGATGCCCATGGGGACGAGGTTACAGACTGGCAAACCCTGGGCTCTACATTCCCCCAAAACACAAGTCCCCCCGGAGCTCCCCCTGGTAACAGAATGAGCTAGACAAGCCCCCTGCCCCTCTGCTTCTCCAAGGTGGGGGGTACCCTGGCTGTTCCTAGAGAGGCAAAAAAGCAAGAGCATGGACTTTCCCACTTCCGATCACTCGTTCTGGGGAGAAGGAGCAGCGAGTGTCTTCCCCCTTGTCCACGGGCTGTGGGGGCACAGCAGGAGCAGCTTGATGAAGTAGAGAAGGAAACCAACATCGCGAGCATCTGGAGCATGGAGCTGACATCTTGCTTCCCATCGTGCCCAGCCTGCTGCCACCCGCACAGGGCACCGGATGAAAAGCCCAGATTTGGCTGGGCGAGGTGTCTCACTCCTGTAATCCCAGCACTTTGGGAGGCTGAGGTGGTAGATCGCTTGAGTTCAGGAGTTCAAGACCAGCCTGACCAATATGGTGAAACCCCGCCTCTACTAAAAATACAAAAATTAGCCGGCACAGTGGTACACGCCTGTAGTCCCAGCTACTCTGGAGGCTGGGCAGAAGAATTGCTTGAACCAGGAGGCAGAGGTTGCAATGAGCTGAGATCACACCACTGCACTCCAGCCTGGGGTGAGAGACCCGCATTCCATCTCAAAAAAAAAAAAAAAAAAAAAGAGAAAAAAAAAGAAAAGCCCAGAGGTTGGAGTCTGGGAGCTCTGCTCTAGATTCAGCCTGCCACTTACTAGTCAGATGACCTTGGCAAGTTACATGACCTTGTTAAACCTTCCTCAGGGTTGTCGTCTGTGACACAGGAATAGTCACGGTGCCTACACCTCGCAGGCTGCCATGAGGATTAAATCACATTTACTGTGGAACCTCAGCACGGCGCCTGGCACATGGTGGTGTGCAGGAAATGCTAGCTGCTAGAGTTATGGTCTGATCCATGAAGATGTCCCAGCTACTCCAGCCAAAGCCACAGGTGCCCCCTTGCCTCCCTCCTAGATGCCAGGACCCTGGGAGAGGCCTTGGGGGGCTGGCCAAATGTTAGCTCTAAGGCCTGCTGCTGGCCCCCTCAGCATGGCCCCGGCCATGCCGGGCCAACGGGAGGGCGATTTACAGCCTCGCTTATCGAGGGCCGGGTGAGCCATTTGTCACACCGAGCCCGGGCACCTTGTCTACCTGTGTTTAGTGTGTTTTATTGGTGTTGAGCAGAGTGAGGCCAGAGCGGTCGGGGATAGGAAACCCACTGAAGTGAAAAATGAGGAAAGCCAAATGGGATAGAGAAGAGTGAAAGGGGGAGCGCCGGCAGGGAAGGAGGTGAAGGGGCTGAATTGTAAAACACAGGACAAATGTGTGCAGCAGCCCTGGGGTTACCGGGGAGAGGGGCTGGTGGCCACTGCACCTGCCAGGCTCTGTCCCTGCACCCCGCTGAGGGCTCTCAGAGGCGCGTGCAGTCGCGCTGGCAGGTAGGTCCGAAAGTGTCCAGGGAGACCGGGGGAGCCCCTGTTCCTCCAGGTAGTGGGGTCAAAAGAAAAAACATTTTAAAAAGAAAAGCAAACCCACTCCTGGCCCTTCTGCTACCCTCATCTTCCCTTTTTTCTCTCTCTCCCCGGCTTACTCTGGAGCAAGGAGGCCAGAGCAGATCTGCTGAGATTTCACACCTTCCCCTCATCATCCCTCAGTGCAGAAGTTTTCAGGTCTACACTCAGGGAACAAGGCTGTAGCGAGGGCAGATTTAGAGATCTCCCCTATTACGAACAAGAAAAGAGAGAGAGGAAGGGGGAGAGAGAGGCAGATAGAGAGATAGACACTCGGCTTTGTGCCAGCAACAAGCCACTAAAGGTGCATTTTTAATTAAATTTATACAAAATGTGTCAGTTTTATCTCTAGGTTTCAAACCTGACTCTTTTCTATCAAAGAGAGGTATTGATCTCCATTGCCCTGGAGCTACCTGACTGAATTAAACAGAATAAATAGGAGGAGGAGGCCTGAAAGGGCTCAGAAACAACGGCAGAGAGGCAAAATCTAATGGCTGTGCAGTCATTTGCTGCAATTAAAAAACAAAACCATTTAGAGGGCCCGTTAACACCTTGGAGTCAGAAAACTCCCGCTTTAAAAAAAAAAAAAAGGTTCCAAACAGCTCCCAGGCAAAACATTTTAATTGCTTTAAATCCTTCCATCTTTGGCTGGCACTTGGGTATCTGTGCATTTTCCTGCAGCACCCCAGGTGCACACGCACACAGCTCCCATCCCACGGCGCCCCCATCCGGGGTCAGCCCGGAGCTCTCTGGTCCTTTGTACCAACACCCAGCTGAGGCAGCATCTCCCAGCTTCAGACACACGCTTGGGCCTAATGGGCTGGTTCTCTCACTCACTAGGCAAGTTACTGTGCTGCTTTCTGCCTCAGTTTTCTCATCTGCAAAAGGGGGACAATGATACACACTTTATAGGGTCTTTGCAAGCATGAAGTGCTCTGTTAACAGGCTTTGTACAGTGTCTGGAACAGAGTAAATGTGCAGTAAACGGTAGTTTAAAGAACTAAATTTCCATTCGCAGAGTCTGATTCTGTTCTCTAGAAGGTGGTTGACTTTGTGTGAATGATGACCGCAGTACCACTCCCTGGATGGCACCAGCAGCTTCTCTGAGGATTTTACCCATTATGTTTTCAGATTTGTAGCACTTCCACCATTAGACTGAGTGATAACTCTTGGGCCCCGTGACTTTCCATTTTGTCTCTTATAACATCAGAAATGGACATGCCAATCACACAAGAGATGGCAGAGTGATGGGCAGCCCGCTAAGGTGGTGGTCTGTTCTGTGGCTCTCTTGCTATTGCCTGAATCTCAGCCAGGGCAGACACCTGTACTAGACCGGGCCCTGTGCTTGGCTTAACGCCCTGCTGCCTATGACTTCAAATTCTTAATCATTTTTGAACAAGGGGCCTTGCATTTGCATTTTTCACTGGGCTGGGCAGATTACATAGCTTGTGCCAACCTCCGTGTATCCCTGCCTCAGGCCCTTGGCCTCCCTTGGCACTTATCTCTGTCAGGTACCACCATATTTCTAGTTGTTCAAAACCATGGAGGCATCTTGACTTCTCTCTCTCACTGCCCCTAGCATGGCTAAGACCAGGTTGTCTCTCAAAACCACATGTGGAATCCATATCCCTCCCTTCCCTTTCTAGTCCTGAGCACCCCCAGCTCAGTCCCTAAAGACTGTCATCAATTTCCTCTGCCGAGGTCTCTTTTTTTTTTTTTTTTTGAGACGGAGTCTTGCTCAGTCACCAGGTCACCAGACCACCAGGCTGGAGTGCAGTGGCACGATCTTGGCTCACTGCAACCTCTGCCTCTGGGGTTCAAGCCATTCTCCTGCCTCAGCCTCCCAAGTAACTGGGATTACAGGCACACGCCACCGCACCCAGCTAATTTTTGTATTTTTAGTAAAGACGAGGTTTCGCCATGTTGGCCAGGATGGTCTCCATCTCTTGACCTCGTGATCCTCCTGCCTTGGCCTCCCAAAGTGCTGGGATTATAGGCATGAGTCACCGCACCTGGCCGAGGTCTCTTCTTTAATCTATTCGGAGCAAGACCCCCTTTGGCCTGGCCAGTATCCATCACTAGGCCAAGGTCGGCCCACGAACCCAGTGGCAATGTGGTCATTACACCAGCAGCGCAGCCCAGCTGGGTGTTTATTAGTAATATAGATTCATGGCCACTCCCAGACGGACCTACTGAATCAGAAGCACTGAGGGTGAGGCCCAGCCATCTGGGTTTTCATAGGCCCTCCCAGTGATTCTGGAACTTACTGAGGTTTGAGAAGCATTGCTTTTCAATGGATACTGGTTGTCAGCCACTCGTGGCTCCCCCAGGCCTCTGGACCCAATGTGGCTGCTCCGGGGACCCTGCCCACTCCCTCATGCCCCTCTGGGGAGGTGGCCATCAGTCCTCTGCCTATCAGGAGAGCTGATCAGTCCCATCTCCACATGGGCTGCAGTGGACTGACCAGTGCTGCTTAATTAAATCGGGAAAAGATCAGGTCAATGCCAGATAAGCAGGCAGGATTAAAACAGGCAGAAAGAATGGACAAGGGGGAGCTGTCAGCACCCTGGCCTGTCTGGAGTGATTATTAATAATGATAAGCAGGAGAATGGGAATAATAAAGGAATAATGAGCTGGTTCTGAAAGTGACAGGAGATGAAATCTGATAAAGAGCTGAGCCCTGGGGTGCCTGCTGCCTGGGGCACAGCAGGAAACTGTGGGAGAGGCTCTGGCCAGGCAGAGGAAAGAGCCCTCTTCTTTCAGGGAGGCCAAAGACCCAGGAGGCCTATTTAACCAGGGCCTCAATGAACCTACATTCACTCTCTTTCTCCAGAAGACCAGGGGCCTCTCAGTCCCAACAGGTACATGAAAATCACCTGTGTGCACCTATGTTCAAAATGCAGATTCCCAGGCCCCACCCCAGAGATTCTAATTCCCCAGGTCTAGGGTGGAAGACAGGCATCTATCTGCATTTCATAAGCTCCCCCTAGGGGATCTGGTGCAGGTGGTCTGTAAACTGCTTTGAGAAACACTGATCTTATGCCAGGGAGGGTATTTGACCTGGAACACGGGCGTATTTCATATCCAGATCATTCAGAAAGTACATGTGGCAGCAGCTACCAAAGAACAGACAGTAGGAGGGTGGGGAGGGGTGAACCTGTGCCTCCTAGGCAAGCTCTACAAAGGAGGGCAAAGGTGCCACCTGCACGCAGGGAGGAGGCGTGCACCAGAACTGGCCTTGCTTGTCAAGCCCTGGTCACCCGGCATGGGCGCTGACAGACATGACCATTGCCATCTCCTTTGACCAGTGGTCACAAACTCAAAATGTCCACAGAAGCCACAGGAAGAGGACAAGTATGGACTAGGGGAGCTGGAGAGACAGCCTAAGCCCTGTCCCAGGGTCTCCAGTCAGTGCCGTGAGGGAAAGTAGGCTCGGCATTGGCAGAGCTTTCAATGTAGCAGAGGTCTTGTTTTTACTGTGAGCCAGCAGTCTGCAACGTCTCTGCCTTAGACAAAGGTTCTCGAATGGGGTAGGGCTTTGGGAAGATGCTTATGTAAAATGTATAGGCTCGGGTCTTCCCTGCCCTAACCCAGTAGGTCGGGGGGCCCAGGAATCTGTGTGTTTAATAAGCCCTGCAGGTGCTTTGGATGCAGGTGGATCAGAGCCAGGTGGCTGCCTCTGAGAAACCATTCCTGGCAGGTGTTGCCATTTTGCCTCTAGACTCAAGGAAAACACCATAGCAGCCCACTTAAAGGTGGTCAGGAAGAAAACCCGATGTCCTTGGCGCAAGGTGGGATTCCCTGGGTTCAGTACTCCCATTATGCCGAGTCAATGGGCAGAGCTTCCAAGGGGGCAGAGCCACCCAGTGTTGACCGTGGACACGTGTTCCTTACTGAGGAAGACCCCAGAGGAGGGACAGAGCTTTGCTGCATGTCAAGTGAGGAAGAGGATCCAGCAGACCACCGACAGAAACACAAAACAGGGATGGACACTGCTCACCTCATCTGGTGCTATGAGGATGGAATGAGAAAGTCCTGGGCTTAAGCTTCAGTTTCTCTTCTCTCTCAAAATGGGCGTGATTGCAGTACCCACCTCATGATTGAGAAGACTGAGTGGGATAATGTACAGAAAGCATTTTGCGCGTTGCCTGGCAACTGTAAGAGCGTCAGAAATGTTAGTTACTATTATTATTGGAGGTCAGTAACATGAACAAAGACACAGCTTAAGAGGGCACTGCAGGGACTTTACTCAGTCTTCACCACACGCAAAGCCATCTAGGTGAACAGCACTTAACACCGTGCCTGGCCATACAGCACTTCCCAAAATGCATTAAAAACAAATGTTCAAAGGGCCCTCAGGAGATATCAACCCTGATTTGCCCTTTAAATTCAAATTGACACCCCACCCCAAACATAGACTGGCCTAGCTCTTCGAGCTGGGCCTTCTTGCTGTACCATGCGCCACTGTGTTCTCCCCCAGAAGGCCTAACCCATCTGGCTCCCCCCTCACCCGCCCCCCACCATTGCCCTGGAAAAACCATCCCAGAGAATGAGTGCTCCCTCTGCCATTTTCTTATGCAGCAGGTCATTAGGAAAGAGTCAAACAGCTGCCTGTCCTTCCAGGGTGCTGAAAGGCTAGTTCTGAGCCGGACAGCACGCCGGCCTAGGGTCTCGGCTGAGGGGCACTGCCCGAGGGGGCACTGGAGGCCCCTGTGCCTGCTGACCTAGCTCTCAGGGGCTCAGGGGATGCTGCAGTCTGGCAGAAAGAATTTAGGAGGTGAACCAGTGCTGGGTTGGAGCAAGGTCCCTGCCAGGCTGTCATGAGGAGGTAGGGTCTCCAGTGGAAGGAAGCAGGCTCAGTCTGTACGATCGTCCCTGGTGGGGGGTTAACAAGGAAACCGTATTATGGATGGAGAATCTATGGTGTTAAGTGCACCACTGAAAAGAACAAGGATAGCGGCACCAGTGGGAAAGTTCTGTAAGGTGTGCTGGTAAGAGGAAAAAGCAAGATTCAGGCCAGACTTGCAGAACGGTGCCAATTACACAAATAAAGCCCAGCTCTGGGTCTCTGTTTGTCCACCTATGTGTACATCAGAGCCCTGAATGATCTGGACGGGCACACCCTGCTCACCTCTGGGGAGGGCTGTGCAATGGGTGGGGGCAGAGCAGAGTGAAACAGGATTTTTAATATATTCAAACAGATAGCTTTAAATTTAGTGAATATGCATTATTGTTTAAATAAAGATGATTTTTTTAAAATGTGTGACCTTTTATAGAGATATATTTTTTAAAAAGATCTGGCATCAAAAGTTCTTACATCCTCAGGTCAAAAATACAATTGCAATGCAAAAGAGGGCACACCCGCTCTCTCAAGGCAACGCACTTTTTAACAGCCCTGGGTCCTCAAGGTTCCTTGTGTCCTCCTTAGTCTGAGCTCAACAAACCTTCACTTCCACAAGAATGTCAAAAACAGCTCCCAAATGCCTGTGTTTTACTCCAAATTAGACCATCTGCTCTCTCCAATAGTCAAATCTGCTAGATTTTCCTTTCCAAATGTAATCACGGAAAACAAAACTGAAGATGAAATTGAAAGGCTAGCTCTGAGCCTCACAGCGCCCTAGCCTGAGGTCTTGGCTGAGGGGCACTCCTTGAGGGGGCATTGGAGGCCCCTCTGCCTCCAGATCTAGCTCTCAGGGGGTTGGGGGATGCCACAAAACACCAGAGACAGTAGGAGACAAACAGCAGCTCCCCAACTCACCCACCTGAGATGGTGATGGCTGATGGGGGAAATCTTTTTAGTCTGATTCATTGGGGTATAATTCACATACAATAAAAATCATCCTTTTTTGGCTGTGCACGAAAGTAATCCCAGTACTTTGGGAGGCAGAGGTGGGCGGATCACTTGAGTCCAGGAGTTCGAGACCAACCTGGCCAGCATGGTGAAACCCCATCTCTACTAAAAATACAAAAATCAGCCGGGCATGGTAATGCACACACCTGTAATCTCAGCTACTTGGGAGGCTGAGACAGGAGGAACCCAGAAGCCAGAGGTTGCAGTAAGCCGAGATCATGCCATTGCACTTCAGCCTGAGTAACAGAACAAGACTCTGTCTCAACAAAAACAAACAAACAAAAAAATCATTCTTTTTTAAAGCGTAAGGTTTGATGAGTTTTTTCAAATACAACAAATGGACATATGACTGCCACCCAATCAAGATATGGAACATTTCTGCCCTCCAGTCCCCACCCTCCAGCAACTTTCTCTCCTGTTCCTTTGAAGTCAGTCCCTGCCCTGCCCCGCCCCACTCCCCCAGGTTGGTTAATTTCTATTCCCTAAAGAGCTAAATAATTTTTTCCTTCTTTGCTTAGTTCTCCTACTAAGTGCCATCTCTCCCATCTACGTAGCCTCAATCTCCACCCAGAGAGGCACCTTCCTGTTCAACCTGTGTTCTACTACCTTTGTCCTTAAACCTGCAAGACCACTTTGGAGGGCCTTGCGCCTTAGGGATGGTGAGGAGCCATCCTTCATCTCCTGTCAGAAACCCACAAAACTTCACAAAACCCACAGTAGCCTCTGCTCTGCCATAAGAGAATGCCCCGCCCCGTTCTGCCATATCAGAGAGGTGGCTTTGCTTCCCGGCGCCTGCCCCAGCGAGGTCTGGGGTGCAATTGCTTCTACATCTCTTCTCCCACATCCAGAGGTGACCCCCAGATCCTGAGAGGCAACAGGTGTCACTCTAGAGGGCAGGCGCCTCTGGTCTCCTGGCAGGCCTGTTATGTCATGATATCCCTCGTTCTCTGTCCATAAAGCTACCAACAGAGGCTATCCGTGCCCTGCCTCAGCCAGAAGACGCCCAGTTGGCTTCTACTCCTGCTGAGAGGAGACCATTAACTCTTGCCGAGTGCCCCCGAGGGACTTCCAGCTCCTCCTTTCCAGGCCTCCTCAGTTGGATTGGATTCCACATTGGCACTTACCTGAATGAGAGAGGGATCTGCTACCTGGTCCCCCCAGTGGGGATCCCCCGACCTGAATCTCAGCCACACCCAGCCAAGCCACTGGGGTTCATAAGCCATCTGGCTTTGGAGGTGAGCCTGCTCCCTGTCCCCTTCACAGGCTGTGTCCTCTCAGCCCCGGTCAGGAGTCGCTGTCCCTGTAGTCTAGCTGGGCCACCACCAGCCCATGGTTTGGCTCAGCCAGGAAGCAGACACCAACATGGAGTTGGAAGTGCAGGAGATTGGCCGAGGGTGATTCCTGGGAAAGATCAAGGGGGGAGGGGCAGCAGAGGGAGCAGTAAAAGCCTTCAGGTGGTGATCAGCCTGTGGGAAGTAGAAAAGTTCCTTTTTAAAGTTTCCTTTCTTGTTAAAGAATAAGTATGCTAATAACTTTGTTAAGCCCTATCCTATGTAGCTGTTAGATGTGCCATGCTTACAGGCATGTAGTACATTCTATGTCCTTGTACTTTAACCAAGATACCTGTGCTGGATGTACTCACAGGCATGTCCCAGCTCTTCATTGTTTTTACCTGTTTAGAAAAATTTTAAGTTGTTAGCCAATCGGGTTTTACTTTAGATTGTGAGATGTGGCTCCAGCCAACGGAGATTAGACACAGCAGTCAGGACGACCCCAAATGCGTAAGGGATAAATTTGTGTGTTTTCCTTTGTTCATTGTACTCTTGTGGCACACTAGCTAGCAAGGGTACCCTTCCTGCAGTCCAGGAAGTAAAAATTGCATTGCTGAAAGATCCTTTGTCTCAGCGCTAATTTTTCTTTGTGGCACTGAGCATCTATTTCCAACATCTATTTCGAACACAGGGTCTGAGGCCTGAGAAGGGGGGAGAGGGGCAGGAAGGACTGGAGGGCAAGTGTCTCAGACAGCAGCACAGCTCAGAGAAAGTTCCAGCCTCCCAGTGGGGAGCGCAGTGGAAAAATTGCAGCAGAAAGACCTGTGCTGGCTGGAAATGGTGAGCCCTTGCACCACCGCCATGGTTAGTCACAGGCTGGGAAGCACACGGTCTCATCCGGGACACTGAGGCAGAGCCTGAACACGCCACCACTGAAGGCCGACAGCTAACCTCACTCTTTGCCGCACTCTCTCTTGAAGGCTGAGGTGATCCAAGGAGGGCCCCAGAGCACCCTGTGTAGACATGCTGCTGGCTGCTGGGTGGCCCCTGGGGCCTCTTTATAATGCCTACACCGGCAGAGGCTACAGAAGGAAGAAGGCAAACCTCCCACCTTTCCCTGTGACTGCTGAGCACAGGACAGACACCATCCATGTTGGGCAACTGGCAAAGGGTCCTGTTTCTGGCCCTGGAAATATCCTAGAACTCTGCTTCAACTCTTGTCAGATGTGTGCCAGACACAGAGTTAGGCAGATCAGAGAAGGAGAGCCTGTGCTCGGTAAACTGGACCTCCTCTACAGCTTGCGTGGTGTGAGGTTAGATGGTAGGCAAGGGTCCTGGTTACTGACAAAGGATGCTGGCTTTTGTGAGTAATCAGGCTCCAGGCTCAGGAACATGACTTTGGTTGGATAAGTGTCCTTGGGGGACAGAATCCTCACTGGCAAAATGAGAAGGTTGGGCAGGGGTCTTAAAGCGAATGCCTGCAGTGGCCAGGCAGGAATGTGTCCAAGGAAGTGGGTGGGCTGCTCAGGTGCTGCTCATTAAAAGCTGTTGCTTCTCAATCCAATCAATGGCTGCTGTAAGAAAAGCAGCTCCAGAGTGGCCAGATCCTCCCAATTTCTTTTCTTTTCCTCTTTTTTTTTTTTGAGACAGTCTCACTCTGTCACCCAGGCTGGAGTGCAGTGGCGAGATCTCAGCTCACTGCAACCTCCGCCTCCCAAGTTCAAGCAATTCTCCTGCCTCAGCCTCCAAAGTAGCTGGGACTACAGGCACGTGCCACCACACCCGGCTAATTTTTTGTATTTTTTTGTAGAGACAGGGTTTCATCGTGTTAGCCAGGATGGTCTCTATCTCCTGACCTCATGATCCGCCCGCCTCGGCTTCCCAGAGTGCTGGGATTATAGGCGTGAGCCACTGTGCCTGGCCGATACTCCCATGTTCTAAGAGAAGCTGGAAGCTGCAATTAATTTTCTAGATAGAAATAAGTAGCTGAACTTTGGGAGCATGCCGTTATTTTCCAAGAGAAAATGGAAGTCTAAGCCTTTCAGTTTTAAATGTTGATAATTAACAAAACAATTAAAAACAGCGCATAAGCCAAACCCAACATATCCTGAGTCAATATTAGCCAATGGCCTTCAGTTTGTGACCTTGGGGTAGATGCCCACTCAGGTCCGGTCACCGCCTAATGCCCCTATGATTTACGGTCAGGTACAACAAGTGACACTGCCTGCCCATTCAATGCGATCAGAACTAGTCTTCATTGAGTGCTTACTTTCTGCCACATGCTTACAACAGGCATCAGCTCATTTAATCATCACAACAGCCTATGAGACAGGAATGACTGTCAACATCACTCCACAGATGAGAAAACTGAGTCTCAAGGAGTAATGAGAGGGTGCCCAAGGTCGTACAGCTGCGATGCGGAAGAGCAGAGATGTGAACCTGGCATCGTCCACATTCTTAGCTATCACGCCCACCTGCCTTGCTTCCTCTAGGTTGACCACCAACTTGCAAGGGACACTTCAGCACCACACAGCCCACGAAGCATCCAGGGGAATTCTGGAACTGGTACTTAAGAGGAAGTTCCCAGATTCATTCTCCATTCAGGGCTGTGACTCTCCCGCCCCCCTCCTGTGCTGTCCCTTGGGTTCACACCTCCCGTCTGCTGACAGCACGTGTGGCTGCTGGGTGGAATCTACCGCCACTTCAGGTCTGGAAGAGTTAGCGTTTTGCAGGATTCTTTCTGGTCTTCTCCCAGCCCCTTCTCGGTCAGGTGTTTTCTTGAGGGGGAGTCCATGAAGGGGGATGCTGTCCCTCCTCCCCCGAGGCAGCGCTGTTTGCTACAGCTGCAGCAGCTGTTCCTGGGCAGGCTGGCCAGCCGCGTTCGCTGGGAGCCAAGAGCCCCTGCAGCCCGGGAATTCTGGGCTAATACTCAATCCTGGCATGGTCCTCTCTCATACTGACCCCTCCAGTCCAGGTCACCACGACAGATGCTGGGAACATATGCCGTGAATTAATTCACTCCAGCACAGCCACAGAGGAACAGCTTCTTCCTCGTTTCTCCTCCCACCACCCTTGCTTTCTGATTTCTGCCTTGCCAAAAGAAAAATCAAATTTCTCCCCTTCCCCCCACTTCTAACGCCCCTCCACCCGGCCCCCTCTTCATTATCCTGAGTGTACTGCCAAAGGCATTTGGCTCCTAGAGACTTCCTCACCCCCCACATCCCAAGTAGGATCAAAGGGCCGAGAAGGAGCCCAGATGTCCCCCTTTCCAGCGTTTTGTCTCCAGATAGATTATGTCCCTGTTCCTGGAACTGACGAGTGCTCATTTCCTTTTCTTAAAGAAAGGTTGTCTCTCTTTTAGGAGCCGGAATCTCCCCACCCTTCTAGTCCTTCCTTATGTTTAACTCAAATCCCTCCTGCTGCAATGAATTTTCTGGATAAACATGCAGCTGAACTTTGTGAGCATGCAGGTTTGTTATTTCTCATCTTCATTCTTTCCTCTAAGGAGCGGTTGGCAACATTTTTCTGCCAAGCGGCAGATAGCTATTATTTTAGGCTTTGCAGGCCAGACGATCTCTGTCACAACTAAGTTCTGCCCATTGTGGCATAAAGACAGCCACAGACAAATGAGCTTTTGTAAACAAATGAGCACGTAAGCAAATGAGCATGGCTATGTTCCAGTAGAACTTTATGAAAACAAGTAGCGAATGGGGTGTAGTTTCCCACCCTTTGCTCTAAGCAAATCAGTCCCCCACCTCTGTTATTTCTTGGTGGGCGAAGTATCCTTCTCTCTCTCCTCCCATCTGTATTTTGCAGCAGATCATATGGGCTCCTTCACTCACACAGAAAGGTCCTATTTATTTGCTGGCTTGTGAGTTTCTTGAGGTCAGGAGTGTGCCTTATTTGACTTTGAACTCCTGGAATAGGCATGTAGTTGGATAGAAATGCAATCAACACCCAGTCTTAGACTGGAAGAGCTTACAGGCTAGTGGGGAATACAGACAGGTGAGGTCTATGTTCTCAAAGCAGAGATAAACTCAATGGTAGGAAGAAGGCCAGGAGGGAGGAATCAGGAGAATGCACCTCCCACAAACTCAAATAGCAACCTTTGAAAAAATTAAGACAGGAAACAAGAAAAAATGAAGTACTTACCTAACCCTGATACCCTAAAGAAATGAAAACGTACAATAAATAAAGAAAACTGAAGCCTTGAAAAACAGTTTGGCAGTTTTTCATAAAAGTTAAATGTAAACATTCCATATGACCCAGCAAATTTAATTCTTAGGAATCTACCTAGGTGGAATGAAAATATGTGTGCAGCTGGGCGCGGTGGCTCATGCCTGCAATCCCAGAACTTTGTGAGATCAAGGCAGGCAGATCACTTGAGCTCAGGAGTTCGAGACCAGCTCGGCCAACATGGTGAAACCCTGTCTCTACTAAAAATACAAAAATTCGCCTGGCGTGGTGTAGTCCCAGCTACTCAGGAGGCTGAGGTGGGAGAATTGCTAGACCTCAGGAGGCAAAAGTTGCAGTGAGCCGAGATCACACTCCAGCCTGGGTGACAGAGCGAGATTCTGTCACAAAGAAAAAAAAAAAAGAAAACATCTGTGCACACAGAGACATGTACATGGAATGTTCACAGCAGCTTTATTCATGATACCCCAAACTGGAAACAACCCAAATGCCCATCAACAGACAATGGTCAACAAATGTGGTGTATATCCACACAATGGAATACCATTCAGCAGTCAGAAGAACTCGTGCTAAATGTTATAGCACGGATGAACCTTGAAAACATGCAAATAAAAGCAGCCGAACTCCAAAGAGTGTGCATTCTATGAGTCCATTTATAGACATGTCCAGAATCAACAAATATTAATGGGGCTGGAGAGCAGCTGCCCAGGGCTGGGTATGAGAGCAGGAATGAACTGTACACAGACACGAGGGAATTCTGTAGGGTGACGTAAATGCTCTATAACGGGACCCATACATTTCCTAAAATCACTGAATTGTACACCTTCAACTGTATACTTTTAATTTTATGGCACACAAGTTTTATCTAAATAAAGCTGTTACAAATAACAAAACAAAACCTGGTGCCAAGCCATCTTTCTATCCACGGCTGAGACGTGATTCGTGAGAGGAGATGAAGGCGATACCCGCTAGCCGACTGCAGGCGCTGTTGCCGTAAACTGTCACTTTTCCTATATTAACTTTTTGATCTTATCCAGTTCTAAAATCCAATAACAGCAGCTGGCTTTTAGTGGGTACCACAATCCCAACAAGACAATATCATCCCATTTTTTCCAGATTATCAAACAGGATCAGAAAGGGAAAGTAACTTCCTCCAGGGCCCACAGCTACATTCTGCCTGAACCCCACTCTGCCTGATTCTAGAAGCTGTGCTCTTTGCCATTGTTATTTGCTCCTATTCCCTCTACCTGCCCCCTTCCCCACTGATTCTTTGACCTCAGGGAGAAAAGCATGGTGCTGCTTGGTCAAGCAAGGCAGAGTCTGTGCTTCCATATCTCTCTGCAGCCAACAGCACCTCGCATGCAAGACTCCGGCAACAGTAAGCCCAGAAGCGCCCTTAACTACTAAACAGAAAGGCCTTGATTTGTACAAGTAGCACATTTTGGTCAAGCAACACTGAACAGATGGTGACATCGGTTTCCACCAGGAGCATGTAGTTACAAAAGCCCATCGGAGTGTCCTGGGTTTTAGCAAAGATGAGCCACCAGTCAGGGATAGAGATGATCTAAGCTTCAGCTGCTGGCCTGCCGGATGAATTTCTGGCTAGAGCTCTTCACTGGGAGCTGAGTTCCCAGGGGAGCACTTGTGCAGGGGCCCTGTGGTGCCACTCTGCCTGTCTGCTGCAGTGGGCACACCCTTGCCTGGCAGGAGCTGGCCGCGGCCTCCCAACCTCTGGTCTCTGACAGACAGAGCCCATTATTCTCCTCTCCTGCAATGTAGCATCAATAGTTCTGCCTCTTCCAGGCCAAGGCATGACGAGGCCATGCAGTAGTTTGAAAGTTTTCCACAGTCTGCCTGTCAAGCCCAAGAATGCTGTCAGCATCGGAGGCAGGGGACCCAGACGCCCAAAGGCCTTTTCTGTGATAAGCCGAGCCTTCGGCATAGTGAACTGGAGAATCTTCTTTCCTTGACACCCCCACCCCAGGCACCTTGACTTCCAGCCACTCCTCCAACAGGTCAGGCCCATGCCTGCCTCCTGGTTTTTGCCAGTACTGTTCCTGCTACTGGGAGCACTGTTCCCGCTACTGGGAGCACTGTTCCCTGGGCACCAGTCTCACTCCTTCCTTTACCTTGTCAGGTGTGTGCGCAAATGCTCCCTCCTCAGGCAGGCCTCCCCTGCTCACCCTATTAAAAACCACAACCCCCCACCACAGCCCGTTTTCATTTTTCTCTATAGTATCTCTTACCGCCCTGAGACACTATCTATTTTACTCTATTTGTCCATCTCCCCTTCCAGAATGTAAGCTCTACAAGGAAAGGGACTTTCACCTGTCTAGTTCTCCGTCTGGACTGCCTAGACCAGAGCCTGGCGTGAGGGAAGTGTCAATCAATTATTTCAAGAAGTAATGAACTCCCCCATCACAGCACAGCCTATGAGTGGCATCTCTGCAGTGACCACCCAGTGCCAAAGACACCAGGGGAGATTCTGTCAGAGGGCAGCTGGGCTACCCAAACCTGCTCAGAGGTGACTTGAGCCAGTCCAAGAGAAACTGGTAAGGAACTGGTTAACAAGCCATGTATTAATAGAAATGGCAACACCAAGATTCTTCACTCCATGCCCCCCCCATGCCTGCAGAAAACCATAATGGTGCTACCTGTGGATGCTTGCTGATTCTGGCATGCCCTCTTGGGCCATCCCTGAAAGGCTCTCTGAAGTCAAGTATATGACACCACTGGCTAAAACCTCAGGAAGGTATTTTCCATGTGAGATGAGAACCAGGTGGCAGTAGATTCCGAACATCTCATTCCTCTGGCACCCTGATGACGTGATGTGCAAATTCTGGGTAAAGGAAGAAGCCCAGACAGACATGGCCAGGGCACAGGACGAGTGAAAGGAGACTCAGTCACATGTGGCCTGGACTTAATTTGTCCAAGCTTAGTTCGCTAAACGTAGAGCTGCTTCTCACCCAGGTCCCCTGCCGTGGGGCCAAGACTCTTGAGCTCACCCATGTTGCCAGCCTTCACACCAGGGGACTGACAGAAGCCCTCTGCTCTGTGGTCACTCCGCAGACAAGAGTAGTGGTGGGGGGTGGTGGCAGTGGACTTCTTTCTCCCAAAGAACCTGCAATTCTGTCTGCTATAAACTAGATTACTTTCCCAAGCTGAAGGCAGCAGTGGGTAACAGAAACACAGGTGTTAAAGCACTGTGGCATCAGAAATTGGAATTCCAGCTCTGCCACTCAGCTGGATAATCTTGGGCAATCCCTTAACCTCTCTGAGCCTCAGTTTCCTCTGTAAAATGGGATAACCACAGCCTCTGCTTTACTGGGAGGCTGTGAGGCTGAAACCTGATAATTCCTATGTGCGGAGCCCAGCACCTGGCATGTAGTGAGAGCTCCGTGTTAGATCTTCTTGCTGCTGCTGTGGTAAAATAAAGGGAGAAGGGAAGTCAGCCCCTAGCCACTTGCTCAGGCTGGTTGAAGACCTCCAAGGTTATCAGAGTTCTGAGGCAGTTGATTTGCCAGTAATTAAGGGAACAGAAACGCAGCCTTTCTCCTTTGGGTTTCGGAATGATGTAGACTCAAGCAAAACCAGCCTGGATAGAAACTTTTCCACGGCCATGGGAATTATTCCAAAGAGAGGCTGCCTGGGCTAAAAGTGTGACTCTGGAAAAGGAGGAAATGGGACCCTAAAGCCACTAAATCCCCGAGTTTATAATTAACAGACAAGCATTTGCTCTGCCTGTTCTGGAGCCATGTGGCTCGCCGGGGAAGGACACCATAGTCACACAAAAATAACCCCCCAGTGGGTTTTTGATGTGTTGAGCCTCTTTGTTTTTCTGAATTTTAATGAAGGGCTTTCCAGGCAGGATAAGAGAAGCACTCAGCGCTCCCCATGGCCGAGGAGTGGGCCTTAGTTAGCTGCTGCCAGCCTAACCCAAAGCTTCATCCAAGAGAAGCAGGCAGGGAAGGGGCTCTGTCCTCAGATGAGAGAATCTCAGTGAGGAAAACAGAAAAACAAAAACAAAAGACATCTCAGTTTAGGAGAAGGGTGGACTCTGCTCCTGATCTCACCACATCTTGGAACCAGGCGGTTATAACACTTGCAGCGGTGAAGAAGGCAGCCACGTATCTGAAAGGATGAGGAAGGAGGCCCAGGCTCCGCAAGAGAGGAATTCCATGGAATTCCCAGGGCTGCTGGCTGGCCCCTTCCCATGAGATTCAGAAACAAGGTTCTGGGAACCTGTAGTAGCTTTTGGAGCTCAAGGCATGGGTTGCAGGAAGAGGGGAGAAAGGAGAATGTTGTCAGAACAGCTACCAATCCCTGATGAAAATGAAGAATGGGTCTCCTTATCCCCTCCCCCCTCCTGCTCCCCCTCTGCTGCAGCTGCCTGGAAGCCTGTAATGCAGGTGGCAGTGCAGCATCACTAAGGTCACAAACACAGGGCCCAGAGCACCACAGGAGGGGAGGCCCCACCCAGAACCCCAGCAGGCAACGGCTTGAAACCTCCAGAGAAGTGGACAGCTTCCAGTAGGAGTGCCCACTCCTCCTCCTGAAGCAAACTCTCCCACATGCTCCTCAGCCTGCGAGTTTCAAGTTCCTATCAGCTGGCTTAAAAACTGTTCTCCTTCACTTGCAATAAACTTTTCCAAGAAGAGACTGGAAAGAAAGGGAGGAGATGGCATAGGATAAAGCAATTTATTGCAATTGAATTATCCAATGTGGTTGACTGAATATAAATATTTTTATTACAAAATACTCTATGTAAAAATTTGGAGCTGCTTGCAAGCTTCTTTAGCTTTAAACTCATTGCATTTTTTCATGTCTAGAGAGTGGGTGATGGGCTCAGGTGTGCCTGGGTTGCCCTGCAGGGTCCTCCTTCTCTGTTTGCAGTGGGTCCCACTCAGTGAGGACCTCTGAGGACACCTCAGTGAACAGATGGTCCCAGTCCCAGCCGACGTCATCCTGCCAAGAAGGGTACCACTGGGTAAGACAAAGAAAGGCCTTTTCCCTCAACTATAGCTGACTTCCCCCCACCCATCCAGGCCTCAAGGAGGCACAGGTCGGCCTGGGAGTCACTGGTTATAGGAGTGCCAAAGCAGAGAGGCCAGGGAACTGGTGCCGCCACTGTACCTCCCGGACTTCGTGCTCTGGCGCAAGCACTTTGGTGAGGAGTTTCAGGTCGATCTCCCCCATCCTGCAAATGCAAACAAAAGAGGTCAGGTGAAGCACCTTGAGGGCTTTCAGGCAACTATTTCTTGCAAAATCACAATCAGTTTTTGTGTGTCAGAACTTCCCGAACTGAGACCTGCAGACATGCCTTCATAAGAGAGTAAAATTATGAATGAACCCCCTGGCCACTGGGAAATGAGGGAAGGCTATGCTTCTTACATGCTGGATATGCTTTGGGGCAAAGGATCATACTGGGAGGGCAGAGCGTGACAGCAGCATACCCACACGGACAGAGGGGAGTGGGGTCCATCAGGTGCCAGATGGGCAGCCATGGAGGCAGGTGGGAGCCTGGCACTGAGAAACACTGCAATATTTTTGCGTCCAGGCTTGCTGTGAGATGACCGAGGATAAAACCTCCAGCAGAGGTATGGGTGCTGGGCAGCCAGCCTCAGGGACTGCTGGAGATGCTGTATAGCTTCGGAGGAACTGAGAAATCTCTATGGCTGTTGCTTGGAGCCTGCCTCTCTATGCAGAAGCCGTTCCACTCACCAATGTCTGAATGGCTGAGTACTTCATAAGGTCATTGTCTAGGTCTCGGTAGGTCATCACCCGCTTTACCTGGATGCTGAAGGAAAGAGAGAGCGAGAGGAGGGAACCCCAGGCAGGACCTGTTTCAGGAGTGCGGCCGGGCCACCATCCCCAGAGTCTCGTACACAGCTGGGGATGACCAGAATGGGAATAACATGTCTTAACAAAATGGGAACCCTGGATGGAGCCCAACACCAGAAAGATCTGGATTTACACTGGGGGGTGGCAAAAGGCCACTGTAGATAATATTTGGAGTATATTAATTCACGTGTTCTCTGCCTCCCTAATCATATCCGATTTAACCTACCTGGGAGGGGCTGCCACCTGCAAGACAAAGTCTTCTTCTTGTACTTCCTCCAGATCCGGAATGATAGGAATATCTGCAAGGAGAGACAGAGGCAGCCCTGTCTGCAGAATTCACAGGGATTGTGCCTGCTTCTCCACTTCTTACTCGCTCCCCCTCAACACACCAGCCATGAGGCTGTGGGCTGGGGCAGGAATCTAACTAGGGGTAGGATCAAAGGTGGAGTTTCAATGATGTCTGAATCCCAGCCTCACCCCAGAACCTGCTGAGGTAGAACCTCCTGGGTCGGGCTCAGGCATCTGGATTTTTTTCCCAGGAGTTCCCTGGTGATTCTGATGCATGCGACAGGTTAGGAGCCACTGCAGTGGGTCTCCAAGGAGACATGTAAAGAAATGAGACTCCCAGACAGCACGTGAGGAAGGTCTTGTTAGAGGAGAGGAAAGAAGAGGAACTGACAAGTGAGCCTGGCATGGTCAGGGACAGAGGAACTGAGTGCGTAGTGTGACAAAGCAGATGTGCATTAGCCCGGGAGTGCGATCGTCATGGCCCTCAGCCTGCATCTGAAGGGCATCTTCCACCTAATGATGGCCTGACTCCTTGGGATCCGGGTCTCCATTCGCCAGGTCTAATATAATCAGTGATGCTGATTCTATGATCATGCTTTTCTTGCTGTCTCAAGATTTTCCATCTCTGAACTCTCCAGACAACATGCGAAGAAACACGAGGCCATTTCTTTCATCGGTCCAACAAAATCATGCAAATAGAGAAACTGGGAAACCAGTCTATCCCTTAACTGTGGCAACTTGCTTAAGTGACCAAAAACTGTCCATGTTCTCATGGGTCAACCTAACACCCTAAAGAAACATCCCCTCGTCCAAGTGAGTATCACAGACAAGTTGACAGATTTTGTTTTAAACAAGGGTGAGAGAGAAGAGAGAGATGGTACCAGAAAAAGGCCTGGTAGGGTGAGAAGTCCTGGAATTCCCAAGCCAACTGTAAACACAGAAAGAGGAAAAATCCCAAAGAGAGACAAGCGACGACATCTTTCATTTCTGCTTTCATGGGTTGACTTCAATCTTAGTTTTAAAATCATTTCAAGAACAGCTGAGAAGAAGACCCTTGCCACTTGCAGGCAATTCATGATTTAGACTTTTCGATCACTGTAGTCAAGCGACGCCCGAGGACGGAAATGTCAGTTCCAAGTCTGGTGTCTTTATTATGACTTCTGACTGTGGAGGCACAGATGTTGTACCTGGAAAAGAGAGCATGGAAGGGAGAGACAGAGACAGAGAAAATTCAACAGAAAGAGACGGGCAGAGAAAACAAGGGATAAAAAGAGCGAAAGGGGATAAAAATAAAAAGGAGTTGCTGATAGGGAAAATAAAGAAGAGACACATCCACCCCCCCCCCCCCACCCAAATAATGAACCACATTCAGCAAGTCTTATACCTAGAAAGGAGCTGTTCAGAGCTTAGATTGAATCTCTCTGTCCTGCTAGAGAACTGGAGACTGAATGCTCTAACATTCTATTTCTTATGCTAATAGAAATTTAGCTTTCTTTTCCCCTCCCGCTCTGCGTGATTAACACAGTCCATTGTGCAGGCTGCTGAGAGTGTCGTTCCGAGGCTGGTAAGGCTGCGCAGGCCCTGTGGAGGGCAGGGAGGAAGCTGGCTGTGCCACGCACCATCGGCACCGTAACAGTTTTGGAGTGCGCCTGGCTCTCCTTGGGTGCAGAGTCCAGCCTGAGATGAATATTCAGAAGGTGGTAAGAAAATGCCCCGTGCTGAGTTTGGGGCTCAGGACGGGATCTTCCCGAACTCCCCCTTCCCCTCCACAACTTTAGCATTTGGGTCCTGTCAACTCTGCCCAGCGTCTCGGGGCTCTGAGGAATTGCACTTCTGCCCGATGTGCACTCTCTCTCTCCACGGGCTTCCCTCTTCATCCCCAACCCCCCTCCTCCAAATGTGCACAAAGAGTGTGGGGCTAGCCCATCTGTGACAGATCAGAGGTCAGCTCGGGCCTTGGCAAAGGGGCCGCTCAGAGCGGCGCTGGTGGGGCTGGCCACACAGTGGGATTTCTCTCTAATTGGAAGCCTGGTGCCCAGCAGAACCCGGTGAACCGCCTGAGTGGGACAGAGCCAGCGATGACAGCCAGGCCAAGGCAAGCTGGAACATTCTTGTGCAGTGACAGCTTGAGCCATCGCAGCAGAGGCAGGCCATCCAACTCCGGCACCCAGCAGAACAGGTGTCTACAGAGCAGGTTTTGGGCAAACTTCAAAGAACTTCATAATTTTACAGTTTCTGCAAGTGCTCATGAGCACATATGTTCTGGAGAATTTTATTTTCTCTTTACCTCCTCTCCCTCCTCCCTGCATCCCCCACTTTCACATATATACCATGAACGAACACAGAAAAAGAAAACAGACTTAAGAAACCAGCTTCTTCACAAAATTACCTATAAGGAGTGACCCGGCCTGCGTTCAGTAAGAGGCAGTGACTTGACTTGCAAAGGTGGATGGGTGATGGGGCCTGCTTCAGGTTGTAAAGTTTGCCATGCAAAGTACATGATTTTAACAGAGACAATACAAGGAAGACAGGAGTCATTCTGGTACTGTTGAAAGCAACCACCATTTTCAAAAATTTTTCGTCAATGTTGCTAATACCGAGAAGAACGTGAACGGCTGCAGCAAGGTCAGGGGCATGCTGTGTCGGCGGACTCCTGCTCCATGGTTAACAGGCAGGCTCTGGAGGCAGGGTCTGCTCCAAACCCAGGCTCCACCACCTACTAGTTGTGTGACTTTTTCTCTCCATGCCTCAATTTCTTCATCAATAAGATGAAGGTCGGAC
Source organism: Ateles fusciceps (assembly GCA_036589455.1). Lineage (NCBI taxonomy): Eukaryota > Metazoa > Chordata > Mammalia > Primates > Atelidae > Ateles > Ateles fusciceps. The sequence continues at coordinate 8,575,440 of JAZHEH010000228.1, read as the reverse complement.
TCACGCCCACCCATTCAGTTGCTCTAAGTATTAAATGCAATGATCTTTATAAAATACTAACACTGTGATCAGTATCGAATATTCAATAACTATTCTTATGGACTTAACTGATATTATAATATTACGTATGTAGAGGAACTATATGGCTCCACCTTCATTTTCAGCTGCCCAGTGATGGCCATTTTTCAGAAGAGAACACTGAGGCTAAGCAAGATTAAGCAGCTTGCATGGGGTGAAACTATGAATAATGGACCGAGCCAGGCTTCCCACTTCAATGTGGTGACAATGCCTGAGCTCTGCCACACCCCACACGGGCTTTCTTCTCAAAAGCGAAACGCGTCAAAGATACCTCCTCCTATAGTGAAGGGGTGAGACAACTGCCTATGGTCAAGACATCTTTCACTCAATGTCCTCTGAAACTTAATGTCCTCTCTTCTGGGGTCTTCTCTCTCATTCCAATAACTATAAATCCGCTGAGTCCTCTCCCTTACTGTAAACCCCGACTCGCTACTTCCCTACAAGGCCAAATGGAGCAGAATGAAAAACACGTGCCACACCAGAGTCCCAAAGACTCCATCTCCACCAACCCTGTCTTATTAAACCAGCCCCAAGGAGGAGGAGGCAGCCAGGCACCTTGAACAGCCCAAGGAGAAGGTGAGGCTGTGACACCCCCGGCACCATGGGAGCTGGTATCCCCAGTTTTTGTCTCAGTTCCCCTGAAGGCAGTGCCACCCTCACATGGCCATGCTGTTCTCTGCCCCAGCTGTGATGCTTAAACAGAAGACTCCTTCTTGCCTTGTGCACTGCTCCCTGGCTCAGTGTTAGCTATTTCATAGCTGTTCGACCTGTTCTCTGCCCCACGTGGTGCCTGGTCAGCCACGCTGTGGGGAACTCCATTTGTCTGCTTGTTCATTCATTCATTCATTCATAGAGTCATTCATTCATTCATTCAAGGATACTGATGGAGCACCCACTAGGTGAAAGGTACCATGCCAGTAACAACAGCAAATAAAATAGACATGGTCCCTATCTTCATGAGGCACCAGTCTGGTAGAAGTTAATAAACACAAAGAAATTTACAAATTAAATACACACAAATTAAATACACACAAATTAAATACAAATTAAAATACACACAAAGAAAGAAACCAACTGGATCTCATGACGGAAAGTAACAGGGAAACCTGATTATTTTTCTAAAACAAAAGTAACATTATAGGTAGTAATAAATTCAAATGCTATAGAAAGGCTTAGAATGAAAATGTCCCTTCCTTTCGTGAGACCCAGTCATCTCCCTAGAGGTAATCACTGTTAACGACTTTTTCATATTTATTTACTGAAAAGAATTCGTGAATAACACAGCATGCACATCCTTTAACAGTGTTCACAAATGGGATCACACTACACAGACTGTTCTGTACCTTGCTTGTATCTTTCCTTACCAATATATATATATGTATTTTTTCTTTTAAATGGCCTTCTCATATTCTATTGAACACTGCTCCACAATGCGTTTAATCCAGTCAAGAGAGGATTTAATTTGGTCATGTGGGGATTAGAGTTAGTAGGGTTAGGATTGAACGGTTAAAGGAGGAAGGTATTTCTGAACTGAGGACAGGGCAGCTGAAGCTGAAGGAGGAGCAGGATTCAGCCAGGCAGGAGACAACATGTGCAAAGGTGCTCAGTGGTAAGAAGTGACTGGCCACACTGGAGAAACTGAAGGCAGGACACTGTGGCTGGACTATGCCACACCCCCCTCCAAGGCATGACGGGGGAAAACCCAGAGGGACTAAGCAGGATAGAAAATGCATGTCGCCTCCTTAGTGGTGCACTTCTGTACCTAACAAGCAGAAATAAAAGCTTCCTACTTTTTCCTTCTATAATACTTTATTCATGGCCACAGGGTAGCCCTCACTACCTAGCAGGAGGTAGAGTACATGAAATTTGCTCCATGTCTGCCCCCTGGATGGTGAACTAGCTGAGAGCAAATGCCACACCCCAGGCACCTGTGCATTCCAAGGACTGGAAAAATTAGGAAAAAGAACTGCAGTCACCAGATACCCCTCAGATCAGGAAGTGACACACACGGAAGAGCCATGTCAACCTTCTCTACATTATTCCAACTAGAATTGCTATTGAGTCCTAAAGCTGCCTGAGTAGGACTCATTTCACAAGAACAACCAAGAGTAATCCTTGGACACTTCCTGGAAGTGATAACATCATAGAAAAGGCTTTGGCTTCCTTCAGAGCTGCAAGGCCCACTGAGACAGGCTTGCACATATCCAAGAAACAATGGGTGCGTGGAGACAAAGTTTCAGAGGAAGAGTCATTCAGATTTGGTCCATATGGCCCAACTGGCTTCCAAACCTGAGGCTGGGTCACACTGCTCTTCACCAACCTCCACATTCTGGAAGCACCCAACAGAGGCTTATTAACACACAGCAACAGCAGTGCAAACCTGTTTCAAAAGAGAGATCGCCAAATGGGAAACTCATTTTGATACCAGAACACTAGTCTGCTGACACCCAACACATCTACCCAATAAATCACTCAGCAGATGACACCACAGAAATGAATGGGTGCTGCCTAAATACAAAGAAACGTATGGAACACCAACAGATCCATTACAACTGATTTCAAAGATGTGAGCTGTTAGATGTGAGGGCAACTGCCATTTGCCCTGAAATACATTCATTATGGATATCATCATCACATGTGCTCACTAAAATGCTAATTACCTAGCAAAGTCCCAGAAGGATCCTTTTTAGCTCCCGTGGCCTGACAGTCAAAAGCCTACCTGCCTCTTCCAATGAAGCCAGCCCCAAATCTCTGTGATGCGTTTTGTGATAGCATGTGTTCAGATCCAGCTGTTGTTTGCCTGTTTGGGTACGGCTAGAACAGAAAGTGACTTCTTAGATTGGACTCAGCTTGCAATGAATAGACCCCAAGCACTAACCAGCTCGTCACCTGGAGTATAAACTAACTCCGGCAGGAAGAAGGGAACAAGGAGGCACCACAATCTGGCCCCTGGGTCCCACCCAAGCAGAGATGTTTCAGGCAGGGTGCTTCTTTCTCTCTGTAAGCCTTTAGGTTCTACTCTTGGCTAATTTTCTTGGTTGGGGGATTTCTGAATGGGATTCCCTGGTCATGTTCAGAAGGACTTCTGTACAACTACATCAAGTCTCTTCTGTACTCCAGCACTTTCTCACCTTGACATCTGAGCAAATGATACAAATGGTTGGCTTAGCTTTCCAGCTTCCTCAGGGTGCTTACTGATGACACCAGACCTCTCACATCATCGTCACTGATGACAAGGAGCTTCCAAAGGCAAACGCCCTGTTTGGTTACACACAATCTCTTCCCAAACTTCTTTCCCACTCAGTGTCCTGGCCACTGGAGAGCATTCACAGGTTGCTTAGGGCTCATATCTGCCATACATAGCCAAGTCAACAACCAATCCACATGAAAGGGATCTGGACATGCTGCTTAAGGACATCCCAATAAGAGCAGTCCAGACCCTAATTCTGTGCCCAGAGTCAACAGACATTCAGAGCTCTCAAGTGGAAGGAAACAATGTCCATGTTTTTAGGAGATGGCAACTTAAAACCAGAGATCATTATAATTTTTCTCTGCAGCTGCAAAACTTTGTTTTACTGAATGCTGTTACCTTCTGCATCACGTATGGGGAATTTTAAACAGGCAAATGGAAGAAGGTCTGATTGAAGATGAAGTTAAGTGAAAGAAATTGGTCTCATTTAGCACATGACAGGATTCATCTGTGTTCCCAAGTCCACTGAGGTGGCATCATGGGCGTTTCATATTCATGAGCTGCTGCGACACTATGTCCCCTCATTTACAAAGAGCCGTGTTCAGCAAATTCTGTCCCTGTGGACACTCCATGCATTTCATGGTCTTGTCAGAGAGACATCAACGCTCCAGTAACCAAATACCAGAAAATGGCTTTAATTAGTGGATCTCAATCGTATAAATAATTTTTTTTCTAAGTGAAAAAATGGAGAATTTTTTAAAAGGGAAAAGAAAAGGGAAAGTAGGAGGCAACAGGCTTCAAACACCCAAAGGAACAAGGGAAACAGGCAGTCTCAGAGGAGCTCCCGAGCGGTCCACTACACTCCTCCAATCAGGGGACAAGGGGCACAAACACATCTCAGGTCTCTGGCAGGTCTGCTTTATGAAGACGTGTCCCTTGTGATTTCACCTGATTAGAGCCGGGTCCAGGGCTGTACTCGTTACTGGCAGGTAGGAGAAAAGAGTCTGAAAATTGCGACAGTGGCTAAGGAGCCATGCTGCAAAAGCTGCGGAACAGGACTCACCGCACACCACATGCATGTGGCCCTGCAGACATGGTGGGGTACGTGGTCAGGAGCCACGCACGAGCAGGTCCCTGAGGAGGCGTGCGATGGGGAGACAGGGAGAGGTAGCCCTGTTCTGCAGTGCCGGTTTGGGGTGCCCCTATGTTGAAATGCCTCTGTGCTCCTCCAATGTGAATCTTTCCTGATGTTGCTGGGGAAAAAAGATCACAGACCTTAAGAGGAGGAAGATCCAAATAGCTGATTGCTCCTCACAGCTCCCCCAAGCTGTGGCAGCTCCCTTGGCTGACAACGGGGAGGCAGGTTTGGATTCAGCTGGGTTTCTGAGGTCAGCCAGGCCTCAGCACAGTTGGGATCTGGCTGGATCTTCCGCAGAGAAGGGGGTTTGTCGACTTGGCTCCAGAGACACTATGGTGTGTGAATGCTGGACCTCATTATGTTACCCACGGAGGGAGGTTAGCACGTTTCTGAAAGAGCCATGAGTGTCACCCCCGAGACGGCAATGTTCCTGTCATCCCACCCAGGTCTGCTGAAGGTTATGCAGGAATCAGTATCGGCAACGCAAGGAAGCAGCAGCCAGGACTCAGCCTTGCAGGCCATTCAGAGGTGGGGTTCCTGAGAGACAGGCAGGGCCCAGAGAGGCCTCTCCACAGGGAAGGGCCCATTCAGCCCAGCAGTCTCAAGTGACCCCGTTCTGAAGAGGACCCCAGCGTCACCTGCCTGGGTGACCCTCAGGGAGCGTCACTCTGCTGGTCACTTTCAGTTGAAGGAAACGGAGGACAACACGCTGCAGTGGCTCTCCCAGAGCCTCGGGGAGGCCCCAGCTTTTATCTGTGGAGATGTGTTAAGGACAAGGAGGGGTAAAGGACTTGAAACGTGATGAAGAAATAAAGCGGCTGGAAGGAATGGAAGCCGAGGAACTCTCCACTCTCTTCAATAAGGCCCAAGATGGGTGATCCGGTATTAACGTGACAGAGAGCACCTTCTCAGAGCCGCCCGTGGAAGAACATTAGAAAGCGGGCATATCTCATTCTATTTCATCCTCTTCATGTTACACTGAGAAAAACAAGACAAACTACACTGCTTTTATTCTAAATCCTTAAGTTTTGTATTTTTCCTTATATATATTTATTAAAAAAATGCTCCTTTGATCGGTGCCACCCGTGACACCCCCGCATACGGAACGCTTCTGAGCGGCTCCCTCTGCGCAAGGCCACTGCTGGTGACAGCCAGCTGGTTTTGATCACAGCCACTCGGAATCGAATTTTCATAAGACAGATGAGGAAGTCTTACTGCTGCTTGCTCTCTTATCAGATGAGAAACAGGGGGGAGGGGGAGAATGGGTCCTGAGGGAGCAGCGCAACAATCAAGGGCGGAGGGGCTCTTTCTCTGTCCCTCCGCTGCTGCAATTTTCAAAGGAGTTCGCCTCGAGCACTTTTAAATGATGGTGTCTCAATTCTGTAATCATCTTTCAAGAGCTTTCTCTTAAAGGGTCTTTTAGGTAAACCTAGTCCGTCAACCACACTTACAGACTCAGGAATCACATTCATGTCCTCCTGCGTGCGTATATAGACAAGTGCACACACACACTGGACATCTCTGAATGTTGAGGCTGGGAGAACCTACAGCATGGAAGGAAGCTGCGTCATTTGGCCATGAAGCTTGCCTACTGCTAGGGTCAGAGCATTCCCTATTACCTCTTCCCCAGATTTCTGCCCTATGTAGGTTTTGCTGCCTCAGGTCCTCCTTTAGAAACTTATTCCCATGCATGATTTGTCAGAAGGAAAAGACTTCTCCAGCCAAGGACTAAGTGACGTCCTAAGTCCAACCTCAGAGGCAAAAACATGCTTGTCCCTTCCCGTCTCACCTAGGGGACAGCTGGCTGCCAGCCTTCAAACAGAAATGAACCACAGCCTTCTATTTCGGAGAGCACAGGCAGTCGCCAGTCATCCCAGGCCACAACCTGCTGTGTTCTGGGTTACAAAGACTATTTGGAGCACTCTACAACTCCACCTATCTTTTTCTATTGCAGAGAACATGGTACCTTTTCTTTATAGAGTCCCCGTCATTGGAAACAGACATCCTAGAATACTAAGCCTCTCTTTCTTTCTGGTCAGATAAAAATTAAAGCAGTCTAAGATCTCCCTGGGTAGTGATCCTCATCAATCTAAGGCATCTCTCCTGCTCACATCCTCATTCACCTGCTCCTGTCACAACTGTGTGGAGGTGGAGAAGTGCTCATGCCTCTTCCTGAAAGCTGAAGCACTGCGTACAGTCATATCTGGGACAGTCTCACAAAACTAAATGGGACTGGCTTTGTCCTAGCCTGATCCTGTCTTCTGTATTAAACGGGGACAGAATCCAAGGAGTTACAGCATATAAACTCTGATCTCGATAATGATTTTGGGGAGATTTAACTCTCTTTTACTTTCATCAGTGCTCAATGCTGGATGATTTGCTATTAATCACAGTCCTCCAAACAGACTATAGCATGACAGAATGCTGACAGAGGTTTCTCTCTGTGTTCCTGGAGGAAGGTTAATACAACCTGCTTCGTTTAAACACACATGCACGCCCATCGCAAGACTTTCGTTTTCATTCTTCACATTCTACTTCTTCAGATGCGGACATGCAAGCAAGCTGCTCACGTAACAAGGAAAATGGAAGCCCAGAAAGGTTACTACTGTCAACCATGTTTTGAGCAGAGACGTTTGTGATGGTATGTTTGGGACATCTGGTGTAACCCAGACATTTCAGGACACAATTAGGGACTCTGGCCTTGCCCTGCCAAAGCAACAGGATGTCTGGTCAAGACTCATGGCCCAGGTAGTACACTGTGGAATTTCAGGTGTCACCAAACCTCCCAAACTCTCCAATACTCACAATGCAATCTATGCAAGCCCAGTGAAACTCCTCACCCTAAAATAGGTTCTCCCCTCTGGAGGATTTAGCATAGGCACTCTTGAATTCATCACATAAAAGCAATCACCATGGATTTGATGGAAAAAAGAGGAACAGTCAAACCTGAACCTTCTGCTTCATGTCATGAGAGCTTTAAAGACCTGGTCTCTTGTGCTTGTCTCTATCCAGCCCAGGCCCTGCTGTAGACAAGACTTGACAATAAGAGGAGCAACAGAACTGAGGACATGGCCAAGAAGTAAAGCTGAGAACTGGGATGGGGGAGCAGATGTGCAACAGGCTGCTGGAAAATGGGTGGAGACGGGCCTCCTCCATCAGCAGGGCTGTGAACAGAGGGGTTAGGAGTCACAAAGACCACGTCTGCGTCCCAGCGAAACCAATTCCTAGCCGTGGTGTGCTGGAGCAGCTCCCACTGGCCCCAAAGAGCCACTTACTAAATTCTTAGGAATTTTGCCTGCAGGTTGTCAAACAGAAATATCATTAAAGGTGAAATTATACATTCTTATAATTAAGTAAATTATATTAAAAAGAAAGGGCCAGCGCGGTGGCTCACACCTGTAATGCCAGCACTTTCAGAGGCCAAGGCAGGTGGATCACAAGGTCAGGAGTTCAGGAGCAGCCTGGCCAACATGGTGAAACCCTGTCTCTACTAAAAATACAAAAATTAGCTGGCATGGTGGCAGGCACCCGCAGTCCCAGCTACTCAGGAGGCTGAGGCAGGAGAATCACTTGAACCTGGGAGATGGAGGTTGCAGTGAGCCAAGATTGCACCACTGCACTTTAGCCTGGGCGACAGAGCAAGACTCCACCCCCAAAAAAAAGAAAAAAAAAAAAAAAAGAAAAAAGAAAGCTAATACTCAGAACTCACCACCATTTCCTGAAATTTACTCCATTTTCCTATTATCTGTGCTCTTGAGGCTATGAATGCCTCTTGTGTATCTGTATAGAGGAAGTAAACATGTGTGATGGTGCTGCTGCCCATCTCTTCCCACTTTTGGAGTCAGTGACGTCATATTGGGAGCTTGAAATCAATCATGGTGGAAGTATTTACACCACAGACTTGGCAAACACTACCAGTCAGGACCTTTCCCCATATCATAGAAACACATCACTTCTTGTTAGCCACGTGACCTCAATGAGTTATTTAACTTCATAAGGTTTTCATTTCCTCCTCTGTAAGACGGTGATAATCACAGTGTCTCCTCAGAACTGTGAGAATTAACTGAAGCATGGAAGGTAGAGCAGTTAGGCAGAGCAGTTAGCATAATGGCTGCCTCACGGTAAACACAAACATTAATTACCAACATCATTTCCTACAAGAATGATTTCTTTTTTAAATTTCTTACTCAATATCTTGTAAATAGACCAACATTTAAAAAAGCAGTGAGACAAAAGAGAGGGCAGCTTAGTCCTTGGACCAGTAAGCACCCATCCACCCAATCCCGGCCCCTGTTCCCGCTATGGATGTGGAGTTCCTACGTGTGCATGTGTTAGGAAAGGTTAGGGAGGCTAAGAAAGACCCTAATGTCCAGTCCTAGTAACTTTGAACTTAGAAAAACCAATTGATTTTAAGGAGTGTTATTTGATAAAACATCAGAAGTAGTGTGATAGGTTATTCTTGCGCTGCTATAAAAAAATACTTGAAACTGGGTACTTTGTAAAGAAAAGAGGTTTAATTGGCTTATGGTTCTGGAGGCTGTATAGGAAACAGAGTGACCTCTGCTTCTGGGGGGCCTCAGGAAGCTTCCAATCATGGCGGAAAGTGAAGGGGGAGCAGACACATCACATGGAGAAAGCAGGAGCAAGGAGAGGGAGGGGAGGCACCACACACTTACTTAAACCTGAACTCACTCACTATCACGAGGACAGTGCCAAGGGGATGGTGTGAAACCACTCATGAGAAATCCAGTCCCAGAATCCAGTCACCTCCCGCCAGGCCCCCACCTCCAATACCGAGGGTTACAATTCAACTTGAGACTTGGGCGGGGACACATATCCAAATGATACCAAGTAGTTACAATCGTTTTTTAAAAATTAGGAAGGCCAAGGAACCAGGTTTAGGAACCACCTATTAAGTCTCATGTGCTATATCAAGCCTAAGGAAGAAATGGCAACAGAATGAAATGTTCTTACTACGTGAGAGTGGAGTTGAGCCATCACGGTTTCCATTGATCAGTTTTAAAGAGTTCTTTCTACTTTCTCTCTATAGCAAAGCTGTTTAGGCTCAGAGTGACTCTGCTGTTTGAAGAAGAAGGGATGAAGGATATGGTGAAAGAATTAAGCAGAAAATGAGAGAGAGTCTAAAAGAGAGTTAGAAAGCCTGGAGACAGATGAGCTGGGGAGAGGGAGAGGCAGGGATGAGAGCGCGACAGTCCTCTACAGATAGCATTTTTCTAATTCCACTGACAGCCGAGCATCTCACATCTCTTCCAGCCTCGCTGCCTGGCTCTGTTCAGCCACTTTTACCTGTTTTCCCTGTTGACGTGGATAGAAAATTGTTTCAGATCAACCAGATTGCTACACTCGCAGAATTAAGTTCTCAATTGCCCCTGGCTAGAAGTGGCTCAACCCAACTTGTCCCTTAGGAATTAAACACTTTTGCTTGGCCAGAAGGATTTATTATTCCTAAAGTGTTGAGGTATTCAATTCTGTCAAAACTGGACCTCAGGATGCAAAGGAGTACAGCCCTCTCCAGTGGAGGTGAGGAATGCCTGCGTGCCCGAGAGCTGGCAGCTGCCAGGAGGAGGGAGCTACAATGCCACTCAGTCTTGGGCTCTGCTAAAAGGCCATGGTTAAACACAAGAAAGACTGAGTCCTTTTTTTACGCTCCTGTTTTCAGAGACTTTCCACTTTTTAAAGATACATTTTGGAGCTCACAAATTCTTTTGTAACTTGAATTTAGCTCTGAGATCAGCTTTTTAAAGTCGAGTCCATATCTAATTGCATATTCAGAGATCACTCCACCTGAACATTCTTCATCTTTTTAAAAAGATAATTTCTTTGCTCCTGTCTGTGTGCCTCTCAATGTCCATCTTCAGTCTCACCTTCTGTCCAGTTGACTTCCTGAGAATGGGGCTGTGGAGCTGGGAGAGACTAAGAAGGCCCGGGGAGGGTCAGAGGGGAACATAGCTCTGCACTTGCTGTCTCTCCTCCCCCGCTCCAGGGGTCTCCTCCCTGGCCCCTGACTTCATACCCGCCTTTTCGGACAACTCTACTCTTCCCTCAAGTTGGAGTTTAAAAGTGACTTCTCCAGAGTGGCCTTCACTCATCCCCCAGCCCAAATCAGGTCTCCAGTCCCTTGGTGCTGTCCTTGAGATGTGAGTGAGCTCTGGCTGTTTAAGAGTGTGGCGCCTCCCCCTCCCTCTCTCTCTTGCTCCTGCTTTCCCCATGTGACCTGCCTGCTCCCGCTGTGCCTTCCGCCATGAGTGGAAGCTTCCTGAGGCCTCCCCCAGAAGCAGCTGCTGTGCTTCCCCACACAGCCCGCAGAACCGTGAGCCAATTAAACCTCTTTTCTTTATAAATGACCCAGTCCCAGGTATTTCTCTCACAGCACCCCATGCTCTCATCCTTCAGGGGCTCGGTCACAGTTTGTCCTTTCTTATTTTAATGCTGTGTAACTATTTGTTTAAGCCCCATTTTCCCAACTAGACTGTAAACTGGATGAAGGCAAAGACAAGGAATGTTGGGATCATCATCACGCCCCATGCGTAGCCCCATGCATCACAGTCACACTCAGCAATATTCAACAAGGGGTTGTAAATGAACAAACAAATGGATGAACTAATGACTTGCCCAAAGTCAGCTGAGGAGACTGAGTTCAAGCCTACTCCGTATCTGATGTTCCTTCTCTAACACCATACAACTGTCCATGACAGAAGACGTCCAGAGGCCTTCGGGCAAGCTGGAAACTTGACTCCAAGAGCAAGAAGAGATGATTATGCCGCTGAAGGATGGTCATCCCAATTTGGGGGCCATGAGGTCATTTGGGGCTCTGGCTGTCCATCATTCTCCAGCTATTCTCTAGGATCATGAATCCCAACTTCCCTGAAGCATTGTGTCAGCTATAGCTGTAGGTGATTCTACCTAGAATCAGCACATTAGGTGAGTAGCATTCTTCATAACTTAATCAAAGACAGTTTACGTGGGGAGGATGAGTACCTGTAGTTGGGGAAAGGACCAGAATCAAGACCTTTCTCTGCAGAATCAGCTTCTCTTCTGGGTACCATGAATTCCTTATTCATTCTCCATGTGGAGTCTCTTCTCATGCCAGGCATCTTTCCTTGAAAGGCCTTTCACATTCTTCTCTAGCTAGCCAACTCTTATCCATCCTTCAGGACCCAGCACACACTCTTCCTTTCTCCTGAAGTGTTCTCAGCCCTCAGGGATCAGTTCCTCTTCTGAACTCATGCCCATTAATAATGTAAACCACTAACACAGGATTGACCCTTTGCTGCCTTTGCCATCCATTAAACTGTTGTCTTAGCTATGGAACTTTTGCAGTGCCTTTTACTTTTTATGCCTTGTCCCCCAACGAAGTTCTGTGCTCCTTTACAGCAGTGCCCCACAAGGTCTGGTGAAGGATTTGCAAATCAGCTCCTAAAGATCTAATCCAACTTGCAGATACATTTTGTTCTGTTTATAAAGTGTTTTTAAAAATTGTTTCTGTTCAAGACCAGCCTGACCAACATGGAGAAACCTCATCTCTACTAAAAATACAAAATTAGCCAGGAGTGGTGGCGCATGCTTGTAATCACAGCTACTCAGGAGGCTGAGGCAGGAGAATCACTTGAACCTGGGAGGCGGAGGTTGCAGTGAGCCAAGATTACATCATTACACACCAGTCTGGGCAACAAGAGCAAAACTCCAGCTCAAAAAAAAAATATTATTTCTGTCACGGGGCCAGGCACAGTAGTTCACACCTGTAATCCCAGCACTTTGGGAGGCCGAGGCGGGTGGATCACAAGGTCAGGAGTTCAAGACCAGCCTGCCCAATATGTGAAACCCTGTCTCTAATGAAAGTACAAGAATTAGCTGGGTGTGGTGGCGGGGACCTGTAATCCCAGCTACTCAGGAGGTTGACACAGGAGAATTGCTTGAACCCGGGAGGCAGAGGTTGCAGTGAGCCGAGATCACACCATTGCACTCCAGCCTGGGTGACAGGTTCCAACTCCAAAAAAAAAAATTATTTGTCATTTTTAAAAGCATGAATTCAAAAACTTTTAAGCTATGCCAACCGTCTCCTCTCTGGGTTCACCACAGGCCCCACCATTCTTTATTGTCTTACACTTTTCTGTTTCACAGGTTTACATTATCTGCCTGGCTTCTAGAGGAGTCTCAGCTGGTAGCCTGGTTGTGGTCTTGCAAATAGTCCCCACGTGGTACATTCAGGTTAAGCAATAGATCCTAAAGCCACCTCTGATGTCACTCACTCTCTGTTTCTCATTCTGAAAACACACCTAATCTTCAAAGCTCCTTTTCTCTTTTTTTTTTTTTTTTGGCGACAGAGTCTCACTGTACCTCCCAGGCTGGAGGGCAGTGGTGAGTGCAGTAGTACAACCTCGGCTCATGGCAACCTCTCCCTCCTGGGTTCAAGTTGAGGAGACGTGTCTCTTTCTATGTATATTTCTCAGCATTTCACCTCCCTTGCTTCATCCATGGTATGTGTTGCTTATTCTTTCCTTGGGAAGGAATGCCTCAGCCTTCTGAGTAGCTGAGATTACAGGCGTGTGCCACCTGTACTTTTTTTTTTTTTTTTTTTTTTTTAGTAGAGATGGGATTTCACCGTGTTGGCCAGGCTGATCTCGAACTGCTGACCAGGTGATCCACCCACCTCGGCCTCCCAAAGTACTGAGATTACAGGCGTGACACCGCACCCAGCCTCTCTGCCATTTTTCTTCTCCTTTTCTGGAAAGCCTGAAGCATCAATGGATGGAGAAAATGCTTCTCTTCTAACCCTACACATCAGAGGCCTGGAAGACAGCATGCATCTTCCCAAGGAAAGAATAAGCAACACATACCAAGGGTGAAGCAAGGGAGGTGAAATGCTGAGAAATATATAGAGAAAAAGACACGTCTCCTGAAAGTTGCCCATGAAAGACCAAAAGGAAGAGAAGGGGAGGGCATTTCCTCCCTGGATCAGAAGCTCCTGAAGGGCAAGGACTGTCTCATTCATCACTAACTCTAGCATCTAGAGCAATGCAGGCCACAGGAGGTGCTGGATGAAAAGCTGCTGGTTTCCTCAATCAAATCTAGTCTCCAAGGCTGGTGGTAGAAGGAGACTGTCTGCTGGAAGAGGCCCTGATCTTAAATCCTCATTTCTATTCCCTACATTCACACCTTGTCCTTTGGAAATGGTCACCAATCACGTATCCCTACGAGTGTAAGAAAGTGATCAGCCCCTTCCCAAGTGATAGTGCTCCTTGCACAGACCACCTCAAATGGCCTGGATGTGATTTTATTAAGGAACCTCTAGGTTTCCTTACAGGCACCCAAACATCTGTTTAATATCATTACTGAATGGGCGTCCATGGATGATTCAGGGAAATCACTGCAGAGTTTCCCCACCCACTGAATATTCTAAGTTCAAAGGAGCAGCCTTCACTAGCCAACCAAGTAATTCTTGAGCAAAGATAATTCTAGAAACTAGTTGTATATAACATATGATTCCTACTGCATAATGGATTCTAAACATTCATACACAGTGAAATGGACTAAGTCAAGTGTGAAGTGTAACATATGAACTGATTTTCCATTAAAGGACTCAAGCATAACTGCATGGAAAACAGATTTATGTTGGAGAAGAGGCATCCCTCCTGGAAGGTAAAAGCAGGAGCACTCTCTGTCAAGAAAGGGTTTTATGCCTCAAACCTCCAGTGCCAAAATTAAGGCCAAATTGCAAATTTCACATACTAAGTTTAAGAAGAAGGAAAAAAATACTAGAGGTATTCTTGAAAATAGGTATCTTTCTTCTTTCCGTCCTTAATGAAATTTTATTAAGCAGCCCATCACCACAGTCATTTTAGGCACTCTATATTATAAATCTGGGAGCTAACATTAATGCAACCTACCTGTGGAAGGAGACGCCAGTGTATCTCAGAGTTGTACCATTCCTTGCAGCCCGGAGGCTAAGAACGAGGGCTCTGAGGTCAAGATAAGTATTCAAACGCTGATGCTGCCATTTATTAGTTGTGTGACCTTAGGTAAAGGTAAGGTTACCTTTCTTTGCCTTAGTCTGCTTTAAAATGGGGAGTTAGGCACAGTGGCACATGCCTACAGTCCAGCACTTTGGGAGACTGAGGTGGGAGAATCGCTTGAGCCCAAGAGTTTGAGGCCAACATGGGCAAGATAGAGAGACCCCATCTCTTAAAATTTTTTAAATAAATAATAAATAAAATGGGAATAATAAACAATCTAAATGTCTATCAACAACTGAAAATACCATGGTATGTCCATACAATGGAATACTACTCAGCAATGAAAATAAACAGGCTAATGATATATGCAACAGCCCAGATGAATCTCAAAATCATTACACTGAGTGAAAAAAAGCCAGGTGCAAAAGAGTAAATACTTATGCTTCCATTTACATACAATTCTAGAAATTTCAAGCTACTCTATAGTATGAACAACACATCAGTAGTTGCCTGAAGCCAAGGGAGAGAGAGGAAGAATGGGCTGGAAGGGACATGGAGGAACTTTTGGGGGATGGGAATCTTCTACTTTGTGGCAGGGGTTTCACAGGTATATACATCTGTCAAAACCTAAATTATACACTTTAATAAGGATATCATTTATTATATACAAATCAGCCCTTAGTAAAGTTCTTTTTTTCAAAATTTTCCTACTGATTTGAGAAGTAAATGAGAAAAAATGTAGCTGGCACATGGAAAACGTTTGGTAGTAAATGATGATGACAGTGATGTTGGTGGACACTGGGGCGTGAGGGCAGAGTGTCCTGGAAGTCAGAGGACCAGAGTTTCTCTCTTTGAGCCCTGTTATTTCATATAATAATCTCTAAGCTTCACTTTCTTAACACGACAAAGGACAGGTCTGGACAAGATGTCCCAGAGTTCCTTAAAGGTGCAACAATTTGATCCTAAAGTGATCATGCCCTGACGGCAGCCAGTACAACCTCCTAATTCCATGTATTTATAACATGTGTAAACTTCAGTGCTCAGAGGATTTTGCTATAACATTTAGCAGTTTCTCCTTGAAATGTAGCGTTTCCATGATGAAAAAAGTACAGAAAGCAGAAATTCAGAAGTCCTTTCAAGGGAGTTGGGAATAGGTTCAAGGCAGGGTGGAGAAAAGCCTGGAAAAGAATATGAGTCCAGTAAACTTTCTATAGATTATGAACTCATTTTCTTGTGTTTCCATTTGTAAGTTTCTGCCAAAGAACTCTAAAAACCTTTTTCCTGAGTTTAATGCTTTCTTACTTAAATCACAAGTCTCTTGGTGCTCTGAACAAATACAATAAGTGAGCAACTAGGGACTGAAGCTGTCCAAAAAGGATGTCCTACAGGAAACAACTTGCCCTATACTCACTTCTGCACACCTTCAAGACTGATCCCCCACACTGCAAATAACCTGCCTTCATTAACACTCTCCCTCCTGCCGGTTCAAACCAGAGGCTCTAGAATCATTGCTCTAGCATTGCAATTTCCATGAGCACTGCTCCTGAACCACCTACCCGCTTTGCTAATGTCTGCCAGACACTCTGCCTCCTTCAGTCCTTGGGTACATCCTGTTGGATGGTCACCTTACTGTCCTATGCAACCAATGGCTGAAGTAGTAGTCTGTGAGGACAGGCAGATCAAAAGTGTGGCCAGCAGCCACCAATAAGTGAGCTGACAATTTAGCACTGGCAGAAGACATCCTAGGTACATATCTTGGAAAACAGACTCTGAGAACAGAAATGCAAGCTCTCCTATTTAATACAGTCATTGGGAATTACTAGTGCGTGGAGAAGTCTGGCTGCTAAAGGAAGTTAGTGCGTAGTGCTAAGGAGATCTGTCAAGAAGAGATACTAGAAAGTAAAGAAAAAGGCTGGAGAACGATGAGAGTATGGTCTTACTAATTTTTAGAGTGTGGAGTGATTTTCTGACCTCTAGTGACGACTCTTCCACCTTTCCTGCCTCCCCCGCCCCCCACCAGGAATGAGAGGAGGCAGAAGTACTTTTTCACAGGACTCCTGCCCTCTCCGATCCTCAGTCCCTACAGGATTGTCAAATATTCATCTGGGGAGCTTACTTAAATTCATGCAGATTCCTGGGCCCCAGCTCTAGCTTCTGATTTGTATACCGCCTGGGAATGTGCATTTTAACCACCATCCCAGAATATTTCATAAATGTTTTTGATCCTTTCGCTAGTTTTGTGATGATCAGTTACCTAAGTTTTACACAGTTAATTTTCTCTCTTTGTATGCAGTCACGTACGAAGGTGACTGCATACAAAGAGAAAAAAGGCTTTGAGACTCCGTTTCCACCGATGAGAGAGTAAGTGGTACTACTAGACTTGCCTTTTTGCTATCAACAACTAGGAAATTGGAGGAAAAATACATGGTACTACTGTTTCCAGACACTGGATAATGGGCAGCCTAGGACTCTGATTGCTGAGAGCAGGAAAACAGAATTAAGCCCTAGGTCATTAGCGGTCATTCCTGGACTCTGGCACAGCTTGGGGAAGCCCCCACACAGAGCACAGCGGTCTCACTGAGTTGAAGAGAGACTGAAGTTTAGTGACGCGTAAGTGGCTGAAATTTTAGAAGTGAAGTCTGAAAAGACTGGGGTGCTATGGAGAGGAAAAGCTCTAGAAGTCCAGACTGACTGGATACTGAGCTATGCCTCTGCAGGGTGAAACTCCATAAGCCTGAGCAGACTTGAGCACAACCCCCTTGACTTAGAGGGGGTTACGTGTTATAATATTTCAGATGAGATCCGGCACATTCAAGGTGGTATGGCCGTAAAGTGCATTATGTATTTCAGTTACTACTAGAAAGGTGTGAGCTGAACCATCCCCAGCACTCACACAGAATTGGAGGAGGCTCAGCTCCACTCAGCCACAGTACAAAGATCTCATTGATCAACCAGGCATTAGTGTTTAGAGCTAACTCTAGACCTGCCCTAATAAAGCTTAAAAACAATTCTCAAAATGATCAAATTGAGTGAAAAAAATACAGTGACTACTTACCAAAACAAATACAGATATTCCTCAATATACAATGGTTTGACAACGCATTTTCAACTTTATGATGGTGCAAAAGCGATACACGTTCAGTATGGTTCTTGACTTCAGAGGGGGGTTATGCATTATGATATTTCCATTATGTTACAATATTTTCAACTCACAATGGGGTGATCTAGGTGTAACCTCACTGTAAGTTGAAGAGTATCTATATGTCATTCTTTAAAGGAAGACAAGATCCAGACTCAACGTAACTATATTCACGATGTCCAGCATCCCATCAAAACCTCCTCATCATGTGAAGAAGCAGAAAAATATGACTTGTAACCAGAAGAAAAATCAGTTTTAGAAACAGACTCAGTAAAGACAGATATAATGGAATTAGCAGCAAAAGAACGTGAAAACAGTTAATACAGGCTAAGCACCCTAATCTGAGAATCCAAAATGCTCTAAAATCCAAGACTTTTTGAGCACTGACATGATGCTCAAAGGCAATGTTCACTGGAGCATTTCAGATTTTGATTCTGGGATTTGGGATTCTCAACTAGACAAGCATAATGCAAATATTCCAAAATCTGAAAAAAATCTGAAATCTGAAACACTTCTGGTCCTAAGCATTTTGGATAAGGGATACTCAGTCTATATAAAGGCTACTATCAAGGATGAAAGAAAACATAACAGAATGAGAAGATAAATGGAAGACTGTAAAAAAGAACTAAATGGAGCTTCTAGAACTGAAAAAATATATATAAAATAATAATTCACTAGAAGGGCTTAACAGCAGACTGGACACTGTAGAAAAGACCAGTTATACAGTAAGAGAATACAGTAAGTACCCAGGTTGAAGCACTGAGAAAAATAGTAGACTAAAAAACAACACCAAGCCTCAATGACCTGTGGAGACAAGTGTCTGGACACACAAACTTGTAATTAGAGTCCCAGAAGGAGGAGGAGGAAGAAAAATATACTTAGAGAAATATTGGCTAAAATTTTCTGAATCTGACAAAAACTATAAACCCATGGACTTAAGAAGTTCAAGTAGGATAAACACAAAGAAAACCACACCAAGGCACATCATGACCAAATTGCTGAAAATAACTGATAACGGAGAAGAAATCTCAAAAGCAGATAGGAGGAAAGACACATTACATGTAGGGGAACAAAGATAAGAACAATGATTGTCTTCTCATCAGAAACAATGTAGGCCGGGCAAGATGGCTTATGCCTATTAAAGGCAGGTGGATCACTTGAGGTCAGGAGTTTGAGAACAGCCTGGCCAACATGGTGAAACCCCATCTCTACTAAACATACAAAAATTAGCCAGGTTGGTGGTGGGCACCTGTAATCCCAGCTACTCAGGAGGCTGAGGCAGGAGAATTACTTGAACCCACAAGGTAGAGGCTGCAGTGAGCCGAGATCGCAACATTGCACTCTAGCCTGGATGATGGAGTGAGACACTGTCGGGAGGGGGAGGGGAGGGGAGGGGAGGGGAGGGGAGGGAGAGGGGAGGGGGAGGGGAAGGGGGAGGGGAGGAAAAGGGGAGGGAAGCGGAGAGGAAGGGAGGGGAGAGAGGAGGAGAGGGGAGGGAGGGGAGGGGAGAGGAAGGGAGGGGAGAGAGGAGGAAAGGGGAGGGGAGGGGAGAGGAAGGGAGGGGAGAGAGGAGGAGAGGGGAGGGGAGGAGAGGAGGGGAGGAGCAATGGGGGAGGGAGGGGAGCAGAGAGGAAAGGAGGGGAGAGAGGAGGAGAGGGGAGGGAGGGGAAGGGGAGGGGAGGAGAGTGGAGAGAAGGGAGGAGAGAGAGGAGGAGACGGGAGGGGAGAGAGGAGGAGAGGGGAGAGAGGAGGGGAGGGGAGGGGAGGGGAGGGGAAAGGAAGGGAGGGGAGCAGAGAGGAGAGGGAGGGGAGAGAGGAGGAGAGGGGAGAGAGGAGGAAGGGGAGGGGAGGGGAGAGGAAGGGGAGGGGAGGGAGGAGAGGGGAGGGGAGGGAGGAGGGGAGGGAGGAGAGGGGAGGGGAGGGGAGGAGGGGAGGGGAGGAGAGGGGGAGGGGAGGGAAGCACAGCAGGCCAAAGACAAAATATACTTAAAGAAATATTGGCTGGGCCAAAATAACTATTTAAAATGCTAAAAGAAAAAAATTGTCAGCCTAGAATTCCGTGTCTGGCAAAAAGCTGAGGATGTTTTCAGACAAATAAAGCAGACAGAATTTCTTGCCAGACCACCTGTTCTATAAAAGAATGATGAAGTTTTTCAGGCTGAAGGAAACTGATACCAGGTGGAAACTAGGATCTACACAAACAAACAAGGAGTGTGGAAATGATATAAATAAGTGTGTCTAAAAAAAAGGCTTTAAAAATTTGGGGCCAGGCACTGTGGCTCACGCCTGTAATCCCAGCACTGTTGGAAGCAGAGGAGGGAGAATCACTTGAGGTCAGGAGTTCGAGACCAGCCTGGCCAACATGGTGAAACCCCATGTCTACTAAAAATACAAAAATTAGCTAGGCATGGTGGCGGACACCTGTAATCACAGAGGCAGGAGAATCGCTGTAACCTGGAAGGTGGAGGTTGCAGTGAGTCAAGATTGTGCCACTGTACTCCAGCCTGGGCAACAGAGTGAGATTCTGTCTCAAAATAATAATAATAATAACAACAATAATAATTTGGGTCCCAAGCATAATCTCCTCCCTAGAAGGCTTCATTTTAGAGACACCCCACAAACTTCGCCTTGTCTCCTGATATTTGAACACAGGCTTCCACCCTGCCACAGCTACTTGCCTTTTTAGTACTGTTTTCCGTGAGTTTATGTTAATGACCTAGTTATCTAGCCATTAACTAACTACTCTGCACCAGGTACTGGAGATGCAAAGATAAATAACACGTGTTGTCTGCCGTCAAGGAGCTTACAGTCTGGTGGGAAAACAAGCCAACAAAGAGTTAAAGCCCAGTATGTCCTAACTGTGCTCAAACCCTAGCTCTAGTCACTTAGCAACTCTGACCTTGGGCAACTTAACCTCTCCGTGCCTCCGCTTCCACAACTGTAGAATGGGGGATAACAGTAATACTACAGGGTTGTGGGGGAGAGAAAATGCTTTAATGTGTGTAAAGGGGAAGGACAGTGCCTGGGATAGAGTCAACGCCTAGTAAACATTTGCTGGCTGGGTTGTTACTACAGTGTTGGTTTGCCAAGGAGGTTAGAGGAGTGTGGAGAAAGAACATCCGGTCAGAGAGGGAGTGGGATGGGAAGGGAAGACGTTTCAGGGGAAGGGATGCTTCTGCTGACCTTTTGAAGGATAAGCAGTGTTAGCAGATACAGAAGGGAGAGATTCTCTGGATAGAGGTGGCAGCATTCAGCCAGGCGTGGAAATGTGCATCAGTGTGTGTCGGGAGCCCACTGCAAATGTCTTCAGTAATGCTGCAGCCAACAGTGTCTTAGCTGTAGCCCGAGAAGCCTCCTGGGGCCTCTCTAGAAGACCTTTTGGCTTCCTCCCAGGGCTCTTACCTCCTCTGCAATCTGATCCATTCAGCCTCTGCTGTCTGAGGCGAAAACTGCCCCCAAAAAAGAAGAAAAGGAGAACAGAAAATGAGTTTCAAAATACAGAAAGGAGCATCCCAAATGTTTATTGTATCCATTCTTTCTCCTAGATGAAAACGTCCCTGGACCTGCTTTTCTCTTTCAACTTGGTCAAACTTAAATTAGGCCACTGGGTGTGCCGTGTGTCGTTGCACAGGCTGTGCAATGCGCTATTCCAGAGGACAGCAGCACACAGACTATGACACGAATGCTCCCTCTGCCCCAGGGAGACTGGGTGGCCCTGCCTTCACAGCCACCTTTATCTAGAAAACTTCTTTCTTTTCTGATTCAAGTCTTATAAGAAGGCTAGGCTTAAAAGCTGGTATTGCTTCTGCCCATCTATATCAATAATGCAGGAGGCATGGGCCAGGTACCCTGATATCTGGACATATGATTCTAAAAACCACACAGTGGGAGACAGGACATGGGCATCAATGCCAGAGTCCAGACCTTCAGCTGAGGAAGCAGGATTAACCAAACCTTGGATTCGTCAGGCATAAACAACTCTAGCCCCAGACTTCTAACGCTGTGTTCAACATAGGTGGGACAGATCAAGTGCCACCAGGACTGCACTGCTGACCAAGATCAACATGGGATACCGTAAGAATACCGGAAACGTACCTCTTCCATTTCTTCAGCAGCTTTCTTCCTAAGTCTGAAAAAAAAAAAAAAAAAGACAAAATTTTTGAGAGCCCACTGGTCTCATGCACTGGGGTAGTATCTTGAGGGACAGTTTCAAAAGCGGAGGCAAATGAGTATATCTCAAGTGCTTTATTTGTCTGCAGTCCTCTTTAGAGGAAAGCCCTACAACCAGCATGAGAGAGCTAAAGATGCTGTAGTGCCTTCTTACAGCTTTGTATCAGCCTAACTCCAAATTGAATCGGTGAGCGTTTAAGCGCAGGTTGAGCGAGAAGCTTAAAATTCAAATGGATACAGGTGATTGCTTTTCTTTCGGCAATTAGCTGACTGATTTATAGAGCGCTTTGTTACGACTAAGGCCTGGGGTCTTACTTGGTGCCGTTAGCTGTCAGCACCTGCAGCTTCCAATGCGCAAAAAGGGATGTCCTGGACTCGCGTTCAGGCCTCAGCCGTAGGAACTGCTTTTCTGTGTCCTTCACACGGAGGACGAGAAGACCTTCTGAGTGATGCTGGGTGAGGAGTGCCAGGCCTGGCTGACACACACGCGTATCTGTGGCAGTGGTTCTCACACACTAGTGTGCCTCACAACCATTCCTGGAGCCTGTTAGCACATCGGTGGGCTTGACCGGGAGATTTCTGAATCAGCTGGTCTGGGGGAGGCGGAGCCCAGGAATATGCATTTTAAAATTCTGATCTAAGTAGGTCACTACTCACACTTTGAGAAACACTGATAATGAAGTTTTCTACTAAGACTGGTGAAATGTTGATGATTATTAAAGTTGAATATGGAATACATGGTGATTACATTTCTTTATGTCTGAAAACTTCCGCAATTCTGTTATTGTGGGTTTTCTGTTTGTTTTAAATGAATTATTTTAAGTCAGAAATCTAGCACCATGATGAGCAAAGGGTGGGGGCAAAGAGTGGCAAATGGTCTGGAGGCAGGAAGTAGACCTTGACAGGGGGCCACCAGCCTCGCCAGGAAGAATAAGATCTGGTTTCTCGGAGCCAACCAGCAATTCCTGCAAAACACAAATAACTCCCCCTGCCAAAAGTATAATTCTACATTAATTTTTTGTCAATTAAAAAATAAAAACTTCGGCCAGGCGCAGTGGCTCATACCTGTAATCCTAGCACTTTGGGAGGCCAAGGTGGGTGGATCCCTTGAGGTCAAGAGTTCGAGACCAGTCTGACCAACAATGGTGACCCCCATCTCTACTAAAAATACAAAAATTAGCTGGGTATGGTGGTGGGCACCTGTAATCCCAGCTACTCAGAGGCTGAGACAGGAGAACTTCTTGAACACAGAAGGTGGAGGCTGCAGTGAGCAGAGATCGCGCTACTGCACTCCAGTGTGGGTGACAGAGTGAGACTCTGTCTCGACAAACATTAATGAAATAAAATTAAAAATTGTAAAATAATTTTTAAAAGTAAGGCAAAGTTTAAATAGACAGCTTTCCATGGAACTTAAGTCTCTATCAACTGTACTATTTTTAAAAAGAAAGAATGATGACTGAAGTGAGGTAGGCAAGTGGGTAGGTCAAGCTGGAAGAACAGGGTATAACAACTCTAAGGGAATCTCACAGGCTGCAGTTTTTGACCCTTAAAGAGAGATAAAGGAGACTCAGCAATGAGGGTTAGGAGAGCAGAAGGGGATTGAATGGGCAGTGGGAGGGCACCAAAGGGAAACCACTCCAGGGTGCCCAGGGCATCCCCAGCCTGGTGTTGCTGGATGCTATAGGCTTCCAATGCCTTCTAAGTCAAGGGAATCCTAAAGGAAGAGCACCCAGTAGCCACCAAAGCTACCTTCTGTATGAGAGGAGAGAAGCTGTCTTCCCAGCTCACGCCATTCCCCGAGGACCAGTGCCTCTAATTGTCCTCATGAAGTTAAACTCTGTACCCACACTGTCCCAATGACACAGCTAATGTCACCAAGGGTAGAAGCGCTTGGATGAAAAGAGGGATAAGGGAAGAATCCTGGGATTAAAGAGGCTAGGAAGACAGGCTGGAGCCTTCGCTGTGTGCATAAGAGACACAGTCATCTCCAATTACCCTCAGGAGTTATGACTGAATCGTTCCTTCCCTACACAATGTGCGGTGGCAAAACCAGCGGCGATTCTGTCTGAAGGAAACAATGGCGATAATGCTAATCTTTGGGGGGGAGGCTGATTAATTGTCATTTATCCACTCAACATCCAAAAGGGGGGATGAGTTTAATATTCAGCTTAATTGCTGCTGAGCCCACATCCTGCTCTCTCTCCCCTCTAGGGGGGAGCCCAAGGACTCTCCCCCCTCTCTTCTCCCAGCGGAGGAAGGAGAAAGATCCAATGGAGTCCTCAAGGTTGGGCAGCAGGGATGCCCTCAGGTGGCGTGTTCTCTCTCTCTGCCAGCTCTCTCTGGGAGAGCACTGAGTGGGATGGTGCGCCCTGCCTCTGATTTGGGTCATGGACGGACACTGGCTACTTCCCAGCCTCATCTAGCCTGCAGATGAGTTTGGTCTAAACCACACTGCTGTCTATTTTTTGTTTTGTTCTGTTTTAATGTAAATCCACTGCCAAAATGGGGAGATTCTGTATAAAAACCAAAATTTCTGGACTCCTACTTTTTAGTTTAACTTTTTAAACTGACAATACTGGATGTGCACTGGATGAACCCAAGCTCCCCCAAACCCCGTGTTACTCCCGAACCCTGGGGGATCCAGAACTAGTCCTGAATCATGGAATCTGCGCTGCTGGTTTTCCAATAGGAGTGAGGAGGCTGGCAGAGTGTGTCCTGTAGCTATGCAGCTATCGAATGTAAGGAAAGAATCCTGTAAATTAGCCGTGCTCAGCCACGAAGCTGCCCAGTACTCAGTGGTGCACAAGACTCATCCCCAGAAGCTTTTTCAATGTACATGAGCTGGGCTTACTTCTAATCCCCCTGAGGTAGTAACTTCCAGAAATGGGACCTAGTCACGTAGATGAGACTCCCTGCCCTAAGCCTTATTTGAGACATTCAGCTGAATACTCCAGTTGCTAAGCAGCAAAACTGAAACTTATCTGCCTTCTCCTCCCAACAAAAGACAAAGTGGGGAGTGTGTCTTAGGAAAACTGGCAGAGTATATTTCTTTATAGAAATGTGAATATGCAAATAATTCATGTATGTATCTCAGGAACATGACTGAAGGTGCCATTCTGAAATAAAACCTCACTTACAGATTTACTTTATCTGCCTGGTCCTCAAAGGCACCCCAGGCTAGTGCAGTGACAGAGAGCCCAGCAAAAGACACAGAATCTAGCACGATGTTTTTTAAACTTCAGGTCATGACCCACTAGTGAGTCATGAAACCAGTTTAGGAGATCACCACCAGCTTTTCTTTCCTTTTAAAATTTTTCTTTCATCTTTGTTTTTTAATAGCATAGAAAACACAGTGTGGTGAAAATAGTAAGGATAGGTATTAGGTAGACGTTTTGTTTTCTGTTTTATATATACACATACCCAGTCATGAAGCATATTTTTATTTTTTATTAATTAATTTCTTTGTTTTTTAAAGACAGGGTCTCACTCTTTGGCCCAGAGTGAAGTGCCGTGTTGGGAGCATGGCTCACTTCAGCCTCAAATGCTTGGGCTCATGTTATCCTCCCACCTCAGCTTCCTGAGTAGCTGGGACTACACGTGCATGCCACTGTGCCTGGCGAATCTTTTTTTTTCTATTTTTTGTAGAAACAGGGCCTTACTATGTTGTTCAGGCTGCTCTTAAACTCCTGGCCTCAAGCGATTCTCCTGCTTTCACCTCCCAAAGCACTGGGATTGTAGGCATGAGCCACTGTGCGCAGCCCTGAGTGTATTCTTAAACTATTGGTGACAGATTAAAAACAAGCAAGCAAGCAAACCAGCAAGAACCTGAAACACAGCAGTCTACCACAGTCCACAGGGCAGGCAATCAGAGAAGCACCTGAGCGGAAGTTCCGCCTCCCAGACTGTGGGGGACAGAGGTTGAGGTAGAGTTACGGGTTCGGGAGCACCTCTTCACAGTGTTTCATTCCCAACTTCTGAGGAAACTGGGGCTATGGATGAGGCCTGTGTGACCTGCTCCGGCCCCTGGCAGGCTGTCTGCAGAGCTGAGATCAGCACAGTCTTGGGCTGCCGGTTATTTCCACACTCAGGACCCACGTGCCTTTTTCCCCACAAGTGGCTATTAGAAGTTTGGGGAACCTGGCAAATCATAAGAATTCCAGCAAGATCACCTCACACAGCACTTTTCAATACTCTTCAAAGACGTTTACATCTATAAACACTACCTCGGCTGAGCTCTGGAGAAGAGGAAAAGCAGGTTTCAGCAGCACGATTTTATACACAGAGAGGGAGGCTGGGCACTGCGGTTGCAGGCTTCGCCCAAATCACACAGCTAGTTAGCGATGAGGCTGAAACTAGAATCCACGTCTCCCGACTTTCACCCTAGATTCCAAACACTTTGCCTTAAGCCTTTTGAAAGGAAGATACCAGCTGATTATCCAATATCCCTAGGGCACCCAGACATCTGCTTGGATTTACTGTATAGACAGTCCCTTCTTGACTTCTCTACTTATGGAAGGCACGATATGGTATAGACAGAGAACTGGAAGCTGGAAAGAATCCTTTAAATGAGTTGCGCTCACCCACGAAGCTGCCGAGTGCTCAGTGGTGCACGAGACTCACCCCGGAAGCTTTTTCAACGTACTTGGGCTGGGCTTCCAATCCCAAGGCAGTAACTTGTAGAAATGGGACCTAGTCACGTAGATGAGACCCCTTGCCCTAAGCCTTATTTGAGACATTCAGCTGAATACTCCAGGTGCTAAGTAGCAAAACTGAAACTTATTTGCCTTCTCCTCCCAACCTGACTACTTTCTTCTAACAGAAGCGCTAATGAATGTGGACTTGACCTAAAGGATGAGGGGGAGGAAGAAACAGCAAGGGGCCTGAATGGTCCACTAGGCGAAGTCTCTGTTCCTTAGTGATCCCGAAGTTCATGCCCGAGTCGGTGGTGCTGGTGAAAACTAAGCAGGTGCTCTCCAGCACACCAGACCCAGAGCAAGCCAGATCCGATTAGAGATGCTTGTTCAATATTCAAAATGTAAAACACAGAGGTTGCTGAACCAGCACTTTGAAAAGTTAATTAAATGCCAGGTTTCTTTTTAAGAGCTACTCCATCACTCACTGATTGCTTTGGCCATTTTGCAGAATGAAGTTTTAACCTGGGACAATGAGAGTAAACGTTCTCTCTCAATTCCTCCGCCTTGTGGAGCTGGGTGAGAGAGGAAAAACACACCGGCTGCCCCTCCCCACATCATGGCAGGCTCTGATGGCCCTCTCCAAATTGCCTAGAACGCTCAGCCACGAAGCTGCCGAGTGCTCAGAAGCGTGGCCTCTCAGGTAGAGGAGGTGAAGGTTAAGGGTGCTGTCTTGCTGTTGTGACCTGCACTGAAAGCCGAGTCCCTCAGCCCCACACTCACCCAGGCCCCTCCTGGTCTTCATCCCAGCTTCTCTCTGACCTACTCTTAGCCTCTCCTGCTTGGTTCAGTGCACCTACTCTCAACTCTCAGGGGAAAGAAAGCTCAGTCCCGGCCCCCAGCCCACCCTTCCTTTATGCCACCCCATCCCCTACAAGTCTGTCCTGAGATGGATGATGACTGATGACAACAGTCAATGCTTACGAAGCTTGTTAGACACCAGCCACTGTCATTATAGTATTTATAATACTATTATACAATTATATAATCACACATGTCCTGTATTGTATACATTATCTTATTTCAGTATCATAGTACCTGATTTTATTCTCCCTGTTTTACAGGTGAGGAGCTCAGAGAGGTAAGTACTTGCCTAAGGTCACCTACCTAGAAAGTGGTAGGGCCGGAATACAAGCAGTGTGTCTGACTCCAAAGCTCAGTTCCCAACCCTCACACCATGGAGACACGCAGGCAGTTCCACACCACGGGAAATGCTCCTCTGTTTCAAATCCAACTAGTATTTTCCATATTTCCTTGGTAAATTTTACCAAGGTGTGAGAGAGAAGGCAGTATTCCCGGATCATCCTTTCAACTTATGGTAGGGCTACAGCTTTGTCAGTCCCGACGATTTGGTAGTTAATGCCGGTTTAATTGTTCTGTGATTTATTATACGTTTTATTTACAACGCAGCAGTGTGCATCATGGCAAAAGAGATGCCGTCCTGCTAAGTCACCTTTCTCTCCATGTTCCCCCCCTTTCTGAATTTCTTTTGCTTAAAGAAATTTGAGCAAAAAAATCCCTTTCTTTGGCATTTAGAGCGCACACTGACATTCGATGGCGTGATTTGGGCAGCTGAGCACAGGCTTGATCCCAGGGGCACATCTGTGACTTCAGCCACATGGGGCCAGGGCAGAATCTTGGATCCTCATAGTTTTATTCCCGCCTGCGGGGTCTGTCTCCTCCCTGCTGCATCAGGGGACCTGATCTGGCCATCACAATCACGTGGGACTAGCAAGTAGTTATGACCCACAACTGCAGGGACCCTATGAACTTCTGGGGAAGAAACCACCAAACAACCTGGATTCCCCATCACCAGACAGAAGGCCTTAACTGTGGCAACATGGGTTAGGTGCTGAAGGGTAAAAGGAAGCCCTAATGTAGACATCATCTCAGTTAAAATGTTTCTCTCGAGTTTAATGGAAGACTGCAGAGATCTAAATGGAGATAAAGTAGCACGGCTCAGAGAACAGCCAGGACGCTATCTTTATGCAGCATGACAATGTTCAGTGGTTAATTAGACACCGTTAACCTATTTTAACGGGGGACATAACTGGGATAAATGGGGGGAAGTGTCCTTGAAGTCTCTTAATATCCACAGCACATACTGGACCCTAGACCCACCTCCCTGCTGCAAGGCAGAGCAGGCCTGAAATAGACGAAAGTGCCAAGCACGTGGAGCCTCGCCTGTCCCTGGGGAAGCCCCGTGCGAGTCCATCCCTCATGGATCACTCTGACCCACGGAGGAATGTGAAGGGTTTGGATGAGTGGTTCTGACTGTAACTTACGGCAGGTGAGAGAAACACCAAAGCCATACTAAGGCACCTACATGGCGCCCACGACACAGAGAAGGAACTCTGCAGCAGGGCCAAACGCATGAAGAAAAACCGGCCGGGGCAAGAGCAGAAGAGAGATGCCAACTACACCGAGGCCAAAGCTACCCTACATTCTGAAGATGTCAAGTACAAACCAAAATGCCGTTTTCTTGCAAGGTTTCTACACTGATAATTTTTTAATGTCCAATAAAAACCTCACAGTTGCCACCAAGTCTCACTGAGGTAAATTTTACCAAGGCATGAGAGAGAGAAGGCAATATTCCCAGATCACCTGATGTCACCAGCAAATCCAGAAGCAAGGCTCTATTTTATAAATGTGGAGACCTGCCAAACGAGCCTTCACAGTGAAAACCCGAATCTGAGAAGGGAGAAATCTGCCATTGCCATCCTGGCTACGCTGCTCATTCCATCCCAGGCAGCAGACTGGATAATTGGGGGTCCCTCTACTCTAAGCTGCCCCCACACCTACAATACTCATTAAAAGCTAGATATTTCTCATGAACTGAAGTTTTCCTTGTCCAGTAGATTCCTCCTCATTTAAATCTCCCGTGAAAGCTGAAGTCACCACGCCCTTTCCCCTGTCTCTAGTTCTTGCCATTCATGGGTTTAGCATCTAGTATATGCTAGTAGGTACTGTATTTTCTTCCTTCTTTTAAAAACAGGCAGGTATTCCCTAACACCCAAATTTTGGCACTCAGGGGTTTTAGGTCACACTAGACCATATTTAGCTCCTGCCTGCACAGTTCATCAGTAAGATGTCTGGTAGAAAGATTAAAAACCCATGCCCATGTCCTGTGTATGGATTGCCAAAGGCCCAGTGAATCACAAGGCAATTCCTGGGAAAAGGTTGCCCCCTGCTGGTCATATTAAAAATGACAGCTTTGTTTGCTTCCAACTAAATGTACAAAAAAAAAAGGTTGAAATACACAAACACTTTCAGTAGCTACAAACAGTTATGGGAACATATATAATGTAATATGCCTGCTATCAAGAAAAGGCATCAGACTTTATAACTCTACAGGTTTCAGGCATCTCTAATGAACATTTTTTTATTCAGGAAACCATTATTGGATCACTAATCATCTAGGCCCGAGCGAGAGGTGTTGGGAATTGGAGATCTTTCGCTCAAGATTTTACAATCTGGTGGGAGAAAAGAACATTACAAAAATAACACTAACACCTCCATAAACTTACGTACTGTAAAGCCAAAAGACTCTCACCACCAGATGGGTACAGTGGTGTGCACCTGTAATCCCAGCTACTCAAGAGGCTACGGTGGGAGAATCACTTGAGCCCAGGAGTTCAAGACCAGCCTAAGCAACAAAGCAAGACCTCATCTCTAAAAAAACCCAAAAAACAAGACTCCCACCACACCCAAACTGTACAGCTGCAAGATGAAGAAACTGAGGCCAGGAGTCCTCCAAGAGATCTATTGAAGGCTCCGAAGCCAGTGGACCCAATGCTGGACCTGGAAACTGAGGTTCACAATCCCATGCTTGTGCTGCTCGTTCTACTGAGCCCCAGATCTGACACAACAGGTGAGGTGGATGGAAGCAAAATGTCACAGGAGCACTAAAGAGGGAACCAGCCATTCTAGCTGGGGGTCTGGGGAGGCTTCCTGGAAGCCATGCCAATTGAGAGATGAGGAGGCTTGCAATGGACAGAAAAGCTGCAGGAGGGAAACCCCCTGAACAGAGGTGAGAGGCCTGCAGGGGCCGAGGGAGTTCAGAAAACAGCAGGGGACATAGTGTGGCTGAAATACAGGTAAGGTGGTGGCTGGAGATGAGAATGGCATCAGGGCTGAGTAAGCAATCAGACCAAACAAGATGGTATTACTGGTGTCAACTTTATAAACATATACACTGACGTTGATCAGGGATCAGGAGGGGATCTGGGGCTAGAAATTAATTTTCCCTGGGTTCTTTACTTGCCCCCTTCAAGTTACTTATGCTCACATATAGAGATGTCAATGATCTAATATTACGCAGCTTACCCTGTATCCTGCCGTACAAAAGCAGCACAAAGCAGTTAAGTGGAAGAAGCTGTTATTCTTCCCACTGGGAGAAGGAAGGAGGGTTGGGAGGGAAGCAGCAGCCAAGAACTGCCGTATAACAGTGTTCCCCAAACATCTACCACTTCCAAGTGCCATCTTGACGAATTTTGCTATAGCTGTGTACTTTCTGCAACTACTTAGTATCTTCTTTAAATTGATTCCTTGGTTTTATTTTAATAATTTTTTTAAAGAAAACTATATCCTCAATGGAAAGCTATCGTCACCAGCCATAGGGAGATAATTGTAAAAAATAACATAGCTTTAAAAAACTATAAATTTTATTAGCTAGATATTGCTGTTTGTCAAAAGTCCAAGAGCCTACAGCCTATTTTTTATTAAAAGGGGGAGCCTATTTTTTATTAAATGGGGAGATTAGTAGGGTTAGAGAAACATTAAAGAAAGACTGGCTGCCGGGTACGGTGGCTCATGCCTATAATCCCAGCACTTTGGGAGGCTAAGGTGGGCGGATCACAAGGTCAGGAAATTGAGACCAGCCTGGCCAACATGGTGAAACCCCATCTCTACTAAAGATACAAAAAATTAGCCAGGTGTGGCGGCGGGCATCTGTAATCCCAGCTACCTGGGAGGCTGAGGCAGGAGAATTGCTTGAACCAGGGAGGCAGAGGTTGCAGTGAGCTGAGATCTCGCCATTACACTCCAGCCTGGGAGACAGGGCGAGACTCCATCTAAAAAAGAAAGAAAGACTGGCTGCAAATGGAGACTTTTCCATTGGCATGATCAGAGGAACTGAAAGCTAATGGAAAAGAGTAACTTTCGGACTAGACACCAATCTTAGGAAAACAGAGCTACAAGGATGGAGGATGGAGATAAATGAGATGGGATGTGGTGACTGAGGCAAGTAGAAACCATGTGCCACAAGTCAGGGGACAAACTTCTCAGTGCATCTGGAAACTTTTATTTCAATTTGTGTTTAATTGCTGGAGTGGGTCTCTCACTTTTTCTGTATAGAAGTTTCTGCTCTATAATGGGGAAACCTGTAAGTATTTCCTTCTAGTAACTAACCCATCTTCTCTGCTTCTGTTCTTTCATATCCTGTGGTCCCTCCGAAATCCCATAAATACACTGAGACTCACCCAAGTGATAAGGTACACGAAGAGAAGGTGCCTCAGTTCTGGTTGTCAGCATGCGAGCCACTGTGGGCACACAGGACCCTGTGTGGCAGCCTCCTGGGAGGCTTAGGGCCCTCCCTGGTGAATCCCTGGTAAATATGAACCCAGGGCACCCTGCCACTCTATCCCGTGGGCTCTTGTATAATGGGTGCTGTGAAAGCTGGAGAAACTGGTATAGCCATCAGTATTCAGCTTTGGAGGGGGCAGCATGGGTCAAAAAGTAAGATCACTGACCAACCCACTAGACCAGAAAAAACTCAGATGATGTGAGGGGCCTCCATTTCCTATGCATATTTATACCTACGTGTGCCCGACCTGTTTCATCTACATTAAAATTGCTTTCGGGTACTTCTCCATACAGGACTAAAAAGAAAAGGAAAGAAGTAGGTGTGATGTTCACAGATGCATTTTATTTTTGAGAGACCAAATCCATCAAAGGGAGAACAAGGAGATCATTTATGTTCGGAGAATTTTAACCAATGGCTGGCATCTCTAATCATTCCCTCCTGGCCTTCAGCTGCTCACTCCGCAAAGCAGCGGGCCCCCGTAGCAGAGACTGGCTGGCTCAGGGGACACAACTTTTTTCCTTGGAAGTTTTTGTATTCAATAAGATAGCTTCATACGATCAACATCTCAATTCTGTGAGGGTCCCAGAGGATAGCAGTAAAGACAATTTTATTCTAACAGACTCACTCTTGCACAAATAGTATAGTGCATGGCCTTTTCGTGAACTTGAGATAAATGCGTGCAGCGCTCAAGGTTTGAGAATGGGCACGGCTGCAGAATGAGAGGCACATTCTATTATACTAATTAGCTGTACGACCTTGGGCAGTGGGGCAAGGTGACATTTAAGGGCCTTTCTAACTCTAAGATTCTATAACTCAGTGTCACTTAACCTCCCTAGCTCTCATTTTCTCCAACTCCAAATGGAAGGGGCCAGACTCCACAGCTTCTCAGGACTCTCCACAGCTTCTCAGGACTCTCCCCAGCTCTGTGAATGATCACTGACCCTGCCTCCCCTAGATTCTGGCCCCCACCCACATCTGTTTCCCATTAATACAGCTCTCTATTCTGACAACCCCCACACAGCCCCTTCCTTGCAACTGGTTTATCCAGCCCTAAAATCTCAATCAAGACAATGTAGTGTGCAGGTCTGGAAACTGCAATGACAACATGGCAGGGGAAAGAAAAAAAGGGGAAGGGAGGGAAGGAACAGAGGAGGAAGGCAGGCGGGCAGGCGGGCAGGCAGGAGGGCGGGCAGGCGGGCAGGCCTGCCTCTTCCCTTTTTCAATTACTTTTAGGCAAAACGAAGTTGACCCAAACACTCTTTCTAGTTAAGAATTTAAGGCATTTTCCTCCTTGGTCCCTCTTTCTTTTTCTTAGCTATTGTCAGACCTGCTACAACTTTCCCAATTGCACAGAGAAATGTTACTTCCCTTTATACTCCTCTCCTAAACAGTTAACCTGCTCTTAACATTTCCATTTGTTCTCTTCCTGCTTAATATGACTTCTCTATTTCCTTTCGCTCCGAGCAGTTGGAAAGAGGATAGCTACCTAGACCTGCCAAACCTTCTAAACAGAGGGAATTCAGAAACCAACCTTCCTATTCCCCAGGTCAGACAGGACTTCAGGAACCCCACGCTCAATTACTCAGAATCAGGCCAGCCAAGGTGTACGTGCTGAGCTATAATCTTGGGCCCCAATTTAAACAACTAGCTTGAAGCCAGTGATTCTGAGCACGGGCTCCAGAGTCAGAGGGTGCTACGGCTTGAATATTTGTGGCCCCTCCAAAATTGATGTTGAAACTGAATCCCCAATGCCACAGTATTCAGAAGGTGACAAGGCCATCACAAGGGATTAGTCCCTTATCAAAGGGCTAGTGGGTAGCTAGTCCCTTCTGCCTTCCGCCAGGTGAGTACATAGCAACAAAGCGCCATCTTGGAAGTACAAAGTAGCCCTCCCCCAGACACTGAATCTGCTAGTGCCTTGATCTTGGACTTTCTAGCCTCCAGGACTGTTAGAGAGACATTTCTATCATTTATAAATTGCCCACTCTGTGGTACTTTGTTATAGCAGCAGGAATCGGCTATAAGTTCAGAACTAAGTGTCATAGGTTCTGGGTTTAGAACCAAGTTTCATCATTCACTAGCTGTATGCTCTTGGACAAGTCACTTTCAACTCTGCCAAGCTGGTGATAATATCACATTCTACTTCACAAAGTTGTTCTAAGAATCAAATAAGTTAATTCAGGCAAAGCATTTTGCATAGAACTCGGCACACAGGAAGTGTTCAGTGAACAGCAGCCATTGCTACCATCGTCATTACTGTGGTGTGGTGGTGGTTCTCATCCTGTCTCTTCCCTGTGCTGCCTGTCCTTGCTTGAGACGCTGTCTTTCTCCTCCTCGATCCTGTAACTCACCCCTACCCGACATGGGCGCTGGCTGGGTATGCCCAGGGGAGTGGCTTCATACTTTTTGCTTCTGGGGACCCGCTACTTCCACTGCTTACACATATTCCTGCTTCCCTTGCTGAACTTGTCCGGGCCACCCTCAGTGGCAAGTCCAGCAGCCTGCCCTTACCACCTGACCTGTTGACCCCATCTACAGGTTCCCCTGCAGCCCCACAGGAGACACATTTTTTTCCCCCGCTCACAAAGCCTTCCCACCCGCTGGCCACTGCTTTCCACAATGCCATTAATTCACCTCGAAGTTTCTCAGCAGGTAGCCCTCTCATTTTTTTTCCATCTCCTGTTTTACTTTTTCTGCCTCTTGGTTCCCTTTCTTCATTTCAGTCACTTCTGTTTATTCCTGTCTAAAAAGCAACTTTTTCTGGCTTTTATATCTTTCTGAAGGATTCTCCACCTCTGGGAAGCTTCTAGAATTAGGTGAAATGGTTTCTGCACTACCTACACACCTAACCCTCCACATCACATGACACAGTCTTTAAAGTAGGGCGGTCTCATCTAGTGACTTCTGAAACTCAGCTTGATGGGGTCAGACCACAGAAAACAGCTTGGTACCCACCCAAAGCCATCTCCCCCTATCTTGATTCAAATACCAATTTGTTTGGGGTGACAATGAGCCAACTAAACATCCGTTTCCCAGCCTCTCTGGGACCGAGGGATAGTCATGCACCTCATTTCTGACCCATGAGAAAAATGCAGCACATTCCTCTCCCTCACCTCCAAAAACACAAATTCTAGCTAAGAAAGAGCCCTCCCCCCGCTTCACTTTCATGTCACTCTTTTTTCTGCCTGGAAAACAGGTGAGGCTTGGCGGTACAGCAGCCATCACACAGCCAGGAGGCATGAGCACGGTGACAAGGGCCCACATGCTAAGGACGCTGGGACAGAAAGGGAAAGAGCTCCATCCCTCCTGGCTCTGCGGGTACCTACAGCCCTGGGCAGCTAAGCCCTGGACCTCTCTTTTAGTGAGACAAACTCCTTTCTGTTTAAGCCTCTGTTAATAGGATTTTCTGTTGATGGCAGATTTTAACTCCAACTACGATAGCACATCTCAAATGAGAACTCATTCTAGTCAGGAAGGAGTACATATCCTATGGAAAAAGCCACCTCGCGTAATTCTAATTAGTTAACCTTCACTTATGGTTTCAGAAGACAAAGCAATGATTTGACACGGATGCAGGAGGAGCACAATTCTAAGGATGCGAGTGAGAGACAGTGCCGAGATCTGCTAGAGAAAAAGCTGGCGAACCCAGGGGAAAAAGATGAGCAGACCCTCTCCACAACTGTGTCCAGCCTGAAAAGAGAACACTTGCTATTAAGAATGAGGATGAGGGAGCCCCTAAGAAGAGTGTGTTACGGTGATTTATAATTAGAAATATCTGTTTCATCTTCATCCAAATACAGCTGACCATTGAACAATGTGGGTGTTAGGGGCACTGTCCCCTCATACAGTTGAAGTTTAACTTAACCACATACAGCCTACCATTGACTGGAAGCCTCACTAATAACAAAATTAGTCAATCAATACATATTTTGTATGTTATATGACTATATACTGTATTACAATAAAGTAAGCTAGAGGAAAATTGGTAACAAGAAAAACATATTTATTACCCGTTATGTGGAAGTGCATCAGGAGGAGGAGGTAGAGGAGGGACTGGCCTTGATGTTTCAGGGGTGGTGGAGGCAGAAGGAAATCCTCCTACAGGTGGACTTTCTCAGTTCTAAAGGCCAACTGTCAATCTTTGGTTTCCTGGCACGGAGCTCCTAAAATCCTAGGAATCTCCAAAGTGATATGTCTTTTTGTATGCTAATGAATGACTGATGGGAGATAGATGGAGGGGGGGCTTCTGGACAGCCTCAGAATGGAGGCTGGTTGCCAGGGAAACCCACCCCCTGACCTCGGGAGAGGAGATGGGTTGAAGGTTGAGCTGATTGCCAATAACCAATGATTTAATCAATTGTGCCTACACAATGATGCTTCCATAAACACCCAAAAGGACTAGGTGCTGAGAGCATCTGGGCTGCAGAGCAAGAATGTCTGCACGTGATGGGAGGGTGGCACACTTCAACTCCTTGGGAACGGAAGCTCCTAGTCAGGTGCCTTCCAAACCTTGCCCTATATTCTTCATTTGCATCCTTTAAAATATGCTTTGTGGCTTGGCATGGTGGCTCACACCTGTAATCCTAGCACTTTGGGAGGCCCAGGAGGGTGGATCACCTGAGGCCAGGGGATCAAGGCCAGCCTGGTCAACATGGTGAAACTGGGTATCCATTAAATATACAAAAGTTAGCTGGGCGTGGTGGTACATGCCAATAATCCCAGCTACTCAGGAGGCTGAGGCACACGGAGCAGAAGGTGGAGGTTGCAGTGAGCTGAGACAGCGCCACCGCACTCCAGCCTGGGCGAATGAGACTCTGTCTCAAAAAAAAAAAAGAGAAATAAAATATGCTTTGTAATAAACTGGCAATAGTAAGTAAGTAAAGTGTTTGTTTCCCCTGAGTTGTTAGCCACTCTAGCAAATTAATCAAACCGGAGAGGGGGTCACAGGAACACTCGATTATAGCCAGTGGTTCAGACGCACAGGTGAAACAACCCAGGGCTTGCAACTGGCATTGGAAGTGTAGGCCAGTCTTGTGGGACTCAGCTCTGAACCTGTGAGATCTGATGTTAACTCTAGGCAGATAGCATCAGAATTGAGGGAAACTGTAGAACAGCCAGCTGGTGTCCACTGCAGAAATGGCTGGTGGATGGAGAGAAACTTCTATACACAACAAGCGGAGTACTGAAGGCACAGTAGGAGAAAACGGTTTTCACATTGCGCCAAGAGGACTCTACACTGGGAGAAGCGGACTTCCTTTTACATCTGCAAGTACCCCAAGGTTGGGCCATGACAAAAAGGCATTCAGAAGTGCAGGAGCAGAGGCTGCAGTGAGCCAAGATCGCACCACTGCACCCAAGCCTGGGTGACAGCGAGACTCCGTCTCAAACAAAAGAAGCGTGATACCTTGCACCACCAGTCCCACGCCTGTCAATACCGCAGTGGCTCCTATTTCCTAAAAAATGAGGCCTGCCTGGAGTTCCAAGCCCTGCACACGAGCTCTTCTCTACCCTGCCCACCTGTCCTCCCCTTCCCCTCTGCAAAGCCTGGTGTGCTCATCGAAACACACTGTGGCGGTTCATTCTTGCCTCTATTCGCCTGGCCCTTGGCCCCGCCTCAGTGCTTGTCCACTGTTTCATTTCAAGGTAATAAAATAAATCACAAACTAAAAGAACTTGTTTCAAGCAAGTCATCTAGAAAGTATGTTGTAGATGTTCACACATCCCTTTGGAGTTGGGGAGGGCCTTTGGGACCCCTTGTGTGTAAGGCTGAAGAGACAGAGGCCAAGGGCGCTCAGCTGGTTGCACAGGGCTACACTGCACCTCTTCTCCTGTCACTGCAGCCCAGGGCTCTGCTCTGTGCCCACCGCACAGGCAGATGTCCTGACTCCTAATGACACCCGGGGGAAAAGGTGGCCCAATCAGAAAAGGTGGCTCAGAAATGAACTTTGGAAATGGCCTCAAAGGCAGACACCTAACCCGATTTAACATGTACTTGGAGTGTCTCGCTCTGGGCTGCTCTGCCCTCAGTCTAGCCAGGGAGTCACAGGCCCGAAAACCAGAAGCAGTTTTACAGGTGCACTTGTAACTAGAACCTGGCTCCTGAGCGGGCTGCCTGGGGAATGGATCCAGTTCTTAGAGGGCACTGCAGGGATAGAAGGGACAATCATTTCCAGTGCTTAATTGAGTTTAATGACTAGCCTAATTAAGCCTTTTAATGGCAGGGCTGGCAGGGCCTTGGCCAGTGCCCCTAAGAGCAGGCTGCATCCTCTGCACTCACCTTCTGGTGGGTCAGTCAGCTGGCTGGAGCACAGCTCTGCAGAGAGTGAGGCCAAAGGAAGCTGGGAAGGGCTTAGGTCACACATGCACTCCTTGCCATTATTCTCACAAGCTGAACGTATTGGTTTCTAGTCAGAATAGCCCTCAGGGAATATCTGCTGAGGCTGTACCATGGGCAAAGACACTGTATCAGGTGTCAAGGGGGCATAAAAACAGAAGGCAGCAAAGCGCTGAGAATGAGACCATGATCCCTACGATCAGACTTACCTGGTCCAAATTCTGGCTGGCTAGTCACTAGCTGTGTGACTCTGAGGAAGTTACTTAACTTTTTGAAAGTCAGTTTCCTCATCTGCAAGCACGGATAGTAACAGTGCCTACTCTATGGGTTGTTTCGAGGAAAAAGATAACTGTGTTTAGCACAGTGCCCAGCAAAGTAAGTCACAATAAATAATGTGTGTGTGTGTGTGTGTGTGTGTGTGTGTGTGTGTGTGTCCTCATCCAAACAACTGGATGGACAACACGTGTAGGCTCTCCACACACAGGTTCTGCAGCACAGCCCTGGAAACCAGAATCTGTTTCTGAGGATGAAGCTGCAAAGTTCCTAAAGTCTAGAGCTGTCTAAAGAAACTCAGGGGGTAGGTAATGGCAAAAATAGAAAAAAAGAAAGAAAGAACCTAAATGTCCACCAGCAGGGGAATAGTGCATCCATACCACGGGATTACCATGGAGCAGTAAGAAAACTGTGCTAAATTGACGTGTACTAGAAGATCTCCGGGGTGTACTTATTGCAAGAATAAACAAGAATGTAAGGTGCAGAATGCACTTAATGTGATTTGTTTTTCATAAAAAAAAATAGACTTTTGTAAGTACATGTATTGAAGTGCGTAAAAGACACCAACAAACTATTCCAGTAATGACTCTGGAGAGATGGCCAGGATCACAGCAAATACTAGTTTTAGTCAAATTTAGCTTTATCTGTCTTGTTTGAATTTTTACATCATTAAAGAGCTATCAGTTTGCCTATACAACTGAAAAGGACTTTATTAAAAAACAGAATCAGTGGGGCTGTTTCTACCAAGTTCCCCAGCTGGAGGGGGTTCAAGCAGACCCTGGCAAGCACTTAGTAGAAACACTAGAATTTGATAGGACATTGGATGAGACTGGCTCTAACCTTCTACTCTTGCAAGCCCTCTACTTTGTGCGAGTCCAGAAAAACAAAGGAATATTCCATAGGTGGCTGTGCTTTTGGCTGTTATCATTTAAGGGACACTTCCGTGGGCCACTCATTTCTCTCCTGACTCTCCGAGACCCTCCAACTTTACAATACTACCCTTGGCTCCAATAACTGACCTGCTGTAGTCACCAGAGCATTTTCATTTCTGCAGAACTAGAAACTGTAAAGGCCAAAAGTCAAAACCTTCACAGGACATACACAGAATCCATTGTAGAACCACTCTTGGTTTTAATTACAACGAAAGTCAAGCGTAGCTTCATTTAAGAAAAGCTGAAGGCCAGAGAGGAAGCTGGGAGCAGGCTCTCAGGGAGGTAAGGCTTGCACCTGCACTTGGCCATCTTTTGGCAGCCTCCCTGCAAGGCCAACCCACGGGCAGTTGGGAAACAGTTCTGCTGACGGGCCCTTAGAGGTGCAGCCTTGTACAATATGTGGCCTCAGGGTCTCAGCTGTCCTCTCCCTGGCACACATGCATAGGCAACAAGTTCATCTCAAGTCCCCGCCTGTTCTCCAGCTCCCTAGGGCATCGGGTGCTCCCCCTCTGCTTCAGGGAGAGAACTGACCAGGGCTACTTGTCAGGAGGACTGCTCTGCTTTTCAGAGTGGGAAGTACAGTATGCAAATGCTGCTGCAGCAGGGCTTGTGGGGACACACTGCTGTCCCCTTTGAATGGGAGGCACTCAGCAGAAGTGCAAGAGTCCAGTGATTTCATGCTTAGTCATCTGCCTAAGTAAATGGGCTTTGTGACACTAGTCACTAGCCATTTGAGGCCTTAAACTGCAATGAACATAACCTAAAACGTCTCTGCTTGCTCTGCACCAAATGTCACTATATCAACACAAGTAGAAGTTCATGAAAGTGCTCACCCAAATCCTCAATGAGAAAAAGGCTGATGTACCTTCATACCTCTTCCCTAGCCTATGGATCTATGTGTACCATATTTAAAGCCTTCACAATACCTTCCAAGCGTGACGTTATGCCTACCACATGAATAAACAATAGAAGTCTTTTTTTTTCAGTCTGGGAAAATATTACATGTATTGCCTGCCTATGATTACTTTTATTGAGACAGGAAATTCTGGAGTACTCTGCAGCCCTTAAAAATAAGTCTGTTCAGCCAGGCACAGTGGTTGATACCTGTAATCCCAGCACTCTGGGAGGTCAAGGTGGGAGGATGCCTTGAGCCCAGGAGTTCAAAACCAGCCTGGGCAACACAGTAAAACCCTGTCCCCATAAAAAAAATTTTAAAATTAGCTGGGCGTGGTGGCACATACCTATAATCCCAGCTACTCAAGAGGCTGAGATGGGAGGACTGCTTAAGGCTGGGAGGTCAAGGCTGCAGTGAGCCATGATCACGCCACTTCACTCCAGCATGGGTGACAGAGTGAGACCCTGTTTCAAAAAAAGAAAAGAAGCTCTTCTACTCCTTAAGATCAGCAAGAAAATTGGTAGAGATTTTTTTAAAACGTGCAGAATGCATGTGTTCCCATTTGTGTCTGTAGGTAGGTGAGGAGAATATATTAACCTGCATAGAACACCTTTGGAGAGAAACACAAAAGAACTGGTTAAAAGTGACTGCCTCCAGGAGGGGAAACTGGGTGCCTGAGAAAGTCAGGAAGGGAGAGAGAGACTTAGGTTTCATATCTCATTTTTTCATATCTTTTGAATTCTATACCATGCTGTTTCTTTTTTATTTAAGAATAAATAAATAAAATTCACCAAGAGTTCTAATGTCTCAAAATAAGACACGATGTTATATAAAAACTAAAATCTAAAAATGTGTACTCTCTCCATATCCCACTCCCTTTCTCTCTCTTCCAGCCCTCTTGAAATGATCCACCTTTTTCAACTTAGTTACATTTGAGTTTTTAAGTCAAAGAGACTTCACTCCACAAAAAGGCAGGTCAGGCACAATGGCTCACACTTGTAATCCCAGCACTTTGGGAGTCCAAGGCAGGAGACTGCTTGAGATCAGGAGTTCAAGACCAGCCTGGGTGACACAGCAAGAGTTCATCTCTACAAAAAATTCTGAAATGTGGCGGGTGTGGTGGCACACGCCTACAGTCCCAACTACTCAGGAGTACCTGTAGTCCCAGCTACTGAGGAGGCAGGAGGACAGCTTGAGCCCAGGAGTTTGAGGTTACAGTGAACTATGATCGCATCTCCACCCTCCGGCCTGGGCAACAGAGTGAGAGCCTGTCTCAAAAAAAAAAAGCAGTATACCATTACAAAAAGGAGTTGTTTCTAACATTAGACCTGGGGTGCCTATGCTGGACAAGGTCCTCAGAATGAACAAATGCTTACCTTTACATCTATGCCCACAAATACTGACTTTCAGGAAGTACCTAATTCACTGTACACACTTCGGGGACTGAGTAGGAAAGGACGCCAGGCCTAAACGCAACTACCAGTTAGAGCGAGATCTAACTATCAGTTCAACAGGGAACATGCTCCACAGACAGGCTGTTATACCATGACCCACCCATTATTCTCACTCCTCCCGCCCACCAGCTACCAGAACAAATGAAATCTACCAAAACAACACAAATGTGTGAAGACAGGAAAGGCCTAAGGATAGAATGAGTGTGACACATCTCATGCTGTTCCCTACTTCAGTAAGGATACTTGTTTTTCACTAGTTATTTCGATATATACAGTCTGGGGGTTATTCATTTCATCTTCAAATCTTGCTGAACATACATGATTTCCTGCAATAAACAATGCAATTGAATCCCAATTTTTAAAAATAACTGTGGATTCTCTAAGTTCATTACCTAGCTCTTCCTCTACCATCTTTCTGTCCAGGCTCTGAATATAAGTTGAGAGCAAAGCAAAAAATTACACTTTGGGGGAGCCTATCTAGAATAAACAAATCTAAGATGTACATTAACACGATACGACGTTACATGGTCCCAAAGCCACCCTTTCTGAACTGACCATATCTCAGAAAGCACATGGAAGAAAAGCATCTATGCAGGGCAAAATGCATGATGGTGAAATTGAGACAGAGGTCCAAGCAGAGAGTTCGCTCGAGCATCTCCAAAAACCACAGAAATGGGGACATAGCCCCTAAACTCCAGGCACAGCCACTGGAAATGGGAGCACAATTATCTACCTAAGACCTTCCTTCTCAACCATCTCACATGCAACAGCCCCATCCGATTTCACCAAATGTTGAACACTCATTTCTGGTACTTGACTGACTTAGTTAACAACCAAACAACTGTTCACCCACATTGTTCAGGACTCCGGTCATGCCATATCGATTCCAAGTTCTTTGTGGCTGAGGGTAGCAAGGGAAAAATCAGTTCTCAGTATTTCAATTTTGTTTTGTGTTTCTTGAAAACAAAATGAGCAAAATTGTGTTTACCAATGAAAATCTGAAGGTCAAGGATTAAGTCCTTTTACTTTACTGAAAATCAGAGCTGCCTGTCATACCAGGGACACCCTTTTGAATTATTAGAACTCTGTAAGAAATGACCAAAATTTACTCATTGATCAAATATGTACTGAGCACCTATGTGTACCAAGCCCTACAGACCCAGATGCAAACAAAATAGACACACATCTCTTGCACAGTAACTATTTGCTTGTTACTATTAATAGTAATGCAAAGGCAAAGGCAGCTGCAGCTCTTAATTAGTTCAATTTAAAAAAAGTTTAAAAAACAGAGACTAAGGGAAAAGCCACATTTAGGCAAACATGAACAACTGGTTGTTCCAGGTAAAAGTATACATGGGTGTTTGTTGTACCACTATTGCAACTTTTCTATAGGCTTGAAATATTTCAAAATAAAAATACTAGGAGAAAAAGGTAGGATTATAAATATAAAATGTATTTCAAGCAACCAACTAGCTGGTGAGAGACGGTTAATTACAGAAGAATTTCTGTTAATAAATGGAAATTAGACAGTCATCATTTGACAACCTTTAATGAAATCATGGCTCTGGCGACACTCATCAATGGATGTTCCAACCATGAGAAGGGAGTCTGATGGGGCTATAAAATGGAGACTCACACAGCCCTGCCTCCACTGGTCAATCACAGGCTCAAAGTGGAATGACCGGACACCTGTGCCTTCTCACACCTGTGCCTTCAAGGCAATATAGTAGGATGTACACGGCACCACTTACAAGTATTCCTGCCCAAACTAGGCCTAAATGGAACTACCATTTAGAGACACACCTATCAGTTTAACAGGGAACATGAGGGACAGAGAAACAAGTTAAACACCATGACTAGGAAGTAACGGGTCAAATCCAGAATGTGGGGGAACTCTACAGGACACGTTTCTTTAAAAAAGGAAATCATCATGACCACCTGGGCAACCCAGGAAAACCCTGTCTCTACAAAACATTTTTAAAAATTTAGCCAGGCATGGTGGCATGTACCTGTCCTAGCTAACTGGGAGGCTGGGGCAGAAGTATCACTTGTGCCCAGGAGTTCAAGGTTGCAGTGAGCTACGATATCACTGCACTCTAGCCTGAGGAACAGAGCAAGACGCTGTTTCTAAAAAAAGAAGGATGAAAGGGAGGGAGGAAAGATCAATGGCATGGGGGAAAAACCAGGGGTGGCAATTGTTGCAGAATAAAAGAGAGACTGTAGAAATATAACAACTAGGCCAGGCGAGCTGGCTAACGCCTAGCACTTTGGGAGGCTGAGGCGGGAGGATCACCTGAGGTCAGGAGTTCAAGACCCACCTGGCCAACATGGTGAGAACACATCTCTACTAAAAATACAAAAATTAGTCAGGCATGGCAGTATGCACTTGTAATCTCAGCTACTCAGGAGGCTGAGGTGGGAGAATGGCTTGAACCTGGAGGTGGAGACTGCAGTGAGCAGTCACACGACTGCACTACAGGCTGGGCAACAGAGTGAGACTCCAACTCAAAAAAAAAAAAAAAGGAAAAAGAAATATAACAACTAAATACAATACATGGACCTTGATTTGTCCTTTTTTCAATCCACCTATGAAACACATTCTTGAGACAATGGAAGTAACTCAATGTGACCTGGGTATCAGATGACATTAAGGAATTATTAATTTTGATACAAATGCTAATGCTGTGATGGTTAATAAACAAAAACAGTCCTTATCAGTTAACGAACATGATCTCCAGCAGCAACAGGAAAGGTATGAGGAAGGGAA
Organism: Ateles fusciceps; assembly: GCA_036589455.1. Lineage (NCBI taxonomy): Eukaryota > Metazoa > Chordata > Mammalia > Primates > Atelidae > Ateles > Ateles fusciceps. Next base: position 8,530,821 of record JAZHEH010000228.1, on the reverse strand, counting down.
TCAATTGCATTGTTTATATATCATCAAGCTTCTCTACTCATCCTTGGCCTCGTACAGGATAAAGCGTGTTCACATCCATAGGTATACCTTCTTGAAACTAAACAACTGTGCACCCTTATGAATGTCTGACATAGTACTTCCCTGTCTTTAAGACATGAAGCAATTAAAAAATAACATGTAAATGGCTAACTGGGGTGGATGGATGAGACTTCTCGTTGCCACAGGTGACCAGCCTAGGGGTCTTGGCTAGATCTACTCCAGCAGGGACACGGGCAAGGAGTGCCCACATCATGGCACAGCGGCACCCACAGTGCAGCACATGGCACACCAGCGGGCAGCTCCAGCTAACCTTCCCTCTGTGATGCCTTTCTGGGAAATTGACTTCTATGGGGATGGACAGCCTGTAACAGAGCTGGTTTAAGAGGACAGAACGTATGTTTGCAACTGTGCTTACCAATCTCGGAGCCCTCTGGCTCCGTGAGTTTTTGCTTTTCACACTTTCGTAGCCTAATACGAATTAACTACTTGCTGCTAAAAAGACGCAAAAAGATCTGGTATGGCAATGACATAGAGGGAGAGGACAGAAGCCCTTTAGTATTCTTGGAACATCTATGCCATTAAAAAAGAGAGAGAGAAGAGAGAGGAGGAGGGAAGGGAGATAACCTCTAGGACCAGCACACAGCAGTTCTACCGCCATCTTGATGTCCTTGAGGCGTGCAGATGGTGTGGAAGTGGCTGGTACCAGAACAGCCCATGAGAAGGAATGAGCGGCCAATGGAGATTTATGTGAGGAGAGTGAGATGGACAAGGTAAAATTGTCAGGAGGAGTTGTTAGAAAGTAAAATATATTGTGACAATTCCACTCCTGCCGTTCATCAATAAACTGACAGATCATTTAGTGTCAATTAGGAGTGATAGATGGACAAGTCCCCATGATCCTGGGCCAAAATTAATGGCTGGGAGGGGAGAGGGGTGATTGAAAATCACGGCTGACATTGAGAGCAAAGTCCTGAAAGTCCCTGAGGGACCATTACTTGCCTCATTCCCTTGCAGATCAATGCAGGGACAAACCCAAAAACAGACACTTTGAGACAAAACTTAATCAGACTACCTTTCCTTCCCTCTTTACCAAGCTGGCTTTCTCTCTTCAGCTGTATTCCCCATGGCCAAGTCAGTGACCCACCACAAGTGTCCTAGCAACTTCAGAGCCAAGGACAGCTCCAAGATGAAATCTCTGGCATAGCTATGACTCTGATGCCAAGGGGAAGGGACTGGTAGTGATCCCAGGCCCCAGGCAATTCCTGAACTTAGCCCTTTCTGTGGCTCAGGGATGAGGAATCTAGCCCTGGCACCCAACATCTCTAGCCAGTGAGGTGGCTAACACGTGTTCTGCTCTATCCTGGGCAGTGTGATACAAATAAAGCTGAGGTAGCCCAGAAACTCATATTCCTTAGCTATGAGCTCCTCAATCAGCTCCATAAAAAGCCCTTCTACTTCTCACTGATGACACTTTCCTCCTACCTTCTTTGCACAGGGATACCTACCTTATTGAACAGAATCTACCCAACAGAGTTAGTGTAATTCATATATAAGGTGCTGCCATGGGCTGAATATTGTGTCTCCCCAAAATTCTCATGCTGAAACCCTAATTGCCAATGTGATGATGTTTGGAGGTGGGACTTTCAGAGCTGATTAGGTTTAGATGAGTTTATGAGGGTGGAGTCCTCATGATGGGGACGAGAAAGAGACGTAAAATCTCACTCCTTAGGTGCACATGCCAAGGAAAGACACTTAAGAACGTAACTCGGAAAATGGCCTCACCAAGAACCCAACCATGATAGCACCCTAATCGCAGATTTCCAACCTCCAGAATCATGAGAAATAAATGTTTGTTGTTTAAACCTCCCAGTATATGGCAACTTGTTATACAACCAAATGAAGACAAGCACCTAGCACAGTGCCATTGTTATTATCATCCAAAAAGAATTTAAGGTGAGTACGCTATTTTCTGGGGTCAATTCTCTGCTGTAACTAGACTGACAATAAGGTTATTATCACTCCCACAACACCAAATCTTAAACTAAAATTCTTTCTTCATGATCTTGTTCTGACCATCAAAATTCATCCAGCTTGACTCCCACCTCCTCCGTAAGGTACTCCCTGACTGTAACGATTACTCTCTCTTCTGACATTGCATCACCAGTGTCACTCATTCATTTGTTCCTCATTTACAATGTGCTCCTTCGGCCAACAGGCTCCTCTGCCATTCCTGAATTTTATGGATGAAAATGTCTCCTGAATTAGAATTCGAGCTCTCACAGGACAGGAAGTATATCTTCTACTCTGGTACTCACTAGAGTATCCAGCAGTAGTAGAAGCTGATGTTTCCAACCTTAATGAGGTAGGTCCTCAAAAGTCACCTCTTATCCCTCGTCAGCCTCTTTTCTGTTTTAAATCTGTTCTACTTTACCTCAAGATACTACTCTCCTTTGCTTCAGCAAGCACAACAGTCTGTCTTCCCACTGTGAAAAACGGGAAGAAAAGAAGCCAAACCAAAAGGAAGTTCTCTAAATTCCCCATTCCCCTCAACCCTCCTCGATAACCTACCCAGCCTTTCCAAGCTCCATCTGTCTTGGAGGAAAATTATCCGTGTCCCCTCCTCCTGTCCAAGGTCAATCAGTCTCTCTTGGAAGGTCTTACCCTATCCCTCCAGGATCCTGCTGCATCAATTAACCCCCTACTACATCTCTAATCACTCTTTCCTTACATATTACAGACATGATTCTTAATCTAGACTCTTCTTCCAAATACTGTTCCATCCCTTTCCTTTCTTCATAGTATCCTATGTTACTGGCCATTTCCTCATGTCCCACGTCCTCTTCAATCTACTGTAATCTGGCTTCTGCTCAAACACAAATAACTGTAACCACTTTCTCAAAGGCCCCTCATAATTTCCAAACAGCCAGATCCAAAGATCTGTCCTTGTCTTCTCCTATTTTTGTAGATGACTCAAAGTGCATGTCTTTTTGATCTCACTTCTCAACTCCTGAGCTGTGAAAATTACCTACATGTCCCACTATCAGCCCCTAAATCAGGTCTCTCCTGCCTTCCCTCTCTCACAGCACCACTACCAACCAGACACCTAAGTGGGGCTCCTTGCAGGGACTCCTCCCTCTGCCCTCCATCCAACCAATGGCATTTCTATTAACTCTACCTCCAAAAGGTCTCCACATCTCCTTTCCTTTCCACCCTCACACCACGCCCCTGGTTTAGGCTCTTATATTTCATGCAGATTATTACTTCCCAACAGGTCTTCCCAGCATTTCAGCTCTCCACCTTCCACACTGAAAGCAAAGTGACCATTTAAAAATACTGATCTGATCATTCATTCTTATGTTCAATAAACAGTCACTGAGTGCTTACTATGAACTAGGCACTGTGCAAGGTACTGTGGGTATGTAAATAAGAGAGTGTGTCTCCTCTCATGGAGCTTACATTACAGCAGATAGAAAAAGAGAATATGTATGCATGCATGCAGATATGTCAGGTGGCGATAAATAAAGCAGGCAATGGGACCACAGAGCGATGAGGGGTGCTACTTTATGTAAAGTGAGGTCAGGTAGGACCTTGTAAGCCATAGTAAGGACTCTGGGTTCTACTTTGGGTGGCATGCTACTGCAGGATTCTGGGTGTATATAAAAGGTTTGCACCTGTTTTAAAAGGGTCACTCCGGTTATGTAGAGATAACACAGAGGGAACCTCGTCAGGAAGTTCTCACTTGAGCCAGTTCAAGAAATGATGGTGGCGGCAGCCAAGCACTGGCAGTTCAGACAACAGATATATTTCAACAGCAGACTTAACAGGGTTTGCTGGCAGACTGAATGGGTTGCTATAAAGAGAGGAAGTCAGGATAATCCCAAAGTTAATAATCTGAGCAATTAGGAAGATAGAGTTACCACTTACTGAGATCTAGGGAAGACTTTGGAGGCACAATTAGGGGAGGGGGTACAAGGGGTTGAAATTAAGAAGACTAATTTGGATGTGTCAGGTTTGCGTTGCATATTCCAGTTGAAAACATCAAGTAGACAAACGGTCATCCAGGAGAAGAACTGGGCTGGAAATATAAATTCTGGAGTCATCACTGCGTAGACGATAGTCAAACCTGAGACCAGGTTGAGATCACGCAGAAAGTGAGTGTTGACAGAGAGGAGAGGAGGTCAGAGGAAGAGCTCTGGGCATTCCAACATTTTGAGGGGTCAGAACCGGCCACAGACTGAAAAGCCAAGCAAGTGAATACCTCAGAAAGTAATACGTGACAAGGAAAAGCTTCTCTCTCCAAGAGGAAGTGGATTTGATCTGGAAAAATCTTTAACATTTTCACTGAGGAATGAGTACTGTGATAATCTTTTGTTCTCTAAGAAGCAGACATGATTTATCTTATTTTCCTTTTTTTTTTTTTTTCTTTTTTTTGAGATAGAGTCTCGCTCTGTAGCCCAGGCTGGAGTGCAGTAGAACAATCTCGGCTCACTGCAACCTCCGCCCCCCGGGTTCAAGTGATTCTCCTGCCTCAGCCTCCTGAGTAGCTGGGATTACAGGTGCATACCACCATGCCTGGCTGATTTTTGTATTTTTTGGTAGAGATAGGGTTTCACCATGTTGGTCAGGCTGGGTTTGAACTCCTGACCTCGTGATCCGCCTGCCTCAGCCTCCAAAAATGCTGGGATTATAGGCGTGAGCCACCCTCCCCGGCTTATTTTCTTATTTCAAAATGAATTCCAGATATGACAAGTATTAAAATCCCCTAATAATTTAGGAAAACAAGGCTCCTCCATAAGATTCACATTAGTAGATGAGACCTGCATTTCAACATCATCTTCTTGTTTTTGCTTAACACTAAAAATGATTGTTATGGTCTATAAGGAAAACAGCATGGTATGTAATAGCCTAGGAATAGAGAGACCACTGGCACAGAATAACAAGTCCAAAAGCAGACTCCGGTACACGCAAAGATTCAGAATACAATATGGCTTCTCAAATCACTAGGAAAAGACAGATTTTTAATAAATGATGCTGGGACAATAGCCATTTAGAAAAAAGTAAAACCATACATCAAAATAAATTCCACATGGATCAGCAATCTCAGTTTTTAAAATGAAAGGTGTGGCTGTATTCCAATAAAACTTTATAAAAATAGGCAGCTAGCCTGTGGGCCATAGTTTGCTGATACCTAGGATACAGAAACAAAGGAGGAGAAATATAAAAACTTATATATATACAGATATACAAATTACATATATCTGTATATATCTGTATATGTAATTTGTATATCTGTATATATATAATTATATATATATATATATATTGTATATATTTACTTTTACAAAAAGAAGTATAGGAAAGATAAACCAGAAACTAATAAAGAAACAACCTATAGAGAATGGATGGGAATGAGGTAGAGGGGATGATAAGGATGGGAGTGATAACATCTCTGAGTATATCTTTCTATACACTTTTAACTCTTGATCAGTGTAAATGTTCTACATATTCAAAGGTGATTTAAATACAAAGGATTTTTTAAAATCTTAAAATTGAACACAAATAGAAACAAGTGAATGTAATTGTGTATTAAATTGATATCTGAACCTAAATGAGAAATAATTCAAGTAACTTCTGAAAACAGTATCCTGAACTTGTGTGATATATTTTAAGAACAAAAAGAACCACAAAGAAATCTTGAGCTTTTCTTAGGAAGTTTTTGATAATGACATTAGTATAGTAACTGTAAAACTATTTTGTGTGTGTTACAGGATAGAGCGTTTTTTTAACGTGTTTCCTAGTTCTATTAAGAGAGCCTAGAAGCAAAGATATCCAATAGTAATGAACAGTGTGCATACAGATCTTGAATTCTAAAACTGTTCTCCGACAAAAGGACCCAGGCCTCCTTGGAGAAGTAGCTGACTCCAAGGAAAATACAAAGTTATTCTGGAGTATCTTGCTGCATTGAAAACAACCATGTGCTCAAATACTCATAAAGCATAAAGGCATAAGAGCCATCTTGAAGTTCTCCCTGCCCAAACATGGGACAATCTGAGCACTAATAATAATCAGTATTATAGAAAATAAAAACCATGGTGATGGAAATGAGTTCTAACACAATGAACAATAAAAATCCATGAGTCCACCTAGGTGCAGAAGTTCATGCCTATAATCTCAGCACGTTGGGAGGCCAAAGTAGGAGGACTGCCAGGAGTTTGAGACCAACCTCAGCAACAAAGTGAGACCACATCTCTACAAAAATAAGAACTAAAAAAAATTAGCCAGGCATTCTGGTGCAGTACATGCCTGTAGTCCTAGCTACTGGGGAGGCTGAAGCAGGAGGGTCACTTGAGCCTAGGAATCTGAGGTTACAGTGAACTATGATTGCACCATTGCACTCCAGCCTAGGCAACAGAGAGAGATTCTGTCTCAAAAAAAAAAAAAAAAAAAAAAGTACAAAAATAGACACATAGGCCAATGGAACAGAACAGAAAACCTAGAAATAGAACAGCATACCAACCAATCTGTAGCAAAGTCAACAAAAATAAGCAACAGAGAAAGGACATCCTATTCAATAAACAGTGCTGGGAAAACCAGCTAACCATATGTAAAAGAATGAAACTGGACCCATTCCTATCACTGTATTAAAAAAAAAAAAATTAACTCAGGGCTGGGCACAGTGGCTCACACCTATAATCCCGGCACTTTGAGAGACCGAGGCAGGTGGATCACCTGAGGACAGGAGTTCTAGACCAGCCTGGCCAACATGGTGAAACCCCTTCCTCTACTAAAAATACAAAAATTAGCTTGGTGTAGTGGCACATGCCTGTCATCTCAGCTACGCAGGAAGCTGAGGCAGGAAAATGGCTTGAGCCTGGGAAGCGGAGGTTGCAGTGAGGTGAGATCGTGCCATTGCACTCCAGGCAGGGTGACAAGAGCAAAACTCTGTCTCAAAAAAAAAAAAAAAAAAAAAATTAACTCAAGATGGATTAAAGACTTAAAAGTAAGATCTCAAACTATAAAAATCCTAGAAGAAGGCCTAGGAAATACCCTTCTGGATGTCAGCTTGGCAAATAATTTATGACCAAGTCCTCAAAAGCAACTGTGACAAAAAGAAAAATTGATAAGTGGGATCTAATTAAATTAACAAGCTTCTGCACAGCAAAAGAAACTATCAATAGGGTAAACAAACCTGCAGAATGGGAATGCAAGAAACTTTTACAAACTATGCATATGACAAAGGACTAATATCCAGAATCTATAAGGAACTTAAATCAACAAGAAAAAAAAACAAATAACCCCATTAAAAAGTGGGCAAAGGACATGAACAGACACTTCTCAAAAGAAGACATACAAGCAGCCAACAAACGTAGGAGTAAATGCTTAACATCACTATCAGAGAAATGTGAATTGAAGCCACAATGAGATACCATCTCACACCAGTCAGAATGGCTATTGTTAAAAAGTCAAAAATTAACAGATGTTGGTGAGGCTTCTGAGAAAAAGGAATGCTTACCCACTGTTGGTGGGAATGCAAATTAGTTTAGCCACTGTGGAAAGCAGCCTGGAGATTTCTCAAAGAACTAAAATTAGAACTACCATTTGACCCAGCACTTCCATTACTGGGTGGTATATACATACCCAAAGGAAAATAAATCATTCGACACATGCAAATGTACGTTCATCTCAGCACCGTTCACAACAGGAAAGACATGGAATCAACCTAGGTGCCCATCAATGGTGGACTGGATAAAGAAAATGTGGTACATATATACCATAGAATACTATGCAATCATTAAAAAGAATGAAATCACATCCTTTGCAGCAACATGGTTATAGCTGGAGGCCATCATCCTAGGCAAACTAACGCAGAAACAGAAAACCAAATATTGTAAGATCTCACTTATAAGTAGAAGCTAAATCCTGGGCACATGTAGACATCGAGGTAGAAACAACAGGCACTGGGGACTCCAAAAGGGGTTGGGGCGAGGACTGAAAAACTTCCTATTGGGTACTATGTTCGCTGTCTGAGTGACAGGATCAATAGAAGCTCAAATGTCAGCATCATTAAATATACCCTTGTAACAAACCTGCACATGTATCTCCTGAATCTAAAATAAAATAGAAATTTTTTAAATCCATGAGTCCATGATTTTAAAAAGAGAGAGCAATAGAAAAAGAAAAGAGGGAAAAAGTAAATTCTTCTTTATAGAAAAACACCAAGTAATTAATATAGAATGGTAGAATTAGAAAGCTAACATTTTGCAACCCCTGATATAGTAACTGATTCAGGCAAAGATCATTAATGGATGCTAAAACCACCAAGTGAAAGGCTGTGGGTGAACAGGATTCAAAGTGGCACCCCAAACAATGCCTAATTATTTATAAAGGAAAAAAAGAACCTTTGCAGTGGAGAGCTCTAGAGATCACCACCTAGACCAAGAGATAAAACTCAGTAACAACAACCAAGGGATCAGCTCATGTCACATGCCTCCTAATTTAATAAGCTCGAAAGGACACGTGATCACCTGCTCTGGTCAACAATCTTTAACTTGAATCTTATGAAGAATCAATTAGAGAAACCCAGAATGTGAGACAGTCTACAAAACAACTGGTCTGGATTCCTCAAAAAGTCAATGTCTTGGTGGGGAATGGGGAAGGGTGAGGACTAGTTTAGATCAAGAGAGACTAAAAAGACAACTACGAAACGCAATGTTTGAGCTCTGACTGGATCCTGGAGTTACAAAAGACATCTGGGGAACAAAGGGGGGGATTTAAATATAAACTATATATTAAATATTATTAAGCCACTATGTAATGTCTTAGATATGAGTGATACTGTGATAATGTAGAGAATGTTATTAATCTTGAGAGATGCATGCTAAAGTATTTAGGGGTGAAATGTCATGACAGCTACAACTTATTTTCAGGCTAAGGAAAAAAAGTGTGTGTTGGGGGGGTGTTGGGGAAAGGGGAAGGGACAAAAAAATGGGAGGAGAGGGTGGAAGAAATTGCAAGTAAATATTTTTAATAATGATTTTCTTTTAAATTTAGCTTTTATTTTAAGTTCAGGAGACATGGGCAGGTTTGTTATTTAATCACCCAGGCATTAAGCCTAGTACCCAGAAGTTATTGTGTCACAGGGGTTTGCTGTACAGATTATTTAATCGCCCAGGCATTAAGCCTAGTATCCAGCAGTTATTTTTCCTGATCCTTTCTGACCTCCCACCCTCCACCTTTCAATAGGCCCCAGTGTGTGTTATTCTCCTCTATGTGTCCATGTGTTCTCATTATTTAGCTTCTACTTACAAGTGAGAACATACAGTTTTTCGTTTTCTGTTTCTGTTTCTACATCAAACTTACATCAGTTTACTAAGGCTAGTGGCCTCCATCTCCATCCATGTTCTTGCAAAGAACATGATCTTGTTCTTTTTTATGGCTACGTAGTATTCTGTGGTGTATATATACCGCATTTTCTTTATCTAGTCTACCATTGATGGGCAAGGTTGATTCCATGTCTTTGCTATTGCAAATAGTGCTGCAATGAACATACGCATGCATGTGTCTTTATAATAAAATGATATATTATTTTGGGTATATACCCAGTAATGGGATTGCTGGGTCAAATGGTATTTCTTTCTCTAGGTCTCTGAAGAATCACCACATTGTCTTTCACAATGATTGAACTAAGTTACACTCACACCAACACTGTATAATAGTTCCTTTTTCTCTGCAACCTCACCAGCATCTGTTATTTTTTGACTTTTTAGTAATTGCTATCTGACTGGCGTGAGATGGTATCTCATTGTGATTTTGATTTACATGTCTCTACTGATCAGTGACGTTGAGCTTGTTGGCTGCAAGCATGTCTTCTTTTGGAAAGTGTCTGCTCATATCCTTTGCCCATTTTTTAATGGGGTTGGGTTTTTCTTGTAAATTTAAGTTCCTTATAGATGCTAGATCTTACACTTTTGTCAGATGCATAGTTTGCAAAAGTTTTCTCCCATTCTGTAAGTCATCTGCTCACTCTGTTGACAGTTTCCTTTACTGTGCAGAAGCTCTTTAGTTTAATTAGATCCCATTTGTCAATTTTTGCTTTTGTTGCAATTGCTTTTGGTGTCTTCCTCATAAAATCTTTGCCCGATCCTATGTCCAGAATAGTATTGCGTAGGTTGTCCTCCAGAGTTTTTATATTTTTGGGTTTTACATTTAAGCCTTTTATCATACTGAATTAATTTTTGTACATGGTGTAAAGAAAGGGTTCAGTTTCAATCTTCTGCATATGACTAGCCAGTTATCTCAACACCATTTATTGAATAAGGAATCCTTTCCCCATTGCTTGTTTTTGTCAGGTTTGTTGAAGATAGTTGCAGGTATGTGGCCTTATTTCTGGGTTCTTTATTCTGTTCTATTGGTCTATGTGTCTTTTCTTGTACGAGTAGCATGCTGTTTTGGTTTCTGTAGCCCTGTAGTATAGTGTAATGCCTCCAGGTTTTTCTGTTGTGTGTGTGTGTGTGTGTGTGTGTGTGTGTGTGTGTGTGTCTTTTACTTAGGATTGCCTTGGCTATTCAGGCCCTTTTTTGTTCCATATACATTTTTAAATAGTTTTTCTAGTTCTGTGAAGAACGCCAGTGGTAGCTTAATAGAATTAGCATTGCCTCTGTAAGTTGCTTTTGCCAGTATGGTCATTTTAACAATATTGAGTCTTCCCATCCATGAGCATGGACTGTTTCTCCATTTGTTTGTATTATCTCTGACTTCTTTGAACAGTGTTTTGTAGTTCTCCCTGTAGAGATCTTTCAAGATAGTGCTATTTTGAAGGCAACAACTGCTCAAGGAAAGTCTAAACTAGAATAACGACTATTCTTTGAGAAACTATTCTTGTGTATATCTTAAGCAGTTAAATTTGATAACTGGCCATCTCACTGGTATAATTTTTTAAAATCTTTCATCTAAGACTTAGTGCAAGGGATTAAGGAATGAAATATAATCCAGTCTTTAGAACTGGACTCTGAACTAAACTAAAAAACATTAAGCACGCTCCTTACCGGCATGTATGACTCCACTTATTTCATCTATAAAATGGGACCAAAGGCAAAGGCTAGCAAAATGTCTTGGCCTTACTATCGTATTCTCTGTCAGGCTGGCCTAGATTAACTATATTTAAGCAATGAATGAAACTTCAAGAATCACAAAGACTAACTGTCATCAAAACCTGTTTAAACCATCTGGAAGGTGCTGACAGCTACAGAGGCTAACAAATGTGGCTAAAGGTGTCAGCCAGCACCATCTTATTATAGAGGCCATTCACAAAATACATGTTACCTAACACTTTGATGTTTTAGAACCATAAAACTTAGCGAGACCTGCCTCATTACCTTACTCCTTATGCACTACTGTTAGTCATAACTTAGTTGCAGCAACTGGCTATGTACTAGCTTTATGCTGAGTACTCTTCCTGTGTATTCAAGGCTCAGAACAACTCTTTGCAATGGGTGTTAGTATTGCTACTTTACAGGGTTAAGTAACTTCCCCAAGTTTACACAGCCAGTTAAATGCCGAAACCTGAATTCAAACCCCGGTATGTCTGACTCGGATAGCCACGGTTTTAACCTTACCGTGATGTTGCTTCCTATGAGTAAAACAAGAGACGACGTAACTACCACACCTTAGCCTGGAAATCCTGTCGGTCTGAGTGTGGAAGAAACGCAGAGAGGGCATGTGGTAGGAAGCAGTTTGAGGAACACCTTCTCCTTACTTAAGACAAGGTAATTCTGTAATTCTGAAACCATCCCAGAGACATTAATCTTATCCTGGATAACTGAAGATCTCACAGAGATTTCGACTCTAACTCATGTGCATTCCCAGGTGCTGGCAGAAATCCACGGGGGAGATCATTCATTGGTTATGTTTAATTCAAGCTTGTCCAACCTGCCTTATTTTGTTGTTGTTCTGTTTTGTTTTATTTTAGGCTTTTAGCAGCCTGAAACAATGGTTTTTAGTTTCTGTCTCTAGCGATAAGTGGAAAAGAGGGATAAAGAAGGGGTTTTACTAGCCCAATCAGAAACAGAAACTAAGAACCCGTGACTGTATTCTCTTCCCTTGAACACCCCTGGCTACTTCTTAACATCATAAGGTTTAGAAAATACTTCTGATACTACAGCTTTGGAAATCTGACATTCCTATGCTAAGGCTTTAATGTAGTTCACAACTAAAGAAGATTCCTGACATTCAAAATAAACATTGCTTTTCTTGATGTGGAATTACTTTTCCGAAACAGCCCCTTCATATGAAGCATTTATGCCACCATAAAGATCCCAAAGCTCCTGCAACCCATAAATATCGCCACCTGCCAGAATGCCTGTAAGAAGAACATGGTCAAAGCCCATCTATAAGGACAGAATGAGGATAAGAAACAGTCATCATCATCATCATAACAACAGCCAATGTCCATCAAGTGCTTCCTAAGTGCTTCTCTCTCTTCTAAACGTGTTATACATATGAATTCATGTAACCCTCACAACGATCCTTTCAAGTAAGAACTATTTTTAACTCCATTGTAGAGATGCAGAAATGGAGACCAGAGATGTTAAATTACTTGCTTGCAGTCTCTGAGATAATAAATGGCACAGCTAGGATTCAAAACCAGGCAGTTGCCTCCAGAACCCGTGGCTCTCACCTACCACACTCTACTGCCTCTCAATATGGAACCACAGGGATCAGCTTCTGGTCTAAGCTGTGGAAAGGCTTCAAGGGCTAAACACAACAGCAATAGTCCTGTTACATATGTAATTTCCTTCAGTCTTTGAATCACCCTGTAGGGAACATCAGTGTGTCCACCCAGGGCTCAGCCATGGTATACGCCTTGCCCAACCTCATCCGGCTCAGAGAGAATGGCATCTGCATTCACAGCCCCACACTGTGAGCCCTGTGCAGTTTATAAAGTGCTGCTGCATACACTGTGACGTTAGGTTTCCCAGCCTTTCCAGGAGCTCTGGATAGGCTGATGAGATAATGTTGGATGGCTATGGCACCAATATTCATGCCAACTTATAGTAAACACAAGATACCAACTAGGCAGGGTGATGGGACATCTGTATTATTCCCCTTTATGAACAATGACTGATCTATGTCAGGGGAAGACATACCACAGAGTTCATCAGCAGCTACCAACAGGCAATTCCATTATGTTTAGAAAATTAAGAAGAACAGAATGCTGCAACATGGATAAACTTTGAAAACATTATGACAAGTGAGAGAAGTCAGCCATAAAGGACCACATAATGTAGATTCTACTTATATAAAACGTCCAGAATACGCAAATCAGAGAGAGAGAAAGTTGACTGGTAGCCACCTAGATCTAGGAAGGTTGGGGGGGACATGGGAAGTGGCTGCTGACAGATTCAGGGTTTCTTTTGGTGAGGAGGTGATAAAAATGCTGTAAAAATGATTGTGGTAATGGCTGTACAACTGTGAATATATTAAGAATGATTAAATTATACATTTTAAATGGGTGAACCGTATGATATGTAAATTTTTTCTCAATAAAGCTATGTAAAAAATAAAACAACACAGGAGCAAAGTCCCCGCCCCGCTGTGTCCAGCGCCACCCCCACTTCTATGAGCTACTGGTACTCACTTTGAAGCCTTCACGGAATCGTCTGCCCAGCCTCCTCGGCGGCGAGGAAATTGGGGAGGGGAAGTCTATAAGTCAAAAGAACACAGTCACTCAATATTTGCATTTATTTTATTTTATTTTTTATTTTCTATTGTTTGAGATGAAGCCTCGCTCTGTCACCCAGACTGGAGTGCAGTGGCGCAGTCTCGGCTCACTGGAACCTCCGCCTCCTGAGTTCAAGAAATTCTCACACCTCAGCCTCCCGAGTAGCTGGGATTATAGGCGCGCACCACCACGCACAGCTGATTTTTGTATTTTTAGTAGAGACGGGGTTTCACCATGTTGGCCAGGCTGGTCTCAAACTCCTCACCTCAAGTGATCCATCCGCCTGGGCCTCCCAAAGTGCTGGGATTACAGGCATGAGCCACCACGCCGGCCAACATTTGCGTTTAAACACCAATGGTTGAGGGTAAGGTCACCTACACCAATCAATATTCAGACTACCTTTCGAATAAAAATACAGTAAACCTTTCTAATTTACTGTGAAAATCTGGGTTCCTTCATACCCTCCTGGTGACTTATAAATTGGCACCATGCTTCTGGAGGGCTATTTGGTGATGTTTATTGAAAGCCTTAAAAATATTCATACTTTTTTGACCTAGCAATCTCAGGAACTGATCTCAAGGAAATCAGAGAGGAATATAATGTTATTTTTGAGTAGGAATAGCGGAAAACAACCAAAATTGCTAGCAATAAGGAATTAAGTAAATGGTGGAATGAAAATACTATGCAAATAACAAAAAAAAGTTATAAGAAATGCCCAATGATATAAGAAAGTTCAATACACTTTAATTTTCAAAAACATGTTACCAAACAGTAAGTATATGCCTTTGTCGCATTTTTTGAAATAACTATCAATACATACTATCTAGTGTTAATGGGTTATATGTACATGCCTGAGAGGGGGACTCCATGGCAATTTTAATTTTCCTTTTCTCTGCTGCTTTTATAAAAATAAAAGTAATAAAATAAAGATATAAGAGTGAGACTTAAAGACATAGACATATAAGAGTGAGACTTAGAAGACATAAACTAAGTTGGTGGATGGATTAAAAATCTATTTAATAGGCCCGCCCCAGCCTCTGCCACCGCTGCCAGTGACCGAGTACACTGTCTAAGGAGCTTGGGGGATTGACTTACCCCCCACTCCCCATCACCACTAGCACCCATGTATGCTATCTAGGGGCCTGAGGATAGGCTGACCCCACCCACTGCCACCACTGCCAGAACACACATGACCCAGGGGCCTAGGATCGATCCACCCTGCCCACCACCACTGGTGCACATTTTCTGGGGTCCAAAGGACCGTTTTGCCCTTTCTGCCACCCATGCATGGTCTGGGGGCCTGGGAATAGGCCCATCCTGCCTGCCAAAAGGAACAAAGCTGGAGACATCACACTATTTGACTTCAAATTAATAAATGGCAGAGATAAGTCCTTAGCTATCAATAATAACCTTGAATGTAAATGGAATAAACTCCTCACTAAACTGGCTGAATGAATTAAAAAACATCACTCTATGCTGTCTATAAGAAACTTACTTCACTTACAAAGACACACACAGACTGAAAGTGAAGGGATGGAAAAAAAAATTCCTGCAAGTAAAAATCAAAAGCAAGCAGGAGAAGCTACACTTACACAAGATAACACAGATTTTAAGTCAAAAATTGTAAAGGGAGGCTGAGGCAGGAGAATCGCTTGAACCCAGGAGGCGGAGGTTGCAGTGAGCCGAGATCGCACCACTGCACTCTAGCATGGAAACAGAGCAAGACTCCATCTCAAAAAAAAAAAAAAAAAAAAAAAAAAAAAAATTGTAAAGTAGGTCTTTCTATAGCGATAAGGGGATCAATATAACAATTCTAAATATATATGTATCCAACACTGGAGCCTCCAGATAATAAAACGCAAATATTATTAGACCTAAAGAGACTCCAATACAGTAATAGTTGGTGAACAGACTCCAATACAATATCCAACTCTCAGTACTGGATAGATCATCTAGACAGAAAACCAATGAAGAAAACTGGGATTTAAACTGCACTTTAAACCAAATGAAACTAACAGACATTTACCAAACATACCATCCAACAGCCACAGAACACACATTCATCTCATCAGCACATGGAACATTCTCCAGGATGGACCTTATGTTAGGCCACAAAAAAAAATGTCAAGAAATTTTTAAAAACTGAAATCATATCAAGTATCCTTCAGATGACAATGGAATAAAACTAGAAATCAATAACGAGGAATTATGGAAACTGTACAAATACACAGAAATTAAACAACACGTACCTGAACAACCATTAGATCAATGAAGAAATTAAGAAGAAAATTTAAAAATTTCTTGAAACAAATGAAAACAGAAACACAACACACCAAAATCTATGGGATACAGCAAAAGCAGAGCCAAGAGGGAAGTATAGCAATAAATACCTACATGGAAAAAAAAGGAAAGATTCCAAATGAACAAAGTAACAACACACCTCAGGGAACCAGAAATGCAAGAACAAGCCAAACCCAAAATCACTAGAAGGAAAGAAATAATAAAGATCAGAGCAGAACTAAACAGAATAGGGACTTAAAAAAACACAAAGGATAAATGAAACAAAAGATGATTTTTTGAAAAGATAAACAAAATTAGTAAACTGCTAGCTAGACTAACCAAGAAAAAAGAGAAGACCCAAATAAATAAATGTAGAAATGAGAAAAGAGACATTCCAACTGATACCACAGAAATACAAAGGATCATAAGAGATTATTATGAACAGCTATATGCTAATAAATTGGAAAACCTAGAGGAAATGGATAAATTCCTGGACAAATACAACCTACCAAGATTGAACCAGGAAGAAATAGAAAACCTGAACAGAACACTAAGTAATGAGATTGAATCAGTAATTTAAATAAAAAAAAACTCCCAAAAAAGAAAAGCCCAAGACTAGATAGCTTTACTGCTAAATTCTACCAAATTTACAAAGAACTAACACCAACTTTTCTCAATCTACTCCCAAAAATTGAGTGGGAGGAAGTTCTTCCCAACTCATTCTATAAGGCCAGTATTACTCTGACACAAAAACCAGATAAGGACACAAGCACAACCACCACCACCACAACTGTAGGCCAACATCCCTGATGAACATAGAATGCAAAAATCCCCAGCAAAATACAAGCAAACTGAATCCAACAACAACACATCAAAAAGATAATGCACCACAATCAAGTGGGCTGTATCCTAAGGATGCAAGGATGGTTCAACACAAGCAAATCAATAAATGTAATACATCACACCAACAGAATGAGGGATAAAAACCATATTATCATCTTAATAGATACAGAAAAAGCATTTGATATAACTGAACATCCCTTCATAATAAAAATTCTCAGCAAATCAGCCATAGAAGGAACAAATCAGGCCTCAGCTTAATAAAGGCCACATATGACAAACCCACAACTAACATCATACTTAATGAAGAAAAGCTGAACATTTTTCCTCTAAGAACTGGAACAAGACAAGGATGTCCACTTTTACCACTTTTATTCAACACAGTCCTGTAAGTTCTAGCCAGAGTAATCAGGCAAGAGAAAGAAATAAAAGACATCAAAAGTGGAAAAGAGGAAGCAAAACTGTCCCTCTTTGCAGATGACATGATCTTATATATGCAGAAACCTAAAGATTCCATCAAAAAAATCCTAGAACTAATAAATGAATTCAGTAAAGTTGCAGGATACAAAGTCAAAATACAAAAATCAGTAGTGTTTCTACACACCAATAACAAACTAGCTGAAAAATAAATCAGGAAAGTTATCCCATTTATAATAGCTACAAAAAAACATACTTAGGAATACATTTATCCAAAAAGGTGAAAGACTTCTACAATGAAAACTATAAAACACTGATGAAAGAAATTGAAAAGGACACACACAAATAGAAAGATACCCCATGCTCGTGGGTCAGAAGAGTTAATATTGTTAGAATGACTGTATTACCCAAAGGAATCTACAGGTTCAACACAATGCTGTCAAAATACCCATGACATTCTTCACAGAAACAGAAAAACAATCCTAAAATTTGTAGGGAACCACAAAAGGGCCTGAATAGCCAATGTAACACTGGGCAAAAAGAACAAAGCTGGAGGCATCACACTATTTGACTTCAAAATATATAATACTATAAAGCTATAGTAACCAAAACAGCATAATATTGGTATAAAAACAAACAGAGGTCAGGCATGGTGGCTTGCTCCTGTAATCCCAGCACTTTGGGAGGCTGAGGCAGGTGGATCACCAGAGGTCACAAGTTCAAGACCAGTCTGGCCAACATGGCGAAACCCAGTCTCTACTAAAAATACAAAAATGAGCCGGGCATGGTAGCAGGTGCCTGTAATCCCAGCTACTCGGCTGAGCAGGAGAATCACTTGAACCCATTAAGTGGAGGTTGCAGCAAGCCGAGATTGCACCACTGCACTCCAGCCTAAGCAACAAGAGCGAAACTCCGTCTCAAAAAAATAATAAATAGAAATAAAAATAAAAACAAATAGATCAACGGAAGAGAACAGAGAACCGAGGAATAAATCCATGTATTTCTAGCCAACTGATTTTTGAAAAAGCTGCTAAGAACATATTTGGGAAACAAGAGTCTCCTCAGTAAGGGGTACTGGGAAAACTGGATCTCCAAATGCAGAAGAATGACCCCCCATCTTTCACCATATACAAAAATCAAATCAAAATGGATTAGACTTAAATTTAAGACCTGAAACTATAAAAACTACTAAATGAAACCTTATGCACAGCAAAGGAAACAATCAACACAGTGAAGGGATAAACTATAGGAAAAGATATCTGCAAACTATTCATCCAATAAGGAACTGGCATACAGAATATCCAAGAAACTCAAATAATTCAATAGCAAAAAAACAAAAAGCCCCATTAAAAAGCAGGCAAAGGATCTGAAAACAATCTCAAAAGATGATATACAAGTGGCCAAGTATATGAAAAAATGCTCCATATCACTGACTATCAGAGAGATGCAAATCCAAAACCACACTGAGGTATCATCTTACCCCAGTTAAAATGGCTCCCTTGAGCCTGGCCTGAGCTGTCACTTCACTAATGGATATCAAATGGTTAATAGTGTTCCTTAAGATTCTAAAAACCAAAATGCTTTATTTTCCTTAACCATAAACCCCAGGCCATGGCTATTAGGTGAAAATCCTTTCTGCCTAGAGGTAACACAAAGCCACATTTCCTCTCATTTTCTTCCCATTATAAAATGGTACCAGCAGCTTCAAAAGAAAGAGATCACCAGCTAAGAGTCACTCCTCCAGAGCCAATACAGTTTAACACCTACTTCTAAAATCAAAGGATTTTTTCACCAATAACTGAAGCCATTAGGAGTTGATATAATATAGTAAAAACTGTATAAGCGACTTTTCATTCCTCCATCCAAACCTTGAGATCACTAAGAAAAGTAAAAACTGCAAACAAATCCTCTGAGCAAAATGAGTCAGGAGCTATGGTAGTTATCTTGCTTCCCACTGGGAGTCTTGGCAAACCTCAGGAGAGAGCGCTGAGGCAGAGGGGGAGAGGAGGAGGGGCAGGTAGGCTTAGCTCTCTGCTAAGTAGGCATGGGCATTTAGAGGGAGATGCCTATCTCCTGATGGGAAGTCCTTACATTCATAATTTAGTTCTCTGAGTCCAAGGACTAGAAATGTGTTTGTAAACACCCCCTACTATGAGTCTTGTTATAGGCACACACAAATACTCCATCTGGATGAGACAGACTTAATTAGCAACTATTATCAAGTTATATGTTCTTCCCCAGAAATCAACTTTGTTGCCTATGTGGGGGAACTGTGCACTGGTCCTATATGCACTGGGTGCAATACAAAAAGTATAAGTCATCGCTGGCCCAAATGTTCCATGAGTCAAGAAGATGCAGAGTTCAGTGTATCAGGCCTGTACGAAATACACATAATTGGATGTCAGGTTTAATCTGAAACAAGAGGCCACAATGGAGGGAAGAAGTAGGCATCAGTGATGGAGACACAGAGTTGTTCCAGGAAGAGGCTGAATACAGGGTCCAAAGGTGAAGCTGAAGAGGAATCCCTCAGCCATGGGGCAGTTCCAGCAAACTTTGCAGTTTTCTTGCCATCTTGGTGGTTTTCATTGGGGCATTATTAAGGCTGCTCTGATAAGCATGCATAAAGCTTACTATACATGTCTAAAAGCTAAACAGAACTGTACAGACTCAGGAAGTGCTGAGAAGGAGAGATCAAGGAAGCTGTATGGGCAAAGTGAGGCTTGTCCTGGATTGGAAACGTAAAGGAAAAAACATTCCAGAAGCAACCAGATCCAAGGGTGTAGTGATACTGGGGATGGCACACAACTCTCCTATAGCAAAATGTTGTTACTTGGCCATCATATTGTAAGCGTCCCCGGGAAACATCTTTCGGAGTTTGAGACCCTCAGCATCCATTACTCTGCAATGCAGGACTTAAGTGGAAGCTGATGCAACTTGATCAAAATGTGGCAGTTTAAAATTAAATACAAACAATCTGAAATGTAAGCAGATGACTGGCTTGTAGCAGAATATGATTTTTTTAGAACATCTTAAATTTTTAATCCTTTCTTTATGGGTTACCTAGACTACTTTTGATTTAGAAAACTATAGAAAGTTAGTAAGTGCCACAAGCGCATGCCAGGCAGAAGCACATGTCAATCTTCCACAGAGTCCTGAATACACTGCTTGGGGTCTCTGCTCATACTTGCTGGAATCAACTGCAGCAGATTTTAGTCCATGGTTTACTTTTCCCCATACTTCTTTGCAAACTTTTCAGCATTCTTACAGAATTTTTTACAATCCTTGGAGTACTCTTCAGCTACGGTCAGCCCAAAATGGGTGTTAAGGCTGGGGTCGTTCATGAGTGCTAGGACAGCCTGGATTACTTGGTCAGTTTTGGTTGCTGGCTTCGTTTTCAGCACTAATTACTAAAAAGGACAGACTTGCTCCTTTTTGTCATTGTTTGGGTGACAGATCTTTGTTTTAACTGTGGTCTTCCGGTTAAAATGGGTACTCTGCTGGAGAGCTGACTTCCATTCTGAAGGCTTCCTTATCACATGAAGGGTTGTCAGGAACAATTAGCCCTTGCCAAGTCAAGAACTTAGCTTCCTCAAACCTGGATGTTATGAAGTTTTTTATTCCACATTTTCAGATTTCCTCAAGCTCCTTCATCAGCCTCCTGCTAGCTGCCATCTTGAATTTGGTGCTGCTCCTTTCCCCCAGCAATATGATTTTAAAGGTCTAGTTGGTTCCTTTTGCATAGACAGTCCAGCCCCTGAATACTCAGCTGCTCTCCCTAAGAGGTATCATGACACCTAGACACCTAGTTATCCCCCATTTCAAAGAAAGCCCACAGCTGTCTCCCCAGGGCAATCTGAAACACAAGACACACACCTAGGCCAGCCACTGCTGTTGCTCCTTTTATGACCAGCTGCCAGAACTGCTGGCCTTCCCTTCCCAGAGGTGACAGATTAGATGCTGGGGAACCTGCGGGGGTATGAATGCTCTCACCAGCTCAACTGTCAGAGCTCCAGTCCCTGCCCTTTATTCACAGGTCTTTCCATTTGGACCAGGGGTCCTTCCCACAGGTCTAGGTAGAGCCAGAGGAGACACAAACGCATGATTTATTTTTTTCTTCAAATCTGAGTCTGAGTTCTCTACCTAATGGCCTACTCATTTACAGGAAAAAGAATTTACTCCTGCTCCATCACTGAAGCTAAAAACTTAATCTTCAGGTAGGCTAAGACAGTTGTGGCATTTTTTTCCTAGAGCCCTCAACTCAGGAATCCTCCTTGACCAAGCACTTGGGAAGTCATCTGTTTGAGTTAGCACTTTGGAAGATATCTATTTTCTGTCCCTGTGTTAAGGAGGAGAGGAAGAAACTACACGGAAGAGAGTGATTATAGCTCAAACAAACTTAAAAGCCAGAAAGAAGAGAAGGCCTGATCCTAGAATTCAAGAGTCCTGGTTTATTCTTTAAATTACCCTCCTGAAATTCAGAGGCACAGCCCCAAGACAACAGCTGGAAAATGATTTCCAATTTTGGCTGACTTATTGCCAGGTAACATTCCCTAAACTTGTTTTAAAAAAAGAAAGAGTCTTAAAATATGCAACACCAAGAGGGACAGAAATAGGAACAAGTGACGGTAGTCCTTAGGCAGTGCATCTCCCGTGTTCTCTTAAAAGCTGGAGTCACGTCTCCGAGTGTGGGAAATGAGCACAGCCTGCTGGGGCGGCCGCCTGATGGACGGAGGGGGCAGGACCCTGCATAACTCCTGAAGAGCAGCAAAAATGCGTTCTCTCCAAAAATAAACAGGGGGCAGGAATGACTGCGAGTAAAGAGTTGGAAGCACGTGACTGGTGGTTGCAGTCCTGAAATACCAGCTTTCTACAAAAAGGAGCCTGTGAGAGGCAGAGAGTGGGAATTTCAGGAAATGGCCTCTTTATATGGTCTCATCCGAATGGGCTAGGATTCAATAACTGGAATTACCATGTCAGAGGGAGTCTTTAGGGCCAGACTTGTTTCTGATCTTTATATGGTTCCCCCAGATTCTTAAGATGCCAAAACAGAAAAGATGCTGCAGTGCCAAAAAAGGAGCCTTCTGCGTTTAGAAACTTCTCACACACTCTCAGAAGTCCTGGAGAAACCCCACCCTAACCCTAAAATATGAATCAGGCCAGGAGTTCTAAGTCCAAACTGCAACCTGCTTCCAAAACTCAGTCCAAATACACCCATAAATTCCAACAGAAAGACATTTAGTTAAGCAAAGTCTATTGCAAACTCCACAGATATCCATCTTCCAGCTTCTAGGGGCAATGCAGCTCCCACATTCAATCATAGATTACTGACTAAAAACAAACTTCCCTTCCTTTCTCCAGCAATCTTAGAGAAGATCCAAGAAAGTTGTTCTTTATATGCTTGGCGAGTGACAAGGCTGACAGTTATACGGTATGTGCATACGCTGCAAGGCTGGCATCGATTCCTGCAATCTGTCCTCCATGAACAGTTCCAGCTCTGCCAGTTTCTTCCTCCTACCTCAACCCTGGGTCTGACAACTAATCCCTCATAGAACCGAGTTTCTCCATAGCAGATTTAAGGTCATGGAAGGTAATGGATCACCCAAGCTTATAATTGAACTCCTATGAATAAACACAGTTCTCTCAAGTTGAAATGGACATACCAAAATGCAAAGTCTATTTTATGTATAAGAAAGAAAAGTGCTCATCAATGGATGCTAGCGCCATAGGTGCAAGACTGACTGGTGGGCAACTGGGCATTTTCACAGCGCCAAGAATCAACCCATATCTTATGTGCTAGTTGCAGGGGATAAAAATGTTCCTTAACAATGGAGGTATCTATCACTATCCTAGCCCAGTGATCAAATTTAGTATCGTTAACAGTGGGACGTAATGTGCTGTCACCTGAAACACATGGCACCACCCAGGAAAAATTCCCGCCTGAAACATTCAACTGGAATCCAATCAAGCCTTCCAATCTGATTTCCAGATTACTGGAAATCAGGTGAGAAGGTAATAAGTAAAATGACACTCGGAAGAAAGAAATCAGACAAACCCAGGATGTGGGAAACTCTGGTAGAAGAACTGGCCTGATCTTTTCAAAAGTGTCAATATCTTAAAAAGATAATAGTGGGCCAGGTGCAAGGGCTCATGACTGTAATCCCAACACTTTGGGAGGCTGAGGCAGAAGGATCACTTGAGGGCAGGAGTTTAAGACCCGCCTAGGCAACAAAGTGAGACCCCATCTCTACCAATAATAATAATAATAATAATATAATTGGGTGTGGTGACATGCAGCTGTAATACCAGCTACTCAGGAGGCTAAGGTGAGAAGATCACTTGAGCCCATGAGGTTGAGGCTGCACTGAGCTATGATCATGCCACTGCACTCCAGCCTGGGCGACAGAATGAGACCCTGTCATGGAAAAAAAAAAAAAAAAAAGTAGACATGCGGGAGTTAGCGCACTATTCTAAATCAAAAGAGACATAAAAGAAACATAATTGTGTGAGTCTTAATTGGATTCTGGTGTGAACAAAAGAGCTATAAAAAATACTTTGAAGACAACTGGAAAATAAATCTGGAGTGAGTAATAGATGGTATTAGGAAATTATTCACACTGTTAGGTGCAGACTTATGGCTTTCTAGGAAAATATCTTTCTTTTGAGATATATGCTGAAGTATCTAAGTAATGTGTTATGATGCCTATAATTTGCTTTGAAATAATTCAGCAAAAAGTTATGTATAAAACACATATTCTGTTTTTAAATATTTTATAAATTATAATTTAAGCAAATATGGCAAAATGGTAGTAACAGTTGAATCTAGGTGATGGATGGATGTTGTTTTTTGTACAGATTTTTTCTACTTTTCTAGGTATTTCTAATTTTAATGAAAAGTTAAAATGAAACAATGAAGAAACGAGATGCATGAAGTTTGGTTTAACAAAAGAGATAAAAGGCAGGGTTTGTACGGAGGAGGGTACCAGCATGGAGGTTGTTCCTCAATGCATGTGCTCAGTGAAAAACAATGGAACATTCTCCACCTAATGATTGGTAATTCCTAACATGCTGGGGACCAGAAAACTACTCTACACCCAAATCACAGAGTCTCAAGATCCCTGCCATGACTACAGGTGATGGGGGAATGTACTTTTAGATAAAAGTGCCTCCCTGCCCACTCAGCTTCCTGTAGATTATATTTTAATTGTGTATACCTTAAACTGGGGAAGAAAATAATGTGGTAGAGAACACTAGAGCCCAGGTGCAGTGGCTCATGCCTGCAATCCCAGTACTTTGGGACGCCAAGGCGGGAGGATCACCTGAGGTCAGTAGTACAAGACAAGCCTGGCCAACATCAACCATGTCTCTACTAAAAATACAAAAAGTGACCAGGCATGGTGGCATATGCACCTGTAGTCCCAGCTACTTGGGAGGCTGAGGCACAGCAAGACTCTGTCTCAAAAAAAAAAAAAAAAAAAAGAACAAAGAACACTAGATGAGACACCAAGTAATCTGGCTTCTAGTCCTTGCTCTACCACAGACTACCACCACGATCTGGGTTTTTCTTCATGGTAGAAGTGATTCCTCCCACTTCTACAATTCTGTGATTCTATAGGTATATGAATTGTAGCAATTCGAATTTAGGTACCTAGGAAGAAGGTATCTAGGCAAAACAGACGTAAATGGCAACGTCAAACACTTATCCGTTTAAGCTGGCATGAAGGGGACAGAGACAAAAACAGAAAGAACACAGGCCACAGAGAGAAATGAGAATATGTAAGCATAACGACTTGACTGATGGTGAATAAGCCAAGCCAGGCAATCAGAAATAATATATTAAAAAATTCAAAGTTAATGATAAAATAATAATATCCAGTGTCTACAGAGGGTTTATCCTATGTGAAAGCTTTAGGAAGATTATTTGCTGAATCTTATGATATGATGAAGTTGGTACTACTACATACTAAGTTTACTGATAAGGAAACTGAGGCTTACAGATTAACTCAGTTAAAAATCATACTATTTGTAAATAACAGAGAAGGATTCAAACCCAGGTCTGTCTGATACCCCAGCTTTGCAATGAAGCAGATGATAGATACAAGACTGCCTGGAGGCTAGTCACATGCCAGTTAGAACAGGCTTGAAAGGACAGAACCGCCGCAGAAAAGAACCAATCTGGG
Source organism: Ateles fusciceps (assembly GCA_036589455.1). Lineage (NCBI taxonomy): Eukaryota > Metazoa > Chordata > Mammalia > Primates > Atelidae > Ateles > Ateles fusciceps. The sequence goes on along the minus strand of JAZHEH010000228.1, from coordinate 8,505,348 downwards.
CTGAAACAAAGAGCCCAACAACAAGAGAGACTAGATCCATGCCATCCAGACTGATAAGACAAATATAAGACCTGGCAAGACCAAACTGAAAGGACCATCTCTCATTTATTTTCCAAATGTTCAATAAGACAGGAGGTCCAGAAAAATAGCATGGTCTAATCCTTATCCCTTTAATGAGGCAAGTCAAGGATTAGATTGAGAGAAGGGTTAAGGGCGAAGTCAGAATTAAAAAGCGATGCCAAAAATCATATTAATAACAGCTTGAACACTGTGGCAAGCTGTGTTAGGCTGCATTCAGTATCAATCTTTGCACTTGGAAAATAGCTGTGTCTTTACTGAATACTACAAGATATTTTCCTCATACCAACAGTGGAGGAGATTTGAAGAAGGAGGGACTGAATCAAGGAGGACAGGTGGTTTTGCCACAAGGAAGCAAAAGGGGAAAGCCATAGTTTTAAAGGTGTGGAGAGGGAGGCAGAAAAGGAAAGGAAGAGGGAGCAGGAAGGAGGGACAGTCCTGGGTTCAAATTCTAGAACTGTCTCTTTCTAGCTGGGCAGGCTTGGGCTCATCATATCTCCAGTGAGCCTCCCTTTCCTCATGTGTAAAATAAGAATGATCATGAGTCCCTTGCAGGTCTACTGTAGACACTGGAGAAAATCCCTGACACAGAGTAGACTCCTAATAAATAGTGACCATAGCGGCTATCATATCATTTTCAGAAATAATAATAATGGTAACAAAATGTAGACTTCAGAAGAGAAATCCTTAATGCTTAGGGTTGAGACAATGGAAGTTTTTGGTGGTCAGATATAACAGGGCCATTTACTTGGCGGGGGAGGGGGAGCAGGATGCACATGTTTCATTCTAGGGATCCAATTATCTATTCAAGTTTCCCCTGAAGACAGAGATAACCTTTAAAGCCACCCGAATCAAGAAAGAAAAACCACAGTTCCGTAGCTCACTGAGACATAAATGCCATGCTCAGGACAGCCACGGTGTCTGGCAAATGCTCTAATGGTGTTGCACTTCCCAAATAATCACACATAATCTGTAACAAAAAGACCCACATCCCACAGCTCAATACAGAGTCATCAAATTGCCCACTTTAAGTGACTCATGGGATAGGGCTGCCGGTAGTTTGTTGAAGAGGCTGATCCAAAGAGAACAGATTTCAGTCCTGAAAACTATTCTTGAAATTCATCCTGGACTGACTTTCCCACCTTGGATGGCATCTTCTTAACCTCAATTATGTCCTTTTAGGTCATCCTAAACCAGCTCTCTCTTCTTCCTCTTCTTGGTTCTATATACCTTTCAGACACTTATAAAGACATGCCCCATTCCCCCATACTTTTTGCCATTCAGCCAACATAAACGTTCTTTCAACATTCATCATAAATCAAAACCTATACATTTGTGTCATTCTCTTAACTCCTTTCTGTTTGCTAAAATTAACCCAGCATGTGTGTAGCCAGAAATGTGCGTAGTATTGAAGGTGTAAATTCCCAACACTGTAAGAAGCAACCCCTCCTGGCACATGACTTACTGACTCTGTATAAGCACAGTCTAGACTTGCTACCTCAACAAAATCCAGGATGGAATAACTTGGAGCAAGTTGAGAGCAGTAGAAGCATGCTGTAACCTTGATGCTTTAGGAAACCTGATCTCTCACAAGACTCCTCATGGGTGATGATAGAAAAGTAGTGAGGGTGGCTTGAGAGAAGCATTAACCCATGGGCTGGCGGCCCCCATCATGTGGGACCTACAGAAGAAATGCCCGGCTTCATTCTCCACTCTGTGTCACACAGTGGTGAGACCAGAGACACTGCAGGTTTCACACTGCAGTTCTTAATCTTGCTTTAGTTGTGGGAGCCCAAGGAGAAGACACTATAAGCACAGATCAAGGTCATGGTTAGCAAATGAGCACACATTTCACTATCCCCACTATGTACCATTTGAAAAGTTGCCCTAGGACAGGCGCAATGGCTCACACCTATAATCCCAGCATTTTGGAAGGCCAAGGAAGGAGGATTGCTTGAGCTCAGGAGTTCAAGACCAGCCTGGGCAACAAAGTGAGACCCTGTCTCTACAAAAAAGTAGAAAAAATTAGCCAGGCATTGTGGCGCATGTCTTTAGTCCCAGCTACTCAGGAGGCTGATCTAGGAGGATTGTTTGAGCCTAGGAGATAGAGGTTGCAGCGAGCCATGATCTCACCACTGCACTCCAGCCTAAGCAACACAGTTAGACTCTGTCCCCTCCCCAAAAAAGTATCCCCAGTAATCCTAAAAAATATTTTCTAAACTTAGAACTGTTTCCCAAACTTCTGGATTTCATGGACTGTCAATATTTCAAAAAGCAAATTTCTGTTTGTGTGGATTGGCAGTACAGCTTAACAGCTTTTAATTTTGTTAAGAACATTTTTTGTAAGCCATTTCTTCTCTCCATCATTTCACTAAACAATGGACCTTTCTAACCTCCCCAAATTAGAGCAGACACAAACCAGGATAAGAAATAGTCCTTTAAATGGAATAAATTTAGTTTATGAAAAACTTACTACATTGTTCTTAGATTTCTCCTGTCAGTAAAAATTTCCTTACGCATATACCAGTGATAAAACATGATACAGTCTCTTTTTCAGCTTATCAGTCCAAACCCCAGGTTAATAGTCTCTTTTTCAGCTTATCAGTCCAAACCCCAGGTTCTCTTCCCACCCTTTCTCAAATGAGCAAGTCTGAAAGCCAGTTCTTCTACTACCTCAGCTGACAATGGCCTAACGTGAAAGGCAGGACCTAGGAATAGTCACTTAATCCATAAATTTTTCTACTCAGCTTGAGGCTGCACAGGAAGACCCTCCCCACTCCTGCCCTTGAAATAGCACACTGCCAACCTCTCTAACTCTAGAACCCTTTTAGATTAACCTTTCCTAGTGCTCAGCACAGCATCTGCATGGGTGAACACTTATTCTGGTGACTCATCTCTGGTCTCTGGGCCTCTTTCATACCTATGTTTCTGGTCATTACTTCCAAGTGCACCACTGATGTCAGAACACTTTCTGTCTCAATAGCTAATGTATCAGAACTTCCTTGTCATTAGTCCCAAGAGGAAAGGGACACAATCTGTCTCTGCAACAGCCCCTCTCATTCTTTTCTCATCAATAATATCACCTGAAAAAAAACACAGTGTATGTTGAAACAGTCCAAAAGCAATTGGCACATAATGGGAGACTAGTTTGTATTCAACTAATCTTCACACAGATAATAATCACAACTTTGGACAAAACATATAAACCCACTATTAGAAGATATTGGAGAGCAAACAAAAAGCAGGCAGAAACTGGGGGAGATTTTAACCTTAAAATAAAATAACTGGACTGGTAAAAATCCATGCTCAAGTAGATTCTCTGAGTGTTAGTGTACTCAGTCTGTACAGCAACTGAGTAGCTGGAAATCCAGCAGAAAGCTGCAATTTTACTGGCTGTAAGAACAAAGCTTAGGGCTGCTAGAGTGGCTAGAAATAGGGGGAAATCCTGAGAAGGAAGGAGCCCCCAAATATGTACACAAACTTCTCTAAAATTCTTAGTCAATACCTGAACTGTACGTGCATGAAGGAGACTCCAAGAAACCCAGGGAAAAGCAACTCTGCTGGAAAGGATAATAAGCTGAGTAGAGATGAGATTTTAGCTGCTGCATTTGTTTGTACAATGCCTTCTGTACAAACAAAAATTACGAGACATATGAAGAAGCATATATATATACATATAAACATATATATAAATGAATGGCCAAAGCAAAATGGAGCATGGGGGTTGGAGTTCTTCATTATCACTGGTTAAGTTCGGAGTTTCAGTTCCACAAAGCTAGAGGTGCTTGGTACAAACATTGAGTCACTCAATGAAAACCCAGAAGGGCCATCTTAGGAGTAAAGACCATGTCCCAGGACTATGGGATTTGCTCCAGCACAAAGAGCAAAACCAAAATAGACCCAACCTAACACAATCCAAAACCAAGTTCCCACAAGTTTAAGGTGATCCACAAATAGTTTAACTGCCTACTAAAACAAATACTTTACAGAGGAAGGTAATTCCAGAGTTTCTGTAATTTTTCATCTACAATGCCTTCTGTACAAACAAAAATTACTAGACATATCAAGAAGCAGGAAAATGTAACCCATAGTCAGAAGAAAAAGTAGACAATAAAAACTGACCCCAAGATGACCCGGATGTTAGAATTAACAGACAAGGACTTTAAAGCAGTTATATAAATATGTTCAAGGACTTATGGGAAAAGACGGCCATAATGAATGAACAGATGGGAAATCTAACAGAGAAACAGAAGCTATCTAGGAAAAAAAACAGATGGGAAAAAATAAATGGAAATTTCTAATTTAAAAGTAAAATACCTAAAATGAAAAAAATCAGTTGGGCTTAACAGCAGTTTGAACACAACAGTAAAAATCATCAGTGAACTTGAAGACAGACCAATAGAAAATACCCAATCTGAAGAACAAAGGGACAAAAGATGGGAAAAAAATTAATAAGGTTTCAGGAACAAAAAACACAGGACAAACTTACGGAACAATATCAACCAGTCTAACATTTATGCAACTGGAGTCCCAGGAACAGAGAGAGAGAAAATGGGGCAGAATAGATACTTGAAAAAGTAATGACCTAAACTTCCCAAATTTGGGGTGACAAATATCAACTTTCAGATGTGCAAACCTTAGCAAATCCTAAACAGAATACATACAAAGAAAATGACACCCAGTCACATCATAGTCAAAGTGCTAAAAAGCAAAGATAAAGACAAAATCTTTAAAGCAGCCAGAGGGAGGAGAAAAGACTTACAGAACAATCAGGGGAAAAAATGGCCAGAGGACACTAGATGGAAACTGGGAGCTATTGGAAGAAATAAAGAACAAAAAAGGCAGAATTTTTCTAAACAACTGCTTAAGGTAAAATGACAAACTGGGCCAAGGGTGATGGCTCACACCTGTAATCCCAGCACTCTGGGAGGCCGAGGCAGGCGGATCACTTGAGGTCAGGAGTTCGAGACCAGCCTGGCCAATATGATGAAACCCCATCTCTACTAAAAACGCAAAAATTAGCTGGGCTTGGGGGCGGGCACCTGTCATCCCTGCTACTTGGGAGGGTGGGGCAGGAGAATTGCTTGAACCCTGATGTGGAGGTTGCAGTGAGCCAAGATCGTGCCACTGCACTCCAGCCTGGGCAACAGAGTGAAACTCTGTCTCAAAAACAAAACAAAACAAAAAACCCAACAAACTGTATTGCAGAGTTCTTAACATAAGTAGTTTTAAAATATACACTATTAATAGCACAAAGAACTGGAGAGACAAATGGACTTACATGGCTGCAAGGGTCTCACATTTCATATAAAGTGGTATAATTTTTTTTTTTTTTTTTTTTTTGAGACAGAGTCTCACTCTGTAGCCCTGCTCTGTAGCCCAGGTTGGAGTGTAGTGGCGTGATCTGGGTTCACTGCAACTTCTGCCTCCCAGGTCCCAATTCAAGCAATTCTCCTGCCTCAGCCTCCCAAATAGCTGGGATTACAGGCACCTGCCACCATGCCCAGCTAATTTTTGTATTTTTAGTAGAGACGGGATTTCACCATGTTGGCCAGGCTGGTTTCAAACTCCTGACCTTGGGTGATCCCCCTGCCTTGGCCTCCCAAAGTGCTGGGATTACAGGCGTGAGCCACCACATCCGGCCGTGGTATAGTATTAACTCTATGTAACCAGTGATAAGGATGCATATTTTAAATCCTAGAGCATCATGGCTTAATCACCTCTTACAGATCCCACATCTTGGCTAGGCGTGGTTGCTCACACCTGTAATCCTAGCACTTTGGGAGGCTGAGGTGGGCGGATCACCTGAGGTCAGGAGTTTGAGACCAGCCTGGGCAACACAGTGAGATCGTGTCTCTACAAAAAATTTAAAAATACACACACACACACACACACACACACACACATATATATATAATGGCCAAAGTAAAATGGAGTATGGGGGTTGGAGTTCTTCATTATCATTGGTTAAGAGGACAAACAAAAAGAGATGCAGGAAAAAGAGAAATAGTGAAGGAAAAACAGAGGAAGCTCAAAAAAAACTATAAAAAAACTACACTTAAAAGCCAATGGAGGAATTAAATTAATGGAACATAAAAGCAATGGGCTAAACACAGCGACGTAACTCTCTATTATACTGAGTAAAGGCATGTGACCAGAAATGTTTCAGTCTATCACCAATGACATTCAACATTAGTCAGGACCCTTTTCCAGTAAAGCATCATTATTTCAAGAATATTTTACAAGCATTCTGCTCCTTCTCAGTAATTATTGACATATCATATAATAAGAAGAAATCTAGCCTAGCTAATGATTTCAATGAAGCTTTCTGATCACAATCTTACGGTTTCTAAGCAGATGAGATATTCTAAATTCACAGCACACTCTCTCCATCTCCTTGGCTCTCCTAAATCATGGCTTTCCCCCACGGACTTCATTGCTCTTGCAGCTCTTTCAAGTAGAGCCTGCTCATTCTTTAAAACCCCACAAACCCAAGTCCCAAGACAGTTTTCCTCTTTCACTCCCCAAAGTTCCTCTAGACCATTACTCTTCCAAATTATTATGAAATACTTCTTTCAAAACTCACACCATTCAGCTACGCCACCTCTCTCCTTCTTCATTCCTGTCACTAACAATCCCCTGAGCACACACTGACCAAAAATTTGGCCATTTGGCTCCCCTCTCCACAACTATTCTCATTATTTTAAGCAAAGTCAGTGTTCATATGAACAATTCTAATGTTTAGCCTCGTGGTTCCCAGACCCTTTAAATGCCAGTGGCCTTGCTACTTTTTGAAACTCCAGTCAAAACTGGAACTGCTCCAGCTCTGAAATATCCAGTCTCCTCCTTCCCTTCTTATCTAACAACTTCCTCCTTGGTGTCACTTCTTTCCCTGTCAACCTAGCTCTTTCCCAAGGTCTATGACATCATGCCACCCCACCTTGTCTCTTCCCACACTTCCCCTTGCTATGGCTGGAATGTCCCCTCCAAAACTCAGGTTGAAATTTAATTGCCATTGTTAACAGTATTAAGATGTGGAATATATATACATTTTTTTGAGATGGAGTTTTGCCCTTGTTGCCCAGGCTGGAGTGCAATGGCATGATCTTGGCTCACTGCAACCTCCACCTCCCAGATTCACGTTATTCTCCTGCTTCAGCCTCCCAAATAGCTGGGATTACAGGCATGCGCCACCATGCCCAGATAATTTTGTTTGTTTGCTTGTTTGTTTTTAAGATGGAGTCTTGCTCTGTCGTCCAGCCTGGAGTGCAGTGGCTGATCTTGGCTCACTGCAACCTCCACCTCCCAAGTTCAAGCAATTCTCCTGCCTCAGCCTCCTGAGTAGCTGGGATTACAGGCATGCACCACCACGCCCAGCTAATTTTGTATTTTTAGTAGAGATGGAGTTTTACCATGTTGGCTAGGCTGGTCTAGAACTCCTGACCTCAGGAGATCTGCCTGCCTCAGCCTCCCAAAGTGCTGGGGATGTGAGCCACCATGCCTGGCCAAGATGTGGGATCTGTAAGAGGTGATTAAGTCACGAGAACTTCTGCCCTCATGAATGGATTAATGACATTATCACTAGAGTGGGTCCCTTATAGAAGGACAAGTTCAGCTCCTTTCTGCCTCTATCTCTCATACGCCCTCTTGCCCTTCCACCTTGTGCCATGGGATTACTCAGCAAAAAGGCCCTCACCAAAGGTCCTCACCAGAGGCCAGCATATTGATCTTGGACTTCCCTGCTTCTTCATAAATTATCCACTCTGTGGTATTCTCTTAGAGCAGCATAAACAGACTAAGATACCTTCTAAAGCCTGGATCAAGCCAACCACCAGCTTCCACTGTGTCAAGACCCAGCCTGCGTAGGGGTGTTGGAGAAAACTGCACAACCGTGCAATTTAAGGCTTAACAAATGCATACTCTGCCTTCCCTCAGCAGGGTCCTACCTGGTCTCCCTGCTTCCAGTCTCACCTGCCTCAGGTCTATATTCCACACCTGCATGGGCCCCTGGGAGTTACAGAGAGTTCTCAAGAGTGAGAGGAAGCTAGGTTTCAATCAGGAGGCACTTCTGTGTAAGTATTTCCGGTAAATCGCCTAATAAGATCTCTGAAGAAAGTCATCTGAATATCAAAGACTCCAGTAACTCAGCTATGATTTATTTTCCAATTTGAAGTATTTGCTTTCATACCTGATTTTGAATCTATAATTTTGAATTGTTTTTCTTAAAGAAGGCCTCCAAAATGCATAAGCTCAGGACTCACAAAACCTCGACCCATCCCTGTGCAATCGTTGCCAAAGTACTCTTTCTAAAATGCAAACCCAATCATACTGCTTCTCTACTGAAAATGTGTTTGCACTTGGAGATCCTGAAGGGTCTGTATGTCAAAAAAGGAACTGGGAGTTCATGCGATAGGTTCTTCACAGAGACCCCAGAATATATGCTGATGAATCCCACATCTGTTATCACTAGTTCCCAACGTTCTCTCTTAAGCTCCATACCAAATTTTTATCTTGGCAGACCTCTTTGAAAATCCTGAAGGCAACTCAAATTCAACCTGTCCCAAACTGAAATAATTATCCTTTCTTGCTCCCCAACTGCTGAGACTCTTAAATTCTCAGTCTCAAAAATGTCATTATCCACAGTCTTTTCAGCCACACATGGGCTCAACTCCAGACTCTCCTTCTCTCCCACTTCCAACAGCCAATCTGCTACCACCTCCTCAAACAGGTCTCTTGTCACTGACTTCTCCTCTTACCCCCCTCTGCCAGGTTTTTGTTTATTGTTTCCCAAAGTAAGGCACATATGCCACTAGTGAAATGCCTGGAAAAGGAAAACAGATGAACCTTTATTGCCAGTTATGTTTACTAAGAAAAATAAAAATATCACAAATGATAATTTAATTGAAAAAGTTTCTTTTTAAAAATAATGCATTTAAGTATAAAAGGAAAGCTGATTTAAAGAGAAAAGTTAATGTGAGTGGTATGTATTATAACTGCAAAAATGTAACTGTAAAAATGATGGGGAAATGCCTGAAGTTGGGAACACTGCCTTGGCTGATGCCTTCATCAGCTCTCAGAAGGAGTGCTCCAACTGCCTCCCAGTGATCTCCCTGCCAACAAGCTCTCCCACTCTATCCTCCAATGTAGCTGCCAGCTTCATCTTCCCTAGAAAACAAAGTCGGTAATGTCATTCTCTGCTTTAAAATCTTTGTGGGCTCCCTACAACATAGAAAATAAACTCTGATTTCTCCACTTGGAATGCCAGGCCTATGTTCCCAATACACAAAACGGTCTTACCGTGCCTTAAAAACCTCAGGCCCCTGTGCAATGGCATACCTTAGAACAGACTTTGCAGGCTGCCAGAAATGGCTTTTTGCCCTCCTTGCTCATTAGCAAATTCCTACTCGTTCGTGTCAACCCACTTCAAGAGCTGCTTCTTTGAGAAACGCTTCCCTAACTCCCAGGCAGGGTGAGGTGCTCCCACTGGGTTCCCATTCTCAGATACTACTTCAGAATTATAATTTGTGGTCTAAGTGTATGGTTCCCCCAACTAGAACATGAAATTTTCTTGTTCATTTTTGTATCGGAAAGTGTGTATTAAATATAGGATAAATAAGTGAATGAATAGAATTCTACTTATAAAATGTAAATTTAAAAATACATAAATGTGCCAGGCATGATGGCTCATGCCTGTAATACCAACACTTTGGGAGCCTGAGGTGGTAGAATCGCTTAAGGCCAGGAGTTCGAGACCAGCCTGGGCAACACAGTGAGATCGTGTCTCTACAAAAAATTAAAAAAAAAAAATATATATATATATATGTATATATATATATATACACACACACACACACACATATACATATATATATAAATGGCCAAGGCAAAATGGAGTATGGGGGTTGGAGTTCTTCATTATCACTGGTTAGGAGGACAAACAAAAATAGATGCAGGAAAAACAGAGGAAGCTCAATAAGAGAGAGATGTCAGAGCCAGGCATGGTGGCTCACACCTATAAACCCAGAGCTTTGGGAGGCCAAGGTGGGAGGATTGCTTGAGGCCAGGAGTTCAAGACCATCCTGAGCAACATAGCATGACTCTGTCTGTACAAAAAATAAAAACAAATTAGCTGGGCATGGTGGTGCATGCCCATAGTCCCAGCTCCCTCGGCAGGCTGAGGCGGGAGGATTGCTTGAGCCCTAGAGTATATGTTGTAGCCTATTCACTGAATTCTTTCAATAAATGTTTACTGAGAACCCACTCAGGATGTACTGTGCCAGGCGCATGTGGCTCCCTCTCTGATTGCTCCCTGAAATTGCAGGGACCCCTACTGCTAAATCCAATAGACCGTGCTCAGGTCTTGCCATCCTGGACCCTCTCGGCAACATCAAACACTGCTGACCGCTCACTCCTTCATGACACTCTCACTTATCCTGGCTTCTGGACAACACAGGTGCTTGGTTTCTCCTCTATTCTCTGGTCATCACTCCTGAATTTCTTTTGGTAAGCTATTTTTTGGCTGTGTGTTTCCTAAACGTGAGTGTTCCTCAGCTTCTGTCTGTTCCTCCACTGCCATTAGAAGCCCTCTCCTCTTCCTCTAAAACTCTCTCTTAAGAGTTGGGCTTCCATTTGCCACCTCAATGCTAAAGACTTCCAAATCTCCAGCTCCAGCCCAGAGCCTGATATACACAAGTCCTACACATCAAAGCCTCTTGGGCATTTCCTGCCGGTTGAATACATCATCCCCCACTCCTCACACCTGAGGATTCATTTAACCAGCGCTTACTGAGGCCCTACAAAGTGCCAGTCTCCAGGGGGCTGAACAGGCACTTTACAGCTTGCAATTGGTCAGGGAAATGAGACTAAATAAGGACACAAACACGTGATTACAAACTGTGATTGAAGTGACAGGGAAAACATGAAAGAAAAAAAAAAGAAACAAGAGCATACAATAAAGGGACCTTATTTAAATCAAAGAGTAATATTTTTTGAAGGAGTGATACTCAAGTCAAAGGATAAGAAGAGTAGTCAGCCCAACAAAGACTAGGGGTAGATATTGCAGAGAAGGATTCTTTCTATTCTAGTCTGTGAAACTCCACTATTTCAGGGAATTACTCTAGGGAACTAGACATCATAAGAAGTAGGGAACTAAAGAGGCATGGTAAGGAGCCCAGCACAGCTGACACATGTGAAATGAGGCTGGCCATGCAGAGAGGACCCAGATCACACAGGGCTAAGTTAAGGTTTTGGGTTGTTTTTTTTTTAAATCTTAAGTGCAATGAGTATCCATTAAAGGGTCTGACTGTGAAATGACTGAAGACACATTTTTACAAGACCACTCTAGCTAAATTGTAGGACTATGGGAATATAAGAGGAGGGACCAGCCGTGTGCGGTGGCTCACGCCTGTAATCCCAGCACTTTGGGAGGCTGAGGAGGGCCGATCATGAGGTCAGGAGATCCAGACCATCCTGGCCAACATAGTGAAACCCAGTCTCTACTAAAAATACAAAAATCAGCCAGGCGTGGTGGCGCGTGCCTGTAATCTCAGCTACCGGGAGGCGGAGGCAGGAGAATCACTTGAACCAGGGAGTCAGAGGTTGCAGTGAGCCGAGATCGTGCCACTGCACTCCAGCCTGTGTGACACAGCAAGACTCTGTCTCAAAAAAAAAAAGAGGAGGGACCAGTTATGAGGCAACTATTGAAGCCCAGGTGGGATGATAGTGGCTCAAATCATTTCTCTAATTCCCCCCATCCCTACCCCCACCCCCCAAACACATACTTTTATTTTCGAACAGAATTCTATTGACAACCATGGATCCTGACAAGTCTCTGGGCACTTTGCCTAAATAGAAGTCAGTTCTCATTACAACAAAGGTTATCATTCCCATGAAAAGTTTCACATACCAAAAAAAGACTTCTGAACACAACCAGTATCTATTTACTCCAGAAAGGAGTCACAGTAAATTCCAACATCACAATAGAATCTGAAATCCTCTTGCACACCTCAGAGATTTTCTTGACCAGCAAACACAAATGCATAGAGAAAGGTATAGTGGCTGCATTGAAGATGCAGCAATAAAAGACAAGGCTAAAAATACTGAAAGCTCACCGTTTAGCTCTCATAACATTACTAATTATTTCAGTGTCATTGACTTCATATGGGTCATTTGTGAAAAGGCAAAAGGGCTGGTTTTCAAACACTTGGTCCATTTGTCAACGAAGGCAAAGGGGCTGGTTTCAAATAAAAAGTCACTTATGACCACCCTCTAACACCTGAATGGTCAACTCTCCACTAACAAATCCGACATGCCATGCTCGCTCCCTTGTCTCCAGAACTTGGCTCATGCTCATCCCTCTACCTGGAATATTCTTCCCCCTCTTCTCTTGGCTAATTTCCACTCATCGTTCAAGTCTCAGCTCAAACATGATTTCTTCCTGGACCACTTTTTTAGACATCCCTGAGAATAAAATGGGCTCAATCTGGGTACTCTCATATCTTCTATAATCACCTCCACCTGACACTTCTCTACAGGCCTCCAGGTCAAAGTTCTAGAAGGCAGGGAGTATGTCTGGTTAATCACTGTATTTCAAGCTCCAAGCACAATACCTGGCACATGGAATGCTCCCAATCAAGTTTCATAAATGAATGAATAAATATTTCCTTTATCCAAGGTAACTGAGGTTACCAAGGTCACTCCTGCCCTCCTCATTTTCTACTCATCTGCCCCCCAGAACAACAAAATGATATCAGTCAGTAATTAAGGATTATTCTTTGGAAAGACTGTCAACCTCCAGACACAGGGTTGCATTTTGTTGATGGAAAGGTGTTGGCAAACAACTGGCCAAAGGCATAGGCAGAAGTGTTACTACAAGGGATAAATAAAATGGGTCTCGAGTGGCACAAAGAATTCTTGACAAAAGGACTCCTCACCCAAATGTTTCTTTGCCATAAGGGCCAGTTGTTAGTCTATGAAATATGTGTATCTCTGTATGGACAGAACTGCAATTTAGGATAAACTGATAATACATCCTAACTCCTGTGACACAGGTAAGGACAGTAACAGTTAGCAAGTGTTGGGCACTGCTCTAAGAGGTTTGTACATTTTATTTAATCCACCAACAACCCAATGAGATAGGTATTACTATCATCTCCATTCAAGAGATGAGGAAACTGGCTTAGTGGTTAAGTAACACGTCCAGGATATACACCTAGTAACTGGCAGAGCTGGGATTAAAGACAAAATGATCATCTTTTCTGCTTCTCAGATTACATAGAAAATGAAAACAACAGAGGACTTATGGTGCGCTGGGCTAAGCTCTTGACACATATTTCTCATTTACCTCCCCCGTCATAGGTGAGGAGGAGAATCTGAAAGTGCTCTTTGAGCACCAACTTGCACTCCGGGTCTCACAGAAGCCAGCAAGAAAGCATGTTTTCCTGGGGTACTTGAAGAGCCTTTGACAAAGCCAGAGCCAGTGCTAGCGGAGAATTTCAAGATGCTGATTTCCAATTGCAGGCTCTACCCTGAGACAACATTCCCTCCCACACAGCGGCCGGCCCCAGGGATGGGTCAGCGATGCACATCTGCACACCCCAAGGGAGAGTTCAAAACCAAAGCACGCAAAGCATGACATAAATATGAAGTGTGGAAAACACATTCCTTATGAACAACTCCATATCAAATTCCCTGCATCCCTCTTGGCAACGTTATCAGAAGCATCATTCAATCCAGCCGATTGGAGAGCAGCTAAGAGAAAGGCTGGAAAATGTGACCAATCAGGAGAGTTATTTTTGTGAGAAAGAAGAAAAATGTCACCAAAAAAGGGTCAGCAGATAACCCTATTGGGCTGAAAATAACTGCCTGGCTGGCAGACCAGTAAGGGGACAGGCGGAGGGTGAGAGACGTAATGTAAAGTGCCAAGGGAGCTCCGGCCGAGTGAGGCTGCTGGGGGATGAGGAAATTGGCCTAATTTGGGAACATGAGCCCAGCAGCATTTCTCAGATTCCTGCGAGGGAATCTGGCTAACTTTCAGTTCTGCGTCCTCAGAGGAACACTAAGGGAATGGGGGGAGAGAAAGGGAACAGCTGTGACTCCAACACTTCTCTAGACCACTGAACGAATAAGGATGACCAAGTGAGGACTTACTCCCATTCCAAAAGGACCCCAAGGGAATAACCCTAAGTCTCTCCGCCCCTCTCCAAAATCCTCTTCTCTGCTGGGAGGTCTGTGCTTCTTCCCATCCAGCAGGCAGGAGAGGTTAGGCACCTGAGTAAGTCAGAAAGACTCTACTAGAGTCACAGATTAGCTGAATGCTTCTGACGAGTTACCCAGACTCTCAAAGTCTCCATGTCCTCACAGGCACAATGTGATGATAAGACTACCTACTTCAAGAGCTACCACAAGGCTCAACTAGGACATTGCATGTAATTAACAGATAGCTAGCAACTGTTCCAGTGTAAGCTAAGATGATGATTATTAACTTAGACAATCCGCACAATGAAAGCTAAGCCAGGGTCTAGATCCCAGCGAGAAATACTCAAACAAAAGATGAGCTAGCCCTGGAGAGGTATTGCCAAAGATTACTTTTGCCCAAACTCAGCAGAATGTAACTTTTTGGTAGAAAGCGTCTGGGTCTGTCCTTCAAAGAGTTCTGTAAGAGCACAATCATTTGAATCAATAGAAGGTGAAGGTGAAGGCAGAGAAATCTAGTTTAATTCTCAGACCTATCCCCCCAAAGAGAAAGTTATACATCACAGACATACAGACACTCATCCTAGAACTATCTTCCAGCAAAATACTCAAAACCTATCATTCCAACCTGAACTGCTAGCTGAACCACACATCTGGTGATCCAAGCCTGATTTGCAACAGGTGAACCCCACCCCCCCACCGGCCCAAAAAAGGTACAGTCATCAGCTTTCTTAGTACTTACCATTTCTTGAGGGAGTTCTGTGTGCCGGATACTGTGCTAAGTACTGTACATGCGTTACCTAATTTCATCTTCACCACAACCCTAAAAAAGCAGACACAACTCCAATCTACTCCACACTAGTAAAATTACACAAAGAGTTCATCTTTCTGGTAAATTTTAAAATTAGACAGTTAAGTGATTTGAAATTTATCCAATGACCAAGCAAATATAGAGACTTTTCCTCTTCTCTCAGAGCAGGAAGAAGAGTTTAACTATCTGGACCGAACCACAGGTATCCTACTGGCACCAAGTCCTAAGTGGTTATGGTGACAATCAGAAGAAGGTCAAGATCAAGAGGAAAGTCCGCACAGGCCACTCAATCAGATATCCTGGAACTTAGGACATACAATTTTTTCACTCAACTCCAAATTAAAAACTGTAGAAGAATGTAGATTTTTTAAGCTACTAAAGATAATTCTTTCTTTTCATACCCAGGGCTACAAAAAAAACAAAGTCTTTTCTATAACTTCTATTTGTTTTAAATTGACATGTCATTTTTGAACTGCTTACTTAAAAGCCATTCTCCTCACCTCCCTTATCAAGAAACGTGATGCTATGGTGTGGTAATGTGCCCATTAAAAATTCCCTTGAAACTTAGAGTATGGCAGTAAGAAACTTAGAGTATGGCCACTTCTGACCAATGAAATGCAATTAGAAGTCTCCTTAGTGAGGTCTCTGGCTACTGTTTTCCTGATAAGAAGGGGTACACCCTTCTTACTGGCATGCACCTTGAACTCTTCAACTATTCCCTCTCTTCCCACCTAGAATGCATACCTGATCCCAGGAGAAGGACCAGCCATCTTGCTGCCATGAGAACAAAAGTCGCAAGCTCCAGATAGCAGAGCAGGAAGCTGGAAGGGGCTAGAGTAACACAGGACACGCTCCAGGACAGCACTCATTCTGCCCTGCCCTCCACTGGACTTGTTGCTATGTGAAAGAAAAATTGCTCCTGTTTCATTCAAGTACTGGAGTTGTTTCTGTTGCAGGCGGCCAAATTCAATACTAATAGATAGAGGAGGCCACTTGAAAATCAACCCATCCTACAAGACAGGAGTTTTAAACTCAAATGGAAATGGGAGCCAGGCAGATCAAATGTGAGTAAATCTGACCAGATGCATCAAAGTACTAAGCAGTGAACTGAAGAGGGATGGATGCATGTAAGCTACCATGAGCTGCAGCTCCGGCCAACTGCTGCCATGTGGGAATGTCAACTCAGCATTCTCACCATGCCAGGACTTCTGATTTTAAAGAGAAGCCCCAAATCTGGATTTCCATATTACGTTTCCTAATTTATAAATGTGAACCAAATTTTAAAATTCTTAACCCTGTATGGATCAAATAAAACATGACTACAGGCCAAATTGAGCCTGAAAGCTGCCAGCTTTCAACCTCAGTAGAGAAGGTTAAGGTGGAATAAAAAGACCACCCAAGTTCTAGAGAAATAATGTTTGGCAACAAACTGAGCATTTGTTTGTCAGACTGGGTTAAGGGTTATACCACTTTTTCTTTCTAGCCATCCTATGAAGTATGGAATATTATCCCTGTTTCACCAACAGGAAAATGAAGCTTAGCAAGATTAACTGCTCAGTATCATAGAAACTAATGTATGACAGGGCCAGGGTTTCAACCTGGGTTGGTATGAGCCCTAGGCCTGTGCTTTTACATACTATTCATAAGAAATGCCTGCTGCAACTAGAAAGCACAAAATCTCTGCTCCAGGTTGGGTGTGGTGGCTCACACCTGTAATCCCAGCACTTTGGGAAGCCAAGGTGGGAGGACTGCTTGAGGCCAGGAGTTTGAGACCAGCCTGGGCAACATAACAAGACTTTGTCTCCACAAAAAAAAAAATTAGCCAGGCGTGGTGGTGCGTGTCTGTGGTCCCAACTACTCAGGAGACTGTGACTGGAGGATCATTTGAGCCGAGAGTTGAAGGCTGCAGTGAGCCATGATCATGCCACTGTACTCCAGTCTGAGAGACAGAGCAAGACTCTGCCTCAAAAAAAAAAAAAAAAAAAAAAAGGCCGGACATGGTGGCTCACGCCTGTAATCCCAGCACTTTGGGAGGCCAAGGGTGGTGGATCAAGAGGTCAGGAGTTCCAGACCAGCCTGGCCAACATAGTGAAACACTGTCTCTACTAAAAATATAAAAATTAGCCAGGCGAGATGGTAGGCATCTGTTTTCCCAGCTACTCGGGAAGCTGAGGAAGGAGAATCGCTTCAAACTGGAAGGCAGTGAGTAAACTGAGATTGCACCACTGCACTCCTCCAACCTGGGTGACAGAATGAGGCTATCTCTCAAAAAACAAACAAACAAAAAAAAAAACAAAAAATCCTCCTCTCCAGATAACTTCTAGCCAATCTATGGATAAATGAGTAGTAGCCTCTGAAAAGACTTGCAAATCGGTTCTAAGAGACTGGCCACATGCTCTTTCTTTGCTGCCCTTTAATAAAAGCAGCAAAGCACTGTCCCAATACTCCTTTATTCACTATTTATTGAATGAATGCTTGCACGGTGCTTTCTAGTTTATTAAAGTGCTTTTCAATGCATATCTCACTTACCCCTATATCAATCTGGCGGTATTACTATCACTATTTGACAGATAATGAAATAGGGGATTAGAGAGATTAGTGGACTTACTCAGGATCCAGGCAATTAGCACCCAGTCCTCTGATATGAAGCCCTGTGTTCTTTCTGCTTCCTTTACCAGAGCTCCCAACTGTACTACCTTGCTTTAAAATAACCATGTGTTTCAACTAACTTCCACTTAAGTCTAAAGTAACTCCAGCATGTCTGACAGTTCCCAGGTACCATATTTACATTTTCATGGATATCGTCATCCTAGAATATAGTCAGCAAGAGGACAAAAATAAATATATCAAGTAATAGAACTGGAATGTAAATGGGCACACACACAAGTCTTGGGAGCTAATTTTAGAAAGAAACAGCCAAAAAGTCCCACACAGCACAGTGAGCATCTGGCCCCGTGGGAGGCTGCCCACACTGTTTAAACCTCAATTAGCCCAGGGAGAAAAGGGATCCTGGAATCCTGACTGGCATCTTACTCTCAGAGGCAACAGTTGGGCGAAGAGCAGAACGACTTTTCATCATGTTCTCCCAGAAAAATGCTAATGCTCAGAGTAAAAAAAGGTAAACCTTGAAATAATTACGTTTTACTGAATGGCTGAAACCCTGCAAGGGTTCATCATACTCTGTGACTATGGCAATGATTCTCACAGCAATGATTCTCACGTGGGAGCCAAGGGGAAGTGGATGGTAGGTAAGCAGGGCCCACTGACCCCAGCCCAGGAGTTGATTGGTATAGGGGTCATATAAGGCTTCAAGGCCTAATCAAGTCACCACAGGCTCATTCACCTAACCACCATAGGTGGCTATAACCTCCTTCACAATTAAGTAGACTTTTAAAAAATGTTTTATATATGTGTGTGTGTGTGTGTGTGTGTGTGTGTGTACTCCTTCTCAAAACTCCATCTCAAAAAAAAAAAGATATATATATATATATATATATATATATATATGCCTTTTTTTTTTGAGATGGAGTTTTGAGGAGTTTCACTCTTGTTGCCCAGGCTGGAGTACAATGGCACAATCTCGGCTCACTGCAACCTCCACCTCCCAGGTTCAAGCGATTCTCCTGCCTCAGCCTCCAGAGTGGCTGGGGCTATAGGCACATGCCACCCACACCTAGCTAATTTTTAAATTTTTTGCAAAGACAGGGTCTCACTATGTTGTCCGGGTTGGTCTTAAACTCCTAGGTTCAGACAATCCTCCTGCCTCAGCTCCCCAGAGTGCTGAGATTACAAGCATAAGCCACTGTGCCTGGCCTTAAGTAGACTTTTAATTAGTCTTCCTGGTTGCCAATAATCACAAGAATATAAGTTCCATTATGGCAAGAGATCTTATCTCTTTTGTTCACTAAAATTATGTCAACCCTGCAAAATAGTGTCTGGCACTTACTGTGTCCTTCAATAAATAGTTGTTGAGTAAATGAATGAATGATCTGGTATTGGGATGAATCCTCCCGGACCCATGCAGAACAGTGTAAAGTGCCACAGCCCAAGAACTGGTTTCCATCAGCTCAGTCATTTGCTTCCTCATTTTCTCTTTAAAGACATACAACACTGCAGTTCAAGCTCCCTGAGATCCAGGGTTGGGTCTGGTATATCTTCTTTCACCAAATTCCTACTTTATATCACCACTCCTAACTGTGCCTCCAATGCTCCAATATCCACCTCCTCAACTCCCCCACCCTCCGTAACACTTCTACTCAGCTTCTAATGTGTAAGTACAGCACGCATTATGTACTTGACCCCACCTCATCCTGTGCAGTAACAACTGCACGTCTATTCTGCCAGGCACTGTGATAGATAATAGGGTACCATGGTAAGACACAACTTCTGCCTTCCGGAAGCTCACATCTTATGAGAGAACCAGACATGTAAACAATTAGAATACAATGTAATAAGTATCATGGAAGTGCCATGGCCACAGTTACAAACCAACAATCCTTGGGCCAAATCCAACCCATATGGTGATTTAATATCCAGTCCATAGGATGATTTAGTTTTCTTAATCAGTTGCTGACCTCTAAAAATGTGTTGCTTTCACATAAAATTTTAGACTGCCAGCATCTCTTGAAGAATTATATCTGGCAATATTGGGCCTGTATTCTCTACAGCATCAACGAGCTTTGTCTAAATAGTGGTTGTCCCTTCAGAGGGGCCATGTGGCCTCCAGTTCCCAGTCCCCTTGCCCTAACCCACTCCCCTAGTGTCTTCCATGCAATGAGGCCAAGGGGTCAGCTGCTAGTTTTTCTAGGCCAGCCCAGATACTATCTTAAAGTGATGATTCTCCATACCCATACTTGTAAAGTGAGAAAATGAAAGATAAATGGATAAGGCCATGTGGAGAGCTTAAGAAAATGGCGGGAGAATGCATTTCCTATGAAAATGAAGGATATTACTACCTATGTAATACGGAAGTAAAGTGTGTCCATGGCAAGTACCCGGCTGATTTGCTCATGCAACTGCCTGACCCCCATTAGGCTTCTCAGCATGGGTCCCTTCATCTGTTGCAAACCTACTATGGGCCAGCAAGCTAGAAGCCAGGTTTCCTGCTGTCTGGGAACTCACTGTCCAGTGGGGGAGACAGACATGTAAAAAGACAATTCACATATAATGGGATATGTTCTATAACAGGTACTATGGGAAGCAAGAGGAAGGACCACTAAGTCAGCCTGGAGAAGTTAGAGAAGAGCTAAGGCAAGGGATGACCTTGAGGCTGACTCTTGCAAAGTTTTTTCAGATGGACAGAGGAAGGTAAAATGGGGCTCTGAGTAAGCTGCCAGAAGCAGTGCCCTGGCAGTAAAAAGTATGGCTCATCAGAATTACCCACCCTCCACAAAGAAGCTTGATCATTTCCCATAATTCCAGGCGATTCGGAAAAGTTTCCAGGAAAGTAAGGCCAGTAAATGATCCCCTTCCCATCGGAAGACTGCAGAAAGTGCAGGTCACCACTGAGAGCATAGGTCCAATTGTGTAATCCAACCTTACATCACCAGTATGCCTTGCTGGCATTTATTCAGCAGAAATAACAACCTGGAATCCTACCAGATTTTGAAACTTCCCAGTCCCTTGCTTCAGCTAACATAAAAAGTTCTACATTAAGAATATAAAGAAATGCACAGAAACTAGTCTAGCATCTAAGAAAAAAAAGTTCCTCTTTCATTTCTTGCTACTAGGACAAATGCCAAGGAAGGGAATTCCCAAATCAAGACAGGAGAAAGGGTTGGCATTCAAGAGAAGAAATATGGAATACCAAATCCTTGGTCATTAAGGAATCACTAACTTTTTTTCTTTCTTTCTTTTTTTTTTTTAGACAGAGTCTCCCTCTGCCACCCAGGATGGAGTGCAATGGCACGATCTCGGCTCACTGCAACCTCCGCCTCTCAGGTTCAAGTGATTATCCTGCCTCGGCCTCCTGAGCAGCTGGGATTACAGGTGCGTGCCACCACACCTGGCTAATTTTTGTATTTTTAGCAGAGATGGGGTTTCACCATGTTGGTCAGGCTGGTCTGGAACTCCTGATGTTGAGATCCACCCGCCTCGGCCTCCCAAAGTGCTGGGATTACAGGTGTGAGCCACTGCGCCCAGCCAGGAATCACTAACTCTTAAACAGCATTTCTTCAGATTTTTTTTTTGCACCCACCTCTCCAGTCAGAGTCAAGGAGGAATTCTTGCCATTGAGGTGATTCTCGGCCTGAGCTGACTCCTGTTGAGCTCGGCGACCCTCTTGGCCCTCTGTAAGGAGAGACAGAAGGTACTGCTAACCCAAATGTCATTTGGGCCACTATAAAGATGACAATCCTGGGAAAGTAAGCAAGGACTGGATTTATGATGATGTGGTGGAGAATGGGATTTGAGTTACTTGGACATGTTTGTAGAAAACCCTCTAAAACCCCTTAAAACAAAGCACCTGAGGTCAGTTCTATTTGATAGGAAAATAGGAAATTAAGACAGGGTCTGACTCTGTTGCCCAGGCTGGAGTGCTCACTGCAGCATCCAACTCCTGGGCTCAAATGATCCTCCTACCTTGCCTTCCTGAGTAGCTGGGACAACAGGTGCATATACCATATCTGGATAACTCATTTATTTCATTTTTTTGTAGAGATGTGGTCTCCCTGTGTTGCCCAGGCTGGACAAGTTTTTAACAGCTATAGAGATGGCAAAAGAAAATCTGTTTTCCACCCAAAGAAATGCAGTTAGAAATTCCTCTAGAACAGGTCAGAGAAGAAGGTGGTAAAGGCTACACGTTCCTATGCAGAATTTGAGGAAGACTTAATTTCAAATCTGCAGCTTGGCATGAAAATCATTATCAAACAGCCTTTTGGAAAGAATTCCTAAATTCCATGGCAACTGAAAAACAGCATTTGCTTTGACATATACAGTAACTGGATTTGCCTTTACAGACATTAAAGGACATCTAGTACAAGAATTTTGAGACATTATCTTTGGAAATCAGAGCACTTCAAAATTCTTAGCCATCAAATGAACTATTTGCAGGTGTTTCCGAAGGCTGTGGAGACTCTGTGCCTCCAAGGCTTCCCAGCACATAAACAAAACTCTATTTAGTCAGACTCTTGGGTGTTGAAATATTTATATTTTTACTTTCTTTCTTTAGAAAAACAGCATTAACATAAGCACTTTTAGATCTCATTTAATGTGGCTTCCTTTGAGTCTCACAGTAACAGGGACAGGAACTGAGAATGATGCCATTTTACAAAGGAGGAAACTGAGGTCCAGGAAGGGGAGGAAGTGGCTCACATAAACCTAGGAGCAGAGCCTTCTGATTTCAGATGTTGGGCTTCCTGGGTGCTTTCCACTGTACCCTGCTGAAACTTCTTTTAAGAGGTTCTAAGGACTGACTGCACTAATAAGTTGAGAGGGGTTACAGAAGAGCTCATAAAAACTCTGGTGCACTGTTTACACTTCAAATTGCAGTGTCAATCATTTAGGTGTCAGGGATGATGGAAACAATCTTTCTGATAATAAGCAGCTTATTTTCTTCTCAAGGCAGACAATTCCACCCCTTCACCATGGTTGCCCTTTCCCCAGCATCCTGCATATAGTGGTTGTGCTAGAACAAAAATTCAACCATCTTGTCTCTATATGCCATTCTCAGGTGGTTTCTCTAACAATTTTTAAATATTTCAAGGTTTTAAACTTTTTGAAGACCCTGTATAGATCCACAGGGTAGAAAAACTTCTTTACTGTCTGATTTTTGTGTACGTCAAATGTAGTCTATTTATTGCTCATCTTCTCCCACTACATAAGCCCATGAGGACAGGAACTTTGCTTTATTCACTGCTGTATCTCCAGCACCTAGGACACTGCCTGATACACAGTAGGGGTTCAACAAGTACTTGAATGAATGAATAACTACATTCACATCCCCAGGTACTAAAAAACATTCACATATGAGCAAGGCCTGGTGACCTTCAAAACACTTAGAGACTTCACAGCAGAAACTAAAGACTTCTCTGGGGCTCAATCTTTTAGTAAGTGATAAAAAGGCCTGATGGGGGTTACAAAGGAGGAAGATAAACACTGAACTTGTGTCTTGAATCAAGCTCCAGTATTTACTGACTATAACGATGGGTGAACCACAGCCTCAGAGGCAGCAGCAGCTAACCTCTTCTGACCTCTTCTGTGGTAACATACTGAGTTACAAGCTTCCCGTGCATTGTCCCATTTCCTTTTCACTGTAATACCTCTATTCTAGGCATACGGAAACCAAGGCTCGGAAAGGTTAAATGGTTTTTTAGGGTTTTTTTTTTTTTTTTTTTAAATCTAGGGAACAGCTTTATGCTCCATCTGACCTCATTACCTGAGCACCTAATCACTCCCTTAGGTTACAAATCCGAGTCGTGGTTTCCTTAACTACTGAGGTAACTCCTACATCCCCGAGGGGATTACCGGGAATAAAGGCCATCCCTGCCTGCCTCCCTTCCAGGCATAAAACAGTGCGGCTTTTGCAGGAATTTCTGGGATGAAGTGCCCCAAAGGAAAAACTCTAGGATGGGAGGGAGTGCGACCCCCGGGCCGCGGCCCCCCCTATCACCCTGTGATCGATCTGTTCTGGGGGAGTTCGCACCGGGTTTTCTAGAAAACGGAGAAAGGCTCGGAAATTTCCCACGGTCCCAGAGCAGGGATAGGATGTTTTCTGCTTTTTGAGGATTTTAAAGAAAGCAAACCCCATGCCAGCAGCAGACTGAGCCCACTGTGGCCCGGGGGCGGGGCGGTGAGGCCGCCTCCTCCTGGGCCTCACCCGGCACAGCACGAGGCCTGCCGCCCTGAGTCCCCTCTGGGAAGTCGGGGCCGGCTAGGTCGCTCCTCCCCCACCCGCCAAATCCTGGCCCCCAAGATCCCGGAATGGGTCCTCACGGAGGTAGCCAAGCCGCAGCGCCAGTCCTCGTCTAAGTCCTGCAAATCGTCCATCTCCTCGGCCGCCTGACGTCACTTCCTGGAAACCTACCGGCCCCGCCGCGTCCCTGCTAACAGCCCTGCCCCTCCATCCCAATTTTTAAAGGGTCCGCAGCATCCCAATTTTTAAAGGGTCCTGGATTCTGTGTGCCATCCTCCAAACTCTACCGAATCTTTCTTAAACCTGCCTTGCTTGGCATCCAGAAGCAACGTCCAGTTATTAAAACTCGCCAAGGCTCCTCCTTCAAGACTGTAAAATAATTTGGTTGTTAGGAACTGTCTACATTTGTAGCTCTGTTTAAATACATCAATATTAAGTGCAAAGCACTACTACTGCTAATAGTACTAATTATACTGATGCCTCCCAATTTGTATAGCTCTTTGCAATGTACAGAGGGCCATCACAGTTATTGCCTTAATGCTAGGGGCATAACAACCTTGTGTGGGAAGCAAGATAAGTTGTATTGTTTCCATTTGACAGATGAAAAAACAGCCTCACAGGGAGTCAGGTGTAATAAATGGTTTACCATGAATTATGGAAAGTGCAATATACATAATCCCTGCCTTCAAGAAGTTTACAGAGAGGCTGAACCAACACATCAAATAGCTGAGTAATAATCAAAAGTACAAATATTCAATATTTCATTAAATCCCAACAATCCCACAAAGTGAGTAGCAGTAGTATCTCTAATACAACAACAAAGGACACTGAGGTACAAAGAAGGGGGTTGAGGAAAATCACCTAAGTGTCAAGAAGCAGAGCCAGATGCCCTTCTCACACCAGACATTACTGAAGTATTTTTCTCCAGCACATAATACTGAGTGCCAGCCATTCTCCTAGGCTGGCAGAGGGAGATGTACCACAAGTTCCCAGCCTAATGGGGCAGTTAAGTTGCATCTCGTTGACTCTTTATATAAGATCTCCAAGTCAATATCACTGGCCAGGTTCCTGGCACTGGTTGGCTGAGGTCCAGAGGAGATTGGCTGATGGTCCTGAAAGCAACAGAGTTCCCAGTACTATGCTGAAGGGAAGGCCTGGATGGCCACAGGTTAAAAGCAAGGACTTGGAAGTGGGAGTAGTACCCCTGAAACCAGATTGCAAGCATTTCTTAAATACCCAGTAAATTACTCAGTTCAAGCACACGTTACTGGGTAGGACTGCACGTTAGCATGCCTGTGACAGCAAGAGCACTGCCCTGGATGTCAGAAGAGCTGTGTTATCTTAGCTCTGCTGGTAACTACCTGTGTAGCCAGAGAGCCCTTTCCAGATATCAGTTTCCTCCCTTGTAATTACTTAAGAGATTATCTCTAAGATCCTTTGTTAACTTGTTTCTCAGTGAGAATACTTTGTTAGATTTTAATCTGAAGAAACATTCAGTGCCAAAAATCCAAGACAGATGAAATACAGGCTCCAATGAATCCCTTGTTCCCTTTTCTTTGGCACCAGATGAGGAAGAAGGGACTAATCTTTGGATTTTTCCATTTCTTCCATCACCTTATAGTCACTTTCCAGACCTTCACCCCCACTTCTTCCCCAGCTTGCTGAAAACAGAAGGCAAATGGTCCTCACTCTGGGCAGAGAGGTACCCTCGAGTAGTGGCTTCCAACCTAGCTGAGCACCTGAATTACGTGTGAGGTTTGTAAAGAAATAGAGACGCCAGCGCCATCTCTGGAGAGTCTGATTTAGTAGACCTGGAGTCCAGAAAAGTATAACTTTAACAATTTTCCTTCCTGTCTTGCAACTGTCTGCTCAAAGCCCTTCCCTTATCATCCTATGTTAAACTGCAACATCCCCCAACCTAGGCACTACCCATCCTTCTTCCCTGCTTGATTTTCTGCCATGTTTGTTTGTTGGTTGGTTCGTTGGTTTGAGACAGGGTCTTGCTCCGTCGCCCAGGCTGGACTGCAGTGATGCAATCTTGGCACCCTGCAACCTCTGCCTTGCTGGCTCAAGCGATCCTCCTGCCTCAGCCTCCCAAGTAGATGCCTTCGCCAACACACCCGGCTAATTTTTCTATTTTTTGTAGAGACTGGGTTTTGCCGTGTTGCTGGGGCTGTTTTTGAATTCCTGAGCTCAAGCAATCCTCCCACATGAGCCTCCCCAGATGCTAGGATTACAGATGTGAGCCACTGCACCTGGCCCAGCACTTTTTACCCTACTGCATCGTTTACATATTTATTTAGTTTATTGCCTCCTCCACTGCCCCACCCCTGCCTCTAAAATATAAGTTCCATGAGGGCAAGAGTTTGTTTGTTTTGTTCACTGATATTGTTCACAGAGTCTAGAACAGTGCCTGGCACATAGTAAACATTAACCTTTTTCTCAAATTCCAGAGGCAGTATAGCATAGTAATTAAGTCCACAGACTCCGGCAATGTCCTGGGTCCAAATCCCAACAGCTGACACCTAATAGCTATGTGACCTTGGGCAAGTTACTTTTAAAGTTTCTACCCTTAGGTTTCCTCATCAGTTATGGAAATGAAAATAATGCCTACCCAAACTAGATAGCCTGTGTAAAATACCACCTCCATCACTCACAAGCAGCACTGTGGTTTTTAAAATATATATATGCCTCAGTTTCCTCATCCGCATATGAGCCACCGCTGTGCCGGGATACAGTAAACAGCCCTTCAATTAGTGGCCTAGAAACCAGACCTCTCAGAAAGGGTCCAGGGAGGTGGGGTGGGAGTGGCACTCACTTTCAGGAGAGTACAGTTCAGATGCAAGCCCCGTGTTGCCGGGTGCGGGGGGACCCACGTGCCCTGCCCTTCCCGTGCTCCTCGTGGGAAAAGGCCTGGAGGTTCGGGCCGAGATGAGCGAAAGCGGAGAGCCAACTTCCCCTCACCCATCTGGGAAATGGGTTCGGGCCAACTGCTGACTTCGAGCTCGCTGGCGCAGCTCCCCGCGGAGCCCTCGGCGGGGAGGGAGGCTGAACATCTGGATGACATTTCTGCGAGAGCGGCTCCGGAGCCGCGGTCGGGGAGGGAGAGGTGCGCTCGTGCGCACACGGGCCGGGAGGGAGGCGATTCCCCGGGGCCCGGGTCTTGTTTTTCTCGCTCTCTCCCGCAGCCCCTTCTCCCGCCCCTCCCACTGACCCCAGCCCCCAACCTCACTTGCCCGCGCCTCCCCGGCTCCCGACCCGCCGAGCTCCTTCACTAGCGGCCTCGCCTCGCCAGAGGGCACCCTCGATCTTCCGGAAAACGCCACCATTTTTCACTGCCCCTGGAGCGTCTCCCGGCTTCTGCCCGCCTCTCGACTCCGAGCTTGTCAATGAAGAATCGGGCCAGGATCGCTGCGGAGCGGACGCCGACCCTCCGACCCGGCTCGCAGTCGGGAGTCCCCTCCGCGAGGCTGGCACGGCCGCCCCTGCCGGGCCCCGCGCCCTCTGCGGACCCTGTCCTGGATCGGGCCTGGCCCGGGGGCGGCCCCGGGACCGGGGGACCAGGAGGGAGAGAGACGCGGGCCGCGGACGGCGCGGACTGACAGCCGGCGAGAGGGCGCAGGGGCTGGGGGAAAGGGAGGGAGGGGGGGCTCATCGGAGTAACTTTCCAGAAAAACAGCCAGCGTGTAGCAGGAGTGATTCCAAGAGGGGGAAAAAAAGTTCAGCTACCACGTCGAACGAGAGGACTCGCAAAGTATTTTTCAAATGGGCTCGGCTTTTCCTGTGCCTGTTTAAAACATTAACATCGTGCAGCAAAAGAGGCTGCGTGCGCTGGTCCCTCCCTCCCCCACCCCAGGCCAGAGACGTCATGGGAGGGAGGTATAAAATTTCAGCAGAGAGAAATAGAGAAAGCAGTGTGTGTGCATGTGTGTGTGAGAGAGAGAGGGAGAGGAGCGAGAGGGGAGAGGGAGAAAGGGAGGGGAAGCAGAGAGTCAAGTCCAAGGGAATGAGCGAGAGAGGCAGAGACAGGGGGAAGAGGAGTGCGAAAGAAGGAATAACAGCTTTCCGGAGCAGGCGCGCCGTGAACTGGCTTCTATTTTATTTTTCTTCTCCTTTTTATTTTTTTAAAGAGAAGCAGGGGACAGAAGCAATGGCCGAGGCAGAAGACAAGCCGAGGTGCTGGTGACCCTGGGCGTCCGAGTGGATGATTGGGGCTGCTGCTCTCGGAGGCCTCCCCCTGCCTTCCAATGCACATAACCCCACACCCCAGCCAATGAAGACGAGAGGCAGCGTGAACAAAGTCATTTAGAAAGCCCCCGAGGAAGTGTAAACAAAAGAGAAAGCATGAATGGAGTGCCTGAGAGACAAGTGTGTCCTGTACTGCCCCCACCTTTAACTGGGCCAGCAACTGCCCGGCCCGGCCTCTCCCCCACCTACTCACTGGTGATCTGACTTTTTTTTTTTTTTTTTAACTTTTTCCCCCTTTTCTTTTCCATTCTCTTTTCTTATTTTCCTTTAGGGCAAGGCAAGGATTTTGATTTTGGGACCCAGCCATGGTCCTTCTGCTCCTTCTTTAAAATACCCACTTTCTCCCCCATCGCCAAGCGGCGTTTGGCAATATCAGATATCCGCTCTATTTATTTTTACCTAAGGAAAAACTCCAGCTCCCTTCCCACTCCCAGCTGCCTTGCCACCCCTCCCCAGCCCTCCGCTTGCCCTCCACCTGGCCTGCTGGGAGTCAGAGCCCAGCAAAACCTGTTTAGACACATGGACAAGAATCCCAGCGCTACAAGGCACACAGTCCGCTTCTTCGTCCTCAGGGTTGCCAGCGCTTCCTGGAAGTCCTGAAGCTCTCGCAGTGCAGTGAGTTCATGCACCTTCTTGCCAAGCCTCAGTCTTTGGGATCTGGGGAGGCCGCCTGGTTTTCCTCCCTCCTTCTGCACGTCTGCTGGGTCTCCTCCTCTCCAGGCCTCACCATCCCCCTGGCCTCTCTTCCTGGCTCACGCATGAAGATGCACTTGCAAAGGGCTCTGGTGGTCCTGGCCCTGCTGAACTTTGCCACAGTCAGCCTCTCTCTGTCCACTTGCACCACCTTGGACTTCGGCCACATCAAGAAGAAGAGGGTGGAAGCCATTAGGGGACAGATCTTGAGCAAGCTCAGGCTCACCAGCCCCCCTGAGCCATCGGTGATGACCCCACGTCCCCTATCAGGTCCTGGCTCTTTACAACAGCACCCGGGAGCTGCTGGAGGAGATGCATGGGGAGAAGGAGGAAGGCTGCACCCAGGAAAACACTGAGTCGGAATACTATGCCAAAGAAATCCACAAATTCGACATGATCCAGGGGATGACGGAACACAGTAAGTCCAAATTCTCGCTGGGGTGTCTGCTCTGCAGGGTCTGAACTGGAGCAGGGAGCTCTGCAGAGGGGGGGCCTAGTGCTGGCCACACAGCAGGGTGCCCCAGGATTCACCAGCACCAAGGCTTAGGAGGTGCGATGCTCCTCCGTTGGGGCTGGGGAGGTGGGTGGAGAGGGGAGATAGAGCCATTCTGCTAAGAGCCCACGCTTCTGGGAGGTCAGGAACCCTCGAGCTGAGCGGCTTGCTGAACTCACATCACATCCTTGACTGATTTTAATTTGGAATTACATTGTGCTGTCCAGGGAAACATATGTATTCTTGCACATGCGATCGCATCAGTAACTGTAAACGTCTGGGTGCCATAAAGGGGAAGGCCGGCTCTGTCAGGAGCCCTTACAGTTCTGAGCGTGGAGACCTGTCTTCTCTCTGCTTTTCACAGCTCACTGTGACACGTCTCTGGTTCAGTTTTTCCAGTTCTTGGGAAGAAGAGTACCTGCCCCCAATTAATGTCTCTCAAGCTTTTTGAAGCCCAGGCAAGAGACAGCTTCTTGCTAACTGGGCCCTTTGGTCTACCCCACCCACGTGACCCACGAGCCCCACGTGAGCTGTGTGTGTGGAGGGGGAGAGGGTGCGCACGAATGTTCCCAGGGCCGGGTACTTTAGGGCAACATGTAGTCTTGTGCGGTAGACAGATTCCTGTGCTCAAAATGGGCGCCCTCCAGGCCGGTGGGCACGGGGAGAGCAGGTTGTGGCTCTGGATGCATAGAGGAGGCTGGCGCCCTTTGTGTCTGCGTGTCATGGGAGAGTGGGTGGAGGGGGTGGCAGTGGGTGCAGGGCGGGGGGATGTGTCTGGGAGTCTGCTGTCCCAGGAGGCTCCGTCTGCACGGAGGAGCTGGGCGGCTTCTGGGTGAGATGTCTGTGTGTGTTTGTACACGTGTGGAAGTCATATGTGTTTACTGAACGGGGATTTTAAAAACCTCAGTACAAGGGAGAGAAATTTGGCAGATGTTGAGAAACTGACAGCCCAGGAAAGAGGAATGTGAGTCGCTCCTGGGCCATGGACTCCGGGAGCAGCTCTGTTTGCTTTTCCTACCAGCAGGTGTCCTCGCTGTCCTGACTACCTTAGCCCAGGCCCACCTGGGAGGTGGGCAGCACCTGGAGTGGGGTGGAGGGTGTGGGATGGAGCCGGCAGGCAGGGGAGGGTGGTCAGCAGAGAGCACAGCAGTGGATGAAAGGAACCTGGCTGGAGAGAAGGAACAGGAGTGGGTACCGATGGGTGGACCATCTCTGTCTGGAGATGCAAAGGCCCCATTTGCGGCTCCACGCCAGACAGAGGAGCCTGTGGTTACTGGCAGGGGGTTCCCACTCCAGCTTCCTGTGGCTGCCTGGAGCACCCTTCCTTAGAATGTGGCTGCCGTGTGGGGTGGAGGATGGAGGCTGAGGCAGAGCTCCTGCTCCCCTGCCCAGGATCTCTGGGTGGGGCTGGCTCAGGAACCCACAGTTCCCAGAGGCACCTAAGCGCTGGATGGCCAAGCCTCCAACTCCCTGGGAACCCACCAAGGCAGGAGATAGTGACCACAAGCATCAGAGGAAGATCGAAATCTGAGGCCAGCAGGAGAGGTGTGAGGAGAGTCCAAGACAAGACACAGGACTCGGACCTTCAAGATCTGGGTCAGCAGGAGGAGTCCAAGGGAGGAGGGATTCTGAGTGACAAGGACCACCCCACCACCACCACCCCACAAACCCGGAATCCTGAGCTGAGAATGAATGAGCCACATGGAGGCAAGGCCACGCAGGTGCAAGTGGACATTGATTTTGTGCAGACTTGAGGCACAAATAGCAGACGGCCTTGGGAAAAGCTGGGGCAGGGCCCCACAGACACTGGACAGCTACCAGGCTGCAGTACCAAGACCTTACAACTACAGCAGATGCGGGTGGCTATGGGGCTATGGAGCCGTGGTCTGGCCTGGGGCAACCCAGCACAGTGAGCAGAATGCTGTTAGGGATGCTGTGAGGCTCACAGGTGCAAATGGGAAGCAGGCAGACTCCGAAGCTGTTGGAGGTGAGCTGGAGGCTGAGTAGACAGACCTGGGCCCGCCCTGCAGCTGGTCAGGTGCTGAGTGAGCCCACCCCGGAGAGGCAGACACACAAGGCACACTAATTACAAAGAAGGCAGTGGACAGGTGCTGAGCAGTAGCAGAGAGTCATCATCAGGGGCTTGGGGCGGGGAAGGAAGCCTGTCCTTAACTTATCAGGGCAGACAGGGGTAACACCAGATCTGTGATGGGGCGCCGCAGGGTCTCGATGCCAGAGCCTCTGGGGGGAGGTCACGAGATCACGTTCTGTTCCATATGTCCTCACTTCTGGCCACCTCCCTGACCCAGTGGACAGGCATTCGAAGGAAAGTGACAGTAGGAGCCAGGGCAAGGAGTTGGAGGTCCCTGGAGAGGAAAATCAAAGAAGGAGGAGTTTTTAGTGCTGCAGAAGAAACGGCACCCAGGCGAGAGCAGAGAGGAAGCCCTTTTCCTAAATAACCTTATCTCCCTGTTTCACAGATAAGGAAACTGAGACCTGGATGGTTTAAGATTAGTCCAAAAGAGCGGGGACTGCAACCCAGACATTCTGCAGGCAGGATGCATGCAATTCAGCACTCACTTATATGTAAAATACACGTCATAAGTGCTACCTTTAACCTTTAGGGTTCAGTAGAACTTTGATTTATAACATAAATTAATCACATGTTGGACCAAGAAGGAGAGGTCAGGAGTTATTATCTTAGTAACCCAGGTGGCAGATTGCGTAAGGATAACTGGATTTATCCTTTCTTAGCGCTACCTCTTTTTTTTTTTTCCCCAGGAGATGCATACTGCCACAAATGTTCTCCCTAATTTAATAAAAGACTTTTCTTTGTTTAATGAAGAGTTTCAAGCAGGTTAAGCAACTGCATCTATGTAAAAGTGACCCCTCTGAGCCTCAGTTTCCCCATCTGTAAAGTCAGAGATTATTTCCAAACTCCTTTTCAGCTGAAAGAATTTTATAATTCCATCTGGGATGAATCAGCAGAGCCTCTACTGGGGAGTACGGGCAAGACTCTGTAATCCCTTTTCTAATTCTCCAGGATTTTACGTGGGGGAGGGAGTAGAGAGTTTCTCTGACCCCACGTGATGGGAAAGAATACAGCTTTTTTACTTCCGTTGTCATCTCTCTTGCTAAGATATCACCAATGTAGGTGTTGTTTTATTTTCTGGCTTGTAATTATCTGTGTCTGTTCGGAGACTTGTTTTCAGCCAAGGGCAGTGCTAAGACCACCAGCAAACCCAGAGTTCCTCAGCAAAGAGAAAACTCGATATTTTAGTGTTTCTTATCTGGTTGTTAAGTGTAGATTTTGTTTATTCTGAGATTATTCTGAAAATCATTTGCTCCAAGGGCCAATGCCCTCTGCACAGTAGAGGTCAGCACTTCTCCACGTGTGGTCCAGAGGAAGCTGGAGGTAAATGGACATTCCCTGGTCCCACCACCCTTACAGAATCAGAATCTTTGGGGGTGGGGTCTTGGGGAATCTGTATTTTTGACAAGCTCCTTATGGATTCTTACGCACACTGAAGCGTAAGACTCAGTGAACTAGGGCAAAACCTTTTCTTAGAGGGATGGCAAACACAAGTGCCTACACAGACCCGGCAGGAAATGCAAATGATCTGAAAGAAAAGCCACGATGTCATGATAAACTGCACTAGGACACTTGGCCTTGGGGTCAAGAAGAAAGTGGGGTGTGTGAGGCAAGGAGGGGGGACCTGGAGCCCACGTGCTCAGCCCAAGCAGCAGCCAGCCTCAGCTCCTGCTGGGTTTTGCATTGAGGACTGTGGGTCCAGCTTGATTAGCTCTTCCCATGTCCCAGAAGAGCAAAAAATCTGGATCTTTCTGTGAAGTATTCCAATTTTTAATATGGGCTTAAAATGTTTATGGGCTACTAATTCAAAATTATTAAAGGTGTTCCATCAGCGAAGCAACATGTCTAATTCATGTAAAGGTTAATCCATAGAAAGTTCACACCATTAAAGCAGTGGTTTCTCAAACTTCCAGAACATCTGGAAGTCATGGTACCCTTTGCAGCACATTATAATCTGTGGTTCTCAACCCTCGCTGCCCGTTAGAATCATCTGGAGGTCTTAAAAAAAAATACTATGGACCCGACTCACTCCAGTATAGTCAGAACTGCTGGGGAATGGGTCCAGGCATCATTTGTTTTTAAAGCTTTCCAGGTGATTCTAATGTGCAGCCAGGGTAGAGAAGTACAGCCACACTGGTACATACAGCCCCTTCACTGGAGCCAGCAGAAATGATGTATACAAGCAAAGGCACACCTAGAAGCCCAGGTGTCTGACCACGTTTTAAAAGGCAGTTAACTAAACATGGACAGCTATTTCCTGGTTTTCCCATGCATACTGTACATGAATATCCTTTGCTTGTGTTTTGCCCCCTAAAGCAAAATGGAAAAAATGGCATTCATCAATATATATTTCTCTGTGCAATGGAAAAAGTTGCTCATGATTTAGTTTGTAAAGGTGGGACCCTCTAGTCCAGCCCTCAATAACCCTAGTATTCTGCAGATGCATGGCTTAAGAACCACAAACTCGTTTGCAGTGGGTCAATGTCTGAGGCATAGGTTGACACTCTAGGCCCATTTAGTGGAATCTTGCCATAGTTTGTTGAAGAAACCATCTCCACGAGATGATCTCCCAGATCCCTCCCAGCTTCCAGAGTCTCTGCTTCAGTAAATGAGGCATGTTCAGCCGACCTGGATTCAAACCCCACCTCCACCACCTTCTAGTTATGTGACCTTGGGAAAGCCATTTAACTTTGGAGCCTCAGTTTTCCTATTTGTCAAGTGATAAATTTTATATGTTTTCAGTCTCCTCAAGGGTTGTTGGAAGGTCACATGAATTAATAAAAAGTCGATAAAGCTAACGCCTTTTCGGCCTTAGCCCACCTGCACCCAGGTGAAAAAAAAAAACTCGATAAGACATCAGGTGGTGCCATTACATTTTGCCTATTTACACTATGATTCATTCCACAGATTATTTAAAACATCATTATTCAGTGAATTTAATTGTCAAGAAGATTGTATTTACATTTTCTTTTAATTTTCCAGGCAGTTCTTTTTTAAATTAATTTTAATTTTAATTTTTTTGACAGAGTATCACTCTGTCGCCCAGGCTGGATGTACTAGTGCTATCTCAGCTCACTGTAGCTTCTGCCTCCTGGGTTCAAGCGATTCTCGTGCCTCAGCCTCCCAAGTAGCTGGGATTACAGGTGCCCACTGCCACACCCAGATAATTTTTGTATTTGGAGTAGAGGCGCGGTTTCGCCATATTGGTCAGGCTGGTCTCGAACTCCTGACCTCAAGTGATCCACATGCCTCAGCCTCCCAAAGTGCTGGGATTACAGGCATGAGCCACTGTGCCTTTAATTTTAAATAATAGGGATTAAATAAAAGCCACTGTGCCTTTTAATTTTAAATAACAGGGATACGTCCTCCCTATGTTGTCCAGGCTGATCTTGAACTCCTAGGCTCAAGCAATCCTCCCGCCTCAGTCTCCTGAGTAGCTAACAGGCATGCACCCACCTCAGCAATCCTCCCGCCTCAGCTATCTCGAGTAGCTGAGATACCAGGCGTGCACCACCACACCTGGCTAATTTTTGTATTCTTTACAGTGATGCTGGTCTTGAACTCCTGAGCTCAAGCAATCTGCCCGCCTCAGCCTCCCAAGGGCTGGCTGGGATTACAGGTGTGAGCCACTGCACCAGCTGCCAATTTTTTTTTTTTTTTAGATGAAGTCTCACTCTGTTACCCAGGCTGTAGTGCAGTGGTGCAATCTCAGCTCACTGCAGTCTCTACCTCCCAGGTTCAAACGATTCTCCTGCCTCAGCCTCCCAAGTAGCTGGGATTACAGGCATGCACCACCATGTCCAGCTAAATTTTGTATTTTTAGTGGAGACAGGGTTTTACCAAGTTGCCTAGGTGCCAATTCTTTTTTAATCACTAGCAATTGTGTCCAAGCTTTGCTTGCTAGTGTCGAGTTGCTTGTGTCAGCTAACTCCTGAGTGACTCTGGCCAAGATCCTCTGGACAGCCATTTCTTCCTCCGAGGAGGGTTGTGGCATCATGACTCCTGATGTCCCTTCTAACTCATTGGAAATATATACATCCCAGTAATAGAAAATGACCTTTCCCATCTCTTTCTTGAAATCTTAAAATTCTCCCCAGGAGGAATTCATCTTGAGGAGCAGATTATGATTGACAGGCTAGAAGAAACCAGAAGATGGCCACTGGGGTGTCCCAAGAACTCTCCTAGCTCATAACTTACCCTATCTCCTGGCTTCCCACCGCCTTGACCCCACTCTGACTGTCCTCACCAGCAAGTGCCGTTTTCCATCTTGCTGCTTTTTTACGGCAAGGTGCATGTTACACTGACTTACCCTTTATTCCTCTTGTAGATAGTCACTGGAGGTCTTCTATTTATTTACTTATTTATTTATTATATTTTTTGAAACAGTCTCCCTCTGTTGCCCAGGCTGGGATGCGGTGGCACAATCATGGCTCACTGCAGCCTGGACCTCCCGAGCTCAAGCGATCCTCCCAGGAGGTGCTATTGTAACTGAAGCTATATACAGCTCCTTCGAGACCCAGCTCTGTTGTCCTTGACAGGGTTGCCAGTGCAAGTAGCTTAATCCACATTCAGAGTATTACAGACTTGTAAACTTATACATTACTTTGCTATCACTGATTTCTCTCCTTGGTTCTATCTGAAATGGTTTAGGGAATCGTTGGCGGTATTTGTTCTTTCAAAGCCAAT
Source organism: Ateles fusciceps (assembly GCA_036589455.1). NCBI lineage: Eukaryota > Metazoa > Chordata > Mammalia > Primates > Atelidae > Ateles > Ateles fusciceps. The sequence continues at coordinate 8,469,203 of JAZHEH010000228.1, read as the reverse complement.
TATTAATCAGGGCATCATTAGCCAGCATTCACACATTTGTTTTCCTAACATCTGTTCCATTAATTTTCTAAGAACCAGTGTCAGGCCCACCAGATGGTAATTTCCAGAAACACTCACTCATCCTTTCCTAAAGATCAGTAGCACATTTGCTTGTTTCCAGGCCTCTGATCCTTCCTGCCTTGTCTGTGACTTCCTAAACCACCCCTCAGGGCAATTATAAGCTCATTCCAGCCATGTCCATTATGTGTGGAATCTGGGTCTATGAGCTTGAATTTCAACTTCGGGCTATTGTTACCATTTGTGCAGAAAGTTTTTCTCTGGGTGTTAATACTGCTCAGACCTTGAGGCTGTCAAGTGTACAGGAGCAGAGAAAAGACAGGCTCTTTCTCTTCCCATCATCTGGCTCGGAGGGGGTGGGAAAGAGCATTTGCAACCCGTGTCTTGTGGACAGGGATGAAGAGGCCAGCAGGCGACAGTGTCTGGCATAGCACGTGCTGTCAAGGAAAGAGAAAGGAGCCAATGGTGACACACCAGCTTGGCCTGAGGGAAGCATTTGTGTTTCTGCCAGACTCATGATGTGGGCTCTTTGCTACATAAACCCTGCTTTCTTGGGTCTAAAACACAAGGTTGAGATGTCACTGTGCTGCTCAAACACTTTCAGTGACTCCCTACTGTTAATGGGTTAAAATTTAACCTTTCAGTCTGACATGTGGACCCTAATCCAACATCTTTCCCTTTCTCACCTGGCTCCCACCTGCTGCTGCCGGTCCCTCTTACTCACTTGCATTTCCTCCCCTCCCTGCCTTTGCTTCCAGCAGCCACTCCATGTAAAATTTCTTTCCTCTCCATCCTCAAATCCTCTCAATTTTCGCCTCATCCATGAAGCGCTCCCTGCCATTTCCCTCCTTGGATTTCCTGCAGCAACTCCTGGGCTTCTCTAAAAATCACTGGTTTCCTATCACTCCCCCTCACCTGTGCTCCTGCATTGTGACATCTTCCGGGGCACTCTGTGCTGTTATTTCCCTCTGATCCTGTTATTTGGGCCCATGTATTAATACCCCCCCCACCACTATTAACCCATAAGCCTGAGGCTGCAACTTTTTGAATTTTGAAATTCACCTTCGTGATGACCTTGAGCAGTAGGATATAAATAGCTCCCATATGCTTAGCATTCCAATAATGGAATGCTAGGCATAAATGGATTTTCATCCCCTTGAAGACAGGGGTTGTGTCCATTCACGTTTAACTTCCCAATGTTAGCACTATGCTTGGCCTATAGTAGCTGCGCAATACATTTTTGGTGAATGAATGAATGCCCGAATGAACAAACACATGAATGAATCAACTAGCTGTAAGATATGTAAATCACTAGGTTGCTGCTATCTTTCTAGAATCAGTATTTTCTCAAAAAGCAAGAAAAACAGGCTGGAGAGCTTACCAGAGCTGAGATGTCAAGGCAGAGGGAGGAAGGGGTGATTCGGTTTGAGTGGCCAGTCTCTAGTGCCATGTCGTGGAGCTCTGAGGCCACACTGCTCCTTGCTCAGGACTGTGTGTGATTCTAGGGCCACCAAGAATCTTCCACCCATCTCCACCTTGAGGTCTGAGGCCTCAAGCCTCTAGGGAGGTGGCAGGCAGGACGGTGGCCACTTGGTGCCTGTCCGTTGGCAGCACGCTGTTCCTGCATGTCTCGCTCATGCTGTGCCCTCTGCTTTATCTCCTAGACGAGCTGGCTGTCTGCCCCAAAGGAATTACCTCCAAGGTTTTCCGCTTCAATGTGTCCTCAGTGGAGAAAAATAGAACCAACCTGTTCCGAGCAGAATTCCGGGTCTTACGGGTGCCCAACCCCAGCTCTAAGCGGAATGAGCAGAGGATCGAGCTCTTCCAGGTAACCCCCTCTCTCAGAACAGAAACCACACTGATGGGAAAGCCACTTCCTTTGCCATATCAGGCCACCACTGGGCGCAGTTTGGCAGACCTGGGTTTGAATCCTGGCTTCTCTGATCTTTAGTTTCTGTATCTGTGTCTGTCGTTAAGAGGCTTAAGAGTTACCAAAGGTGCTTGAGAGGCATGGCATTCAGGAACCACTGGTTTCCTATGGTCCCTCACCTGTGCCCTGCATTGTGACATCTTCCAGGGCATTCTATCCTGGGCTCGGGTACTCACTCCTTTCTCTGCCTTGTAGATCCTTCGGCCGGATGAGCACATTGCCAAACAGCGCTATATCGGCGGCAAGAATCTGCCTACACGGGGCACTGCCGAGTGGCTGTCTTTTGATGTCACTGACACTGTGCGTGAGTGGCTGTTGAGAAGAGGTAGGTGGATCCTTAGGTCCTTTAGTCCTCCATGAAACAGAGGAAAGAGGACAGAATTAAGGGAGTCAGAGGTCTGGGTTCAAACCCTGGCTTTGCCACTGAGTATCCTCCATTCATTCACTCAACTAATGTTTATTAAATGTTCACTGTAAGCCAGGCCCTGGGGGATGCAGCCACAGGGATGGGAACTATGAGAAACAGAAAGAGGGCAATGTGATAATGATTGGGTGGGGCTCAACAGGGAAGCTCTCTAAGATGAAGAAATTGATGCATTGACATCTGAATGATAAGGAGCGAGCCCATGAAGATCAGAATATGGGTTGTGCTAAGCAAGGAAACAGTGAGGCCCAGGCCCTCGGGTGGAAATAAGCTTGATTTGTTCTAGCAGCAGCAGCAAACAGATTGGTGTGGCTGGACCATGGTGAACTGGGGTGGGGGGGGAGGGGGGGAGGTAGGGGAGAGGTGGTCAGAGAGGTTGCTAGGGCCATATCATTTATTATTTTTATTACCATTATTTTTGAGACCTTCTTGCTCTGTTGCCTAGGCTGGAGTGCAGTGGTGTGATCTCAGCTCACTGCAACCTCCACTATCTGGGTTAAAGCAATTCTCGTATCTCAGCCTCCCTAGTAGCTGGGACTACAGACGCATGCCACCACACCCGGCTAATTTTTTATATATTTAGTAGAGACGGGGTTTCACCATGCTGGCCAGGCTGGTTTGAACCCCTGACCTCAAGTGATCCGCCTGCCTTGGCTTCCCAAAGTGCTGGGGTTACAAGTGTGAGCCACCGTGCCTGGACAATTTAATTTAGAGCATCAGGTCATGGCAAGGTTTCAGTACTTATGAAGTGTGGGAGTGCTATAAACAGAGCTGGGGATACTCAGGGTACCCAGGAATTCCTCCCTATCCCCCCACTGAGCATGAAGGCAAGAGCCTAGGAGAACGTATGTGGATCTGCCGTCAGCAACTCTATTGGAAATTCTGACTCTGACAGCTACAGGGAGGAGGGGCTGGCTAATGCGATTTGATTGACATCTTTAAAAGATCCCTCTAGTTTCCAGGAGGTCAAGGGAAGAGGCAGAAAAACCAGTTAGGAGCCATGGGGGCAGCCCAGATGAGAGCAGTACGGGCTGAGACTGGGGTGATAGCGTGGACATGATCATATGGATTTCTATTGTATTTTGAAGGTAGCCAGTAGCACAGGCTGATTAGATATGGGGTGTGAGGGCACAAGAGCATTCTGGATGACTTCTACATTTTTCGACATCCAGGTGGTATCACTTATTGAAATGGGGGCTTAGGAGAAGAACAGGTTCTGTTCTGGCAAGTTAAGTTTGAAAGGCCTGGCCATGATGCAATCAGGGCTATCCTATAGGCATTATCAAACTTCACATGTCCCAAATACCTTATCCACGCACTGTCTTTCCTCACCTGGGAAATAAGGCAATGGTTCCTCCTCTGCATGCCCCACAGAGTTGTTTTAAAGATCAAATGTATTTGAGAGAACTTCATGGTTTTTCCCATGTTTTACAAGAGTAAGCTTTTCTTATTTTAGATAAGGAAACAGGTTAAGAGAAGTGACTTGACTGGGGTCGTCCAGTCTGGATTAGAACCTTGGTGTCTCACGACACCATCCTCTGTGTTTCTTTCCCTTTCCTTGGCTGGTACTGCCTGTCTGATTGCTTAGTGGGTTGGGGTCGCAGATGGCAGTCCCATCTGTTCCTTCTCTCCCTCTTGGGAAGGGTTTTATCCTGTCATCAGCTGCTATAAAGCCACAGTCCGTCGACGTATTGATGCCCAGAGTCCCTGAGGCAGGTGGATCCTTCCAGGGCCTTAGCCTGCGTATTGTTTTCAATTTGACTAGTCATCAACAGTTTTGGGTGTTAAGTCTGGAGATTTCACATAAAACCTGGACTTCTAGCTGTTTTTGAAAAATTGGAAGATTTCTTGATAACTATCCACCGGAGATGAGTACCAGCCACCCCTGGAGATAGGGCATGCATCCTCAGTCCCCACAGCCCCCACCATTCACTATTGTTCCCCTAGAGTGAGGCTGGCAGTTCCTGTTTAGCATCATGTGCTAGCTTGCTTTTCTCACTTACGTGACCTGTCTGGGCTCTGGAGGCATCGAGTTTGCATTGCTTGATGCCCACAGAGCCCAGGCAGGTCACATAAATGAGAAAATTCCCCATCCAAGGGGAATTATCTGGGGGCTGAGCTGGGAGCTGGTGGGCTGGAGATCCTGCCCCAGTCCCAAGGGTACCCAGGAATTCCTTCCTGTCCCTCCTACTGAGCATGAGGGCAAGAGCCTAGGTGAACCCACGTGGATCTGCGGACTGCAGCTCTGTTGGGAATTCTGACTCAGATAGCTACAAAAAGGAGGGGCTGGGGAAATTAATCTCTTAACTTCCCTGTCTGATTCTGATCAACTCCACCTGGATTTCTTTGAAGCCCTGGGCACTTGAAGGAATTCTTATTTTCACAGCTGCAGAACTCAATGAGAAGTTTGCATTGAGAATAATTTCCATCCTCCTGAGACATCAAAAAGATAATTTCGTAATAAAATCTATGGATCCCCCACCCACCATCCCCATGTCTGCCAATTCTGAGGTTAGCTCTTCATTGGAACCTTCAGTCCCCACTTAGGCAGATACTACCCACCTTTCCCACAGGGGAATCATCACACAGGTTTGTACTTATAGAGAGCCCACGAGTCTCTTCAGAGTTCATGGCTTCAAACCAGGCAGCAAAGGACTCCAAATTGGAACAGTTGGTGGTGTGGATTGATGATGAAACTGCGTCACACATGTGGTCTTGGATTCATTCAGCGAACACCTGAGAGCCCTTGTACACCAGGTACCCAGGTGCATTCTGGGTCCCAGAGTTGGCTGGAGCCCACAGGGTCACTGGGGACCCAAGTCTCATACCCTTGTGCTATTGCTCATATAGTCTGCAGCACCCAGCTGGGCAGGGCCAGGCCTCCCCTAGCAGGTTGGGCAGGGAGCCTCCCAGCATCATGGCTCAGGAAAGGTGGAACACTGGGAAACAGCCATCTTGCATCTCGATGAATGTGTGGGCATCTTCCTTGGTGGTCTCTGTCTGCACTCTCCCCAACACAGCTGTTTGCACCTTGACTTTCTAACTCACAGAATCATATAACTCACTCACTCTAGGTCTCTTCCAGCCCGCTGTGAACCACCTTGACCAGGAGGTACACTGTGTAGTTAGGTAGCCCATTTCAGCTACTCTGGCTCCTCTTTCCAGCTGCCTTAACCTGAGGAGGGCACTCCTCATGCCCCTTCTTGTCTCTAACAAGAGTTTGGGATCTTGCATAGCTGTCTGTGCTTGAATCCTGGCACTACTACCCACTGGTCGGATATCTTGGGCAAGCCGATCAATTTCCCTAAGCCTCAGTGTTCTCATCTGTACAGCGGTGGATAATAATAGTTCTTGCTCTGTGGGATTATTATAGAGAGTAAATGAGTTAATGCTTGTAAAGTCTTAGAGCAGTGTGTGATATGTAGTAAAGTTCCATACGTCTGGTGATTGTTGTCATCATCTCTGAGTCCTCTGTCTACATAGAGCCTGTTGGTCAAGCCAGGCCACCCTCTCGTGCTTACCCCTGTACCCTAACCCCTCACTCTCCCCCAACACAGCTGTCTGCACCTTGACTTTTTAACTCACAGAATCACAGAACTCACTCACTCCAGGTCTCTTCCAGCCCTCCTTGAACCATCATGACAAGGAGGTCCACCATGTTGTCAGGTAGCCCATTTCAGCTACTCCAGCTCCTCCTTCTAGCTGCCTGAATCCAGGGAGAGGGCACTCCTCATGCCTTCCTCTCCATTTACTTCTCTTCCAGCTGGGTCTCAGCTGCATTGTTATATTGGTCTGCCTTCCTCACTGAGCGAACCTGCTGGAACAGAGATCTCCAGGCTCTGGGATCTTGCAGGTGCAGTGTGTAGTGTGCTCCAGAGGTTGCCCTGACTTGACATAGAACAGATCTGGTTGGGCTTTGGAGTTTATGGAAGAAAGGAGCTGGTTTTTAACCCGTAAGACTGGGATGACCAAGCCAATCTAATGGTGATAGGAATCTCCAGGCTTGTATCCTTCAGTCCACGAGAAGGATGCTGGGCCAGGTCAGACTCTTTGGGGTTTTCCTTGATGGCATGATTTCAGGAAGACTCCAGGTTGGTCCCAAAGCCAGATGCTCACACACAATGTGTGGCCTCAGGGAGCAGCAAATCAATCACCTAAGCTGTAGGCTGACCCTGAATCCAAGAGATCCGTCCCCCAGGACCTCTCCTACACCTGGCCACAGCTGACTGCTACCCCAGCATCAGCAGAGGCTCCCTAATTGAGTCTTACCCACCAGAACTGACATGATACCAGATCTACCTGGTTTTCCGTGTAAAACTACTTGTCTCAGTGCAAAGTTTTCATTTTCTTTCTTTTTCCTCCACTTCACTCAACCTCATTTACTGAGTTCCCCTGCTTCCTTGATTTTGGTTGCCAAAACACATGATCCCACAACTACTAGGCGAATGGGCCAGAGTCACCCTTCATGCACCAGAATGTCAGACACCAAACCCTGGCACCTCCAGGCTTCATCGTGCTCACTCTCTCAATGCTCATGTTCTCTGGACCCTTGGCTAAAGTTCTCTGTCATCACCTCTGGGCTGTTTTCTGAGTTCACAACTGTCTTCCCAACCTGTACATCTTGGTAAGCAATCCACATTCCAACTTCCCATCATGGTGAAACAAGGATTTCCAAAGAAGAAATGTCCAAGTACTTTTTACCTCGTTGTGTCCTTGTTCCTTAGGGAGAATATGGCCCAGTGTAACCATGATGTTCATCTTTTTTTTTTTTTTCTTTAACTGTTTAAGTTGAGGGGTTTATCAGGGAAATACAAGAAGTATAGATGCCACAAGTGACAGAAAGAAAAGTCTGAAACATGCCCCTTCCATCCAAGTGGGGGCCTGGCCTTGACCTCCCCAAATCATACACCGAGTAGGGAAGCCCAGCAAGGCCTGTCTGTCTGTCTAGATTCCTCTTGCGATGTTCATCTTATCTCCTCTGGAATCTGCCACTTTCTCTAGACCCACAGTCATGGCCCTGGTAGAAATGCTTGCATCTTCTTAGACAGATTCTGCTTCCTGTTTGCAGGTGACCTTGCCTCTAGCACTGGTTCCTGACTTTGAATCCTTTTGTCAGCTTTACATCCTGTGGTCCTTTGACTTGGTGGCCTTTTGAATCGCAGTCTCTGTGCTGGGAGACTCTTGAGTTACTCCCTGTCTCTTCTAGTCTTTTTGCCTCTTGCCCTCATCCTTCCTCAGAAGGTTGACTCAAGGATCTCCTCTCCCAACAAACACATAGATGGCATTGAGTTTTTCTTTCCTTCCTGTATCTGTGTCCTTTTGCCCCAAGCAGATAGGTGACAATTTTCTCTTAATACCATGCTTTGAAAGGGAATGATTATGCCCCTTCTCTTTCCTGACGGCACCAGCCTATGCCCCCAGCTGGTGATTCATAATATAACAGGAATACATGGAATGTGGCAATGTGAGCATGAAGGTCCACTCTGAGCTTTGGTGACCCTCAGTAGAACTCAGTTCTTAAGAGTCCCTGCAGGAGCAGAGGCCCTGGCTCACCCTTGCATGGGTGGTAGGGCACACTTCTCCATCACATATGACGCTTTCTCACTAACTCTGTCTTATTTTGCAGAGTCCAACTTAGGTCTAGAAATCAGCATTCACTGTCCATGTCACACCTTTCAGCCCAATGGAGATATCCTGGAAAACATTCACGAGGTGATGGAAATCAAATTCAAAGGTAACAAAATGAATGTGTATGGTAGGATGGGTCGGGGTGGGAGTTAATGTGAGAGGATAGACCAGGAGACCCTTACCAGACCTCAAAAAAAAGAAACCAAGCTCCTTCAGAGAGATAGCCAACTATTTTGTACGTGAGTAATTCTGTTTTGCCCCAAAAGCAGTGAGTGTAACTTCCAGCTTATAGCTTAGAGGATGCATTAGCCTCTGGAAGACAACATGGTCTGGTAAGAGTGGTGAAATTGTGTAGGCAAGCCATCTAGCCTCTAGGCCTAGTGAAATGGGATGAGAGTTCCTCTTTCACAGGTTTGTCAGGTAATTAAATGAGACAATGAACCTGGAACACAGTGCCAGCAATGCTCAACAGATAGGTGTTGTCTTCCCGCTCCCTGAAAGAAGTTAACTTTGGCTGTCCTGAACATGAGTGCCCAGACGACTGAGCTTTCCAGATGTGCAGGGCCTGCCTGACCTTGCCCGGGGGTCCTCTGGGTTTGGATGATTGCTTCGAGCCTCAGGATCTGTCTGGTGTTTGGGTAGAGATAGCGAAGAAGAAGTCGTTGAGAGTCATCTCTGGTTTTCCATTATGTTTGCAAGGAACTCAGCCTTGATGGTCTCTGGAGTTCAGGAAAGTTCTCTTTTCCTTTCATATTCCCATTCTGGGTAACTGCGAATGCCTGAGGTTAGAGGCTTGTCTGGGAAAAGGTGCAGGCCTCTTTTGGCTCAGCCCTAGAGAGTGATCTTACCCTGCATGGGCTCTATTTTAGAGCCTTTTTAAAGTCAAGGATTTGACACCCCTAATCACAGAACCTTAGAGCCCAGAAGACCTTCAGAGTTCTAACCTACAGGCCAGCCTAGGATGAAACCTTCCCATACCTTGTTCATAAAGATTTTCAGAAAAAAGGGATTTGTGATCCAGGTCTCTCGTGTATCTTATAGACCTGGTGCCCCTTTCTGAGATCCAAGTCCCTCCTATAGCTATGTAAATTAATTCTTCATGTTCCTGTCTTCGGTGAGGATGGACAACAGCTGGAAGCTGACCTTCACAAAATCGATCTCCATTTAGTTAAGACTTTCTAAGTCAGGCTCCAATCTAGTCTTTTTTTTCAGATGAAATGGGTTATGAATTCAGGTGTTCTTTCCAGAGCTTTTGCTAAGCTATTTATCATGTGCTTCATGGTCTCATCTGAATTTTATAGTGAAAACACTTCCAAGTGCAATGTGAATGGTAACAATTACACGGTTTTGTTTCTCTGGCTCCCATTCGGGCTATCTTAAATTGTGACACCTTAAATTTTTGGTAGGACTTTTGCACTATCTTGATCCATTCACGTTTTAAGAGGAAACTCACATCCCAAGATTCTAAGTCTAGAATCTTTTTTCTCTTTTTTTTTTTTCATTGGACATTTGTACAATCTAAGTCTAGAATCTAAAGTTAGGACCCAGGGCTGGGTGTGGTGGCTCATGCCTATAATCCCAGCACTTTGGGAGGCCGAGGCAGGGGGATGACTTGAGATCAGGAGTTTGAGACCAGCCTGGCCAATGTGGTGAAACTCATCTCTAGTAAAAATACCAAAATAGCCAGGTGTGGTGGCAGGCACCTGTAATCCCAGCCACTTGGGAGGCTGAGGCAGGAGAATCGCTTGAACCTGGGAGGCAGAGGTTGCAGTGAGCCAAGATGGCACCATTGCACTCCAGCCTGGCCGACAAAGCGAGACTCTGTCTCAAAATAAATAAATAAATAAACTGACAACCCGGAGGTATGTGTTAGGCACCCACTTAGTAATAGGGATGCTTCATGGGTCCATGATTCCTAGGAATGGCAACAAGGGCTGTCACTTGGAAGATGTCTATAGAGGAATATGGGGATCTGAACATGGGGCAGCTTTCAGTGGCATCCTTATAATGATGATGAGTTCTTTTGATACTGGCTCCTCCACCTGCTCTTCCCCTTTCTGCAGCTGGATATCGGAATGAAGCTGCACTTGTCCCCCCCCGCTTCCCTCGCAGACTGCACTGCCCTTCCTCCCGAGCAGTGACGCGACGTGAGGAGGAGGCAGCCTCCAACGGCTCTGCTCTCCTTAGACAAGAGATTGTCACTTTCCTTCCCCTCTGCAGGCGTGGACCATGAGGATGACCATGGCCGTGGAGATCTGGGGCGCCTCAAGAAGCAGAAGGATCACCACAACCCTCATCTAATCCTCATGATGATTCCCCCACATCGGCTAGACAGCCCGGGCCAGGGAGGTCAGAGGAAGAAGCGGGCCTTGGACACCAATTACTGTTTCCGGTGAGCCTGGGCCCATGAGGGAACCAGTATCTACTGCCTGTCTTCTGTAGGTCTGGCCCCAGAACCAAGCCACACTCAACAGAGGGTCCCTGATGCTGTTCACAAACATCTCCAGGAAGAAGACTGAAAATCTATTACAGATCCCTTTCTGTTTTCCTGGGAGTCCCACTGTTTTTCCATAGGCTAACTCTGGAAGGGGCTGGATGAAGTAAATGAGGAAAACTGTGAGGAAGAGTGTTGCTAAAATAGTTTGGATTGGAGATGCCTGGTCAAAGCCTCTCCATGGTTTTCATGTTTTAAGCACTTGTAGGGTGTGTGTGTGTGAGATTAATGTAGGAGTTTCCATTAAAGATGTGCTCAGTTCCCTATGAAGGGTCCAAGTATGCTACTGGATGGGAGCAAATAGAGCAATGTCCATTTGAACGGGAAATTGGAGCTAGAGAAATTAACAAATGAATTCAGAAATTACTGGGTAGCCATAATACAAAGATAGAAAAGACCCAGCTTCTCTTATTTAGGAGCAGTTTCACTACTCATTTGTAAGGGGAGGATAAAGCAGGCATGCCAACTACTAAAAGGGACATAATCACGCCCATGAGAGGGAATGAAGGATTAAGTACTTTAATTGGGAGCAACAAGTTCACCTATGGACACAGGAAAGGCTTCAGAAGGGTGTAGAATTTGAGCAGAGGCTTCAAGGATGAGGTTTCGGGATGAAGGGATCTAGGAGGGGGAAGCACTGCAGGTAAAGGAAGGAGCGTGAGTGAGTCCATTTGGCCTCAGAGGATCCCTGAATAAAACTGGGGAGAATGAATAGGGAAATATTTAGATCTGGACACCATGTCCTATCAGGATGGTTGGGCTTGGGAAACTAGGGATGTTGAGCTGGAAGAACAGAGAGGCAAGGTAGTTGCTGCCAGCTGTCATGCAGCCATGAAGGCTGGCATGCAGATTTATTTGTTCCATGTGTCTCTATCAGTTAGGAATGAATGCTCTTGGCCAGTGACTTAAATCACAGTGGATTTCTTGTTCACAAGAGGCCTGTAGCAGCAGCTTAGGGTGGGCTGGCCGCTTCATGATGCCACTGAAGACTCAGGCTTTCTCTCTTTCCAGTCTGCCATGCTTTATGTTGGCTTTTCATCCTTTTGCTTATAGTCACAAGTGATTGCTAGGGCTTCAAGCATCTTGTCCACATTTAAGACAAGGAGTGAGGGGAAGGGGAAGAGCCAAGCTTTCCTCTTCCATCTGTTGCTTTTATAAATAATCGGGTATCTTTGCCCTGTATATCTCTCCTTGTCTGATGGGTCATTATTGGGTCACGTGACCACCACTACTTGCAAGGGAGGCCAGGAAAAGGAGCATCTGGTGTTTTAAATGTGGCAAGGGAGAAGGGGGTTAGGAATGATTACTGAATAGATAACCAATAGTGTCTTCCCTGGTTCACCCTTGGAACCCACAAGCAGCCAGATTTTGGCTAATAGCTGCCTTTGGAAGTAGCAAGTTCTAGGTCTCAGCAGATATTAAGGCAGAGGCTAGATGCCCACTTGGCAAGGGGTATTATTGCCAAATGGATCTCTGTAGGCAACAGAATTGAAGGGGCCTGATAATCACATTTGGGTGATCTGTTGAACCACAGTTCTAATAGAAGGATATGCCTTATTTGGCTAAATGACCTTTAGATTGAGTCTCAGTAGTCACCTACTATAGTAGACAAGCTTCAGAAACTTACAGTTTATTTCTGGCTGGGTGCACATTAGGAGGGTAACAGTGAAACCAACCTCAACAAAGCTGAGTTGGCTAATAACACTGAGTGCTTGGTTTTATTGGAGCACTTTACAGCTCTGCTTTGATTTGTGATATAAAAGTGAGCAGGGCCGCCTTTGCCTCTTTACTCTTCCTCAGGTGGCATTTATCTGTTTCTTACATCCTTGGGATCGTGGTCTTTTAACACATGAATGTGCCTTTCTGGTTTCTTCTGTCCCCTTGAACCTGGGATTCCACTGATCAGAGCCACCTATGATGGTATGAAAGGACTCCAAGGGACAATATGAGGGCATTCGTGAAGTTTCTTTGATTGGTGGTTTCTTTTAAGTTGATTTTCTTTAAATGTTTTTGTTGTAGCAACTTGGAGGAGAACTGCTGTGTGCGCCCCCCTCTACATTGACTTCCGACAGGATCTGGGCTGGAAATGGGTCCATGAACCTAAGGGCTACTATGCCAACTTCTGCTCAGGCCCTTGCCCGTACCTCCGCAGTGCAGACACAACCCACAGCACGGTATGGAGCAGGGCTCATGCCATCTGAGGCACCGGGGCTGACTGACTAGCCGCTTGTTAAAAAGAACGGGTGAAGGATTGAATGCTGAGTGAGTGAATGATGGTCTGGGGTGGGTAAAACCTCTCTGGTGAAGGTTCTGATCTCGGCACCCTGACTCAGTTCCACTCAGTCACATTTTGCCCTTTTAAATTCCTACCACAGTTTCAACCAGCCTTTTTATTTGCTTTGTCTAAAGCTCTCTATACCATAGAAATTAATTAACTGCCACGTCTCACCCTATGTCAGAGATGTGTGCAGGTGGCTGACAAGGAACACTGAAGTAGAAAGGCTTCTACCAGAACTCGCATCATTCCAGCCTCTCGAATGTAGAAAGCTTACTCTGAAAGACAACAAAAAGCATGGAGAAGAAGCGAATTTGAAATGCTAGGAAGAGAAAGTGAGACAGACAGGAGTCCACAACCCCTGGAACTAGTTTGTCTTTCCCCTCGAGGGGGAATAAAAAATAGGGCAGTAATTTGTGAAGCATATTTCCTTCTAGCTCATTATTTCTGCATCCTGTTTGGGGCTCTACACTCTGGCACTTACTAAATGGCCCAAGGCAATGTTAGTAAGAACATTTCTCACTGAAGTGATCAATTACAGATAGAAAGAGCAATACTAAAGAGTTGTTTTCTTAAAAGCCAAGATAGGCTGGATGCGGTGGCTCATGCCTGTAATCCTAGCACTTTGGGAGGCCAAGGAGGGTGGATCACAAGGTCAGGAGTTTGAGACCAGCCTGGCCAACATGGTGAAACCCTGTCTCTACCAAAAATATAAAAAATTAGCTGGTGGTGGTGGCACACACCTGTAATCCCAGCTACTCGGGAGGCTGAGGCAGGACAATGGTTTGAATCTGGGAGGCAGAGGTTGCCGTGAGCCGAGATCATACCACTGCACTCCGGCCTGGGCAACAGAGCGAGACTCCGTCTCAAAAAAAAAAAAAAAAAGCCAAGATCATTGTGTCCCCCAATAACTATTCTATGCTTCAACTGATCACCCCAAACAAGTGCAGCTGTTCTGCATTCTGTCACTGTGGATGAACAGCAACTACTCACTCACCCAAACCAGCTTCCAACAGTTCCTTCTTTTTTGAGACAGAGTCTCATTCTGTGGCTCAGGCTGGAGTGCAGTGGCATGATTGCTGCTCACTGCAACCTCCGCCTCCTGGGTTCAAGTGATCCTCTCACCTCAGCCTCCCAAGTAGCTGGGATTATAGACGCCTGCCACTATGGCCAGCTATTTTTTTTGTATTTTTAGTAGAGATGTGGCTTCACCATATTGGCCAGGCTGATCTCAAACTCCTGACCTCAAGTGATCTGCCTGCCTCAGCCTCTCAAGTGCTGGGACTACAGGCATGAGCCACCGTGCCTGGCCCCCAGCAACTCTTAAAGAGCACCAGTGGCCATTCTAGCACTTGCTCAGCCTCTGGGACTGACCCTAGAACTGGCAGAGTTCCTGGGTTCCAGGGCTGAGGCTTGGCTTTCCAACCTCTCACTGATGTGTCCCTTCCCAGGTGCTGGGACTGTACAACACTCTGAACCCTGAAGCATCTGCCTCGCCCTGCTGCGTGCCCCAGGACCTGGAGCCCCTGACCATCCTGTACTATGTTGGGAGGACCCCCAAGGTGGAGCAGCTCTCCAACATGGTGGTGAAGTCCTGTAAGTGTAGCTGAGACCCCACCTGCGACAGAGAGAGGGGAGAGAGAACCGCCACTGCCTGACTGCCCGCTCCTCGGGAAACACACAAGCAACAAACCTCACCGAGAGGCCTGGAGCCCACAGCCTTCGGCTCTGGGCAGATGGCTGAGACGGAGGTTTCCTTTCGAAACATTTCTTTCTTGCTGGCTCTGAGAATCACTGTGGTAAAGCAAGTGTGGGTTTGGTTAGAGGAAGGCTGAACTCTTCAGAACAACAGACTTTCTGTGATGCAGACAGAGGGGGAGGGGGAAAGAGGAAAGGGATGGCAAGTCAAGACGTTGTGTGGCAATGGGATTTGGGTTACCCTAAAGGGAAGAGGAAGGGCAGAGAATGGCCGGGTCAGGGCCAGACTGGAAGACACTTCAGATCTGAGGTTGGATTTGCTCATTGCTGTACCACACCCGCTCTAGGGAATCTGGATTATGTTATACAAGGCAAGCATTTTTTTTTTTTTTTTTTAAAGACAGGTTACCAAGACAAAGTCCCAGAATTGTATCTCACTGTCTGGGATTAAGGGCAAGTCTATTACTTTTGCAAATTGTCCTCTATATCAATTAGCATCATGGGTCATTACAGGGAGAAAATCCAGGTAATGCAGTTCCTGGGCCATCAACTATATCGGGCCTTGTGGATATGCTGAATGCAGAAGCAAAGGGTGGGAATTAACCCTCTCCTGTCTGCCCTCTGGGTCCCTCCTCTCACCTCTCCGTCAATCATATTTCCCCTTGGACACTTGGCTAGACGCCTTCCAGGTCAGGGTGCACATTTCTGGATTGTGGGTCCATGCAGCCTTGGGGCATTATGGGTTCTCCCCCCCTTCCCCTCCAAGACCCTATGTTCATTCGGTGTTCCTGGAAGCAGGTGCTGCAACATGTGAGGCATTCGGGGAAGCTGCACGTGTGCCACACAGTGACTTGGCCCCAGACACACAGACTGAGGTATAAAGACAAATACGAATATTACTCTCAAAATCTTTGTATAAATAAATATTTTTGGGGAATCTTGACTGATTTCATCTTCTGGAATATTATTTCTAGAACAGTAAAAGCCTTATTCTAAAGTCTATGTCTGACTTCAATAAATATCCTTAAATTACCCTTTTCTTAATTCCACGTCTGCATCTACTAATCAGAAGTAACCAGAATCTGGGGCAGAGAATCTTTCACTTGCCAAACACACTGCTTAGCGTGGCCACCCTACACAGGGGCACGCTGTGCTGACCTCTGCTGTCTGAGAAGACTGCACTATGGCTTGTGGCCTTTCCTTCTTGCAGAGTATACTATTCTCAGAGACAAAGAGGCAGTGGCTCAGATGGGCAGAAAGCATAGGAATTTGACCTCCAGATACCTGTAGGCAGAATCCCCTGGTGTGAACCTTGCATATGGAAACATGGTTTGTCCACTAATTGCAAATTACCAACATCACCATTTTTGAAAATCCCCACCCATATCAGTTGAGAATTAGAGAAAATGTTTATGGCAAATGGCCTAAAAATATGAGGCTAATTCTGTTATCAAGTTAAGTCTAAAAGGGCTAACCAGGAACCCCTTTTCAGACTGTGGTCCTCTTGTCAGGGATCTGGGAACCATAGCTCTCTTTTGAGTGAGGCTGTGGTCCCACTGTGGTATGGACACCCATGTGGGGCAGCCGTCCGCAGGGAGCAGGCACAGAGCAAGGGGCCATCTAGCAGCTCCTGAGAAACACATTCCTCTAGGGAGATCACTTTGCCACTGATAAGAAAAAGTCTATCTGAAGCTAAAATGTGCAGGCTGGAGGATGTGTCTGATATGTTGGTGCCTGTGTGTGCATGAAGGTATGTGTGTACCTCATTCCTTGTGGAGTTCTCCAAGACAGAAGTGAGTTTGGTCAGCACCTTTTTTGTTTCCTGCTTTGTCCGTGCCCAGCCAATTCTAAGAGTTTCACTCTCAGTCTTCATCCCATGTGGCACCCACTGACTTCCACTATTGTTCAGAGGGCTATGTCCCTGTCCTAAAATCCTGGCTGGCAGGATTAAACTCCACCTTGCTCCAGGGAGCCCATGGGCAGAGAGGGGGATGCACTAAGCTCAGCACATCAGCCATGGGCTGCTGCTGTCCCAGCCTCTGTCTGCTCACCTGAGGACCATCCTCAAATTCAGTGGGCATGATAACCCCTAGGTGTTTATTAAAAATGTACAATTTCAGGCTGCAGCTCTAGAGGTACCTTTAGGACTGTAGTAGGGTCCAGGTTGCCTCAAAACTATTAATGCATTTTGAGAAATGGTACATTATCTCTGACATCACTTGTCTTTACTTGAGGCTTCAATATGGAAAAGGGAAATAATTTTTCTGGCCCCAGAAACCCCCTTTATCCAACTTCACAGCATATCACTGAAACGCTGGTCTGTGGTTCATCCTAATGAACCAAGGCAACTAGATACATTTCCTGGATTATTCCAAAGAAAACAGAACATGGTGCGATTCCAAATGGCCTTTTTCTGTCAGAGCTCTACTTGTAGGTTAGGCAGCAGACACGAATACAGACAGGGTTCTGGAGAGAGCCTCCCCATTCCACACATCACTGACAGGCGCCACAGAACCTTGAATCACTATCTTAAAAAATCTACGCTTGCTTTAGGGGAGGGTAAAGAGTAACACTGGAAATACCACCTCTGTTGGAGGAGGGCTCATAGGATCTGTCTGGTTTATTACCAGGTGAAGTCCAATACCAGTAAAAATGACCTGACACCACTTGGACACATGAAGGGAGAGATCTGGCGTCTTAGCACCTCATCAGCATATGGCAAATGCAGTAAGAAATTAGCTGGAAGACTTAATTCTCATTGGTTATGTAGGGCAATTTCAAGCAGTATAGTTAGTCTAAAATATTTTTTACTGGGCTCATACCCTCTTTTCCCTTGTCTCAAGATTCATGTGGTGGTTCCTCCCAAATCCATTCTTTCCCAATGCTATACCTCAACAGGGACTATGGAGGAATTCTAATTTGTCCCCTAATCAACACACAACCAATTGAGCAAATAGTTAAGGTGGTCCACAAACTACTCTTTAGCCCCGGGCACATCTGGAATGCATTCTCACTTCTCTCCTGCCACCGACAAACCTTATCCTTGGACAAGCAAACAAAATGCTTAAATGTGCCCAAACCTTTGCTTTCATTCACTAAGAAGGCAATAAAGTCCTTTTCTGCCTTTTTAGGTGTCAGTTTTCTTTTTGGATTTCAACGCTGAGTCTGTAGGACTCTGCTGAAGAAGCCCCAGACTTTGGGTTCTCCCCCAGTAACTCCTTAGGGCAGCTAAGTCAGTCCTTCAGTGGACTCTGCGGTCCAATTTTCAACCTTTTCTCCAGCAGAAGCCAGAGAGAGAGGACCTAGGAAAGGGGAGGATGCGAGAGCGCAGAGGCTTGAGGGGCCAGCACTGGGGCTGCGCTGCATTACTCAGGTGAACTGTGAGGTAAGCAACGTGCAACTGGATACAGGACTCAAGCCATCGGAGGCCCACACTGGGAGGGAGCCTGCCTGTCGAGGGCTGATAACGGAGACATCTGCACATGTCCACTCCCAGGAGCCGAAGCTGTCTTTGGGAATAGCCAGGACCCACCATCTGCTGAAACGAAATGTAAAAATAAAATATCTCTTTATAGCTCACATTTCTAAAATGAAGTTTAAAAAATTGCCCAGCAATAAAGTAAAATAAAACACTTATTCCACTTCAGTCCTGTTTGTGAATATTGATTGTTGGGAAATTAGTAAATGGAAAAAAAAAAAAAGAAAATAAAAATAGAATTACTTTATTAATCTTTGAAATCAGTAATTCCAAAGGGTGCCTTTACCCCGGCTCACGTTGTCAACAGCACTCCCTAGAAGACTTCTGATGAATGCTCCTCCTTCCCCCTAGACCCTCCGAAAAGGGAGGAGCAACTTTGGTAGATGATGAGGTTGGAATATTAAGCTTGTACAAACAAAATAAAGCTTCATACTGCAATCTGGAAAAGATGAGGAAGCAAAATGCAAATAGCCAAAGAGCCTCTTTATATCATCTCTGTGCAGCAGCAGGAAAGGGACAGAGAAGACCTAAGCAGGTTGGGGGCATGGGGTAAAGGGAAGGTAAAAGATACACGTGTGCTCTGTTGGGGTATATAACGCATCGGCTGAATGTCCCCACTGCCAAGTTCCATCAAAACCCAGAGGATCTGCTTTCCTGTTGTCCCAGTGAAAGTCTGCATTGGCTGATTGGCAACCATCTACTGCCACATTTGCTCGAAGGTTTTGGGGACTTTGAGGCAGCAAAAAAAAAAAAAAAAATACTATGGACCCCTTGCAGTGCTGGTGGATGCTTCACCCTCAATCACGCACCCAGGAGTGGTGAATAGGTTGTTTCTCTGTGTGTTTGTGGTTCATCTTTCAGTGTGAGCAGGATCTGAAAAAGAAAAAGGCAACCATGAAATGAATGAAATGACAGCAGGGGTTTTACTTACAGCAGCAATGTCTACTTTATCTAACATCACTGAAGAATAAAGACGTGGTGGCTCAAATAGATGAAGTTCACCTCCAAGTACAAAGCTCTTAATTTTAACCACTTCTGTTGGAAATCTTCCATGCTGTTTCTTTTTGTGTTGTTCTCATTCCTTTTTTTTTCTTGGACTAAAACATTTTATCTTTTGCTTTTCAAATAAAAAATTCTAAATATGTCCATCTTTTCTAGAAACACATTTGCATTTTTAAAGTGCATGAAAAAATTCTTGCATGTATGCTTTTGAGGTTTTCTGAATTTTCCCTCAATGTCGGGTTGTCAGTAATACTTTGCCTTCTCTACAACCCCTCAATCCCAACAATATACACTTATATGCCCACCATCTAGTTTAGAAAAGGAACTAGCATCCCTACTAGACCCTGCCAATTCTTTCCCATTCTCACCATCCTGAATTTTGTGTTTATCCTTCCCTGGTTTGCTTTTAAAAAACAGGTTTATGATCTTTATACCACCATATAGTATACTGCTAAGTTTTATGTGACTTTGAATTTTGTAGTGCTCCTGTGATTACATATGCGATCTCCGTATACTACTGGTAGAAGTTCTTTGGGTATACACTTAGGAGGCGAATTGCTGGGCCATAAACATTTGCATCTTTAACTCTCTAATGCCATCTTATTTTCCAAAGTGATTATACAATTTACATTCCCTCTGGCAGTGGATGAGTGCCCCCACTTCTCTACATCTCTACATGTGGAGAAGTAATGAGGTTAAGTATCTTTTCAAGCATCTATTGTGCATACATGTTTCTTCTCATATGAAATGCATGGATATGAGAAGCAACCTGTGCTTATTTTCCTATTGAATTGTTATTTACTTATTTTTTTAAAAAACAGCTTGAGATATTCACATATGGTACAATTCATTCCTTTAACATCTACAACTTAACAGCTTTTAGTATATTATATTCAGAGTTGTCCATCCATTATCATAGTCAATCTAGAACATTTTCATTACCCCATACCTCTTCACCATCACCCCCTACATCTCTCATCCCTCAGCTATAGGCAATCACTAGTCTAGTCTACCCTCTGTCTCTATAGATTTGCCTATTCTGGACATTTCCTATAAATGGAATCCTACAATGGTCCTTTGTGACTAGCTTCTTTCACTTAGCATGTTTTAAGAGTCATCCATGCTGTAGCAAGTACTACTCTACTCCTTTTTTATGGCTAAATAATATTCCATTGTGTGTACAGACCACATTTCATTATCCACTCATCAGTTGTGGACGTTTGGGTTGTTTCTACCTCTTGCCTACTATTAATAGTATTTCTATAAACCATGATGTACAAATATTTGAATTATGTTTTCACTTCTCTTGGGTATAGGTATGGAAGTGAAATTAATTGCTGGGTCATATGGCAACTCTTTGTATAACTGTTTAAGGAACTGTCAAACTGTTTCCAAAAGCAGTTGCACCATTTTACACCCCTACCAACAGTGCATGAAGGTTCCCATGCCTCTTTTCCATTACCAGACATGCTGGTGGGCATGAAGTGACACACTGCTGTAATTTTTCTTTATCTTTTGGTACAGATGGGATCTCGTTGTCTTGCCCAGGCTGGTCTAAAACTCTTCAGCTCAAGTGATCTTCCGTGCTGGTGGCTGCCGACCACTGTGGTTTTGATTTGTTTCCCCAGTGGCTAATGATATTGAGGATCTTTTTATACGCTTCTTGGCACTGTATATATCTTTTCTGGCAAAACGTCTGTTCTGTTCCTTTGCTCCTCTTTAAACCTGAGTTGTCTTTTTTATTACTGAATTGTAAGTGCTCTGTATGTATTTTAGATACAAGTCCCTTATCATTTACATGATTTGTAAATATTTCCTCAATTTCATGGATTATTGTTTTACTTCCTCGATAGTGTCCTTTGAAGCAGGAAATTTAAAAATTTTGATGTCCAGTTTGTCTGTTTCTTCTTTTTTGCTTATGCTTTTGATGTCATATCTAAGAAACTGCTTATTGAATTTCAGAAGTTCTCTGCTTAAATATCTGGATACTAACTGTTTGGTTTTCATGTATGACAAACATCGTCACCCAGTTTGTGACTTGTCTCTTCACTCCATGGTTTTCTGAGACAGCGTTTTGCTCTGCTGCTGAGGCTGGAGTGCAGTGGCCGAATCGTGGCTCACCACAGCCTCAACCTCAAGAGCTTAGGCAATCCTGCCACCTCAGCCTCACAAGTAGCTGGGACCACAGGCATGTGCCACCACACCTGGGCTAGTTTTTAATTTTTTTTGTAGAGACAAGAGTTTTGCCATGTTGCCCAGGCTGGTCTAGAACTCCTGGGCTCCAGAAATCCTCCCACCTTGGCCTCCCAAAGTGTTGTCTTTACAGGTGTTAGCCACTGTGTCCTGCCTGGTATTTTTTCAAAGAGATTGTTTTATAATTTATTAATTTATAAGATAAGAGGTGCTCAGTATTTAGATATGTAATTAACAAGTGATCTTTTCAGAAAAGGTTATTTCTTTATATTTATTTTCAAGACAGCATTTTGCTTTGCCACCTAAGCTGGAGTGCAGTGGCATGATCATGGCTCACTTGCAGCACCAATCTCCTGGGCTCAAGTGATCCTCCTGCCTCACCCTCCTGAGTAGCCAGGACCACAAGCGTGTACCACCATGCCCAGCTAGTTTTTTTTTTCTTGTAGAGACGGAGTCCCCTGTGTTGCCCAGGCTAGTCTAAAACTCCTAGGCTCAAGTGAGCCTTCTGCCTCAGCCTGCCAAAGTGCTGAGTTTATGCGCACAAGCCACCACACATGGCCCAGAAAAGGTTTTTAAAAAATATTAGAAGACCTCTAGAAAATCCAGGAGAGTCACCATAAAAACAGGATGGTTTATGTTTTAAAAAGCAAAACAAACAAAACAAACTTTTTTTTTTTTTTTTTTTTTTTTTGAGACAGGGTCTTCACTCTTGTCCAGGCTGGAGTGCAGTGGCATAACCGTAGCTTACTGTAGTCTCGACCTCCTGGGTTCAAGTGATCCTCCCACCTCAGCCTCCTGAGTAGCTGAGACCACAGGTGCGTGCCACCAGGCTTGGTTAATTTTTAAAGTTTTTGTAGAGACAAGGGCTCCCTATGTTGTCCAGGCTGGTTTGGAACTCCTGGACTCAAACAATCCTCCCACCTTGGCCACCCAAAGTGCTGGGATTATAGGTGTGAGCCAATGCACCTGGCCCCTACAAACGTTTTTAAACTTTCAAACATACATAAATAGTATGATACACTTCCATGTTCTCATCATCTAGCTTTGATAATTACCAACATCCTACTATTTGTTTCATCTCTTCACATTTTTTTTTTTTCCTGGAGCATTTTCAAAGCAAACTCAAGGTAACATTATCACTCCACCCATAAATACTTCACAATCTATCTCTAATGGATAAGAAACAAAGAAAAAAAAAACTCCCACAGTATCTTCATGGCATCTTAGAAGTTCTTAATTTTAACCAAGTCAAATTTATCAGTTTTTACCTTATGGTTTTCACTTTTTGGGTTTAATTTTACAAGTCCTTTCCTTTTACTAGGCCATAATGATACGGTCCTCTTATGTCTTTTTTCGCTTTTCATATTTGAGTCTTTAATCCAACGTGAATTTGTGTACAGTATGAAGCACAGATCTAATTCCATTTTTTTTCCTACACAGTAACTGACTGTCTTGACGTTATTACTGAAGTCTGTCCTTCCCTCCTCTAACTGCTATGCGTCTTGTTCATAAGTTGTTTCCTATACATAGACCAGTTTTAGGTTTCTCTATTTTGTGTCAATATCTCACTCTCTTAAGCATGTTAGCTTGATGGCAATTCTTGTTATCTGGTTAAGACAAGTCACACACAGTCCCCTATTGTCATCCCCATTCTTTATAGGAGTAGAAGTGTTCTTCTTTCATATAAATTTCAAAGACAATAAACTAATACCCTCTCAAATATATAAATCAATTTTAGGGAGAAGCGACATCTTTTTTTATTTTTTGGAGACAGAGTCTCACTAAGTTGTCCAGGCTGGAGTGCAGCAGTGCAATCTCAGCTCACTGCAACCTCTGCCTCCTGGGTTCAACTGATTCTTGTGCCTCAGTCTCCCAAGTAGCTGGGACTACAGGTATGCACTACCATGCCCGGCTAATTTTTTGTATTTTTACTAGAGACGGGGTTTTGCCATGTTGCCCAGGCTGGTCTCAAATCCCTAGGGAGCTTGGGCAATCCCCCTCAGCCTCCCAAAGTGCTAGGATTACAGGCGTGAACCACCACAACCTGCCACAAACTGTAACTTTTAATCCATGAACATGTAGGTCTCTCCATTAATTTCTGAAGTGTCTCTCGATAAGGTTTTAGATACACATATATTTTAATCACAGGTCTTACGTATCTTTTGTTAGATTTATTCCTAGGTGTGTGCTTTGATCCTCTGTAAAGGGTATCTTTTCTGTACTCACATGCTCTACTTGTTTGTGTAGCAATACAGAAATGTAATCGATTTTGGAAAAATTCTCTGATAAAGCTAACGATCTAGTTGAACATTCTTCTGGGTTTACAATCAAATACGTTATCTGCCTCCTTTCTGATCCTATGTCATTTCCTGGTCTCTGTTTACTTCACTTGCTAGGACGTCTCACTACAACACTGACTAGAAGTGACGGTGGGCTCCCTTGACTTGCTCCTCATCTTAAGGGAATGAATACTTTCAAGGAATCCCAATTAAAAGTATAATGTTTACTGCTGGATTTGGTAGAGATACTTTATTATTAGATAGTGAAAATTCCCTTCTATCCTAGGAACTTTTTTAAAAGCCATGAAGATACAAATGCTAATTCTGTATCCATTGAAGGAAACATATTTCCCCCTTTAATCTGTTACTGCAATAAATTACCTTAGTCAATTTTTACTTTTTAAATTGTAATATTTTATTGGAAAAAAATACAATTTGACATGGATTTGAGGCAAATTGTGCTTTAAGTGGATTTTCTTAGGTGGTTAAACACCTTTAAAAGCAAGTAACAATAAACAAAATGTTTCTGGTACATTACCAGCAGTACAAAAAAAGAGTGTAGGAGTATCTGGATATACACCCCTTCTGCAACAGCACAAGTTTTAAAGTACATATTGTTGACTGTTCACAGTTCAGGTAGAGTTACAACTCCACATTTCAATAACATGCTGACAGTTCCTAAAGGAAACTACTCTGAGAAAAGGCATAACCCAGATGTTCCCTCATTTGACTAACTCCATCTAAGCTAAGAGGTGCAGAAGGGCTTAGTTATACTCACAGTAAGCCATGTGCAACATGTTAGTTGATCAGTTTTCTAAAATAAGGTTTCAGGACAATGACAATAACATAAGGGAAAAAAACATGGAGGAATGAAGTCCTAATTACTATACATGCATTTTTTTTTTTTTTTTACAGTAGGAAGAAACCTTCCACAGGTAAGTTACAAAGAAAAGGCAAATAACAATTTTGTACAAGAAATTTAACACAATCTGTACAAGGTCTTTGCTTTGCTGTCATCATCTGTGCAAACTCCTCATAGTTTACTTGACTATCATCATCAGTATCTGCTTCCCTGATTATTTCATCAACTTCATCTGTTAACTTCTCTCCAAAGTTTGTTAACTTCTCTCCATGGCAAAATTCTGCAGCACTAATATAGCCACTGTCATCCTTCTCAAACACACTGAATGCTTCTCTAATTTCTTCTTCACTCTCTGTGTCTTTCATTTTTCTTGCCATCATTGTCAGAAATTCATGGAAGTCCACTGTGCCATTACCATAGGGACACTAATCATGTCCTGTAACTCTGCCTCTGTGGGATTCTGCCCAAGAGGCCTCATTACAGTTCCCAATTCCTTTGTTGTTATAGTTCTATCACTGTCTCTGTCAAATAGTAAAAAATCTTCTTTGAATTCTGCAATCTTCAGTTAGTTGGTCAGCCATGCTGCTAGGGCGGCCAGTTTCCGAGACGTGACCACACAATCACTAGGTTCGCTTGCTCCAGTCGTACTAATGTCAGTTTCTAAATATGAAACAATTGTTGAATCTCTGGGAAAAACCTAACTTGGTCATGATGCATTATCTTTTTAAACATTATTAGATTCAAGCTGCTATTGTTCTATCGGGAATTTTTGCCTTTTTTTTTTTTTTTTTTTTTTTTTTTTTTGAGGCAGAGTCTAGCTCTGTTGCCCAAGCTGGAGTGCAGTGGCACGATCTTGGCTCACTGAAAACTCTGCCTCCCAGGTTCAAGCACTTCTCTTGCCTCAGCTTCCCAAGTAGCTGGGGTTACAGGTGCCCACCACCACGCTGGGCTAATTTTTGTATTTTTAGTAGAGATGGGTTTCACCATGTTGGCCAGGCTGGTCTGGAACTCCTGACCTCAAATGATCCGCCTGCCTCAGCCTCTCAAAGTGTTGGGATTACAGGCGTGAGCCATCATGTCCGACCTGAGTTTTTGCATTTTAATCCTCAATTAAGAAAGTCTTGTAATTTTAGAACTTGTTTTGTGGACTGTCCTTGCCAGGTTTTGATATTAAAGTAATAGAGTTGGAAAGTGTTCCCCTCTTTTCTTATACTCTGGAATAGCTTGTAGATTGAAGTATTTGTTCCTTGAATATTTAGTAGGACTCATCAGTAAAATATAAAAGCCTGGTAATTAATGTGTGGGAAGATTTTTTGTTCTTGATTCAATTTCCTTAATAATTAAAAGAATATTTGGATTTTGTATTTCTTCTTGAGTAAATTTTTGTAAGTTAAATATTAAAATTGCATCCATCTCATGAAAGTTTTAAAAATATATCAGCATATCAGCATAAAGTTATTCACAATATCTTCCTATAATGTTTAATCTCTGAAGTATGTATAATAATGTCTCTAACTCATTCCTCTCAACTATACATTTATTTTCCTCTAGATCTTTATTATTATTTAATTATTTTTTGATTTTTACTTTCTTTTGACTTTTTTTTTAACTGCTTAAATGAGATACTTGGCACATTAACTTTCAGCCCCTCTTCTTCCCTCACTGTAAGCATAAATTTTCCTTTAGGTATTACTTTACCTACATTTCTCAAGTTATTTATATTAAACAACATTTTAAAATGATGATTTTTTTTTTTTTTTTGAGATGGAGTTTCGCTCTTGTCACCCAGGCTGGAGTGCAATGGCGTGATCTCGGCTCACTGCAACCTCTGCCTCCCAGGTTCAAGCGATTCTCCTGCCTCGGCCTCCTGAGTAGCTAGGATTACTGGTACCCACTACCACACCTGGCTAATTTTGTATTTTTAGTAGAGACAGGGCTTCACCACGTTAACCAGGCTGGTCTCAAACTCCTGACCTCAGGTGATCCACCTGCCTTGGCCTCCCAAAGTGCTGGGATTACAGGCATGAGCCAGTTATGATTTTTAAATTAGTTAACTCTTTCTTAATTTCCAAACATATGAGGATTTTTCCAGTATCTTTTTGTTACTGTGTTGTGGTCAAGGAACATGGTGTCTGAAAAGTGATTTAAGGCCTACTACATAGTTTCTGCAACACCCCCACAGAAGACTGCAAAGAATGTGCATTATATAGTTATTTAGTGTGATGTTCTATACATGTCTATGAGATCAAGCCTGTTCATTATGCAGTTAAAATTTCAGTTTTTTTGTTTGTTAGTTTGTTTTTTTGAGACAGGGTCTTGCTCTGTTGCCCAGGCTGGAGTACAGTGGCATAAACACAGCTCACTGCAGCCTATACCTCCCAGGCTCAAGTGATCCCCATGCCTCAGCCTCCCATGTGGCTGGGACCACAGGCACACACCACCACGCCCAGCTAATTTTTTGATTTTTCTGGAGAGACAGGGTCTCACTTTGTTGCCCAGGCTGGTCTCAAACTGCTGGGCTCAAGTGATCCTTCTGCTTCACAGCCTCCCAAAGAGCTGGGTTTATGGGTGTGAACCACTATGCCCAGCCTCTCAAATTTTCTTAAACATTACTTATTATCAGACTGTTCGATCTAGCAATTACTGAGTTACATTAAAATCTTCCAGCATAAAGCTAGATTTATCTATTTCTCTTATGGTTCTGTTAATTTTTTGCCCAATGTACTTTTTATAAATATGTATCTTATTTATTAAATGAAAAAAATATATGCTAGTTAAAGTAAGTCAATGAGAAATGGTTGAGCACTTTCTCGGCAAACTTTTAGCCATAATGTAGTGACCCTCTTTATTTCTTGTTATGGTTTTTCACTAAAAATCTATTTTGTCTGATAAATACAGCTACATCAGCTTTCTTTTACTTGGTATTTCCCCAACGTATCTTTTACCAACCTTTTTCTTTCATCCTTTCTATATGCCTATGTTTAAGATTTTCTTGTTTTAATAGCCTAAGAGTGGACTTTAAAAAATCCAGGCAGATAATATTTCTGGTTGGCCACTTTCTCTTCCCTCCACTGCTCCCACCTCGACCCTGCCTGATATAGCAGCCACGCCATCCTGTGAAATCCTCTGCTCAGAACCCCTCGATGGCTCCACTATGCTCAGAAGATGAGTGCAACTCCTCTCCTTGGCCCCCAGGGTCTGCATGATCCGGCCCCTTGTCATCTCTCAGCCTCATCTGTTCCCACTCTCCTCTGCTCTCTCGTGCAACACTACAGCTCCACTTGAATTTCCCAATCACAGCAGCCACATCCCTTCCTCAAGGCCTGTGCTCACACTGTTCCCTCTACCTGGAATCCCCTTCCATGCATATCTGCCGGCTCAGTTGCTCTTCTTCAGGTCTTATATGTCAAAGGCCATTTTCTCTGACTTCTTTAATAGAATAGTGAACCTCCCCATTCTCTATCTTCTTTCCCTGCTTGTTTTTTTCTCTAGAGTATCTCCCACTATCTCATGTACTATTTGACTTATTTGGTCTACTGTCGGTCTCTCCTATTGGGGACTTTTGGCTGTTTTGCTCACTGCTCTATGGCTTGTGCCTAGTGCCTAGAATAGTGTTGAACACACAGCATATGCTTGGTACATATTTGCTGCATTCATGAATGAATCAGTCTTTGATTTTCACTGGAACATTTCGTGGCCTCACATTTTTGAAAGGACCAATGCTTTTATTTGTTCGTATTGTTTTAAGTTGCGCTTTCTATTTGTTCCACCCCTTCTCTGTTTCCTTTTCCTCCTTGTGGGTTTATTCTCTCTCATTCCACTTTCTCTGGGCTACTTTGAAAATGTTCTATTTTTTAAAAAAATACTCTATTCATTTAACGATTGCTTATGTTAGCTATGTAAAGCTAAAATTCATCAATAATCTTACCTTTTCATTGTACGGTATGAACTTAGATGACTTTAATTCTGAACATCTGCTCTCCTTGATTTACAGGATATGGTGGTTTGGATATTTTCATGTTCTTTTTAACCTCACAAGAACATTATCATCACTTTGTTGCTCATTATGTGGATATATGCCATGATTTTACACATTCTTTGCCCCCAATTCCTCCTGCATTTCAGGCCTTTCTTCTGGTATTATAATACCTTCCTCTGTCTGAAATACATTCTTTAGACTCCTTGGCAAAGGTCTACTGGTGACAAACTCTTCTGGGTATTATGTGTTGGAAAATGTATTTCATCCTCATTCATGAAAGATATTTTTGCTTAAAATAATTTACGGTTTAGTAATTATTTCCTTTCCTCAACAGCAACATTACACTGTATTTTTGTTTCCATCTTTGCTGTTGAGATGTTAGCTGTCAATTAGACTGGAACTATTCTGGTAATCCTTCCCCTCTGCAGCTGCTTTAACATCTTTTGACCTCAGTGCTCAAAAGTATGAAGTGTCTAGGTGTGGATTTCTTGTGATTCACTGTAATATGTGTATCTTTCACTAGTTCTGGAACATTTTTAGCCCTTATCTCTTCAAATATAGTCCCTTTCCATTTTTCCTTTTCAGAGCTCCAACTAAGTATTTATTAGGCCTTCTCAATTGGCTTTCCACCTCTTTTTCTATGCTGCATTCCCGATCATTTATTTTTTTTTCTTTTGGCACAGGAGTGAATGTTTATTAAAAAGCTTCAAAGCAGGAACAAAAGGAAGGAAAGTATATTTGGAAGAGGGCCATGCAGGTGACTTGAGAGATCAAGTATGAAGTCTGACCTTCTGACTTGGAGTTTCATGTGTCGGCATACTTCTGGCGTCTTCCATCTCTTCTCCCCTGGTTTCCCTTGGAGTGGGCTGTCCACATATGCAGATGCAGTGGCCTGATGGCCCTTGGTAGGTGAGCATGCACAGTGTGTTTACTGGAGTTGTACGCATGCTCACTTGAGACGTGCTTCCCTTACCAGCTGAATGTCCCTAGGAGGTCCTGTGCCAGTTAAACGCTGCCATTTTTCCTCTTAATGCATATGCTCAAGCCCACTCACCCAACTCCTGAGATCTTATCAGGAAGCTACTAATACCAGTTTCAGGTTTTTCCTATCTATAAGGAGACTGCTTTTCCCTGGTGCTGGTTGCAACTGATTATTATTTTAGAGAGACAGTTAACAACTGCCTAACCATCACCTGATGGTTACCTGACATTGACCATCAGGTGATGGGGGAGGGGGGTGGGGAAGGAGCCCCTCTCCTGCCCTGCTCATGTCTGACTACCTACTATAACCTTTCCCCCACTCAAAAGTCCAAGACCCCGATTCTTTGGGGAAAATAGATGAAGGTCAGTCTTCTGTAACTGCTTTCTGCTGACAGAGGAGTGGTAGTTGCCTGTTCTGCGCATCTTGGCCTGTTGCTAGCTGTCAGGGTAGGGTGGCTCTGTGGGTTGGTCAAAGTGGTATCCAGCCAGGCCCAAGGGAGACAGGGACAGGATTTTGTCTTTGTTGTGTTCCCCCTGATGGGCAATCTAGGGGTCCTCTGTAGAAGGGTGACTCTTGAATATCGAAAGGATGGTATCCCTCACTGAGAATGATCTGAAGTTTGATGGCAAGCAGGGAATGTATTTGAGTCACACAGCAAGGTATGTTACCGGCGGAAGGTATCCGAGTCACATGGCACTAGAATATGTTAGCAGTGAATCTGTATCTGCACGGGTCTGCAGCAACCTCAATTCTTGCCTCCTCAGAAGAATGTGACTGAGGGGCATAAGGCAGAAGGAGAGACCAAGGCAAGTTTTAGAGCAGGAGTGAAAGTTTATTAAAAAGCTTTAGAGCAGGAAGGAAAGTACACTTGGAAGAGGGCCAAGTGGGCAACTTGAAAGACAAGTGCCCAGATCATTTCTTTAAATACATCCCTGAGTTCATTAAATCTCTCTTCCGTGAACTGGGTCACATCTGCAGGTAGGCCCATCCACTGATTTTTAAACTTTAACCATTATTGTTTTTCAATTCCAAAAGAGCTACTTAATCTCTATTTCAAATCTGCTTGGTCATAATTTTAATCTCTTGGTTTACTCTCTCTTTTAATTTCTCTAAACATACGAGAAAATTTATTTTGCATGATTTGGCAATTTCAGAATCTTAGTCTAACACTGTTATCTCTTTTTTGTTGGCTTTGCTCACGGCGTCACGTTTCTTTATTTGTTTTGTGATTTTAAACTCTGATCTCATAAAACTTAATCTGTGGGGAATTATTTGAGGTTTGGGCTGGAGGAGGATTCCTCCAGATAAAATATGCATTTGATTCTACTAGGTTAAACTCTCAGTCTGAAGTTTTTCAGGCCACCTACAGAATGCAAATCCATGCCCAAATTTACAAGGGGTCCAGCTTGTGGTTATAAATTACCAGGGGAGATTCCCCTTCCCCCACTCCACTTAGCACCAAGTCTCCAGATAGGCAATTTTCTTTCAATGCCTGAGGGGCTGAACGGTGGATGAGAGGGAGGGCTTATTTCTTTTTTTTTTTGGCGGGTATTCTAGTTGTTTTATATTTAAGAAACATTTAAACATAGTTTAATATTTCATACATGTTAAATAAACTAAAACGTTGTAGCAAACAAAAGCAGGGAGGGTTTATTTCTAGTTGACTTACATATGGAGACTATAGCTGGCACTCTGGGGTCCCATCTTTATGTGGGGGGTCTCCTACTAGACTCCTCACCTTAAGATTTGCCTCTTGTCCCTTACATCCTGCCATGATTCTGGTCCAGAGCCACTTCAGTCCTCACTCCTGCCTGGTGATCCAGTGATGGGGTCATAAGAGCAGGAGAGGTATACAGATCAACAATGTTACTGCATTATCCCCTCACTGCCTCTATGACCACAGTTACAGCCAAGCTCTTCCCCCATCCCCCCTCCCTTTTTTGTATGACTTTGAAATACCAGTCATTGAAGTTAACCCATCTTTATTTTTGCTTTGATGGCTTGGCCTGGAAATGCTTTTTTTAGTCAAATGTCTACAGATAATGCTGTCCTTATACACTCAATGCTGTCCTTATACACTCACTCGGCATTTAAGAAATAAATGAAGTTATATATTATTATTTTAGTCCTAAAGTCAACAAGCAACATAAACATAAAATACATCCAGAACTACCCTAAAAAGTCTTAAAGCACCTGTAAAATACATCATGCCAGTTTGGCAACTATCAGGAAGTCCAACAAACACACTTATTCTTCCAGCCTTCTGTTCTTTTGTTAGCACCCGACTAAAGTGACTGGATTGTGTTTGGGGCCATAGAGAAGGCAAATATTTTCAGACACTGTGATCAACATTTGCCAAGGTGAAGTACACTATGAGAATCACCTAGGAATAAAGAACCATTGAAGTCAAGAGCAGATTCACATCTCATGCTCATTTGGAAGCATAAGTTACCTGAGAGGAACGGTGGATAGACTCTCCTAAACTATCTAAATCACTGTTTCTTTTATTGTCTGGGGGGGACATGGGGAGAGACTTTGTCTTGCATATATTGCTTATTTTCACTGCTACACTCTTATGTGCAGAGACGACATCTTACAAATTTTCACATGACCCAAGGCACCTAGCATTTTGCCTTGTAAATATTTACATGAGAGCTGCTTGGTAAATAGCTGATTGACCTATGATCAACAGCAGTGTTACCCTATGGGTGGCAAAAGACATCCAACTAACAATATAAACTAGGCTTCTACAAACAACAAAAGGCCTAATGTGGTAAGTGGCAATCTGTACTTCCAGCCAGTACTTCTACCACCCATCAGCTGTCTGAAGGTAAGGGATATATATTTTTATGAGAGCCTATGATAAAAAAAGTTTATCATAAATTCTCTGCCAATAAAGAAGGCCCTAAGCCAGGCAGGTGTGGTGATGCGTGCCTATAATCCCAGCTTAGGAGGTTGAGGAGGGAGAATCACTTGAGCCCAGGAGTTCAAGATTCAAGACCAGCCTGGGCAACATAGCAAGACCCTGTCTCAAAAAAAAAAAAAAAAAGAAAAGAAAAGAAGAGAAAAAAAATATATAGCAAAAAGAAAAAAATTCCCATCTGGAAAATGGGGCAAATAAAGAAGGTCCAGACCTTAAATGTTATGAACACACAACCAAAGTTATTCTTCTCCCTCCAAGGTCTGAAGCAAATAAGAAAAATCAAATTAAAAACTTAATTTAAAATATTACCTAAATGCAAAGACGTTTACCGCTAAGACTTGTCCCTAAGGCCTTTTCAACTGATCCGGACAGCCCTGGCAGTATCTTCTGGCAATGTTCTGGTTCGATAAGAAAGGAAGTGAATGAATCAATTTATTTATATCCTCAGTGACATGAGTAGAAAGGGACAGCTGGGCGTGTGGGCCAACCTGCTGCCCCCTCACCTTCCTGGGCAGAGCTCCAGGATGTAGGAATGAACAACACAGGCACAAGAGCATCAGATCCATTTCATGAAACCCTGCCTGAGTGTCACAAAGGCGCCGGGCACAGCTGCAAGGGGTTTGTTCAGAGCTAAGGCAACCCAAGGAACTCTGCAATGCAGCCACATGGGACAGGGGAGCTGCTGACTACAGCGGCACCACAAAGCCCTCATGACCTCCCAGAAATGCTTTTTAATTTCTCACAAGCAATGCAGGCATCTGGTTCAGTTCAGATGCTAAAACCAACAAGAGCTCAAGTGTCCATCTATGGGGAAAGGTTTCCTTTCTACTCGCAAATGAGTGTTGAATAATTTTAATAAAATGCTATTTTTTTTTATTGCATTTTAGGTTTTGGGGTACATGTGAAGAACATGCAAGATTGTTGCATAGGTACACACATGGCAGTGTGATTTGCTGCCTTCCTCCCCCATCACCTATATCTGGCATTTCTCCCTATGCTATCTCTCCCCCAACTCCCCATCCTGTGCTGTCCCTCCCTATTTCCCCCCCCAACAGACCTCCCTGTGTCCATGTGTTATCATTGTTCAACACCCACCTATGAGTGAGAACATGCGGTGTTTGATTTTGTGTTCTTGTGTCAGTTTGCTGAGAATAATGGTTTCCAGTTTCATCCATGTCCCTACAAAGGACACGAACTCATCGTTGTTGATGACTGCATAATATTCCATGGTGTATATGTGCCACATTTTTCCTGTCCAGTCTATCATCAATGGGTATTTGAGTTGGTTCCAGGTCTTTGCTATTGCAAACTGTGCTGCAATGAACATTCGTGTGCATGTGTCCTTATAGTAGAATGATTTATAATCCTTTGGATATATACCTGCTAATGGGATTGCTGGGTCAAATGGAATTTCTATTTCTAGGTCCTTGAGGAATCGCCACACTGTCTTCCACAATGGTTGAACTAATTTACACTCCCACCAACAGTGTAAAAGTGTTCCTATTTCTCCACATCCTCTCCAGCATCTGTTGTCTCCAGATTTTTTAATAATCGCCATTCTAATTGGTGTGAGATGATATCTCAGTGTGGTTTTGATTTGTTTGCATTTCTCTGATGACCAGTGATGATGAGCATTTTTTCATATGTTTGTTGGCCTTATGTATGTCTTCTTTTGTAAAGTGTCTGTTCAAACAAGCCCATTCAAAAGTGGGCGAAGGATATGAATAAAATGCTATTTCAAGAAATTCTATCATAAAGAATTGTAGTAATACAACAAGCCTAATTCCTCTAAGAAAAATGCACATAACTCATTTCTGAAGATATATTTAATTCTTACAAACCTGTAAAAAACCATGTTCCCCTTATTCTGGATCATTTTATTACAATAAGCCCATCAGACAGGCATGATAAAATTTTATCATGGAATAGACAGACTGAGATCTCCGAATGACTTTCAAACATCATTCAGTGAAAAGTGTCTCTTTTTTGCAACTACATTTAGATAGGAAGCATCCTAAGGGAAGACTGATTAACGTGTTTAACAGAGGTTTTTTTGGCATAAGAATACTTAATAACCACCCTTTTATGAAAATTTAAAATGTTTAAGGCTGATTAAAATCAAAGTTCCTGAGATCTAATTCTATGATCTATGTACCATGCTAGTTTCGAAGCATAACCTACTTGAGTATATCTGATGTAGTTTTATATAAGCATATAAAACCTAGATTTAGAAAATAAATGACTAAATTATTAAAAGGAGAATGACTTATTAAGAGTTTCTTTACTTTCTTAAAAAGATTTAATTTCTTTATAGAGAGCTCTAGTAATGAAGAGTAGTAGAGTAAAACAATGCTACCAGCTATAAACTGATTTATGCTATTCACAAGCCTTAAACCTTTGGGATTTAAGGATAATGATTTTTGTTTTCTGCTCACTGGAGAATATCTTTGGTGGGGCATTAGAATGGATTTTTATATAGCTTTGAGTTAAAACACAGATTGATGTAAGGGGGTTTCGTCTCTTCTAGAATAGCTTCTAGTTTGATAACAATTCAGCCTCATTCCTCCTCTGGTAGATTCAGCATTATTAAGTCAAAGAGGATGCTGGATACCAGTTCTCTGCCTGAAGATCAGGAGAACAGCACTTTCAGTTATCTAAGGAAGGTAAGAAGTAATTTATGCAGCTGGGCATGGTGACTAATGCCTATAATCCCAACACTTGGGGAAGCTGAGGCAGGAGGATTTGAGCCCAGGAGTTTGAGACCAGCCTGGGCAACATAGAGACCTCATCTCTGCTAAAAATAAAATAAAATAATTAGCTGGATGTGGTGGTGCACACCTGTGGTTCCAGCTACTCAGGAGGCCGAGGCAGGAGGATTGCTTGAGCCCAGGAGTATGAGGCTACAGTGAGCTGTGATCATGCCACTGTACTCTAGCCTGGGTGACAGAGTGAGGCTGTGTCTCAAAAAACAAACAAACAAAAAAAGGAAGTAAATGAAGGAACTCTAGGCCAGTGACCACCAGTCACTTTCAAACTCTTTTTCTGATTGCAATGCATACTAAAAAATGTGTCTTACATTGTCACTGAACACATAACCATCTTTATGACTTAAATGAAATTCCCATAATTCTTAAACTTACTTTTACTATAGATAGACCCTGGCATTTTTCTATTTCATTCTGCTGCACTGGGGAGGAGATGAGGGGAATGATGACTGTGACTGGTGGTGTGCTAGAAAACATTTCACTGGTTCTCTATGGTAAAACAAATGAAAGCCCCAACTTTGCGTTGTGTGCCGATTTCCACCACTATTGAGTTCAGATAACCAACAAGAAGTTCCTGAAGGCAGAGTTGGGAAGGGACACATTCCACTAGCTCTTGTGAGCCTGGCTGTGACCCACTAAAATGACTGGATGACCCACCACTAGGTCATGACTCATAGTTTTTTTTTTTTTTTTAAGACAGAGCCTTGGCCTGTCACCCAGGTTGGAGTGCAATGGTGCGCTCTCAGCTCATGGCAACCTCCGCCTCCCAGGTTCAAACAATTCAGGCCTCCCAAGTAGCTAGGATTACAGGCACCTACCACCACGCCCAGCTAATTTTTGTATTTTTAGTAGAGACGGGCTTTCACCATGTTGGCCAGGCTGATCTCGAACTCCTGACCTTGTGATCCGCCCATCTCCGCCTCCCAAAGTGCTGGGATTACAGGCATGTGCCACTGTGCCCTGCCATGACTCACAATTTAACAATCACTGCTCTAGAGTATGGGCAATCAAGCTCTTGACTAGTTCACAAGAAACTGAGAGTGGCCAGTACATATTGTTTCCAGGAGGTACTGAATGAGATCTCATGTGCTAGGGATGACAAGCCTCTGGGGCATTACAAGAAAACAACTCATGTTTACTCTGCTGTAAACTCCTCTGAACTACTATGCCTTCAGCCTCCCCAAAACCGATCATCCTGGGAAACCGAGATGTACCAGTAGTAACCTTAGGAACACTGCAATCTCTCTGTGCTTCAGTTTCTTCCTCTGTAATATGAGAACAAAAACGTATGTACTTCACTGGACTGCTGTAAGGGCCAAATAAGGAAATCTACATGAAAGCATTCTGAAAATTATAAAGGGCACTATAAGGTATTATTCATATAAATGGATTTAATTTAACAAAATTTTATTCACAGGTAATTTAAATAAAGTCACCTGTCTTGGCATCTGAGCTCACTGATCATTTCCATCCTGGGTCTCTGAGTTTCTGAAATAACCAGGTGTCTCTCAAGGCTGCCTCCATGGGCTCCCTGACGGGTTCCTTTTCCTCAATCCTTTGAACCTTGCTGCTCATCCTTGAACTCTTTCCTTTGGAGAATGTACCCACTCACAGCTTTAACAAGTATCTCTATAGGGATGATTGCTCAGCTCTACCTCTGGCTCCGACTTCTCCCTCTCTTTTGAGAAAACCTAGCTGAGTTTAACACTCAGCCATCATCGAAACTTGACTTTGAAAATTCTAACAGTACTGTCTGTCCCACTCATCCAGATGCTAATTTTACCAGTGGCACTAGTATTATCTCAGTTATCAAGGTTTAATTTAAAACCACATCATATCCATTAGGATGGCTACTATAAAAACATAAACATTTAAAAAAACATAAAATAATAAGTGTTAGTGAGAATGTGGAGAAATAGAAACCCTTGCGCCCAGGTGGTGGGAGTGTAAAATGGTACAGACACCATGGAAAGCAGGACGGTCGTTCCTCAAAAAATTAAAAATAGAATCACCATACAACCCAGCAATTCCACCTCTGTGTGTATACCCAAAAGAAATGAAAGCAGGGACACAAACAGATATTTACACACCCATGTGTCCATTAATGGATTAATGGATAATGTGGTGTATACATACACTGGATTATGATTCAACCTTAAAAAAGGAAGTTCTGATGCATGTTACAACACAGATGAACCTGGAGAACACTATGCTAAATGAAATAAGCCAGTCACAAAAGGACAAATACTGTATGATTCCACTTATATGAGGTACCTAGAGTAGTCAAATTCATAGAGACAGAAAGTAGAATAGTGGTTGCCAGGGGCTGGGGGCAAAAGGGAATGAAGAGTTATTGTTTAATGGGTGCAGAGCTACAGTTGTGCAAGAAGAAAAAACCCTGGAGGTGAACGGTGGCAATGATTACAATCCTAAGAATGTGGACGTACTTAATGCCATACACTTAAAAATGGTTAAAACAGCATATTTTATGTATCGTTCACCACAATTTTAAAGATGTTCAATAATTATAGATATTGATCTATCACTTATTCTGCTCCAGTGTTATATGAAGTGCTTACTGCATGCATTGTCTTATTTAACTCTGCATTTGTATAGATGGTAAGAAGCTAAAGGTGGAAAGTGGGAAAATTTACTATTTTTGTCTGCCTAGTGACACTGCCCATTTGCTTATGGTTTCAGCCCCTTTCCCTTCCTTTGGGAAATTGCTACCCACTTCTTCTATTTCCAACCAAGCTATTTTACTGCCAGGCTACAAATGTTAATTCCATACCCTCTTGATCACAAAAGTTGATGCAAGTGATCCCAAGCCTGGCCAAAGCCTGAATCACTAAGGTAGAAGGAGAGAAGCTTCCCTCACTCTGTGGTCACTAAACTGGGAAGAATAAGACGGAAGATGATCAAATCACACCCCTCCAACTGATCTTGCCACGTGAAAGAAGCCATATAACCCAAGAAACAGGGAGGTCAATGAGGCTGTGATGAGAAATACGAAGTGAGGAAGAGAGCTGGATGGAAAGACCATAAAGCAGAGAGGGATGGAGAGCAAGAAAGATCTGACTATACTTTAAGACAAGCCAGAGAAAGAGGAGAAAAACTCAAAGGTAGAACTGATCCAATGCACCCCCTCAGGAGAAGGGCCATTCTAATCTTTGCTGGAGCAAAGTAATAGACATTTGGTAGAAAATTAATCTTGGAACTCTCTATTTTCTAAAGAAAGCCCAAAGAAAGAATATCTGTCTCCCACTGTAAAAATGAGGCAGTAAGAAGTATTTCTCATATGATTGTTGTGATGATTAAGTGAAAAAAATCTATGTAAAAACTACAGCACCTGGGATATAGCAGGTGCTCAATAAATAACTGCTATTCCTACCACAATTTTTCAAACTATGATAACAAAAAGGATCGAGAACCAGAAAACTCAAATTATTTAGGAGAATAGAGCATGAATTTAAAGGCTATATGCAGTAACTTACATGTCATTTCTTCAAGGGTTTTCTCTTTTAAAAATTTCCTATTTGTGTGGTTTAAAAGTCATCTGTGCATGAATTTTTTTTTTTTTAAAAACAAACAATACAAAAGATTATGGAGTTAAACTATTTCTTCTACCCTAGACTCTTGGGTCTCCATCTCACAGGAAGGCAGCTACCTGTTACTGGTTTGCATAGGTGCGTGCCTCATCCTTCTTAGGACTGTCTATGCACATACAAACATATATTCCTCCTCCTCTTTTTATACGAAGATAAGCATAATCTGCATAGTCTACAGTGGGTTGGGGTTATTTTGCACCTTTTACTTAACAATCTCTCTCAAAAATTGTTCCGTATCAACATAAACATCTACTTTCAAGAGAACTCTTTACATAATCCATAGAAATATCCAAATCCCAAAACATCTTTTTAGTGTGGGTCTTGTGGGATCCTCTCACCACCCGTCTGACTCTGGTTTCACAGCTTGTTGTAAGGAAAACTGAAATGGACCCTAGAATCAGCCTGTCATGTTGTTATGGGGCAACCTGAAGATAACAGGAAACAGCTTCTTCCTCTCTTAAAGGCCCACCCAAGAGAGAGTTCCAATGAAGCAGGAGCTAATTACTGGAGTTGAATATGTGGAGATGTTACTAGCGACAGCTCCTTAGAGCTCTCGGGAAGGCAAAGGGAGAGTTGCCCTTCATATTAGCATCATTCAAGAAACCAACGAGGGCTGTTGGTGAAAAGAAGTTTGACCTTGGTTGGGAATAATGACAGCTTTGCCACATAGACTCTGATTGTTAGACAAACATAAGACAATCAAGCTGACAATGCTACTAATTTTAGAGGCTAAAGCTACTGTGAACTCAGTGTACTTACTGAGGAATCAGATGTCAGCTCACTATCAGCACAAAGCAGATGTCCTCTGGATCCTTTGAACTAAAGCTAGGGTTCAGCAATCCCCAATCCTTCTCTTGTGAATTTCTTCCTATTCGTTCTTAAAAGATCCAGAATATGAGTGCTACTTTATATTTATCTTCCAAACTAATCCATATAGCCCTTTAACTGTTTTCTTACTCTTCACCGGATGTTCTAAGCTGTGAAATGTCTCCGGGTAATACGGTGCACTGCATACCCACCCTGAACCCAGTCTCATTTTTGTCCATTAGCAATGAGAGAATGATTAGAGCAGTTTCTCAGCCTTTTACGACCTATGCTCCATCAGCCAAGATTATCTTCAGTTTTACTTCTGCAGTTTATGAAAGCTATAAATTTCTTTTCACTTTCCACTCATAAGATTACATTATGGTTTGACTGTGCTTTTTAACTAATGATGAAGTTTATCCCTCCTTCCTTCCCCCTCACCTCCTCTTGGTATGCAACCCTGGATGAGAAGTACCATATTCAACTTAGACTTAGGCATTTATTGATAATACCATTTCTCTTCAATCTGGTCCATTAAAATGTTCTTCACCCCCCAGAAAACCTTGTCTTAAATGTCAAAAGTTTTTATATTACAGATCATAATAATCTTAGGTTCACAGAATGAGGGTGAAGCCTATAGATGTAGTTGGAGTGCCCATGTATTTGGTGAGGCTGAATCTACTATATCATGTAGAAGGTGCCAATCTGTCCATCTCTTAATGCTTTAACTTATTTAAAAGCAACCCCAAACTAGTGTGGCAGGCAGCCTTCTAATGACCTCTGTGACTCCTCCTCCTGGAAGGCATACCCTTATGTAATTGCCTCCCCTTGGGTGTACACTGGAATCACTTCTAACAAAGAGAATACTGCAGAAAGTATGGGATGTTACTTCCAAGACTCAGTTATAAAAAGACTGTGGCTCCTGCCATGGGGCTTTCTCACTCTCTCATGGCTTTCTTGCTCAGGGCAGGTCAGCCACCAAGGGATAAGGCAGCTGGATTTGCTTGCCAGGGCTGCCATAACAAAATGCCACATACTAAGTGGCTTAAATCACAGGAACTCATTTTCTCTTCTTTGTATGTATTCGTTCTCTGATTTATAGGTTAGGATCTTTGGATTTGTTATTCTTTACATGCACCTAGTATTGTGCTGAGCATAATTAGTTATTCATAGAATAATTAATAGACCATACAAGCAAGGCCATAGGAGAACACCAAACATCTGAAAGGTGGGAACAGAAAACAGAAGTCTAAGGAAACTTTGTTGCAACTCTAGTTACAAGTCTGTGTTGGTCTGCATAATTGCTTTGGTGCTTAAGTTCAGTTTTTTAAATTCAAAGTCCCCTTGCCATATATAAAATTATTTTTCTTTTTCCCAATAATGAGATTTGAAAGTTGAAGTTACTTTAAATTGAGTTTGGTAACCACGACATGTGACAGATTATATAGATTACCAGCACTTTGGACATGAGGTTTGGTGACTTGCCCAAATTAACACAAATGGTAACAAAGCTGAGATGAGAAGCAGTTCTGATTTTAAATTGAGAGCGCTTTTCATTATACTACACTGCTCCTATGCTAATTATTTTTATTCTAACACTTAGTGGAAAGCAGTACACAAAATTGATACCACTGATCCACAGAAATTCTGACTTCTAAAACTCAGAGATTCCCCTCCTTGTGTAGCAATGACAAGATGATCTCTCTGGGAGTCTGTCAGCTGCTTCGTGGCCACGAAATAAACTGTGAGGGTGGGGAGGGTGGGCAGGAGGAGGAGCTCCCCTGGGATGCTTTACTATGCTTAAAAGAAAAATGGATTTATGCCGAGGATAATTCCTGGAACAGATGTGAAACTAAATATTTCATATCACAATCCTGCCCCCGCCCTTTCTGAAGGGGAAATGAAATAGCAGGATTAACCTGCTCTCCATCAGATCATGCTTTGTTTCTTTCAAAAAATCCCATGACCA
This sequence comes from Ateles fusciceps, assembly GCA_036589455.1. Classification (NCBI taxonomy): domain Eukaryota; kingdom Metazoa; phylum Chordata; class Mammalia; order Primates; family Atelidae; genus Ateles; species Ateles fusciceps. Next base: position 8,427,853 of record JAZHEH010000228.1, on the reverse strand, counting down.
GGGCAGATTCCATTTCCTGCTACTCCACTTCCTATAGCAACTAAGGGGAGAGCTCAGGACAGAAGAGGCTTTCCTTGTGCCCTGCAATCACCAGGCTGGCATGACAATACTGGCAGGTTAATGCTCTAATACTTCCTTTTACCCTCAACACACATCTGGCTTTCTCTGTCCACATGCCATTAGGAAGTAATCATTCTTTAGTGTAATGAGCACCATAGAATACTGAGAAATACATCAATCTCAGGGGAGGGAGGGGGGAATTCTAATTAGTTTAATTCTAATGCTCTCTGAAAAGAGTACACATAAGTTGAAAAGTGGTTCAGTGCGTGTCTGTCTGTTTTGCCATAAAAGCTAAGGTTTGTGAAAGAGATGGATGAATTTTAAAATAAAATAATATTTTGACAAGGAAATGACAGAGCAAAGCAGAAATATAGTGATATATATATCTGTATATATGTATGTTTTTGTCATTCATCACAGAGCTAGCTGTGCCATAATTTAGTAACTCAGGTATCAGGATATAAACTTCTGTACAAGTCAAAAAGGACTGGAGCTTTCTCACTATCTTCGCTAAGCAATGAAAAGCTGCTTTCCCTAATGACCCTGGCAGCTAGGCCAGGATCTCAGAGGGGGTCAGTAGCAATTACCTCCTTTGTAAGTTGGGCTTGGCTGGAAAGGGTTCGCCTACAGACAATCTCTGGTGCTATATTGGAAATGAACACCAAGAGCATCCCAACAAGCCCGGGGCTGGGTCACTTGAGGTATCTCTAAGAATCACCTTTCAAAGTCTAAACCACTTGTTCAATCACATCACAAGTAGGCAACAGGATGGTGTCAGGGAGGGGCGCCTAGGAACAGCAGAATTAAAGCGATTAACAATGGGAGAGAAGCAATTGGTGGCACAGCTAGCCCCATTCTCAGCTGCTCATTCGTGGATTTGAAGCATGAGGTGAAGCTTAAGGCTGTGAAACTATAGTCAAGGTCCTCCTTGCTCTGTGCTGACAAAAGCAACAGAAATACCCGGGAGCCTGACAACTTTCCAAACAGGGAAAAAGAGAGTGAGCCAGGCCCAGGGACAGCTGCTGTCCCCTAGCACGCCATCTTTCCTGGGAGGGTAAAACACTAGGGACAAAGCAGGGAGGGCCCTGACATCTTTCCGCCTAAGATCTTAGAGCACACTTCACACACAGGAGGCAGTCAAATTATTTGTTGGACGAATGAACAGGACACACTAAACAAGTATTGATGAACAATTTGGTCATCTAAGATGTGAATACAATTTGCTTACATTGAAGGGCTTTTTTATTTTTTACCTTCTAAATATTAACTATTAATTGTTTCAGATTGATTGAGATATTTCACATACTAATAAAATTCACTCATTTAAAGTATATAGTTCAGTGGTTTTTAGTGTATACACAAAATGGGGAGATGGTTAATGGGTAGGAAATAAACAGAATGAATAAGACATACTATTTGATAGCACAACAAGGTGGTTACAGTTAGTAACTTCATTGTTTTAAAATAGTGTAATTGGATTGTTTGCAACTCAAACGATAAATGCTTGAGAAGATGGATACCCCATTCTCCATGATGTATTTCATACTGCATGCCTGTATCAAAACATCTCATGTACCCTATAAATATATACACCTACTATGTACCCACAAAAATTAAGAACAAAAACAAAATGGGGTAAGCATTCCCACAATCTCATTTTAGAACATTTTCATTACTCCAGAAAGAAACCCAATGCCCTTTAGCAGTCACTCTGTTTCCCTGCCGCCCCCAGCCCTGGGCAATCTGTATATATACACTGCATTTTCTTTATCACTCCATTTTCTGGCTAACATTTAGGTTGTTTCCACATTTTGACTATTATGAATAATGCTGCTATGAACACTCATATACAAACATTTATGTGGACATATGTTTTCATTTCTCCTGAATATATATTTAGGAGTGGAATTGTTAGGTAATATGGTAACTCTATATTTAACTATTTGAGGAACTGCCAACCTGTTTTCTAAACCAGCTGTACATTTTACATTTCCACCATCAGTGTACCAGGATTCCAATTTCTCCACATCCTCACCAACACTTGTTATTACCTGTCTTTTGATTACAGCCATCCTAGTGGGTATGATGTGGCATCTCACTGTGGTTTTGATTTGTATTTCTCTAATGATTAATGATGCATCTTTTCATTGGCGATTTGTATATCTTTTTTGGAGAAATGTCTATTCAAATCCTTTGCCCATTTAAAAAATTGGGTTGTCTTTTTATTGTTGGGCTGTAAGAGTTCTGTATATATTCTGGATACAAGTCCCTTGCCGTATATATGATTCACAAATATTTTCTGCCACTCTGTGGGCTGTCCTTCACATTTCATTTCTTTTTTTTTTTTTTTTAAAGACAGGATCTCACTCTCACCCAGGCTGGAGTGCAGTGGCGCAATCTCAGCTCACTGCAACCTCCAGTTCCCAGGCTCAAGCACTCCTCCCACCTCAGCCTCCCCAATAGCATGGAACTTACATGCCTGGCTAACTTTTATATTTTTAGTGGAGATGGGATTTTGATATGTTGCCCAGGCTGATCTCAAACTCCTGAGCTCAGGTGATCCACCTGCCTCGACTTCCTGAAGTGCTGGGATTACAGGCGTGAGCCAATGCACCCAGCTTGTCCTTTACCTTTCATGGTGGTATCCGCTGAAGCACACAATTTTAAAATTTTGATAAAGTCCAACCTGTCTCATTTTGTTGTTGCTGATGCTTTTTGGTATCACATCTAAGAAAGTGTGGCCTAATCCAAGGACATGAAGATTTATTCCTGTGTACTCTTTTAGGAATTTTATAGTTTTAGCCCTTTCATGAAGGTATTTTATCAGTTTTTGGTTAATATTTGTGTAGATTCGAGATAGAGGTCTAACTTCACTATTTTGCATGTGGATAACCAACTGTTCAAGTGCCAGTTGTTGAAAAGACTAGTCCACTGAATAATCAATTGGCCATCTGATATATGAGTTTATTTCTGGACATTTAATTCTATTCCATCCATCTAGCCCATGCCACACTGTTTTGGTTACTGTAGTTTTATATTCACTATTAGATTTAAATCCTTTTTAAAATTCTCTGACTCAGTACTGCTGAGTGAACTTCTGTTTTGGATTTTGGATTTTCTCAAGCTGCCAGGATCCTGTCCTATTCTTTTTGGAGAATCTCAGCAAAGACCTGAGCACAAGGAAGCTTTTTTTTTTTTTTAAACAAAACAGGAATCATTAACAACCTGTCTCAGTGTTTTAAATAGCTGTATTGTAAGCAAATCTTAGGAAGACAACATTCATGAACAGAATTCAGTATCATAATAAAGTTATAACAATATTAATCCCCATAATTTAAGAGTATACATAGTCATTATTCTGCCAAAGGATAATCAAATAGTAATTTATGTGAATGGATGTGGCACATCATAATTTCATATTGTACTTAGAGCAAATTTATAATTTTAATAAGTATATTTATAGGGTTCTTTTTTTTTCTCTATGGCTCGTTTTTTCCATCTTCCTCACTTATGGTGACCTTTAAATACTTCCAGAAAGATGAGGGATCTCATGTGTTACTGTAACCACCAGGTAATAGGGACCCCCAACCCCATGTACTAGTAGCCAGAACTGGGGCAACTTTGGGTCAAGGAGCAACATCTATTTACAGCAGTCAAGAAGCTGGTGATAGAGAGGCTGCAGAAGTGTGATGAACTCCCTCCAGAAGGGGTGGAGTCTCTGGAAAGAAAACGTGCTGTGACTGAAACCAGTGGATGTACATCAACAGCCAGTCCCCCTCTTCCTCAATAAGACAGCCCAGATCTGACTGGGAGGCAATGTGCCCAGCTAAAAGAACACCTCTCTAGATACTTCTGTCGCTAAGGAGAAGTAGGCAAGGGAGCTGCTGGCCAATGACATGGTAGTTAGAACTGCTAGGCTCCCAAGAAAGTGTTTTTGAAAGGGCGACAGATTGAGCCGGCATCTGTCTTTTGCCCTTCCCCCTCTTCTCGCTGGAACATGGACACAATGCCAGTAGGAACAGAAACCGTCTTATGACCAACAAAATGAAAGCCAATGCTTTAGAGTTAGTAAAGCAGAAAGAGAGCAGCCTGGCCCCTCAGTTATGTCTCTGAAGAGCAGCACTAGCCCGGGACCTCCTGTCTCCAGACTTCTTGACATATGAGAAAAATAAATCCCTTACTTACCCTGCCACTGATCTCTCTGAGTTTCTGTTACCTGCAGGGAATGCTCTTAACTAATCCAGGGGTGATTCCCAAGCCCTCTCATTTCTCCCCAACCTCTGACCTCCCCCACTTCAGCTCCACCCTCTGCTGCAGAGCTTAATCCACATCCGTGTTTCCCTGCCAATCAGAACTGCTGTCCCTTCAAAGGTAGTTCAGGCATGTGGGAAAGATCACCACCACCACCACCACCACCACCCTCACTCCCATCCAGCAGAGTAAAGGCAGAAGGCCCACCTTGCTCCTATCCTCCCCTTTCCAGGTCTGGCTCCATCCAAATGAGGGAAAGTTAAATGGCTGGATAGAAAGATAGCCAGCCTAACTACATATGCCCCTCACCTACTGCCAGGAATCCCCCTAATGAGCCATTTGAGATAACAACCAGACACTGCAGGGAGGTGGAGGCTGCACGGCCTCATCACCAGCCGCTCAGCTCCATTAGGAAAGGAAGCCGATAAAATGAAATCACCTTAAGGGGCCCAGAGTTTTCAGATGAAGAGGCAGTTCAGCAGATTCTGGAAAAAAAAGTGCTTGGGTTTGACTTTCAGCTCCACCATTGACTGTGTAGCTTGGACAAGCTACTTCTCTCAGCCTTAGTTTCCTCAAATGCAAAGTCGAGAAAACAAAAACACTTAATTTGGGGTATAATACATACACAATCTATAACCTTTCTTTAAAAATTGTGGCAAAATGCATATAAACTTTGCCATCCTACCATTTTTAAGTGTGCAGTTCAGTGGCATTAAGTGCATTCACGCTGTGCGACCATCCATCATCCATCTCCAGAACACTTCACCTGCAAAACTGCAACTCTGCCCATTAACAAAAACTTCCCGTTCCCCTCTCTCCCCACCCCCCTGGTGACCACTGTTCTACTTTCTGTTTCTCCGATTCTGACTACTTTAGGTACCTTGTATTAGTGGAATCTACAGTACTTGTCTTTTGTGATTGGCTGATTTCACTTAGCATAATGTCCTAAAGGTTCCATGTCGTAGCTTACTGCAGAATTTCCTTTGTTTTGAAGGCCGAATAATATTTCATTGAATATATAGACCACATTTTGTTTACTCATTCATCTGCTGACGGACATTTGGGATGCTTCTGTCTTTTGATTACTGTGAATAATGCTGTTATGAGTATAGAAATATTTGTTTCTGTCTCTGCTTTCAATTCTTTTGGGCATACGCACAGAGGGAAATTGCTGGATCATATGGTAATTCAATGTTGTTGGTTTTTTGAGACAGAATCTGTCACCCAGGCTGCAGTGCCCTGCTGTATCATGGATCACTGAAGCCTCGACCTCCCAGCTCAAGTGATCCTCCCACCTCAGTCTCCCAGGTAGTTAGAATATAGGCATGCGCCACCATGCCTGGCTACTTTTTTATTTTTTGTAGAGCCAGGGTTTCACTATGTTGCTCAGGCTGGTCTTGAACTCCTGGCCTCAAGTAATCCTCCTGCCTCAGCCTCCCAAAGTGCTGGGATAACAGGCGTGAGCCACTGTGCCTGGCTGGTAATTCTATTTTTAATTGTTTGAGGAACCACCATAGTGTTTTTTATAGCAGCTACACCATTTTACATTCCCAACAGTGTACTGGGGTTCCAATTTCTCCATGTCTTCCCCAATACTTGTTAGTTTTTGTTCCTCCCTTCCTTCTTTCCTCCCTCCCTCCTTCCTTCCTTTCTTCCCTCTTTTTCCCCCTCATCTCCTCTATCTCTGTTTCTTGAGACAGTCTTGCTTTGTCACCCAGGCTGGAGTCCAGTGGCCTAATCACATCTCACTGCAGCCTTGAATTTCTGGGCTTAAGCAATCCTGCCTCAGTCTCCCAAGCAGCTGAGACTACAGGCATGTGCAATCATGCCTAATTGTTTTTTATTGTTTCTAGAGATGGGGTCTCACTATGTTGCCCAGGCTGGTTTTGAACTTCTGGCCTCAAACAATCCCCTTGCTGGTCTCCCAAAGTGCTAGGATTACAGGCAGGAGCCATCATGCCCGACTTATTTTTTGCTTTTTTAATAGTAGCCAACCTAAAGGTGTGAGGTGGTATCTCACTGCAGGTTTTGATTTGCGTCTCCCTTATGATTAGGGATGCTGAGCATCTTTTCATGTGCCTATTGGCCATTTGCATATCTTCTTTGAATATCTATTCCAGCCCAGGAATTTCTGGGAATTATATAGGAATTTCTGCTGTTGCTGTTGAGGCAATCTATAATCTTTATATCCCAATCCTGCAAGACTGGTATTTTTATGCTTATGGTATAGATGAGGAAACTGAGGCTGAAAGAGGTTAAGTGATTAGCCTAAATTTGCCAACTGGCAGTGACAGAGCCCACACAGGTCAGTCTAACTTCAGTGTTATGATCTTTCCATCCTGCATTCTGGAATTCCTAACAAAACAGGTATTGTTACTGACAACAGCACTGGTAATGCTACATGACCCTGGGAAGCAAAAGGAAGTAGGGAAGGTAACAAGTAAGGATTGAGATAACTTCAGTTTTGTTTCTGGGAATACTGTGCACATTTAAAGTATAACATATGATTCCAAAACCGTGATGATAAATTTTACACAATACTCAACACCTGTCAGATCTCTAATATTAGAGTGTGGTGTTCAGTTTCAGGTATTACACAACTTAAGAGGAACCTAAAGAATTCATGGTGAGTTCAGATAATACAAAAGACAGTTCAGTGTTCAAAAGAAAAACCTGATTAATTCCAATTAGTTGATGTAGAGGGAAAAAAAAGTTGAAAGCTAATATTTTCCAAATGAACTCAATCTCATTTTAAGTTTGTTCCCTTATAATGAGATTCTTGAATGTGGTCTAAAACGGAACATCTTCATACAGAAATCTGCAATGTAACAAGTTATAGTAAGTTTATGAATGTGTATCAGACATTATCTAAAGAGTAGTGATCAACCATTCATTATTTTATAGGAAGTAGTTTTACAATGTTGCAAGAAATGGGATAGAAATACCAGGTAATTTATAAGGAAGGTTATTCTGATTTTGAAGATTGTTTAATAATAAAATGCATTCTTTATGAAATCTTCATTAGAAGATTTTATTTTCTGAGGTTAGGCATTTTACTTAAATCCAAGAGAACAGAGGAAATGGACTATTTTTCAGCAAAGTTTTATGTATGTAGGTATTCTTTTCTTTAGGGTCTACAATACAAGGTAACGAAACATGTTGGGTGTTACTAGGGATTCAAGAAACATACAGAATAGAATTCTGCCCTCAAAGAGATTATGGTCTTATTGAAGAGACAATTCACCCAAAAAGTAAGTAGTGATAAAAGTAGTGATAAAAGATGACAAAATCTGAAGAACTGTTAAACTTTGTGATATAAATTGTAGGTCTCTATGAATTTATTGAACAGCAAGATAAATGAGTGAGAGGAAGAGACTCATCTCAAAACAAAAACAAAACAAAACAGAAAAGTTAACTGGATCCTTAGGGGATAGAATAATTTTTTTTTTTTTTTTTTTTTGAGACAGAGTCTTGCTTTGTTGCCCAGGCTGCAGTGCAGTGGCACAATCTCGGCTCACCGCAACCTCTGCCTCATCGGATTGAGGCGATTCTTCTGCCTCAGCCACCTGAGAAGCTGGTACTACAGACATGTGCCACCACATCTGGCTAATTTTTGTATTTTTAGTAGAGACAGGGTTTTGCTATGTTGGCCAGGCTGGTCTTGAACTCCTGGCTTCCAGTGATCTCCCACCTCGGCCTCCCAAAGCACTGGGATTACAGGTGTGAGTCACTGAGCCTGGCCTGAGGATAGGAAGAATTTGCATATGTAGAGAGATATTCCAAATGTCAGTAGAAGAATAAACAAAGACAGAAATATGAAAATTTACTCATTCATCTATTCAACCAGAATTCCTTTAGTTTTTAGTTATTTATTTTGTCACTTTATTATTTTTTGTTGTTTTCTTTTCCCATTTGGGATTTCTTAAGCCCCTACTACAGGCTGGGCACTATGTTAGGCCCTAGAGTTTCAGAGTCCACTTGGACCTGATCCTTGCATTCCAGGAAATTACAGCTTAGTAGAGGGAACAGTTAAGTAACCATAAAGATACTAGAGTGTTGTAAAAGCCATGACAGAGGTAATCTCAGAGTTCTAATGGAGCAAAGTCAAAAGCAACTAAATCAGATGAAAATAGGGGAGGGCTGGACAGGAGAAGAGGGGTTGAGGACAAATAGGAATTAGGCATATTGGGGAGGGAGGGAGCCAAAGTGGGGAGATGGTGTCTAGGCAGAGGAAACTGTGTATGTGAGCAAAGGAGCAGAAAATAAACATCCCACATGATAGCCTGAGAATACTGCTCAGTGCCAACGCTTTCAGAAGATGTTAGCTCTGCCACCTGCTTTCCAAAGCATATATTAATAGATGCATCTTCAAACAGTAAGATAAAAGACCAGGTATCTGGATCCTTGCCTAAGAACACAACCAGCTTTTATCAAGCAATCAATTGAGAGAAGTTATATTTAAGATTGTCTAAGACACACACAATTCTCCCAATCCTCTAAATAACCATTATCTTACCCTTGGATTACAGAGACCACAAAGAGACTTAGACTATATTCTTTTTGTCCCTTCACAAAACTGTCTTCATTGATGTGTACTATAATATTTTACCTTTGTATAGTTCATGACAAGGAGTAGGCCTATAAAACACATCGCTCTATTGGCTTGTGGACTGATAAGCTACTACTACTATTTTTTAATAGTTCATTAGTAGTTGACGACTACCTTGTTAAGTGTCTTCTATATAAAGTGTGTAAAATAATTCCGTTAGAATCAATGCTAGGAAAAATCTTGACTTTCCCTGGAGTATTTCTTTCTTTTTGATAGTGAGAACTAAATACTCTAATTTATCATGTTTCCCTGTTTGCCCTGGCTATTAGGAGACTTAGAACCAAATTTCACTTCAATTACAGTAAATTTATTTAGGATTATATTGGAAAAATGGGAATTATCTTGTTTTTTGGCCCCGACTTTCCCTTTATATCTTATCATTTTATTTTATTGCATGTGGTTTTATATTTAAGACCCTGTGCTAGACATGAAAAGGTTATGCTGTACCTGCCTAGCTACAATCCCATCTAAAAAAAAAGGTCAGACGTGCATACATTGGCAGCTTTGTATTTCACAATCATGCTACCCTAGTGCCAGGCTGGCATCTGTCTGGAAGGCAGCTGCTGCTCACTTTATTTAGGTCAGCTAAGGCCTGGGAGAGAGAGAGCTCTGCCCACCAGGGGCACTTAGCTGGAGGAATGAATGGGAAGTATTCCAATTCTGTCTTCTGAAAGCTGAATGTGAAAGTAAAAAAAGAGAGAGAGAAACAATCCCACAGAGAGAGGTCACATCATGAATAGGGCGGAGCTGTCAGCCTAGACAACAATGGAAGCTGGCTGCCAAGGAGCTAGCAAATGACCTGGCCATAGGGATGGGCTAAGGGAGCTGCTGTTCAGCCAGTAAAGCTGCTGATTCTCTCAGCAAGGCTGCAGGTTTTCACGAGGTCTGGCTCTTGAGACATTCCTGCCTGTGCTCATATACAACAATTTCCCTTCCAGAGGTAAACTGAGAACCTCTCTCCTCTCGATCATCAAAAGGCTCTTGTGGACACTCAAATCCTCTGTATAAAGAGAAGAGTAAGCACATGTACACATGCAAAATGGTGATTTATTTTGGAGAATACTAAAAAGGATGAATAAATGTAAAACGGAAGGCCTGTGAGTGGTCATTTTTCTGAGTTGTGATTTTGAAAATTCCATATTCCAATATCTGATGAAAAACTATCAACAATTCATTGCCTAATACAATTTGAAGCTCAGGCATAAGTTGAAAAACTCTCTTGTCAAATTCCAAAATATCTTCATTTGGGCTTGTCACAAGTCTTAATTTCCCTGGGAAACAAACTGCAAATAAATAAAAGGGGAAGGAAAAAAACCTCAAAGTCACTTTTCAGTCCATTAGATATTAAAAAAAAGAGTGATTGGGCCGGGCATAGTGGCTCACGCCTGTAATCCCTGCACTTTGGGAGGCCAAGGTGGGCAGATCACTTGAGGTCAGGAGTTCCAGACCAGCCTGACCATCATGGAGAAACCCTGTTTCTACTAAAAATACAAAAAATTAGCCGGGCATGATGGCAGGTGCCTGTAATACCAGCTACTTGGGAGATGAAGGCAGGAGAATCACGTGAACCCAGGAAGTGGAGGCTGCAGTGAGCTGAGATCGCGCCATTGCACTCTAGCCTGGGCAACAAGAGCAAAACTCAGTCTCAAAAAAAAAAAAAAAAAAAAAAAAAGAAAGGAAAAAAAAGTGATTATTCTAACACCAAACCAATAAATACTACTACTATAGCAACTTCTAAGCAGCTGATTTTTTCTTCACCTCGTCATCTTAAGATCAGGCTGGTTTTCTAACTTCTTTCCCCCATTTTATAATGAGGATACGGGCTCTGTTTTACTATAGCTAAGGAAAGTCCACACATTCAAGCTACTCCTCTCTAGTATCAAATAACTGCATAACCAAGTGGGGCGCAGTGACTCACACCTATAATCCTAGCACTTTGGGGGGCCAAGGTGGGCAGATCGCTTAAGGTCAGGAGTTCGAGACCAGCCTGGCCAACATGGTGAAACCCTGTCTCTACTAAAAATGCAAAAAAACTTAGCCGCACATGGTGGCGCATGCCAGTAATTTCAGCTACTCAGGAGGCTAAGGCTCAAGAGTTGCTTGAACCTGAGAGGTGGAGGTTGCAGGGAGTCGAGATCACACCGCTACACTCCAGTCTGGGCAACAGAGCGAGATTCTGACTCAAACCTCCCCCCAGCAAAAAAAACAACTCTTGTATAACTTGGATTCAAGTTTTAAGAGAAGGGAGCCCCTTGACACCTATGGTACAAACTGGAAATACCTGTATGTTCAAAAGATAAGAACAAAGAAATATAAGAGACTACTGTTTTAGTGATGCTCTTCATTGTGAGGACTTAAGAGAATCTGAGTCTTTTTCTTTATAATCACAATTTGAAAGAATAAAGGATAAAAATCAATACCAACCACGCCAACAGGGCAATATACTTCAAGTCATCATTCTCAAGTCCTGCTATTATCCACCTACACTTTTGGGGACCTGGTTCAAACTCTACAGATCAGGTAAGCAGAGTTGTAAATATTTCCATGTGAAAAGCTTGCTTTTTCCAAAGACAGGTGTGGCTTTAGCATGTCATCTTCTTCTTTAGAACTTTCAGGAGCAATTATGCCCTGAGGATATAAAGACAGTAAAGCAAAGGTATGTGGCTGTAACAAGCATCCCACTGAAACTAGCAAGGTGTGTGGGTTTACAGGATGGATAACCACAGCAAACAGATGGATAACCTGATGTGATATGTATAAAGACAGAAACAAGGCAGCCTTCTGCTGGTTACTTGCCCAGTGCAGGACTGCAAGAACAGACTCGATCTTCTTCCACCCGAAGTACGTGGATATTACACAGGACACAACTCTGCAACAAGATGCAGGGGTGGGTAAACTCTAACAATCCAGGCTGCCAGACATTTTTCCAGGAGGTGTGTGTGCTTCTGTAACATAAGTGTAATTTGAGAAAGGGGCCACTGCACTCCCCCGTGTTTCTCTATAACAAAGTAGTAATTGTTAACAACTGAAGAATCATCACCCCTCTCTTGGGATTTTGCCAGTTCAGCAAGAGAAAATACCAATTTTCAGATGTTATCTCCCCTCAATAGCCTATTTCTTAATCCATTTCAGAAATAGAGTTCTTTGGTTTTAAGGCCAATGAACCCCTTTTGGATAGACTCTTAAAAGTACTCCTATTCCTTCCCCCAAACTAAAAGTCAGGCTGTCTTTTTCCTCACTTCCAACCAGGTTGCTCAGCTACACTTGAGTTTTGTTTCTGAATGTAGAAACAGTTACTAAATGAAACGAAAGAGGCTTCAGGACAGGAAAGCATGCACTTTGATGGCTGAAAGCCAGGTGATTTTGCCATGTAGACAGATCTACATCCTTCTTGTGTGGCTACGGCCAGGTCAATGCTACCAAAACACAATACTGTTAAAACATCACTTGTGTAATACAGGCTACGGAAGAAGTGGTATGCCCAGTTGCTTAGAGCTGGGTGATATAAACCTTATTCATGTTTCTTTCTGGTTCCTTGTATCACAAGTTAAAGATATTTATCCTCTTGGTGTTTGTTCTAAGAATGTACATGTTGGATATGGTATGGTAAAGTTGGCATGGCCGCAATAGGAAAACAAAATCAAGGCTTGGAAGAAAGGTATTATTTATTCTCACAGCTCCCAGGGACGGGGTCACAGTGAACGTACTAGTGTCAGTCTGGAGGCAGAAGACAGCAGTGGGGGGGGAAACTCTAGGTCAGAACCTTATGCTGAGGTTTCCATAGAAAAAGCAAGGCAGGGCAATTAAACAGCTTTGGATTGGCTGGATTGGCTAGTTTGGATAATTCCAGGGGGCTTTGGGGTACAGGGATGGTATCTAGTTGCCTGGCCCTGAGATGATTTAGGGCAGGGGAATTTTTGGGTTGGTGTGTGAAAGTTTGATAGGGAGGTTGGGAGCAGATACTCGGGACTGGTCAGTCTGCATATAAAACATGTGCTCGTGGACAAGTTGTTATTACATTTGGGACTTAATTAGCCCTGTGAAAGGCACTCTCTCCCCTGGGTCTACAAGGATCCCAAATGCCAGAGCACTAAGAATACATAAAATGCCCAGGTGCAGTGGTTCATGCCTGTAATACCAGCACTTTGGGAGGCTGAGGCAGGTGAATTGCTTGAGGCTCAGGGGTTCGAGACCAGCCTGGGCAATATCGCAAAACCCCATCTCTACTAAAAATATGAAAAATTAGCTGGGCATTGTGGCACATGCCTGTAGTCTCAGCTACTCAGGAGGCTGAGGTGGGAGGACTGCTTGACCCCAAGAGATGGAGGTTGCAGTGAACCGTGATCACGCCACTGCACTCCAGCCTGGGCAACAGAGCAAGACCCTGTCTCAAGAAAATACAGAAAATAAGCAAATACAGTTAATATAATTGGCCCTCTGATGAACAGACACATACAGAATCTAAGAAAACAAAGAACAATGTAGGTATTTAAATAAGACCCTTGGCCTGGGCAGCATACAGGGCTCATATACAGACTTTGCGTCTAATATCCTTCAGCCCAGCTCCCTCCTGGTAAGGACAACTGATGTTTTTTTCAGTTTTACAAAACATGTAATGCAAACACAACTCAAATTCTCTAACCTAACTTGACTGCCTTCCTAAACTCACATAGGAAGAGGTTCTAGGACTATCATGGCTGGTGATGACATTCGTTTGTGATTGTGGTTGAAGGGACCTCTGCTGTCTACACTGCATTCACAATAAAAAGAAAGCATGCTTCAGGTAATGGGCTGAGGCCTGTGGGGTTCTGCTTTTTCACTTTGTAAACTACCTAATTCCTCTGCACATGGGCACATGCCAGGCTGGTGGGCCTGCCTCTGCAGCTTCCCAGCAGTGATGGTGCACCATAGGAGCTGGACTTCTGAGACCCTCTGACCTGCTCTGTCCTCTTTGTCCATACACACCTGGCATGCTGTCTCACTGCCTCGGCTAATCACAAAACACAGCATCAGCCATCCCTAGCTTACACACAGTTCAGGCTCAGCAGGGCTGTATCTGCAACACAGATCAAAATGTTGAGAAATGGGCTCTTTCCCAAGGCTTCTTTTGCTGATGGCTCCATTTTACCAGGTAATGTTCAGGGTAGATTGTAAAGGATACTAATGAACGAGGTTCAAGGAAAGTGATATTATAACTGTGGCAGGTCCAAGTATCACAGTCCTAGAAGCGGATGGACATGAGTACTTCTTGGCAAGCCATCGGTTTAGTTTGGAGCTTGATGTCACATTCATTCTTCTGACTGCCAGTCTCCTGAGGGATATATTGACCTTCTTGCTTTAGTCTTCTATATTTTATTAGTTATTCCTCATTGGACAGGCCTTTTAGTATCAGAATTAAAGGACCACTGGCTAAGGATTACCAACAGAACTCTGGTTGTTTTTAGCTTCTCTGGTACATTTTGGTAGATGACCAAGCCATGGATTTTGTGTTCCCTTCTCTCTTCTCATTCCTTTCTGGAAAGAGTTTAGATGGGCTAGGGAAAGATATTTGAAGCTTGCTGATCCAATGTAAATGAATCCTGTGGTGGGTAAATAATTTTCCTCTCTCTTTTGCACTCCTGGGGTATTCTGATGAATAATGCTTCTCAAGTAAGTTTATAAATATTCCCCCAGAAGTAAGAAGAGTATTAGGCTCATAGCAGGTGTGCCGTTAATGCTTTAGTGTGTAGGGAAGAACAAAGAGGAAAGGAATTATCAAAGCCTTGAAGTTTCACAGAATTTTCTGGAAAATTTTGACAGCCACGGCTGGGAACAAAATACTGAGGGCAGTGTTGGTGAAGTGTGGAAACAGCTTCATAAAATCAAGTTAGACCATACCTTCAATGTATGAGCTTGTTTCAGCTGGATGGAGGATGAGGTTTGTAGTTTGTTTTGCTGCTAATTATAGCATATGTTTATTTAAGTAACTCAGCAAAAACACAATTGATTTGTCAACCTCACCAAAATTAAAAAGAAAACTGTTCCCTCCCTACCTCCCATAATCTGAAAGTCCAATTTATAAACTCTAGTCTAAAAGCCTTCTTTAATAATATTCATTCTCTTTTGAAACTACTGCAACTTGACCTTCAAATATGTTTTCCTATGTATTATGCTATAATTTGTCTGTGACCACTCAATTATGGTTTTAGTTTCTTTGATTTGTCTCAAAATCCTCATATTTTTAAACAAAAGCCTCTAGTAATAAAGTTCTTACTGCCACGGCGCCACCTACTGGTAGACCGTTATAGGAGCAAGCTGCTTGGGGCTCAGCTTTGACCCGCAGTTTTGGAGCATCCTTCTGAGCTTTGGTTTACAAAGCCCCAACTTCACTGTCATTTGGAGAAGCTCGAACTTCTTTTGGTAGCTACTAAGTCTCTTGCTGTAGTATAAAGTCAGCAAGAGAAAATGATAAAAATACGCTCTTATTCTTACTGTTACCTTACATTGGCCCTGCCTTCACCGACTCTGATTTTCTCTGTCCTATAACTGTAGCAAGGGCTCCAGATTGTGTGGGCAAGGGTTTGGATCTGGCGAAAATAACTTGGGGAGCTTCCAAAGATCCTGAAACATGGAAAAAAGAATCCCTACTTAACGCTACGTTTTGATTTTAGCCCAAAAGACACGAGGTAAAATCTAAAACTAGGTTAAGGGGATCACTGCTCCCCCAGATGCCACCACCCCACTTCCTGCCAAATACCAATTCACAGTCTCTCTTTTGCTTTCCAACAGTAAAAATGGGTGGTCATGCATTTTATAAAACATGTAATACAAACACAACTCAAATTCTCTAACCTAACTTGATTGCCTTCCTAAGCCCACATATGAAGAGGTTCTAGGACTGTCATGGCTGGTGATGACATTCGTTTGTGACTGTGGTTGAAGGGACCTCTGCTGTCTACACTGCATTAACAATATAAAGAAAGCATGCTTCAGGTGATGGGCTGAAGCATCAAACTCTTACCCCTCTGGCTCTGGAGAGAAAATCTGGGGAGCATTAAGGGGTATAGGACACTACTTATTTTTATTTTTATGCGATTATACTCCAGATCCACCTAGAAGCTCCAAAAACTATACAACACATGGTAAAAGAGTAAGAATCTGATCATGAAAATAGGTCATTCTGCTGAGAGCTGCCAGGCAAGTAATTTCACTTGAAAGTTAAAGTGACATCTAGATCCTTAGGGTTTTAGCTCCACTGAGTTTAATGTGTAATAATGTTCCTTTCTCTTATTGTCTCGGGTACCCAATGAAGTGGGCAGTCACAGCCACACTGATGCACTGTTACCCCAACCCCATCCAAAGGGCACAAAGCTGCAGTGCATTTTACTGGGGCCAGAAACAATGAACATTTAACAAGGACACTGCTCACTGCTTGCAAATAAAATCCATCACTGATTCTCTGAAGGTGATAAGGTGCCTTCCACCAACCACAGACTATTAAGAGCTTAAAAATAAAAGGAGGGAGAGGTTGGGCTTCAGGACAGGAAAGGCTTAGGCAGAAGCTATGGGGCAGGGCTGAGGGCAGCTGCTGTGGCTTCAGACTCCCACAGTAATGGTAGTTTACATTATCAAATCAGCATGAGAGAAATGTCAGTTATCTAATCTGTTGCTCTCTGCTATTTTAGTTTACGATCACCACTTCAGAACTCAAGAAGGACACCATGGGTATAAAGAAGGAAGGCCAATGAATTTGGCTTTGGGCCAAGAGCCCTCACTCCAGCTTCCTTCTCGAATTCCCAAATTTGCTGACTCTACACCTTCCCTTCCATAGCAAACTATGAATATAAAGCCTGAGGTCAAGGAAAAGCCACATTCATGGAGTACTCCAGGCACTCTGCTAGGAGCTTTCAACTCACTATCTCATCTAATGTTCGTAATACCAAGAATGCCATTAAGCCACCATCAATAGGAGAAGACTGAGTTGTTTTTCCAACAGTGCCCTGGGACGAACCACCATCTCATTCAGACTGCTCGAGAAACAGTCACACAGCCGAAAACCTGGCTGGCAAGACTCACAGGAGAGTTAAGGAACCAGAAAACAGACTTCGGCTATAGTCATAGACTCAATATCATGTTTAATGGATTGAATTAACTGGACCAGATGGGCTAAATATCTTTCAAGGACAGTTCGGGGATTCCTTCATAGGCACACACTTCCTGGGTCTCAGGGAGAAGTGTAAACTTTTAGACTTATTATGAAAGTTGTTCTTCTTTCTAGTGGGTTTAAAGAAAAATGTTGCTACTTTTTAAAGAAAAAAGATTAACAACCTAATCTTTTTGTAGGATATCCTTCTGAACCCGTAGGATAGAACTGCTTTAACTCTACTTATAATATAGAAAACAAATGATCTGCAGTTCAAACACTGGTGTGCCTGGCAGTTACCTACTAGTTGTATAAGTAACTGTAACAGATTTAGTTACTAATGCTGTGAAGGTAACATGTTCATTGGGAAGTATGGAAAATGCCTGAAGCTTACTCTATCATGCTCCTCAGTGTTTCTTCAACTAAGGATCAGGAGCACCAGGAAAATCAGAGTAGAAACAAACTCAAGGAGTTCAGAGGCCCAGAGTCACTTGGTGACAAAAGCAGTAAGTAATATAAACTACCTAAACAATGTAAGAATGATCTGCTTGTTATCATAAGGTAGAATTAGCAGGGAAAGATCGCTATCGGAAGCCAGGAAAAATACAACTTCTCCTTGCTCTGTGGTTTATACTGACACCAAGTTCAGTAGTGAGTGCCACAAAATCTTCTAAATAACTTTACCAAGAGTCTGTAAACACTAATTCACGGTCAAGATGCTACAAGTATGACCCACCTGACCACCCAAGTTTCCAACTGGCTCAGCTGGAGTGCATGCAGAGTTCAATTCAACACTTAATTTGTCAATTAGACACGCAAATGAAGTACAGTCAGGGATCTCCTGGGGTTTGCGAATTTTTCCAGCTGAAGCAAATTTGAAGAGCCGAAGGGGTTCCAATAGGGTATCTCGCAGAAATCCTTCTAACTTGGCCATGACTCCCTGTGCCATTACTTCACAGTCCATAACAATCCCAGGTGGAAAAGTTTACTTTCTTAAAAATATAATAACTACCATGTTCTAGTAATTCTTTTTTTTTGTTGTTTGGAGGAATGAGGTGAGTAGATACCTATCAACTATTTCTTGAATTCAGGTTCACTGCAGATTTTCAATGGTGAACAAATCCTTATACTCCTATCATACTACTACATGACGACCTAGGTGTGGTTATGTAGTTATAGTGCCTTCCCTATATATTGCTTCATTTATTCCTCACTATAAGCCTAAGAGATCCCCATATAATTATCCCAAGGATGGAGTTAAGTAACTAGGCTTTTTTTTTTTTTTTTTTTTTTAAATTAGAGGTAGGGTCTTGCCCTGTTACCCAGGCTGAAGTACAGTGGCAGGACCACAACTTATAGCAGCCTTGAATTCCTGGGTTCAAGTGATCCTCCCATGTCAGCCTCTAGCAGCTAGGTCTACAGGCATGTGCCACCGCACCTGGCTAATTAAAAAAATTTTTTCTGTAGAGATAGGGTCTCACTTTGTTGCCCAGGCTGGTCTCAAGAGATCCTCCTGCCTCGCCATCCCAAAGCATTGGGATTGTAGGCATGAGCCACTGCCCCTGGCCCAAGCTTCTCAGAGAGCTTGTAATCATTTTAAGGTGTATTACGTCAATCCCTGACCCCTAACCACCCAGCCCCTCCTGCTTAAAACTCCTCAATGGCTCCTTATCGCTATCAGGGCAATGACCAAGTTCCCTACATGGCTCAGAAACTGGCCTTACCAACTCATAACCTTTTCTCTTTCCACTCCCTGCTCATGTCCCGGTGCCCAGCCACACAGATCCATGGAAGCCTGTGGAACATGGCACGGTCTCATTTACCCCTGGTGTTTGCTTGCACTGTTCCCTCTTCCTGCTCTACCTGTGCCTTCCGTCTCCTGGCTGACTCGTCCACATTCCAGTGTCAGCTTAGATGTTTATTCCTCTAAGAAGCCGTCCCCAGTCCCTAAAGATTTGGGCTTGACTGCTTAGGTTCAAATACTGACCCACTGCTTACTAGCTGTGAGACTTTAGACAAGTTTTTTTTGTTTTTTTTTTTTTTGAGACAGAGTCTTGTTCTGTTGCTCAGGCTGGAGTGCAGTGGCGTGATCTCGGCTCACTGCAACCTTTGCTTCCTGGGTTCAAGCAATTCTCTCGGCTTAGCCTCCCAAGTAGCTGGGATTACAGGCGCATGCTGCCATGCCCAGCTAATTTTTATTGTATTTTTTTTAAGTAGAGATGGGGTTTCACCATGATGGTGAAACTCCTTGAACTCCTGACCTTGTGATCCTCCCACCTCGGCCTCCCAAAGTGCTGGGATTACAGGTGTGAGCCACTGCGTCCGGCCTAGACAAGTTTTATAATCTGCCTGTGCCTTTATTTCTTCAGCCATAAATGGGGAATACAGTTCCTACATTATGTGTCTGTTTGGTGAACAAATGAGTTTTACATGTAAAGCATTCAGAAGTGTGCATGACACATAGCTAATTGCTCAATGTTGTCTACTGTTATTCTGTGTGTCTCAGGCATACAGTAATACCCACTTTGCGGCACATTCCCTGCTGACTTCTCTATCTCCTTGAGTCTTTAAGTTCCCTGAGAGCAGACTGTCTTGTTTACCCTCTGTGTATCTCAGTGCCCAGCATGTTATTTTTTCCATAGTAGGTACTTAATAATAAATATTTGTTAAATTGAATCTAAGTGATTTTCTTTCAATTTTCTGACTTATCAGTGTATTTTTATTAATTATTCATAGAAAACTATCTCTGAATCAACATTGCCTAGCATATCGGTATGCGCCTACATTGAGGCGCTTCAGGCTCTCAGTAAAAACCTGTCCACAGACCATGATATTAGCACAACACCTAGATCAAAGGCCAGAGCACCAGCTCTGCATCCACGCATAACCTTCGACAAGCCCTCAATTTTCTGAGCCTGTTTCTTCATGTGGAAGGGATAAGAAGATAAACCTTACAGGGTTGTGTGAGAATTAAGTGAGAGATACATGTGGAAATACAGTATAAACAGTGAAATACCAGTCAATATGGGGCATTTTTATCAAATGCTGCAAATCTGATAGCATTTTATAAGACTGGGAGGTTTCATTACCCCAAACTATTTCCAGAAAGTGCCTATTCTATTTTAGGCTGCCAAAATTATTCTAAAGAAGAATGTAACAAAAATGCCCATTTGCCAATGTTTTAAGAGGCTGGATATTTCACTCTTTGAACTGGGGCTATCTTTGGAGGCAGAAGAGAGAATGTGCCAAGCCCAACACCTTCCCTGTCATCTATCCAGCTGCAGAAGAGCTGGTGCCCACTAACCTGTGGAGCTGGTGATGGGCACAAAGGCTGTAGGGTTAAGGCTGCTTTGGAGTCCATTCAGCTGCCCTTCTGCGGAGGACCCTCTGAAATACAAAGGAGTTTGGTCAGACCTGCAGGTGGAAAGGCGAGGTCAGGCACAGGCCCTCTGACAGCTTTGCCTCTTGCTCTTGGTGTTTCCTCTCCTGTGGCTCATGCCCTTGCTTCCGTCAAGGCTTTGGAATGTCCTCGGAACCTTTAAAGACCAGCAACGGGATGGGATGGGGTGGGAACAGTCAGCCAGTGTTTGCTGAACATCTTTGACAGGAATAACCGGGGTCACTTGTTAATCATACCAGCTTTCCAGGTGGGCCTGGGGACAGGTACCCAGGTGATTCACATCATCACTGGCTAGTGGGTAAAGAGGAAGGTGCTGTGAGGTACACCTGGAGAGTCGGCTGGAGCCTGAGGTATTCACATAGTTCCTACATCCCTGAAAGAGACATGTTGCTTGAGAAGATCTAGCCCAGCATTGGTGCAAGGATCAGAAAGTCTCATAGCCCTTCCCCCTCTGGCAAGAAATCCGGGCCCTACCTCCTCCTTTCCACTTTCATTTTGAGGACAAGGGAGCCACAGAGGCAGGAGAGAAAGGAACAGCCTTTTCCCATCAGCCTCAGCCTTGGAGAGCCACATCTGAAATCCTCATGCATTTTATTTCAGCCCCTTACGGGACCCGAAAATTCTCCCAAAGCATCTGTAGCTGATATTTGCTCTTTCATGTCCATGTGAAAGTTCTGGAGGGCCTAAGATAAGCTCCTTCCTTTACAGAAGTTAAAAACCATTAGAGCCACTGTGCTCGCTTTAGGAACAGCTGAGTGGAGCAAAGCCCTGGGCTGGTCTCAGTTTCACAAAGTATTAGTGGTTTAAAAAAAAAAAAAAAGGGAAGAGGTAGGCAAAATCTTTGAGTCAGTAGAAGAAACTGGTTGGGAATAACAGAAAACTGCCTGAGGGATGAGAAGAGTCCCTGGGGGGGGGGGGCGTGGTTAGACTCAATGAATTCTGGGTCCCTAAAACTCTTGAAACTTTTCCCTCTCCTCTCTGGAACCCCCAACCCACCCTTCACCTTCTCAGGCTTTATCCTGTTTCTCACCCAAAATCTTCTGACCCTCTGGCCCCTGGTGCCCAGTTTCACTCACTTTTCCATCCTCCTCCCTCTCATCAACTCCCATCAACGGCCCTGGAAGCCACCACTGATTCGGAATTTGAACATTTCTAATGATTCTACTGTTTCTAGCATAGAGTCCCCATTCTCCCTGTGATGTAGAAATGTGTCTACAGCAATCCAAGGGGAAACTCTTGAGTGAATTTTTCCATGGAAACACTGGTGCGCAAAACAGTTTAGGTCTGTTATTACTACTTTAGACACATTATGGGTAAATATGCTTTTGTTGTGATAACATCATTTCCTTGGGAAAATATATTCCAACTTTTGGACAACCTTCCCCTAAATGAGAACTTTTGAAACACAGCTTGTCAAGAGCCTGCATGTTAATTTGCACTTGCCCCTGATTCTTTGCTGCTTTCCTGGGAATATCTGTGTTTTAGGAAATATTTACGTCAGGAAGTACGTATATGTTCCCTTGGTTGTCTTTAAGTCAGTTACTAGGGTTTAACAACTGGATAACAGGTCCTACCTTACAGACTTCTGAAGATAAAGCAAGATGGTGAATATAAAGCACATCTAAACCCAGTGACTGGTGTTATATTATGGACTAAATATACATTAACTCTCATTAGTATTGCCATTTTGACTTAGGAATATTGCTTAACACTCTGCATTCACTGTAAGTCTATCTACATACAGAAATATCAAATTGAATGACTCGCTGACTCCAGTATCAGTATGAAATATTAGTGCTAAACTACAGAAGAATGGACACAGGCATTCTGAACCTGGAAGTTAACAGCAATTTGCTATTAAAGTTACAAGGTAATTAATTGGCAACCTATAAGACAAAAGTCTCATAGTAAAAATTATTCTTCAGATCTCTTAGGAAGACAGGTCACATTTGAGATTGACAGGTTACCTCTTAATAAATCTAATACGTACTTTTCTGCCAGTGTCAGAATGATTTGTTCAACTGTGCACCAAATGAAGTAGGTTGTATTTAGAAAAGTAGGCTTGTATTATGGGACCATATTGTATAAACTATGTATTTTTATTTTTTTGAGACAGAGTCTTACTCTGTCACGCATGCTGGGGTGCAGTGACATAGTCACAGCTCACTGCAGCCTCAACTCCCTGGGCTCAGGTGATCCTCCTACCTCAGCCACCCAAGTAGCTGGGACTACAGGTGTGTACCACCACGTCCAGCTAATTTTTGTATTTTTTGTGGAGACGGAGTTTTACCATGCTGCCCAGACTGGTCTCAAACTCCTGGGCTCAAGTGGTCTGCCTGCCTTTGCCTCCCAAAGTGCAGGGACTACAGGTATAAGTGACTGCACCTGGCCTAAAATATGTATCTTTAAACATGAGAATAACAGATGCTCTGTAAGAAAGGCCTATGGGAACTGCAACAGACTGACTGGAGTGACATTTCTCTCCTCTTATCCTAAGTGTAAAATCAGCTGGGATCAGCTACTTTATTAAAATTATAATCTATTTCTCTCTGAATAGCTGAATGTATAAAGTTAAATATGTGTTTGATACAGCCCCATTCTCTGATGTTCTCTGGTCACAGTACACCAGAATACAAAGAAGTGGCTAAACATGAAGTTAGAAAAACTGGATTTATAGAAGTATCAAGAGTTTGAGAGTGAGAAACACTGAAAAGATGGGACAAACAAAGGTGTCATTAACTTTACATTATACAAAAGTTAGAGTTCAAACATGAGAAGAGGGATAGACGTGATATCTAGTCCTTAACTGCTCTTCCTGGAAATGGTGCAACTGTCTAGGAGATGCGAAGGTGCTTGATGTAGTGAAACGTTGAGTAAGAGGCTTACCACAATCTCAGCTCTGGTAATGGTCTTACTCAGGCTTTTCTCTGAGGACAAACTGCCAATAATTACTAAAAACTGCTTAAGCCAGGTGTGTGGCTCATGCCTGTAAATCTCGCACCTTGGGAGGCTGAGGCAGGCGGACCTGAGGTCAGGAGTTCGAGAGCAGACTGACCAAAATGGTGAAACCCCATCTCTACTAAAAATGCAAAATTAGCCAGGCGTGGCAGCTCATGCCTGTGAAACCAGCTGCTTGAGAGGCTGAGGCAGCAGAATCGCATGAACCCAGGAGGTGGAGGTTGCAGTGAGCTGAGATCGCGCCATTGCACTCCGGCCTGGACAACAAGAGTGAAACTCCCGTCTCAAAAAATAAAGAAATAAAATAAAAACAAAACTGCTTAAGAGCAGGCTGCCTGATTAATTTAGCCACTTAAAAACTATAATGAGAAACGTGACCACATACAGTAGCAACAAAGAATTAGAAAAATTCAATGAACAGTGACATGCTCTTCTCAATAAAGGGAAAATCTCTTTCCTTGGGACATGTTCACAGCTGGCAGCTAAACAGTTTCCTTAAGTATTACATGTACACTTCCTAACCCTTAATTTGACTCACTTGCTTCACATCTGTATACTCCTCGTGCTTCTATCATTTTTCTGAAGTCTGAGAAGGCGCCTCACATGAGTGTTATTCCTACACTGAGGGAACAGCTCTTCTGAGCCTTTCAAAGAAATTGTTCGATGCATTAAAAACAAATAATATCCTTATAAGATAAAATGCCTGTATTTCATCTTATACAAATATTACTACCATTATTTTGAAAAATTTCTTCTAGTACAAGTCTCTATTTAGGGAATATAAGCCAATCAAATGGCTGGCTAGGAATTCCACTGGCATCAAGACCATACCATATAGGCAGCCTATGTAACATATGTATATCTATAACCTAGTCCAGGAAGGTTATAATGAGCAATATCCCCACTATCCCTTTTGCTGGTAAGGTTTCTGACATGCTTTTTCATGGATCTTCGTTTCTTTATTTGTGGTTTCATCTGATCTTCTTTTGCCCATTATTTTGATCAGTGGAAACTTTTCTGAAAGTGATATGCTTTCTTTAAGGTCTGTTTTGTTCATTACTTCACAAGGTTGACTGTGGTTTGCTGCTATATTATTTCTGCTTGGGTTCTTTTCAAGGCTTTCCACATCCCCAACACAGGGGTACTAGCTTTTTATTTCAATGGTTTAGTATAAGTTTATCTTGGACTCATGCCACCACATCAGAGATGACCTTCTGCAGGACTCACAAAAGGAAAATGCTCAAGATTTTACAGGAAGAGCAGAGCTACAAATGCTGATCTTACCAGGGCTGTGGCAAAACAGACATGGCTCCATCTGTGAAGGTCCTGAAAACAAACACTCCAAACCTGATCATTTTTATGAAATACAGTGATAACCAACCTGTTTCAATTCCCAAGGAAAAAGAAACGAAACAAAACAAAAAATACATACCCTGACTTTCCTTACCAAACATTTACTCATGGATTACATATCCTACAACTTTCAACATATACCACACACACACACAGGAATATGCTGCCTCTTCCTTTATCTATCAGTCTAGGGATTATGATTCTGAGATAGAAGTTAATGCTAATCCTTAGAAAATAACAATTAGAACATTATTAATTAGGGTCAGGTTCCAAAACCAAATCATGAAACATTTAGTGAAGTCAACTTTGGTGCAGTAAAGGCACATAGGACTCTGTTTTATAAATATACTGCACATTATCTATTCCCCTATATTTCTGATTACAGTCCTTTTCGTTCCTGAGTAGGCCCTTTCTCTAATTCTTTAGTCTTTCCAGAGGCCATCCTCTCTATTGCTTGTTGTCAATTTCATTCTTTCCTTCAACATGTATTTAATGACCCCCTACCCTGTGCCAGATACAGTTTGAGGCACTGTTCTCTCATGTTCTGCCGTGTGCCCGACTGTTCTAGGAGATTTCTGTATATTTTTTTCCTTTCTATATTTTCATTAGTTTACTCTGTTGTCCTTTCATAGCTTTTCAAATTAAACAATGAACTCACTTATTTTTAATCCTTGTCTTTTAAATAAACGTATTAAGAGTTTATACTTGAATGCAGTTTTGGTTATTTCACAAATTTGATGTGTCATATTTTATAGCCATACAGTTTTAAATATTTTATAATTTTCATTATGATTATCTCTTTAATGCATGAGTAATAGGTACTCTATTTCAAAAAAAATTATCAACACACAGATTTTTTACAAAACCTCTTTATTATTTCTAATTTAAGTGCTTTGTGGTTGAAGAGTGTGAACTTTTTGATGTTGTATTTTGAAGTGCATGGAGCCGTCACTGGTGACATAGTATGTGCTGAATTTCTGTAAACATTCCACATATACTTGAATACCATTGAGTGCAGGAGTCTATGCATAGCTGTAACTGTTTTCAGGCTGTGAGCTGTGATTCATAATTGGGTTGTAAAATAAATTTTGGGGCTCACAATCAGCATTAAAAAACAGAAAACGGTATTTTATAGAATTTTAATTTTGCATATACACATACATATAGATAGGTATTTTTATTGGGTTGCATATAAAGTGTCTTTTCTTTTTTTATATCATTTTGCCCATGACACAGCCCTCAGGAGGTCCTGAGAACATGTGCCCCTAAAGGTATTTTTTATTATAACTGCTGGTCCAAAAAGATGAAAAGCCACTTATTAAAGCAAAACGTTAATTCTCCATTTCAGATACTCAAATCCTCAGTAATTTTTGAATTACTTGTTACTGATAGAAATACATTCAAATAAATTACTCATTAACATGATTTGCTAGTTTCTCCTTATAATTTTGTCAGCTTTTTATTTATATAAGTTTATGATGTTAAGTGCATACAAGTACTTTTCCTTATCCCTATTAGTGATTTTTGCTTAATTATATGATATTAATATTGCTATACCAGTTTTCCTTCTGAATAGTATCTCATAATTGATCTTTTCCAATCTTTTATTTTCTACCTTTCAAGATTTTACTTTATGTATGTCTCTTTTATGCAGCCAATAACTGAACTTGTTAAAAAGAGGCAATTTGATAATCTCTTTTTTAATGATAGCATTTAATTGGTCATCATTTATTTTGATTACTTGTATTTTTGGACTTATTTCAACTATCTTAGTTTTTGTTTTCTATTTATCATCATTTTCCTTTGCCTTTTTTTTTTTTTTTTTTTTTTTTTTGAGACAGAGTCTCGTTCTGTCACCCAGGCTGGAATGCAGTGGCATGCGATCTTGGCTCACTGCAACCTCCGCCTCCAGGGTTCAAGAGATTCTCCTGCCTCAGCCTCCCAAGTAGCTGGGATTACAGGCATGTGCCACAACGCCCAGCTAATTTTTGTATTTTTAGTAGAGATGGAGATTCACCATGTTGGCCAGGCTGGTTTTGAACCCCTAACCTCAGGTGATCCACCCATCTCAGCCTTCCAAAGTGTTGGGATTACAGGCGAGAGCCACCGCGCCTGGCCTCCTTTGCTTCTAATTTTCCTATCTTCCACGGAATTAATAAAGTATCTACATGTCCCTTTCCCTGCTCTGTTGGTTTGAAAGCTATAGGCTGTGCCTTAATTATTTAGTTATTTTTTCCTAAGTGTAAAGTCATTCAGTATTTCTGTCCTGACCTCAAAGTTGACACAGATCCTTATCAACTGAATACTCTAGGTGCCTGCATCTTGTCTTTGTTATCTGTAAATGTTTTTTGTCTTCTTAAAGATCAATAATTATTTTTATAGTCATTAACATTTATTGACATTTTATGGATTTGTTGTACTTCATTGTTTCTTGTTACCTAATACTTCTGGATTCACTTCTGTTCCTACACAGTCTTTACTATTTCCTAATTTGAATTTCAGGTATGCTCTTAGTCTTTGAACTTCTCAAATTATTTTTATTTTGCCTTCACTCTTGAATGCCAGTTTAGCTATGTATAAAATAGACTAATAAAAGTTTATTACTAACACTTTGAAGTAATTGGCTATTGTTTTCTAGCACCTGTTACTGCTGAGGAGAAGAATGCTGGTACTCTGTGTTCCTTTGTAACTTACGCAGATTTTGTCTCTGGTAGTATTTAGACTTCTCTTTACACTTAATGTTCTGGTTTCTTGCTACTATGATGTGTCTAGAGGTACATTTATTTTGGTACATGAATGAATTTTTTAGCTGAGGACTCATATCTTCTTCAATTCTGGAAAATTCCGTTATTTTTTTAAAGCATTGCTTGACCAATTATCCCTTAGGTGTTTCTTATGATACTCCTATGAGAGTCACATGTCATGTTCCACAAGATATTCCTATTAGACACATGATCTAACATGTTTGACTATTTTAAAGTATTAATTTATCTGTAAAGAATTCATGTTCCAGTTGTTGATTTTCCTGGCAATCTTTCTTCGAATTAGATTTTTTCATGTGTTTTGGAATTTTGGTTTGCAGGCTTATTTTGAATGAGAATCATTCTCCGCCTTTGTCTCTGTGCTTGCTCATTCCTCCTACTCTGAAGATTATATAGTTGCCTTCACCAGACCCCTGACACCAGCCCAAAGCCAGGCTTTATGGTGGCATTTTGGGGCCCTTGCCTCAGTGATATTTAGAAACCAAGGCAGTTTTGAGATAGGAACAGTTGCAAGGGTATGTCACTGTCTTTCTGACTCTGTAGGTCCATAGTCTCATATGAAGATACAGCCTCAGTTAGTGGGTTCATGCCACTTTTACTACTCTCCCAGTAGGAGAGCACACTGCATCCTTTAGTGCAGGGTTTTCAACATTGCTACTACTGACATGTTGGGCTGGATAATTCTTTGTAGGGGGGGACTGTTCTGCGCTTAGCAGGATGCTCAGCAGGATCCGTAGACTCTACCCACTAGATGCCAGTAGCACTCCCCAGGTTATGACAAGCACGTCTCCAGATATTGCCAAATGTCTCCCAGTGGGGAAACTCCCAGGCTGAAAATCAATTATTTTCAAGTAGTAAGCCTGGCTTTAGGTTCTCCTCTTGTAGTGCACTTTCAGGTCCTATGTATGCCACAGGAGCTCGCCACTGCCTGCTTCAGAAAGCCGACAGCTTCAGCTTCATTCATTGATTTTCATTTATTTTGGTACAGGGAGATATTTGCCTTCTTTTGAAGCACAGCTATTCCTGTAGGTCTTTTCTTTAAATGTTCATCCATCACAGCTATGTGTTTGCAGCAGACGGGGGATGTGGATGTGAAAGTGTGAACTTTGGGAGCCAACTGGACTGGAAGTCAGTAACTCCAAATCTAATTTTTTCTTTTGTTTGAAACTGAGCCTTTGCCTTCAATCATATTTACTTATTAGTGTTCAGGAAATAAGAATATCTTTAAATTTCTACAGGTTCATCAGTGGAACCAAACTGCACTTACAAATAACCTACCAATAACACAAATGTGATTTCTTTTAGTAGGGAACAACAGCAGCAGCAGAATACAACACACCAACCAGTAGACATTGGACACAATATATGTCAGGGAAACACATTATCTCATTTAATTCTAAGAACAACCCCAAGGCATAAGTAATATTTTATAGATAATGAAATAGAAGCTTACAGCTATCTCTAGATAACAGTTAATTAAGTGAAGGAACCAGGATTCGAATCTCATTTCAAATCCCAGGCTGTTAACAACTGTACTCTACTGCCTCCCATATGCTACTCTACAAGGCATAAATACTGATGAGATCACTGTTATTTAGTGATCCTTGATGCATACGCCTTGACACAAAATACCATGTCACCACCATCACTGCTGCTATCACTGTCTCCTCCACTACTTCCATCTCCACTACCACCACTGCCATTTACTGAGAACTTACGAATCTAAGCTATCTCAGGGGCTGGGAAGGAGCTTATCTCTTCTCTCAAAAATAAACCATGAAAGCAGAGATCTTATCTATCTTGTCCACTGGTGTTATCACTGGTGTCTAGGGC
Source organism: Ateles fusciceps (assembly GCA_036589455.1). Classification (NCBI taxonomy): domain Eukaryota; kingdom Metazoa; phylum Chordata; class Mammalia; order Primates; family Atelidae; genus Ateles; species Ateles fusciceps. Next base: position 8,398,505 of record JAZHEH010000228.1, on the reverse strand, counting down.
AATGTTGAACCAAATAGACATTCAGTATGTATGTGATGAAAGGGTGAAGGCAAGGTATCTGTGTTTAAGAGAGCTACAGGAAGCAGAACATAAGAGAAAAGGAAAAATAAAATAAGGAGGTAGATGGTAGTCAGCTGAGGAGGTGAGGAAGGGACAGCTGGGAAGGATGCATCAAGGTAAGTAACTAAAACCCAATCTTGAATAAAAGGCAGGACTTGGATTCAAGAGGCCTAAGGGCACTCTGCAGAGGAGATGACATGGGAACATAGAACAGAGAATGGGAAGCGTGTGTGTGCAGCAGTGTGTGTGAAAAGCGGTGATACAGTATGAAGAAGGTGGGAGACAGGAGGGAGGTCATAGTGCACAAGGCTTGAATGTCAGAGTCAGGACTCTCAACTTTATCTTGTGGGCACTTGGAAGCCTCCAAAGATTTCAGAAAAATGGTTTGAAGAATTACTTTGGAGATGATTTTTTAAAAATTGTTTCCTGGACCTACTTATGGATTTCTATAGGAAGAACCAATTTAGATAGTTTTAAATTTTCCACCTGTTCTATGTTCTAGTTAAGTCTTCTTCTTCAAGAACGAATTTATACTTGATATTTTTCAAGATATTATCTTTCATCTAGTTTTTAAAATTGTACACGGTGTGCACAGTGTTCTCATAATTTTTCAATCTCTCCTATATCTACTTGTAAAGTCTTTTTCTTATTTTTACTTCTAATTTTTCTGCCAGAAGTATATTTATTTTCTTCTTCTGGGTTCCCCTGACCCAAACTAAATAAGATTTTGAAATTAACTAATTTTATTGCTTTTCACTTTATATTGCTTTTCTTCTTGATTTCCTTAAATCTGTTTTTCTTAGCTTTGTTTTATGGTTACTTTCCTAACGTCATGTGATAAAAGCTTACTTCAGTTATGACAAATATGTGGCCTGTTCACTGCTCTCAGCCTCTTCCCTGTCTGAGGCATAAGTTCTCAAAAGTCTTTCCAACACAACACTCTGGGCCATCAGCTGAAGCCAGTTTATCTGTTGAAACCAATTTGCCATTTGTATCTCAGTTATTCTCTTTTCATAGTTCTGTATTTTAGTAATGAAAATGATGAAGATTATGAATTTACCTTTGAGTACATCTTTGACTACATTTCTTTTTTTTTTTTAGACAGAGTCTCTGTCACCCAGGGCTGGAGTGCACTGGTGTGATCTCAGCTAACTGCAACCTCTGCCTCCTGGGTTCAAGCGATTCTCCCACCTCAGCCTCCCGAGTAGCTGGGATTACAGACATGCGCCACCACACCCAGCTAACTTTTTGTATTTTTAGTTGAGACGGGTTTCATCATGTTGGCCAGGCTGGTCTCAAACTCCCGACCTCGTGGTCTGCCTGCCTCAGCCTCCCAAAATGCTGGGATTATAGGCGTGAGCCACCATGCCCAGCTTGAGCCACGGCGCCTAGCTGAAGCCTTCTTTTAAGCTATGCCACCTATTCCCAGACCCCAAGACTTTTCAGTATTTGCTCATCCTTAAAGAAAGTCTAAATTTGCCAAGGGCTTATATTCATGGAGGAACTGATATGGATGGATTCTATCAGAGGTTAGCCTAAATTCCTGCTCAAATCTTTTAAAAAGGGGGTTTCACACTCAGGTGAGAGAGGAGGGAAATGAGGGACGGGAAATATCTAGCAGTTATATTACCGTTTCAACAACCATTTTAACATCCCAGCAGGCAGGAATGAGAGGTCAGATTTTAATTTAAATTATGCCAATATGAATCACCAAAGGAAGACCCATCATTCCATGACTCTCACGTAGCTTTCCTCCCCCACTGAGACATACACAATCACACAATTTTTGGTTAGGTGTGGGTGCTAGCACACATCCCTCTGACTGATGTCACTGTTCACGCCAAAAGCAACCCCTAAGACCTCCTACGATGAGGGTTAGCAGAAGACAGAGTCTAAGTGGCCGACCTCCTGACTGGTGCTCACGTCCTTTCTACCCTCAGGCCCTGGCCCTCAGAGTGAGGGGATATTCTTGTCTGCGGTATTCTAGGTTTCCTTTTCATTTCCCCGGACTGCACTCTCCCAGAAGACACTATACAAAAGCCCTCCATGTTGCTCTTCAATCCAATCTTCCTGTGCTACATTAACACAAATTTCCCCATTGATTCTTCCTCCTTTTGAGTATTTCATTTTGAGTATTTCATGGTCATTTAAATGGTAACACTGGTGTGGAAAAGAGGGGAGTGAGTGAGTTCCTAAGTGCATACATTGTTTTTTCAAATGTAATATTTTAGGATAATTAATCTGCCACTTACTGCATGAAGAGATACATATGAATAGATTGGCAGGGACCTTTGAAATCAGTGATGTACTGGGAAGAGTCTGAGGTGAGCACAGTGGGTGATATGAGTTCCAGTTTGAGCTCAACCACTGACCACCTGGGTACCTTGTTGTACTCACATCCCCCATAACTACGCCTCGATCCCTTTATCTTTTATCACAAACATTTCATAATTACCTATCTTGGAAACACATAATGTAGATAATCCTATGTTTAAGGATGGATATGTTACAGATTCAACTATGTTTCTTGAAACTACATATAATAAAAGGCTAAATGGCTGGCAGAACATGGTTAACCCATAATATGGTATCTACTATGCTCACCCCAAGAACTTTTGGACAATTGTAAGTCCTAATTACTTTGCCCTGAAATCTTCTCACTTTAAAGGCTCACATGTTAAAAAGATGTAACATTTTTTAACCTGATGTTTATTTTCATATTTTTCTGACATTAATCTCTTAAACATCTTTCATCATACAGCTGACCTCACCAAATGTTCAGGTAGCATTAATTGGGATGTGGTGCTCCCAGGCTACCTAGTCCTGATGGCTTTCCTCCCTGCTAATCCCTGGCAGCCTTTAACAAACACCACTGTCCTGGGTGCTGACACAGAACAGTCATTACCATCAACTTCCACTCAGGTCACCCTGATGAGAATCACCCAAGTCCTGCATAAAGAAGGCCATCTCAGCTATTTAAGGAAAAGTACTGTAGTTCAGTCTGTGTTTCTTAAACAGTTTTCTTCTTCAGAGAAGTCTCCCAAGTTATAACAGCTTTGGCCCTACCCTTTCAAATTCATCTCCAGTCTATGAGTTTTGCCCTTGTGCCTGGGAAACTGCAATGTCCTCAGGTTTCTTTCTCCATATTTCCTGGAGAGTATGACTCTGGCTCTGAAAAGCGGTAATTTACAAGGAAGAGACAGTTCAGATGCATGTAGTTGTTTGTAGGCTGTCTGTCGTCCTTCTTAGTTCAGCTGACTGCTTGGAAGAAATACCACAAATAGTTTTGAAAGGAGGATCTGAAGTGGGTACTAAATTATGAAGTGTTGCAAACATTGGAGAAGAAAATCAAGAAAGATTATTGGCACCATGAAAATGGTAAAAAAGAAAGAAAGAAAGAAAAAAATTTAAATCATTCCCTTCACAGAACTGACAAATGAGATTTAGCTAAATGAAATATAAGTATATGAATTTGAGAACTACAACAAAGAATGGCTGGGACAAAAAGGGCTGAGGAAAATGGCTTTAAAGCATGAGGATTAAAGAGCAAATGTGCTCATAAAAAAGTTCTCAATGGAATAGACAGAAAACAAGTCATTTTGGTTAATTATTCAGTAGAGACAGTGGGTTTGGTTTTACAGATGGGAAAATGAAACCTTTAGAGGAAAAGCGACTTGAGTATTATCATAAAGAAACAGTACCCCACTGTTCTGATTCTCAACTCCTTTTGCACCAAAATCCAAGTGACATTCCATCTTTAATGTTCTATTGTTCTCTGAACTCAAAACTCAACCCTCTAGGATGTGGAAACTTTGATGCTCTTGGAAACTCCTTCTGTATTTGTCTAATGCCAACTTCTGTGCTAGAAGAAGTTTGAAGTTCAACCCAAAAACACAGGGCTTGGCATGGTCAAAAGCTCATTACAACTTCTCATTAGTTGTGTCTCTTGAGGCAACTATGGCATTCCTGAGTGTGACTCAGTATCACCAGTCATAACTGGGGTTCCTGATTAATCTGAACTGAGTCTGAATAAAGGCCACAGTAAGATCCAAGCAAATGAAGCAACATATCTTGTAGAAAGAAAGTAAAAAATTTACATGAAAATTTCTTGAACGCCATCTTGCTACTAAGCATAATAGTATCTAACACTGATTTAGCATGTATGACATACCCGGGACTGTAATTGTGCTTGACATTCATCAATTCATTTATTTATCTTAATAACCCTATGAGGCAGGTACTATTACTATTCCCATTTTAAAATGGGAAACTGAGTCACAGAGTTGTTGAGTACCTTGCTATGCTGGCTAGGAACAAGAATTACTTTAGAACAGTGAGAATACATCAGCTGATACTCAGGATCCTGATTTCGAGAGCCATGAAAAGTTTCTCTAGATTAAAAAAATTACTTCATCAATCCAAATAAGTATGGGGTTTAGTTCGCAGTAATGTGCCAAGGACAGTTTCCTAGTATGGTACATTCCTCAAATGCACCATGGCAATGTCAGATGTTAACAATGGAAAAAATACTGGGCAAGTGGTACGTGGGAGCTCCTAGTACTATCCCTACAACTTTTCTGTAAATCTAAAATTAAAATACAGTTTGTTTTTTAAAAAAAACTTTTATCAGCATACTTGACAGAGGGAGCTTTTCATTGTTCGTATGAGAAACCATGCTATTCTTTTTCCTAAAAGTCAGAAAAATATCTGAAAAGAGTGGGGTCCTCACAATACTGTACATTTTACACGTTAAGTGAGAGAATGTTAAAGTCTCTGTTAGTACTAACTTAGCTTCAGAGACTTGTCCTAGAGTTTTAAAGGCAAATTGGAAACTATTTCCTGGAACAACGCCTTACAGCATGCCTTTTGATACCTGGATTATATTACTTAAATTCTGAAGAAATCTTTGCTTTTTCCCCCCTTCTGTGCATTTTTGATGCTGAGCTGTTTCCGGTTTTCCCACACTCTTGCCTGTCACAGAGAAGAAACCACAAAAATGCTGCAAAGCAAAGTCTGTCCAAAGAGCTAAAATTCCATCTCAGGAGGCTGTGGAGTTCTACCGCCGGCAGTGAGTTCAGGGCAGTAGCAAGCAGTGTCTTCAAATGTCCAGCCCTGCTGCCTGGGCCCACCTCTCCACCAGCTAGCCACACAGGCCACCAAGGGCCCTCTGAGGGTACTGGCAATAATCGGAGAATCCACAAGGGGCACACTGGCGAATTCAACATTAGCATTTAACTCACACATTTTCCTAGTTAACTATGGGCTTTCCAAATCGGTGAAGGAAAGTGTAGTTTTAGAATGCATATGATGGGGACCAAGGCTTACTGAGTTCTTAGGAGGGCCAGGCCTTACTCCATGTACTTTACACACATATTAACTCTGTTAATATATAACAACTGACCTAGGAAGTAGATACTCTTATTGTTTTATTTTTACAAATGGAAACATGAGGAATATGAGACTAAGAGATTAAGTAACGTGTAACTTGCAGAAGGTGTCAAATTAGTAAAGTGTGGCCTGAGGATGTGAATCCAGGCAGTCTGGCCACAGAGGCTGCATACCTAAGGATTTTCTTTCTTTTCTTTTTTTTTTTTTTTTTGAGATGGAGTCTTGCTCTGCTGCCCAGGCTGGAGTGCAGTAGCACAATCTCAGCTCACTGTAACCTCCACTTCCCAGGTTCAAGTGATTCTCCTGCTTCAGCCTCCTGAGCAGCTGGGACTACAGGCATGCGCCACCATGCCCAGCTAATTTTTTTGTATTTTTAGTAGAGACAGGGTTTCACCGTGTTAGTCAGGATGGTCTTGATCTCCTGACGTCGTGATCCCCCCGCCTCGGCCTCCCAAAGTGCTGGGATTACAGGTGTAAGCCACCATGCCCGGCCTGGATTTGACTCTACTCTTTCTAGGGTGAGAAGACACAGTTTCCTTTCTATTTTGCTGCTGGCCTTCAACCACAAACTTCAGTGTTCCTACTGCCCTTTCCTACTACTCCAGAGAGTTCTGCAGTCATTACAATGCCAGCTTTTCCCAGAACAGTGCTTGGTACTTAGCAGGCACTGAATAAATATTTGTTGGATAAATGAATAATGGCAGCAATATAACTGAAATAGTCACAAGGGATTGTTTTTTATATAAATCCAGAATTTGATTCACCATCCAAGGAAAAAACAGTAATGACTTTTTCTATGTTTTAGGATTCTTCTCACAACTAATACTGATCTTCTGAAGGACAAATAAACAAGGAGCCTCAATGACAGCAAAAGAAATACACAAATCTCCTCTACATAAAAGCATAGCAAGAAATGCCTGCCTCTTCTAAACACCTCTAAAAGTTCCCCAAGTTTAAACTGAAGAAGGGCTGCTAGAACCAACACTCTTCACCAATCTATTTCTAGTTCACTGAAACAATGGCTAGAGGTAAAGGATTTTGACTTACAAAATTTGATTCAGGAAAGGAAATGTCTTTTTGGTGTAAACAGGTAGACTACAAAAGGTATTAAAAACACTGTTGCTACACAGAGCTTGCTGACTAATGCCGATGAAGTTATATTATCCCCCTAGATGAAATCTCAATCCTCTATCTTCCCATTCAAATGCCTAAAAGTGAACAAACCAAGGGAAAGCAGGGTGTTGAATTTTTTTTTTGAGACAGAGTCTCACTCTGTCCCCCAGGCTCGAGTGCAGTGGGGTGATCTCGGCTCATTGTAACCTCCGCCTCCTGGGTCCAAGCAATTCTCCTGCCTCAGCCTTCCAAATAGCTGGGATACAGGCGCATGCTGCCACGCCCGGCTAATTTTTGTATTTTAGTAGAGACGGGGTTTCACCATGTTGCCCACCAGGCTGAACAACGCTCCTGAGCTCAGGCAATCCGCCTGCCTCAGCCTCCCCAAAGAGCTGGCATTACAGGCATGAACCACCATGCTCAGCCAGGGTGTTGAATTTTATATGAAATTGAAAAGATCTGATTCTGCAGAATGGCCAAGAAAAGATATATCAAGGAAGAAGTTTCCACTTCCACTTTCCAAGCCCACTGTGGTTCAGAAGTGTTACCTGCTGCACTGTTGGATTGTAGCTCCTGCCAGGGGCCAGCAGAGTTGGTTAACAATGACCCTGAATCCTGCAGGCAGCTCTCATCACAGTCACCTGGAGAACCTGAAGGAGCAGGGCCTGTCCCCTCCTACATGGGAAAGCCCCGCCATCTGCATGTTTCAGTAGTTCCCCAGACCATTCTAATTTGTAACCCAAGCTGAGAACTAGGGTTAGCCTTTATTTCCCATCAGGTGTTCTTGTTTTCAGTACTTCAGTGCGAACCATCTTGAAGAGTAATAAATAAAGGGTACTATTAGCTTAGAACTGATACAGCTCAGTAGAAATTGAACAGAAAAAAACTTACTTGGAAGCCCTCTGGGATGTTGCTCTTCTGAGCACTTGTTTGTGGTTGGGTGGGGGTTTGGGGACCAGGGAGGCGCAAGAACTTGGAGGTGGTATCACTTTTTGTGGCAGAGTGGTTGGCTCTGGCCACTAGCTGTGGCACTGGAAATTCTGCAGCCTGTACCATTATTTACTGTCCATAAATTGGAGTTAGGTAGTGTCTGGCTGCCAAAGATTGCCTACAAAAAAAAAAAATGATCAATGGAGCTCACCTTCACATCCCATTTGCTGTATGCAACTAGTCTGTAATCCTGTCAAGGGGCAAAGAAAAGGAGAACTGTTAATTGTTTTTTAAAGAAAAAAACTTCTCTATGTTGCCAGTACAGCTCTAGACTCAGAGAAGGGGAATATTTTGGAGCAGAGAGTTGAGATGGTCTTGTTGAAAGTATGCTGGGCTAGGAATCAGGACATCTAGGATACTAAGTGTTGGTCCACATGTGTGAATTAGAAAAGCATTTGCTCTCTCTCTATTATAGTTTCCTTCATTGTTTTTTTTTTTTTCTTTCTTTTTTTTTTTCGGATTTATCTCCTCAGACAAACTTCATTGTTAAAATTCAACACATTTTTAATGAATGTCTCTTTTGAGGCAAGAAGTACTAGAAATAGAGCACAGAATAAAACTGACTTGTAGCTCGACTTGATTCCTGCCCACTCTGAAACTCTGAGCTCCTATAGAAAGTTTGCAAGTGGGGAAGTCAGCGCGGCTAGGGCATGGTGAGCAAACACAGAGGGAAAGATGAGGCTACAACAGGAACCATGAGCCAGACCTTGTTATAATCTTCAGGCCTAGTTTAGAATTCTAGCATAGAAACACTTTATTGATCTAAAGATTAACGTAAGATTTCACATTTGAAAATACTTTCAAAGTAAAATTACTACACGAATACATGTTATATGAATACAATTGACACAAAAATATTTTTGCTCAGAGGGTAAGCCTATAAATAAAGACCTAAAAATCACCATCTAAACATCACAAATGCCAAAATATATAATTAGGATATAAAAGTATACTTCCTTCAAGTAGATGCTTAAAAAGTTTTTACAATTTATCTATTTCATTAGAAATAGTCTTTTTGTGTCTCAATTTGTTACTGGTCTTTTAATACTATTAACACTGCTTTCAACATGCATGCATTGTAAAAACTTTAAATGAGAAATAATATTAAGAGAAAAATAACATCATTGACAAAATACATAGTATTTTTTTATTAAAAGGATTTCTGGCAATTGATTTCCATTGTATATACAACATGTAAAGGACTCATGGCAGGGCATGATGGAATAATATGAGATGATCTCAGGAAATATTCATCTTCTAGACAGTTTGCTAGTATTATTTTTGCCCTTTATGGATTTTTTTTTCAGATTTAGAAGATGAACTGGGTAGCTTTAGTAAAATGTTAACCAATCCTTCTATAAGCATGACTTAAAATGTCCCACTTTCAGAAAATGTGTCAAAGGTCCTAGACTAAGCAGATATGAGGGGGATCCAGGAGTCTTGTGTGGAGTAAATGTGTTTGACTGAGATGCTTGACAAAGAACAAAGAGATTTCAGCGGAAAGGGTCTGAGCATTTTCAATCTGACCAATCTGACTGAGATGTCACCAACCTGTGTAAACTACCTGAGGGAGAAAGTGAAGAGCTACAAATTCTTCTCCATCTCTGAGTCACAGAAGAGGAACAAAGACAAAGCCAGGTATGGTGGCTCACCCCTATAATCCTAGCACTTTGGGAGGCTGAGGCATGTGGATCTCTTGAGCTCAGGAGTTCAAGACCAACCCGGGCAACATGGCAAAACCCTGTTTTTACAAAAAATACAAATATTAGCTAGGTGTGGTGGTGCACGCCTGTAGTCCCAGCGGCCAAGGTAGAAGAATTCTTTGAGCCAGGGAGGCGGAGGTTGCAATGGGTGAAGATTGCACCACTGCACTCCAGCCTGGGTGACAGAGCGAGACCCTGTCTCAAAAAAAAAAAAAAAAAAAAAAAAAGCAGGGGAAGAGGATCAAAGACAGATGCAAGGCCATAAACAAATCCAGGAGGGCAGCACTGTTGAGCGTGTACACATGGGGAGGTTTCTGGATGGTCCAAGAGAATCAAGAAGCCCTGACCTTCTAAAGTAGGCCTTCTTAGGACAAGGAAATAAAGCGTCCAGCAGGAGGCAGGCTTCTGGGACAGGTTCTACAACAAACCCTTTCTTTGCAGCTGCTGTTACCATATTTGAGGGCCTTAAAATCTGTGTTAGAAACTCAACTGGAAGTAAAGAGGGACACAGGAATGGGCTGCCCCAGGCTCCTATTTTCACCATTACATCCTAATAACTGAGGTTAGGTGTAAGGAGTGTTTGAGAGGTGCCTCATTCAAGGTGGGGAAGAGACCAAAAATCAGAATGAGGGCTGAAGAGTTCTACACTGAGCCATCCATAAAGAAACTCCTTGGGTGAGTAGCGGAGAAGGGGAAAAAAACATTAGCAAAGAGCTCTTGGAAATAAACATATTCTTTATTAAATTACATGTTTAATATTGTAAGGAAACTGCCATTAGTAAGAACCTCTATTCAATGTTGCCATGGTGACAACTATATTTTCAAATTCATCAATTTTTTTCCCCCCCCAAATCTGGGACATCTAAATACAAATGAAATAATGAATGAATGAAGACAGCAGGTTCAGAACAGTGAGTTTAGTGAGCTCCTATTTTTGTATTCTTTTTAAAAAAGAATACATACACATCACATATATCTATATATTTATGTACACACACACACATACACTCTACTAGTATCTATACAGAACAATTCTGGAAGGATACACAAAAAACTGGTAGCCTTAGGGAGAAGAACTGGTTAGCTAGGGATGAAAGGTAGGAGGGAGACTAACTTTTTACTATATATCATTTGTATCTTTTTTTTTTTTTTTTTGAGACAGAGTCTTGCTCTGTCACCCCAGCTGGAGTGCAGGGGTGTGATATTGGCTCACTGCAACCTCTGCCTCCCGGGTTTAAGTAATTCTCTGCCTCAGTCTCCTGAGTAGCTGGAATTACAGGTGCCCACCACCACGCCCAGCTAATTTTTGTATTTTTAGTAGAGACAGGGTTCATCATGTTGGCTAGGCGGTCTTGAACTCCTGACCTTGTGATCTACCCACCTCGGCCTCCCAAAGTGCTGGGATTACAGGCGCAAGCCACCAGCGCCTGGCCATTTGTATCTTTTGAATTTTATATTATGTGCATATAGTTATTTATGACAAAAATAAATGATTTAAAAGACAGTCTAGTTCTAATAACATTTAAGCAGGTAGTAAGTTATCACAGAGTACAAATAAAGATACCCAAGGAAGCCCAAGTTTTAACCAGCTGGATATAGGATTCCTAATAGATTGGGTTAAAGAAAGAATTAACTGCTCAACACTGGCTACAAAAGCAGATAAAGTCATCGGTGAAAGGCAGAGAGACCCAGAGTAAATGGAAAAGACATAGCTTGCAGTCAAATGTACCTCAGCTCAAATGCAGGCCTTATCACTTACAAAGTGAATGATCTTTTCAAGTTAACTTCTCAGAGCTTCCGTTTTCTCACAAGCAAATACAATTACTTCACCTTTAGAAGATGAGGAGGTTGGCTGTGCGCAGTGGCTCACGCCTGTAATCCCAGCACTTTGGGAGGCCGAGGCGGGTGGAGCATGAGGTCAGAAGATCAAGACCATCCTGGCCAACATGGTGAAACCCCGTCTCTACTAAAAATACAAAAATTAGCCGGGTGTGGTGGCGAGTGCCTGTAATCTCAGCTACTTGGGGGGCTGAGGCAGGAGAATTGCTTGAGCCCAGGAGGTGGAAGTTGCAGTGAGCTGAGATTATGCCACTGCACTCCAGCCTGGGCAACAGAGTAAGACCCTGTCTCAAAAAAAAAAAAAAAAAAAAAAAAAAAATTAGCTGGGTATGGTGGTGCATCCCGTAGTCCCAGCTACTTGGGAGGCTAAGGCAGGAGAATTGCTTGAACCTGGGAGGCGGAGGTTGCAGTGAGCCAAGATCGCACCACTGCACTCCAGCCTGTTGACAGAGAGAGACTCTGTCTCCAAAAAAAAAAGAAGATGAGTAGCTTAATTAAAAAAAAAAATTACTTACTTCATTGGATTTTTGGAAGTTAAATGAAGATCATGTAGGTAACCTTAGCCAAGGCATTGAGTAAGGATTTCTGAAATAAAGCAAAGACCCAGGCACACAGCAAGCACTGAGCAAATGTTCCATTTCTTCCCCAAACCTCTATCTACCTCAGTTCTACTGAGAAACTAAAAGGATGGGATGACAGGAAAGTCTACCTATCAGTAATCCTTTGTGAATGGTAGTTGCTTACACATTTTTTCAACATATTTTTCCAGACTTATGTCACTCACTAGTTATGAAAGCAAATTCTTAAAACGAAAACATATGTTTAAGCTCCCAGATCCTATTTACTCAATTCTTTCTGGCAGAAATAATCTTTTATTTTTCTGAATGCTTAGAAAAATGTATCTGTATGTCTCATCACAGTACATTCTACCATGTATTATAGCCACTTACATATGTACTCTCCCTTCTGGGTGATTGACAATGGAAATGGCTGAATTTGTATATGATTAATTTTTGTTTCACCTACAGTGCCTAGTAGAAAAGTGCTTAATAAATGAAAAATTGAAAAAAACAACCCCAACTATTCATCCTTTTTTAGCAAAAACTAAATTCCTACACAACAGGCAAATGTGAATTTAAATCCAGATGTAATCTTATAAAAGTACCATTTTCTTGACTTTGAACAGTGTCTAGTGTGTTATTTGTGTCCAACTCATACTCAGCCCCAAAATATGTTAGCCCTTCTGCAGATTTCACATAAAAATAAATTCACACCTTCCTAAATGTAAAATTTGTGGCAGGACCTTAGATATTGATGTTTTACGTAAGATTAGTTTTCACTTCAAACAACAAAATAAAATAATTTAGGAGAACTTACTGCTTAGGAGACTATCATTTCTTTAGATACAATCACTTCTCCCTTTCTTCTTAATATGACTACTCTGATTTTGTTTGGGTAATAATGTTTGCCCAGCTAAAGGAAATGTATTTCTAAACCTCTCTTCACCTAGGGATAACCCGTAATACATATTCTGGACAATGAGATATAAAGAGAAGTTTCTGGGTGCAGTTTTTGGGAGAGCTCTTTAAAGGGGCAGACTCGGCTGGTGCACTTCTTGTGCCCTTTCACGTTCCCCGTTCTTATTCCCCACCTACGGCATGGATATCTAGCAAGAGGGGGTCAGGCATAGGGTGAAAGTTACTTGCTAAGGATTGCAGAGAATAAAGAGAAGGAGCATGGGTTTCTGATGGCACCATGAAGTCTGCAAGAGCCCATCTCTAGATTTCTAACTATGTGGGAAAAAACCCCTTTAACTTAATTAAACCATTGGTGGGGTGGGGGAGCTCTGTTACCTGCAGCCAAACGGAGTCTTAACTGATACTAGAAATAATTCTCAATCCACCACAGATTCAAGCTTGCCTAAGCCTCAATACAACAAACGTACTGCATCTCAGAAAGCAGATACTCTTTCCAAATACGGTAAAAAGCCTCTAGTTGTGACTTGTGGTTTGGTGATTATACTGTAATACACTGAATGGATAATGAAATGATTATAATTGCATACCATCTGAAACTCCAAAGCATTGGTAATGTAGACAAGTCCCCAGGTGTTTCACAAAAGCCAAGGCTAAGTGGAATGGGATTAAAGCAATCAAATCTGATAAGAAGAAACCCAGGAACACACTCAGGCAATGTTAAAAGCAGATATATAAATGGTTGTATGTAAACTAGTGGCAGAAATCAGTCTCCAGGTACGCTCATAACCTGTACTGGCCCCGATCCTACAGCCCCATCAACTGAATTACTCCATCATGTGGATTGTTTTGTCCTGATATTCATTCATAAAAGGACAGAAGAATTATATGAAGTTCTCTCTAATAATTTGTAAGAAACATGAGGTTTTAATATATAATATTAACAACACAGGCATAGGAGCTGCACCATCATTAGTCAATGTCCTGGGAATGAGAGAGCTGTGTAAGCACTGGCCTCCACTCAAGACCTAGTCAACATGTACTCAGCATATACAGGACTTTTGGTTCTTTGCTGGGTGTGGGGAAACAGCCATACTACAGCAAGAAGACTCACAGAAAACCAGTTTGAGGGTTGGCTTGGCCCCAGGCAAAAGACTGGAAAGGCCCTCCTTCCCCTACAACAGAAGGGTGCTCATGGGTGGGGAAGGAAAAATTTCTGATAGACAGAACACAGACTGCAACTTGGAAGGTTCCAGGGAAGCAGATCTGGGCTTTCTTACTAGAAAGATAATACTGTTCACAGATTAAATTCTGGGAGGATTTTTAAAAAAAATTCCTTCCAGAAAAACACTCCTTTTAGCCTTCACTCAGGCTTCTTGGTGATGGAGCAGAGCTGGATGCCTCTTTGTAGTGAAATTAACTCTGTAAATTCTTTTTTTTTTTTTTGAGAATGAGGGGAGATAAAGTAGGCAAATGCTACTCTATTTGAGTAGGCTAATGTTTCTTTGTGACACTTTTACTCTGATTTCAGATGAGCAAACATTTCTATGCAGTATTCTTCCCATATAAGATTGTGTCCCAACTTGGATAAAGTTCCCATAACATATACAAAGCCACTTCTTGTCTCTTTCTCTCTGGAGGCTAAAGTATTGAGACAGTACATTTTCTTGAACATGTAAGCCACTAATCACTCACCTTCCTACAATCAGGGCAAGACTGTTCAGTGCAAAGAACACATTCTGACTTTTATGCAACCCTGTGATGCTGTAAAAACCTCCAGGTCAAGGTGAGAGTGAGAGTAACTGTTTCTATTTTGGCAAAAGTAAGCTTCCAAAAGGCCTTTGTCTCACACTGTACGGAGTTCTTGGCTGTCTTCCATTCTCAATGTTTGTCAGCTGGGACGAGACTGGGGGCTGAGCAAAAAGAAACAGTACAACTTTTCTGGTGCTGCTGTAAAGCACTGGGCAGTACTATGACTCCAATAGAAACGGGGGGGCAATCCAGAAGTTGCTGCTACTCATACAGAGAGACCAACTACCATATACCTGAGACAGGACATGGTGCTGTCAAAGACGCTGGAAGCCTTCCGACACATCCTCTCATTTCTAAAACCAATGATGAAGCTCCCCTCTCCTTTAGTGAGTAGGAAAGTAGGGTCTTACCACCTCAAATGACCTACCCTAAAGGATGCAAATACAGATGCTTACCTGTATTTGCATCCTTTAGGGTAGGTCATTTGAGGTGGTAAGAAAGAAAAATTTGGATACTATTATTCACTAACCAGCTGAGATCTGTGTGCTTCAGAGAGTCCCTAAATTAACTGTACTTGCCAACATTTAAAAAGCAATGAAGATAATTATAACTAGATATTCAAACATACTCAAAACTGAGCTTGGACTGGTGTGTGGCATGACCAGCATAGTGTAACCAGAGACAGCTGGCTAAGACTAGTGCAGTTCCTGACCGTAAAAGCCAGTGAAACCAACTTGCCCTAAGATGTCACAGGGGTGACCTTCCCTGATTAGCAGCCACACCCTCATCTAACAACCAGACCAATCAGTCAGACACTGGTTGACATTCTGATGTAAATTTAGACTCATATGACCATAGACTCTGCTTTGCTTTACATTTCTTTCATATCTCCTTCAATGTCCAGCACTGTTTGATCACACACACATATATACAAAGATTGGCAGACTGACCTTTTTTCTTTTTGAAACAAATCTCTTTAATAAATGTTCATTAGAAGTGTTAAAAATGATTTAATAAATGTTCTTTAATAAATATTCATTAGAAGTATTAAACATGATTTTTAATTCTGCTCTCAGAGATAACCTGTTAACATTTAGATGTTTCTCTATGCATATACAAACTTATTTTCTATGTATATGTATGTATTTATGTGTGCTGACAAAAAACAGAGTCATATGACACCCGATGTTTTGGGGCCTGTTTTTATTTCATTCAAATGTCTATCTATTCTGAGCATTTTTCCCCTATCTATAAAGGTAGACCTAGACTGCTGTTTTTAATGGTATATTTTTTATTATGGTTTATTATAATTTACTTAACTAATCATCAGTGCTATAAATTGACACACTGAGGTACATCTATATTTGAAGCAATGGAAAGATGTAAGTTCAACAAACTATTTTTGAGTTAAAAAAAATGGTCCCCCCAATATCTTTTTCTTTTTTTTCTCTTTTTTTCACAAATAGGAAAGCACCCTCAAAATCTTATAGTTCCATTTTGAAACACCATATACATGCACACACACACACACGCACACACAGTCAGGTTACCAATGCATTTTGCTTTCTAAGAACAGCGTTGTGATAAACATCATGTTATGTATGCCTTTTCACATATGCTGGATCATTTCCTTAAAATAATTTCCTTAAAGTAGAATAGCTAGATCAGAAATCTCTTTGTTGTCTGTTTCAAAACTTTAAAATATATATTCCCAAATTGCTCTCAGTAAAGGCTGTATCAATCTGTATCTCATCAGTATGTCTGAAAGGATTAATTTACTTATCATTCCTTTGATTACTATGAAAAAACAGCTTGCACTCCATGAAAAGCTAGCTCACAATTTGATGCTAATGTTGTTTCTTGTCCTTTTTATGTTTGTAAGATATTTATGCCTTTGGACAAACATGTCAATAATCTACACAGATATTATTCTAAAGAATAATCATTTAATCCTGGTATTAATAATTCTTTTTTTTCTTCTCATAGCTCTAGCAATTATGAAAAAACTAATTTGCATACCACATTTAATTGTTAAAATAAGTAACTATTAGTTTTAAAAATGTAGCTAATTAATACTTAATGAGCCTTGAGCTTCTCCTAAGACACTTCCTTTGTTTTAATCAATTTCTGTTTCTGGCACGGAAGGTTTAAGGAAAATCCCCAAGTTGAAATCATAATGCTATGTATATTTAAGGTTAAAAATAATACATAATAGAAGAGATATTTGTACATCTGTGTTCACTGATGTATTATTCACAATAGCCAAGATGTTTAAAAGAAACCTAAATGTCCATCAATGAATGAATGAAAAAAGAAAATGTGGTATGTAGTACCCACAAAAACTAAAAATAAAAGTAAAAAAAAGAGAAAACATGGTATGTATATATGTATACACACACAATGAAATGTTATTCAGCCTTAAAAAAAGAAGGAAATTTGTGATACGCTATAACATGGATGAATCTTGAAGACACTATGATAAGTGAAGTAATCTCATCACAAAATCATTCCACTTAACATGAGGTAATGAAACTCACAGAAAGTAGAATGGTAGTTGCCAGAAGCTGGAGTGGGAAAGAGGAAAACAGGCAGTTGTTCGACGATTACAGTTTCAGTCATGCAATGTAAAAAAGTTCTGGAGGTCTGCTACACAGTATGCATATAGTTAACAATACTGTATACATAAAAATTGTTAAGAGAAAAAACATTTATGTTTTCTACCTAACTGAAAAAAAGGGTGATACATAATTATAACAGCAACTAACTTTTATTAACTGTTTTTTTTTTTTTTTTGAGATGAAGTTTTGCTCTTGTTTGCCCAGGCTGGAGTGCAATGGTGTGATCCTGGCTCACTGCAACTTCCATTCAAGTGATTCTGCTGCCTCAGCCTCCTGAGTAGCTGGGATTACAAGCATTGTGCCACCACGCCTGGCTAATTTTGTGTATTTTTAGTAGAGACGGGGTTTCTCCATGTTTGTCAGGCTGGTCTCGAACTCCCGACCTCAGGTGATTCACTCGCCTTGGCCTCCCAAAGTGCTGGGATTACAGGCGTGAGCCACCACGCCCAGGCTTTTACTGATCTTTACTATGGGTCAGGCATTGCTTTAAGTGCTCTGTATGTTATCTCATTTATCCCTCTCAATCATATGACCTGTGTCTCCTCATCATCACCATTTACAGAAGAAGAAACCAAGGCACAAAAAATGTTAAGGAATTTGTTCATAATTGCAGAGGTACTGAGTAGTAAGCTGGGATTCAAACCCATAGAGTATGATTTAAGAACCTGTTATACTATGCTGCTTTTCTTATTTATGTTATGATGATTTCCTTTTAAAGCAAACATATAGAAATTCCATTTGATCCAGCAATCCCATTACTGGGTATATATCCAAAAGACTATAAATCGTTCTACTATAAGGACACATGCACACGAATGTTCATTGCAGCACAGTTTACAATAGCAAAGACCTGGAACCAACCCAAATGCCCATCGATGATAGACTGGACAGGGAAAATGTGGCACATATACACCATGGAATATTATGCAGCCATCAAAAAACGATGAGTTCGTGTCCTTTGTAGGGACATGGATGAACCTGGAAACCATCATTCTCAGCAAACTGACACAAGAACAGAAAATCAAACACCGCATGTTCTCACTCATAGGCGGGTGTTGAACAATGCGAACACATGGACACAGGGAGGGGAGTATCACACACTGGGGTCTGTCGGGGAGAAAAAGGGGAGGGATAAGGGGGGGTGGGGAGTTGGGGAGGGATGGGGGGTGGGGGAGTTGGGGGAGGGATAGCACGGGGAAAAATGCCAGATATAGGTGATGGGGAGGAAGACAGCAAATCACACTGCCATGTGTGTACCTATGCAACAATCTTCCATGTTCTTCACATGTACCCCCAAACCTAAAATGCAATTAAAAAAAAATAAAATAAATAAAAAAAAAGCAAACATATCTAAAGCAAATTTATTTAAATCATATCTCTTTCTAAAGCAAATCTAGCAATGTGCCCAATTTCCACCAAATATATATAAAGGACAAATTTCATTCACTTTGCTCCAAGATCATTCTCTTCTAGAGAAGGAAAGGCTGAAAAAATTGTCTATAAAGCAAATGTTTGTAACTTGTTGTTAAAGTGAAAAGTGTATGTATAAAGACAACCTCAAAAGATCAGCCATGACCCCAGATAGAAAGCTCAATTGGCCAAAGAAAGATAATTCTGCTGCATTTTCAGTTGTGTGTTTTATTTTTTATTTGCTAGTAGTTGTAAGAAATTATTTGTATATCAGGGCCCTTGTTCTCCTAATGTGTCTGTATCTTATGCATCCTGATTACTAAAATGAAACAATTAGTCAAAGGCCATCTCTAAGTTTCCTTTACAACTTTGAGGTTATAAATATCTAACTTGTTTCTGTCTTCAAATGCATAATTTGTTTTGTTTGGCCCAGAATCTCACATGTTTGGTCTACTGTGAATATCTTGCACAGATCTTACTGTCATATATTCATTAAGTATTTTTCCCCCTGGCTGCCACCATCTCAGAGGGATGGATTGAAGTCTTTCATCATCTCACACAAAGTTACTACTTTGAGTCCCTCAAATACCTACAGATAAACAGAAACAAACCACAGGCCACGGAGGGAGAGAAAAGAATGAAACTGGTCACCAGACAGCTGCAGCCAATTCACCTGTTTGCATTACACAACAAACAAGATCAATCCTGAGTGGCTAGTATGTGAACAAGTTGCCTCTTAATACCCTCAACCAAGCTGTGTTCTGAATCTTAATTGATTACACCGACCCTTTGACCCAAACTCTTTGAACATGGGTTCCCTCATCAGCGGAATGCAGATAAGACTAACCTAGTGCACCGGAAGCATTTATTATATGTTCATTTTCCTCTAAGATTCCAGAAGAATATTCCCCCAGCAGCAGCTTAGAAAACAGCATGATGATAATCAGGGGACTTATGTTACTATCAGTAATAAATTAATTCAATGAACTAATGTCTATATGGTAATAATACACTAAGATCAAACTTATATGGTATTGAAAAAGCAAGCATAATATGAATTAGTCGAACATGTCATCTGTGGTAGTCACATCTGTAGACACCTGTCACGTTTCCTGGGAGTCTTCTGAAAAACACCTATCATAGAACTAAAATTAAAATAGTATTACCAGTAACAGTAACAATGTTGAAAGGACAATGTAATAATTAGAGAAATCATTCCATGTTATTAATAAAACAGGAATTAATAACAACCCATACAAGTGGTCCTAATCTCCAAACCTCTAGAACAAATGTCAGGATACTGCATGGCCTGTTAGTTGCTAAACCTATTACTTAATCAAAGTACAAGGGAAGGTAAAGTATGGGCATTTCTAAGATTGTTAAGTCCAAGAACACCTTATTAAGATATTTCTTTAATTAAGAATTGAGGTAACTGGGATAACATCTAGGCCTAAGTTCGGGAAAACTTTTCTTTGAGACGGTGCTTATGAATAGTAGAAGACCGGTGAAGACACCTGAGAATAACCTTTCAAACATAGTCTCCTAAGAGTCAGTAAGTACTTGTTGGCCGGGGGCGGTGGCTCATGCCAGTAATCCCAGCACTTTGGGAGGCCGAGGTGGGCGGATCA
Source organism: Ateles fusciceps (assembly GCA_036589455.1). NCBI lineage: Eukaryota > Metazoa > Chordata > Mammalia > Primates > Atelidae > Ateles > Ateles fusciceps. Next base: position 8,378,529 of record JAZHEH010000228.1, on the reverse strand, counting down.
TGAGGTCAGGAGTTCGAGACCAGCCTGGACAATATGGTGAAAATCCCATCTCTACTAAAAATACAAAAATTAGCCAGGTGTGGTGGCATGCGCCTGTAGTCCCATATACTCAGGAGGCTGAGGCAGGAGAACTGCTTGAACCCGGGAGGCAGAGGTTGTACTGAGCCAAGAAGTTGTAGTGAGTGCCACTGAACTCCAGCTTGGGCAACAGAGTGAGACTCTGTCTCAAAAAAAAAAAAGGTACTTGTTGGATACATAAATTAAAACATAAAATTTATGTAACAGAAATTGCAGCTGTTGTTTACTGAATGCCTTGTTAGCGGGAGGCAGTGGCAGCATACAGCATAATCGCCAAGAGCTTGGATACTCAGGCTGACAGACCAGGGTTCAAATCCCAGTTCTACCATTTATTACTTATGTGACCCTGAGAAAGTTACATAAATGATACTATGCTTTTTCATCTGTGAAATGAGGCTAATAAGAGGGCAGCTCTAAAGATTCACTGAGATAACACACAAAAATGGCCACTTTGGTGCCTGACATATGGTAACATCAATGTTACATCCTGAGGACTACAATCATGATAACACACAGGCATGTATCATTATCTCCAAATTAGAGATAAGGAAAATGAGGTTCCAAAAGTCTCAATAACCTGTCCCAAGTCATGGACGAGACAGGGCCAAGACTTAAACTGTGGGTTAGATGACTCCAAAGCCTGTCTAGAGTGCCTATTTCCAAAACAACTGAATGCAGTATTAGTTCATGTATTTTCAATATATTTTCATTAAATAAGAATAAGAGAGTTTGGTTTGGCAAAATCTACTAAATCAAATGGTCGTAGGAAAATTAATAATAACTAAAAGCTAGACACTAGGTATGAGTTCCTGCTAAAGGTTAGGTGGAGAAAATAAAATAAGATCAAAGAAGCAACCAAACAAATGAAGAAGCAATAGGTTATGACATTAAGTTGTAGAGTCAATATATGCTCCAGAACTTGATACACACACACACACACACACCGCACACACACTCTGCAACTTAAACACACACACACACCCTCCTCCCCTCTCATGCCTCCAGTCCATATGCTCCAGAAGACACGCACACACACACCCTCCTCCCCCTCTCATGCCTCCAGTCCATATGCTCCAGAAGACACACACACACACACATACACACACACACACACACCCTCCCCCTCTCATGCCTCCAGTCTAGCCTTCCTTTTCTGATACACCATTATAAAGATGTATCAAGACACCTCCTGCATGGCTAGACTGTTCGCCTGCTCTTTGTGCCACGCTGAGGAGCTAGCATGTTATTGCCGGCTGCTTGGAAAAAGGGTGCCTGCTGAATTTCTCTTTCTTTCCCCTCCTCCACAACACAAACGCACAGCAGCTGAAGGCCTGGCGAAACATAATTCATTCCTGCAGGAGGAGGCAGAATTTTTTAGACACATGCAATGAACTTTTAGGAGCACAATAACAAGACTTGGTTCGGTTTATATGGGAATCCTTTCCACACCTGTGGGGTTGTGCATGTACACACATACCATTAGCAAAAAGCTGGTTACACACTGCACTCAAGATGTTACCAGCAAACTGAAAGACTTCTTGATGTGAACACTGAGCTACCCCCAGTCCTGTCTGTTACAGGAACATTAGTTTCTGCTGGGATTATTTAATCCAGATTAGATTGGTAAACCTGGGCATGGTGGGAAGGGAGAAGTAAAGAACAGATGGGGCAGAAGGATGAGAGAAATTTAGGATGCACAGTTTTCTCCTATCTTGAGTTACTTACTAATGTTGAAAGTTAAGTTTACTAAAAATTGAAGCGTTTTGTAAAGAGACTGGAACCAGTGAAGAATTAAGATGTATTTAAAATCTCTCTTTATCCCATTATTGTTAAAAGAAACTTCAGCAATTCTGTGTTGGCCATCAAAATGTCCTTAACTTTTCTGCTTTTAGGGCTCTTTTTCACTCTGGATGAGGCAGAGAAGAGAGTGGGAGGGGAAGGAAGCAGGGAGTGGGTTGGGAGAAGTTTAACAAAGGATCACTTTAACAGAAACTACTGAGTAATCGCTCTGTCCTGCGCCAAGAATAACATGAGCTCAATGTCTGCAATTAGAATCAGGTCAGTTGGGCCTCACAGCCGGTGCAGCCCTCCTCACAGACCCCAGCATGGAGAGCTACTCATGCTGATGTCACCAGTAGTCACTGTTGCCCAAGAAAGTCCCCGACTCAGCTGAAAGAAAAGTTTTTTTTTGCTTTCTCCTTTAGGAGCAGGAAGCCAACAGGAGAAGGAGAGGGAATTAGACAGAAGACATGCATTGGGCTGTATCAATCTACAACAGATTCGCTTGACTATTCCTAACTTGAGATCCGTACTTCCCCCAACCATCCTGAAATTCATTTTAAACGAGTTAATGTGTATAGAGAACCTGGAATGGTGCTTGGAACATAGCAAGTGCTTAGTAAGCGGTGGCTATTATTATTAAAACAAAAAGGGAGGCTGACTCTGCCTATTCATTAGGTTATTCCAAACCTAATGAATCAGCAATGGGATGGAGGAACAATTGGTGTTTTAACAGGCCCTTCAAATGGTTCTACTGTTACTCTAGTCTAGGGGTCTACAGACTAGGGCCTACAGGCCAATCCAGCCCACTGCCTGTTTTTGTACATAAAGTTTTGTTGGAAGACAGCCATACTCATTCATTTACATATTGTTTATGGTTGTTTTCACCCTGCCACGGCAGAGCTGAGTAGTTACAACAGAGATGCTGTGGCCTGCAAAGCTTAAAATATTTACTATTAACAGAAAAAGTTTGCTGACCTCTGCTCTGACTTAAAACAATGTTTTTCAAACTGCTGGTTTTACCATCAGTGTGTAAAAGCTCATAGTTTCAATTTTGTCTTATTTTGTTTATTATTCTCTCTATCATAGGGACTGTATCACACCAATTTTCTTGTCTGTCAGTCCCTGAAAACTTCTGCCATTGGCTCTGGGTGACTTTCCTCTCTCACTCCCACGTTACAGGATCAGTCTTTTGCAGGAGGGATTAAGTGTATGACAACTGCTAGATTTATGAGTGCAATGCTAGACTGAGATGAAGATCAAAGCTCATTCTCCATGAATGCTGACAGATGTCCATTTCCAAACGCAAATCCTGAATCAGAGTTTAAGCAGAAATTAACATCTTCCATAAGCTGGATATCTAAGTGCTCTGATTTGAGGCAGTAACGAAGGGAGAACTTCCACTGTATTCAATGAGAGACAAGGCTGCATGATCTTTTCCAAGACGTTATCAGGAGGTTACTATGTGAAAGGTGCTGTTCATAAACATAATATAATATAATGTAATATAACATAATAAAATATAATATAAATGTAAGGCTTCCTTTAACATCCTGTTCCATAAACAGGCCTCTCTTATGGATGAATGCTACATAAATCAGAATTCAATTCTATTCACTGCTTTCAAACAGGCAGTTAACCACACTGTTAGTTATACCAATGGCTCCCTACACTTCAGGAAAATGAATCCAAAGTGTGAGTTCATTAGAAAAGTACCACTGCTATCTAAAGGGTAATCCAAGGTCAGAAACACGGGATACTGAGAATGTATACCATGCTTCAATCGACAATTTAGTGATAATTATAATGGTCAGATCTAGCACAGGTAAGATACAAAGGCATAAAATCTAGCAGGGCTTTGCTTCCACTGTGGAGTGATTCTAAGTACCCTCTGAAATAAAGTGCTCTAAATTTCTACATATTCTTCCTGTTAGAATATGTAATATCTTATTTGCTATTTTATTAGTTATAAACGCTTGAAGCTAGTGGAATTTAGTTACTTTAGCTCTCTCCTATAGTCCCAGAAACTTCACCCTTACTCAGTTTTACCTAAATTAGCTGTGATTTAGAAGAACGCGTTCGGGGTGTGGGGGAGAAGAAATAAAATAATGTTAAACACATACATACAATTATGATGAATGATTTTCTGTTTGCTCTCCAGGAGAACGAGATAACTCCCCTTCTTGGGAGTTCTGCCTCCTGCCTAAAACAGATATTCTGACACATTCTAAAAAACATAATTTCCATATACTCCATAATTCAGTGAAACTAAACCAGTATAATCCTCAGTGAAAAGAAATTCCACACAAGAATAGCAGTACAGTACTCTGAATTTTCAAAGGAATGTGAGTTGCTGGAAGCTAATCAAAAGTATGAGAAGGACTTAAAAATGAAGCAATTTCTAAAAGTGCAAATCAACAAAACTGCCTCTCCTTCTTCAATCATCCACCATTTCAAGGTATTGAAGCATGGTTTAAAACGTACCAACTGTCTAGATTCAATAGAGCCAGAGATTTTTTTTCTAACTTTTATTTTAGGTCCAGGGGTACATGTTCAGGTTTGTTATAAACGTAAATGGTGTGTTGCAGGGGTTTGGTGCACAAATTATTTTGCTGCCCAGGTAATGAGCCAAGGACCTGATAAGCCGTTTTTGATCCTCAGGCTGTATAGTGATACTTCCACTACCCAGTATCTGGTTAAGCTGGCATTCTCAAGTACTCTGAATGACAGGGAGTTTCAAGTTTAAAAAGCTTTAAGAAATCTAAGACACAAATTTAAACAAAAACTAAGACACACATTTGTATCTGCACTTGTGAAAATGAAAAGTGACTTAAATGTGTCTACTATCCCCAAGATTTTCTAAATGAAGAAAATTTTACCTGACAGAAAGTGATGTGGTAATTACAATGAGATACTATACCCTATGCTTTCCAGATTAAGAAATCTTATTTTCTCCAGTAAAAATGGTCTAAAGAACTACTTCGCAAATGCCTACACTTGCAATTTCTCAATTATGATAAGTTAATGTAATGTACAGAGTATACTACCGCAGGTAAAGATGATCAAGTGATGAACTATGTTGAAATAACAAAATGACATTTTGTTATGGGTAGCAGTTGAAAAGGTAAGACACAGAGTATAATAATAATTGTTTTATTTAGAGGAAAAAACCTTTGGTAAATGTTGCTTTAGTCTTTGAGTAAATAATAATTTTGTACAAACTCATGCACATTATGTATTACATTTTTATAAGAAAAAAAATGATTGATCAGGAGCTCAAACTGAGAAAAAGGTTATTTCTTCACATAACCAAATGTCAGAAAAGCTTATAGAATCAGTACTAATTCACTCCAATAACTCCACTGTAGAAACATAGTAATTATTCTAATGATGATCCTGAGTCACCAAGAAAAATTTAACTCTTTGTGGCCTGAAGTTTTGGTGAGGTCATCCTTTCTGTTCTGTACAACCGGGGCCATATTCATATATTAGTGCAATATACTTATATAGCTTCCTCACACATATACTCAGGAGTTTCTGGTATTTACAGACAGTGAGTAGTGAATCGACATCTCCCTACACGTAAGTTCCACAACAGCAAGGATTTTTGTGTGTACGGTCACGTTATAGCCCCACTGTTTAAAACAGTGCCTAGTACACAATGGATACACAGTAAACATTTGTGGAATGAATAGCTATCATTTACAGAAGACCTGCATCCTAACGTATGTCCATTTCCTACCAAAAGAACTTGTAAGTTATTTATTCCTTGAAAATCTTCTTAGACAATGAGTAATATCACTTATGTATGCCAAGTATATCAAGGCAAGAAAGTGGAACATTTAGAAATAAAGATGATTAAAATGCTACCTTTCAGGTATCTTAGAATCAGACCCTCTGAGAGGTTACTAAACTAAGATCATACAACAGAAAGGGGAAACACTACAATAGAGATTTTTGCATAGAAACATTCAAATGAAGAAACCACTTCAAACACTGGTTAAGCATCACCTTCAAGCAAAGCCAATGTTATGGCTGCAGACAGTTCTTCCTCAAGAGTAGACTCCCCATGAGCTATCCAAGCCAGGGTGGCATGGGTTTGGAAAACGAATCCTACATTTCTTATTCATTCACCTTAAAAAAAACAAAAAACAAAACAAAAAAAACCAACAGCAGGAAGATATTAACAACATGGAAAAGACTTATCTTGAATTACCTGGTGCCGGGCTCGACTCTGGTCTAGGAGCTGCCGGGACTGAAGTTTTTGTTGCTCAAGTTGCTGCAGGGCAAAATGGAGCTGGTAGCTGCCCGCTGTGGGGGTGATACTTGTGCTGGGGGACCACCCCTGTAGCCTTGCTGTACACGTTGTTTTCCACCTCTCCTTCCCAGGCAAAGCCACCTGTCTGGAGGCTCCTGAAGAGAAAAGCACTCAGGTTACTTAGAGTGAGTGGTTGTATGAACAATGTAAAGGAAAGGAGATAAATGTCTTGGGTATTTTTCCCATATGGAACCAAGCAGTTTGGAATTACAAATCTACTTGTGTGATATTATGTGACTCCCCCCACTAAACCGTAGCTCCATGATGACAAGGACAGGGTCTGCTTTGCACTCTGTTCTTTTCCTAGCACATATCATAAGGCCTGGCACATGGTCAATGTACAATAAGTATTTGCTGGATGTTAAACAACTGAAATAACAATTTCACTCCCCTGTGATTGCCAGAAGACCTACAAGAAGAGCCCAGAGAATTTCAAATGCAGGATGGTGGGTTAACTTAAGGCAGGAACAGACGCACAATCGTCTTCTCTAACATCAACTTCAAAAGGAAAAGGGTTCATCACACAGAATTCTTGTTTTTCTTAATCATGCATTAGTTAAATATCTAAGTATTTTTAGAAGCTGTTTATATTTGAGCTTATGTCCCTATCACTGGGTAACATAAATGGTGTGGGAAGACACTTTTTTCATTATTCCAAATTTACCTCAATATGGTCCCCCACTGAGGCTGACAATCTGTACACCCCAGGAAGGTGACGTGCTGGTGGCCTTTTTGAATAATCAGTACCTATGCTATGCTATATCTGTTAAATACTTCGACTCTCTTCCTTGCCTATTTATTTATTTAGAGACAGGGTCTTACCCTGTCACCCAGAAATGGAGTGCAGTGGTGCAATCCAGCTCACTGCAGTCTTGACCTCCCCATACTCAGGTGATCCTCCCACCTTAGCCTCCGAAAGCTGGGACTATAGGTGAGCGTGTGCCCCCCCCATGCCTGGCTAATTTTTGTATTTTTTTGTAGAGACAGGGGTTTCACCATGTTGCCCTGACTGGTCTCCAACTCCTCAGCTCAAGTGATCTGCCTGCCTCAGCCTCCCGAAGTGCTTGAATTGCAGGCGTGAGCCACTGCGCCCAAACCCAAATTCTTAAATTCTAGATTCTGGTGACCATGTCTGTGTACTTCCCAGCAGAAGTCTTTACAACTCTAGACTTCATTTCCCCCTCTCAGATCATTGCTCCCAGTAGAAAAGACCCCATTTATACCACATTGCTCCTATTTGGCTGGCTATTATTAAAACAAAGTACCTGAAGATAACAAGGGTTGCTAGGGATGTGGAAAAACCGGACCCTTGTGTAATGCTGGTGGGAATGTAAAATGATACAGCTACTGTGGAAAACACTTCCGGGGTTCCTCCAAAAGTTAAACACAAAATAACCAAATGATCCAGAAATGTTCCTTGTAGATATATACAGAAAAGAATCTGAAATTAAAACTAATAACTGTACACCAATGTTCATAGCAGCATTGTGCAAAATAGTCAAAAGATGAAAACAACCCAAATGTTCATCAACAGATGAATCTACATACAAGATGTACAGAACCTTGAAGATATTATGCTAAGTGGAGTAAGTCAGTCACAAGAGGACAAATATTATATGATGCCACTTATGTGAGGTACCTATAATACTCAAATGTCCATCAACAGATGAATCTACATACAAGATGTACAGAACCTTGAAGATACTATGCTAAGTGGAGTAAGTCAGTCACAAGAGGACAAATATATGATGCCACTTATGTGAGGTACCTATAATACTCAAATGTCCATCAACAGATGAATCTACATACAAGATGTACAGAACCTTGAAGATACTATGCTAAGTGGAGTAAGTCAGTCACAAAAGGACAAATATTATATGATACCACTTATGTGAGGTACCTAGAATACTCAAATGTCCATCAACAGATGAATCTACATACAAGATGTATAGAACCTTGAAGATATTACGCTAAGTGAAATAAGTCAGTCACAAAAGGATAAATATTATATGATGCCACTTATGTGAGGTACCTAGAATAGGTAAATTTTAGAGACAGAAAGTACAATGGTGGTTGTCAAGGGCTACGGAATTAGGGAATGGGAAGTCATTTTTCAGTGAGTACAGGTGCTTCAGTTTGGGATGATGACAAAGTTCTGGAGATAGATGGTGGCTAATAGTTGCAAAATAGTATAAATGTACTAAATGCTATGATACTGTACACTTAAAAATGGTTAAAATGGTAAATTTAATGCTAAATATATTTTAATACGATTTTCTAAAGGTCTCATTTCTCTTGAGAACAGTCTTATTTGTCAGTCCTTCCATTCCTTAACACTTTTGGTTATTCTTGGGACTTTCCTTTTTTTTTAATTTATTTTTATTTTTTGGAGACAGAGTTTCACTCGCTGCCTGGACTGGAGTGCAACAGCGCAATCTTGGCTCACTGCAACCTCCACCTCACAGGTTCAAGCGATTCTTTTGCCTCAGCCTCCCGAGTAGTTGGAATTACAGGTATGTGCCACTACGCCTGACTAATTTTGTATTTTTAGTAGAGATGGGGTTTCTCCATGTTGGTCAGGTTGGTCTTGAACTGCTGACCTCAGGTGATCTGCCTGCCTCGGCCTCCCAAAGTTGCTGGGATTGCAGGTGTGAGTCACTGCACCCAGCCTGGGAGCTTCTTAATTACACCATATATATTTTTTTCTTTTTAGGTACAGTGATAAGAAAACTACATAGAAGAAACATAAGACTCTCATAGTGAACAACCCTGCCCCAAACCCTGGTTAACGGGACTTAGAAAAATGAAAGGATGCCTAAATTGAGAGATGTGTTCATAGTGATTGAAATCAGTGTTATTCTTTCCTTTGGCATTAAAGTCATTTCAATGATAGAGGTGTAGCAACCACGGGGTGAGGCTACACAGATCTTCCTGAGTCCTGACCTATAAGCCACTTGGTTATTTATAGCCTGTCCTGATGACTCAACAGAGCACTGTGGGAGGGAGCAAAGTGAAACATCTGCAGAGCTCAGAAGTCCATGCTCCTCTGTTGCCTGTGCCTTCCCTTACAGCCTGGTCTTTTGGGGCCTCCGCTTTCGTTTCCCAACTCTCTTAAAGAGATTTCCAAATCCCTCGTTAAGGGTAAGTCTGTCAACTGTATTCTGAAGTCCATGGATGAAAGGCTTTCTATCTCATAATCTCACCTCTGATATGTCACATCCCTTACTCATCTCCTCCCACAGTTTGGCTCCCCACAGTTCAGTTTCTCAATTATATACCATCAGTTAATCTTCCTGGAGAACACACCAAAAAGTTCACAGCTTATCTATTAAGTTTTCTGAGTGTGACATTTGATCTTGAGTGATCCTTCTTCAAGTGCCTCAGTGTGCATATTATTAGACAGTTAAAAGGGCATGATCTTTCCCAAGAGACTTCTAGAGATAGGGAGAAATATGGTGAGCACTGATCAAATATAAATAAATACTTCAATACATTAATAAAATGTTAACATTATTCACAAAGCAGGGTGTTGAGTGAGAGTAAAACAGGATTACATTGTTAGGAAAGGAGGAGCCTGAAAAACCTGTTATCTCTTTTCTCATTAGTGAGGGAAGAGAAAAGCTTAATGAAGACAAAACACCCAGAACTACTGAATAGCTACTGGCTCAGCTAAAGGAACAGAGTGAGCTGTGAGTAGAAGAGGCAGCCATCAAGGAAGGTTTCTAGGTTCAAGGCAGGAGTGGGCTGATCTGGTGAAGAAACGAATAAAGGAAAGAGACAGGTGAAAAAGCAGGAACGGCTTTAGCTGACTAACCTTGAGATTTCCACATTAATTAGGGCAGGTGCTGCTTTGAATCCAGAATGAAACTATTATTTACAACAACTGGACAAAAGTTCGGAAAGCCCATCAACAGTGATTCTGCTTTCATTCTTGCTTTGCTGGTTACAGAAGTTTCCAGCTACAGGAAGCAATCTAGACTCAGAGATTAGATTGAAAGGATTTATATAACTATAAAACTTACATCAGAATTCATTTCACTGGCTAGCTAGATTGGTTCATTTGCTAAAAGCTGTTTAATAACAAATATCCCCAGGAGACATTTACTTTAATGCCTTCTTGTGTGTCAGAAATTAAAGTCTGTAACCAGGCCCCTTTATTTGGGGATGATCACGGACAGGTTTGCAGGTGTGTGACTATGAGGCGGGGTGTGTGGATGCATAAAGAGTAGGACAGTGGGCAAGAGAAGATCAAATAAGGAATTATGGATAAGAAGGGATGTGTTCCTCCAACTGTACACATATTGAACAGACTGGAACATCATAAACTTTTACAATGAAATCTGTTTTTAATCTCCTCAGTAACATAAGCCCAGTCTAAAAATCACAAAAGGAAGTTTCTCAAGCAAATGGAGGCTTTTAGCAAAGAGGCAGGAATTTTTATAGTGCAACAGTGGGTGGGGGCAGAAATGCTCAGCTGTGTAATGTAATCAGTGCCACGAGAAACTTGCTTGCTTTGAGTTACAGTGGGGTGTTACTCAGGCCATGGTATCTCACACGTAAAGCACAAGACTTTGGGGTTTGCAGTATGCAAGTGCTATAATGATCGACACAGACGAGGCGAGGTGTACTATAACTTGGCCTTTCCTTGATTTCTGGTGCCTGAGTTTATATATCTAAATATTCCTTTCTAGGCAGCTCATAGTTTCCATCTCAACCAAAATTCCATCCCATTCTTGAACCTCAACGAATTCTATTTTTCTAATGTTTTCTACTACCAAAAATTTTGAGGTTCAATCATTCTCTCCAAACTTTAGTGTTTTTCTTTGCTCAATACTAAAACATAATATTGTACACAGGCCCTGTAAATACCTTCTAATCATTTTTTTTTTTTTTTGAGACAGAGTCAAGCTCTATCACCAGGCTGGAGTGCAGTGGCACGATCCCAGCTCACTGCAACTTCCATTTTCTGGTTTCAAGCAATTCTCCTGCCTCAGCCTCCCGAGTAGCTGGGACTACAGGCACGCACCACCATGCCCAGCTATTTTTTTTACTTTTAGTAGAGATGGGGTTTCACCATGTTGGCCAGGATGGTCTCGATCTCTTGACCTTGTGATCTGCCTGCCTTGGCCTCCCAAAGTGCTGGGATTACAGGCGTGAGCCACTGCACCCAGCAGTCATTTTTACTTTATTTCTACAACAGAGTATATAGAGCCAAGAAAATTAGCTCTGGAAAGGCTCTTTGCTTAACATCTGATTCGAAGTGAATTATGCTATATTTCCCCTGTACATATGTAGTGAATAGGCAACAATATTGCAAGTTTTTCTAAATACTACATTCTCTTATTAGCCTATCTATTTAGAACTTTATTTTTTCTATATTGTACTGTGGCACTGCAGGATGAAATGTTTTGCTCTACAACTGCCCTTCCTGCAGCATACCTGCAACCTCCAGCAATAAACATTGAAGAGCTATACTTTTCCCTATGGTTAATTCAAACGGATACTGGTTTTAGGGAAATAGGAGGGAATGTGAAAAATGTAAAGCAAAACCTCAACAGGAAGCTGTACTCTCTATAAAGATATGCAGAGGATTGTTATATTTGTACAGAGTGTGATTCCATGGTCCATTTCACCAGCCTCCTCCACCCAAGTCCAGCCAAACATGAGTTACCATGTACAACGATGCCCCTGCTCTTTTTGATGGTGCTTTCAACTGTCACAATGATGGGGGTGGAGGTATCACTGACATTTAATAGGTGGAGGTCAGGGTATTAAATATCCAGAAATGCAAGGAACAGTCTTATATTAGGAAAATGTGTGCTGCTTAAAATACCAACGGTGCTTCTAGTGAGAAACACTATAAGGCTATGAAGGAGGTGCTTTCTGGGGAGAAATTATTTCTTTATTAGACAGACTATTCACTTCAATGGCACTTTATGAAATGTATAGATATTTAAATCTTCAAGTATTAGGAAGATGTCAGACTCACAGTGAAAAGCTGTAATTTTATCATTGACAACAAATACTGTCACTTGTATACTCTGAAGTGATAGGCTCACTGTTTATTTTTGAGGAAACGTCTGCCAAATATCCAAATCCAAATAACCACAGTTTGTCTATCAGATGCTCTTTCAAGTTCAGAGTCACAAATGCCTTTCCTTGAGATAACTATCACATACTATGCAGCAGAATTGCTTTATGCGTACATCTCATTTGTCAGACAGAATATTAAAAAGACATATACTCCAGTGTTGAGTTATAAAAAATTATTATTACTGCTTATCAAGGATACTCTTAAGTAGCACTGGCATTTCTTTTAAGTGAAAATGCTACGGTGGTAAAGAATACAGTGACTATTACTACAGTTTGGTGCCACTGCCTGAATCTGTGCTAAGGCATGAGCAGTTTTATAAACCCACCATCATTTTTGTACCATCGGTGCAAATGTCAATATAGTGAAAAAAGTAAAAATGTCTTAGTATCACTATGAAAATAGTTTGACTCTATTAGCTTCCTCAAAGGGTCTTGAGGATCCCCCTCCTCCAACCTCCCCAAGGCCCCCAGGTCCACTAACAGTGCTTTGTGAATCATAGACCTGCTGCAACACATACATACATATATATATATATTTTGAGACAAAGTTTTGCTCTTGTTGCCCAGGCTGGAGTGCAAAGGTGCGACCTTGGCTCACCGCAACCTCTACCTCCCGGGTTCAAGCGATTATCCTGCTTCAGCCTCCTGAGTAGCTGGGATTACAGGCATGCGCCACCACACCCAGATAATTTTGCAATTTTAGTAGAGATGGGGTTTCTCCATGTTGGTCAAGATGGTCTCAAACTCCCAACCTCTGGTGATCCGCCCACCTCAGCCTCCCAAAGTGCTGGGATTACAGGTGTGAGCCACTGCACCCGACCACAATACATATTTTTAAAATTTAAAAACCTAACATTTTCTTACAAAGAAAGAAAATTCTAAGCCCAGATGATTTCAAAATGAATTTTATGACGGGTGTGATGGCTCACTCCTGTAATCCCAGCACTTTGGGAGGCTGAGGTGGGTGGATTGCTTAAGGTCAGGAGTTCGAGATCAGTCTGGCCAACATAGGGAAATCCCATCTCTACTAAAAATATAAAATTAGCTGGGAGTGGTGATGGTGCCTGTAATCCCAGCTATTCAGGAGGCTGAGGCAGGAGAATCGGTTGAATCTAGGAGATGGAGGTTGCAGTGAGCCGAGACCATGCCATTGCATCCAGCCTGGGCAACAGAGTGAGACTCTTGTCTCAAAAAAAAAAAAAAAAGAATTCTATCAAACAAGAGGAAATAATTCCAATCTTTCACAAACTCTTTCAGAAAAGAGCAGAGAGAAAAAAAACTTCGCAATTGATTTTATGAGGCTAGCATATCTCTAATACAGAAATCTGACAAAGATACTACAAGAAAAAAAATTACTTTCTTTTGGTCTTTTCAGACCAATACGTCTGATGAACACAGATACATAAAAAACTTTAAAAATATTAGCTAATAAAATCTATCTATCTAATCAACCAACCAATCAAATACAAATAGGATATCATATCACTGCCAAGTGGCATTTACCATAGGAATGCAAGGCTAACATTAGAAAAAAAGTCATATAATTCACCACATTAAGAGAATGAAGAAAAGTCACATATTAATACTGTTAGACATGAAATGCATTTGACAAAATCAAACACCCGTTGATGACAGACACTCTTAGTAAACTAGAAAACATTTCTATTCAACACTAGTAATGGATGACCTAGTTGGTATAAGGCAAGAAAAAAAAATTATTCATTGACAAATGATTGTTTACATAGACTACCTTATAAACTTTACAGAAACACTGCTAGAATAAATAAATGTAGCAAAGTTGCAGGAATCATGATCCATAAACAAAATGTAATCATATTTTTATATACTAGAAATACACAACTGGAAAATGAACCTTTAAAAAGGAATACAACTTGGCCAGGCACAGTGGCTCACGCCTGTAATCCCAGCACTTTGGGAGGTTGAGGTGGGCGGATCACAAGGTCAGGAGTTCCAGACCAGCCTGGCCAATAATGGTGAAACCCTGTCTCTACTAAAAATACAAAAATTTGCTGGGTATAGTGGTGCATGCCTGTAATCCCAGCTACTCGGGAGGCTGAGGCAGGAGAATCATTTGAACCCGGAGGCAGAGGTTGCAATGAGCCGAGATTGTGCCACTGCACTCCAGCCTGGGCAACAGAGAGAGACTCCATCTCAAAACAACAACAACAAAAACTTATAATATCATGAGAATACATCAAATACCTAAGAATAAATCTAGTAGAAAATGCATAAGGTCACTACAGTGAATTTATAAAACAGTAATTAAAAAAAATTAAACAAAACTTACATAAGTACAAAGATATACCATGCTGACTCACTGGAAGACTCAATATTGTTAAGATGTGTACTCTGTATTTCAGATATTGTTTTTCTCAGTTTCACAATTTCCATTTGGAAATCTGTCTTGATTACTGTTATTACTTTTTTTTGGGATGGAGTCTCACTCTTGTCCCCCCCAGGCTGGAATGCAATGGTGTGATCTTGGCTCACTGCAACCTCCACCTCCTGGGTTCAGGCAATTTTCCTGCCTCAGCCTCCCGAGTAGCTGGGATTACAGGCATGCACCACTATACCCAGCAAATTTTTGTATTTTTAGTAGAGATGGGGTTTCGCCATGTTGGCCAGGCTGGTCTCAAACTCCTGACCTCAGGTGATCAGCCCACCTCAGCCTCCCAAAGTGCTGGGATTATAGGCGTGAGCCACCATGCCTGGCCAATATTTTGTATTTTTCATTTATTAAAGCATATTTTCCTTTATATCCTTGTGCACAGTCACTTTAACATCCTTGTCTGTTAATTCTATCATCTGGGCCTTCTAAGGATTGGTCTTCATTGATTATCTTTTATTCTGAGGACAGGTCATATTTTCCTATTTCTTTCTATGTTGAATAGTTTCATATTGTATCCTGGATATTCTGAATGATATGTTTTAGAGACTGGATTGTACTATGTCGCTCTAAAGGATGTATGTGTATGTGTTTTAAGTTGATGGTTAACTTAGCGAAACTCAAATTGCAATTCTTCCTTCCACTCAGTGGGCTGCAGCTCTGATAAGGCCTTTTTGCTTTGCCTGCAGGCTCTGAAGTATGTCTTGCATATGCATTAGTCAGGGGTGAGTCAGAAATTTGGGAAAATTTTCTACATAGAATTCAGGCTCCCCTTTTCTGGAGATGCCTCATTTCTAGAGTTTCCCTCTCCCTCTACAGCAGATGTGGTTGTCCTGAACTCCATCCTTCAGTTCATCCAGCCAGTTAAGACTGCAGATTTTGGAGCAAGTTCTATCTGCTCCATGTGGTGCAAACTATGACTTACCCTTAAGTGAAAAGGCAATAAGAGAAAACAAACAAACAGAAAACTCACCCCTGGCAATTCCCTTCTTTCAAATGTTGATTCCTCTCCAGTATCAATCAGCTTTTGTTCACCCTCCAGTGCCTTTAAATAGTTGTATTTTATATTTTATCAAGTAGGTTGATCAGATAAAGAGGTAGCCACTACCAAAACTGGAAACTACCCTCTAACTTATCTATAGATTCAATGGGATCACAATATAATTCCAGCAGGCTTTGTTTTTGTTATTGAAGAAACTGACATGTTGATTTTTTTTCTTTTTTCTTTCTCTTCTTCTTCCAGTATACTTCTGGTGGCAGGAAAGGTTGATTTTAACATTATGGAAAAAATAAAAGAATCTACAATAATCAAAACGATCATGAAAAAGAGGACTTACATCACCTGATTTCAAGACTACTATAAAACTACCATAATCAGGACATTTCTACTCATCAAAAGATATCACTAAGAAAAAGAAAATGAATGAGCAAGACATGCCTTTGAGGAAAAATATTTGCAATAGAGGTATGCATATGTGACAAAGGATTTCTACTGATAAAATATAAAAATGCCCTGTTGTGGCCGAGGCGGGCAGATCACGAGGTCAAGAGATAGAGACCATCCTGGCCAACATGGTGAAACCCTGTCTCTACTCAGAATACAACAAAATTAGCTGGGCGTGGTGGTGCGTGCCTGTAGTCCCAGCTACTTGGGAGGCTGAGGCAGGAGGCTGAGGCAGGAGAATTGCTTGAACCCAGGAGGCGGAGGTTGCAGTGAGCCGAGGTCGCACCACTGCACTCCGGCATGGCGCCTGCTGACGGAGTGAGACTCTGTCTCAAAAAAAAAAAAAAAAAAGCTCTGTTGTTAATTGTTGATTTAAATAATAAAAATAATGAGATTTAAGAACATGTACATGATTTGAACAGGCAATTTACAAAAGAAAATATGTGAATGGCTAACAAGCAAATGAAAAGTTCTCAACATCAGTATTCATCAGGGAAATGCAACAAACATCTTATATCTACTAACATGACTAAAATCAAACAGACAATATGAGATGTTAGTGAGCATGAAGAACAATTAGAACTTTCATACATTGCTGATGGGGGTATAAAATGATACAATCATTTCAGAAAACTACTTGTCAGTTTCTTATAAAGTAAAAACATATATTTACACTACAGGAAAATTCTACTTCTAGGCATTCACCCAAAAGAAATGAAAATATGGCTAAAAAATTTTGCATAAGAATTTTCATTGAATTTGTATTCATAGCAGTCAAAAACTGGAACCAATCCTAATGCCTATTATTAGAGAAATAAACAAACTGTGGTGTATTCATACTATGAAATATTACTCAATAAAAAGGAATGAACTGCCCATATAAGCAACAAAACAGATGAATCTCAAAAACACTGTATTAAATGAAAGAAGCCAAACACAAAAGAACAAATATTGTATGATTCCATTTATGAACAGGCACAACAAATGTACAGTGAGAAGAGTCAGAAGAATGATTACCAGTGGGGAGGGGCAGTACTGACTGGAAAAGACACAAAGGAATTTTGAAGTGTGATGGAAATGTTCTATATGTTGTACTTTATGGTGGTTACACAGACATGTAAGATTGCTGAAACTCATCGAACTGAACAGTTAAAATAGATGGTTTTTTCTCTCTTTTGAGATGGAGTCACTTTGTCACCCAGGCTGGAGTGCAGTGGCATGGTCTCGGCTCACGGCAACCTCCGCCTCTGGGTTCAAGCGGTTCTCCTGCCTCAGCCCCCTGAGCAGCTGGGATTACAGGTATGCATCACCATGCCCAGCTAATTTTTGTATTTTAAGTAGAGACGGGGTTTTACTGTGTTGATCAGGCTGGTCTCGAACTCCTGACCTGAAGTGATCTGCCTGCCTCGGCCTCCCAAAGTGTTGGGATTACAGGCATGAGCCACTGTGCCCAACCAAAATAGATGTATTTTTAGTTTACATAATTATTCTTCAATTTTAAACAAACATGCAAACAAAAACAGCATTTTCACTTATCTTTAATTAAAACTCATGTTAGTATTTCCCTGTTTTTATAATTTCCTGATTTTAGCTATAAAATTACTTTTTCTCTTCTTGTACTTTGCAATACTGGGATCATATGTAAAGATATATGCCTAAGTAGTTATTTCATTTCAGTGCAATTCAATCCACATTTACTGGACACTGTTCCTAGGTGCTTCCAGACTACCAAGAAGAAAAACACATAGTTACTGCTTTTAAAAAGCTCATGATCTAGAGCAGTGACTTGTCAGGTAAGTCCACAGGGAAAAGAGGAGGTGAAAAAAATGTCAGGAATAGCAGGACTCTGGAATAGGTGGCATTAACACAGGGGTTCAAAGCCCAGGAGATGTTAGGAAGAGCCTAGGGGAATCAGCTTATATGATAGCATTAGTGATGAAAATCATGTTAGTCTGAATGACCAAGTAATCTGGCATGAAGGTCTGAAGAAGTGAGAAATGCAAGCACAGTGACAACATTGGAGTAAATTAGTCCTATGGATGAAAGGCAGAAAGAATGGTTGGCTCTGAAAGTCAGCCTGATAATATATTAACATTAAAAGTCCAAATGTAGTTAGAAGAGAGTCAATGGGCCATAATAGTTAAATTTAGCACTGAAATTGCATAGCGTAGGCTCTGTAAAGAACAAATCTGTTTATGAAATGCATTCAATGAATGACTGAGAACTACTTTCATTCGTGAAAAAAGCAAAGCTGAATTGCATTTAGATATAAACTTAATACCTACTGAAACAGTCTACTAAGAAGTCTTAAGGTAAAAGGGAAATTATAAATTAACTATAACTGTTAATAACTGTTGATAACTGCTGACTGGGAACACTGATAGCTAGCCAAATGAAATCTGTGCTTAACATTACTTAAGTGAGTTAGATGGACCTCCCAAGAGTTCACGCTCATAGTGACAAGTGCTTTGATTCTAAGAGAATTTATGTGTTAGAACAAGATTTTTAAGTGATCTCTAAAAATTCTGATACTAAAGAAACTAATTCTTTTTTAACCTTTGAGTTTATACCTTGAGATAGGAGTATACTCTCTTCTGCCTTTCCTGTTTTGAACCCATGGAGTTATACAGAAATGGTTCTTCTATGGGAAGAGTTAAAGTATATAACAGGGATGGTTTTAGAGACACTGAAAAGCTCAGAAATAATCTAGAAAAACGATGTGAACTTTTGATGCTAGGTCAAAAGCATGTAACTATATGAAATTATATATTATAACTATATAAGTGCCAGCTGATCTTATTGCTTTGGAACAGGGTGAAAGGACTTTAAAACCTTTAGATAATTTGTTTAGTTGAGAGGATGAAAGGCTCATGGGAATGGATTAAAGAAATAATCCCAGAAAGAAGACAAAAAGAAATAAAAGGTTTTGGGTGCTGGAAACGAATCAAAACCAATGCAAGCGGTGAGACAGTGAGAGAATTCAGGAGGCCTTGCCCCCTGGACGCACACCATGGCTCTGCATAGGACCACCCTCAGAAGGGGGAGGCAGCAGCGCGGTGACTAAGACTGAGGTCAAGCGCAAGATTGCGAGGTTCAGATCCTAGCTCTACCACTAGAAGCAACACGTTTAACCTCTCTGTGCCTTGGTTTCATTTCCTCAGCTGCGAAATGAGAATAAAAATTAATCCCACCTCTCATAGGGTTGGTCTAAGAATTAAATGTGATCATCTTTGTTCAACATTTAGCACAATGGCAGCATAATAAATGTTCAGTGAACATTAGCTATTATTAACATTTTTCCCATGGAAAGTGAATCCAAGCTTTTGGGGCATGGAGGAACCAATAAGGGTACTAACAAGCATTACTTCTGAGAAGAAGAAGTATACTACTTCAAAGCAGTATTTACAATCTCTTTACCAAGTTCTGTGTCTATGTGGGATCACCTGGGTGATCAATGAGGGCAGCCAAACTACTGGATCCAAAAAGGATGCGAGAATCACCCAGATGTGTGAGCAGGGGAGTCAAATCCACTTGCGAGTCTCACCCACAAGGGACAGCAGTGGCACAGTGGCCCCTGCCCGAGGGGACTTTCCTATGGTGGAAGCCTGCTGCTCCACGCCAAGCCCACTTGCAGAATGCTCTAATTTTGGGCTCCTGTGGGGAAGGGGGGGGTTTGCTAATAATGCTGATTACCAGAGAGGAGCAACGGTTCAGGTACTGGATGTGAGCACTGATGAATGAGGAAGATGACCAAATCTTCCTCCCCCTCCCCCCAAGGCTAAATTACCAACAGCAGCTACACACCCTTTCATCTTTTCAAAATGAAGCAAAACCAAAGCAATTTTTAAAGAATCAAACCATTATATCAATGCCTTAAACCTGAGAGACAAAAAGGCATAAAGAAATTTATCCGTGATCCAACAACTAAAGATGTCTGCTATAAACATTTTGTCAGCATGCTGACCTATATGCTTTCTCTGCCTGTATTTCCCTTGCACAGAGTGATTCTATACTATATGCTTTATAACTTGCTTTTTTCATCTGACGATAACTTATGAACATTTTCCCACAAGATAATATGGGGGTTTGGCAGTTCTTATTCCATTAACTTTTTTTTTTTTTTTTTTTTAAGACAGGGTCTCACTCTGTCAGGGTGAGTGCTCACTGCAACCTCTAACTCTAGGCTCAAGCAATCCCTCCACCACCTCTGCCTCCTGAGTAGCTACGACTGTAGGCAGGTGCTAACATACCTGGCTGATTTTTTGTTTCTTGTAGAGATGAAGTCTCACTATGTTGTCCAGGCTGGTCTCGAACTTCTGGACTCAAGGGATCCTCCTGTCCTCAGCCTCCCCAAGTGCTGGGATTATAGGCATCAGCCACCTTATCTGTCATTCCATTGTTAAATTCTATTATATTTAAAGTCAACCTTAATCCCTCAAGTCTTCTTCACACTTGAATTTTGAACCCACCTGAAAGGCTTTATGTTTTTCCCTATTAAATTCCATGAATTAGATTCATTTTTCTAGCCTGTTTAAATGATGGTGAATCCTGCCTGTCATCCCAGGTATTCACTATTCCATGGAATTCCTACTTCATGTCATCTTAAAACAGGATTCACATGTCTTCTAGATACATAACTGCCTAGCATATAGCAGGCACCTAAATAAATATGAATGAGTAAGTTCATTGATAAACATGAGGAACTATAAGTCAATGACAGAGTCCTAGGAACTTAATTCTCAAACGTTGATTCACTGTTTGGGTAGAGCTGCACATTTTGTTACCTTTTTTTTTTGAGACAGAGTCTACCCTGTCACTCAGGCTGGAGTGCAGCAGTATGATCTCGGCTCACTGCAACCTCCACCTCCTGGGCTCAAGCAATCCTCCCATCTCAGCTTCCAGAGTAGCTAGGACTACAGGTACACACTACCATGCCCAGGTAATTTTTTGTATTTTTGCTAGAGACAGGGTAGTCTCAAACTCCTGGGTTCAAGAAATCCACCCGCCTCAGCCTCCCACAGTGTTGGGATTACAAGTGTGAGCCACTAACCTGTAATCTGACTAGTTACCAAATATTAACACACCTGATCAGTTACCAAATATTCTTAATGACAGTATTACCACATTCACTTATCTCTTTTGTGCTCACAAGATTTCATTATGTGTTGGTGAAACCTAGTTACAGTCATTCTTTTTTAGTCCCCTGGTCTTCTCTTACCAAAGTAATTCTACCATGAAGGGAAATGAAGTTAGTCTAGCATAACTTACTTTTTTCATGAATTAATGCTGGGCTTAAATGATTCCCTTTTAATTCTCTAAGGACAGCCAACTCGTTGGTTTGCTAATCTATTATATTTTGGCCCAAAACTGACATCTCAATTACCAGTTTATATATTCCGCATCTAACTTATTTCTATCTCTTCCTCTTTTCCCAGCATATGACCTCCTTCTTTGTGTATTAAATCATCTACTGAATCACTATCACAAGCACTAGAAACATAAATCAGAAATTAGTAATTGTAAGAACTGCTCTTCTGTGGACATAGTAATTCAACAGAGAGAATAAGGTTGACTCAGTGAAAAGGATTAAGAACATGGGTAGGATCCAAATAAAATATATAATTTGAAACACAGAATTACAAGCTCTTGAGAAGAGACTTCTGATTAGCCACTCAATAAGCAGAGATACAGAACAGGAAAAAGCAGCAGAAGTGATGACAAGAAGATGGTGGGGATGGGGGATGTTTTCGCTAACTTTACTTTGTTTTTATTAAATAATGGTGTGACAATTACATAAACTTGGGAAGAATACATGGAGGTATCATGTCAAAAAGCTAGAAGCTGGTATGTCTGTCCTTTAAAAGTACAATGAGTACATAGTGTTCCATGGTGCATATGTGCCACATTTTCTTTATCCAGTCTATCACTGATGGGCATTGGGTTGGTTCCAAGTCTATTCACTATTGTGAATAGTGCTGCAATGAACATACATGTGCATGGGTCTTTATAGTAGAATGATTTATAATCCTTTGGGTATATACCCAGTAATGGGATTGCTGGGTCAAAAATAATACTTCTGGTTCTAGGTCCTTAGGAATTGCCAACTGTCTTCCACAATGGTTGAACTAATTTACACTCCCACCAACAGTGTAAAAGCATTCCTATTTCTCCACATCCTCTCCAGCATCTGTTGTTTCCTGACTTTTTAATGATCGCCATTCTAACTGGCCTGAGATAGTATCTCACTGTGGGTTTGATTTGCATTTCTCTAATGACCAGTGATAATGAGCTTTTTTTCATATGTTTGTTGGCTGCATAAATGTCTTCTTTTGAGAAGTGTCTGTTCACGTCCTTTGCCCACTTTTTGATGTTTTTTTCCTTGTAAATTTGTTTAAGTTCCTTGTAGATTCTGGATATTAGCCTGTTGTCAGATGGACAGATTGCAAAAATTTTCTCCCATTCTGTAGGTTGCCTGTTCACTCTGATGATAGTTTCTTTTGCCGTGTAGAAACTCTTTAGCTTAATTAGATCCCATTTGTCAATTTTGGCTTTTGTTGCCATTGCTTTTGGTGTTTTAGTCATGAAGTCCTTGCCCATGCCTATGTCCTGAGTGGTATTACCTAGGTTTTCTTCTAGAGTTTTTACAGTTTTAGGTCTTATGTTTAAGTCTTTAATCCATCTTGAGTTAATTTTTGTGTAAGGTATAAGGAAGGGGTCCAGTTTCGGCTTTCTGCATATGGCTAGCCAGTTTTCCTAACACCATTTATTAAATAGGGGAATCCTTTCCCCCATTGCTTGTTTTTGTTAGGTTTGTCAAAGATCAGATGATTGTAGATGTGTGGTGTTATTTCTGAGGACTCTGTTCTGTTCCATTGGTCTGTATCTCTGTTTTGGTACCAGTACCATCCTGTTTTGGTTACTGTAGCCTTGCGATATAGTTTGAAGTCAGGTAGCGTGATGCCTCCAGTTTTGTTCTTTTTGCTTAGGATTGTCTTGGCTAAATCAGCTCTTTTTTGGTTCCATGTGAAATTTAAAGTAGTTTTTTCTAATTCTGTGAAGAATGTCAATGATAGCTTGATGGGGATAGCATTAAATCTATAAATTACTTTGGGCAGCATGGCCATTTTCAGGATATTGATTCTTCCTCTCCATGAGCATGAAATGTTTTTCCGTTTGTGTCCTCTTTTATTTCCTTGAGCAGTGGTTTGCAGTTCTCCTTGAGGAAGTCCTTCACCTCCCTTATAAGTTGTATTCCTAGGTATTTTATTCTCTTTGTAGCAATTGTGAATGGGAGTTCACTCATTATTTGGCTCTCTGTTTGTCTATTACTGCTGTATAGGAATGCGTGTGATTTTTGCACTTTGATTTTGTATCCTGAAACTTTGCTGAAGTTGCTTATCAGCTTAAGGAGATTCTGGGCTGAGATAATGGGGTTTTCTAAATATACAATCATGTCATCTGCAAGCAGAGGCAATTTGACTTCCTCTCTTCCTATTTGAATACCCTTTATTTCTTTCTCTTGCCTGATTGTCATGGCCAGAACTTCCAATACTATGTTGAACAGGAGTGGTGAGAGAAGCCATCCTTGTCTTGTGCCCGTTTTCAAAGGTAATGCTTCCAGCTTTTGCCCATTCAGCATGGTATTGGCTGTGGGTTTGTCATAAATAGCTCTTATTATTTTGAGGTACGTTCCATCAATACCTACTTATTGAGAGTTTTTAGCATGAAGGGATGCTGAATTTTATCCAAGGCCTTCTCTGTATCTATTGAGATAATCATGTGGTTTTTGTCATTGGTTCTGTTTATGCGATGAGCTGTTTTTATTGATCTGCATATATTGAACCAGCCTTGCATCCCAGGGATGAAGCCGACTTGATCGTGGTGAATAAGCTTTTTGATGTGCTGCTGGATTTGCTTTGCCAGTATTTTATGGAGGATTTTTGCATTGTTGTTCAACAGGGATATTGGCCTGAAATTTTCTTTTTTTGTTGTGTTTCTGCCAGGTTTTGGTATCTGGATGATGCTAGCCTCAAACCATGGAATACTATGCAGCCATAATAAAGGATGAGTTCTTGTCCTTTGCAGGGACATGGATGAAGCTGGAAACCATTGTTCTCAGCAAACTAACATAGGAACAGGAAACCAAACACCATGTGTTCTCATTTGTAAGTGGGAGCTGAACAACTGAGAACACATAAACACAGGGAGGAAAACATCACACACTGGGGCCTGTTGGGGGGTGGGAGGTAGGAGAGGGAGAGCAATAGGAGAAATATCTAATGTAGATGATGGGTTGATGGGTGCAGCAAACCACTGTGGCAGGTATATACCTATGTAACAAAACTGCATGTTCTGTACATGTATCCCAGAACTTATAATAAAAAAAAAAAAGAAGAAGAAAAGAAAAGTACAATGAGATCCCAGCCAGTTGGACTTGACAACGGATACAGAATGTGAACCAGACTTCTGCTGTCTCCACACCCCTACCACTCCATGATCAATGGAATGGTTCCTAGGAGGAAGAAATAAGGACAAAGTTGGATTTCTTAGTCCATCTGGCAGAGACCCTGGGAGCAAGCTTTATGGAACACAAAACTGGATATAAAAATCAAACCTTTCAAAAGGTTAAGTTCACAGCACTGTTGTAGAAGGCAACTTAGGATTCTGGGCGTGAGCCAGTTATGGAGATAGAGACTCCCTGGTCCCTTATCTATTAGCAGTCTGGATCTGAAAAGACGGATTGGTCCTTAGCCTTATGAACACGAAATGTCTTTGATCCAGTTCTTTATTTTGGCATAACCAGCATACCACATGAAGGCTAAAAAAATGTAGCTGTGAACTAAAAAAGAAGTGAGCAAAGAATGACCTTTAAGAAAGCCAAAGCAGAACTCCCTGACACCAGTTCATTCAACAATGAAGATTGAGTTCAGTTCAGCAGGATTTTTATCAAATCAAGGGAAAAGTCTTTGTGACAGTAACATCGGCACACATAAGCACAGCTGGACCTTATTGTAAAACTGGACCACCATCACCTAGCTTTCGCACTCTGCAAAGGCAAGCCAGGAAAAGATTTTAGAGTGGAAGTTAATGTGGAGATTGTCTAGGGCAGCTGACATGCCAGTTTCCAAGAACTTCTACATTGAATTGTAGCTGGGTTCAAACCTAGTGTAAACAAACAGCTTACAGAGTGTCACAAATTTAGAATTCCTGCCCCATCACATCAGTTAGGCTCCCTTCACTTCTCTTTTTCCCAGGAAGCAAAACATCAGGCAACTTGGAACAGTGAGGCCTACAGTTTTTCTGGTTCCAGTAGCCTGCCTCTGCCCCTTTTCTTTAGTTGGCCAAGGGAAATAGGAGACAACTCCAAAAACTCCACCTTTTTTTTTTAAACCTTCTTTACCTGTCCTTTTTCTTTCTTTATAAAGACATTTTTATAAAATGGTGAAAATACAGTAGAAATCACAAGGGATTAAAAAAAAACAGGGCCAAAGGGAAGAAAAGAAAACGTATACTTATAATTAAGCCTTTCTCTTACTGGATCACCAGCAACAGCAGCAGCAGCATTTTGGAACTTGTTAAAAACAAAAATAATGGATCCTCACTCCAGGCCTACTGGAATCAGAAACTCTGTGGTTGGGCCCAGCAATCTGTGTGTTAACAAGCCTGTCAGGTGATTTTGACACATACAAAGAATCACTGGCAGAGTGGTGAAGAGCATGGATTCTGCCACCATACTGCTTGGGGTTGGATCCTGATTGCCATTCATCAACTGTGTTATCTTGGGCAAATGATTTCATTTCTCTATGCTTAGTTTCTTCATCTGCAAAATGAGGATGATAACAGTACTTATAGAGTAGCTGTGAGCATTAAATCAGTTAATACATGTAAAGCTTTTAGAACAGTTGCTGGTACACAGTAAACGTTAGCTATTAAATGAGTTAAGGTGCATAAAGCATTTAATTATTATTAGTTACTATTATTTCTAATTTATGACCTTGTTTTTGAGGTTTGATGAGACATAATGCAAATTTCTCACGACCCAAGAGATAGTCCATATTCCTTTATGGCAAACTGTGTCCTCTTGGTATAAAGAAGCTGATCAGCTTTGGTATTAATGTGATAAAAATAGCAATACAGAACTAGTATTTTAGGAACTGAATCCAATGTAATTCTTTGCCTCTAAAGCTCTAAATTCAGACATTACACTTGCCAAGGAAGAAATGCATGATTCATCTCTATGCCTGCCTTATGGACTAATTCCTCACACTCTGAGTCCATAAATGGCATGGAGGTTAACAGGGAACTCTTTCATTATCTCTTCTAATTCTTTACATCCTTTCATGATATCATGGTTCCCTTCCAAAATACTATAACTATTAAACATATGCTTTCTAAACCATAGCTGATGACAGATCACATTTATAAAAAGCATTGACCAACACCTGTGTGATTAGGCCATTGTAAAAATCCAACAGGACCAAAAAATCCATAATTTCTATCCCCCTGGAGTCACGAGATTTCCCTTTTGTAATTCCTCACCATCTAAAACAAACCATCCGTACTTGCCTGACCTGTTGGTTTAAATCTATTTTAAAAAATTAGTTCTATTCAGGAAAGTCAGCATACAAAGCAAGTCAAAATTCAATCTAATTTGTAAATATTATACAAGACATATATTTAGAGTTAGCCTCTTCAGGCTATTGATGTTTTCTGCCCACATACTCAAAGCTGCTCTATGGAACTGGCATTTGACAAAAGTAAAACACTATACAAATACACAGACTGGGGTAAAGATATTTGTATTGCTGAACTCTATCGCACCAGCCCCTAATTTTTTTTTTTTTTTCATTTTTGTTCACAGATTGTTTCTTACAATCCACCAGTGATAGTTTATTTTCAGAAGTATATCCATCTGTCCTTTGTACATTATCACTAAAAAATAGGTCTAGGCTGGTCTGGGACGCCATTGTGGAAAGACTGGTACTGACTTTCCTCCCTCAAAAGTAGGAAAGTTAAAGTAGGGAAAAGAACGTGAGCTTTCACATCAGGAAGACCTTGACTCAAATTCCTGGGCCATCAGTTACCTCATGTGTGACCACGGACAAATTCTAACACCTCTAAGACAATTTCATCATTTATACGTAAGACAATGTAACAATGCCCACGTTACAGCCCTGTGTCCAGGACAAATCATACAAAGCACAGGATCTGGCATAAACCAGGCACTCAATAAATGTTGTTAAGCTCCCTTTTCCTTCTCCTTCTGTTCTTCTCTTTCACAAATTATAGCACAGATTCTTATCGTTTCAAAATAAGGGAGAAATACTTCTGAACTAGTATCAAGCTGGAGGGCATTTCAAACAATATAAAAATTAAGTTAAAAATTAAAAACATGCTGACTGCAAAAATGTGTAAGTACCAAAAAGTACAAAGAAGAAGGAAAAAAGGCACCCACAGGGCCATTCTGTAGCCATGGGGAATCCTTTGGTATGTTTCATTCCAGTCTTGTCCAGTACATTGTGATTATACTATTCATCTTTATCATTTAGTATTAATGTCAACATATAATGGATATATTTATGTATTTCAAAAATATGTGTATACATTTTTAAATTAAGAAAAAAAACTCCTGCTATTCCCCAAACTCTGTATGCCACTGTGCTGGGAACAGGACACTAGCTTTAAAAAACAAGAGAAGGCAACAACTTGCTATGGAGAAAAATCCAGGAAGCCTTCAAAGTAGAAATGATATTTTATCTGCATCTCAAAAGATGACCAGCAACTTGCCAACTGGAAAGGAAACTCCAGGCATTAGGAATAGGGATATATATAATAGGGACATATATAAAAGAACAGGGAACAACAGGAAAGCCAATGTGGCTAAATGGCAGGAGTGTGGAGGGTGGACAGATGCTGTAATAAAAGCTGGTGAGATGCTGATCTCTCACATATTCAGAAATAGAAATGTTACTGGTCAAAACTTCCATTTAGGCAAAGCACCGCACAACAGCTTTAATTGGAATCACTCATGCGCTTATGATGAAGCTGTAATGAAAAGTCTAAAAAAAGTTAAGGTCTGGGGAATGGAAAGGGCATGAGTGAGTGTAGCTTAGACTGACTGAGAACGAGGACGGCCAAGTCTCACCACCACCATCACCACCACTAATAGTGAGGGCTTTCTAAATGCCAGACTCCAAGCTGAGCTCTTTATAAGCCTTATCTTTGTTAGCCTTCATAGCAACGCATTGCTACAGGTATTATCCCATCTTACACACGAGGAAACTGAGGGTTAGGTTAAGGCCCAAGGACCTACAGAGTAAATGAAAGAGCTGCTTTTGAATCTAAGTCTTCATGTCTCCACAATTATAATGAGGAACAGAAAATCTTAACTTAAAATAGCCCCTGCTAAAGATTTTCTAAGAAACTGTTATTGTTATAGACCTTTGTTTTAGAAATACTAAAGTCATCCAAAGATCCACAAAAATATGCTTAATTTCTGACTAAGTTGCAAAACCAATACAACAGAAAGACAATAACCTTTCTAACCTTCATTTGTTTATTAACAAATGAAGTTGGAGCAACTGCACATTCATAGGCAAAGAATGAACCTCAACCTAAATCTCATACCTCACACAAAAATTAACGCAGAGTACATCACAGACTTAAATGTAAAATGAAAACCTATAAAATCATACCAAAGATGACTTCTAAAAACATTTCAAACAAAGGAGATGCTTCCATTGTAACTGTATGCAATATGAGGACAATGATGGGAAAAAGAAGAGTGGATGCCAGGCACTGCACTAAACACTTTCTGTGCTTTATCTCACTTTAACCTTGCCTCATTTTACAGATGAGGCCATTGAGGCATGGCTAACTGCAGAATCTGAGCACTCATCTGCTCTGCAGTGCTGCCTGCCTTATTGCTACCATTGCCCAACATTTGGTGACTGCTCCTCTGAAATGGGAAATAGTTGACACAGAAAGTAAGATTTAATTCCCTTCATGTGGAAGTTGAACTTTTAAAGTTGTCTCAACAAAGTTTAAATCTAGATGGATGTAAAGATCCAGCTGAACCAGGAACTTCACCCTTTCCTTCTCCCTCCTTGGATGAATGGTTAGGCCAAGAAGCAGATGCCTGTTCTTGACCAGCTGGAAGTCATAAGGTCAGGGAGAGCCCTACAGCTCTTAATAGTATATTTACATCTCAATTCCAAAGTGGCAAGAGTGGACTTCCAAAAGAAACAAAGGCCTAAGCCTCCAAATAAGTGTACATACTTCCACATTGGCATCTAGGAGGACTTCAGACTAGAGGGTTTTCAAGTAAATGGGATTATTACTGATGGAGAGAGAATTCTATCTGTCACAAGGAGGTTCTCAACTCCTTTCAAGCTCCCTTTAGGACAGCAAGGGGAGAATATATCATCATGCAAAGCTGCACTGGCCAAGCAGGCTGCTCTCTGTCCACAGAAAAGAAATTCAGGCATACCGTAAGGAGTTTTAGCAAGCAGGTGCTTTGCTGTTCAAGACTTGCCTCCACCTTCCTTCTTTTTGCTATGGAGGCAAAAAGGGCACTGAAACATACCAGGACTTCTTCAAAGTGGACACCACCTTTGAGGCTGGCTCAAAGGAAGTGTCCAGGTACAGAAGGGTTAAGGCGTGTCCTGTGCTGTCAGCCCTAGATTATTATCACTTTGAAAAGCTGCTGGGTTTACAGGAAGAGTGTGAGAATACTGCAGTTTTCCTAGCCAACATTTGGTTCCCATTACCGTGAATAATCTCTTTCCTCCCTTCTTTCCCCAACCCCCACCCTTTTTCTACTTTTTCCATATCTTATATTAAAAGTACATCAAACACTTTCTTCCTTTTTAATATTTTCCTTAAGCTTTTTTTCACTCAGTTTGCTGCGTTCTATAACTTTTTCTGGTTACTCATTACTTAGGGAGGGGGGAGGATCCGGCTCCTTGGGTAAAATCAATCAAAAACAAAACCGGAGAGAAAAGACCTAAGCAGCATGGAGGGAATATGAACTTGACTCACAGGGATTCCTTCTAGTCTTAAGTAACGTTAAGAAAATAAAGGGCCCACTGAGATCCCTTTGCCCTCCTGTTTCTCAGCCTCCTCTCAGTTGTACTCCTGCCCCAAACAAAACACCCTTGAAGTAATATATCTGAAGATAAGGTCTACTCCTCATTTCATTTGTAATATATCTGAAGATAGGGTCTACTCATTTCATCGTCAGTAAAAATGGGAGAGCAACAGTCCAGAGGAATAGATAGAAAGGTCAATGGTATGTAATGCTGGCCAGGGTGTGGGGAAAAGGGCATGTTTCTGTACTCCAGACAGAAGGATATACTGGGATAAGCTTTTTGGATGCCAATTTGACAGTATCTATAAAAATTCAAAGTGGACATCTGATTCAACAAATTCCACTTCTAGGAATTTATCCTACAGAAATACACATGTGCACAAAGATCTACTATGTATAAGGAGTTCATTACAGATGCCTCATCAGGATACGGCTTAGTGCTCCTTAATAGAGGAAAAGAAAAACAAATATGGTACATTCATACTTTGAAAAATGACATAGTGGTTAAAAATACTTAAGTCAGTTTATATGAACAGACTGAAAAACATGGAGACATATTAAGATAGAAAAACATCATAGAAAAATACATAAAAAAAATACAAACCAACCTTTTAACTATAGCTACCTCTGAGAAGATTTTATTTGCCACCTTATCTTCCCATATGTGTATTTGTTAGACTACTGTATAATGTGGCTACATGTGTGTACCACTTGTACAACTATTTTTTAAAGTAGGGACATAAATATTCCAGTCTATAGAAAATAATAAAAAGTAAACATATGGATCCCTTCTCAATCCCCTGATTTATAGCCCCATTTAAACCATCCTGAACTGGAAGAAATTTTAAAATTATTACCTTTCTTAACTTCACAACATGTACTAAGTCACACCTAGGGAAGTAGATCATATAGAAAATTATCAAGAGAATCACCCAGAAAGTCAGACCAGATGACAAAGAAAGGAATAAATAGGAAAGAAGAAACAATGACTCTAAGAGGCCCAAAAGTTCCCAAGGTCAGTCATGGTAATGGAACCAGTGAATACAAATCTAACCAAAAACTGTAATCTTAGTCTACCGCAAGAATGGGAGGAAGGAAATAATGCTGTGTGTATGTGTGTTTGTGTGACTGTGAGGGTGCAGTAAGAGTGCAAAATCCTTTTTCTGATAGAAAGTTAACAGGTAATATCTAAAGCCTAAAATCCAAAAATGGTAGAATAAACATGATTTAGAAATATGAAGGTGATATGGTTTGGCTGTTTGTCTCCTCTAAATCTCATGTTGAAATCTGATTCTCAATGTTGGTGATGGGGCCTGTTGGGATATATTAGATCATGGGGGTGGATCCCTCAGATATGGCTTAGCACCATCCCCTTGGTGATGAGTGAGCTCTTGCTCAGTTCCTTCACATGAAATCTGGTTGTTTAAGAGTCTGAGACCTCTCCTGTTTCTCTCTAGCCCCAGGTCTTGCCATGTGACATGCCTGCTCCCCCTTCACCTTCTGCCATGATTGGAAGCTTTGAGGCCTCTACCAGAAGCAAAATACTGGCACCACACTTCCTGTATAGCCTACAGAACTGTGAGCCACTAAGACCTCTTTCTTCATAAATTACCCAGCCTCAGGTATTTCTTTATAGCAATGCAAGAATGAATTAACACAGAAGGTAAATAAGAGAAAAGGCAGTTACAAGAAAGTTGAAAGCAGTTATTTCTAGGGCATGGAAATTAAGGTTGAGTAGCGGTGGGAAGAGAAAAGGCAAGGGATTCCCATTTTCATTATAAACCTTATAGAATTACTTAAGTTTCAAAACTATAGACCTGAATTATTGTGGGAACCAGCCTTTGAGATGGCCCCTAATGATCCCCACCTCCTAGTATTCTTACCTTTGTGTAGTTCCCTTACCACACTGAATAGGGCTGGCCTGTATAAACCAATAGAATGCTGCAATAATGACTGTGTCTGAGGAACAGAAAACCAAACACCACATGTTCTCACTCATAAGTAGGAGTTGAACAATGAGAACACAGAAAGGGACACATCACACACTGGGGCCTGTCATGGGGGTGGGGGACAAGAGGAGAGAGAGCATTAGGAGAAATACCTAACGCATGCGGGACTTAAAACCTAGATGACAGGTTGATGGGTGCAGCAAACCACCATGGCACATGTATACCTATGTAACAAACCTGCACATTCTGCACATGTATCCCAGAACTTAAAGTATACATATAAAAAAAAAAAGACTGTGAAAGACACAAGCATAAAAGTTAAAACTAATAAAACCCTTAGAACACATGTGGCAAAAGCTTCATGACACTGGATTTGGCAATGACTCCTTGGACATGACACCAAAGGCACAGGCAACAACAACAACAAGACAGACAAGTTAGACTTCATCAAACTTAAAAACTGTTGTGTATCAAGGGTTACACTGTCAACACAGTAAAAAGGCAACCAGTGGAATGGGAGAAAATATTAGCAAATCCTATGTCTGTTGAGGGTTTAATAGCCAGGATATATAGAGAACTTAAAGCTCCACAATAACAAAAGACAACCTGATTAATAAATTGCCAAGAAACTTGAACAGAGATTTCTTCAAAGAAGATATACAAACAGTCAATAAGCATGCAAAAAGATGCTCAATATTACTAATCATTAGGGAAATGTGTATCAAAACTATAGTGAGATACCAATTCACACCCATTAGAATGGTGATACGGTTTGGTTGTGCCCCCGCCCAAATCTCATCTTGAATTATAATCCCCATAATCCCCACGTGTTGTGGGAGGGACCTGGTGGGAAGTAACTGAATCATGGACACAGTCTCCTTTGTGCTGTTCTTGTGATAGTGAGTTCTCATGAGATCTGATGGTTTTGTAAGCATCTGGCATTTCCCCTGCTGGCACTAATTCTCTCTCCTGCTGCCCTGTGAAGAGGTGCCTTCTGTCATGATTGCAAGTTTCCTGAGGCCTCCCCAGTCATGTGAAACTGTGAGTTGATGAAACCTCTTTTCTTTATAAATCCCCCAGTCTCGAGTATTTCTTCACAGCAGCGAGAGAACAAACTAACACAGATGGCTACTATCAAAAAGACAGAAAATAAGTTTTGAGGACGTAGTAAAATTGGAATCCTTGTGCACTGCTGGTGTGAATGTAAAATGGTGCAGCAGCTATGGAAAACAGTATGGTGGTTCCTAGAGAACTTAAAAATAGAATTACTCTTCTTCTCCAAGACAACAACTCAAATGGCAGATGACACCAGTGCCATGGGAAGGTCTAGGCTGCAGCTGTGCTCAGGGCCCACACCACAGAGCTCACAGAGGCAAGGACAAGTACAAGGGGTGTCTCACCATCTGCTTGCTGGGCTGCCTGGACAAGAACATGAAAATCAAGTCCTGGAGGAGAACTCTCTCTTCTCCCTGCCCATCAAGGAGTCTGAAATAATCGACTTTTCTGGGGACACCCTTTCACAGGTAAGGTTTTGAAGACTACAGCTGTGGCAAAAGGAGACCCATGCTGGCCAGAGGACCAGGTTCAAGGCATTTGCTACCATCAGGGACTACAATGGCTACATCAGTCTGGATAACTGCTCCAAGGAGGCAGACAGTGCCATCTGTGGGGTCATCAGCCTGGTCTCCATCATCCCCATGCAGCAAGAATCTGATG
Source organism: Ateles fusciceps (assembly GCA_036589455.1). Lineage (NCBI taxonomy): Eukaryota > Metazoa > Chordata > Mammalia > Primates > Atelidae > Ateles > Ateles fusciceps. Next base: position 8,344,656 of record JAZHEH010000228.1, on the reverse strand, counting down.
GAACAAGATCAGCAAGCTCCACACTCTGCATTGCAAGTGACTGGCTGCTGCGGCTCTGTGTTGATGCACCTCAATCTCACCCCTAAAGGCACTGGCAACATCTTAGGTCCTGCACTCAAAAACCTGCTGCTTATACCTGGTACTCATGACTGCTACACCTCAGCCAGGGGTTGCACTACCCTCTGAGCAACTGTGCCAAGGCTACCTTTGATGCCATCTCCAAGATCTTCAGCTATCTAACTTCTTACTTCTAGAAAGACTGTGTTCACCAAATCTACTGATTGGAAATTCACTGGCCATCTAATAAAGACCTGCACTGGAGCCTCTGTGCAAAGGATGCAGGCTGCAACTCTGGCTACCATGTAGTGCTTTTATATAAGAAAAATAAGGCGAATAATCAATTAAGCCTGAAAAAACCACAATTAACATACAATCCAGCAATTTAACTTCTGGGCATATACCTAAGGAACTGAAAAAGGGTATGTGAAATATTTGTACACTCGTGTTCATAGCAGTTTATTCACAATAGCCAAAAAGCAGAAGTAAACCAAGTGTCTATCAACAGATGAATGAATAAACAAAATGTAGTGTGTGTGTGTGTGTGTGTGTGTGTGTGTGTATGGGTATGTATACATACATACACAACCCACACCCATACACACACATATACATACATATATATAAGTTTAATGAAATATTTTATATTATTCAGCCTATAAAAGGAAGGGAATTCTGACACATTATAATACAGATAAACCCTAGAATAATATGCTAAGTGAAATAAGCCAGTCACAGAAAGGTAAGTACTCTATGATTCCACTAATAGAGGTACCTAGAGCAGTCAAAATCATATACATAGAAAAATACCATGGTAGTGTCCAGGGTTTGGGAGGAGGGAAGAATGTACAGTTACTGCTTAATGGGTGTAGTGTTTCAGTTTATCAAGATGAAAAAAATTATGGAGATGGACGGTGGTGATGACTGCACAGTGTGAATGTACTTAATGCTACTGAACTGTGTACAGTTCAAATGGTTAAGATGGTAAATTTTATACTGTGTTTTACCACAATTTTTGAAATAATAATGTTAAAATGATGACAGGTGATTTCCAAGGCTAGGTCATAAAAGACATTGTGGCTTCTACCCTATTCTCTGTTGAATCATTCATTCTGAGGGAAGCCAGTTGCTATGTCACGAGGACATGTAAGCAGCTGGTGGACAAGTTCCAAGTGGAAAAGTCCACGTAGTGAGAAACTGAGGCCTCCTGCTGACGGCCAGCATGAATTCATTACGCATTTGAGAGTGAAACATCATGGAAGTGGATCCTCTAGCCCCAGGTAAGCCTTGAGATAACTACAACCCTCTTAGCTGACATCTTAACTGCAATGTTATGAGAGAATCTGAGCCACAAACACCCAGCTAAGCTGCTCCTCAGTTCCTACAGAAACGGAGATAATAAATGTTTATTATTTTAAGCCATTAAATGTTAGAGTAATTTGTTTTGTTGCATAGGTAACCAATGCAATTATATCGATAAATTTTAAAAAGAAAAAAAATCAGCCTTAAAGCATTATTATATCATATTGGCCTACTCTCCTAACAGCACCATTTAGGGCATATTATCATGATGCTCTATTGCTGGATTGCAACACATCTCTTCATTAAAGCCTTGGGAAAGAGGATGCAACTTTTCTGTACTGAGAAAACTTTACAAGTGTGTAAAGTTTGATCAGTATGTAAAATATATCTAACTACATATATTTTACTTTTATTTTTAATGTTTTTGGGTACATAGCTGGTGTATATACTTAGGGGTTATATGAGATATTTTGATAAAGGCATGCAATGTGTAATAATCACATCAGGGTAAATGAGGTATCTAGCTATCACCCCAAGCATTTATCCTTTGTGTTACATATAACCCAATTACACTCTTTTGGTTACTTAAAAATGTACAAAAATGTACCCTGGTGTGCTAGCAAATAGTCTTGCTCATTCCATTTTTTCTTACTCATTCTAACTATCCCAACTTCCCTCCATCACCCCCCAATCCCCACTATCCTTCCCAGTCTTTGATAACCAAGATTCTACTCTCTATCTCCATGAGTTCAATTATTTTGACTTTTGGCTCCCACAAGTAAGTGAGAACATGCAAAGTTTGTCTTTCTGTGCCTGTCTTATTTCACTTAACATAATGACCTCCAGTTCCATGCATGTTGTTGTAAACGTCAGGATCTCATTCTTTTTGTGGCTGAATAGTACTCAACTATGTATACGTATCACATTTTCTTTATCTACTCATCTGTTGATGGACACTTAGGTTGCTTCCAAATCTTAGTGTCAACAGGGCTGCAACAAACATGAGAGTACAGACATCTCTTTAATACACTGCTTTCCCTTCTTTTGGCTATATACCTAGGAGTAGGACTACTGGGTTGTATGGTAGCTCTATTTTTAGTTTTTTGAGGAATCTCCAAACTGTTCTCCATAGTGGTTGTGCTAATTACATTCCCACTAGCAATGTAGGAGGCTTCACTGTTCTCCACATCCTGACCAACATCATTACTTGTCTTTTGGATAGAAGCCATTTTAACCGGGGTGAGATTGTATCTCATTGTAGTTTTGATTTACATTTCTTTGATGATCAATGAGGCTGAGCATTTTTCATATACCTGGTTTGCCATTTGTATGCATTCTTTTGAGAAATGTCTATTCAGGTCTTCTGCCTATTTTAATTGGATTATTAGTTTTTTTCCTACAGAGTTATTTGAGCTCATTGCATATTCTGAGTATTAATCTCTTGTCAGATGGTTAGTTTGCAAATATTTTCTTCATTCTGTGGGTTTAACTACATATTTTACTACAACATAATGGCTCTGTCAGATGAAATGTTGAGCTGGTTGGCTCCCGTCACATGGTATGGAGCAGAGTACACGTGCGATACATAAGAAGGGAAGCATAACATCAACCTGGTGCCAAATAAAGATTGCGTGTTTACCACGATCTGAAGAAACTTTGTCCTGTGAGTATATTAGAGTCTAGTGAGGGCAGTAAATAAATAGCAATAGTCAAACAGCCACATGGTCCTGAAGGATGACCAAATGAGGAGTATAACTATATCTTTTTTTTTTTCTGTCAACTTCAACTGGCTTTCTTTCTTTTTTTTTAAATTGCATTTTAGGTTTTGGGGTACATGTGAAGAACATGCAAGATTGTTGCATAGGTACACACATGGCAGTGTGATTTGCTGCCTTCCTCCCCATCACCTACATCTGGCATTTCTCCCCATGCTATCTCTCCGCAACTCCCCCACCCCCCGCTGTCCCTTCCCTATTTTCCCCTGACAGACCCCAGTGTGTGATGCCGCCCCCTGTGTCCACGTGTTCTTATTGTTCAACACTCGCCTGTGAGTGAGAACATGCGGTGTTTGATTTTGTGTTCTTGTGTCAGTTTGCTGAGAATGACGGTTTCCAGGTTCATCCATGTCCCTACAAAGGACACGAACTCATCATTTTTGATGGCTGCATAATATTCCATGGTGTATATATGCCACATTTTCCCCATCCAGTCTATCATCGATGGGCATTTGGGTTGGTTCCAGGTCTTTGCTATTGCAAACTGTGCTGCAATGAACATTCGTGTGCATGTGTCCTTACAGTAGAACAATTTATAATCCTTTGGGTATATACCCAGTAATGGGATTGCTGGGTCAAATGGAATTTCTATTTCTAGGTCCTTGAGGAATCGCCACACTGTCTTCCACAATGGTTGAACTAATTTACACTCCCACCAACAGTGTAAAAGTGTTCCTATTTCTCCACATCCTCTCCAGCATCTGTTGTCTCCAGATTTTTTAATGATTGCCATTCTAACTGGAGTGAGATGGTATCTCAATGTAGTTTTGATTTGCATTTCTCTAATGACCAGTGATGGTGAGCATTTTTTCATATGTTTGTTGGCCTCATGTAAGTCCCTCTTTTGTAAAGTGTCTGTTCATATCCTTCGCCCACTTTTGAATGGGCTTGTTTTTTTCTTGTAAATCTGTTTTAGTTCTTTGTAGATTCTGGGTATCAGCCCTTTGTCAGATGGGTAGGCTGCAAAATTTTTTCCCATTCTGTTGGTTGCCGATTCACTCTAATGACTGTTTCTTTTGCTGTGCAGAAGCTGTGGAGTTTGATTAGGTCCCATTTGCCTATTTTGGCTTTTGTTGCCAATGCTTTTGGTGTTTTGGTAATGAAGTCCTTGACTATGCCTATGTCCTGAATGGTTTTGCTTAAATTTTCTTCTAGGGTTTTCATGGTGTTAGGTCTTATGTTTAAGTCTTTAATCCATCTGGAGTTAATTTTAGTGTTAGGTGTCAGGAAGGGGTCTAGCTTCTGCTTTCTGCACATGGCTAGCCAGTTTTCCCAACATCATTTATTAAACAGGGGAATCCTTTCCCCACTGCTTGTTTTTGTCAGGTTTGTCAAAGATCGGATGGTTGTAGATGTGTTGTGTTGCCTCCAAGGCCTCTGTTCTGTTCCATTGGTCTAGATCTCTGTTTTGGTACCAGTACCATGCTGTTTTAATCACTGTAGCCTTGTAGCATAGTTTGAAGTCCGGTAGTGTGATGCCTCCCACTTTGTTCTTTTTACTTAGAATTGACTTGGCTATGCGGGCTCTCTTTTGGTTCCATATGAAGTTTAAGGTGGTTTTTTCCAGTTCTGTGAAGAAGGTCATTGGTAGCTTGATGGGGATAGCATTGAATCTGTAAATTACTTTGGGCAGTATGGTCATTTTCACGATACTGATTTTTCCTAACCATGAACATGGAATGTTTCTCCATCTGTTTGTGTCCTCTCTTATTTCGTTGAGCAGTGGTTTGTAGTTCTCCTTGAAGAGGTCCTTTATGTTCCTTGTTAGTTGTATTCCTAGGTATTTTATTCTCTTTGTAGCAATTGTAAATGGCAGTTCGTTCTTGATTTGGTTCTCTTTAAGTCTGTTATTGGTGTATTGGAATGCTTGTGATTTCTGCACATTGATTTTGTACACTGAGACTTTGCTGAAGTTGCTTATCAGTTTTAGGAGATTTTGGGCTGAGACGATGGGGTCTTCCAGATATACAATCATGTCATCTGCAAATAGAGACAATTTGACTTCCTCCTTTCCTATTTGAATACCTTTTATTTCTTTTTCTTGCCTGATTGCTCTGGCTAGAACTTCCAATACTATATGGGATAGGAGTGGTGAGAGAGGGCATCCTTGTCTAGTGCCAGATTTCAAAGGGAATGCTTCCAGTTTTTGCCCATTCAGTATGATATTGGCTGCTGGTTTGTCGTAAATAGCTTTTATTATTTTGAGATACGTTCCATCAATACCTAGTTTATTGAGGGTTTTTAGCATAAAGGGCTGTTGAATTTTGTCAAAGGCCTTCTCTGCATCAATTGAGATAATCATGTGGTTTTTGTCTTTGGTTCTGTTTATGTGGTGAATTACGTTTATAGACTTGCGTATGTTGAACCAGCCTTGCATCCCCGGGGATTAAGCCTACTTGATCATGGTGGATAAGCTTTTTGATGTGCTGTTGCAATCGGTTTGCCAGTATTTTATTGAAGATTTTCGCATCTATGTTCATCATGGATATTGGCCTGAAGTTTTCTTTTCTTGCTGAGTCTCTGCCGGGTTTTGGTATCAGGATGATGTTGGTCTCATAAAATGATTTGGGAAGGATTCCCTTCTTTTGGATTGTCTGGAATAGTTTCAGAAGGAATGGTACCAGCTCCTCTTTGTATGTCTGGTAGAATTTGGCTGTGAACCCATCTGGACCTGGGCTTTTTTTGGGTGGTAGGCTCTTAATTGCTGCCTCAACTTCAGACCTTGTTATTGGTCTATTCAGGGTTTCAACTTCTTCCTGGTTTAGGCTTGGGAGGATCCAAGTGTCCAGGAATTTATCCATTTCTTCCAGGTTTACTAGTTTATGTGTATAGAGTTGTTTGTAATAATCTCTGATGATGGTTTGAATTTGTGTGGAATCTGTGGTGATATCCCCTTTATCATTTTTTATTGCATCTATTTGATTATTCTCTCTTTTCTTTTTAATTAATCTGGCTAGTGGTTTATTTTGTTGATCTTTTCGAAAAACCAGCTCCTGGATTTATTGATATTTTGAAGGGTATTTTTGTGTCTCTATCTCCTTCAGTTCTGCTCTGATCTTAGTTATTTCTTGTTTTCTGCTAGGTTTTGAGTTTTTTTGGATCTTGCTCCTCTAGATCTTTCAATTTTGACAATAGGGTGTCAATTTTAGATCTCTCCTTGCTTCTCATGTGAGCATTTATTGCTATATATTTTCCTCTAGACACTGCTTTAAATGTGTACCAGAGATTCTGGTATGTTGTGTCTTCGTTCTCGTTGGTTTCGAAGAACATCTTTATTTCTCCTTCATTTCATTGTTTATCCAGTTAACATTCAAGGGCCAGTTGTTTAGTTTCCATGAAGCTGTGCGGTTCTGAGTTAGTTTCTGAATTCTGAGTTCTAACTTGATTAAACTGTGGTCTGAGAGACTGTTTGTTATGATTTCCGTTTTTTGCATTTGCTGAGGAGTGATTTACTTCCAATTATGTGGTCAATTTTAGAGTAGGTGCGATGTGGTGCTGAGAAGAATGTATATTCTGTGGATTTGGGGTGGAGAGTTCTGTAAATGTCTATTAGGTTTGCTTGGTCCAGGTCTGAGTTCAAGTCCTGGATATCCTTAATTTTCTGTCTCGTTGATCTGTCTAATATTGACAATGGGGTGTTAAAGTCTCCCACTATTATTGTGTGGGAGTCTAAGTCTCTTTGTAAGTTATTAAGAACTTGCCTTATGCATCTGGGTGCTCCTGTATTGGGTGCGTATATATTTAGGATCGTTAGCTCTTCTTGTTGCATTGATCCTTTCACCATTATGTAATGTCCTTCTTTGTCTCTTTTGATCTTTGTTGGTTTAAAGTCTATTTTGTCAGAGATGAGAATTGCAACTCCTGCTTTTTGCTCTCCATCTGCTTGGTAAATCTTCCTCCATCCCTTTATTTTGAGCCTTTGAGGATCCTTGCATGTGAGATGGGTTTCCTGGACACAGCACATGGATGGGTTTTGGCTTTTTATCCAATTTGCCAGTCTGTGTCTTTTGACTGGGGCATTTAGCCCATTTACATTTAGGGTTAATATTGTTATGTGTGAATTTGATCCTGCCATTTTGATGCTAGCTGGCTGTATTGCCCGTTAGTTGACGCAGCTTCTTCATTGTCTTGATGCTCTTTACCGTTTGGTATGTTTTTGGAGTGGCTGGTACTGGTTGTTCCTTTCTATGTTTAGTGCTTCTTTCAGGAGCTCCTGTAAAGCAGGCCTGGTGGTGATGAAATCTCTGAGTACTTGCTTGTTCGCAAAGGATTTTATTTTTCCTTCACTTATGAAGCTTAGTTTGGCTGGATATGAGATTCTGGGTTGAAAGTTCTTTTCTTTAAGGATGTTGAATATTGGCCCCCACTCTCTTCTGGCTTGTAGGGTTTCTGCTGAGAGATCTGCTGTGAGTCTGATGGGCTTCCCTTTGTGGGTAACCCGACCTTTCTCCCTGGCTGCCCTTAGCATTTTCTCCTTCATTTCGACCCTGGTGAATCTGACGATTATGTGCCTTGGGGTTGCTCTTCTTGAGGAATATCTTTGTGGTGTGCTCTGTATTTCCTGGACTTGAACATTGGCCTGCCTTGCTAGGTTGGGGAGGTTTTCCTGGATAATGTCCTGAAGAGTATTTTCCAGCTTGGATTCATTCTCTTCGTCACATTCAGGTACACCTATCAAACGTAGATTAGGTCTTTCACGTAGTCCCATATTTCTTGGAGACTTTGTTCATTCCTTTTTACCCTTTTTTCTCTAATCTTGCCTTCTCGTTTTATTTCATTGAGTTGATCTTCGACCTCTGATATCCTTTCTTCTGCTTGGTCAATTTGGCTGTTGAAACTTGTGTATGCTTCACGAAGTTCTCGTGTTGTGTTTTTCAGCTGCATCAATTCACTTATATTCTTCTCTAAGTTGTTTATTCTCGTTAGCATTTCATCAAATCTTTTTTCAAGTTTCTTAGTTTCTTTGCATTGGGTTAAGAACACGTTCTTTAGCTCACAGAAGTTTCTTATTACCTACCTTCTGAAGCCTGATTTTGTCAATTCATCACACTCATTCTCCATCCAGCCTTGTTCCCTGGCTGGTGAGGAGTTGTGATCCCTTGTAGGAGGAGAGGCGTTCTGGTTTCGGGTGTTTTCATCCTTTTTTGCGCTGGTTTCTTCTCATCTTTGTGGATTTATCCACCTGTTGTCTTTGTAGTTGTTGACTCAGATTGGGTCTCTGAGTGGATGTCCAGTTTGTTGATGATGAAGTTACTTCTTTGTTTCTTACTTTTCCTTCCAACAGTCTGGCCGCTCTGCTGTAGGACTGCTGAGGTCCACTCCAGGCCCTGCTTGCCTGCAGGATCACCTGTAGTGGCTGCAGAACAGTAAGGGTTGCTGCCAGTTTCTTCTTCTGCTATCTTTGTCCCAGAAGGATACCTGCCAGATGTCAGAGTTCTCCTTTATGAGGTGACTCTTTGGATATACGAGGGTCAGGGAGCTGCTTGAGGAGACAGTTCGTCCTTTATAGGAGCTCAAGTGCTGAGCTGTGAGCTCCGTTGTTCATTCAGAGCTGCTGGGCAGGTACGTTTAAGTCTGCTGCAGTAGAACTCATAAACCCCTTTTGTTTTTTTTTCCTCAGGTCCTCTGTCCCAGGGAATTAGGGCTTTATTTATGAGTTTCTGTTGTGCTGTTGCCTTTTTTAGGGCCGCCCTGCCCAGTGAGGAGGCAGCCTAGTCACTGTCTACATGCAGAGGCTTTGCTGAGCTGCTGTGGGCTCCACCCAGCTGCCGTGTGAACTTCCCTGCAGTCCTGTTTATAGGGGTGTAGTTAGAACTGCCTCGGCAATGGCAGCCCACCTCTATAATGGCAGACTCTCTCTGTAATGGCAGGCTGCCTCGACAATGGTGGGCTGCCTCAGCAATGGCAAACTACCTCCGTAGTGCTGGAGTGCCTCGGTAATGGTGGATGCCCCTCCCCCACAGAGCTGGACCATCCCGGGTTCAGCTGTGTTTGCTGTGAAACTCTCGATCCAGAGCGTTTCCGATTGCTGTTTTTTGTGGGGGGGTGGGACCAGCCGAGCCTGTCACCTGGCTCCCTGCCTCAGAGCCTTTTGTTTTTTTTTTTTAGTTGAACGGTCGACTGTCTCCCCAGGTGTTCCATTCGCCTGTTGAAAAGGTGCCGGGATCTGTGTGATTTCCCATGTAGCAACCCACTGCGCCGGCTGAAACAGTGGCGCTGAGGATTCCCCTGGTGCTTTTTTGCCCAGGAATCTCCTGGCCTGGCTCCTGTTTCAGTCCCCTTTTTTAATCAGATGAATGGGCGACTCTGCCTTCCTGGAGCTCCAATCTCCAGCTAAAACGGCGCCCGGACCCGTGTATTTTGTATGGAGAACCGCCGCGCTAGGGCGCCAAAACAGCAGCAATGGCGAAAATAGCCACACCGGCCAAACCAGCCGCGCTGGCGACCCATGGGGCTGCTCCACCTGAGAATCTCCTGGTCTGTGGACAATAAAAATCCATCAGGAAATGTGGCGTCCACTCACCCTCCGCGCTTTCACTGGGAGCTGCAATCCTGAGCTGCTCCTAATTGGCCATCTTGGATCCCTTCCAACTATAGATATCTTAATGGACACAGGCCCTATTTAATACTGATTCCACCAGGTGGAATTCACTGGGTTGAGCATTATGTCTTTTAATCCCATCAACTGTGTTGATCAAAGTTCTAGTATATAGAATTGTGTTGCAAACACAGTAAGAGTGACAACTGCTGCCATAGCAGGTTTTTGACCAGCTGAGTGTTAGGATACTAGAGGAAGTCAAAGCTCAGATTCTTTTCTTTGTTTTTTTTCGGTGACAGGGTCTCACTCTGTTGCCCAGGTTGGAGTGAAGTTACACAATCATGATTCACTGCAGCCTCAACCTCCTGGGCTCAAGCAATCCTCCCACCTCAGCCTTCTGAGTAGCTGGAACTATAGCCACATGCTACCATGCCCGGCTAATTTTTGAAATTTTCTGTAGAGATGGGGGTGTCTCACTATACTGCCCAGGCTGGTCTTGAACTCCTGGGCTCAAGTGATTCTCCTGCCTCAGCCTACCAAAGTGCTAGGATTACAGGTGTAAGCCACTGTGCCCAGCCCAAAGCTCAAGTTCTAATGATGGTAAGCATGCTGAGTTGTGGTTCTGGTTAAAGGGGAAAGTCCTAACCTAATCCATCTATAGAATAAAAAAGTTCTTTTTAAATGATGGTGTGGGACTTCTTATGGTAGGCTAAAGAACTGCCCAGGTGGAAGTCTGGTCTGTGAATTTTGGGCATAGGTATGTATTTAGACTGCCTGGGAAGGCAGGTAGTAGAAAACATACAGAGTAAGGGGTAGAACTGGGCTGGATCCAGAATGGAAAAGAGTTTGCCAAATAAGAATGGGAAAGGGTTAATTTTAGTGTAAGGTGTCAGGAAGAGGTCCAGTTTCTGCTTTCTGCACGTGGCTAGCCAGTTTTCCCAACACCACTTACTAAACAGGGAATCATTTCCCCATTGCTTGTTTTTGTCAGGTTTGTCAAAGACCAGATGGTCATAGATGTGTGGCATTGCCTCCAAGGCCTCTGTTCTGTTCCATTGGTCTATATCTCTGCTTTGGTACCAGTATCATGCTGTTTTGATTACTGTAGCCTGGTAGTATAGTTTGAAGACAGGTAGTGTGATGCCTCCAGCTTTGTTCTTTTGCTTAGGACTGTCTTGGCTATGTGGCCTCTCCTTTGGTTCCATATGAAGTTTAAGGTGGTTTTTTCCAATTCTGTGAAGAGGGTCATTGGCAGCTTGATGGGGATAGTGCTGAATCCATAAATTACTTTGGGCAGTATGGCCATTTTCACGATTGATTCTTCCTAACCATGAGCATGGAATGTTTCTCCATCTGTTAGTGTCCTCTCTTATTTCCTTGAGTAGTGGTTTGTAGTTCTCCTTGAAGAGGTCCTTTACATCCTTTGTTAGTTGTATTCCTAGGTATTTTACTTTTTTTTTAGCAATCGTGAATGGCAGCTCATTCTTGATTCGGCTCTCTGTTAGTCTGTTATTAGTGTATAGGAATGCTTGTGATTTCTGCACATTGATTTTGTATCCTGAGACTTTGCTGAAGTTGCTTATCAGTTTTAGGAGATTTTGGTCTGAGATGATGGGGTCTTCCAAATATACAATCATGTCATCTGCAAATAGAGATAATTTGACTTCCTCCTTTCCTCACTGAATACACTTTATTTCTTTTTCTTGCCTGATTGCTCTGGCTAGAACTTCCAATACTATATGGGATAGGAGTGGTGAGAGAGGGCATCCTTGTCTACTGCCAGATTTCAAAGGGAATGCTTCCAGTTTTTGCCCATTCAGTATGATATTGGCTGTGGGTCTGCCATAAATAACTTTTATTATTTTGAGATACGTTCCAGCAATACCTAGTTTATTGAGAGTTTTTAGCATAAAGGGCTGTTGAATTTTGTCAAAGGCCTTCTCTGCATCTATTGAGATAATCATGTGTTTTTTGCCTTTGGTTCTGTTTATGTGGTGGATTACGTTTATAGACTTGCATATGTTGAACCAGCCTTGCATCCCTGGGATGAAGCCTACTTGATGGTGATGGATAAGCTTTTTGATGTGCTGTTGCAATCGGTTTGCCAGTATTTTACTGAATAAGACCTAACACCATAAAAACCCTAGAAGAAAACCTAGGCAAAACCATTCAGGACATAGGCATAGGCAAGGACTTCATGACTAAAACACCAAAAGCATTGGCAACAAAAGCCAAAATAGACAAACAGGATCTAATTAAACTCTGGAGCTTCTGCACAGCAAAAGAAACCATCATTAGAGTGAACCGGCAACCAACAGAATGGGAAAAAATTTTTGCAATCTACCCATCTGACAAAGGGCTAATATCCAGAATCTACAAAGAACTAAAACAGATTTACAAGAAAAAAACAAACGAACCCATTCAAAAGTGGGCGAAGGATATGAACAGACACTCTTCAAAAGAAGACATATATGAGGCCAACAAACATATGAAAAGATGCTCATCCTCAGTGGTCATTAGAGAAATGCAAATCAAAACCACACTGGGATACCATCTCACTCCAGTTAGAATGGCAATCATTAAAAAATCTGGAGACAACAGATGCTGGAGAGGATGTGGAGAAATAGGAACACTTTTACACTATTGGTAGGAGTGTAAATTAGTTGAACCATTGTGGAAGACAGTGTGGTGATTCCTCAAAGACCTAGAAATAGAAATTCCATTTGACCCAGCAATCCCATTACTGGGTATATATCCAAAGGATTATAAATCGTTCTAGTATAAAGACACATGCACACCCTGTGTTCACTGAGGCACTGTTTACAACAGCAAAGACCTGGAACCAACCCAAATGCCCATCGATGATAGACTGGACAGGAAAATGTGGCACATATGCACCATCGAATACTATGCAGCCATAAAAAAACTATGAGTTTGTATCCTTTGTAGGGACATGGATGAATCTTGAAACCATCATTCTCAGCAAACTGACGCAAGAACAGAAAATCAAACACTGCATGCTTTCACTCATAGGCAGGTGTTGAACAATGAGAACACATGGACACAGGGAGGGGGAGCATCACACACTGAGGTTTGTTGTGGGGGTAGGGAAGGGACAGCAGTGGGTGAGGAGGTTGGGGAAGGATAACATGGGGGAGAAATGCCAGATATAGGTGACGGGGGGGATGGAGGCAGCAAACCACCTTGCCATGTATGTACCTATGCAACAATCCTGCATGATCTGCACATGTACCCCAGAACCTAAAGTACAATTTTAAAAAATGGGAAAGGGAAGGGGAAAGACACTGGAAACACAAAAATAAAGATGCAGAAATGTTTTTTAAAAACTCCCTTGATTTCTTCATTTGCGTTGATTAAAAGGGCTGACAATGGGATAAAATCCCTTTAACATGGCATACCAAGCACTTTAACTCTTCAACTTTCCCACCTTATCCTCAGCCACATACTCCCCTATTTGAACGTGATGCTCCCCCAACACTGCACTTCAGGCAAGCTCTTCCATACCTCCCTGCCTTTGTACAGCTCTCTGCCACTTTCATCTAGTAAAAAACCAGTAATTCACCCTCTGAAAAATCGATCCTGGTTTTCCTTTGATTTAGATTGTTCCTCTAGGCCCCACATGCCTTTTGCTAGCATGTTTTTGCACTGTGACTATTCTTCACAGTGATGATTTCTTCCCTACTGGACTAACCATTGAGACAGCGAGTTTGTCATTACTGGTCTTTGTACACCCAGAGCCTGGTAACATTATGGTCATGTAATGTCTGCTGCATGAATAAATGAACATGCCTCTATCTGGGATAATCACATGCTGTATCTAAAGAAAAGAAACTCGAACAAATAACCCTTTGAGGGGTCAGAGAGATCAAATGGAAAATTTATCAGGCAGAGAACTAGAAGCTCCCGGTTCCACCCCTTACTTTATCACTAGGTGGGCATGAGAATTTGCACAATCGACTTAATTTCTCTGAGCCTCCATTTTTAACATTTCTAACGTATGGGTATGACATAGAAATGTTTACAAGGATTCCCATTTACTGGATATTTATGGTAGGCACTATATACAGTAAAAGTGCTTTTCTTATGCCATTTAATTTTCTTTTGCTCCTGAGAACATCCCTAGGAAGTAAGCATTTATTCTCCATTTTAGAAATAAGAATATTAAGTTCAAAGAACTTGCCCTAGGCAAAATAGCTAGTGAGTGTCTAAAAAAAAGAAGGAATCCAAATTGGTCTGCCTCTTAACTACATGCTTTCAAACATTAGGTCACAACACTTAAATGGGAGATCTTAAACATTTTAAAATAAAAAAAAATTGGGAGCTTCTCGAGCCATATGATAGTACCAAAACATGGCAGTGCTTCTTTATCCTATTTTTCTCTGAGAAGGAGCTGCCTTCAGATGCTGGGGACTGGGTGATAGGAGTGTGAAGATGCACCAAACAGCAGAGGCTTGAAATAGGAAACAGTATTTCTGGATGAAAGGTCAGAACTCAGAGAAAGAAAGAAAATGCAGGATGAAATGATATGAAAGAGGGAGACCAGAGGATGGCCTGGCAAAAAAGCAATGACAGGGAGAGGAACACAGGAGGGGAGGCTGAGACAGACTGATGAAGGCATGGGACGGGCCTGGCAGAGGATAATGAAGAAGGCACCTGGTGTTCCTGCCAGGCAGAGCTGCAGGAGGCAGGTGGCCATGCTGAGGAGACTGGCCCCTCAGTACAGCAATTCCTGCTGAAACTGGGAAATGGATGAACAAGCCTGCTGCTCTAAGAACAGAGGTGGTTAAAGAGAGAGCTCAGCCTGGGCCTGATAGGAGAAAGGAGAGACTTAAGAAAACATCTCCGAAAGGAGGGGCCTGCAGACTGAAAGACAAGCGATGACAGTGCCGGAATGGGCCATTTAATGCTTTAAACCTGTGCCAAACTAAATGAGTAACGTGAGACTGAACTGGTGATTTACCTCAACCCTGCGAGAGATTAGTCTGTGTACATCGGCAGCAAAAACAAGCATTACTATTTTATAGTGATGAGTGTTATCAATACTGAAAAGACCCAATCATGTGTAATACTTAACAGTTTACAAAGCACGTTCATGTATGGGTCTCACTGAACTCCCATGACAATCCAGACATCACTTTCCACATAGCAAAATTAGGCTTTAGCTCTGTCAAATGATTTGCCCCAAGCCAGGTGGACCTGCACTGGCACCTAGGTCTTCCTATTTCTGCTACAGAAATAAAATGTAGCTTACCTCTCAGGAGAGAAAGACAAGACAGTAAATTACAGAAGAAAACATATACTAAAGTCCAAGAATGGAGTTCAGAGGAAGCAGCAAATTTGGGGGCAGTTGGAAATGGCTTCAGGTGACTGTAGGGTGGATGGAAAAAGAGACTGCTAAGCAAGAAGGCAGGGAAAGCACAGAGGCTGGGCCTTAAAGGGGGGATTCTACCTCCCCAGCCCTTCTCCTCCAGCACAGCAGCTGCAAGTGCAATCATTTAAGAAACATTTATTGTTCACATTGTGCTCAACGCCAAGGAGCCAATGGCGAGCAAGAGGTTTACTCTGAGACCAGCAGCATCTGGGTTACTTGCTGTGGGGGGTGGGGAATGTGTCATCTGTTCTTTTGTAAAAAAGGAGAAGTTCTAATCTCAAGCATGACACCCCAATCTATCAAAGAAATGTAGGACCTCCAGTTTTTCAAATCATAATATGTTCCCAAAGTAGGACTCTGCCCCTCCTTTGGCAGGTCATCAGAAAGGGACAGCGCTGAAAGCGAGGCATTAAAATGGCTATTTCACAGCAGTCACAGTAGGACTCTGCCCCTCCTTTGGCAGGTCATCAGAAAGGGACAGAGCTGAAAGCGAGGCATTAAAATGGCTATTTCACAGCAGTCATAGTAAAAAGAAAAGGCCAAAAGCCAAAAGGGTTGTGTTTAGTTCCTTACTTCACAATTTTATATTTGCCCTCCCAACAGCCAAGCTCCATTATGTATACTATGCACACACAGTAAAGAAAAAATGTGATATGGGAATACAGGGAGAGTCTGCAAAGTGCTGAAACAGCATACCTGGCAGCTGCTAAAACAAAACTTCAAAGATTTGGCATCTTTGAAAAGCCATCAGGCAGGACCCCACCCACTCCCCCTGCTAGCCACGGCTTCCCTGGGAGCTAGCACACAACCACTTCCGCATGTTTGGCTCTGTTCCCCAGAGTCAGAGCGGCTCTAGAAGCCATGTCAGAACTTCCAGCCAGGCAGGTGGGGGGCGGGGGGTGGCTGTGGGCAGTAGGGGAGGGAGGATAGAGAAGCAAGACTCCTCCAGCATCTAGCCATGGACACATCTCAGAAAACAAAAAGATAATGCTGGGATCTGCTTAAAAAACCCCTTTCTCTCAGTTGGCCTAGCTCTGATGGGTTAGATACTAGTTACAGTAAAGCTCTGACCTTGTGAGATTCCCAAGGTATTAGAATATTCCCTTTCCAGGACCACAAATTAGTTCAAGAACAGCATCTGTAGTAAATCTCTAGATCTAAACAAAAGAAGCTCAAGATCTACAGAAGATCCTAAGAGGAGATCAACAATATACCTTTCTTAGAAACTCGGCCAGGTGCGGTGACTCAGGCCTGTAATTCCTGCACTTTGGGAGGCCAAGGCTGGCAGATCACCTGAGGTCAGAATTTGAGACCAGCCTGCTCAACATGGAAAAACCCCGTCTCTACTAAAAATACAAAATTAGCTGGACGTGGTGGTGCATGCCTGCAATCCCAGCTACTTGGGAGGCTGAGGCAGGAGAATCGCTTGAACCAGGGAGGCGGAGGTTGCAGTGAGCCGAGATCATGCCATTGTACTCCAGGCTCAGCAACAAGAGCAAAACTCTGTCTCAAATAAAAAAAATTATATATATATACACACACACACAAACATATATATTTATACCATTAACCAAGTTTGGGTCTTTATTACATCTGTTGGGTCAATTATCCAGTCCTGCGCTGTCCAACATGGTAGCCATGAGCCATGTAAGCTCATTTTGAGCACTTGACTTGTGGCTTATATGACTGAGAAACTGAACTTTTCATTTTATTTAATTTTAATTAAAACTTAAATATACACATGTGGCTCTTGGCTATCATATTAGACAACACTGGTCTAGTCACCCATTCACCAAACATTCACTGAGCACTCTGTGTAGGGTACTGTAAGGATACAAAGATGCGTAAGACTAGGTCTCTGCCTTCAAAAAGCTTAGCATCTAATGTAGGCCATAAGACAAGTATACAGACAACCACAATATAAGCAGGAATGGTAAGTGTCATAGCAGAGATATATAAAGTATATTAGAACTTGGAATCCCAGAGTCAGGAGATGGTGGGCTAACTTGATGTATCCTCCTCACCCCCACTCCTACGCTAACCACTTGGGTTGGAGATGTAAGAAAGTCTGTCCACTGAAGGACAGTGAGAAGGGAAGATTACTATAAAGAACACTAAATGAGCTGAACATCACAGAATCACAAACTCAGCAAACACTACAACTTATTAGGCAACCAATGTGAAAAGGCTGGGAGTACAAAGAGCACTATCCTACACTAAGATGTCAAGGATGGCAGATGCCCTTCTACTCTCAAGTATCTTCCAGAATTGGCTCCTATGACTCCTGGGGGCTGGGCAGGGCAGGAAGAAGGATGAGAAAAGAAAGGTTGCTACCATTTCCTTTTCATCCACACCCTACCTCTGCTCCCCAGACTAGGGAAGGCCTTCTGCTTAAAGAGCACTTTTTACTTTAGACAACTGTAAAGAACTGAGTAAGATCCAAAAGAGAAGCAACAGGGCCTAGTGACTTGGGAAGGGTGTGGTATATGTGCACGAGAGAGGGAGAGAAAGGTCAGAAGGAGGGACACTAAGCTCAATGGAGACAGGCTAGGGCTTTTCTCTTTTGTATTCAGTTCACTGTGCTAGAAAGGGCTACATCCATTCTCTAGGAATTAAAATTGCACACTTGGAGCTGCTTTTGAATTCTCTCTCTCAGGAGCATGATTCCAATAGATGAAGAGTAAAAGGATGAGAAATCTTAATAAGATCTGCTCGGGACATCAGGGTAGGT
Source organism: Ateles fusciceps (assembly GCA_036589455.1). NCBI lineage: Eukaryota > Metazoa > Chordata > Mammalia > Primates > Atelidae > Ateles > Ateles fusciceps. The sequence continues at coordinate 8,326,861 of JAZHEH010000228.1, read as the reverse complement.
TGCAGGAAGACTGGGATAAGCTGAGCCCTGTGTGAGAACAGGATATCTATTCATTCATGCTTTTAGTTAAATTTGTACATCATTAAGTTCCTACTGTTTACCAAGGCACTGGGATACAATAATGAGTAAGACAACATACACCTACGTGAAATAGTGATAGAAAGTAAACAGTAAACAAATAGAATAGGTGCTATAGAATGGCATATGTGAGGATGTGGTGATGGGAAAACATACTAGCCTTATATATTTTAGTTCCAAAATATTATCTTTCATCATTTTAATGAAAACATAAAGATTGTATATATTTATGGTGTACACCGTGATGTTCTGGAATGTGTTATACATTGTGGAATGGCTAAATTGAGTTAATTAATGTATGCTTTACCTTACATATTTTTGTGTGTGTTGAGAAGAGTTAAAATCTACTGCTAGTAATTTTCAAGTATATAATACATTGTTATTAATTACAGTCACCATGTTGTACAAAAATAGGCTGATTTTTGATCTGTGGAGTTGGCTGACACTGAACTTATGAAGAAGAACACAAGTGGAAAGGTGGACTGGGACCAGAGGCAAGTGTTCACCTTGGAAATCAGGCCACAGTGTTTTTTGTTTTTGTTTTTCACATTGCGGTGTGTTAGATCCTTTTCCTTCTTCTGGAAAACATTTGTTTTAATTATCCAAGTGACTCAATACAGGAAATATTTAGAATGCAGAAAACAAATGAGAAAGACTTAGACTTCAGAGGTAGAAGACTAATTATGCTATATTGCTAACCATGTATCCTTATCATAACACAGCCAGTATCTTGCTATTGCTCTAACTTTTCTACTATTTCTCATTTAGTTGTGAACTTGGAAGAAAGTAGAATGACTAATGATACTTCCTAACACCCCCACACCAACTTCTAGGCTTTTACATGAACTAAAAAATCTCCTTTATGGATATGCCAGCTTGATTTCAGTTTCTATCACTTGAAATTCAAAATGTTTTGACTCATACATTATTTCTGACAGAGACACTCTGAGCCAGATTGGTTCCCATTTACTGTCCCTTGAAAATACCTTAAACATCTTGCACATTATCTTCTTTTTCCTTCCTCTCTATTTCTTTCTTTTTTTTTTTTGAGACGGAGTCTTGCTCTGTCGCCCAGGCTGGAGTGCAGTGGCACGATCTCGGCTCACTGCAACTTCTGCCTCCCGGGTTCAAGTGATTCCCTTTGAAGGCTCCTGAGTAGCTGGGACTACAGATGTGTGCCACCACGCCTGGCTAACCTTTTTTTTTTGAGACAGAGTCTTGCTCTGTCGCCAGGTGCCAGGCTGGAGTGCAGTGGCATGATCTCGGCTCACTGCAACCTCCATCTCCCGGGTTCAAGCAATTCTTCTGCCTCAGCCTCCCGAGTAGCTGAGACTACAGGCACACGCCACCACACCCAGCTAATTTTTTTATTTTTAGTAGAGACGGGGTTTCACCATGTTGGCCAGGATGATCTCCATCTCCTGACCTTGTGATCTGCCCACCTTGGCCTCCCAAAGTGCTGGGATTATAGGTGTGAGCCACCGCACTTGGCCTCCTCTCTATTTCTTAACCTATCTGTAGCCTATACACCCGGGACTGAATTTAAATTCTACCTTAAACCACTCCTCTGCAGAGCCTTATCTTTTCACCCAACTCTTTAGTACCTTTTTCTGAACTGTGAACTCTTCTGAACCCATATGCCCTTTTAAAATTGCTCACTTTGCATGTTACATGAAAAAAAAAAAGTAAGTATATAGGATAGTATTATCCAGATTGCCCTGCTGAACTGCCACCTCTAACTTAGTAAGGGTATGGATTACAATTCTTTGATCCTCTCAGATTCTCAGTGTCAAGCACCAAACATATGTTCAATTACCTCTTAAGTGATGAGTATCAGCCTGTTGGCCTATCCAAGCTCCACCTACCCTTCCAGATTCAAATCAGACCTTTTCTTTTCCGTGAAGTTTTTGCCAGCTTCTTCAGCCAGAGTGATACATTTCTCTTCGGCACTCTCACCAATTAAGAGTTTCATCTTCCTATTCAGTAATTAAGCACATATTGCTTTATACTACTTGCATTAATAACCTTTATGATTAGTCATTTTCCTTCTTGAGGACAGGGACTTCTCTTACACCACCTTCAGAGCCCAGCCTCTCATACTGAGGAGATATTCAGTAATTTTACATGTTAACTTTTTGGGGGATAACAATATTTTAACAACTATCGGATGAAACCATTTCCCAGCTGAAACATTACTTATTACCAATTTCACCCTTGCTTTTGCATATATTTTAATCTCCTAAATATTTGCTGAAGAGGTAACAAGACTCTTTTTGAAGCTTATATTTCAAATGTCAGTACTGGGTTCAAGCAGCTAGTAAGATATTTGAGAGCACTCAACATATAGGCAGGGTCTTTCATCTACTTAATTTTACTTGGTGCAACCCCATTTCAGAAGAACATACAATTAACCCTTGAACAATACAGGGGATGGGGTGTCAACTCCCACAGAGTCAAAAATTCAAGTATAACTTCTGACACCCCCCAACCACCTGCAAAACTCAACTACTAATAGCCTACTGTTGACTGGAAGCTTTATGGATAAACAGTAATTAACACATAGGGTATGTGATATATGTATTATATACTATATTCCTACTATAAAATAAGCTAAAGAATAAAAAATTTATTGAGAAAATCATAAGGAAGAGAAATATATTTACTATTCATTCAGCAGAAGTGAAACATAAAAGTCTTCATTCTTGTCATCCTCAGGTTGAGTAAGCTGAGGAGGGGGGAGGAAGGGAAGGGGTTTGTCTTGCTGTCTCAGGGGTGGCAGACATAGAAGAAAATCCACATATAAGTAGACTCGAGCTGCTCAAACATGAGTTATTCAAGGGTCAATTGTGATTTGATTTCCTCTAGCCTTTAAGTATATCCAGTTTACTAACATCTTTATGGCTGCTTTACCTAATATGCCAGAAAGCCTACTTTTCTCATCTAAATCCTTTTAAATTACAGTCACATCATTGAGATGCACCCATAATTCATTCTCATCATAGAAAGATAGTAAGGCTGCAGTGAGCTTTGACTGTGCCAACATACTTCAGCCTAGTGACAGAGTGAGACCTTGTCAAAAAAAAAAAAAACAAAAAACCCAAGCCAAATGTGGTATTGATTATTGGCTCTGAAGTGAAATTAATATGAAACTTAGCTTGATAATTCATGAAACCATGAGTTGTCCCTTTACTGCTCCTGAAGCATAAGAATGGTCCAAGCAGGACGAGAGTAACTTATGAACACCTAGGCTTGCCATATGTCGTGACATTTCGAATCCCTGAGCTCTCATATACTACCTCTCTCACATCACTAGCCTTGCATACATCACCCAAAGAACAGTTGGCTCTATATTTAAACAAATATTTAAAATTTGGCTTTTCCTAGTTATCTTTCTTTACGAGCATTTTAATGATTTATAACAATTTTAATAAATGAATACTTACTTTACAATATAAATGTCAACCTTTGTATTGTGATTACATATTACTGCTTTCCCTGCTATAATACTCTATTTTATTGTACATGAGTTAAACGGCCAGTTGACTCTAAACTGGGTCCCAGTGTAGCAAATACCATATACCAAGCAAGCACAATTTTGTTTCTCTCTTTCAAAAAAAGGGAACTAAGTTAGTTACCAAGAACCTACACCAAAACTTTGTCCCACAAAGCAGCTTCAGGAAAGAGAGGACTTTTATTCCTTTGCAGATACACAGTTCTATATTTTTCTTTTATGAAAACATAATACTGGATATTTTTTCTTATTAGCATCTTAACTCCTGAGACCATTTAAAAAAGAGCATTGATTTCTTAGCAGTACTGGGTAGGTAATATGCTGAGTCTTTTAGCAGAGAGGAGGGTAGATGGTTAGGATGGGATCTTTAGTTAAAGGATCAGGAAAACTGGCTGGTTTTCCTTCTCAATTTGTTGAGTCAATACTAGGTAAGCTTTAAATATGGATCATCAATGTTCCTCCATATGAGTCAGAAACAAAGTGTCTCATCACCCCTGTGATCTTTCCAGGCTCTTCCAAAGCCGGTAAACCAGTTAACTTGAAGGGATAGAAGCTGATAGACAAATTGTGCCAGGAGAATTAAACTAAATTATAAATAAAGCAATTCATATAATTTCCTAATTCTAAATAAGGAGTCTCATTCAGCTTAGTGTAAGAAACTCTGTCATATTCAGGCCTCTTAAAACCAAAATAATCATCAATTTTGTATGGTTATAAATTTATAAAGTGAACAGTTAAATAAGATTAAACAGTTAAATTAAAAAATTATTTGACTACTAATTGATTTTTGTGACACTATGGGGTTCTCTTTTAAATCCTTATATACTCTTTTTTCTTTATACGTTGTTAAAAAAACATAATTTTAAATGTATCATCACAATAATTTTTATGTGTACAGTTAAAAAGTGTTAAGTATATTTACATAGGTTTTGCCTCTAACAAAGACTCATGCACGCGCGCGTGTGTGTGCGTGTGTGTGTCCTAAGGAAACAGAAGGTGGTTTACCATTAATACTTCAAAGCAGTGCAGAGTGGGGTGAGAGAGGGAACCTAAAACAGAAAAACTGACCCTGGCAAACTGCAAACACTGCATTCCATGCTTTATTTTGACTTATGAATAAGAAAGATCCGCTTCTTTCACTCCTGACACTCAGACCTAGGTTCCCAAACCTATGTTACCTAGGCCCTGGTATGACGTCCAGCCAGCTCTCTTTGACCGATTTCCTAAGCTTCCCAACATTCCTTCAATAGACAGAAGCCAATCACTTTTGCTCTTGGCAGAAACACTGACAGCACTCAGCTCTCTCAGTGAAGGAGGAACTGCAGAATCTGTCCCAGAGTTTAAACTGATGCAGGGTGTAACTCTTGAGAGGTTATGTGGCTGGCTGAGTGAGAAATGTAGCAGAGAAAATTCAGATAGAAGTACAGGCTTTTATCACACATGTGCTGGAGAAAACGTTTTCCTCGGGGGAAGGAATAGTGAGAGTTAAGACTCAGGAGAAAGGCAAGGTAAACTTCATTTTATGAAAGAGGAGAAAGAGGCATAAGGAGTGAAATATCACTTCTACAGAACTCTGAATATGAAATTTTTTTTAGTTCCCCCCAAAAAGTAGTTTCTCTTTGATTGTGCTCTTTGGCTGGAAAGCATTGTTTATGTAACAGGATAAAGTACAAAATTATAAGCTCCAAACTCCTCCAGAGAAAAGCTCTCCCAAAGCTCGACCCCCAGGATAGATGGAAAATATGAGTGTTTACTGGCTGGAACATCGAGCTGCAATGGAAATTTCAACATTCAAGAGACAGCAGAGAAAAAGGGCCTGCTGAGTAGAAAGAAGCTGACCTCCAACCAAGGGGTCAAAGAAAAAGGAAGAAAGAGTCTCTTGCTGGCCCCACTCTGATGCCTTCCTATCCCCGGCTACAAAGGCCAGATTTCTGTTATCCAGTCCCAGGAGCGTACTGCACAGGAGTGATGGCCAGTGTGATCTAAACTCGGTACTAAACTAAGTGGTGTAGCAATACCATATTCCAAGCAAGTTCAATTTTAAGTTTCTTTCTTTCTTTTGTTTTCTGGAAAGGGAACTGAGAGTTATCAAGAAACCTACACCAAAAACCATATTGGCCACTTTCACATACACAACTCAGTTTAATCTTATAACAACTTAATGAGGTGGGTTTAACTATGTTTATTTAAAAAAAGATGGAGAAATTATGGTTCAGAAAAGCTAAGTAACTTGCCTAAGGTCACATACTTAATAAGGCACGCCAAGGTCTGTCTGACTCTAAAGTCCCTTCTCTTCCTACCATACCATGCCATCTTCCTAATGGGAGCTGCTGGCCCTATTTCCTATAAAGGTAATGTGCTTTTAAAGAAAGAGAAGTATTTAAAGGACTATATTCAGAATAATTCCCTCAAACAGAGACAGAGGATAAAAACAAAACCTTGCCATTTGGCCACTAAATAATTTTTGTGGAACTATTAAATCCTCTTAAATCCTTACATACCCTTCTTTGTTTTATTGTAGTAAAAGAAAAACACATAATTTTAAATGTACTATCTTAACCATTTTTACATATATAGTTCAGGAGTGTTAAGTGCATTCACATCATTCTGCATCAGATTTCTACAACATTTTCATCTTTCACAACAGAAACTCTACACCCATTAAACACTAATTCCCCCTCCCCTCTTCCCCCAGCCCTTGGCAATCATCTTTCTATTTTCTGTTTCTATGATTTTGACTACCTTAGATGTTTCGTATGAGTGAACACATACAGGATTTCTCCTTTTCTGACTGGCTGGCTTCATTAAGCATACAGTCCTCAAGGTTCATCTGGGACAGGACTGACTCCTTACATGTCTTTCTTGACACCCTTTCTTCTAATGTCTATGCCATAAAATTCAGATCTTTATCATATGCTGCCTGCCACTGCTCTGATTATTTCGTGTGTATACGCTCCCTTTCCCTGCCAGATAGTAGCCTCTTAGTGATCAAATATCAGGTCTTAAAAAGTCTTTTAGACCCTACCCAGCACCCAACACTGTGCTGAGAACATGGAAGATACACCCTAGAGAGTAAACTCTGAGATCAGGAACAATTCTGTTTTATTTTCTACTCCTCCCTAGCAATGAACACAACTCCTGACATACAGAAAATGCATAGGATATATTTTTAAAGGAAATTAACAAACTCAGTATTTCTGAGGACTGACTGAGAATGAAAAGATGAGAAGTTAGAGACCTGAATCCCAGCAACATTTCTAAGACCTAAAGGAAGGGAGGAAAGTATTATTAGCCAAACTAGAATCAGAATCTCTGAAAAATATGTACCTTAAAATTACCCAAAGCAGAATACCGAACTATTTATAATCTATTGTTGAATAGGAGAGAAGGACAGGGTGACACAGAAAATGGCTCCAATTTCCCAAGATTTCCCATTCCTTGGTGGCATTTCAAGTTCTGACATATAGACGTTCTCTAGAGAATAGGAGCTGGCCAGGTCGAGCAGCCCATGCCCACAATGTCTTGTCCTATCACAAAAAATTGGAACAAACTCATGGCTATGCTTTCTGCAAATTCCCCCACCTTTCATATCGAGGAACAGACAAATCCCCAGGATGCGTGTGTGAAAAAGCCAGAGGTGGATAAAAATAATTCAATGACAAATGCTGGAAAAACATACAAAGGGGCAGAAGCCAGACATTCGTGGGATTCCCTGACAGCTCGATCCACAAGGAAGGGCTGGACTGGAAAAAAAACAGGGCCTCAGGTTCCTGCCAAGCTGTCTGAGGCCCTGTTCTTCCCAAATCATTTCAAGCAGCAGCCAAGACTTTACAGTAACCCTTCCAGGTCTCACAAAGAAAAACGTACTGAGAGCCCACTGAGTACTCCACACCTAGAAAATCCTCTCTGATGTAGTCCAGTTCCACGGAAGGCTGGCAGTAATGATGAGATGGCTGTGCACATCAACGTTCAGCTCCTAATGACTCTCCATGTGCCCAAAAAACAGATAATTAAAAGGCAGCTTGAAAAATCTAATCTTTCTTATTGGCCAAAGAAAAGCGAACATACCCACACATCAGCACCTAGAAACCGAAAACATCACTTTAAGGAAGAGAGAGGGTCATAAACACTTGGTACCTGCATCTTGGAGTCCCTACTCTATAATTCTAAGTCGGCCTTGCCTGGAGGCACACCTCAGGCTTCTAAACATGTGACTGTATTTGGCTCTAACTACTTTCTCTTCTGGAGAATGGCCTGCAATTAATCTCACTTATTACCTCTGAAAAAGTAACAACAGAGGGATGGCTGGCCAAGTCCAGCTCCAGAGTGTCTAGGGGAACTGCAAGCTACATGGCCAGGCCTCAGACTGTCTGGGCAAGTCGTGGGCTCTTTGCCTTCCTCTCCCACAACAAAGCCGGAACAGGACTCCAGACAGACCAAAGGAACCAAGGGATTTGAGGAGCTGGGCTGAGCTTACACTGACCCAATGGGAGACGACAACCCTGAGCCTACATTTGGGGTGATTTCAAAACGACGGGAGTCGTTTGATGAAAACTTGTGTGATCCATAAAACTGAGAACAATAGCAACACAATAGGGAAATGAAAAATAACACTATTTGCAGAGTTCTTATGAGTCACCAGTTTTCATTCCTGTGGCTACTAAGTCAGTGAATTCTGTGACGTGCAGAGATGAAAAGTACAGCTAGCAATAGGATTCTCTTTACATTTTAGTACAGTTTACAGGGAAGCCCCTAGTGTAGTGAATTATCAGAACTAAACTGGAATCCACTGTTGCTACTGTAGAAAAACTATTAAGAGTACCTTTTATTTACCTAGCACCTACTTCCAGGGAGATCAAAGTGCTTTAAAGGCAATCTAAAAGCTCTCAAAACAGGCCACTTATATGTAAGTATGCTTACCCAATAAAAAGATTAAATGAATGGCTTAGGGTCACTTAATGTCAAAACCAGTAATAAAACTCAGATCTCTAAGCTACAAAACCTGTATTTGTTAAACTTAGTCACTCTTATGATTAAAGGAGGAACAAGAAGAGACTAAATAAATATCACAAAGCAGTGACTTACCAGGTAAAAATGGAAATCAGGACACTGTACTGTGCAGGTTGCATGCTACAGGTCTGGCTGGGGCCTACATCACAGCCAAGTCTGGAAAGACCTCTGAGAATTCACTTATGGTTCCTTTAGGGTGGGTACCTCTGGGAATTCCATGTGGAACTGAAACTCTCAAGCTCAGGCTCCAGGCAGTCCTGGCAACCAGAGGTTACCTGGGGGCAGAAGAAGATGTCCCAGGGCTACCCTGAACTGAAATGGGACCTGAGAACTGGCTCTTATGTTTGAAGAGGAGGTAAAGCACTCAGTGGAGTTGTTGTGGGTAAAAAGAACTCGAAAAGGAAACGACCAGGGGACTTTGTGGGGGTTGGTTTTTGGCTGCAGTGGTTGAGAAGTAAATCGTGTAATGTACCATGAGCATTACCGCAGCCTCGTGGGCAGTCTGGCTGGGAGAAGGCTTCTCACAGTGCTGAACCTTAGGTCCTGGCACATCCTTGACAGAATTCATCATCTTTCATCTCAGTACTGACAGGTGCTACCAAAAGAAAGCTCTAAACCCAGCCACAATTTTTATTAAAAATGTTTTCTCTCATTCCATCTACAAGTATAAAAAGTGCTAAAACTCGATTTCTCCAAAATGTGTAGTTTTGACATTGTTTTTGCAGTAGGCAATGCCTGTAGCCTTGTCATAGAGACATTATATTGAAAATTGTAGTGAAAATGTTTTCCATAAAACCAAGGCTCTGTACTTTTGTGCCAAATCCGGAAAAAACAAAAAAACAAGGCTCTGAATTTAAAATGCAAATGGAATATGTGGAAATTTTTTAATGGAAAATAAAGCTCTATGGTATAAACAGAATTACAGAATTTCTTTTTTACGACTTATGTTTTAGGAATGCAGTTACTCTGTAGATTGTAAATCACCAAACAGCAGACTTCTCCTGGGAAAAGAACCATGTGGAGGATGCTCTGCCTTAAAAAGTCCTGCCTCTTGGTCGTCAGCTCTTTATAATTCTCATTTGAGATAATTCTTTTCACCCTGACCACAATGATCATTGGTATGAAAGACACTGTACCACAGGATGATGTAATGTGCTTATATTTATGCTGCTTCCTGGGCAAAGCTTCTGCTTCCCAAATTAGTTCCTTAAGTAGTAATTCTAACACCAATAGATACTTTACCAACAACTAGGTATTTCCTCCATGCCTAAGTCTTCACTGCCCCCTCCAAATCTCAGGGCAAGGCAGCACACTAAAAGGCAGAGGCTGGAAGTACTGGGACGGGGTGCTGGGGCTTGGTTGGGCACCTGTGGTAGAACTTCTTTAGTTGGAGGGAACAATATCTCAGTTGGTCAAAATACTTCATGGCCGGGAGCAGTGGCTCACGCCTGTAATCCCAGCACTTTGGGAGGTGGAAGTGGGCGGATCACAAGGTCAGGAGATCGAGACTATTCTGGCTAACATGGTAAAACCCTGTCTCTACTAAAAATACAAAAAATTAGCCAGGCATGGTGGCACGCGCTTGTAGTCCCAGCTACTCGGGAGGCTGAGGCAGGAGAATTCCTTGAACCTGGGCGGTGGAGGTTGCAGCAAGCCAAGACTGTGCCACCACTCTCCAGCCTAGGCAACAGAGTGAGACTCTGTCTCAAAGAAAAAAAAAAAAACAACAACTTCATTGTAACAGTCACATTTCTCTCTAGATCATTTGACTCAGGGACTGATGCAATTTAATCTACATTTAATATGCACTAAAGCAAGATGTACTGGGAATCGATTTCTTACTTTTTTTTTTATACAGGGGTAGGTAATTAAAACACACAGCAAGACCAGGATTCAATAATACAGTGGCTTCTTTTTTAATCAGAAGCTGCTTACATTACGGCCAGAAGCTACTTGGATTTTATCTTTAGCCACATCTCTCAACTACATAAAGGAAATTTCTTTCCCACTTCCCAAATGAGCATTGTTCAGGGAGGTTGTTTGAGATCAACAATATGAAACTAGATAAAAACAACAACAAATATATCCTTCAAAAGAACAGAGTCTAAAGTTACTGAAGCAAACACAATGTAGTACAAAAAACTATAAAAAACACAAGGTATGAAAAAAAACCTAGGAGACAAGGACAAAGCAGCAAAAGTTGGCACATAAAAATGCTGACTATAAGCAAGGATGAAACATAGTGTAAATTCTTGCTCTTCTACCCCCAAGGTGACTTTCTTAGCTATCTCAGAAATGTCCTTTTCATTTGATAATGCCTGAAAACTGTCTTACAAATAAAATGAGGCTCTCTTAGGTGCCAGAAGATGGAGGCAGGTGAAGAAAGGGCATAACACCTTAGTGGTATCTCCATACAGAACTCCAGGTGGGAATGGCTTGCTTGGGACACAGGTCATCCCTGTGTAACCCAAATGCTAGTTGCAGGGCCCTTCACATACCTGTTTCCAGGAGGGCTGGAGTGATTCTCGGGAGCTTGGGGGTCTGACTGTATTGACCATGTCGGGCCACTAGGACTGATGATGGGTCGGAGGGTGGGGGGGAGTTGAAGCACTGCCTCTGTTTATGATGCCAGTTGCCAAATTCAGGTTTGTTACCTAGAAATAAAGTGAGGGAAATAACCTGACTTTACAGAGTTTTTAGAAAGCATCATTAAAAACGCATCAAAGAAAAATCAAGTCAAGGCCAACAGGTGCTGACCCTTTTGAACTAAAGCTGTGGCTGTGACAAAGGCACCCAGGAAGGAATGGCTCCTGTGCAGAAAGAGTAGAAGTGACGATGGTCAGCGTCAATGTAAGTTAACGAGCTCCTGCTAAGTGCAGGGCATTGGACTGTCCCAGGTGCTATGAAAAAGATGAACAACAAAAACAGCAAGAAGCTAGACAAGTAGACAAGGTTCAAAAAAACTACGTAAACTAGTCTTTCTGCCATTGTTTCCTCATCTGAATGTTCTAAATGCTCAGTAAGTTTTTGTTATAAATAACATTAATTATTATAATGTACAAAGAACCCACTGATTTAGAAAGAAAAAAGATGGTTAATAGAAAAATAGGCATGGACATCAATAAATAATGTACAAAGGAGAAATACAATTAGCCAATTAAACATGAAAAACTAGTCATCATTTCTACTGGTAAATGTAAATTACAAGGAAGACATGCAAATTACAAGGAAATGCAAGTTACAAGACACTATTTTTGCGTATCACTTTGGTATACAATAATAAAAAAGACAGTATCCGACAATGGCAAAGGGTGAAATTAGGTGCTTGTACTACTTGTGTGACCATAAATTGGGAGAATCTTTCTAGAAATCAATTGGCAATATCTTATTAAAATATATTACAATATTTGTACACTTTGATACTACAGTCTAGCTTCTGGGAACTATCCAACAAAACATTTGCAGATGGTTAAGGACAGGTGACTTTCATAATAGCAGTCAACATTTATTAGAACTTACTATGTGCCAAACTATGAGTAAATGAGTACATCGCACACATTTAAATTGCACAAGTCTGTTGATAAGCACCATAATAATACTTATTTTACAAGAAAGAAACTGAGGCCTATGACTGCACTGAGGCCTACGAATAAATGGCAGAATGAGAATTCAAACCATAGTTTTTCAACTGCCAAAGCCCATGTTCTTATTCACTACACTATACTGTGAATACTGGAAATCAAGCATTGTTTTTAAATACTGAAAAGGAGATCTAAGTGGCTAACAATATTGTTAATGCCCTAAATAAGACAATATTATGTATGCATTAACATTTTTTGAAAAATAATGATATAAGAACATGCTAATATCTCAAGTAAAAAAAAACTGTAGTAGTAAAAATCACAATATGAAACTGTATAAAGAGTAAATCCAAATTTCCTTAAACACATACGTACACAAATATAAGTGGACAGGCATTGCCGAAGACTAGAAATAAAAATCCAGACTATAAGCAGTATTTATTTCTGAATTACGACTTATTTTCTTCCTTATCTATATTCTCCAAATTTCCTAGACTGGGCATGTATTACCTTTTATAATAAAAACATTTTTTTAAGTTGTTATGGCAAATACAGACATATGTAAAACCTGGGCAGTGGTAGTGAAATCAGAAAAGAAAGAATGGTCGTGAGAAGCCTTTTAAAGTAAGAGGCACAGGGACTGTTGAAAAGAGAGAAGACACAAAGCCGAATGCAGGATTTTGAGCATGAGATACTAGAGAGTAACGGTGAAAGTGATCAGACCGGAGATGTAAATTCCAAGGAAAATGTTTTGCTATAAAATGTTCTAAGGACCTAATAATTTTGAAATTACAAATGAGAGAATTATGGATTTTTTCCCTAAAAATTCTGAAAGAAAAAGGGTCATTTTTAGCAAAAGTATAGTGTTTCATTCCTAGTTATAGAATTCGGTAAGTGAAAACAGCTCAGGACTGTGTCTTTACACCAAAGGACTAAAAATACTTTTCTTGGAAAAAAAGTCGTTTTCCATAGGTCAGGAGCAATTCTTGGTGTCTGTGGAGTCTGCACCATCCAGTGTGGACCAGTCTTTGGAAGAAACCCCCAGCCAAACATGACTTATCATTTCTGTCCCCTACAGCTTCTGCCAGGGGAGAAGAAGGGCATATGCTGATTAAAAGACAGGGAAGATATAGTAGCAGATCACGGTAGTAACTTCTCTGGCCACTAGTTTCTCTGAAATGACTTTTCTTCCTACATCTAGGAGCAATGTGGGCCAGGCCCTCAGACAATGAACCAGACTCCCTGTAGGCCTGAATTCACTCCTGCCCCACACTGACTCCTCCTCTTTACTGCCCTGATCATCAGACCTTTTATATTAGGCATGATCTTGAAACTTGTAGAAATACTACAGCTAGAAAGGTCTTTATGATAACTAACAGCTTCTCCAATTACTGCTTTACTTGAGCCAAAAACTTAATAAAGGAGGCTTAATAATTTATAGGGAAATATCAATAAATACACAAAGTGCACACTTTACCATGTATAGTATAAATGGTATAGTTTGGAGATTAGTGAATGGAAAGGAGAAGAGATAAAAGATTCAGTAAATCTATCTTTTGGCAAGGCTGCTCCTAATTTAGACATCATCATGTGCATCTTAACAGTTAACACCTATGGAACACTCACTACGTGCAATACCCTTGCATTACCTTTTTTTTTTTTGAGACAGTCTCACTCTGTCACCCAGATTGGAGTGCAGTGGCGTAATCTTGGCTCACTACAACCTCTACCTCTGAGGTTCAAGTGATTCTCTTGCCTCAGCCTCCCAAGTAGCTGGAATTACAGGCGCCTGCCACCACGGCTGGCTAATTTTTGTATTTTTAGTAGAGACAGGGTTTCACCATGTTGACCAGACTGGTAACCCCTGATCTCAAGTGATCTACCTGCCTTGGCCTCCCAAAGTGCTAGGTGCTTGCATTATCTTGATGTGCATTATCTGATTTAACCCTGAACACTCCCTTTGTAATGGCTTCTACTGTTACCCATTTTACAAAGGGAAAGCCAAAGTCAAAAGATGGTAAACAACCAGACACTAGTCACACACCGATAAGTGACAGGGCCAAGATATAACAGAGAGTGTTTGCCTTCAAGTGCATGTGGTCTACTTTTCCCAAATAATATGGTTTGACATTTGAGTCCTTACAGTAGTGGTGTCAGGTACTCTGGGTTTTATATTTCACTTAGTCCTTACCCATTATTCACAGAGGTAGATACTGTTCCACACCATTTCACAGGTGGAGAAACTAAGGCTCAGAGAGGTCATGATAAGTAATTTGCTCAAAGTCACATAAAAGTTGCCGAACTGGTAGTCTAGTTTTAAAATCTATTTTCTAGTTTGGAAACTAGTAGGAAAACAATCCTAGTTACCCTTAATTATTAGAGATTTTAAAAATGTCATCAGATACAGACCTCAAATTCTGAAAACAGTGATTATACAGAGTGACAAAACTATACCAGCTTTTCCTTGTTTCCTTTTGATTTTAATTCCCACTTGTTATCCTTCATCAGAAGATATTAAAGAAGCAAAACAAAGAAAAAATATCCTCAGCCAGTTTTGTTTCTTGGCAGGTAAAAAGTGACTTGATCATGAAATTACTTTTGGATTATTGGAGGGTTATGTTTATTCACATAAAAACCATTCCTTATGTGAGGGATAAACCAACAAGTGGCAGCCATTGTGATTTCATTTTATGCAAAAGCAAAGTATCATTGTTAATCTCAGAAACAACAACAGTGACTGCTACTTAAATAGGAAACTAAGGAATGAGAAAACTTCAAAAGCTTCTCACCTCTCTCTCAAGGATTTCTGCTAAAAGAAAACAAACAAACAAAAAACCTGTTCCTACCAAATGATAATAATCAGCCCCTCTAGATTAAATATTCTACTCTTGCCCTTGTGGGTTTTTTGTCTGGAAGACACTCAGCATATATGCCACAGCTAACACCCCCATACCTTACCCAGCTCTCTCTTCCTAGGACACATATTGCTAACTCATAATTAAGCAACTTGGGGTTGACTTGGATATAGTCTCAGAATCTTCTTTACACATTTCTCCAAGTAGCCATCACTGATCATTCAGAAGAACAAATAAATCATTTTCTATCTCTCTTCTAGAATAATCTTTGATAATGGAAATGTTCTGTAATGTACACTGTCCAATACAGTAACCACTCACCACATGTAACTACTATGCATGTGAAATGTGCCTGGTGTGACTGAGGAACTGGATTTTAAACTTTATATAACTTAAAATTTAAAAGCCAGATGTAGCTAGTGCCTACCTTATTGTACAGCACAGCTCTAGACTCTCAATCAGATCTGGCCAAATGTTATATATACAGGTTTATACCTGGCTAAAGTCTGCACCAAGCAAATTATCTC
Organism: Ateles fusciceps; assembly: GCA_036589455.1. Classification (NCBI taxonomy): domain Eukaryota; kingdom Metazoa; phylum Chordata; class Mammalia; order Primates; family Atelidae; genus Ateles; species Ateles fusciceps. The sequence goes on along the minus strand of JAZHEH010000228.1, from coordinate 8,311,299 downwards.
TAGATTAAATTAAGTAAGAAAACCTCTGTTTTTATTTCTCAGCTTCCCACTTTTTCCCAGAATGGGCAGAAGGAGTCACTGAACAAAAATGAATCTAAGCGTCAGTTCTGGCTCTAGAACTATCTTGTCCTGCCAAGAGAACACCTAAGGGCAGGGAAAATCTCCCAGTATCCGATAAGACCTTAATAAACTCTACAAGCCAATTAGGGTTTATACCTGGAGGTTTCTTCCCTAACAGGACAAAAGGATGATGATCACAGATGTCACCAGGCTACATCTACTTCTCTATCCATCTACATTTCTCCAAATAACATAACAAAACCAGCTTTGATCAGATGAGGAGAAAGTGATAGAGAGCACTTATAGGTACCTGATATACAAAGATGATCAACATTTCATTACTAAATAATTTTTTTAAAGAACAGGCTTACAGTACATGAAGAGACAGCATCACTCAAAAAATCAATCACTGGCTCACTATTTTTGTTAGTAGTACAGGTTGACTATCTCTTAACAGAAATACTTAAAACCAGAAGTGTTTTGCATTTCAATTTTTTTTGTATTTTGGAATTGGCATTATACCAATCGTGCACCCCAAATCCGAAAACCTGAAATATGTAGGTGGCTCAAAACATTTCCAATTTTGGAGCATTTTGCATTTTGGATTTTTAAATCAGGGACACTCAATCCATAATAGGATATTAAAGTGGCGGTCATAGCCATTGGGCCAGTTGGCTTTTCTGGGCTAATAACTAGAGTCTATGCTACTAAATCTAGGCTTGCCAACTTACAAATTCATGTTATTGGTCACAAAGGGGTCTAGAAAACAGACAGAGGATAGTTTAAAACTCACAGTGTTTTGTTTTGTTTTTCTTTAATTGAAACCATGACTCAAAACATGCCCTACTGATAATGGTAATCAACATCTTTACGTGAAAAACATAGGTATACACACATAAGAAGCTTATACGTCTGTGTTTGGACCTTTAACATGTTCTACTATAATCAATTTTAATATGCTATGTTTTAGAACAGCTACAATAACAGTAATACTAACAATAAAACTATATTAATACTAATGATAACTAAATTCAATAAACAGTTTGGGCCAGGCACAGTGGCTCACACCTGTAATCTCAGCACTTTAGGAGGCCAAAACGTGTGGATCGTTGGAGCCCAGGAATTCGAGACCAGTCTAGGTAACATGGTAAAACCCCGTCTCCACTAAAAATATAAAAATTAGCTGAGTGTGATGCTTCTAGTGCATGCTTCTAGTCCCAGCTACTAGGGAGGCTGAGGTGGGAGGATTGCTTGAATGCAGGAGGTTGAGACTACAGTGAGCTGAGATCATAACACTGCACTCCAGCATGGATAACAGAGCAAGACCCTGTCTCAAACACACACACACACACACACACACACAACAGTCTGTTCCAGGCAATGCTCTAAGCATATTATATGAATATTAACTTACTTAGTCTTCAAGACAGATAGATGGGGAAACTGAGGTTGAGAGAGAAAATAACTTGCTCAAGAACAAGTAATTATTATGTGTCAGCCCCTGGATTCAATTCCTGGTCTGCCTGATGAAAATTCTCCCAATCTTGTAGTTTTAATCACTGTGTTATCTCACTGCCTTGTACCACTGAGCCCTGCTACTTAGAATTCGGTTTCTGGACCAAGAGCACCTGCATTACTGGGAGCATATTAAAAATGCAGAATCTTGGCTCAGTTCCAGCTGCAGTAAACCAAAATTTGTATTTTCAAGATCCACAGGAAATTTACTTGCACTGTAAAGTTTGAGAAGCACTTGTTACCAGGAATGGTAGGTAAGGAAAAGAGAGAATAGGCAAGAGGAACCATTCAATGCTTCCTCTCCTCCACAAAGCTCAGGGGCAGGGGATTTTCCAAAAAACAGCAGAAATGCCTCTGATGGGTGAAGAGCAAGTTATAAAACAACAAAGGGGAATGAGCAGGGAAAATAGTTCCATCAGAAACTTTAAGGTTTTACTATTTCTCAGTGTTGTTCAGATGCTCAAACATTAAAATGAGTAATCATTAAATATGCCAAGAATGCAAAAGTGGACAAAACAGCTTAGGACAAATTTCAGAAAACTCCAAGATTACTTGCTATGCTGCCCTGAGAAATTGTGGTTTTAAAAAAAAAAAGGAATGTAAGACTAAAAACAATCAACTTGTTCCATATGTCTCTACCCCTGCCTCCCTCTAGCTGGCTGCTGGTTAGCTAAGTGAATAACTGCCTGTGGGAAATCTGGTCACAAGATCCTACCTCCACCTAAGCCTTGGGGCCTGCTTGGCAGATGTTTCACCCCTCACTCTTCTCCTCCTCCAGCTTTTCCGCTTCCTCTGCTCCTACTCTCCTGGAGCAGCTTGTCCAGATGTTCCACTCCCATTCCCTGCCTCATGCCTATTGCTGCGGTGACCTCAGTGCGTTTTTCCTTTAGTACCAAAATCCTGTTTATTTTAGAGCCAGCCTTCCGAGTAAAGCAGGTGAGCAAATATCTGAATGTGTGGGGTAGGGACACATTGCATGCATACCATCTAGACAGGTGTGTAAATTATGGCAGGAATAAATACAGGTGATGGATTGAAAAGGGGGTAGGAGAAACCCAGAGAAAGAGGCCAATTTCCGACGGCTGGCCCGCCCAAGTGTTACTGCTTGTTATTAATGTTTGTTAATGCTGCTGCCAACACTATAATTAAATGTGATGGAGCTTCCCTGATGATTCTCAGAATATACCCACCATCCATCCAGATACATAACCTTTTGGTATATGAAGAGGGTTTGGAGACAAGCCTAGCTATATGAATGCTGCATGCTCTCAAAATGCTGTAGTCCCGAATGCTTAAAAGAAGTCCAAACCTCAAAAGATAATAATAAATACTGCTTTGCCTATCACAGGCAAAGCCTCGAGGAAAGTGCTCATGCATGTGTAGATAAAAATGTAGTCCCTCCATGCCCTCAAACCATGTAGGAATTTATAATTAGTAGGTCAGACAAGACTGTTAGAGAGAAAGAAATATTTAAGACCTCCAGAATGTAACAAGTGCCGATAAGAACAACTACGGAAGTTTAAAAAATGGCATCTGAGCTGGGACTGAAAGAACAGTTAAGAGGAAAGAAAAATTATAAGTAAAAATGCAGACACAGACAAGCAGAGAGAATGTCTGAGAAACAGAAAGTAGTCTTAATTCAGCAAAACCTTCCAGTGATAGAAGACAGGGTCAGACAGATAAACAGCTTGGGGAGGCCCTTGAATGCCAGACTAATGATTCTGTCCTTGATCTAGCAGACAGCAGTAAGCCTGCTCGCAGGTTCTGACAGAGCCACGCTATATGAGAACCTTGGTTGAAGATCCTTCTACACACATACATACGCACATACACATACACACTCTCTCTCTCTCTCTTCAATCTCTAACACTCCCTCCCTCTCTCTCCCCTCTCTATTTCTCCCTCTCACCCCCCCCACCTCCAGTTAGCAGCTAGTTTGACCAGTGAGTAGAAAAAGTGGTTTATGTCTCTGCAAGGCTAGCAAGGAAATCAGGAGTCCAAAATTACCTCTTTGTGTTTGGGCCACAAGGGAGGAACTGCTTTAGAATTCAGGGAAATAAAATGATCAGTGACTAGAGTGAAAGATGTGTTACTCTTGCTGTGCCCTGAATAATTCTAGAGATGATTTTTGCTTGATTTTGAAGCCTTGGGCAAGGTTCTTAAATGGATGAAATAACAGCTTTGACATACGGATTTTGTGCCTTGTGCGCACAATGTGTATGTTTGTTTCTTCATGGCACTGAAACTGCAAAGGCCTAAGAAACCATTTGCAATTGACTTAAACTAATCTCAAGTTCACTAAGGATGTCTGCACATTTCATGCATCTTATTTATCAAAATGGAGAAGAAAATTAAGTATTTAAGATTTAAGGTCAGGCACAGTGGCTCATGTGTGTAATCCCAGTGCTTTCAGAGGCTGAGGTGGGAGGATCACTTTAGGCCAAAAACTCAAGACCAGCTTGGGCAATAGAGACCCTATCTCTACAAAATATAATTTTAAAAATTAGGCATGGTGGTGCTACTTGGGAGGCTGAGGCAGGAGGGAGCCTGGGAATTCAAAGCTGCAATGATACCACTGTACTCCAGCCTGGGTGGCACTCTACCCTGGGTGACAGAGCAAGATCCTGTCTCAAAGAGAAAGAGAGAGACAGAGAGAGAGAGAGAGAGGGGGAGGTGATTTAGTTAATAAGAGCTTAACACGGGAAGAACTGGTAGCATAGTACTCCCAATGGAGTTTATAATCTTGTCATCGTGCCACAGCTCAATTTCCACATTATAGCAGGTCCATAAAAATCTTAAATAATTCTTGTCTGAGGAGGTCTAAGAATGGTGTTTCCTAAAATTATTTCACTAATTCAAACTAATATTTATCAGGCCCCTACTCTGGGCTTGGCATTCTTTTGAGCATTAAGGATAAAATGTCAAGAAAAACCAGTCAAGTAGCACAGTCATTATGGAAAACAGTACAGAGGTTCCTAAAAAAGCTAAAAATACAACTACCATATGATCCAGCAATCCCACTGCTGGGTATCTAACCAAAGGAAAGAAAATCAGTACATCAAAGAGAGAGCTACACTCCATGTTTACTCCAGAACTGTTCATAATAGCCAAGATATGAAATCAACCTCAGCATCCATCAACAGATGATGGATTAAAAAAAAAAGTGACATATATACATAAAGGAATATTGTTCAGCCATAAAAATGAAATCATGTCAGTTGCAGAACATGGATGGAACTGGAGGTCATTATGTTAAATGTAATAAGTGAGGAACAGAAACACAAATATTGCATGTTCTCCCCTCATATGTAAGAACTATATCTCATGGAGATAGAGAGTAGGATGATGGTTACCAGAGGATGAAAGGGAAATGGGAAGGGGAGGGAAAACAGATATTGATTCATGAGTACAAAAATACAGTTAGATAAAATGAGTAAGTTCTAGTATTCGAAAGTACAGTAGGAAAATTGCAGTTGACAATTTACTGTATATCTTAAAATAATCACAAGAGAAGACTTGTAATGTTCCCAACACAAAGAAAAGATAAATTTTTGAAGCGATGAATATCCCAATTACCCTGGCTTGATCATTACACATTGTATACATGTATCTAAATATCACATGTACCCCCGAAATATGTAAAACTGTGATATATGAATAACCCCCAAATCCTTGTCTTCATGGAGATTACAGCCTAAGGTGGAGATATCACTGAAATATATAAATAATGTATAAAACAAAGATAGTCACAGATTTGGAGTTTGAGCCAAATTATTGAAATTAGTGGTTATATACTACGTAAACATTTTCAAGGGATCTTAATTTGGAGACTGTGAGTCCACAGAGCATCAAGACAGAGCCTGATTGAGGGGGAGGGTGTTTGAACCCTTTGTAATTAATGCATATTTCTAAGTTTGAGTGTACATTTTTTTCAGGAGGAGGAAGAAAGCTTTAATTAGATTCTCCAAAGGATTTCTGAATCCAAAAAAGTTAAGAATCACTTCGATTGATTCAAGGATATATTTGCCTACATGTGCATTCATAGTATCCTGAAAACTACCTCAATGTCATTTGAAAATAATGTTCTTTGCGGTGTTCATATATAAAGGCTCAGCAGAATCTGACTGGATCAGCTGGGCATGGTGGCGCACACCTATAATCCAGCATTTTGGGAGGCCACGGCAGGAGGATCACTTGAGCCTAGGAGTTCGAGACCAGCCTGGGCAAGATAGTGAGACCTCGTCTCTATGTAAAGATTTAAAAAAATAAGAAAAAGAGAATATGACTGGATCAATTGAACATGCCATAGAAGCTTTGATTCCTGCTGCCATGGGGCTCTGAATGATCTGGAACAGGAAAATGCTCCTGACTTGTTTGCATCTGTGTTGCTAGAGCAAAAGGTAATCCTTGAATAGGAAACAGCAGTGAACCAACATCTGTTTCACTCAAGGTAAAAGAAAAGGAAAACCAAAGGTGCCAGATCTGCATCAATCACAAGATTTTCACCAATGGAGAAATATTAGAGAATGTATTCAGTCAGGAACATGAAAAGAACTATTCTTAAACAGTTACATTTTGAACAGTCCTCCAAAAGCATTTCATGAGCATTTATTAAATCACTAGCAACAATAACATATAAACACATGTTTTAAGGCTTGCTTCAATTCCTTCTTCAATTCCTAGATACTGACAAACCTCAAGAAATTCACACTGCAATCGCCAGGAGATAAGGGTTAAATGTTAAATGTTAATCATATTTTAAAGCGAGTCAGGAAAAGCAGGAAATCTCTGCAGTTCCAATACCTAGCACTAAATTCTCTTGGCATATCTTCCCTCTCTGTTGAGCTCCATCGTTTTCATAACATACATATACATATAGACATTTAGTGTTCCAAAATCCAGACAGAGTCCAGATCAAGATTTGCCAGAGACATTCCTGGGAAACCTGACAAAATGGCCAAATCTCTTTGCAGTGTTTCTGATTTATACATTTAGATTTTCTGTGTTGACGGAGGAGTTGCTGCTGCCATCGTTAAGTAGATCTATTCTTACTGCATCTCTAGTGAGTAACAGGCTGAGTTTTACCTGCTCAAAGAATCAGTTGACTATACGATAAAATAGTCTGATGAGGAGTTTGCCTAATAAATAACTGATAATCTCAACAGAGCCACATGTTTTGCAACCTGCTTCAAGGAGTGGAGAAGCATTTCTGATCAAGAAAACAGAAAATTCAACTCCTCGTTTCTCCAAGCAGGCACAAGTATAGGCTTGGCTACAACTCTGTAACAACATCACGGAACAACACGCTCACAGGGTGAAGTTTAGTCATTCTCGTCTGATGAGAGGTTTGAGTCCTCATTCAAACCAAAAGAGGCAGAAAAACACTGAGGTAAAGAGCATGGAGTCAGATAGAGCTGAGTTGGAGTCCTGTCACACAGTAACTTGTCATCTGTGTGACATTAGCAGACTCACTTATCCTACCAGCTTCTATTTCTTTATCACCATTGGCAAAAAATAAGTACCTACATCTCATTAGGGTTAAGAGAGAATGCATATAAAGTCCTTAGCACAGTGCCTAGTACAAAGTAAGCATCTGATTAATGTCTACTGCTTAATTATGAAGGGCAGGTATGGTCTTATCAATGAAAAACTTTTGACACAAGGTCTTACTTCGTAGCCCAGGCTGGAGTGTGGTGGGGTAGTTCCGGCACATTGCAGCCTTGACCTCTTGGGCTCAATCGATCCTTCCACCTCAGCCTCCAGAGTAGCTGGGACTATAGGCACGCACCACCGTACCTGGCTAATTTTTGCTTTTTTTTGTGGAGTTGGAGTTTTGCCATGTGGCCCAGGCTGGCCTAGAACTCCCGAGTTCAAGAGATCCACTCACCTTGGCCTCCCAAAGTGGTGGGATTATAAGGAGTGAGCCACCACACCCAGCCACCGATAGTTTTTAAACAAAATATAAAAACGTGCAAAATGTAGAAAAGAGATTCTTTTCAATTTAGCAAGCATGTGATAACGTCTGCCAAGTACAAGGCCTTGTGCTAGGCGATGAGTTAGAAAGAACTGCATGATGTGGTTTAGTGCAAAACAGGAAAGAAAAGATACAAAATAATTGTAATAGATCTGTTAATAAAAAGTGATTAACAAAGGACCGAAGGAGCACAGAGAATAGAAAGATGATTTCTGGCTAAGACAGCAGAGGGTTCTTCATTTACTTATTTATTCAAAAAATACATATTGAGTGCATATTACTAATATCTAGCAGGCTGGGAAAAAAACTGGTGAAAAAATGGACATGATCCAATTCTCAATGAACTACCTTGCAGTCCAGTTGAATCAGCACATTTTTTGAGTACTACCCACCAGTCAGGTGCTGAGGCAGCAAAGGACACTGCCCTCAAGGAGTTCACTGTCTGTTAAAAGAGACAGCTATCTTGACATACATAGTGTGATGAGTGAAACGGTGTATATATGAGTGAAGTGGCATCTACACTGAGCCTGGGCAATGTCCAGATCAGACATGGTGACTGCAGAACATTTTCCATGAGGAGATAGCATAAGGCATGGAGACTAACAGAAACTCTAGTCGAGCTACACAAAAATATATGTGACAGGAGGGAGACAGGCTGGAAAAGTAGTCTGGAGCAAGATTCTAAATAAAGGCTTTGAATCACATTTAATAGCTTGGGCTTCCCATTATAAACAGGAAGGACCTCAAGATTCTTAAGCAGAAGAGTACCATGATGAGACTTGTGATGAGACTTGTCATTATAGCCAGGCACAGTGGTACATGCCTGTAATCCCAGCACTTTGGGAGGCCAAGGTAGGCGGATCATTTGAGGTCAGAAGTTTGAAACCACTCTGGCCAACATGGTGAAACCCCACCTCTACTAAAAATAAAAAATTAGCCCAGCATGGTGGCAGGCATCTGTTAATTCCAGCTACTTGGGAGGCTGGGGCAGGAGAATTGCTTGAACCTGGGAGGTAGAGGTTGCAGTGAGCCGAGATTGCACCACTGCACTCTAGCCTGGGCAACAGAGCGAGGCTCCATCTCAGAAAAAAAAAAAAAAAAAAAAAAGAATCCTTTAGAGCAAAGCAAAAGACTAGGATGAACAAGAAACCAATGAAGAGGTAATTGCAGCTGTCCATCTGAGAGATGATAAAGGCCTTAAGCAGAACAGTGGGACAGCAGATGGAAAAGTGAAAGACAGAATATGTGTCAGAGACACTGTAAAGTCTTGAAAACTGCCTCGACATAGAATGAAGACGTGAAGAGAGGCACTGATAAACCAACAGCTCCATTTCTAAATTCCCTGGAATTCTAGAATTCCAATCCCTAGAATTGCAATGTCACTAATATAGAGAAGAACAAAAGGAGGCAAATAGGTTTCAAATATGTTTAAGACTTTTCTGAGTATTTTCAAAATATGTTAAAAATACATTAAGTATTTTGAATGCTGTGCAATATAGTAAGGTGGAAATGCCTCACAGCTGGAAATTTGGACCTGACTCTCAGCAAGGAGGCTCAAACTAAAGATACGTATTTGGAGGAAATCCACAGAAGTGCCAGATGAAATCACAGGAAAAGGAACTTTACCCCAGGGGAAACTAAGGAGAAGAAAAAAAGTTCTGAGGATTACTGCCTAGAATTCAGAGACATGCCAGAGGATCCCAAAAGACCAGGGAGAAGCAGATGCCCAGGGACAGTCCACCTTCTTCACCCAGAGCCACTCTGCTAGGATCAACTTTATACAACTAAGGTCTATATGCCAGCGGCTCTGAAAAACATATTGAAAATGGAATCTAGTTTTCGGGGAGAGCAGGAGGAAGGAATGAACTCTCAGAGGAATTACTGAAGGGTTAGAGAAGCTAAGAGAAATTTTCACATAAGAAGCAGTTGGCAATGGTGCTACATGCTGAAGGAAGAAGAGTAAAAATAGTGACTGAAGTTGGCAATTCTGAGGTCATCAGTAGCTTTTGAGAGAGGGATGGACAAATGGTAAGAGATAAAATGAGACTGCAAGAGCAAGTGTGTGGGGGTGGAGGGGCAGGAGGCAGACTAGAGCCAATAAGGGTGTGTTATTTTAAAAGAAGTCTGGCAATACAAGGAAGATGAGTTTGAAGGGGTGGCAGAGTAAAACAAAGGCTATTGTAAAACAAGAGACCATGCAGGAGGCCAGGAACTAAAGAAAATGGGAGCTTAAAGCCTTGAGACCTAGAAGAGCTAGAAATTTATCGGATCAATTGGAGCCAGGTCCTAGAACAGAGAGGCACAGGTAGCCAAGAGAAGAACTGGTCTTGATACCAAAACTACCCCATTTTACAGATGAGGAAATCAAAGCACAGGGAGGTGAAACAACTTGTCCAAAGTCTCGCTGACTCAAGAGCTTATGCCTTTTTCTACTTACCCTTTTCTGCTTCTAGAAATAAGAAAGAATAATGTATATGGTACAGAGAACAATAACTTTTTCTACCAAGAAAGAATATAAAAGCAAAGGAACCAGAATTAGCAAACAGCAACAAAATCCGAGCACAAATGTACGTAAGTTCACATGTGTCCGGATAAACTATGGAGGCAGAAAGAGTTTCCAGTGCCAATTGCTGAAGCTTGTGATAAACTGGGTGCCATCTGCCTCAATCCTAGAGAACATTTGTAACCATTTCAAATATTTAGCTCCGTCTCTCTTCATTTCATCGTCAAATTGGCATTTCTGAAACTGAGAGTCACTCAGGGTCCACTGTGGACCCTTACGGTGGTGGCTGCTGCAGCAGAAGAAATGATAAAGAATTCCTTTGCACAGACAGAATGAAAAAGTTTCACTGCTGTGAACCAAACGTTATGTACCTCCGCATCTATCTTTCTCTAGGACCAGTCAGGGAAGTCTCAGGCGAAGGAGCAAAAAAATGAAAGAAATAGAATAGATCTTTTTTCCCCATTCTCCATCTAAATGAAAAATGTGAAGAGCAAAAACTGTCTCCTCCCCCGCTCTGTATCTGTCAGCACATTTCCAGGAGGCCTGGCCACATCCTGGGCACTGGCTGGCGGGGGAGCAGAGACTGACGCAGCACATTCGTTCACACTGGAGCCCCCGCCTGGGTGGTCTGCTGTTATCCCTTTGATTAAACTCCCAGGCTGGAAGAGCTGGAGTTGCTCCTAGTGATAGCTGGGTCCTGAAATCTCACAGTTGCCTGCACGGAGAGGGCTGGCGCTCCCTCTGATTGCCTGCCTCCCACTTCTCACCACTAAGCTGGGCTAATTCACCACATTCTTCTGTTCACTAGTGGCAAAAACCACAAAGGGCTACGTCTCTTCAGAGCACTACAATCCCTTCCAGCATGGAGTCAGGCAGAGATAGTGAGACTTCACGTGGAAGCTCAGCAGACCACTGGCCACCACAGCACTTCTCTTGCCCCCAGCCCAGGTGCAAGATGTTTCTACAAAACCCTGCTTTCAGGGACATACACATAGATTTCCAAAAGTTCTTATCTCCAAAAGATAACCAGCCTCTCTTGGGCCAAGGGAAAGAGTTAAATTTGACCTGCTCTCTGCTCAGAATTTGGAAATTATTTGTTGAATGGTCGTAGTTGAGAACACTTATCTCTTTATATGTCAAGTACACACATGCTTGCAGATGCATTCCTTGCCACTGCTAACATGGCAGGGAAAGTTTGATATTTTTATGTGTTTTAGGCTATAAACAAAGTCAAATCATAGCAGGAGCAGTAGTAACTACACAGGATATAAGCTTCTGTTTTTGCCACACAGATTCCTTAAGAATCTAACTTTAAATGTAAATTCTGAGTCCCTCAACGTTTTGTTATCAAATTTTTGGGTTGTCAGAATACTTTGCTTCTTTACCTTTGGCTAGGTCACTGTTCCTCATTATCTTCACTAGCAAGCATGGAGGAGAAAGGGATGACACTGCTCCATCCTCCAAATCCATCCTCTTCAAGCTACCTGAGTAGTCCAGCTAAAAGGCAAAGCAATAATGTCTCAGGGGATCTCCATCACCTATGAGACAAAGGACAAGCTCCTTCACAGGGCGGTAAAGCTCTCCCTGAACCAGCCCTTGCCTCTCACCCAACTTCATTCCTAGCTAGTCCCTGCTGACTCCCTATCCTGTGACACCCTTAAACAGCCTGTCGTTCATTTCCCCCACATACACATAGGGGAGTTTTTATTCTGGAAACTATTTTCTCCCTTCTTCTGCCATCTACCTGCCTACCTTTAAGATTCAGTGTACATATAATCTCTTCCAAGAAGGCTAGTTCAGCTATTTTTCCACTCCCACCCACACGGCGGGTTCAAGGCCTCTTTTAGCAGTTGTTATTCCCTAGGACTACCTCTGTCATGCATATTCCATGCTATTATTACATTATTATCATCTGTTTATGTAGCTACCATTACAAGAGAGTAAGTTATTTCATGGTGAGGACTATGTGTTATATCAACCCCAGGCTTAGTACCAAAGCCTAGAAGACTCTTAAGAGCCTAGCAAAATGTTTTTTAATACACACACACACACACACACACACACACACACACACACACACACAAACACAATGGAATAAAAAAGTTCTAATAGGCTAAGCAGTTGAAATTATAGGCCAAATATAATGATTTTTCAGAAATAACCAATAACTTCAATTTTCTATGCTCATCTTCCAAAATAGCACAAGTAATTTAAAATCAAATTTCCTTACTTAGTAGAATATCTCTTAACTCTTTGCCCAGAAAGGCAATTAAAGATATATCAGAGTTTATGCAATACAATGAAAGCAATGCTCAGAGAAAAATTCGTAGCTTTTATATAGTGAAAAAAAAAATACCAAGAATGAATGAAAATAAATTAAGCATCTAACTCAAGGTGGGGAGAAATACTGAAATAGTGGAACAAAGCTAAGGAACGCAGAAAGAAGGAATCAGTAAAGATAAGGTGAGAAAATAATGAATTAGAAAACAATAAAACAGAATGAATAAATATATCCAGAATTACTCTTATTTTTAAAAGGGGAGAAAATATTCATTAAACCTATTAGAAAAAGAAAAGAAAAGAAAGCACAAACACAAAATAGGAATTGAGAATAAGAAAACAGGTAACAGGAAATGAAAAACATGTAAAGTGATTACTGGACACAAACTTGTTTCTTGTAATAGCTAAGTTTAAGTTTTCAGGACCTAACTGCAGAGGGAAGAGCAGAGCTCTCACCACTTTCTGACTGGAAATCTACCTCTTTCTAGAAAGCTACAGACATTGTATCACTTGACTCAGTGAGTAAGAAACTAAAGCAACTTTCTTTTTAAACATAACTAGAAAAAAAAGGAAACTGTTAATAAATATACCAGAATCTATACTAAACCACTGTAACATGTTATTAGTTATTTATCAGAAAAAGAATAATCAATGACATAATTTTCCAAATTCCAAATTAAGGAATCCCTTTCTCTGAAGGAAAAGGGCTGAATAACCTATAATTGAGGCAACAACAAAGTATGGAGGGAGGGGAAGTAGGGATGGTTAATGGGTACAGAAATATAGTTAGCATGAATAAGATCTAGTATTTGATAGCACAACAGGGTGACTACAGTCAACAAATAATTTATCGTACATTTTAAAGTAACTAAGGGTATAACTGGATTATCTGTAATACAAGGAAAGGATAAATGCTTGAGGTGATGGATACCTTTACCCTAATATGATCAACACACACTATATGCCTATATCAAAATATCTTATGCACCCCAGGAGATTGGCCTTGCTGGCTGCTGGGAACTGGGGTAAGGTCTGCCACTGCTGGCTTTCCCCCACACTTCCCTGGTGTCCTGTATGATGCAACAGAGGCAGCCATAATCCCCCCTGGGAACCATACTCCACGAGCCTGAGACACACCCCCATCCCCCACAGCAGAAGCCCTAACCAAGGAGCGTCTGAGCTCAGGCACGGCTAACTCTGCCCCAACCTGATGGTCTTTCTCTACCAGCACTGGTAGCTGAAGACAAAAGACATAATATCTTGGGAACTCTATGGCCCCTCCCACCACCTGAGAAACTCGAATACTGATCCAGGCAACTTTAGGGCAAGCTTGTATCAGCTGATGCTCTCTTGAAAGCACCACCTCCTGGCTGGAGGCCAACAAACCACTAGCACAACCAGCATTCAAGCAAACCAGCTCACTGAACAAAACTAAAACGAAGGACCCTCACAGAATCCACAGAGTTCACTCCCCCTGCTACCTCCACCAGCTCAGGTGCTAGTAACCACAGCTGAGAGACCTGAAGATGGATCATATCGCAAGACTCTCTGCAGAAACTTGCCAGTACCAGCCCAGAGCCCAGTAGCTCTGCTGGGGAGCTAGACCCAGAAGGGCAATAACAATCACTGCAGTTTGGCTCTCAGGAATCCCCACCCCCCAGGGGAAGAAGAAGAACACCACATCAAGGGACTGCTCCATGGGAGAAAACAATCTGAACAGCAGCCCTTGAAACCCAGATCCTCTAACACAGTCTATCCAGATGAGAAGGAATCAGAAAAATGATTCTGGTAATATGACAAGGCAAGGTTCTTTAACACCCCCAAAAGATCGCACTAGCTCACTGGCAATGGATTCAAACAAGAAATCTCTGAATTGCCAGAAAAATAACTCAAAAGATCGATTATCTAGCTACTCAAGGAGGCACCAGGGAAAGGTGAAAACCAATTTAAAGAAACTTAAAAAAAAAGAAATTACAGGATATGGACAAAAAAATATCTCCAGGGAAACAGAGAGCATCCATAAAAAACAATCACAACTTCTGGAAATAAAAGATACAATGCAAATTACACTGGAAAGCTGCAACAACAGAATCAAAAAAGTAGAACTTCAGAGCTCGAAGACAAAGCTTTCAAATTAACCCAATTCGACAAAGACCAAAAAAAAAAAAAAAAAAGAATCCCCCAAGATAAACAAAGGAGGATTATGTTAAGCAACCAAACCTAAGAATAATTGCTGTTCCCAAGGAAGAAGAGAAACCTAAAAGTTAGGAAAACTTATTTGGGGGAATAATTGAGGAGTATTTCCCTGCCCTTGCTAGAGACCTAGACATCCAAATAGAAGAAGCTCAAAGAACACCTGGGAAATTCATTGCAAAAAGATCATCACTTAGACACGTAGTGATCAGGTTATCTAAAGTCAAGACATAGGAAAGAATCGTAAGATCTTTGAGGCAAAACCATTAGGTAAGATATAAAGGAAAACCTACTAGATTAACAGTAGATTTCTCTGCAGAAACCCTAAAAGCTAGAAGGGAATGGGGTCCTATGTTTAGCCTCCTTAAACAAAGCAATTATCAGCCACAAATCCTGTATCCAGTGAAACTAAGCTTCATAAATGAAGGAAAGATAAAGCCTTTTTCAGACAAACAAACGCTGAGAGAAACAGCCACTACCAAGCTAGCACTACATGAACTGCCACAGAAAGTTCTAAATCTTGAAACAAAACCTCAAAATACACCTAAATAGAACCTCCATAAAGCATAAATCCTACAGGGCCTACAAAACAATAACACAATGCAAAAAAACACAAGGTATTCCAGCAACAACTAGCATGATGAACAAAATAGTACCTCACATCTCAGTAATAATGTTGACTGTAAATGGCCTAAATGCTCCACTTAAAAGATACAAAATGGCAGAATGGATAAGAATTCACCAACCAATTATCTGCTGTCTTCAATAAACTCACCTAATACATAACTTCGAGAAACTCACCTAACACATAAACTCACATAAACTTAAGATAAAGGGGTGAAACATATTCCATTGAAGTGGACACCAAAAGTGAGCAGGAGTAGCTATTCTTGTATCAGACAAAACAAACTTTAAAGCAATAACAGTTTAAAAAGACAAAGAAGGATATTAGATAATGATAAAAGGACTAGTCCAACAGGAAAACATCACAATCCTAAATATATATGCACCTAACACTGGAGCTCCCAAACTTATAAAACAATTACTACTAGACCTAAGAAATGAGACAGACAACAACACAAAATAGTGGGAAACTTCAATACCCCACTGACAGCACTAGACAGGTCATTAATACAGAAAGTCAACAAATAGACAATGAACATAAAATATACCCTAGAACAAATGGAGTTAACAGATATTTACAGAATATTTTACCCAACAACTGCAGAATATACATTCTATTCATCAGGATATGAAATATTCTCCAAGACAGACCATATGACAGGGCACAAAACAAGTCTCAACAAATTTAAGAAAATCAAAATTATATCAAGTACTCTCTCAGACCACAGTGGAATAAAATGGGAAATCACCTCCAAAAGGAATCCTCAACATATGCAAATACATGGAAATTACATAATCTGTTCCTGAATGATTGCTGGGTCAACAATGCAATCAATATGGAAATGTAAAAATTCCTTGAGATGAATGATAATAGTGACACAACCTATCAAAACATCTGGGATACAGCAAAAGAGGAAAGTTCATAGTTTAAATGCCTACATCAAATAGCCTGAAAGAGCACAAATAGACAATCTAAGGTCACACCTCAGAGAACCAGAGAAACAGGAACAAACCAAACCGAAACCCAGCAGAAGCAATAACAAAGATCGGAGCATAACTAAATAAAATGGCAACAAACAAACAAAAAACCCAATACAAAAGATAAATGAAACAAAAATCTGGTTCTTTGAAAAAATAAAAAAAATTGATAGACCACTAACGAGATTAACCAAGAAAAGAAGAGAGAAGATCCAAATAAGCTCAACTAGAAACGAAACGAGAGATAGTACAACCAATACTATAGAAATACAAAAGGTCACTCAAGGCTACTATGAACAACTTCACATGCACAAACTAGGAAACCTAGAGGAGATGGACAAATTCCTCGAAATATACAACCCTTCTAGATTAAACAAGGAAGAAATAGAAACTTTGACAGGTAACAACAAGCAGCAAGACTGAAATAGTAATTTTAAAATTGCCAACAAAAAAAATCCGGGACCAGATGGATTCACAGCTGAATTCTATCAGGCATTCAAGAAGAATTGAGACAAATCCTATTGAAACTATTTCAAAAGACAGAGAAAGAGAAACTCCTCCCTAAATAATTCTATAAAGCCAGTATCATCCTAATATCAAAATCAGGAAAGGACATTAACAAAAAAAAAACTACAGACCAATATCTCTGATGAACACAGACGCAAAATCCCCAACAAATTACTAGGTTGGTGCACAATTAATTGTGGTTTCTACCACTAACGTAATCCAACAGCATATCAAAAAGATAATCTACCATAATCAAGTGGGTTTCATACCAGGGATTCAGGAATGGTTTAACATATGCAAGTCAGTAAATGTGATATATCACATAATCAGAATCAAAGACACAAAACACATGGTCATCTCAATAGACACAGAAAAAACATTTGACAAAATCCAGTATCCCTTCACGATTAAAACCCTCAGCAAAATCGGCATAAAATGGACATACCTTAAGGTAATAAAAGCCATCTATGACAAAGCCACAGTCAACACTATACCAAATGAGGAAAAGTTGAATGTATTCCTCTTGGAAACTGGGACAAGACAAGAATGCCCACTTCACCACTTCTATTCAACATAGTTCTGGAAGTCCTAGGCCAAAGCAATCAGACAAGAGAAATAAAAGGCATTCAAATCAGTAAAGAGGAAGTCAAACCGTTGCGGTTTGCCAATGATATGATTGCATACTTAGAAAACCATAAAGACTCATCCAAAAGGCTCCTAGATCTAATAAATAAATTCAGTAAAGTTTCAGGATACAAAATCAATTACACAAATCCATAGCATTGCTATACACCAACAGCCACCAAGCTGAGAATCAAATCAAGAATTCAACCCCTTTTACAATAGCTGCAAAAAATAAAAATAAAATCAAATACTTAAGAATATACCTAACCAAGGTCATGAAAGACCTCTACAAAGAAAGCTACAAAACACTGCTGAAAGAAATCACAAATGACACAAACAACTGAAAACACATCCCATGCTCAAGGATGGGTAGAATCAACATTGTGAAAATGATCACACTGCCAAAAGCAATCTACAAATTCAGTGCAATTTAATACCATCATCATTCTTCACGGAACTAGAAAAAGCAATTCTGAAATTCGTATGGAACCAAAAAAGAGCCCGCACAGCCAAAACAAAACTAAGGAAAAAGAACAAATATAGAGGCATCACACTACCCAAATTCAAACTATACTACAAGAATACAGTCACCAAAACAGCATGGCATTGGCATAAAAATAGGCACATAGACCAATAGAACAGAATAGAGAACCCAGAAATAAAGCCAGATACTTCTACCTAACTGATCTTCAACAAAGCAAACAAAAACATAACCTGGGGAAAAGATACCCTATTCAACAAATGGTGCTGGGATAATTGGCAAGCCACATGTAGAAGAATGACACTGGATTCTCATCTCTCCCCTTATACAAAAATCAACTCAAGACAGATGAAAGACTGTGAAACCACAAAAATTCTAGAAGATAACATCAGAAAAACCCTTCTAGACATTGGCTTAGGCAAAGACTACATGACCAAGAACCCAAAAGCAAATGCAACAAAAACAAAGATAAACAGATGGAATTTAATTAAACTAAAAAGCTTCTGCATAGCAAAATAAATAATCAGCAGAGTAAACAGACAACCCACACAATGGGAGAAAATCTTCACAAACTATGCATCTGACAAAGGACTAACAGCCAGAATCTATAAGGAACTCAAATAAGTCAGCAAGAAAAAAAACAATCCCTTCAAAAAGCCTAAGGACATGAATAGACAGTTCTCAAAATATACAAATGGCCAACAAACATATGAAAAAATGCTCAACGTCACTAATTATCAGGGAAATGCAAATAAAAACCACAATTCTGGCAATACGTACCTTACTCCTGCAAGTATGGCCATAATTAAAAAATCAAAAAATAATAGATGTTGGCATGAAAGTGGTGAAAAGCGAACACTTTTACACTGTTGGTGGGAATGTAAACTAGTACAACCATTATGGAAAACAGTATGGAGATTCCTTAAAGAACTAAAAGTAGATCTACCATTTGATTCAGTAATCCCACTCCTGGGTATCTACCTGGAGGAAAAAAAAGTCATTATATGAAAAAGATACCTGCACATGCATATTTATAGCAGCACAATTTGCAACCTGAGTTGCATCAATAAGTAGATAAAATGTAGTGTGTATATACATACACCATGGAATACTACTCAGCCATAAAAAGGAACAAAATAATGGTATTTGCAGCAACCTGGATGGAGTTAGAGACCATTACTCTAAGTGAAGTAACTCAGGAACGGAAAACCAAACATCATATGTTCTCACTTATAAGTAGGAGCTAAGCTATGAGGACACAAAGGTACAAGAATGAGATAATGGACTTTGGGGACTTGGGGAGAAGGGTGGGAGGAGGGTGAGGAATAAAAAATAAAAGACTGCACATTGGGTACAGTGTACACTACTCGGGTGATAGGTGCACCAAAATCTTGGAAATCACCACTAAAGAACTTATCCATGTAACCAAACACTACCAGTTCCCCAAAACACCTTCTGAAATAACAAAAAAATCATACATACCCCAAAAATATATGTACCTACTATGTTCCCACAATAATATTTGAAAAACTACTAAACAGTACACTTTATCTAAAAACTTGTTTCTAACCAAATGGGAAGCCATTTTATTACTGAAAGCCTTTTATAGTTGAAATAACAATATTTTCTACATATATTGCATTTAGAGGTTTTGCATACTATCCTCATGACCCTGTAGTATTTTCCTCATCAACCACTGAAGACCCTGAGGTTAAGAAAAGTTGAGTGAACTGCTCAAGATCACACAGCTAGTCAGTGGCAGAACAGTGGCGTGAACTGCCCAAGATCATGCAGGAATCAGTGTCAGAAAAACAAGAAAGTGAACTGCTCAAGATCACACAGGAGTCAGTGGCAAGTCTCTGGATGGCTAATCCAGCTTTTTCTCCATTACTCCATCATGCTTATTACATGCTACAGCACCTCCCTCAGTACTGTACCAAGAACTGACCACCCCATTACCAAGACTCTAAAAGTTAACACTGACATCTAATGGCAAGTTCAGATTCCTATGAACCACAGTCTGATGGACTTTTAGTTTACTGGCACTGAATTTCTTTATAGATGAAAAAAATGAACTGAAAGGGGATGACTTCCCAGTCAGGATACAGTCACCTTGGATTCCTACAGGATTAGAATCTTTTCACTTTGTAGGCTTTGCAGTCTAGCAAATGATAGGAATTAGAAATAGGTAAGCACTAATATTGCCTATGTTTTTGGGTTTTTGTTTTTCACTACAATCACAAAATCTCAATGTCTTAGTGCTTCTAGCTGTCCATTTATAAACTGAAAACATATATTCTAGTTAGTGACCCAATGATAAAAGTGTAGCAGATCACAGGCCTTTCCTGTCTTATAGCCACTTAATTTGAAAATTTCTTCCCATTGTACCTTGATATGCTATTCCCTCTTACCATCATTCTATCACTAAAGTCTATCCAACTCC
Source organism: Ateles fusciceps (assembly GCA_036589455.1). NCBI lineage: Eukaryota > Metazoa > Chordata > Mammalia > Primates > Atelidae > Ateles > Ateles fusciceps. The sequence continues at coordinate 8,291,117 of JAZHEH010000228.1, read as the reverse complement.
CTTCAAGAATCAGCACTGTTTTTGTAACATTCTTTGCTTCCTATTTCACATTAGGCCTTCTTCTTTACTCCCTTCAAACAACTAAGGATTTGAGAAAGAAAATAATTACTGCTTCACACCCTGGGAAGAGGCTGAAGTAAAACTAAGTCCATGAGAGGCTTAGTTTTAGTTTTGGTCCTAAATTTTATACAGAGAAAGTAGGGTACCACCAGGGAGCAGTGTGTTGCCTACTTTTAGGCAACTAAATACTAAATACTTAAAGTAATTTTCAGCTTCATTTTTTTTCTAGACTTGATTATCAGTACAGAGTTACTACCAATTAAGGAATATGGCATATTAGCAACATAGCAAAATGTAACTGTGGAGTTAAATTACGATAATTCCTTTGGAGGACTTTGATGCCATCACGCATTAAGGAATAAGAGACAACGGCTTTTCCTTCAATTAAACACCATAGGGATAACCAGCAAGAATGACAAAGAGAATTCACAAAGCTCTTGAAAGTGCCATCTACCTTCGTTATGTTGCAAGCTTATTAATATCTATATAACACAAGGATAATATCCTGTTATTTATTTCTATCCATCCAGCTTGCTGAATGACCTTGATCATATCACTTCCTTCAGCCTCAGGTTCCCTCATCTGTGAAATCGGGAGAATGATATTGTATTGGATAAGGGTATAATAAAATATGAAATTAATCAGTTACCCACAAAACATTCTGAGATCATAAAATAAAAGGCAGTACAGAAAAAAAAAATTTTAAGGGTAATGTTATAAAATTCTGGTAAAAAGATTTATAAGACTAGAACTCACTAGAAAATTTTACCAAAGAAAAGAAGTTATTTTCAAAGATCCTTTAAAATTGTATTTACAGATGAACATTCAAGTATGTTTATCCATGAAATAGGTACATCATAGCTAAAAGCAGACTTACTTCACAATGCCTGTAACAGAAAGTTATTTTCTTTAAAATTGAAGAGGAACAACTTGGTTCTTTAGCCTGAAACCAACAATTAATAATACTCATTCAAGAGGCATCAGTATATGGGATAAAGACAGGGAAGGACAAAGTACGCTGTCATTAATTCCAGCCTCAGGTCCAAAGAGCTCTTGGGCACTCCAGACCAACCGTACCTGTTGGGTGAGGAGGTTGATGTGGCTAGATGGAGAATACTGTCTCGCTGCCTGCTTCTCAGCTAGTCGCTGAAGTTCAGCTGTCACCATACTTTGGTTGTACCGTTTGTTACATAAAGAAGCATCTTCTCCCTCTTTTTGTGTTTTGGCTATTCCTGAATGATGCTTGTTTAGATAGCACGATCCTGCTAAAACGAAGAAAAGTTTTCACTCACTTAGGAAAAAAGCACTGAAAAAAATTAGGATAATGACAGAAATCTCAGGTCAACAGACACTTTACTGAATCCTAGGGATCTTTAATAATATAGGAGTAATAAGCTATCTTCAAATGATCACAAAAATAAATGCTTATCATAACCTAGAAACTCTTCCTATTACCAAACTGCCACATGCATTATTTATTAATGTGTTTTTGCTTATAATGAAAGCTTCACAAAGAAAGACTTTCATTACATGTAGTGGGGAATAACAATCCTAGAATTTACTAATCTTACTGAATATAAAATATATCTTTGAAACTCATTATAATTCTTGTTTTTCTTGCTATGTAACTGTACTTGTCAACAGTCTGTGGCATCCACTGTCAAATCATCCACAATACTTAAAAAACTCAAAAAAGAAAAAGGGATAAAAGTAAAATCGAGTACAGTGAGAAAAACAACAATAATCTTATATTTCAAATGACTTATTTCCCTTTCAGATATAATTTTCTTCTTTCAACTGCAAAATCAGAGCATTCTATTATTTAACCACTGAAATTGTGGCAAAAAAGAAATTATTTAATATAAAATCATGACTCAGCTGAGCACAGTGGCTCATGCTTGTAGTCCAGCTACTTAGGAGGCTGAGGCAGGAGGATTGCTTCGGCCCAGGAGTTCAAGGTTACAGAGAGCTACGATCATGCCACTGCACTCCAGCCTGTGTGACAAAACAAGAATCTGTCTCTAAAAATAAAATAAAAATTTCTATTTTTCCTGATTGTAAAAGTCACATCCTTTCAAAAAAATTTTTTTTAACTCAGGAAAGTAGAAATAATATAACGTATTTCCTTTCTGTTTTTTTAAATTAATGCTAACATAACAATGATCATCCTGTATATATAACTGATTTTCTAAACCTGTAACTTTTTCATGTTTACTATATTATATAGTACATATAAAATACTTATAATAGCTGTATATAGTTATAAGAATATTGTAATGAACACCTATGAACTTACTACCCAACCCAGGAACAACATTATCAACAATAGCACTAACCTATATGGTTGTTCCTCCCCATTCCTAATCTCCCTTTATCAATCATTCTTTTTTTTAAAAAAAAAAAATTTATCAAATATATTTGTGTGTACATGCATATACAAACAAAATACCAGATAATTTTGCTTGTTTTTGATAACTACAAAAATGGTATTCTAGTACAGACATTTCCTGGGATTTACTTTGTTATTCATCACTACTCTTCCAAGATTCATCCTTGTTAAATATAACTGAAAGTCATTCATTTTCCTTGCTATCTAGCATTCTGTTTTGTAAATACATCACAAATTATGTTTCTGTCTCCCTATTGACGGATATTTTGGTTATTTCAAGCATACTCCTATTACAAACAATGCAGCCATAAACACTCTTGCATACACCTGCTGGTGCACATACGGAAGAACTCCTCTTGTGTATGTGCAGGAGGGGAATTGTTGGGTTACAAAGTATGTAAATTTTCAAGTTTATGTAATAATACCAAAGTGGTATTTTTATACTCCAACAAACAAAATAAAAAAATTCCTGGGCCCGGCACGGTGGCTCACACCTGTAATCCTAGCACTTTGGGAGGCTGAGGCAGGAGGACCACTTGAACACAGAAGTTTGAGACCAGACTAGGCAGCAAAGTGAGATCTCTTCTTTACAAGAAATTAACTGGGTGTAGTGGCATGGGCCTATAGCCCCAGTTACTCAGGAGGCTGAGGTGTGAGGATGGCTTGAGCCCCAGGAGGTCAAGGCTGCAGTGAGCCATGACTACACCACTACACTCCAGCCTGGGTGACAGAGTGAGACCCTGTCTCAAATTAAAAAAAAGAAGAAAAAGAAAAAGAAAATAATTCCTGTTGATCCTTAGCCTCTTTAACACTTAGTATTGTCAAGTGTCTTAATTCTTCCATAAGACGGTACAAAATACCACTGTAGCCTTAATGTACCTGATTAATAATGATGTGGAACATGTTACCTCTTTTCTGATATCATTTTTCTATTGGGCTATCTTTTCCTTATTGACTTATACGAGTTGTGCTTTTGTTTCTACTTGTGCTCCATACCACAAGTTCTTAATGATGGTCTCCTTTATTATTTTATTTCAGTATGGAAGTTTTACATCTGAAATTGATTTTAAACATAGTGTGAGGCAGGGATCTAATTGCATCTTTCTCTGTAGGGATAACCAATTACCCCAGAAGCATTTATTGAGAAATCTCTCCTTTTCCTCTGATCTACAATGCCATCTCTGTCATACATCAAAGTTCCATTTTCCTATGTGATTGCTTCTAACTTTCTATTCTGTTCCACTGGTCAATTTGTCTACACCTTTGCCAATACCACACTGTCTTAAGAACCAGACCTTTACATTAATAAGGTGCTCCTCCACCTTATTTTTCTTCTTCAGTAGGTTGTCACTATTCTTGGCTCTTTGCCTTTCTACTATCACTTTAGAATAGGCTTACCAAATTCAATGACAAACTTAGTGAGATTTGGGTTGGAACTATATTGAATACAGAGATTGATGTGATGAAAATGAAAACTGATGATACTGAGTCTTCCTATGCATGTATGTGGTATATTTACCATTTATTTAAGTTTTCTTTAATGTCTAATATCTATGTCTTTCAACGTAGTCTTATAAAACTTCCTTTCTTTTCTAAATGTATTCCTAGGTGACATAGTTTTTATGCTATTATTAGTGATATTTTAAAAAAATACTTTTATTGGTGGTGATGGCTGCACAACAATGTGAGTGTACTGAATGCCACTGAACTTAAAATAGTTAAAATGATAAATTTTATGTTATTTAATTTTATTAAAATCAAAAAACTATTTTCTATCACTTTTGGCTGGTAATTTTGAAAGCAACTAATTTTTAAATATTGATCTTATGCTAAAATAACTATTTCTAAAATGTATATGCAATTATTTTGTTTTCTATGTTGACAATATATTATAGGCAAATACAAAATTTTGTAACCTCTTTTTCGATCCTTATGGTTACAATTTCTTTTTCTTATTTTACTATGTTGATTCTGATCTCTAGTAATACTTTGGACAGAAGGAATGTTAGTGGGCATCATAACTTGTTCTTAATGTTAAAGAGAATCCTTTCAACATTTCCACATTTAGGCTGGTAGTTCTTGCAGGTCTTTGGCAGATACACTTTTTCAGGTTCAGAGTCTCCTTCTCTTCCTAGTGAGCTGAGAGTCATCATCATGAATGAGTGCAGAATTTTATCAAATTATTTTTTCTCCATGTACCATGATGAAAAATTTTTTTTCTTTAATCTATTAATGTGGCAAATGGCATTTGTAAGTTTGCTAATGTTAAACCTCTCCTACGATCCTTGAATAAACTTGCTTATGGTGTACTACCTCTTTTAGATGTTGCTAGATTTGATTGGCTTTTATTTTGATTCAAATTTTTGCATTTGTGCTCGTAAGTGAAGCCAGTCTGTAATCTGCCTCTTTAATACTGTCCTTAACTGGTTTTAAAGATGAAACTAGCCATACAAAATAAGTTGAGAAAAATTCTCTCTTTTTCTACACTCCAGAAGAGTTTTTTAAAAATATATTGAAATTATCTACCTCATGAAAGATTAGAACCTACCCATAAATCTAGGCCGTATGTTTTCTTTAAGTCTTTCAACTACTGTATCATTTATTTTAATACTTAGAGGACTATTCAGACTTTCTTCATCTTCTTGAGTCAATTTTACATAAGTTAATAGTTTGTATGAGTTTGGTCCATTTTATCTAAGCTTTCAATTTTATTAGAATAAAGTTAACAAGATTACATTATTTTTGTCATTTTGGGTATATTTGTATTTTTATGTCTGTTTTTCTACTCCTTATATTATTTATCCACGTTTTCTGTTTTTTCTTGATAGGCATCACGAGAGGTTTGTCCATTTTATTAGGCTTTTCAAAAAATCACATTTGGCTTTGCTACCCTCTACTGTGCCTTATTTTTGAATTCTGTAATTATTGCTCTTATCTTTATTATTTCTTTCTCCATTTAGATTTATGATACTGTTTTTATAATGTCTAAGGCCAGACATTTAGCACATTAATTTCCACCTGTCTTGTTTTCAAATAAAGTATTTATTTATTTTTATTTTTAGAAATGGGATCTCTCTCTGTTGCCCAGACTGGTCTTGAACTCCTGCCCTCAAGCAATCCTCCTGCCTCAGCCTCCCAGGGAGCTGGAACTATAGGTGAACACCAACTATAATTATTTAAGGCAGTAAATTTTCCTCCAAATACTGACTTTCATTGCTCTCTACTTATTTGGACATACAGGCTTTTCATTATCATTCAGTTCTAATACTTTGTAATTTATCCGTTAGGATTTCTTCTGACTTTTAAATTTTGAAATACACAGGAATTTCTTTTATATCTTTTTGTTACTGACTTTCAACTTAACTGCAGTGTGGACAAAGAATGTGGCTGTGTGATACCAAGTCTCTGAAATTTGTTCTCTTGTTTATGATGTAGGATATGACAGATTTTTAGAAATATATCATATGCTCGAGGTGTTTCTCTAATTATTGGGTGCACAGCCCTACATATTATCAATAGATAAACTTATCACCTTGTTCAAATCCTCTTTATCCTTTCTGCGTTTTAAAAATCTGTTTAGTGGGCCAGGCGCGGTGGCTCATGCCTGTAATCCTAGCACTTTGGGGGGGCCGAGGTGGGTGGATCACCTGAGGTCAGGAGTTCAAGACCAGCCTGGCCATCATGGTGAAACCCCATCTTAAAAAAAACAAAAAAACAAAACTGTTTAGTGTATTAATAATTAATAGAAGTATGTGAAAATCACCCACGAAGACAGTGGATTTATAGATTCTTCATGCGGTTGTTTCCATTTTTGTGTTACATATTTGGAGGTTATTTTATTAGGTACAGACACTTACGGAACTGTTTTAACTTTTGACTGAAATGAACTTTTTGTCATTATGCAGTTACTCTTTATCTGTTTTATACCTTCGAGTCTATTTTAGCATATATTAATGCAACCATACCAACTGTCTTCTGGTTGGTACTAATCTGGTATTTCTTTCTTCAACTTTTTGCTTTTAAACATTGTGTCTTTAAGCTTAGGTGTGTGCCTCTGGTAAACAGCATGCAGTTGGATTTTTTAAAGCTTTAAAAATTTGGCAAGTTTAACCTATTCATGTTTATTTGATTCTTGATATATTTGGACTTGATTTACTATGCTTTTGTTTTGTTTTGTTTTTTGAGATGGAGTTTTGCTCTGTTGCCTAGGCTGGAGTGGAGTGGCAAGATCTTGGCTCACTGCAATCTCTGCCCCCCGGGTTCAAGCGATTCTCTTGCCTCAGCCTCCTGAGTAGTTGGGACTATAGGCCCGCGCCACCATGCCCCACTAATTTTTGCATTTTTAGTAGAGACAGGATTTCACCACCATGTTGGCCAGGCTGGTCTTGAACTCCTAACATCATGTGATCCACCCACCTTGGCCTTCCAAAGTGCTGGGATTACAGGCGTAAGCCACTGCACCCAACCGATTTACTATGTTTTAAATTTCTATTTATCTTGCCTTTTCTATGCTTCTTGCTTGCATAAACCTAAGTTTCTGCATGCTATCCTCAATTCATTTTTCTTCTCCCCATAAGATTAGAATTTATATTTTTATTCTAGTGATGACCTTTAAAATTTGATGCTGTACATTAAACTTTATTAGTCTATAGTTAAATAATATCTTACTCCTATTCCAAAACCATTCAATTACCACAGAAAAATTTAACTCCAATCAATTACAGGCTGCTGTTGCTTATATATAAGCTAAAAACCAATTACAAAAAATAAAGAATCCCAACTACCTTAAAATTAAACAATATACATAATTCAAGAGTCAAAAAAGAAATCACAACAGATATCAGAAAATATTTATGAACTGACCAGCTTCTTCGGTCCCTACTCTTCTCTTGGAAAGGATCAAAAGGGAGGGTTTTGAAAAAGTTTTTATGATAACATAGCCACTGGAGACACTGATCTTACTGAATTTCTTACATGGGGAAAAACAATTCAAACCGGAATATTACTGATCATTATTATTACTGATTTTAGAAAATTAAATCACAAGAACAATAATCATCCAGAATTAGCAGAGATATATACATATGCATATACTCATATTTATGACTTATTAAAGTAGACCATTTAATATCTCTGATTCAAGCTACATATTACAATATCTGTTTCATTTGAAATCAGGTATTAAGAAATATAGACTGGCTATTTATAAAACATGTCTTAGCTGCAACTCACCTTAACATAGCTATTACTAGTGTTTAAATCTTGACTGATGTTAAGATACTCCCCAAATTGATCCACAGATAATAATCCTATCAAAATCCCATCTGCCTTTTCTTGAGGAAATTGACAAGCTGATCCTAAAATTCATATGAAAATGCAAGGGATCCAGAACAGCCTAAACAATCTTGAAAAAGAAGAGTGAAGTTGGAACAATCATCCTTGGTGATTTCAAAACTTACTTAATGCTGCAGCAATCAAGACAAAGTGATATTGGCACAAGGGCAGACACCCAGATCAATGGAATAAAACTGAGGCCCTAAAAATGAACCTTTACACATTTAATTAACTAATTTTTTAGAAGAGTGCCGAAACAATCCCATGGGAAAACAATACTCTTTTCAACAAATGATGCTGATATAACTGAATATTCACATGCAAAAGAATGAAGTTAAGACTCCTACTTCATACCATACAGAAAAATTAACTCAGAATAGACAAAAGACCTAAATATACAAGCCTAAACTATAAAACATAGCAGGGGCTGGGCAAGGTGACTCACACCAGTAATCCCAGCACTTTGAGAGGATGAGGCGGACAGATCATGAGGTCAAGAGATGGAGACCATCCTGGCCAACATGGTAAAAACCCGTCTCTACTACAACTACAAAAATTAACTGAGTGTGGTGGCATGCGCCTGTAGTCCCAGATGCTCGGGAGGCTGAGCCAAGAGAATCTCTTGAACCCAGGAGGTGGAGGTTGCAGTGAGCCAGGATCACGCCACTGCACTCCAGCCTGGCGACAGAGCGAGGCTCCATTTCAAAAAGCAAAACAAAACATACAAAGAAGTCTCTGTGACATGGAATTAGGCAATAGTTTCCAGATATGACACCGAAAGCACAAGTGACAATAGAAAAAAAAAAACCAGATAAATTGGACATCATTAAAATCTAAAACTTTTGTGCTTCAAGAAAGTCAAAAGATAACCATCAAATAGGGAAAAAATATTTCTAAATCATATCTGACAAAGGGCTTTTATCTAGAGTATATAAAGAACATTTACACTAAACAGTAAAAAGGAAAACATACCAATTTTTAAAATGGCAAAGAATTTAAACAGACATTCCTCCAAAGAAAATATACAAATACCCAATGAGCAAATGAAAAGATATTCAACATCATTAGCCATCAGGGAAATGCAAATCATAACCACAAAAAGAGATACTATTTCATACCCATCAGGATGTGAAAATCAAAAACAGAGACAACTCATAGAATTGGCAAGGATGTGGAGAAATTGGAACCCTCAAATACGGCTGGTAGTAAAAGGGCATAGCCACTTTGGAAAACAGTTTACAAGTTCCTCAAAAAGAGGAAATACCAAAAGTTATCATATGAACCAACAATTCCACTCTACAATATATTCAAGAGAAATAAAAACATACGTCCACACAAAAACTTACAAATGTTTATAGCAGCATTATTCATAATGGCTAAAAGGTATAATTAACACATCAAATGCCCAACAACTAAAGGTTAAACAAACTGTGGTATACCCATACAATGGAACATTATTCAACCATAAAGGGAATGAACTTCATGCTATACCGTGAATGAACCTGAAAAACGTTATGCTAAGTGAAAGCAGCCATTCTCAAAAGACCACCTATTATATGATTTGACTTATATAAAATGTCCAGAATAGACAAATCTGTAGAAACAGAAAGCACATCAGTGGTTGCCAGGGACTGGGGGAGGAAGAAATAGTGACCGTTAACAGGTATGGGGTTTCTTTTGGAGATGATGGAAGTATTCTAAAATTAGATAGTGGTGTTGATTGCACAAGTCTGTGAATATACAAAAAATACCACTGAATTGTACACTTTAAAAGGGTGAATTTGATGGAATGTAAATTATACCTCAATAAAGCTGTTATTAAAAAATGGAGGACAAATTTGACTGATAATATGGGTATATTTTAGTTAAAATTATATATCCTATTCTATGAATTCTTTGGTTATTTACTCAAGCCATTCTTGACTTAAAAACTAACTTGTCTGATGTTGGGAATAACTATTTGAATCAGAAATGCATACAGCACACTCATAGGTCAATGGTATCGTGACAGGCAATCTCTTGACTAGGCTGTAGGCTCCTAGTGAATAGAAGCCTTGTCAGATTCATCTCTTTATCTCCAGTACCTAAAAGAAGTCCTGTTTCATTTTGTATCAATGAATGCAAGCTACTGGATGCAATGCAAGAGTCTTCCTTAGTCACATTAGAACAATGCAGAGTGTGTACCTTTCCATTTCAAAAAAAAAAAAAAAGGCAAAGAAAGAAATGACATTCTTTCTTTATTGGGGCTGGGGAGGAGCTCACACTGTGGACTGTCTTTCGTTCTCTCACTCACCTGCCTTTGCTGAAGAGGGACGAGACAGTTTCTGGCTATAGATGTGTGCAGCACTTTGGAAAGAGGAAAAGGGGCCAATGGTGTAACTTCCTGATCGACAGCGTGGCAGGCCAGCAGGGCTTGGGATGTTGTGTGTCCCAGGATGGAGGGAGGGAGAAGCACTGTCAGAGACTGTGTTCAGTAAAATTGTTGGCTGGTGAGGCATGCTAGGGATAGCTGAAGGAATTTGAGATAAAGAAGAATGGTTGCCAGGCCCTGGAGAGAGGTCAGAATTCCCAGAGGTGTTGGGAATTTTCTGCAGAGTAGCAGCAGGACCAGAGAAAGTAGAGGAAGAATTGGTATAAACTAATTTAGCCTCTTTTTCTGCTGAAGTGGTAAATCCTATTAAAAACAAAACAAAACAAAACAAGACATCATTTTAGGAAAAATGGACATACAATCTCTATAAAACATAAATATTTTTAAAACATAAACATCACAATCATCTTGGCATGAAACAGAAATCATGAAAAACACAGACTTTAATGAGTATTCATCATAAACTTAATGATTTTTGCCTATCAGAAACGACCTGGAAACAGAAATAGGAATTTACTTTTAGTCCTTTCTAAAAGCTGGAGTTGGGACAGCCACTATGAAACAGAGCAGGCATGTTTCACACATGTTAGGATATCAAGACAAAGTCTCCACTAGCAAGAGCTAATTCCTCTCACTCTTCTTTTTACCCTTCTAGACTTAAGAAAATGAAAAAGTCTTTGGAAGGAAAATCGTTTATTGATAGGTAAGAGAAAATTCTAAGGGAAAAGGAAGAACAAAGAAAAATAATTTCTTTGGGGTAATGTTTCATGTTTTAGAAATATTTAATATCTGATGACTATTTTTGTCTTTCAGGGAATTATCAGAGAGCAGCAAATCTAGGTAGGTTTGAAATCACTCACGAGATAATTTATCAGAATGAATTTCTGTTGTCTGTTGCTGCTTAGGCGGCTTTATTTTCACTTCTTCCATTATTGTCTCAGGGTGATCTGAAATAAGAAATACTGAACTTAAAACTCTCTTATAATTAACTGCAAGTCCATTGTTCTGTATATCATTTTATTTCAAAAAATATAACACAACTGTTAATCAATGCTGGGAAACATGGCACGTCTCACCACACTTTTCCAAGGATTAACACACCCACAGCCCTATGGAGTGGGCAACCAATTGAACGTTTCCCAGCTATTCCCAATCCCAGCTATAGTTAGCTGAACCAGAAAAAGGTACCCAAACCCAGGGCAGCCATTCATGGACAGCCAGGGGAGAAGCTATTAGATGAACTTCCACCTAGGCCCCCACCTCCCCAAATTAGCACACTTTTCTCTATCCCAACCTTATTATAAGAATTCCTTCACCTCCTTTAGCCAATGCTCTTATAGGAGCTTTTCAGAACTTCTGCCAGCTTTCTTCTTATATTCACTCACCTGACTTTATCTACCAGACAATAAACTTTATAAAGTTAAAGACTGCGACAGTCCTGGTCATTGTATCCCTAGCAACCATGAAAGTGCCTAACACATAATAGGCCGCTAAGTAAAAAAAATAAGTACAGAAGGAATGAATGAACAAGTGAATGAAGTAGAAAAACTCAAAGAAAAGGGTTGGATTCAGGACTTCCAGTAATACAATAATTCAATTATACAGTGAGTTAAATAGGCTTATGTAGATTAGCCTATGAATCAAATCAGTTTTTTAAAACATTAACACCGTTTCTTTGGGAAAATTCATTTCACATTTTAAATGACTAATCTTCCTGGCTATTTCCACATTAGATTATCATAGCCTTAAGAGCAGGGAAGAAATCTCCCATCTTTGAATCTAGTACTTAGCACACTGAAAAAATCAGTAGATTGATTACCTATGCCTTAGGCTTCCATCTAGGTTTTAAGTTAATTTCATATTTAAAGCCCAGAACTGTGTTTATAACAGAATGTCATTGCTATTTTTTTTTTTTAATTTTGGTGATGTGAGCTAGACAGCATGTCCATATTCAATTACAAAATCCCCAACCATGGAATTCCCCCAGCAGTAAGAAGTTTTAGAAACATATGGGGGCATTCTGGGGATTGTCACAATGGCTGAGGGAAGTTAATGGCATGACAGGGTTGGAACCAAGTATATTAGACACCAGGTATGGAACAGCCCCACACAACAAAGACTTCTCCTGCTCCAAATGCCAATGATGTTACGATAGAGAAAGTAACAAACTTGGCAAGAGTGAGAAATAATCATTAAGAGAGACAGAAGGGTAGATTAAGAGCACAAACTTTGAGTCAGGCAGACTATGGATCAAATTCCTTGTCCCTGCATAATAAAGAATAAGCTTGGGCAAGTTACTCAGTCTCTTGAAGCTTATTTTCTAATTTGTAAAGAGGTTTTGTAAAAGTGCCCACTCTATGTGGTTTTGGAAAGTAAAAAATAAGACCATGTCCAGCAGATAGTAAGATAGGTGTTCACTAAATACCAGCTATTAGTAGCTTTTCTTGAAAAGCTCTCTGCTGTTAATTATCATGAAAAAAAAAATCAGACCATGGCTCTCTTCTGCTTTTAGGATAGAAAGTAGTATCCCCCATGCTCCACCGACTCCCCCACGTTGCAAAGTCTCACTACCTTGGAGACTATTAGTGCTTAGCCAACACATTATTCCTCATTCTCCTTTGCAGTTCTCATTTCTTCACTTGTTCTTCTTATTTTTCATTAAGTAACCAGCATACTTACCACCTTTTGCCCCATTATCAGAATAACTGTTGTTGTTCTTAGAACTTTTAGAGTGAGTCCCCAGGAAGACACTGGCAGATTTGTTCTTTTGCGTATAAAAAGTCAAAACCTCCTCCAGTTCAGTCTCACTGAAATGAGGAGAAAAAGGATGGTCAGACAGGAAGGTATTCTGGAAAATCTTTCCACCAGATTTTATTATGGAAACAGAGCACGCTTGGAAAAGGGAAAAATGAAAAGCGCAAGTTGAAAATTCCTATTAATAGGTGGTTAAAATGAAATATAAATGAAAGCAATCTAAAAAATTTAAAGCATAAGGCTTTATTCATTTTATTCATCCCACAGTAAAATTTCTAGATCTGCACTGTCTAATATGGTAGCCACTAGTCAGTCACATGTGACTATGTAAATTCAAATTAAATTAGTTTTTTTTTTTCCATAGTTATACTAGCCACATTTCAAGTGTTCAGCAGTCACCCACAAAATGTTCTATTGGACAGCCATGTTCTAGAACAGGCGGGCAACCAACCCACACTGTGGGCTAAACCTGACCAATGACTTGTTTTCATGGCCCCCAGCTAAGAATTTAAAAAATATTTTAAAGAAGGATATGCAAAAAAAAAAAAGTTTGTCCAGCTCACTTCTAGATAACTGAAGTATCTTCACTTAAAGAGTCACTTATTTTCATTGCCTATGTCAGAAATAAGGAAATCTACCAATAACCACAGAAGAATTCCTTAATCATCTTATGTAATGCAGGAGACTAAACTAGATCATCTCTAACTCACTTCAAATTACTGAAATTATATGCTCTTTATGAACAGCCACAAAATAGAAACTATAAGAAAACAGATGAGGGGCTACTGGATTCTTCTAGTGAACATGTCACGCATGGACTTTTACATCTGTGGCTTCTCAATGGCCTTTTCCTTTTCTTTTCCTTTAGCTTGCCTACATTCTAGGTAAGTGGCCATTAAGTGAAGCATGCCTATATTATCACAGAGAACCTATATCCAATCTTCAAAAAACACATTCTAACTGGAACCTAGAAACCACCTTTATGAATTTCAGCACAGACTCCAAAGTCTCCAAAGTAGCTAAATGCCCAAGATAAGTCTCTCAAGTAACTATCAAAGATCTACAGCTGAGGTTGCAAACAGGCAGCTACCTCTGCCTGTCAGTGTGTTTTATTTGGCCCTTCACAGAATACTGAAAGGCAAAGGTTATGGTTGGTCAAAATACAAGCTGCTTTATATCTGTCTTATCCTCTGCCCACTTCATAATTTATGTTTTCCTGCCTGACTCTTGCAGGTATTTGAATTTACCAGCCCTGAAAAGTATCCATGTATTCAAACCAAACTTAATAAAAGAACTGATGCTACCACATATTCCCCAACAATCAATGCCTAATCCACAATCAGAAGTAATTATGTTCCAAAGCATTTTATCTCCAAATCTATATAATTAGTTAAGAGTATGTATAATTCATTTTTAGTATCCAGTTAGACTTGCTTGGGAAATAGCGCCTTTTTAAAGGTGAGCGTTTTCTTTCTTCTTTTTTTAACTATATATTTTAGGGATTTTGAAGATCCTTAGGGTAAACCAGAAATTAATCTTTTAGCTTTAAAAAGTAGAGTTATTTTCTGGACAAAATCTGTTTTTTTTTTCTTTTTCTGCTTTTATAATGTTGATGAGAGAGCTGTTTCTATACCTGTTTAATGGATCATATTACTTAAGACTAAAAAATGTCAACAAGTAACATCATACAATTATGAACGCCTACAAAATGATATATTTGTTTGCTGTAAAGCACTTGATAGTGAGGTCTGTAAAAAGTATTAAACGAAGATCATAGTATGCTGGTGATTGACAAGCCCCTACCCCTACCTCATTTAACTTCAAAAATCAACATAGGGTAGATTTTCTACTGATTTTCTCCCTATTTGTGACTTTGACAGTTGAAACCTAAGTAATGGGGTTTACGGTTGCTTTATCCTATTTTATTTTAATGGTTTTGCACATCTCTCTATTTAGAAAAAAATTATTCCAGTGTAAGTTTTACAAGATTTAAAATTAAGTGCCTTTGTTATCTCTTCCTTTGTAAGCCAACATAAATGGACAAAATGGCCTGGCTGAATTTTATCAAGACAGAGAGATGAATATCGAGATTTTTCATTCCTAAAGGCCAGTCCTAAGCATGAAGAACTTGTTCTATTTTATATAAATTAGGTGTAACCCTCACAGAGTTGAGAAATTCAAATTCCTCAACCTATTCAATGTAGGTAAAATGTGGTCATTTCTACCCCATGAGTAGGTCAGGGATAAATTCAGACCCAGTAAATATGAGATGTCTTGGCTGGGCACAGTGACTCACACCTGTAATCCCAGCACTTTCGGAGGCCAAGGCAGGCGGATCACAAGGTCAAGAGATTGAGACCATCCTGGCCAAATGGTAAATCCCCATCTCTACTAAAAAATACAAAAATTAGCTGGGTGTGGTGGCGTGTGACTGTAGTCCCAGCTACCTGGGAGGCTGAGGCAGGAGAATCGCTTGAACCCAGGAGGCAGAGGTTGCAGTGAGGTGAGTGGCGCCACTGTACTCCAGCCTGGTGACACAGCGAGACTCCGTCTCAAACAAAAAAAATCAGATGCCTCTAACTTCAACTTTCCAAAGGCCTCTCTTGTCACTTCGAGTGATGTGTACTGTCTACAACTACAGTCCTGATACCCAGCAGTAACGTTTTGATAATTGAAGCCATGAAAATAGCAACACAATTGGCTAAGATATGGAGAGGTGAAGCCTATAAAATTTTTTCTCCTTCTGAGAATGATTTTTTTCATCCTTTAGAGACAGGGTCTCACTATGTTGCCCAAGCTGGCCTTGAACTCCTGGGTTCAAGCAATCCTCTTGCCTCAGGCTCCCAAGTAACTGGGACTAAAAGGGTGTGTTACTGTGTCCGGCTTTACGAGTGATTTCATTCCCATCCATGTGTCAGAAACAAGGGAATGCTGGGTATTCAATGAGCAGTGTGGAAGGTAAAATAAGATAGTTTTTATTAATCAAGAATGTCTTCTACCTTGCTTGTCTGATAAACTCCTGAAAGTTTTCCATATTCACTCCATCTTCCTCTTCTTCCTCAAGTTTCTTCTTTGATTTCTTTTCAGCCATTTGTTCTGTTTCCTACCCAGTGCCCAAACCCCACAGAAAAACAAGATAAAACTGACTCCTAATAAATATGCACTTCATCATGTAGTTTCAATAGCCTTGAGTTAATCTGTCCTTACAGTAAAGACATTTAATTCTTGTATGTACTTTTGTCACCTACAAATTTGATATATTACTTTTGGCCATGATTTTGTTAAAACATTTTGAAATTCCCAAGTTGCAGAATGAATGTGAGTTTTAATCATGTTTTTACTTTCTACTTACACAGCCCACTGATTAAAAAGCTTTTTAACAGTAGCTTAGTAGTATCTATGATCACTCTTGTAGCTTTAACAATATGACAACAGAGACACAGGGTTTTGTTCCAATTAGGAGACGAAAGGTAGATCTTGGAAGGTACTCTTATACCAGCTTCCAAACTGAATAAATCCTTCACTTATGTAAGACATAACAAATTTCTCAACAGATTTGGAGTAAATTCTGGCTATGAGTTTGGTGCATTGATATTCTACTAACAATTCCATGCAACTTTAGAAAAGCCATTTAAATATCTAGGCATCAGCTTTTCCTTCCGCAAACTGACCAAACCTCCCAAATTATATATATATATATATATATATATATAAAATTTTTTTTTTTTTTTTAAATTATACTTTAAGTTCTGGGGTACATGTGCAGATCTGGTAGGATTGTTACACAGGTATACATATTCCATGATGGTTTGCTGCAACCATTCCCCCGTCACCTACATTAGGTACTTCTCCTAATCTCTCCCCAATCTCCCTACCCCCTGCTATCCCTCCCCAAGCACCCCATCCCTCAACAGACCCCAGTGTGTGATGTTCCCCTCCCTGTGTCCATGTGTTCTCATTGTTCAACACCCACTTATGAGTGAGAACATGCTGTGTTTGGTTTTCTGTTCTTGTGTCAGTTTGCTGAGAATGTTGGTTTCAAGATTCATCCATGTCACTGCAAAGGACATGAACTCATCCTTTTTTACGGCTGCATAGTATTCCATTGTGTATATGTGCCAGGTTTTCTTTATCCAGTCTATCATTGATGGGCATTTGGGTTGGTTCCAAGTCTTGCCAATGTAAACAGTGCCGCAATGAACATACGTGTGCTTATGTCCTTATAACAGAACGATGTATAATCCTTTAGGTATATACCCAGTAATGGGATTGCTGGGTCAAATGGTATTTCTATTTCTAGATCCTCGAGGAATCGCCACACTGTCTTCCACAATGGTTGAACTAATTTATACTCCCACCAACAGTATAAAAGCATTCCAATTTCTCCACATCCTCTCCAGCATCTGTTGTCTCCAGATTTTTTAATGATCGCCATTCTAACTGGCATGAGATGGTACCTCAATGTGGTTTTGATTTGCATATCTCTAATGACCAGCGATGATGAGAATTTTTTCATGTTTGTTGGCCGAATAAATGTTTTCTTTTGAAAGTGTCTGTTCATATCCTTCGCCCACTTTTTGATGGAGCTGCTTGTTTTTATCTCGTAAATTTGTTTTAGTTCTTTGTAGATTCTGGATATTAGCCCTTTGTCAGATCCAAAATGATACTTTTAATGCATTCTGAGATCCCAGGATATAGGATGCTTTGCAAAATATTCTAATTAAATAGTATATTTCCTGGGCTTGAATGTAAAATTCTGTAACTGTATACAATGATTTAAAAGACGAAAGTATAACTTGCTCAAGAAAGAATATGTCATCATATTCAATCCACAGCTCAAATCTGTTCTCAAATGGTCAATTTGCCACTGTCCACAGGCACACTAACAACCATGCAGACTCACACAGCCTAGAATTCATCTCAGTGCTCAAAAGGAATACACCTTTTGATGGGAATTAAGAATTAACTATGGCTACTGGACCTTCAGAAGTAATAAATAGTTTTTCAACCCAGCTGGGCTAAGATGTGGGTCCTTCTTCCCCTAACAGTAATGCACAAGGGATGGCAATGCCAGAACCGAAGCAGAGCATCTCCACCGAGTTGGACCGGGGCTTCTAGTTTGTTTCTGACAGTGTAGAGCAATCCAAAGCCCAAGACTAACAGATAAAAGACTCACCTTGCTGTATACAAGGATAAAGTCACCGAGCTGGTGGGCCAGGATTCTTCTGCGTTCCAGAAGTGCCAATCGTCGGCTGGGTAATATCATCCTCAGTGAATGCTGGAGGTTACTTGATGCTCGCTTGAGGAAACGAACTACCAGCTCCTATAAATTAAACAGTCATGGGAGAAAAAAAAAAAGCAGGGATGGTGCTAAGCAACAGAAGACAAACTATGAAGGGACTACATAACAGAGATGTGACAAGATGTATATTACACATTTCAACAAACAAGGCCCAAAGCAAACAGGTTAGGTATAATAAGGATACAGAAAGACAAAACAAAAAAGAAAGAAACTTATTTCCTTCCCCCAATAAGCTGGCAATCAGAAAATTAAAATCAAATATGTACGTAAATAACTATGTAATAAAGTAGTAGTTGTAAAAGCACCTTAGTACATACACAAATAGTACTATTTAGGGAAGGTAGCATCCAAAGACAGGTAGTAGAAACTAAAACTGTGGAAGCAGAAGTAAGTATCAAAGGTGAGAAAACAGAAAGAGAATACAGAAATATTCGTATTTAGAGATAGAAAAGCTGAGGAAGAATCAGGAAAAAAAAAACAACAAGTTAGAAACATCAGAAACATAGAAAACCAGGAGAAAATAGGCTGGGCACGGTGGCTCACATCTGTAATCCTAGCACTTTTGGGAAGCTGAGGTGGGCAGGTCACCTGAGGTCAGGGGTTTGAGATCAGCCTGGCCAACATGGTAAAATCCCATTTCTAAGAAAAATACAAAAATTAGCTGGGCATGGTGGCACACACCTGTAATCTCAGCTACTCGGGAGGCTGAGGCATGAGAATCACTTGAACCTGGGAGGCGGAGGTTGTATTGAGCCAAGATCACACCACTGCACTCCAGCTTGGGTGACACAGCGAGATTCCGTTTCAAAACATAAAAATAAAAAAAGAAAATTAGGAGACAATAGTGTCATGGAAGCCAACTGAAGAAAGGGTTCCATGTCAAATGCTTCCAAGAGGTTGGAGCTGGGAAAGGACCACTACAAAGACAGGGCCTTGGATCTGACCATTGAGGAATAATTTCAAGAAAACAGTTTCCACAAAGAGAGCACAAGAAGACATTAAGAAAACGCATGGGTAATGAAAAATACAGGTGAAGAGTAGAAACTAATGACTTTAAAAGCGTCATGATTAAAGCAAAAAAAGAACTATAATAGTAGCTTGCAAAGTAACAGCTTTTTTTCTTTCCCAAGGATAAGGGAGCTTTCAGAGTTGGGGGCTGGCAAGGAGGGCACAGTGGAAAGTTATCAAGGGAAAGAAAGACTACATCTCACTTAAAATGGGGGAAAAGGATTTTGAAATCTGAACAGATACCAATCAGATTACTGGTAAAATCACAAATGCTTCGAAGAGAGATTTTATAAGCCCAAGAGGCTTAAAGATGTTGTTGTCCAAAAACCATAATAAAACTGCCTTCAGATGATACATCTGAGGATGTTCTGTTGATATTCCTTCTGTGAGTTATGAGATAAGGAATCTCTAACCCTAAGCTGGAGCAGAGAGGCTAACTCTGTAACTACCGAAAGCAAGACCACTGCTACAGTCATCAGGGAAGCGGGTAGGGCTTGCTCTCCAGATACATTCTCTTTTTCTTTTTTTTTTATTGTTTTGTTGCCCAGGCTGTAGTGCAGTGGTGTGATCCCAGCTCACTATAATCTCTGTCTCCCAGGTTCAAGCAATTCTCTTGCCTTAGCCTCCCGTGTAGCTGGGATTACAGGTGCGCACCACCACACTCAGCTAATTTTGTGTATTTTAGTAGAGATGGGGTTTCACCATGTTGGCCAGGCTGGTCTCAAACTCCTGGCCTCAAGTGATCCACCCGCCTCGACCTCCCAAAGTGCTGGGATTACAGGCAGGAGCCACTGTGTCCAGCTTAGATATATTTTCAAGAAAGAATTCACAGAAGTGGTATTAAGTTTTTGCAGTGATGATCCCCAAAGATACTATATGAGTTCCAAGCCGGCATCAGCAGTGGTTATTCCTTTTTGAACTGTTTTCTTCTTCTTGAATTTGATTTTGGTTCATTGTCCTTTGGTGCCAATTTACTCCAGCATAAATGAAACAGTCTCATAAACAGAGGGTTGAATTTCATAGTTCTACTCTGCTGTCTTTACTATAGGGTGGTTTAAGCTGTTATATTAAAACATTATTTTTTTTCACAGTGGAGCAGACAAACTGACTCTCAAAAAGGCAGTTTCAATTTTCCACTTGGAAAGAGTAGAGCTAACATTTTCCACTGATGGTTGAAGGATTATTCACAACACACAAGGTTTTATCTCTGGGTTGCACTGACTACTTTAAATGCATAAGTTGTTTTCTGGGATAACCAACATGTTTTTATAATAAACCTGGCATAAAGACTTGCCTTTTGTATGTGGAGGACTAAATATTACAATAAGGTCACCACTGAATGGAACAAAGAATGCAGCTTTCTCAGACTTAAAAGTCCCTCTCTTTTGGTGACAAATCCCTGTTAATTAAAAAGAATATGGAGCTGGGTGCCATGACTCACGCCTGTAATCCCAGCACTTTGGGAGGCTGAGGCAGGCGGATCACCTGAGGTCGGGAGTTCAAGACCAGCCTGACCAACATGGAGAAACCTCATCCCTACTAAAAATATAAAATTAGCTGGGTGTGGTGGTGCATGCCTGTAATCTCAGCTACTCAGGAGACTGAGGCAGAAGAATCGCTTGAACCCGGGAGGCGGAGGTTGCGGTGAACCGAGATCGCACCATTGCACTCCAGCCTCGGCAGTAAGACGAAACTCCATCACACACACACACACACACAAAAGAATATGGAAGGGCTATGGCTTCTTCTATAAGCTCTGACCTTACCAAACAGTTTAAAGCTCCCCATCATTCTGATTTACACACACAAAAAACTGTCCTACAATATTGAAACACAGGAATGTCCAAATGACTGATATACAGTAAAAATTAAATACAAGTTTGATTCCAGCAATCTAAGAATCTTAAAACTTACAACTAGTTAAGTAAAAACCATCAACTTGGAGGATGGTGCATTCTGACAGGGCCTAGGGTAAGGTGATGACTTTCGAAGAGCTAATTTGACTCCTCAGGACAGAAAATAAATGCCTTACACTGCAGGAAACCAGTGGAAGAGCAAGTAATGTACAATTAAAATATCTGAGTTTAAGTTCCAGTTTCATCACATAAGACCTGTGGAACCTTGGCTTCTCTAGGTCTTTGCTCTTCTATGAAATAGAGATGATAATGCCTACCTGAAAGAGTTAATAACATGTGAAGTTTCTTGAGAAAGGACTGTAAATTGTTATTCTTTGCACAGGGCTTCGCATCCAACAAGAAATCAGTTTCCATTTCAAAATTAAATACATTGAAGCCTTCACTACATGGTATAATGAACACAGTTCCAGATCAAAGATTTGCTTCACATTAAAGTATAAGAAATCTAAAAACTTTCTTATGTACTAATTCTTTCACCAGAAAAATACATTGCACTTTACCCTAATAGAAAAACAAAACAACAACAGAAAAAAACCACAGAATGAAGAAAGAAAAAGGGAAAGTAAAAAGGTTCCAATAAGAGCCTCACCATCTGTTCATCCTCTTTGGCAGCCCAACTGGCACTGAACGTCTGGCCTCCACTGCCTTTCATCAGGCGAATTTGAACATGCTGGAGATAGGCAGAGAATGCTAATCGGGCCTGCACTTTGCTATAGAAATCCAAAACAACATACCGTTATGAGACAGAAGTGTAAACCTACAAAATGTGTACTTGCTTCTCTCAAAGTGGCCTTTGAGGATCCTTCTATTTTGATGGCTAAGAAATATGAAACCCATCTTACAGTCTGTGAATAATGATTCCTTCTAAACAGTATATGAGGGTTTTTTTTTTTTTAAATCCTATTAAAAGAATCAGAGATGGAGAATCTCATTTTCTCATTATTAGCATGTGGGAAAAAAACAAGAACAGAAAATTAGATTTTTTACTCAACATCTTCTCTTTGAAGAATTTTTTTTTTTTTTTTTTTTTTTTTTTTTGAGACAGTCTCATTCCATCACCCAGGCTGCAGTGCAGCGGTGCAATCTCAGCTCATTGCAACCTCCATCTCCTGGATTCAAGCGATTCTTGTGCCTCAGCCACTTGAGTAGCTGGAATTACAGGCGTGCACCACTACACTCACCTAATTTTTGTATTTTTAATAGAGATGGGGTTTTACCATGTTGGCCAAGCTGGTCTCAAACTCCTGGCCTCAAGTGATCTGCCTGTCTTGGCCTCCCAAAGTGCTGGGATTACAGGCCTGAGCCACCGTGCCTGGCCCTCTTTGAACTTTTTAACAATTTTCTTGGGGTAACAGACAGGAGAAGTACTGAATCTTCACAAGAACCACTGTATTAATGAGAAAATGCTTTTTACATTTGGAGGTCCTTAAGAACATATCAGTTAGTGCAAAAGTGTGAATTTTGCAATGGCAATTAATATTTCTAGTATATAAAAGTATCCAAAGCAGGAAATAGATAAATCCTATAATAGGACTCTTAAGACCAAATTTAAGGCCACACTTTTCTCAACTACAAGATGGAATGGCTGGAGCCCAGAACAAATGCGTGAGATCCAACAGAGTTTGGCAGAGGTGAACTGATGGGCCAGGGAAGACAAGACCAGATGTTCAGTGGGCAAAAGAAACCCTCAAGTCTAGTGAAAAGCACCTAAGCAACACCTAGCTATTTTCTGCCTGGTGGCCTAGGCTGGAAACAAGGAAACCTGATTAAGCTGTAGTTTGGAAGACAGAAGTACCAGACAGACACTGATGATTTTCACCTCAGCTGCTATTCGTGGCAGATCTGTTTTCTTTCAGGCGAGATTTTGATTACTTCAGCTGATCGGCCTTCTGACACTGCAGCCAAAATTATATCAGTGAAGATTAGGGCCCAACACAAACTTTGTTTACAATCCTCACACATGCAATCACTGAATGTTTTCTACTGACTGTTTTCAAGGTTAGGATGTAGGGTTTGGCTACAGTAAACTAGAAGTCCTAAGAGGGCTCCAGCCTAGCTTCCATATGTATGTTGGAGAATTGGAGGGCAAGGGAGTCAGGCTGGGGAGGAGATTTCCTTTTTTGAGAGCTTAATACACAAGAGCTTCAGAACATGAACTATAAATAAGGCTAGATTTTGTTACTAGCAGGGATGGTTTATGGGAGCATAATATGGTTTTCAAATAATCAATTTATTTATTTATTTATTTCGAGACAGAGTTTTGCTCTTATCACCCAGGTTGGAGTGCAGTGGCGTGATCTCGATTCACTGCAACCTCTGCCTCTCAGGTTCAAGCGATTCTCCTGCCTCAGCCTCCCAAGTAGCTGAGATTACAGGTGCTCACCACCACGCCCAGCTAATTTTTGTATTTTAGTAGAGACGGAGTTTCACCATGTTGATCAGGCTGGTCTCAAATTCCTGACCTCAGGTGATCCACCCACCTCAGCCTCCCAAAGTGCTGGGATTACAGGTGTGAGCCACCAAACCTGGCCATAAATGTACATTTTCAACTGTTCCTCAAAGACAATAATTATACTATTTTTCACCTAGAGAGCATATACTACTTTCCCCTGAACCAACCCTACAAGCTTTGCCCCCACCACAAATTATTTTCAAGTCAAAATAACTTTAAAAGATCCTCAGTTTGGGTTAACAAATTCACGTACAATAAAATCAGCAAGAAATAGCATGTTTCAGACACCTCCAAATGTAGCAGAATAGCCAATTCCACTGATTGATCCCTTTATACTAAAACTTGAAGGTGTTTTAAATAAGGGGATTCTTGCTCATAAATTGAGACTTCAATCATTGTTTGTTGTGATATTCACTGTTGCAAAGCAAATGAACAAGTACTGAGGTTTCCATTTCTATAAATCTCACAAATGTTAATTCTGAGACTGTCTCTAAGATATTGGACACGTTGTTCAGCTAGTCACTTGCAACAAACAAACCCCCAAAAAAGATTAAAGAATAAAAACCAGAATGATTTACACCAAAGAAACCTATTTTTAAAAACAAAAGGTTATGCAGATGCCCAGTAAAAAAGTATACAACAATGAGGCCATGCTTAGAGTTTTGAACTCTGGCCGTGGACCTTCCCTAAACCCCTACGTAGCCTCTGAGACACTTCACCAAACAATGAGCAGCTTTAGGGAACACAGTCTGAAAACCACTGATTGACACTAACATACCCTGCAATTATAACAGTTTACTCATTCAAAGTGAATAAACTGAAGAAATAATTTATTTCTATAACAACCAAGCAGAATGTTATTGCTGGAAAGGACTTTGTGGAATACAGTCCAGTGGTTTTCAAACGCTCTATTTTCAATTCAGTGAAATCTTTTTTCCCTCTAGGAAGCAGTTTGAAAAAACACTTGTCTAACTCTATACCTTGGATGGACAGAAAAGGAAACTAAGGCCTAGAGAAGCTCTTTGACTTGCCTATGACTACATAGCCAGTTGGTGGCACTGAAACAGCCAGAGCCCAGGTTTTCTGACTCAGTTTGGTGTATTCTCCACTGACAGACCTATTGTTTTGCTGTTGTTGTTGTTGTTGAGATAGAGTCTTGCTCTGTTGCCCAGGCTGGAGTGCAACGGCGCGATCTTGGCTCACTGCAACCTTCACATCCCGGGTTCAAGCAATTTTCCTGCCTCAGCCTCCCAAATAACTGGGACTACAGGCACGTGCCACCATGCCCGGCTAATTTTTTGTGTTTTTAGTAGAGATGGGGTTTCATCGTGGTAGCCAGGCTGGTCTCAATCTCCCAACCTAGTGATCCACCCGCCTCGACCTCCCAAAGTGCTGGGATTACAGGCGTGAGCCACTGTGCCCGGCCAGAACTATTCTTATTCTCCATGACACTGTTCCAAACATAACTCTATCCCCCTGGCACTCCAATGTCACCCTCCAGACTTTCAGTATACAAACTGCCCTCTAATTTAGAATATAAAGGCTATCATGCATAAACGCCTAAACTTCCTTGCTCTTACGCTTCTACCAACTGCATTCTACCAGCTGCATTTTCTTTCTGACTTATGGGAAGAGGTATCCCTCCTCTGGCCTTTGCCCACATTCCTTTAGAACGCTTCTCTACAAATACATCCATTCTGCAATTCTAATCTTGTTACCTAATCCTTCCCCCTCAGTCTATAAATAAGCTCCAGAACCCCATCTCAAAAGAAAAAAAAAATCCCTTTTTTTTAGTTGGCTGTCTCCCCGATGCATTCTCACCTTCCTTTCATTGCCAAACCCTTAGATAGTTCACACTTGCTTTCTTATTTTCTCAGCTCACAACTGCTCTTCCACCTATTCAGTTGGCCCTAGGTCACAAATCCAGAAGTCTCTTTTCATCATTCATCATAACTTGAGCTGTTCGAGGCTCTATAGACCTGAAAAGCTCATTCTGCAGCTTTCTCCATACTATTCCTTCCCTATTTTATGTCTGTTGCTCTAATTGCCATTTCTTGATCTTTTTACTGACTTACCCACTGAACAGTGGTATTCCCGAGGGCTCAATTCTTTTTTATCCTTGCTGAACCAAATAAATTTGAACAATCTTATCCATTCTGAAGACTTTATCTATCAGCTATATAATCCTGTTCAATCTTGACCTGTCTACTGGACTTCAGCCAGAGCACTTCTTCCTCACTACGTCTTAAATGAAACACATTATTTTTGATCATGAAACCAGCTTCCTTATATTGACCGAAGGCACCACCAAGTTTCCAAATGTGAAAAACTTAGTCTCATCAATTTTACTTTGCAAATTTCACTAAGTCCATCCCATTCTCTATTCCTAAAGCCATTACTCTGATCAAGGCCTTCATCTTCCTGGCTCCGGACAATTCTAACAGTCCCTAACTCACCCCACTGCCTTCAGTTACACTATCCCGCAATGCAAGCACAATTTGCATTCTAAAACAAGATCTCGTAGTATCATTTATCTGCTTAAAAGTAACCTAGAAAATAAAGCCCAGACTCTTACAATCTAACAACATCCAATATTTTAGTCTCATTTCTTACCATGCTCTTCTCCCCCATGTAGTTCTGCTAGTCTGTATTTTGTAAACACACCAAGCTCATTACAATGTCTGGGCCTTTGTACTTGCTGTTCTGCTGGGAGTTTTCTGCCTCCTAATATTCACACAACTGGCTACTCATCATTCAGTACTCACCTCAAAGGTTACCTCTTCATGCCAAATCGTTGCAATCTAAGTTTAAACTCTCTGCCCAATTACATTCTAACATTACACTATCTTACTGACAGCATTTCTCATGGCCTGAAATGACCTTGTTTCTTTGTTTACTGTCAGTCTTCCCCACTAGACTGTAAGCTCCAGGCCTGTCTTGGTCCCCATAGTAATGGGATATGGCCTAGCACAATTCCTGGCATAGTACAGGTGCTCAATAAAAACTCACTGAGTGACTGAATAAATGGCTGTACTATCATACCTCTATGTCTTCACTGCCTCTACCTAGCACTCCCACACTTAACCATCACCTCCCAAACCTCCTGAAACCCTACTTATCAGTCAAGGCCTGATTCAAATTTTCCCTCCTCCATAATGCTTTTCTAGCCCTCCCAAGCCAGACCAATCACTCTTTTTCTGTGTCCTAAAACCACGTGTTTGTACTGGGGCCATGGCCTAAGCATTCTCTCTCTGATACTAAACCATGAGCTGCTTCAGCTCCTTGTCTCAGTTACCTTATACTCAGTGACTGACACAAATGCACAACCAATGAGACCCGGGTTTGTATCATAGCTCTACCTTGGACAAGTTACCTAACCTCTCTAAGGTTCAGTTTTTTTAAAAATGGCAATGTCTAATCAAGTCATTATTTCACAGGACTCCTGTAAATATTAAATGAAAAATGACTGTAAAGCTACTAAAATAGAACCTGGTACACAGTACATGTTAGCTGTTATCAGTTTTACTAATATAATTATAAAAGATACATACCTAAGATTACCATTATCTTGAAGAATCCGCATCAGGTTAAATTTAGGCTCTGGCTCCTGAGCCTCAATTTTGCAGCACTGTTCACCTTTATTATTCCATTCAGGAACTTGGATGGAATTTTCTTTGGGTGTATTTTCTACCATAGCTGTCAATGAGGGTGTATATTTGGCTTGATTTTCTCTAAGAGACCCTGCAGACTCCTCCTGGGAAGCTTCTTGTTCTTCATCTTCATTGTCTAATGTGACTTCTTCCTCCTCTTCACTCTCTGTCTCAGTTTTAACATTCATTTCAGCTGGTTGGGTAATCACTAAATGCGAAGAATCACTAATGTTGCTGAAAAAAGGATTAAATTTTCCTCTCTCCCAATACCTTCCTTTCCTCTTTTTAGTAAAAACCCATTTCTAAACCAAACCACAAACAAGGCACAGAATTAATAGCAACCACATGTCACTCTCTACTCTTATATATTCCATTTATTTTTATTTATTATCATTTTTTGAGACAGGATCTCACTCTGTTGCCCAGGCTGGAATGCAGTGGCAGGATCCCAACTCACTATAGCTCAACTTCCTGGACTCAAGTAATCCTCCCACCTTAGCCTTCCAAGTAGCTGGGACTATAGGCACATGCTACATACACAGCTAATTTTCATATTTTTTGTAGAGACAGGATTTTGTGAGATTGCCTAAGCTGGTCTCAAACTCCTGGGCACAAGTAATCCACCCACCTCAGCCTCCTCAAGTGCTGAGGTTACAGGCATGAGCCACCATGCCTGGTCTAATCTTACATATTCTAAAACCTATTAATGATCTTCATTAAAGTTGATATTTTTCATCATACTCTCATCACGGCTCTCTTACAACTTAAGGCAAAAAAAAAAAAAAAAAAAAATCAAAACACAAAAAACCCTTGGGTTCGTCTTTTCTACAGTGTGTTAGAGATTTTTAAAAAACCACCCTTCATGGCAGTATAATGAACAGGGGAATATCTTTCCATCTTATGTTTATTCGTTATCCTTCTCTACTGCCTTGTAAGTTCTATGAGGACAGAGACTGTATCTTTTTTATTTACCAGCGAAACCTCAGTGACTAACATGCTGCCTGATATAGATGTTCGACAAAGGAGGGAGAGGAGAGAAAAAAAGGAAATCAGTATATCAGTCAATTACAAATAGACCTAAAACACTGTAGAAGCTGGGAGAGAAAGAAATTCCACTTTGTTTAAAATACTTATGCCATTCAGCAATGTTAAAGAATGAACTGAACTTACCTAATTACAAAAAACCTGAACAGCAATGCTCAGGATTCCATTAAACTCAGGCTAATATTATTTCTAAAGAATCAGGTATTTGTACGATGCTGACATAAGAGCAAAGGCCAAAATGTATGTGCCTCAGATAGTCTTCAATACAAATATTATAGAGTGGAAGGTTTAAAAACTTAGGACCCTGTTGGAATTAAATTTCAGAGAAAAACAACTATACACAAAAAAAAGTGTATGTGACCAGGAAGATTCTGACTCATGAAATATTGAGTAAGCAGCTGGTTAACTCAGTCTGGCAGGATCCAGATAAGGGAGTTTGGTGAAAGCTCACCAGCAGGTACCTGGGTATTTTGGCCTCATTGCCCTCAATCTGCTACTCCGTCGTCTACGTTTTCGCACCTCCAGAGACAGGAGCCTCCTCTCGTAAAGTGCGGCATGCAGCTTAGCCTTTGAATTCGTGCCATCTATCTTCAATTCTGGTGTTCCATCAGCAGTCATTCTAGGGGAAAAGCAACATGGTAGCTATGGCCTTCAAAAAGTTCTCTCCTTCACTCCAAGGCTAAGCTTGCCAGAATTCCATAATGCTGACACACTGGACATGGTAACTCAAGTGAATTCTAAAAGTTTGACAGATAAAGAACAACACTAGAATCTACATTAAAACCCCACTAGTGACCCATCTGAATGTATTAAATGTTCTGAAAAAAAAAATAAGTAGCTAAAGACAATGTTTAAGACCTTTAAGTATTCAGTAATACTGATTATTAGTTTACTGCAGGGATTATAAAGTGCCACCCAACACCTTATATCTTAAAATACTTACAACTTAAAAACATCTTAATTCTTGAGTGGTGGCAAATGATGTTTCAGAGGTTGAGATGAGGGGGAAGAAAGGCTGATGATCCATGAATATGCAAGGCAGCACCGAGTTGACGGAGACTCATAGAAGTGTCTTAGTGAAAAGTCACCAAGCCCTAGGGACTCACTAAGTCTCAAGTATCCCAATATGGGGAAATGCCAAGGCACCCACCCTCTTTAAGATCCTAATTAGCTAAAGGGGAAGGTGGAGTGAGGTGGCAGGGACTTTACAGGCGTTAAGTACAGGTCAAGAGTTAGAGTCAGAGAAACAGACAAGGGAAGGCAGCAGAGGTAGGACAAGGCCAAATACATCAAGTCAAGAATGAGAAATGGGATGTGGAAATGGGGCTGGCAGCAGCTACGTTAGGCATTAAAGTAAGGCAAATCACAAATTGGGGAGTGACTGATATGAGGTCCAGTCCACACAAGGACTGAGCGAAATACAGGACAGGCAGCCATAACCAAGCCACCAGAGAAAGAGAGGGCTCTGGGTCACCAGGTCAGAAAAGCAGTATCTGTATCAGTGTCCGAAAGCATGTAGCCAACTCTCTAGGCTCAACGCGAAATCTAACTGGTTGGCTCTGAACTCTCTAGAACTCAAAGTGTGCTCCTTTTGAGGTCAAGGAATCATCCTAACTCCTCTGGGAGTCTTCACTCTCTGAGTATAATGAAAAGGCTGTGTCATTTGGTCTATTTAGGACCTTTTTGATAGGGATTTCTGGGTGGATGGAATGGATAGTAAGCCTTTTGGAGGCCTTCTCTCCAGAGCAAGACATAGAGCTAAAAACAGGAAGGTCCTGGCACTGGGAGCAGAAATGGGAAGCAAATCAATGAACTTTAAAAAAAGTTCAAATGTATTTTATCAGAGTCCCAAAAAGTAAGTAAACACACACACACACACACACACACACACACACACACACACACACACACACACACACAGAGAGAGCGCAAGTGCTATAAAAATAAATTTTTAGCCAATTCAATAATAAAGAAAATAAAACAAATCTGACAGAAAAATAAAATCATTTAAACCATTTATTTAATAAGGTCTGGCTAACTTGGTCAAATTTATTTATTTATTATTATTTTTTTAACCTGGTCAAATCTGGTAACTGTATGGACAAATATGGGCATATTTTAACACCGACATCTTTATCTCATAAACGCACAAACATTACTCTCTCCAAAGACATGTCTCTTAAAAACTTAATGTGATTGGAGACAGTGTAAAGTTTGAGGTCGTCCTAATTTAATGAGTGGAAGTTAATTCGACACCCTAATAAATTAAAGCCCAGTGTTTACATTCATGAACCACTGTTCATTGTATTAACAAGAATTTATACTGTCTACGTGATACTATCTACATTTTCAAGAACTCCATTCTTTAGGAAAAAAGATTTCTATCAACAAAAACTTAAAAAATAAACTTTTGAAAACATGAATGCTAAAAGCTCAGAGACATGGAGAAGCTACTACAAATCTCCTTCTCTAAAGATATTTTAAAAACACAACTATGAACTAAGAGACTCTGGATAAACAGATAAATCCTAACTAGTACAAGGGACGGAGGATAGGGAATGCTGGGTAAAGTGTGAATCTGATAAGCAAAAATAATAGTTCTATGAGGGCAAGGACCATGTTTGTCTTGTATCACGTATCCTAGATGCTTATGAGACTGCCCAGCACACAGCTGACTTGCCATAAATACTGGCTAATTAATAAACAATTGAATTTCCTAAAAATAAGTTGAGTATCTTTTAGCTACATCTATTTCATTTTACTTTTTCCAACATTTTTATTTGAAAATATTTAAAAAAAAGTTTAAAGAATTGTACAGTGGACAACCATATACCTATTCCCACCTAGTTTCTACAATTAACATTTTATTATATTTTGTTTTGTCACGTATATATGCAATCATACATTCCTCTATCCATCTATCAATCTATCTAATTTTCAAAGCAATTCAAAGCTACAGACATCAGTGCATTTAGCTCCTGAACACTTCGACATGCATATCATTACTATCTAGAATTCAATATTTGTTTTATAGAACTGTGTTTGGTAAGCTACAAGTTACGTACAGTGAAATATCCGAATATTAAATATCCACTTAATGAGTTCTGACAAATGCCTAGAGCTATATAACCCAAACTCTTAACATTACTATCATCTCAGAAGTTCTCATGCCCCTTCCCAGTCAATCTTCCCTAACCCCCTAAGGGCAATCACTGTTCTGAATTTTTTCATCGTGTATTAGATTTGCCTGTTATAGAATTTCATAAAAGTGGAACCATACAGTACGACCTGCTTTGTGTAAGGTGTCTTTCATTCAGCATGTTTTTGAGATTCACTCATGTGTGTACCAGTATTCATCCCATTTTATTTCTGAGCAGTAGGTCACTGTCTGAATGATCCACAGCTATCTGCTCTCTTGTTGGACACCTAGGTTGTTTCCTCTTTTGGAGTATTAGGAATAAAGTTGCTACGAACATATCTCTACAAGTCATTTTGTGATTATGTTTTTTATTTCTTCTGTGTAGATCTCAAAGTGAAATTTGTGTATTTCTAACAAACTGCCAGCCTCTTCCTAAAATGCTTGTACCAGTTTACGCTGTCAACGACAATTTATCACAGTTCTGTTAGTTCCACATCCTTACTGACATTTAGTATTGTCAGTCTAGTATCAGCCATTCTGCTAGATGTTCAGTGGTATAACACGGTTTTAATTTGTAATTCCCTGATAACTAATGTTGTTAAGCACATTTTCATAAGCGTATTGACTACTCATACATCTTCCTTTTGAAGTGTCTGTTCAAATATTTTACCCTTTTGTAACTGGGTTAATGGTCTTTTTTATTATTGAATTATAGAAGTTCTTTATGGTTCCTAGACATGAATCCTTTGACAGATTATGTTTGATGCATATTTCCACTCAGTCAGTTGTTTGCCAAATCATTTTCCTAACAGTATTTTATAATAAAGTTTTTAATCTTGAGAAAATATAACATTGTTTTTTATTGCTTTCTGTGTCATGTCTAAAAACATTGCCAAGCCCAAAGTCACAAAGATATTATGTTTTCTTCAATAAGTTTTATAGTAACAGTTTTTATATCTATGAATCATCTCTAATTTCTATGGGAAACAGGGATTGGGGTTCATTTTAAAAAATACAATATTCAGTTGTTCCATCCCCATTTAAAAAAAATAATTTCCTTTCACCATTGGATTACTTTGACCATATAAGTGTGGGTCTATTTCTGGGCTCTCTATTCTGTTTCAATGTGATCAATTTGCTAAAATCTTGACTATAGAATTACAGTATTTAGGACAAGTACTCTAAGTCTTTTTCAAGATTACTTTGGATATTCTAAGTCCCTTGCATTTGAATATAAATTTTTAAATGTTGGTCCATTTCTTTAAAAAAGAAAAATCCACCAGACTGAGATTACACTGGATCTCTACATTGATTTGAGTAAAATGGCTATTTTAACTATATTAAGTCTTCTAATCCACAAGTGTGGCATATCTCCCCATTAATTTAGGTCTTCTTTAATCTCTTTTAGTAATATTTAATAGCTTTTACAGTGTAGGTATTGAACATGTTTTGCTAAACTTATTCCTAAGTATTTTATATTTTCAAATGCCGTTGTAAATATAATTTAAAATTTCATTTTCCAATTATTTACTACTAGTACATTACAATAGATTTTAGTATGTTGATCTTGTATCCTATAATCTTGCTAAGTACACTTTTATGTTCTTGTAGTTATAGATGCCTTAGGATTTTCTACTAACCTGATCATGTCATCCAAATATAGACATTTTACTTCCTCCTTTCCAATCTGTGTGCATTTCTTTTTTCCCTGCCTTTCTTTATTATACTAATGTACAATGTGAATAAAAGTGGTGTGAGTGGACATCTTGACCTATTACAAATCACAGGGGAAAAGCCTTCAATATTTTACTGAATATGATTATAGCAATAGGTTTTTCATATAAGGCCTTTATCAAGTTGAAGAAGTTCCCTTCTATTACTGATTTGCTGAGAGTTTTTCTCATAAGTATGTGCTGAATTTCATCAGTTGCTCTTTTGGGATATCTAATGAAATAAAGATGTTTTTAAATCATCTAGGTTTTCCCCTGTAATTAATATGGTGAATTTCATTGACTAATTTTCAAATGTTAAGCCAATCTTGAAATACTGGGGAAAATCTCAGTCATATGTATTATCCTTTTTATATACTGGCAGATTAATTTGCTAATATTAAGAAATTTTATGTCTATGTTCATGAAGGATATTAGCCAGTAATTTTCTCTTTTTCTTCTTCTATTTTAATGTCTTCGTAGGTTTTGGAATCACACTCATACTGGCATCATAAGATGAACTGGGAAGTGTCTCTTCCTATAAATAATCTGTAAGATTGGTGTTATTCTTCCTCAAATGCTTGACAGAATTCAGTAGTAAAATTGGTGAAGCGAGTTTTCTCTATAGAAGTTTTTCATTACAAATTCAATCTTCTCCACAAATATAGGGCTTTTCACTAATTTCTACTTCAGCTGGTGTCACTTTGGGTGTTCCCCTCCACATTTTCCCCCGCCACAAAGAATTGTCATTTCATCTAAGTTGTCAAAGTAATGGAATAAAGTTGCTAATAATATTCCCCTAATATTTTTTTACCCACCTTAGTATCCATTTTATGCCTGTAGAATCCATAATGACATCCTTTCTTTTCTATCTGATGATATTGGTAATTAGTATCCTTTCTCTTTATTCTAGATCAGCCTACCTAAGGATTCATCAATCATGCTACCTTATCAACACTTTGGATTTTGTTAATATTATTTATTGTTTGTCTTTTATTTGATTTCTGCTTTTCCTTTCTTCTACTTACTTTGAAGTTACTCTGCTTTTTTTGATTTTGTAAAACGAACATTAGATCAGTCCTGTTTTCTAAGGTAAGCATTTAAACTTATAATTTCCCCCAAAGCACTACTTTAGCTGTAGCACACACATCTTGACATATTTTTACTATCACTCAGTTCAAAATTTTCTTCATGATTTCTTCTTTGACCCATGGATTATTTAGAAATGTTGTTTAATTCCCAAATATTTGCAGATTTTCTATTGTTACTGATATTCAATTCTCTTGTGGCCAAAGAATAGTCTGTATCATTTTAATCCTTTTAAATATATTAGAACTTGTTTCATGCTCCAGCATATGGTCTATCATATGCCAGCTTTCATTCGCTTACACCTCTACACAGCCCCAAATCCCTATTGATGGCAATATAAAATGAGTGCCAAAAAATGAAGAAACAGGCTGGGCACAGTGGCTCACACCTGTAATCCCAACACTTTGGGAGGCCGAGGCGGGCAGATCACAAAGTCAGGAGTTCAAGACCAGCCTGGTCAACATGGTGAAACCCCGTCTCTACTAAAAATATAAAAATTAGCTGGGTGTGGTGGCAGGTGCCTGTAGTCCCAGCTACTCTGGAGGCTGAGACAGAAGAATCGCCTGAACCAGGGAGGCAGAGGTTGCAGTGAGCTAAGATCATACCACTCCAACCTGGGTGACAGACCAAGACACCATCTCAAAAAAAAAAAAAAGAAGAGAAGAAGAAAGAACAGAACTCAGTAAGCTTCACATATTCTTCATGTTTAAGATTTTCTTTTTTTTTTTCTCAATTTCCAAATTAATAGCAGTATGTTACAGGAAGCATATTTCTTGACTCAAAACGGGAGAAAACATACACATCAAGTGTGACTTTCTATTTGGAAACAAGCTACAAATTTGATTTATCTCAGTTTTCCCTTAACTAAATGGCAATCATACTGTATTCCTTCTTTAAAGAAAAATTAAGAGTTATGCTTCAAAGGGCTCTCTGCCTAAATGAAAGGCCACAGGCGTTTTGTATACTTTCAGTTCTGTGGCAAACTAGAAACAGGTTCTGTTCTGTCCCATGAGGCACAGAGTGTGTGCCTCAGGTATGTCAAAGCCAAAACACCAACTCTTACTTGAATCTAACATGACATTAGTTTCAAAATCTCATTAATACTATCTTACACACAGCTAAATGAGAATACCATTATCAGTTAAAATAGTATACCTGTAGTTATAACAAAGTAAATCTCAAACTTAAGTTTGTAAAAAGTAGCCACAAAATACTTTTTCGATATAAAAAATGTTACTATTCAAGCTGAACCAAATTAAAAATGGTTATATAAAGTATTATGCTTAGTCTGTGCATGGTCACATATTTTGCACATGGGAAGAATTTCTTAACTTTTAAAAGTCAATTACCGTGTTCTTCCTGTCAATAAGCTTCTTCTTGGGTTTCCCCTACAGAAGCAGAAAGGACAACTGGGTTAGAGAATGCTATTCAGACAGTCTCTCTTGAGTTGACACACACATGCACTCCTGAAATTTTTAATACAGAAATTCAACATGAAATTACGCCAGGGAGGACATCTTTGCGGAAAGCAGCACACAGATAAATTAAGAACATTCTCAAAGAAGAGTGCTGTGAGCTGGAGGGACAATAAAAAACAAAAGAGAAAGGACAAATTATGGAGAAAAGTTATAACAATTTTTATAGTTATTAATCTATTTATAAAGCAAACTGCTTATTCCTAGCAACAACCATGTAAAGAAGGTTGTTATTAGCTCCATTTATATGAAGGAGCAGGATAAGGTAATTTTTTAGCCTGCCATAGCCAGAGCTTAAAGGGTTTACATCTCAGCTCAGGGCATAGGTCTCAAACTGCAGTGCTCTTTCTACTTTCACTGAACAGTTTTAGGAAAAGAAACCAAGCTCAATTCTCATGGGGTTCAAAAGGGATGCTCATCAGAAACAGATTTTCCACAACTTAAAAAAATCTCTATTAAAAGGCCAGGTGTGGTGGCTCAGCCTGTAATCCTAGCCGACGATTAGGGAGACTGAGCCAGGCAGATTGCATGAGCTCAGGAGTTCGAGACCAGCCTGGGCAACACGGTGAAACTCCGTGTCTACTAAAAATACAAAAAGTAGTCAGGCAAGGCGGCGTGTGCCTGTAGTTGCAGCTACTCAGGAGGCTGAGGCAGGAAAATTGCTTGAACCCAGGATTCGGACAGTGCACTGAGCCAAGATTGTACCATGCACTCCAGCCTGGGTGACAGAGTGAGACTCCATCTCAAAAAAACAAACAAACAAAACACAAACATACAAAAAAACTCTATTAAAAAACTATACTCTCCATTTTCTCTTAACTAGGGCTAGGCTCTCACCACAGAAATCGAGTGCTATTCATGTTAAAACAGGCTTTTGTTTTTCTTCTGAAACACTCTCATTTAATTTCCTTTCATTTAACACTCTCAAAAAATTTCCAGCAGTGGCTCATGCCTGTAATCCCAGCACTTTAGGAGGCCAAGGTGGGTGGTTTACTTGAGGCCAGGAGTTTAAGACCAGCCTGGCCAACATGGTGAAACCCTGTCTCTACTAAAAAATACAAAAATTAGCTGGACGTGGTGGCATAAGCCCGTAATCCCAGCTGCTCAGAAGGCTGAAGCAGGAGAAACACTTGAACCCAGTGAGCCAAGATCGTGTCACTGCACTCCAGCCTGGGCAACAGAGTGAGACACTGTCTCGAAAAAAAAAAAAACTCCCCAGTTTTACTTATACTCATTTATGTATATGTGTATTTAATTTAGTACACTTTTATTGCCTGTGTAGGTTCATATACCCACCACAGAAAAGATACCCAATGATTATCATCACCATGAAGATTCCCCCATGTTGCCCTTTTATAACCACCCGTACCTCTTAACCCCTGCCCCGTTAATCTGTTCCCCCATTCTAAAATTTTGTCATTTCAAAAATGTTATATAGCCACATAACATGTAACATTTGATACCGCATTTTTTTTTGTAAAGAGACAAATGCAATGTAGATGATATATAAAGAAAAATCCAGTGAAAAGTAAGTCTTCACCAAAATGTTTTGTTTTTCCTTTCCCATGTCTTCTATCCATGTTACTGTCCTAATATTGTCATGTAATCATCAGAAAGTCTCAAAATGATTTTAAGTTTTTTCACCCAGATAATGGTTTTCTCCAGTAATTTGCAATCATGATTTCACATTATAATGACCTGGGCAGCTTTTAGTAAGTAAAAATACTTCACTCTGGGTGGGGTGGGGTGGGGTGGGGTGGGGTGGCCGGGACAGAAATTAGAGTTAAAGCTACTGCCATAGCGTAAGACAGTATGTAAGATACTGTTTGCCAGGACAGCGTGGGGAAGGTTGGGGAGGAGTCCAGTAGATAAGGAAGGTAGACAAAAACTAACCTAAAAGAAATTAGTAGAGAATTAGTTGGAAAGTGGTTCTAACAATAACAAAATTAATTAGATTTACAAGAAGGAAAACATTAATTCAGACTGATGAGAGAATAGATTTATAGGAAGGTATTAGGACTTACTACAAGCACAATCTCATTTTTTTCAATGCATGTTTCCCTGTGTGTGTGTGCCTACCACGTGGTAGGCTCCTGATACTGACAAAGACGAACATAACAAAGTACCTACTCTTAAGAGTCAACCTAGAAAGTACAAATTAACGAACAGGCAATTATACAATCTGGGAATCTAAATAGACTTAGGGATAAAAGAACGGCTGGGAGTACCTCTTCCTAGCCTAGGATAGACAAGGAAGAACAAAGCTAGAAGAATTTAGGAATGGACTGAAGGCCATTCCAAAAGAAGAGGAGTTTGTAAGAATAAGGATGTATAAAAGAGCAAGGAGAAATGGCCACAAGTTGGTGTGGAAAAGTGAAGATTAGGCTAAAAAGGTAGGCATGAGTAGATCATGAGGGTTTTCTTGGCTAAAGAGGGAAAATTACGTTTTTTAATCAAAGTTTTCAGAATGCTTCATAAGCAGGAGCTGTTAACTGGGGCCTGAAGAAAGAATGCAGGGAGTATACAAACTTGGATAGAAAAAAACTTATATCCTTTAATTGAAACTTTGCATTTCCTCCAAATAAATGTAGGAAATATCCACAGTAGTGGATTTTTTTGTTATTGTTGTTGAAGTCTCACTCTGTCGCCCAGGCTAGAGTGCAGTGTCACAATCTCGGCTCACTGCAACCTAAGCCTCCTAGGTCCAAGCGATTCTCCTGCCTCAGCCTCCCAAGTAGCTAGGACTACAGGTGCCTGCCACTACGCCCAGCTAATTTTTTTATATTTTTAGTAGAGACGAGGTTTCACCACATTAGTCAGGATGGTCTTGATCTCCTGAGGTCATGATCCGCCCACCTCGGCCTCCCAAAGTGCTGGGATTACAGGTGTGAGCCACCAAGCCCAAGCCCAGCCCACAGTAGTGGATAAATGTGACTTCATTACCAAAAAAAAAATGTATCTGTTTTCATATTACTTTAGAATTGTTACAAGTATTTTGAAAAACTGTCAATATTTATCATTCTTTGAAATTATGGTAGGTATTAGATCTGCTGCTAGGTCTTACTATTTAATATATTAACAAAATGACATATATATTATTACATCTCAAATTGTTTATTTTTTGCTACTCCTAGGTGAATGCTTCCTAATTTTGGCTTACGTAGTGGTCTCCAGAATGCCTACTCTGCCCTCCTTCCCCTTCCTGGGAAACCCAAGAATAGAAAGATCCAGCCTCAAGTGTAGGGTTCGTGTCAGTTCAGAAACAGACCTGTATATCATGTGAAGCAAACTACCTATTTTAAGCAAACAGTTCATTACTTCTAAGTAAGACTGAACAATCAAAGATCACCATACAATTGCAGATATATAAAAGTTAAAACTAGAAAGAATAAGTTGAATACATACAACTAATCCAGAAGAATTAAAATAATGCAAAATGTGGCACATATACACCATGGAATACTATGCAGCCATAAAAAGGATGAGTTCATGTTCTTTGCAGGGACATGGATGAAGCTGGAAACCATCATTCTCAGCAAACTGACACAAGAACAGAAAACCAAACACCACATGTTCTCACTTATAAGTGGGTATTGAACAATGAGAACACATGGACACAGGGAGGGGAACATCACACACTGGGGCCTGTTGGGGGTGGGGGTGGGGGTTAGGGAAGGGACAATAGCGGGTGGAGGGATTGGGGAGGGTTAACATTAGAAGAAATACCTAATGCAGCGGACGAGGGGATGGATGCAGCAAACCACCACGGCATGTGTAACAATGCACAATCTGCACATGTGCCCAAGAACTTAAAGTATAATTAAAAAACGCAAAAAAAAATCCCAAAAACGGAAAGGAACTTTAAACAATCTAAAATAGTCAAAGAGATTTGAAAAGACATTACATCCATGAAATACTAAAACTAATCAAAAAGCAAAAATAGTTCTTGTATATTAAAACACGCTTGCCAAAATAAAAAACTAAATTAAACACCCGTAACCTGTGTGGGTAATAAATAACAATATAGGCGTGGTTGAAGACCAATTTAGTTTTAGAAGACAAAAATCCAAGAAATCTCCAAGAATTTAAAGCTAAGAGGTGAGACCAAAAGTATAAAAACAGTAAAGAAATATGGAGGCTACAGCCAAAATTTATCTAACAGGAATTCCACAAGGAGAGAAAAGGAAGGATAAGGGAAATACTTCCCACTGAAAGACTGAAAGGGCACACTCACTGCATGATCAAAATAATGAAAAATGACGTATCAGAACACATCCTGGTAAAGTATCTGAACTTTAAAGATAAAAAAAAACACCTTGTAAAAGTTTTCACAGAGGGAAGGAAAAACCCACAGGTTTAATATATATAAAGAAATGAGATTCTATGTCTTCTACGTAAATCCAAAGATCTCTTTCATTAGAAACTACACAATGTGATTACTTAATCAATCGTAATTACCACAAATTTACAGAGAGAAATTGCAAATCCCATATATTTCCTGATACTAGAACATGAAATTGCAAGAGATGGTTAAAATAAGGGTATCTATTTTAAGAATCCTTAAAAAAAGTACATATATCCTCCAAATAATGTAGGTTTCTCTAAATAACTAGGGTGCCTTATTTTGATAATCAATTAATGAACTGTACTGCAATGCAGTTATGTCTCAGGGGCTACAAAAGTATGTGGGAATAAGCAGCTCTGATTGCTGTGCTATTTAAATTCCAATGTCTGTTTTCCATCACTTCCTCCTATTTTCCCTTGTATTGAGATTATCAGTTGTCATGTCTTATAAGTCTCAGTGTATTTATTTTATGAATTACCTCCCCTCCGCTTTTTCCAATCTGATAATTCTAATCTCTTCTGGTCTAGAAAAACAGATAATCTTGCCTATTAAAACTGCATCTAAAGTATAACGGCACTGAGTAAAGGCCTTCCTTAAAAAAGAATAAAGTTTAAGGCATCTGTTAAAATTGCCCAAGGATCTTTATAGTTTAATTTTTGGTTTTTGGAAATGTTACAAAGTGCTGAGGGTTCATGATAAATTCTGGAAAAGTGAGTCATTAAATCATGCTTTCTAAAGGACTTATTTTCTATCAGAGATTTTACATGAAGACTTTAATAAGGTCTCTTTCCTTCTTTTACATGTACTTTCTTTTAATCTTGTGATCTAGTCCTAAATTTAAAGTTTAGCAAATCTCTACCTGTCCGGGAAGAGGCGTGTTGCCAGCATATAGTTCATGGAGGTCTTATGCTCGAGGTAGGACCTGAAAGGCAAAGAAAGAATCTGGTTATTTCTTAAGCTAGTTCAAGAGGAAAATGTAGAAATAAAAACATGAATCAAGCACAGAAGTAACAGGTTGTTTATATACTGTTTTTAACAAAATATACTGTTTGTAAAGTGGCCAAGGAAAAGACAGTTTCTCCAATTTAAATTATAATATACTAGAATAGAAACAAATAGAATAAAAAGAATAAGGAAAACAAGGACTTAATTTAGAAAACAGAAAGAAAAACCAGCATTTCTCAATTAATAATAGGTAATATACTAAGTTCAGAAAATAAGACTAAAAGATAAAAGAAAAACTAACAGAAGTTTATATAGAGGTCAAATGAAACTGGGGGATAGGAGATGCATAAAGGGGCTGAAAATGTAGATTAGAGACTGTTCCAATCATGTTATTCCTCAAATTAAGAGCTTTCAGTGGCTCCTCGAAGTCTATCGCAAAAAGAAAATACTTTCTCTTCCAAACTTTCAAAAGTTGGGTCATCTGTAACATCAATTCATTCACACTTTCTCCACACGGTTGCTCAACACAGATCTTGCAGTACAGTCAGCCAAGTCTCCTTAGAATCCTCTTGTCAGAGCCCTTTGAACCAGAGCAACTCCATCTCGAATAGGGGCTGGGTAAAATGAGGCTGAGGCCTACTGGGCTGCATTTCCAGATGGTAAGGCATTCTAAGTCACAGAATGAGACAGGAGGTCCACACAACAGGTGATAAAGACCTTGCTGATAAAACAGGCTGCAGTACAGAAGCCAGCTAAAAACCACCAAAACCAAGATGGCAATGAGAGGGACCTCTGGTTGTTCTCACTGTTATACTCCCACCAGCACCATGACAGTTTACAAATACCCTGCAATGTCAGGAAGTTATCCTATATGGTCTACAAAGGGGAGGCATGAATAATCCACCCCTTTAGCATACTATCAAGAAATAACCATAAAAATGGGCAACCAGCAGCCTTTGGGGCTGCTCTGCCTATGGAGCAGTCATTCTTTTATTCCTTTACTTTCTTAATAATCTTGCTTTCACTTTACCATATGGAATCACCTGAATTCTTTCTTGTACAAGATCCAAGAACCCTCTCCTGGGGTCTGGATCGGGGTCCCTTTCCAGTAACAGTCTCACACCTCCCATTGATCTATTGCCTCTGACTGGA
Source organism: Ateles fusciceps (assembly GCA_036589455.1). NCBI lineage: Eukaryota > Metazoa > Chordata > Mammalia > Primates > Atelidae > Ateles > Ateles fusciceps. Next base: position 8,248,983 of record JAZHEH010000228.1, on the reverse strand, counting down.
CACCTTCTCCCCATATCCCCCTCTACATCTATACAGTGGTCCTCCCTCATGTTTCAGTTACCCACAGTAAAGAAAAGTCTGAAAATATTACATGAAAAATTCCATAAATAACTCATAAATTTTAAATTATGCACTGTCCTGAGTCGTGTGATAAAAATCTCATACATTCTGCTGTTTCCCCACCAGGAATGTGGATCATCCCTTTGCCCAGTGTCTCTGCACTGTAGACATTCCAAGCCCATGAACCACTTAGTGCTTGTGTTCAAGGAATCCTTATTTTACTTAACAATGGCCTCCAAAGGCAAGAGTAGTGATGCTGGCAATCTGCATATGCTGAAGAGAACTGTAAAGTGCTTCCTTTTAATGAAAAGGTAAAAAGTTCTTGACTTAAGGAAACAAAAATCATATGCTGGAGTTGCTAAAATAAAACCAAATCTTCTATGCATGAAATCGTGAAGAAGAAGAAGAAAAGAAATTCATGCTAGCTCTGCTGTCACACCTCAGACTACAAAAGTGATGGCCACAGTGCATTATAAGCACTCAGATGGAAAAGACATTAAATTTTGGGGTGGAAGACATGAACAAGTGACTGCAGTGTGTCACACCAGAAAGCACTGAGCCCACACAAAGACTTCAGCAAGGGATCTGAAATGAGTGACACCGAACCATTTACTGCAAGTAAGGAGTGGTTACACACATTCAGGAACACAGAAGGTCAACAGCAGCCTAACACTAAGTCACAATGCCTATGGCGTTCACCTCACTTCATCTCATCTCACTGTATCATCTCACATCATCACAAAAGGAAGGGCAAGTACAGAACAGTAAGATATCTGAGAGGCCACATTCACATAACTTGTATTACAGAATACTGTTTTAAATGCTCTATTTTGTTATTAGTTACTGTTAATATCTTACTGTGCCTAATTAACAAATTTAACTTTATCATGGGTACACAGTATAGGAAAAAACATAGTATATATAGTTGTGAACAATGTGGGGGGTTAGGGGTACTGCCTCCCCCACCCACAGAGTCGAAAATTTGCACATAACTTTTGCTTCCTCAAAAAGTTAATTATTAATAGCCTGCTGTTGACCAGAAGTCTTATCAGTAACATAAAAACTGGATTAACACATATTTTGGATGTTATAGGTATTATACACTATATTCTTACAATAAAGTAAGCTAGAGAAAATGTTATTAAGAAAATCATAAGGAGGAGGAAGAAGATCTAGTTGCTGTCTCAGGGTGGCAGAGGCAGAATAAAATCCATGTATAATTGTATTTCAAACACGTATTGCTTGAGAGTCAACTGCCTGGTACTATCCACAGTTTCAGGTATCCACAGGTGCTCTTGGAAGGTATCCTCTGCAGATAATCCTCTGCTGATAAGGGGTTTTCTACTGTACTATACCCTTCAAAAAGCAGGTCAAGTCCACCCTGCTGTACAAAGCCTTCCCTGATATGTCCTACCATGTCTTTACTGTATGCCTGAGGACCTGTCACTTACTGTTCCTACAGAGCAAACTTTTTCCTGCTCTGTAAGATGCAGCAGGAAAAAAGTAGGATCTAGACTCAGAATACCTGATCCAAGTCTCACTGTGTGGTTATGGACAAGTCACATTGTTTTACTGAGCCTTAGTGTCCTTGCCATTAAAATGTGAATGAAACAATGAAGTATATAAAGTACATTACAATTACAAAAAGCTATACAAATATGAGCTGTTCTTATATGTTTAAGTAATTTTACATGAACATACTGATAACTCTCAACAGATAGGGATCCCACCTAATATTTATTTTATATGCCAAAGAACCAGGCATAGGTGCTAGACATTTGTTGATAATAAATACGTATTAATAAAATGGCATATTTGTTAGTAGATAAACATATCTCCCACATTCTATGTAAATGCAGCTCAATTAATATTAATTGAGTCTCTCTTCTCAGAATGCACCAACAGAATTAATCTACCAATGTGATTGGTAATTTAGAGAAAAAATAAACAGAAAATGGTGCACTGAGCACCTCTCCTTTTTCTCTTGGGAGATAATCCCCCCTTAGTAAATACATAACCTCTACTGCTCCTATAGTGTCAGGCACTCCCCCTATACATGGCTCAGACCAACCTTGCTTACAACAGGCATATACGTCTGTCCAATTCTGAAGTTCAACAGGAAGTACATTTGCTTGCAGACGGTTATAATCAATTTCAACCTAGACTTTATCAGTAAAAAATACAGAATTTTGGTCTCCATCTGTTTTAGCCCTTGTTTTATTTCTCAACTGATTCAAAACCAAGCTAGTAAAGAAAGGTATCATTGTTGGACTTCCTTAAAAGACCCCCAACATTATCTATAATTGATTCCACAGAAAAAGATACTTACAGAAAGGTCCTATATCTTGAAATACTCAAAAATGGAGGGTCCCCTTTTCATTAATTAAAAGATATGTTTTTGAGGAAATGAAAAAATTCAAATTCTTTAAAAAATATTTTAAAAGATTTATATATATATATGTATAATTTTCAACAAAACCCAGGCAATATTTTTCTGTTGAATTTCTAGGTCTTCATAAGGTATAACTACATGACTAGCATATTTTTAAAGATAAAAGGATGATTTCTCTATGAACAGCTAGATTTTCTAAACAAGCAAATTTTTAAAAAATGATCTTTTCTTTTATTCCTCTAAGTTCTACCTCTGTACTTAGAACCATGAACATCCCAACTAGGTCAAAAAGCAGTCACCAGAGGAAGAAAAGTATGTTGCCTAAAAACGAGTACAAAGATTCTCAACCTTACTAGCAATCAGAGAAATGCAAATCAAGACCAAAATAAGATATTTTATTCCAACTAGATTGACAAAAATTAAGAAGTCTGACAGTGCTGCAACTGGAGAAGAGACCGATCAACAGATTCTCTTTTGCATTGCTGAAAGGAGTGTAAATTTACATAGCTACTTTGGAAAATAATTTAGCATTATCTTTTTTTCTAAAGCATTATCTTTTAAAGCTGAACATTCACATGTTTTAAGGCACTGAGCCTATAAGAAAACTTCAGCAAGGGATTTCAAATGAGTGACACCAACCCTATTTACTGGTTCACACATGTTAAGGCCCAGTAATTCCACTACTAGGTACATGCCCAGCAGACACATACAAGAATATTTGCACCACAGCTGTTCTTAACAGCAAAAGATCAGAAAGAAGTCAAATCCTCAACAACAGGAGAACAGAAAAATTCACAGCCGTATACACACACAGTAAATATAATAAAGCATTGAAAAAAATGAACTGTAACTATATGTAACATGAACCTTAATCACAAAATTCCGAATGAAAAAAGCAAGAGTACATAGAACATGTCTTTTTTTTTTTTAAGAAAAAGTTTAAAAGCAATTAAAACTAAACAGAATTCTGCTTTCACACATGAGAGGATAACTGTTACTGGATACACTCTCCTACCATAAACAGCTAGAAAAGTATACAAGTTATTTGAAATAACTGTTTTCAGACATTAAACAAATGGCAGCACAGGACTATGATCTCTGACAGAGGGAAATACTGAAGTAAGCCCTACAATTGCCCCAGGTTTCTGCCTAGAGGCAATTTCCAGACTATGCAGAAAGACAGGAAATGCAAATGGAGCCCAACTGTCTCCAAAAAGAGATGACAGAAATCAAATTCCTAGGGAGTGGCTAGAACTTTCAGAGCAATGTCCTGGAGAAGAAGTTGTGCAGAAGATATCTAAAAATCATCATGAGGGACCCCTTGAATCTTTGGGTGAACACAACTCTGCTTAGGTATAGGGCGAAAGTCCACAAGGCTAAGCAAATTGCAAGTTATCAGGATAAAGAACAAATTAAGGAGAAGGTAAGGTGTAAGGTGAATAATTCCCAGAGTTTACATAAGGTTGCAAATTGAGTTCCCGCCAGTCAGAATGGAAAAATCTCATTGAACATGGATGCAATTTAACAGACACCCCAAAAGAGTCTTTAGTAGAGGAGCTAACCTGGATCTAGACAAAAAGCTACTCTAAACGAACCATAACAATGCTTAAAGCCTGAAAAAGATAAGCTGATCTGCAAATTACTTAAGTGCCCGACCAAAAGAAAAAAAAAATTCAAAAGGTAAAGAAGGCGATAAAATCCAAACGGTCAACAATATAACATTTGCAATGTCCAGAATTCAATTAAAGAAATTACTGTAAATGTGAAGAAACAAAAATGTGACCTATAAACATGAGGAAAACCAGTCAATAGAAACAAAACCCAAAATGACAGATAACAGAATAAGATATTTTAAAACAGTTATTATAAATATTATAACATATAAACAAAAATGTAAAGGAAACCATGAACATAATGAAAAGAGAAAAAGAAGACACAAAAACTGATGAAAAAAAAATCTGAGGCCAGGCGCAGTGGCTCATGCCTATACTCCCAGCACTTTGGGAGGCTGAGGTGGGCAGATCATGAGATCAGTAGTTCAAGACCAGCCTGACCAACATGGTGAAACCCCATCTACACTAAAAATACAAAAATTAGCCAGGCATGGTGGCATGCACCTGTAATCCCAGCTAATCAGGAGGCTGAGACAGGAGAATCACTTGAACCCGGGAGGCAGAGGTTGCAGTGAGCTGAAATCACCTCACTGCACTCCAGCCTGGGCAACAGAGCAAGACTTCGTCTCAAAAATAAATAAATAAATAAATAAAATATCTGAAATGAAAATTCACTGGGTAGAATTAACAGAGCATTAGGTACTGCAGACAAAATGATGAATGACCTTAGAGACACAGAGAAATAGAAAAACATCCCAAATTAAGCAAAGAGAGAAAAAAAGTCTGAAAAAATATGAGCACAGCCAGATTTGAGGTAAAATGTAAACTAAGTAACCACAGTCCCAAAAAAAGACAGAAAAGGAGAAAAATAGAAAAACATATTTGAAGAAATAAAGGCTAAAAGTTTTCCAAATTTGATAAAAACTATAATCCCATAGATGAAGCTCAATGAATCCCAAGCAGAAGAAACATGAAGAAAATGACACCAAGGCACATCATAATCAAATTGTTGAAAATCAGTTGTGGCTAGGCACTGTGTCTCACATCTATAATCTTAGCACTTTAGGAGGCTGAGGCAGACGGATCACTTGAGCCTGGGAGTTCAAGACCACCTTGGGCAACATGAGGAGACCCCTAACTCTACAAAAATTAGTCACCCCTGTTGGCATGCACCTATAGTCCCAGCTACCAGGCAGGCTGAGGGGGGGAGGACAGCCTGAGGTTGAGCCCAGGAAGCTGAGATTACAGTGAGCCAAGATTATGCCACTGCACTCCAGTCTGGGCAACAAAGTAAGACCCCCTGTCTCCAAAAAAAAAGGAAATCAGTTGTAAAGAGAGAATCCTAAAAGCAAGCTGAGAAAAAAAGCCATTATGCATAGAAGAAGAAATATAATTGCTGTATGCTTCTCATCAGAAAAATGCAAGCCTAAAAATGATGAAAAGACCTTTTCAAGGTGCTGGAAATTGTACACGAATGGTCACAGCGGCTTTCTTCAAAAGAGCCCAAAACTGGACACGACCCAAATGTTCTAAAACAGATGAGTGGTATATTCTGGTGTATTCAACAAATTCCGGCATACTCAGACAATGAAATAGTGCATAATAATGAGGCATGAACTATTCTTCATAAACCAACACATACAAATATTAAAAACCCTAGGCTGAACAAAAGAGTCTAGATACAAAAAAGTACATACTGTGTGATTCCATTTATGTGGAACTGTAGAAAAATTGTAATGACAGAAGGAGGATCATGATGTCTGAAGTCCAGGGTCATGTGGAGGATTGAATAAAAAAGGGAATAAAACAGGCTATGAAGGTGATGGAAATATTTTATATCTTTTTTTTTTTAATTTATAGAGATGAGGTCTCACTATGCTGCCGAGGCTGGTCTTAAACTCCTGGGCTCAAGTGATCCTCCTGCCTTAGCCTCCCATAGTGCTGGGATTACAGGCGTGAGCCACGCTCCCAGTCCAATATTTTATATCTTGATTGAGGTGGTAGCAGTGGCTAAACTGGTGCCTACTGTTGCCAAAATCATCTTCAAACTGTACACTTAAAATAGACGCATTTTACTGCATGTAAACTAGATCTCAATAAAACAATATATTGCTTAGATACACATACAGATAAAATAATTTTTTTTTTTCAAATCAAGGTAATGATAAACTCAAAGTTTAGCAACGTGTCTAACCCTGGGTTAGAAAGCTAGTTACGAGGGAGTAGGGGATTAAAGGGAGGAAATAATACACAGTTATATTAAATTACTGTCAATAATCTAGTTCTTGGGTTGGGTAATATTTATCATACTACAAGTAAACAAACCAGAATAAGAAAGGCAGCTTCGTAGGGAGCAATGATGACAGTGTATCATGATTAACCTAATTCTATGGACCTGAGGTAAAGATTAAAAAAAAAAAGGTAGTCACCTCACCCATATATTTCCCATGTCTCAGATGTAGGAAATATGCGAATAAATCCACCTCTCCGATCATTTTCCTCCTTCACCCTCCGTAAAACTTTGATCTAGATGAAAAATAAGATAAAATGAGTAGCTATTTTGAAAACTGGAATCCATGTGGCTATAGGACAAAGGAAGATAGTTAGGACCCAAGAATATGAAAGCAGCATGAAGGGAGAAACTAATTCCATTTAAAATGTTCTTCCCTAGAAAACACTTCTCCTATCTTGAATCTTTCTCTTTTCAATGTAAGACATGAGTTTGTCAAAAATATTATGAATCACTCCATAATTTTTGCTAAACCCTGTTTTAACCCGCAAAAGCCTAAAATGAATTTATCTTTACCTCCTCCATTGACAGACCAAGCACAGAACCACCCAACTTCCCTGGCCCTTTCTCCCGGGCTGGGCCCACGAGGTTTTTCATTTCTGCATCGCTGGCTGAAAGTGGACGGGAACGCTAAAAAGAAGAAAATGAAAATAGTAAGAAAAAATTTTTTAAGTTTTCATTATTCCTCATTTTCCTCTGTTCATTCCCTTAACATCATTATCTTTCCTAAGACATATAAGCTCAAATTCATTAATTACTTTCTGTAATTATCTTAGTCTGAAACTCTGGAAAACAGAAGAAGCTAATAAACTCAAAGGCAAGAGGAGAAACAGAATAGTGAAAAAAACACTATGGGTTGAGAAAGAAAAGAGAAGAAAGAAAGAATCAGGTCCATGTGACTTTCTAAGCTAGTATTTAATCCAAACCTTGGTTTTAGAGCATATCTAATATTTCAAGGATATGGAAAAATCTGAAAATGCCCTCAATAGAAAAGTAAATATGTATTTATTTCAGTGAGTATATTATTTTCAGCACAGGAGATGAAGAATTAAGAACTGAGACATAAGACACAAAAACTAGGAACAATCTATTAATATCACAAATGAAAAAGTTGGGCTGTGAGATGTTTTACAACTTGAGGGGGAAATACTGAGATGAGAGTCATCTGTGACACAGAAAAGAGCGTGGCCAAAAGGTTATCACTGTGGTTGTTGAACTTCAAGAGGCCTGAAACACGAGTGACTACCTGGGGTACTCCAACAAGGCAGCCAAAGGGCCCCCGTTCATCACTGATCCCAGAAGAGGTGCTTGGCTAGTTCAGCTTCTACATGATAATCAGGGAAATCATCGGAAAACACAACTTTTAAGTGAATTTTGATTTTATGTGAGTGGAGAAACAGAAAGGTAAAAAAGGAAGTCAGTATAAAAACATGACAATATACTATTACTAAAACTAATGAAGTGACAGACAAAAATAAGACAAATCTGCCAAGTAGAAAGAGTAAGAAAGAATTCACCCACTATGGGTGCAAATTGTCCTCTTAATTCTTAGAAGTAACTTCAATCAGAGAGCAGCAGCCCCAATGTCAGGAGGTATTATTTGTCATTCTCTATTTGTAGAATATCTATTCAAAGGCATTTTGGTAACTAACTTTTGGCCTTTTTAGCAATACCTGTTGTTATGGATTGAATGTGTCTCTCAAAAATTCTCATGTTGAAGTCCTGATCTCCAATGTGACAGCATTTGGAGATGGGGCTTTTGGAAGGTAATTAAAGTTGGAAGTCATGAGAGTAGGGCCCTGGTGTAATGGGATTAGTGTCCTTATAAGAAGAGATGCCAGAGAATTTGATCTCCCTCTCTCTTCCCCAGTCCCAGCCAGTGTGTATACAAAGAAGAGGCCATGTGAGCATACAACAAAATGGAGACCTATAAGCCAATTTTAAAAACCCTTAGAATGAAACCTACCTTGCCAGCACCTTGATCTTGGACTTCTCAGCCTTCAGAATGTGAGAAATAAATTTCTGTTGTTTAAGCCACCCGGGCTATGGCATTTTGTTATGGCAGCCTGAACAGACTACTATACTCATGTACACAAATAACCAACCGTGAATGCTTTTATCTTTGGACACAACAGAGACCAACTAACCAATCTTCAAAGCTAGCACGGGAGTTATAAAAGCTAAATTTTCTGATAGGAAACTCTATGTCGGATACCTATATCAAGAAAAACCATGAAATCAACAGCTGTAAGCAACATGTGAAGTGCAGAGGCTTTTACCGTGGTGTCTTCACATCCAGAACAATGCATGACAGTTGGCATGAAGTAAATCAAGAAGTATTTGTTAAACAAATAAATATGTGAAAGTGCTGACATCAATCGTGGTTAGAATTGAACTTTGTAGGGTTTTGGGAAATAGTTTTACTACCTCAATCTCTGGGAATACATTAAATAGTAGATGTTAAAATGAGAGGATTTATAGGTTTATATATTATTAATACAAATAATGTAACCATTGTTTTCAAATCTTTAAAAAGTGTGAACACTTATTTAATGTATAATCTGGAAAAGCCAAAAATATTAAATGGATAGTTTGAGGACTTTTCTTGTGATCACACACTACTTATTGTTTGCCAAAAAATACTTATCTTGTTCACCCATGATAGCATGTTTCTGATCACAAAGCCACCGGCAAAGCCTGGCGCAGTGGCTCACACTTGCAATCTCAACACTCTGGGAGGCCGAGGCAGGCAGATCACCTAAGGTCAGGAGATGGAGACCATCCTGACCAACATGGTGAAACCCCGTCTCTACTCAAAATACAAAATTATCTGGGCATGGTGGCACACACCTGTGATCTCAGCTACTCAGAGGCTGAGGCAAGAGAATCGCTTGAACCCTGGAGGTGGAGGTTGCAGTGAGCCGAGACTGCACCTTTGTACTCCAGCCTGGGCAACAAGAGCAAAACTCCATCTCAAAACAATAAAGCCACTGGCAGTTAGTCCCCTAAAGTTAAGTAGCTTTCTTGCATGATATTATCTCAAATTACGTAAGGAGATAGTAAGCAATAAGCATTCATTTAAATAATATAATAAAAATAAGCATTTTTATCAAGCTTTTAAGAACAGAAAGAACGTTACTTAGAAGGCTGACAAGCTAAAAGCTATATTAACTAAAAGAATTTAAAGAAAAAGTTATTAACTATTAAACAGATTTAAGGAATGCAAGGGTGTATTTAAAAGAACAAGGGTCAAATCACTATTGAACAACATCTAATGAGAACCTCCCAATCCTTGGGTGTTTTTTCAAATGGCTTTTAATATTCCTGGCTTCTAGAAATTGAGATAATGATGTTGTAACCTTCTCCTACTAACCTAATGTGGTTCTTGTAACCAATGAATTAGCACCCCAAACTCTTAAACTTCTCTGCCAGTCACTTTCAAAGAGTTGTCTCCCATACACAGTCACAACCACTCCTTTGTTACAGCCTACAATTCCAGGTCTAGCTACTGTGTACATATGTGTGAACTGTTTGGGTTCGGGTAGAGGCATGCAGAAATTCAGGTCTGTGCTTCTAGGTTGGGTATTTAAGAGCTTTGAGAAAGAAATAAATGTGACCTGAATTATAGTCATAGGTGAAAGAAAAAGAAGAGAAAGAGAGAAGGGAAGAAGAAAGGATAAGATGGACAGAAAAAAGAAAATAAATGCTTATGAGTGTCGAGGAGACACACTTGGAGATTAAAAACAAAGGTAAAAAAAGGAATCAGAATGATTTGAAAGGCCATCAAGACTATTACAAACAAAGGCAAAACAGTCCAAATACAAGTCATTCTGTAGCTTTGCCTTTGGGCACAACAGCTACATCCTCTGGATAGCAGATATAATAAATCCACATATTCCCATGGGTTGACTGAATGTACTTAGGAAATAAGGCTCCTCTGAACTTAGAGAGGAGAACCACTGCCTCTGCTTAAAAGATACATGATTTAAATATCCAGTGCTCAGATATATTTTAAACTGTCAAATAACTGTCAAGTAAGAATTCTGCCATGCAACATGCACCAAAGATAAATTTATCAATAGTACAACTTATGATTCAGAAATCTACCCAAAGAAGAAACCTTACATATCTAACCATCATTGCTAAGAAACAACTGACTGAGAATGTGAAATTATTGAGACAAGGAATCACCAGTCTCCACTCAGTCAAAGCAGTAAGAAACAGATGTTGAATCAGAAACTGACTCTCAACCTAAAAAAAGCTGGCAAGTACCAGTGATGAGAAGAATTTGACAAAATGTAGAATGGAGAAAAATGGCAAGATATCCTAAAAATATATCATAATTGAGGTGCAAAAATAAAATTTGCTTGACAGAGAACACACGCAAAGAATAAAAATTTCCCAATGCAGTTTTACGAAGTTTGGAATTCTTCATTAAAAGCAAAGGAACTAGAAATAACTCAATTTATATGTGATACATTTTACCATCTAAAAAACAAAAGGTAAAATCAAGTTTTGGCAAAATGAATTAATGCTATCAAATGAAAGAAAACAAGTGGACAAGACCACATTATCAATAAATCTGAGTGGAAATGGACAAAAAAAATGGCTTCTAAGAGAATATTTAAACATAATGATAATCAGTGTATACTTTGAAATTGGTGGGTGGGGGGGGGAGAGAAAATAAGTAGCCTTATGTAACAGTAAAAAATAAAGTAAAATAAAATAAAGAGTTATGTAACATCTAGAAATTTGGAATAAATGTAAGCCAGCAGGTCTGAGAGACATGCATTTTGTTATTAAGGAAACTGGCCTTAAAAACAAACAAACAAAACTTACCAAAACCACTTAAAATTACGTCTGAAAAATCATGAAGAAATGAGGGAGTACCAGATTAGAAAAACACCAAATGAGGTACTAATCTTCAAAAACGTAAGAAGTATGCTCCTGGTGGTTAATGCCTGGTAAATCTAACTCAAATCCCTAGTAAAATAATGAAACAAATATTAAAAGGAAAAAAATCCCTAATAATTTAGAGGATAGTGGGCTCATGAAGAATAGTATGAAGAATGCTTTATTTATTTTAAAACATGCTTTAAAAGTTTGATTTTTTAGGACAAGAGTTTTAAAAGGGGAGCTATAGCAATATATTTAATGTCTTTGGATTTTAGAGAAGCATTTGAGAAAATTTTATAACATTTTTATTCTAAATTATTATATGTCCAGTCAAGGGTTGCTGCCAGAATATAACACATCAACAAAAATAAAAACAGTGTAACTGTAAGATAAAGTAAATAGCAATGAATCAAGTTAGGAAGGGATTTCTAAAATGGGTATTAACTAAGCACTGCTTAAAATCTTCATTAATGTCTGGAAGGAAAAATAAACAAAACAGCATTTTTGGATGATAGCAAATGTGAAAAACATGACTACAAATAGGTGAATATCAAAGTAACGAGATCCTGACAATGGGAAAATCAAGACCCAAACGTGTGAAGGGGGAGTAAATCTTCTTAGTATAATCTACATGTCTAGCATTTATCCTGAATATTTTACCTATGTTTTATCATTTCTTTCTCACCATAACTCCATGTACGAATTATTATCCCCATTTGACAGACAGAAATTGAGCCTCAGAGAGGTAAGAGAACTTGCCCAAATATCTAATTACTAGTTATTAGCAGAGCTCAAATTTGAATTCGGGTCTATCTGACTGTAAAGGTACATGTTCTTTCCATAGTACCATGCAATACAAATTCTGATGAGTGGAAAATCTGAACCATAGACATTAAAGAGAAGGGAGAAATATAGATAGAGAAAATTGATTAAAAAGGAAAAGGCAGACAAAGGACAAAGAACTAAAAGAATTCACAATCTGACAGCAACAGAAAAGAAAGCTTGACACAATCTAACTGGTCAGAACACAGAATTTTTTTTTTTTTAACTTGGCTCCAATGAAAATACTGTGAAGTTAAGAGTGCTTCGTTAACAGAAAGACAATGACAAAATAGACCATTGCAAAGAACGGCAAGAGTCCAAGAATTCAACACGTATAAAGCTGGCTGAATAAAGTCAGAAAGGCTTTATGTCACGTTCAAATACATTACTACTAAAGAGAGGTCTTGCTCTCCAATAAAGCTATTATAACCTATGGTAATCCAAGCAATGCAACTACATGTAATGGAATTAAATTGATAATGAGAAATTAAGATTAGAATTACATATCAAAGGCCGGGCATGGTAGCTCATGCCTGCAATCCCAGCACTTTGGGAGGGCCAAGGTGGGCAAATGGCTTGAGCTCAGAGGTTTCAGATCAGCCTGGGTAACAAGGCAAAACCCTCATCTCTACCAAAAATACAAAAAATTAGCCAGGCGTGGTGGTGTGCACCTTTAGTCCCAGCTACTTGGGAGGCTGAGGTGGGAGGATCACCTGAGCCCAGGAAGTCCAGGCTGTAGTGAGCTGTGATCGTGCCACTGCACTCCAGCCTTGGTGACAGAGTGACAACCTGTCTCAAATAAATAAATAAAAATAAAATAGAATTACATTTCAAAGACACTTCTTTAGAGTCAACGCCAAAGGCTATAAAAGAGTACTCATTTCTTAACATACTCCTATCAGTAGATTAGTTCCAGGTATATTTAGAATATAAGCTCTTTGAAGTCAACAGCCTTATTTTGTTTTGTTTTTTTTTGCCACGGATAGCAGCTAGCATACTTAGGTATCTACTAAATATAAATATAAATATAAAACACTACATATTATAGAGTTTCAAATTCTACCAACTAAGCACCAAAATTCACACTACAAAACCACATTAATCTAATGTTACTAAATATTAGACAAGGCATCCAGTAAGTCGTTTTTTATTTCTTGCATTCACATAAACCATATAAATCACTTTATCAGAAATAGTAGCTAAGAAAGTTACAAGTCAAGCAGTCAAGCTTACCAGAAATTGCATCAGAGAGTACAAATGCCAAAATAAATATACTGGAACTTTTTGCTAAATAATAGTTGCAGTGACACGTTTATATATGAGAGTATCTATAACCCTCATACCAAAGCATCAAATAGCAGGCACAGGACTCCCACTGTTAGCCTATAAGTTCAAAAAGAATGTTTTAAATCTGTGCAGAAGAAAGTGATGGTTAATCTCAAATGCTGCTAACAGAAACAGTAAGAAAGCAAATGCTGATCATTCAGAATCTTCAGAAAGAAAGATGTGTGTATTTCAAAGGTAGCATCTGAGACACTACTATGGCAAAGCTTCCAAGATGTATAAACTGCAAATCACTACATATTTGAAATGTCACCTGTTAAGAAACTCAAATACAGCCCAACACCCAATGTGAAAACATTTCCAATATTAAGCTATAGACAACAGTATGTTTCGTAAGATGTCTGGGAAAAAAATGAAGTTCATTTGTGAACTACAAAATTTCCTTCCTGGAATATTTTGGTCAAAGAGATAGATATGCCTGTAAGCCCCTGTTCATTGTTTAAATTCAACAGCCTCCATTGCAGTATAATCACTATCAGGAAAAGAGGATCCCTAAGTTCCTGCATCCTCTACTCTTGTATTCTATAACCAAAAAGTCTTCTATGCATTTATTTTCATTTATGTTATTAAACTGTTCAAACAAACAAACAAACAAACAAAAAACAGGTACATAAAGTATGTACCATGAAAAACTAAAGCTAAAAAACTCCATTTGGAGAATGAAAATAAAATTTGAATGAAGTCTCCAAAAGATCTAGAACTTACCTGCTTGGCCTTTGATGACTGTAACTGTGCAGATACTGGACGCTATAAAAGACAGAAAAATGGAATAAAGCCTTATCTTCTCCTAACATGCCTACATTTTCCATCTCCTAGATCTATGATATAAAAGAGGAAAAATAATCTCCAAGTAGAAACCAAAGCAAGAGCCCTACACTTGGTAGTTGGAAGGTCAGAACATTTATAATCTTTCATTATACTGCTTTCTCCTATGCCATATATATTCCAGCTTCAACTTCTCACTGCTAAGGGCACAATCCTACTGCCAGATACTGAAGACCCTGAAGTCAACTAGTCCACCTGACAAACTGGTTTCACACACTACACATAACTAATCTACAGTTCCTTTAGCCTTTATATAAGTGTCCTGTAGGCTGCTTATGGATGAAATCATGCCATTACCTATCAGTTGGCAAAACAAGCATTGAATAGATTTTCTAGAGTTTGCAAAGAGTTGCCAAAAAAGCTAACAGGCAACCTAAGAAAAGGGATCCATTCATCCAAGATTGGCAATACAGCTACCTCTAGAAGTGAAACTTGGCAGGAACTGTGTCAAAGCTGCACAGAAACGTTCATGATCCTTTATACATAATCCTGTGTTTCTTGCCACAGATACTGCAGGAAACAATTTGCAAAGGAATGTGACTGCCTAAATTAAGTTTTCCTAGTACACCTAGGTTAATCCTCTACTTTTTCTTATTAAAAATTAAAGAAAACCCTTTGATCTGTGATAATGCACTGATCAAGTATAACCCTGGTAACTGATTTTATATCTAATCCAAGATAATAGCCCTTAAAATACAGTACACCCTGTTCCACATCCCAACACTAATTAGAGAGTAATTCTACAGCATGGGGTCACAGATAGGCAAAGACTGAATCCAGCTCAAAGACATGTTATACTTGGCCTGCAAAGTATTGTTTCTAATGAACTAGCTGCCAATATTTAAGTAAGATTTCTGATTTCACTTGACAATAGGAAGATCTCGCAACACCTGGCCCACACTTAAGCATGACAGTAATTAGCTGGAGCACGTTAGTAAAACAGCCACCCCTTTCAGATGAGGTATGCACTCTCTAGTTTACCTCAGTCATATCACTCTTAGCTGTATTATACCTGCCTCTATTTACTCATTTATATTACCTGCCTGTAGGCCCTCTAGGCATTTGAGTTTGAAAGCCCTGTTCTAATAAAAAATTATCTGAAAAAATAATAGTATAAGAGTTGGCAAACAGAAAATAGCACGACTCCAAATGAGACCAGCAAGCAAAAGGAACAAGAGGAGGAATGGGAGTAGAAGAAGGGAGGAAAAAGGGAGGAGTAGAGGGTTAAAGTAGAGTGGGGGCAGGGATAAAGAGAGGAGAAGAAAAGGAAAGAGAAGATGGGGAGCAGGAAGAAAAAGCTGCTTATGCCTTCAAAAAGCCTACAATCTGGCAGAAGAGTACAGGACAATTTAAAAGCAACAAATCAATAAATGCAAAACAATGTAATATAGAACAAGTGAATAATATTACAATGAAAAGTAAAGGTCATGATGGATTTAATAAGAAAAGACTTCCAAAATGTCTGAGCAGGCAAAGTAATCAAACCAGATGGGAAGAGAAGAGCAAGGTGGATTTTTTTTAAATAAGAAGAAATGTTAAAGGCCAAGAAACAAAAGTGGAAAATTAGCAGGGTCAAAACAGGCAGGGACTGACAAGATGATGGAACGAGTAAATAGAAGAATTAGCTGATTGGTTTAACTGGAACAAAAATGCAGAGTACACAAAAACTGAAGCAGTGCTTGATCAAATGTTATTTTAGGCATGTATAAGTTTCTTTGGGCTTTTATCTCATTTAGCCTCAATCAATAACTCATGATCATGGAGGGTCCGAGGAGAATTACTTGTAGAGAAGATACTATTTCAAGAAAGCATCTTCTTTACAGAGCTAGTCTGAAGATCAGAAAGAACACAGTAATGACTAAGAATTAGTAGGCTTCTTCTCTGTGCTTTGTTTCTGAGCATATCAGTCTGAGGTGGAAAAAGGTGATTTTTAAAAACTGAGAAGGAAGATAATAAAAAAAGAAGCCAAGATAAAAGACAAAACAAAAAACAGGGAGTAAGTTTGTTGGAAAACATTTAAAGCATAAGCTGTTAGCCATAGCTGAATGTAACTGCCTCCTATCTAAAGTGATCCCCAAATTCTCCTGCTCTAAGTGACCTCATATTCACAGTGCTTCAGCTCCCTCAGTTACATCAGCTGCCACTTCCCAGTAAGCCTCCTTCAGGCTCCCTGCTGCAGAATTTGCTTACCTGAGGTTTCTGGAAAGGGTTTCGCCTGGAAGACTCAAAGGTGGGATAAATTGGCCGGGTTGATGCCCGCTGGGCAGGATCTTGACACACAAATCCTGAATGGGGAATGGGCAACATTAAAACCTGCCATTTTCTAAGAAATTAGCAGGTCTGACCACACCTTTTCTTTAGATATACAGACTCAGTTTCACTGTCATAAATATTACAGAGATCTATCCTCAGGAGGGTAATGCACAACTCTCCCATACACACACTCTGCTTGAACTCTGAACCACCATAACTAGAGAGAACAAGAAAAGGGAAATATGCAGATAAATTAACCTTGCTGGTTGGGTAGCTGAAATGTGATTCTGAGTGAGAAAGAGATGTAGATTTTTGATGAACCTAAAAACAACTGCAAATCACCACTTTAAAACACACGGTTGTTAATAAAAACAAGTTACTTTAAAGTGGCTACCTGGATGATGACTGGAAAATAAAGTTATTTTTACGGGGGAAAATCCAAAAACAAGTTAACAGTCTTGTCCTGTTACATGATCTGCTTCTGGAACTGCAGAAGGTGGTCTATTGGCAACTTTCAAAATGGGCTTTGTAGATTATCTATGGCTTTGGAAATTGGACGTCAGCTAATTTCACTTACTTCCTAAAAGAAGCAGATTCCCATCCAAAGAGAATAGAGTAGCTAAGTTTTACAGCATTTGCTGGTACATCAGGTACTAGTTCATTGCAAATATATTTTATGAAGTCTTTTTATAGTACTTAAAAAAACAACAAACCCACAAAATACCCACCTGACTGCTCATCTCCATTTCAAAGTTTTGGCTTATCTACTCAAAATGGGATTTCTTCTTTGGGCTGCTTTGGTTATAACTACTACAGAAGGGATCGTACTGAGACCAGTAGAGACTGTCTAGCAGAAATATAGCCAGTCTCCTTTGTAACAAGGCTTCTTCAGTGGGTTTTACTTTCCCAGCTTGGAGAAAAATACACTTTCTCCAGATCTTTGCTAATTCTCTTTCTCAGCTCATAATTCCTGTGCCCCAGGTCTCAGCCTTAGTTGTGGTTCAGCCTCAGGACACGATGGAGCCAAGGGGAGTAGAAACATATAAACATTTCCCTGAAAATATAATTTTTTAGTACAAAACATTCAGCATGGCTTAGGAGCTGCCAGTTGGCAAAACCTATGGAGTCTGACAAAATGGACACTCCGGTTAATTTTTATATGAGTCCAGTTCAGAAAACACTACTACTCACCTACAACAGTGAACATATCTGAAATCATACTGGCTTTAATCTTTAGGTCCAGAGGTGCATCACTAACAGAAACAAAGAAAGAAAAGAGCAATTGATAAGTGTGTAGGTTAACAGAATAGCCACCCTCTAATGGGCCCCAATATAGCAAAGTTTCCAAATGTCAATGAAGAGGAACACATAAAGCCCATAAAATCCATAGGGCGGGGAATCTGTGCACAAATATGAGAAATGAAATCCTGGTGTTCAATTTGTTCTCTGTAATGCAAACCCAGCACCACGCATTGATTCTCTAACATGCAATTTTTTTATACCAGAAGGTCTTGTGCAATTCAAATTTTGCAGAAGTCAAGAATAGCGCTTCATTAAAACTGTGGATTTTAGAGGTTCAGATTTTCAGTACCCTCTTTTATGAGTGTGCCCACCGTGCAAGTTACTTTTCACTGCTGTAACAGTCAAGTCACATTCAAATGCAAGAGAAGCAACTTTGGCCACATTTGTACTTAAGTCTTTATTTTCTGCTCTAAAACAACCTTCTTAGGCTTGCAGGCTTGCAAATAGGGCAAAAAAGACAACAACAAAAAACAAAAAAACAAGTCATACCAAAATCTCACCAGATGATATAGCAGAAACCCACATGAAAACAAAAACAAGATGGACCAAAAGCAAGAAGCCTCCCTGTGGCGGTGACTGCCACACTGGCTTCAGCGTTGAGGTGTTCCTCCATGAACCAAATGGCTCTGCCTGCTATACTCAGTGCCTCATTCTGGGGATGTCTAACTTCTGAAGTATAGTATAATACACTTTACTGGGCAATCTGCAAAAGGCTGACTTGACGAAAGTTGCATAACACCTAAAGCATCTGTAATATCTAGCTCTACACCTTACTATGGAGGTTAAGCCAAACTCCCACTCCAAAAGTAGTTAATCAGTCTTTATTTGATTACTTGGCATTTTGCCAGTATCTCTCATCCTTAAAAACTCAGCAGCTGGGTGGTCTCTGGCGTAAATCTCTAGAGTTCTCTGTTTAGAGAAGTGTACAGTGAACAGAAATTCTGGCTGTAGCTCCAAATATAATAAGAATCTTCTCTGGTATTGAAAAATATGTTTCTTTTCTTCTAAACAATAGGTTAGTCAAAAAAATTTTTAAGTTGTTTGAAGTTTTTGACTTTAAACTTGGATGACTTTAAACATAGGACAGGGTAAAAGCACCACATATTATCTACATGGCCCTAGATCCAGCTTTATACCTTTATAGTATATGTGGATTTGAACCCATAAAGCTTTTGGTAATGAAGGAAATATAATACCTTACATATTTCCTTAGCCTTAACAGAACACCTACTATTAAAAAAAATACAGGGATAAAAACAAACACAAGAATCATCCCTTAGAAGCCTAATAAACAGGAATCATGTAATTGTAAATTGACTAGGAAGACAAAGATCCATGACTCCCATATAAACTTTGATATTATGCCATAAACCAGCTAATTTAAGAAAGTCTGGTTATCTCTAACTAACAACTAGGAAAAAAAAATAATCTTCTAGTACCAAGACAAATGACCCCAAAAAAAGTGTTTTAAATATTTCTTAAAGGTTTGTCCTTTTCTAGGAGATGGAACTGACTTACCAAGCCAAAGAAGGAGAGAGATTCACTTCCAACAACCATGGCTTCAGAGTAGAATCTATGAGCACGTCAAAGCCATAGAGTTCTAGAAATACAATACAAGACAATACACAAAATCACTTTCCGTGTCACAACCACACAAAGATCTACAAGATTCAATCTGATCAACTCCCAGGCCTAGAAACTCACTGAGTGTAAGTAGTAAGTGGAAGTAGAAACAGAGAATCTTTCAAGAATCTTCCAGGTATCTTTCAAATTCAAGAGAAGTTATTCAAGTTTTAGTATAATAAGAAAACAATGCTATACAATTCCACTGTTTTTATCATGCACTGTCTATTGATGTTCCTACGTCCAACATAGAAAGTGACCTGACTCTAGAATAGTTAACTAATACGATTCTGCTGTGCTTATGGGCAAAGAAAAAAAATAGAAAATAGAATGAAATAAGCGCAACCAATACCAATGCTGCTTTAGGCCTGCTCTGAATTCCCCTGCCCCGGCCCCTCCCTGCCAACTCTGAACATAGAAACATCTCCCGAAGGGATTTCTCTAGAATCCTTCCATCACATTTTCTGAAACCAAGATATTGTTTTTGCAACCTAGGTGAAGAAGACATCTAAATGTATTTATTCTTTCCCCTCTCCTAGAGTTTCAATTTCCCTTTGAAGACAGAAAATAAAACACACTGCCCCAACATGAACCGAAAGACAAGAAAAGAGAATGCCAGTGATAGTAGAGAAAACCAGTGGTAGTGTCAAACCCCCAGTTGTGACAAGCTATCTTGCACAACTAATATTATGTAAGGGTGGGAGCCAGAGATCAAGTTTTTGATTCTGTATTGATTCTCTTCCTCTACCTTCCCAACTGTTGCAAAGGGAAAGCAAGACTCAGGAGCAGGTTTTCCTTCCAGAATGCCTAGTTTCATTTAACAAGTTCAGGGATGAAAGCTTAACTATGGAACCCTTCATATTATTATTAATGAGACCTTCTCTACAAAAATCACAGTAGCGTACAATCCTGTGTGTGTGTGTGTGTGTATATGTATATGTATATACATATACACATACAAATACATATAAAACATCACTCCTAAACATCCCAACCTGTGACCCTCAAAAAAACTGCTTATGTTTTTTCTCTAGGAATAAACACTACCACACTACCTTCCTTGCTGTCTGATCAGAGGTCACTGGCCAGACCTCACACCCACAGAACACAAACGGGTATTTTCCAGAAATTAATTCTGATACAAATTTCCTTGCTTCAAGAAGGATTTTTAAATTTCTCAATACTCTCAAAAAACAGAAAAATAGACTCTAAAAAGATGGCCCCAAAAAACTCTCTTCTAGAACACCACAAGTCTGAAGTTACATGAGGTATTAAGAATCCTAGAATGGGAATCAAGAGACCTAGTTGTCCCCATAATTCTACATCATGTCTACATGATTATACTGGAACTTGGGGAAATCATTTTTCTCTCTGAGATTTCTTTAGCACCCTTTGATTTCCTTTGGCCTCTTTATTAATCACTGTTTGTCAATACCTGGATGCTATTTACATATATATGGCAGTAAGAACTCAGACATGCATATTCTAAGATCCTCTAGGGAAAAGTTTCCATGAATGAGTTGACTTCCATAGTAATTATATGGAATTCCATTTAATTTGCAAAAATCATAACAAACTATACTAGAGTTTAAGATGGGATTCACCTTCAAGTAACTATACAAAATTTATATATTATCTATACTTTAAAATGTAAAGAAACAGAAGATATTTCACCTATCTTCTTTTGGTAATGAATTCATAGCTTTTAACAGCTAATACATTCTTCTGAATAGCTGATCTTATCTTCAGTAATCCTGTAGAATATTGCCCCTTTAACCTGAGAAAAATCATTTGTGATACAGCACTAAATAAGGCATTTAAAAGGAAAATCTACTTGTAAAATCTCCAAGTCCACATTAACATTTTATACAAGCAAGAGAGACTACAACATTTGATTGAAGAAAAATAATATTCTATTCATTGTTTAAAAGCTTAAGCACAGGATTCAACTGTTTCATAAAGTGGTAATATTATTAATAGTAAGAAGAACAGGGTGAAAATAATGATTGATGCACACAGTGATCAGGTTTGCAGAATCAGCTACAAATGAAGATATATTCAAATCAGACTAACAATCAATGAAACCCACGATTTAAATATCCTGCATTAAGCAGCTACACATTTGCTTATCCATTTCCCCAAATTGGAGGCAAATTCCAAGAATCTCAGTTGACAGGCTAGAACCAATATTCTGGGAAATATGAGGGAAGAAAATGACCTAGAGAGAAAACACCCTTCACAGAGCTAAATTAATTTTCATTTGGATGACTAAATCCTGTTAGTGCTAAGCAACCTCTATGGAAAGGGTGCCCAAACTAAAAAAAATCAAGCCTCAAATCTAACTACATCTTTTTTTTTTTTTTTTTTTTGTTTTTCTGCTAGTATATGGAAATGTGGCTGATTTTTGCATAGAGATCTTGTATGACATTGCTAAACTCTGTTATTCTAGTAACTGTTTTGGTAGATTCCATTGGATTTTCAGGTTAGAAAATCATGTTATCTGCAAGTAGAGTTTAGCTCTTTTTCTTTTCAATTTGTATGCCTTTTATTTTTATTTTTTTTCTACCTGCCTGACTGCCCTGGCTACAACCTTCAGTACAGTTTTGAAAGTGATGCAAGTAGACATTCTTTATTGTTTCTGATCTTTTTTTTTTTTTTTCCAGAAGAAAAATGGCTTTTTTTTTTAAGAAAAAAAGAGAAAAGAGAAAGAAGGAAGAAAAAAAGAATGAAATAAAGAGAAAAAGAAGAAAAAAAAGGGAGAGAGAACGGGAATCTTGCTCTATTGCCCAGGCTAGAATGCAGTCTACAAATGGATATTAAAAGCTTTTTTTATACTAATAATTGTGTTATACAATGGAGACAGGAAGGAATAAGGGAGGAAAATAACAAACAAACAGCCAACCAATATTTCATTTAAACCTATGAAATGCTATGCAATTGCTAGGGAGTGATTTACTCCCAACCATGTGGTCACTTTTAGGATAAGTGTGACGTGTTACTGAAAAAAAAATGTATATTTTGTGGATTTGGAGTAGAGAGTTCTGTAAATGTTTATTAAGTTTACTTGTTTGAGGTTTAAGTTCAAGTCCCGGGTATCCTTCTTAACCTTCTGTCTCATTAATTTGTCCAATATTGACAATGTAATGTTCAAGTCTCCCACTATTATTGTGTGGGAGTCCAAGTCTCTTTGTAAGTCACCAAGAAGTTGCCCTATGTATCTGGGTGCTCCTATATTGGGTGCGCATAGACTTAGGGTCATTAGCTCTTCCCGTTACATTGATCCCCTCTACCATTATACAATGTCCTTCTTATCTCTTTTGGTTTCTATTACTTTAAAGTCTATTTTATCAGAGATGAGAATTGCAACTACTGCTTTTTTTTTTTTTTTCTCTCCATTTGGTTGGCAAATCTTCCTCCATCCCTTTGTTTTGAGTCTCTGTAT
The DNA here is from genome assembly GCA_036589455.1 of Ateles fusciceps. Lineage (NCBI taxonomy): Eukaryota > Metazoa > Chordata > Mammalia > Primates > Atelidae > Ateles > Ateles fusciceps. The sequence goes on along the minus strand of JAZHEH010000228.1, from coordinate 8,226,121 downwards.
ATCCTTGCATGTAAGATGGATCTGGATGCAGCTTACTGATGGGTCCTTTGAAGTGGCTGATACTGGTTGTTCCCCTCTATACATAGTGCCTCCTTCAGAAGCTCTTGTAAAGCAGGCCTGGTGGTAATGAAATCTCTGAGTACTTGCTTGTTTGTAAAAAATTTTATTTTTCCTTCACTTATGAAACTTAGTTTGGCTGGATATGAAATTCTGGGTTGAAAGTTCTTTTCTTTAAGGATGTTGAATATCGGCCCCCACTCTTCTGGCTCGTAGGGTTTCTGCTGAGAGATCTGCTGTGAGTCTGATAGGCTTCCCCTTGTGGGTAACCTGACCTTTCTCTCTGGCCACCCGTAGTATTTTCTCCTTCGTTTCAACCCTGATGAATCTAATGATTACGTGCCTTGGGGTTGCTCTTTTTGAGGAATATCTTTGTGGTGTTCTCTGTATCACCTGGAGTTGGGTATTGTCTTGCCTTGCTAGGTTAGGAAAGTTTTCCTGGATAATATCCTGAAAAAATATTTTCCAGCTTGGATTCATTCTCTTCGTCACATTCAGGTACACCTATCAAACGTAGGTTAGGTCTTTTCACATAGTCCCATATTTCTTGGAGACTTTGCTCATTCCTTTTTACCCTTTTTTCTTAATCTTGTCTTCTCGTTTTATTTCGTTAAGTTGGTCTTCGACCTCTGAAATCCTTTCTTCTGCTTGATCAATTCGACTGTTAAAACTTGTGCATACTTCTCGAAGTTCTCGTATTGTGTTTTTCAGCTCCATTAATTCACTTATATTCCTCTTTAAATTGTCCATTCTCATGAACATTTCGTGAAACCTTTTTTCAAGGTTCTTAGTTTCCTTGCATTGGGCTAGAACATGTTCTTTTAGCTCACAGAAGTTTCTCATTATCCACCTTCTGAAGCCTGATTCTGTTGATTCCTCACATTCATTTTCTATCAGGCCTTGTTCAATTGGTGATGAGGCACTGCAATCCTCTCTGTAGGAGGAGAGGCATTCTGATTTCGGGTGTTTTCAGCCTTTCTGCGCTGGTTTCTTCCCATCTTCGTGGATTTATCCACCTGTCGTCCTGTGTAATTGCTGACCTTCAGACTAGGTCTCTGAGTGGATGTCCAGCTTGCTGGTGATAAAGTTTCCTCTATTTCTTAATTTTCCTTTGGTGGATGCCCCTCCCCCACAGAGCTGGACCTTCCCGGGTTCAGCTGCACTTGCTGTGAAACTCTCAATCTTCAGCAGTTCCAACCACTGTTTTTATTTTATTTTTTTGTGGAGGGGGGTACCAGCCTTCCCCCTGCGGCGACCCACTACGCCGGCTGAAACAGCGGCGTTAAGATTCGTGGCGCTTTCTGCCCGGGAATCTCCCGGTCTGGTTCCCCCACTTCAGTCCGCTTTTTAATCAGCTGAATGGGAGACTCTGCTTTCCCGGAGCTCCAACGCCAACCAAAGGGCACTCAGTCCCGTATACTCCGGACTGAGAACCGCCGCGTTGGGGCGCCTGCAAAACGGCCGCGCCCTCCAGAAGGGTCGCGCTGGCGACCCCTGGGGCTCCTCCGCCAAGAATCTCTTGGTCCGTGGGCTATGAAAATTCGTCTGAAAATGTGGCGTCCACTCACTCTCTGCACTTTCAGTGGGAGCTACAATCCTGAGCTGCTGCTAATCGGTCATCTTGGATCTCTCCCCCAAATCTAACTACATCTTTACATGTACCAGGCTTGGAGTTACTATCATTTAAGAGTTGAAGAAGAAATATATACCAGTATGTGACAGCATTATAACATAGCGCAAAACCCAGCTCACCTCAAAGGCTAGCATTAGGGAGAGGAACGGGGTGGAAAGACAGCTTCTGTATAAGGTTTTCCTCTTTGAACATGATCGACTCAGCTTAAGAAAAATAATTTGGGTCCCTGGCAGGCTACTAGAGTCCTTGTAAGAACCTTTTAAATTTATGATTGGTATTTGGTATTTTCTATGGACGTTATAAAGATTTTAAAAGGTAAGAAGTAGGTTGTGCTGAGCATAATAAACTTCCTCATCTTTTAATTTCGTGTGCCTGGCAGCAGTAATGAGAATTTCAAAAATTCAGTACCCACAATGAGATACACCAGCGTTCCTGTCACTAATGGGTACGAGCAAGCTGGGCTTTTCCAGTTCTGAGAGTTCCTCCTCTTTTTGTTCCTCTGCGTTGTCTTTATTATGACAGAAAGCAAGTATTTTCAAAGGACTATTGCTATGCCTTATGGAACATTTCCCCAGGACAATTTTCCTTAGTAAAGAAGTATTTCCTTCAGCCCCTAGCCAAATCAAAGCAAACTTAGCTCCCCTACTGTAAGGCCGGTTGCCTCGCCGGGAGCTTGGACACGCCCATCCCTCTCCGTGCCTGGAAACTCCGTACCAGGATCTGCACTCAACACTAACCTCTGCACTCGACACCCACCTCTGCACTCAACACCCACCTCTGCACTCGTACACCCACCTCTGCACTCGACACCCGCCTCTGCACCCAGCACCTAGCTCCGCCACGTGGCTTCCCCCAGGGCCCACTTCTGCACTCCGCACTAGAATCTGCACTGGACACCTGCCTCTGCACTGGGCACCTAGCTCTGCACACAGCCCTCTGGACAGCCCCCGGCTTATGCAACCCTGGCCGGCTCTTGCACCAGAAAAACCCACCCCACAACCTACCCACCAATAACAGCCCGCCCCGTCTCCATCCCACTCCCCCGCAGCCAATTAGAACACCCGGTCACTCCTTGCTCTCCCAAAGCTATAAAAACCCCTTAGTTCCAGGAAGCCAGCGCCTTCCTCTGGCCCCCCCTTCCCCGGACCACAGAACCTCGCCCGGAGCTTAATAAATTGGCATTTAATTTTCCTAGGCTGGTCTCAGTTTCCTCATTTTTAAACTCTGGCAATGACCCTTACACCTACCTCTTTAATACAGTTCCTTGAAAAGCAATCTACACTTAGCAATCTGAACTTCTTAATATCTATTCATTCCCAGCCCATAGGAATTTGCTTCTGCTCCCACTCTCTAATAACTGACTATCCTCAATATGATCACCAAAGACTACCTTATTGCTCAGTCCAAACATCTGAAACTGATGACCATTCCTCACTTATTGGAGCTTTCTTCTCCCTTGGGTTCCAGGACACTGCTCTCTTCTGATTTTCCTCTCTCCTTTCCTTCCTTCTCTTATCCCAGATATTCAATGGTAGGTTTGCTCAGGGTGACATTCTCAGGTCTCCTTTCTTCTCAATTCTACTTTTCTCCTTAGGCAATCTCATGTATTCTCATGGCCACAATTAATACGACGATAATAATGATATTCAAATCACATCTTTAGCCAAGTGTCTTCTGGACACCAAATCCATAATTCAAATTTCCTTCTGGACATGTTCACTAGGATATGCCGTAGGTATTCAGCACTCAACAAAACAGCCCTTGTTTTCTTTCCCCAAAACTATTTGGTTTGCTATTATTCTTCATCTTAGAGAATGGTATCCCCATTCACCAGACTCCAAAGTAGAAACACTCTTCTACCACCTCCCAAATACAAGATATCACCAAATCTCTATCTCTCTTTCTTTGTCTTCAATCTTTCTCTTTAGTTTCTCTCTCTTCCTTTTTTTTTTTTTTTTAGATGGAGTTTCACTCTTGTCTCACAGGCTAGAGTGCAATGACGAGATCTCGGCTCACTGCAACCTCCACCTCCCAGGTTCAAGCGATTCTCCTGCCTCAGCCTCCCAAGTACCTGCGATTACAGACATGTGCCACCATGCCTGGCTAATTTCATATTTTTAGTAGAGATGGAGTTTCTCCATGTTGGCCAGGCTGGTCTCAAACTCCTGACCTCAGGTGATCCACTCAGCTCAGCCTCCCAAAATGCTGGGATTACACGCGTGAGCCACCACGCCTGGTCAGTTTCTTCTTCTTTTTTTTTTTTTTTTTAAGACGGGGTTTCACCATGTTGGTCAGGCTGGTCTTGAACTCCCGGCCTCGGCCTCAGGTGATCCACCCACCTTGGCCTCCAAAGTGCTTGGATTACAGGAGTGAGCCACCACGCCCAGCCCAGTTTCTTTTCTCTTTAATCTCTTTAATCTTCTCTATTCCCTTTTGTGGTATAATTTACATATGATTGAAATGGTTAGATCTACATGTACAACTTGACAAGTCTTGATAATTGGACATTCCCATGTAACCCACATGCCCATCACCCCCAAAAGGATCCACTGTGCTGTTTCCTGGTAAGTACCCTGCCCTCTCCCCCCATTGCTGACAACTACTAGTCTTATTTCTTTCACCATAGATTAGTTTTGCTTATTCTAGAATTCCATATAAATGGAATCATACGGTATATACTCTTTTAGTCTGGTTTCTTTCATCTAGCATGTTTCTGAGATTCATTCATCTATCACTGTTTTTTGTTTCCAGGCAGATTTATCAAAGTATAATTTACATACAATAAATTCACCCTTTTAAAGTGTGCATTTTGGTGAGTTTTGACAAATATATGCAATTGTCCAACACTACCATAAAATATAGGACAATTTTAACAAATGCATTCCCTTGTGCCCCTTCTCCAGTTACACTCACCCTTGGCAACCACTATCTTATTTTTGTCTGCTTTCTGCCTTTTCCAGAAAGTCAAATAAAATGAAATTAATGTAATATGTGGTTTCTTGAGACTGGCTTCTTTCACTTAGCATTGTGCTTTTGAGATTCATCTATGTTGTTACACATACCAATAAGGCAGTGCATTCCTTTTTATAGCTGAGGAGCATTCCATTATATGGACATACCACAACTTATTTATTCATTCAACAGTTGATGGACATTTGTTTCCAATTTTGGCAATTATTAATAAAGCTGCCATAAACATTTGTGTACAGGTATTCAAATAAACATATGGTTTCGATCCTTCTGGGAAATACCTATAAGTGGGATTGCTGGGTCACATAGTAAGTGCATAGTATCACTGCATACCTCTTACCACCTTAATCATTTCCCTAGCACTTGCCTCTCCCAATTGTAGTCCATTCTTCAAGGCCATCAGAATTATACCTTTCTTAAAAAAACAAACTTAACAGTCACATAGAGATAGGCAATGAAGTGGCCCAAGAAGATTTTAAGTCAGTCACTGCTAGTAATGTACCATATTCCCTTTACTGTAATTCTGTTATCCTAAGCTTTGGATCAAATTACGGCAAAAGTTAAAGGAAAATAATAATAATCCTACCACTCCCCTGCTCAAAAACCTCCAGTGGCTGTCTATTAGCTATGAGATGAATTTAAACTTGTCAACTCTTTATAATCTGGCCCTAATCTACTTCCATAACCATATCTCCTATTCCCCCATTCTATGCACACTATATCTAGTCATACTGCTTACCATTTCAAAAAATATCGCATCCTGTCATGACACTGTATGTTGTATATTATATTCCCTCTATGAAAAATGGCTTTCTGTGGATCCCCTAGGCATAGCTAGCAACTCTTGTATATTCCAAGAGCACCTGAGTCACTTATACCACTTGTATTGTCATTTATCACTTCATGTCTGCTCCTATCACTTGAGGGCAGGATCCATGTCTCATTCATTGTTGTATTCCAAGTAGCCTGCACCATAACTAGCATATAGGAAATAATTGAGAAATAATGAAAGAAAAAAAAGAAAAGAAAAAAATAGTTAAATGAAAAACAATGCATTGTTTTTGAGAAAGAAAAAATAATTTGCAGTCACTTCCTACAAAACAACCCTGATGACAAGACTTGAAATGTTTGTAATAAAGCCACCAATCATAAAGAAAATAAGAGATTCTTAGGAAGAACTTTACATATTAAAGATATATTAAGGAAAAAACCTGATAAAAGATAGTTTAGGAAGAGAGAGGGATAAAAAGATTTTCTCACGAAAATAATAATCCATCCAAGGCCTAACAGATTACTAAACATGTCACACCACTAATTTTGGATCAATCCACTAACTCTCCCCCAGAAATAAAGTCCCAGCTGAAGCTGTAGTCCCTGAGGCAATGGAAAGTGCTGACATTAGCCAGAACTCACTGTCACTGAAATGCTATTGTATGCAGGAAATTCTTTTTACCTTGGCTTTGGATTCGAATTGAAAAGCTAAAGAGGAAGTATTTATATGGAGTCCAGAAGGAGAATTTTGGAAAAGCCGACCCACAAGAAAATGAAAAGAAAATGCCCACAGCCAATTTGTTAACTAGTCCAATAAATCAATATGCTATCTCTGGTTACCAGATGTAAAGGTAGATTTGAAAGGGGTGACTAGGACTAGGTACTCTTAACTACAGCAGAAAGGGTGCCCTTTTCAGGCCTGATGTGCTAGAAAGGATGATATCATTTTTCCTGAGATCTAGTTACAGGAGAACAGAGGGAGAATCCAGGATATGAGGCATGCCAAAAGTGGCCGGACTCATAAGGACATGTCTTTATGTGGGTGGAGAAGGAGCCAGAGAGACCTGGCTCCCAAATTTGGCTTTGCCATTTATTAGCTGCATGACCTAGGAAAACTTATTTAACCTTTCTGAATCTTTTTTCCATGTCTATAAAACATGGATAATACCAGCGAAAATTGAAGACTAAAAAGAAATAACCAGTGAAACTAAATTAAGAAAATAACCGATGTTTGCTTGATAAACAGTAGATAATTCCTACATAAGTTTCTTTTGTAGTAAACTTCCTTTCCCATCTAAACGGGAGCATATGATAAACCAGAAAGGAGATTATCTCAAAAAGTGAAGGGATTAATGACTTTCGTTATTTTCTGTTGGTGGCCAAGTAGTTTACATTGTTGGAGAATGTACACTGCCTGCTTTCATTCCTCCAACAATTATTTATGGATACCCTCCCTATAAGAACCTCAGGCTACCCTGTGAAATGGCCAAGAATGGTAGCAGTAGAAAACCAAACCAGATTTTGTTCAACAGAGAGGGGTACTCGACATGGTTGGTCCTGAGCAACACGTCACTGGGCTCTGATCAGAACAAGTCCAGGCTGGTCAGTTCTACAAGTGGCCCCACAACTTGTCTCCATGATCCCAGGCCTGGGTCACAGCCCATGACTTCAGCCATGCTCACACACAGATAAAACCACTGTCAGCAGCAACATATTTAAAGAACAGCTAACATCCTGTTGTTCTGGGCTGTTTTTCTTCAACTGGTCAAAAAGCTATTCTCATAGCCAGTTGTATCACACAATGCCAATTTCCTAAGCATATTTAAAGGATTGCTGTTTAAGCATATTATTTCACATGGTACCATGTTTTCACGATCTTGGAAGCCAGTAAAAATTAGTTTGTAAAAAATCTGTCTTATTGAGGGAGGCAACAAAAATTCTACAAATTAAAAGTCTTATGATCAACATGATTGCCAAAACCCATCTTCTGAAGCCCCACTGATCCAAGCTCAGTCATTTTGACCTGAGTCATTTAACTCACTAGCTCTAGAACTTGGGACAAGATTTCATTTCTCAGAGTTTCAATTTCTATATCTGAACTAATTATTCTCTAAGGTCCTTACCAGATGTACATATCTAGGAAAAAGCATTAAATGACAAAGTTTCAGGTAGTTTGCATAGGTTCCCAAGTCTACATTTAAACACTAATAGTGCAATGCAAGTATATGTATATATATCATCCTACACAAAATTTGGTTTGAGAGGAACAAACTTGATATCAATACCTGCTGAAAGGCTAACCTATGCTTGCTCACAGAAGGAACTGAAGAAAAGTTAAATATATAAATAAACAAATAGGATGGGATATTGAAAATACCTGGAAGCATAGTTGAACATTACAGGTGGTAGAATAGGAAAGAAATCACAGGATACAAACACTGAGATAGTAAGGGAATGCCCCTGGCAGAGATCCACAAGACGGAAGGACAGAAGCAACCACCAAAAGAATATAGTGAACCCCATGTCTGGTCTGTTGGTTTCCCCTAAAAGCACTAATGCTTTGTTTAAGCCAAAATCTTCTGGGAAGCTTTCAATTCCTGTTTACTTTAAAATAAATGTGTGTGGGGGGGGCGGGGAAACTAGCTTATTCCTTGTAACTTAAACCCCAGGGGAAGTTAGGAGTCAGTGGGAGGCAGAGACTCACACAAATATACACACGTATACAAAATCACATCTGATGGGATGAGGTTAATGAAGCACACAAAATCCCAGGGCTGACAGGAAGTGGAATTAGAACCACAAAAGCCAAGAAGATATTCAACAACTTAAAAAACTCCAGATGCACTCAGTTTATTAAAACTGAACACAAGTAGGGAGGAAGAAAGGAGACCCATGGCTGATGAAATGGACTTAAGGGGTATTTCACTGAGTCAGAGAAAGTCACAGCTTCTTTCACGTCGGACACATTCTATTACCATTAAGCTTGATAATGAAGCTCCCAAGCTTTCAAAAGGCAAACAAGTTATAAAACAAAAGAAAAGGAAACATTCAGAAAGATTTTATAATTAACTATTTAGAACAAAGATTTTTACAGCAAGGGATATCAGAAATTTACCCTCATATAAGAGCCAAGTAGATGTAGAAAATAAACCTTAATTTATTATTTAAATCTAATGAGATTTTGGAAGTTGGAGTTACGTTCCTAATCCCAACCCCCCATCCCCATCCTCAAGCAGTCTGCAATAATTCTAAGAGTTTTAGGCCATTATCAAACCGGATCCATTGGGAAGTCTATTTTCAGGCCACCAAAAGGCAATTAAAGCAAGTACCAATTATTCACTCAGCAAACATTTCCTGAACATCCTCTAAGAGCAAAAGATGCTGACATGCAACTGGGCATGGTGGGCACACCTGTAGTCCCAGCTACTCAGGAGGCTGAGGCAGGTGGACCTCTTGAGCCCAGGAGTTCAAGGCCAGACTGGGCAACACAGTGAGATCCTATTTGAATTAAAAAAAAAAAAAGTGCTGCCACACATGGTAGGGGCAAAACTGATGGAGACATTGTTACTGTCCTCAAGGAGCTTCCAGTTGGCTACAGGAGACAGACACACACATGAATACCAGACAACATGCAGATACTATTGCAAAGTTACCAACAGAGTGCTGGGGGTATAGGGGCAGGGCAGGCTAATTCTGGGAACGTTAGAAAAAAAATTGCTAAAGAATTGATATTTGACTTTGTCTTGACAGATGTCTGTAATCTGTTACATAAAGTAACGTAAGAAAGGTATTTCAGACACAAGGTAAAACAGGTGCAGAGGAAACGAGCAAGAAAGGACCAGGTTTGGTGGCTCATGTCTGTAAGCCCAGTGTTTGGGGAGGCCAAGGCAGGAGGATCAGTTGAGACCATGAATTCAAGACTGCAGTGAGCTAAAAAATGACTGTGCCATTGCACTCTAGCCTGGGCAACAATGAGGCCCTGTCTCTAAAACAAATCAAAACAAATAAAACAAAAGAATTTAAAAAGGCGATCAGAGAAATGTTGAAAGCTCTGGTTTGGCAGAAATAGGGTGAGATGGGAAGAAGGGACACATTTACTATTAAGAATTCAAGAAAATAAACTTAAGAGACTCCAGAGGAAGTATATGTATAAACAAAACATCATGATGTGATAGGAGAAGAGCATGATCGAACAAGCACAGAACAGCATAACGCATAGTGAGATCACGTTTCTACAAAAAGGTTTTTTTAAAAAATAGCCAGACATGGTGGCACATGCTTATAGTCCCAACTACTCAGGAGGCTAAGGCAGGAGGATCACTTGGGCCCAGGAGATGGAGGCTGCAGTGAACTGTGATCATGCCACTGTACTCCACCCTGGGCAATAGAACAAGACCCTGTCTCAAAAAAAAAGAACAGCATGAGGGAGGAGGCAATGTGGAGCTAAACCTTAGAAAAGAAATGAAAGCATGCAAGGCAGAGACAGAAGGAGAGCTGTCGAACCAAACAGCAGAACTCACACAATGGCCCAAAAGCACAGAGTGCTCAGAAGTATAGTATGGTACACTTGGATTATAAGGTATAAGAGGAGAAATGGAATTCTAGAAGAATAACCTGAGTTACCTTAGAAGCCTTTCAGGTCACATCAAGTTTCTATTATACAATTTAAGCCTAGGGAATCACTTACGGATTTTAGAAGACATGATATGTATTTTAAAAAACACATTGCAACCTCTTCTTTTCCCATATAATTTTAGGTCCTGATTTATCTACCATCTTCTATTCAATCTCAACAATTCGCTTTGTTTAGTGCCCCTCAAATATAGGCTGTTATGATAATCTGTTAAAGAGATCAAGAATTATAATGTCTAATTATAAAAATAAAAAATAATTTTTACTGAGTACAATGTAAGGGCCAGACATGGTGTCAAGTGCTTCGCATGCATCATCTCATTTGATCTTCATGGTATTCTCAGGAGGTAGACACCATCATTACTGCCATTTTATAGTTGAGGAAACAGGATTAGAGTAACTTGCTGAAAATCACAAAACTAGATAGGGATATACATGGTTACAAACTAAGGCTGTCAGGCTCTAAAACCCATGTTCTTTATTTCCCTGTTACCCTGCCTTCTAAGCAAGCCATGAGTCTCATATATCCTTACTACCTGTATTACTCCACACCACACTTTAATCATCGTCCTCATCAAAGACCCCAGTGTATTTTACTGACTAACACTGCCAAAAGACGTTCACATTGGCAATCACAAACCCGTTCATTTCCACATAGGAAGCAATGTCCACAGGCACCCTCAGTGCCACCATCATAGGTAGTAGGTCAGTAGGTAACATTTCTTGATCCAGTAGTTGTGAACTGCTTATTCCTTCTCTGTGCAGCCAGGGTGTTGGAGGTGGAGTAGAAGAGGAGGAGTAGAGGAAGAGAAAGAAAAGAAAGTGGAAGAGGATGGGGAGAAAGAGAGGAGGGGGGAGGAACCCACTAGAAAAAAAGATTCAAACAAAAAGGAGTCATCGGAAAATGGGAGAAAGCACATACTGGTACCAGCCAGAGCTTCTTGGAACTGTTCCCAGTCTGGCTGCCAAGGAGCTCTGGAATATATTTGTTAGAGTTGGATTCCTGTACAGTCCGTTGCAGACTTTTTCTGACTACATTCTGACAGAAAGACCAACACTTTCGTTCCGATCCCTGTTTCCCACACAGAAAGCTAGTTACTCCTCAGGGGACTTCCGACCAAGCTCACTATTGGCCTCTTAGTAGGCTCTTCATATGCTACATGAGCTTAGAAAGAAACAAAGTTCATCATATACCCTTACTGCTATAGAATCACTAAGCCTCTCTACCCCAGAATCCCATCCAACTTCCCAAGATACTCTTCATAAAACATGCTAAGCTTCTTGAGTTTCCTTACCAAAACAACTGCTGCGATGAGGAACAAACGTTTTACAGGCAGTAGCAATAGCTAGTTCAGCAGAGATTATAGTCTTAATGATCAGGTCTTCCACATGGGCCATCAATGCTGCAAAAAAATTTTTTAAATTTCAGACTCAATACCAAAATACATGGATTAGCAGGAACTGGATTCCAGATAACAATATAATTATAAAAGCATGTGTGCACATTCAAAAAAGCCTCTATATGGCAGACTTCTGAATGGGTGCGATGGAGGCAGGCATATCTGTAAACAGATCAGCACAGTCAAGAATGTAGGTGCCAAGGGATACCCTCAGCTGGCCTCTCATGACAAAAGACAGACATATAATGGAGGAGGAGCCTGACTTCCCTTCTCACAGTTCCCCTATGACCCTTTCCCTTGTGAAAGGAGACAGTCTCTTTTGGCATGCAGTTTCCCATTCTGCTCAAGGCTCAGCAATTGTGTCCATTTTGATCTGAAACCCTGTGCTCAAACAGTGCCCATTCTCCAAGGCAGCAACATGAATGAGAGAGATTAACTTAGAAAACTCAAAACTTGGGGCCAATATGAAGACAGGCAATTTGTTACATAAAAAGCTGACAGTATTTTAGTCGGCAGTTCAACATTCAAGAAGGGTAAATTCACTAAGGATTAAAGGAGAAAGTTATGCCTTTCAGACCAGAAACATTAGAAAAGGGATTTGGGGGGGTAATGGAAAACCTGTTCTCCAGCTTATCAACTGCAGGAAAGAGTAACACCAAAGACAATCACCCCATCTCAGCAACACTATCAAAGTAACAGAAAATGATTCCTGGCAAGAGACAATGATAAAGTTATCCAAAGAAGAGAAGTCAAGAAGGAAAAAGGCCTGGTACTCACCGGTTGTATCTCGGCCTTCTTGTTTCAGGTACCTAAGCATAGCACTCATACTCCATTTGTTTCCATAATCCTCCACTTCTGGATCATCACAACTAAAACAAATTAATGAATCAAGGTCGCATATGTAACTAGGCTTATTATAATAATAAGATTCTTTGTAAACAGCCTTCTTACCAATTTTTTTTTTTTATTTATTTTGCTGACTTCCACTTACTTTTACTTGGTCCTTTTTGTCATGTATCCCTTCATACCCATTTCTTCAATGGAAATGAAAATGCAATACCTTTTTTCAAGGGGGTGGAGAAGAAGAAGGCAAATTCTTTCTTAACTAAACAATCATGCATCAAGAGAGAGTGGAAGCAATGTGTAAAGGAAGGTAAACAAATCTAAGAATGGTTACAATAAATTAACAGAAATGTTTGGGGACAGAGACCTAACCTTTGAGACGAATGTCACCTGAGTCCACAAAACAACCTCTGACACCATTTTCAGAACAGAACTGAGTCGGGATGGGTGAGTGAGCTAAGCTAGTGCAGCATGCTAATGAACTAACCGACACAGACTTGCTTTGGCATCTGAGGAAGGCTCCCTCCTTTTTGGAAGTAGATACAGCTTTTCTTGATATTTTTCGAGGTATCACTGAAGGGAGAGTGCACTGGAGTGATAGTAAAGAGTGAGGAGGTATACTACTGCTATGGCAGCAGAATGGCAAATGGCACAGCCTCCCATGAATGCTGGAAGAGCCCTGCAATCTGGAACCTGTGTTTTGCATCTGTCCCCTCACTCCCTACCACCATCCCACTCTCCACCAGTTGTGCCTTTGCTCATGTTTCACAATGAAGGTATGATCTCTTCGATCAGTTCAAACGCTGCTCATAGGATATTCAATGAAACCTATATAGCTTCAGTAACTATTCTATCACTTCCAGATTCCCTTCTTTCTTTCCTTGGACCTGCTTAGGAACCTATTTTTAGTCGGAGTAGAAAGTAACTGTTTGGGTCTCTTTTCTACTTTTCCACTTTCTAGCAAAATTATCGGGATGAAAGAAAACAGAGCAAAGAGTATTTCCACACAACTGGGCTGGTACTCCCTTCCACTGAATCCTTTTCTGGGATGGCCTCATTTCTTTCTTTCTTTAATTTTTTCCTTTATTTTTTCTTGATTTCTAGTATTTATGTTAGAAAAATTCAGAAAATACATAATAGCACTAAGAAAATAAAAATCACCCACTCCACAATCCTACCCACTATAGTTAAGCTAAGTTAACACTTCAGGATTACTTCTGGTCTTTTTTTCCTCCCCCCTCAGCAAAAATAAGCAGCTTTAGATATCTCATATATTCAAGCAAGAAATTAATTTGCATGTGCTATCTGGTACCCTGCTTTTTCCACCTACAAATATACAGTAGTGAACATTCTTATTGCTGATCCTGCATGTACATCTTTTATTTCTTAAGGTTAAGTTCCTAGATATGGAACTGGGCGAGGGGGGCAGTCAAAGGGTACAGACATTTTTAAGCTTTTGATATGTTTGCCAAGTGCTGAAATGACCTCATTTCTTAAGTTCTAAAACATTCCACAGACCTATTAAATTCCCATCCCTAAGTCAAGTGAGGAAGACGGTGAGGAAGAAAAACTTGTGAAGGGCATATTTTGGTAGAGAAAGGTGACACCGTTAACTGGGGAGGCAATGGAGAAGCAGCAGGAGATATGCCTCAACACTATATGACCAACAGCTTTGCATAAATGTTACATGGACATTAATGTAAAGTTATCCTCCAGTGCTACATGCTACCCTTCCACCTCTACAACACCCACATCTGAGACTGGCACCTCTGACATCTGGCTCAGATACAGTCAGTACCTGACGTAGTCTCCACTCTTCTTGTTCACACTGTAGTTTGTCAGATGCATGAACTGGTTCCGAATGTTCTTGGCTCCTTGATCATATCGCACAGTTGCAAACCTGATAGAAGGGAAACAGGTTAAATGCCAGGAACAGAGTTTCAAGGAAATACAGGCTGGAACAGAGGATCAATGATAATAATAATAAAGGAGGGTAACATCATTATCTAACAAATACTGAGTGCCTACTAAGTACTAACTCCCATGCTAAATGTGTTATAATGTCACAATTCAATCCTTAAAGCAACCCTATGAAGTAGATAATATTGTCTCCAAGTTGAAAAATAGATGCAAAAACTAAATGTGACCTATTAAGTAACTTGTTCAAGATCACACCAACTCCAAAACCCATACTTAATCACAACAAGACGCTGCTTCTCTTATATAGAACATTACACCAACAGGAAGAACGAAAATTAAAAATACAGCTATTTACAACCTGGGAAATTGTGTGTAGGACACTGTGAAAGATGTGGTATTCGCTGGTCAAGAAAGAAATAACAACTGGCTGGGCATGGTGGCTCATGCCTGTAATCTCAACACTTTGGGAAACTGAGGCAGGAAAACTGCTTGAGCCCAGGAGTTTGAGACCAGCCTAGGCAACATAGCAAGACCCTCTCTCTTCAAAAAATTAAAAAGTTAAGCAGGCATGATGGTGTGCACCTATAGTCCCAGCTACTTGGGAGGCTAAGGCAGGAAGATTGCTTGAGCCCAGGAGATAGAAGCTGCAGTGAGCTGTGATCACACCACTACACTCCAGCCTGGGCAACAGAAACACCTACTGAGTGCCCACACAGTGCCTGGTACTATAGCATTCAAAAGAAAAAAAAAAACTGAAGCAAAAAGAAAAAAGGACAACACAGCTATATATAGGCTTAGAGCTCACATCCACAGAATAGAACTGATCCATAACACTCATTTAAAAAGAATAATAATGACAGCATTAACAGCAGACAAAGCAAAACAGCAAAAACATGGGCACACTGCAAGAGACTTAGTCCTGAATTTGGAGTGAAGGCAAAAGAAAGAGGAATTAAACATGGAGCCCACCGAAAACAGGGTAGCAAGTTGATATCCTGGACCACTGTCAAAAAAGACCAAAGTATAAAATATATGTGCCTCTGAAGGAAGTAACCAGGGAAAGAGAAAACTTTCCAGTGATGCTCAATATCAACAAAAGGACACTCAAGGCGAATGGTTATGGTAAATATCAACCCCTGTTTACATACCATCGTAACCATATCACCCTTCACTAGAGTGGATTTCCCAAGAGGCAGATCCCAGTGTGTGAAAAAAAAAGAAGGCCACAAGTTTATTTTCATATGATTAACAAATTATTTACATATGCTTACTCAGACTATGAAGTCAACATGAATTTTTACCACATTAAAGGTCAGCATTTAAAAATTTTCCTCTTCTCTGTTTCTTCTCATCCACCCACTATCTCCACTCCCTAATTCCCTGTACCAGAAATATATAAGAGCCAAAGAAAGAAAAGTGAAAAGAAGAAAAAAAAAAAACCCAAACCCAAATAACTGAAATAAACAAACATGGGGCTAGGAAAAAGGATGTGGACAAGAGAAAATGATGACCAGGCGAAAAGACAACAGTTTGATGAGCATTACATGCTTGAGAAGGACCCCAGATTTTCTAGAAACTTCCAGTAGCTATCACTTAACTTCTAGCCAGGTCACACCTCAGTGCCCTGGTGAGTAACCCTTGCCTATGCATCACAATCTTCCTCCGACAGATTGTCCAAGCAAGAGGAAGACAGTCATTCTCTGAATTCTTGTGAGATACAAAGGGGGCCCATGCTGCCCCCCACAGAGGCTGCCTGCCTCAGCCAGACATTATCTCAAGGTGACATCCCTCCTGACATCCTCTCCCCCACTGAGAATAATGAGTTAGAAGGCAGGGAAAGCTTCTGCCTCAGAAAAAGGGGCTTTTTATCTCTTGTAGTTACTACAAGTACCTGATCTAACTCGGTCAACATGAAAAGCCTGACAAAAGTCTGTGGTGAGCTGGAATCTGGTGCCAACACATTTGTCATTCCTATACTCTTTTACTCAAGAGGGCTGCACATCTAAAAAAAAAATCATGTTTCTTCTCTCCTTCACTGGAGCATTTTATTCTGAACCCCAGCAAGGATAAGATTACTAATATCAAAGTGTGGAATTCTAAATTGAGTGTAAGCAGCAAAAGGAAGCAAAAATTAAAGTAAAACAAAAAAGCTTCAAGGAAAAGTTCCCCCGGTGGGTGAAAGTGCTCCACTCCATATCTCCCTTGGTCTAGTGGGGAACATACACTATGTAGAGAAAAGGTGTGTGTGCTCATCTTTCCTCCTACCCCGGTAAGAGCATATAGCTCACACTGAAATCCATATTAAATAAGCCATCATCATCATCTGATCACTATTTTCTCTTTATTGTCTAGACCAGAGGTCACACTAGTCTTGAATCTGACCTACTGGTCAAGTTCTGATTAACCTACAAAAGCTTTTTATTTTTTCTTTTAAACCTCAATTACCTGAACAACATATAAAAATCAGACCTTCCTTGCAGCCCAGTGGTAGCCAGGGCCCACATGAGGAGGACGATGAGTAACAAAGAAAAAAACGAAAAAAGGAAGATGGTGAGTAGGATGGTAAGTCAGCCAGAAGCAGATGGAGGTTTTCTAAGCAGGGTGGCCACCTAACAGGGGTCTAAATCCATACAAAAGGGGCATCTGAGTGGGACAGTGGCCCAGTAGGGTCACGAACTGGCTACATACAAAGGAATTGAGCAAATAAATAAATATGTTAAGATATCGGGAGCCACATTTCCTGCTGTTGGAGAAGAGATTTTAAAATATGAAAAGTGAAAAACGAGAAGGAACTCTAGTTTTGAACCAGAATTGTGGGTACTAGTATGAATTTCTGCTTTTCAACATAGAGACAGATACAGAAATACAGATATACATGTGTGTATGTACATATATACATATATATAATTTCCTAAGTCTGTTCACTGCCAGGATCTGAAGCAGAGATGCCCCAGAACAATGAGCATATCTAACAACCAGATACTGATTTCTAAATACTATACTCCATGAAAAAGCAATCAGTGGTGCTTGGAGAAATGGCTGATTCCGGGACCAGAATACAGAAAGAACAAGATGAGCCTGAAACATCCTGTGCTTGAAGAATGATGAAGACATGTCAAAAGGACACAAAACCAGCTTGAGAGATCTCCCACTGGCCAAATCTGTGACAACTCGCACATCAAAATAAATCATGATAATAAAGAATTATAACCCATTAAATAAAATAGGAATGCTTGAGTTTGTATTGGTATAAATAAATAGATGAATAAATACATGAAAAGAGAAAGTTCTTCCTTATAGAAAAATGCCAAAAAATAAAAATTATGACAGAATGAGAAAATCAGCATTTGGCAACTATTATAGCAATAATTCATTAAGGCAAGAAAAGCAATAGATTTTTCTTAAAAATGAGAAATGAGATGAAGAATGAAATTTTACACAATTTAAAGTATCTCCTTTTAAAATACTAATTACAAAGGGTAAGATAATATAACTTTACAGTGGAAGAATCTAATAGAAACCACCTAAAACAAGTGATCAAAAACCACTAAATGACTAGCATGTGCCATCAGATACAATGCAGTGAGAATTAGTATCGCTTTTGTGGTATTCTGGCCCCAAAATGCATTACCTAGGTCTCTTCATGAGAAAACATGAGACAAGCCCAAATTGAGGGACAATCCACAAAATGATCGGCCTGTAATCTTCAAAAATGCTGAGGTCATGAAAGTCAAGGAAAGACTAAGAACCGTTTCAGACTGAAGGGGACTAAAGAGGCCTGACAGCTAAACATAATGTGATCCTTGATTGGATCCTTCTGTAATTAAGAAAAAAATTATTAGGACAATTGGCAGAATTGGAATGAGATCTCTAGACAAAGGGTAAAAGGCAATTTTCGTACAATTCTTACAGCTCTTAAACTCTGTAAGTTTAAAATGGTTTCAAAATAAAAAGTCTAAAAAAGCGGTTGTTTCACAGTAAAAATCTACACGTTCAAGCCTCACTTAACAAACCAGATCTGGCAATACCAGTATCAATCACTGGCACTAAATAGGAAATGCATTTAGATGGACATGTACTCTTCATTCTTGTCTCTACTCTTGCTTCAGTGAATGTACTTGTAAGCATTTATGTTTGTGGCCTTTGATTTAGACCACCACGTATTTCATCTTCTTTAGGTCTGACGTTTCAACGTAATTTCTCTATTAACAACCTAAGGGGACTTTTTTTACTAGGTACTCCAGGACCAAGTTTGCACATACAACCATTTGTCACTTAACAATGGGGATATATTCTGAGAAATGCATTTTTGATAGGCCAATTTCATCGTTGTGTGAACATCATAGAGTGCACTGACACAAACCTGGATGGTATAGCCCACTACACACCTAGGATATACAGTATAGCCTCTTGCTCCTAGGCTACAAACCGGTACAGCATTGTACTATACTGAATACTGTAGGCAACTGAAATGCAATGGTAAGTATTTGTGTATCTAGACATAGAAAAAGTAATACATTGTGTTATAATGTTACAACATCACTAGGCTATGAAATTTTTCGGCTGCATTACAATCTGATGGGACTACCATGGTATATGTGGTCCTTCTTTGACCCACTGTTATGCCGCGCACGACTACATGACTGCGCTTATCCTAATGGAGGCCAAAATTTACATGATTGAGTCTTCAATCTCCCCCTTAATGAGATCAAGATTTAGGACAGTTCTCACGACAGACCTTTCAGGCCTTGACCTTTAAGCTAAGAAAAGGTGGGAGAGTTCTTTCTTTCTTTGCTAAATTTGAAACCCTAGGTGCTATTTTTTTTTTGATACAAAGTCTCACTCTGTCGCCAGGCTGGAGTGCAGTGGCGCAATCTCGGCTCACTACAATCTCCGCCTCCCGGGTTCAAGTGATTCTCCTGCCTCAGCCTCCCGAGTAGCTAGGATTACAGGCATGCACCACCATGCCCAGCTAATTTTTGTATGTGTAGTAGAGACGGGGTTTCACCATGTTGGTCAGGATGGTCTTGATCTCTTGACTTTGTGATCCACCCGCCTCAGCCTCCCAAAGTGCTGGGATTACAGGCGTGAGCCACTTCGCCCAGCCAACCCTAGGTACTATTTCACAGCCTAGATTAATGAATATAGAACTATTTGACGCTCCCCCTCCACCTTTTTAACCACACTGAAAACAAATACAAATTGTCTGTATTGTCAGTATATTTTGACAATAAATTTTTAAATCATAAGTTATATTTCCTTTTTGCTTTCTAATGTTTCTCACAGAATCAAGACAATGGTAATAATTTGTCTAAAAGTCTGAATGTCTGTGTGTAGAAAAGATTTCAATGTTCAGCATATGGTAGGGACTCGGTAAACATGAACTGAAACTGCACTGGAATTGCTTGCTCCAAGATCTTTACCAATATGGAACCAAAACAAGAAGGAAAGCACAGAGAGTTAGTGGGATCTTTTCAACTCTCTTCTCCTATTCAAAAACTAATTTGTTCTTCTAAGAATATGACCCCACATATTCATTTTTTTTTCTGTCCCGTTGGTTTCTTAAAATCTTTTTTTTGATACCGTATCTTCTTATGGTCAGAGTCATAGGCAGTTTCGATGTAGAAGTTTAATACCCTCTTTGGTAGTTACATTTTCTGACAAATATTCACTATAAATGCACAAAGAAAAGAGAAGACCAGCCCCGAGGAGACCCTCACTGTGGCACATTAGTTATCCTTCAACAGGTGTAGGAACTTTGAGCCAGAGAAGCCTGGATGACGAAAGACAGCACCTCAGGCAGCCTTGCCAGGAGCCACTGGGTTTCATCCTGGCCTGACCCAGAAAAATCTTATGGAAGAGAACAAGAGGCCCAAGAGCTCTCTGATCTGCTGTCAACCAGCTGCAGCCGGGAGACTGCCAAAGCGCTGCAGTGACTAGGCAGCGCCCTACAGAGCCGTCTGGGAGGGGATTACCAGCCTGATCCCTTGTCTTTAGAGCCAGAAATGACTCAAACTTCACAAACAGCAAGGGCCTGCCAGGGAGGGTGACAATGAGCACTGGAAAGGGTTTTCTCCCCCTTGTTGGTGTCTCTTCCACCTACTTGCTGCTGTGGCAGATTCTGGACAGTGTGCAGCCTGTGAGGTAATCTGAATTCCTTGGCAATCACCAAGTACCTGAATTCTTTCAAAACCACAGGAATCCAGCAGAGAAAAGGTAAATATCCCTGCGGAGCCAGTGTTAATTAGCAAGGAAGGCTACTGAAGAAGGAACTGGGGGTGGGGGAGAAAGAGAAAGGCAGTACAAATGCTTTGGGGTCTTTTCTGAGTTTCCACTGAATAATATGGCTGAGGAAGAAAAAATGCTGTTCCAACTGGGACCTTCCCAGCGTCCTCTCCTCTCGTCTCTACCGCATGGGTGGAACTCAGCTCCCTGGATGGGTACTCACATCCCCCCGCCCCACAAGTTGCTAGAGCTGCCTATCTTCGGGTCTCTGGCAACATATTTGGTTTTTAACTCCATTTTGTTCTAATTTTTTTGAACTTTTCATTTTTTCCTGTTTCAGTAAAAATCTGGCTATTAGCTTCATCTCAGAAAGGGCTCTGTCAAATCATCTAAACCCAATAGTGGATCCACCTAAAGCTATAAAATCCAGGACAAAATCTTTTTGGATTTCACCTCTGACAGGAAAAAGAATCTACACCATTTTGGAGCACCCCTCTGTGGAAACTGAGTGTCCCCTGGTGGCGCAAAACAGCAACATGCAAGTAAAATTCAAAAGCACAGGGGACCTCTGAGGGCTACTGTGAGAATCACAAAAGGCTGCACCCAAATACCAGGGGGACAGTTTTAACACATCTTCAATATTTTACCCACACATAAGAAAACAGAGTTCTCCCACATCTTATGTTAGTAAAACAGTAAGGACAACTGAAAACACTACTCTATAAAGAAACTAGGGTTTTCACAAATTTAATTTTGTGTAAAAAAATTTACACAAAATAACTTATTTCACAAAACTGTCTTGTGTAATGAATTCAATCTTTCTGTCACCTGGCATTAATTTGAGGTCCAAAACAAAAGCGATAGGGTATAAGAGAATTCATTCTAAAGAAGGAAATGAATTGTATTTGCCTCCTGTTCTATCTCTTTAGGAAAGATATGGCTTTTCTTATTGAGCCTCAATGTAACCCAGTGATCTCATCCCAAAGTGAATATCTTCAGTTATGTCTACATAAAATACATTTGGTCCAAGATTAATAAAAGCTGTAGATCTGGAGATGTTACAGACTGTCGACACAGTTCAACAGACTCTGAGGATTACAACGAAGCAAGTGAATGCCAAGATACATAATGAGCGACGACACAAGAACTTAGGCCACCAGGCACGGTGGCTCCCACCTGTAATCCCAGCACTTTGGGAGGCCAAGGCAGGCGGATCACAAGGTCAAGACATTGAGAGCATCCTGGCCAACATGGTGAAACCTCGTCTCTACTAAAAATACAAAAATTAGCTGGGCATGGTGGCACACACCTGTAGTCCCAGCTACTTGGGAGACCAAGGCAGGAGAATCTCTTGAACCAGGAGGCGGAGGCTGCAGTGAGCCGAGATGGCGCCACTGTACTCCAGCCTGGTGACAGAGTGAGACTCTGTGTCAAAAAACTTAGGCACATTGAAATTACTGCCCATAACAACGTGCCTTCGCAGGACTCCAGCAAACTGCATCATACTGTCATGTGTCATGCTTTTTGTAAAGCTTCGATACAGCTTTTATATTCATTTATACTTTCAGGTAAACCTAACCAAAGCCCTGAAAATTCATGTTGTTTTCTGGTTCTACTTGCTCTGCGTTTTTGAAAAGCTGTTTTTCTAATTATTCTGAGAAAAAGCATCCATTGACTAACACATATATAAATTTTTTGTTTCTGCTGGAAGCAAAAGAAAAGGGTTATACTTAATTCCGTAGATTCTGACTTCCAACACACAACCAGTAGCCAAAGCACTTGAATATTTGTAATAAATTCTATAATAAACCTTGGTACTGCTGTTCTCATGTTGTGCTCTGAACCAGAAAGATCTTAAAATTATGCCAACTTTTACCCATAGAGAGGGCTGTTATTATTGTAGGTGAAAATATCTTTGGAATATTAAGCAAAACATACTGGTCTAATATCCTTGAGAAACAGTGAAGCACGACCTTGATCTCTTTCTCTATTCCCAAAGTCCTGTTTTTGGCAGGACATATCAGTTTCTATAACTTGACACAGGAGAGAAGTTAAGGGGAAGATGAGCAGGGGAAGGAGAATGATAAAACTTATAAAAGAGAGAGAAAGCTCAGAAGTCTCACATTATAAAGCTGAAACTCCTCAGCATCTTGCACATCTGAGAAGTTAGAAGTGTATTTTACCTTCATTTTGTTCAAATAATATAGGGAATAGACATTTTTTTTTTCATGAGATGGGGTCTCGCAATGTTGACCAAGCTGGTCTTGAACTCCTGGCCTCAAGCAATCCTCCCGTCTCAGCCTCCCAAAGTGCTAGGATTACAGGTGGGAGCCACCATGCCTGGCCGGGAATAAACTTTTATACCTAATTTTGTATAGTGATACTTCAAAGCATGAGAGCACGTGTGTCTATAAACATTATAGACAATTTCTTTCCTATAAAAACCTGATTAGAGCTAGTAGTCACTTCATGTTCAGAGGCCTGGTTCAGCCCTTTATCTAATAACTGGGAGATGTTTCAGTTCTTCCCTTTCTCAATTTTCAAGGAACAGAGAGAGGCCAGATCTAGGGAGTTTCGGTAGTCTTCAATGTTCCCAGAGCTCAAACTCAAGTGAAGAATACGACAGGACTTACAAATGCTGTCACTGCCACCTAGAGGCGAATGGAACACAGAGCTCCACTAGCTAGCTAGAAGCTTTGGTTAGTCCGAAGCTTTTGTATCTCACTGATTTCAAGTCATGGGATACATCTGAAAAAAACTAAGTCTCTAAAATCATTAAAAGACCATTCTAAAATAATAGTTGTCAGAGTACAACAATATTTGTCAAAGCACCTGTACATAAATAGGTAGCCATCTTTTATCCATGGTATTTCCCATCTTCCAATTGCATTTTCTAAAAGACAGAAACATACACAGACCACGCTTTTTTAGCTTGTTGTGACCACTCACAGATGCAAACCATCTCCTAAACTGCTATGCTCTATAACAAGCTTGCCCAACGTGAGGCCCGCAGGCTGCATGCAGCCCAGGATAGCTCTGAATGCGGCCCAACACAAATTTGTAAACTTTCTTAAAATATTATGAGTTTTCTGCAATTTCTTTTAAGCTCATCAGCTATTCGTGTATTTTATGTGTGGCCCAAGACAATTCTTCTTCCAATGTGGCCCAGGGAAGCCAAAACATTGAACATCCCTGCTCTGTATCAAAGGCACCATGCATAAAAAGAACTTCAGGGCAAACTGGTTGGTTGATACAAAAATTCAGTTTTGCTGGGGGAAAGTACACAGCATAGTAGTTACATACTTATTTTAAAAAATTTAGAGTTTATGAAAACAATTACCTGTAAAATTCTGTGGCTATGGGAAACAAAACTTCAAAATATTACAACTTGAACTTAATCTCATAAGTCACATTACCTTAAAACTTAGAAAGCACCTCAACAAAGAGAACAATGTATGTACAACCAGTGTAAAGTAACTTGGATGTTAAGGGAAAAAAAACAATAACTTCTAAATGGACACGAAATAGTCTGACCCCTGAGCTCTGGAGTCAGATCCATGAGTTCAAATCCCCATTCCACTTCTCTCGCCTCTAAATCTGTTTCCTCAACTGCGAAAATGCATCAACTAAAAGGCTGTTATGAGGATGAAAATAAATTCCTGGCATATAAACACCACATGATCCAGGTTCACTGCTGGGAAGATGTTTACGCATCTTACGTGTGGACACGCATTAAGACTACAGACAAATTAATTTCTGAAGTTCTTTTTATGCATAGTCGCTGTGATGATACAGAGCACAGCAGATGAGGAGGTGGTGTGCATCTGTAAGCAGTAATGACACGTGAAAACAGCATGATCCGATTTAATAAACTTGTTAATGGGTCCACTTTTAATATACCCACCCAACCCTTCTGCCCCAAAACAGTTTCTTACCTAGCCAGTCCTTCTTCATAGAGATAGATGACAAGAGGATCATAGGATGTCACGAGCACATAGAGGCGCACGTCAAACTTGAAATCTAAAAAAAAAAAAAAATTGTATTTATAAAAAAACCTAAGATAATTCATTTCCTGTTACAGAATAAACAACGAAACCAAGAAACATGAAAGAAAGAACATTCTTCCTCTCCACATGAAACATATACTGCCCACATACCTTGCCTTTTGAGGATAACTAATAATTATATAATTGTACCATATACATAGTATGTTATGTATACAGTACCTAATAAAAACAGTATAATGTATATATACATTAATATAACTGTAATGTATATATAATTCTATGTGTGTTTGTCATTTTCATACATATTAATTACTGCACAATTTTCATACATATATTAATTACTATATAACCAATAAAACACTTTCTCTTATATTATCTCATTTCACCTTTAAATAAATCCCGTGAGATAGGTAAGGAACTGGCTGCCTTTCTGGAGCCATACGTGTCAAGAATTTCACAACAGTATAATAAAGACCTATTATAGAAGGTTATGAAAAGCTTAAAAAGTTTAGCAAAGAACTGGCCCAATTTAGTCAAGGGCCTAATCACAACTCACCATCTATGAGCAGGGGGTTGTTAATGTAACGGGAGACCAGAATGTTCTCTTCCAGGGAAATCTGGTTTGGCTATTGAGTAAAGGGAAAGAATGAAAGAGCAGAAATGCACAAGAACCCTAATTTACAATAAGGGAGCAAAGTTCTTAACCTTTTAAGAAATGATAATGTGGAAAACTAAAATTCTGGTTAAAGTTTCCTCCAAGGTACCCACATATTCAGCTGGCCATATAACATCACTTCTATAACATTACAGGCATCCAATTACAATGCAGGAAAAATAAATTTACCCAGCACCTCTCACACAATAAATACAGCCTAAATAGCTTTAAAGATGTGTATACATGATATTAAATAGTTACATGCCAAGAAAATAAGAGCCACTTATTTTCAATAAATCAATAAAAACTTGCTTTCTCCCCCAGTGTAAAGTATAACGGAAATTTTAAAATACTACTACTATTCTTAAATGAAGGTTTTTATTAAGATGTTTAAAGAATTTACAGATCCACAATGGATCCTAGCATTTCCTCTGTAAAATGAGATAGGTGTTTGATTCACTTAAGGATATTTGATAAGTAGGCGTATGCAAGGAGTGAATAAGATCTTTTAAAGATGTCTTCAATGAGAAAAAGTTGTTTATACAATAAATAGAAAGGACTGCTGGACACCGTATATGGCACTGGGGATACCACAATGAAGACAACAGATATAATCTCTGCCTTGCCAATTTAAGATTCAGTAAATCCCTATCCCTGAAAAGTTTAATATTTAGGTAGAGGAACAGCAAAACACAGAATTTAAAAGAACACAAAGCAGCATTTCTGTAAATACAAGATGTGAAGTTGCAAAGTTAAAGTGCAGACCAATTAGGTAGGACCAGTCAGGGAAGACTTGTCCTGGAAGAGTAGATGCAGAAACGAGGGGTGAAGGCTGGGAAGCACACGGTGGAGAAGAAAGGAGCCCATCATGGGAAGATGGCATGCAGCAAGTCCAGCAGAAAGGAGGGTGGCCGATTCACAAGCCTGAGGCTAAAAGACTGACCTGGGAAATTATGAAAGAAATGGCTAACAATGAGGAAGGAGGTACCCCACTGGCAAAGGGATCTGAACCCCTGGCAAAGGGAGTTTATATTTAGCATGGGGGAAGCGGGAAATTATTATGGATTCTAGATTAAGGAAACAGCAACATTAAAATATCCGGGGGAGAAAAAAAACCTTCATGTGTGATTAGATAAAGACAGAGAAATCAGCTGGAAGTCACCACAATCCAAGTAGGACAAAAGGGCTCCAAAAGGGAAGTGGTAATAATAATTTGGTTGATAACAGCTACAGCCAAGGCAACAGAATTAGCCATCAACATTTGCAGAAACAAAATTTAACAAATGCGCTGAACATGCAGATGTGCCAAGTGCTGTTCAGAGTCTGTTCCCAGGATTATTTCATTTAATTCTCACCCAACGCCAAGAGGCAGGTATATCACCATCCACATTTTATAGATGAAAAAAGAATCAGAGTGGGTTAGGGACATGCTCAAAGTCACACAGCTAATAGAGCAGCAATGGAATCCAGGCAGTCTTCCTCAGAGGCTTAACTTTTAGGCATTATTCTTACCTCTTCCCAATATTCTGCTCTCAAATTTAATTGTCCCCCAAATTCAAAAGTTTGTCTTTATAATAATGCATTTCCTACCCCCAATACTACAGTTTTTCATAAGATAAGGATAATCTTGTGACCTATAACTCTACACAGAACCACTATGAGCAACTCCTAAGTCAGAATGATGAGATTCTTCTCTCATTTCCCACTGCTGCTATCTCAAAGTCAGAACACAGCTTTCTCAAGCCATCTCTATGCATCACAGGAACACAATGACATAATTACTGATTCATCTCTAATGAACTTAATCACCCATCCCATTTCCTGACTCCCTTACATTTCTTGATCAGCTTCTCACAAGTATTATCTCCATTTTGAAATCAGCTCAGTGAGAATCGATGCAATCATTGTACAGCTGCAGGCTATGTTGTAAATGTAAAATCAAACAATTGCAGCTCTCTTCCTACTGAGTAGAACCTATAGGCTACAATAAATACCTAGTCACCCAACTTTGCTCCACAGCAGAGAATATGCTGATAGTGGTCATCATTCCATGACACATCTAATGCCCATGCACATTTCCTCTCTTCCCTTGCTCACCATACACATTTATTCTTTCACTTACAGATAACATAAACCCTTACGTTATTTTGTTAACTTTACTATTTGTTCTACTGTCTTTATCTCTCACTTCTATCTGCACTGGGAATTAAAGTGTAAGCTCCTAGAAAAAAAAGAAAGGTTTGGGTATAGTTTCTTTGCATAGCGTTACAGACTGAAGAGCAACTAAGAAAAACTTTCTTGTATCTTCAAGCCCGTTTCCTTTTCATCAATCCCTAGTTAACTCATTTTAAATTATTTCAATTCAAAGCTCAAACTGCCTCCCAAAGTATGCTAAAGTAGGAATCTGAATTGTTGGGAAAGTTGGAAACACATCTTGCTTTTTTTTTTTTTTTTTTTTTTTGAGACAGTCTCGTTTCTTCGCCCAGGCTGGAGTGCAAAGGCATAATCTCGGCTCACTGCAACCCCTGTCCCCCAGGTTCAAGCAATTCTCCTGCCTCAGCCTCCACAGTAGTTGGGATTACAAGCCAAGTGTTACCACGCCTGGCTAATTTTCGTATTTTTAGTAGAGACGGGGTTTCACCACGTTGGCCAGGCTGGTCTCAACCTCCTGGCCTCAAGTGATCCACCTGCCTCAGCCTCCCAAAGTGCTGGGATTACAGGTGTGAGCCACCGTGCCCGGCTGGAAATACATCTTTCTAACTGGACCTTAAGATTAAAGCTCATGGTATCCAAGTCATTGTAAAGGAGAATGGTTAAGAATGTCTATGCTGGAACCAGCCGTACCTTGACTCTACCACTTACTAAGGAAATAGTAACTACCTCATAGGGTTCATATATAGATTAAATGAGATTATGTTTAGAAAGGACAGTGACAGGCTCAATGAAGATGTTATTATTACTGCAAACTTAACAGTATATATGTGGTTCTAATTGCAAAGCCCCAAGCTCAACAGCATTCATCACTACCTGCCACACGCCATTCTAGTCAGAATACTGAGTTATTATGAAAATTAGGAGATACGTCATAATCAGGAAAATTTCTCAAAAGCTTTTAAGGAGTGACAACACAGCAGGCACTCCCAAAATACTTGCTGAGCAATTAGATAAACAGAGGGAACCTAAGATAAAAATATATAAACAGAAAGAATAGAGTACAGAATTATATTCACAAGTATAGGAGGGACTAGAGTGACCTAACACTCTCCTAATATATGAAAATCTCAGAGAATGTATCAACACTGTATTTACCATGGATAGTGTGTTGAGACAAGGATGACTAAATTTGACTTCCATAATCAAATTCAATACCTTAATCAGAAAACATCCGTTCTTTCCTCTCCTGGATTTGAATATACTAAATTGGGAAAATATGGCATTTAGTCATGGTTACTGAAGGACTGGAGCAAAAAAACAGCTTTGTTCCTTTATGCTGTATTTCTAGAGTTAAAGAGCACATCATTACCAGACCAGGTTAGCCAACCAACCGAGATGCTTCCATCTGTGGTCCACACTTCTCTTTTCAGTGTTCAAGTAATGCTCTTGCTATCCTTTATCCTGCTGTTATAATGGTAAAAGTTGCTATTTGCAGAGTTTCCAAAAGGTTATGACTACTATAGGGAAGTTTTAACAAGTGGCCCTCTTACTCCAGTGGGAAGACAGGGGAAGATATTTTCATTCGGGCCTCACACTAACTCCATCCCCCCCTGCCTAAATCCCTCACCCACTCACATGAGTTCTGCTCCCAGACCCTCCACCTCAGCATTCCCTCTCCTCACCCTTCTGCTCAAATCTAAAAGGAAAGCAGGCAGCAGCCTTGGAAAGAGTTACTTCATCCAGTTGGCTAATGGGTCACATATTCCATGGGAAAGGATCCAGGTATGGAAAAGAGAGAATGGTTATGCCTTCTGTGTAAGGAGAGAGAAGAGTATTAACAACATGATTTGCAGGTCTGGGTAAAAGGTGGTAAAATTCCAGTTTCAGGGTGAAATGGGAGTATTTTCCCATTATGTCCGCATGTTGCCAGCTCCCCTCATGCCTGCTGGCATCTTCCCAGGCTTCTGTCTGGCACCTCCACTAAATACCTAAAAGAATCAGACTCATTCCAAGGCTTCACAAAGAGGGAGGGGGGGAAGGTAAAAGGTCTTGCCAAGTACTTTGATCTATGCAGGGGGTCTCAAGAGATTCAGCCCAGGGAGAGGTGGGAGAGAAAAACACTTACATAGCCTGCCAAACACATTCTCTAAAGACATGTCACCCCTTTGAGATTCAGCATCCAGGGAAGAGTTTAGGCACAGGGTTCTCGGCTCCACCAAGGAAAGTTTAACCTTTCTATCCTTTATGATGCTAGCTTTAAAATAAATCACTAGGGCAAAAGAGCATTCCAAAAGAAAAGAGTCCCAGATGAGCTGGGAATAGATGCTATTCTTTTTGACTCATGTCTAAGAAAATAAAAAGCAAACTCGTACTATAGCTGACTTTCAATAGCAATTCCATTTGGCAGCTAAAACCCAAACCCAAACTAGTGCCGTCTATGAGATTCAAACAACACTGGAGCTCCTGGCACAGAGCTGAAGGAAAAGCTGTTGGAGAGGGGCCTTCACACCAAGGTCAGAGCAGAGACAAGAGGAGACAGAGCCAAGGCATATGATCACGGCCTTATGTCACAGGAGACTCAGGGTAAAAGGCCTCCAGAGTGGCCTAGGCCAGGTACAGAAGTTGTAGCCAATGCCTGGGGCTGTAGCAGGTGCTCTATCAAAACCAGATCCTGTATTTATTCGGCATGAAGGGTCTGGCCATCATTGTTTACTGCACAGTTTTGAGTCCAGACTGAATTTAAGGACTTTCCAGTATGACAGATCACTCAGAAAGTTAGTTTCTACACACATAGGAAACAGCTCAATGTGAAAAAGACAACTGGGGGAATTTAAGATGGGGTTTTGGTCCCACATATAACATATCTACCTCCCCCTGCCCTTTCAGAGTTCCAGTGGAAAGACAGAAAGAATATTTTCAAAAGAATGAAATGATATCAAAGCTAGAAAAAAGTAAAAGGAGCCAGGCAAGTCCAAAAGTTTAAAGAAATCCTAAAAGATAGAAAGCAGATGGGATCATGTTGAGAAAACAGAGCAGAGGAAGTTCCAGCCCAAAATATCAGAGATAAGAGTGATCTTCCCAAGGAGGCTCCTGCAAATTTCCAAGCTTGCAGTCAATAAACATGAAGATCCGGGATGAGCCAAGGAATATGAATCAGATAATTAACAAATAGCATTTGGAACAGTGAGACCAGTAGACATGTGGGTGCAGGGATCTGATAGAGAAGGATGAAACTTGAGGCTACTTTATCCCCAATACACACAAAAAGGAAAGAGAAGAAAGGCAGCTCTGCCCAAAATCACCAAAGTCTTCCTCTAAATTCACAATATGGCCCACTCTGTTTTGGCAAGGTGGAAGAGGCATGCTCCTCACCACGTCCACCTAAAGTGAAGCCTGACAGTCAACACGTTTTGCCCTTACACAAAATACACAGTCAGACTCTTCCAGGGAGAAGCTGTTAGGAAAAGAGTCCTACTACACAACCACAGTAGAAACCAGAGCAGCTGCCAGTTTCACTCAGTCTAGTCTTTTGTTCATAAATATGGTCCAACACCTAAGGATCATCAAAACTGAGAAAATCCAATAGCAGGGGAAAAGACAATCCCAATAAAATTCAAGGACAGAAGAGAACTTTACAAAAATTTCCACTGGTATCCTCAGAGGGACAGGCAGGCAAACTGCATCCATTATGCAACAAAAGGTTACTTCTTGTAAGTAAAAATAAAGCAAATCAGAACATGAGTTTCTGGAAATCAACCTATGATATCCAATATAAAAATATAGTAGATGAATGAACAATAAAATGGATAAACCTCAACCTGTGATCTAGAAGATAAAGATGGGAAAAGAATCAACAATGAGAGAAAAGTTAATATGAAGATCCAGAATGCCTCAAAAAAGA
Source organism: Ateles fusciceps (assembly GCA_036589455.1). Classification (NCBI taxonomy): domain Eukaryota; kingdom Metazoa; phylum Chordata; class Mammalia; order Primates; family Atelidae; genus Ateles; species Ateles fusciceps. The sequence goes on along the minus strand of JAZHEH010000228.1, from coordinate 8,194,953 downwards.
GCTCTAAAAGTGGAGACAAATAAGAGGATAATTTTCCTTAAAGAAAAACACTCGTTTCCAGACTAAAGTGCCTACCAAATGCCCAGGACGAAGAATAAAAAACAAGTCCAGGTCTAAATACTGGTTAAATTTCAGAATCCCAAAGTATATCAGCAGCAGCAAATCCATATGGGTCTGCAGCAACTCAATTCTTGCCTCCTTGAAGGAAAGAATTCATCTGAGGGGCATGAGGCAGACTGAGAGACCAAGGCCAGTTTTAGAGCAGGAGTGAACATTTATTAAAAAGTTTTAGAGCAGGAACGAAAGGAAGTAAAGTACACTTGGAAGAGAGCCAAGCAGACAACCTGAGAGATCCAAGTGCCTGTTTGACCTTAGACTTGGGGTTTTATACACTGGCACGCTTCCGGGGTTTTGCATCTCTCCTCCCTTGATTTTTCCATGGGGCAGGCTGTCTGCATGAGCAGTGGCCTGACAGCACTTCAGAGGGGCCGCATGTGCAGTGTGTTTACTGCAGTTGTGCGCATGCTCATTTGAAGCGTTTTTGTCTTACCAGTCCAGGGTTCCTAGAGGAAGGGCATATACCAGTTAAACTCCATTATTTTGCTTCTTAGTGCACATGCTTGAGCCTACTTGCCCAAATCCTGAGATCTTATTAGGAAATGGCTGATCACTGGCTTCAGGTGTTTTCTATTTGTTGGGAACCTGCCTATCCCTGGCATCTGCTGCTACCAATTATTATTTTAGAGACACCAGTTTAACAACTGCCTGACCATCACCTGATGATCACCTGATAATCCTTGGTGGTGGTCCTGTCATGCCCTGCTCATGTCTGCGTAGCTACCTATTCTAATATTTCCTCCTTCAAGAGTCCAAGAGTGTTTCCACTGAGTTTAAACTTTTTAGTCAACTTATAGATAAAGAAACTGAATCATAGTTACTGAAGAGACTGTTATAAATGTTTAAAATGTAAGAATAAAAACTAATCAAACAAATGTGCAAGGGAGGGTGGGATGTGATGTAAGTGCAATAAATGCCAAACTGAGAATTAACAATACAATATAATATCAATGAAAGAAATATAAATCAACTAAAATTACTAACTGCTATTATAAGTCTAGGGAGTGAGACCAGTAGGAATTTTATTTGCCATGTATGTGCATTCAATTTAAGACCACTTTTAATGAGAACTTTGCAAAGAATCAAGATATTGATAGCTTTTGAAAAAAGAAGAGGAGAAATCAGAGGAAGAAGAGCAGAAAGAGGCTCTAAAACTTGCCTTGGTCTCTCACTCTGCCTCAGAAGGAAAGAGGAGCAGCAGTAGTAGCAAGGATGCCATACCAAATCAAGGTTCACTTGTTTGATAACCTTGAGAATAGAACCCACAGTTCTGCTCACAACAGACACTAAACATATATGCTATCAATTAATGCAGGTGTGTAGGAATTAACATCACAATATGCTAAAAGCAGAAGAGGTGCCTCTTTCTGCTAACACAACAGGTTGCCCTCCCCCAGAATTTGATCAAGTGTCTTTTTAGCCATGGAGTAACTGCTGGTGCAGGAGAAGATTCCTGTCAATAAGTAAGGCAAACGACTCTATTCATACCCACCCTCAATTCACTTTTGAACGCAGATTCCAGAAGAGCACACCTGCTCTTAATGAAATGGAACTATATTAGTAACCAGTACAAACGGTGAAGGAGGAAAGAACAAGTGAGGAAAGAGGTTTGCCATCTACTGCATACTTACATTGTTGATCAGGTAGACTCCCCGGCCCCTAGAAGAAGCCACTGGTTTTACTATCCAAGGTCCTCGGTCCTTTGAATATGAATCTGCTCAAAATATTGGGAGATAAAAAAGGGAGAAAACAAAGAAAAAGAATGAACTTGAGTTTATTATATCAACTTTCAACAAGAGTTATCTACTCAGGGAACCCATAATCTTACAAATTTCTAAGTGTTGGACAGCAACTAAAATTACCTATACTTTTTGGATTTGCCTTAAAAACTGAAACAGAGAGAGGGAGGAAAGGAGGGAGGAGAAAAGAGGACAGCAAAATCATTCCCATAATAATTCCTTCCACCGTTTTCCCCTCTTTCCTTTTTTTTTTTTTTTTTTTGGCAGGGTCTTGCTCTGCTGCCCAGGCTGAAGTGCAGTGGTGCTTTCATAGCTTACTGCAGCCTCAACCTCCAGCATGCAAACTGTCCTCTCACCTCAGCCTCCTGAGTTGATGGGACTACAGGCATGGGCCACCAAGCCCTGTTAATAGTTTTTAACTTTCTGTAGAGGCAGGGTTTCTCTATTTTGCCCAGGCTGGTCTTGAACTCATAGCCTCAAGCAATCCTCCCACCTTAGCCTCCCAAAGTGCCGGAATTACAGGCATAAGCCACCATGCCCGGCCTCCCCCTCTTTCTTGAATGAAAAGATGAAAACAAAATAAGGCAAACATCTAGACGTTAGTCTATTACTATCACAAAGAACTATCATGAATCTTTGAAATTCTCACCTCTGTTAACTAAAGGACCTCAGGCACACAGTATCAGTGTAAGCCAAAATCTAGATCTCGTAATACAGCTATTTTCCTCAAATATTTCCTCCAAGTTTATAAAATAAAAATCGCCTTAATTCAAGCAATATGCCAGTGGAGAGGAAGGACAATCATTTACAAGTGATTAAAAGGTGCCATTTGCTTCTGTTCCTTTCCCAGGTTCAGCTTTACACTTTAAATCCCTTTGGATCATGAAAGAGAAAGCAGACAACTGACGCTAAGACTCCCAAAGGCTTGCAAGTGGTCTGAGGGGGAAGCAGCTCTATCTTCCACTTAGGGAATGTCAGAAGTCAGTGGAGAGAAGCAGGGATAGAGCTCTCAGTGCTGCTGATTCTCACATCCCAGACCGGAGAGGGAGCACTGGTCCAAACAGTGCCTCTTCCACTTTTGGTGAAATACGTCAGGTGGCAGCAGTCATTATTGTTTCAAAGCAGAGGTGAGATGAAAGATAAAAATTAAGAGATTTATTTTTTTTTTTTTGGTATTTTTCTTCAATGAAAGAAGAGAAAAAGGGAAGGAGTAGTGTGGGGAAATAAATCAAACAAATGCAAATGTTACTGAGCAGATCTCACAAAGACTTCCTTTTTCCCAATTGCCTAAGTTGCTGTGCGCCAAGGTATCAGTCCCGTTTCATCTAGAATACAACAGCACAAACCTAAGAAAGTTCCCTATAGTTTCCGTTAATCTGGTTTTACTTATTAAGAGGCACGTCATTTTCTAGGGCTCCAGTATCGGAACAAGACTTTCAGATACTGGAGTCCCAAAGTTTTGCACACTTCCCTCCACCCTGCATTTGGGCTTGTATCAGGCAGGCCTTCAGAAGGAGCTCTCTCGGCTCAGCTCCTCTTCCCAGATGACTTGCCAGCAACTACTTGTCTCCTTTTCTTTCCTCTCCCTCTGACATGAGCCAGTCTCTTCAAGGCCTCCCACACAAACTTGACTTTGTCAATGTCACAAACCATTTCACCAGGAGGAAAAAGATCTTTTGTCCATTCTCTCCCCTCTTCCTCTGTATTTTCCCTCGATCCAGAATTAACAGAATTAGAAAAACTGTCATGTGCCACACAGAATTTAACTCTATGAGCAATTCTACTTCCAGAACCAAATCCTTTAGTTCTACTCACACATGTGTAAAATAGTGCATATACAAGATTTTCGGTGCTGTGTTATAACAGCAAAATATTAATTAAATACACTACAATGCATCTACATGAAGGGTCAGCAAACTATTTCTGTAAAAAGCCAGAGAATAAATATTTTAGGCTTTGCAGGCCACGCAGTTTCTGTGGCAGTTACCCAACTCTGCAGTTGTATCTTGAAAGTAGCCATAAACAATATGCAAACAAAGGGGTGTGGCTGTTACATAAAATTTTGTGTATAAACACTGAATTTCATATGAGGTCTACATGCCACAAAATGTTATTCTTCTTTTGATTTTTTTTCCAACCATTTAAAAAAGGCCTTAGCTTGTGGGACACACAAAAACAGGCAGAAGACCAATTTCACTCAAGGGATATAGTTTGCAGACATCTATCTACACAACGGAATATTAAGCAGACACACAAAACAAGAATGTCATTAATGAACTGATATGGAATGATCTTGAAGATAACCTGTTAAATGAAAAAAACAGAAAGTGCTGGGCAATGTATGTTACATACACCCATCTGTTCATACACACACACAAGTTATTTGCTAGTAAATGTAAAGAGTATCTCTAGAGGGTATGTAAAAAACTAGTAACACGGATCATCTCTGGGGAGGAAAACTCGATGACTGAGAAACAAGAGGAGAAAGGAGATTTTTCACTGATGATTGTTTTGAAATTTATTTTGTACCATGGGAATATATTACCTTTCAAAAAATATAATTTATATAATTTTAAAGTCCTGCTATAGAAGACATATTTATAGTTATATATGACAAAAAAATTAAATCTCCATAAAGTGAAGCCACTGAATATATGTATATGTATTCAGTTTATGTATTTTTTTCACTTGCCGTTTTCCCGATACTGAGCAGACAACAGAATGCCTGAGCAAAAAGGTATTAAAACAAAACAAAAAATAACAAAACTTTTCAAATGTCACTCATTCAGTGCCTCTAAGTATCTAATCTGTGTCAATCAGTTTGCTAGGTGTGGGGCACACAGTAGTGAAAAATACAGTCTTTACCATCATGAAGATTAGACTAGCCAAAAAAACAGACATTGAACAAGTAATTACAGACGCTGAGAGTTATAAAGCAGAAGTACAGGGTTCAACTGAAATGTCTAAGAAAATGACCAGGCTAGTTATTAATAGGCTCACGTACACCTATAATCCCAGCACTCTAGGAGGCTGGGCAGGAGGATCCCTTGAGGCCAAGAGTTCAAGATCAGGATGGGCAATACACCAAGACTGTCTCTACAGAAAATAAAAAAATCAACCCGACGTGGCGGTGCCTGCCTGTTGTCCCAGCTACTTCTAAGGCTAAGGCGGTAGGATCACTTGAGCCTAGGAATTCAAGGTTATGGTAAGCTATGATCACACCACCGCACCCCAGCCTGGGTGAGAGAGGAGGAGAGGGGGGAGAGGAGGAAGGGGCAAGAGGGGAAGAAGGGGAAAGGAGGAGATGAGGAGAGGGGGAGATGGGAAGAGGAGAAGAGAGAAGGAGATGGGGAGAGGGGGAAGGGGGAGGAGGAGAGAGGGATGGGGAGGGAGAGGGAGAGAAAAGGACCAAAGCTCTCTAGAGATAGTACCCTCTACTTTGTGAACAGAAGTCAATACTTCTGGCCAGGCGCCGTGGCTCACGTCTGTAATCCCAGCACTTTGGGAGGCCAAGGCAGGTGGATCACCTGAGGTCAAGAGTTCGAGACCAGCCTGGCCAACATGGTGAAACCCCGTCTCTACTAAAAATACAAAAATTAGCCAGGCATGGTGGTGCACATCTGTAATCCCAGCTAGTCAGGAGGTTGAGGCAGAAGAATCGCTTCAGCCCGGAAGGCAGAGGTTGCAGTGAGCCGAGATCATACCACTGCATTCTAGCCTGGGTGACAGAGGTGACAGAGGGAGACTTTGTCTCAAAAAAAAAAAAAAAAAAAAAAGAAGTTAATGCTTCTTCAGGTGCTTCACTGTCACTGAAATCTAAATGTTCTTGAAATTCTAAATATCAAAGACTTGTCTTTCATGCTAGGCGTTTCTCCTTGATTTGTGATATTTTCAGAACACGGATTGATTTCTTTACAGGTTCTAAAATTGTGGGTAGGAAGCAAGACAAATCAGAAGCAAAGGCCAGGCAGAGAGCTCAGGAGCCTCTGCTTCAAGATGAAGATGTACTAAACTGGCTCCATACTCTTCCAGTGCTTTCCAGTTCCTATAGTGGCAGCAGGCTTGGTCTACCAGAAAGAGCAATGAACCTGGAATAGAAATTCTGGCTTTTCAAGTATATGATTCTAGAGGTAAGTTCCTTAAATCATCTAGTCTTATCTTTAAAATGAGATTTTAAAAATTTAGCCTGACTTGCTAAGATCTCTTATAATTCTAAAATTGTAATTCTACAAATTTACCAATTGCTTTGAAATGTAGTCATCTGTAATTAATTGGCTGACATGAAAATTCACATGTTAGAATCATTTCTGTCTCTCTTACAACTAGAGATGGCTACAGAACCCAATTCTGGGGAAAGTTTTGCTTTTCTGATACTGGCACCACCCCATCTTTCTTCTTTGTTGCCTCCTTCTTCTTTCTGCTTAGAAAGCTGTCCCCTTAGGGGGAGTGGCTGGAGTTGGCAACAGCTTCTTAGTCAGGGTCTTCAGGGTCACAGACCTCGAATTCTAGTCAACTAAATACTGTAACTGGCAATGACAGCACCAGGAGCCAAGTAAGGCCTGAGTGCCATGTATTCCCACCCCTACACTCAAATTACTGAGAAGAGTCTGAGGAGTACCCAGGCTTTCACATCTCTGCAGACAGTGATTGGTCTCTGGGCTACATCTTTACAGGTTTTCTCTTATTAGAATGAAAAGCTATAAATTCATGAGACGGTGTGTCTATGTTTCTAGGCAATCCTCATATCCAATCCTTATCAGTTCTCTTTCAAAGGCCCTTCAGAGGCTATTCAAAACGCTTTCTGCCTTTTTAGGCACCCCCCTATCCCTAGGCCCCTTACTCCTGGCACAAGACCTCATCAGCCTGTTCACCAAGAATGCTAGGAATTTTTAACATAAACCTACTTATCTGCTTTCCTTTCCATCTAAAATGTTATCTGGGTCCTCAACTTAGCCTTCTTCCTTCCCCTCTTTTAGGAGACACATGCCCACTTCTCTTTCTAATGCTCACCCTTCTACTTGGGTTCTTGATTTAACTCTCTCCTGCCTCCTCTGAGACCTCATTCCCTTGTTCCTCTTCAATCTCCCTTTCCTCTGATTGTCTATGGTGCTGCTTCTCTTTTCTCTCCCTTAGTGATCACATCCACCTCCATATCTGCAACTTCCAGAATCTACATCTCTGGCCAGAACTCAAAGCTGCTCTTATACTGCATACAAAACACACTACCTGGATGCCCCATAGACATCCAAATCCATTCCTTGTCCGAAATGTAACATTCCTCTTCCTCTTTAACAGTTTCTCCTTTGCCTTCCTGGTTACATTCTCTGTTTGAAAACTCACTGGTTCTCCTAGCTGCTCAGACTCAAACCTTAGGATGTCTCTTTGACCCCTGCCTCACGCCCAATACACAGGCAGTGATGTTTGTTCTCACCCTCTTTCTACTCATACCTATGCATTCCCACGACCTAGTTGAGTCCATCAACACTTTTTATCCACATCACTGCAATAACCTTCAAAGAGACCTTCTAGAAAGAAGGTCTCTTTTTTTCCCTTTGCTTCTGCCGACTAATTTCACATAGTTATTTTTCTAAAGGCCAGTCTGTATATGGTGTTCCTTTCCTTCCAAAAAAAATTTCCTATTGCTCACACTCAATTAAGCACTGGAGGGCCAGAACATAATACTATTAATTAGTATTATGCTTAACTAATATTAATTAATAGTCGTTAATAATAACATAACTATAAATTTAGTTAAACATAACATACTAAAATAGTAAAACATAGTAAAAACATTGTAGTATTAATATAGTTAGTAGTTAAATATAACTACTACTAATGATATAAACATAACCTGAAATAGGAAATAGTATTAAACATTTATCAAGCCACCCCCTATCAGGCACCATTCCAAGTGCTTTCCACATATTAACATACTTAAAATAAGTCAACACTATAAGGTCAGCACTAGCGATAGTCCCGTTTTACAGATGTGGACATTAAGGCACACCGAAGTTTGAGTAACTTGGCTAAACTCACATAGCAAAAAAAGATTTTTAACTACAAATTTGTAGCTTTGAGTGCGCCGAAGTTCTGAAGTTGATTCATTTAATTAGTGCTCTATATGACCCACTGAAGAGCCATCTGCGGGCAAACAATGAATCACCAACCAATGAATGGCCCCAGCTAGAGCAACGAATGCTATTTGGTAAATGGTGGAGCAGGCGTTCCCTGATAAACTGCTGGTCTGTTCTGCCAAAAGATGAACCACCCACTGCCTGACCCAGAGAGACTGGCAAGCCTAACAGGTTAAAAAAATCAAGTCAGAAAGTCTAGAGATGATGCTGTCTTCTCCCCATGCTACCTCGTCTAACCATAAAACAGAAAGAGTCTCTTTCTTGGACTTCCTGGGAGGAAAACTGTCCTCTCTGTGCATCTCACCTGATGCTCCTTATGGGAGAAGTGACTTCTCTCACTGGTGCTACTGGGAAATGGTCATTGCATGCACGCCGCCCAATGCCATTAGCAATGGCGCACTGAGATGAGGAGCATTGGCCTGTGAAGCCAAACTGCTAGTCTGAACCCAAACTCTACTATTTGCAAGCTGCATAACTCATGGAAAGTTTCTTAACCAAACTGTATCTTAGTCTCCTCATCTATAACACTACCAGAGTAGAGGTGCCACTTAAAAGAGAGCCTACTAGAAAGTAAACATTCACTAAATGTTAGCTATTACCATTGTAATTTGGACTTTTTCACAAGAGACCTGCCTCACGTCTCGCCTGTTCTCATGCCTTTTCTGTGCACTAAGCCTACCGAGTCAGGCTCTGTCCCTGCGGAGGAAAGCCTGAAACAGCCCGGTGCCTCTGCCTGGGCCTGGGTAGGTAAGTTCACAACGATGCAAAAGAAATTAAGAAGCCCATTTTAGATCTGGATCCAGGCTATGTGTTCCTGTGTCATTTTACCCACCATGCAGCTGACATTTAGGTGCCTATTTGGCTCCCATGTATATATTTTTTATTAGTCTGAACTCAAAGAGAAGAAAATGTGACTAACTTGTAGCTCCAAACCCTAACATCAAAAGATATGGGATGCCTGCACCCCCAAAGAACATAAATTACACAAGACTAGAAAGCAAGGCCGACATGTTTCTTAAGTGTCAAGGGAGAAAGGGATACTGAAAAGAAAGCATGTATAATTCACATGCAGGAATAAAAAGTATCTTACAGGCTAGTGTGGCAGGTGATGCCTGTCATCTCAGAATTTTGCAAAGCCAAGAGGGGAGGATCCTTTCAGCCCAGGTGTTCAAGACCAGCCTGGGCAACAGAGCGAGATCCCAGCTCTACAAAAAATTTAAAAATTAGCTGAGCACGGTGGTACGTGCCTGTATTCCCAACAACTTGGGAGATTGAGGAGGAAGGATCACTTGAGCTCAGGAGGCAGAGGGTGCAGTGACCCATGATCATGCCACTGCACTCCTGGGCTACAGAGGGAGACTCTGTTTCAAAAGAAAAAATAAAATCCTTACATAGGCACTAAGTCATCAATGGAGAGAAGGGACATTCAAGCAAAAATATATAAAACAGGGGCATGGTTATGTAATGCCAATGTGTCCTTACGTAAATGATACTCACAAGTTTACCGAGCATATCAGAATAAAAATAGTTTTTATCTCTCCAACTGTTTTACTAAAGAGTCACAGTTGTCTAAGGTTTTGGAAAGCCCTGACTGGTTGACAACTGGAGGAGGCCTTTGAGGCCCCCAGGTTCAGATGCTGGGGACTGGGTCATTTTCTGTCAAGCACTTACTACAGAATTCCGCGTACTCAGCTGGCAGTAGGAAGGTCTGAGGGAGGATGTGAAAAGCCTTGAATCCATGTGTATGCTGCATTCGAATAATGTTTTTGTATAGTCGGTCCTTCCGTGTTAGTTCATAAGACCTAAAAATCAAAAAAGTATTTCCATTTCAGTAAACTATGACTCAGAATTTTCCTGTGTTATTACATTCTAAAGAGTTAAGTTCACAGTCCTGGAGCAGATAGTGAATATTATATCCTAAACATATCACCATTAATCCAAAAGGCTTATTAATCATTTTCATCAAATGGGTGTTTTGGTCAGTTTTTTCCATTAAGATAAAATCTCCCTACAGTAAAATTTGCCCTGTTTAATGTGTAATTCTATGATTTTGGACAAACACATACAATTATGTAACCACCACCACAAGCAAGATAAAGAACAATTTCAACATCCCAGAAAGTTACCTCAAGTCCCTCTGTAGTGGACCCTCCCAATCACCTCCAGCCCCCAGGAAAACATTCATTTTCTGTCCTCCTAATATTGCCTTTTCCAGAAAGTCAAATAAATGGAACCAGACAGTGTGTATCCTTTCGAGACTAGCTTCTTTCACTGAGCACAACTCATTTGAAATTGATCACTGTTGCATGTATCAGTATTCTGTCCCTTTTCCTGCTCAGTAGTGATCTATTGTATAGATATACCACAGTTATCCATTCACCATTTGAAAGCATCAAATGTTTGCAGTTTTTGGAGATTATGAATAAAGTTGCTACAAAGCATTTCCATACAGATTTTATATGAATGTAAGTTTTCGAAAGTTTTAGTGTAAACATAAGTTTTTATTTCTCTAGGAGTGGGACTGCTTGATTGTTCAGTAAGTTGCATTAATTATTTATTGCTATACAACAAATTACCCTAAAACAACAGCAGCTTAAAATAACAATAAATATTTATGATCTCATAGTTTCTGGGGCCAGGAATGTGGGAGTGAGAGAGTTAAGCAGTTCTGTCCCAAGGTCCTTCATGAGGTTACAGTCAAGATGCTGGCCAGCACTGCAGTCATCAGGCTCAAGCAGGGATGGAAAACCCAACTTCCAAATGGCTCATCACTCACATGGGGCTGCCTGCTGGCAGGAGGCCTCAGTTCCTCCCCCCACATGAACTTTTTCATAAGGCCAAGTGCCTTCATGACGTGATAACTGGTTTCTCCCAGATCAAGTGATCCAAGAAAGTGAGCAAGAAGCTGTAACATCTTTCACAATCTAGTCTCAGAAGCAACAGTCACTTCTGCCATATTCCACTACTTAGAGGCAAGTCACTAAATCCACTAAAAAGCTCAACCTTTTGAAAGCAATGCCAAAACATTTACGGACACATTTTACAATCAACACATAACTACATGTTAAACTTTATAATAAACTGCCAAATGGTATTGAGGATTTTAGAAAAACAAGCTCCATTTCTCCTGCTATATTCTGAGACATTGAAGAAAAACCAAAGTGTTTTTCCTACTCTCTACTCTCAATTCAACATAATCACTCAACACTTTTGACACCAAATGTGTGGGGGGTTTCCCCACACACAAAGCAAGCAATCTTGCAGTAGGTGTCCTCTAATACAACTCAATTTTGACAATACCTGCCTGGAGACAGTGTTAGTTCCCACATGTTGAAGGCTCAGTCCCATAAGACTGCCTCCCACTTCCAATGCCAATAGCAAGCCCCAAGTTGTTTCGCCCGCGCTTCTAACCAAAGGCTCTAAACAGGGGTCCCTACAACTCCCTCCTTGAGTTCAATTAATTTGTTAGAGCAGCTCACAGAACTCAGAGAAACACTTATGTTTACTGATTAATCAGAAAGGATATTACAAAGGATATAGAGGAAGAGATGCACAGGGTGAGGTATGAGAAAAGAGCCACAGAACTTCTACACACTCTCGCACTCTCTGGGCACACTACCCACCAAGAATCTCCACGTGTTCTGTTACCCAGAAGCTCTCCAAACCCAGTCCTTTTGGGTTTTTATGGAAGCTTCATTACACAGGCATAATTGATTGGACACTAGTGACTAATTTAACTTTCATCCCCCTTCCCTCCCTGGAGGCTAAGCGGTGGGCTGGAAGTCCTAACCCTCTAATCATGCCTTGGTTTTTTCCTGTGACCAGTCCCCATCCTAAGGCTACCTAGGGACTGCCAGGCACCACTTAAGTCATTAGTATATAAAAAGACACTTCTCAGTCTGGAGATTCCAAGGAGTTAAGGAATTATATGTCACAAAACAAGAGGGAGACTAAATATATATTTCACAAGATCACAGTTATCCAAAGTGGCTATACCTTTTTGCATTCCCACCAGCAAAATAGTGTTCCAGTTGCCATGTATCCTGGCCCATACTTGCTGTTTTCTGGTTTTTGTTTTTAGCCATTCTAACAGGCATATATTGATATTTTGTATAGTTTTAATTTGTATTCCACTAATTACAAATGCTATTGAGCATCTTTTCATGAGCATCTTGTATCTACCATCCCTGTATCTTCTTTGGTGAGACATTCATTCAGATAGTTTACTCATTTTGAAAAATAAAGTTGTTTGTTTCCTTACTATTGAGTTTTAAGAGTTTGTTATATATTCTGGATACAAATTCTTTATCAGTTACGTGTTTTACAAATATTTCCTCCAGTCCATAGCTTGTTTTTTCATTTTCTTAACAGTGTCTTTTGAAGAACAGATATTTTTAATTTTTAAAAAGTCCAATTTATCAATTTTTTTCCTTTTATGATTGTGCTTTTATTGTATCTAGGAATCCTTTGTCTAACACAAAGTTGCAAAGATTTTCTGTTTTCTTCTACAAGTTTTACAATTAATGTTTTACGTTTAGGTCTATGACCCTTATTTCAAATGGGTTTTTAAAAATTGATTCACAAGTATAAAATCTATTCTAAAACAGATTTCAAATATAAGTAAACAAAAAAAAAAACTGTTTAAAGTTTGACTGTTGATAAATATACCCAAAATTTCAGGTTATAAAACCGAACATGTGAAAAAAATTCTAGCTTCAAAGGCTTCAAAAGAGTCTGTGCTATTCACTATTACAAATAGTTACAAAATATTTTAGGAACCCTGTGTGTTTTACTCTAATGGAATCATGATCCTCTAATAATATAAAATCATCTGGATTACTCAGATAGTGAAAAAACACCAGTACTCCAACTAAAAGCAAGCTCCCAGACCAAAGCATTCTGGAAGTATTTATGCCACAGCAATCTACAGATGCGACCTTCTGAGAAACAGCCTGACAAAAAAAAATTCTGAGTTAATTCTAAGTAGTATGTAAACTGTGAGAGATTGGCTATTAAAACACCAGAATTTGAGATGTTTTATTAATTTGTTTTTAGGAGGAAAAGCATTTAGTATATATTTAAAAAGGACTGTCCAGGAAAATCAAACACATGGTTATTTAATCCATACTTATAAATCTATTGCCATAGCAATAACTGCTCAACCTCTCATATAACTGTGTGGAACTCATTTCATCACTAGCACCAGGGGCCTGCAATGACCCTCCTGGATAGGACCTAAACAGACCTTAATTTTAGGGTATAATGATCCTAATACAGTAAAGACCCAGGTTAGGAACCCCATTGAGAACTACATCATTGAGAGATGGATATAGAAGAGGCAAAGTGATAAAGAAAACCAAGGAAATTAGCATCTTAAAATCACGGTAATAATTGCTATTATATCAGGGATACATTCTTGTGTACAGTACTCCAGGTTAGCCTCGACTGGACTCATTGGGCTATGATTTGTTCCATTCCTTCAAAACCACCCAAGAACCTTTGTGGTAATCATTAAAAACTTGTTCAACCTGTTCCCACAGTTTAAATTTCTTTTTATGATTTCAAAAACTGCTTTGTCAAATCTAGGTACGACAAACATTTCTTTTCTTATCCATGGCCCTCTTCTGAAATTCCAGAGCAGAGATATTCAAATTTTAGTGTACGTACGAATCACCTAGAGAACTTCCTAAAAGAATGCATGTTCCTGGGCCTCACCTCTCAAAATTCTGGGATGAAGCCCAGGGTTCTGCATTTTAAACTAGTACCCCAGAAGATTCTGATAAAGATGGTCCAGGACCCACACTAACTGCTGATTTAATCTACAACAGTAATTTCCAAATCATTAGGAAATTAGAAACACTGAACCAGAGGGTAAGAAAAAGAATGCATTCTCCTACAGATGCCCCAAATCAGTGGTTTTCGAACTTCTTTGCTTAGTACATCCTAGAATAATTTTGGGAAACTATATATCCTCTTGCATGTTTAAGCTGGCATCTAGGATTTTTCATCAGAAACTGAAATCATTCCAAAGAATCTGATGAATAGTAAATATATTAAGATGAAATTATAACACCACCCCCTACTTTTTTTTCTTTTTGACAGGGTCTTTCTGTGTTGCCCAGGCTGGAGTGCAGTGGCACAATCATAGCTCCCTGCAGCCCTGACCACCCCAGGCTCAGGTGATCCTCCCACCTCAGCATCCCAAGTTGCTAGGCATGTGCCACCATGGCCAGCTAATTTTTGTGTGTTTTTTTTTAATAGAGCCAGGATTTTGTCACATTCTCCAGGCTAGTCTCCAACTCCTGGGGCTCAAGCGATCTGCCTGGCCTCCCAGAATGCTGGGATTACAGGCATGAGCCACTGCACCTAGCCAACACCACACTTTTAAGTATACTGAAGGGAACCTAAATAACCTAAATTTAAAACGTTTTTAAAGGAAAAGCTCTGTCAGTAAACTTTTCACTTTTTAAAATATGCTTTTCAATGAGGTTAACATATGTACAGAAAAGTATACAAAATACAAGGCAGGGCATAATGAATTTTTACAAAGTGAACACACCTGTGTAACCACCACTCAGACTGTGTATAGAACATTCCCAACATGTCTAAAGCCTCCCTCAGACCGCCACACAGACTATCCCCCAGTCACCCTTGTTTTTAATTTTTTCATTCATTTCCCACAAAGAACAGGTTAGCCTAACATATTTAATACTTGCCTTTTACATCATATCATACCTTCTCTACAGCAAAATTATACATAGGAATTGATATATAATATTTTTAATTTCCTGTGATCATAAGGCTATAACTGTTATATATACATGACTATCATTGCAAGTATTGTAGTATACAATTCATCCAAACACCAATGACACTCAATTCTGTGAACTCCTTCCTGATTAGACATCAAAAATCACAAAACAATCTGTCATTAAAATTACGTTTAGTGATCTATCAGCTAATAGCTAGATTATATCCTCTCCTTCAATTATTTTAAAAACAAAGAAATAGAAACTACCATCATGCAAAAAGGATTTGTTATGCTATTACTAGAACTAAATTAGACACCAATTTTTTTGTACCTTTCTTTGGAACCCTGAAAATTTCTATACCTAAGGAAAATATACCAGACTAAGATTCTAGGTGAGCCATTCTTTAATAAAAATGAAAAAACAGTAACTGTGAAGGGGCAATAAGAAAGGCAAACCCATCATCATGAGATACTTCCAAGAAGCTCAATTTTAGGAAAGAGAACCAGAAACTCTCTCCTTTAATGCCGTCCATGTCTGTATCACCCTTAGAGAGTGTTCACTCACGCTCAGCCATATGAACACAACAGTTTGATCTGCAGAATCCTCTCCTGTATCAAAAATTTCTTTTTCTGGCTGGATGCAGTGGCTCATGTCTGTAATCCCAGCACTTTGGGAGGTCAAAGCAGGTGGATTACTTGAAGTCAGGAGTTTGACACCAGCCTGGCCAACATGGTGAAACCACGTATCTCCTAAAAGTACAAAAATTACCCAGGCATGGTGGTGCATGCCTGTAATCTCAGCTATTCAGGAGGCTGAGGCAGAGAATCACTTGAACTCAGAGGGCAAAGGTTGCAGTGAGCTGAGATTATGCCACTGCACTCCAGCCTGGGTGACAGAGCGATCGATACTCATCTCAAAAAAAAAAAAAAAAAAGAAAAAGGCTTCTTCTTCATTTTCTTCTTCTTTAAGGACATTAATTACCGCTGCTAGCCACATGCCCCAATGTCATGTACCTTTAAATGAAGCAAAGCAGCTATAAAGAGCATTACCTGGGAAAGTGATTAACTTTTTGTGCTTCAGAGAGGGTACGAAGTAAGAAGGGCTTCAGGTGGGATCCTGTCCACATTAGGTTATAGTCAGTGCTGCTTGGGTGAACCTGAGGGCGGACAGAAGGACAGGAAGGCAAAAAAACATCAGAGATACCCCTTCCCCAGGAAAAGCAATGGCAGAAAAAGGCACAGTGATTTTTCAGCTACAGTGTACTCACAGGGGTGGCCCAATTAGTATGTGAGCCTAGTGAGGCAAAAGCAGTGTATCACAGAACAAGTTCAAAGAATGGGAGGATTGGGCAAATCCCAGATGCAGAACCTAAGATAAATTAACCCTTCTGTAGAAGTCAATGATGTCTCAATATTCTTGCATGTTAAAATATGAGATGAAGGTCCAAGCCCAAAGACTCCTTTCTCAGGCTGTCTTTACTCTTGCAGATACTGAGTATGAAGTGTTGATCAGAAATAAACCTTATAGTAGCATATCAACTTAGAATTCACTCATTCATCCATTAAAATTCAATGGTCCATTACTTTAACAATTAGGCACTGTGTTGAGTGCCGGAAACAAAACAGCAACAAGACAGGATACAAACTGGTATCAGAACTTCCCCTCATGCCCAAGAGCGGTGGCTCATGCCTGTAATCTCAGCACTTTGGGAGGTCAAGCCAGGAGGATCGCTTGAGTCCAGGAGTTTGAGACCAGCCTAGCAACACAGGGAGACCCTGTCTCTACAAAAAGAATTTTTTTAAAATTAACCAGGAGTGGTGCCATGCACCTGTAGTACCAATTACTTGGAAGTCTGAGGCAGGAGAATCACTGAGTCCAGGAGTTCGAGGCTACAGTGAGCTATGATCATGCCACTGTATTCCTGCCTGAGTACTCAGTGAGACTCTATCTCTAAAAATAAAAAATTTTCTAATTAAAAAAAAAAAACTTCCTCAAAATATCTCTTACAAATCTCAAGCTAGGAACCAGACACTTATCAACTGTCACAAAATATCTATAGTGGAAGTCTGTTCAGCTTTTTGCCTATCCTTTTTGATGTCAACATTCCAATCTTCCAATTTTCTCTGGAGAATGGTTTACTCCTTGGTTTTTGAGAACCTGCCAATCACCTACCCATCCCCTCTCCCAAGGAGTCAATCCATGACCCAGGCTAGGCCAATCATTCTAGCTCCAGAATGTGATTTTTTTAGCAAGGAAAGGCAAAAGGACAGTGAATGGAGTCCAGCCACATCCATGGCAGTGCCTTGAGAAGACAATCCTAAAGATTCCTGTTCCTAGATCCCTGGGGCTGTCCTGGTCTCTCTCCTTCAAAAGGCCTGCCTTTTCAGCTTTTTCTCTGATTCCACTAGTCCCCCTCTGCACACCATGCTGATATGGTTTTAAGTTAAGCAAAGTCCATTTCAGTTGCCTGCAATCAAAGAATCTCAACTGGGTATCAGACAATTCCTTACGTACAACTGTGCCCCTGGCCCAAGCCCAAGAACATAGCGAGAAAAAACTTTTTCTAAAATCATTTGGAAATATTTTCCATGTAATGCAAGCAGAAACTGGTAAAGCCACTCCAAAATTCAATCTGAGTTCTGCATCATCACTAAGCATTGGTCCCATATACTTCCTAGAGCTGGCCCTGTTAATTGGTAAAGTCAGTTAGGTGGCCAGGATTTTCAGGTTTTGAGCAGATCAGGTGAGGTAGTAAAAATAAACTTACTTCATGAAATCCATGAGCTGTCAGAATGCTGCGTACCAGGCGACTGTCCGTTCGTACAATCTTGTAAGACAAATGATAACGTTCTAAAGAAAAACAGAATCAAGCTCAGTAACCAGAAAGTTAATTGTAAACACAGAAATAAACTGTAACATGGTGGCTTAATTATACTCAACATTACATTCTACCATTAAAACGATTATAAATAAGTTGAGCATATTTTGGACCATGGGTTCTTAAAATGACTCATTGGAATTCATGAGACGTGGGTGGGGGAAAAATTACACCTGTGTTTTCACTAGTTTCTAGCTGAAATTTAACAATGCCTTTAATTAAGAATTTAAGCAACAAAGCAGACAGTATAAACATTATCTGTGACCCTGCCACCAACAGACGTCAGATATTTTAATATTATTTAAAAGTTGTTACAATTATCTCAAAATATCACTTATTCTCACAGTATTTAAAAATTATAGTAGTTAATAGACCTTCACTAGATTGTGTTATTTAATGTACTAATAAAAAAGCACACATATCACAATTTCTTGAAAAAAATATTTGATTAGTATATTTCAATACAATGTATTTCCTTTGTAATTATTTACTTTTTAAAATCTACTTTAAAACATTCTTCTGAGAAGAGGCCCATAGGCTTCTCCAGATTGCCAAAGGAATCTATTGTACCAAAAAGACTGAAAACCCCTGCTCTAGAAAGCCCTCTGCATCCTATAATGCTGATTACCAGCACATCTTAGACCAGAGGTTAGAAACAGGTAACCCAAGGGTGAAATCCAGCCTGTACACGTGGTTTGTGTGTTTCTCGTGGTGCTCTAAAAATAAAATTGAATTCACTGCTTAGCTTCTGAAATTGAAAGAATTCACGTAAAACTCTAGATTTCTAGGCTTCTCTTAAAAAACCTGGAAACCTGGGCTTTCTTCTCTCCAATGGCCAGAATCAGCTGGAGAACTGCAACTGTCCCATTCAGGACTCCTCAGTTCAGCATAGTGCCTGGCCTGCTTCAATCAATCACATTTCCTACGAGGGCCAAGCAAGCATTAGTATGTAGACTGTACATAATTATATATTTTATATAGCAAATTAAAAAATTAAAATGGGCCTAGCGTGGTGGCTCACGCCTGCAATCCCAACATTTTGGGAGGACGAGGTGGGAGGGCTGCTTGAGGCCAGAAATTTGAGTCCAGCCTGGGCAACATAGGAGACCCTGTCTCTACAAAATACAATTTAAAAAATTAGCCAGGTATGGTGGTACATGCCTGCAGTCCCAGCTACTCAGGAGGCTAAGGCAAGAGGGCTGCTTGAGCCCAGGAGGTCAAGGCTGTAGCACTGAGTTGTAATCATGCCACTGCACTTCAGCCTGGGTGACAGAGCAAGACCCTGTTTCAAAAAAAAAAAAAAAAAAAAAAAGGTAAAATGCTATTAACATTATTTCTCCTACTCCTCCTAAAAGAAAACTACAATCGCCACCACACTCAGTAGCAAATCAGATTCTTACGGTATATAAGTAGTAAGCAGTGACTAGCCACTTCTAATCCGTATCACCTAACTATATCCCCAACTCACATACACTGAACATGCTCCAAAAAAGGAAGGGTGGAATGATATAATGCAAACATCACTGCTGGAGATTTTAAGTTCATATATACTCTGCGTCCGGTAGCCATTTGTGTGCAATGAGGCTGGTGGGTAGTGTATTTTAGACTAGAGGTTATACATTGGTGACACAGAACCAGACCCAGCCTGCAGATGTGGTCTGTCACTCAGATGCTTTAAAATAAAACTGAATTAGTTGCTAACCTTTGAAAATTGGAAGAATTCATATAAAAATCTAGATTTTTTAGGCTTCTCTTAAGAAACCTGGTAATGATGGTTATTTTTATGTGCCAACTTGACTGGGTCACAGGATGCCCAGATACCTGGTTAAACATTATTTATAGGTGTCTGTGAGGGTGTCTACAGAAGAGATGAGCATTTGGAGACTGAGTAAAGCTGACTGCCCTCCCAAATGTGGGTGGGAATCACCTAATCCACTGAGGGCCAGAACAGAACAAAGGGGTGATTGGTTGAGTTCTCTCTCTGCCTGATTGGTTGAGCTGGGACATAGACCTTCTCTACCTTCAGCACTCCTGGTTCTCAGGAATTTAGACTCAGAGTGGAATCTATACCACTGGCTCTTTGGCTCTCAGGCCTTCAAACTGGACCACCAACTTTCCTGGGTCTCCAGCTTGCAGATGGCAGATGATGAGACTTTTTAGCTTATATAATTACATAAACCAATAACCTTATAACAACAGTCATTCCTCCCTTCCTCCTCCCCCCTCTCCTTGTATTCTATTGGTTCTGTTTCTCTGGAGCACCCTGGCTAATATGTACCTGGGCTTTCTCTCCCATAACAAGAACCCTGACTAATATGCCTAGGCTTTCTCTCCCATGACAAGAGTCAAATGGAAGATTGCAACTGTAAACCGAAGCTGCCCAATTGCCTAAGAAAGAACCACGTCATCCCAAGTTTTCTTCTGTGTAAAAACATGAGGCAGAGCATGGTCCTCCTTGACTACTAGCAAATGGCCAAATATCCTACTTCTAAGCGTCTTAACATGCATCACATCAATTCCACCAGGAGACCATAAAATTTCCTCTTCTCCAACCACTGACATGTGCCCCTAGAGGCAACTGGAAGTGCTAGGACACCTAGCAAGTTCCAGGACCAACTGCAGCAGAGCAAATGAAAACAAACCAATAATCTGTCAGCACAGACGTACCTAGAAAGCAGTGACTCGTCTTAAAGCATTTAAACAAAAATAGCATGGGAAATCAGAATAAAGAGAAAGCTGACATTTTTGATTAACAACACAAAAATAACTCCCTTAATGGCAACATAGTATAGCTGGGCCCTAGTATCAGAAAATTAGGTTCCCTAGGATTAGGATTAAGATACCTGTGCTGTCGAATGCGTGTGACTAATAAACACTTGAAATGTGCCTAGTGGGACAAAGGAACTAAATTTTTAATTTTATTTAACTTTAGTTAATTTAAATTTAAGAATGAATACTTGATTCAATTACTGGAAATTCTATTTGAAACAACTTGCCTGTGGGGGAAGGGAAGAAACAACCCAGTATATGAATTTACTTTTTCAACTACAACAGTTATAAAATCTAAATATAGACCTAATATTTCCAATGAAAATTTTGCAGCAAGTTGAGATGCTCCGTTATGTTAAAATATATACTAGATGTAAAATATCTCATTATGATTTTTTTTATATTGAGTGAATGTGGAAATGAGAATATTCTGGAATATATTGGGTTAAATAAAATACATTATTAAAATTAATTTCACCTACCTGTTTCCTTTTACTTTTAAAAATAATGCTATTAGAAAATTTCAAATAACATACATAGCTTGCATCATACATCTATTGCTAGTCTATACAAATACAAACTTACTAAACAAATACTTTCAGGGGCAAATTGCAAAAAAAATGCTTCATTCTAGGAGAAGTTTACTTTAAGCTGAAAATACCTATGTTGTCTCTAAAATACAATCCCATTTACATATTTAAAGTACATACAAAAAAACCAAGGTTACAATAAAGAAAAAGCCACATTCCTGAAATATTTCACAAATAAAACATTAGAAATCATACTGCACCAATAATATTAATAGCGAATACAGTGAAACATATCATAAAGAGAAAAGATAAAATTGGCATCTATCCATGATGAGATCAACAGAAGGTAACTAATGCCCCAGATACACTTCTCAGGAGGATTTAACCACAGGCTTATGATTTGAGCAGATCTATGTCAGCTACTTAGAGAGAGAAAAAAAAAAAGTTGCAGATTGAGAGTATTTAACAATGGAGAAAACTGAGACAGCAACTAGCAAAAGTCATTCAAATTGTTCTTTTCATTAAGGAAGGTGAAGAAAATTGTTAACCCACAGGAACTGGGAAAGATACAGAAAACTCAGAAACACAGAATTTGAGAAAAGTTTATTTGCTTTTTCTTTAATCACAGGAATGTATAAAGAAAATGACATAGATTCTAAAAATAGTAATTGCTTAAATTGGTGACACTGATGAATATTATTTTCCAATAAATGTTAGGTAATCTAAAAAAGAAGGGTCTGCCTATTGGCATAGAATACATCGACTACTTTACGTGACAAGCAGACCAAAAGAAGTATGTTTGGGGGAGTATCTGTTTTCATCCACCTTTAACATTTTGGCTCAAATCATATTTAGGAGTTTCTCAACAAGGGGTCTTCAGTTACTCAGGCTTCAGGGAACATGAATGAACTAAATCCCTTCAAATGGTAACCTAGCAACTTGCTGAGGGGACTAGAACACAAGGATCCTTGGGGAGGAAGGAAGATTCAAATCCCAGAAGCAAATGCTTACAGTCCTCTGAACTCCTGAATTATTATGGGACAATGACAAAAGTCATTAGAGCAGATCTTATTCAATCAGTAAAATAAGCAGCACGAGTTTTGAGTGCCTACTATGTGTCAGACATTAAATGATCTCATGTAATCCTCACAATGCCTGCAAGGCAGATATTCTCTCCATTTTACTAATAAAAAAACTGGTTAAGAGAGTCTAAGTCACTTGCCCAAGACTCACAGCTAGGAAATGCCAAGGCTGGGATTTGAACCAATGACTGAGAATCCAAGGGTACACTCTTTCCACTACACCACAAGACAGTTCTGATGCAGTGTTATAACCTGTGAAGATGGCTACAGGCTAATACCAGGACTCAGAGCAGTGCTTAAAATCCAAGAGGAGCAGGGATAAATGAAATTGATAATATACGAACAATACAGAAAACAGGAGAAATCAAAAGTTGGATTTTTAAAGCTGGGTCTTTAAAATGATCAACAAAGCCAGGTGCAAAGTTTCATACCTATAATCCCAACACTTCATGAGACTGAGCTAGGAGGACTACTTGAGGCCAGGACTTCAAGACCAGCCTGAGCTACACAGAGACCACATATCTACAAAAAGCTCTTTTTTAAAATTAGTTAAGCATGGTGGTGTGTACCCGTAGACCTAGCTACTCAGGAGGCTGGGGCAGGAGGATGACGTAAGCCCAGGAGTTTGAGGTTGCAGTGAGCTAGGATTGCACCACTGCACTCCAGCATGGGTGACAGAGTGAGACCTTGTCACTAAAAAAAAAAAAAAAAATTAAAAATGATCAATGAAATTGACAAACCTCTAGCTAGACTAAGGAAAAAAGAGGAAAGACTGAAATAACTAAAATCAGAAGTGAAAGTAGGGACATTATTACAGACCTTACAGAAATTAAAGATTATAAAAGAATACTATCAACAATTGTATGCAAACAAATTAGATAAGCTAAATAAAATGGACAAATGCTTAGAAATACATAAACTACCAAAACTGACTCAAGAAGAAATAGAAAATATGAATAGCCCTACAACAAGCAGAGGTTGAAGAGAACCCATTCTATGAGGCCAGCAGTACCCTGATACCAAAGCCAGAAAAAGGCATCAGAAGAAAACTATAAATCAATATCCCTTATAAATACAGACAAAAAAAAATTCAACAAAATATTAGCAATTATACACTCTGACAAAGTGGGATTTATCTCAGAATATAAGGGAGGTTCAACATATAAAAAGTCAGTCAGTGTAATGTACCACATTAATAGGATGAAGGGGGAAATATAATTTCATTTAATGGAGAAAAAGCATTTGACTAACACCTTTTCATGATAAAAACATACAGCAAACTAGGAATAGAAGCAAGCTTTCTCAACATGTAAAAGGATACTTATGAAAAACCCACAGCTAACATCATAATCAATGATAGAAAATAGAAAGCTTTCTTCCTATGATCAAGAACAAGACAAAGATGCCCTCTTTCTATTCAACACTGTACTAGAAATTCTAGCCAGAACAATTAAAGAAGAAAAAGAAATAAAAGGCATCCAGGTTGGACAGAAAGAACTAAAATTCTCTCTATTTGCACATAATATGCAGACAAACCTACACACAAAAACTATTAGAGCTAATAAATGAGTTCAACAAGGTTTCAGGATACCATATCAAT
Organism: Ateles fusciceps; assembly: GCA_036589455.1. Classification (NCBI taxonomy): domain Eukaryota; kingdom Metazoa; phylum Chordata; class Mammalia; order Primates; family Atelidae; genus Ateles; species Ateles fusciceps. The sequence continues at coordinate 8,171,352 of JAZHEH010000228.1, read as the reverse complement.
ATAAAAAACTCAGTTGTATTTCTAAACACTAGCAGTGAATAACCCAAAAATGAAATTGAGAAAACAGTTCTATTTACAATAATATCAAAAAGAATAAAATATTTAGGAATAAATTTAACGAATGAGGTACAAGACTTGTACACAGAAAACTATAAAACACTGATGAAAGAAATTAAAGAAGCCCCCAAAACTGGAAAGACATCTCACATTCATAGAAGACTTAACATCGTTAAAATGGCAATACCCTCAGAAGTGATTTATAGATTCAATGCACTCCCTATCCACATCGTAACAGCCATTTTTGAAGAAATGTCCTTTGTCATGTTGAGAAGGCTTGCTTAGATATATATGGTCTAATATCCATAACGTATAAAACTCTTATAACTCAACAACAATAAAGACAACCCAATTTTTAAAATGTAAAAAGGACTTGAATAATCATTTCTCCAAAGAAAATACACAAATGGACAAAAAAGACATGAAAAGATATTCAATGTCATTACTCATTAGGAAATGCAAATCAAAACCACAGCCAGATACCGCATCACACTCACTGGTATGGCTATAATCTCAAAAACAGAAAATAACAAATGTTAGTGAGGATGTGGAGAAACTGGAACCCCTATACATTGTTGATGGGCATGTAAAATGGTGCAGCTGCTATGGGAAACAGTTTGACATAAAATAAGTTAAACACAGAATTATACCATATGGCCTAGCAATTCCATTCCTAGGTATACCCAAAGAACTGAAGATAGGTGTCCAATAACAACTTTCCCATGAACATTCATAGCAGCACAATTCACAACAGACAAAAGGTGGGAACAGGCCAGGCACAGTGGCTCATCCATGCAACCAAGGCAGGATTGCTAAGGACAAAAGTTTGAGATCAACATGGGCAACATAGTGAGACCCTGTATCAAAAAAATAAATTTTAAAAATAAAATTTTTAGAAAAAGGTGGAAACAAAAAAAATGTACATCAACTGATGACTGGAAAAAAATTTCAGAGGAAAACAAAATGTGATGTATCATTGGAATATATTCACTAGTATACAATGAATGTTATTCAGCTATAAAAAGGAATGGAGGACTCATACATACTCCAACACGGGTGAACCTCGAAAACATTATGCTAAGTGAAAGGAAGCCCAACAAAAAAGGCCACATATCACATGACTCCATTTATACAAAATATCCAGAATATGCAAATCTATAAAAACAGAAAATAGATTAGTGTTTGCCAGGAACTGGTGGTATGGGGGCTGGGATAACTGCTTAATTGGTATAGGCTGTACTTTTGGGATGATGAGAACGTTCTGGAACTAGACAGTGGTGATGGCTGCACAATATTGTGAATGTACTAAACAACAATGACTCGCAAACTCTAAAACGGTTAAAATTGTAAATTTTCTTATGTGTATTTTGCCACAATAAAAAAAATAAACACATGTACACATGATTCTGGAAAAAAAAATTTCAGAGGAGAAACATAAGCAGAAAACAATTTAAGAAATTATAATATTTGAGTATAACAACTCCACTGGTTTTACTCACGGCCAAGGCTCTTTCCCTATATATATGTCATATCAATTTCTTCAAGACAAGGATGTCCGGGCCATGCCCAGCTCCATCCTCTGTGGGAGAAGTTATACCCACCTCCAATTACTCTCATATTGTTGTCCTTTGTCAGAATAGCCTCGGCATGGAATACCAAAACTGGAATTCTCCTGCAGCCTCCAGTCCACATGATGCATGGATGATCCCTATAACCACAACAAAAGCCTTCATTAATTTATAGCTCAAAATCTGAACTGCTGATGCGGATTATTATGGTTTGTTGCCTAGCGAGTTTCCCCTTTCTTCTGGAATAAAAAATCCCAAATATCCAGTGGGAAATCATATCACCCATTCTTAGCTGTGTATTTAAAATTAACTCTATCCCTGGTCCAGGGATGGGCCTTGATTGGTTTCAGCCAATCAAGGTATTTCATCATTCAATATAGTTACTGGTTCAGAGATAGGCACATGAACCAGTTGGAGCCCATGAGTTTAAGGAGACATGTTCTGAGACTCTGTGAGAAAGCAATGGCTTCCTTCTCTTCTGTAGTGGCTACAGAGCCTGTCTTCCTCTTTACGGTACAGGAGGAGAATGAGAAGTAGGGAATTGCAACAACCATTTTGTGACCTTGAAAGGAGAGCCTGTAGCTGTTGGTGAAGGAGAAAGTCAGCAGAAGCCTGACTGAAGAGATCCTGGGTGTTAAAGCGGGAGTTTCAGAATCAAGACATGCCTAAATATGAGTGAACATATTCTCTTTATTACTTAGGACCACTGGATTATGTTTTAATTCTTTGTGCACATAAAGAATCCTAACTGATGAGTTCACAATAATTTACATACCCCTTTTACACTCTACAGTACATTTTCAAGCCAATTTGATGACGTATCCTAAGATTCTGAGCTAGGAACTCTAAATTAATACAAGTATCCCAATTAAAATCATGTATTTTGGCCAAGTGTAGTGAGCCCTGCCTGTAATCCCAGCACTTTGGGAGGCCAAGGAGGGTGGATCATCTGAGATCAGGAGTTTGTGACCAGCCTGGCCAACACAGTGAAACCTCGACCCTACTAAAAATACAAAAAATTAGTCAGACTTGGTGGTGGGCGCCTATAATCCCAGCTACTTGAGAGGCTGAGGCAGAAGAAGCAATTGAACCTGGGAGGCAGAGGTTGTGGTAAGCCGAGATCATGCCATTGCACTCCAGCCTGGGCAACAAAAGTGAAACTCTGTCTCAAAAAATAAATAAATAAAATAAAATAACATATTTTAAAGGAAGCCCATGCTAAATGGAACAATATATATTTTCCTCCAGTATAAAACCACAGGAGAGAAAGAGACCTCTGACTTTATTCTCTTTCCCTATCGTCAGGAAATCTCAGCTTAATTTTAGGCTGATGGATATTTACTCAAAGATTAGGAAAATCTTCACCCTCATTAGGGCAAGGAGGTAGGAAGAGAAAGAAAATTAAATGAACTGAATCCCTACTATGTGCCAGGATTTACAATAAGAGCTTTCGCATCTCACTTAATTGCCTTGCCCGTCCTACAAACTAAAGAAAAACTGTCTCAGAAAGGTTAAGTAACCTGCCTAAGGTCGTACAGCTGGTTAAATAAGGGATGAGGTATTTGAATCCAACATCTGTATTCTTTCTATTGTTTGCCTCCTTAATGGCATTTCAGCAAAGTTCTATATGTTGAATACCTTGAATTCAATTCTTTGAGAACTTAAATTAATGAATTCCTTAAATGCAATACAATCCATTTGGCCAAGATTCACTTGATTCTTAAAAACTCACATAACCACATCCCTTAACAAAGGCCATACCACAAATCTCAGGGCCAAGTCCCTCCCAATCCAACTTTAAAAAGATCCACACTCTGAATGCACAGTCTTTCAGGCTCCCAATCCTAGGAGTGAGGCAGTCTTTAGACTTAGGACAAGCTGCCAACTGCTTTTTAGTGAAGAAAGCGAAGAACACTATACCTAGTTCATTCCCCGTTTTCTAGAAATGGCATGTAGATGCTTATTGTTCTTGTTCTTTGACTTGGTGACAGTACCCACTTGTGAGAAACGGTGTTGATAGGGTACATTTTTTAGCAAGAAGGATTTTTTGTGGCTTGCTTGATTCCTCATCTTTAATACCTGTAAAATGTGGGCATGAAGCCAGCTGATTCCTATGATCTCTTCCAACATTAATTTTTCCACTATATTTCTAAATCAGCAAGTAGAGAAAAACAGGCAGCCTAAACTACAAAGTCTTGGACAGGAACTCTGGAAACTATCCAAAGTTATCTATCAATCTAGCACTAGCTACCAACTGGCACCACTATGCCTTAGCATTTACAAACAATGGACTGCTGCTCCAACTTAAAAATGCCTGACGGGGAGGAACACAATAAACAGATACACAGCTGAGAAGAGCCCAGGCCCTAACTGTACTATCTGTGGAAAGACAAGTCTCCAACAGAGAAATCTTTCACTTACAACCTATGGAAAGATAAAAGAGGGAGTAAACAGTAAGGTCAGCTAAAAAACACTTAAGACATATGTGAAACTGTCATGAAAAACATGCTCCCACCAAGTGGTGCTAAAAGGAAAACCATTCAGAATGATTAGAAAACTGAAAATTGGGACTTTAAATTTTCATTCACATCAGAAACTGGTATATATTAAACTCTACTTTTATAAGCATGAAAGAACAAAGGATTTGAATAATTAATTACCAAAGTAAATGGGTTTTGCGGTTCGATTTATTGAAAGCCTAAAAACATTCTGGTTTTCCAGGAATAATTTTATGAGAAATAGACATCATTCACTCCTGGGACCCAGCCTACATAATTCAAAGATGGAGCTGTGAGCAGCTTTTGCATTCTTGCTTCTAAGCTGTCTTCATACTATTACCCCTATTAGCAATGCCTTCTCCACTTCTCTTTGTTCATCTAAGCCCACTCTCCAAGGCCCACCTGAAGTCTCACCACCTTCAGGCAGCCTTCCCCAGCTCCTTCAGCCCATTATGATACCTTCTTCTCTGAACTCCTATAGCACCCACTTTATAACTGATTGCTGATCTTTTTAACTGATGTAAAGCCAGACTTTTACAACAGCAATTAAAGTGGACATTTTTTCAGTGACCAAAGAAATCTTACATTACATTCTTATATGAAGTTTCTATATCTATATACAAAGTGGTATTTGGGATCCCCAAGCAAAATATAGAAAAATAGCCTCTTTACATTTTCTATTTGAAATAATGCCATGCAAAACAAGGACTGCCTGGACAGTTTCTATTCCTGAAGTCCAGGATTGCAAGAAATTAATACTTTAACACAGCCGAGGGATCTAAGCAGATCTAACAGATGTCCAGGGATACACATCTTTGGATCAAGTCAACATCTTCAGATGATTTAAGGCCTTCAAACTTCCAAATCAACTTTTAAAATGTAAGCCTGCTCCAGGTGTGAATAAGATTGATTTAAGCTTACGAATGTAAAAAATAAGTGTCTGATAGACAAATAAGCTGATGAAACAAGATTAACAGTTAAAAATCAACAGGAGTTTGAAAGGAAGAAGCGGTCCATAAATTTGGATGGGAGCAGAGAGAAAATTATACCTTTATTTTTACTAATTTTTACTAGAAATTCAGTATTTCTTAATTATGAATATAGGTAACAAACCATAGTAGTACTAGCATTATCTGTGCCTTTGGCATTATCTAAAATGACAGCTTTTTTGGTGTGTGTTTTTTTTTTTTTTTTTTTTGAGACAGAGTCTCACTCTGTCACCCAGGCTGGAGTGCAGTGGTGTGATCTCAGCTCACTGCAACCTCTGCCTCCTGGATTCAAGGGATTCTTCTGCCTCAGCCTCCCGAGTGGCTGGGATTACAGGTGCCCGCCACCACACCCAGATAATTTTTGTATTTTTAGTAGAGTCGGGGTTTCGCCATGTTGGCCAGGTTGGCCTTGAACTCTTGACCACAGGTGATCTGCCCACCTCAGCCTCCCAAAGTGCTGGGATTACAGGCATGAACCACTGTGCCCGGCCAATTACAGGTATTTTTATATCTTATTACAGGTGTTGCAGATATCTCAAAATATCATTTACACTTAACACCACTTCTAAGTAATAGTAGTTTAAGACTCACCCCCCTCGATCACATGTGACCATGGTCTTTCTATCTAAATGCTAGTGTGATGAGGCTGGACAACAATTGGGCAACTCGCCTCCTAAAAATCATTCAGTCACTAAATGATAACACCTCATACTGGTGCCCCAGACATCTATGCTGCTTCCCAGTACTCCCCATCCATGATTGTTAATCAAAGACCACCATCTCAGTGTGCTAATCCTATACAAACAACAAAAACAATCTTCACGCTGTTGTCTTTAGAAAACAAAATTTAACTTTCCCGGATTTTAAATGATCTTATAATTTAATGCATTAGTAAAACAGCACATATTACTATATTACAAACTTGTTTTAATAACTGCATTTGAATGTAATTAGTACTCTTTGTAATGATATGTATTTTATTTTAAGCCTTAGAAATATTCTGGTAAGGAATCCATGGCATAAAAAGGGTTAACAACTCTGATCTAAGGTAATATAAAATATAAGGCCTTCATTTATTCATTCATTTCATTAGTTATTCCGTCAGCAAGAATTTACTAAGTTCCAACTATAATATTAGGTCAACCTATTTCTAATTGTCAGTATTTGACTGTTTCTGACCTGCCAAAATGGCAGTTTCATATAGTTCAATCTAACATTTGTCAGGCCCAATCTGTAAGCCCACTAATAAAAGAGACAGTAATGGAGTAAAAGAACAACCTTTAAAAAGGGAAAGACTGATACTTGCAGCAGAAATTTGAAGCTCTGTGAAATGGGTAAGAGGCAGCACACTGAAAGCAAAAAGTCAGAAGAAGGGAAAGTAACCAAAGGGAATTATCCATTTAATTATCCTGAACAAGAATGACCCAAATATACTGTCAAATCTCTATTATTTGCTGTGACCTAACAGTGATAAGAAACGTTTCCTCAAAGCTTTCTTAATGCTTCAACAATTTTTTTCAAATTACAGTAAGTACTCTTTTACCTTATAAGAAGGCCACCACAAATTTCATTATTAAAACCAATAAGAATAATGCCTTATATTTGTATAGCACTTACAAAGTAATTTCACACACATTATTCTATTTGAGTTTCACCAGACCCCTACAAAATAGCCTGGGAGATATTATCCCTCTTTTTCAGATTACACAGCACACATGTATCCAAAAGGACTCAGGGAGAATCTTAAAAATGAATTTTACCTTTAAACCAGATTCTCTCTTTACTCTGTGTCAAGTAATAATTAAAGGAGGCAAAAAAGCAAAGTGATCAAAATCCAGAAAAGCTAAGTCTGAATCTCAATGCATCAACTACTCTCTATGGTCACCGAGGAAATCATCTTATATTCATGACTGAGTTTAAAAAGTGAAAGTAGTAACACTTTCAGATTTAAAAAGATATAAGATACAGATGAGACAAAGCCTTTATTGTCATTTATAGAAGCTATACTTATCGTTATCATTTTTTTGTTTGTTTGTTTGAGACTTATCCAGGCTGGAGTGTAATGGTGCGATCTCAGCTCACTGCAACCTCCGCCTCCCAGGGTTAAGCGAGTCTCCTGCCTCAGCCTCCCAAGTAGCCGGGATTACAGGCACCTGTCATCACCCCCGGCTAATTTTTGCATTTTCAGTAGAGATGGGGTTTCATCATGTTGGCCAGGCTGATGTCAAACTCCTGACCTGAGGTGATCCACCTGCCTCAGCCACCCAAAGTGCTGGGTTTCAGGTGTGAGCCACCATGCCCAGCCATTATCATTCATTTTTATTGTGATGATCCAATAATCATGAAATAGGACTCTTAACTAAAAGAACTCAGGAAAGCAATGTAGTTCAATGGACACAGTACAGGCTACAGAATTCTAATACCTTGCCTCAGAGTTGCTATGGTAAGTTACCTGACATCTCTATATTAACACCATTTTATCATTGTAAAGGCTTTTGAGAAAATCAGCAAATGTAACTAATGCCATAGAGTTTCGGCATGTTTTTCTTCAATATTGAAACATTTCAAGATCTCCTATGTTGGGAGTTTGGAGCAAGAGTTCACCAAGAGCCACTACCTGCATTTGACAACACCTAGAGCTGATGTTCACTTATGAGCCCAGAAAGAGAGCCTTATCTCATTTCTCATAACTGATAGGGACTGAATAATAAGACCTTAAATTACATTATGAATAGAAGCTAAAACCAGAGTTAGATAGTACCCAGGAAATGACACTAGATAAAAGAATATATATGTAAAAGAGAACTATTTTTCATCCTAAAAGCACAGGTCAAAAGCAGGCTTGCTGTTACTTACTCTTGACTTATCATCTCCTCATCCTCTGAGGATGATGCTGTTTCCTCCAGGTCCCGGGCCATCACGATAGGCATTTCCTTTAGGGCTTGTCATGCAGTCAGCAGACAGGGGCCTCAGAGACCTTTCCTAGCAGATTCACCGGATCAAGCAATTTGGATGGCACAGATTCCTGCAAGAAATCAACTTGATCTGATCAATTGACCTGAAACACAATGTCGTTGTCTATTTATTGGTTATTGCTCATCTTCTAAGTAACAAGGATGACTATATTCCTAAATAGTGCGCAACCTCTAGAATTTTACCTTCCATCACAGTGTCTCAATATGCCACAAAAATCAAGATTTTTTTCAAACATACTGTCTGTGTGCTATGTACTTGAATATCTGTTACTAAGTTTCTCATTATTGACTAAATCTAATATGCACCAAAAGGACAGACTCTTCACTTTCAGGGCAGTCTGCGGTAGGTGACTGATTCCCTAAAACATATATTCCTTGCTAGACAAACCTGACCTGGGTTAAAAATAAATAAATAAAAACTCAAGATTTAAGACCCTTGCAAACATTTATTTAGGCTCTATGAAAAGCAAGCTGACAAGATGCTATCATGTTTCCAGTAAAATAAATTCAACAATGAACCAAAAGATGAATATATTCTCCTGAATCAAAGGTCATATAAATAGTTGGTAGGGGAGGGAACAATGCCCTTCCACTCTTAAAAATTATTCTTCCTTACTAAAAATTACAAACTTTGATATGACTCTGGAATGGGCAATAAAATTAGAAAATTTCCAACACTACATTTCTAACTTAAAATATTTTTTTCCAAAGGGAAAAAAGTACATGTTTGTTGTGTATGTCAGAAGAAACAGGAACTACAAATAAAGAAAATGAACATGTTTAAATGACCATAATCCCGTTACTCAGAAATAACGACTTGGTGTCAATCCTTCTTAACTTTTCCATGCATTCATAAATACGATGAGACTTTCCAGGCATTCATAAATACGATGAGACTGTAAATAAGACAAAAAAAAACAAAAAACAAAAAAAAAACACTGACCCTGATAATGATCCCTACAGATCCTCGGCGCAGTGGGCAATATCTAACAACTTCAATGGCTTTCTTCGGGGAATTCTCAGCGGGATTTCTTGGTCTTTCCCAAAATGTTGGGAAGTCCTTTAAGTTTAAACAAACAAAACCTCCAAACAGGAAGGGATGCCAACCTTTCCTAGGCTGCCGGCAGAGCGGGGAGAAATAGGTCGATCGGAAGAGATTAGTGACACTCGCCTAAGGAGACTTCTCGCCCTAAAGGAATCTGCTTCTCAGCCCCACCCCCAGCTCACCCCAATCCCAGGTAGGTCCGCAGATGCTCTTCCTGGGAAGGACAGGACGACCCCGCCGCCGCGATTGAACGCGGCGTGCCCGGAAGCCAACAACTACTCCCGGGCTCTGAGCGGGAAGTGCGGCGGCCAGCGCCAGCCCGGACCCGGGAACGCTCCTCCCTGGGGTAGGGAAGCGCGCCAGCGCAGGCGTTTACCTGTCTCATCTTCCCATGGTTCAGGCGGGCAGGCGTGGACCGCACTCTGCTCCTACCTCTCTCTTCTTTCCCCAGCAGGGCTCAGGGCAGCCGCCGACTGCTGCTTCCCCCGGTTACTACAACAACCAACGAGCAACGGCCCGCTCGGAGCCACTGCGCAGGCGCCCGCCACCCGGCGCTGACAACGCTCGGCTGCAGGCGCGGGAGAATGTCGTCACCGCCGCGCAGCGCGGGCGCAGAGCCCTGCCCTCAGCAGAAGGGAGTCTTCTTTTTTTCCGCTGTTTTTTTTCTCCGCCCCTAAGAGGTTGACTCCAAACCCGGAGTTCTGCTAGGTTCTACAGGAGGGCTTACGGCGTGAGCGGCGTACCTGAGGAGAGGCTTAAGCAGCGGCAACTGCTGATTGGCAGTAAAGGGGTTCACTCCCCATCTCCTGCTTGGGCAAAACCGGGACAGCCAATCAGAGAGAGGACTGACGGAAACGACCCAATCCTGGAGCAGGGCTGAGGGAGGGGGGGCGGGGACAAATGGCTCAGGTGGACTCCCGGCTGGAGCTGTCCTGGGGGAGCTTGTTTGCGGCGGCTGCTGCTGCCACGCCTGTGCTGGGGGTCCGGTCGCCAGGTAAGGAGTATATGGAGGATAAGAGGGATGTAGGTGTCTGTGTGGCTTCTGATTGAGAGGATCCGGAAAGTCTGGAAAAATAGAGGTGGGATGGAAGGAAGATACCTGAAAGGCAACCTTTTGGTGTGAAAGGGTTCGAGAGGCGATGACAGGGGAGAGCTAGGAAGATGGAGGTTTAGTGAATTCAAGGAATGAAGGAATGGATGAGCGAATGAGCAGCCACTATGAGCCTAGCACTGTACAAAGAGCCTTCACTTTTTCTCATATAATTCTTACAATAACCCTTGGTAAGAAATATCAATAGGTTGATATTTCTATCTCCATTTTGCAGATGAGGAAACCGACAATGAAAAGTGTAAGTGACTTGCCCAGGATCACACAGCTACTAAGTGGTAGGGCCAGGATAAGAATCCCTTTCTTCTGATTAAATTTTAACACCACACCTATGCTGGGCTGGGCTGGGCTGGGCCAGGGCCAGGACAAAATTTGGAAATAGATGTTGTATACATGCTAGGAGATCCTAAAGCTTTAGGGAAATTAGGTTGAGAAATTGGCAGAGCAATTCAGAAGTGCTCAGGCTCTGTCCTCATCAGCTATCTGTTGGGGATTTCTAAGAGCTTCTGTGAAATGAAAGGATACGTTTTGCAGAAAAGTGGAGAGGGGCATCCATGCAGCTTTTCTAAACCCCGGAGGAGTCTCCTCTTGAAAGAGGGTGAGAAAATAAAGACGATAGGTGGATCTTGGCCCAAGTGATAGTGACCTATGATGTCCAGTAGACCCTCAGTCTCTGTGGTCTTGGACAGAGACCACCTTTGTGATCCAGCTCTCCCTGAAGGGCTCATCAATTCACCCTTCCTTCTCTAGATCTCGTTTGTTTGTTTGTTTGGGGGTTTTTTGGTGTTTCACACTGTCTTGGGCCATCACTGACTTAATATCTACCTCACTGGGTAGCGTAGAACAGTACTGAAACTTACATTGCCTCACAACAGATAAACCATGGGCCAAGAAGATAATAATGAGGATGGGAAAAAGTCATCCCATTATTAAATTATTTATCTATTTTGGTTTTATTTAAATCAGACTGACTGAAATCACTACTCAACAAGAGTTGATCTAAGCCTTTAAAAAAAAGGGGGGGTGCAGTGGCTCACACCTGTAATCCCAGCAACTTTGGGGGGGGACAAGGTGAGTGGATCACTTGAGTCCAAGAGTTCAAGACCAGCCTGGGCAACATGGCAAAACCTCATCTCTACAAAAAAATACAAAATTAGCCAGATGTGGCACATGCATATAGTCTGAGCTACTAGAGAGGTTGAGGTGGGAGGATCACTTAAGCCTGGGATGTTGAAGCTGCAGTGAGCCATGACCATACCACTGCACTCCAGCCTGGGTGACAGAGCAAGATCCTATCTGAAAAAAATAAAAAAATAAATTAAAAAACAAAAATTATGTAATCTAATTGTATTTTCTATACACCTTGAAGACAAAAGTGGATACGGTATGCTTTTCTTTTTCAAAAATGGGAACTTCATTAAAATAGTCTCAAACAGTGAGGTAGCATTGCAAGAGTCCAACGGACCATGATTCTTAGTTCTGCCAACTTTGCTGTGTGACCTTAAGAAACTTGTTTAACCTTTCTGTTCCAACCATCATCTGTAAGGTGGAAATATTAATAGAGCCTGTCTACCTCACTGTAAGGATTAAATGGTAATATATGTTAGGTGCTTGGCACAATTCATGGTGTAAGTGCTCGATGACTGAAACCTATTATTCTCTTGCAAGCCAACACCAAAATTGCTGTTTCCTTTGCTATATAATTTTCTTACTAGTCCTAAAGTCACATGTTAACTTAAAACACACAATTTATAAATCTGGAAAAGGAAAAGAGGCTTTATCTCTTGCAAAGGCTTACAGCCATCCCACAGGGGAAGAGTGCCTCCCACCAAGACCAGAGACAGGTACTTTCAAGGAGAAGGATTTAGGGTAGAGCTTTATGCTGGACAGGTTGGCTAAACATACGTATTCAACAGGTTCCAGGCGGAGCTATAAATATTTATGAAGGTGGTCCTGACATGTGCATATTGAACAAACATGCATATAACCACATATGACCCCTGTTCACTTTGGAGTGGAGCCCTCACATTGAAGTCAGTTACACCTAGGTGCTGTAGGTCAAAAAGTCTTTTCAGGACACCAAGACACTCAAGTGTGTGATCTTGGTAAACTGGCCAGGAGCAGTCCATGGTCGGTGATCTTATCTGGAGAAAGTTACTGAAATCAGTCATTTGTCCAATCAAAGCTGTAGTTACAACAGGTGGAACAGGGGTCAGGTAGTCAGCCTCTGTGAGCTGGATGAGCTATAGTTGTTTTAATATTGCTTAACTCAAGGCCAGTGCTTGTCTAGCTGCTTGAGAAAAAAACCTTGTGGGAGAATATAAGTTGTATTCTTTAAGTGTCGGAGTGTGTGACTTAACCCTTGCCTGGCATGGCCTTAGGTCTTGTTTATAATTTGGTAACTTATTGCACAAAGAATCTGTTCTGTCAGTCTTATGATCTGTATGTTAACTTTAATGCTGCTAAGTTGCTGTCTCTAAACCTGAAAAGGGAAGGAATATAACAGGGTATGTTAGATCTCCCATTGCATCATGGCCAGGAGCTCAGTTTTAGGATTTTTCTGGGGTCACCTAGGCCAAGAGGGGCTCTTTTCAGTCCGTGGTAGGCTTAGGATTTTATTTTGAGTTGGTACACAGCAGTTTATTTATGTTTAACTTTTAGATTGTTCTTCTAGTTTACAGAGCATGGTATACCTGAGAAGCAGAGTCCAGAAAACCTAGGGATGTACCAAGTGACCTCACACCATAAGTTCCACTCAAATGTATAAAGCTCTATAGGCTTGGAAGAAATCCATCATCAATAGCCAGGCAGGTGTCTGTGAGTATAGTTATAATCACCTTTGAGTACTTGTATTTCAAAGGAGTGGCATGAAAACGTGAAGGTATGGAAGTGAAGATAGAGGACTCATTCCAACCCAGAGAAAGGAATTCTGATTTAGGGTAATATTTTGGAGAAATTGCTTAGACAAAGATAAGTACTGTGCCACTTATTGCAAAGTATACTGTTCATTCACCTCTATTAGTGTGAATAAATATCTTTTTTTTGGCCTGCTTCATTCTTCCTCGCTTCCTACTTATGGTTAACATAGACTGGGCCTCATTATCTCATGTCCTCTGCCTTTGTTTCCAAGGCAAAAAGCCCTCCCAGGTTTGAGGGGGAGTCATGAGCCGTTTCCTGAATGTGTTAAGAAGCTGGCTGGTTATGGTGTCCATCATAGCCATGGGGAACACGTGCAGAGCTTCCGAGACCACACCTTTCTCTATGAAAAGCTCTACACTGGCAAGCCAAACCTTGGTAAGAAATAAAAGAATTTCTGCATCCTTTGTAGGACTGGCCCTATGCTGTGGTTCCCAAACCAGGCTGTACATCAGAATAACCTAGGAAACTTCAACAAACGCAGGTACCCATTTGCCTCACCAAACCTATTTATTGAACCTGAGTGGAGCTCAGGAATCCAGTTGCTAAAAGCTTCCCAGGTGATTCCGATGCTGCCTTAGCTAGCCTTTGGCAGCCACTGGAGTAATAGACTTTGTGGTGAGAACTTGACCCTTTTTCCTCCAAGCTCCTCTGAATACTTTTCGTTCATTTTACACTGCCCTGGGCAATTTCGCGTATTAAAAAAAAAAAAATAGCATTATAAGGGCAAGTGAGGAAATAGACTTATGTGGTGACTCTGTGATGCCTCACTAGAAAGCCATAAAGAAGCTTTTCCTATATCTCAAAGCCCTCTTCAGAATCAGGTTGGGGCTTACATGATTCATATTCCATGTTACAGATGGAAAGTTCTTAATCCAAGGTCTTCCCTTGACATAGTCCCTGAGAAGATATTTAAAATCCCTTCAAGTTGGTCTCCAAAAATGAAACTTAAGAAGGCCCATGGCGGCCTTTCCTGGCTTCCTGAGCCTCTCTGCTGAGAGTGTTTGTCCATTTCAGCTTGTACCTCATCACGCTGATGTGTGGGGTAGTTTAAGCTGCAGCACTGTTTCACAGCAGATGACAATTCTGTGTCACATTTATAGCTAACCCAGATTCAGGCTCTGACCTAGCTCGTTTTTCTGCAGTGTCTGGGTATAAAATGAAATTAAGTAGGCTAAGGCTCATTTTAAGCAAAGCTCAAATATAATAAGAGTAAAGAACCTGGGAAAGTCAACAGAATAATTCCATCTTTTCACCTTCAAATGCTGCCCTCAGATGGTCATGGAACCCTATATAGATTCACAGATTTTTAGAGGTTATCTGGTCTAGCCCTTTGAGTTTAAAGTTGAGGCAAAGAAGTCTAGAGGTCATGTGACTTCAGGGCATATAGCTGAGCAGAACTTTGTGTGTGTATGTGTTCATCCAGCACAGAAATGGAGGCTGCCATCTCCCCTTGTGATCTACTGGCCATCATGGTACTCTCCTAAACATAGCAGTGCTTTAAAGTGGCCCACAGAATTTCACCTGATACCTAATCTAGTTAGGGTGGGTTGAGTACTCTTAACTAGAGAAACGTCTGTAGTCTTCTCATGAGAAAAGCTATCAAATTGGTTTATAAAGAATGTAGCTCTGCAGGGCTAATGCTAGATATTTGGCTGGAATTTTTTGTCATTACCATCTAAAGGTTTTCAGTATTGTGAATTTGGGAGAGCTATCTGGTTTTCCAAAGGCTGAAAAAATCCTTAAAGCCCAAGTAAACATGAATAGACCTTCCAGTTGTCAATTTTGTCCCTTAAAATTTCTCTTACTCAGCAGGCAATAGACCAGAAAAAAAGTATCTTTGCTTTCACTCTTTTGACATTCCCAAGCCACTGGATGCCTTACCTCCATGGTTTTGCATTTAAATCACCCCAGCAGGGAGTTTCTAGAAAATGCTTATACTGGGGGCCCTCCTCCAGAGAATACGATATAGTTAGTCTGGTACCCAGGCCTTGTAATTTTATAGAACTGCCACAGTTGATTGTAATAAGTGCCCAGAATCAAGAACCACTATTATGGTGCAATATGACCCATACTTTCAGGATAAGATATTTAATACAGCAATGTCAGAACAAAGCCACCACGAGCAGGGTGCCCCCCAGTAAGCAGCAAAGAAACAGTGCTTTGTCCCACTGCTATGCACACAGGAAACCAGCCTGGTATTTGTTCATCCAACAGCATAGATCTGGATGCAGGAAGAGACCCAGGCACTCTGATATCTTAAAGACCATATTTGGCCATCTACACGGGTCCCCAGTATCTCTGAGTTCTCTTCTGGATCAGCCTTGAAAGTCTGCTGGCCTCCTGGCATCTTGTATTGCCAGACCAGTCTCTACAACATTCCCCAAACCTGTCCTGATCCAGACCCTCTTGGCTTCCAGGACAGAAGGGGTAAATTACTACGTCTAGGAGTTATTTGCCTAACTCGGCTCTTGTTGGGTTTCCACCCTTGGAACTTCCTTCTAGTTCCCATGTGTGCCACCAGGACCTCTATCCTGCCCAGCCACAGAGAGGTCAGGTTCAGCTCCCCTGCCTCCCATGAACCACCAGTGAAGTAGGAGGAGTTTGGAAGGAACCCCAGATCTCCCCTTCTCAACACTCTTTTGCTTTTTTCTGCTACACAGTGAATGGCCTCCAAGCTCGGACCTTTGGGATCTGGACGCTGCTTTCATCAGTGATTCGCTGCCTCTGTGCCATTGACATTCACAACAAGACGTATGTAAGGGAAGGAAGAGCTTTAGCATCCTTTTGTTGGAAATCAGATGCAAGGCATACATGTTACCTTGAGTAATGAGAACTGTTTGTTAATCATTTTAATGCATTAGTTTAGAAGGTACATAATAAAAGACTAATAGGTTACATTCCTTCCAAGCCTAGAAAACATAATAGACCTAACAGGTCTTCATTAAAGTCTGAAAATTCTTTGGAACTGACATAGCAAACTGGCAGGCCATTATCCAGTGGCCTGTATCAGACCCCTCCACTTCTTTACAAAAGAATCAGCCTTTCTTCTACTAAAGAAGTAGAGTGGTATGCTCTTTTTAGAGTAGCCACCCACACATACCTTTCTCACATTCCTCCTTAAGCAGCAGGAATGAACAGAAATCACGATCCATGAAAAAAGAGGAACCCACCAGTAAACTGTTGTATGTGTATGCAGAATCAGCAGGTGAGGGTGAAAGAGAAGCTAGGGCTCCTGAATTCTACCTGTCTTAAGTGCTCAGACAGACCAGTGTGAACAATTGCAGGCAATCAGAAGCCGTAACCGGCTCTGGCCACTGGAGGGAGCTCGAGCTTTTTCCCAGCAAGAGTCATCACTAGGTGGAAACCGTTTGTTAGGTCACCAAGGGAGGCTATCAGAATTACAGCTTCCCATTAAAAAGTTTTTCTGTCTTATCCAGGCTCTTGGCATCTGGGGAAAACAGGAGGCGATAATATTTATTGAGCCCCTCTTACTATGCCAAATTTTTATCTACATGATCTTAAGTCTTCTTAGCAGCCCTGGAGGTCATAATTTTCATTCCTGATTTTGCACATCTAAATATTAGAGATCCAATTAATTTAAGAAAGACTGAATCAAGTGAGATTTGAAGAAGGGATATTAGCCCCTTGGTCTCTTCAACCTTTTTTTTTTTTTTTTTCAAACTTGAAACTGCAGTTTACTTGTCCTAGATTAACACATACTTTTGGAAGCAGTGTGTTTAGTTCTGGTCCCAATTCTGTTGGTAACTAGCTTTGCAGTAGCAAGTCCATTATTTACCTTCCCTGTACGGTCTCTTCATCTATAAAATGAGAATTACTATAAAATAGTCACCTCAAGGTGACTAAAAGGAAGGGAGGATTGAAAAATTATTTTAAAGACCATGATGAAGAATTGCTGATGAGTGTAAGGGATGTACCTTTTGCTTGTTGTGCTTTTGGAGTGAGCAAAGACAACTCATACTTACCTTCAACTCCATTACCATGTACTTTCCCCCTCTCCCCCACACAGGACGGCTGCAACGCTGACTCCTGTTTCAAGCCCTTTCTAACCTAGGACTTTGATCCCTGCACTTCTGATGTGCACTCTGATCCTGTTCCCTCTCTAACTGGAGACTGGAAGTTAACACACATACATACTTGTTTCCAAAATGTGGCCAGGCACAGTGGCTCATACCTGTAATCCCAGCACTTTGGGAGGCCTAGGCAGGAAGATCACTTGAGGCCAGGAGTTCGAGACCAGCCTGGCCAACATGGCAAAACTCTATCTCTACTAAAAATACAAAAATTAGCCAGGTGTGGTGGCATACATCTGTAATCCCAGCTGCTCTGGGAGGCTGAGGCAAGGGAATCCCTTGAACCCGAGAGGCAGAAGTTGCAGTGAGCCAAGATTGTGCCTCCAGCCTGAGTGACAGCAAGACTCAATCTCAAAACAAAACAAAACAAAACAAATCATAAAAACGTGCACAGGAGAGATAGATACAAATCAGATGTAAGATACCAGTTACTTGTAGGGAGAACAGGCTCAGAGCAGAATAAGGATACACAGAATGCTTTAACTCTTCTCTGTAATTTTTTGTTTCTTAGAAAACAAGTCTCTGAAACAAAATATCAAAATGTTAAGATTTGATGGAGCTGGGTGTTGGTTGCATTGGTGTTCATTATAGTATTCTTTAAATTTCTGTATGTTTGAAATATTTCATAATTTTTTTAAAAATTATGCTTAATAAAAGATATCAGCAAATGAAGTGGTCACCTAGTAGCCTGTCTCTTTTCCACCTTGTAGTCAAAGCTGAAAAACAAGTTCTCTTCCCGTGAGATTGGTCACCATGTCCTCAATGTGACTACTTTTCTAGGCTAAGACACAAAGTAACGAATGTATATTCCCAGAGCATCTAAAAGCCCCAGAGGCGTCCTTGCTCCTTAATCCCCATGAGGCCATTCATTCTGTGGCTTCAATCATGTAAACACCGACAAGTGCGTGGCCAGATGCCTGCCAGGTGGGATTGGACTACAGAGTCAACCAATTTAGATAAATAAAATATGTAAGCGTGCTGGATCCAAAGTTGTCTGTACTGCCTAGGATTGTCATAATTCAGGCTCTGCTTTGCTATAGCTGAGTTCACCGCTTTGCCGAGACTTGGAAATTCATTCTGGATGCCTGAGCCATTTTCCTCTCAGTTTAGCAGTTGAAACCTTCATTTTTGCCCTAGATGAGAATATTGGTATGATCAAATAATCAGACACTTGTTCCTCAGGAACAGCCTGGCCAACGTGTCCTCAGGAACAAGTGTCCTTTCTTTTAAGCCTTCATCACATCCTGGGTTCTTATTTGTATGTATCAAGTCTGATACTTTTCCTCTGTTCTGTTCTGAACAAACAGTAACTTTGATTCCCATTTCTGTCTGCTTCCTTTTAGGCTCTATCACATCACACTCTGGACCTTCCTCCTCGCCCTGGGGCACTTCCTCTCTGAGTTGTTTGTCTATGGAACTGCAGCTCCCACGATTGGCGTCCTGGCACCCCTGATGGTGGCAAGTAAGCATCCAACCACCCTAGACCTCCTACGCGAACTGTCCCAGCTCTATAGCTAGTACAGAGGGTGGACACAGGAGAGATAGAAGGAAGGTGCTGTATTTATGTCAGGCACTAATCTTTCCTCTGTATTTAAGGTTTCTCCATCCTGGGTATGCTAGTCGGGCTCCGGTACCTAGAAGTAGAACCAGTATCCAGACAGAAGAAGAGAAACTGAGGCCAGCATTACCACCTCCAGGACTTCATCGTCTTCTACCTTGGCTGTCTTCTTCCCCTCATCATCTCTCCTCTTTAATTTCTTCTTTTCTGTTCCATCATCAGCCCCATTTACTTTTAGCCTCTTTTTTTTTCTTTTTTTACATTTTTAAAATTTAAAGATCTAACATGCATACAGAAAAGCATATAACATGTATGTACAACTTAAAGAACAATTTTAAAGTGAATACTATGTAATTCCATCCAAGTCAAGAAGTTGCCAGCTCCTCGGAAGCCCACTGTGTCTCCTTCCCCCAACTTGCAACCTCTTCCAGGCTCCCTTTTCCAGCCTTTCTCTTTTCCCTTTTATTTTCATGCCTTGATTTGACTTATGTGGTGGGAACGTGTGAACTATGAAACTTAAACCTGCTGCCCACCCAGAGCAGCTGTGACCAAGGGCTGCCTCAAGGGGTTGTCCACCCAGGTTGGGCTCCTCTCTGCTGCTGGACCCAAGACTCCAAACCTTCCAAGGGACAGGCAGTTCTTCCAAGAAGGGCTCCCCTATGTGTGAGCAAGACCACGGCTCTCCTTATATCTACAGATGCATGAGGGTTGGAAGAGTCTGGGCTGTTTTTAGACCTTCTGGTCAGCTGTATTTGTGTAACAACTTTTGTAATAAATAGAAAAACCCTCTGCTCTGATCAGTCCTTGTACTTTGACCTCTGCTAAGACAAGACCATGCCCGCCTCCTCTGAGCCCTAGGAGTTTCACAGCTTTATGCCTGATTGAATACACCAAAGTGAGTAGGACAGCTCAAGACACAGGTCAGCCTGGCTGCCTCCAGCTCCTTACTGTCACTTGCTCATTTCTCTTGTATTCTTGAAGTCAAATCTTCTTTCTCCCACCTTCAAGATTCTGCATTCACAACTAAACAATACCCTTTCTTGTTTCCTCCTAAAGAAAAAACAGATCCTTGAGAGAACAGAGACAAAAAATAGAACTAGGCAGCGTAGATGAAACAACTGCACGACACGGGAAGAAGACAACTAAATCCCGAGGAGAATGCACTGGAATGGACAGATGCTCTTAAACGCTACCCAGAGGGCCTCCCCGGCGGGACCCTCATACACAGCATGTGTATCCAAAAGGCCATGTGTTATTTCAGCAAATATTTGTTGAGTGCTTCTCCATGCCAGGCATGTGGGAAAGAGAAACGAATGACACAAGCAATGCCCCTGCCCCGTGGGTCTTATGTTGTAGTCAGGGTAACCGAATCAACAAGCCAACACGTGAATAAAGAACTGCAGATAGTGATAAGAACACTAACAAACACAAGGTATTTTGGTCAAGAAGGAATGTGGGGTGGGCACTGGGGAACCATAACTTAAATTAGATAATCAGAAAGCCCTCCCTGAGAAGATAGGATTTTGGGGGTTTTTCTTTTTGTTTTTTTTCTGTCACCCAGGCTGGAGTATGGTGGCATAGTCATACCTCACTGCAGCCTCAACTTCCTGGGCTCAAGCGATACTCCTGCCTCAGCCTCCCAAGTAGCTGGGACTACAAGTGTGCACCACCACCCAGCTAATATTTTGGGGGCTGGGAAGAGATGGTGTCTCACTATGTTGCCCAGGCTAAGAGGTGGGATTTGAGCTGAGACTTGAATGCCCAGGAGTCAAAGGTCTTGAGATACAGAGCAGCTGTTAGAGCAGAGGGAGCAGCAACTGTAAGGCAGAAATAGTCTTATTCAAGGAGTAAGATCTATGTAATCACAGCATGGTGAAGAGTTAGGAAGTGAAAGAAAAGGTCAGAAAGGGAGGCAGGGGGTTTATAAGGGTGTGACAGGAAGCTTGATGTTTACACTTAAATACATTAGGAATTCTCTTATTAGTTAAGGCTCTTTAGGTAAAAGGACAAAACCTACCTTGAACTAGCTTAAACAGTGAAGATAACTGGCTCATGTAACTGAAAACAAATTACAAGATGATAAGCTTCAGGAAGGGTTTGATCAAAGACGCCAGCTCCATTTCTCTACGATTCTGCCTACCTGTGCTGGCATCCTCAAGCTGGCTTCTTTTATGGTGCCAAAGTTGGTTACAGAAATTCCAGGCCTCATATGCCCAGAACACTATATCTAGGAAAATATGTCAGTGGTAAGAACTATCCTTTCTTTACTTGCCAGCTATATTGTTAGGAGGCAGTAAGAAAAGCAGTGATGACAGTTAACATTTCAATGCAGACCCACATGGAGTCATTGGATGTGAATGAAAACATTGGATGATTTAGGAACTCTGAGTATGTGTCATAGAAATGCGATTCCAGATAAGTAACGGCAGGATCCCAAAGTATCTAAAGAGGTATATAGTTAGAGTATTTAGCAGACACTGTGGATATTAGATTTGTTTTTTTGTAGAGACAGGGTTTCTCCCTGTTGGTCAGGCTGGTCTCAAACTCCTGACCTCAAGTGATCCACCCGCCTCGGCCTTCCAAAGTGCTGGGATTATAGGCGTGAGCCACTGCACCGGCCTTTTTTATTTTTGAGATGGAATCTCACTCTGTCACCCAGGCTGGAGTGCAGTGGTACGATCTTTGGCTCACTGCAACCTCCACCTCTGCACCTCCCAGGTTCAAGTGATTCTCCTGCCTCAGCCTCCCAGATAGCTGGGACCACAAGCCCCACCACCATGCTCGGCTGATTTTTATATTTTTAGTAAAGACGGGGGTTTCCTCATATTGGCCAGGCTGGTCTCGAACTCCTGACCTTGTGATCTACCCGCCTCAGCCTCCCAAAGCGCTAGGATTACAAGCATGAGCCAGCTGGCTGAATATTGGATTTCTTAACAGCCCAGGCTTGGGTCCCTTCCTAGATCATTTAAAAGAGAATCATAATATTGTTTCTCCCCCAACTAAGAATTGCTAATAAATATGGTGCTAGAATGCCACAGGCACAGTACAACTCTCTGGGGGAAAAAAGTGTACAGAACACAGATAGTAGCAGCTTATCCAAGTAACATTCACGAGGTGATCACGACTGGGGGAGGGATGAGTGACAGGAAGTTGGATATTTCAGAAGAAAAATGGGAATGCAGAAAAGCAGCTATTGGGACTGAGCAGTGAGCCCCAGCCACAGTAAGCTGGGGTGTGGCTGGGGTAAACAGAGAACAAACATTTCAACCACCCTTTGAAGCTGAGCCAGAAACAACAGTGGACTCTCTCATAAGCAGTCACTCACATTCCAGTGTGTACCCAGCGTGGAAAGAGGACAGGGTCATGTGCTGGATGCTGAGTTGCAGCCCCCCCCATGTAGGCAAACGGTAACCTTTACAGCCTTGTCTTTAAAAAATATCCCCTCCTGGATGGTAAAGTCTGGCAACAGTGAGATGCTCCTGTGGAAGGCCACAGTTGCTGCTCCTCTAGCCTTGCAGCCACCCCCTCCCAGCCCAGTCCTTCCCCCACACGAGACACAGGCCTCAGGAATGTGTATGTGACAGTCTTGTACGGACTTCCAAGAGCCATCTCTGCCCCACCAAATGATAAGGCAGACTGCTTTCTGAGAATTTTTTATTGCCTTGAAATGTCTGATCTTAAAAATAGAAAATACAAATTATGTTTTTAAAATAAAGCAATAGATTTGGTAAACATTTTGTTAATACATTTTGAAGGGTTGATGAGTAAACATCTTTTCCTTATCAAAAAGTAAAGCACACCCTCACCTCTCTTCCTCACTGATTCACTACTTCTACCAAAAGCATGGACTTCTTTCTTCTATTACATACAGCACATTCCTTGCATCCATTGCTTAAATCTCTAAAAACACACACACACAGAGACACAAACCTGGGTCCTCTCAGGCAGTGGCCCAGGCACCGAAGTACTACATCCAGGTTAGGCTGCCCTGATACACTGAGGCCGGGGCAGTGGCCGCAGCAAGACAGCACAGTGGTCGTGATCGCAGCTGCCCAATGCATAGGAGAAGTTACCAAAATCTCATTTTTAGGCGATACTACCAAAGCCAATGAGCACAGCCAGACAGCAGGCTAGATAGAAAGGAGGTCAGCTTGAGTTGATTTAAAGGGAATCCCTTTAAGTTTAGAACATCTGATAAAGATTATTACTCAAAGCAGGTGGGGGATAGGGATTGGTGGTACAAATACTGTCCCCAGCAGAGGTGAGATAAGCTTTTATTCTAGCAGACTCAATTCCCATTTCAAGGGGGGACCTCTCCTTCTACCCCTTCCCTCTTATCTCTCAGAAGCAGCTTTGGATTTGTCAGAGTGGAATGAATCAAGATTAGTTTTCAGTAAAGGTTAGAGTAAGTTGGCTGGGATTACCCTGCCTGGGGATAAAACAAGCACTTGGGCTGATGGCTGAGATTCCCAACACAGCACTGAGATAAAGGCATCAGAGGTGATGTGACACACAGAAGTCCCTGGGGAAATACGTCTGTAAAAAAGAACCTTCCCATTCCCAAATCACGCTAACAGAGTTCCCAAATGTGGGCCTCCACAAATAGCCGGTAGCCCCCAGCACCATCACACCTAGGTAGTAGCCCTCCTGAGTAGGTGTCTCCATCATGGCCACAACAAAGTCCTTTGTCAAGTTTATTGATGTTTGGTTTGCTCAGCTCTTAAGAAAAAGGGTTTGGAGACAGACCCTGTTAGGCCAGGAGAATTTAGGCCCACAAGTCCTGATGGAGCTGTTCCGATGGAGTTGTTCTAGTGGTGCTTCCTCTCCTACAGAACTCAGCAGTCAGTCCAGTGACCCAGGAGATGACCCCTGGCAGAGCAGCTTGCCCCTTCTTAGAACTGGGCTTCATGAGAGGCTCCTAGGACACTGGAAATTTCACGTTAATATCCTGAATAAGCTTTCTTCCTATGATAATTTTGCAGGCATTGTCCATGAAGGGTGGAGGAGAAGAGGGAAGGCAAGAGACCAAGCTAGGACTGACTCCACTATTCTCTGCCAGCCTGTCCCAACACCAACTCCCATAACCTAAAAGGGGGTGGAGGTGGGAATCCAATTTGCATGTGGTGAAAGATGCAATTTTCTCCAACTAAATCATCCAAGCTCTTACATGGGTTCTAGGCGGAATAGGCCATCCAAGCCACAGATAGTCCTGCTGGTTCCCCTCCAAAAACTTCTCTAGCGAAGCCCTTTGTGCTGGCAGTGAGAGCTGTGCTGAAGGAAAAGGTAGGGTGTTCATGTTCCCTGAGTTGTCACCACCTTCCTCTCAGAGATGATCCTCTGACACAGCAGTGGGCACTTTGCTGGTGTTGCTCTCTTCCTCCTCCTCCTGGAGTTTCTACAAAGCAAAACAAACAGGCAGCCCTGTGGGTAAAGGGAGAGGACTCCACCCTGGCTGGAGCAACTGCCTGTCCGTGACTAATCAGTGGGGAACAGCAGAGCCAGGGGCCACTCAGCATCCCAGAGAGCCAAGAAGAGAACAAGAAAAGAAGCAACCAGCCGCTGCTATAAATGCACCCACAAACACACCCCACCCAATGTCACAAGGTCATCAGAGGGAAAAAGGGCCAGCTTTCTATGATGTCAAGGCCACCCTCTTCTCAGGCTCACTCTCCGGGACGGAAACAGAAGCAAAGCCTCTTTTCCTTCCACGTTCTCACAGCTAAAAACTCACCTTGACTAGCCATCAAATCACTGTCCAAAGTGCCACGTCTGCAATTCCCTCAAAATTTCCAACAACCGCCATTTGGAGGCAGTCCCAGGGTGAGGAATACATTTTTTTTTTGAGACGGAGTCTCACTTGCTGCCCAGGCTGGAGTGCAGTGGCATGATCTTGGTTCACTGCAACCTCTGCCTCCTGGGTTCAAGTGATTCTCCTGCCTCAGCCTCCCATAGCTGGGATTACAGGTGGGTACCACCATGCCTGGTGAATTTTGTATTTTTAGTAGAGACATGGTTTCACCATGTTAGCCAGGCTGGCCTTGAATTTCTGACCTCAGGTGATCTGCCCACCTCAGTTTCTCAACGTGCTGGGATTACAGGCATGAGCCACCAAGTCCAGCTGAGGTATACTATCATAATGAACAAGCAGCAGATGCCAAGGCAGCATACATAATTGCATATGTAAACTCAGTGGCTTTAGCTTTCTAGGGGAGGGATGGCACAGGATTCATTTACAGGAAAGTTCTAGGTCATATTTTTAGGTGGGTTTGGAATTAAACATGGCCTGGAAATTATCCTGTGGAGCCCCTAGGTACATGCTGCCAACCTGGGCCTTTGTCTACTGTTTTAAGGACTTTGTCTGTGACCTCAAGGGTTCTTCTTCTTCACAAGAAGGCCTTGGGCACAGCATCACATAGCCAACACCACTCAAGGCCTAGAGGACATGCACAGGGCTAAGACAGAATCCAGTGTCAAGTGGATGAATGGTGCTTTCTTCCCCAGGGAGTGTCTCAGTGCCTATTAGTGGCAATGGCAACAGCTGTAGAAATCCAACCTTCCCATTCTCAATCCTCATAATACTTGGCATCAAGTCAGCCTCAGCCACGGGGGAGCCATCATTCAGGCAACTAGCAGCCTATTTCAGTCACTCAGTCTCCTCTGTCTCTGATACACACACACACACACACACACACACACACACACACACACACACACACACACATACCACGCCTGCCTCCTCCAAAGCCATCATCACAATCACAAACAGGAAACAAGTTAGTGGAGACAGAAATGCAACTACTGTCTATGTGCTAGAAGAAAAACAGAAACCCAAACCAGTAAGATGCTCATAGTCAAGGTCAATCATTACCCCGTCCCAGAAGTCCTATCTCTTTTTCCCTAAACTATACATCTCACTGATTAGAAAGAGCAGCTCTGGCCAGATCTGCTGTGTGCCCAGTCTTCACCTGGCTCTGACAATGAATTTGTCTGCAGGTCTCTGAGTTACAATGGCTGCCATGGGGTGTGTAATGTCAGGGCTCCAGAGGAGGGCTGCTCTGTGACGGCCCTGGCTTCCTTGCTGGTGTCAGTCCCAGCATGACTTTCACCCCACCCCAAATGCCAAGCTGCCACGGGTGCCAGGAAGGCTACAGACACATAGTGAATTATCCAGGGACACAAGACAGGTGAGCACCATTGATTGGAACCTAAGGCTCCTGTTCCTGCTCAGCGCTATTTCTAGCACCCCACACTCAAAGAGAGTGAGCCAACAATTGTACCTTGATTAACAAACCTGGTCCATGTGCACAAAAAACTGGCTGCAAGAATCATGAAATAGCAGAACAACTGAAATATTGAGCAAAATGGAAATACACAGTAGACATGAGCTTGTGGTAGAATGCCATAGTGTAGAAATGTTATCAAGCTATACTAAGTAAACGAGCAGAGTAGAAAACAAAATATGCACAAGCGTGTCCATGGACTACAACACTGGAAATGCTACTAGGTTATCTCTGGGAAGCAGGATTATAGGTGATTTTGATTTTCTTTGTTTGCCTATGTCTGCCGAAATAAACACAGGTTATAAAGTAAACACAGCAAAATCTCATCTCGCTTGACACAATATGTCATGTTCCAAATTGAAACCTTTCACCAGGCACCTTTTCCCAGGCTCACTATACATATATTTACCCAAGTGTACCAAATCATTCCTCTTTTTTCTTCCCCGCCGAGACGGAGTCTTGCTCTGTCACCCAGGCTGGAGCGCAGTGGCACAACCTCAATCCCAGTAGCTGGGATTACGGGCGTGCGCCACTAGCCTGGCTAATTTTTGTATTTTTAGTAGAGATGGGATTTCACCATGTTGGCCAGGCTGGTCTCAAACTCCTGACCTGGTGATCTGCTCACCTCGGCCTCCCAAAGTACTAGGATTACAGGCATGAGCCACCACGCCCAGTCAGTGTACCAAATCATTATGTCTCCTTGTACACAGCATGGGTGAAAGCCCATCTCTGTGGTGACCCTATCATGGTCCTCAGGCAGAACTAAAGAACATCATCCCTGCTATAAGGCCCTCCTTGTCTCCCCAGTGAATTTCCTGTTCTAGGCCCCTCTTTCCACATGCTTATCTGCTGCTGCCTGCCAACTCTAGAACGTAATAGTAAAGACCTAAAGATTATCATCTATCTGCCAACACAGATCCTTAAGACACTAAAAATATCCCTAACAGATATCTCTTGCCTCAGAAAATTGGCAAAGATTTTTCAAAATGAAAAATACTCAGTGTTGGCGCTCATATGACTGCCTACTGCCTAGCAATATACACTGCTAGTATTCACAGTACCTTTCTAGAGAACACTTTAGCAACACATATCAAAGTCTTTAAAACGGGCCTGACTATTGATCCCTTTCTCAAGGAAATATGGTACTTGAGAATATGCACAAAGAGTCAGCTTCCAACATATTAATCACGATATTATTTGTAACAATTCAAAACAACCTTAATGTCCACAGGCAGGAAAATTGTTAAATAAATCATGGCTTATCCATATAAAGGAACACTATGCAGGCATTAAAAGTATGTTGTAGGCCGGGCACAGTGGCTCACTCCTGTAATCCCAGCACTTTGGGAGGCTAAGGCTGGCGGATCATTTAAGGTCAGGAGTTTGAGACCAGCCTGGCCAACATGGCAAAAGCCCATCTCTACTAAAAATACAAACATTAGCGAGGCATGGTGGCGTGAACCTGCAATCCCAGCTACTAGGGAGGCTGAGGTATGAGAATTGCTTGAACCTGGAATGCAGAGGCTGCAGCAAATTAAGATTGCGCCACCGCACTCCAGCCTGGATGAGAGTGAGACTGTGTCTCAAAAAAAAATGTTGCAAAAGACTAGTTGCCTGATAAAGTGTTTGCAATAAGTGAAAAAAGCAGACAGAGTTTCATTTTTGTTTAAAACAATATGCATTTATATACACATATTCATATATCTTATGTGGATACAGACATGCAGAAATCAATGCAAAAAAAGCATCTCATCTCTAGATGATGGAATTACAGGATGATTTTTAAATTTTGTACACTTTTCTGTATTTTTCACTTTTTCTACAAAGAGCATCTATTACCTCTGCAAGTTTTAAAAATTTTTTTGAATATCCTACCTTTACTCTTTCTCATATTTGAAATTTCTTTCATCATCACTCAGATTTGATAACTAACATTTTGTTTAAAGTGGTTCCCAGCCAGTTAGAACAGATGAGAAACACTTATCTGTTCTAGGTCACACTCCTGGTCCTCCCCCTCTCCTACCAAGCCAGCTCCTGCTTCCTGACTTGTCCTTTCAGGGCCCTACTAGCAACTCTTTGGTTCCATCCCCCATGGCCCTGCCTAACAAGTTGTCACATGCCAGGAGAGCCACTGCCTTGGGGCCACCACCTCCATGACAGATGATGGAGCCAGGCTTCCCCTTCCTCCCCCGGCCACTGACCCCAGGCTGAAAGCAGTGGAGCCAGAGCCTCAGGACTTGGCTCAGGACAAGTCAGGGACACTGCTCAGCTAACTGTGACAGCAGTGACATGCTCAGGATGAGGCCGGGGGCTCCAGGAAGAGGGTAGGAAGTGGGAGAAGAATCCAAGAAAGAGTAGCAAGATAGCAATGGCAAAAACACCCACCAAGGAAAGCCTTAGGATACCATGTGTGAGTGATGAGCTGGTCTCCCAGCTGTGACAAAACCAGACCCCGTGGGAGTTCTCCCTGCCCCACCTATGTTGCCACATCCTCATCAAAAGCCTTGGACCCTGATCTCAGCCCCATAAAGCTCCCATATACTCACATTCTCAGGAGTTTCTTTGTTTGCTTTCTGTCTCCGGAGATCTGCCTTAATGAATGCTAAGGTTGATAGATTGAGAAGGAAGAAAGACAAAAACACAGTTATCACGTTCATCCAAGAGAAGAAACCTTCATTTCCTAAGGGTCACAGGTATCCCAAACTTACTACAGATATTCAAGAGAGCTGGTGACTGAGGGCACCATCAGCCAACTTGATAAAGCCTGAGGATCACTGCCATCCCGGACAGGCAGAAGAAGCCAATAATGGCCTTTGCTTGTGGATCACTTATATTTGCCAGGGACTTTGCACGTATTGCTCTAATTATCCTCATTTTACTGATTACAAACTGAGGTTCCCAGAGGTTGGTCCACTTGCCCAAGGTCAACAGCTATGGAAGTCAGTTTCACAGTCTGGGATTCCAACATGGTCTTCTGGCTCCAAAACCCATGCTCATTCTACCAAGACAATGTGCTGCCTCCTGAACAGATTCCCCAACAAACCCTTCCCTCTGTCCCCCCTGCGTAGGTACTACCTATCTGTCGCTCCATCAAGACACTCGGGTCCCAAATTGGCAACCTGGGCCTCATCTCGCTCTCAGGCTCCAACTCACCAGTCAGGGCTGTTCCAAGAGCAAGGAACACACATAGGAAGA
This sequence comes from Ateles fusciceps, assembly GCA_036589455.1. Lineage (NCBI taxonomy): Eukaryota > Metazoa > Chordata > Mammalia > Primates > Atelidae > Ateles > Ateles fusciceps. Next base: position 8,142,069 of record JAZHEH010000228.1, on the reverse strand, counting down.
TGTTCCCAGGCTTGGTTCCATAGTTGTCAATAATCTGGCCTTGGGAGATGGTGAAAATGATCCCAAATACCTGGAAAGGCATAAAGAAGATCGGAAACAAGGGCCCAGTCAACTAACCCATGAGGAGAACTGAGCTGCCATGATGCAATGCCAGCCCAGCCAGGAAACAAAGAGGAAGTATGAGCCCTACCTGTGCAGATATGTTGAGGAGGCCGGAGGAGATGCCTTCTGATTCCGGGGTACGTGAGCTCCGCGGCAAACTCAAATCCCAGCGGGAGATACCCAGTCATAAAGAAGCTGAAGTCCAGACCAGAGAAACAAGGGGATGAAGAACTTCCAGAACAAGAGGGACGGGGGAGCCCACCTCCTCCCTTAGAACTCCCTTTCCTGTTTTATTTCTTCCCACCAAGACATACTAGGTCCTCTAATGATCTGGGCATCCTCTAAGTGGTCATACCAAGGAGAGGGGCACCCCTGAAGGCCAGGAAGAAGTTCACAGGGAGACCTTGTACTTAGCGGGCCTCTGGGGTCCCTTGCTGCTTCTCCATCTCGCCATCAGTGACAGCCAGAGTCAGCATTTACAGAAGGGGCAGGGATTCCTGGTGTGTTCAATCTGCAGCTGAGACTATGTCCTGGGTACACAGGCTCTGTACCGGTAGTGGGAAGTTCCCGGATACTGAGCAGCATCTCCATGGCTCTCTGGGACCTGGAAGGAGGAACTTAGAGTCCTCCTTATTTCCATCCAGAGAGGAGCCAGCTGAGGACTGAGTGCCAGCATGCGCTCTCTCCCTCTTTCTCTCTTTCACATGCACATGCAGACACACACAGACACTCAGACACACATACACACTCTCTCTCTCTCTCTCATATACTGCCCTTAGGAAAATAACTGGGAGGCAGAGCTGAACAGAGACTCCTGTGAAAGAGGTATTGTTTCCTATGTTTTCTCATACAACAGGTCTAGACAATTCCAACTTTAATTTCTTACATTTGCACCACACTTCTTGATGCTTTCAGATCATCTTTCTCAATCTTTCCAACAACCCAACAAGGCAGCCTCTCTTATCTTCCTTTACAGATGAGGAAATTGAGGTTCAAAATGGTTAAGTGCTGTGCCCATGGTCTAACAGGTAGGCAGCAGCAAAACTGAGACCAGGACCCAGAGCCTCTGGTTCTAAGCCCTGTGTACTTTCCATAACCCCATGTTGTCCAGGCAAAAACTGAAAAAGACTCTAAACAGGTTCTAGCCTCTGAGTGGTCAGGAAGGGTGTGCTTCATGCTTCACTCCATCCCAAAAGAACAGACAGCCCAGGCTGCCTTTGGAAGTGCTACAAGTATCACCAAGACCCCTGGGCACCATGTCCATATTTCCTGAGGTCAGTGAGAAGTCAGTAAAGGTATCAGTATTGCATCCTAGGATGCTGGAAGCTCTAAGAACCACGCAATGGTGTTTTCTAATAAATAGGCCAGAGGTGAAACTTACCCCATTGTGCCAGCAGTGATGAACACTACCCACAGGTGTCCCAGATTCAAGGTAAACGTGTAAACCAACATGCCCACCAGAGTCATGATATAGACCACCAGGGTTGTCTCCCTACAAGTAGAGGCAAAAAAATTGAATCAAACACTTCTGACTTGAATAGGCTCATTCATTCATTTATTCCACAAGTATCTATTAGGTATCTGCTGTATGTCGAGCCTCTGCTATGTTCCTGGAGTTTTGTTTCTTTTGTTTTCAGAGATAGTGTCTTGCTCTGTTGCCCAGGCTAAAGTGCAGTGGCGTGATCACAGCTCACTGCAACCTTCACCTCCCCGGTTCAAGCAATTCTTATGCCTCAGCCTGCTGAGTAGCTGGGACAGTCATGTGCATCACACCGGCTAATTTTTGTATTTTTCATAGAGATGGGGTTTTGCCATGTTGGCCAGGCTGGTCTTGAACTCCTGACCTCAAGTGCTCCACCTGCCTTGGCCTGCTAAAGTGCTGGGATTACAGGCCTTACAAGGCCAAGGCCTGGCTTTGTTCCTTGGACATTTTCCTTCATAGAACTTTCTCTCCATAAGGATGATGGACACAGATGGACAATGATCACACAAAAAAATATTTAATTACATCATGATCAATGCTACAAGCGGTAAGACTAATAAAATATGAAGCCATCTTACGATATCTTTGTTCTCTTCCTGTAGAACCCACTCAACCATATCAAGCTGCCCCTTGTCAGGTCCTGGCCACAGACAAGAAGGGCAAAGCCCTTTCTCCTTCTCCCATCCCTCACCAGAAAAAGAAAAACAGGACAAACATCAGCCACGGTGAAGTCCTAACGTTAGGACTACCTCAGAAGCCATCCAATTCTGCTTGTCTGCTTTATCCCAAGACCCATGACAATGCTGGGCAGGACTCTCTGTCACCTACAAGTTCTTCCTGTCCCTACTTGAACAGACCCAGCAAAGCTTTTTCTGTTGAGTCTGAATTACTCCACTCCAGAGAGCAGGAACTAAGAGAGAATATTCTCTTGCCCTGAACTGAGTGCTTGACTTCCATAGCCAATGTGAGAAACCTTCCCTAGCTTCGCCCACTCCCTGTTACATTTCCCTCTCTCGGTCCCCTCAGGAGTCCCATCAGCAAGTCCTGGTTTCTATTTCAGACTCACCCCTCTGTGCCCCTCCAGCAGTTCTCTTCCCATGTTGCCAACCTAGGACTCTGCTGCAGCCCTGACTCATGCAATTGGACCTGCATTCTTCTCCCTGCACTGCTTAAGGCAGGGCACAGGCACTGCACAGCCCTCTGCCTCCCTACCATGAACACCAGGACTCAGATGATGAAAACTTTAAAGCCTTTCTTTCTTTCTTTCTTTTTTTTTTTTTTGAGACAGAGCCTTGCTCTGTTGCCCAGGCTGGAGTGCAGTGGGGTGATCTTGGCTCACTGCAACCTCCACCTCCCGGGTTCAAGCAATTCTCCTGCCTCAGCCTCCCCAGTAGCTGAGATTACAGGCGCACGTTGTCCAGGCTGGTCACCAACTCCTGAGCTCAGGCAATCCGCCCACCTTGGCCTTCCAAAGTGCTGGGATTACAGGCGTGAGCTACCGCACCCGACCTTTGAAGCCTTTCTTTACACATCACTCCTGAAGCCAGAACCATGGTAGAGGCACCAACCAGCACACTATGGTTGTGTCAAACTAAACCCTACAACTCTTGAGTGCCAGATTCTGGGAGGCACTTCATATGCATTTGTTATTTCAATTCAATCTTTACAAAAATCCTGTGAGAAATAGGTGACGATCTTCATTTTACCAATGAAGAACTGAAGCTCAGGCCACTCAAGTTACTTGTCCAAAGTCACCAGCTGAATAAATGCAGAGCTGGGATGTGAACTCAGAGCAGGGTTTGAAACCTATGCCCCTTCTGCTACCGCATGCAGGGATGATGCTGCACCACGTGGTTGCATCTTTGGAAAGGCTCAAGGTCAGAGTCTCCAAAGGATGCTGCTCCCACCTGATGCTTCAAAGCAGCTGCTAAGGGTAGATAAGCTTCCTCCTCCCTTCACGCTCCTCCCTCACACTCTTCTCACAGACTCTGCACGAAAGCGACGTCATGGACACCAGTCTTATTGATGATCCCATAGTCTCACCAGGATGAAGCTTTAATCATAGCTTCATCTTAAACCACTGACCAATTTAGAAAAACTATTTGTAGTCCCAGCCTGAGATAAACCTCATCACCCAATTTCCAGCCTCCAAACCAAACTAGACAAATCTGGGAGCCTTAAGGTGACGAGGACTGGCACCGAAATGATGGGATCACAGAGCTCTTGTCCCACTGGGAGTTGCCCTTGTCTACCTGGGTAGTGGTACAGGGAGAATATCTCATGCTGACCACTAGATTTAGACATCATGTGGCACTAGGAACTGGTGACATCTAGGTTCTGAAGAGGGCTAAGAAAGTAATCCTTCCCAGTCCTCTCATATTTTCTAATTCATCTGAATCATACAGCTGCCCATGTCCCAGCCCAGCCAACATTCCAGACCCTCCCTCCTCCTGCCGCAGAGCAAACCCTGGAAAAAGGACACTGCTATTCAGTGGTTTGGGAATGGCCAGTCCTCACCGCTCTTGTGTCTGGCTGAAGCAAGCAACCAACAGATGGCAGCGATGAGGCGGCGGCCAGGCCCCGCCAGCAGTAATTAAGCAGAGCCAGGCTCCTCGTTGCCACCTCCCTAGGGATGGTCTCAATTGGCCTTTGATTAGGGCAGCCAGAGTGAGATCTGGTCGGACCAGAGCTTCACAGAAGCGGGTTTGTGTGGTGGAGAATAGGTCTGCCACTGTCCGTTGCCTGCAGACACTGGGAACTTTGGAGGCCTTGACGGAGCAGCCTGGGACACTACCCTGCCCCAGTACAGTATAGCCTAGCAGCTGCCCCACCAGCCAGTGCTAAACTGAGCACCCAGTGAACGGGGAGCACTGGAAAATCACAAGGGAAGGATGTTGGGGGGCTGTTCACCAGAGCATTTCCTCCAAGGCCAGCTGCTGAATTGAGGCACCCAGACTGCTTTATACAAATGCAGATTCTTCTGCTGATTTGGCATCCATGGGAGGACTAGTGGATTGGCATTCACTAACATCTTTTAATTTTTTTTCACCTATGTTCACACTGATAAAACCTTTTTTTTTTTTGAGCCAGGCTGGAGTGCAGTGGCATGAACTCAGCTCTCTGCAACCTCCGCCTCCTGGGTCAAGCGATCCTCCTACCTCAGCCTCCCAAGTAACTGGGACTACAGGTGTGTGCCACTATGTCTAGCTAATTTTTGTATTTTTTTTTTTTTTTTAGATGGAGTTTCGTCTTGTTGCCCAGGCTGGAGTGCAATGGCATGATCTCGGCTCACCATGACCTCCACCTCCCGGGTTCAAGTGATTTTGCCTCAGCCTCCCAAGTAGCTGGAATTACAGGCATGCACCACCACGCCCAGCTAATTTTGTGTTTTTAGTAGAGACGGGGTTTCTCCATGTTGGTCAGGCTTGTCTCCAATTTCCAACCTCAGGCGATCCGCCCACCTTGGCCTCCCAAAGTGCTTGGGATTACAGGCATGAGCCACTGCACCCAGCCTAATTTTGGTATTTTTTTAGAGATGAGGTTTTACCATGTTGCCCAGGCTGGTGGTCTTGAACTCCTAGACTCAAGCAATCTACCTGCCTCGGCCTCCCAAAGTGCTGGGATTACAGATGTGAGTCAATGTGCCTAGCCTGATAAAACCTTTTAAGATAGCTCCAGGCTCTTAGAAATGCACTGGGCATTCAGGTCCAAAGAACATTATGATATTTACCAGCAAGGTATAAATAATTGGAAGATAATATACACTGCAAACTGGAGAAAGCATAGAGCACCTTGGTTAACCCCACGGGGTCCACAAGGTGCCATGAGAACAGGGCAGTGAAATCACCTCCTCTTCGTCTCCATTCTTTGGAGTTTCCACAAACTTTCCACTGCTGAAATTTTTTTCCCATTCATTTTCATTTCTCCCTTCTCTGCCGCTTTCACAAAGCTACGTAGAGAGTGGGGGAGGGGGAAGAGGACTATGCTAGGCCTTCAAGTCCAGTAGCTCTCATCCTCCTAGAATCCTGTGGGGATCTTAAGAAGGGTATAGCTTCCCTCATTTGAGAAATGAAGAAACTGAGGCTCAGGGAAGACAAACTTGAATGACCTGCTTGGCCACTCAGATCTCCACACAATGCCTTGGAGCCACATTGCTTATGACTATGCCATTTCAAAAAACAGGTCCCCAGTTCTCAGTCCAAGAGGAAAAGTCACTTACTTGTAGGTTTTGGACCTATCCAGCCAGATTCCTGAGAGCACAGCCCCAAGCATTCCTGCAATGACGATGGTCAGGCCAATTCTTCCAGCATTCACTTCTTCCCCCTGGGGAAACCATAGCCCCAACGATCACCCGGAGATGGGACAAGACCCAGGAGAGAGCGCAGTCACCGTGGGGTGAAGGAACAAAGGCAAGTAACTCAGGCTCCATCAGAGTCAACATTCAGAATGTATCAGGACAAGATGGCCTGTAAGAAGATGGCTTAGGAGAAAATTCTAGAATAACTACTCCTCCCAGCAACATAACTCTGACTGTGTGTGTATGATAATGGATGCGGAGTGACAAGGATGAACCAAATCTGTTCTTACAATTACTTTTAGGCAATTTTTTAAAAAAATGTAAACCTTACAGAAACTCTTCTATCTTATCTGTCATTATTTCCATTTCACAGATGGGGAAATTAAAATGTATATGTTAAAATTTCCATTCTTGGGTTTTTTGAGCTATCAGCACCAAGAGGAATGGAAAGATAATCATTATATATTTTTGAGTGCTTACTATAAGCTAGGCACCATGCCTAAGGTTTTATATCATTATCTCATTGACTCCTCACCATTCCCCATCATAAGGTTAGGAATCAGTCTTCTCCATTTTGCAGATGAAGAAACAGGCGCAATGAAATTAATTTACAAGCCCAAGGTCACAAGACATATGGTAAGTTCAGAGCTAGGATTTGAACTCATGCCTTTGAACTCCAAAACTAGAACACTTAGCCACATAGCCTACCACTTCTGCAAGTGTAAGAGCCTAATCCTTTCAAAAGATGGTTGGATCTCTGTATTCCTGACTCCAGGACCCTCAGTCTTCCATTCCCAGCATCCAGCCCAGCCCTCATGGGTTCTGGAAACATTTAAATTCAGAAATATTTTATATATATATATTTGCCAACTGTGTTGCCAAGCACTGTTGTCTAATAAATACATATCTCATATATAATTATATATACATACACATGTGGCATTATTTACTCTCTAATCCTAAAAAGAATCTTGCAAGAAATAATTATGCTTCTTTTGCAGCCAAAAAAAAAAAAAAATGCGAGCTCAGAAACACTAACTAGCTTGTCACATTGTCAAGCCATCACACAGTTTAGTGCTACCATAGCTGGGGTTGAGATCTAGGGCCATCTCCTTCCAAATCCCACAAGCATACCACCATATCAAGCTACCTAGAACTGGGGGAACGAAGACTTCACCATCATCCAAGCTCCTGCCAAGGAAGACTTAGAAACATATCATCTCGAGGTCCAACATGCCTAGGGAAGTCCCTTACCGGGTAGTGCCGGATGACCATGCGATTCAGCAGGGTGGACAAGGCATAAAAAGCACCAGCATTCAGACCTGAAGGAGGGAGTGAGAAATACAACATTAGGGTCAGCTTTCTTCTGGGGCCGTTGCTAACTTCTCCCCCAGCAGCTGGGGGAAGGTGTGGGCAGAAATCCTCATCCCCATTGCCACTCTGAGCAGTAGAGAAGAAAAATCCAGGGAGGTCTGAGGCTACTCTGCAGTTTTCTCAAAGAAATACTTCAAAACAACCAAAAGTAACCATTTAATCTTTCCTTAGTCATACCCCGTTTATCTCTCTGATCCCTTTGATTTGTCCTGGAAAATAGACTCCCAGGGCAGAATTATCTACATTCTTCTAAGCATTGGGTAGATCTATGGGGTGGTCAGTAGGACTCCCAGACACACTCCTCCTCCTGATGACCCTGCCTCCTCTTCAGGCTGCTCCAGACCTCTGACCCCTGATGCCACTCCCTCTGCAGGTACTTTCTCTCCTCTTTTTCCATTCCTCCTCCAACTTTCTTTGTTGATTCAATGTCACACAAAATCTATTGCACAAAACTAGAAGAGACCCTAAAGAACATTCGGTTGAGTCTCCTACTGTACACCAATTCATTCACCAAAGGAATGGAGCACCTAGAATATGCTGTGAAAGGCAGTATCTGTAGTGAATAAGGTCATTGGCCAAAGTCATACAGCAAATCAGTAGCTGAGACTGGAACTGACCCAAAGGAGAAAAGGCCTCCTGGCCTCCCTTCAATGATGATGATAATGACGACAATGGCAGCTGCACATACCTATGGATTAGATACTTTGTAACAGCACTAGAAAGTAGGTAGTATTATCATCACCATTTTATAGATAGGAAAGTGCACGCACAGTTAAAACAACAAGTACAGTCAGTCCACAATGCCCACCAGGGGTCTTTCTAACTTTTACTAAACATTGAGGCTCACAAGATAGCACACTCAGTATTAGAGTCACTTGGAAGGGCGTAACTCAGGACACGTCACTTGTGGGCAGGGCAGCCTCAGGAGTTCCTCTTCAGTGGAACCAATGCATAGAACCCCTGTCCATAAAGCCTTCCAGAAGTTACTGTCTTTCAGATGACAGCGAAGGTGCAATGAAAGGTGGGTATGGCAACCACCCTGGATGCCTCACAGGCGCCACTGTTACTTGTAACAATTCCGTAGTTTCCAGGGGCCCCGTAAGTGACAGGCCAGTGAAAAGAGTCACTGTACTCAGGGAAGCACAAAGAATGGCTTCCCACAAGAATGAATAGGTCTCCCTGTCCATTTGTATCACCAGAGGACATTTTTAGCATAAGCAATGTTGCCTAAAGGTAGTTGACATACTCCCTTTATCTGGTTCCCAGGGGTAAAAGATACAAATTTAAGCGAAGGTCAAATTCTCATGCAAAATGGAAAAGAATTGCTTTGCAATCACACAGGTATGAAGTGATGGAACTCAATTTGAACCCCGACCCTGTGGCTCCAGAGTTCTTGATCTTAAACTCTCTGCTTTATATCCTCACAAAGCTGATTCTCGAATTAGATTTCTCCATCTCAGGTCACTGAACAATTTCCTCATGTCCCAGCCTCTCCTAGCAGGTCACCCCAGGGATGCAACAAGGTTGGGCTCAATGCAGCTCCCTGAGCAGCACAGAGCCACAGCAGGCCAATAAACCTGGACGTGTACCCAAACGTCACTATAGCTGCCAGGCTGATGGCTGCAATGATCACAAGGCTCTCAGCAACGTCTCATTCAAGCAGCATTCCCATCTAATCTTCATAGCACACACTCAGGCACTTAGTCCATTTCTGAGTAAAGAGGGCCCATAAAGAGACATTCCTGAAAAGCCAAGTGAGGTGGAGTGTGGGAAGGAGAAGAAAGAAAACAGTCTCCTCCCCTCTTCCCATCTCTCCCACTCCTCTCTAAGCCTCTTGGCCTAGCCTGACACTGCAAAGGGCAAGGAATGTTCCAACTCAGGCTTAGCTTCACGTGGAACAGCTGCTCTCCTAATGGATGAGCCAAGGAGGGCAGAATCCACAGAAAAAGGAGGGAAATTATCCAGAAGGACTGGGAGCAAAAAATGTACCAGTGCTTTCATGATCCTGTTAAAGGCCTGGGGAACAGAGTCCTGAACAGGTTGACCCATACTGCGGAAGCTGAGTGGTTTTTCCAGGGCTCAAAGGTTTAGTGAAATAGTTTCCAAAGTGTGGTCTCTGTTTCATCCCAGACCTATTGTAGCAGGAACTCTGGGAGTGAGGCCCCCTACAATATGCATTTGAACGAGCCCCCCAGGTGATTCTGATCATAAGCAATGTTGGTGGAAGCACTGACTCCCTAGAGCAATGTGGTTCACCAACAGCCATCCCTGCTCCAGGCCAGACAGGTGACTGAATCGGGGCCAGAGGGGACCAGGAGGGAAGGAAGAGCAGAGGTTCATCCTGGAAGTCTGCCGATCTTTTCCAGTTTCTGCAGCCCCACCTTAGAGGAATCAGGAGGTTGTGTATGTTTTCTGAATCCATCCTTGGTCTAGATGTCCCTCCCCATATTGCCAAAGGTTGCCAGACATGGTTAACCATATAAGTTCACTCTACTGCCCAAACAAAGGGGTTGGGCATCCCACACAGAAGGGCAGGAATGAAATGCATGCTCCTTCCTATGTGTGAGTACCTCTTCCAGGAGTACAGGTGACTGCATTCTATTCAGGTCTGATCATCCTTAGCAAGGTAAGCCTGCTGGGCCAGGGAAGATAAAATGTGACCTCCCCTGAAAGGCCTGGTCATTCCTGCAATCAGTCACCTGGGAGAGGTGCCACTTACTGAGGACGCCGGCTTTAGAGAGGCAGAAAGGACGCTGTCCACCTTCTGAGTCTCTTTCTTTCCTTTGTCAAAAACAATTTTTTTCTTTGTAAAAAATTTTTGGGGGTCTCACTACGTTTCCCAGACTGATCTTGAATCCCGATCCTCCCACTTTGGTCACCCAAAGTGCTGGGACTGCAGGTGTGAGCCACCAAGCCCAGCCCCAATAACAATTTTATTCAAATTGTGTTCCAGAGACTACTGACATTAGAATTTCTTACAGTTTAAAAATGCAGGTTGTGAGGCCCTACCATAGACCTACTGAATCAGAATCTCTTGGAATAGGGCCCAGGAATCTGCATCTTTAGCAACAACAACAAAAAACCCCTATACATCTGTTAAAACATCTGGAATTTGAGAACACATGGCCTTCAAAATACAGAAGATCAGGGACCAGACCCAGGCTCTCAGGTGGTGGGGTTAACATGGAGGCAGCTGGGATGGGAAGAGGCTTCAAGACTCACTACAGAGCTACCCCATAGGTTCTCAGCTCTGCTGCAAGTCAGAATTACCTGGAATGCTGGTAAAAAGCTGATTCCCAGGCCCCAACCCAGACTTTCTGAATTTGAATTTCCAGAAATCTATGCACATATTCAGTCAAGCACCCAGGGGATCCTATCCTCAGGGAAGTTTGGGAAACACTGACCCCAGATCATATCTTTGGATTTTGCTGACTCTGTGTTTTCCTTTAGTACTTGTTTTAAAGGGCCAGCTTGACCTTGGCAAAGCTCCTGGGACTCCAGAGAAAGATTTTATGCCCACTCCTCAGCCAGGATTTTAGAGGGGGCATGAAGCCCACTCCCTAGGCCTATGTAGGTAGAACAATGATAAAGCACTGAGAGCCCCAAGGGAAGGTGAACCTTGGGATATACAAGTTGAGGCTCTGAGTTCAGATGCCAGAGGCACTGGAAAATTATTCAGAAGACTTCTGAAAATTATTCAGAATAATCTTGCCTTCAGCAAGGCTGGGGGATAACTATGCCCTTTGAATATGGCATTTTCTAGAAGAGAAGCCTTTTCAACAGGGCAGCTGTTATGCCATTGATAACAAGACATTAGAGGAGGCCATGTGAATGCAAGACCCAGAGCCACAAACAGAATGTAGCCGAAGAAGGTTCCTTTCTCCCCTCTCACCCCACCCTACTATGAAACACACCAAAGACACTTGCAGACAAGTGGAATTTCTGGTTCCTTGAGTCTTCCCATATTGCCAAAGTTGAAAGAGAGAGGGAGGGTGTTTTACTGGCAGTTTCTTACTAATGTGAGATTTCAGCAACATCAAGCAGGAGCCCAACCCCTACATCTCTTCCCTTCTAAACTGAATTGCCAGATTTTGAAGAAAAAAAAAAGCAAATAAATAAATTTAAAATAATAGTTCTTAGTGTAAATATGCCACAAATATTACATACGACATATTTATATTAAAAGTATTTGTTGCTTATCTGAAATTCAAATTAACTGGATGGCCTTTATTTTATCTCTCAACCCTACCTCTAAGGGTGTAGCTAGAAGTCTAGGGAAAAGCCAGCAACACTTGGACCCTTGATTTCCTCCAAGGCCTTCAATTATCACTATACTTCAGCTCTGGGCAGTTGACTCATCAGCTTGGAGAACCACTTGGAAAGCCACGACAAATACAATACCACCAGCTGCAGGACAGTTACTCCTCCTCTTAGTGAAATCTGGTTTGGACCAAAGAGGCAATGCTGGAAATCAGTAAATTTACCAATGCAATAGCAACCTGCAGGCATGCCCTGTCTTTATTCTCAACTGCATTAAAAGCTTTCACTTCCATTCAGAACACTCCAATGGGAAGTAAGTGTCATTACTATTTTCTGGTAGGGGTGGAGAGTATTAAAGAGATGAAGGATGGGTAGCGTAGATGGGTGAAGGCGGTACACTCAGTAATGTGCAGAGCTGACACCAAAACTCAGACCTCCCATTTATTATGAGCCAACTTTGAACTTACGAGTCCAGCACTCAAGGCTCTTAACCCAAGACATATCCACCCATGTCCAGAACATGTTCCTGTGAAATGCTATTGTCTGATTCCCAGCTACATGCTCTTTAAATGCATGTAATTCAGAGCTAAATATGAACACTACATGTACAATGTAAAAAGTATGAACCAGTTTGTCTTCAAAGCCCAATATGAAACTGCAGGGGGATTGGGAGGACTGGGATGATTCTGGAGGATTTCGAAGCATCAAGTTGAATTTATACAGGGCATTTTTAAAACCTGTTTTTGATGGAAGGCCAAGGTGGACGGATCATCTGAGGTCAGGAGTTCGAGACCAGCCTGGCCAACATGGTAAAACCCCGTCTCTACTAAAAAACAAAAATTAGCTGGGCATGGTGGCGGGTGCCTGTAATCCCAGCTACTTGGGAGGCTGAAGCAGGAGAATTGCTTGAACCTAGGAGGCGGAGGTTGCAACGAGCCAAGATCATGCCATTGCACTCCAGCCTGGGCGTCAGAGACTCTGTTTCAAAAAAAAAAATTGTTTTTGTTTGTTTTAATTTGGAAAAAACACAGTAGAAGAAAGCAAAGATTAACAGTTGGAGTAAGTGCCTATTGTTTTTGCCCTATGGGCAAGAAACTAAATCTCCAGAGCCTCAGTTTCCTCATGCATAAAATGAAGTAAAGGGATTATGTCATGTGTTTGTCTTGAAAATTAAATGAGATAATGCATGTAAAGCAATTACATGATTCCTCCATCAAAAATTTTTTCAAATCTGTGAGTAAGTCTAAGAATCATTTCCTTGTTGGCAAAGAGCCCCATATGGACATCACATTCTCCAGAGTTTCCTTTCAACATTTTCGGCCAGCCTCTTGTTCACCCCAACTGTTATCACCACTGCAGGCAGCTACAGTGTTAAGCAGTGCCATTGATTGTTTTCAACAAATGCCCTGGCAATAGAGCTCTTCCCACTGAACAAACTCCAAGTCAGATAAAATAACATGTCCTATGAATAGGGCGTTTCTGTGGACCCACCAGTAATTCTAGTAATTCTCAGGGGTGGAGCTCCAAATTGACTTTGCTCCCTCCAATGGCTGTGAGGCAGTTGGCTCTCACAGCCCCGTGGCTGCGAGGCTGCTGGCTGTCACAGCCCCGTGGCCGCGAGGCTGCTGATGTCACAGCCACGTGGCTGCGAGGCTGCTGATGTCACAGCCCCATGGCTGAGAGGCTGTAGTAGTCAAGGCTACTGCAGAGCCTGGGAGAAGGGGATTGGAATAGGGCAAGTTAAAGCTCATAATTCTTACTAATATTTAGCCATTTATCTTGAATAAATGCTGCTTGGATTGTTGCAAGCCATCTGTTAAAAGTTCTGAAAAATTCATTTTGACATTTTTTGCCATTTTTCTTGTTTTTATAGAGGAGCAGATTTTCTAAGGTCCTTACTCCACCATTCAAGAAGTGCTTTCTTATCTATTTCCTGGGTTACCATTTAATCAAATAGATAAGGAAAAGAGTCCGGAAGTACCAGATTAAAACTACTCTGTCAGATTAAAGACTATGTAAGCAACCAGCCATGCAAGAGGAAGGAGGAGGAGTGGCTTTGCTCTCCACAGCATGGCCAAGGCTTGAGCCCTTCGATGAGGAGCAACAGTGTTCCTGGTACATTTTGTTTCTGTTTCTTATTCTCATGGGTCAGTGACCTGGCCCTCATATCAGCAACCTCCAGCACTGAGGAGCACAGCCTTTGGAATGAGACCATTGCCCAGTTATCACACGGTCACCATTTTCATCCACAGAAAATATTTATGAAGCACTCATCTGCCCTAGAATCCCAAGGTAGGCCTCAAATATCCTCTGTTAGATGCAACAAGCTTTATGGCTGTCAGAGGTCAATGCACTCACGATATCTAACTCTAGCAAAAGCAAAAGCTCTTAGGGTTATGGAATCCTGAGTCTAGAAGGGACCCCAGAGGTCATCTGGTTTCACTGTCCATCTTTAGCCTGAAATTCCCTAAAACATTCCCACCAAGTGGTTAGTCCCATCTATACTTGAATACCTCTCAGCGATGGGGAACTTGTAACTTCCTTAGTTGGACGTCTCTAAGCTTTGGAAACTTTGTCTTTATTTTGTGGATGAATGGGGAGACATACTCAGAGAATTGGGAAACTGGAGGAAATAAGGAATGGAGGACCAAGACCTTAAAGATGAATCGAGTCATCTACAGCTGTTCCAGATTTAAGTATGCCTGAAAAATGGGATTGCCTCTCTAACAGGATGAAGCCACCTCTTATCCAGTGTCTCAGCAGATAAACATTTTAATTGATATAAAATGTATTGATGAGCCTAAAATGAAACCCTGGCACAATCCTAGAAAGGAACATCAACAATTCCAGAATTGGCATTAAGAATGCAGACTTTGGGTCGGGTGTGGTGGCTCATGCCTGTAATCCCAGCACTTTGGAAGGCCAAGGCGGGCGGATCACGAGGTCAGCAGTTCGAGACCAGCCTGGCCAACATGGTGAAACCCCGTCTCTACTAAAAATACAAAAGTTAGCTGGGCATGGTGGTGGGTGTCTATAATCCCAGCTACTTGGGAGGCTGAGGCAGGAGAATTGCTTGAACCTGGGAGGCGGAGGTTGTAGTGAGCCAAGATCGTGCCACTGTATTCCAGCCTGAACAACAGAGCGAGATTCTGTCTTGGGGGGAAAAAAAAAAGCAGACTTTGGTGTTACACGAACTTATATTTGAACTCTGGCTCTGCCACTTGAAAGGTGTGTGGCCTCGGGCTAGTTATCTAACCTCTTTGAGTTTAGTTTCCTCATCTGTTAAATAGGGATAATTTTAATACCAACATCACATGGGTGTACCGGAAGTTAAATAAAATCAGGTATGAAAAGTACCTGGCACATAGTAAGCACGATTGCTGTTATAAGACAATACTTTTCAGTCTATAGGCAACATGAAGCCAAGGCCACCTGGGGTTTCACTAAGAATAAGTCATGTCAAACCAATCTCATTTTTTTGTTTCATATGGTTACTATACATGTCACACGCTTGCTAACTGTTGGTTTTAATCAAACTTTAACTGGTGGATTAAATGACCAAACATAGGCTGAATAGCAATAAACGTGGGTAGATATGTAGCAATTTGGACTTAGGGTACTAACTAATGGTTGGCATTCATCTGGAGGACACTTTTTTTTTTTGGAGGACACTCTTTAATGGAATGCCATGAGGCTCTGTCTTTGCCCTAGTCGGATCCAACATTCTTATTACAGGTTTGAAAGAAGACACAGAAAGCACCATGCTGGGAAAAGAAGCCAACACATTAGCATAAAGATTCCAGCCTATCTTGCTAAGAGCCAAGCAGATGAAATGTAAGAGGGGTGTTGTGCATTCAGATAAAACAGAATGAGGGAGGATGGGTTGAGGAGCGACTCCCGTGGCAAGACACATATTTGCATGCATTCATTAGTTAACTAATTCAGTAACTACTGGAATAGTCACCCGAGGCCGGCCACTGCTGAGGAGCTAGAAAGATGAAAAACATAAATTCACAACCTTAAAGAGTTCAGTCTAATATGGAAATAGACCTGCAATTTTTTTTTTAAATGACAGGTGTTAAGATGTACAAGTAATAGGCTGGGTGCGGTGGCTCACGCCTGTAATCCCAGCACTTTGGGAGGCCGAGGTGGGTGGATCACGAGGTCAGGAGATCTATACCATCCTGGCCGACATGGTGAAACCCTGTCTCTACTAAAAATACAAAAATTAGCTGGGTGTGGTGGCGCACACCTGTAGTCCCAGCTACTCGGGAGGCTGAGGCAGGAGAATCACTTGGACCTGGGAGGCGGAGGTTGTGTTGAGCCAAGATTGCGCCACTGCACTCCAGCCTGGTGACAGAGCGAGACTCCATCTCACAAAGAAAAAGAGGAAAGAAAAGAAAAGATGTACAAGGAATAGCATGGTAAGAGAGGGAAAGTCACCTACTACTGCTCTACAAAAGTGATATGGAGATGAGACTTGGAGGACCAACGGGCATGGGTAGATAACCTAACATGGGAAGAAATTATTCTCTGGGTGGACTTTACAACACATGCAGAAGCCCTCGGGCATAGCTGGGTCCTCTGGATTGACCCTAAACAACAACTTCACGTGCACAGTTGGGATCTGGAAAGAGTAAGATGTGAAGATACCTCCGGCCTCTCATCTAACATTTCCAGTTCGAATGCCTTCCTAGGCACATCGGCACCTTACCATAGGTGATGACCAGCAGCACAAAGTTGAGGTTTTTGAAGAGCCGGATGATGGAACTGAAGTACGAGGCATCAGGAGAGGCCAAGGCATAGCTCAGGGATTGGGCCCTGCTGGGGGGATATTTAGGCTTCTCCTTGAACACTGAAAGGAAAGAAACAGAGATGGCTGAAAATGCCCGTCGTGCCACCCCAGCAAAGCTGGTTTCACAGGGGTGAAAGCTGCTCCATCATCTGAGAGGAGCTAAGACTCCCAAAAGAAATATTAATTCTTAAATGAAACCCTTTCCAGCCCCCCCTCTTGAAGCTGCTCCACCTTGTCTGAGGCTGAGTGAATGGTCCTTTGATACATTTTTCCTTTTCTTTTTCTTTTTTTTTTTTTTTGAGATGAAGTCTCACTCTGTCACCTAGGCTGGAGTGCAATGGCATGATCTTGGCTCACTGCAGGCTCTGTCTCCTGGGTTCAAGCGATTCTCGTGCCTCAGCCTCCTGAGTAGCTGGGACCACAGGCGTACACCACCATGCCTGGCTAATTTTTGTATTTTTAGTAGAGATGGGGTTTCGCTATGTTGGCCAAGGTGGTCCCGAACTCCTGACCTCAAGTGATCTGCCCACCTCGGCCTCCCAAAGTGCTGGGATTACAGGCGTGAGCCACCACCCCCAGCCCCGATTACTTTTCTTAATGACTGCTGGAAGGCTGAAATCACTGGACGTCCCAGGCAGTGTTCAAAGATCAAGGAATCTCATAGTAACCAGCAAATAACATACCACAGAGAACTGAAAAAACACGCTTGCAACACATGATGGAAAAGCAGCAAAAGCTGAAGCGTTGGGATTGGTGAGCCCAGTTAATGGCTTAGCGCCACAGCTCCTCCCAAGGGGAAAGGGACTATGCTGCCCAAGCTTAGCACAGAGCATGGCATGCAGCAGCTGATAAATATTCCCTAAATAAGTGAAAGGGGTCTTATTCTGCAGTAAAAAAAATTTAGGGTCCATTTCTAGTTTCTCAAAGTCTGAATCAGACCTCTGCCTCATGACAGAAACAAGAAGATTGACACATGCTTCTCCAGGAGCAGACATTCTGATATGAAGGGCTGGAACATCACAGCACAAAAGCCACTCCCTTTATATAATATTTTCAGTACAAATGGCATGATCATTTTGACTGTACTGATCTGGCGCCAGTCCATTATCTAGGGGGCAGATCAGTTTAACTAGTTGTTTGGTTAAAGTGATTCCCCTATTAAATCCCAATAAGTAGCCAGGAATGGTGGCTCACGCCTGTAATCCCAGAACTTTGGGGGCCCAAGGCAGGCAGATTACTTGAGGTTGGGAGTCCAAGACTAACCTGGCCAACATGATAAAATACTGTGTCTACTAAAAATACAAAAATTAGCCAGGTGCAGTGGCATGCACCTGTAGTCCCAGCTACTCAGGAGGCTGAGGCAGGAGAATCGCTTGAACCCAGGAGGCGAAGGTTGCAGTGAGCTGAGATCATGCCACTGTACTCCAGTCTGGGTGACAGAGTAAAACTCTGTCTCAAAAAAAAAAAAAAAAAGAAAGAAAATATTCCAAATAAGCACCTTGTGGCCTCCTCTACACCCCAAGAGAATGCTCCTGAAAGGTCAGTAGACTGTCACAACTTAGAGGAAGCCCTGGAAATGAAGTTTACTCTCCTGGCAGATCAAAGGGGCCCTCTACGAAGAAAATGCCCTTGCCCAGACTTCAGAGTCCTGCTTCTTCCTTCTTCAGAAATAGTCCTGGATATTAGAGTTGGGAGCCTCTCATCCATTATCTTGCCTCTTCAGAACTTCTCTTAATCAGGGGAAAGAATGCAAGGCAAAAAGTTTGCTCATCTCTACATCAGCAGGTGTTGGCTTAAGGACTTGGCAACCACAAACCAGAATTCAGATATGATTTTTCAGGTCTTTACTCAGTTAGCAACTATCTGTGCTTGATAATAAAATGCCCAAATAGAAATGTCCAAACTCCAGATTTTCAACAGAAAGGACCAGGCCCTCATCTGCTTGAGAATTTGGAGCTGGACATATAATTTGAAACTGAGTCTGGCTAAGAAGCCCCTGGCTGTATCATTCTTCCCTGCTCTCCTCCATAGCTCCCTTGCTTCTCACTTTACCATGAACACCAACGTCTCTGTCTAAGACATTCTGCCAGCTTTTAAACCCATTAGGTAGCCTTTCTCATCCTGGATTCTTGGAGGGAAACAACACAGTGAGAACGGTTGAATGAGGTACCCAATTATAGAACTGCTTGACTCTGGAGGTGGGGCCAGCAGGCAGGAATGAAACCTTTAACACATGAGTTGGAACTTTCAGGTATTAGGAAGAATGCTGGTTAACCTTTACACAGGTTACTTGCTGAAAATAAATTTATCAAACTCATATAATATCACTCAACTGAAAAAAGAGGATGTAAAATTCTCTTACCAAATACCTCAGTCATTAAATGTACATGGATATAAAATATTAACAGTATGGGCCGGGTATAGCAGCTTACACCTGTAATCTCAGCACTTTGGGAGGCCAAGGTGGGTGGATCACTTGAGGTCAGGAATTCGAGACTGGCCTGGCCAACATGGTGAAACCCTGTCTCTACTAAACATGCAAAAACTAGCCGGGCATGGTGACAGGTACCTGTATTCTCAGCTACTCAAGAGACTGAGGCAAGAAAAACACTTGAACCCAGGAGGCAGAGGTTGCAGTGAGCCAAGATTGTGCCACTGCACTCCAACCTGGGTGACAGAGCAAGATTCCATCTCCAAAAATAAAAAATAAAAAACAAAATATCAACAGTAATTATCTGAGGTTCATGGTTTGGGATTAACCTGTACAATGACAAGTTAATGGCCATTCCTTTCTCTGTTCTTTTTTGTATTTTCTAGATTTTTCTATAATGAGCATATATTACTCTTATAATTTTTTATTTTTTAAAAGAGATGGGATTTCACTATCTTGGCCAGGCTGGTCTTGAACTCCTGACCTCGTGATCTACCTGCCTTGGCCTCCCAAAGTGCTGGGATTACAAGCGTGAGACACTGCACCTGGCTTACTCTTATAATTTTTTAAAAAAGCATTAAAGATGCACTGGTCCATGGGCGAGAGAAGAATAAAAAAAACATAAAAATAAAAATAATTCTTAAAAAGCATTAAAGAACTATGATACTTAAGTATTGTCAGGTTAATCAATGAGATTATTAATTTTATGGATCAATTTCAGTTTTGTTTTTTCAGAAATTTAGAATAGGGAGATAGATAAGCTTAGACTTGACTCCAATCTCTGCCACTGACTAGTTATCTAATCTCGAATAGTTTATATAACCTCCCTTAAGTGTCATTTTTTTCTTTGTTAAATAAGACTGATAGTGGTACCTCACTGATAGGGCTGTTGAAGACTGAATGAAATCAGGCATGCTTAGCACAGTGCCTGTGATGGCCTAAGTGCTCTGTAGCTTTCATCAAGGGGACTAGCAGTCTACCCATTACTTCCAATGAGGTAGGACTGGGGAACTGGTTAATAACAATTAAACCTTTCCTTAGCCACTAACGAAGTGCACAGGATCAGCTAGCACTGTGTGGGAACAACTGCCCAGGCTAAAACATTTGAAGACCATAAGAAGCCAAGACACCAGTTTCTGTAAATATCCATGGTATGTCAGGGCATGTTCACAAGGGTCCCACCAAAGTCAGCAGAATCTCCCTGCCCCTTCGCCCCCTGCTGCCCCGTCAGTCTACTAATGACCTTACCAATGATGACAAGGATGAGGAGGAGAGTGGCCACACCTCCTATTATATAGAACATGATGCTGATGTGGTAGGCAAGCTTGTCCCGGTCTTCGATGTTGGGTACCAAAACAGGAGGGACCAAGAACCCAATCGCAATTCCAAGCTATAGAAGACAGAGACAACCAATCACAGTTACCAATGGCCAAGGGAGGTGACAGCACAAATGTAAAGAGACTCTCAATGAGAAATCTAATTCCCAACTTCCAATCCTTCCTCACACCCAAACAGGGATTATTTCCCAACTCAAAACACCAAATAAATCTTTCTTCTGATTGACGATTGGGCTCATACATCCTTCTGACCACCCTCACTATCAATGCCTATTGAAAGTATAGTTGATGATCTCAATGCGGGCTGGCTCTTCTCTAGCTGCACATTAAGGAACGATGGTGCCTCTACTCCCATATCTGGAATAGAGTAAAATAACATTGATTATTTTTTTCTTGTGCTACTCGAATTTTTAGTTTCACTGAATCTGTTAACCCAGAGCTGAGAGCCCAGCTGGGGGAATTCTATACCCTGCAAGCCCAAGAACTTGCATTCAGTAAGAGTTGGAAGCCTAAAGTTGTTATCACATTTACAAGCATGAAAGCTTCAGTTTATTGTGTGAATAACGTAGTGACTTCTAAAGCATCTGTAGTGTGAATTCACACATAACTGCATAAATTTATATGCACAGAAGATAGGCACCTAAAAAATGGCTATAAACAGACACACTCCCAACAAATTAAACCATTATTTATCTGGGTTGGAGTCCAAATTCCAGTGACCTAACAGATAACGTGACTTGGGTGTTTCCGAGGTCAGGAAGGCTTGGCTTCAGTACTGACTGGCTGTGATACAATTCCCAAAAGCCCTTCTGCTGCGCATAATATTGAGGCAGAAACGGGAAAATAGCTTGTGAACTCAGGCAAGCATCAAATTTCAAGAGTGAAGGAAGATGAGTAATTCTTTTGTCTTAAGGTCTCATTTTTCCTTTATTGTACTTGAAAGAGCTACAGGTAAAGAAGCAATTCGTTTTCACTTCTCATTTTCACACTTTTCATCAGCTGCCAATCTGCTGACCGCCTTGATTGGTTTTTCAGTCTGTCAATTACAGCCATTCAAGGTGGTTACTAGTGGTTCTCAGTTCTGGACTACTCACAAAAGTGATCACTCATCGTTTCTGCGTAGAGCTCTTTAGACCAATATGTAATCAATCAACCACATGCATCTTTAAAACGTACTCTGCTAGATATTTTAGGAGGTACCAAGAGGTATAAGGCAGGGTTCCTGCCTTCAAGGAGCTTAATAATCTATTCGCAGGAAAAATGTTAAGACAAAAATATAACAGATAACACAACTGGCCATATTTGTGGGTTGCAATGATAGAATATTACAGTGTGAAAGTTCTTCTGTAATCCTGTTATAATTACAAACCCAATCATTACAGGAGAAAACAAAGGCCAAGTGAGGTTAATTGAGCTCTGTGACTTGTTGAGGGTCACCCAGAGTTCTAGCAGAGTGGAGGTGAGAAAGCAGATCTCCTGGCTTCTCTGGCCAGTGCCTCCCAAGCTAAGAGCCTTGAGAAAGGCCCAGGTAGGCAGGCTTCTACAGAAGAGAGGCCTCTTTTGCGTCCTTGGAGCTCTATCTGATCCTTGGTCATACTAGTTTGTCAGAGTCAGGCTTACCTGCTCACCTCCAAGACTTCCATTGAAGGTCAAAACCAGCCATAAGCAAGGGCAAATACAACCTTCTTCATAGCTGGGAAGCTGGTCCCACTCCGACTCATATACGGCCTTCTAAGCGCTTGGAGTTGGAGTTCTGGAAGTTAAGTAGAATCTCCCAGGGTCCCATTTGCAAGGGTGAGGAAAGATACAGACATAATCTGAGGCTCTGTGACTCTTTCATTTCCAAAGGAAAATTAAAGCTCTGAGGTCCCAACACAGGATACCCTAATCCCCCAGTAATCTTCTGCCCCAATAAAGAAATCCTCCCAGCTGGTGCCACACTGTACACCCTACTCTTCTGGGGTGGCTGGACTCTGTTCATTCCATCTATACACTAAGCTTGAGTGAGTGCTGATCAACCCCAACTCCAGCCAGCAGGGTGAATGGGTAGGCCCTAGTAGTGGCCTGCAGTAACCCCAGCTGGGCAGCAATGCTGTCTCACTGTAACCTTTCTCAAGGAGGAAATTGGCTATGGAGGTACTTTGATGCCCAGTGGGAAAAAACAAAAAATAAGGATTAGACTATAAGCTGCTTCCTCTTTTGTTTTTTCAAGACATATTTTTTCCTGCTTCTTGAGAGCAGTGTTTAGGGAGAGTGTATTTCTAGTTCCTAGTTCATAGGTCTGTCTCGTCATGGATGGATGTATGTATGGACGGATGAACATTAGTAGAAAATCCTGGCTACACAAAGCTAGGAATTACACATCTCCCGGTTAGGGTCCAGGCTCTTTCTACATTGTACTCACAGTGGTAGGAAAAAAAAATGTGTATGGGAAAGTAAGGAGAGGGTAGGATACCCTGCTGTTTCTTGAGCATCTACTATGCTCTGAATATGTAATACATTTTATCTTTTAATTTAACCCCAATAACTTCATGTATTTTAAATTTATATTTTTATTATCATTTGAGATGGTGTCTCACTCTGTCACCCAGGCTGAAGTGCAGTGGCACAATCTCAGTTTGCTGTAACCACCGCCTCCCAGGTTCAAGTGATTCTCCTACCTCAGCCTCCGAGTAGCTGGGATTACAGGCGCCCACCACCATGCCTGGCTAATTTTTGTATTTTTAGTAGAACAGGGTTTCATAATGTTGGCCAGGCTGGTCTCGAACTCCTGACCTCAAGTGATCTGCCTGCCTTGGCTTTCCAAAGTGCCAGGATTACAGGCATGAGCCACTGTACCCGGCCTAACTCCCGTATCTTTGTAACAACAAAAAGAGAGATAGGGGAAAAAAACCCTGCTGCTCCGTACCCTGCCCAGGGTCACACAGGCAACTAGCAGAAGAGCTGGGATCCTAAGCCAGTTCTGGCTGGTGTCAGAGCCCTGGCTCACTTTGCTGCCTTCCGTGAAATGTTGCTGTGATACTAGTCAACATGGACATCTACATTTTCACCCATTTGAGTTGTCATTAATTTAAGAGGAAACCTCTGGGGTACAAATCAGAGACCTGGGGCCTGAATCAGTGAAACATTAATTTAAAATGTGGGAGAACGCCGCACCTGGCGCATTTGGCACCTTTCCTGGAGACCCACCTTGGGAACGCAAATGAATGCATGTCACTGCTGTTTTTGAGTAGACTTACATCCCTGTACTTGTTGTAGTTTTATCATTCTCAACAAAACACAAAGTCATGGGCGAAGTACAAAATTCATTGTCAAACCAAGACATAGTCTTAGCTCTTCTGGAAATCAGGCTCTTTTAAAAATTTAGGCTCTTACTTTTCAAAAATTAGGCTCTCTTCATTTTTACGTATCCCATAGCAGTATTTCCCAACCTCGTCCCATAACAAACATCACCATCTGTCTCCCCCAACCAGATTACAAGCTCCATGAGGGTAGGGCTCGCACTGATCTCTGGAGCCTGCCTCATGATAATACGCATCACAGTACAACATATGGAGCTTTACATGGAGTAGCTCAAGCCTCACAGCAACCCCGGAAAGAGGGGTCTAACATCATCCCAGTTTCACAGATGATGAAACTGAGGTGGAGGAAGGTTGACTTGCCCAAGGTCGCACAACTATGTTTTCATTGCTTCCTTTTTTTTTTTTTTTTTTTGAGAAGGAGTCTCACTCCGGTGGGCTGGAGTGCTGTGGCATGATCTTGGCTCACTGCAACTTCTACTTCCCAGATTCAAGTGATTCTCCTGCCTCAGCCTCCCGAGTAGCTGGAACTACAGGCGCGCGCCACCACGCCCAGCTAATATTTGTATATTTAGTAGAGACGGGATTTCACCATGTTGGCCAGGATGTTCTCCATCTCTTTACCTTGTGATCCGCCCGCCTCGGCCTCCCAAAGTGCTGGGATTACAGGCATGAGCCACCACGCCCGGCAAAGCTGGAGTTTTCAACACACAGCGTTTATAACTATAGTTTACTTCATTTCAGTAGAAGGTGTTTAACAAAAAATGTGATAAATGAAAGGATGGAGAGGCAGCTTGGGATATTTCATTTTTATTTTCTGTTTTATTTTTGCCCTTTCTGCAAACTGAAAGGTGACCTCTAAATGCTATTGCAATGTCAGTCAGGAGCATTTCTAGAGCAAATTTTACAGTGAAAATCATGTCTATGTAGTCTGAGGGCTCTGGGTGACAGGAAGAAGCCATACTTTGAATGATATGTCACTTGTAATTCTGGCTTATGCATTTGGCAGAGTAAGAATAAAACTAGAAAATCACCAGGCTGCATCTGGGGTAAGATTTCCATACCTAGCCCATTACACAACACAACACACATGGTATACCAGCTCTGAGATCCATGGAAATAGTTTCCCATCCTCTTCCACCACCTGCTGTCCCCATCCACCATCCACAAAGCCCTAAGTCACAATTGAATCAGAACCCTAGCACACAGCTGCCCTCCTAAATCCTACCTAGTCAAGGGGCCAGAATATGGCCAGGACATCCAGGGGAGGATCCCAGGGTGTCCAGAAAAGACAAGGCAAGGAACTCTGTGTTCACACTGTGGTGAGGGCTTCAGTCCAAATGGAACAGGGAAAGAACCAGTAGTCCCCATCTGAGCCTTTTGCTGGGTCCCAGGCACCTCATCCTCTTGGCCCAAGCCACTGGCAACGTGGATCCCCCTTCTTGATAGGAGACAACAACCTCAACAAACAGATTCTCACCAATGAAATATTCGTCTCCCAAACGTGCCGTGCTATACACACAACGGCAAGCCCACCCTCACCCCTAGTGCTGGGCCTCAAATTCGCTCAAACCAATTGGTTCATTCCTCTCCCCTGGGCACAGTCATTGGCTATGGCTGGACATGTTCCCTTAGATTTCAGGGCTCTCAGGAGCTAGCTTCCTAGTGCTGAGTCAAAAACATCCCATACTTGGCTGGGCGCAGTGGCTCACACCTGTAATCCCAGCACTTTGGGAGGTCAAAGTGGGCAGATCACCTGAGGTCAGGAGTTCGAGACCAGCCTGACCAACA
Organism: Ateles fusciceps; assembly: GCA_036589455.1. NCBI lineage: Eukaryota > Metazoa > Chordata > Mammalia > Primates > Atelidae > Ateles > Ateles fusciceps. The sequence continues at coordinate 8,116,900 of JAZHEH010000228.1, read as the reverse complement.
TGGAGAAAGCCTGTTTCTACTAAAAATACCAAATTAGCCAGGTGCGGTGGCGCACATCTATAATCCCAGCTACTCGGGAGGCTGAGGCACTAGAATCGCTTGAACCTGGGCAGCAGAGGTTGCGATGAGCCGAGATCGTGCCATTGCACTCCAGCCTGGGCAAGAACAGAGAAACTCTGTCTAAAAAAAAAAAGTAAAAAAAAAAGGCCCATACTCCATAAACATGTAAAATGCTATATATCAATTAAAAAAAAATCTTCTTATTGAGCCAGCAGCTTTCTTTGCACCAGGGTCCCTGAGGTTGAAGGCTTCCATCAAATTTGGTCTCTTTATGACCTAATCTGGGGCTTGTCTCTTGCCCATGCTATGCTATTTTTGTTTCATAAATTAAAAATATATATTTTATTTATTTATTTATTTTTTTGAGACAGAGTCTCACTTTGTTGCCAGGATGGAGTGCAGTGGTGTGATCTCAGCTCACTGTGACCTCTGCTTCCTGGGTTCAAGCGATTCTCCCGCCTCGGCCTCCCAAGTAGCTGGAACTACAGGCTCATGCCACCATGCCTGGCTGACGTTTTACAATTTTTTACGGAGATCGGGTCTCTCACTATGTTGCCTAGGCTGTTCTCAAAGGGTCTTCCCATCTCAGCTTCCCAAAATATTGAGATTACAGGCATGAGCCACCATACCTGGCCTTATGCTATTTTTAAATGAATCTCTCACTTATTCTCCTTTCTCCTTCAACATTCCTCAGAGACATCATCATACTAATATAGTGGTTAAGGGCTCAGGGTCGGGGGTCAGAAAGATCTCAGTTCAAATCCCAGCCCTACCAGTTACTAGAACTTGGCAAGTTAACTGACCTCTCTGTGTGTTTCCTAATCCACAAGAGGAAGAAAATATCATCTAGCTCATTGGGCTGAGGCTCACTCCCTGTCTGCAAGGCTGGCTCTTTCCCACACACTCTCACACAGCAGTGGTGACAGACAGCAGAGGCTACTGGGACTCCCAAGATGCACTTGGTTTATTTAGGGAAGTCAAACAAACCATCATCCTATCTTGGATCTGCTTCACTTCCTTCTCTGGCTCCTTCTGCATGTCTTTCCTCAATTCTCTTAGTCATCATTGACTCTGTCCTCTTATATCCACTTCGTCTCAGATCCTCTCGAACCCTGCTGCAAAGTCCTCTTTGAATCTGCCCCGCCCTGCTTCAGCCCTTCTGCCTTTCTCCCGGGCAACTGTGATCTCTTCTCCGCCCGACCTACAAGCTGTACTGATTCATGGTCCCCAGAATTACATTGACCCCACTGTCCCTGCTCAAAAACCTTCAAGGTGTCAGCCCTCTCAGAGGAAGGAAGCAGGTCCAAACCTCTCAGCCACTGTTCTTGGCCATTGATTTGGTTTCGCTCTGTGTCCCCACCCAAATCTCATCTCGAATTGTAATCCCCACATGCTAAGGGTGGGACCTGGTAGGAGGTGATAGGATCATGGGAGCAGTTTCCCTCATGCTATTCTCATAGTAGTGAGTTCTCACAAGATCTGATGGTTATATAAATGTTCGGCAGTTTCTCCTTCCCACGTTCTCTCTTGCCTACCACCATGTAAGATGTGCCTGCTTCCCCTTCCACCATGACTGTAAGTTTTCTGAGGCCTCCCCAGCCATGTGGAACTGTGAGTCAATTAAAACTCTTTTCTTTATAAATTACCCAGTCTCAAGCAGTTCTTTATAGCAGCGTGAAACAGACTAACACAGCTGTCTTTGCTAGTTTCAACCTTCCTTTCCAGTCCCTTCTCTCCTGTATCCCTATAAATCCGCTATGTTCCAGCCAGATTGGACAAGTCATGATTCCCAGCCTTTCCATCATCTCAACTATACTTTATCCCAAGTTTCCCCCTTTTAAATCTTTCAGAGCCCATCACCATGTGAGCTCTCTCACAGAGCTTTCCTTGATGATCCTTGCTAGGTGTGATGGCCTTGCCCTAATTTCCTCTAATCTTTGAGTTGTCAGCCATTTTTCTGATACTTGCTATTCTGATGCTTAGTCAATAAATGGGTGTTGAAAGAATGAGCTGTAGTTAACTGGCACGTCAGGAAAGCACCATTGCCACTGCATATTTGTCATGTGAGCCCAGACCTGTGGAAAAATGTGGTTGGAAAAAAAGTCTAGACAAGGTTCTCAGAGAAAGTTTGCTACTTTAAAAAGCATGGTTGAGGATCTTTTTAAAATAAGACCCTCATAGCCTGGGCACGGTGGCTCACACCTATAGTCCCAGCACTTTAGAAGGCCGAGGTAGGTGGATCACCTGAGGTCAGGAGTTTGAGACCAGCCTGGCCAACGCGGCAAAATCCCATCTCTACTAAAAATACAAAAATTAGTCGGGCGTGATGGTGCATGCCTGTAATCCCAGCTACTCGGGAGGCTGAGGCCGAAGAATCGCTTGAACCTGGGAGGCGGAGGTTGCAGTGAGCTGAGATCATGCCATTGCACTCTAGCCTGGGCAACAAGAGTGAAACTCCATCTCAAAAAAATAAATAAATAAAAATAAAATCAAGTAAGACCCTCATAAAAGATACATTGGGATTCAATTTAGATTTCCGCACATCGGATTACTGTAAGCCCATCAACCCAAATGAGCAATTTTAAAGCACTCAGTATGATGCTGTCCTCACCAAAGGATGTTTTACATGCTGCAGTGATTAGGTAAATGTATCTATCTACATATCTCCACGCATACTAGCAATAATTTTATGGCCTAAAGATTCATCTGAAGCTAAGTTCACATAGTAGGACAGCGGAGGAAACCTTCAGCTGCACAGGCAACTTGTGAGAAAGTGTTACTATGTAAAGGGGCATGAGAGGTTTGGATGTTGTCTCCTCTAAAGCTCATGTTGAGGCTGGGTACAGTGGCTCATGCCTATAATTCCAGAACTTTGGCAGGCCAAGGTGGGAGGATCCCTTGAAGTCAGGAGTTTGAGACCAGCCTGACCAACCTGGTGAAACCATGTCTCTAGTAAAAATACAAAAGTGGTGCGCACTTGTAGTCCCAGCTACTCAGGAGGCTGAGGCAGGAGAATTGCTTGAACCCGGGAGGCAGAGGTTGCAGTGAGCCAAGATGCGCCACTACACCGCAGCCTGGGCAACGGAGCGAGACTCCATTTCCAAAAAAGCACTCTTGGTGCTATCCTCACGATAATGAGTTCTCCTAAGATCTGATTGTTTAAACCTGTGTGGCATCTTCCCCCTCACTCTCTCTTGCTGCCGCTCTCGCCAGGTGACACCCTAGTTCCATCACTGCCTTTCACCAAGATTGGAAGCTTCCTAAGGCCCCGCCAGAAACCAAGCAGATGCTGGCACCATGCTTCCTGTACAGCCTGCAGAACCGTGAGCCAACTGAACCTCTTTTCTCATAAATCACCCAGCCTCAGATATTCCTTTATTGCAGTCCAAAACAAACTAACACAGCTCCATCTCCCAGGACCATGTCCACCTGGGGAATTATGTGGAAGTGACTTCCACACTCATTGCCCATGTCCACACAGTGCTGTGTGCACTGAAACACCACAAAGCTGGTGCTATTTAGGCAAGTCTGCACACTACAGTCCATAATTCTGTTGCTGTAAATACTGCTCTCTACCCCTTGGCCAGCATCATTTAGATGTTTGTTTATACTTGCTAGTGAATAACTAATCTAGCAACATGGAGCATAAACAAGGGCTCCAAGACCCCGAATGGAAAAGACCAGGCTAGAGTGAAGGCCCTCTGCCAGGCAAGCTGCCTTTGGACGTGTGGTCAAATTTTGGCAGCGGGTCTTGGAACTGAGTCTGCGGATGCTTCAGAAAGAAGCCATGAGAGTCCAGGGTGGCTGCTGGGGCTGTGAGACACTGCAAAACTAAGGACCCAGGGCTTGAGCTTAATCATGAGAATGAGCCTCCAGCACCCAGGAATGCCAGGCGGCTCCAAGGAAAATGCCAGGTGGCTCCCAGTAAAATGCCACGGTAACCAATAATGTCCAGGCAAAGACCGCTCATATGACTGTTACTTGTGAAATCTCCAAATCCAAGGCTTCTTTTGAAAAGGTCAACTAGGGATTAAGGAGGTGGCATGCCTTCAGAGACAAAGACAATCTAAACAAGCTTATTAATTTGGTGGAAAATAACTCATGAAAGTAGTTTAGGGATTTAAAGGCTAAGCTAAGATCTCTAAGAACTTAGGGAGCAAGGGTCACAGCTGGCCAACCCCAGACTTCCTTGGAGCTCCTGCCCCAATCACAGGGTTTGTCCTGAAAGCTGTGATTATGCTGGTGGCTTATACTGCCCGGTCTCCTGTGTTCCCTCAGTTCTTTGGGGGAAGAGGTTAGGGAAATGCAGGAAGCAGCAGCTGCTGAAATTAGGGTAGGCTACAGTCGTTGATCCCCAGGGAAGATAATGATGGTGATGAGAGCTGATACACGTGCTCAAAGCACTCTATAAATATACATACTCTTGAATCATTTTATCTTTTCAATTGTTAATTTTTTCTTTTTGGGGGCAACACTTCACTCCATAAAATAGAAGTGTTCCCTTAATCTCTATTTTAAAGTGGAGGAAACTGGCATTTAAGTAGCTTGCCCAAGGTCACATAACAGTAAGCGATGAGGCTGAACTTCAAGCTCTGGCCGTCTGTACTTGTCTGTACGCTTATCCGTTAGGTTAAAGGCACTGGTCTTAAATGTTACCCAAACCACAAGGACGGAGGTGAATATGTACTGAGTGTCGACTATGTGCTAGACAGCATCCTAAAGGTTTTTTCACATGATATTTCATCTATGCCCTCATAACGACCCCCTGAAGTTGGCACCATCATCTCTGGTTTGGGTTTTGCTTGTGGTCTTTGTTTTTTCTTTTTTGAGACAGGGTCTCACTCTGTTGCCCAGGTGGTGCAGTGGTGCAATCTCGGCTCAATGAAGCCTCTACTTCCCGGGCTCAAGCAATCCTCTCACCTCAGCCTCCCGAGTAGCTGTGACCACAGAAGTGTGTCACCACACCTGGCTAAGTTTTTGTATTTTTAGTAGAGACAGGGTTTCACTGTGTTGCCCAGGCTGGTCTTGAACTCCTGGGCTTAAGCAATTCACCCACCTCGGCCTCCCAAAGTGCTGGGATTATAGGCATGAGCTAGCGTGCCTGGCCTCTGTTTGGTTTTTACATATGAGAAAGCCTCTGTAGTTTGCCCAAGGTCAAAACAACTTCTCTTGGCAAAACTAAGATTCAAACCCTTGGCTCTCTGATTCCAAAGCCCTCAGTGGACAAGATGAATGCCACAGAAGAGCGACTGCCCTCAAACACCGGACACTCCCTCCAGTCTTTTTTTTTTTTTTTTGAGATAGAGTCTCGCTCTGTACCCCAGGTTGGAGAGCAGTGGAGCAATCTCGGCTCACTACAACCTCCGCCTCCCGGGTCCCGGTTCAAGCAATTCTCCTACCTCAGCCTCCCAAGTAGCTGGGATTACAGGCACGAGCCACCATGCCCAGCTAATTTTTGTATTTTTTAGTAGAGATGGGGTTTCACCATGTTGGCCAGTCTGGTCTTGAACTCCTGACCTCATGATCCGCCTGCCTTGGCCTCCCAAAGTGCTGGGATTACAGGCATGAGCCACCACGCCCAGCCTCCCTCCAGTCTTCTATGCTCCATTCTGTAGTTCAAATGTCCCCCAGATGTGTAGCTGTTGGAGGAAGCAAAGCTGAGAGGTGTCTCCAGCTACAGTTCGGTTTGTTTGCCACAGCTACACTCTACAAGTTTCTCGTTCTTATGTCATGCTTAGTTTTGTTTCTTTTTGTGTAGTGTATCGTCTCCCAAACTAGACTGTTAGCACCTTGAGGACAGGGACGTTGACTCACATTTGCTTGTGTGACCCTTCCCCATATCACGTCTGACACAATGACAAGAACAGAGATAGCACTCAGGAAATACTTTATGAATAAAGAAATGACTCTTGGAACTGTGCAGCTCAGACCTCACTCAAGTAATTCCAGGCTTCTCTGCAGTAAACAAGTTAGGCACAGTAGCAGTTTGCGGCATTGTAAGGGTTTAACCACCCAAGGTAAGTAGATGCCGGATGAAACGACACAAGGAAGCCCCAACATAGGGGAAGACTTCCCATTTGGGGTGCCCCAAGATCAGGCATGGAGGGGACTAGAATGCAGACCAATCAACTTCTCACCCTCAGGACTACACCCAGTATTTATTAAGCACCTGCTTCGTACTAAGCACCCTACTCAGAAGAGAGAAGAAGGATACAAGACAAGGAGCTCACTCTCACCCGGTTCACAATCTAATACACCTTGATCTTGACCTACAGCCTTAGTGTTGGGTTTCCTTCTCATCTTTGCGGGAGGAGGTGCAAGTTAGCTGAAGAGCAGAGCTACTCTAGGCTGTAAACAGAGAAGATGCTAAGTTAAGGGGAAAAAATGAGTTCTACAAGGAAAGTTTTATGATTAAAAATAAACGACAAAGGCCTTATTATTTTAGCTGAGCCCAGTATTTATGGTTGCTTTCCGTCGTCATCAACTCCGGAGCTTCCTAGCACACACGCTCCTCCTTTTAAGGGTTGGGTGTTCATCTCGAAGTTGTCCTCAAGGTGAACTCCACAAAAGGTCAGTCTAGGTCTACTTTGAGCTAAGAATGAAGCATCCACTGCCTCCCCTTTCAGTGAGAGCACAAATCAGTATTGCTTCAATACTCTAATGTCCCTCTAGCTGACTGTGCTGACAGCCAGTGGTCACAGAACTTCCCCATGGCTCGGCTAGGAAGGAGGAAAAATGAGTGGGTGTCTTTCAAACCACTCAGCCAGCTGAGATCACATCAGATCATATTATGCAAATCTTACTCCAAACCTTTCACATTTGAAGTAGGCGATGTGCAAAGCTCCATTCAAATGCTTTGGCCCTGACTGCCCACCAACTCTCCAATAGCTGTGACCAGCAATCAACAGCCAACAGAGGGATTCTACCGTCGTGTGCGTTCCCTCAACAGTAACCCCCCACCTATCCTCCCGACTCAAACACGCCACTCCCTGACCTTTGACAGATAAAACAGCCCAAAGGAGAATAATGGTCTCCTTTGTCTGCAAGGCAACATGCTGTCATTCCTAAAAGTGGTGCTCTCGTGACAATCAATGTTTCTCATCCTCCCACATTTCCTTCTAAATCTGGATGGACGATGGACTTACTGGCAGGCCCTGGAAGAGTTGTTGCTTCATGGACTGCCATGGGCAAGAAGCTTCTTTGGCGCATGCACTTCGAGAAATAGATAGAATGGGACCCATGCAGCTTTTTCCTAAGAAGCCAACTTCATAAGTTAACTAACTCTGCCTCAGGATCCCAGATGGACAGCTGGACCGAAAAAAGAAATCTAAAGCTTACACCAAGAAAACTATCAGTCACCCACATCTAAAATAGCCCTGAGAGACACAGAGAGATTGCAGCACCATTAGATCAGGACCTGCTGATTAGGGAGTTACTGAGGGACCTGCTTACATAGAAAACATCTCCTAATATCCTGCTCTGAAGTCACCTGCCCTCCTACTTGGCCTGACATTGGCATGTACCATTAGCCACTCCTGTGTGACTGGCTTGTAGTCCAATCTCTCTTCCCTTCAGTGTGAACTCTGCAAGAACAGAGGGCTATTGCCAACAGGGAACTTTCCCTTTCCATTCATTGCTGCATCCCCCAGCTGTGAAAATGCTTGTTGTTTGGCCCAGAGTAGATGCTCAATAGTATTTGTTCAATAAATAAAATAAAGGCTAAGGTGGATTGTCTCAAAACAGAAACAAAACATATGACAGGCCAAGGGGAGCCTTCTCTACTGGCTTTCATTTGTCACATTGCCTGCTGTCAAATGGAGAGACACAGGGAAGCTGGCTGGAGGGGACGCAATTTAGGACAAGCAGGACTCAAGGAATGTGTTACAGAACAGAGACAAAGATGTGATGGCCAGGGACTGTGCGAGTTATTTGCAAGGGACAGAGATCTGGCCCGGGATGGGGGCACACTAATAAAGGACATGGCTTTTGGTGGGGTAGCATGAGAATACAGGGCCAGTCATACCTAGGGAAGACAATGAGGTACCTTCCTCCCTAAGGAGAGGGAGAGGAACTCTGGAGAGAGAAACTTGTCGAAGAGAAAGTGCAACATCTTCATAAGGGTTCCAACATCTTCACGAGGACTGTCCAAGCCCTACCGATCCCCATGTGTTACCATCGATCACTGCCACTGGCTAACTGTGAGGGGCTGTGAGAAAACTTGGTAGGGCCACGACCACCATGCCCTCAGGATAAGCATTCTCACTTCCAGGCCTATCTCCTGAGGGTGGGGCCAGATCACTTCTGTGCTGTGCCACCACAGCCATCTGTCTTCCCACCCTGAAGACAGGAACCATCCCAGGCACATATAGACTCAAATGCTGCATCTTGCCACTCCTCAGCAACAGGACCTTCTGCAGCAAGCTGTGAGTTTCCTGGAATCCAAAAGAACCAGAATGCTCCGGCGGATTCCTGGAGCTGCCGAATGGCTCAGCTCAAGAGGATCAAATCAGCAAGTGCAGTTTCCTTTCTTTACTGATAAGAGGCATGCTCTGAAGCCCAGACACTCTGAGAGAGGCTCCTACAGCCAGGATGATGGAGCTTATCCTGAACCATGAGCTGCTGTAAAGGCAAAAGTGCTGAGCCCTCTACATAAAGGGCACGGCCCCCAGTCCAGGCAGGACACGACGTGTGTCTAGAGAAGCGCTTTTCATTCTACTATCAAAGGGCAAGTCCAGAGTATTTTTTTGTTTTTTAGACGAGGTCTCACACTGTTACCCAGGCTGGAGTGCAGTGGTGCAATCACTGCTCACTGTAACCTCAAACTCCTGGGCTCAAGTGATCTTCTCTAGCTCCCAAGTGGCTAAGAACTACAGGAATGTGCCACCACACCCAACCAACTTTTTAACTGTTTTTGTAGAGATAGGGTCTTACTATGTTGCCAAGGCTGTTCTTAAACTCCTGGTATCAAGTGATTCTCCCACCTCAACCTTCCTAAACGCTAGGATTACAGATGTGAACCACCATACCTAGCCCATTTTTTTTTTAAGTTCAAGAAAGGGCACTAAAAGTCAACATTGGCAAAATGTTTCACCATTTTCAAGGCACCTACACATCTAACACATTACCTCAGCCTCAAAATCACCCAGTGAGAGGCCGGGTACAGTGGCTCACGCCTGTAATCCCAGCACTTTGGGGAGGCTGAGGTGGGCAGATTATGAGGCCAGGAGGTCGAAACCATTCTGGCCAACATGATGAAACCCCATCTCTACTAAAAACAGAAAAATTAGCCAGGCGTGGTGGTGGGCACCTGTAATCCCAGCTATTCGGGAGGCTGAGGCAGGAGAATCACTTGAACCCGGGAGGTGGAGGTTGCAGTGAGCCAAGACCGTGCCATTGCACTCCAGTTGGGCAGCAGAGTGAGACTCCATCTTAGAAAACAAAACCACCCAGTGAGATCAAGAGCAGGATGTCCAAAGTACAGACAAGGAAGCAGAGTCCCGTAAGGGCCATATTGTCTTCTCCACTTCATAACTGAGTTTAAGCAACGTGTAGTCGCAGAGTTCATCAGCCACATCGAGACTTCTGATGTTCCATTCCCAGCCCTGCTCTCTCCCCCATGGATACTTGCTGAGTCTCACAAAGGCACCAGGCAGCATCATATCCCCAGAAGACATGGTCTGAGACTCACGATGATCCTGAACCCTGGGGGGGGCCCCCCCCCCCACCCCCTAAAAATATATCCCCCCTCCCGTTGGGAACATGAGTTTGGTAGAGAAGGAAAAGATAGCTGTGGATTCAGTAAATGTTTACAGAGGGCTTACTTGGTTCCAGGAACTGCTTTACATAGACATTGCCTCATTTAGCTTTCATGGACACTCTGTGAGGCGGGCATTCTTGCTATAGAAAACAAAGCTGAAGCACAAAGAGGACAGGTGTTCTGCTGGAGGCCCCAGACATGGCTGCGGGTCCAGCTTCCATAGCTTCTTTTTTTTTTTTTTTTTTTGAGACTGAGTCTTGCTCTGTCGCCCAGGCTGGATGGAGTGCAGTGGGGGCAATCTCGGCTCACTACAACCTCTGCCTCCCAGGTTCAAACGATTCTCCTGCCTCAGCCTCCTGAGTAGCTGGGATAACAGGCACATGCCACCACACCCAGCTAATATTTGTATTTTTAGTAGAGACGGGGTTTCACCATGTTGGCCAGGATGGTCTAGATCTCTTGACCTCGTGATCCACCTGCCTCGGCCTCCCAAAGTGCTGGGATTACAGGCATGAGCCACCGCGCCCGGCCTTCCATGGTTTCTATACCAGGAGTTTTCAGACATCAGTGGGCATCACAATCCATGGAAGGAGAATCAAAAATACATACTCCTGGAATTTGCTTTTTTCTTTTCCCTGAGACACGGTCTCACTCTATCCCCCAGGCTGGAGTGAGGTGGCATGATCTTGGCTCACTGCAACCTCCACCTCCCAGGCTAAAGTGATCCTCCCACCTCAACCTTCTGGGTAGCTAGTACTACAGGTGTGTACCACCATGCTTGGCTAATTGTTCGTATTTTTTGTAGAGACGAGGTTTTTCCATGTTGCCCAGGCTGGTTTCCAGCTTCTAGACTCAAGCAATCCTCCTGCCTCAGCCTCCCAAAGTGCTGGGATTACAGGTGTGAGTCCCTGAATTTGCATTTTTAATGAACACCCAGGTGGTTCTGGTGCTAGAGACTCATGGATTACACTTCAGAAACACTTGATCTCCACTACGCTGAGGAAGGAAATTGAGAGAATTCTCAGCTGCTGGCTTCCCCTACGTGTCCTAGGCAGGGATGGTGGGAGAGAGGTGGCTCATACCTGTAATCCCAGCACTTTGGGAGGCATAGGAGGGCAGATCACTTGGGCCCAGGAATTCAAGACCATCCTGGGCAACGTGGCAAAACCCCATCTCTACAAAAAAAAAAATAAATAAATAAATAAAAATACAAAATTGGCTGGGCGTGGTGGCGTGAGCCTACAGTCCAAGCTACTTGAAAGGCTGAGGTGCGGTGGGAGGATGACCTGAGCCTGAGGTGGCTGAGGCTACAGTGAGGCGTGATCATGCCACTGCACTCCAGCCTGGGTGACAGAATGAGACACTGTTTCAAAAAACAAAAAACCCACGGATGCCTCATGCCTGCTCATCTCCTGTGTTTTCCAATAGATGGACACAGCAAATAGACTTGCACACAGACAGCTCCCTCTAGAGCCGCCACAGGAGACCCAGCCATGCCAAACCACTCATTTCGTGCAGAAATCAGGAATTTCCAGGGGTGAGAAGAAGAAAAAAGGAGAAAAACAGCCCCCAACCTTGCTTCAGTTTCTGTGTCCCTCTCTTCCGGAGCCGGCAGGGCTGTGCAATCAAAAGCAGCCTCCTGGAACTAAAAAGAACTTGTGTTCAGCTCCTCTCTGGAGAAGCAATCGGAGAGGAGCCAAAGCAAACACTGCTCCCTCTTGAGGCTCCGAACACACGAATGAACCCAAAGAAGTTGGGAAGGAAGTAAGATCTATCCTCACCTCCCAGCTCCCGCTTCTACAAACACAGATGGTGCTGCTGTTATTTGCCCTCATGCTGGGACAAGGCTGCGTCTTGAATTGTGTTGGGGTGAGAAGCTGAGCTCAAGTTTTTGCACAGTATGAAAAAGGAAAGACGCCTGTAATCACAGTATGAAAAAGGAAAGACGCCTGTAATCAGGTCAGAAAGCAGAAGTGTCTGGCTGGGCCGCCAGAGCTTGCAGGGTGCCCCCCGCCCCTGACCTATGAATGACTCACCAAAGAAAAAGGCCCTTAGCTCTGCAGATCGAGGGAGGGGGAGATATTCCACTGGGTTAACTTGGGAATGGTGCTAGGTAGAAGTCAGGAGGTCAAGAAAGAAAGAAGAGGAAACATCAACTACCACCTTCACCTTAAGTGTGTGTGTGTGGTGGGGGAGGGTTTAAATAATCCTTGACAGGACTCCAACCTACATCCTGCAATCCACACAGGGCTGTTTGATGTTGAGGCTTGGGGGGGAGCTGAAGTCAAGGGAAGGACATCCTGTTAACAGCATTGTTGAAAAAAGATCAAGAACCAGGCGGTGGAAAATAGCTGTGAACACCTGATAAGCCTCCCATTATCAGGCACCCCCGCTTCCTTCAGTCTTAAGTCTGTGAGACTAAGGTCTCATGCACAGGCACAGGGGTTGACCCACTAAGTATCTGTGTCATCCCAGAGTCTCCAAAGTCTTCATCACCGCACTGTGGGAATATGACACCAATTTCCTGCACCTGTGTTGCTTTTAGTTTAAGTAGCTCTCAAGAGGGGCAAGGACCCATCAGGGTAGTACTGGGAAACTTCCATGGCCCAGCCTCCCCTCTGTACCAACTCCTGGTCACTTTACTCATTAAGATTCAGCTCAGCCTTCACCTTGAGGAAGCTGCCCTGCTTGTCCACACTGCGCCCACACTGGGACAATGTCTGGTAGTGTTAGGAGAGGCTTCAGTATTGGCCTCTCTTTCTAGATCCAGAGCCAACAGAAGACAGAGGCAATTACTCTTATTGATGATGGTACTGAGAACATCTGTTCTTTATTTAGTACTTTTTTTTTTTTTTTTTTTTTTTTTAGAAAGACAGTGATCTTACTATCTTGCCCAGGCTGGTCTTGAACTCCTGGGCTCAAACAATCCTCCCGTTTGGCTTCCCAAAGTGCTGAGATTACAGGCATGTGCCATCTCGCCTGACCTCATTTAGCACTTCTTATCTGAGAAACTACCGTCTAAATGCTCTCCACATATTGTCTCATTTAATCCTTTCTTGCACCTCTGCAGTAGCCAGTATGAATGCTATTTGACCAATGAAGCCAAAACCTATGAAAGCGATGAGACCCGTCAAAGGGTCCACAGCAGATCTAGCGACAGTGTTCTCAATACCCGAGGTCTGGCACAGTCCAAGGCACACAGTAAAGATTCAGCAGCTTTTTCCACATAAGGAATAAGGACAAGTCACATCAAGAAGACAACCCAGGCATGAGAATCTCTCCTCCAACCACCTGAACTCTCAGTTAACTGGTCATCTTAATTGCTATCAGGAAGTGAAAACCTGTTAATTTGCCCATCCATCTGCAAGCATCTCTTGTGACCAGGGCCTTGCTCTGAGACACAGGACAGATGTGTCAGTGAAACAGGAATTTTCCTTGACCTCTTTGTGGGCTTCGTGACAGGGGTGCCTCACTTAGCCCGCAGCTCTCAGCCCCTTGAGGAACCAGGAGCACGCAGGCAAGCGGGTACAGGACCTGGAGTGAGCGCTTTGGGGTACCTACCAGCAGGAGCAAAAACTCTATACAGGTCCTGCGGCAGCATCGGAGCGGGGGAGTACCTGTGACCCCTGAAGCCCCAGAGGGTGTTTGTTACACTGTGCTCTTTTAGCTTAAGTGTTTAACAGCTCAGTGGACCCTCTGCCTTTTCATGAGGGGCAGAGAGCCAGATGACAGCTCTCTGTATGCTGAGCTCTTGTCTGGCATCCAGGAAAAAATCAGATGGCACAAATGAATTGAAGGATAGTAATTCAGGGGGATTTTATTGCTGATAGAAGTGGCTCTCAGTGGGAAGGGGGAGCTGGAAAGCAGATGGAGCAGGAAGGTGTTCTTCCCCTGAAGTTGGCTGTCCCCGGCCGGATTCTTCTCCAAAGTCCCGCTGTCAAGCTGTCTCTCTAAAGTAAAGCTGCTGCTCTCTGATGTCTGCCTACTGCTTCTCCCCGTCTCTGCTCTCTGTCAGTGGAGACTGGGGTTTTTATGGGTACAGGATGGTAGAGGGTGGGGGAGCAAGGGTGGTTTTGGAAAAGGCAACATTCGAGCCAGAAAACGGGGATGTAAAGTTCTCACTTTGGGCCGAGGTTTCAGGCTTGAGGGTGGGGCCCTTGTCAGGGACCCCACCTTTTCTGTCTAGAAATTCTCTTCCTCCTCTCCCTATCATCAGCCCAGGTTCTGGCCCTCTGGGAAGTTTGCCATTTAGTGGGAAGAAGAGGTGGAGATGGAGGGGGAAGTGGACAAGAGAAGGATAAGGAAGAGGGAGAAATACACAAACCACCAGAAAACCAAAGCCAGTGTTGGAATAGACCCAGCAAGTACACAGGCTAGGGAATGCATTCTTTAGAGCATAAAGGCTGATGTGGATGGTGGCAGGAGGTGAGCACGGATTCCAGCTAGAAGGGAGCACCTCAAAAGCAGGATGTCTTTTGTTTGTTTGCTTAGTGGTGGTTAAACATACACAATTGTTGATTTTTAAACAATTTTTAACTGTATAGTTCAGCAACATTAAGTACATTCATATTATTGTGCGACCATCACCTCCATCCACTTCTAAAACTTTTTTCATCTTCCCAGTATGAAACTCTGTACCTGTTAAACAGTAATTCGCCATTCTCTCCTTCCCCCGGCTTCTGACAATCACCATTCTACTTTCTGTTTCTATTAATTTGACTACTCCAGGTAACTGTGGTATAATAAAAATATTATTTGGTCTTTGTCCTCTGTTCTTGGCACAGAGCTATAAAAACCCTTGGAATTTCCTGAGTGATGGGAATATCTCATTATTTTCTAAGGGGCCCCTTTCCAAGACACTGAAGTTTATGCTAATGAGGCGACATAGGTAGACCTCCTAGACGGCCTCAGGAGGGGCTGGTCACCAGAAAGATCAGGGATTGGAATGGGGAAATGTACAACCCCACCCCTCTTACCCACTCCAAAGCTCACTTTCATCACTGTTTTGGTTTTAGTGGGTTTGGCAGGCTTCTTTGCTGCATCCTTTTATCAGCAAGGTCTTTGGTACCTTGTGCCAACCTCCTATCTCATCCTGTGACTTAGAATGCCTAACCTCCTGGGAATGCAGCCCAGCAGGTGGCAGTCTCATTTTACCCAGGCCCTATTCAAGATGGAGTTGCTCTTGTTCAAATGCCTCTGACAATGCGAGGGTCCAATTTCATGTGGTTATCCAGTTTTCCCAGCACCTCTTATTGAAAGGACTGTCTTTTCCTCATTGAATGGTCTTGGCTCCCTTGTTGAAAATCATTTGGCCATATACACAAGGGTTTATCTCTGGACTCTCTTCTCTATTTCCTTGGTCTATATGGCTGTCTTTATGCCCAGTGCAGCATTGCCTTCATCACTGTAGCTTTGCAGTAAATTCTGAAATCAGGAAGTGTGAGATCTCCGACGCTGTCCTTCGTTTTCAAGATTGTGGTGGCTATTCAGGCTTCCCTGAAATTCCATATGAATTTTAGGGTAAGGATTTTTCTATTTCCATGAAAACCATTATTGGGATTTTTTGACAGGAATTACATTAAATCTAGATATCATTTTAGATAGTATTGAGATCTTAGCATTAAGTCTTCCAATCTATAAATACAGGATGTCTTTCCATTTATTTACATCTTATTTAATTTCTTTCAGGAACATTTTGTAGTTTCCAATATACTTGACTTTTACATCCTTGGTTTATTCCTAAGTATTTTATTTTTTTAATGCTATTGTAAATGGAATTTTTTCTTAATTTTTTTGAGGGATGTGGTACATTGTTAGTGTATAAAAATACAGCTGAGTTAAAGCAGGTTAAAATGTTGCAAATTCCATCTACTTAGTTTGCAGAGAACAACTGGGGACTGGAGACAGAGCATGGGGGAGGAAATGGGTCAAAGGTGAGTTAAAAAGCCATGACGTTCCCATGGCTTTGGATGTGTCTTTTTCTTGGTTGGGTGGGCTTGGTTGCTACAGATCTTTGACTTCCAAAGCTCCTTAAAAGAAGTTATTTTAGCCATGTCCTAGTTGGTTATTTAATGTTTTTGTGGGAAAACCAGGGCCTGGAGCTTTCTAGTCCACCATCTGGCTGGCATTCCTCTCCACTGCCTAAGTCTTAGACACAAAGGGTATATCCCAAGAAGATAGTATGTAGCCAGAGTGGTCAGAGTAGAGACAAGGCTGGGAGGTAATAAAAGAGACAGGTTGAATAGGAAAAGGCCGGGAGCGTAGGTCTGGAAATTGGAAACTGAAGACTTAGACTTGATTCTGTGAAATTAACAAGCTACTATAACAATGCCTGGCAAGGCAACAAAGCCAAGGCATGCCCTGAGTGATAGCTCATGCCTGTAATCCCAGCACTGTGGGTGGCGGAGGCAGGAGGATTGCTTGAGGCCAGGAGTTCAAGACCAGCCTGGGCAACAGAGTGAGACCCCAATTCCACAAAAACTAAAATAATTAGCCAGGCATAGTGGCACACACCTGTAGTCCCAGCTACTCTGTAGGCTGAGGCTAGGAGCACTTAAGCCCAGGAGGTCGAGACTGCAGTGAGCTGAGATTGTGCCACTGCATTCTAGCCTGAGCAACAGAGCAAGACTCTGCCTCTCAAAACAGAAAAAAGAAAAATCACTTCCAAGATTAGGTTACAAAGGAAGAAACTATTAAAAGCCAAGGCAGAAGCCAGGCCAGGCCAATCTGAGCTTCCTCCAGTGCACTAGATTGAATGTCAAAGAACTCAAAGGATGTGGAGCATATGCATGGTTTCAGCTCACATCCCATTAGGGCTCCCCAACTCCTCAGCCCTGGCTCAGGACATTTTCAGTACCTTAGGTGAGTCCAAATCAGGAGCCCCAGCCCAGCCTCTGCCCTCAATCTGAAGGGTGAGTGGCCCAAGCTCCCACTGCTTCCCACTGAACCCAACATACAGCAAACATACCATAAATCAACCCTGACCAGCTGGGTGCAGTGGCTGACACCTGTAATCCCAGCACTGTGGGAGGCCGAGATAGGAGAATCACTTGAGGCCAGGAGTTTGAGATCAGCCCAGGCAACAAAGCGAGACCTCATCTCTACAAAAAAAAGGGAAAGAAAAAAAATCAGCCCTGACAAGAACGTGGCTCCAAGCAGGCAGTCTCTTCCCAGGCACGCTGCTCTTTCCTCCTGCTGGTTTCAAAAAGTGCCTGATCATGAGCCTCATTTGGGAGCCCAGGTGAAAATAATACATAGTGCTGGCTGGGCATGGTGGCTCATGTCTGTAGTCCCAGCACTTTGGGAGGCTGAGACGGTGGATCACCCGAGGTTGGGAGTTCAAGACCAGCCTGGCCAACATGGTGAAACCATGTCTCTACTAAAAATACAAAAATTAGCGGGTATGGTGGCGGGCGCCTGTAATCCCAGCTACTCTGGAGGCTGAGGCATGAAAATCACTTGAACCTGGGAGGTGGAGGTTGCAGTGAGTTGAGATTATACCACTGCAGTCCAGCCTGGGCGGCAGAGTGAGACTCTATCTCAAAAAAAAAAAAAAAAAAAAAAAAAAAAGAATACAGAATGCTGGCCCCCTCCCGTAGAGAGTTTGGTTAAGAGAGTCTGCGTGGGAACACAGACCTCTGTATTTTCATCCAGTCCCAGGGGTGAAGCAAATCACCAACCACTTTTGGAAGTACTGGGCTAATCCCCAGAACTGCTAGCCTCTGGCATTGTTTCCACCTGCCCATGTGTTTGGTGAGAACTTTTCAAGGAAGGAGAAAGCAGAACTGAAATTCAGTTCCATGCAACCTTTCCCAGAAGTCTCAAACTAGCTGCTCCTTCTTCTTCTTCTTTTGAGACGGGTATTGCTCTGTAGTTCAGATTGGAGTGCAGTGGCACATTGTGGCTCACTGCAACCTCTGCCTCCAGGGTTCAATTCTCCTGCCTCAGCCTCCCAAAGTGCTGGGATTACAGACATATGCCACCATGCCTGGCCTTCAAACTGGTATTTAATCTGATGCAATTTTAAGACATAAAATACATTTTTAAAAAATGAAATGAATGAGTTACCAGCATTTAAAAACAGATTTCATGGTCAGATACAGAAGGACAAGAATGAGTTCACTTTTACGAGGATCCTAGCCTAGGCAAATTCACAGGGACAGAAAGTAGACTAGAGGTTATCAGGGGATGGAGGGAGAGGCAAAGGAGGAGTTATTGCTCCATGAGTACAGAGATTTTATTGAGGATGATGACAAAGCTTTGGGTATAGATAGTGGTAATGGTTGCACAACATTGTGAATACATTTAACATCACTGAACTGTACACTTATGAATGGTTAAAGTGGTAAATATTATATTTTATCATGATTACAAAATACAAGTTTCCCATAAAAATCTGGATTTCTGATTTCTCTTCAAAGAAAAATAATGAAGATCTGATACCACCGAGTCATGCTTTGTATATGTCAGTGACTGGTGGGAGCTGAAGCAACTGCTGCCTTTGGATAGGGTGCAAACTCTCATGTTCACTGGGACTCCACCATACTCCAGTGTCACTTTTACTAGGCCTGCCTCAGCATTTATACGGCCTGGCTGGCCCCCATAACCATTTCAGAGGGTGGTCCCACACCTACCCCGTCTGCCTTCAGTCACTACTAGCCTTGTTCTCTGCTCCCAGCCCTTGTCTACTTCTCTCCTCCAATGCACAGTAGGAGGCTGAGAAAGTAGACAGTCATGCGAGCAAGCACTCTGTGTGCTGTCAACAGCAATAACAATCAGTAGAAGTGAACAAGAGTTTACCTTCACCTCCCCAAACTTCTCTCAGACTTTGAAAGGCCTCTGACATTAAGAGATCCAAAATGACAACCCTGGACTGCAACAGACCCAAGTGGTCATGACTCTGGAACAAGACTAGGCTGATCACACCCTTTATGACTGTGACTCCCAAGTCAACCTCAGAAACTCTCAGCCTCTTTGGGTGATACCATATGATCAGTCAGTCTAGCAAACACAGCCTCCTGAAGGCTGGAGTCACTTTCTAGAGCCCTTCTTTATCTGCCAGGATCTGATTTCCACTGCTGAAATACTATCATTGTTCTAGACCTGCACTATCCAACTAATTATGTTTATCCAACTGGTTAACCTAGGGGCCATTGCTTATTGGGTTATTATAAAGCCAAGATGTTATAAAGATGGCCAGCCATCTGTAAGCATAAAATATATATCAGTTTCCAAAGACTTAGTAATGAATGTAAACTCACACATTACTAACTTTATTATATTGACAACATGTTAAAATAATATTTTGGATCTAATTGGGCTAAATAAAATCTAATCCTAAAATAAATAAATAAATAAATAAATATATGTATATATATATATATATATATTTCCTATATATAACTACAGTTTGAACGTGTCCCCCAAAGTCCATGTATTAAAAACTTAATGCTCAGTGTAACAGTGTTGAGAGCTAGGGCCTTTAAGAGGTGATAATGGGGCTGTGTATGGTGGCTCATGCTTGTAATTCAGCACTTTGGGAGGCTGAGGTTGGAGGATTGCTTGAGCCCAGAAGTTTAAGACCAGCCTGGACAACACAGTAAGACCCTATCTCTATAAAAATTAAAAAATTAGCCAGGTGTGGTGGTGTGTGCCTATAGTTCCAGCTACTCTGGAGCCTGAGGCAGGGGATCGCTTGAGCCCAGGAGGTTGGAGGTGAGATGAGCTGCAATCATGCCACTATACTCTAAGCTGGTGACAGAGTGAAACCCTGTCTCTTAAAAAAATAAAAAGGTGACAATGTGATTATTGCAAGAGCGGACTCATTACAAAGAGTGGGTTTGTTATAAAAGTCAGTTTGGCCGCTCTCATTCTCTCTGTCACCCATGTGATGGCTCCTGCCATGTTATGATGCAGCAAGAAGGCCCTCACCAGATGCAGCCCCTTAGTCGTGGATTTCCCAGCCTCCAGAACCATTAGCCAAATTAATTTCTGTTCACTGCAATTTACCCAGTCTGTGGTATTCTGTGATAATAGCATAAAACTAAGACAGAAAACTGATACTGTGAAGTGGTCTGATGCCATAACAAATACCTGAAAATGTGGAAGTGGCTTTTGAACTGGAAAGGGGTAGAAGGTGGAAGAATTTGGAGGATCTGCCATGAATGAAACATTATGAGCAATTCTGGTCAGGGCTCAGATGAAGAAAGAACTTTAAGAAGAGCCGAAAGCTTCTCAGGGATTACTTAAGTGATCCTAATCAGAAGCTGGTAGAAATATAGACAGTTGTAGACAGTAAAGACCATTCTGATGAGGTGTCAGATGGAAATGAGGAACAAGGTATTGGAAACTGGAGTAAAAGCCATTCTTGTTACCCACTTGCAAATAACTTGGGAGAATTGCGTCAGTGTCTAGGAATTTGTGGAAGACAGAACTTAAGAGTGACGAACTAGGATATCTGGTAAAAGAAATTTCTAAGCAAAATATTGAAGGAGATTTATTGCTACTGTAAAGCACATATAGTAAAATGTGAGAGAATAGAAATGACTAAAAGATGGACTTTGTAATGAAAAAGAAAGCAGAGCAGAAAGATTTGGGAAATTTGAAAGCGAACCATGTAGAGTGAAAAGGTGTCTGCAGGAGACAAACCAAGGGTGTGGACAAGCAAACATTTGCTAAAAATCTCAGTCCAGACAGATGCAATCAGGTCTATTCATCAAGACAATGGGAAAAAAACCCTGAAGTTATTTCAGAGATTGTCTAAGCAGGCTAGGACTTTGAGGACAAGTGCTATGGTTTGGATATGATCTGAGTTTGTCCCCACTTAAACTTATGTTGAAATTTGATCCCCAATGGAGTGGCGTTGGGAGGGGGGCCTAGTGGGAAGTATTTGGATCATGGGGGTGGATCCCCCATGAGCTGATCTCATGGAAGCAGGTTCTCACTCTCGCAAGACTAGATTAGTTCCTGCAGGAATGGATGAGTTCCCATGATAGTGGGTTGTCATAAAGCCAAGAGATCCCTTGGGTTAGACCTCTTTGCATGTATCCACTTGCCCTTTGACCTTCTCTGTCATGTTATAATGCATTATGAAAGCTACATCCCCCTGCTGTCTGGGACATTCAGCCAGCCTTGCCAGAAGCCAGGGCCATGCCCTTGAATGTCCCAGCCTTCAGAACAGTGAGGTAAATAAACCTTTTCTTTATAAATGACCCAGTTTCAGGTATTACACGACACAAAATGATCTAAGACAGACAATTTGTACTAAGGAGTGGGGTCATGCCATAAAGATACCTAAAAATGCAGAAGCAGTTTTGGAACTGGGTGATGGGCAGAGGTTGGAAGAGTTTGTAGGGATAGGCTAGAAAACACCTGAATTGCTGTGAACAGGGCATTAAGGGTAATTTTGATGAGGGGTCAGAAAAAGACAAAAAGATGAGGGAACATTTGGAACTTCTCAGAGATTAGTTAGATGGTTATGACCAAAATGCTGATAGAAATATGGACAGTAAAAGCCATTCTGATGAAGGAAAGTAGTGTTTATTCGGAAACTGGAACAAAGGTCAGCCATGTTACACCATAGCAAAGAACTTGGCTGCATCGTGTCCATGCCTTAGGGCTTTATGGAAGACCAAACTTAAGAGTCATAACCTAGGACATCTGGCAGAAGAAATTTCTAAGCAGCAAAATGCTGAAGACACAGTGTGGTTACTCTGGCAGCTTACACATAGCAAAGGAGTGACCTAAAGGTGAAATTTGTAAGAAACAGAGCATTAAAATTTAGAAAATGTGCAGCCTGGCCATGTGGTAGAGAATGAAAGATCATTCTCAGGAGAGGAATCTAAGGGTGCAGCTGAGAGACCTTTTGCTAAAGAGATTAGTACTGCTAGAAGGAGGACAGGTACTAACAGAACAATGGAAAAAAGGCCCTGAAAGTGTTTCTAAGGTCTAAGGCCACTCCTCCTATCACAGACCCAGAGGTGTAGGAGGACAGAATGGTGGGGTACCGTTGCCCTGAGCCACCTCAGGATGCTTCTCCTAGCTGCTCTGGCCAGAACAGCCATGGCCCAAATAGCCCCAGGTACAGCTTGAGCCATTGCTCTGGAGAGTGTAAGCTGTGAGTCTTGGTGGCATCCATGTCCACATGGTACTATTGTGCATGCATATGGAATTCAAGAGTGGTGAGCATGGCAGCTTCCACCTAGATTCAGATGATGTATCAGAAAGCCTGGGAACAGACCAGGCACAGTGGCTCATGCTTGAAATCCCAACTCCAGGAGGCTGAGGTGGGCGGATCACTTGAGCCCAGGAGTTCAAGACCAGCCTGGGCAAAATGGCAAGACCTAGCCAGGTGCAGTGATGTGTGCCTATAGTCCCAGCTACTTGGAAAGCTGACGCCAGAAGACTGATTGAGCCTTGGAGGTCAAGGCTGCAGTGACCTGTGATCGCACCACTGCACTCCAACCTGCATGACAGAGTGGGACCCTTTGTCAAAAAAAAAAAAAAAAAAAATGATAAAGGAAAAAAAGAAAGCCTGGGAGCCTAGGCAGAAACCTGCCTGGGCAGAGCCACCACAGACAGCCTCTACTAAGACAATGCCAAGCAGAAATGTGAGGTCAGAGCTTCTGCAAAGAGCCCTCACTAGGACAATGCCTAGTGGAGCCGCGAGGGGCAGGGCCACTGCAGGACCCCAGAACACTAGAGTCACTGGCAGCATGTGACCTCAGCCTGGATAAGCTTCAGGCATTTGATTCTAACCTGTGAGCACAGCTATGTGGGCTATGTCCAACAAAGTCATGGGAAAAGGGCTGTCTGAAGCATTGGGAACCCACTCCTGGCACCAGTGTGTCCAGGACGCAAAACATTGGTCCAAAGGAGATTATTCTGGAGGTTTAAGGTTTAAAGTCTGCTGGGCAGGGCTTGGTGTGGCTCATGCCTGTAATCCAGGCACTTTGAGAGGCCAAGGTGGGAGGATCACTTAAGCCCAGGAGTTTGAGACCACTGTGGGCAACATGGCAAAACTCCATTTACCAAAAAATACAAAAATTAGTTGGGTGTGGTAGAGTGCACCTGGTCCCAGCTACTTGGGAGGTTGAGGTGGAAGGATCACTTGTACCCAGGTGGCAGAGATTGCAGTGGGCCAAGAACCCACCACAGCAGTCCAGCCTGGATGAAAGAGCAGGATCCTATGTTTGAATGGCAATTTTACCCAATGTCTGTGCAACCATTGCATCTTGGAAGTAAACAACTTGTTTTAGAGTTTAAAAGCTCATAGTTGGAAGGAATGTGCCTTGAGTTTCAGGTGCAATTTTAGACTTTGGACTTTTGAGTTGATGCTGAAGCAAGTGTATTAGTCCATTCTCACATTGCTATGAAGAAATACTGGAGACTGGGTAATGATAAAGAAAAGAGGTCTAATTGGCTCATGGTTCTACAGCCTGTATAAGAAGCATGATGCTGGCATCTGCTTGGCTTCTGGGAGGCCTCAGGAAACTTACAGTCATGGTGGAAGTCAAAGGGGGAAGTACACACATCACCTGGTCAGAGTAGGAGCAAAGAGAGAGAGAGGAGATGCTGCATTCTTTAAACAACCAGATCTCATAAGAACTCACTATCATGAGAATAGCGCCAAGGAGACGGTGCTAAACCATTCGTTAGAAATCCATTCCCATGAACCAATCACCTCCCACCATGCCCCACCTCCAATACTGGGGACTGCAATTCAACATGAGATTTGGTGAGGACATAGCCCCAAACCATATCAACAAGTTAAGACTCTTGGGACTATTGAGGTAGAATGACTGTATTTTGTATGTGAAAAGGACATGAGTTTTGGGGGGCTAACAGCAGAATGCTATGGTTTGGATATGATTTGAGTCTACACCCATCAAAACTCATGTTGCAATTTGATCCTCAATAGAGTGGTGTTGGGAGGTCCGTGGTAGGAAGTGTTTGGGTCATGTGGGCAGATCCCTCATGAATGGCTTGGTGCTGATCTCACAGTAGCGAGTTGTCACTCTCATGAAACTGGGTTGTTCTCAAGGGAATGGATTCGTTCCTAAGGGAGTGGGTTGTTATAAAGCTAGGATGCCCCTGGGTTACGCCTCTTCATATGCATCCACTTCCCCTTTGACTTTCTCTGCATGTTAGGACACAGCACAGAAGCCCTTGCCAGAAGCTAGGGCCATGCCCTTGAACTTTTCATTTTGCAGAACCATAAGCTGAATAAATCTCTTTTCTTTTCTATTTCTTTTTCTTTTTCTTAGATGGAGTTTTGTGCTGCCGCCAGGCTGCAGTGCAGTGACACAATCTCAGCTTACTGCAACCTCTGCCTCCCAGGTTCAAGCGATTCTCCTGCCTCAGCCCCCCCAAGTAGCTGGGACTATAGGCATGTGCCACCACACCCAGCTAATTTTTGTATTTTTTAGTAGAGATGGGGTTTCACCATGTTGGCCAGGCTGGTCTCGATCTCCTGACCTTGTGATCTGCCTGCCTCAGCCTCCCAAAGTGTTGGGATGACAGACATGAGCCGCCGCGCCTGGCCACCTTTTCTTAATTACTCAGTCTCAGGTATTGTTATAGCAACACAAAATCAACTAAAACAGTAAGGTTTCCAGAGAGCCACCATGGGACCTCAGCACTCACTGCCCAGAGCTGCCTTGAACTCTGCTCCCTGCATTTTGGCATAGCACCCCTTGGCTACCCTAGCCATGGCTCAAGTGGTCCCAGGTGTGGCTTGATCTTCTTCTCTAGAAGGTACAAGCCATAAACTTTGGCGGCGTCCACATGGTGCTAATCTGCAGGCACGTAGAGTGCAAGAGCTATGGGCCATGGTGGCTTCCGTCTAGATTTCAGAGAATGTCATGAACAGCTTGGGGGCTCAGGCAGACTTGTTCCAGGGGCAGAGCCACTGCAGAGGGCTCCCAAAAGGGTAATGCCTAGTGGAGCCACGAAGTGTGGCCATCACCAAGATGCCAAAACTGTAGAGCTACCAGTGTGCAACACTGGCCTGGGGAGAGTTGCAGGCATGAGACTCCAACTGTGAGACCTGCTGGGTGGACTGAGCCCAACCAAGCTGTTTGATACAAAGTCAAAGAAGATTATTCCCAACTTTAAGACTGAATGTTGTTTTCCCTGTTGAGTTTTGCACTTACTTGGGACCAGTTACCCTTTTCTTCTTGCCTATTTCTCCTTTTTTTTTTTTTTTTTCTTTTTTTTTTTGAGACAGAGTCTCACTCAGTCACCAGGCGCCAGGCTGGAGTGCAGTGGCACGACCTTGGCTCACTGCAACCTCCGCTGCCCGGGTTCAAGCATTCTCCTGCCTCAGCCTCCTGAGTAGCTGGGACTACAGGCGCGCGCCACCACGCCCAGCTAATTTTTTTGTATTTTTAGTAGAGACGGGGTTTCACCATGTTGACCAGGACGGTCTCGATCTCTTGACCTCGTGATCCGCCCGCCTCGGCCTCCCAAAGTGCTGGGATTACAGGCGTGAGCCACCGCGCCCGGCCCTATTTCTCCTTTTTGTAATATCTATCCTATGCCTGTCCCACCATTATATTTTGGAAACATATAACTTGTTAGTTTTGGGGGGGTTGTTTTTGAGACAGGGTCTCTCTCTCTGTCACCTGGGCTGCAGTGGCATGATCATGGCTCACTGCAGTCTTGACCTCCTGGGCTGAAGCTATCCTTGTACCTCAGCCTCCCAAGCAGCTGGAACTGTAGGCATGTGCAACCATGCACAGCTTTTTTTTTTTTTTTTAATGTCCAGGCTGGATTTTGTTAATTTCATAGGTTCAGAGGTGGAGAGGAATTTGTCTCATTATGAATTATGCCTTGAGTCTCCCTCATGTGGGATTTAGGTGAGACTCTAGAATTTGGGCATTTGAGTTGATGCTGGAACAAGTTAAGACTTTTGGGGCTATTGAGATAGAACGAATGTGTTTTGTCCAAGAGAAGGACATAAATTCTGGGGGCCAGGGACAGAATACTATGGTTTGAATGTGTCCCTTAAAGTTCATGTGTTGAGGGGGCCAAGCGCAGTGGCTCATGCCTGTAATCTAAGCACTTTGGGAGGCTGAGGCAGGCAGATCACTTGAGGTCAGGAGTTCAAGACCATCCTGGCCAACATGGTGAAACCCCATCTCTACTGAAAATAGAAAATTAGCTGGGCATGGTGACAGGTGCCTGTAATCCAAGCTACTCCAGAGGCTGAGGCAGGAGAATTGCTTGAATCCGGGAGGCAGAGGTTGGAGTGAGCCAAGATCTTTGTCTGTGAACTCCAGCCTTAGTGGACAGAGTGAGACTCTATCTCAAAACAAACAAACAACAACAACAACAACAACAAAAGTTCACGTGTTGGAAGTCTAAGTCCCAGTGTAACACTATGAGACATGAGACCTTTAAGAGGTGATTAGGTCATGAGGGCTCTACCTTCATGAATGGATCAATGTCATAACAAGGGTGGGTTTGTCATAAAAGTCAGTTTGGCCCTCTCTTGCATTCTCTTGAACATGAGATGCGATCTATCATGCTATGACACAGCAAGAAGACCATCACAAGATGCTGATCCCTTGGCTTTGGACTGCCCAGCCTCTCAAACTGTAAGCCAAGTAAATTTCCATTCATTATTAATTACCTAGTCTGTGGTATTCTGTGAGAGCAGCATAAAACAAGCTAAAGCATTTACTAAAACTAATTTCACCTGTTATTTTTACTTAAACAAATGTACATCTTTAATGTGGCTACTAGAAAATCTAGTCACATATGTGACTTGCATTTGTGGTCTGCATTATATTTCTATTGGTCAGTGCTATTTTAGACAGATAGCTGTGGTTTCTATAGAATTGGTTCTGTAAAGTGACTATATACTTCTAAAAGTAAACTGATTCTCTCCTATCCTATTTCTGGATTGCACTGTGCTATGAGCTACCTGGCCAAGTCCCCTCACTACGTCCATCCTGCAGGACTCTCACCCGGGTTAGGACTGACCTTGAATATTTCTTTTAGATCCTACATCTCTCTTGTCCTGTATCACCAAGGAAACAAGGTTTTCTTCCAATCCTTGCACAATAACAATGTGTGCACTGTCACTTAAAACCCCACACAGCTTATCTCCCTTTGAAACAATGCTACAAGTTTTGCTAAAAATTCCAGGCTGTTACTACCTGGGGGCTACTGGTCAGAGCATACCAAGAAAAGGGAAGGGCCTCAGTTGTATTCTCCAGGTTTACTTTCCCTCTCTCTCCTCCGCTCTGGATTCACTGGTTTCTTCCTGCTAGAGACTCTACCCTCACCTTCTTGACAAGGCAATCGCTGTGCTAGGTTAGAAGAGGTAGAATCAGCTCTTTAGCGGCAACTTCAAAAAGAAAGCAAGTGCTAGACCCTTAAACTAGACAGAACTGCTGGAAACTCTCACCAATAACCCTGGAGACACAAGGGGAAAAATTAAATCCTCAGAATCTGCCTTTTCTCTTTTTACATATATGCTAGATCCACCAGTAATATTGGCCTACTGAGAGTGGCTTTGAAGGTAGAACTGGGTTTAAATTTCTCTTTTACTACTCAGTAGCTATAGGACTCTGGACAAAGTTGGAAGATTTATCTGGGTTTCAGTTCCCTCTCCTGCAACAATAGGGACAATTTCACCTACCTCACAGAGTTGTTGAAAGGATTAAGTTAAATAATGGATGTAAAGGTACCTTGCATAATAGCAGGTGTTTAATAGATATTAGCTTCTTTTCCCTTCTTTACCCTTTCCCATAGCAATTAGGCAAAGAAAATGCTAAAAACCTCATGGAGAACTGAAAATAAATCCTCTGTGCTCTGATCTGTTTAGTTGTTGTGTGTGTGTGTTTTTTCTAATATAACCTGAATCTTGGCTCCTGGTACAATTTTTTAAAACCTGGTATAGTAACTCTTTGAAAGCAAGAATTACCTTTGCAGCCCTAGCACGCTGACTTGCAAAATGCTTGTCGAAAGGAAGAATGTTGGATTTTAATGCAAGCAGAAGGTAGTGCACATGTGGAGTATGGAAGAAGCATTTGAAGAGAGATGTCAGAATTACCGGAGTACAAAGGTTATGGTGATCTTTGTGTCAGGGTCAAAGTGAAGTGACTACCTTCCTGGAGGTAAAAATGCACAGAATGGGAAATTTGCCTTTAGAGAAGTTTTGTAAAGTTTCTGTTTTCAAACAAAAAATGTCTAAATGAAAGTTTATATTTTCTAAATGAAATTAATAGGAGAAAATAGGCCAATGAGAAGAACTAGGATGACCAATCCTTTGTTAAACACATAACCAGGACCCTACGTGCTCGGAAGAAGTGACACTGAGAGGCAGTGGTCTGGCTAAAGGGCGTTGCTTTAAGTATACGCCCATAAATATTTGCTTCAAGAATTTGGAGATGGCATTCAGGTTCGCAACCTGCCCAGCTTTCTGGATCATAACCACACTGAGATGCAAAGAATTTGAGATTCTCCTTCCAATAAGAAGGAAAGAGAAAAAGATTAAGACATGAATTAGCCTTTCTAGGCCTTGGACACTCAGAGCGAGATTTCTACTCCACCCTGCTGGACTTGGCTCTAAATCCCAGGGGAAGGAGTTTGGCACAAAGCATTATGCCCACTGTCCTGGCTTCAACTGTGTATAAAACAAGGTAAAAACGGTGCCAAACACGACCAGGCTAGGCTCTGCAATTCTATGTAGTACAGGAGATACCGCACTCTAGGAAAGCTGTTTGGTCTAACTGAAAACACTGCCAAGTTCTGATGACACCAGAGTAGTCTGATGCCCAGGGGCTGCTGCCAGAGAAAGAAGAGCATTCCTGAAGTTACAGGTCTAAGTTGGTGGACTGACACAGGTTCAGAACAAACAATGAAGGTAGAGTATGTTCTGGAAGCATGCTTTCCACTGTGGCAAGAGCAACTGTGCATGAAAGAGCAGGCTCCCCTGCTTTTGTGTCCCACCTCTCTTACAGCATCACAATCACTGCCTGTCACACCCAGTCACAGTCACCCAGAGTCACAAACACTGCTGAACAATCAGAAAATTACAGACTCCCACACCCAGTAGTTAGGTGCAATCTAAAACGCGCCCCCTCTGAACATTCACAAACTCTTCTACCTACCTGATTGCCAAAGACAGCCACAGAGCAGGCTGTGGAAACCTCATTAGCCCCGAACCAGACGGAAGCGATGCGGGAGGGCATGCCCAGGATGAAAACCTGGGCCACGGAACAGATGAGCTGGCCCACCACGGTGACTGGGAAGAGGTGCGGGCCGCAGGCTGCCCAGCTTCACCCAGGCTCCCAGGCAGTTGAGAGCCGAGCCGGTGAGGGCAATGGTGCGCAGGCCGAACTTCTCCAGCAGCCAAGCCACTGGCAGGAGCAGCGGGATGTAGGTCAGCATGTAGCACATGGACAGCCAGTCAATGGCAAAGGCGCTGACCCCGTAGAAGTTCATGAAGATGTTATTGATGGAGCTGTACTGGATCCACTGGAAGGCGTTGCACATGGAGTAGCAGCTGAACACCAGGACCACGGCCCAACGGCGCCTGCTCACCTTGATCACGCTGAGGTTCTCGGGGCCCGAGCCACTGGGTTGCGCTAAGGCACTTGGGTGGGCCGAACTGCTGGGGTGGACAGAGACGCTGGGGTTGATGGAGACGCTGGGGTTGATGGAGACGCTGGGATGGACCGAGACGCTGGCGTCCGCTTGGAGTGCGGTCTCCGGCGCAGGGGTGTCATCGCGCTCTTCCTCGTTGGGACCTTCATTCACCATGGCCACAGTCTCCCCTGGAATCCTGGAGAAGTGGTGAGGACTCCAGCAGTCTTAAGGGACAGAGGCCTCCGCTGGTCTCTTAGAGTAGAAAGGACACTTGCCTATCCCAGAAGACAGAGAGACTCTAGGCTGCGTAAAAGCCGGGAGTGGGGATCCCTGTGCTCACCCCCCAAGCTCCTGCTCCCACTTTTCCTTGGGGAATCTCTGTTCCCACCCGCGGCGATCGCTGTCCCCAAGGCCGGTCGCACACGCCGCAGCCGGCTCCGGACCGCTCCTGCCCTGGGTCTCCCCCACAAGGCGTTCCTTGTGCAGGCAAAGTTCTCTCCTGGCGCAGCCACTTCGCCGGCAGAGTCCTCTCGGGGCCAGCTTGGGGCCTCGCCCCCTCGGGCACACGTGACCGCCCCGCCCCCGTCCTGGCCGGCCTCCCCCACCCCCCCCCACTCCACCCCCAAGCCGGTGTCTCTTGTCTTCTCGAGCCCGGCCCGCAGGGCAGCGCAGTTGTTTCGCCACAACTTGCGGGATACATTCCTCCCCCACGCCCCGGGCGCCATGGAAACCGCTCGGTTAACCCCCACCCCTTGAACTGTCCCTCAAATTCATGTGCCACCCGCTGTCATCGGACCCTGCAAAAAGATCCGCCTTTCCGAGGTAATCCTTCCCCAAAATAAAGAGCTTCCCCAGTGCCCGTCCGCTGCCCTGCATGCGTGCACCAAAGCCCGGCGCCTCCTAAGTGCCCTGGTGAATTCAAGAGGGATTCTCCAGCTTTCTCTCCCTTGGCTAGGCTCCCAGCCCCTTGCTGAACTGAAGAAAGATTTGTAGATTTCCCGGGCTGGTTGCGCTCCTGCATTAAAGTGGGGTTGCAGAAAACTAGCTTTACTCTCTTCTTCCCTGCGGACGTGGTTTTGTCTTGGGGAGGTTAGATTTGAACCTGTTGTATGGGGCTATTATTTCCTGATTGATTCTGGGCAAGGACCCTAGGGTAGAGGGGGAGGGAAAGGGGGAGTTTGAAGAAGCTGTAGAAGCTGTCCGCGGTTGTGTGGTGGAACGCTTAGCGCGGAGCTGGCTCCGGGCGTGGTCTTGGAAGCGGTCTTTGAACTCCAGCAGCCCTAGTCTGCCATCTGCCGGTCCAGCCCAATTCAAAGGGCAAATCCTCGACTCATTACACTGACTCATTGCCTTGGCGAGGGATCCTGGTAAGGATCCCAGATTCTTCCTGAGTTCAAACACCAGCTTAGCCATAACAAGGTGTCACTGTAGATCAAGGAACTCCACCTCTCTGCGCTTCGGTTTCTTCATCTGTAAAGGGGGATGATGAAATAATAGTACCTACCTCACCGTGTTGTTTGGAGACTTGAATGAGTTAATAAATGAATGCACTTAGAAAATTCCTGCCACATAGTAAGTATTCCGTGAGTGCTGGCTATCCTAGCAAAGAGCTAACATTTGTTGCCCAGTGCTAAACAAATTGAACGCATTTTCTCATTTAGGCATCACAAGAATTCTGGGGTAAGGTTACTATTGCTGGTCTGCATTTTATAGATAAGAAAACTGAGTCTCAGAGAAGTGAAGTAACTTCTTGCTGAAGGTCCCAGCTAGTATGAAGAGCCATAATTCTCCTTCAAGTCTGTAATCATTCAAGCTTTAGCCTCGCTATTCAAGTACGGTCTGTGGACAGCAGTGTGGGCAGCCTCTGGGAGCTTTTTAGAAAGGCAGAATCCCCCCTCCAGTGTTAAGGCCTTAAAAAACAAAACAAAACAACAGCAAGAAGGGCAGGATGCCAGGCCCAGCCTAGACCTACTGAATCGAAAGCTGCATTTTACAAGACATCCAGGAGATTCATTTGTTTGGACATTAAAATTTGAGAGCTATGGCATCACTGGTTCCTTTTTTTTTCTTTGTTAAACTTTAGACCAGAAAATGAATATCTTGAAGCTCTGGGAAGTGGTTCTCCACTTGGTCTGGACATTCGAATCATATGAAGAAACTCTTAATATTCCAAATGCTCAGGCAACACCCCAAATAGAAATCTCCGAGGGTGGACCCGAACACCTGCTCGTTTCAAGCTGCGTTGGTTATCCCAACATGCAGCCGAGTTAAGAACCACTGATTCCCAGGAGAGAACTAGATTCAAATTATCACTCCCTGCTTGAAGGCACCTACTTTTTGGTAGAAACTATAGAGTCTCGGATTACAATGGAATATTTGAAGAGGGAGTTCAGAACCATCTAAAAATTTCTACAGTAATTTACCATCCCGTATCGTCCGTATTCCTCCTGTGTTGCCCATCATTCTCCGGGGGAGCACAGACTCTGTTCTCTTAGACGGCCTTCTGAGACCTCTCACTGCTTCTTTTCCCTAGGTCATCATGGGCCTCTCCCAAAAGTCTTCAGAATATATTCTTAACTTCATTTTACAGATAAGGAAACAGGCCTAGAGAGGCGGGTGTGTTATTCAACGTCTTACAGCGAAATAGCATCAGAACAAGCAGCAATATAATGGGTTCTTCTTCCATGTGGTCTTTCACATGAGCTCTTCTGGGGCAGCCCTTCAGCTTGGCGAGAGATTCCAAGGGGTCTAACCTGGGATTCAAGTGAGATTTGGAATTGCTTTTGTGGTGGTACGAATTGGATCTGTTGTGAGCTGGGATGGGTCTGGGTTGGGTCTGCTTAAACTTGAAGCTCTGTTTTGTCATTCTTAGCTTTCAGACCTTGAGCAAGTCGCTTGACCTCTCTATTCTTCAGTTTCTAAATCTATCAAATAAGGATTAAAAATACCTTCCTCCAGCCTGGCGAGGTGGCTCACACTTGTAATCCCAGCACTTTAGGAGGCCAAGGTGGGTGGATCACTTGAAGTCAGGGGTTCAAGACCAGCCTGGCCAACATGGTGAAACCCTGTCTCTACTAAAAATACAAAAATTAGCAGGGTTGGTGGCCTGCACCTGTAACCCTAGCTGCACAGGAGGCTGAGGCAGGAGAATTGCTTGAACCTGGGAGGCAGAGGTTGTAGTGAGTGGAGATGGCACCACTGCACTCCATCCTGAGCGACAGAGCGAGACTCCATCTCAAAAACAAACAAAACCCCAAAAAAATCTGCCTCATAGAATTGTTGTGAGAATTAAACAAGCTAATATGCATAAACAGTTTTCTATGACAATAATGATATTCTAGTCATCCCTAGCCACCAGGGTAGGGTGACTCTCTACTGATTCCCAAAGTGGGCAGGGGGTATGTTGGGGGAAGCTTATAAATATTGGGTAATACTACACAAAGAGAAGTATTCTGTATTCATCCCATTGAAAAAACATGTATTGAGCAGCTTACTATGTAGCATATCTATCTTTATGATGTTCTCTCTATCTTTGTGTATAGGTATGCCTTGAAGAGTAAGGAGAAATACATTTTAGAGATTGCTTCATGAAAGGGGGCTCTGGGTCCTGGTTCCTGGCTCTATCCAACTGATACCTTAGGAAGCTTGAGGGAACGAACCTCTGTCATTGAACTCAAGCTTGCTAGGCCTCCTGCAGAATGGTAGTTAAGTCAGCCCGCTGGAGGCTATCCACTGGATTCTAAGTCAAAACATCACCCTCTTGTTGATAGCTTATTACCAGCCAAACAGAGCTATAGATGTAAAAGGCAAGGAGTTTGCCGAGTGCACGGGAAGACCAAATTTCTAACGAAATGAATCAGGTTGGGAGCCTGCATTATTCTTTCTTAAGAATGCCAACACTCGGAATTTTTAAAAATGTTGCCCTTACAAGTCTTATTTTTTTTATTTATTTTTATTTTTTATTGTTCCTCTTCCTCTGTCAACTGATACAAGTCTTATCTGTATAATTTATACATGTAATACTACATGCTCCTCAATATTCTGTTTGCCTTATCTCCCACACTTCCCTCAGATTTCTAGCTGTCTCAGGACTTGTGCATATCTTTGTATATCTTGGAGTGTTTAGTGAAATAAACTATGTAACACGTGCTCTTGATACGTGTCTGTAGAATTGAGCTGTACTGCACATCGCCTGAAATTTTACAAAACTGGAGACAAAAGGAAATCCAACAGGATTTCAGAGATTGAAAAAAAAAAAATCAGGAAAAGCTCAAAAAAAAAAAAAAAACGGGGGACAAAATGTCAACACCGTTGCCTCAAGTCTGGAAACTGGAAGTCAGTGGAACAATGCCTTCTGAAGGAAAACCATTTCTTACTTAGAATGCTATATCCCAACTGCCAAAAAATCAGTTTGAGAAGGGAGTGAAACATTTCAGATATGCAGAGTTTCACAAAAAATGATACTGCCTTATCTTCTCTCTCAGGAAGCTGCTGAAGGATATGGTCCACCAAAACAAGGAAGGAAACCTAGAGAGAGCAAGAGGTTAAGGCTGAGGAAACCGGGGATTCACCAGGAGAGGCAGGCGATGAGGAAACTCCTGGGGTAGACAGCTAACTACCAGGCATAGAAAGCAGCGTACTCAGGTTGAAGCTGCTTCAAAGACCCCAGGAAAGAGTTCTTCAAGAAGGTCACACTGAAAGAATCACGTCTGAAAATATTACGAGGTTTACACATTGGGGAAAATTAGGGGTTGGACTAACGATAAGTACCACAAATATTACTAAGTAAGTGAGGGGGAAGGAGCATTATTAACTCCAGTGGAATAAACAAAGCTATGGAGGAAAAGGAAAAAATAAGCATGATATACCTTAAGTGATTTGATTTGCATAGCATAAACGCAGTCATAATAAAGTGAACATTGGAAATTGATGATGGGGGAGCGTGAAGTGGTCACTAGTGCAGGGTTGAGATGAGGGTGGGGTAAACAGGTAAACAAGGAGAATGGGGCCAGTCACGGTGGCTCATACCTGTAGTCCCAGTACTTTGGGAAGCTGAGGCCAGTGGATTCCTTGAGCTCAGGAGTTTAAGACCAGCCCGGGGAACATAGCTAGACCCTGTCTCTATCAAAAGCAGAAACAAAAACAAAAACAAAAAGCAAAGAGAACTAGTCTCTCTCTCTGGGGTTTGCCTCTGAGCAGACCCCGGAGGGGGAGGGAATCCAGACTCCCATTATGCGATACTTGTCTGCCATATTGAAAAGGCTACAGCATGTAAATGCCTAACATGGAAAAAGTCCGGAAGTGTCCATATACCCATGGTACTTACAGCTATGGTGGTAAGTACCAAAATAATTGAGAAGAGTTGGAAGTAGTGGTCTCTAGAGCACAGGAAAGGGGGGTAGACAACTGATACTTTTGATACATGATTATTTTATTGTTTGAACTATGTATAACTAATTTTTTTAACTTAAAAACCCTAAAATTAAAAAATGGAATCAAATTGAACAGAGCTCCAGCTGCTTCACTGGGGCCCACAGGTGATGTCTCGAGGTGTGGTCAACTCCTAGAGTTTATACTTTTGGTGCTAAGATAGACACCCAAGACTTCAACCCTGGAACCTCAGGATGCCTCTTCAGCCGAGCTATGTCCACCAAAGTCCATCAGGGCATCACCTCAGAGAAACTGCGTGTGTGGTCAGAGGACCTATTTCCCACACCCTAGTCTTGCTTGATCATTCCCTGGCCTTCGTTTTGCATCTACCGTCTTTCATACATGTAGCATCTGTGGGGTTTTATCCCTACAACTTACAACTCAACTTCTGTCCCATCATCCAAAGACCCATGCCAGGGTCTACTTGTCCGGATTCTCTCTGCCAATGCAGTGCACTACTAGCTCCCAGTGAGCCAAGCCTGAAGACTGAGAATTACCCAGATCCTCCTTCACTTACTCCCAGTGTCACAGATGCTTCTTTCCTTACAGTCTTCCCTCCTGTCCTTTCTCTCTCTCTTTTTTTTTTTTTTTTTTTTTTTTGAGACAGAGTCTTGCTCTGTCACCCAGGCTGGAGTGCAGTGGTGCAATCTCAGCTCACTGCAGCCTCTGCCTCCCAGGTTCAAGAGATTCTCCTGTCTCAGCCTCCCAAGTAGCTGGGATTACAGGTGCGCACCACCACACTTGGCTAATTTTTGTATTTGTAGTAGAGACGGGGTTTCACCATGTTGGCCAGCCTGGTCTCTAACTCCCTACCTTGTGATCAGCCTGCCTTGGTCTCCGAAAGTGCTGGGATTACAGGTGTGAGCCACCGTGCCCGACCCCCTCCTGTCCTTTCTCATTGCCACCACCCTGCTGCAGCCTCTCCTGGCTTCTCACTTCCATCCCACAGCTGCCTCCTCGTTGTTGTCACTCATTCCAGATCAGCCAGATGTTACCTCACAGGGTTTTCCAGTTCTCTTCAGGGCACCTTGCCTTGAACCCTCCAGTGGCCACCCCTAGCTCTCAGAAGACTCACATTCAACTCTGCGCACAAGGTCTCTGTGATGTTCTGGCCACACCTCCCCACCACTGTCCACTCCACACTTTTGCTCCAGACAGGTGGAGCCACCTGCAGCTCCCCCACAAGCATGCTTCACAATCCAGGACAAGCGTCCCCTCCTCCAGGAAGCCTTCCTCCATGCCCTAAGTGTGATTCAGAGGTTTTCTTTCCTTCCCTGCATGTGCAGATTTGTGGTAACTTCTGTCACACAGTTTTTTTTTTTTAAATGAAACAAACATTTCATAAATGTTTGTTTACTTAAGTTGACCTCTCAGTATAAGCTCCTCAAGCTTGTGGATCACGGCCCATTCATCTTCAAATCCCAACCTCTAGCTTTGCGTCTGGTCCACAGAAGGGAAATGAAGGACTGACTGCATCGACTTCTTGGATGCGTTTCCTAGATGAGCCCTACTTCCAGGTGGCCTCAAAATACATAACAACACGTCCAGGTTGTTCCGGATGCTCGCATCTCCTTTGTTTATTGCGTCTTCCTTTCTCTTTTCTGGAATGCGTCTCCTGTGGGGTTTGGGCCCCACTGCTACCCCTCACCGAGCCCATGAGTGAGAAAGTTGGGAGGGCATTCCTGTGCCATGGGGGAGTCTGGATTTCTTCCTCCCCAGGGTCCTCTAGCTCAGAGAGTCTCTAAGTCCGTCCTAGAAGAGAATGTGCTCAGGGGCCCCTGAGGACTCAAGGAAGAAGAAGATCCATTTTCCTCAGACGAGAGTTCAGAAGAAAGGCCTCCCAGCTGGACATGTGGACGCTGGGCTGTGTCTGGGACACGTGATTTAAAATAGTTTTTTCAATTCCCTGGAAGTACATGAGTACATCTGGAAAGGCCTCAGATGGTATCAGTCCTCCTCTAAAGACAAGGTCCCTGTACATTGGTCACCTTTTGTGTCCTCAGCTGCATGTCCTTGGGTGTGATCATGAGTGTCCACTGTGTTATTCTTCATGCCCGTTTTATATTTTAAATGCTTCTTAATAATTAGAAAACCAAAAAACGTTGCCCCATAAATATGAGAAAGAGCTGACTTAAAAACATGAGTCAAAGAGGAAGCAGAGATATTAAAATGGCTTTTCTTTTTGCATAATCTATAGAAAGCCCAGAGGTGTGAGACTCTTTGCATAATGGAAAGGAGAAACCGTGGCAGCTCGCCTTCTCCCATGTTCCCTGCGGGCAGCTTCCATTTTCTCTCTTCCCGAAGGCTAGTTTCTCCACTTGTCAGAAAACATGGCAGTCAGCAGCCCTGGCGTTATACCTGATGGCAGCTTCAGCTGCCCAAGAGAAGCTGCCCTGAATTTGTATATTAAACACAAATTCCCAGATGCCAGTTCTCAGCCTCATCAACTATGACCGTGGGGGGCAAGGGCCACATAAGAACAGGGCAGCTCCCCAAGGGGGCCCGTATTGGAGTGGAGGAGGGGCAGTTCCCAGAAGGAGAGGGGCCATTAACCAGGCAGATAAACAGTCAGTGCCTTCCGCCGCCCCACACGTACCTTTAGAAACAAAGAACCTGGCTCCCTACCCTCTCAGTGCTTGAAAGCCCCATCCACCTGGATAAGGTCCATCCCACTGGCCAGAGCAGTGACTCGGGGGAGCACCACCACCTTCGAGGGCTACCTGCACATATTTGATTTCTTGTGTACAATAATCTATGTGATTCTGCAGATGACTCTAAAATCCAAACCCGGCATCATGTCTTTGCGGTTATTTCTTGCTTTTACAGGTCTGTGTATGACAGTTGACCTTTCTGGTCTTTCTTGAGTTTCTTTTTCATTCCTTAACATGCTTCTTAGTCACCAAGTCTCCCAGGAACTCTATCTCCCCCAGTAGAATAGTGTAATATGCTTCTGGCTTTCTGACCTCCAAAGCCCTGACGTTCCTTGCTTTAGAGTAGGAGTACATAGATGGCTTCAGGTGGCATGTGAGTGACACAGAGATGCTGCCCAGCTGAGACCAACACACTCATTGTCCAGTCCCCAGCCTGCCCCTGCCTGGGGTGGTGGGTCACCCATCCAGCACCCACTCCCTGCCTCACTACCCTTCCCTCCAAGCCCGTTTCTGGCTCACATAGTGCAGTCCCTCCTCAGCACTCCCACCCACCGGAGTCTCCACTTTGTCACAGGCATGCCCCCAGCCTTGCTCCCCTTTACTCTTTTATTTTCTCTTGTTGAGACAGGATCTCACTCTGTCGCCCAGACTAGTAGTTAATCATCCAGGCTCACTGCAGCCTTGACCTCTTGGACTCAAGTAATCCTCCCAGCTCAACCTCCCAAGTAGCTGGGGCAACAGGCACACATCACCACACCAGGCTAATTTTTATAATATTTTTTATAGAGACAGGGTATCCCTATGTTCCCCAGGCTGGTCTGGAACTCCTGGGCTCAAGGGATCTTCCCGCCTCGGCCTCCCAAAGTGCTTCACTCTTTAGGGCCCTCTTCTGTGCTGTGGCTCTTGCTGTACCCAACTCCTCAGTACCCCTTACCTAAACTGCACCCCACTTTTATTCCTCCACTCCTCATCTGGTCCCCCTGGTTCTGCTCTGAGCCTCTGCCCTCCATCTTGTCACATCCTCACCTCACCTGAACCCCACATGCACCAAAAACATGCCACAATTAGCTCCCCCACCCCACTCTCCACTCCCAGTCTCCCCCAGGCCTGGAAGTCCCATGAGATTCCCAGGGTCCAAGGACCTCACCTACTCCCCCTTCCTCCTTCCCCTCTGCTCAGCCCCTTGGGACCTGGACTCCCTCACCCAGAGGGCAGCTCCTACCATTCCCTCCCTTCAGGCCTCTGCCTTCGAACTCTGCACGCAGCCCTTTCTCGGGGGCCAGGTTTGTCCTGCTTGTCACACCTGTCTTTTGGTCTTCCTTAGCTCCTGGTTTCCTTTTAAAGTGCATGTATTCAAGTCATTAAAGCGAGCCCATTTTAAAAGTTGAGTAAAGAACAGTACAGATAGTTCATGGATGTGGCAGAAGCAGTGGTGGTAGCCTGCGGGTGGTGACGCTGAGCTACAGGAGCGGGTATAACCCCAGACGGAAAACGGCTACTGGGCTCACGCGATGGCAACGGCCATGTGTCACCTAATTTCATCTGCTGATATGGCTCAGCTCTGCCTGCGAATCAGATAACCACACACACACAAAACTACTGACATAACCTGTTTCCGTCTCCCACAGCCTTGGTGGCACACAAGCTAGGACTCAGTGTCCCTTCTGTGCCTGGGCCCCAGTACCAAGCAAGGAGGTGTTTCCCTCTGTGTCCCAGACACACACACCCTTTGGAAGCTGACACGTCCCCAGCATATCTATGACTATTAAAAGCCTGCTCCCTACTGCAGGCAAAATGGAGGTAGAAAGAAGAGAGAGAAAGAGAGAGAGAGAGAGAAAGAAAGAAGAAAGAGAGAAAGAAAGAAGAAAGAGAGAGAAAGAAATAGAGAAAAAGAAAGAAGAAAGAGAGAAAGGAAGGAAGGAAAGAAGGAAGGAAGGAAGGAAGAAAGAAAGAAAAAGAAATCCTGCTCCTGACCCGTGGGTTGGAAAAGTTTGGGGACACCAGAAAGAATTATGGGGTCTTGAATCATGCATTCCCTTCCTCCCCTTTGCTAAAGTTAGTGAGGGATCAGGACCAGGGGAGAGATGGGGGAGGGGTGGTGCTGCGAGTGGTGACACCCATTCATTAATTGATTGACTCAGCATACTGTTAATTAGCCAGGCATGGTGGCTATGAATCAATAAGCAAATGCCTGTGGTCCTGGCTACTTGGGAGGCTGAGGTGGGAGGATTGCTTGAGCCTGGAAAGTCGAGGCTGCAGTGAGCCATGATCACACCACTGCACCCCAGCCTGGGCCACAGAGCAAGACCCTGTCTCAAAAATAAACACATCAATATGAATAAAACCATGTTGTGGGGCCCTATGTGAAAGTGCTGCTCTAAGCACAGGGGGATATAATGGTGAACACCTTGACAAGGTCCTGAGCCTCTTAA
Source organism: Ateles fusciceps (assembly GCA_036589455.1). Lineage (NCBI taxonomy): Eukaryota > Metazoa > Chordata > Mammalia > Primates > Atelidae > Ateles > Ateles fusciceps. The sequence goes on along the minus strand of JAZHEH010000228.1, from coordinate 8,076,971 downwards.
AGTTTATAATCCTGTGGAGAAGACAGTCTATGGATAAATAAGTGTCATAATATCATGTAAGGTGGCACAATGAAGAGTGAGACAGTGGCTAGGGAAGAAACATTTGAGTGGAAGGGAGGAAATGGATATCTGGGGCAAGAGTGTCCTGGGCACAGGGAACAGCATGTGCAAAGGCCCTGAGGTAGGGATGTGCTTGGTGTGGGCAGACACAGCAGGAAGGCCAGTGTGGTTAGAGACAGAATGGGAGGCTGGCGGGGAGGGGGAGGTCAGACAGGTAAGTGGGGGGTCAGATCTTGTAGAGGGTCTTGTGGGCTCTGGTGAGGACGTGGATATTGAGTGAAGCCAGAAGCCTAGAGGGGGCCTTAAGCAGACAAATGACATGGTGGACTTGCGCTATAAAGGGATCTCTCTGGTTGCTGTGTGGAGTAGACAAGGAGGCAGGTAGGAGGCTGCCATGGTTTCCTGGTGACGACTGGAGGAAAGGCCTGGGGGTGCTGGCAGGTAGGCGGGTAGGGCTGTGCCAGCTGACTGCAGTGGGTCACCAGCTGAGAAAAATGGGGAATCCCTCTGTGAAGTAGGATGCAGCACCAGCACTTTTGGAGGTGGTGACATCAGGAAGAGGTAGGACCATCTTCCTAGTTACTCGGGTACCTCACTAAGCTCCTCAGGCTAGGATATAGACTCTCCATGCCTCATGCTGGCCACCCTGGCCACACGTTTTTCCATCTGCATGGAACGCACTTCCCCACTTTCCTCATCTGCTTCACTCTGCTCCTCCTTCAAGGCTCAGTTGAAATATCACTTCCTTCCTGAAATTGGTCAGGTGTTCTGGGTGTATGATCTCCGGATGCTTCTTTTTCATGCCACTTACCACAATTGTCATTACTTAATTAGAATAATTAGGCAGGGCACAGTGGCTCACACCTGTAATCCCAGCACTTTGGGAGGCAGAGGCAGGTGGATCACTTGAGGTCAGGAGTTCAAGACCAGCCTGGCCAACATAGTGAAACCCCATCTTTACTAAAAATACAAAAATTAGCCAGGCATGGTGGTGTGTGCCTGTAATCCCAGCTACTCAGGAGGCTGGGGTGGGAGAATTGCTTGAACTCAAGAGGCAGAGGTTGCAGTAAGCCAAGATGGCGCCACTGTATTCCAGCCTGACAGAGCAAGACTGTGTTTCAATGAATTAAAAAATAAAAACAGAATAATGAGTTCTTTGGTGTTTGTTTCCCCTGGTAAACTGTAGGCTCCATGAGGGCAGGCGCCGGGTCTGTCTTCTTCCCCCACTTAGTTACTTCCTAGCGAAGTGTCTCACACAAGTGAATGCTCAATACATTTTGTTGAACGAATGAATCAATAAGCAAATGGAATGACAGCAGGTGCCAGCGAAGCATCGGGGAGGCAAGCTGATTCCTAAGAGCTGCAAAGGAGCAGGCCTCATTTCAACTTAGAAACCAAGCCAAGACACTCACAAGCAGCACCTGATGGGTGATAAAGACCTTACGTCATAGGAACAAAGTTCTAAGAATAGGATTTCAGGCGTCAGTCACGGTATGAAAGAGGTTATTTATTTTTGGAAAGCAGGCAGAAGGGTTCATATGCCCTGGGAATTGGATTCTCTGGCCACCAGTCATCTCACACAGGTTTGCCTAATCCTGCATTTGCAGTCCTCAGAGGGCACTTGACGTGGCTACTTTAGCATGAGAGCATTTGTTAAACAGACATTTTTATTTATTTGTTTGTTGTTGAAGGGTTTAAAATGTTTATTAAAGAGACAGGGTCTTGCTTTGTCACCCGGGCTGGAGTGCAGTGGTACCATCATAGCTCACTGTACCCTCAAACTCCTAGACTCAAGGGATCCTCCCAACTTAGCCTCCTGAGTAGCTAGGACTATAGGAGTGCATCACATATAGCTAATTTTTTAACTTTCTTTTTATAAAGACGGAGTGTCGCTGTGTTGCCCAGGCTGGTTTCCAACTCCTGGACTCAATCCACCCACCTTGGCTTCCCAAAGTGCTGGGATTATAGATATGAGCAACTTCACTCAGCCCAAAGGGACATCTTTAGAGTATATCATTTAAAAAATCTATTAAGCTTTCAACCTTTTAAAAAATGTTATCAAGTAATGTCCATAACATAAATCTTTGTCTGGTTCCCGAACCTCATTGCATCCTTCATCCTTACTCCTTCCTGCTTACCGTTGATGACACATTGTGCCAGAGTGGACAGATGGAAATGGCCCGAGTCAAAGATTCTGCGTCACGTGGAGTAGGCTTACTCCTGGCGAGTGTGTGGCCCTCCTGGCTCACCACACTGTGGCGACAACGGGGAGCTTCTGCACTCTAACCCAATGCTAGTGTCCTGGGCCATGCTCACTACCAGCAGCTCTGTTTCCTGAGTCTTGGGTGGCTGCTGTGTTGACCGATGAAGAGTTTTTATCTAGGGGTCTATGAATGGGTTTCAAGATCCTGTAAACTCCTGAAATCGTATCATCCAAATTGATTAATACATATGTGTTTTGGCTGGGTGTGGTGGCTCACACCTGTAATCCCAGCACTTTGGGAGGCCGAGGTGGGTGGATCACCTGAGGTCAAGAGTTTGAGACCAGCCTGACCAACATGGCGAAACCCCGTCTCTATTAAAAATACAAAAAAGATTAACCGGGCACAGTGGTGCATGCCTGTAATCCCAGCTACCTGGGAGACTGAGGCAGGAGAATCACTTGAACTCAGGAGGCGGAGGTTGCAGTGAGCTGAGATTGCACCATTGTGCTCCATCCTGGGCAACAAGAGCAAAACTCCATCTCAAAACAAACAAACAAACAAAAACTATGTGTTTTATAAAGGGAGAAGCGGGGGAGTCCACAGTTTTCATCAGATCGTCAAAGCAGTCCAATGACCCCCAAATGTAGGAAATCACGGTTTTGATGGATAATCTATGTATTTCAGGTTTAAAAATCTACTTCGAGCTTGTCACTTGGTATCTGCCGTGACTATATCCACCGTGCTAGGTGCAGAGTTGACTGTTGTGTTTATTTCATCACTATGGGTAACTAACGTGGATTTCCTGACACTAATTATGCAGGACTAGACGGAGACATTACTAGGTTAATTGTGGGCACAGTGGGGCACATGTTTGGTGAGATCAGCTTGCCTTCTAGAGGTGACCCTTTATTCCCCCATTAGCAACAAGCTTCTGAGAGCCTGATCTGATGGAAAAAATTTAACCCCTGGCTTCCGTGTTCCAGGTGATCTTGGGCTTGGGAGAAGAGAGAAGACCCTGAAGGAGGTGTGGAAAGTTCAGGGAGAGGGAATGGCTTTGCTTATCTGCCCATCGATCATGTCCGTGTTTGATTGAGACTGAAATCACTTGGCAGCCACATGTTTTAGGTTGAGGTAACTCCCCCGCTGCCATAAAGGTCAAGAAAGCCACTGTGCTGACACAGGTCCTCCCCGACAGCCTGTTTCACAGCGACCCTTGAGTCATCACGTCTGGATGACTAGGCTGACAAAAACAAGGTTTCACAATGTGAGTTGAATTGTGGGGGGAGCAGGGCACAGCACAGAGCAGCGGAGTGGGAAGAGATCACTGCACTTGGAGTCTGAAGGTGAGGGCTGAAGGCTCTGCTCAGTGAGCTTGGGTAGGTGTTTGGGCTTCAAACGAAATTAGACACTATTCACAATAGCAAAGAGACGGAATCCATCTAAATGCCCATCAGCTATAGATAGAATAAAGAAAATGTGGTACATATACACCGTGGAATACTATGCTGCCATAAAAAGAACAAGATCATGTCCTTTGCAGCAACATGGCTAGAGCTAGAGACCATTACCCTGAGCGAACTAACACAGAAATGGAAAACCAAATACTGCATGTTCTCACTTATATGCGGGAGCTAAGGACACAAAGATGACAACAGACACTGGGGCCTACTCGAGGGTGGAGGCGGAAGGAGGGTGAAGACTGAAAAACTACCTATCAGGTTCTATGTATATTACCCGGGTGATGAAATAATCTGTACACCAAACCTCTGTGATATGCAATTTACCTATATAACAAACATGTACATGTATCCCTGAACCTAAAATAAAAGAAAAAAAATGGGGAAAAAGGGAAATTAGAGGCTGCTGCTTACCATGTTACAGAGAGCTAGTAGGCACTCAGTGATTGGGACTCTGCAGGTGCAACGTAGTTATCACCCTAGAACAGGATGTAGTCAACATCCTGTTCACTGCTACCTGGAGCTTCACAGTAAAATATCTGCAGAGCTTGTGTTTGGAAACCAGACTGATGCCCAAACCTGTGCAGATTTGCATTCCCGGTCAGTCATCCAAACATCTCTTCAGAGCTATGCCTTCGGGTAGAGTGGGGAGACGGATGAGGTGCTAGCTTGCATCTAGAGGTTAATTCTCTGTATTCAAGCTTCTGCCCAAACAAGTGATGGTTGGCTGCGTGGGGTGAGATCTCACAGGGTCCAGGTCTCTCTCAAGCTGGGAAGGGAGGATACAGGAGGGAGGGGAAAGGAGGAGAGGGAGGAATGTTGATCTCTGCAGTTCTCCGTCACTAGGTGGCAGCACCAACCCGGGACTGCCGTCCTGATGGTCCCAGCTGTAATTCCGGAATTTGGGGAGTTCCCCAGGTGTACTTGAACTTGCTATATATAGCTCCAGCTTTGGAAGCATCACAAGAGAGGTTGAGTCCCATCTCCACATTTAGCTGTGTGACCTTGGGGAAACCATCTGGCCTCTTTTGAGTCTTTCTTTATCTGTAAAATGGGGAGGATAACAATCGTTCCTAAATTGAGTGAACAGAAAATGAGATAGTAAGTGGCAGCCACTGTCATCCCTGCCTCTAGCAAGATGACCCCTCACTCTTTCACGCATCACTTTTATTTTGCACTTTTTTTTTTCTCTTTCCAGAGTGCCTCTAATGCTTATTTAGAATGAGCGTGTAGATGAACCCTTCGGGGTAGGGGAGTGAGGAGTTAGGAGGAAGGTCCATGGCGTGATTTTTTTAGAACAAACGCAACTTTTTATTTTCCTTCCCTTCCTTGAACCCATTCTCTTCCTCTTCATTTTCTTTCTTTTATCTTGGGATTTTTATTTACAAATATATGTTAACCATCTGCTCTGTGCAAAGCCCTGGCTAGGCAGAGACAGGTGGGGAAGAAAAAGGGAGAGGCGAGCAGAGTTACAAGGACACACTGGAGAGTCCCCTCCCCTCCGAGGCCCTCACAATTCCGTAGGCGCTAAGTTGATAGCCAGATGCTGTGCACCAGTGCAGTTGAACTGACTGTTCAAATATTAAAATATGTACGTCTGGCTGTTAATAGCCCCTGCCCTAGTGCCCCTCCTTGCAGCAACACAGACGCATGCCTTCACCCCGCCCTGGCTCCAGCCCCATTCTGACTGTCAGTGCCTGGCCTGAATTTCAAATATTGCCCTTTAGCAGATGGGCTGAGCCCCCACACAGAATGGACTGAAGAGGATGGGGTGTGAAACCTGGAGGCTGAGTTGCAACTCCAGGTGGTGGTTTTCAAAGTAGAGCCTGGGGTTCCTGCCAGAAGCAGTAGTAGGTAGTATCCAGGTTGGGCAGTCCAGAGGCTGGTGTGGTTCTAGCTGAATGCCCAGTTTGTGGTGGAGCACAGGACATTCTTGAACCCTTTCAGAAAGCAGTCTACTCCTGTTAGCCCCTGAGAATTAGAATCCAGTGCCCTGCCCCCTCCGCTACCTCTCTGGGAAACCCAGGTACAATGAATCACCATTTTTTGGTTTCACAATAGAAGCTTACTCTGGTTGACTTCAGCAGTAGATGAATGTATTAGAAGGATGTATGTGGCTCATAGAATTCAAAAGAAGCCCGGAGAACAAGGCTCAGAACAAGGCAGGAGCCAGGACAATTCTCCACCACAGGAATTCTCTTTCAGGTCAGGGCTTCACAGTTAGAGGGGCTCCAAACATGTTTTGGGTCTTTCCTTTGCTCTGCTCAAAAGCCAGATTCCCAGGAGTCTCATTGACCCAGTCTGGATCGTATGGTTGTACCCTGGCCAGATAAGGCAAGGCACCTTGACTGACAGCTCTACACATGGAAAGGAAATGCAGATACTTTGTCAGAAGAAGGAGTAATACAGGCTGAGCGTGCTGGCTCACGGCAATAATCCCAGAACTTTGGGAGTAGGGGGTAGATCACTTGAGGTCAGGAGTTCAAGACCAGCCTGGCCAACACGGTGAAACCCCATCTCTACTAAAAATATAAAAATTATACAGGCGTGGTGGCATGCACCTGTAATCCCTGCTACTCAGGAGGCTGAGGCAGAAGAATCACTTGAACCTGGGAGGTGGAGGTTGCAGTGAGCTGAGATTGCTCCACTGCACTCCAGTCTGGGTGACAGAGCGAGACTCCATCTCAAAGAAGAAGAAAGAAGAAAAAGAAATGGATTCTGGGGGAGGAGGGAAGTGTGTGGGGGTCACTGTAATCAGGTACATCTCACTTCTAGGTCACAATTCGGGGACATCCTGTCTTCAGCCCCGGGTGTTAGACACAGACAGAACTAGGTCCCCATTCTAGTAGTGCAGTGACCTTCCTGAAGCCCCGAGATCATCCCAGTCAGTCCTGCTTCCTGGGGATTTAGGGCTCTTATGGCCTTGTTCCCCCATCCCCAGGGATAGACAATGAGACACAAACCTCGGAGGGAGCCACAGGTAACTTTAGTGACAGTCCAAACTAAAATGCCCAGCCTGAAGTAGACAAGGCTTGCAAATATACAAATGAATGAATTCTTTATATTTATGATTAATTAATGTTATCAAATCTATAAATATTACATATCTGCTCTGTTGGGCACCAGGAATACAGCAGTAAACAAGACACAGTCTCTGCCCTCACTCATGGGTTAGCGAATGGCCTATCTGGACAGCCATTTGACTGTCCACCATGAATCACCACTGGGGGTTTTGGGCATGATGTAAGTAGACATCTCATCTTTGTTATCATTGCTCGATGATTGCTGTGGTTTAAATGTCTCCTCCGAAACTCATGTTGAAATTTGGTTGCCATTGTAACATAGTTGAGAATCGGGGCCTTTAAGAAATGATTTGGTCATGAGGACAGAGCCCTCATGGATTAACAGGTCCCTAGATGACTGTCATTATCACAGAAGTGAGTTTGTCATCTTAGGGGTGGGTTCCCGATAAAAGAAGAGTTTGGCTCACTTCCTTCACTGTCTCACGTGCCTGCGTCCACCTTCCACCCTTCTGCCATGGGATAACACTTGTCAGATGCTGGCACCATGCTCTTGGATTTCCCAGCCTCCAGAACTATGAGAAATAAATTTCTTTTCCTTACAAATTACCCAACCTAGGCATGGTGATTCATGCCTGTAATCCCAGCAACTAAGGAGGCTGAGGCAGGAGGATCACTTGAGGTTAGGCGTTCAACACCAGCTTGGGCAATGTAGTGAAACTTCATCTCTAAAAATTTTTTTTAATTAGCTGGGTGTGGTGGCATGCATCTGTAGTTCCAGCTACTTGGAAGGCCAAGGCAGGAGGATCCCTTGAGCCCAGGAGTTCGAGGCTGCAGTGAGCTATAATCGTGCCACTGCACTCCAGGCTGGGTGGCAGAATGAAACTCTCTTACTCTCTCTCTCTATATATATATGTAGAGAGAGAGAGAGAGAGGATATATATATATATATATATATACACACACACACACATATATATATACACACACACAAACTCATATACATATATACTCATATATATATACATACTCATATACATATATACTCAGTACATGTACTCATATATGCATAGATGTATACTCTTTTATATGAGTACACATAGATGTATACTCATGTATATGCATATATGTGTATATATGTATATTTACATACATATGTGTATACTCATGTAGATATATATGTATATGAGTACATACAAATATTCATATACATATATACTCAATATGTGTGCTGAGTTCATATACCCATATATACTCATATACATATATACATTTTGAGTATGTATGTATATTCCTATACATATATATACTCATATAAAGATATACATACACATGTATGTATATCATGTGTATGTATATAAGTATATATATTCACACTCATATATATATACTCATAAAACCCCCAGTGTTGATTCATGATGGACAGTCAAATGGCTGTCCAGATAGGCCATTTGCTAACCCATGAGTGAGGGCAGAGACTGTGTCTTGTTTACTGCTGTATTCCTGGTGCCCAACAGAGCAGATATGTAATATTTATAGATTTGATAACTTAATTAATCATAAATATATAGAATTCATTCATTTGTATATTTGCAAGCCTTGTCTACTTCAGGCTGGGCATTTTAGTTTGGACTGTCACTAAAGTTACCTGTGGCTCCCTGCGAGGTTTGTGTCTCATTGTCTATCCCTGGGGGGTGGGGGAACAAGGCCATAAGAGCCCTAAATCCCCAGGAAGCAGGACTGACTGGGATGATCTCGGGGCTTCAGGAAGGTCACTGCACTACTAGAATGGGGACCTAGTTCTATCTGTGTCTAGCACCTGGGACTGAAGACAGGATGTCCCCGAATTGTGACCTAGAAGTGAGATGTACCTGATTACAGTGACCCCCACACACTTTTTTTCTCACACAGAATCCATATATATATATATACTCATATACATATATACTCAGTACATAGTACATGAGTGCACACATACACACTCATATACATATGCCTATATATTTATGAGTATATTTATGTACACATATACATATATATATATATATATCCCTTCCTGTCTCTAAATATGTATATATTTCCCAGTCTCAGGTACTGTTATAGCAGCAGAAAATTGGTACTGAGAGCTAGGGCTGTTGTTACAACAAATACCTGAAAGCGGCTTTGAGTAGAGGCTGGGAGCATTTGGAGGAACAGACTAGAAAAAGCCTGGCATGGACTAGAAAAACCCCTAATGTCATGAATGGGGCATTAAGATTAAAGATACATTCTGTTGAGGGCTCAGAAGAAGACCCCAGAACTAGGGAAAGTTAGAATCTTCTCACGGGTTATATAAGTGGTCATGACTACATTGTTGGTGGAAATCTGGACTCTGAAGGCCATTCTGATGAGGTCTCAGATGGAGAAACGAAGTATTGGAAACTGGAGGAAAGGCCATCCTTGTTTTAAAATAGCAAAGACTGTGACTGAATTGTGTCCAAGCCTGAGGGCTTTGTGAAACGTAGAACATAAAAGCAATGAACTAGGCTATCTGGTAGAAGAAATAGCTAAGCAGCAAAATATTTAGGCTGCTGCATGGTTACTGTTAATAGCATATAGTGACATGTGAAACGAATGAATGACTTAAAGTTGCAATTTAGAATTAAAAAGGGAAGCAAAACAGAAAGATTTGGAAAATGTGCAGCCTGGCTATGTAAAGAGTGAGAAAGTGTGTTCAGGAGAATACTAAGGGTGTGGCCAAGCCACTGCTTGCTAAGGATATTAATTATGGCTAGAGAAAAGCCAGGAGCTTTTCATCAAAACAACGAAAGAGTGACCCCAAAGACATTTCAGAGATCTTCAAGGCTGCCTCCACATCACAGGCCCAGAACTGTAAGAGGGCGGAATGGTTTAGAGGGATGGGCCTGAGGTTCCCTCTGGAGGCTCACTGCCCAGAGCCATCTCAGGTCTCTGCTCCCTGAATTTCAGCACAGTGCCCCTCAGCCCTTCCAGCTGTGGCTCAAGCAGGCCTGGGTGCTCCAGAAAGAATAGGTGGTAAGCCTTCATGGCAAACATTTGGTGTTAAGTCTGCAGGGATGCAAAATGCATGGCTTCCTCTGCTTACATTTCAAAGGGTGTCATGGGTCACCTGGAAGCCCAAGTAGAAATCTGCTTCAGGGGCAGAGTCACCTCAGAGAGTCCCCCACTAGGGCAATGCCAAGTGAAAATGTGGGGTTGGAGACACTACAGTTTGAATGTGCCCTCCAAAGCTCATACTGAAATTTAATTGCCACTGAAACAGTGTTGAGAGGCAGGACCTCTAAGAGGTGATTAGCTCATGAGGATTCCACTCTCAGGAATAGATTAATGCCATTATCCCAGGAATGAGTTGATTGTTGCAGGAATGAGTTCCTGAAAAAAAGGTCGTTTGGTCTGCTTCCCTCCCTGTCTCATGTGCTCACCTCTGCCTTCCATTTTCTGCCATGGGATGGCCCTGGCCAGACACTGGTGCCCTGCTCTTGGACTCTAGAATTGTGAGAAATAAATTTTTCTTTAAAAATTACTCAGTCTGTGGTATTCTGTTATAGCAGTGCATAGGTTGTGTTTGTGTTTGTAGTGGGTGGAGGCATGGACCGCCAGCAAGGCAAGCCAACCAGCTTCTATTACCATGAAAGCAGGACTTGGAGTAATAGAAAACAGGTGGATGAGGGTGGGCTGAGGCAGATCTATTTCCACAGGGCCCTGTGCAGGACTCCAGCTTGCTTTTACTTTGATCCTGGTCTTTCCCTCTGTCTAATAGGTGCCAGCTAGACACAGACTAAAAGCTAAATAAAAGTGCAACTGAGGAGACACAGTTCACTGCCCTAGCCTCCTGGGACACTGTCCCCAGTATCTACCATCTTCACAAGAATACATCCCTTCCTTGATTTCTGCTCTTAAAAAATCTGATTGATTCTTACTTTTTTTTTTTTTGAGACAGAGTCTTGCTCTGTCGCTCAGGCTGAAGTGCAGTGACGTGATCCTGGCTCACTGCAACCTCCGCCTCCCAGGTTCAAGCAATTCTCCTGCCTCAGTCTCCCAAGTGGATGGCATTACAGGTGCTCACCACCAGGCCTGGCTAATTTTTTTTGTATTTTTAGTAGAGACGGGGTTTCCCCATGTTGGCCAGGCTGGTGATTCACTCGCCTCAGCTTCCCAAAGTGCTAGCATTACAGGCATGAGCCACTGTACCCGGCCGATTCTTACTTTTTATATGTTGATTGAATATTTATTTTGTCACTTGTATTCCATTGTCAAAATAATAATTGGCTTGAATTTTACATTCCTAGAAGGCAGGTACTATGGTCCATCCATCCATTCACTTATTCATTCAGCCAATGAATATTTATTGAATTTCGACTCTGTGGTAGGCTCTTTACTACTGTGCAAGGGGCTGAAAATACAAAGGTGAGCAAAACAGATGCAATCCCTGACATTATAGAATGGATGGTCCAGTCACGCTAACCAAATAACCATATAGATAAATGTAAAATTTCGGTCTGTGTTAATGGCTATACAGGATGAGTATGTGGTGCTATGAAACTATTTGAAATTGGGGTTCTGATCTAGCCTGGGAATCAAGCAAAATTTCTCCAAGCTGATATTTGAAGAAAAGGTAGGAGTGAATGAGGTGGAAGGGTAAGAGCATTTCAGTTAGGGCTGAGCGGAATGAGCAAGGCTCTTGGACTGGAGGGAGCACATAGAGATTTGGGGGAAGAGACAGATGTCAGTGCGGAGGAAGAGGGTGGTATGAAGTGAGCTGGGGGGCAAAGGGTGCAAGGTCTCCAGAGTCCCCCACTAAGGATTGAGTCTTCATCTTATAATCACCCTGAGTAACTCACAAACCTCAATCACACTGTGCACCAGTAGTCAATGGTAACATTTTATGTGAATAATGCTGACTTCACTTAGAGAAAGCTGTGCTCACGGAGGTTGGGGTGGAGAGAATTGACGTGGTGCTAATCTGACCCACAGCCTAATTTCACTGCTCCCATGGCCCAAATATGAAAAGCTGATCTCTAGGAACGGGGACCCATATGTATGTCTGCAAGTCGCAAGATGATTGGTAAAGTTTAGTGTCTTCAAATGCCACAAGACAGAGAAAGAAGATAAGATGCTTTTGGCTGGGGTGCAGTGACTCACACCTGTAATCCCAGCACTTTGGGAGGCTGAGGCAGGCGGATCACTTGAGTCCAGGAGTTCAAGACTAGCCTGAGCAATATGGTGAAACTCTGTCTCTATTTAAAACACACACACACACAAAATTAGCTGGGCATGGTGGCACTCACTGGTAGTCCCAGCTACTCAGGAAGTTGAGGTGGGAGGATTGCTTGAGCCCAGGAGATCGAGGCTGCAGTGAGCCATGCACTCTAGCTTGGTTGCCACAACAAGGCCATGTCGAAAAAAGATGCTTTTACCTTTCCACACATGGATGCTGCTATAGTTTGGATGTGTGTACCACCAAACCTCATGCTGAAATTTGATTCCAATGTCAGAGGTGGGGTGTTAATGGGAGGAGTTTGGGTCATAGGGTAGACCCCTCATGCCAATGTCAGAGGTGGGGTGTTAATGGGAGGAGTTTGGGTCATAGGGTAGACCCCTCATGCCAATGTCAGAGGTGGGGTGTTAATGGGAGGAGTTTGGGTCATAGGGTAGACCCCTCATGAATAGATGAATGTTCTCCCTGGGGCAGAGGGTGGGTTCTCACTCTATTAGTTCCCACAAGAGCTGGTTGTTAAAAAGAGCCCAGTCCTTCCATCCCATCTTGCTCTCTCTTGCGTCCTCTCTCACTGTGTGATCTCTGCACACGTGTGCTCCCCCTTCCCCCTCCATCACAAGTGGAGGCAGCTGAGGCCGTCACCAGATGCTGGATCTTCCAGCCAGCAGAACCGTAGAGCCAAATAAACCGTTTTCACATGTAAATCACCCAGTCTCAGGTATTCTTTTATAGCAACACAAATGGATTAAGACAGATGCTTTATTGAGAAAATGAAAAGATGAAATTTCATGAATGCTTATGGGCCTCCAAACTTCAGTATCTAGACTCTATTTTTGTCAAGCTTTGTTATTTTAAATATATATTTATATATTTTATATATAAATATTGCTTAAATATATATATATATTGGGTTTGGATAACACAGAGGTCTTATTCATCTCTATGATATAACATCTTGTTACAGTCTTTTTTTCTTTTTTAAAAAATAATGTTGGGCATTTTAGGCCTCAGAGGCAGGCCTTAGAAAACAGAATTTATCTCTTGGACTCTTCTCCGCCCCTTCTCTCCCTAGTGCAAAGCAGAATTCTAATTTTCCTCCGCTTTTCTGATTGTGGTCATAAGACCTTCATTTCAGAAGCAGTCTTGCCCCATGCACTGAAGGAAGGAATGCTACACAGAGAGGCCAAAAATAATCTGCACAGATGTGCCTCGATGGGTTTCTCCGCTTAGCCTATTAGTATTAGATCATGTGACCTAATACTAGCTCATGTGATTGGACCTTTTTGTCCAATCACATTTCTACACGTTTGTCAATCATGGCTCCCCAATGAAGTCTCCGTAAAAGAACCAAGAGGACACAGTTTGGGGGAGTTTCTGAATAGCTGAACACATGAAGATTCCTGGAGAATGACACACCCAAGGAAGCTCTGCACCCCTCTCCCATACCTCACCATATGCGTCTCATTTGTATGCTTTGCAATATCCTTTATAATAAGCCAGTAAATGTATTTCCCTGAGTTCTGTGAGGCATTCTAGCACATTTATCCAATCTAAAGAGGGGGTCGTGGGAACCTAACTTGAAGCCAGTTGGCCAGAAGTTCTGGATGCCTAGACTGGTGACTAGCATCTGAAGTGGGTAGAATCTTGTGGGATTAAGCCCTCAACCTGTGGGACCTGATGCTATCTCTAGGCAGATAGTGTCAGAACTGAATTGGAGGATACCCAGCTAGTGTCTGCTGCAGAACTGATTGCTTGCTTATGTATGGAGAAAACTCCCCACATTTGGTCACAGAAGTCTTCTGTGTTGATTGCAGGATGGTTTGAGAGCAGAGGAAAAACGTAGTTTGAATTTTTGCCTCCGAAACTCTCTTACTCCTTTGTTCCTTATCTTCTATGCACATTAAAAAGCAATAATGCAAAGCACTACTCATAATAGTCAAGACAGGGCATCAACCCAAGCATTCACCAACAGGTAAAGATAAAATGTGGTGTCTACACACAATGCAATGTTATTTAGCCATAAAAAAGAATGAAATCCTGTCGTTTGCAGAAACATAGATTAGCCTGGAAGACATTATGTTAAGTGAAATAAGCCAGACACAGAAAGATAAATACCACATGTTCTCACTCATATACAGAAGCTAAAGAAGTTAATCTCATAGAAGCAGAGTGTGGAATAGTGGTTACTGGAGGCTGGGAAGGCAGGGTAGGGAGGAGGGAAACATAATGAGAGGATGGTTAAGAACACTAAATGACAGCTAGATGAGAGGAGTATGTCCTAGCACTGATGGGTGATTACAGTTAACAGTCATTTAGTGTGTGTTTTCAAATAGCTGGAAGAGTGGATCGTGAATGTTCCCAACACAAAGCAATGATGAATGTTTAAGATGATGGATATGCTGATTACCCTGATTTGATCTTTACACATTTTATGTATGGAAATATCACTCTGTACCCCACCAATATGTATCATTATGTGTCAGTTTTTAAAAAGCACCAATGTGGAAAACAAGCCAATGTTTACATACTGTTTACATTAACTAGAGTGGAGTTTGTTAAAAAAGGTTCACTTCTTTGTGGAACTAAATTTATTTGCAAAAGAATATGTATGTCATTATAATAAACAGAAAACCATTGAACTTATTAAAATAAAGGTGAACCAACTAAGGTAAAATAAGTTTTATTCATGTCTCATCTAAAGTCATCTTGCATTCCAGCTGGATTTTGAAAAATGGGTAGGATTTCAAGAAACTAATGTGGCATAACAAAGTCATGCTTCTCATGCTACTTATATTAAGATCACCAGGGAGGCTTATTAAAAATGAAGAGTCGGCTGGGCGCGGTGGCTCACACCTGTAATCCCAGTACTTTGGGAGGTCGAGGAGACTGGATCACCTGAGGTCAGGAGTTCAAGACCAACGTGGTCAACGTGGTGAAACCCTTCTCTACTAAAAATGCAAAAATTAGCTGGCATGGTGTGGGCACCTGTAGTCCCAGATACTCAGGAGGCTGAGGCAGGAGAATTGCTTGAACTTGGGAGCTGGAGGTTGCAGTGAGCTGAGAGCCCCAAGATTGTGCCACTGCACTCCAGCCTGGGTGACGAGAGAGAGACTCTGTCTCAAAAAAAAAAAAAAAAAAAAAGGGTCATGGTCCCCACCTGAAGAACTACTGAAAAGATGAATGAAAGAGAGAGATTCTAGGCAGAGGAAATGATGCATAAACAAAAGCTTAGAGAAAGGAAAGTGCATGATTCCATGAAGGATGTAGCTGTTTCAGCCCGGTCAGTGCACAGGATTTGTTTCCGAGACAGGGATGGACAAGGGTGTCAGGGTAGGTTGGTAGGCTGATGGGCTGGTGCCCTAGAAGCACTAGGGCCAGCTGCAGGGGTGCTCCACCTCTGCATTACTGACGTTTGGGGCTGGATTATTCTTTGTGGGGTCTGCCCTGTGCATTGCAGCATGTTCAGCAGCAGCATCCCTGGCCTCTCCCACTAGATGCTACTAGCGGCTCTCTCCCAAGCTGTAGCAACTAAAACATCTCCAGGCATTGCCAAATATCTTGGGGAACGGGGGAGGATCACCCCCAGTTAGGAACCACTGAGCTAGGGAATTGTTTAAATTCCTTATTTTGTTGTTTGTCCCATTGGCTCCCACATTAGACAGAATTGAGTTAAGCTGCACTTAGAAAACCCAACTCATGGTGCTGTAACCAAATAAACTCTTTTCCACTTTCACTTAGAAGTTGAGAGATGGGCCAGTCGGAGCTCTGTCATCTTCACACTTCTGCAGGGCCACAGAGCGGGACTCAGTCTCAAAAAAGAAAACCCACAAGATTTCTCTTCCCTCCCATCCCATCTCCCACTCCTCTGGTACCCACAATGAGGTCAGTGCCGTCACATGTCATTCCCATGGAAAGAATTGCATTAAATGTCTCCTCTGCACACTTGCTAGAAAGCCTAAAGTGCGACCATGAAAACTCCTTCCTTTGGGTCAAGCGTTACTCTCCCTGGGCATCTCTCTCTTTCTTTTTAGAGACAGGGTCTCGCTTCTCGCTTTGTTGCCCAGGCTGGAGCGCAGTGATGCAATCATAGCTCACTAGAGCCTTGCCATCCTAGGCGTCTCTTAAAGTGCCAGTCTTTTCTGGCAGAAACACATGAGTATTACATCTTTACTACCTTGATGTTGATCTTAGTTCACTAGCCCCTTTCTCCCCCTTGGAATTCCTGAGCAGCTTTGGGGCACTGAAACTGTGGGGAAGAAAGGAGAGGAATAGTGGTAGTTTCTCTGTCCTCAAGAGAAGTGGGGCATCCAGTGGTCTCACCTCCTTTCCTGTAAAGCCACAACTATAGCATCGGCTGGAGGTATTAATAAACATTGCTGGTAAGTTTTGGTCCAGCAGACGGCAACCTCGTGACCTTTGAGTTGACTTTGCCTCCCTTTCTCTCCCCACCCACACTTCTCATCCTGAGGACTGAAGATCTGGCTTTCTCGTAATTTGCTTTGACACTCACTCAGGGAATGACACTGCTAGTAAGAGACAAACGCAGAGGACAGCAGGTGGGGAACTAACAATCCCCAGGACTCCTCATTTCAATGCGACAGGTGGGGATAACGTTAACTTGTGCCTATTTCTTGTTACACAGGGTCTTCCCGTAGCCTGGGCTTTTCCAGGAGACAATGCTGACCTAGATCAGAGTAAGAAACCGGCAGGTCTCTGCAGTGCCACCCTCAGACCTGGACAAAAGGGGTCTCTGCTCTGAACTCTCCACAATACAGGGACCAGCACTGGCCTTCCTCCTGCTATGCTCCTTTTATTGGGGCAAAAAATCCTTAGACCTAAGGAGACACCTACCTAGAACCCTGTGCTCCCCCTTTAGACTGTGCCCCCACATTCCAGGGACACCAGAATCCCCTGAGTAACTGGCCCTGGGCTGGCTTCCCAGAGCTGAAGCCTCTTCCCCTGGATACTTCTTCCCGAGGGTGGACCAGACCACTGGTATGTGCGTCTCTGGCCCCAAGGGGTGGATCCCGTGGGGGTGAATGTGGATGGAATCTGGTCTTCCAGGCCGGTATGTCCACCAACATGACTGGAAGCTGCTGTGGTACAGGAAGAACCAGGGCAGGGACAAGAAAGGGGCAAGCTGCAGTCTGGGTGCTGCTGCTTCTTCTCACTACCTTGTGCTAATGTGAAATTTTGAAGTGTCTAAGAATTCTGAGTCAAACCTTGCCTTTCAAGTTGTGAGGAAGGTATCTCTGTCAAGGAAGAAGGAGAGAATGTGTTTTGTTAACAACTTGTAAGCTTGATTTATAACATTTAAGTACTTAGACATTTATGTATTTAGACACATGGGCTGGATGTGGTGGCTCCTACCTGTAATCCCAACATTTTGGGAGGCTGAAATGGGAGGATGGCTTGAGGCCAAGAGTTCAAGATCAATCTGGGCAATATAATGAGACCCCATACCTACCAAAAAAATAAAAAGAAAAAAATAAAAAGTTAGCCAGGTGTGGTGGCATGCACCTGAGGTGGAAGGATCACTTGAGCCCAGGAGGCTGAGGCTGCAGTGGGCTGTGATAGCAGCATTGTACTCCAGCCTGGGTAACAGAACAAGACCCTGTCAGAAATGAAAGAAGAAAAGAAAAGAAGAGAAAGAAATGAAGAAAGAGGGAAGGAGGGAAGAAGGGAAGGAGGGAAGGAGGGAGGGAGGAAGGAAAGGAAGGAAGAAAGGAAGGAAGAGAAGGAAGGAAGAGAAGGAAGGAGAGAAGGAAGGAAGGAAGGAAGGAGGGAGGGAGGGTGAGAGGGAGGAAGGGAAAGAAAAAAAAGAATTGAGAGGTTTCATGTAGAAATTCTGATTTTGGGTTTTCTTGACAAACTGGAAGACATGGCAACCCTAGGCCTAAATTCCCACATGGCAGCATGGAGAGAACTGAATGACAGACAGCTGCACACTCACTTGTTAGTTTGCCACACTCTCCACCACTCCCAATTGCCCTACATCCAGTGGGTTCCATACTTTCACAGTGCCTGCCTGGGTAGAAGGCATTTGAGTGTGGGTCAGCTGGCCCATCAGCCTGAGGGAGCCATCCCTGCCATGGGTAGAAGGCTGGGACAGAGCCTGGTTAGTGAAACATCCAAGGTTAAAGCTATGGATGTTCAAATTTCTATTTATGACCGCCTCTCCAATTTCCCTGCGTGGAGATGAAGTCAACCTTGGCACTAGCCTCAGGCTCAGCTGTCTGCTACCTCTGCGGGGCTGACTAGAAAGGAGAAGTGGAACTGCCTGGGTCAGTAGAAAGTAGAGAATGAAAGGGGAAGAGAAGTCCTTGCCCAGAGATGGGAACAGTGCACGTGAGCTCTGGTTTTCTAGTTCTGGCCCTGAGTGTCATTCAGAAGATGCCGGCACAGGTCATGTGCCTTCTATGGGGGTTTCTGGGGAGATCAGAGTGCTAGAGCATGAGTGTAGAGAAAATTCTCCTATTAGAGAAAGCCTGCCCACAAGAGGCCAGGCCCTGGCAGAGATAGTGGCAAAGGAAACTGGACTCAAACTTCTGTGTCTTTGGGCGGCGAAAGAAGGCCAGGCACCATGGCTCATGCCTGTAGTCCCAACACCTTGGGAAGCTGAGGTGGGAGGATCGGATCGCTTGAGCCTGGGAAGTCAAGGCTGCAGTGAGCCATGATCGCACCACTGCAACTCTAGCCTGGTCGACAGAGTGAGACCATGCCTCAGAAAAAAAAAAAAATGAAAAAACAATGAATTCTATTTAATGACTGCAACGTCTGAAGTGACGATCAGCTTCTTTGCTCTTCCCGTTAACAGAGGTGTGGGAAAGAACGCTAGATGGAGCATTAGCTACCAAAACCCAGATTCCAAAGGAAATTGATGAGAAAGCTCCTCCTTATGACACATCTGCCCAGTCCACATGGAGGCTCTGCACTGAACGGGGATCCTCTTTGCCAAGTTTCGCTGGGAGACCAAAGGTTACACTGCAAGTTTCTGCACTGGGAGAGATGCCAGCACTCAGGGAAGGCCTTCTGGGCTGTCTTCCCAGGCTGTGAATTATGGGGCTCAGCCCAGTGTCTACACCCTAGGCTTCCATGGGCACCAGCTTCACTGGTGAGAGCCCCAAAGATTGCAATGTGCCATCAGAGGCTGTTGGGTTGGGCTCCTCCCAAGGGGCTGTGACTCCACCACCTGCGGGAATGCAGCTCTTCCAAATTCTGTGGAGTTTAATCATCACAACAGCCAACACTGGCATCATCTGAGAGGGGCAGGAGAGACATGCACAGGGGAGGTCTAGAGTTGAAACTTGGCCTCAAACTGGCCAGAGTGGTTGGCCAGTGGGTTCAGAGGGCACTGACTCAGGGAAGCAGGCCTTCTCTTCCCCTCTCCTGTCACCCCAGGAGGGCTGCCACTGGGAAGGCAGCAGGCAGAGGCTGTCCCTCTGAAGGACAAATGGATGAGACTGATGGTGGTGGCTGAAGGAGCTCAGTCAGGCAGGCAGGCACCTGGCACAGTGATCCCTGTGGTTTTGTCCCCAGCTGGCTCAGCAGGAGCTGTGTGTGGCCAGGCCCTGCGGCATCCATTGCTTGTGGGCAGTGGTATGGATAAGGCTGTGTCAGGGAGGCCAGCGGGCACTCAGCCTGGGGATCTCTGAGGTGCAGCAGGGTAGAGCATGCTGGTTTCAGGCTCTGTCAAACTCAAGATGACCCTGTGTTCCCTGAGCCATGTGTCACCCTCAAAGTGCTCAAATGGCAGCCTGTGGAGTCCTGCGGGGACAGGCCAAATCCTGTGCTCTGTGTCACTGCCTTCTAAGGGAGGTGGAGTTTCCGGCAGGACACGCAGACCACTGGCAGAGAAGTCCCTGTGGATCCAAGCTGCATGTTGCCCCTTGAGAGCATGAGGAGGGCACCGCCTTCCATGTGAGGTGCAGCCTGGCACAGGACCTGGTGGCAGCACCCGGGGGACTTGGCTGTCTGGACAGAGCCAGATGGCTGGGTGAGTGGAGTCATGAGTGGGAGATGAGGAAGGTCACCTTGACTTGCCACTTCACCAGGTGATGCCATCCTGCACTGGGCCTTCTCCTAGACTAAGAGGACGACCCGCTCATGGTCTAGAAAGCAGTAAGGAATGGAAAGTGGGAGGTCACAGTGAGGGGAGCATGGGAGGGCAATCCAGAAGACACCTAGGCTGGGTGCGGTGGCTCACCTCTGTCATCCCAGCACTTTGGAAGGCCCAGGCGGGCGGATCACTTCAGGTCAGGAGTTCGAGACCAGCCTGGCCAACATGGTGAAACCTTGTCTCTACTAAAAACACAAAAATTAGCCAGGCGTAGTGGCGCGTGCCTGTAGTCTCAGCTACGAGGGAGGCTAAGGCAGGAGGGTGTCTTGAAACCTGGGAGTTGGAGGTTGCAGTGAGTGGAGATCATGCCACTGTAGTCCAGCCTGGGTGACAGAGCTGAGAGATTCTGAAGAAGAGGAAAAGGAAGAAGAAGGAGGAGGAGGAGAAGAAAAAGAAGAAGAAGG
The DNA here is from genome assembly GCA_036589455.1 of Ateles fusciceps. Classification (NCBI taxonomy): domain Eukaryota; kingdom Metazoa; phylum Chordata; class Mammalia; order Primates; family Atelidae; genus Ateles; species Ateles fusciceps. Next base: position 8,056,471 of record JAZHEH010000228.1, on the reverse strand, counting down.
AAGAGAAGAAGGGGAGGGGGAAGAAGAGAAGAAGAGGAAGAAGAAAGAGAGGAAGAGGAAGAAGACACCTAGAGGAAGGAATTGAAAGCTTCCCAAATAGATCAACAAACCATGGAAAAGCAGAGCTATTAGTGGAGTCCCTGGAGCTCTTTGAGGGTACTAGAGCCCAAAACAAAGAAGGTCCCAACATCACACAATTTAGACTGTCAAGGGACAGGGTGAAGAGGGAAAACCACCCCAACAGACTGGTTTCTTTTAAAGCATTTATTTAGAAAAATAACCCTTCCCTGCCCGCCTTGCTCTGTGACATGAGACTTGGGCGTCTTCCCTGATATCCTTGGATTGGGCCTCCAACCTAGAGTGGAGTCCAGCACAGGCCCCCCGAAACGCTGCGGCACTGCTGGGAGGCCTCACACCCTTCCAGTCGTGACAGTCCCTGTGTTCGATCCTTGTCCGGGCCTCTGTCTCCGGGTCTCCAGGTGGACAGGGGCCTCTGCAGGATGGGTGCAGCGCTGCCACAGTCTGTGTGTCCCTCCTGAGACTCTGCTCTCCCCCCATGGGAAGCTCAGGGCTGGAAGCGCGGGGAGCTGACGTGAGGCTGGTGGAAGGCGTGGGCGCTGTACACCACCTCAGGGCCGAGGGCGTGCTGGCAGCCAGCACCGAGCACAGGGGCTCGTGGCTGCTCAGCACCGACGTGAAGTACTTCAGTTCCTCCGTGAGCTGTTTGATCTCCTTGCGCAGAGCCGCGTTCTGTTTCTCCAGGTCTCGCTCTCCTGTAGGGATCAGCACCGCAGATTAATGTCAGGGAAGGTGGCAAAGTGGGTGGGGTGTGGAGGGGCACAGGAGGGCCCAGATTAGTTGTTCACTAGTACAGCCATGGAGAAGGGTGTCAGAGAATTTTCCTGCACGTATGAATGTGTGCACAAGTGCATATATGTTTGTAGGTGTGTATGGGCGTGTTCACATAAGCACATGGGTTGGTGTGCGTGTGTACACATAGATAGGAGGCTGAACCACGTGAAGCTCCTGATATTTGTCTGCTGTGACCTGTAAAATAGCAATTTCACATGGTTCAACCTGATAGAGGAGTGCATGTGAGTATGCTCATCTGCGTGCATGTATGCAGGGATGTCTATGGGGGTGTCCGTGGGTGGGGGGGGTGGCAGGAATATAGCAAGAGAAAGCAGCTGGCAGGCCAGATCCTAAGGAACTGGAAAGTAGCTCGTGAGGATGTCTTACACCAGTTTCACTCTTTCCCACTCTGTTATGCCATGTGTTCTCCAAACGTTCCCGGGATCTGCATTTCGTCTTACAAATATAGTCACTGGATACTCGTCTGCTGCACCCCAGATTTTAGAATGCTCAGTCCCTTTATAAATATTAAATGGGGCCAGGCAGGGTGGCTCATGCCTGTAATCCTAGCACTTTGGGAGGCCGAGGCAGGCCGATCACCTGACATCAGGAGTTCGAGATCAGCCTGGCCAAATGGCTAAACCCGTGTCTAAAAATACAAAAAAAAAAAATTAGCCAGGTGTGGTGGCAGGTGCCTGTAATCCCAGCTACCTGGGAGGCTGAGGCAAGAGAATAGCTGGAACCTGGGAGGCGGAGGTTGCAGTGAGCCAAGATCGTGCCACTGCACTCCAGCCTGGGTGACAGGAAGACTCCATCTCAAAAAAATTAAATAAATAAATACGAAATGGTCAAAGTCTGCCACAACATTCTGTTCCACCCTGTCCGGCCCAGCAGAGAGCAGTCTGACAGTACTCTGGGTGTATCCCAAGACTGTGAGCTTCTCCTTTTTCTGGAAACTCTTTTCCCTGTTGCTTTGGGGAACCATTAAATACATGGTAATCAGGAAGATGCCTGCTAAGAGGTGCTGATTTCTGGTCACATCATTAATTAATCAACAATTGCAATCTGGTAATTAGCATTTACTGAAAAGCAATCCCATCTTCAGAAAGCCCAGGAGATCGCAATTCTAGTATAATTTTAAGGTTTACATTACTTGACCCAAACAGATTTTCTCTGCTAAGCATTGGTACCCACAGAGGAAAGGCAAATGACATTGGAGATGCAAATAAAAACCATTTCAGTTCAAAAGGCAACCTGATATTTAGAGAATAGATCTTACCTTTCTAGATCTATTTGGGTTCGGTCAGTGTTTCCCAAACTTGCCATATCATGAGAAATTAATGTGAAGGCTTGTTAAGAAAGGAATTTCAGGCCCTTCCTAAAATCTAGGGATTTGAATCAGTGGTTTTGGGATTTGGGGGTGATGTCTGCAGAACTGAATTTTTTTTTTTTTTTGAGACAGAATCTCACTCTGTTGCCCAGGCTGGAGTGCAGTACTACGATCTCGGTTCACTGCAACCTCCGCCTCTTGGGTTCAAGTGATTCTCCTGCCTCAGCCTCCTGAGCAGCTAGAATTACAGGCATGTGCCACCACACCCGGCTAATGTTTGTATTTTAGTAGAGATGGGGTTTTAACATGTTGGCCAGGCTAGTCTCAAACTCCTGACCTCAAGGGATCTTCCCACCTCAGCCTCCCAAAGTGCTGAGATTACAGGTGTGAGCCACCGCGCCTGGCTGCAGACCTGAATTTTTTTTAAAATTTATTTTATTTTATTATTTTAATCCTAGCCACTAGACCACCAGGGAGCGAAATTTGAAGTTTTAACTAGTGCCGCGGGTCATTCTAGTGATCAGGTGAGTTGGAAAACACTAGTTAAATATTATTTTAAATTTGTTTTAATTATTCAAGCACTTGTTAAATGCCTATTTATTAATGCCTGGCTCAATGCCTGACACATAGTATGAACTCAGATGTTTGTTGACTGACAGACTGCTGACATCATCTGCTGGCACGAAGAAGGTAACTAAAAAATATGGTGGGTGGTGAGCAGATGTGAGATAACTTGACATTTAAAATTTGCCCTAAATAGGCTGGGTGCAGAGGCTTGCACCTATAATCCCAGCACTCTGGGAGGCTGAGGTGAGAGGATCGCTTGAGCCCAGCAGTTTTTTGTTGTTGTTGTTGTTGTTGTTGTTGTTGTTTTTGAGACAGTCTCACTCTGTCTCCCAGGCTGGAGGGCAGTGGTGCGATCTCAGCTCACTGCAACCTCTGCCTGCTGAGAGCCCAGGAGTTTAAGACCAGCCTGGGCAACATTACCTGAGACCCAGTCTCTACAAAAATAAGAAAATTAGCTGGGCATGGAGCCCCAGGAGTTGGAGGCTGCAGTGAGCCACGATCATGCCACTGTACTGTAGCCTCGGTGACAGAGTGATATCCTCTCTCAAAAAATAAAATAAAATAATGAAATAAAATTTACCCTAACGAATCCATCAGGGGCATGAGCTGTGGGCTAATGAGGTTTATCGGTTATACTGCCAGTCATCTTACACCCCACATCCTGGGGGTGGGTCTTTTTAAATGGCAGAGAAGCATACACCAACCATGGCCTTGCTCATCAAGCCAGGTTCCATCATCTGTGAAGGATGGATACAGGCATGCTCAGCCTCAGCCTGGCATTGCTTGAATGGGGCTGTCAGCTAGAAAATGTGCTAAAGTCAACTACAAAGGAAACCTCTTTAAAGTGGGGCAGGGGAGTTACTAAGAGCCATGATGATAGAGTTTGCAGCCCTGCCTTCTGCAAGGTGTGGCCGGTTCATTCATTTAACCATTTGGGTATTTCCTGGCACATCCCAGAAGGAGGGCATCCCCCTCTTTACCGAAAGGTAAGATAAAGCAGCACGATGAGACTAGGGGGTGTTAGTAAGACGGGAACTGGGGGCCGGGAGTCCTGGCTTCTTCCTCTAGCCCTTTTCCTTCGCCCCCTCTGAGAGTTTCCACTGGTGACAACATTTACTGTAAATTCTGTGCTCTGAAGAACCTGGGCAAACCCCGAGGCAGAAGGGAGGGCCGCTCTGACCTTCTCCCCGCCTAGAGGCTGGCCCAGCTTTCGGGAAGTGACAGCGGGTCTTCCTCCCTAAGCAAGCTCTGCTGAGCTCACTCAGCTCTCTGGTCTGCCCGCCCCTCCCCTTGCAGATCCCAGAACTCTAGGCAAAGTTCGTAACCGCTGCCTGCTGCCTCTAACCAGAAAACCACCGCTAATGATAAGAAACTTGTCTTTACCTTGGGAAGCAAGACTGCTTCCTGCTAGGGCCCCCAAGAAACCCGCCCTGCCAGCCCAGGGACCGTGCAGCCAGCCTGACACTGGTGAGAGACTTCCCTCGCAGGAGGAAGTGGCTGATCTGGGGGCCCCTTCCCCTCCATGTCCCCCACCCGCTGTTGCCCAGCCGACTCTAGCCCTCCTTGGGGCAGCTATGCCCTGGAAAGGGCTTGCCCAGTTGAAGGCACAACTGGCAAAGGTGGCGTGGGAGCAGCTGTTGATCCAGAGGTATGACAGTGACATCCCCTAACAATGAGGGCTGGACACCTAGGGCACAGTGAAGGGGGAGGAAATGTCGCTTCTACCGTGCATGTCTCCTACTGCAGAGTGGGGCGGGGGTGAGCCTGCATTTGGGCATCCCTCGTACCCTTCTTGTCCCATTCAGAATTCACCCCAGTCCATCCGACTCCTCACAGTAACCCTCTGAGTGGGATAGGGAAGGTAAACTATTATTATCCCACTCTACAGATGAGGCCAACTGAGACCCTGGGACAAACCTACACCACATGCCCTCCCAATGACCACAGGCTGGTGGCAGCTGTGCTATAAGATTTGCCTCAAGACAAGTTCAGAAACTTTAAGTGTTTGATGCAAAGACGCATTGCCAGGGAGGGGCAGAGCAGGGCTTGGCTGCTTCCCCCGAGAGACGGGAGACTTGAATGGGCAAAGGTCACCCAAGGGCACTAGAAAGTTGGCCGGGCGCAGTGGCTCACGCCTGTAATCCCAGCACTTTGGGAGGCTGAGGCAGGCGGATCACTTGAGGTCAGGAGTTCAACACCAGCCTGGCCAACATGGTGAAACCCCATCTCTATGAAAAGTACAAAAATTAGCCAGGTATAGTGGCACATGTCTGTAGTCCCAGCTACTTGGGAGGCTGAGGCAGGAGAGTCGCACGAACCTGGGAGGAGGAGGTTGCAGTGAGCTGAGATCACGCCATTGCACTCCAATCTGGGCAACCGAGCGTGACTCTGTCTCAAAAAAAAAAAAAAAAAGTCCTTGGCTTCCCTTTGGTCTCTCAGGAGAAAGCTGGATCTCGGTTTTGGTGACCCACACACCACACAACACAAGTACCCTAGTCGCTCACATTCTTCCAATCACAGTGCTGACTGTCTGCCTCCTGGGCTGCAGGGAGAGGGTGTCTCCTGGCCAGATACTCTGGACGAGAGCTGACTTGAGGCCAGATCTTCCTTCAGACGCAGAGCCAGGTCCTGAACTCATGACCATGGTGAGCTCCATCAGTGGTAAATGGGAACAGAGAGCTTGGGCCCTGGTCCTGGCTGGGTGACCCTCAGTGACTCGATTTCCCTATTGAGTTCCAGTTGCCTCACTTTAAAATGGAAAGACTGGGCCAAAACAATGGTTCTCAACCTCATGCACACACTGGGGTCCAATCCTTATGCCTGATTCTGATTTAATAGGTCTGAGGTATAACCAGGCTCAACTTACATGAGAAAGATGGATAGAAACCAAATGTTTTTAAAAATAGCTTAGCATGACTTAACTAACATTTATTTATTTATTGAGACAGATTCTCTCCCTGTTGCCCAGGCTGTGAGTGCAGTCGTGCTATCTTATCTCACTGCAACCATCTCACTGAACCTCTGGTTCAAGGGATTCTCCCTGCCTCAGCCTCCCAAGTAGCTGGGGTTACAGGTGCCTGCCACCACACTCAGGTAATTTTTTTGTATTTCTATTAGAGACAGGGTTACATCACGTTGGCCAGGCTGGTTTTGAACTTCTGACCTCAAGTGATCTGCCTGCCTCAGCCTCCAAAGTACTGGGATTACAGGCATGAGACACCCATGCCCAGCCAATAACTAACATTTACTGAATAATTCCGTGTGCCAATCATTCTTTTAAGTATTTTATGGTTATCATTACATTTGATATTTGATGTATTTTCAACAAGCTTGTGTGGTGGATAATATTATCTCCATTTTACAGAAGAGGAAAAACAGGAACAGAGATGTTAAGTAACTGGCTCAAGATCACACAGCTTGGAAGTTGCAGCATGCAGTACTTGAATTGAGGCACTCTGGCTTCAGAGTCTGTGCCCTCCATCCTCTCTTGCCTTTAAAGTCTGTTTAAATGTTACACTGTTTGACAGTTATCTCCTGTGAGATAACTCCTCAGCCCAGTTGGCTTTCCAATTTTATCTTCCCTCTTTTCCCACCTCAGGCAAATCCCTCACCTGTGGGGTCACTTGATGCCACCTACCTGTATCACGAACCACAAGCAGCTTGGGGGGTGGCTAGGAAGAGGCTTCCTGGGGGCGTGGGAGCATTCTGGGAAATCCCCTACTGGAGGGGCTTAGGAGGGGGTCACTCAAAGAACTCTTCAATGACGGGGGAATCCCCAGGCAGTTTCCTCACCCATGGGGAGCCATTTGGGACGAAGACCAAGGACAGGCTGGCATTTCCTAGCTGGACTCTGGCCCGGGGATCTGGCAGGGACTCTCCGGGCACTCTGAGCGGCGTTGAGGCTTCCTCCCTGCCAGTTCCAGTTTAGTGACCTTGGACCTCTTGACCTTCTCCTTGCATTTTCTATTCACATTTCCAGAAGGGTGAAAATAGTCCCTGTGTGTTTTCTCCTCAATAGGACACGTAGTCCTTTATTGGTAGGTGACCTTTTGGCTCCCGCCCACACTTAAGTGGCGTTTGAAGCTTATCCCTCACACCCAGATATATGTTCAGGCTCCATCAGTTGCCAGCCCCTGTACGTCACATGCAGAGGGTGGAGCCCCCATTCCTGGAGAAGGTTTCCCACTGAAAAGTCTGACTCTTCCCAAGCAGTGGGAGGATCCAGGCCCACATCTCCCACCATTCCTGGGAAATTCACCCGAACTGCTGCCCCTCACCTTGTGAAAGGAGAAGAGGAATCACCAAACCACAGATCTTTGCGCTGAATAATGCGCGTGTCTGATTCTGGAGGAACCTTCAGTTTCATGTCTTAGAGCTGAAGCTCTAGGGCCATGAGCACCTTTGTCATGAGCACCTGTTTGTCCACATCAGCCATGCCCTCAGGGCCCCATCTAGTCACAGGGTTAAAAGGCTATCCTCTGGTCCTTGGTTTTCAAGACTACTATTACATTGCCCTCAAATGTGAAAAGACTATAGGTTGGTTCATTCCGCATCCACCCCAAACTCCTTCTCCCATGCCTTCCTCTGGAAAGACTGGGTACAGAATTGCTTAAAAAAAAATCCAGCTTACCTTGAAGCTAGGGGAATTCTTACCAAACAGACATAAGCAGAAGTACCTGGTGGGTGGGAGGTGGAGGCAGAGCTTCCCTTCCTACTGAAAAGGCACAGCCTGCTCATAAGGAGAAAGGCGTCCTTCCCTCAACATAGATGGATGCCTAGAGGCTCGGCACCCATCTCACAGCCTAGAGGATAAAGCCTCATACTAAGGATGGCTGCTCAGGGAGAAGGAGCTTGATTCTTCCTTGCTCTAGCCTGCTCTCTCCACTTTTGAACTTCTTGTTATATGAGAAAAGTAGGCGGTGATTTGTTGACGCCTCTGTTTGATGGCTGGTCTATTTCTTGTCACTGAATGCATGCGATCTTGGCTAATACTGATGCTTCAAGTTACAAAGGTGACCATTAGCAAGCCCAGTTTTCAGAACCAAACAACAAAACAAATAATAACTGCCATCAAAGCAAGGGTTTGAATAGTTTGTTTTGTTTTAAGCCAGTAGGCCATTGACTAGAGTATCTGGGTACTTCACCACATGATCGCCCCACACTCACTCCACAAATTCTGTTCACTCCACACATTCAGGTACAGACCTAATAGGCTGCAATGCACTGCTCCTGATTCTCAACCCTGGCTGTGCACACTGCCAGCACCCGGAGAGCCTTAAACAGTCTGAATTCCTGGTTGCCAGCCTCCCAGAGGTTCCAGTGTAATTGTTCTGGAGTGGTTGCAGGCATCGAGACTTTAAAAATACTTCCCAAGGGAGCATAATGTGCAGCCAAGTTGCAAATCATGTTCGTAGCGGATTCCTTTTAAAAATAATACAAGGTCAGGTGCAGTTGCTGTCAACCTAGCACTTTGGGAGGCCTCTTTGGCAGGAGGGTCATTTGAACTCAGAAGTTTGAGGCCTGAGCAACATAGTGAGACCTCTACAAAACAATTTAAAATTAACCAGGCATAGTGGCACACACCTGTAGTCCCAGCTATTTGGGAGGCCAAGGTGGGAGGATCGTTTGAACCTCGGAGATGGAGGCTGCAGTGAGCCATGATTGCACCATTGAACTCCAGCCTGGGGAAAGAGTGAAACCCTGTCTCAAAATAATGATAATAGTAATAATATAACATAACTATGTAGTGTCTGATTTTATTAAATTTGTGTTGTATATTTGCATATTTTCATTTTATTAAATACGTTTTTAAATTTTATCATTTATAGTACAAATAATATTTTAAAATTTAGAGTTGGGAGACCATTTCTCAGTTTAAAACATTTTCTGAAACAAAATATCCATTTAAGCACACTGCTATTATATTCTTAAATTGGTGAAAACAATTCTAAATAGCTCAGCACAGTTCATTCATACAATGGAAAGGCAAGAGCTCGGGGATCTATTCGTATTTCATTCATTATAACTTTCCTGTTTCTTTACCCTTTCTGTTGCTGAGCTCTGTGAGGGCAGGGGCTATTATTGTCTTCACTGTTTTGTCCTCAGTGACAAGGACAGTGCCTGGCACATAGTAAGTGTTCAATCAAATCACATTGCTTGATTGCCAACTTGTAATCTGGAATAATTTACCAGATTATTAAATCTCAGATGTGCCTATGAAGCAGGGCTGACTGAGTAAATTTGCGATGTCCATGAGAATTCCTAGAGAGTGATTAGTGCACCACTCATACACCTTAATAGCTTCTACTTTGTAACTCTGGGATATTTCCAAATGAATCAAGGAGATTCATTTTTTCAAAAGGCCTAGGTCACACCTCTGTTTATTCCCCAAACTGAACCAATAGGGTGGGAGTAGCAGAATTTCAACCACTTCAAGAACTCCATCATGTCGTTTCCCTAGTTCAAATTTGACCCTCCCCGTTCATACCCAACAAATGAGACTTGATCAGTTGTGAAAGGCCAAGCCCCTGAAACTGCTGATATCCTGAAAGTGTTTATAACCAACCAGAAAGAAGGATGTATGTTTTCATGTAGGATGAAGTATCTGGTTGATTTCTCGGAAAAGGCCAGGCTCTCTGCATTAAACAAAGGAACAGTATAAAACAAAGACTGACAATATTGCATTGTTCTTACATTTGCCCTCTCAATTAAACTGTCAAACAGCCCAGTGAGGTGCAATTGCTTCTTAACTTGATCAGAGTTTAGGTTCAGAGAAATCCCCCCCAGGCAGGGTTTGAATTAGCTGGGTCCCCACCACATGCCCCATCTGGTTCCTGCTCCCAGGAGCCCAATTGCCTTTATTTTATTTTCTTTTATTTTAAAGACAGGGTCTTGCCCTGCTGCCGAGGCTGGAGTGCAGTGGTGTTATCAAAACTCACTGCAACCTCGACCTCCTGGGCTCAAGCAAGCCTCCTGCCTCAGCCTCCCACATAGCTGGGACGACAGATGTGTGCCACCATGCCTGGCTATTTTTTTAAACAAATTTTTGTAGAGATGGGGTTTCACTATGTTGCTCAGGCTGGTCTCGAACTCCTGGCCTCAAATGATTCACCCACCTTGGCCTCCCAAAGTGCTGAGATTACAGGTGTGAACCACTGTGCCAGCCCCACGATTGCCTTTATTACTGAGCTCTTCCTCACTCCCTCATGGTCTTGAACTTGGTCTCCGCCCTACCAGCTTGGCCTCAAGGCTCTTTGCTGAGATCACCCTCTCCCCAGATCTTTCCAGTCTCCTCTTTGATTTACCTTTGATCTCAAATGCCAGAGCCTCAGGAAGGCCTCCCCCTTCACTGCCCCAATCCCCCCTCCCTCAGGCACTTTCCACATTGCATGATTTCGTCTTTTTTTTTTTTTTTCATTTTGTATTCTTTAAAGCACTTTCCATGTCATGTGATTAGTGTGTTTATTTTTCTGTTTTCCAGTCCGACTTCCAACTGACTAAGGTTCATGAAACCTGGGACTCAGTATGTCCTGTCCCTGTGATATTCTCAGTGCCTAGGACAAACTGTACCTGGCTGATAAATATTTGTTGAGTAGATGAATCATTTCTGCTAATCTCAGCTCTAGTACTGATAATATGGCTTTTGCTTGTATAATTTTCTGTGTCACCCTGCTCTCTTAATGATAAGACGTGTTCTTATGCCAGCTGAGTACCCTATTTTAGTTATAGGGTCTTCAGTTGCAGGAAATCGCATTTTGGTCATAGGAATCCAGTTCCCTCTGCTTGACTCTGAACTTTATCGCTTTTTCTGAGTTTTCATAAGAACTCCATGTCATCTTTCTTGGTTTCCCCTGTCTATGGTGACCAGATATTTACTGGGACACCTGTTGTCCTGGTGTAACATTTATAAGTTTCACCTTCTACTCTCAAAGTATTCCTGTTTGGAGTATAATTTTTAAGATCTCCTACCAAAACCTGATCCCCCAAATTCTAGCTCAATAATATCCGCTGTCTTTGTCCTTGATGTCCTCTAGAGTTCCTACAGCTCTCCATTTGGCCATGTTCTTCTGTTTCTTTAAAAATAAAAAAATACAGTATAACTACATTAAAGATCTTTTTTTTTTTTTTTTTGAAATAGAGTCTTGCTGTGTCACCCAGGCTAGAGGGCAGTGGCGTGATCTCAGCTCACTGCAACCTTCTGGGTTCAGGTGATCCTCCTGCCTCAGACTCCTGAGTAGCTGGGATTACAGGTGCGCGCCACCATGCCTGGCTAATTTTTGTATTTTTGTAGAGATGGGGTTTCACCATGTTGGTCAGGCTGGTCTTGAATTCCTGACCTTGTAATCCGCCGGCTTCGGCCTCCCAAGGTGCTGGAATTATAGGTGTGAGCCACTGTGCTTGGCCAAGATATTTTTTAAAAGTTAAAAACACCCATGATCCCAGTCCAGTTCCCTATCACAACTGTTTTCATTTATATGTATTGCAATCTCATCCTTTTTTCTTTCTTTTTTTTTTGAGATAGGGTCTCACTCTATCACCCAGGTTGGAGCACAGCTCTGTAATCAGGGCTCACTGCAGCCTCAACCTCCTGGGCTCAGGCGATCCTCCCACCTTAGCCTCCAGAGTAGCTGGGTGCAAGCCACCATGCCTGGGTAATTTTTTATTTTTTGTAAAGACAGGATCTCACTATGTTGCCCAGCCTGGTCTCAAGTCATCCTCCTGCCTTGGCCTCCCTAAGTGTTGGTATTACAGGCATGAGCCATCCTACTCTTTTCAACAAACATGCATAGTTATTTTCATGAAATCTCAATCATAGTACACATACAATTTGTATTTTGCTTTTTGTCGTAACTTTATCACATCTACATAAACATAATTTTTAATGACTACATCATCAATTTACTTAAAGTGGTCTTCTAATGTTGGACATCTTGGTTGCTACCAAATTGTCACTACTAAAAATAATGCTGAGATGAATATCTTGATGCACACTGGGTTTTGTCTCTGTTCAATGATTTTCTAGGATAAACTCTTAGGAACGAGATGAATGAGGCAAAGGAGGCAGCCAGTCTTTCCAGTCCTACTAAGTATTACTGAAAAAAGGTCATGTCAAATATATAATGTCACCAGTAGTGAATGTTTCTATCCATTTTACTACAATCTTACCAACATTTAGGTGTCATAATTTTAAATAATTTAGTTGTTACCAATTAGCTTTATGAAGGCTTCTTAATTTCATGTTACTGTTAGAAGCTGAAGAGTATTAAGGAGGAAGAACAGCTTTCCGTGTGTCTTTCTCTGTAGTGTAGCATTCTCAACTAGGACTGATTTTTGCCTTTCCAGGGACATTTGGCAAGTTCTGGAAATATTTTTGGCTGTCACAGCTAAGCAGGGTGAGGAGTGTTCTACTGGCATTTCGTGGGGTAAGTTTTACATTTTACAAGACACAGGACAACCCCAAACAACAAAGAATTACTGGACTCAGTGTCGATAGCACTGGGGTTGAGAAACCCTGCCTTGGTGTGTATCGTTTTCATAATCAGAATAGGAAATTAGGGTATTTTCATTTTAGTAGGAAAAATATTATGTAAACTTTCTGTTCATAGCCTCTGCCCACTTCTCTATTGGTGTCTTGATGTTTTGCTTTGTAAGATTTTCTTTCTGGCCAGGTGCGGTGGCTCACTTTGGGACGCTGAGGCAGGTGGGTCATGAGGTCAGGAGTTTGAGACCAGCCTGGCCAATATGGCAAAACCCCGTCTCTACTAAAAATACAAAAAATTAGCTGTGTGTGGTGGCATGCATCTGCAGTCCCAGCTGCTCAGGAGGCTGAGGCAGGAGAATTGCTTGAACCTGGGAGGTGGAGGTTGCAGTGAGCCGAGATTGCACCACTGCACTCCAGCCTGGGTGACAGAGCAAGACTCCGTCTCAAAAAAAAAAAAAAAAGATTTTCTTTCTGTAGCATAAATATTAAACCTTCATTTGTTTAATTTGATGCGAATATTTTCCCCAATATGTCATTGGCCTTTCTAATTTTGGGTTGCAATTTTAAAATTTCTTTTAAACAAAGAAATATTTCACTTCGGCCCCTGTCAAGCTTGCACTCACTCTCTTTCTGGTCCCTTCCTGTATAGCCATATGTTCTGGAGCTGATGAGTGTCAGGGCTATTCAAGTGTTCTGGTTAATGGCCTGCTTCTTGGCCCACCTTTGCAAAAGGCCTTATGCAAACACCTGCCTAGGCAGACTGATGGGAAGGCAAGAGGTTTGGGTTCTTGGGTGTCATTAGTTTCCTCATTGGAAGCACGGCAGGTCAGCCTAGAAGATCTCCGAGTTCCCATTTAATTCTGCAAGTTAACTCTGCAATTTTAAAAGGTAGTAGGACTATGATAATTGTTATTCCCTCCACAGCCATCATGGGAACCCATGGTGAAACCCTCTACAGATACCCTGCAATCTGAAGGGGCCTTTGTACTGTGGACCCAACCCACCCCTCCTGGGAAGCAGGGGGACTGGACTAAGTTCAACAGAGGAGACTAAGAAAACCTCTGAGAAACTTGGGCAGGGGCACTCTGGGGAGACTCTCCCGTTCTGCTCAAGAGAAGGAAGTCTGGGTGCTGCTGAGAATAGCTCCATGAAGACGTCTGCTGAACAGGCACTGTCAGTTTGTGACCTGGGACTATCATCCTATTTAGACAATCATTCTTTACAGCATCAAGACCAGCGTGGGGCTGGACTCCCAATTTCCAATATGCCTCCCAAACGTAGCCACGCCAACACATCATCGGTAAGACAAGCAGCTAGGGGTGGTGGATTGCCTTGATGTGTTTTCCCTCCCCAAACGATAATAGCCTAATTTTTTAAATTCTGATTTTTAAAATAGAACACATTTATTATAACAAGAAAAAAACAAACAAACACAAAAGTACCAAGAATAAGATGAACTACCTAAACTCAACTACTCATAACTGCTATTAGCGTTTGGAGAATATCCTTCCAGACATCTCTTTATGCATGCAACCATGCCCCAAACCCACAAATTTTGCATTAAAGGATTATACTCTGCATGCTGTTTGTAATTTGCCTTCTTCACTTAATGCTGTATTACTGACATCTTTCTATGTTGATAAATACAGAGCTGAGTAGTCATTTAAAGTACCAGCATAAATTTTTTTATTGTATAAATGTATCATAATATGCTCGTCTTCTGTTTTAAGCCACCTGTCCAGTTTTATAGCATTGATAAAGTATTTACTATTCACAGATAATGGTGAATATTACAAAATTTACAACTTTATAAATTATTTTTTCTTCAAACTCTGTTGCGTCAAAGGTAATTCCTGTGAAAGATGTTAACATTTATTGCTACACAGCCTTCTCAAAAAAGATTTCAATTGATATATTGTATCATTTGATATACCAATTGTATCTATCTATATATACTGTACGTAGCTATATATATCATGATATATATGATATCAATTGTAAAATTGACATATGTATTGAAAATAAACATGTCTTTTACTTTCTTGACCAGGCCTGATGATGACTGGGAGATAGTGTAGATTTTGGAAGATGTTGCTTAAAAAACAAAAAAATAAATTCATGAAGAGGTTCAAAAAAAATATAGGTTAGGGAAGATGTACACATCTTCATCCAGGTTTGAAAAACGAGGCAGTGAAACTTAAGGTTAGGAAAACTTATGGTTAGGAAAATGGGTTCTGAAGTCAGACAGACCTAGTCACAAGCTGTGTCACCCCAATCAAGTTACTTAATGCAATGAATTATATACTACGGTTTTTATGAAGATTAAATGAGACACTGCAGGGAGGGCACTTGAGGCACAGTGGTTAATACATAGTAATGTGTTCAATTAACATGATTTTTAAAAAGAAATTCATAGCAATGGAGACAGAGGGTCACATCTCATAAATGGTCCACTGAATCTACATTGAACTTTTAAGGTGGAACTAGCCTGAACATTCCTTTTAGTGTTTCATTGACTTATGACTTCTCTGTGCCAACAAACATTATGGCATGGTCTCCCAGAGAGAGCAAAAGAATTCCAGGAGTAAAATAGGAACATAAGCATCCTTTTCTCTTAGGCCTCCTCGGAAGGCCAAGAACAATAGTGCTACCCTAAGGAGGCTCGTAGGTTCTAATAGCTTTGCCAAGTTTCTTTTCCTCCGTTACTCAATGTTCCTCCAATTGTAAATACCGTATTTCTCACAGTGTTAGCTCAAGGCTTCATTTAATGCATAATTTATACTCATGAGTTTTTCGGTCATATATGACAAAGCACATCCCTGGAACCTGTAAACCTCTCTTTTTTCTTAAACTAGTGTGAGATTCCTTCAGGAGGCAGCCCCAGGCAAGCACCTGGCCCACTTCCACCTAAGAGAGTACCTAAATCTCCAACTTTCTAACTTGGCGGTTACTCTCACTTGCCTTCAGCTCCAACCTCGAGGCCAGCTCTGACTTGTCAGCAGCTTGCTCAGAGCTAACACTGCTGTTCGCCACTGCTCCTGGCAACTCTGCTAATTTTAGCCTTTTCATGAACAGAGTTTCTTAATTGACCTCAGCTCTCTTTTCCACTGATCCTGGTCTTTGACTTGAAATCCTTCCAGCTGTACAACACCAGAGAGCCACTACCAACCAACCAGGATGGCTGCATAAAGGAAACGGATTTGCCATCTTTTATCATACAGTACTGTGGACCTGAGGATCACTCAAATCCCAACCTACAGCTGGTTCTCCCAAAGACTGAGATATTTACGTATGTTGTTCAAAAGATAACATCAAGATTGAATACTCTTCCATGTCACGATGAAAGATTATTCAATGTGTGATGTCAAAATTAGAAAAGAAATCATCCTAATGCATGTGTGGTTATGATCAATGTTGAGAATTTTGATATCTATATTATAAAGATAAAAGCATGTAATAAAAAATCCCGAACTATATAAAAGGTAAAGAATACAAAGTATCTCCCTCTTGCTATAGATCTTTGGTCCTACTTTTCAGAAATAAATATCATTAACAATTTTTTTAATAATCTATTTGAAAATGTTTACATTTATACTTATGCATATATGTACCTTTTTCTTTTTATAAAAAACACAAGGGCCGGGTACTGTGGCTCATGCCTGCAATCCCAGCACTTTGGGAGGCCAAGGCAGGCAGATTGCTTGAGCTCAGGAGTTCAAGACCAGCCTAGGCAACATAGCGAGACCCCCATCTCCAAAATTAAATAAATAAATATAAATAAAAACCATTAAATTAAAAAAAAAAACAAATGGGAGCAAACTATGGGCTATATTTATACCTTTTTAACTTAAAAGTACAGAAACTTGATAATCTTTCCAGGTAAACACATTCTGATTTAACTCATTATTTTAACATCTCTGCAATCTTCCACTGAATGGACAATAATTCACTGAATCCCTTACTGATGGATTTTTTAGCTTGTGTTCAGTCTGTCCTATAAGAAACAATGCAGCAATGATTATCTTTACACGTACAGAATTATATGGTCTATGGATTTCTTCATGAGTACACTCCTGGATATCAAATTACTGAGTCGCAGGGTATGTGCACCTGTAATTTGGATGGATGTGGGGCAAATTGCCCTCTACCGAGGTAATGCAGGCTCTACTACTAGCTGTGTGTGATGGTGCCTGCTTCTCCAGTGCCTTGGCAGCATCGTATTAACAACATGTTTCATCGTTGCCAATCTCACTGCTGCTTTAATTGGCATTTTCCTAACTAAAGAAGGTCTACCATCTTTTCACACATTTATTTGCCATTTATTTCTCTTTTCTGTAAATTGCTTATTCATAGTCATTGTTCATTTTTCTTTTGGGTTGCTAATCATTTCCTATTCATAAGAGCTCTCTGATGCGTAAGTAAACATACCTTTTTTGGTCATAGGTGTTACATATATTTTTCCTCAGTTTGTCATTTGCCTTTGATTTTGCATATAGTATTTTGATCTACGTAGAAAGGTTTACTTTTTATGAATAAAAGTAATGCATATCAGTCTTTTCCTTTATGGCTTCAGGGTTTTATGTTTTATTTAGAAAATAATTCTCCATTCCAAGATAAATTTTTTAATGCTCATTTGTCTTTTCAAGTTTTTTAAGCTTCCTTTTTTTTTTTTTAAGAAATTTAACATTTAATCTGTGTGTCTGTTGTATAAGAAATGAAGGATCAAACTTTTTTTTTTCCTCCCCCAAGTGACTAGCCAATTGTCTCAACTCTGTTGAATAATTCGTCTTTCTTTCATTGGTTTGAAATGCCATCCTGGTCATTTTGTATTTATTTATTTATTTTGAGACAGAGTCTTGTTCTGTCACCCAGGCTGGAGTGCAGTGGCGCAATCTCAGCTCACTCCAACCTCCGCCTCCCGGGTTCAAGCGATTCTCTTGCCTCAGCCTCCCGAGTAGCTGGAATTACAGGTGTCTGCCACCACGCCTGGCTAATTTTTGTAATTTTTTTAGTAGAGACAGGGTTTTGCCATGTTGGCCAGGCCGGTCTTGAACTTCTGACCTCAAGTGATCTGCCTGCCTTGGCCTCTGAAAGTGCTGAGATTACATGTGTGAGCCACCCCACCCAGCCCATTTTGTATTTATACTTGGTGTCTTAGCAGTTGAAATATGTTTTTGGGTCTTGAAATCTGAATTTGTTTTTGGGTCTGTTTCCGTATACTATCCTGTTCAACGTTCTGTCTTTTCCACCTTGTTTTGATTTCTGTATGTGTGTTCCACTTTAATATGTTGGTCAGTTAATCTTTCATTATGTTTCTTCTTTAGAATTTTCCTGGCAATTGTCATATGATTCTTTTTCACTGGAAACTTAGAATAGCTAATCTAGTTCTTGCCCAACTCCCAGAAAACCCTATTGGGTTTTTATTGGGATCACATTAAATTTATCAATTAACTTAAGGAAAATTGCTAACTTTACATAAGGTGTATCTTTCCAATTATTTGAATCTTTTAAAAATCATTTAGGATACTCTTCCTATTTTTTGTTAAATTATTCCTTCCTTCCATTTGTTGTTGTCATTGGTATTATAAATGGGACCTTTCCTTCCACTAATTTCCTAATTGGTTATGTTTTGCATATAGGAACCTTATTACATTTTGTTTTAACTTTAGAAGCTGCATTCTCTTACTATTTCAGATAATTTTTCAGCTGATTATCTTAGATCCATTTATTAGCTATTGATATCTTTTAGAAACTAACTGGTTAGGTTATGCCTTTCTCATTTTTAATCAATGTCTGTACTATATGTAATTAACCCTATAGGTGTCTGTGGGAGAAAGGAACTAAGTGCGATCAGTGCTTTTGTGTGAGATGCTCAACAAAGGAAAATACAGACAGAATTAGATTGTTTGTCAATGTCACAATTATGAAAGGGATCATCTGATGCATTTTATGCCAGAGGTGGTCAAGGCAAGGAATTTATAACACAATCATAAAAAAGGCTCTCTCCCTACTCTTACTTTTTAAAGCAATCAATGTACAGTGTCTTGGTGTCCGACGTTAATAGGATAGATACTGAAAATGTTGAATAGTAAGCATCCCATACTCTCACTAGAGGAACAAGATAATTGCTTCTGTATTTTAAGGTTGATAATAGTGACAGCAGTTGAAACTAAAAGAAGTCCCAATATATATGAGGCTAGAACCCTAATATGAATATGGTCCTTGTCTGATATGGTACTCTCAGTAGCTCCCAAACCCTCGTCTGTAAAGCCCCGTTAGGGGAATCCTATGGCCATGTCTGAGGGGCACAGAAAAACCCCAGCATGTGGAGCTAAGCGTGGAAAGGAGTCAGGGGCAAACCACGCACTGAGCGCTGAGACCCTGGTGGTAAACCGGAAGACTTTTCACCTGAATCTCAGACATAAGTAAGAGAATAATGGATGGACAGGATGGGTGATTATCATCTCAGAGGAAAGGAAGACTTCAAACCACAGCTAAATGTCCTATTTGATGGGTGCAGATTGAACACACTGCTGCCAAAAGCTTCTACCCGAAGCCAAGAAACAGAAGTTGCATTGGCAGCAGTCCACGGGCTTGCTGCGTCAAGCCTGCTGTGATCCACTCAGCGGGCAAAAGGTAAGACAACGCTGTGGTGCTCAACAGAAAGCAGTGGGGGAGGCATGTGTGTTCAGATGTGAGGAAGCTGGGAACATTCTAGAGCCTGAGGCTGGGCTGTGGCTATGGACATGTTGACTACATGACTGGGGGCTCTGTGGACCCTCAAGCTGTAGAGAGTATCCTAATGTCACATGACTAGTATAATTAGATGAGCTGAATCTTTGGGTTCTGACATTTGTCATGAAGAGGGAGAGAGCTGAGTCAGAGTTGAAAGACTTGCTGCAGCAAAGAGACATGTATGTCACCCTCATTAATATGTCTCCGAGGGATTGGATGAAGACCAGTGAGTTGAATTTACAGGGAGACAGGGGGTGCCGTTAACATAGGGAAGACTCTTCTGTTCATATATTAGGAGAAAGGAAGATCTCCAGCCTTAGAAGTCGCCAGGCACACAGTGGTGGAGGGACCATTGGCTGGAGGTGTTGCAGAGAAGTCTGACGCATTAAAAGTATGTCTGAACTTGCTAGCCTTTAAGAAACCTTCCAACCCTGAGCTTCTGTGATTAAATATACATCAAATGTATATATGTTTATATAAATATAATGTGTATCTGTGTATAATTTGTGATTATCTTGCTTCTTATCATAATTATTATTACTCTTATTATACTTAACATTTTGAGTATGTATGAATGCCAGGCACTGTGTTGGGCTCTTTAAGTGATCTGTATGGGGTAGTTATCGTCATTTTCTGTTTTCTACATAAGGAAACCATGCCCAAGGGAGGCCAAGAATGTCTCCGTCACACAGACAGTAGGCAGCAGGTCTGGGATTCAATCCCTGTTCTGACTGCTGAGCTGCTGAACTATACGTACTTTCCACTTAAGAAAATGAGTACACACGTACAAAGTTTACAGCAGTCTGCCAGTCTCAGGACATTGTCTACTTGTATAAAAGGAAGATTTCATCCTTTTAAGTTTTGATTGATCTGTTTGCTTGCTCTAAAGAATACTGAATCGGAATCAGACTCTGATAGAGAAAGAGGGAAGGATTATAGATGTTCAAGCTTGAGGTGGAAAACCGGAATGTGGGGGGACACATTGAAATCACAGAGCACATACAAGCAGCAGGGTCACCAACAACTTGACATTCGGACTGTTGAGAATGGCTGGTATAGACTTGTGGTTCTTTCATTCTTTCCAAAAAGTTAACAGATAATTGTGAACTTAAATTATGTTAGTGTGCAATGGAGGATATGCTGAATACATTTCTAATAAAACCCAAGCACCCAATCAGAGCTGTTGGTGCAGTCTACTCTGTTTCCTTGTAAAGCTAAAAGATGCATTAGTTCTAAAACTACGTCTTACTTATTCTTGATAGGGTTAACACGGCCATTCTAACTGGCTGATGATCATGCTAATCTTCCAAATAAACACAAGCTTATTCATTTTTGGTGCCAACTGCACTCTTGAAAGGAATGGCCAGGCTATTAGAGGTATGGGAATGTTTCTGGAGGAAGGGCATGAAGCTAGAGTTGCTAGGGAAGGGGATGAGGAGAGGGAGAGAAAGGAACTAGTGCAGAGTTGGCCGAACAAGAACAAAACTGGGGGCAGAGTGACGAGAGGTAAGGTGGTAAAGTATGAGCAATGAGGAGGAAGCAGTGCTTTATGAGGGGCACAGCCAGAACCTAGAAACACCGTCTGGGGCCTCGGGCCACTGATGGGACTGCAATTCAGCACCGCTCAAGGCCCCCGGATTGCTCAAGTCAGAGGTCAAGGCTTTCTCTAGAAAAATTTGGGCTAGAGGCAACTCAACCAGGACGGCGATCATCCCAGATAAGTTCACTTGAAATTGCACCTTTTATAGACCCCTTGGGATGATGTTAAAGACAGACATTTCAAAATAACACTTTAACAGTGCTCTGAAAAGAGGAGTCAGGTGCAGTGCCCTGTGGACCTCCCTGTGTCAAACGCAGGACCATTTGGTGACTGGCAAGAGGTGGGACTATGTGTGGTCCTTGCACTTCGAGATAATGGGACGCCCTTCTAAATTCCTTCCCAACACAGCTCTGCCTTCTAAATTCCTTCCCAACACAGCTCTGCCTTCTAAATTCCTTCCCAACACAGCTCTGCCTTCTAAATTCCTTCCCAACACAGCTCTGCCTTCTAAATTCCTTCCCAACACAGCTCTGCCTTCTAAATTCCTTCCCAACACAGCTCTGCCTTCTAAATTCCTTCCCAACACAGCTCTGCCTTCTAAATTCCTTCCCAACACAGCTCTGCCTTCTAAATTCCTTCCCAACACAGCTCTGCCTTCTAAATTCCTTCCCAACACAGCTCTGCCTTCTAAATTCCTTCCCAACACAGCTCTGCCTTCTAAATTCCTTCCCAACACAGCTCTGCCTTCTAAATTCCTTCCCAACACAGCTCTGCCTTCTAAATTCCTTCCCAACACAGCTCTGCCTTCTCTCAACGCCTCATGAAGGATGGAGCACTCTGGCTGCCCCATCCCTGAGCCAGTGATTCTGCTTCAGTTCAGCCTCTGGGCTTCCCCACACTTAACTCACCTACCATTCGAGCCCTCCTGGGGTAGAAAGGTCCATTTCTCTATTCAGCCTCTTGACCCACTCCCTGCTGCAGGGACTTCTTTTTTTTTTTAATATTTTTTGAGATGGAATTTCTCTCTTGTTGCCAGGCTGGAGTGCAATGGTGCAATCTTGGCTCACTGCAACCTCTGCCTCTCGGGTTCAAGTGATTCTCCTGCCTCAGCCTCCTGAATAGCTGGGATTACAGGCACACACCACCACGCCTGGCTAATTTTTTGTATTTATAGTAGAGATGAGGTTTCACCATGTTGGCCAGGCTGGTCTTGAACTCCATCTTGGCCTCCCAAAGTGCTGGGATTACAGGTGTGAGCCACCACGCCCGGCCTACAGAACCTGCTTGAAGCACTCCCAGGAGAGCCTCCCTACCCCACCTCACCCTACAACCCTCACCCTCCACTAACCCGCCCCACATACACATCCCCCACACAAGCAGAATCAGAGCTATGGTCCAAGGCTTCCCAGATGGTGGAGGGCAAAGTCTGAAGCTCAATTGATCTGAACACTCACCAAGTGCAGGGTGTCAGCCTTCTGTGTCTGCCTCTGTCGGCTCTTCTGGGCAGCGATGCGATTTTTCTCCCCTCCTCTGAACTCTTCTCACATCATCAGATGAGTCCTGGGAAAAAGAGATGATGAATATTAAGCAAGTCTGCTCCTCCCTTTTGAGGGAAAGCATGCTCTGCTGGTGTATGGTATCCATCCAGCCATCCTTCCATGCCTTTATCTCTGCATGAACACTCCATCCCCCTATTTACCAAAAGCCTGCACCTAAAGGAGAGCTCTTCTCCATGCCTGGTTACACATCCCCAGGTCACCGACTTTTTTGACCAAAAGCTACAGGAAAAAGCCAAGAGAACTTGAGGCCTCAACAGAGCTGTATTTGGCACACACACACACACACACAATGGTTAAGGCGATGAAGTGTGTTTTATCACCTCTCCTCTGTAGGACTGCTCCACCCTCGCCCTCTCACTTTTTGGTCTTCAGGCTCTTCTTGCTGTTCTTTGAGCTGTTTTCTTTTTTCAAAGTTTGTTGAGCACCTACTATATGCCAGCCTCTGTGCAAGTGTTCTTACAGAGGTGTTCTTGTTTAATTTCCCAATGCTGTGAAGTTGATATCATAGTTTACATTTTATATGTGAAGAAACTGAGGCTCTAAGAGCATGCCCAAGAACTCTCCATCATCTGAGAGTGCTGAGCCCAATGCCTTTCTAAGACCCTCCCCCCACTAGCTTCCCCCATGTAGTCTTCTGCTGCATTCCTGAGCTGAGGGCACATCCCAGATCTGCCTCCTCTGTCCCACCATTTGTGCCCAGCCACTGTGACATTCCCCATGGCCCCAGCACAATGCCTGGCACATCAATGTCAAAAAGAATGTTAATGGTGGAGGTGACCTGGCTGTGGGTCACCTGGCGGTGGGTCGTGGATGGGTGCTTGGGAGGATAAGGGGATCTTGGGGTGTTCTCTAATTACACCCGGAGATGGGCATGTTCTGTGCCTGGGCAGAGGGGTTAGCTCCAGTTCTCACCTAGATGCTGCAGCATCGGTGTAGCAGTCTGAGTGAAACCCTTTAGTGACTCGTGCCCTGTTCCCCTCCTACATCCCCCCACAGACTAGAGGGGCACAGATCCAAGGGCAAAGCTCTGGGCTCGCTAAGCACGGAGCTCACCAACATGTCCAGTATTTTCAGGCCATTGTGGTAGGAGGGCATTGGCAGAGATAGAAAGGAAGTGCTCTTCCTCTAAGGGGGATGGGGCACCAGGTTACCATGGAAGCCATGAGTAATTTCCTTCCTAAGAAGAGTACAAACTTCCAGGCAGTCAGAGCCACTCTGATACCATCTTGAGCAGAGGACTGGATTCTGTCCTTCTAGAGGTCTCCACCCAGGCTCATTCCAGCCTGCTGCTCCGTTGCTAGAGGCTTAGGATAGATGCCCTATTCTGTGTTTATATGCTTTTATTTTGGCTGCAGCATTTCGAAAGCCCTCCTGGATATCTGTGCTAAGGAAAGAATGCAGTTTTAAACTATGAAGGTGGAGAAAATTTTAACCCATGGATAGATGTTGGATGAGAAAGAGGAGGACTTCCTACAGCAAGGGATGTCAAGAGTGTGGTGCAGAAAAAAATCCCTAGGAGCTGTGAGATGAGCAGGGCACTCCTTTTTGGCAATCTTCTAGCTGAAACTTTTGACTTGGAAGTCACAATCTGGACTCCAAATGCTCCCAGAATCCCAATCTCAATCTCTCTGGTTTCCCCCAGAGCTAAGATGAGCTACCAGGAAATGTCTCCAACAAATTTCCGGAGCCACCTCCTCATTCATTTCCTTGCTCCTGTGCAGAAGCCACAGGGACAGAGGTGTTGACCGGACCTCTAGCATCCCCCCCTTGCTGGCTGTGCTAGCAGCAGAGGCAGTGCCCCAGCAGAAAGATCCTTCTGTGCTAGCCTGGGTTTCTCCTCCTCCTTCTTCCTCTTCTTCTTTTTTTTTTTTTTTTAACTTTTCCCCTGACCCCTTTTATCTCTTTCCCTGTTGGCTGTCTCCTGGGAAACTACATATCT
Source organism: Ateles fusciceps (assembly GCA_036589455.1). Lineage (NCBI taxonomy): Eukaryota > Metazoa > Chordata > Mammalia > Primates > Atelidae > Ateles > Ateles fusciceps. Next base: position 8,032,468 of record JAZHEH010000228.1, on the reverse strand, counting down.
AGGATTTGAGCTGTGCATGCCAGCAGCCCACTTGAAAACTCCTCTTACTTTTCTACAGCCTTGGAGAACAGTAGACTCTTTTCTCTGTGTTCTTGATGTTCATCCTCCTCTTTGCTTCCTAGAAAGCTCTTAGGGTGTCAACCCCAGTGAGTCAGAGGTGATAGGCACCAGCCTTGGAAAATGGAGATAAAAAGGGGCTTTGGCAGAATGGGTAGAAGGATGAGGGTCTCTGCCAATATGCACAGCTTAGTAGCAAATTCCACGTCCTAAGACTAACAGAGTGCCTGTGCCATGAGCCACTTCCTCCATCCTCAGCTCCCTGGGCAGGATAAGGAAGCCTGTCCCTCTTTCCATCCCCCAGGAGAATCAGAAGTTAGGAGAGAGGAAAAGGAGGACTCTACCTGTTTGCCAGGGGGGAGGAGAGCGGCTGAAGCTGGAGTCACTGCTGTCGGAGCTGTGAGGCATGGCTGAAATCTTCCGGGCTCTCTCACTCAGCCCCAGGCACCTCTGGGCTTTCTTGTCACCAGCTGGGCTCCCTTCCTGACTTCTCCTGGGCCACCAGCCCACCACCCCCCACAGGCGCCTCCTCTGCCTGCCCTATAGCCACCTCCGACCCCTGCGTCCTCCTCACTCTGGGGTGCAGAGGGACTGCTCCCCCAAAGGGACATGTCGCTCGCTTTGGGGCTTGCACGCTCTCTCTCTCTCTCTTGTGGTTTCTGGTAACTCACGCTGGAAGTCACATGGGCGGAAACTTCAGCAAGTTAGAAGTTAGAGAGAAAAATACATATCTGGGAAAAGACCTACAAAATTATGTGAAAGAAAAAAAAATACAGATACCTTCTGACAGTTTGAAAGACACAGCAGTCCTCTTCAATTGATGAAGATAAAATAGAAAAACAGCCCAGGCAGGGAAAAACCCCAGCCAGAATTAGCAAGTCCGTCTTCTGTCAACATGGGCAGAGAGGAGAGGACAACCAGGAAAAAGTTTCCATTGTCACACGCCTTGATTTTTAAACCAAAATAAAGCAACGAGACTGGGATTTCTTTCTGGCTTTTGGTTGAAAGCAGTAGCTCGCCCATCTTGTCCTTCCTTACCCCTTACAGTCCAGCCAGCCCGGGTGGTCTGGGGGATAAAGTGATCCAGGGGCATTCTCCTTTCTTGACCATCAAACACAAGGGCTGTGGTAGATCAGAAAGCCACAGGGGAGGCTCTAGAATTGCTACTCTGAAAGTTTATTTAGCACTTGTGCTGTTTGGCAGGGAGCTCATACTCTTTAGAGAAAAGATGCCTTCCATATTGAGCAGCTCAAGACAGGCCCTGAATCTGTAGGATTCAAAGTCCCCAGGTCAGAACTCAGAATGGAGAAACAGTCAAAAAAGAAACATACTACAGTGAAACATACTACACTTGGAGTCAGACCAACCACGATTTAAATTCTGCTTCTATCACTTTATATGTCCGTGGTCCTGGGTAGCTCACTTAAGGGACCTTCATTATCTTCATCTGTAAACAGAGGATGATAAAACCTGCCCTGCCTACCTCTTAGGATTGTGGCACAAAACAAATGACAACATGGATTAGAATGTCCCAGCAAACTGTAAAGTATATGACAGAGACGCTGAGTGGAGAGTACTCCCAGCCTTGCCATGAGTGCATTTGTAGAGTTCTTTGTGAGCAATTCCACTGTCACCTGGGCATCGTGGCTTTTTTAAAAGGACTTACCTTATTCCCAGGATGGCTCGAGCCAAATGCTTGCCTTATTAGATTCCAGGATTGACAGGAATGTCCCCCTAGAGGATTTTTGTATCCACGAGCCGAATTTCTGGGCTAAGACAATACTGTCCTAAGGGTAAATTAAGCAAGACAGAATTCCTTTCCTATGGAGGAAAATTAAGCAGGGTTGGAGGTTAGGGAATTCCAGGTGGTCAAAAAGGCCTTCCCCAAAGTTGGAATATCTCAGCAGAGATTCGAAGGAAGAGAGGGAGTGAATGGTGTAAGTGTCTCAGGGAAGGACATTCCAGGACCTGAAGCAGAAGTGCGCTTGGAGTATTGGAAAAACAGCAGGGAGCCCAGGGGATTTGGGTCCCAGAGGCAGAGAAAGTGGCAGGAGATGAGGTCAGTGGTTAATGGCCCAGTCAGGGAGGGCCTTAGAGGCCATTATCAGGATTTTTTTTTTTTTTTTTGACATGGAGTCTTGCTCTGTCACCAGGCTGGAGTGTAGTGGCACAATCTTGGCTCACTGCAACCTCCACGTCCCGGGTTCAAGCAATTCTCCTGCCTCAGCCTCCCAAGTAGCTGGGACTACAGGTGCATGCCACCACACCCAGCTAATTTTTGTATTTTTAGTAGAGATGGGGTTTCACCATGTTGGCCAGGATGGTCTCGATCTCCTGACTTTGTGATCCGCCCGCCTCAGCCTCCCAAAGTGCCGGGGCTACAGGCGTGAGCCACTGCATGCAGCTCACTACCACGATTTTAACTTTCATTCTGAAAGACACGGTGAGCCCATGGAGGGTCCCCACTTCCACCTTCATTCTTATCCTCTACCTCAGCTACTGTTCATTTCTCCCATAGTACTTAAACAATTTGGTACTTATTTTATTAGTTTACTGATTTATCTTTTTCCTGTTTCCCTCAATAGAATGTTAAAACCATTTGTGCCTGTATTAATATATTCAACACATGTTCACTGTGCATCTACCATGTGCCAAGCACTAAGTATTGGGGATAAGTTGCAAAAAGAAGTTTGACTTTTTGTCTAAATGAGAATATCAGTGTTCACTGCCCAACAAACTACCAGAAATTTCAATGACTCAAGCCATTTATTCAGCTCATAAGTCTGTGGGTCAGCTGAAAGTCTCTTTGGGTATAGCCTGGGCTAGGCTGATCTCAGCTGGGCTTGGTCATGTGTCCTCAGACAGCTGGCAGGTTGGCTGATAATCGACTGGTCGGCCTGGCCTTGCCTTGGGAATTTCTCCTCCACATGGTCTCTCATCCCCCAACAGGCTGGTCTGAGCATGTTTATTTGACAGTGGCAAGATTCCAAGAGTAAGAGCAGAAGCATTCAAAGCCCCATGGAACCCAGCCTCAGAACTAGCACAGAACTCAGAACTTGCCACATTCTAGTGGCCAAGGAAAATCACAAGGCCAGCTCAGACTCAATGAGTTGAGAAACAGACTTCATTTCTTGATAGGAAAATTTAAAGAATTATGGCAATTTCTGCAATCTCCTACAGATGAGAAGCCATTGGAGGTCTCAGAGCAGAGGAGTGACGTGCTCTGACAGGTTTTAAGAGGCTCTCTCTGGACACACTTGAGATTTTACTATAGGGGAGCAAAGTGGAAGTAGGGAGATGTGTTAGGATTTCATCACTGGATGATTGCAATCATCCAAACAAAAGACGCTGGCAGCACAGGCCAGTTAGACGGTGATGAAAGTGGTGAGAAGCGGGCCATGTAAAAATCAATGACTGTGTTTGTTTACAGTCACATCCTCAGTGCCTAATAGATGCCTAGTAAATACTTTTCAAATGAATGAATGCATAAATGAATTCCCATACAACTTTGCTCTTCATTTATGGCACTTATGCCTTGCATTATCTCATTTCATATCTCACCCCTAGTATATTTGAAAACTCTTTCAGGACAATGATAGTCACATTTATGTTTCATTTCATTTCAGTTTATACTAACATTTATCACCTATTATGTAGCAGAAATCATAACTCTAAATAATACAGAGACTCTGTCTTCACAGAAAGAAGAAAACATAGTGAAATAACCAAACATGTTATTATGAATAGATGTATAGATGAAGTATAGTGTATAGATGAAGTTCTTGGCTCTTTGAACATCCTATCACTCAACAAGTAAACACTTGTCAAATGAGTGATTGCTTGATTTCGTGGTTCCCAATCAATACACTGCTTTAATATTGAACAGGAACTAATGAGGAGAGAAATGCAAAATTAGTTCTTACATAGAAAGATGGGTCTTATTTAACAGTATTAATAATACATAATTTTTAAATATTTAAGATTAAAAATAATAAACACTTATGTAGCCACCATTAAGCTTAAGAAATAAATTATGAGGCCAGGTGTGGTGGCACACACCTGTAATCCCAGCACTTTGGGAGGCTGAGGTGCGTAGATCACAAGGTCAAGAGTTCGAGACCATCCTGGCCAACATGGTGAAACTCTGTCTCTACTAAAAATACAAAAAATAGCTTGGCATGGTGGTGTGCACATGTAGTCCCAGCTGCTCAGGAGGCTGAGGCAGGAGAATCACTTGAACCCAGGAGGTGGAGGTTGCAGTGAGCCGAGATTGCACCCAGCCTGGGCGACAGAGAGATTCCGTCTCAGAAAGAAAGAAAAGAAAAGAAGAAAGAAAAGAAAAGAAAGAAGAAAGAAAGAAAGAGAGAAAGAAAAAGAGAGAGCGAGAAAGAAGAAAGAAATTATGAGTAGATCCGAACCTTCCTTCATCCCTTTCTAATGCATTCCCTCCTCACCCCAGGTAACCCATTATCCAGATGTGGGGCTTATCATTCTTATGTATTTTTCTATACTTGAACCACATCTGTATGTATGCCTAAGCAATATATAATATTTTCCTGCATGATTTAAAACTTTTTACCTGGCTAATATTTTTTATTTGATTTCCAGCATAGTATCTGAACGGTAATGGCAAGGCTTGGGATATAGGCATCCCACTGAGGTTATCCTGGAGAACTCCATGAAGCTACCAAGTAACAGTTATCATAAAACTGGCAAGTGTTCAGTGAACATCAGCCCAAAGCCTAAAGACAATGCTGAGGTAGTGGTTGCCGGAAACTACAATCCCTATGCTGACAGCTGGCTCATATAGGGCCTGGTACGAATTAGAAAACAGTGCCACCTCTAGGCAGGTAACCTCACGCTAAAGTGTATGGCCTGGCAAGCCCTCCCTTGACTGCTCAGGTCGGAGCCCTTGAACAGTGAACAACCTGTACAACTATACCTACCATCCTTGCCAAATGTTACCTACTGTGTACCAGGAATAGTATACGAACTGGCTCCATTTAATTCTCATGACGGTCATAAGAGGTAAGTGCTGTTCCCCTACCCCACCCCATTTTATGTGTGTGGAATATTGAGGCACAAAAAGATTAAATAACATTCCAAAGGTCATACAGCCAGAAAAGTCAGTGGAGCTAGGACTCAAACTCAGGCAATTTGGTGCAATGCTCATAAGCACCATCCTCTATGACCTCTCATTTTGCTCTTTCCCGGGACTCTACAGAGAAGGTTTATCATGAGATTCCAAAACTTATATGCAATTAAGGCATAGAGCGTTTGATCATTTGCCCAAGGTCACACAGCTAGCAAGTGACAGTCGGGAGCAATCTAACGTATTCAAACAGCACACAACCGCCAAGATGCCACTGAGCTCCCGGCTATCATTAGAAGAATGCCAAGAAATAACCATGCCTCCAAACCTCCTGCCCTTAGATTACTTTATTAGGCTTGGAATCCCTGTAATTGCTGTAATCATTACGGGGAACTTGGATATAGCTGCTTTACTCGGTATAAACTTTCTAGAATCAAGTTCAGGAAAAAATTCAAAAGGCCTCTCCAGTTTGAACTAATGAAGGGTGGGGGAACGTGGGGGTTAGGAGGGTCATATGAATTAAAATACCTGAATTGCCTTTAGTTTTTAAAAGAAATATAGTTGGATTACTTTGGAGTAAAAGACCTCTCAAATACTCTGTGCATTTACGGGATTGTAAGAATAAATGTAGGCTGGGTGTGGTGGATTGCGCCTGTAATCCCAGCACTTTGGAAAGTTGAGGCAGGTAGATTGCTTGAGGTCAGAAGTTTGAGACCAGCCTGGCCAACACGGTGAAACTCCATCTCTATTAACAATACAAAGAATTAGCCGGGCGTAGTGGTGTGTGCCTGTAGTCCCAGCTACTCGAGAGGCTGAGGCATGAGAATTGCTTGAACCAGGGAGGCGGAGGTTGCAATGAGCCGAGATCGCCCACTGCACTCCAGCCTGGGTAACAGAGTGAGACCCTGACTTAAAAAAAGAAGTAGAAGGGAGGCACTGAGTCCAGCCCACACTTGAGGGGAGGCAAATGAGTCTCTGCGTCCCAGAGGGAGGAATATGAAATAAAGACTTTATGGACTTAAAATCACCATATTCCCCAACCGACTTCTGAGGAGACATTTAGCTGGTTGTAAGCAATCTGATATAAGGTCAAGGGGGAGCTTAGAGGCAGCATTCTGGTCCTGACTTGGGGATTTTAGGAAGATCTCTTTCCCTCTCTGGGCCCCTGTTTCCCCAGGTGTAAATTTGGTGGGAGGCAATGGCAGAGAGGAAGAATGCTAGTGTCCACTTTGTGAATCTCAATTTGGCAGAAAGAAGGAAAACCTACCTTGTTCTTTCATGGGTCTATTTCCTGTGGTTGAGAGCAACGGACCCTGCAGCCAGAGCAGTATAGGAGATACCAGCAAGATACTTCACCTCTCCATGCCTCTTTCCATATCTAGAAAACGGAAGGATATAACACCACCAATATCCTGGGGTCGTTATAAGGATCAAATGAGTTCATGTTTGTAAAGTTCTTAGAATAGTCTCTGGTACATGGGAAACACAATATGAGCTTTTAACTTAAAAAAATATGCTGCTCTAACTAAATATGGCCAGCAGAGAGCCCCACAGCAGGCTGCTTTCATGAGTAGACTGAAATGATTTCTAATCAGGGGTGACACGGCTGACAACCCATACAGGGAGAGTTCCCACCTTCCAGCACAGCCCCTACCCCCTGCTGTGACAAGCAAATAACCTTTTAGTTGCTAGATTTGGGGGAGGTGGGAAAGGGGGGTGGTGACAAAGGAGGGGAAGGAGGGAGGAAGGAAAGTCCAAGGATTTAGGAAAGCAGCTACGTGTCCACCTCTATTTCAGGGTTTTAATACCAGTGTCTACTGGGTCATCCTTGTTCGGAATCAGCAGCAGGGTATACCGTGCATAAACGGGTTCTTAAGGTAACTGAAAACATATTTTTAGAAAATGCAAGAAACCTGCTATGTTTTTACTGGTTCAGTCCCCGTATTCCGTTGCTATTCCCAGTGCCAGGACAAATGGAAACTTCAGTCCAACACCTGGCGAACCTGCCCATTTCAAAGACTTTGAGATCTAACTGCCTGATATTTTACAAGAGTAGGGATGCTGTGGCCCAGTCGTTAAGGAAACAAGAGCAGAAGAACCAGGCAGAGCAGAAGCCTCCTGGGAGTCTGTGGTGTGACCCCCACTGGTCAGGTTCACTGCAGAACAGAGCATTTCTCCTTCGTGAGAATCATTTCAGAAGTCAGGCTTCCTTTCCTGGAAGGAGGTGCAAAATCTCCCAAGGCCAGAAAGAACGAAGGAAATTCTAGCTTGGGGCTTAGCCTCAGATATTCCAACGCAGGGGGCCTCAGCATGGGCATCTTTTAAAAGTCCAACTGGCTCTGACACAGCCATTTGATGGAGGAGAAATCCTGCAGCAATTTCTTCAGTAGGGGGCAGTTCGTGGCCTCAGGGTCTAGCTGGGCTTCAGGGCCAAGAGGAGTAGATACAGAGGGCCCTCTTTCACCTCCCTTCCTTCTTTCTCACTTGTCTGGGGGCACAGAGGAGTCGGGCTCCCTTGGCCTCATTAGCATCAACAGACTCCCGCTCTCTGAGGTTAACCAGCCCCAAATCTGTTCTCATCATCCGCCTTGAGCTCGCACTTGATCTCTTTGGGTTAACCTCCGGTTCAAGTTACCAATGCATGCCAAGCAAAGTTTGTGGAGGCAGGAAGTGTGAGCCTGTGTCCTCAGCGGCTGCCTGGGGCCGCTGGCGGTCTGGGTCTTTCGGGTCCACAGTGCCTTTCTCTCTGCAAGTCAGTTTCACTTTCCTTGAGCGCTGGCCCTGCATTCCCCCAGCAGCCCATCATCTAGCTCAAGCTGAATCCCCAGGGAGAAGAGAGGAGAATCTCCTAAGAGTACATGCAAATATCCTGGGCCACAGGGGCCCCATACAGAGGGGGCTGGACGCTGGGGGTTGGGGGGAGGCCTTGGGTCTGTTGTCGCCTGCCCCACCAGGCCAGAATTCCCAGGTTATCTCCACTTCCCCCATCCACTGATACTAAACCCATTCTTTTTTTTTCTTCTGAGCTCCATCTGAACGCCCCTTTGAGGTCTGATGGTGGGATGTGTGGCCTTTGAAGGAGCTGGCTGCCACTATTTAGTTATTTGAGCTAAAATAATAAAAATCCCCTAGCCGCTTTAATGTTTTTTTGGTGGAAAAAGCACATATGGTACATCTTCACTGCTCAGAAGATGGCTAAAGGGGGATTTTTCTCAAAGTTTCCCAAACAAGTAGGGAAAACATTTACCTGAGGGCGGAGCCCTCCAGTAAGGGGGCCAGAGTGGGTGGCCAGGTGATGACGGGGAAATCCCCCTGCGGAGTGGCGGACAGTCCAGCCCTCTCTGCTTTAAGCCTTGGAGGAGGCCTCTTAGGAGGTGGGTGGCAGGCCTTCATGAGGCCAGCCCAGAGGGTTAGAACACGTTTGCTCAACGGTGGCACTCTTGACATTTTGGGCGGATAATTCTTTGTGGTGGAGGGCCATCCTGTGCATTGTACAGTGTTTAGCAGATTCTCTGGTCTCCACCCACTAGATGCTGGTAGAACCCCCCGTTGTGAAAATAAAAATATGTCTCTAGAATTGCCAGATGTCTTGTGGGGAGGGGACTCTAAATTGCCCCAGGTGAGAACCACTGGATCAAATAACATGTATCCGAAAGCTCCTGTTCTCTTGGTCAGTCTGGGCCTGATGACTTCCTCATAAACCCCCTTGAAGCTCAGGAAATTTCGAGATAGATGCACTTTGCTCCATGTAGCTTCTGGGTCCCCAGGTTGTTGACCTACTTGAACCTGTGGGTGTGGCCATGCTGATAGCACATCCAGCCAGCCACGGGCAGCAGCCGGAGTGGGCATCAGAGTGGCTTCCTGCAGGGCCCCCTCTTGCCTACACCTTTCAGGCAGCAGGAAAGGGAGTGAGGCCCCTCAAAGGTTGAGAGAGAGGCCACTCCATTTTTGAGTTTCCCATCAGATTAAAAATGAAGACATATCAAAATTAGCTTAACAAAAATGTGGTCTGTTTTAAAAGTAATGTACCTATAGTACAACCAGGAAATGATGGAATTTATACGAGTACTTAATTCCTGGATCTCTGGAGGTGGCAGAATCAAGAAATGGGAAGTGACTCAAAAGACGGGTGAATCTCCCCCATCTCTTACGCCTGGCAAAATATCTCAGGCTGGGCCAGGCGTGGTGGCTCATGCCTGTAATCCTAGCACTTTGAGAGGCCAAGACGGATGGGTCACGAGGTCAGGAGTTCGAGACCAGCCTGGCCAATATGGTGAAACCCTGTCTCTACTAAAAATACAAAAATTGGCCAAGCGTGGTGGCACGTGCCTGTGTCCCAGCTACTCGGGAGGCGGAGGCACGAGAATTGCTTGAACCCGGGAGGCGGAGGTTGCAGTGAGCCGAGATCGTGCCGCTGCACCCCAGCCTGGGTGACAGAGCAAGATTCCATCTCAGAAAAATAAATATCTCAGGCTGGATATATAGCCTCACTGGAGTTAAGTGCTTTGAAAATGTGAGGCCTGAACCAAATGACTTTTCAGCATCCTTCCCTCACCCCACCCAACCTTGACAGGACACAGAGAGAGCCATGGTCAAAGAAGAAACTGGGAACAGGAAAACAGCTTCTTAGCTTTGGGTTTAAATATGAAATCAAATGTACTGGCTCTGTCACTTCATAACCATGTGATCTTGGACAATCACTTAAAACTCTGTCTCAGTTTCCTCATCTATATAATGGTGCCACCTCATAACACTGAATGTGTTCAAATTGCTTAATGCAATGATTAGTGCCTAGTAAGCATATAGTGCCTATTAGCTATTACTGCCATTATATTTATGTAACCCATATAAAACTGGACTTAACCAAGTATAGAGTCTCATTCAATAGAAACACTGAAAAAAGAGAATAAGGCCGGGTGGGGCGGTGCATACCTGTGATCCCAGCACTTTGGGAGGCTGAGTCAGGAGGTCAGGAGGATCACTTGAGCTCAGGAGTTCAGGACCAGCCTGGGAAATATAGTGAGATCTCACCTCTACAAAAAATTTTAAAAATAGCTGGGTGTGGTGGCGCATACCTGTAGTCCAGTTACTCTGGAGGCTGAGGTGGGAGGATTGCTTGAGCCTGGGAGATGAAGGCTGCAGTGAGCTGTTATCATGCCACTGCACAGTCTCTTGTCTGGGCAACAAGAGAGAAAGAGAGAAAGGGAGGAAGAGAGGAAGGGAGGAAGGGAGGAAAGAAAGAAGAAAAGGAAACAAGGGAATAGCATCACATGCCAACTTTCTAAAAATCCTCCTTTCTGGATGGACATGGTGGCTCATGCCTGTAACCCCAGCACTTTGGGAGGCCGAGGTAGGTGGATCACCTGAGGTCAGGAGTTTGAGACCAGCCTGGCCAACATAGTGAAACCTGGTCTCTACTAAAATACAAAAATTAGTGGGCATGGTAGTGCATGCCTGTAATCCCAGCTACTCGGGAGGCTGAGGCAGAAGAATCACTTGAACCTAGGAGGCGGAGGTTTTAGTGAGCTGAGACAGCACCATTGACCTCCAGCCTGGGTGAGAAGAAGGAAACTCTGTCTTAAAAAAACCAAAAAAATCCTCTACAGGTTTCCTCTGAAAGTCACCCTTCTCATGGCTTCTGTGACTGTCTACTCCTTCCCTTATGGGCTTTCTCTGTTACTGCTCCCAAGCTTCACAGCCCTTTTATCTTCATTCCTCCTTTGCTGAGCAACTCAAGTCTCTACCTCCCAACCAAGTGTTTTCTGTTCTTCAGCTGGACATCTCCAGGCCAGGATTAGCGTCTCTTACCTTTCCCATGCCTGCATCTCCACGCTCTCCTGCTCCATAGGGTAAAGGTTCTATATCTTCAAGGCCCAAACAAAAATGCCTCCTCCGAGGGCATTGCTGTCTATTCACCTATTGCTGGACAACAGAATTGTTTCCAGGTTTTGATTGTTCTGAATAAAGTGACTGTGAATATTCAAATCAAGTCTTTTGGGGGACATATGCTTTCACTTTCTGTGGGTGTATACCTAAAAGGGTTTTCTTGCAACCTTGGAATATTTATTTGTTAGTTCTAGTTGCTTTTCTGTAGATTCCTTAGGATTTTCTTAGATGATTATGTTGTTTGTGAATAAAGACAGTTTTACTTTTTCCTTTCCAACCTATCTGCCTTTTTTTTTTGGTGTGTGTTGGTGTGTGTTTCCCAGGCACTGGAGTACATTGGTGAACCACAGCTCACTGCAGCCTCAAGCTCCCAGGCTCAAGCAGTCCTCTTACTCAGCCTCCATAGCCTCCAGAGTAGGTAGGACTACAGGTGCCCAGCTAATTTTTGAAATTATTTTTTGTAAAGATGAAGTCTCTCTGTGCTGCTACGCTGGTCTTGAACTCCTGGCCTCGTAGTGGGACCATATTGCTTTGGCCTCCCAAAGCGCTGGGATTACGGGTATAAGTTACTGCATCCAGACACATTTGCCTTTTTGTATAGTTTAATGTTGAATAAAGGTGTTGAGAATACACATCCTTGCCTGGTTCCTGATCTTAAGAGATAAGTATTCAGTCTTTTATCACTAAATATAATGTAAGCTGTAGGTTTTTTTTGTAGATGCTCTTTTATCAGGTTGAGACAATTCCATTTTATTTCTAATTTGTTGAGAGCCTTCATCCTGAATGTGTGCTGAATTTTGTCATTTAACAAAATAACCAAGGCCTTTTCTGAGTCTATTGATATAATTTTATAGTTTTTCACCTTTATTGCATTATTATGATGAATTACAGTAACTGATTTTTGAATGTTTAACCAAACTTGCATTCCTGGGATACACTACTTGCTCATACTTCTTTAGTGTATTTTAAAATTGAGATGTAATTCACAAACTATGAAATTTACCCTTCTAAAGTACACAATTCAGTGTACAGAATAATTTCAGAATATTTTTATCACTCTGAAAAAAAAAAAACCCTGTTCCTGTTAGCAATCTTTCCTCATTCCCCTCCCCCTCATCTCCTGGAAAGGACTAATACACTCTCTGTCTCTGAATTTGCACATTCTGGCTATTTTATATAAATAGAATCATAGAAAATGTGTCCTTTTGTGACTGGCTTCTTTTACTTAACATGATGCTTTCAAGGCTTATCCATGTTGTAGCACGTATCAGTACTCCGTTCTTCTCTATGGCGCAATATACATACATTGTATAGATATACTACACTGTGTCCATTCGCCAGTTGATGAACCTCTGGTTTGTTTCCATATTTTGACTCTTACAATGAGGCTACTACAACGTGTGTATACAAGTTTTTATGTGGACATATGTTTTCAATTCTTTTACGTATACCTAGGAATGGATATGCTGGGTCATGTGTCACTCTATGTTTAACTTTTGAGGAAATACCAGATTGTTTTCCACAGCAGTTGCCCTGTTTTACATTCCCACCAGCAATATCTGAGGGTTTCGATTTCTCCACATTCTCACCAATGCTTGTTATTCATCTTTTTTATTATGATCATCTAGTGGTTGTAAAGTTGTATCTGAGTGTGGTTTTGATTTGCATTTGCCTAATGACTAATGATGTTGAAACTCTTTCCATATCCTTATTGCCCATATGTCTAAATATATAGAGAGAAATGTCTATTCAAACCCTTTGCACATTTTAAAAATTGATTTTTTAAAATGTTGAGTTGTAAGAGTTCTTTATATTCCTTGATACTATATCTTTGTTAGGTATATGACTTGCAAATATTTTCTGTGGTTGTCTTTCACTTTCTTGATAATATCATTTGTAAAACATTTTAAATTTTGATGAAGTCCAAGTTATTTATTTTTCTTCTTTAGTTGTTTATACTTTTGGTGTCATATCTAAGGGACCATTGCCTAACCCAACATTACAAAGATTTACATCAACATTTTCTTCTAAGACTTTCATAGTTTTATGCTTACATTTAAATCTATTTTGAGTTAATTTTTGTATGGTGTGAGGTAGGTGTCCAAATTCATTCTTTCACATGTAGATATCCAGTTGTCCCAGCACCGTTTATTGAAAGGACTATTCTTTTCTTATTAATGATCTTGTCACCCTTGTCAAAAATCAATGGATCAAATGTGAAGGTTTATTTCTGGGCTCTGAAATCTCTCCCATTGATATATATGTCCCTACCTATGCCGGGACTGTCTTGTAGTAAGTTTTAAAAGTGGGAAGTGTGAGTCCTTTGACTTTGTTCTTCTTTTTCAAGATTGTTTAGGCTATCAGAACCTTTGAATTTCTCTATGAATTGTATAGGATCAACTTGCCAATTTCTGCCAAAAAGACAGCTGGAAAATGACACATTACATCAAATCTGTAGAGCAATTCAGGAAGAATTGCCTTCTTAACAATACTAAGTCTTCCAACCCATGAGCAAAGGATATCTTTCCACTTGTTTGAGTCTTCTTCGTTTTGTAATTTTTGATGTACAAGGCTTGCACTTCTTCGGTTAAATTTCATCCTATTTTATTCTTTTTTATATAAATTGTTTTGATTATAAATAGAATTGTTTTCTCAATTTCATTTTTGTATCATTTTTGCCAGTGTATAGTAATATAATTAGTTTTCGTATATTGCTCTTATATTCTGCAACCTAATTGAACTTGTTTATTAGCTCTAATAGATATACTTATTGAATCTAATAATGTGTAAAAACATATATTTTGGGGAGGATGGATTCCTTAGGGTTTTCTATACACAAGATTATCTTATCTGTAAATAGAGATAGTCTTACTTTTTTCTTTCCAACATGGATGCCTTTTATCTCTTTTTCTTGCCTGATTTTCCTGGCTGGGATTTCTCGTACACTGTTACATACAAGTGATGTATGAGTGGATATCCTTGTCTTGTTTCTTGGTCTTACTGGGAAATATTTTGATCAGTCTTTCATTAATAAGCATGATACTAGATGTGGGTTTTTTATAGATGCTCTTTGTTAGCAAAGTTCCCTTCTATTCATAGTAAAAGCAGTTAGATTTTGTCAAATGCCTTTTCTTAGTATATTGAAATAATTATGTAATTTTTTCCTTTATTATATTAATATGGTATATTTACATTGATTTTTGTGTGTTGAATCAATCTTATTTTTTGAGATAAGTCCCACTTGATCATGATGTATATTCCTTTTTATATGTTGTTGGATTCAATTTACTAGTAATTTGGCCAGAATTTTGCATCTGTATGTATAAGAGACATTGGCCTGTAATATTCTTGTGTTATTGTCTAACTTTGGTCTCAGAGTAATACTGGCTGCATAGAACACATTGAAAAGTGTTCTCTCCGCTTCTGCTTTGTGAAAGAGTTTGAGAAGGAGTGGTGTTAATTCTTCTTTAAACATTGATAAAATTCACTAGTGAAGCTATTTGGTCCCAGGCTTTCCCTTGCTGACAATTTTTTTGATTACTAATTCAGTCTCTTTATTTATTTTCAGTCTATTCAGATTTTTCTATTTCTTCTTGATTAAGTTTTGGTAGCTGTGTCTTTCTAGGAATTTGTCTATCTCATCTAGATTATCCACTTTATTTGCATACAACTGTTCACAGCATTCACTTACAATTCTTTTATTTCTGTAACATCAACAGTAATTTCCATTCTCTTATTTATTTCATTTTTAAAATTTATTTTTATAGTCTCTATTTTACTTCTGCTCTTATCTTTTTATTTATTTTTTATTATTTTTTTACTGGACAAATCAATGTCATCTGCTCTTATCTTTATTATTCCATTCCTTCTGCTTCACTTGGGATAGTTTGATCTTTTTCTAGTTTCTTAAGGTGGAAGATCAGGTTATTGATTTGAAATTTTTCTTCTTTTCTAATGTAGTTACAAGTAATGATTAATTTCCCTTTGAGCCATTCTTTAGCTTCACTACATAAATTTTGGTATGTTGTGTTTTTGTTTTCATTAATTTCAAAGTATTTTTTATTTCCATTGTGATTTCTTCTTTGATCTATTGGTTCTTTAGGAGTGTATTTTAAAATACTCTCATCCTTGTGAATTCCCCACATATTTTCTCTTATTGATTTCTAATTTTATTCATTGTGATTGGAGAACACACTTTGTATGATTTCAACCCTTATGACTTTATTGAGACTATCATATGGTCTCTTCTGGAGAATGTTTCATGATGCACTTGAGAAGAATGTGTGCTCTGCTGTTGTTGAGTGGAATATTCTGTTAATGTCTGATTTGGGTTCAAGTTTTCTATTTCCTTGTTAATCTTCTGTCATTCCATCTATTAATAAAAGTGGGGTATTAGAGTCTTCAGCTATTATTCTTTTTAAAAATTTTTTGAGACAGAGTTTTGCTCTTTCAACCAGGCTGGAGTGAAGTGATGTGATCTCGGCTCACTGTAACCTCTGGCCCTGGGTTCAAGTGATTCTCCTTCCTCAGCCTCCCAAGTACTTGGGATTACAGGCATCCACCACCATGCCCCGATAATTTTTTTTATTTTCAGCAGAGACAAGGTTTTGCCACGTTTGCCAGGCTGGTCCCAAACTCCTGACCTCAGGTGATTCACCTGCCTTGGCCTCCCAAAGTGCTAGGATTATAGGCGTGAGCCACTGCACCCAGCCTCAACTATTATTCTTGTATTGTCTATTTCTCTCTTAATTCTATGAGTTTTCACTTCATTTATTTTAGGAACTCTATTGTTAGGTGCATATATATTTATAATTGCTCACATTTTTTTAATGGATTTATTATTGTGAAATGTCCTTCCTTGCCATAGTAACATTTGTTGATTTTTGTCTGATAGTAACATAGCGACTTCAGCTTTCTTTTAAATATTGTTTGCATCATGTATGTTTTTTTCCATCCTCTTACATACAAACTATTTATGTTTTTGAATCTGAAGTATGTTTCTTTTTTTTGTTTTTTTTTTTGAGACGGAGTCTCGCACTGTCGCCAGGCTGGAGTGCAGTGTCTCGATCTCGGCTCACTACAATCTCTGCCTCCTAGGTTCAAGCAATTCTCCTGCCTCAGCATCCCGAGTAGCTGGGACTATAGGGATGCACCACCATGCCCAGCTAATTTTTTTGTATTTTTAGTAGAGACGGGGTTTCATCATGTTGGCCAGGATGGTCCCAATCTCCTGATCTCGTGATCCACCAGCCTCAGCCTCCCAAAGTGCAGGGATTACAGGCGTGAGCCACTGCGCCCAGCCTGAATCTAAAGTATGTTTCTTATAAACAGCATTTGGTTGGATTATCTTTTTTATCCATTATACCAGTCTCTGTCTTTTGATTAGAATATTTAATCTATTTATACTTAATGTAATTACTGATAAGGTGAGATTTATATCAGCCATTTTGCTACTTGTTTTCTACATGTCTTATGTCTTTTTTGTGCTTTTATTCCTCCATTACTGCTGGCTTTTGTGTCACATAGATATTTTCTAGTGTACCATTTTAACTACCTTGCCATTTCTTTTATTATATTTTTTGAGTTTTTTTTTTTTACTGGTTGTCATGGGGGTTACAACCTTAACAACTTAGAATAATCTAGTTCAGATGAATACAAACTTTAATTTTAAGTTTGTAGATTATTAATTTTTAGAATTACAAAATTTTGCTTCTTTATAACTCCAATTTCCTCTTCTTCCTTTGTGCTACTATTGTCATAAAATTACTACTTTATTTACTACATGTGCACCAATACATACTTACAGTTATTACTTTTTGCACTTATCTTTTAAGTCAGATTGGAAAGAAAAAGTGTTATAAACAAAATATACGTTTACATTGTCTTATATATTTACCCATGTAGTTAATTTTACTGGTGCTCCTTATTTCTTCTTGTGGATTCAAGTGACTGTCTAGTGTCCTTTCGTTTCAGTCTGAAGGACTCTTTTTAGTATCTCTTATAAGGCAGGTCTGCTAGTAATGATTTCTCTCAGCTTTTGCTTATCTGGGAATGTCTTAATTTTGCCTTCATTTTTAAATAACTAAATAAAGTTATAATAAAGATATAAATATATACAAATAAAAATATATAATAAAAATATAATTCATATACTATATAGTTGACCCATTTAAAGTGTACAATATAATGGCTTTGAACATATTCATACAGTTATGCATCCATCAGCACAATCAATTTTAAAACATTTTCATTACTCCAAAAATAAACTCTCCACCCCTTAGCCAGATCCCGCAAATATCTCATCTATCCATTCTCTCAAGCCCTAGGCAACCACTAATCTACTCTCTGTCTCTATAGATTTTTCTATTTATGGATTTAATTGATTGTGTAAAGGAACGATCTTTTGATTTTACCGATTATCTTTGTGCTATTGAGCAAAGATACTTTTTCTACTGAGTATAGTTGTAGTTTATTCCTTTTGATTACTGTTGATATTCCAGTGAATGAATGTAACATAATTTGTTTATTCAATTATTGAATAAATTTTGGATTTTAGGCACATATTTGATATGTTCGTAGCAGTTCAATCCTATTCTTTATTTATTTTTATCTTTTCCCTTTCACAATGGAATACCCAGAAAACTGACTTACACTCAATGAGTAAAGACTTACTACTCTCAGCATATGCGATCAATCCCATTTTTGGTCTCAGTTGCTATACAGTTGAAATATCTACATTTCTTATAATTAATACTTTCACTTTTTTTTTTTTTTTTTTTTTGAGATGGAGTCTCACTCTGTCACCCAGGCTGGAGTGCCATGGCACGGTCTCAGCTCACTGCAACCTCCACTTTCGGAGTTCAAGCCATTCTTCTGCCTCAGCCTCCTTAGTAGCTGGGACTACAGGCACGCGCCACCACACCCGGCTAATTTTTGTATCTTTAGTAGAGACAGGGTTTCACCATATTGGCCAGGCTGCTCTCGAACACCTGACCTCATGATCTGCCCACCTCAGCCTCCCAAAGTGCTGGAATTACAGGCGTGAGCCACTACACCCAGCCTAGCACTTTCACTCTTCTAGTTTTTACTATTTTATGAAAAAGGCAATATGCAATAAAATATTAGATAATTACACAAAAAGACTGTTATATGAAGAGGCAAGGCCTGACATTGAATTGTTGACTGCCTGAGAGAACCACCAAATATCCCACTCTTTTCCAACTGTCATTGAAAGGACAGAAACAAGTGCAGTAAGGAGTTGATTCAGGATAAAACTGATCATGGAAGTAAGGGCATTAGCAGACTAGAGATCCTGATGTATTACTAGAAGACTAAATGTTGGAAATGTATATTCTTTTCTTTTCTTTTTCCTTTTCTTTGAGACAAGGTCTTGCTCTATTGCCCAGGCTGGAGTGCAGTGGTGTGGTCACAGCTAACAGCAGCCTCAACCTCCTGCTCAAGTGTTCCTCCCACCTCAGCCTTCTGAGTAGCTAGAACTACAGGAGCACGTCACCACACCTGGCTAATTTTTTAAAACACTTTTTGTAGAGACGGGGTTTTACCACATTGCCCAGGTTGGTCTTGAACTCATGGACTCAAGAGACACATAACTTGGCCTCTTGAAGTGCTGGGATTACAGGCATGAGCCACCATGCTTGGCTGAAATGTGCCTTCTTTAGCCAATCAGTAAAAATCCAGTTTAGCACATGAAAGGAGACTGACTAGGGAGAGAGAAAGACAATGGTACAATAGAAAACTATTCAGCCACTAAAAATGATGCTGCAAAGAATGATAAAATATATAATGATGCACAAAGATGTTCACAATATATTAAATTATTATTAATTAAATTATTATGATTTAATATATAATATATAATTACGTAATAATATAAATATATTACATTTCAAAGCAAGTTAAAAACTATGTATTTAGCGTGTTCATATTTTTCTTAAGAAAACACATATGTAGTTAATTGGCAGATGATACCAATTTGTGTCAAAACGGTAACAGTGACACAAATAGTATACATGTTTTATCTATAAACAAGTTTCTGTGGTTTGAATGTGTCCCCCAGAATTCATGTATTGGAAACTTAATTCCCAATCCAACAGTACCGGGGCCAGTAAGTGGGCCTAATGGTAGGTGTTTAGGTCATGAGGGCATAGATTAATGCTCTCAGAGAAACGGTGTGAGAGAGTAAGTTTGCTCTCTTGTACTCGTGCCCTTTCACCTTCTGCTATGTGATGGCACAGGTAGGAGGTTCTTGCAAGACGCTAGCACCTTGATTTTGGACTTCCCAGCCTCCATAACTATACACCAGTAAATTTCTGTTCATTATTAACTACCCCGTATCAGGTATTCTGTTATAACCGCACAAAATGGACTAAGACACATATAATGTAATAATAGAATTGACCATAAATTATTATATATCTACAGGAGACTGGATTTCAGAATATCTCTACGCAATTCTAAGACTATGGCTGTTAGTGGGGAATGGCAGTAGTATGGACAGGTTGGGGTTTATATAGCTCAATAAAGTTGATAGACTTTTGCAAGATTAACCACCTTTTCCTCCATCAGCCTCATGTGTACATATGTCAAATTTTCTAATTTATGTCGTAAGAAAGTCTTTAATCTGGTTCCTCAGCAAAAAGACCATGATTGTCTTAACTCCACATGGTTTCCATGTTTGGACATACATGTTCCTACATTGCCCATTCTCTCCTTTGTGGCCTGCCAGTGTTCTTTAATCTAGTCGCCCCATGGTAGAGATAAACATCCTTGGAAATCTTAATGACAACATAAGTGGCCAGCCCCATGGAGCCTCACTAACTGCCACTCAGGAATGAAAGGATGAGATTTCCCCGTGAGCTGCCATCCTTTTAAACATAGGATTTATGTAAATGAAATAAATCTCAGCAATGTATTTCTAAACAGAATCTGGCAGTACTGAAATAGCTGCAGATTGATTTAGGAGGCATTTTGTTTTTATTGCCACCCTGGAAGCAGGCAGGATAAAGCATATAATAGCCTCTCTATGCACACTATTATCCTCAAGGATGTATCTGGAAGGATACAAGATTATTATTCCTCTCTCATTCTACTGGTTGGTGTAGCTTTCTTAGATCCATGCAGATACATGGTAGGATTAAGAAGTTAAGGCTGGCTGGGCATGGCGGCTCATGCCTGTAATCCCAGCAGTTTGGGAGGCCACGGTGGGTAAATTGCTTGAGCTCAGGAGTTCAAGACCAGCCTGGGCAACATGGCAAAACCCTGTCCCTCCAAAAAAAAAAGGAAAGAAAGAAAAGAAAAGAAAGTTAGCTGGGAGTGGTGGTGTGCACATGTAGTCCCAGCTACTCTGGAGGCTGAAGTGGGAAGATCACTCGAGCCTGGGAGGCAGAGGTTGCAGGGTGCTGAGATCCTACCATTGCGCAATAGAGACTCCGTCTCCAAAAAAAAAAAGTTAAGGGCTAGAAAATAGATGCACCAGTGGGTTTCCTAATTCTATTATTATCTAAAGGTTAATTTGAAAACCACCTCACATCTCTAATCCAAGACGGACTAAGCCTATGTGCTTCATGTGCCATTGAAATGATAGAGAAGACAGGCAGAGAGGAACAAATTCATAACAACACTTAATAACGGGAGGGGGAAATGTGAGCAGGCCAGGAGACAGCCTGAATAATTTCTGGGTAAGAGAAAATGAAAGGACCATAGTGAGAGAGAAACCATGGTGGAAAGAGCTTTGGCTAAAATGTGCAAGTGCCAAGACTGGAGCGGAAAGCGGAGCAGAAATGAAGGCGGGCATCAGGGGTACTGCCTCAAGTTGTACCATCCAACATGATAGCCACTAGCCACATGTACGTATTGAGCCCTTGAATGTGCCCAATTAGTTCTAGCAGAAACAAAACTAATTATTTATTTATTGAGCTGGAGTCTCACTCTGTCACCCAGGCTGGAGTGCAGGGGTGCGATCTCTGCTCACTGCAACCTCCACCTTCCAGGTTCAAGCTATTCTCCTGCCTCAGCCTCCCGAATAGCTGGGATTACAGTTGCCCACCACCACACCTTACTAATTTTTTTATATTTAGTATAGATGGAGTTTCATCATGTTGGCCAGGCTAGTCTTGAACTCCTGAACTCAAGTGACACGCCAGCCTCAGCCTCCCAAAGTGCTGGGATTCCAGGTGTGAGCCACTGTGCCTGGCCAGAACAAATTAATTTTAGATGTGCACTTAAGTATCTAAGAGTGATGTGTCATGTTATCTAGAAGTTATTTTCTAATGGCTTAGAAATAAACATATAAGTGTGTGTGTGTGTGTGTGTGTGTGTGTGTGTGTGTGTGTGTGTATTTTACAATGATGAATCCAGAATGGAGTCCACTGTTTTATTATAGCAACTTTTTGATTGACTTTGACATTCCCCCTGCAAAAAATGTGAAACATGGGTGATAAAAAGCTACATGATCATAGTAGGAAAAGCTTATGTTCTTTGTCACCAAGATGAAACAAAGGTGACTTGGAACTCCAGCAAAAGTCTATACAGAAATCTATCTCTAAATTTCTAAATCTATCTGAACTAAGGTGTGCTCTAAATGTAAAACACATAACAGATTTTGAACACTTAGTGTGAGAAAAAGGAATATAAAAATCACATTAATCATTTTTGTTGAAATGATAGTACTTTGGATGTATTGGGTTACATAAAAATATCATTAAAATAAATTTCACCTTTTTGCTTTTTAAAATGTGGCTAGAAGAAAATTTAAAGTTACATATGTGGCTTGCATTATATTTCAGTTGGACAACACTGGTCTAAGAAACATCTGAGCAAGTCCTAAGACAGCACTGGAGGCCGGGCGCGGTGGCTCACACCTGTAATCCCAGCACTTTGGGAGGCAGAGGTGGGTGGATCACTTGAGGTCAGGAGTTCAAGAGCAGCCTCACCAACGTGGTGAAACCCTGTCTCTACAAAAAATACAAAAATTAGCCAGGTGTGGTGGACGGGCACACTGAGGCAGGATAATTTCTTGAGCCTGGGACACAGAGGTTGCAGTAAGCTGAGGTTGCAACACTGCACTCCATCCTGGGCAACACAGTGAAACTCCATCTCAAAACAAAACAAAACAGAGCACTGGAGTTTACTACCTGGGTAAAACTACAGAATTCAAACTAAAACAATTTGACACTATTCCTGGGAATGACTAGTGTTCCTACTATGCATGTTATGGTGTGTGTGTGTGTGTGTGTGTGTGTGTGTACCTTGCTTGTTCCCTGCCTCTGTACTGGAAAATGCAGTCTGAAGACTACACACTCCACTCACACATCCAGAACTTACATCAAGAAATCTCTTGGGGAAACAGAACTTACATCAAGAAACATCGGAATTTACATCAAGAAACCTATTGGGGAAACATATCTATACCAAAGAAACCCATGACATCTTCCTGTATTAATCTACCTAATCCTTCATTCCTAAATATGACTGGATAACCAAGGATCAACAGATATATGAGGGAAATAATCACAGGAAAGAAAGGACAAAAACCAATGAATAGATCTTTGTCCCTAAAAGAAATAAAAATAATTAATTTTAAAAATTACACTCCTCGAAAATACTTGAGAAGATATAGCATCCATAAAACAAGAACAGGCTGAAATCAGAGACAAGAAAGAATTCCTTGAAATTAAAATGTGTCAGCTGAAGTGAAGAATAATTTGGATGAGTTAGAAAAAATTAATATAAAACAAAGTTAATTTACCGAAAAAGTCAAACATTTGAAAATAAGAGTTCCAAAAAGAACAAAGAGAAAACCAGACAGGAGGAAACAATAAAATAGTCACAGAAAATTTTCTCAAATTGGAGAAAGACATATCTTTAAATTGCAAGTAGAAATAGAACAAATGTAGAAATGCCTATATTTAGACACATTTTTGTGACATTTTGGATACCAAGGATAAGGAGAAAAATCCTAAAAGCTAGAAAAAAAAACACAACAGATAACTTACCAAGAAAGGAGATTTATATTGGTATCACACTTCTTTTTGTCAACATTGAATGCCAGAAGACAATGCAATAACATCTCCCAAAATTCTGAGAAACATTACTTTGAAGCTAGAATTCTATAGATAATAAAAATATCAGTAGCATCTGAGAGTAAATTAAAGACATTTTTATACATGCAAGCACTCAGAAACTCAAACTCATGGCCTTTTGCAAGAAAACTACTGAAGAACGCACTCCAGCAAAATGAAAATAAAACCCAAGGATGGCATCAATCTAAGTAAGAGTGACCCCAACCAAAACTCCAAAGAAAAGTAGCCTCAGGACCACTATTGTACAACAGGTCTAGAAAGCAGGATGGAAAGTCAGAGGCCTCCAATGAAACAAAATTTTAAAAAGAAAGAGAATTCTCTCTACCATGTGTTATGAATAAAAGCTGGTTAGTCAAGACATTACAACCAGAAACAATATGCAAACTCGAATTAGATTTTGGATTTTAAAAAGTTACAGGTGAATTTTGTGGACAATTAGGGACATGTGATATATAGACAGTGTGTTAGATGGTATTATTAAATTATTGTTAAATTCCTTAGGTGTGATACATTGTGGTTATGTCCTTGTCTGTAGGGGATGTACACTGACTTACTTAAGACTTGATAGGTCATGTTGTCTACAAGTTATTTTCTAATGGCTTAGAAATAAATATATAGGCATGTGGTGTGAGTGTGTGTGTGTATTTAAAAATGGTGAGCCTATTGTAGAATGGAGGTTCACTGTTCTATTATGGCAACTTTTTGATTGACTTGCTTTTTTCTCTCCAAAATTTAAAAAATGTGTCATAAAAAGCTACATGATCATAGTAGAAAAAGCTTATGTTCTTTTGTCACCAAGATGAAACAAAGGTGACTTAGAACTCCAGTAAAAACCTGCATAGAAAGTTGTAATTTGAAAAAGAAGCAAACCAAAATGTAATACAATTTTAAGCAATTGGTAGACTGTAACAATTTTAAAAATCCATTTGACATTTAATCTTGCAACAGTTCCCTTTGGGAGGCTCAGTTTTAATAGCATAGGATTACATTTGCTTGTCTGCAGGTCAAACCTCACTATTTAGATTGGCACTAAAGAATACACAATAAAAATATTATAATTATTGTCTTCTGTTTTTAATTCTTAGGAACCATCTTTGACTAAAGCACGGAACACTAAATTATAGTACCAGAGAGGGAATGTAAATATTACAATAATCCCATCAGTAATAACATCGTGGTAGAATAAAAAATGGCATAATGTTATTTGTGGTCGTGTTTCTTCTGGTTTTAATTTTATTATTCTCTTTTCTTGTTTATATGTTTGAAATATTTTACAGTAAAAAAATAATAATAAAAGTAATTGTTTAGCTGACTAAAATCAGAAATAGAAATAGGAGATACAGAGAAGATATGTATAAGTTCCCAGAAAACAGACTCTGAGTCTCTACGACTTGGGTAGAGGGGGGTTATTGGAGAGTGTTCTCAGAAACATCACCTGTGAGGGTTGAAGGAGCCAAGACCAGGCAGGGGAGGAGTGAGGAGATACAAGGCCCCAGTCAATGCTGCGAGAAGCTTGGGAGAAGGTAGATGGCCCTTCAAAGTTCCTCGATTGAGGTCAATAGGCTGGCTAGGCCGTTATAACACATAAGCCATACCGACCAGTCACTGGATATGGGCTGCCCTCTGGGAGATGGCATAATCTCTCACATAATCTCCAGGTATCTCCCTTCAGCCAAGAGCAGTTCCTGGAGAGGAACTCAGCTGAGACCTGTTAGCTGCCAGCACTCCGCAAAGTTGGGGGAATTGAGGTCTTGGTCCTGAGAGGGATCTGGGCAGCACAGCACACCACAGTGTCCATTACAAGGCGGAAGGAAGTCTGCCTTGTGTATTTTCCTGAACTTACACTGTGTAAGATAGACATACTGTAAAAGGTGACAGGCCAAGAAATCGAGAGGTAGGTAACCCTCTTTATAACTTCTTTAAAGTTATAAAGATTCCAAGAGCCTAAATATAAAAATAAAAATTGGGAGGGAGAACACGAGGTAAAATGTAACTGAGTTAAATTCCTCAATATTCAAAGTATAGAGGAGTCTTCAACAAATAATGTTTAAAGTAGATAAACTAAGACAAGTATAAACATGTTTTAGAATTCTCTCTATAACCACAAGAGGATAAAACCTAGATCTGATTTTAAATGTTTATCTCTAATGAGTGAGTCTAGGGGTAGGACTGGAGAGGTGGAAAACTTATGTTTTCTTTATCCTTTTTGTGACTGTTTGAAATTTTATTACCACACACATGAACCATTTTTATAGTAGTTAAGAACAATAGCAACAAAAAAAAGTCTCCCCCTTAGGAACTGCTTGGAATAACTTTCTCCTTTTATCTCCTTCCAAAAGATAAATAAACTGATTAGATCTGGCCTCTCCCATCTCATTCCCGATCAGAATGTGCTGCCAGGAAAGCATAAAATGACCAGGCTTAGGTGATACTCTACAGTTTTGTTTTTAATTTTAGTTTTAATTTTTTGTTGAAACAGAGTCTTGCTCTGTCACCCAGGCTAGAGTGCAGTGGCACGATCTCGGCTCACTGCAGCCTCCGCCTCCCAGGTTCAAGCGATTCTCCTGTCTCAGCCTGCTGATGTAGCTGAGATTACAGATGGGCACCACCATGCCTGGCTAATTTTTGTATTTTTAGTAGAGATGGGGTTTCACCACACTGGCCAGGCTGGTCTCGAGCTCCTGACCTCAAGTGATCTGCCACCTCGGCCTACCAAAGTGCTGGGATTACATGTGTGAGCCACCGTGACCCAGCCTTATTTATTTTTTTAATTAAAAATTTAAAAAACCATTTAAACCGATTTATTTATTTATTTATTTACCATCATGTGCCCTACCATTTCGAGCGAACATCATAAGGCTACCCTTTTGGGAGTTCTCGTTTGGTTTAGTCCTGGCTTGGTTAGCAGAACCTAAAAGAATAGCCACTTTCAAAAACACAGTGGCAGGAGATGAAGGTCCAAAGCCCAGTCCTGCAAGCTCCTATGATGGGAAGAGTGGCTGGAGCCTGGGAGCCGGGACTCCTGGGCGACCCCAGCTTGACACTGACTGTGGGACTCTGAGTAAGCCTCTCCCAGGCTCAGGCCTCATCTGTGGAGCGGGGGACAATAAAAGTAGCCACACTCTTTGTTGGGGGGAGTTCAATGAGATGATGACTAGAAAGCGCTCGGCCCTGTGCACGTGGTCACCACTCCATAATGTCTGCTGTGTTGGTGTCACGGCTGCTACCATTTAGTTGTCACGGCTGCTCCTGGATTCCTCTAAAAAGCTCAGGGAGATGACATCTTCAAGCCTCATTAGACGTTTCCTTTGTGAAGAGCTGAGCCCCAAGGACAAAATAAGGTCCCCATTGCCTCCAACAATCCCTACTCTCAAGCTGGAGGCAAAGAAAACAGCAGCAGAGCCAAGTCTCCATCTACCTTAAAGGCGCTGAGAGCCACGCCCGGGAAAGTTCCTGTGACGCGGCTGGAGTCCAGGATCCCCACGCAGCAAGACGTCTCTGCCATTTGCTGGTTTGACAAAGCTCCACCATTTTCTGCTGTGTTCGATGTTCAGGACAAACTGTCCAGACAGAAGGTTCAGCTCACTCTACCCAAAAAGTTTCACAGGAAGACCGCAGCTACGTGAATTCTACATTTTCTGTTGACAGCCCTGAAACCATAAAGTCCAGGTCCCAGTTGACTTAAAAAAAAAAAGAAAAAGAAAAGAAAAGCACACGGTCATGGTGGTATGCACATCCAGAATTCAGACTGGGGGTCACCAGGCCCAGGGTCTTCTAGACGTTTAGTGTAAGGCAACACAGAGCCTGGGCCAGCTACTGAGGTTTCTTGCTCTGAATCACCCAGCACAGAGGCAGCCAGCAGTGGCTTTGACAGCTCAAGCCACAGTTACACGTCTCACTGATTCTGAGGAAAGGGATGGTCCTCCAACTCTCTGGGGGCTCCCAACCTCATCTATAGAGCAGTTCTCTTATATGCATAGTGGGGTGTAAAGTCTTTTTCAGAATTTCTATGTCTACTTATTGTTATCCAAAAATAAGAAAATTAAGCTATGATCATATTTAATATATTAGTGTAAGAGTAAACATCTATTTTGTAAATAAATATATGTATACTGTCTTGTAAACAATTAGACATATGCTTTGTCTTTTTTTTTTTTTTTTGAGATGGAGTGTCACTCTGTTGTCCAGGCTGGAGTGCAGCGGCGCCATCTCGGCTCACTGCAACTTCAGCCTCCTGGGTTCAAGCAATTCTCATGCCTCAGCATCCTGAGTAGCTGAGATTACAGGTGTGCACCACCACGCCTAGCTAATTTTTGTATTTTTAGTAGAGATGGGGTTTCACCATGTTGGCCAGGCTGGTCTTGAACTCTTGACCTCAAGTGGCACGCCCACCTCAGCCTCCCAAAGTGCTGAGATAACAGGTGTGAGTCACCACAGCCGGCCCTGTATTTATATTATATACAGATATGTACAAACATTTTTGCATGCTAAAAAATTTAACAGGCAGTAGGCTGGGCTAAGGCAGTGGGTCCCTGTGCAAAATAATTTCTAATAAAATTTATAAATTAAAAAAATTATTTTCATTTAACAGATGGCATGGATGATCCAGGAGGATTGGAGATGGCAGCCCTGCAGAACAAAGCCCCCACTCCCTCATGTGGTCCCTTTTCTTTCCGGTAAACTTTCCAGCCAGAAGCTGGAGGCGTTTCACTCTCACTGCTCCAGCCACTGGTCCAGGACCCCTACCCTTGTCTTTCTCAGCTCTGCTCTTTTATTCTTGCTGCTTCCTCTAGGTGGCCTCCTACCCCTCTGGCCTAGCCATCTCCTAGCTGTTCCTTAGGCCTGCACTCAGTTGCCATCCCCACTGGGAAACGTTCTCTGATGCCCTAGGTTGGAGGTTCCCGGGGAGCCCTTCGCTGCCTGTGTATTCCCTTAGCATGGCATTTTCATCTCATTGCCATTCCATCCACACGTCCACCTCACACACTGACTGTGGACAAGATTGTCTTAGTCCCTCTGCTCCTCCGTACCCAGCACAATGCCTGCAGGGGAAACCACCATGGAGGCCTCTTCTCTTCCATTCATGGTGCCATGAAGACCACTGATTAAAACCTATTGCAGAAAAGAATGAGCATCTTCTCCAGAGTCCCATTTCTTCCCGAGCACAGGTCAAATTGTGACCGCCAGGCCAAGAGCGTCTCTTCAAGAAAGAGAAGAAAGTTCCCCTTCAACACCAGTCCCCCTACACCCCCTCAGGACTGTGGTTCCTCCAGCACGAAGCCTAACCAAGGACTTCCCCTGGTGGCTCTGTTAGAGCCCAGGCTGAGTGAGCTCCTTCTGCAGAAACTCGATAACATCAGAATATGGTGAGGTTCCAGGCAGCAGACCGTCCTTCTGCTGTGACTGGAAGAGAGGCCTTCAAAGAGCTGAAGGCCTCCTCTGGGCAGGGCCCTCCAGAGGCCCAGGGTGGCTGGCTTCTCAGGGTTTCTCATCACTGCAGCTCCCCTGCTGCTGTTCATCTCCCCTCCATCTCCACCCCGAGGCCCTTCCCCACATGTCTGAGGACGGACACCCCCAGCTCCTCTAGCCAACATTGCCTCATTCCAAGCCATCAGAGGAGTCTGAGCAGGCCCTCAAAGTCAAAATTCCAAACTGGGAGAGGGGTTCTCATGAGTCTACTTCGAGACAAGAGTCTACTCCTGTGCCCCTCAGTCATTCACTGGGGGTCAGAGGTTGATACTACAAACATGGCTGCCAGAGCCCATTCTTACAGGGGGCGCTGGACAGCTCTCAGAGACAGGGACCGGGGGGGATTGTAGTTGAGAGCACTCTCTTAAGTGTCATCTGTAGGAAGTAAAGAAGGAGGTCGGGCGTGGTGGCTCACGCCTGTAATCCCAGCACTTTGGGAGGCTGAGGCGCACGGATCACCTGAGGTTGGGAGTTCAGGATCAGCCTGACCAACATCGAGAAACCCCATCTCTACTAAAAGTACAAAATTAGCCGGGCGTGGTGGTGCATGCCTGTAATCCCAGCTACTCGGGAGGCTGAGGCAGGAGAATCGCTTGAACCTGGGAGGCGGAGATTGCAGTGAGCTGAGATCGTGCCATTGCATTCCAGCACTCCAGCCTGGGCAAAAAGAGCAAAACAGTCTCAAAAAAAAAAAGAAAGAAAGTAAAGAAGGAAGCAGAAAAAATAGAAGCTGAGTTTCTATTCAGGGCCAGGTGTTTTGGCAAATGTCTTAAAAACAAGGAGTTTCACTCTCTGGAGAGGAGGCGGAGGAGCTGACTTCATCCCTCTGTGTCCACCTTATGCCAGGAACTGTGCAATGGGGCAGAAGGTGGGGGGAGACATACTTGCCTTGAAGGAGCTAACAATTCCCTTGGGAAAGTCATAAAGGAAACTAAAGCAGCATTAGAAAGCCTGGCCCCTCCTTTGAGCCCACCCACACCCCTCCCATCCCTCAAGGCCTAGATCACATTACTCTGCCTCCTCCTCCTCCTCTGTGAAGCCTTTTCTCACCACTCCAGCTTTGGTGTTGAGAGGGACATGGTGTGGTGAGGCAGAGAGAACCAGGAACTGAGAATCGGTCACCAGGGACCTGGTTCTGGCTCTGCCACTAACTAGCTGTGTGACCCTGAAGATGCCACTGGTCCAGCCTCGGTGGCCTCGTCTGTAGGCTGAGGATGCTCGATCTACTCTAGGGAAGACTTTACGGAGCCTTAAAACTTAAAGAGTCTATGGAAAATGTTATCTCCAACTCCTTGGAACTTTCAGGATGAAAAGTCGGTGCAACATGGTGGTTCCTTTTCTAATTCCTAATTGTCTTATCATGGCTCAAGGTGAAAATACAACATGGCAGATTGGTTGGGAGCATGGGCTCTGAAGGTGTGACCTGTCCATGCCCTCCGCAGTATCTGTTCATTGGCAGAATGTTCTAGAGTGGACTGTCTGGCTGCTTCCCGTGGTATTATAAGCTTTGCAAAAGCAGAAGACCTCCCACCTCCCGTGGTTTTGCACACTTGGAAGCTTGCCAGCTCTGGATGATCCAAGTGACATCTGTGTTTTCTTAGCTACATTTGGGATCTCGACTGGCATTCTGGAACAAGTTCTACAACTCTGAAAAATTTAAGCCTGTAGCTTCTACTGCTGGTACCCACATGGTTGCCAAACTTGAAATTATGTTAACTAATCCCATCAATAATAGCAGGTGACCCTTAGGGTTGTTGTGGGACTAGAACTCAGCCAATTTCTATTGCCTTAATGTATGAAGAGAAATGAGCAGAGGTCCTAAGTGTTTTCAAAAAGCTTGATAATTTATAGAAGAAGAAGAAGAAAAGGGAAAGAAGAAGAGGTAGAGGAAGAAGAGGAAAAGGGAAGGGAAAAAAGAAAAAAGAGAAGAGGAAATTGTGAGAGGAGGAGGTAATAAGGAAGAAAATGGCACTGAAGTTTGACACAAAGAGCATAAACTAATTTTGAACCCCTCAGAACTGGGCAGTGACTGTAACACGTTCTGCTACAGCCTCACGCAGTTGGGTCTTTGTATACTGACAATATTGCTACTTTCTGCAGACAAAATCTCAAGGTATCAAATGTCAAATGTCAGCAGTTGGAAGGACCTTGAAACTCAGAAACTCTATGAAAGGATGTCCTTTCACACTGAGATTTTAACTATCTCTATCTACACATAGACTTCATTTAAAATTCTGTTAAATGAAATAAACAAGTTTTATGATACTTCCCTCCTCCTAAAAGGATGGGGGAAGCTAGGATCAGACCAACTGAACTGAATCACAGCTCCACCCCTTGCAAGCCATGTGCCTTTAGGCAAATCACTTAATCTTTCGGCACCTTAATTTTCCCACTTGAAAAATGAAGATATTACCAGTATATATACATCATGGAGCAGTTTGGAGGATTCCATGAATTTAAGCTTGGGTGCACTTGGTGAATGGCAGCCTCTGCCATCATTAATATGGCCATAGACAACATCCTGTGACTCAGAATGCGACTCAGAGGCAAAGAGTTCTCACATCATGTGACAAGTCTTTGGGGCCAATGTCCAGTGACATTGCCAATTTCCTTCCCAAAGCCAAGAATCACTTAGCTGCATGACCGCCCATGTTCACAGACTTCACTTCACTGGCCAGAGAATGGAAGTCCACCAAAACCACACATGCCCCGGCGGCGCATGCTCCAAATCAGCCTTTAGTTACACAGAGATGCACCAGTTAATACTCCCCAACACCACCCCTTCTCTGCAGCGTGGTAGAGGAATGTCCAGCACTCTGATTTACCCATGCTAACGTCTAAAGGTTCGCTTCTCCCATGACACACAATGAGAGGACAACTGAGCTGAGATTCCCGGAGACTCTTTGGGCATCATGGGTGTGGGAAGATGGGGTGGTGGAATCTCCCCATCTTTGAAGAAAGGTGACATCAGCATGGCCTGCTACCATCCACTCAGGCCAGAAAGGTCTCAGCTGTAATGAGACCACCTTGCCCCATCCCCACCCCCCAGCAAAATACTCTCCGGTCGAAATGAGCACGTGGACAGGGGCTGGCTCCCCTAGTTTCAGAGTAACAGGGCACATGCACCTGCCTGATGTAAACCTTTAATGGATAATCATATGAGATGTTTCACTATAACCAGGCTTCTTTTAAAATATAAGTACAGTAGTTCCAACTTTCTTTATCACAATAATATAAAGAGTTGAAAATTCTAATAGTGTGGAACTTATAATGAGAACCAGAGAGATATTTCCAGAAATAATAATCACAGCTACCATTTATTGAGCACCTACTATGTGCCAGGCCCCCCCCATGCTAAGTGGTCTACAGTCAGAATCTCATTTGAGGCTCACTCCACTCTGAGAGGTGGGTAATATGAGGGTCCCATCTTACAGATGAGGAAACTGAAACTCGCCCAATATCACACCATGTTAGGAAAGAAAAAAAGTTAATACCATAGGTGTAGTTGATTTATGATTCAACTATGAAGACTGGGATGGAAGGAAGCCCAGCAAAATGAAAACAGTTTATCTGATGGGGTGATAAGATTACTGGGGATGTTTTTCCCCTTGATAAATATTTCTGTTGTTTCTGTGCATTGATGCATTATACTACAGGGTAGGGAAGTTGATTTCAAGCAGGGCTTTGCAGCCTCAGAGTGACATAGAAGAAAGTCTGTGGGAAGCGGGGGTGTGGGGGGGTGTCATGGACTTGTCAGCCTGGTGATAAATGTCCCGGGAGAAGACAAGCACCCTCCCAAGTCCCCCTCCCTGCTCTCCATCCCCCTCCTCCCAGCCCACCTCCCAGCCCGCTCCCAGGCTGTCAGTGAATTGCTGGGTGTGCAGGGAGAGTTTGGGGGAAACCCCTCTCCAGCTCAGATTGACTTTGTAAAACTCACTGCAAATGTGCTCCTTTGGAACCTAGAGTGCTTTTTTTTTCTTTTTTCTCTTTATGAATCAGCACAGAATTGGTCTGTGTGGGGGCCAGAGAAGTTTCTAGAGTATAAATCTTGCTAAG
Organism: Ateles fusciceps; assembly: GCA_036589455.1. NCBI lineage: Eukaryota > Metazoa > Chordata > Mammalia > Primates > Atelidae > Ateles > Ateles fusciceps. The sequence continues at coordinate 7,999,807 of JAZHEH010000228.1, read as the reverse complement.
GCCTGGTGCACCTCAGCCTACAGACCCCTCCGTTCTCCCTCAGATTCCCTTTCCCATCAGGGGCACAGGACGGGCTTACCTCAACCCAAGCCCAAGCTATGTCTTACCCTCCCTTTCTCCAGGTGTGTGAGCTCAGAGACAAGACTCCCCAGTCCCTCATTTCAAAGTCAATCTGCAGGGTCCGTCCCTGTAACCAACATGTGTAAAGAGGGGAGAGGTCCCTGGGAAATGTGGTGGCTCCCCTCCTCTAAACTCAGCTTCCCCCACAGGCACCGTCCATCTTTCCACCCTGCTCCCGGCAGGCTCAGCGACCCTCCCCACCGCCGAGCTGGTAATGAGAGCAGCAGTCTGATTCGCTTGTCCTCCTTCAAGTCCTCCTGATGTAATCTGTTGCCCCTCTGAGGGCATTTTCAGATCATCTAGGTTCCATGATCGTATTTCATAGATGAGTCAATGGAGGCTCAGGGCCATGAGCGACTTGCCAAGATCACCAGCCAGGAGGTGTCAGGCTGGGACTTCTTGCCCTACCGCCATGCTGTACCATCCCCTTGTCTTGTGAAATGAGGTTTCTCATACGCAGTATATGGTTTTGTTCGTGAACGTTACCTTCATTTTTTTTTTTTTTGAGACAAGAGTCTCACTCTGTCACCCAGGCTGAAGTGCAGTGACACGATCACAGCTCACTGCAGCCTCAACTTCCTGGGCTCAAGTGGTCCTCCCTCCTCAGTCTCCAGAGTAGCTGAGACCACAAGTTTGCACCACCACGCCTTGCTATTTTTTTTTTTTTTTTTTTTTTTTTTTTGGTAGAGATGGGAAGGGGCAGGCTTGGTATGTTGCTGGCCTCAAACTACAGACCTCAGTCAATCCTCCCACCTCGGTGTCCCAAAATGCTGGGATTACAGGTGTGAGCCACTATGCCTGGCCATTGTCATCTAAATGTCAGGCTGTGGGAGGGGGGATATGTAGCCAGGGGAAAAGGAGTGATAGTTGAGCTTGAGGGGTCGGGTCTGAAGAAGTCCTTGGAACCCCAAAAAGAGAGGCTAAGAGTTGATCACAGCCCCCTCCCCAGTCCTAATCTCAGTTACATGCCAAGACTTGCAAATACCAGCTACCCAGAGAGAGTGACGGGGGAAGGCAGGACAAAAAGAGATCAGCTATAAAAAACTAAAACTCGTCCCAAAATAAAGACTTAGAAACAAAAAATAAAAATTAAACACCACTTATTTTGTTATTCCTGGAGCCATCAGATTTTCAATAATCTAATATCACTTTGACTGGTTTTTCTCTTTCTATTCAAGTTTCTTTCTCATCATGTTCATTTTGTAAGCTACTCCAAAAATTCGGGGTAGTGAACAAGACATAAATCGTAAATAAGTATGTGCAATCTATCGCTTTGTCGTTATGGTGGTGGTTTTGCTTCCTACGTTCAAAGCCAGGCTCTGTAGGGTACACGTGCTGGAATTCACTGACGGAGGGGGACGTCCATGTGGTGTCCTCCTTGGTGCCAGGTGCAGAGGTGCAGACAACCTGTGACCACACGCAACATCTCAGTTCCACTCTTAAAGAACAGAGGCCCCCGACCTCAACCTCAGAGGGCTTTCCAGCCCTGTTCCCAGACAAGCTGTCCCATGATTCTGAAACTGATTGACAGTGGAGGAGGGGGAGCACGTCACTCTGGGGGAGCCCAAGAGACCACTTGAAACCACTTACTCTGCCTCCTCAGCCATCATCCCAGACATCATCATCAAACAATTATTTAACACCAACTTGTGCCAGGCTCCATGTCACAGCTGGGAATTCATCAGTAACCAAGACTGATGAAGCCCCTGCCCTAGACCCCACGGCCTAATGAGGTAGACAGATGAGTAAGCAATTATAATTCCAGCCCGGCACAATGGCGGACACCTATAATCCCAGTATTTTGGGAGGCCGAGATGGGAGGATTGTCTGAGCTCAGGATTCGAGACCAGCCTGGGCAACATGGTGATACCACATCTCTACAAAAAATACAAAAATTTGCTGGGCATGGTGGTGTGTGCCTATAGTCCCAACTACTCAGGAGGCTGAGGTAGAAGGATCACTTGAGCCCAGGAGGTTGAGGCTGCAGTGAGCTGTGATTGTGCCACTGCACTCCAGCCTGGGTGACAGAGTGAGACCCTGACTCAAAAACAAACAAACATGTGTGTGTGTGTGTGTATTTCCATGCAATAAATGCCACAAGTTAGGAAGAGAGGAAGTACAGAGAAGGGGTGTCCAATCCAGACCTCAAGGAGTCAGGATCTCTTCCCAGAGGAACTAAAATTTAAATTAAGACAGCAAGGCTCTATAAGACATAGGCCAGTGTGGCAGAGACTAGTGCTTATGTTTCCTCTGCCTCCTGGATACACAGCAAGACTACATTTCCCAGCCTCCTTTGCAGTGAGGTGTGACTATGAGTTTTAAGTTAATGGAATGTGGACAGCTGAGAAGCATCATTTCCAGGCCTGGACCATGTTCTTTGCTCATTCACCAGCTAAATGCAGAAGACTCCAAAGCCACAGAGGAAAGTAGAACCACAAGACCAAAGGAGCCTGGATCCCTGAATCATCACATGGAAGACCTGTCCACCAATGGGGAGTTATTGCATGCATGAGAAATAAAAGTTTGCTGTAAGGCCATGGAGATTTGGATTTTATCTGTTACAGCAAGTGGTATTACCCTAACTTATAACTAAGTAGGAGAGGTAGATAAAGTCTGCCAGAAAAAAATATTAGTAAAAGTGGCGACATGCGCCTGTAATCCCAGCTACCTGGGAAGCTAAAGTGGGAGGATCACTTGAGCCCAGGAGTGTATGACCAGCCTGGACAACATAGTGAGACCCTGTCTGGAAAAATATAGTAGGTAGCAGCCAACCAAATGGTCAGAAAAGAACAGCGGCTCTGAGGCAAGTAACAGGATCAAACCCTGGCTCCATATTTCCTGGCTGTGTGATCTTGGGCAAGTTATTTAATGTCTTTGCATCTTAGTTTCCTCATTTGTAAAATAGGATAATATCTTCCTTGACGGGTTTCAGTGAGTATTAAATAAATAGTACTTAGAATGGTTCCTAATCCATAAAAGGCTTATCAGATAATAAATCCCTCACTCCTAATTGTATGCATTCTTAGAATGACATTTAACTAATAATACGCTTTGGTAACTGGTAATAGTAACAACAATAATAATGAACATTTACTAGGAACTAATCATGCTCCAGGCACTATTCTAATTATTCACAAGTATTAATTAATTTCCTACTCGAAGCCCTATTAATTAGTCCTTGTTCCTCCCCCCCAATTTTATAGATGAAGAAACTACTAACATCACTTTACAGAGCTGTTAGTAAAGTGTCCAAGGTTATGAGCTGATACGTGGTGGAACTGGAGTTTAAATCTAGGCAGACACGGTTATAATTCCATGCTGCGGATGAGGGAACAGAGAGGTGGTGTAAATTGCTAAAGTCACATGGTCTCAAGGTGTTCTGGGGTCGAGGGCTCCAGCAGCAGCCCTGACTTCTTGGGATTCCGCAGGCACACAGAGCAGACAGCCTCCTCTAACTCCATGAGAAACACCATCCTTTGCATCTTGGCAGGTGTGCTGGTGGCTTTGGAAATAATGATGCTGACCAAAACCAAAGACTGATCCTCAACCAGCTGTGAGTAGTCAGGGCAGCTGTGGAGTAGTCAGCACTGTGAGTAGTCAGCCGCTGTGAGTAGTCAGCGCTGTGAGTAGTCAGCCGCTGTGAGTAGTCAGCGCTGTGAGTAGTCAGCCGCTGTGAGTAGTCAGCAGGGTCCCCTCGGGCAATGATACTGTGTCTCTCTCTGGCTGTGACATGGAGGCTGAGGGGTTTGGGTTTTTAAAAGAATGACTTTTCCATCAGAGCTTTAAAGAGGCTTACACTGGAGCCACCTCACTGAGTTTAAAAGGATTCTCCATCTAAGAAAAATGAAACAAAATGAAAACAGTTCTAAGAAATGGGGCTTCAGAGGGCAAACCTAAAGAAGAAACTGCTCTGCAGGCAAGGGGGCTGGACTTGGACTCGCTGCGCTTCCAAATGACCACCAGAGGGGCAGCAAAGACACTGCCCAGAGAAGGCTGACGCCCCGGGATCTTCCTAGAATCATCCTTAAAGGATGGAAGGTGAAAAGGAAGCGCCTTGGCTGTAACTCGGGGGAATCCCCTAGACCTGTAGTCCCAGCTACTTAAAAAAGAATGGGCTTTGGGTTCGTTCTTCACATCATATAACTAATGCACAGTAACTCTGAAAAATTTGGGAGGTCTGGAAATACGTGAATCAATCGTTATAATCCTGCCATCCAGAGAGAACTCCTGTTAGTTAATATTTTAATGAATATCCTGGATAGATGTAGAAATGGATGGAAATTTAGATACTAACATATATATACACTTTTTTTTTTTTGTTTCATGAAACTGACATCAGTCAGTATATATAATTGGTAGTCTGCTTTTAAAAACCCAACAGCAAAAACAGGTAAAGCCATATGTATCTGCATGTATATATGGCTATATTTTTTGCCCAAGTGTCTCTCACGTGCTCACCTGTGAGCCCCTGGAGGACCAGTCCCTCTGCACCCAGCACAGGGGTGAGGGACCAGCACAGTGAAGGGTGGGCGGGCAAGAGCTGTGTCCTCTGGCGCCAGTGGTCGTTCTGCCGGCTCTCTTCATAGCCTGGGACTAAGCTTTCTGCAGTCTTAAGGGGAGGAAGTCGTGGAGCTTTCTAACTCAAAAATACTCAGCTGCATGAACAGGTGCTGCAGAGTTCGTTGAATTTCATCTAAATGAGTCACACCGAAGGTGTGAATGAGTGGCAGGGTTTAAGGAGTTACCACTTCCTGGTTCCGCATGGGCACATCATCCTTTAACCCCAGATAGAGGCACTTCTCATGGTGGGAATTATGGCAGCAGCAATGGCCATGGCGTTTTCTTACCAAATGCGGACTTCAAATCGTTTCTTTGTCTGTGGATGTGGCCACCTATCCCCAAAGAAAAATATCAGCGTCCTTACTCTGCAACTCCTTTGCTTGTTGTTAAATGAGCTTCAAGCCTAAAAATCCCCACTGAAAGTGCACCGATGCCTGAATTGAGTTTTAAATGAGACACAGGTGTTGACTAGGTGAAGGGGAAGGGGGACATCCCACTACCCAGGATTATAAGCAACTCTTGTTTCTCCACACAAATGGATGGCCACCACTGATTTCCTAAGGGAATTCTTTGTCCTCGCTTTGGAATGAGGTAAATCTGTCTTTGAATATCAACTCCATTACATCCTTATTTTGCCCTTGGGCAACTCACATAACCCTGGGCATTCCAAGGGAGAGCCAAGATTAAAATGTTGGAACTATTTAGGAGGAAGTATCAGTTGTTCAGTCTGGCTGGAGCAGAGAATGAGAGGAGCCAGAGCAAGAGGGGGCAGGGATGCCATGCAGGGGAAGCCCACCAGGAGCTGCCATGGGATTTTAAGCAAGGGTTAAATCATATGATGATAGATGATATTCACTATTTTTCCAGTCTCACAAGAATTATGGTGAAAACCAACAACATGCATTGGAGGTTTTATGTAATTTACATATATGTTAACTACACATATAGCCCATTGGCAGCATTCTCTCCTGTTTGGGTGACCATTACTGGCTCCCACAGGCAGTTTGGCAGGCTTCCTACCCACCTGCACTCTCCATTCCAGGTGCGCCCGTGAGATAATTCCAGTGAGGGTTTTCCCCACCCTCTTACATGTGTTGTGGTCACATTCACAGCTCAAATGGTGTTTCTTTCTTTCTTTCCTTCCCTGCCTTCCCTTCCTTCCTTTCTTCCTTCCTTTTTTTGAGACAGACTCTCGCTCTGTCGCCCAGCCTGGAGTGCAGTGGCATGAGCTCAGCTCACTGCAACCTCCGCCTCCCAGGTTCAAGTGATTCTCCTGCCTCAGCCTCCTGGGTAGCTGAGATTACAAGCATGTGCCACCACATCCAGCTAATTTTGTATTATTAGTAGAGACAGGGTTTTGCCATGTTGGCCGGGCTGGTCTCGAACTCCTGACCTCAGGTGATCTGCCTGCCTCAGCCTCCCAAAGTCCTAGGATTACAGGTGTCAGCCACCACACCCGGCCTCAGATGGTGTGTCTTAACCTCTGTCTGTCAATCATGCTTAAGCGTAGCCAAGTTGGGGGTGAGTGGATAGGAAAGGAAAGAGATCTTTCTAGCAGAGCTGGGCACCTGGGTACTCAGCAGAGAGGTAATGTCCAGAGCTGAGGTGTCCCTGAGACTTGGCACTCCCAGGAACTCACGCTGACCCGTCAGAATTTGTCATGAAGTTGGAGCATGATATGGTTTAGCTTTGTGTCCCCACCCAAATCTCATCTTGAAATGTGATCCCTACATGTCAAGGGAAGGAGGTGATTGGATTATGGGGGAAGTTTCCCCCATGCTGTTCTCATGATAGAGTGAGTTCTCATGAGATCCGATGGTTTATAAGTGTTTGAAAGTTCCTCCTTCGTGCTTCTCTCTCCTGCAGCCTTGTGAAGAAGGTGGCTACTTCCCCTTTGCCTTCTGCCATGATTGAAGGTTTCCTGAGGCCTCCCAAGCCATGTGGAACTGTGGGTTAATTAAACCTCTTTCTTTTATAAATTACCCAGTCTCAGGTAGTGTCTTTACAGTAGTGTGAGAGTGAACTAATATGGAGCTTCCTTCTCAGACCTCTATTGTGGCAGGTTTTGTTTGTTTTATATATTTATATTTGCTTTGAGACAGGGTCTCACTCTGTCATCCAAACTGGATTGCAGTGGTGTGATCAGAGCTCACTGCAGCCTCGACCTCCTTGGCTCAAGTGATCGTCCCACCTCATCTCAGCCTCCCAAGTAGCTGGGACCACAGGCATGCACCACAATGCCTGGTTAATTTTTTTTTTTTTTTTTAATTTTTGTAGAGTTGGCATCTCACTCTGTTGCCCAGGCTGGAGTGCAGTGGTACAATCATGGCAATTCTCCTGCCTCGGCCTCCCAAGTAGCTGGGACTACAGGCACGCACCACCACACCTGGCTAATCTTTAAATTTTTTTGTAAAGACAGGGGTCTCACTATGTTGCCCAGGTTGGTCTCAAACTCTGGTCTCAAGTGATCCTCCTGCCTTAGCCTCCCAAAGCACTGGGATTAAAGACATGAGCCACTGCACCCGGCCCTGTAAAAGTGATTTCCTTCTGCCTCCCACACTGCAACTGGGAGGCAGTACAGCAGAGAGGGAATAAATCCAGGCCTGTGGGTCACATAGACCTTAGTCTGAATTTTGCCCCTGTCCCTGATAGGTTTAGGACCACAGGCAAGCAGTGTAAACTCTTTGGACCTCAGTTTCCTTGCCTGTCAAGTGAAAACTCACATTATTTACTTATTCTTTTTTTTTTTTTCCAAGATGATGTCTCACTCTGTTGTCCAGGCTGTAGTACAGTGTCATGAACTTGGCTCATTGCAACCTCCACCTCCAGGGTTCAAGCAATTCTCCTGCCTCAGCCTCCCAAGTAGCTGGGACTACAGGTGCACACCACCATGCCAGGCTAATCGTTATATTTTTAATAGAGACAGGGTTTCACCTTGTTGGCCAGGCTGGTCTCAAACTCCTGACCTTGTGATCCACCTGTCTTGGCCTCCCAAAGTGCTGGGATTATAGGTGTGAGCCACGAGCCCAGCCATTATTTACTAATTCTTAAGTTATTGACAGAATTAAATGAGATAAGCAAGCACTCAATACAGCTAAACCAGAATTATTGTTACTGAAATTAATTGTTTCATTCTCACAGCTCTCCCACTGTACTAAAAGCTCCTGGGAGGGCAAGAATGGTATCATTCATCTCCCTGTGATAAGCACTGCAGACTCACTCAGTAGGCCCAGTAGGCACAGTGGGTAGGGCCCACGATACTTTTAGAAGCCCGTGAAAATGTTTTAATTTGTTTTAAAACAAGGGAAAAAATGAAGACAACCTAGCCTGATTATATTTGTCTTTATAGCAACCTAGTTGTAAAAATATCATTAATTTTTTTTTTAATGGAGGAAGCAAGCTACGAACGTAAAATGCCTAGGGCTCATGAAATCATAAGACCTTGAGTACAAGGGCCTGGAGTGACATTAACATAATAAAATCAAATGTAAAATTTGGCATGTCCTGCCTTACTTCCTTCTAGATAGCCAAGCCTGTGGTAGTGCCTAGAAAATAGGCAACAAGTAGTCAAAAGTGAGACCTTTGCCTCTTACCATGTCTCAAAAATGGATGGAATGGATTGTTGCTTCTGCCAAGTGGGAGAGGAATCTCAGCACTTCCATGGTGTAACAAACACGAGTCAGGTGTTCACCAAATCCATTTATCTTTCCTCCTGGGCACACAACTAGACTACAATTCCCAGCCTCCCTTGCTCAGAGTGTGACCTAGAGAAAGATGCTTGATTTTCCTGTTTCTCTTTTCTTGTTTTAAAAAATGGAGACAGGGTCTCACTATGTTGCCCAGGCTGGTCTCGAACTCTTGGGCTCAAGCAATCCACCTCCCTCGGCCTCCCAAAGGGCTGGGATTACAGACATATGCCACCACGCCTGGCCTTCAAACTGGCAATTTAATCTGATGCCATTTTGAGACATTAAACACATTTTTTAAAAATAAAATGAATTAGTTGCCAGTATTATAGGCTTGAACCACCACACCTGGCTGACTTTCCTGTTTCTTCATGGGAAGAGAGGGTCATTGATAAATCCTGCTTCCCAGACCACGGAGTGCGACCCGCTTTGTCTCCTCTGTTACGTGTTTATGCTTTCAATGTCTGTCTTTCCCCACTGAGCTGTAAGCTCTATGAGGGCAGGGAGCCTGTCTTTTAATTCCTACATGTGACGTTTACAGTTCTCTTACTGTGTGCCATGCATTGTTCTAACTGCTTCAAATGCATGACATCAGCCCCGAAGTGTTTTATCCCATTTTACAAATGAAGAAACAAAAGCTAAGTGGCCAATGACTTGCCCAAAATCATACCATAGGAAATGGTAGGGATATGAGGGTTTGAACCCTGGGACCCACGTTCAACCACAGTCTCTGGCTAGGATGGTCAGTCCAGAGCCTGGCAGACCGAAGCGGGAAAGAAGCAGAGGTGATTGTCTCAGGGGATGCGGAGTCTGAGAAACTGAAATGAAGATTTGCTCCTGGGTGGGTGGCTGTGCAATTGAGGAGGCAGCGAGTCATGAGGAAGAAGCGCTCCCAGCAGACAGGTGTTTTCCATTCATGAAGGAGGAAAAATTCAGGTTGAGAGAACGATCTGACCACATCAAGCACCACAGGGATTCTCCCCCTCAGTCAGTCACCCTGGGAAGCCGATCAGGTTGGTTCTCCCTGGGGGTAGGGGGAACTAACAAGCCCAAAGGGGCCCCCCGGAGCTCCAGGGCGGTGCAGCCTCCACCAGAACAGGCCCGGCGCTCCTCCTCTGGCTCCTCTCCACCTGTCCACTTGATGCTACTCACATGTCCAGATATTGGTTTGTTGTTTTTCCACTTGAACTTAATTTTTTATAAATGGTTATCTTTTCTGGTTACAAAATCACCCACATATCTTCATCTTAGAAAAAGTGGAAAATACAAATAAACATGCACACCAAATAAACAAGTGAAAGTCCCTCATAATCTCACTCCACAGGAATAACCTGTTTTCATATTTTGGTATATTTTTTTCCAGTCTTTTTTCATCACATATGAATCATATTTGCCTCCTGAAACATTGAGATCATGCATAATACAGGTTTTTTTTTTTTTTGGTAAATTATTGGATAGTTAAGAAAAACCATCAACAAAACAATTCAAATCATTATTATAATGACAACATATAAAATCAAATGTAAAATTCGGCATGTCCTGCCTTACTTCCTTCTAGATAGCCAAGCCTGTGGTAGTGCATAGAAAATAGGCAACAAGTAGTCAAAAGTGAGACCTTTGCCTCTTACCATGTCTCAAAAATGGATGGAATGGATTGTTGCTTCTGCCAAGTGGGAGAGGAATCTCAGCACTTCCATGGTGTAACAAACACGAGTCAGGTGTTCACCAAATCCATTTATCTTTCCTCCTGGGCACACAACTAGACTACAATTCCCAGCCTCCCTTGCAGTTAGGTGTGACCACGTGATTGAGTTCTGGCCAATGAAATGCAGACGGAAATCTGTATTCGCTATCTATCACTACATAACAAATTATCCCCAAACTTGGCAGTTCATAATAACAAACAATTATTATCACTCACAGTTACTGAGAGTCAGGAATTTAGGAGTGCCTTACCTGGATGGTTCTAGCTCACAGTCTCTTGGGAAGCTGTAGTCAATCAATTGACTGGGGCCGTGGTCTCTGAAGACTTGATTGAGGCTGGAGTGTTTGCATTCAAGGTCACTCACATGACTGTTGGCAGGAGTTTCAGTTATTTGCCTCACAGACATGGCTCTCCACAAATTGAGTGACTCAAGAGGAGAGTTACAGCAGCTGGGACGGGAGCTGGTCCTTTTATAACCGAATCTTGAAAGTGACATGCCATGACTTCTGCTGAATTCCATTTATTGAAGTGAGTCTGTATGTATGTACCTCTTCATACATATGTATAGATACATGCATGCATGTATCTATACATATGCATGCATGTATCTATACATATGAGTGCAATTATAAATATGTTTATATTTTAAAGCATAAATATATACATTATATATAAAATATAAATACATATTATATATATGCATATAATATATAAACATATTTACATATTTCCACTTATAATTTTTTATTTTTTGAGACGGAGTCTCTCTCTGTCACCCAGGCTGGAGTGCAGTTGTGCTATCTTGGCTCACTGCAACCTCCACCGCCTGGGTTCAAGCAATTCTCCTGCCCCAGCCTCCCAAGTAGCTGGGACTACAGGCATGCACCACCATGCTCAGCTAATTTTTGTATTTCTAGTAGAGACGAGGTTTCACCATGTTGGGCAGGCTGGTCTCAAATTCCTGACCTCAACTGATCCACCTGCCTCAGCCTCCCAGAGTGCTGGGATTACAGGTGTGAGCCACCATGCCTGGCCTCACTTTGATTTTTTTTTTTACTTTACGAAGTTGCAAAAGTGATATGCATTCATTACGCTCCTTGACTTATGGCCGGGTTATATCTACATAAACCCAGTAAATTGAAAATGTAACTCAAAAATTTGACTTACGATATTTTCAATTTACAATGGGTTTATCAGGACATAACCCTATTGTAAGTCATGGAGCACCTGTATCTACACACACACACACATATATACACACACACACACACATATATATATATATACACATGCATATATATATACACACATATATACACACATATACATATATATACACACACACATATATATACACACACATATATATTCTTTTTTTTTTTTTTTTTTAAAGGTGGCTTAAACCGTAAGGCCTTTATTATCACAAACCAGAGCAACATGAGATAAGTACTTTCTCAGGCCAGGTGACTTGCAGGCTGGAAAAATTCATTACAAGTATGTGAGACCAAGACTATCCATGAAGAAAGTAAACCTTTTGCATAAGCCACCAACAGATATAGCTCAGACCTTCTTGGCTAAAGATGGGTCATGTCCATACCTATACCTGTCACACAAAAGGGAATGAGAACCCCTAATGAACTCAGGCATCTCATGATTTTCTCCAGGGACTGGAGAATATAAAACCCTGCCTTCCCCAGTGCTGGGGTATCTAAGCTGATAAACATGGTTTTGGCCACAGGCATTGTCAGTGATGCAACTCCGGCAAAAAACCTGAGCAGGTCAGAAAGTGCAACATATCTCTAGATGCTTCCTACATAACTGGCACCGTAAGGTATCTCCCTTGTGTCAATGTTCAGTTATATGAAGTTCAACATCTGACTGATGAGTTCTGTTGTATTCAAAGCACTCCTAGAGCCTGCCTGCAGTGTGAACTTTCTGGTGCCAATTAAGGTGGGAGCTTAAGCTGTAGGCCTTCCCACATTCACTGCACTCACATGGCCTTTCTCCAGTGTGAACTCTTTGGTGCCGAACAAGGTGGGAGGTTCTGATAAAATCTTTCCCACATTTACTGCATACAAAAGGCCGTTCACCAGTGTGAACCCTCTGGTGTGCAATAAAGTCAGAACTTGGACTAAAGAATTTCCCGCATTCAATGCACTCAAAAGGCTTTGACTCAGTGTGAATTCACTGATGTTTAATGAGGGTGTATTTGTGGCCAAAGGATTTCCCACAATCACTGCAATCATAAGGATTTTCTCCAGTGTGAATACTCTCATGCTGAACAAGTGTAGATTTGTGTCTAAAGACTTTCCCACAATCACTACACTTATAAGGCCTTGCTCCATTGTGAACTCTCTGATGTACAATTAGATTGGAGTGATGGCTAAAATATTTCCCACATTCATTGCACTTACAAGGCATTTCTCCAGTGTGGATTCTCCTGTGCTGAGTAAGGTTGTCTTTTCGACTGAAGGTTTTTCCACATTCACTGCACTCATAAGGCCTTTCTTCAGTATGGACTCTCTGGTGCTGGACAAGCGTATCTCTGCGGCTGAAAGCTTTTCCACATTCACTGCACTCATAAGGCTTCTCTCTACTATGGATTCTCTGGTGCTGGACAAGCATGTCTTTGCAGCTGAAAGCTTTCCCACATTCACTGCACTTGTAACGCATTTGTTCACCATGAAATGCATCCCCCACTCTCTGTGCTCCTGTGTGTCTTCCTCTTGCTTCGGGTGGCCTTTTGTTGGCAAGCACCCAAAGTAGCCTGCAAGTTTTTCTGCTCCTCCTTACAGGCAAAGGGCTTTTCTGACGGGTGAGGTTCTTTGCTAACTGTGCAGTTCTTCACAAATGAGGCCTCACTTTCATCTCTGCTTAAGGGTTTCTCTATACTGTAACACTTTGGGTGCGGGTGAAGGTTTGCACTGACCCAGAATTGTCTCTCACATGTCTCACATGTGTGAAGTTTCAGTCCATGGTGTGTACCCTGGTGTTCATCCAGGTGCAAAATATCTTTAAAGATGGGGCCACATATATCACAACGGTGAGCTGTCTGTGTAGGCAAACCTGCCTTGGAAGTATTAACATGTGACACTGCTATAGAAACACTCTGTTCAGAAGATGCCTCTTCATCCTTCACTCCATGCCAACAACCAGGGCCTGCCCAAGCCCCCTCCTGCTGTGACTAGAGTCATGCCCTCTTCAGTTAGGTACTGGGAGTTCTCTCTCTTGTTACAGTTCAGCAACGACAGAGAATCTGCGCCAGGCCCAACACCGCGGCCGCCGCCATCACGGTTAGTAGACCGCACCAAGCCACGAGATACACCCAGGTCGCGGAACCCTGGTACCGCGATGGTGCGACCCCGGGGGGTGGAGGCGGGGGTCTTCGCCGGCGAGCCACTCTGCAGGGCGAGCAGCGTCTCCTCTCCCACCCTCCCGCTTCCGTCACCTCAGAACCGTCCAGCAACCACGAGCTTTTGCTCAGATGACCCACCGGAGACCGTGTATATTCTTTATTGGTTCCATTGCTCTGGAGAATCCTGACTCATACATCATTTTGGAAATGGTTGAATTCAGGATGGTTCATATATCCCATGATGTGCTGCAAGGGTTAATTCCAGCAGGCCTGGAATTGACATAGGCTGATTTACCCGTGTAAGAGCTATTCCTGCACAGCACTGAGCCCTGATCAAGGCATTAAAGATACTGATTAGTAGTGCTGTTTGAGTCTGAGGGATTTCAAGGTGGTTTGTACTGGCTTATCAGCAGTGTTTATTTTTATTTTTACTTTGTTCAGCATTGTGGATTGTTAACAGTGAGATTGATGATTTGTACCGGGTCTTGGTGAGACCCCTGGAGGACTGTACTTTCGGGGCTGGTTGACATAGCAAGAAACATGCCGACATGAGCAGTGGGGTATATGACACCCTGGTGGAAACTCCAGCTTGGGCTTCCCAGTTCTGACGTGTTCTGTGACACACATGGTGACTCTAGAGAGAAGGTTTGTCTTGCATGGCCCTTCCAGAGGGGGGAACAATTGGAGCTTGCAGCTGGCCTGTCTGGATCCCTTGATGTCTTCCTTAACTGCTGCTGCTGCACTAAATGAATGCTTTTGCTGCAGTAAGCAGCAGCTTTGGAAGCATTGTTAATGTGAATCCTGTGAACCTTCTTTAGCAATCAAACCCTGCCTAAGGACCACTGTTAGTGCACATAGGATGTAAGAAGCCCTGGTTTTCTTTCTTTTAAAAAAAAAAAAATAGAGACAGGGTTTTGCTATGTTGCCCTGGTTTTTAAAAACATTTAGATCTCCATGTATAGCCTGGAAAAAGCTTCATAATGTAAGTGAAATGACTAAGCTGCAAACTAAGATGTAAAACATGATTTCATCTTTATTTCTTTTAAATGTGTGATGCTGTGTGTGTGTGTGTGTGTGTGTGTGTGTGTGTCCATCTAGATATATTTGTAAAAAATTAAGGGAAAAAACAGAATTGTAAAGAAGTGTGCACACAAATCATAAATGAGGGTTACCTTGTTGTGGGGTGTGTGAAGTGAGGGAATAGAATGGGCTGGAATGTCTACCGCTCTGGTTTGAATGTTTTTGTCCTCTCTGAAATTCATGTTGAATTTTTTTTTTTTTAGAGATGGGGTTTCACCATGTTGGCCAGGATGGTCTCGATCTCCTGATCTCGTGATCCACCCACCTCAGCCTCCCAAAGTGCTGGGATTACAGGTGTGAGCCACCGCACCTGGCCTCATGTTGACATTTAGTCCCCAGTGCAACAGTATTAAGAAGTGTGACCTTTAGGAGGTGGTTGAGGCATGAAAGCTCTGCCTTCATGAATGGGATTAAATGCTCTCATCAAAGGGTTTGATGGAGGGAGTTTGCCCCCTTTCCACCTGCTCTGTCCCTTCCACCATGGGAGGACGCAGCGTTTCTCTCCTCTGGAGGACGGAGCAACAAGGTGCCACCTTGGAAGCAGAGACAGGGCCCTCACGGGTCAATGAACTTGCCAGCACCTTGATCCTAGACTTTCCAGCCTCCAGAAATGTCAGAAATAAATTTCTGTTCCTTATAAATTATGAAGTCTGTAGTATTCTGTTGCAGAGGCACAAACAGACTAAGAAATTGGTACCAGAGAAGGAGGCCTGTACCATATACCATATACCTGTATATATACCATTGCTATAACGAGTATCTTGAAATGCGGAAGCGGCTTTGGAACTAGGTAAGGGGTAGAGGCTGGAATAGTTTTGAACCTGGAGAAAGCCTGTATTGTCATGACCAGAACATGGAGGGAAATTCTGATGAGGGCTCTGGAGAGGAAAGCTGTAGAGACAGCCTCAGTGATAGGGATTATCTAAATGGTTGTGAACAGAAGGCTGGTATGATAGAAAAAGCCGATCTGATGAAGTCGTAGATGAAAATGAGGAATATCAGAAGTCGGAGGAAAGGCTATCCTTGTTATATAGCAGCAAAAACTTGGCCGAATTGCTCCTGTGTCCTATGCTTTGTAGAAAGCAGAATTCAGGATCAATGAATGAGTATCTTTAGCAGAAGAAATACCTATGCAAAGTGTTCAGGGCGTGCAGGGCTTCTGTGAACGCTCGTGGTAAAACGTGAGAAGAGAAATCATTTAAAGACAGGAGTTTTAACTCAAAGGGAAGCAGAATGATTTGGAAGATTCTCAGCCTGGCCATGTGAAGAATGAAAATACATGTTAGGAGAGAAAGCCAAGGGTGTGGCCGAGTGACCACAGATTAGCAAATCTGTGACTCTGTTGATAAATAGGTTAGTATAGACTGAAGGAAGGCAGATGCTGCTCACCAAGATGATGGAGGAATAACCCTGAAAGCATTTCTGAGGCCTCAGAGACGGCTCCGCCATCACAGGCAGGGCACTGAGGGCAAGATGACTTCAAGGGAGGGGCCTAGGGCCCCTGCGGAACTTGGGTTCCTTGGGATTCCGGTCCAGGCCTCCTCAAGTCTCTGCTGTGTGTATTCTGCCATGGTGCTCCTTGGTAGCCCCAGCTGTGGCTCAGGTGGGCCCAGGTGCAGCTGAAGCCACCACTCCAGAGGACACAAGTGATGAACCTTGGCAGCTTCCATGTGGTGCTAACTCTACAGGCAGGCAGTGATGAGCTGCAGAGGCGAGGCTACCTCCACCTGGATTTCAAAGGATGCCTCAGAGAGCCTCAGGGCCCAGGCAAAGAAATGGCACAGGGAAGGGGCTGCTGTGGTGAGTCCCCCACTGGGGCAATGCCCAGTGGAGTCTCTTGAGACCCCAGAACAGTAGAGCCTCGGGAGTGCAACCCCAGCCTGGGAGAGCCAGCGGCGGGCTACTAACCTCCAGGAGGCGTCTCTATATTGTTTTACGTGATTAAAAAGAAGAAATGGGATCATAGGCCTTTGAAAAAAAAAGCCAACAGACTTTATTTATTTATTTATTTATTTATGTATTTTGGAGATGGAGTCTCGCTTTGTCGCCCAGGCTGGAGTGCAGTGGCATGATCTCGGCTCACTGCAACCTCTGCCTCCCAAGTTAAAGCGATACTCCTGCATCAGCCTCCTGAGTAGCTGGGATTACAGGCATGCACCACCACACCTGGCTAAGTTTTGTATTTTTAGTAGACATGGAGTTTCATCAGGTTGGTCAGGCTGGTCTTGAACTCCTGACCTCATGATCCGCCCACCTCAGCCTCCCAAAGTGCTGGGATTACAGGCATGAGTCACTGCGCCTGGTCTATCTATCTATCTATCTGTCTATCTACCTATCTATCTAGCTATCTGTTGAGGCAGAGTCCCACTCTATCACCCAAGCTGAAGTGCAGTGGAGTGATTTCAGCTCACTGCAACCTCCGCCTCCCAGATTCAGGTGATTCCTGTGCTGCAGATACCCCAGTAGCTGGGACCACAGGGTCCCACCACCACACCTGACTAAATTTTTGTATTTTTGATAGAGATGGGGTTTCGCCATGTTGACCAGGCTGGTCTCAAACTCTTCACCTCAAGGGCTCCAGCCTCCTCGGCCTCCCAAAGTGCTGGGATTACAGGCATGAGAGCCACTGTGCCTGGCCAATGGACTTTCATTTTTAGTTTCACAGAAAAATTGAGTATAGATATAGTTTCTACATAGTCCCTCTTCTCTCCGCCTCACCCTGTGTACCATCTCCCTGACAGTTTCCCCTGTTATTAATAACCTGCATTAGTGTAGTACACTGATTACAATTGATGAACCAAAATGATACATTGTTATTAACAAAAACCCACAGTTTAGAGTTCGTTTGTTGGTTGTATAGTTCTACATGTTTTGACAAATGCATAATGTCATGTATCTATCATTACAGTATCACACAGAAACGTTTCACCACCCTAATAATCCCCTGTTTCTCCCTCTCCTCCCTGAGGCCCTGGCAACCACAGATTTCTTTTATGATCTCCCTCCTTTTGCCTTCTCACATAGTTGGAACTATGCAGTATGTTGCCTTTTCAGATGGCTTCCTTCACTTAGCAAAACACATTTAAGTTTCCTCTGTGACTTTTCATGAATTGACAAGCTCATTTCTTTTTATTGCTAAATAATATTCCACCATTTGAATATACCATAGTTTACCCATTCACCTATTGAAAGACATCTTGGTTTCTTCCAATTTGGGGTGATTATGAAAAAAGCTGCTATCAACTGTTGTGTGGAAGTTAAGTTTTCAATTCATCTGGGTAAATACCAAGACAAGTGCTTGCTGGATTACATGGTAAGAGTATGTTTGGCTTCATGAGAAATTGCCAAACTGTCTTCCACAGTGGCTGCACCAATTTTGCATTTGCACCAGCAGTGAATGAGAGTTCCTGTTGCTCCACATCCTCGCCAGCATTTGGTGTTCGCTGTGTTTTGGATTTCAGCCACTCTAACAAGTGGGTGCAGGTAGTTCAGTGTTTTAATTTATAATTCCCTAATGCCGTATGATATTGAGCATCTTTTCATGTCCTCATTTGCCATTTGCATATCTTTGGGGTGTCAGTCCAGATCTTCTGCCCATTTTTTAATTGGGTTGTTTTCTTACTGTTGAGTTGTAAGAGTTCTTTGTATATTTTAGTTAGAAGACCTTTATTAGACATGTGTTTTACAAATATTTTCTTCCAGTCTGTGACTTTTTTCCATTCTCTTGATTATAGGTCATTATTTTAAAACATTCATTAGCCCAGTGTACTGGCAGGCGTCTGTTATCCCAGCTACTCGAGAGGCTGAGACAGGAGAATCACTTGAACCCAGGAGGTAGAGGTTGCAGTGAGCTGAGATTGCGCCATTGCACTCCAGCCTGGGCGACAGAGCGAGACTCCATCTCAAACACACACACACACTTCTGTGCTTTTCAAGTAAATGTTTAGATAAAAATGATGAAGGAACAGAAATGACTTCTCTTCGCCACCCCTGCCCAGTTAGACTACTAGTATAAATTTCCTAGTAAGGAGGAATTGGCTGCAAAATGAAATCCACACCTCGGTGTTATACTTGTGAATAGCTTTTCTATTTATGTAACTGTGTTACGTTAATTGTTTATTAGTTTATGATGAAAAATAATCGCCCTTATGGCAAATCCGAATTACAGAACTGCAGTGCTGTGTGTGGGAGGGGTAGAAACTCTAAAGCCCCACGTGGGTCCTCTGTTCCTTGTTGAGAAGCCCAGTCAGGGATGGGGGTCGGCACCTGATGCACAGCAGGGTCTGGCCCACCTGACCAGACACTGACCCAAAAAGCCCTTCCTTAAGAAGCTGAATGTTTCACTCGTGCTTACTTCATGAGCCTCAGGAACTGTGACCTGGGACTCCCCCTCACAGTTCCCTTCCTTTCTAATGAGGGAAGGGGTGTCTCTGGAGCCTGGTCTAGAGGCTGCTTTAGAAATGCAAAGGCTTCAGCTACTTGAAGGGAATGCATTTGAGAGAAGTCTCTTCTGGTTTCTTCTGTGCCTTCAAAGAGGAACAGAGCTTTTTCAGAAAGTCTGTATACAGTCAGACAGTTCAGATGCTCAAGTCCCTGGGCCCCGAGGAGATTCCTTCTCAGGTGGTGTTATACAAACAGAAGAGTGGACTAAGTCTTTATTTCAAGAAAAGAAAGGCAGAGAAAGAGAATAATTATACCTTTCACATTTGGTCTATAAATACTGCAGTGAAAAGGGCTGGAAGGGAAGGATTTAGAGGCTGTTGGGGAGTTGACTCTGCAAAGCCTGTGACTGGCTTTTCAGGATTTCTTCTCTCAGGAAGGGCAGTCAAGCTGGGATTGAGTGTAATGGCACCAACTGGAAAAGCCTCCCTGTGGCCGGGCGCAGTGGCTCACACCTGTAATCCCAGCACTTTGGGAGGCCAAGGCGGGCAGATCACCTGAGGTCAGGAGTTCGAGACCAGCCTGGCCAACATGGCAAAACTCCATCTCCACTAAAAATACAAAAATTAGCCGGACGTGGCGGTGTGCGCATGTAGTCCCAGCTACTGGGAAGGCAGAGGCAGGAGAATCGCTTGAACCCAGGAGGCAGAGGTTGCAGTGAGCCGAGATGGCACCACTGCACTCCAGCCTGGGCAACAGAGTAAGACCCTCTCTCTCAAAAAAAAAAAAAAAAAAAAGCCTCCCTGAGGACAAGGCCACCACTACAGGGACAGCCTCTTGGTCACCTGAAAGCAGCAACTATGAGAGGTGGCCAAGAAGAAAGGGGTTCACGTGATGTTGAGCTGATCACGGGGACTGGGGTGGGGGGAGGCCAGGACTGCCCTCAAAATGTTGACATGAGAGCTACATTTGGGGGGAGCAGAATAAGATGGTCACCAAAGCCCGACATACACCCAGTTGGAGTGGGTTTTATTTTTTACCTCCAAAGTCAAGTCACCTGACCTTAGGTAGAAGTCTCTTCCTTGTCGCCCCAGACCTGCCCCAGTCCAGCTCTTACCACAGGGACCTATCTTCCTCCCCAAGAGACCGTGCTTTCCCTGAAGGCAGGGATTTTGCTAGGTCCATATTTGTCTTCCAGCCTGGAAGGAGCTCAGTTACTTTCGGTTTAATTAAGTCCAGTGGTGCTGTCTGTGTGATGTTGGACCAGTCTCTTATCTAAGCCTCAGTTTCTTCCACAGTAAATATTAATATATAAGACTCACCTTATGAGAACCCAGCATATGGTTGGTACTCAATAAAAACTAGTACCTATCCCTTAGTCTGCAGGGAAGCCATACTCTCTGCTGCAACTATGCAGTTGCTTTTTCACAGCCAGGTAACAGGAGTCCGTAAACCTCTATAATCATCATCTACCTTTTAGCCTAGAAAACAATGTATCAGGATATTAGAATTAAAGTATGTATGCATATGAGTATATTTATAAATGTTTATATATTATATAGAACTATATAAAGTATGTATAAATTATAAATACATATTACATATATACTGTATAATATATAAACATATTTACATATTTGTACTTATGATTTTTTCTTTTGAGATGGAGTCTCGCTCTGTCGCCCAGGCTGGAGTGCAATGGTACAATCTCAGCTCACTGCAACTTCCAACCCCAGGGTTCGAGTGATTCTTCTGCCTCAGCCTCAGCCTCCCAAGTAGCTGGGACTACAGGGGCCTGCCACCATGCCCAGCTAACTTTTGTATTTTTAGTAGAGGCTGGGTTTCACCATGTTGGTAAAGCTGGTCTTGAACTCCTGACTTCAAATGATCCATCCATTTTGGACTCCCAAAGTGTTGGGATTACAGGCGTGAGCCACAGTGCCCAGCCTAGAATTAAAATTTTGATGGAGACACCAAGGATTAGATGTGAAGCCAGATCACCACTTGCAGACTGTACACATTTTAAAGAACTGGTTACAAAATGATTGGACCTTTCTCTAGTCTGAGCACATAAGAAGGACTCCAAGAACAAAGATTGGGGGGGACATTCGTAGAGCTGTTTCCTTGGAGAGAGCCTGTGCGGTGCTGAGTCCCTGCCTTCCTTCAGGCAGGAGGGGAGGGGCTGCTGCCCCCTCTTCTCGAGCCCCGTGAGAAGGGGACTTCCATGGAACCACGTGAAGAAGTGGCTGTGCTGAGCTAAGTCCATATATCCTGCGTGTCTCTGGGCAAGGGATGTCAAGGGCATCCCAAAGCCATCCCAAAGTCAAGGGCTGGACTGTCCTGGGTTCTGTCCAGTAGGGCCATCTGGAGGATGCTGGGATGTACCAGCAAGATGCTGGAAGTGACAGGCAGTCTTCCTGGGACATACAGGAAAGAGGTCCCTGAAGATAGAAGCCTCAGAAGAACTCACAAGTCACCTATGAAAGAAAGGATCAGCTTTGAAGATGTGCCAAGCCCAGTGCACCCAAAGCCAGCTCAGAATCCTAACAGGCCAATGTCACGAGGCCATTCCTGCACCCTTGCCACTGCTCTCACCTCCTGCTCCATCCTTGGGAGGGGTTAGAAACTGCCCAGCCACCTTGAGAGGGAGGAAGGGAAGAAGGGAGGAGAAGGAGATGGGCAAGGGGAGAAATAGAGAAGAGACGATCGGCTCTCCCTGCCCCACTGCGGGCCGCCAAACTGCTGCAGGCCCCAGCTGGGGAGAGGAGAAGATTTGAACATTAAATAAAACCTGAGATTTCAAGTCTACCTTAGACTGGAGCATCTAATTAATAAATTTTGCTTAGTATGGCAGAAGACTGTCTGTTATTTGAGAGTGAGCAGAAAAGTTGCTGGAACTTTCATCTGGGGCAAGGAAAGATGATCCTTATTGGGTACATTTCGAAGTGAGTAATGACATATAAAGTTTATTTTAATTTATGAGTTGTGCATTTGAAATAGCCGACCTTATGGACCATGGATACCTCTGGCTCTACTGGGTCTGTAGGTTACAAGGTGTGAGTGGCAGAGCAGTGTGTACTGAAGCCTAGAGCTGCTGCCGAGCCCTTCCTTGCTCTAGGCTCCACTCAAAACTGGTACCTTGGCCAGGCACGACAGCTCATGCCTGTAACCCCAGCACTTTGGGAAGCTGAGGAGGGAGGATCACTTGAGCCCAGGAGTTTAAGACCAGCCTGGGCAACACAGCAAGCCCCTGTTTCTACAAAAAGTAGAAATATCAACCAGGTGTGGTGGTGTCCACCCATGGTTGCAGCTACTCAGAAGGCAGAGGTGGGAGGATTACTTGAGCCCGGGCTGCTGTGAGCCAGGTCCAGACCACGGCGCTCCAGCCTGGGCAACAGAGTGAGACCCTGTCTCAAAACAAAACAAAACAAAACAAAAAACTGGCAACCTTCCAAAGCACTGACAGTTGGGTTAGAGTACCCCCTCCTTAGTGTGGTTTCTGTGCTGCTGCCAAAATCCAAAGAGGTCCACTGGGCCCATGCCTCTTTCTCAGTGATAGGGTGTAAAGTGCAATAACCTGCCCTTTATTTTGAATGGGATGCTTCAGAATGCCTCAGACGCTGCACCACTCACTGTCAACACCCTCAGCGTGGCAGGCCTAGAATCTTCGAGAGGCCTCCTGCCCCTCATCTTGTGCCCGTGTGCCACTAGGGCCTATGGGGCGCTTGCAGCTGCTGCCCTGTGGGTCTGATTAGCACAAGGCACCACACAATGGGAGCAGGATTCTGTGGAATGTCAGGGAGATCAAAGCTCCCCCGGATTACACAATGGGGGGGCGGTAGGAGAGTTAGGAATCCTCCACCTGGAGAATCAAAGGGAAAAAACATTTATTCAATGTCTGCTGGCCAGCCTCTCAATTAGTCAAGGGAGGCCCTGCAGGCATTAACTCCCCAAATTTCCAGGTTTCCATATGGGTAAGTGCCAAGGAGGTGGCCACAGAGGCCCCCCAGGACTGGAAGTGGGAGGTCCAGGGTGTGCACCTGTAGGGAGGCTTTGTCAGGTTGCACCTGTGTAAAGTTGCTCACCTGTTCAGAACCGTTCATGTGACAGAGTCAGAGGATTTTAAATGGAGCAGAACAGGTGTCTAGTACTGACCAACCAGGGGTGTACCCTGCTTTAGAGAGGTAGAGGCTGACACAAACATGTAATTACTTCGCAGATGGTCCAAAGTGTTAGTAGTCGCTTCTTTAGGAACCACCCATAGAGTCAGTTTAGGAGCCAAACAAAAAAATCAGTCTCGGGCTGGGCACGGTGGCTCATGCCTGTAATCCCAGCACTTTGGGAGGCCAAAGCATGTGGATCACCTGAGGTCAAGAGTTTGAGACCAGCCTGGCCAACATGGTGAAATCCCATCTCTAGTAAAAATACAAAAATTAGAGGGGTGTGGTGGCTCACACCTGTAATTCGAGCTACTCAGGAGGCTGAGGCAGGAGAATCTCTTGAACCAGGGGGCGGAGGTTGCCGTGAGCCAAGATTGCACCACTGCACTCCAGCCTGGGCGACAGAATGAGACTCCATCTAAAAAAAAAAAAAATCAGTCTCTCACAATATTTAGTTTTTAAAGCCAAAACAGTATGTCCACCTTACTTAATCCCCTTACTAACCATAAGTTAGCTATTTCCAAAGAACGAAGATATGCCAGTGTGATGAACAAGTTCCTTTCAGAATTTCAGAAGTGTAATATAAAGGAGTAAGACCTGCATCAGTCTCATTACTTTGCAATTAATGTATCTGTGAATACATGTATTTATGTATCTACCTGTGTATCTGCGTGTTGTGCATGTAACCATGCTTGTGTCTGTATCATATCACATATCTGAGTTTGTGTGTGAGTCTGTAAATTGTATGTCTGTGTATGGTGTGTGTTGACCTCTGCTATGTGCCAAGCACTGTGACAGGCGCTAGGGATGCACCACGCAGGGACTCCATCCTCATGGCACTTACACTGGGAAATAGCTAATCTTGCCTAGTAGTGAGATGGGTCATGTTAGGTTGGTGCAAACATAATTGCGTTTTTTGCCATTACTTTTAACGGCAAAAACTGCAATTATGTTTGCACCAACCTAATAGTTAAGAACCTCCAATTCTGAATATCCTGCTGTGGCAGTCAGAATAATCTCCTCTCAAAGATGTCCACCTTCTAATCCCTGGAACCTGTGAATACATCATATGGCCAGGGGGGGATTAAGGTTGCAGGTGGAATTAAGGTTGCTAATCAGCACACATTAAAATAAGGAGATTATCTGGATTAGTGGGGTGGGCACAGTGTCTTCACAAGGGCCCTTAAAAGATGGAAGAGGGAAGGCTGGGCTCAGGGGCTCACGTCTGTAATCCCAGCACTTTGGGAAGCCGAGACGGGTGGATCACCTGAGGTCAGGAGTTCAAAACCAGTCTGGCCAACATGGTGAAACCCCATCTCTACTAAAAAATACAAAAAATAGGCCGGGCGTGGTGGCTCACCCTGTAATCCCAGTACTTTGGAAGGCCAAGACAGGTGGATCACCTGAGCTTGGGAGTTCGAGACCAGCCTGACCAACATGGAGAAACCCCATTTGTACTAAAAATACAAAGTTAGCCATGTGGTGGCACATGCCTGTAATCCCAGCTACTTGGGAGGCTGAGGCAGGAGAATCGCTTGAGCCCGGGAGGCAGAGGTTGCAGTGAGCCGAGATCATGCCACTGCACTCCAGCCTGGGTGACAAAGCGAAATTCCATCTCAAAAAAAAAAAAAAATAGCTGGGTGTGATGATGGGTGCCTGTAATCCCAGCTACTTGGGAGGCTGAGGCAGGAGAATCGCTTGAATCTTGGAGGCCATTGCAGTGAGCCAAGATCGTGCCATTGCACTACAGCCTGAGCAACAAGAGGGAAACTCCATCCCCCCCGCCAAAAAAAAAGATGGAAGAGGGAGGCAGGGAGTCAGTGTCACAGCAGTGGGTGAAAAAGATGTGGCCATCGTAGGTAGAATGCGGGCAGCCTCCAAAACTGGGAAAAAGCAAGAAAGTGGATTTTCCTTGAGAGCTCTAATGAGCATTTTGGGCTTTGGACATCCAGAACTGCAAGACAAAATTTGTGTTGTTTTAAGGCATTAAATCTGTAATAGTTTACTATGGCAGCAACAGAAAGCAAATATACCTGTGAAAACTGGGTTCCCGACTTCAAAATCTTCCCCTTTGCTCAGCTTCCAGTCCACAGGTCCACTTACAGGCACAGTCCAGTTAGGTTTCGAGCAGGGGTTGGGTTGAAAAGTCAGCATGTGAGGAAGAAGTCTAGAGTCCAGATGAACCTTAAACACTCCTTAATTTCCCCTCCTGTAGAGAGCAGGGACCAGGATTCACTGAGTGCAGAGCAGAACAACAGTCCCCAAGGCGTCTTCACCCCTGGGTGCCCTCCCCCAGGGGCTCAGCCAGCTAAACTCTTCCCACCCTGTGAATTGTCTCTCTCTCCCTCCAGGCATATAATTAAATTTGCATAAATTCAAAGAACATATGCTGCAATTCCATTGTAATTTCAGATTTGTTTTATTTCCTGAGTTTGCCAAGGAAATAATAAAAACAAAACCTCCTATTTGTATTGTGGCTTGTTCTCTTTTACTGCAGAATATATCAAGCGTAACAGAAGAGTGTGGAAAAGGTAGCCCACATCTATGCACACGTCACCCACTTCTGACAAATCCTCACCCACTTCTGACAAATCCTAACGTCACTCTACATTTGATGGGGATTTTTTTTTTTCTTTTTGAGATGGAGCCTCTTTCTGATGCCCAGGCTTAAGTGTAGTGAGTGGCACAATCTCGGCTCACTGCAATCTCCGCCTTCCGGGTTCAGGCAATTCTCCTGTCTCAGCCTCCCAAGTAGCTGGGAGTACAGGCGCGAGCCACCATGCCTGGTTAATTTTTGTGTTTTTAGTAGAGATGGGGTTTCACCTTCTTAGACTGGTCTTGAACTCCTGACCTCAGGTGATCCACCCGCCTTGGCCTCCCAAAGTGCTGGGATTACAGGCGTGAGCCACCGTGCCCGGCCAATGGGGATTTTAAAAAA
Source organism: Ateles fusciceps (assembly GCA_036589455.1). NCBI lineage: Eukaryota > Metazoa > Chordata > Mammalia > Primates > Atelidae > Ateles > Ateles fusciceps. Next base: position 7,973,823 of record JAZHEH010000228.1, on the reverse strand, counting down.
ATAAACAAAATGTTACGTGTAGAGTTGAAGTTGAAATCCAGTATCCTACTTACCCTTGCCATGCCATGCCTAGTTCCCCTCCTCTCGCTGGCCCTCCCAGGAGCACTCCCTATGACTGATTGTGATATTGACAGCATTCTTGTGCAGGCTTTTATACCTCTATTACCCAGATCTGTGTGCACCCATAAACATTAAAGTATCAATGTACACGTTTAGTTAGAAATACGGCATAAGTGGTGTCCTTCTGCAGTTCTCTCCCTACTCTCCATCTCAGCAGTAGCTTTCTGAGATTTATCCACATTGATACATATAGCTCTGGTTCCTTCTTTTTACCTGTCAAGGAATATTTAATTTCAAGAAATTACCACAATTTGTATATTTGTTCTTACGCTGATCGGCATTTAGATTGTTTTCAACATTTTTTAAATACAAATAAAGCATCAATGAACATTCTTGTACATTTCCTTTGCCCCTGTGCTAGAGTTCCTCCCAAGACTAGGGAGGAAAACTGCTAGGCTGAAGGATGTGTTTAGCTTTATTGTTACTGGCTATCTCCAAATTGCTTTGCACAGTTTCTCACTGGCAGCATATGTAAGCTTCTTCTAATCCATATTCTCATCAACACATATTCGTTTCTGCCCATCTGATGGCTAAAGGGTCTTGTCTTTCTCAACCATGGTTGCATTCATCAACTTGACTGATTCTCATAGGAACCCTGGGCAGAGGTGGCACAGGTCTTATTTATGGCCACCTGGCAGGAGGGCACACTGAGGCCCAGGGAGGAAATGATGCATCCAGCATGGCTGGTTGTGACCAGCCAGGAGCTGAACAGATCCAGGAGTCTGGATCTGTTCATTCATCACACCACAGGGACTGCGTACGGGGTCAGAACACAAACTTGGCAGCCCATTTTTAGAGAATAAAACATATTTAAATAACCCGACCTATGTAAATATCAACAACTATCCACACTAACAGAGGACAAAATAATTACCATTTTAGGGAGGTCTTATTTCACAAAACACTTTGTACAGCTGTTCCTTTTTTGATCCTGATAACTCCATAAAACGACTTGGATTATTACTGTTCCCACTTCACAGATAAGAAAAATGAGGCTCACAGCTAGTCAGTAGAAGATCACATCATGAACCCGTTTGCCTTGAAGGTGTGTCTTCTGTACACACCCTTGGAGATGGTGTGCCTGAGAGTTGGGAATTCTTAATATGTGCTGTGAGCATAGGTGGGTCTGTGCCATCTCTCCCGGCTTCCTGCACAAGTTCCCTGGGAACTGAGGTCACACCACAAACATGGAGCATTTCCTCTCACAGGGAGGCTCAGCCCCAGGTTGTATGCCCCTGAAGTCAGACTGGCAATAACACCCTGGCTCTACCACCTAACACCTGTGACCTTGGGCAGGTCACCTTCTCTGTGTGCCTCAGTTTTCTCATCTGTAAAGTGGGGGACGTTAGCACCTACCTCCCAGCCAGGTTGCACAAAACGGCCGAGGTCACACAGGCACAGTGGCAGGTGCCCAGAAGAAACTCAAATGCTGGCTCTTGCGATGAAGCCTATAGTTGTGACTTCTGGCCACAGGCGCAGCTAGGGGTCCTGGTGAGGAAGGCTCCGCACAGCACAGTCACTGGTGTGTTGACTTTGGAAGACAGCCCACCTGCATAGGCTCAGGAGGCTCTATTTTGGAGATGCCAGCTCCCGGTGCCCAAGCACGGGGCCAGGGCAGCTACAGCCAGTGGTAGACAGCAGTCCTGCAAGGACATCTACGAGGTCACTGGAAGGGCCCTTGTAAGACCTCTTCTTCGTTTTTCTCATGGCTTGAAAAAAAATCAAAGGATTATAGTGTGAGGGGTTCCTGTGGGCTGCCACAGCTGACAGTGAGCCAACCAGGCCCTGTTTCCAGGGCAGGGTGCAGGGGAGTCTACGCCAAGTGTGTTGGGTGGAGGGAAACAGGTGTGTTCATCACCATTCTCCACTTCCACCCATCCCAGAAGGCCTTGTCCACCACTGGAAAGCAACCCAGGTTCACTGCTGTTCTTGACGCGAGCCATCACCAGCAACTAGTTATTCTGTCCAGTGATGGAGGAGAAAGGATACATGCAGGAGTCAAGTTTAGTTGGGTAAACTGTAGCCTTTGCAAGCTTCAGTATGCAAGGGAGCTAAGAACACCTCTCCCACCTTCCTCGTGCATGACATGCCTTGAGAGCTATCAAGTGCCAGGTAAACAGCAGGTACTGAGTGAATGCCACTGAACTGACCTGGCTCTGGGGGGCAGGGGTTCAGCTTTGGAGGTGACGAGATGGAGAAGCCATCCACACCCTTCCCCAGGTCAGGCATACATTTACCAGGGTAGCCTCTGTGATCATGGGACAGCCTGGAACTCTATCCAACCTTCCCAGAAACTAAATCTGTAACTATGGCCTCGTAAGCTTCCTATTCAACCATGAGGATAATCATAGTCGGTTGGTGACAGGAGAAGACTCACAGGCCTTTGGAGGTAGAGTTCAAACACCAGCTCCATCCTGTGCTAGCTGGGTGACCTTGGATAAGTCACTTACCTTCTCTGAGCCTCTGTTAAATCATCCGTTAAATGGGAGGAATTGTGCCTATTTTGTGCTGTTGTGCGAAGGGAATGAGACTACATCTGCGTGTCACAAAATAAGTCTTCAACAAATGGTGTCTGCCAGTAAAATCTCCCTGGGCCTCTGATTCCCCCCTCTGCAAACTGGGGACAAGTGCTGCTGCCTGGCAGGGCTGCCGTGAAGGTGAAATGAGACAGTGTATGGAGCAAGCACAGCATTCGCTCCTTACTGAAGGCCCCACGAGGGCAAGACTTAGGTCTGTTTCATCCTCCAGTGAGTTCTCAGGGCCTGACACACACATGACAGGTTCTCAGAAAACATCTGCGAAGCGAGTGAACACGCTGACTGCTCTCAGAATGGTAACTGCAGGTGGCTTAATGTCTCTGAGCCTTAGCTTCCTCATCTGTGAAGCGGGAGGGCTGCTGTGAAAATGCAAACGGCCTGCAGTGGAGGCTCCACACAATCTCCCACCCCGAGCGTGCCTTGCACCCCTTCCCCAGGCAGACACCACGCAAGGCGGCTGTGTACGTAAGAGCAATGTTTACTGAGCGATACAGGACTGAGTACTATGAAGGGTTTACAAGGATGGAAATGCACCCCGCCCCGCCCCGGCCACCCCTGACACCCAGAGACTACAGTACTTAGGAGTTACACACAACGGCCGTAACTGGCGGCTATCTGTTCGTAACAAACAAACCATAGCATATTTATACTGTATCACATCGAGTGATTATAGAAATCCATATATATATTGCTTGTATAAAATCTTTTCTTGTAAAAAATATTAAAAAAAAAAAAAAAAAAAAGGAAAGTATAAAAAACATGTGCAGTTGAAAGCCCTGCCAGGACAGCCAGTCTGTAAACATTCGGTGAGTATGTGCTTTGGAAGGGCGCCAGCGCCTCAGTGCCCACAGCAAACTCCAGCAGGGCTGGCAAGGGTGCGCCCCGGCTGCCGCCTCCTGGGCAGGGCCGCGCTGGACCGAGGTGGGTGGGGCATCAGGGCCCCGCAGCATGCCCCTCTCCAGCTTCGCATCAGGGTGAGGGGCAGGGCTGGGGGCAGGTGGGTTGCAGTTTCATTCTGAGTTCCATCCTCAGCCGCATTTTGGTTGCAACTCATGGCTTTTCCTGGCTGTTGGGAGGTTCCTCGGGTGGGTGCCCTGGTGAAGAGGCCGAAGAAGGGCCCAGGTTGCCTCACTGGGTGTCTCCCTGGCCTTGGTGCCTCTGTCCTGCCACCTTCAAGTGGGGCCCCAGGCAGGACAACCCTACCCGAGGGTCAACTTTGGTCTCAGCGCTTGGTCCCTCTGGGTTTCCTCAGCCCGCTTCTCCCCCTGGGTGGCTGATCTGAGTTTCACAAAAAGCTCAGCTGATGTTGGCTGTGCCGAACCTCATTGCACAGTTTTTCACGCACCAAAGGAAGGGCTCTCTGGGCGCCCCCCTCCTCCTCACTCTTTGTCACTTTTCCTCCTCCTCTTCTTCCTCCTCCTCCACCTCCTCCCAGCCCATGGTCACTTCTTCTCGAGCTGCTCGAGCAGCGGGGTTGCCTTCTGACTCGGGAGTCTTGACGCTGTCGGTCCGGACGATGCAGGTGGGGCGGTGCCGGTTCAGCATCAGGATGAGCTGCTGCCGCTCCTGCTTCAGCTCCTCAATCTGAGTCTTCAGCTCCGCATTCATAAGTTCCAGCCGCTCTGATTCCTGTATGCAAACACAGAAACACGCTGTGAGTTTCACCGGGACCGACTCTCGGAAGATGCTCTGCCTGTGTACTCTGGACTGGTACTGACCTGTTTTCTGCCTGCCACGTTCCTGTAGGAGGAAGCACAGACCCTGCTATTGAGCCCCTGGCTAACTGACTTTCTGCAGGCTGCCCACCACACCGGTGACACTGGCCTGCATCACAGTGGGATGAGTCCAGGTTATATTCCGGGGCCAGCTAGGCTCATGTCCCATCTGTCTCCCCCCTCCCTCAATCCACCCCCAGCTTCAGTGATATTGCTGTTGCTCAAGTATGCCAAATACTCTGCTGCCTCAGGGCCTTTGCACAAGAAAGAAAGGGTGGGCAAAGAAAGGGGGCCAGGTGGACCTAGAGCAGGTCTGTGGAGAGAGCATGGGGTGGGGGGCCTTGTGGGGGGGACACAGATGGCAGTGTAATGGCAATGTGCTTTGATGTGTGCAGACACATGTGAGAGATACCTTGGCCTGTGTGATCAGAGAGTGCAGTGTGGTCATGTCATTCCTCCTAAAACATGTGCTTCCTAGCTAGTAGTCTATAATTACTTAAATAGCCTCTTCCTTATCCCTATGATCTGGAAGCTTTGCCCACAGAGAGGGGAATCAACAGTCATCCTGCTGGATCCCAAATGAGGTTTCCAACAGACCTCAAGTGAGATTTCCAGGGAACTTCCGGCTCAGCTGGAGAGGTTCCAGGGGAAGGAAGGAATGTTGGCGATTTGATCAGGAGGTGGTGAGGGTTACATGTCCATAGTGTAGACGGGAGATGGGCATATCGAGTCAAGGCTTGGAGGGTCGAACAGTAAAGCAGACAGCATCTGAATAATTTTTCTTGGATTATGTCTAAAAACTTTGAGAGCTGACATTTATTTGAAGGCCAGCAAAGTTTCAGACCAGTGGTTCTCAACTAGGAGTGATTTTTGCCTCCCAGGAGACATTTGGCAATGTCTGCAGACATTTTTGATTGTCTCAACTCAGGGGGAGCTGTGCTACCAGCATCTAGCAGGTAAACACCCTTCAACACACAGGCCAGCCCCATAACTAGTCCAAAATGTCGATAGTGCAGAGATTGAGCAACCTGTATCAGTCAAACAGCAAGCAGTGGTTGCAGCTGCGTGTGTGACCCGGAGGGCCTGTGGGCCCATACGCTGCCATCCTCCTGGCAGGGCACAGGTGGAGCGGCCTCCCCAGGGGGTCCCAGGAGCCCTTGGTGGGCCCAACCCCTTCCTTCCAGGGACGCCATCTTCCTCCCACAGCCAGTATGACCAAAATGCTCCTTGTGCTCATCTCCAGGACAGCAGCATGAGTGCCTGGGAACTCAGAACTGCTGAGACGGGCAGGCCTCATAGCCAGATGCTGTGAGAAAACAGCCTCACTCAAGGGGAAAAAAAAATGCTGGGGGAAAATACTTAAAAATCAGCTCTCATGGTTTTTGGTTCCACAGGCTGGGACATGACTAGGAAGTTGGCCTGGTCCTCTGCTCTGAAAATTCCAAGAGAGGCACATCTCGGAGGGCCAGGAGAGACCCTGCATGAAACCCTGTGAGCCCTCAGGCCGGGGCAGTTAGGTGCCAGTGTCAGCCTCCTGCCCACTGGTGACTCTCTGGTGACATTGGGAACTTCTCACAAACCCCCTGACCATCACAGTCTCCCCAGTCCTAGGGCTTAGCTCCATCTTCAAACTCTCCTGAGACACTGCCTCAAGGAGTGTCGGGAACCCACCCATCCATGAGTGTTTGCTGAGGCCCTGCTATGTACAGTGAATGCCCTGGAAATGCAAGGGCCACGAGCCCCCACATGGCTCTTATGGCATTTCCACTCTAAGGGGAAGAAGCAATGCAGAGCTTAGCGTGTGGCCATCAGCCACCCAGGGTTCAGAAGATTTCAGAGAGGGCTTAAAGAACAGGTCTCTCCCGGGGCGTGAAAGATGGGTTGACTCCAACTGGGTAGAGAAGGGGAAGGAAGGGCTTTTGGGGTGGGGAAACCTGCGTGAACAAGGACCCAGACATGGGAAAGCTTAGGATGGGTTTAGAAGGTGAAACAATCCCACCGTAACCATAGCTCACTTCAGGACATAGTAGAGTATAAAGCTGCAAAGGTGGGTTTATAGCCAGCCTGTAGCGCTGGAAAGCCTGTGGGTTGAGATTCTGAGTCCAGAAACAAGTTTCGTAACTTCTCTGAGCCTCAGTTATCCCCCTCTGTAGACGAGGAAGGATGGTGAGGATTAGATGGACTCACAGGGAAAAGCACTTTGTAAACCAAACAGTCGGAGAGGCTTAAGGAACTTCGCCTGTAACACATGAGCAAGAGAATAGCATAAAGAGGAGCGAGAAGAAGAGAAGGAAAACGTCTCAAAGAAAAATCAGCAGATCTTGGTGACTGCCTGGATTTGCAGCAGAAAGGAGACAGGGCAGAGAGCTGACTATGAACCTGATACAGGGTCTGGGGAACGGAGCCTGGGAGGGGAGCTGTTCTGGAAAGTGGTGGAAAGGAAAAGGAAGAGGTTTGTTTTATGTACAGTGAGTGTGAAGTTAAAACTGGACAGGCAAGGGGAAGCGTCTGACAGGCAGAATTCAATAGCACTGCCTACACAGATCCGCCTCCGAGAAATTACCACGTGTCAAACCAACTATGTGGGAACATCTGTGTCACACAAAAAGATCAACGCAGTGTAGGGCAACTTGCTTTACTCATGCAGTTATCGTGCAAAGAACGTGATATTCTGTGGGTTTTAAATGTTAGGGTACATCATGGAATATCCCAAAATCTGATTGTCTGGCTGGCAGAATGTAACTGCCTTTTTTTTTTGAGACAGAGTCTCACTTTGTCACCCAAGCTGGAGTGCAGTGGCATGATCTTGGCTCACTGCAACCTCTGCCTCCCAGGTTCAAGCAATTCTTGTGCCTCAGCCTCCCAAGTAGCTAGAATTACAGCCATGTGCCATCAAACCCAGCTAATTTTTGTATATTTAGTAGAGACGGGGTTTCATCATGTTGGCCAGGCTGGTCTTGAACTCCTGGCCTCAAGTGATCTGCCTGCTTCGGCCTCCCAAAGTGCTGAGATTACAGGCATGAGCCGCCGTGCCCAGCAGCATATAACTAACTGCTTTTTAGTTTTACTGTCTTCCATACTCAAAGTGTTACTGGTTGGCTCTACATATTTATTTATTGTGTAAGTTGAGTTCAGAAGAATCTTTTTTTTTAAACCATGATTGTAGAAGTTGTTTGTGACTTTGTAACAGCAATTACCTAATTTGTTTTTCTAATTAATGAAGGAACTGAGCTAGGATCTTTCTCGCATTAATGATGAAGTGTATACCTCTGGCTGCATTTTTGTTTATTGTTTTGCCTTCTGTTGGATATTTATTGCCCTAGAGAAAATGAAACCATTTGTTGTTTTAGAATAAAATTAGTGCAAGTTAAGTCTGCCTCCTACACTGTGGTTGGCAAAGGCAGTAGAAAGAATACAAGGTGAGGGGCTGGGTGTCCTGGCTTTTAATCCTAGCTGTGTGACCTTGGCCATGTCACTTCTCTCCGGGCCTCAATTGCCTCCCAGAAAATATGACGATAGGCACAAGGGACTTTAAGCATTAAGATTGTTTGAATTGGCTGCTCATGGTGGCTCAAGACTGTAATTCCAGCACTTTGGAAGGCTGAGGTGGGAGGATCACTTGTGTCCAGGAGTTCGAGACTAGCCTAGGCAACACAGGGAGTCCCTGTCTCTACAAAAAATAAAAAATTAGCCAGGTGTGGTGGCATGCCTGTAGTCCCAGCTACTCAGGAGGCTGAGGTGGGAGGATCACTTGAGCCAGGGAGTACAAGGCTGCAGTGAGCTATGACTGTGCCACTGCACTCCAGCCTGTGTGACAAAGTGAGACTCTGTTTCAAAAACAACAAAAGATCGTCTGAATCTATATTTTTAAAAACGCATTCTAAGGCACATAAAATGGAATTCCACTAACTTTTTGTAAGAGCTGGGAAGCAGCCTGATATGGCCCTTTGAGCCTGAAAGACCTGTCTGGATTAAAATCCTGACTCTGCTACTTGCTAGCTATGCTTCCATTAACAAGGTTCCGATTTTCTCTTAAGTCTGGGCAATCTGAATATTGTTTGGGGCACAGAGGAAGCCCCCAGGTTCTAGTCCTGATTCGGCCACTGTGTGACCTTGAACTTCACCAACGGATGGGACTGCCTTTCCTCCTCCCAGAGCCACTGTGACCATCAAGGAGAGAGTGGCCTTGAAGACCAGAGGGCACCACGGGAGTGTGAGATAGCATTATTGCTACCAATCTCTAGAGAACTGTTAGGACAGCAGCATGACAGAAGCTGCCAGCTTTACACAAGGCAGAAGCTCAGGGCCACTGCTCCTGACTGCAGACAGAGGAGGTGCTGAGGTAGCCCCAGGGCCTGCAGGGTGTGGACCTGACCCCCTCCCAAGGCCTGCCCCTTCCCCGGGTTCAGGGCCTGGGCTAGTCTAGGCAGGCAAACTCCAAGATGCAGTAAGAGTCTTCCAGGTGTGGATCTGGGTGTCCAGGGGTCAAGGGTGGGACGGTGGCTTTTTACCTATAATATATACACAGTTGTCTCTCAGTAGCCTTGAGCGGTTGGTCCCAGGACTCCCCGCGGATACCAAAATCCGAGGATGCTCAAGTTCCTTATATAAAAGGCACGTTATTTGGATATCACATATACACATCTCCCGTATACTTTAAATCATTTCTAGGTTATTTATAATGACAAATACAATGTAAATGCTATGTAAATCGCTGTTATGCTATATTGTTTAGGGAACAATAAGGAAAAAAGCCTGCACGTGTTCAGTACAGATGCTCCTTTTTCTGAATATTTTTGATCTGCTGTTGGTCGAATCACAGACGCAGAACCCTCGGCTATGAAAGGCCACCTGCAGATATATGTCCCAATTCTATATATCCCCTTACTTAATAAATCATTAATATTTATTGACAATGAATATATGTACCTCTGAGCCTTATAAATAGTTTACCTATTGAAAAAAAATACAAGAGAATCCCCCCAGGTCTGCAGGCACTGACTGTCAACACAGCCATCTGCACTCATGCCCTAAACTTCACACCCAACCTCCGTTTCCAAGGCTGGGGAGGAGGAGGAGAACACAGGGGCGAGGGGAGGACTGGGCTTGGGCCCTGACAATGCTGCACAAATCTCCCCCGAGACCCCAAGGCTGCACGCCTCCCTTTCACTGGAACAACGATACTTCCAAAACTGATCCTTCTACCCCCAATCTGTGCCCCCTGTTGTAGCCAGAGGGATCTTTTGAAGGCGTGCCTCCCCCTCCTGCAACCCTTTAGTGGCTCTCCATGACCGTATAATTCATCATCCTAAGGCAGCACTCGTGAGAGTAAAGGAAGGGGCTACTAATCACGAGGCCAGGACAGCAGGCACAGACTGGGCATGCCTCAGGTACCCCGGCATCTGGCATCACCCTATGATGAGGAATCTGGGCCCTGCCTGCCTCTCCACCCCACCACGTGATACTCTAAACTCCAGCTGGTATCCTTTTCAATGCCTTAAACACATCCATAAACAGCACCTCTTGCCTTTGCTTGAGCCCTTCCATTCCTCGGAACCCCCTAGGGCCTTCATCTCACTCTTCTCACTCCTCTCACTCCTCTTTTATGTCTGTTCTCACAGCTCACTGGGCTTGCCCACTCAGCATGTCACTATTTCTCGTTTCCTGCCTGCCACCCCACTGCCGACACCGCCCGCCTGCCCTCGGTGCCGCAAGCACTCACTAAACACCTACTAAATGGACGGGCAGATCAGCAAAGGATGAATGAATCCAAGCCCACCACTCACTAGCAGTGTGACCTTGGCCAAGTAACTTGACCTCTCTGAGCTACAGGTCAGTCTCTAAAATGGGGATACATGATATTATCTCACTGGACTGTTATAAGGGTTAAATAAAACACCAGAAATGCCTGGCACACAGTAGGTGCTCAGCAAGTGTTCCTGGAATGTGAAGGGCAGTGAGCGCTGTTCATTGGGCACCTACTCTTTATGGCATGGTATGTCACTAACATGCTGTCCACTCGGGCATATCTCGCCTGGTAACTGGCCGACAAGCTGTTGAAGGCAGGGATCTCACAAGAAGCTTCTCTAGTCCCTGCAGTTTCTCATCCAGCTCTGCTCACGGCAGGCACTCGGTGCTGGAAATAAGGTATGTGAGACTCCATCCATCTTGAAGGCCCATGTCTTAGAAACTTCCTGAAGATTTCCAGCCCAGTGTTATAGCACCGTCTCTTCCAAGAAGCTCCCAGATCCAGGAATCTAACTCCCATCTATAATAACCATTCCCTGCCCTGGACACTCACAGCCTGGAGGTAGACACGAGGCCCCATGCTGTCTATACTCATGACTACAGAATAGCTCTCTGCCTGTTGCAAGCGTGCGAAGAGATTCATAGACTCTCCAGTATCCAAGAACACTCGGCTAGTCTAGGCTAGTCCTAGCCTTGTCTCTCCAGCTCCCACGGGAGGACTGTACCTGCTCCTTCCTATGTGCCCCCAGTATACCCAGCACAGAGGTGCACATTTAGTACATGCTTAAAAATACCTGTTGAATCAATTAATGAACAAGAGAGCAAACAAATGAATGAATGAATTAAAGTCAATATGGCAGAGATGTGGGCAAGTTACTTAGCCCCACTCTTCCTTAGTTTCCTCATCTGTAGAAAGAGGATAATGAAGGGATCCACTTCATATGGTTTTTATCCCAACAAAATGAGATAATGTATATACAGCATTTAGCACAGCACCCAACTTTACAAATCGTGGCAACTATTGTTAATTACTTTTAGAATAGGACCTGCCCCATTATGTTATTATTGTTCATCAATGAACCAATAATCAGGGGGTGAAAAGACAAGAGACTACTGGCCTGGACCGATTAGCTTTCTGGTCATGTTCCCTCACTGCCAGCCACCATTTCTGAGACGCAGGGAAGCTCTAAGAGGCAGGACTCAGGGGAGAAAAAGAACAAACATCCTGCTCGGCACATTCCAAATGAAAGGGCAGGTAGGGCCAGGAGGAAGAGCAACCCCTGGCTGACCTCTGCAAGCAGAGCTGACCTCTGATTCCCAGAGGCAGCAGCAAAGAGCTTGGAGGTCACCTTCAGTGTGGCTGAGGGGCTGGCCAGATGGCAGGCAGGGCTGGATAAGCCACCTGCAGCTAAGGGAAGGAGCTATTCCCTGTGCAGATGTAGCCAGGCCAGAGGCTGTGTCCACTGCCCACATGCAGGATGTTACCACCTAGCTTCATTGGCACCCACCCTAGACAACTTTGGTAGCCACCAGGGAACCAAAATAGACAGTGACAGTCCTGGGCCATCTCGGTCAGCAGCAAGGGTCTAGCTTCAGTGGAGGGGGAACTCGGCTCCTCCTTCTTTCTGGGGGTTCCAAGGGTTGTGTGAGCAGGAACTGCTGAAGGCTGCCCTCGGTTGTCTTGGTTCAGAGGTGGGGGAGGAAACAGGAGATAGGAAAGAGCAGAGGGGCCAAGGCTGCTTTGGCAGCTGCTGGCAGATGTTCACTAACTACAGAGACATCTGATGGCCTCTCCTGGTCCAGAGTACACAAGCTCACTCTGAGGAACGGCAGGCCTCCCCACCCACCCGGCCAGCTCACCCGCTGCAGAAACTCCGTGCGCTCCTTCTTCTTGTTCCGGCATCGTGCTGCTGCGACTTTGTTCTTCTCCCGGCGCCTTTTCCTTCGCTCCTCTTCCTCATCTAGCTGTGAGGACACAGAGCCACTGATTAGACATTGAGACAGGCTTGGAGTACAGCTTCTCTCCGGACACACAGACAGAGGGACAATTTTGCCTTTCTAGCCCACATCTCAGCAGTGAACAAGGGAACACTTCTGCCAGCCCACTGGCTGGAGAGTTAGAAACATCTCCCAGCCAATCCAAGGATCCTCTCAGAACACCCCAGGGAGGAGTCAGTGGCTCAAAAGGGCAGGTCTGCTATGGTTTCCCAAACTTCAAGTGTTAGAAACTTAATCCCCAACACAACAGTGCTGAGAGGTGGCACCTTTAAGAGGTGGTCAGTAACAATATTAATGAATGGATTAACATTGTTATTAGAAAAAGGGGTTTGTTATAAAAGGAAATTTGGCCCTTTCTTGCTCTCTTGTACTCGCTTGCTTTCCCACCTTCTGCCCTAGGATGATGCAGCCAGAAGGCCTTCACAAGACATCAGCACCTTGATAATGGACTTCACAACTTCCAGAACTGTGAGAAATAAATTTATTTTCTTTATAAACTACCAAGTTGGCATTCTATAGCAACACAAAATGAACTAAGATAGATATCCGGGTTCAGATGTCCTGAGAGAGAAGCAAGCCCAGAGACTCAGGAGGCCCCTCGCTTCTGTCCCCAGGGTCCCTCAGCTCTCCCACAGATGCACATCCCGGGGGAAGAATATGCAAAGGCAGAGAAAAGGGTTAAAGCCAGATGAGGAGTGCAGGAGGCCGGGAGCCTGGCAAGTCTACTCACACAGAGGTGGCACCCAGTGGGTGGTGACGGCCTTTTCTTTTGCCCAGCCCAAGCCCTCTGGGTACAATTTTCCAGGCTAGTGGTTCCCAGGCACTTCCTTTAAAAATGCCTTGGGCATGAACACAGGTTCGACATTCCACTCCCGCCCCTTCCAACCTCCTTGACTATCTTTGTCCTCCCCTCTTACACTCTGATTTAAGATCTTCCCTGCTGCTCCATACCCAATATTCCTTTCTTGGTCCTTCCAAATGCTGGGATCCATTTCCTCTTGTCACTAACAGTCTCCCCAGCCTCCTCATCAGCTTTAATCCTTTCCCCCAGGATGCCCACCTTTGGGAGAGTGGAAGGACCCTGGGGCACAAGCAAGGGGCCTCCTGAGTCTCTGGGCTTGCTTCTCCCTCTGGACATGTTAAGAAATTCACCATTCATGAAATAGGACCCCTCAAAAGGAGAGAAGGAGACTCACTACCCACTAGCACAGACATTGAATCAAAGTTGCTGATGCTATGGCTCCGTTAGTAATAATAACAAGGGGTGCCATTTGTTACCTCCTTTGCTAAATGCTTTAAACGCATGTCATTTAATCCTCACCATCAAAGTCTTATGAGGGAGTTACTATTACTGTCCCATTTTACAGATGGTGAGACTGAGGCTCAGTAGTTCAATTTGCCCAAGGCCATACAACCAGAAAATAGCAGAGTCAGGATTCAAACTCAGATTTCTCTGGTTTCAAGCATCCTGCTCCTGGTCACTGGCCCTTGAAGCCCCAGTCCATCAGGAGCACTTTGATGTGGTACCTCTTGCTATCCGTTAACTACCAGGAAAATCTGAAGGACACCCAGGACCAGCTGGGCTGGGGACAGCCCAGAGTCAGAGGCCATTAGAGAAGCCGCTGGATTGCCCTGGGCTTGCCAACTCTCTCACTTCTCCAGCCAGGGAGGAGGGTGCGGGGGGTGACTCTGGCAGCCCAAGGCCTGGAACAAGGTCTCAGCCCAAAGGGCTATAGGCCAGGAAAATAAACAGCCTCTCTCTGAACACTCCCGGCATGCTCTGGGAGCTCAGGACAGAGGGCCTGGGCCCGAGACCAGCACCATGGCCATCAGCACAGGCCTTGGCAGGGCAGTCCCCTTTCTGCTTCCCCCACTACCTCTGAGCTTCTCCCTGCCCCATTCCCACCCCACCTAGGAGTCAGCTGCAGAGCCGCCCTCGTCAACACCGCCACACCTAAGTACCTCCCAGTCCCTTGGCCTCCTTTGAAACTGAACCAGAAGTGACAGCTCCTCTGGCTGACCTGCATCTGGGAAAACAGAAACCTGGCCGAAATTGATTCCACCCAGCCTTAACCTCACCCCCAACAAGGCCAAGGTAACCGTGACGACAGGCAGAGGGAAGGAACTGGAGGAAGTGGCTGGCCGTGCAATCTCCCCTCGGCCAGGAGGGTTTGCCCACAAACTGTCAAGGTGATGTGTGCAGCCTGGGCACTGCCGGACCTTGTGTCCTCCCCTGAGCAACCAACTTCTGTCCTCCAAGGTCTCACTCCCTACCCTCACCCTGCACAGGGCTTTATTCCACAGAAAGTCAGAAGCAGATGGCAGAGAAAGCTTCAGCAGCAGATGCAAAGAGACCCAGAGCTGGAAGAAAGTTTAAGAGATCAACTGGGCCAGGCTGAGGCCCAGATCAGGGGCCGCTCCTCCTCCCCTCTCCACCCACATTCACCCCCCTCCTGCATCACCTTCCACACCAAACGTTTCACCCTTCTCCAAGCCAGCCATACCCTCTCAGATATCCTTCCTTTTCCACTTGGTAAACTCTTACTCAACCTCAATAGTAAACGTCACCTCCTCCAGGAAAGTTCCTTTGACTCCCTGGATAGAATCAGCTGCTTTTATCTAAAAACAGAACTACCAATCAACCCAGCAATCCCATTCCTAAGTATATACCCAAAGGAATATAAACCGTTCTACTATAAAGACACATGCATGCGTACGTTCATTGCAGCTCTATTCACCATAGCAAAGACATGGAATCGATCTGAATGCTCAATGTCAGATTGGATGAAGAAAATGTGGTACATATACACCATGGAATACTACGCAGCCATAAAAAGGAACAGGATCACGTCCTTTGCAGGAACATGGATGGAGCTCAGGTTATTATCCTAGCAAACTAACACAGGAACAGAAAACCAAATACCGCACTGATAAGTGGGAGCTAAATGATGAGAACACATGGACACAAAAAGGGGAACGACACACACTGGGGCCTGCTTGAGGGTGGAGGGTCAGAGGAGGGAGAGAGATCAGGAAAAACAACTATTGGGCCCTAGGCTTAGAATTTGGGTGATGAAATAATCTGTACAACAAACCCCTGTGACATGAATTTACCTATATAACAAATCTGGACATGTACCCCTGAACCTAAAATAAAAGTTAAAAAAGAAAAAGAATCCGCTGCTCTTTGGTGCTGCTACAGCACTGGAGCAGTCTCCACCGCATCCTACCACAGGCCTCGGTTTACGTAGGTGCCTGTTTTCCCTGCTAGCCTGGAGGACGGGACCTGAGCATTCCCAGCACCTGGTACAGCGCATGGCACTCAGGAGGGGCTCAACAAATGCCACTCAGATGAATGAATGAATGAATGAATGAAAGTAAGGATTCCAGAGAGAGATGCTACAGGCTTGGATTCTTTCATTACAAAGTGACTTATCGCCTGTGTTTGCATCTGCATGACCTTTTCCCCAGCGCTCACAGGTTTTTCTCTGCCGGGATGGCCTCTTCTCTACTCGTAGCAGGCCAGCAAAACTTGGAGACTGGGGCCTGCCTTCCCCAGAAGCACAATGGCTGAAGGCAAAGTCTAGATTTGGGGGCACAGGCCCCTGACAGCTATGGCAAGTCTGCATGAGTCCTAGCAGGCCAAGAAAAAATTTAAGGTGTGTGCTGAGGCCTAGAGCTTCCAGTTCCACAGCCACCACCAGCCTCCAAGTCCATCCCCAGGCCTTTCCTGCACCCATGCCCCCACCTTGGCTGATATCTCCCAATGAGGCAAGATGTGACCCCGAAGCCCCATCTTCACACCTTCCCCATTAAAACTGTGCTGCATCGCCCCTAAATCATCCTGCTGCTATTTAAGAGTTGCCCAGAGATGTAGACAACAGCTGTTGAGGCCCTATCAGAAACAAGATAGGCATTTGGCAGAGCTCCTCTGCCTTCATGCCCCACAGCTAACGCAGGCAGCCCCATCTACACCCCCAGGCGGGGACCACTTGGAGACTCTCCCCAGCCCTCTTAGGGCTCTTTCATCCCCCAGAGTCAGGGCTGCTGCCTCCTCCTTCCTGGTGCTTCTTGAATTCTCTGAAGCATTTGGCCATGAGTGGGTGAAAGACGGCAGAGAGTGTTTGCACCACACACGGTTCTGACATCTGAAACCAGAACCCTGAACTGGGTGATGATGATTTGTTTCCGCAGATACAGCTGGAAGAACCAGGATGGTTGAGGAGGAAGCAGGTTGACGCTCAATACATTTAAAGAACCATGAGATGCAGGCTGGGGATGGGAAGGGAGCATGCTTTTCCCTGTTCTCAAGCTTAGCGTTGGCTCTGTTTTCCTGCAGTTTCCCAGGAAGGCCCAAGGGCAAGGCCGTCCGGGTTCTGGCAGTGAGGGGTGGTGCCACACCGCACTTCACATTGGATGGAGAGACCTGGGGACTCAGGACCAAGATGGCCCTCGTGCAAGCAGCCCCTCCTCACTCAGACCCCTCCTCAGACAGCCTGTTCTCAAGCCCCTGCCACAACTGACTGGACAAGGCATGAATGGCTGTCCCAAGCTGTACTCACTCTCCTGGAATTTTCAATTGGACTGGGAGATCCTGAGTGCTGGACTAAGGGGTCCTGGAGGGCCAAGCAACCAACTTCAGCCACAGGCCTGGAGAGGCAGGAAGATTGGGCTGTGAAGTTTAAAATGAACAGAGACCAGAGACCACGTGGCAAGAGAGAAACAACCACTGAGCTCTAAGAGGGAGTCCGAGAGACAAAGAACTGGGCAAAGACAGGGAAATGGGGACAGAGAGAAAAGCCGGGCCTGGAGCAGGGAAGGCAGGCAAGCTGCCCAAGGCACACGTTTAAGCAAGTACAGGGTCAGCACCAGAGAGGGAACACCTCCCTAAATGGCCCGGCCCCGTGCACCTCACCCAGGCTAGCTCACCCCACCAGGCCCTGAGACAGAGCGCTCCTGACAAACAGGCAGAGACAGACAGACACAAAGACAGTGGGACAGAGAAACACACAGAACACAGAGATGAAGAAGGGGAGAGAGAGACAGCGCCACAGGGAGAGAAACATGCAGAGATGTGGACGGAAGCCAGCAGCACAGACAGAGGAACAGACAGTAGACAGAAGACACACAGAGAAAGATGTTCTCTTGGTCCTCTTGATTCCACCCTGGTGAGGCCTGACTATGCTCCTTATCACTGGGACTATGAATCTGTCCTGAAAATTCTTCCTTTGGCTTGAAGGGAGAAGGTTTCTGCCACGTGCTACTGAAAGATGCCTAGGACATCAAGCTTCTACCCTTGGAAGTCAGGTGATGCCAGGGGCTAAAGGAGGAGCTGAAGATGGTCCCCAGGGATCCAGGGGAGAAATCCTACCCAGGAGCAATGTTCCTAAAACTGCTGAGAAAGCATCAATGTTCCTAAAACCACTGAGAAAGCAGCAGAGCCTGGATGCAGAAGGGCCCTTAAGCAGCAGCCAATCAAAGAGGGGACTATCTCTGCCTTTGATACCGACCAAGGGGACCACCCTCGATACCCACCGACGGTGGTTCCCTCGGTCGGTATCAAAGCTCCTGGACTAGAGGGTCCCACCAGGAAACAGGTGTTTGTTTTTTAATTAATTAATTAATTTATTTATTTATTTTTGAGATGGAATCTCACTCTGTTTGTTGCTAGGCTGGAGTGCCATGGCACAATCTTGGCTCACTGCAATCTCTGCCTCCCAGGTTCCAGCGATTCTCCTCCCTCAGCCTCCCAAGTAGTTGGGATTACAGGTGCTCACCACCACACCCAGCTAATTTTTGTATTTTTAGTAGAAACAGGGTTTCACCATCTTAGCCTCGATCTTGTGATCCACCCACCTCAGCCTCCCAAAGTGCTGGGATTACAGGCGTGAGCCACCGTGCCCGGCCACAGGTGATTATTTAAAGGACATTAATGAGGGAACTATTTAGAGTGGTGGATGGAGCTTAGGGAACCCGGGACCGGCAACAGTGGAGTCACGAACACCTCTAGCTTAAAGGGGTTAGGATCAAGAGTGATGACTAGAACCCAGAGAGAGCTGTCACTTAGCCATGGGAGATGGTCACCAGACAGGAGCTGTGCTCTTTGGTAGGGGAACACTGCCACTGCCCAACAGGTGCCCAGCAGGGAGGGATCGGGGAATGAATATCCCAGATTCTTTTCCAAGGCTGATGCCTCCTAATGGCCAAGTTCAACCAGAAGCCAGCGTGGAAGGACTCCTGGGTAATGCAGTCCATCGAGATGGGCCACCTGGGCCACAGAGCAGGGTAAGATGAGAATGATCTGACAGGCAAACAAGACTATCCCATGCATGCATCTGGCTCTGTGATTCACATAAGTCCACCCCCTGTCCTGGCCCCGGTCAGGGCCTGCAGGCAGGAGTCAATGACAACAACAGTTGAGAGATTCCTGCAGGGCTCAGTCATCCCTACTGTGAGCACTTCCTGGATATTTGCCAGGAGTCAGGCACTGCACTGTGGAGTGTGGTTGGCTGAGAGCACAATCAGCCTCACCCGAGTGCTTGTTAGAAATGCAGAGACTCGAAGGTTGCCTGGACCTACTGGATCAGGGTCTGCATGCAGTACATGTGCACGCAGATGTGTGCGCCCAGAGAAGTTTGCCTTGGAGCCAGTTAAGGACTCACACAGTCTATTTAGCAGGTTGTAATGATTCCACCTGCAAAACACATCTCTAATGTGTCCACCACATTCTCCATCCCTCCTGCCTCCAGCCTGGTCCAAGCCCTCATCACCTTGGCCCTGGACAACTGCAATAGCTCCTAAGGGCTCTACCTGGCTAAAACGCAGTCAACTCCTCTGCTTGCAACCCTCCAACAGCTTCCATCACATGTGGTCCACAGAACCGAGAAAACCTGGCTCCTCCTGCCTCTCTAACCTTCCACTACACGGCTCTCCTCTATCCCTCAACTCCAACAACGGGGCCTCCTTCCTCTCCCCTCACAATGACAAGTTCTTCCCTGTCCCCCGGTTTGCACTTGCTATTCCTTCTGTGACTTCTTGATGTCTCTGCTGACTACCCCAAACTAAAACCAAGCCCTGTCCTGTTACCATTTCCCTGTGTATTTCCAAGGTGCGTTCACTAACAGCACTGACCTTTTCCCATGCACGTTTGCCTGCCCACTGTCAGTTTCCCAGGAGAACCTTAATCAATTCATAGTTAAACTATATAAATATCTCAGTCTATTACCTCCACCACTATCACCCAGCCACCAGAGCTGAGCATGGCATAGAATGAGTGTTTATTACCTAAATTAACTACAATTAATTTGCTGTCTCAGTAAGTCATGCAGGACAGCTCTATCAGCTTCCCCACTTTTGCAGATGAGGAAACTAAGAATATCAAAGCTGTGGAGATGCTCAGTGACAGCTCAGGATTCGAATCCAGGTCTTTGGGCACCAGGGCCTGAGCACGTCCTGCTCTTCAAGGGGCGGGTGATCTATGCATGATCATTGCCCTTAGAGTTAGAAGTTGTTAACATTTTTTTAAAAACGTTATTGCACAATTTACATGAAGGTGTAACATTCAAGCTCCACAGTTTAAAGGAGGGGGCTTAAAGGAGGGTGCCTCACCAGCTCCTCTCCAGCCTAACCCTCACCCATTCCTGTGTTTCTCAGGCCCTGTCTGCAGGCGACACCGCATTTCCGCAGTGGCAAATAGCAGCCCAGATGTGATTCTGAATTCTGACTTTTCATAAGAATTTTCAGAAATATAGCTTGCAGTACCCACAAAGAGACAGAATAAGAGAAACGACAATCCCAACCCAAAGCACTGAAAATACAGAAACTCTCACATGGACAAAGCAATCAAGGAAGTGACAAGCGAAAATAGAGGAAAAAAGAAAAACCAAAAAGCCCTAGCACTATCCAGAGCAGCACAGGTCTGAAGGGCTCATCTCACCCTAAGAACTGTTGCCTGGGCAGAGAGAACCAGGCTCATCTGAGACGTGTGGCATCAGAGTTGACATTGTGAGGTCTGGTTGGTGGGGTTGGGGGGTGGTCTTTAAGACCTGGGTTCCCCCAGAAGCTCTGCTGTAGACCAGCTGTGTGCTCCTGGGCAAGTTACTTGGCCTCTCTGAGCCTCCATTTCTCACTTGTACAGGAAGGTACTGAGCCCTGCAGCACACAGTAGTAATGAGGACTGAGTTCCAGCCCAGAGCCGGGAACACAGGAAGAGTTCCGTGATGCCAGCTTCCCTGTCTTCCTTCCCAGGCAAGGCGGGGGCGGTGCTATTGCAGCCACAGAAGCTTGGCCTGCCTCCGGGCAGAATGCAGTGCGGCACAGAAAGGAGACCTGTGGAGAGGGGAGGAGCAGGGTGCAGTGGGGGGCGTTCAGAGCATGCTGAGTTGTCAGTGAGCAGGCCTGGAGTAACAGCCCTGCAGCCTCCAAATCTAGCCTCAAGCCTTGCACAGCCGGCCAGGCCCACCAGGGCCCCCCCCTGCATGGAGGAGCCACATTTCAACACCACGGACCCATGAGCACCCTGGGAAGTAAACACCCAAATACCAAACATACCAGACATTCCCCCCACATAAACAGGGCTCAGGGAGCCAGGGGCTGCGGTCCCTCCCCCACTCTCCCACCCCCCATCAACAAAGTAGGGTAGTTCAGGGACATGAAGTCGGCTTGCCCAGCCGGCTAGACCCACAGCCTCGTCTGCCTCCTCCTACCCCAGGAGGGAGGAATGAGGAAACCCCAGGGGCCCTCAGCCAACACCCTTGCTGACCCCTCTGCAGCCAGCAGGGGCAAGGTCCTGCCAGCATCCCCCCATGGGGCTGAGCTGTTGGAAACTCTCTGCCCTCCTGTCTCCTGCCAGGCCTTCTTACTCAATGGCCAAAGGTCTGGGCCTCAGCTGTGAAAGACTGAGCTGTTTCAGTGAACAGCAGGCAGGGCTTTAGGAGGAAATTCAAGACAAATGGTCAGTCTGAGGCTGGGGTTGCAAACTCACATCACCTCCAGGGGTCAAGCAAGTAACTCACCATTAGTGAGGGAGAAGGGCTGGACAGGGCAATGCCCACCCCTCCTGCCACAGGAGGGGGACACCCCAACTAGCCCCAGTGAGATGCAGGCTCAAGTGCTGCTAATTCTTCCGAGTTTTCAAGAAAATATAAATTTTTAAAGTAAAATCTCCCAATTTTGAATGTCAGCAACGAATTCCATTTTGAAAGGAACACTACATAAGCCAAACAAAATACATCTGTGGGCAGTGCTGGCCCACGGCAGCTGATTGATGACCTCTGGGAAGCAGCGACCCTAGCAGGCTTGTCCTCAGAAGCCTGGGCTCTGGTCACCGCAGTGCCCTACTCTGTGACCCTGAGTCAATCAGGTCACCTCTCAGGTCCTGGGGCTCAGCTTTAATAAGCACAAGTAGCTCCCACTTCTCACTAACCTTCAAACACGTCTGCAAGGTGGGTCTTAGGGGCCTCATTTTATAAGTGAGAAACCTGAGGTTCAGCGAGGTGGAGTGTCTGCCTGAGGCTGCCAAGCTGGGAAAAGATAGGGATTGACTCCATTCCATCAGGCCACCTTCCACATGGTGGGCTGGGCTAAAATCTCTGCAAAGTCCTTTCCATCTCTGACTTCTCTGGGTTTTTATTCATCCAGCCTTCAAGGGCAGCATGGGCCTGATGGAGGGGAGAAGGGGTTAAGGGTGCCCCCTAACTCCTTTCAAGAAGTTTCTTAGCTGGGCACAGTGGTGTATACCAGTAGCCTAGGATGTTGAGACTGCAGTAAGCCATGATCGTGCCACTGCACTCCAGCCCGAGAAACAGAGTGAGACTGTCTCGAAAAAAGAAAAAAGAAGTTTCTGCTTTTACAAACTCTTAGTGCCAGGGGCTCTTGGAAGCACCAAGGCTAATCCCTAGATTTTACAGATAAGGAAACTGAGTCCCAGAGAAGAAAACGGCTTGCTCCAAAGCTGACCCCTGAGGACAGGGACTGGGTCTTCACAGACCAGCCCAGAGTACACTGCTCAGTCTGTCCTCCTGGGACACTCTGCCTGACTGTGCATCATCTCTCTTCCTGAATTTCCATGCCCTGTACCTGCCTGTCCTCTGACCTTGCCTTTCCAGTCTCCTGCCTCTTCCCATCCCTTCCAGGCTGTTTTCCAGGTCCCATCCGTGGCCTGCTATTCTTCCTCACTCCATATGCACAGCCCATGGATCACCATCCATTTTCACTTACGTGGTTTCAGCCACCACCTATACACTAATGCCAACCAAATCTAGATTTGCAGACCCAACTATCCAAGTGCCAACTGGGCTGGACGCTCAATGTGGACGTCCCTGAGGGCTCACTACCTGCCTCCCCCACACCCCTATCCCTCTTGTTATCTCCAATTTTGACCACACCAACCATCCAATTCTAGGGTTTTTTTGTTGTTGTTGTTGTTGTTTTTTTTTTTTTTGAGACAGTTTCGCTCTTGTTGCCCAGGCTGGAATGCAATGCCATGATCTTGGCTCACCGCAACCTCTGCCTCCCAGGTTCAAATGATTCTCCTGCCTCAGCCTCCTGAGTAGCTGGAATTACAGGCATGCACCATCATACCTGGCTAATTTTTTGTATTTTTAGTAGAGATGGACTTTCTCCATGTTGGTCAGGCTGGTCTCGAACTCCTGACTTCAGGTGATCCGCCTGCCTCAGCCTCCCAAAGTGTTGGGATTACAGGCGTTAGCCACCATGCCTGGCCCTATTCTAGATTTTAAATCTTCAGATTTGCTCCCCCATCCATCACAACTGTCACTTTCCAGGCCCACTGTCTCTCCTGGTCCACTGCCCCAGCCCCTTAGGAGGCCTCCAGATCCTGCACGACCATCCTCCACCCCAGCCATCAGAAGGATCTTTCCAAAATGCAAATCTGACCCAGTTACTGTCCACCTTACCCTCCAGATGAAGCCCAAGCTCCTATGTCAAATGAGGTTGCTAGGACTTGGCCCAACCTGCCGCGGTCTTACCTCCCATCAATCACAGGGTTCTGCTCTATGCTCCTGAAACACTGAGCTGCCATATCCTGCACACTTCCCCTGGCCTGCATGCCTTTGCCCTGCCGTCCCCTTAGCTTACTTCTCATGTCTCCTGTACATGCAGCTGGAGCATCATCTCCCACAAGAAGCCGTAGGCTGAGGAGGTGTCCTTCTTCTCTGAGTATATCCTGGCCCCTACTGTATTCTATTCTATCCTCTGTTTCTGACTCCTTCACTAAACTGGGGGTTCTATGAGGGCAAAGTCTGCATCTTGTTGACTTTTTGTGTGCTCAGCACCTTGCAGGGTTAGGGAGGAAGGAGGCCTGATCTACAGAGCTGGTGACCTGGGCAAGAACCGAGGACACCTGACTCCAAGTCCAGGGCTCTTTCCACTTCACTCCAGCTGTCCCCAACACCAGGATGTAATCAAGCACATTCACCTGTGAACAAACCCACACACTGGACACTGTGCTCACTCAGTCAGCTCAGCCAACCACCAGGTGAAGGCTCTGAACAAGAGCTGGCAGACGCAATGGCTCCACCTGCCAAGATGAGTCACTTGGCTCCCATGGCTGGGGGCGCGGGTGGATAAGCCCTTGCTCTGCGTGCACAGCATCTGCAGGAAACGGTGTGGGGGAGCAGGGTTGCAAACTCAGCTCCAGCTGAGATTCTGCAGCTGAGAAGACCTAGAGACCTTAGATCCTGTCTGCATCCTCAGGCCAGGAACTCAAGGTCAGAGAAGGGGAATGAGTGTGCCCAGGTCCTGGGCCAGGCAGTGATAGGACCAACTGGAAGGCTACTGCTTTCTGGGAAGAGGCAGGGGATGCCTTCTGTATGAACCGAAAGCCTGACACCCTACAATCCTTGTGGGGCTTCAGAGCCCACAGGTGGATTCTTCCAAACTAACTCCTCAGTCTCCTCATATCTCAGCAAGATGAAGCATGTCTCTGACCACAGCCCTCCCAACTCCCCCTTGTCCATAGTAAAAACCTTCTGCATTAGAGAACCCCCAAAACAATAGGCTGCCGAGGTGTGAGACTGGTTTATATGAACAGAATAGGAAATGGCCATTCTCTCAAAAAGCAGTGGAGAATTGCCCCGTTTCCACCGCTAAGAAAAGACAGCATTGTGCTTGGAACAAAGCCTGAGAAAGCCAGCTATGCAGGGTGACACCCATTTGCAGGCCGTCCTCCTAAGGAAAGAGCAAATACTGTTACTACAAAAGTGAGAAAGAGTCCAGGAGACAGGAAAAATCACCTTGGCACAGGCAAAAAACCTGACACCGAAGAGAAAAAGAGATGATGATTGCTAGGAAATCCTTTCGCTGGAGAAGAGCTATTTGGGGAAGGATGTCTTTTGCTGAAATATGTCTATTTCAGGCCCGTTTCATATTTATGATTTAGTGGGGTCTAGTTTCCCACTAGGCAATCAATCTGTTTTCTTGTGCAATTGACAGTCACTTCAAAAGATGAGAAAAGGAGAGAAATGGTGGCCCCCACAAGACTCTCACCACCCCCAAAAGACTGGTGAGAAGCAGAATGCATCTGGCAGGGAAAAATCTATCTTCTTCTCAAAGAGTTAATAATACAGCTGAAACTGACTCTTTAACAACAACAAATGGTGTAATATGCCTTGATTACACTGGGTCAAAAATGGAGACAAGAGCTCCTGCAAAATGACTCTATCTACAATTAAATGAAAATGCAGTCGTTGCACAGAATATTTATGAACAAGGCTGTTCTGAAAGTCCCGAGCTGGCCAAAGTAGGAGAACATTTCAAGTGTCATCCTATTAAAGCCTTTGGAAGTCATTTGTCTTTCATCATGAAGGTGAAAAACAAGGTCCTTGGCTTAATTATTCTCTACCAAGGCAGTTCCATTTAATCTGTATGCAGGGTGTGTGGCTAAAACATGCATTTCAGCCAATTTCTTCCAAGCGCAAGGCACAGATAACAGACAAATCTCCCAGCAAAGGCAACCTCTCCATCAAGGGTACTGAACACCTACTAATACAAACCCCACTGAGGTGAAAGAGCCAAACAGTTCACAACCAGGCATATCCAGCCTGGAGGATGGAAGGGGGTTTTACCACGAGTGATTTATTTAAAGAGATGGATGGAATTTAAGTGCAGAGAGGAGGTATGGAAGGGCTTTGCCACACTGAGGCAGATGGGGTGGGTCACAGAGCTCCCCATTTCGAGGGCTGTGGAGTGGATCATCAGTTATCAGACCAGAACTGCTGCAAATGAGGGCTCCTTTGGCATAAGAATAGCTTCTCTGATTCTCCCTTCTAAAACAATAAAGGGGCCAGCCTATTGACGAGCTTGGCAGCTTAATTAATTGGGAAGTCCCTTAGGGTGTGGACACGGCAATGCCTGAGCATCTCCAGACGTGGAAATAACTAAGGTGTTTGCTGACTCAGAGAGCAACCCCTGCCTTACACAGATTTGGGGGACAATACGCGTTAATGAGTATCCAATGGCAGGTGGATCCATCTAGGAAACTTGAGATAGGTGTTGAGAAAAATGTGGTTTTAGATCCTTTAACCATTCTCAGAATCATTGCCAGTCAGAGCTGGAAGGGGTGATCAGGTCATCTACATGAGCAGGGAACATCAGAATCCTCTGGGGAGCTTATTGCATCATGGATTTCTGGGCCCCACCCTTTAGAAAGTGTGATTCAGTAGTTTAGGTTAAGACCCAAGAATCTGCACTTCTAACAAGCTCCCAGATGCTGGTGACCCTGCAGACCCCACTTTGAGTAGCATCCATTGGTTTCAGCAGCAGAAGCATCTTGCTCAAATGATACCACAAAATACTCAACAGGTCAAGGTGGTGTATATTTTACTTAATGGCTTACTTAAGGGCTTACAATTGCATCATATCCTTATTATAGTCATTCAATGAGAACAAAAGGATGTGTTTTGGCTGTTGCAAAACCTTTAATTCAGACGTTATCTGGGATAGTTGCAGGTTTCTGATCATCTCGTATCCAAATTATTCCTGTCTTCTGTTTTTCTTGCATATTCAGATCAGTAGTTAGTTACAGATGGTAAGTAGGAGGGAGGGAGGGGGAGAGAGAGAGAGAAAGAGAGAGAGAGAGACAGACAGATAGATAGGCTGGGCGCAGTGGTGTAATCCCAACACTTTGGGAGGCCAAAGCAGGTGGATCACTTTGGGCTCAGGAGTTTGAGACCAGCCTGGGCAACATGGCAAAACCCCGTCTCTACTAAAAATACAAAAATTAGCCAGGTATGGTGGTGCATACCTGTAATCCTAGCTCTTCCGAAGGCTGAGGCAGGAGAATCACTTGAACCCTGGAGGCCGAGGTTGCAGTGAGCCGAGATCACACCACTGCACTCCAGCCTGGGTGATAGAACGAGACTCTGTCTCAAAAAAAAAAAAAAAAAGAAGATAGATAGTGCCTCATCAGCTTGCTTTCCACTCTCAGGATGCTCATTAGCTAATGAGAAGTAGCAGGAAGAGCTTTGTTCTGAAGTCTGTGCAAAATAGATTAACCTGGCACCAGATGTCACCTTGGCAGTGCTCTCCAAGGTGTTAGATCTGATAACTAATAGGTGTGAGCATGTGTGTGAATCTTGCCTTTTTTTTTAATAGATAAAATTATGCTTTAAAAATGAGACCCTGGCAAGTGACTTAATCTTCTGAGCCTCAGTTCCCTAACGACTCATGCTACTAATAACTACCTCATAGGGTTGCTGGAACAGATTGGAGATGATGTCTCCAAAAGAAATTTGCAAACTCTAAAGTGCATTGTTTGCGTATGACTTCTGTCCTGAACACAGATGTCCTTGCTCCTTCAAAGACCTGGGCTGGTTTCTTACCTGGATAACCACGATTTTCAGCTAATGTCTACAGGTTAGGACACCTACCAGCCCCACTCAGACCAACTGAATTAGGATCAATATTTTTGAAAGACTTTTCGGGGGAATTCTAATCAGTAGCCAGAGTTAGAAACTGCTGTTCTATATCATATATCCCCCCTAGTTCTATATTAAATCCTATCAGATTGCTCTCCTTGCTTCTGGTTAGTTACTAGCAATGAAAAGGAAAAAAGGTTTTCACTGCTGCTGGCCTAAAGGGGGTTTTAATAACCCAGCTACTAATTCTGGAACATTGCTACACACTGGGGGGATTTGCATACATTATCCCTTTCCAGCCTCCCCCACACACCTGTAAGGCAGATATTATTCTTCTCCATTTTTAAAAGAGCTGTATTGAGATAGAACTCACACATACCATACAATTTGTCCATTAAAGTATACAATTCACTAGCTTGTATTATATCCAGAGTTGTGCAACTATCACTACAATCAATTTTAGAACATTTTCATCACCGCCAAAAGAAACTCCATATCCCTTGGCCATCACTTCCCACTCCTCCCATCTCCCCCACCCCTAGGCAACCACAGTACTGGCTCTACTTCCCATCTCTAAGGATTTGCCTATTCTGGACATTTCATCTAAATGGAACCACTCAATATGTGGTCTGCTGTGGCTGGCTTCTTTTACCCAGCATAATGTTTTCAAGGTTCATCCATATTACAGTATGTATCAGTTCTTCATTCCTTTTTATGGCTAAATAATAATCCATTGTATAGACAGACCACATTTTATTTATTCATCCACCAATTGATGGGCATTTGGGCTGCTTCCACTTTGGAGCTATTGTGAATAATGCTGCTATAAACACTCATGTATGATTTTGTGTAGACATGTTTTCCTTTCTGTTGGGTATATACGTATGAGTGAAATTGCTGGATCACCTGGGAACTCTGTTCAGCCCTTTGAGGAACTGCCAGACTGTTCTCCAAAGTGGCTGCATCATTTTACATTCCCACGATCAATTCATGATGGAAGCTTCTCCACATTCTCACCAATACTTGTATTATCTCTCTTTTTTCATTATAGTCATCCTAGCGGGCGCAAAGTCGTATCTTGTTGTGGTTTTGACGTGTATTTCCTTGATGGCTATGATGTTGAGCATTTTTTCATTGCTTATTCACCATTTATATTCTTTCTTTGGAGAAATGCATATTGAGATCCTTTGCCCATTTTTTCTCCTGGGTTATTTGTCTCATTATTGAGCTGTAATCATTCTTTATATATTCTAGATACAAGTCCCTTATTAGATCTATGATTTGCAAAAATTTTCTCCCCCTTCTGTGGATTGTCTTTTTACTTTGTGTCCTTTGAAGTACCAAAGTTTTGAATTTTGATGATGTACAGTGTATTTTTTATTTTGTTGCTTTTATTTTTGGTGTAATATCTAAGAAACCACTGCCTAATCCAAGGTCACAAAGATTTATGGCAGTTTTCTTCTAAGAGTTTTCTAGTTTTCACTCTTAAAGTGTCTGATCCATTTTGAGATAATTTATGTCTATGGTACTAGGTAGGAGTCTATTCCCCCTATTTTTACAAGGGATGAAATTGAATTTCAAACATCTAGTGAACTCTCCAAAGCCAAACTATTCCAATGCAGCAGTCCTGCTTTGCTATATCGCCTCCAAAAAGGCAAGGGTTTTTATTCACGGGGCCTGGGAGCTGGTAGCGGGTAGGGAGGGCTAACGAGGCAAACCACGAAGGAGTTTGTCAGAGCATACACATGCACTGTGGTCAGTAAGGGGGGGACCCTGCAGCCACAGAGCAGAGCACAGTCAGTGAGCCCCAGAATATGGAAGGTTGTACACAACCTCAAGGGGTGGTTAAACCCAGAGGAGGCCCAGGCCCTCACTCCCAGCTCTTTCACATCCCACTGAATCCACCCATCAGTTCCTCTAGATCTCTATGCTCCAACCTCGGGCCAGGTTGCCTTGTGCCTTTTAGGCACAGTAGAAGGAAGAGAGAGCTTAAATGGCTTCACAGTTGTTCAGCCAGATGAGCCTCACCCATGAGAGGGCTCAGTTTCCCCAGCTCTGAGTTCATGTTACCAGTAGATCTGGGAACATCAAAGTAAAATGGTAGCATTGACAGAAGAGTTGACAGCCCTTCTTAGGGCTGCGAAAAAATTGATGGTTGATGGGAATCCAACAATGACATTAACACCACAGGAAACAAGATAAGGGGTCACAGAAGGCAGCTTAGGGGAAAACAGAGGCTTGAAGAGCCTTCTCATTTATGGTTTGTGATGATAACTAAAACTCCAGCTGCATCTAAACTGCATAAACAACCAGAGACAGGAAAGTGTGCCTGCTTCCCTGAAGTCCAGGCTTACACTTTAGAAAGGTCAGTGCTGTCAGAACAGGGGCTTCACTACACATGGACTCAGCCTCTAACAAGGGCAATTTATGGACACACCAAACTGCAGTCAAGGTCATCTTTCACACAGCACCTCACTTAATCTTCAGGGTGAAACTCTGTGACGAAGACACGGATCCAGTCACTATGTGGAATATGTGCAGGAAACTGCACTACATTGGAAAAGTTAGTTTGGGTTTCCCTCCTGCTGCAGATGAGGAAACGAGTTCACTTTCCCAAGGTCATGCTGGGAATGAGCAAGAGAGCCAGACTTTGAACCCAGAACTTGCACCCAAGCCCGGAGCTCTTCCCAGGCCCCAGAAGCAGCTTCTCTGGTTAGGAGGCCTGGATGGTACACTGCTCCCACAACACCTAGGCACCTCCAAACACCCAGACCACCCACCATTTCTGAGGGCAAAACACCCTCGAGTCAATAAAAGCCCAAGAAACAGGTTTTTGATTCAATTATAAAAACTACCTTGCATGATCAACACATTTGAAAAGTGAGTCACAAGCCTACCTTATATCTATGTCTTGTTAAGTGCCAGGCATCATGTGAAACCTTTAGCAGCATTAGTTCATTTAATTTTCATAGCAACAGCAAGGCTTGGTGGCTCACACCTGGAATCTCAGCACTTGGAGAGGCTGAGATGGGACGATTGCTTGAGCCCAGGAGTCCACGAACAGCCTGGGCAACATGGCAAACCCCCATCTCTAAAAAAATACAAAAATTTTTTGTCACCAGGCATGGTGACACATGCCCATCGTCCCAGCTACTTGGGGAGGCTGAGGCAGCAGGATTTCTTGAGCTCAGGAGATCAAGGCTGCAGTGAGCCAATATCATGCCACTACACTCTAGCCTGGGCAACAGAGTGAGAATCTGTCTCAAAAAAAAAAATCATAACAACACTGATAGGGAGGTATTATTATTATCCTCACTTTAAGATATTAATAGAAAACCTAAGAAGCCATAAGACTTCCTGAGCTTTTCAGAGGTGTGTGATTGCTGCTAAGGACATAGAGATCCAGCCACGTCCTCACCACCACCTCTCCAAGGGACCCTGTGTTAGGATAACAGTGGGTGTGACCAACCTCTGATTTTAAATAAAAGCTTCAGAACCCTTGTGAATGCTCTGGATATGGTATCAAATAAGACTCAACACCACAGGGCCAATGTTAAACAAACTCATAGCTGCCTTTAACTATCACTCATTCTCCCTCAAATTTAATTTTTTTTAAGCTAACAGCTTTCAAAAATGTGCTAACAAAGTAATGGAACTAAAGTGGAAATTACAGATTTCAAAGATGAGTTGGGAGATTCTGTTCCAAGAGAGGACAGATTGGACCTCTCTGCCAAACAAGTATAGACAAAAAAAGCATCTGAGTCAGGGGAAGAAGGCCAATGCTATTCCAGAGAGCCACAATTAAAAACCAATTATGCAAAGCTTGCTAAAAATGTCAGTGGGCTGCCTTTACGTTTCAAATCACTAAAAACACAGGCGTGCTTAGGCCAACATTTACCCAGCGCATCAGCTGGTTTGGGGCAACTTTTTCTGCTCAGGCTAAACATGGATGCACGTCTTGGTCTCTGTTATGAACAAAGTCTGGGAAGACCACCTGCGGCTGAGTGAACATGGCTTCCAAGGCTGCTCTATGGTCCATGGATTCCTATTCACCCTTCATCCAAAGGGGAAAACTCTCTCAATGCTCTCCAGGGGCCCTGGAGAAGATGGGACATCGCCAATGTGAAAACCACAGGCAGACAGTCAAGTCTCCTCTCCAGCTCTGAAACTGATGAGGACACAGATCCAGCCCTCATGTGGAACACACACAGGGAACTGACCTACGTTGGAAAGAGCAGTCCATAGTGATATGTACGCACCGATTCCTTAGGGTGACACCCTCAGAAAGCTCCCTGACAAGGATCGGAAAAGCCTGAGGAGAGGAAGAAACTGTTTAGTCACGTTCCCAAAGTAGCTGAGTCATCTCTGGGCCTATTAGCTGTACTGATTCCCAAGACTCTACCCTCAGAGATTCTGATTCCATGAGTCCGGGGTGGGGTCTGGAAATCTATGTTAAGAAGTTTCCTAAGGTGTTTTGATGACTAGCCAAGTTTGGGAATGGTTGGTTTGATTTTTGTTGTATTTTCTTTATTTCTGCCTGAAGTTAATGAAATTCAGAAATAGAAAAACCTAATGAAACAATTAGCTGGAGATGAGAACTGGGAGGTAGAGCAATCAAGGGATAGAAAGTTTAAGCCACTTGCCTAGTTGACACAGCTAATAATGTTCACGCCAACAAGCAGGGTCTGTGGGACCTAAACATGGGACACAAACTCAAAATCAGGCTGGCCACACAGACAGTGTGAAGTGGGCTGCGGGTAGGATATCAGTGAGTAGTGGGGGACTGCAGTGAACTCAAGACTGTACACACTACAGCAGGCATCTGCTCCTCAGCTCCAACCCCTGCTGCATATAAGGGTGTGGCCTTAAGTGGCTAGATATTCTGGTTTTTTAAAAGAAGCCAGAGAGTCCACATTTCCTGGCTTTTAAATATAGCAATTCATTTAATTTTTTAAAAAGAAGAAGAAAACCACACTGTGTTTTTGTTAAAAAAGAAAGAAAAGAAAACCACCCTGTGAACAAGATTCATCTGCAGGCCGACTCCTGCCCCTGGAATGACAGTGTGCAGCCTCTTTCCTGAAAGGTCATCCACTTTAGCCTTCCTTGAACTCCTGAGTCCCCTCTAGAGCACTGAGAGGTAGCCAGAAGGTGAGGGGTCCTGTCTAGCAGGTTGATCAGTAAGTGTTTGGTGTGTATGTGCATGCGCAAGGGTGGGGCTTCGGGCCTCCCTCCCCTCCCAACTGAAAATGCATTCCAGACCCAGAGACAGGGTGTGACCACCATAGCCACGGCTCTCTGGGAGATGACCTGGGAAGGGCCAAGATCTTCAGGCCAATCGGGACTGGTTGGTGGAGGAGTCCAGCTGAGAGGGGATACAGAGGAAAAGTCAAGGAAGGAAATCTCCGGAGAAAGCCAAAGAGCAAATCTGTCCTGAAACGGAATACGAGAAAAGAACGGAGAAAGAGGCAAGAAGAAGCAACAGCTCTAAAAATCCCATAACCCAGGAAATAACATTCCCAGAGTCCCTGGCCAACCATCAGAATGAGTGGTCTTGCCACTGCCACGCCCTTGGTCTGCTTAATTTTTCTTCACGGTGCTGACCACTACCTGACCTTACATATTGCGATGCCCTCACTGCAATACACAGCGCCGAGAGATGTAAGGCTTGGTCTGCAGCTGGGTTCCCAGTGCCTGGTGCAGTGCTCAGCACATAGCAGGTGCTTAAGGAACATGGCTTGAACAAACGGACTGCAGGCAAGCAGTTGGCACCAAAACAGTTTAACGTCATGAGTCGACCATGTAATGATAATGACATCAGCACAAAGCACTTTATAATTCACAAAACCTGCCGTGAACTTAATTCCTTCCATTTTCGTTTACTGAATTGCTCCGTGCGTTGGACACAGCCCAGGTGACTGCTCACCCCTGGAAGGCGAACAGTCCAAGAGCCAGCTCTGACAGCTGCCTACACAGCGGCTCAGTCGGTGGCGTGCTCGCATTTGCACTCTCTCTCTCTCGCTCTCTCTCTCTCTCTCTCTCTCTCTCGCTCTCTCTCTCAGCTAGGAGACAACGAGGTTGCAGAACTGCAGGGTTCAGCACTCATTGGGCAATGTCATCAAAATGATAGAATATTCTGGGGCCAGGTTCATCCAGCCTCCCCAGCCCAACCGAGCTCTGGTTAGAAGCTGGGAAGGGGTGTAGAGGCATGGGAGGCCGCACAGCATGTGGTTAAAGCTTGGGCTCAAGGCAGACTGCCTGAGCTCATTTCCCAGCTAGTGACCTTAAACCTCCCTCAGCCTTGTTGATCTCATCTGTAATGTGGGTATGACAACAACAACACTAATTACTTCAGAGGGTATTTGTGCAAGGTAAACAAGGTACTTGACAAAGACAGCCTAGTACCGTGCCTAGGACTTAGCTCAGCACAAGTGAGACCTGGCTGTAATGGCCGCATCGTCCACCACACCAGTCCCCAGAGCTATGACATCACAGCAGTGTGACCCTGAGTGACGGAACCCCTTCCCTAAACCTCAAATTCTTCTCTAATATCGGGATAACCTGGACTCCAGGACTGAATAAGGAATGAATGAAGTCATGCATGTTAAACACTTTGTGCAGGGCCTGGTACATATTAAATGTTTAATGAGCTAGTATCTGATTATTATTCAAGAAACTTTTGCTAGTCCAAAATGCCGATAAGAAAATCCACTCAAGGCAGTTTGCCATATGCAAATAAATCTGGACCATAGATTCTTCAGTTCCAAGTTTCTTTCCCTGCCCGCTTTAGGTTTTAGTTACTCCAAGAATTAGCTTTCCCTGCCCCTGGGATCTGACCTAGGAAGCATTTGGAGGTCAGTTCGCAGTGCAGGGCTGGTATCCCCTCTCCATCAGTACAATCTCGCAGCTCCATCTGCCTCTTCGCCCCCATAGCACTGCAGTCTGACAGCGAGGAAGAGGACATGCAAATATGCCCTAAAAACGGCTTGTTATTTTCGTGGCCTGGATGGTGCACGTCTGTGGGTGCCTGTGAGGACAGCGCATCACTGTTGGGTACAGGGCAGATGCCACCAATTTGGGGGGTGGCTGTAAAATGTAAAAATACCCAACCCAAATAAAAGTGGCTTTTCCAAAAAAAAAAGGAAAGAGTTCCTCCAGTGCCTTTTGCAGAGGAGAGAGACAGTAACTCAGCCCCCCCCGGCGAATCCCAGCTTGGCCACCTCTGCCCAAGACACCTGGCTCCTCATCAACACACGCACAGCCTTAGCGCCCCCATGAAACTGCTCAGCTCCTGGCTCTAAATGGCAATTTTACTGTGGAATGACCCAGAAACAGATGCTCTAAGTCACAGACCTGGGAAGGTGAGGAGCAGAGGGCCAAAAGGTAAGGACCCTCCATCATGAAGACAGAATACTAAATAAGCCGGGAAGGGCTCCAACAACACGTTGGTTTACAAGATCAATTCGGAAGAATAGAATCACAGTCAACTCGCATCTTCTAATCCACAGTCTTCAGTAGGCACCTATGTTGGACCTCATTCATGCGTCTTGAGCACGAATGGCTACAGGGACCAGGCAGTAGCGGTAAATGAAGGCAGATGGTAGTAGCAGAAGCAAAACCAACAATATAAGCAGGATCAAGAATAACAGGGAGGTGCAGAGGCCTGTGTCCCACTGGAGAGAGGAAGCAGTGAAGTGCCTCCATCCACCCCACTTAACCATTGCCATGCCGGAACAGGGCAGTGGGTGACGAGATCTTCCCATTTTTTGATCAAAATTTTTAAGTGAAATGTGGGTTTATATTTTTTTAAAAACACTGAGCTGGCCAAATAAAATACATCTGAGAGCCAGGTCCAGCTCACAAACGGCCAGTCTGCCCCCATGGCCGAGTCCCCCAACAGTCCTCTGCAGTTTTTAGGCACCTGTTGGAGAAGGGGAGCTGAGAAATAGCTGCTAATATCCCAGCTCTCCCCTGCGGGTACCCAGACACCCTTCTCTAGGCAGAAGGCCCTCTCTCCAGCACTGCCAGCACTTCAGCCCTCCAAGTCTACCCAGGTTCACCTTGGCCTGTGAACCCTCCCCTCCAGGCACAGCTGCCATTCCCAGATGCTCCGCTGTTTCCCACACCATCCCAGTCCCAGCCTCTTCCCCCACCTCCCCACCACTGGCTCCTTCTCCTTTCCAGGGGGCAGCTACTCCAGCAGGCCTCTGAAGAAACGGCCCTGCTGGAACCTTGCTGGAGCAGGCCTTCAGACAAACGGCCAGACCTGGGTAAGTGGCCAGGAGCATGCCCTGCATCAATCCTCGACCATGCCGGGACTTCCACTGCTCACCAGTGCCCCAAGAAAGGGGCTCATGAGAGCTGCAGGTGCAAGGCACCTGAGGAGGGGGTCCCTTGCAAATGCCATGTGTGGGTGCTCCACGTGTGGGTCCCTGGCAAATACCATCTAAGGCAGATGCTGCTGGCTGACTGAGGCCATGCTCAGCTCCGGCAACTGCTTGGGAAGGGAGGCCACACTACTCTTCCTCCAATTTCCCTGGTTCAGCTGCAGAAAGGGCTAAGAGGGGTGGAGGCCATGATGTAAGTAATGATAACAATTTGAAAAGATAACCTAATATTGGCATCCTCTTGTTTACTTTTTAAAACATGTCCACATTCCCATTTTCCCCCCCCGATCCTCTCATCACCCCAGAGAGATGGCCGAGATATTGCTATTTATTACTGTTATTATTATCACTCTTCCTCTGCCCCCTCGGAGAACCAGAGACAGGTTGAACATCCTCCCCTGGCCCAGTGCTTCTTAAGCGTTAATATGTCCATGAATCCCTGGGGGATCTTGTTGAGACGCAGATTCTGATTCAGAAGGCCTGGGGTAAGGCCTGAGATTCCGCATTTCTGATAAGCCCCAGGATGGTATGGATGCTACTGGTCCTCAGACCACACTTTGACCAGTAAGGTTAAGGTCCCATGGTGGGTTTAGGGCCAGACCTGGAATCTGCTAGGGGTAACGAGGCTCGCTCACCTCACTTTTCACGGGCTGGGGCCTCTTGCCCAGTTTCACCTCCAGGAAGTGCAAGGGTGCGATCATGGCCCCGAGGTTGCGGATGTCAGCGTATTTCAGCTCCTCCGCGGTCAGGGCTGAGCTGGGGAGTCCAGTCAGGGGGCCAAGCCCTGGCAGGGAGCCTGCAGTCACCGAAGGGTCTGGGATCTGCCCAGGCATCATAGCAGGAGGAGCGGCAGGCCAACCTGGAGTGGGCAGGAAAGAGCAGGCCAGTCAGCCAGGTTAGGGGCTCC
Organism: Ateles fusciceps; assembly: GCA_036589455.1. NCBI lineage: Eukaryota > Metazoa > Chordata > Mammalia > Primates > Atelidae > Ateles > Ateles fusciceps. Next base: position 7,937,538 of record JAZHEH010000228.1, on the reverse strand, counting down.
GGGGGGGGGGGCTCATGCCCCTCGTCTTGCCACGACTGTCGCTTCTTTCACCAGTGTTCCCCTGAATCCCTTTCCCGCCCAGGTGCTCTTCCTGCCATGAAGTCCTTCCTGTTATAGAGGAAAAGTTACTCAATTCACTCACAACAAGGTCACCCTTGGCACTGCCAGGAATGTCTGCCTTTATTTTGCTGGCCATACTTGACCCAGTCGTCGGCAACACGTATTCAACATGTGCTATGTGCCAGCCCCCACGGGAATCCTGCTGCCAGCCCTATTAGGCTAGATCAGAGGTCATTACACAGAGGAAGTAGCCAAGCTTAGAATGATAACTCACTCAAGGTTGTACACAGTTAAAACTGGTGGAGCTGGGATGTAAACGGGCAGCGTACAGTCTCTGAAGAGAGTGAATTATAACGGCGGAACCTCAAGCACCTTTGCACCTGTTTCAGAGGAAGCTATTTTTGGTCTGGCATGGTGCCTCCCCCTCCAATCACACATCCTATTCTGCATACTTGTTAAGACACCCTGAACAGGAGATGAAACCAATCAAAGTTAAAGGTGAGTGTGTGAGATATCTATGAGAGAGAGACTGAGGCAAAGCAGGTGGCATTAATTAGCATGTCCTTTCCCTGTGGAACCCAGTACCAGAAAATTCCTCCATGGTCTCTCCCTCTTTTTTTTCCCCCAGGCTGGAGTGCAGTGGCACGATCTCGGCTCACTGTAAACTCCGCCTCCCAGGTTCAAGCAGTTCTCCTACCTCAGCCTCACGAGTAGCTGGGATTACAGGCACCTGCCACCACGCCCAGATAATTTTTGTATTTTTAGTAGATACGGGTTTTCACCACGTTGGCCAGGCTGGTTTCGAATTCCTGACCTTAAGTGATCTGCCTCCCAACATGCTGGGATTACAGGTGTGAGCCACCATGCCCAGCCAGCTCCATGGTCTCTTCATTCTCAGAGCAAACACATACTCTGGCTCTGCCAGACCCAAAAGGTATACACGGGAAGACATTCAGGCATGGAAGAAGGAGGTAAATTAGACAGGTCAACACCAAGGGAATTCTTCCTCCCTTTACTGGGGGAAGCTCATGGGTAAAGAAATGGTCACTTCAAGACACAGATGGCAGTGAAGAAAGCTGGTCTGCCAATAAAGCCAGTTCCTTAAAGGGCTCCTCCTACCCACCCATCCATCCAATTTCTGACCACATACTATGAGCCAGCAGACACTAGGAATATGGAGATCAGATGTGCACAGTCTTAGCTTTGAAGCAGCCTTTAAGTAGCACGTTAAGGCCAGGCTCAGTCGCTCAGGCCTGTAATCCCAGTACTTTGGGAGGCTAAGGTAGGCAGATCACTTGAGGTCAGGAGTTCGAGACCAGCCTGACCAACATGGTGAAACCCCATCTTTACTAAAAAATACAAAAATTAGCCAGGCATGGTGGTGCATGCCTGTAATCCTAGCTACTCAAAAGGCTGAGGTAGGAGAATCGCTTGAACCCAGGAGGCAGAGGTTGCAGTGAGCTGATATCGCGCCATTGCACTCCGGCCTGGGTGACAAGAGCAAAACTCCGTCTCAAAAAAAATAATAATAAATAAGTAGCATGTTAGTACAAAACTTCTCTTGGATTCTAGTCCTGTAAAGGAAATCATTTCTTCCTCTTCTCACTTTCTGCCCAGGGCCATAAAATCAAAATCCTCACTGGCTTAGAACTCCTGAGGGAAAATCTTTGCCCTATCCTTCCATCTTTACCTATCTCTTCCCATGGAGAGAGATGTATTTGGCAGAGGGAAGATCTGATGTCCATCGGACAATGCTTCTCTGTCGGGCAGTTAATGTACTCAGAGGGCCACATGCTTTTTAGGCTGTCTCCTGCAGGAGTGGCCTTGGAGGGTGACCCACAACCACCTTCCCCTATTCAGCTTCCCAGGTGTAGATCATTCCAGAGAAGGACATTCATGAACCTGTTCTGGCCACAAGCGCAAGCCATATTCTCCATCTCCATTTCACTTTTGAAGGTGAAATTTGGTTCCCTGTCCAAGTCCAGAGTCTATTTCCCAATAAGTTCTATTTCTCTAAGAGTAAACACATGTGAGTAATTTGCACCCTCAAGCACAAAGGCTTCCACTGGCCATCACTTTGTCTACAGCAGGGTGTCTAATGCAAGGTGCCTGGGAATGGGAAGTGAGCCTGCCATTTCAGCCACAACACACCTGCTGCACCTGCCATAAAGCTGTCTGCCTATAGCTTCTTGGCTGGCCCCAGCATTTTTATGCAGTGTCCTCAGGCTCCTCTGTCTGTGCTCTGCCTACTGTACCTCCCATACCCAGTCCTCTTAGCACCCTTCCCACTTATATCCTTTCTCTCCCTCCTTTACCCAGTGTCTCCTGGGCCATCAGAAAAGGATCTGAGACTGAATCACATTGAGTTACAGTCTTAGAGCTGAAGGAGGCCCTGTGCTCATCTAAACCACATCCTCATTTTGACAGGAGGAAACTAAAGCTCAGAGAGCTAAATGGCCTCCCCCAAGGTCACACAGCTGAAGAGGATCAGAGCCAGGGCTCAACTCCTGGTCCCAGGGTTTTAGGCCAAAGCTGTCTCACCCTGCCCTTTTTGTTTCCCTTCCTGGGGTCCAGTAGGTAATGATGCCTTCAGCAGAAGGAATGACTTTCTCAGGGTGGGCTTTCAGACACCAGTCCATAGTAGAGGGTCATTGTCTTGCACAGAGGGGCCCTCCACCTGCCCTGGAGATCCAGGTTTAGGAAGTTCCCTGAATAACACCATGGTAGCCTGCATGGGAGCCCAGACATAGAAATAGCCCCTGGGACTTCTCGTATGTGGGTGTTCAGTGTCTTCAGATCCCCCAACTCTGAGCTGGACTGGAGCCCAGTGGCAGCAAGAGAGCCCTCTCTTCACCCTCTGGAATGGAATCTGCAATGCAGAGAGAGCTGCAGCCTGCCATGCTGGGAGGCTGCTCCAGGGCCCTGTGGATGAGCTACATGTCTCCCCCCACCCTCTTCTAGGGAGAACAGGGAAGGGGCCAGCAGGAAGACCTATTCCTCGCAGCACAACTGTGCCTGGAACAAACCGTGTGGCCACGTGGCCAGCAGGGCCGTGATTCCAGGTGGTAAGCAGCAGTCATGGCTGGTTGTTGCCCTGATGACCCCAGTGCTTAGCATCATTTTTGGTGCAGAAAAGGTCATCAATAATACTTGTTGAAGTAAGAAATAAGTGAATAAATGAATGAACAAATGACAGCAAATTCACGGCAGAGCACAATTCGGCAAATGCAGTAAGAATCCATCTCTGGGAGCTCAGATGCTCATTATCAGGCTGTGATTTCACCTCCAAGTTATTCATTCCCACAGTAGACCCCAAGAAAAACACTCCAGAGGCTTCTGTGTATTTCCCTGCCTAAGCCTTCCATCTCTGGGAGATGGAAGCCAGACCCCATTCTGTTCCACGAATGATAGGCTCTGCTTGCAGCTTCTGTTTATTCTCATACAGATGGTATAAATGAGACACTAACAAATGATCCCAAAATATAATGAATTTTCTGCTACTGTGGAACCCCCTGAAGGGGCAGCCACCCCCTGGGAGCAGTGGCCCTGTAAATTTTGCCATTCCTGCTCCCCCTGTGAATCCATCCCGATGACAAGCCTCACCTGGGAGACAAGGCACTAGTCTTTCCTTTGTAGAAGCAAGTCCCCCTCTCTTTCCTCCCCCTGCAAAAGAGCCCCTAACTGCTCAGATACAAACCACAAAGTCCTCAGCCATGCCATTCCTAGGAGACAACCACAACAGCTGACATTCACCAGTGAGAAGTCATCCTAAACATCTCCTGGGGGTTGGGGGGGGCAGAAGATGGAGGAACTGAGCAGCTGCCTTTCATAATTGGATTCTCATTAACTGCAAAGAGCTGGCTGACGATCTAAGGCAGAAAGGCAACTTTAGTGATTTGAAAAATAAAACAATTTGATGTGATTTAGGGATCTATAAAAGGGGGGAGGGGGGCAGTGGAGGTGGCAGCAGCAAGGAACAAGTAACAGCCAGAAGGAACTTACCCACTTCAAGGAAGACTCAGGAAAGATGACAAGAGGTGAAATCATCTCCCACACTTGTTGTTCCATACGGAAACAATTTAGTAGGAAAAGAAGAACTACGCACCAAAAGCTTCAGGAGAACAAACCAGAGTTTTTTTCCCTTCAGGGCCCAGGAGGTCTGAAAGGCAGATAAACACCCTTGGCGTCTCCAAGAGTAACTAGGGGGCACAAATAAGGAGCAAGCTCTATATGATAGCAGATCACCAACATTGGGAAATGGGGCTTGTGCCTCAAAACACAGGCCTGGAATCCAAGAAGACTTTGGCAATGCGGGACACTGACCAGGAATAAGTTGGAAGCCAGCCAATGAAGGAAAGCTGGGTGAAGCACAAATCCAAGATGCGGATTGACTAGCAAGGCGTGAATCGGACAGGTGAGGCTCAGAAGGTCACAGTGAACCCTAAGCTGTTGCTGATCCTAAGATTATGAGGCAGCTCCCCTAAAGCCAGCTAGAAGAAAATGGGGACCAGATGGATCCAAGAGGAAAGAACTTGGAAAAAAAAAGGGTCTGGTAGCTGTACTCTCTACTCTTCCTCAGTGGCCTGCGGGCACACAGTTAGGGCTCTGCATTATACAAGCAGAAGAAAAGCCATAAAACATTTCAAGTCTAGAAAATAGACCCTCCCGGGAGATATTAACAAGAAGAGACATTTCAGCCAAAAGAAAAGCTAAAGGTAACTTATTAAGCGTTTGTCTCTTGTTTTCTTCTCTCATTTTTTGTTTGTAAATCTGTAAGATATTAGGTTGGTGCAAAGTGATTGCGGTTTTTGCCATTCTGCTCAATGGCAAAAACCGCAATCACTTTTGCACCAACCTAATACCTTAAATCTTTTTTAATGATGTGTCTATAAACAAATAACAGCCTTGTCTTATGCATCAAATTTATAAGGGCTATTCTTGTTAGCAAGTGCCCAATAATCAGCATTTTCATCCAGAATGGCAAAGGCAAGTAAATAAAAGAGACAGGTTAAGAGAAACTTAGCATCTGCACCATGAACTTTCTGTCCATAGAAACAAAAGTGTAAAGGAGGCTATAAAACCCCTGGGCCTTTTTGAGAAGGTAAGCTCCCCTCCAGGCCAGCAGCTGGCTTGGGCTGCCATCAGGAATAGGAATGGGTACGCACGTGGGTGCAGACAGCCTAAGGGCCAAGGCTTGATGCCAAGAGAACATGGAGGTGCGAGTGACAAGTCAGGGAAGGGGGGAGTTTACAGGGGCAAGCCCCATGAGAAATAAGGGGTTGGAAGTCAAGGGCAGGGCATGGGCAATGGCAACTGAGACTCAACAAGAGAAGTGGGCTCTTGCATTCCCAGGAGAGAACAGGATGCCGAGGCCAGGAGTCCACAGAGAAGGGCAGAAAGGTGACAGGCCAGTGATCATGGCACATAGTACCTGCTATCATGAATCTTGGAGAATCAACCACCAAGCCTCTTCTTGGAGCTAAGGAGTCACCCAGGATGACCTCTCTCTTGGAACCTGAATGATGTAGGTCAAGCAGCTTCCAAAAGTCGAGGGATCCAGAAGGCGAGAAGCAGGACAATGAGGAAGGCCCCAAGCCTGAGAGTGAAGTCAAGCAGCAAAAGGCCCTCTTCAGATGGTCCCAGCTCTGCAGACCACGAGGAAGGTCGGGTAAGAGCGGCGGGTCGGGAGCCAGATGATCTGAGTGTGAATCCTAGCTCTGCCCCTTCCTAGCTGTGCACGCTTGGGCAAGTTCCCTAACCTCTCTGTGCCTCCCCTCTCCTCAGCTGTAAAGTAAGAATAACAATGTTATTTGCCCTGTATGGCTGTCAAGAGGATTAAATTAGTTAATACTTGGAAAGTACCTGGAGCAGTGCCTGCACATAGTGAGTGTGAAGTCAGTGTGGCCACCAGGGCCTTCCTTCCTGGAGGGGCACTAGCGCCAGATGACCCCTCAAGGTCCCTTCTGGACTAGTCTCTCTTTCCCGCAGCCATGAAGAGGATTCTCCCCAGAGGACTCTCTGCTCTCCCACTTTCCAGCTCTAAACCCCAAGGAGGCAGGGCTATCTTGCCTCCTGGCAGTTAACTGAAGAACAGAAACAAAGGGTGCCAGGTCAGGGCTGGGTACAAAGGTGCAGAAATCGGGCCCAGCACCTGCCCTTGGCCTCAGTTTCCTCTAAGGTCTCCTCCACCTCGCAGGCCAGAACATGGCTGCATAGACACTGGCAACGAAGTGCCATCAAGAGCTAGATTTCCATTCCTGCCCTGAGGCAGAGAGCCAGCATCTTCTGTGTCCTTCAATCTATCCATCCTGCACTGCTTCAGAAGAAGACAACGAGGGGTAGCTGGGTTCAGGAGAAACCACTGAACCCTGGTAGCCATGATCCTGCACAGCCATCCCAGCCACAGAGGAACCTGGAACCACCCCCCGGGGAACTCCTGCTCTTCCTTGGAGACCAGAGAAATGCTTCCAAGGCCTTGCCTATAAACAGAGCTTTGTCCTCTGCCTAATGTAGGTGCTCAATAAATACACATGAAGTTATCTCTGCCAGGAATCCTTATCCCAGGCAGCAAGAAGCAGCTGGGAACATTCGGCCACTGGACAAGCTTTCTATTTCCCCTTCCTGCTTCACGCCAGCTCTGGTCCTTGGTGGCTGGCAGGGGTTAACAGTACAACACCTAACACAGACACACACATAAGGTGTGATAACTGCCCTCGTCTTTTAAAAAAAAAAATGCCATTGGCCAGCTGAAGCTTTGCAGTTGGAGCTCCCCAACTAAATCCCATGGGCTACAGCAAGAAAATGGACTAAAAAACAACAACAACTAAGAATGGTGGGCTCTGGCCAGGCCTCCCACAGCCAGCAAGAAGTAAAGAAACACAGGCTGAAAATTCCAAGACTGGGTCGCTAAGGCATTTGTCTCTGCTGAGTTCCGAGAGGCCAAACCACACACACACACACACACACACACGCAACACGTGTGCACATAAATGCACACATACACACACACACACACACACACACACACACACACACACACACACACAGGCACATGGAGCTTGGCAGCCCCTAAGTTCCAGAGCTGGTAATACAAGCCATGGAACCGACTGCCAAGACAAGCAACAGAACGAGCCAGGCCCGGTTTCATTGGCCACCATATGCTGCATATGGCCCAGGACGCAGCCAAAACAGTGTTCTCACCCTCCTCAAAGGCATAGGAGACCCTCTGTTTTCAAACACACCTCCACAGAGCCTTAATTAAAGGAAAATGGAAAAATAATGTGCCTGCTGCTCTCCCCCTGCCTATATAGGCATGCACACACACATACCCATACACACTCACTCCATTTTTCTCTTACTCCCATTTCAGTTTCAAACATAATTCATTCGTATGGAAAAAAAGCAACTGCATCCTGCAGCAGAAAGGCAGAAAAGAATGTAGCTTGCCCTCAACCCTGGCTCTGATTGCTCAAGTTGAGCTGGGGCTGAATGAATACAGAGCAGGCTGGCCTAGGGTCGGCGTTGCCCCTTTTCTTTCCAGAGTGGAGCTGGAAACAGACACTGGAGAGAGACAGCCCACTGCAACACTAGTAGCCCCACGACAAACGAGGCCCAGAGAGCCTATTCCTGCCAAGGATTCTGCAGGTTGGAGAAGATTCCCACACATCCTGCAAACAGGTAGGCAGATGACAACGGACCCAGGGAGTCATGAGGAGCATTCCCTGGTAGCTGCAGAAGTTAGGCAGTGGGTGAGTGGGGAAACCCTTATCCAAACCCTTCCTAGGGGGCATTGTCACCACTTTGCAACATGTCTCCTTGGAGGTGGCTGCGGCCAACCTAGGAGAAAAGCCTGAGGGCTACACACCCGGGACTTCATGCAGCCCTTCAAATCGCACAGCACCCAGCTCTTCAGGAAGATTCTGGAGCTGCCTGCAGCTCTGAACCAAAGCCAAAGTAGTAGGGAACAGAAGAGTCTTTGAGAAATCCATCCTCCCTGCTCACAAGGAAAACCTTAACCTCCCAGAGGCATGAGAATAGATTTTGCTTCTCTTCCTTGATCCTCAGGTTTATATAAAATCAGAGCCACGCTCACACCTGATACCTGGTTAAACGCTCCCCTAGAAACCTGCAAAGGAAGATAAGCCATCCATCCAAGCTGCAGTCAGATTTGCTGGAAAGGTAAAAGCAATGGGAAGTGTTTTTTTAAAACCCTCAGGGAAGGGAGGTTGGGGGAAGGGAGATGATATGTGAATGCAGTTCCTAGCAAGGACTTAAAGGACATTTGGGCACAAAGGTACCCAAACATAGTTCAAAGCTTCCCAGTTCCGGATGCTCCTCAAATTAAGACCCTGGGGAGAGTTCACCAAGATTTAAGCCTGGATACACACGCCTAAGCAGGCTGCAAGCCCTTTCTGAGATACAGACCTGAGCACATTTGCCCTGAGCACATGTGGTCAGGCCATAGCCCCATGTCCTGGATGCCAATAGGGAGGGCAGCACCCTGGACAAAGGCCAAGCAATCCTGCAACTGGAGATGTCCTAAGGGTCGGTTGATTTCTCCTTCCACCAGCCTCTCCATCCCTGCAAAAGAGCCAGGACCTCCCATCTTCCCCAACCTCCCCATCTTCCCTGCTCCTCCCAGTGACCCAGGCAAAACCTGGCTCTGCCACCCCAGGGTCCAGGGTCCTGGTAGAAAGCCCACCCCCCACACCTCCCCCCCCCAGCCCCCCACTGCCCCGCTACCTCTCGATAACCTCCTTTGAGGGGGAGGAGCAGAGGAGAGCCTTCTAAGCTGGGCTGGGCAAGGGAGAGGCTGGTTACCTACAGGAGCCTGCTTGCCTCCTTATATAACCTGGCGTGGGAGACAGGAGAGCCCAAAGGGGACCCCAGTCACCCCTAGATCCCCTCCCAGCCCAGAGCCCCAAAGCAATGGCCATGAGAGAAGCTGCCTTCATTGGATGGAAATCCCAAGCCCTTCTCAATACCCGCCTCCGGGACCGGGTCCTCCGGGAGTCGCGCTTCCTCCCTGCCAGCAGGTCCTTGTCACCCCTCCACAATCGAATCCCCACCCCAACCCCGCACCTCCCTGGCCCTTCACCCTCCATCTCCACCCGCACGGCCCGTCTCCGCGGGCAGTTTTCTCCCCCACTCACCCCGCCTTCCCCGCCGCCCGAGGAGAGCACCTCCTTGCAAACGGACGGGGGAGGAGAGCGCGGAGGGAGAAGGAGGGAGCGCCCCCGGCTGCCCGGGGAGCGGACGGAGCCTCCCGTCCCGGGGCGGGAACCAAAAGGAAGCCTCCGGCTACCGGGCGCCTCGCGGGAGGGGCCCGGCTGCAGCGCCCCGCGCGGGGAAAGCTCGGGGTCCCAGGGCTGCGGGAGCCTCCCGGCGGGGCTGGGCTGGGGCTCCTCGCGCTCCGCCCGCCCGGGGGCGGCCGTCCCAGGTGCCCGCGCCGCGCCCCCCCGCCCCCCCGCCCCGCCCGGCGCCCCCTGAGCGCGCCCTCGCACCCACCGTGCAGAAGCTGCCGGCGGAGGCGGCGCCCCCCGGGGCCGGGGCCCGGCTGCAGGCGCCGTGTCCGCTCCGCGCCACTGCCGCCCGGCCGCGGAGCTCCGCCCGGTGCCCAGGCCCGTCCCGGCCCGGGAGCCGCCGCGGCGCCAGCCCCGCCGCCAGCGCCCCCCGTCGCGGCCGCCAAGCGTCCCCTCCCGCAGGCTGTGGCGGGCGGCGGGACGAGTTGCATCAGCCCCGGCTATATAGCGGCCCCTGGGCGGCGGGGAGGGGTCGGGAATGCGGAACCGGCCGAGCTGCCAGCTCCAGACGTCAGAGGGGGGACGGAGAGGAAGGGAAGGAGGGACCGAGGAGGAGGGGGTGTGGAGCCGGCGCTTCACACCCACTGACCTTAACCTCCCCCGCCGCCTCGGGCGCCCTCCTCCCGCGGCCGCTCGCGCTCCTCTCCCCCGCGGGGGCGGCCCGGGTTCCATCCAGTCCCCCGGCTCCGCCACCCCACGGTGCAGGAGCGCGCGAGAAAGCAGGACGCGGCGAGCGGTTATGTAAGCGCACCCCCCGCGCACCGCCGCCCGGCTTGCGCCCGCCAGGCAGCAGCCGCAGCCCTGGGAGAGAGAAGCGACTCCGGGGCCGGGGGGACAAGTCAAAAGCCCCTTCACGCACAGCCTTTGTGGACCCTGTTCCTCAGTCCCGGCGCTTCCCCCTAAACAGAGAGACAGGGAGAATTTCGGCTTAATTTCATCCTTGGACACTTCAGGACTGAGCGGGTGAGAAGTCGATCTCGTCAGCCTGCTTATGTTTCGGTGGAGAAGGATGGGCTGAGATGAAGGCATTTGGGGACCCCTACTCCTACCTGCCGGCCCCCGCCAGCGCCCTTAGGCCCCGAGGCGGCTCGCTGCACCAGCCTGCCCTCCGCTAGGGCTGCAGCCTGAGACCGCGGCTTGCTCTGCGGCTGGCACAAGTTAGACCCTTGGCACAGTTGGACCCTTCTGCCCTGCTCCAGCGGGCTTCTCCTGTCCCCCTCCGGACACAGCAGTAAGCAGACCCAGCCCTCAGCAGACCCCAGGTGACCTTCTTCCCCATTACAACTCCCATAGCCAACCCCACTCCCTTCCATCCTCCTAGAGAGGAAATGGTGAAGGGGACTCCAGAGGAAAAGTGACATCCATGGTGCCTTCCAGTATACAAAGGCAGCGACACAGAGCCCGCAGGTAGAATGGGGTTCCCTAGGTGGCATCTCCTACCTCCAGAGCTCCTGGGTACCCATCGAGCCCCCTACCTTCTGCCTAAGCCGGATAGGAGTGACGATTTTTATACTCAGCGACTTTCGGCCTCCTCAGAGTGATGTCAGATCATCACCCATAGAAGAAAGGAAGTGAAAGAAAAAGTTCATGCCTTCTTGGAGTGCAGATGCTCAGAGTGAAGGAAACAAGACTGGAGACAGATGGGTGCAAATGAGCAAACTCAAGCATGCATGTCTCTTCCATGTGAGTGAGTTCATGAGATCTTATTCTCCTTATTTTCCCAGTGCACTGAAATCTTTCTGGATAAAAGAACTGGGCTAATGGAGAAACAGACCAAGTTCCAATGACATTACCTGACCGTTTTCACCTTCGCCACCAGCAATCTCCCTGGCAACACTGGTGTGGGCAGATAAGAAGAAAGCAAGGCACTGAGAGAATATACGTTGGAAAATGAGCAGCAATTTGATAGTCTGTGAAAGAACATCATTCTCCGCCCCAGAAAGGCCAGCAACACCTTTACTACAGTGTAAAGATCAAAGCCAGGGACTGTGAAACTGACTCGTGTTTCTCCCATGAGACTTGCATCTGGACATTTATACGGGACAAAACATGGAACAGAGGCAATACTACTTTATGTGTCTTCGGCTGGGGCTTTGGATAAACTAAACTGATCTCTGTGCAGGGACTAATAATTAGGGTGTGTGGTTAGGCCCTCCCTAGGGCCTGTTTTGGACCGTGGCTGGGCCACCAGCAGTCAGTCCTACTGGGCCTTTGCTTCCCTGACAAATTAAATATGTTACAGGGGGTGGCCCCAAGGGGTGACTTGGGAGGTCTTTAGTCCCCCTCTACCTCCCTATAATATTCAGTAGGTCTTCTCTGTTGTTTGATATGGATGTTTTTCAATTTCATACAGGATGCTGTAAGACCACAGACTCAAGGCCTCCCTTCTAGCCACATACTCCCTACTAAGCCCCTATACTTAATCAGTGCCTCTAGGAGTGGCTAGAGGGAGAAGCCATAAACTGGGTCCTTTATGCAGACATTGGGTGCTGCATGGAGCTGATCTACCCCTGGCTCTTAGGGACAGACAAGTGACTCAGCCTAAGGTAGTTTGAATTTAAGTTTCCTATCACAACTAGGAAAGTCCTGATGAACACGCCCAGCCCTGGCCAATGGGGTGATTGAGAGATCATCAGGTATCCCAGGTGAATCTCATGAGACTAGGAATGTTGTGCATCTGCTGGAAAGAGAAGCTGCCAGAAGCTGGACCTGAAACTGCCAAAGCCACCACATGAAAGGGATCTACAGAGAGTGAAGCTAATGGGAACAAGAGCAGAGCCAAGCCATGGAGAGAAAGACGGATCAAGTTCCAATGACATTGCCTGAGTCCCTGAATTCAGTCACGCCTGACATCATCCTGACCTCTGCAGGTTTTAGCTATAGGAATCAGTAAATTATGTCTTACCCAAGGCAGTTTAAATTTGGGTTTCCTATTACTTGCAATTAGAAAAGTCCTAATTAACACATCGGGTTTTGCATCTCTAACTTATTTGGACTATTTCATTTTAAAGTTTAATGGACATTGATGAATCCCATGCTCTTTGCAAAGAGGGGGAAAAGTGAAATGGTGAAGTAAAATAATGAATTCCCCCACACCTGTTCCTCCAAAATCAAAGGAGAAAGTGATAGTTCTGAGTAATCAGCCAATCAACTAGTCTTTATCCTAGTATTTACTGAAAATCTATTGTTCACCTTCAAAGTACACAAAGTTTAAGACATGATCTCACCTTGGACACTTGTTCCTACTTCCCATCTAATTAGGAAAAATAATTTATAAACTAATGAATAGAAAGACCAAGAGTATCAAAGAGCTAGTGATGTCATACAGGCTAGAAGCACTGTCAGAGTTCACACAGGATTGCTCCTCCATTCTCTGCTCAAATTGTGTAGATCAACATTGTAAACGCGTAGCTGGCAGGCTGAAAATCCGGGCTTTTCTGGCTTCCACTTTAAATTCATTTTTTTAAAAAAGACAGGCATGGTGGTGCTCACCTGTGGTCCCAGCTACTCAGGAGACTGAAGCAGAAGGATCATTTGAGCCAGGAGTTCAAGTCTAGCTCAGGTAACATAGCAAGGCCCCCATCTCAAAAAATAATCATATAAAAAAATTCTTTTTTTAATATATCAAAGATTTCATACAAAAAAAATCTAGATTTCAAACTTTCTTTTAAAAATATCAGTCAGGCAACATTGGGCATATGTAATAGTCAGGATAAGCTAGGTTTTGCTGTAGTAACAAATATCCACCCAAACTCATTGGTTTTACAAAAGAAAGGGTACTTCTCACCCGCACAAGACAACTGTGAATTGAGGAGATTCTCCAGGGCAGCTGTTTTATAGGTGATGCCTCAGTATTGGTATCTTCATATCAACAAATGCCTTCATGGTCACCATGACAGAGAAAAAGAAGTAGAGAGGCTGAGTACTAGCAGTGAAATCCTTCCTCCTGGAGTGACATACATCACTTTATGTTGCATTGGCCAAAGCAGGTCCCATGGCCATTCTTAATTTCAAAGATGCAAGGAAGCTCAGTCCTCCCATGGACCACGGAGGAGAAAGGAACCAGAAAATAGTACACAATCTCTGCCACCACATGCATTTCCTTATGGCAGCAATAGGCCAGAGCCCACTACAAGCTGCCCTTTGAAATGGGACTTAAACACCCAGTTTGACACAGTCTCCACCCAGCCTGCCTGGCCCTTGGGGGCATTTGACTTTGCAAGTCCTGGTATCAATAAAACCAATCTCAACATCTGTCTTTCAGGTGACCCTGGTGATCCATGGAGTTATCAGACAGTTTTCAAAAACAAATGTTTTGCTCTGCTTAAAACAAAAACTTATGCCATGCAGAATTCTTCGGATGAAAGGCAGGCTGGTATCATGAAATCAAACAAGAAGTTGAAACTAGCTGTTATTGTAGTCTGCAAATTACATAAACCTGTTTATGGTGATTTCTTCCTGTTGCTCTTCCCTCGATCAATCAAACACCCACCAGGAGAAACAAGCCTCCCCAAGCTCTTTCCTGGAGTGGTAGTGACTTGGAAAGGGAGGCAAGGGGCTGTCTGATTTAACATTTTGAAAAATACATATGTGAATATACATACATATAGATGTATGTGTGTCTATATAAATATTCAAGGGTAAAACATTTGAGAAGAAAACTTGTGAGCTAGGAATGGGAAGGCTTCTCTTCCCATAACCACCAATGAGAATGTGATACGTCTAAAGGTTGAAGAATAAATCAGCATCTGTAGAAATGTAGCCATCTGTTGGAAAAGCCTAGCGTCTTCTCTTCAATTTCCTAACATGATAAGGTTTTTGGAGGATGAATAAATGGTAAACTCTCTGGTTAAAATGCTGGGGCAAGCTGGGTGCAGTGGCTCACACTTGTATCTAGCACTTTGGCTGGCCAAAGTAGAAAGCCAGGCTGGGAAACATAGCAACACCCCATCTCTACAAAAAAAAACTTATTAAAAAAGAAAGGTGGGGGCATGGTGACATGTGCCCATAGTCGCAGCTATTTGGGAAGCTGAGGCAGGAAGACGGCTTGAGCCCAGGAGTCTGAAGTTACAGTGAGTTGTGACCACTCCACAGCACTCCAGCCTAGGCAACAGAGCGAGACCCTGACACACACACACACACACACACAAAAAAAAAAAAAAAAAAAAAAAAACAGGTGTGGTGGTGGCTTATGCCTGCAATCTCAGTTCTTTGGGAAGCTGAGGCAGGAGGACAGGAGGATTGCTTGAGCTCAGGAGTTTAAGAGCAGCCTGGGCAACATAGTGAGACCCCATCTCTTAAAAAAAAAATGCTGGGGCAGGTAGAGTTAAGGAGAGGGGGAATTTAGTGGATGTATGTTGTTCTCAGCATTCCTTTCTTTGAAGAACCACTTCACTTCTCTCCCTCCTCCCTGTGGCCCTGGAAAGGGCTCATTTCCCCCACCCAGAAGTGAGGTGTGTTACCTGAATTGGCCAATTAGAGTAGTCCATATCCAAAGCCACAGTGATTGGTTCAGGGATGAGCACATGACTCAAACAGGGCCAATCAGAGCATTCCTTAAGATTTGACATCTAAATGCCAAGAAAGAGAGAGGTTCCTTTCCTTTAAAACACCAGTGGTAGTTTGTGGCTGTTAATGGCCATTTTTTTCTGTCATGTGACAAAAGCCTGAGAAGGAAGCCATCACAGAGAGGAAAAGAGAGCCAAGACATGGAAAAAGAGAAATAGACATGAGATTATCATTTGAGTCCCTGAATCTCTAATATGCCATGAAAACACGCTGAATTGGTCTTTGAACTTCACAGTGTTGGAATTAATATAGCCCCTTTCTCTTTCTGGCTAAGGTGGTTTGAGTTAGGTTTTCTGACAATGGTCATTAAAAGAATGCTGAACAATACATGAATAAAATGACCCAAAGTCAAACTTATAAAGGAGTACTGAACTGACACCATGGAACTTCATCGGTTTGCTATTCTTGCCTGATCTATCATATGCCACTCAACCTCTGCGAGACTAAATACAGAACTGTACTGAGCTGCCTTCTCACCACTCAGGATTCAGTTCGTCATTTAAATGACTCAGTCAGACAATCTTGTTTGAAGTTTGCTATGAGCCATGCACCACGTGCCTCCCTATTTGAGGAGGCCAAGCAAAAAGGAAGAGATCATCCCTGCCCATAAAGGATGACAGACTAGAGGCCCAAGAAGATGAATAATATTCATTTAAAAATGGGCAGATGAGGACATCAGTGATTTAGGGAAAACCTGATGCATATGCATTCTGCTTCCAGAATATTATGTTTTAAAATATGTCCTGAAGACACACGGGAAGAGGATAAAAGGCCCAGCCTGAGGATGTCATTGTGTAGGTCATCCTTATATAGGGGGTTCCTGAAGTGGACACCAGGATCATAAATCCTGTTCAAACTTTTTAGATGAAAGATGATGTTTTAGTCATATTAAATTTTAAATCATAGGTGATTAACAAATAAGTGTTGAGTTAATAAATGAATGAATGAGCGAGGCCAGGCACAGTGGGTCATGCCTGTAACCCTAGCACTTCGAGAGGCCACGGTGGGAGAATCAATGAGGCCAGGAAATTGAGGCAAGCCTGGGCATGATATCGAGATTCCATTTTTACAAAAATAAAAATAGCCCAGCATGGCTGGGAACAGTGACTCACGCCTGTAATCCCAGCACTTTGGGAGGCCTACGCAGGTGGATCACCTGAGGTCAGGAGTTTGAGACCAGCCTGGTCAACATGGTGAAACCTCGGCCCTACCAAAAAAATACAAAAATTAGCTGGGTGTGGTGGTGCACGCCTGTAATCTCAGCTTCCAGGGAGGCTGAGGTGGGTGAATCACTTGAACCCAGGAGGTGGAGGTTGCAGTCAACCAAGATTGTGTCACTGCACTCCAGCCTGGCTGACAGAGTGAGACCCTGTCTCAAAAAAAAAAAAAGCCAAGTGTGGCGGCACACACCTGTAGTTGCAACTACTTGGGAAGCTGAGACAGGAGGATCATCTGAGCCCAGGAGTTTGAGGCTGAAGAGAGCTATAATTGCACCACTGCACTCCAGCCTGGGCTACAGAGCAAGACCCTGTCCTTTAAATAAATAAACAGAAGCTAGTCTAGAACTCAGTCTTGGGAGATAAAGAAGTTAGGAGACAAGAGGTGTCCCAGAAGATCAAAGAAAGAAAGGCACAGTCACAAAATCACAAGTCTCCTCAAATCCCCTCTCCTCTGCCACAGACTTCCCAACTATCATGAAAGTCAAACCAGGTTGTCAGAGATAAGATCTGAGATGAGTTTGTGGTATTTGCTCAGATCTAAAAGAGTACATTATAGCTATAAAAATGTACAATCTAGAGAGGCCTCAAGTTGTTTTTAAGAGAGGGTTTAATCTGAAAATATAGGCATTAGATATTATATTACAAAGATCTTTTCACTTAGCACTCACACAATGCTGCTTCTAGGAAAATCGAAGACCCTCCTCCACTTTTTTCTTTCTTCTTCATCCCTGCCTCCCCACTCCCAGAAGGTGTTGCTATATAGGTTGGTCAGATTCTTCCATAAAATGTTTGGGCCCGGGCACAGTGGTTCGCACCTGTAATCCCAGCACTTTGGGAGGCCAAGGCAGGTGGATCACCTGAGGCCAGGAGTTCGAGACCACCCTGACCAACATGGGTAAACCCCATCTCTACTAAAAATACAACAACAAAAAAATACCCGGGCATGGTGGTGGGTGTCTGTAATCCCGGCTACTAGGGAGGCTGAGACGGGAGAATAGCTTGAACCCAGGAGACAAAAGTTGCAGTGAGACGAGATCGCGCCATTACACTCCAACCTGGGCAGCAAGAGTGAAACTCCATCTCAGAAAAAAAAAAAAAATTTTTGGCTTCAGTTTCCTCAACAGTTAAATGAGGACAACAATGGTGCCTATATTACAGCCCATCAATCATTTGGCTAATTTATCACCACCACCACCATCATCATCATCATCATAACCATCAATATTATGGTTCAGTCAACTCAAGCCCCCCTGCTACGTCACCTTCTCAGATTGGTCAAACCCACAGTGATTTCTCCCTCTTCTGACCTTAAGTAGCATTTCCCTTCTAACATCTAATTATACGCCATTTAAGATTTTTCTCCTTATTTCACATATGCATTATCATTCCAACATGCTTGAAGTTACCAGTAAGGACAGTATCTTAACATTTTTTTTAACTCCTATAGCACCTACCACATGCTGAGCTTATGTTTGGCACTCAATGGGATGCTTAAATATATGATTGCATTTACCTAAATAAAAATGTAAGGAAATAATTTCTTTTGTATCCCTGATAATATTGAAAGCAGTCTGGGCTCTTGGCACTCAAAGAATACTTGTTGGCCAGACGCTTGTTGAGCAGAGATGTAATTATCAGTCACACCTTACGCAGTACAAACTTGTAGAATATGAAAGCGAGGAAGAGGCCGTATTTTACAGATGAGGAAATTGAGGTCCCGTTGATGACATAGATCTCACTGAACAAAAGTTCTGGTGGAAATAATTCTCAAGACTCTTTTCTGTTATGTGTTTTAAAACAACCACCAATAAAAAGCTATTTCAGCAAATGTTTGTTGAAGGGGGAAAAAGTCCCCCTCAGGTTTTCTGCGGGAGATGGTGTTTCCTCTTACACTCACCAATTTGGTGGTATGGTAGAGAGAGGTGTGGGAAGGAGCTGAGGGGGGCCCTATGACTGGGCTGTTGTGTAGGCCTTGGCAGGGGAGGGGGTGAGATTTTCACTTCTTGGAAGACTCTTCCAGCTCCAGGCAATCCGGGCCAGGGTTTGACACCTGCAGGTCTGAGCACACCACCTTAAGTCAGCTAAAGTGTACCTTCCAGAGAGCAACTCTCCCTGCTCAGTCCCTGGGGCTCCTGGAAACTCACCCCTAGAGACCAGAATAGGTCCCCATAGACCAGAAAAGGCCCCCACACTCAGAATATCAGCTGTCCTTGAAAAACAAGGATAGGATGTTTGCAATTAGAATACACTCCTGTAAGAGTGCACTGGCCTCAGGGGTGAGCTGGAGTGGGAGGTGGGCACGGAGGGGGTCAGAAGGCCTCTGGAAGGAGACCTGGGGACAAGGGCTTCTTTGGTAGCCCTGGCCGGGTTCACAGGCTCCCTTTCAGGTTTTGTGCCCCACAGTTCCCCCACCCTCCTCCTCCTGCCAGCATTTCTCTATCTCTTAAATACACCTCCCTAATCCTCTCCTTCCTCCTTTTTAAAGCCTGCCTTTCCTTTCAAATACTTCCTCAAATGCCAACTTGTTATGTTTGCGCCCCTCCCCTGTATGATCCTTCCCCAAGAGCTCTGACTGAGAGTACATTTCACACCACAGAGTTGGATTTTTATTCATTCCTCTCTGTCATTCATTCATTAACAAATATTTGATTATTTCTATGTGCAGGGCTCACAGCATCGTGAAGTGATGAGGCAGACTGGCCAGGTCCTTAGGTGGATGAATAATTAGCTAATTAACCTAAATAATTATGAGCATAAAAAGGAGTATTGAGGGGTGTTAAGAGACAGGCAGAAAAACCATGGGATTGTTGGAAACTTGAAAAACTAAAAAATTATAATTAAAAATAAATAAAAAACACTGGAACCAGCCTTCCTCCGTTTGTCAGAAACTCTTAATTAAATCAGCTTGGTGCCCTGGGACTATCCCACTCCATGGGCACAGGGGCAGGTAACCCTTTAAAAAGCCTTCCTACATAGCCTGGCAAAGTGGCTCACACCTATAATCCCAGCACTTTGGAAGTCAAAGTGGGAGGATCGTTTGAGGCCAGGAGTTGGAGACCAACCTAGGCAACACAGCAAGACTCTGTCTCTACAAAAAATAAACTTTAGTAAGTTAGGGGAAAAAACGAGAATAAAAAATCTTCCTAGTAACTTGTTTTGGGGCAAAGAAATTCATTCTACCTTTCCTTCTTCCCACAGATCAGAGTTTCAGAGCTAGAGGGGGATCTCTTCAGACTCCACTGCCCAGCCATAATTCTTCCAGACCCACTGGCCCTGTTGGTGTCTCAGATGGGCCATTTACACAGTTTTCACATGTCTGGCCTTTTAAGATTAATGTACTGACCGGGCGCGGTGGCTCACCCCTGTAATCCCAACACTTTGGGAGGCCGAAGTGGGTGGATTGCCTGAGGTCAGGAGTTCGAGACCAGCCTGACCAACATGGAGAAACCCCGTCTCTACTAAAAAATACAAAATTAGCCGAACATGGTGGCACGCCGGTAATCTCAGCTACTCAGGAGGCTGAGGCAGGAGAATCGGTTAAACCTGGGAGGTGAAGGTTGTGGTGAGACAAGATTGTGCTATTGCACTCCAGCCTGGGCAACAAGAGTGAAATTCCGTCTTAAAACAACAAAAACAAATAAACAAAAAAAGATGAATGTATCATGCAAGGCAGTAGAATACAGTGATAAGGAGTGTGGACTCTGGGACTCGGCTGCCTCTGTGTGTGTCCTATCTCTGAGTGTGTCCTGTCTCCAATGTTAGCTGTGTGGCCTTGGGCAAGTTATTTAACCTCTCCATGCTCAATTCCATCATCATTAAAATGGAGTGTGTATGATAATACCCAATCCACAGGAGTGTCATGAAGGCTTAATGAGTTCCTGCCCGTTCGAACAGTGCTTACCACATAGTAAGGACTCAGGAAGGCAGTTCTTGGATGCTATGGTTTGGCCCTCCCCCCGCAAGATGTCCAGCTGTGGCTCCTAAAACCCAGCCTGGCTTGTAGTCTCAGGCTGCTGCTTGCCCAGAGGGAGAGGCTGAAACTTTTTTCAAGGGACACACTGCTGGCAGTAAGACTGCCTGGATGCTAAACAAAGGCACTGAAGGATGTGTTGTATGAATCCTTAATTCTCTAATACCAGGAGCCTCTCCAACTGTCCATTGCTCAAATGATGAGAAGGGAGCCCAGAGACCCGGTTTTAACCCATTTATGCCGGCAGTTGCAATTTTTTGTGTGTGAAAAATCAGAGCTTGGCAATGACCTTGAGCAGTAGGATATAAATAACTCCCATAAGCTTAGTGTTCCAATAGTGGAACACTAGGCATAAATGGGGCAAGCAGGGCTCACCTACCCCTGACTTCTTCTGTGGCTCTAAACAAAGATTATTTCTGTGCTTCAATTCCATTTTTTAATGGCAGAGAATAATATTTGTAGAATCATGGAGTTGAATGAACATTGGCCTATTACAACACTCTAATATTCTCTCTTTTTTTTTCTTTCACCCTGTTGACCAGGACCCTTAATTTTCATCTAGGATACTGAGACTCATAAAAGTTGTATGACATAGGCAGCCTGGGGTGGTGGAAAGAGTACTAGATTTAAATCCTAGGGTCACAGCTTCTTCTCTGAGACTCATTATCCCCTTTGGTAAAGGGAAGGTAGTGATTCCTACTGTGTAGGGTCACTGTAAGGACTAAATGAGATCAAACATAGAGGTGCCTAACCCCAGGGCTGCATGTGATTGGGTAGGGACTGAATAAAGGAATTTCCCGGTGTTGTTTGACTGATTGGTGGTCCCTTCCTTACCTTTTCACAGAGTTTCCAAAGAATAAAGCCAAGCAAAAAAGAAGGACTTCTTCTTTGAGATCCATGTGTAAAAACTAGTTTCTGGTTCTTGGAGGTCTCTCCTTTGGGACTAAGCCTAGGCATGGTCTCAAGGGGAAAGCTCTCTTAAGAAGGGTTTCCTATGCCCATTGCCGTTCTCCCCTTATTGTGTTACTGAAGTATTAAAGTACATGAGTGGCCTGGGGGTTTGGCTGTCAGCTTTCTCTGAGAGCAACTGGGGGCGAGTCCACAAGTGTTACCCCTAGGTCAGCAGCTCAGGCATCTCCAGCCAGGGAGTTGCACCCTCTCCCTAGGAGGAGGCTCTGCCTTGGGCCAGTGTGGACCTGCAGCCAAGTGCCGTCAAACCACAGGTCCAGCCTCGGGGCTGTCCAGAGATGAGCAAGATCCATAGGCCCAATGTCAAAGGAAGTTGGCCAGGTGCTCTTTGAAAGATTGCTGTGAGCAGTAAAGTAAATAAAACAAGCCTAGTGGAAATTCAAAGCCCTGCCCATTGGTGGAAGAAGACAGACTGTGATTTTTCACTCTGTTTTTAAGCTCAGGGAAACCTCTTTTTTAGTCTTCTCCTCACATCTCATTACCAGAACTGAGTTACATGCCCACTTCTAGACCAATCCCTGGTCAGGAGTGGGATCATGGTGCCTGGTGTAGAGTTGAGTCACTGGGAGAAGGTATGGGTTCACAGAGTAACTAAATCTAGGCTTTGCTAGTGGGGGAAGGGAGAAATTAGAGTGGCAACCAGTGATAGCTACTCCAGCAACCCATTCACATCCAGCAATGGGAGAAAGCATTAAGACTAATAAATCAAACATGGCTTTAAAGCCAAAGAGCTGGGTCTAAATTGCGCCCCTTGCCAACTGAAAAGGCCTGGGTGGGACTGCGATGGTTTGAATGTGTGCCCTCCAGAATTCATGCGTTGTAAACGTAATCCCCAGTGCAGCAGTGTTAGGAAGTGGGACCTTTTGGGAGGTGTTTAGGTCATCAGAGCTCTGCCCTCTCCTTTATTCTACCACAAAAAGGACATGGGAAGTGGGTTCTCTCTCTTCTGCCATGTGGACACACAGCAAGAAAACCCTCATCAGACGCCATTGCCTTGAGCTGGGACTTCCAGACTCCGGAACTGTGAGAGAATAAATTTCTGTTCTTTATAAATTACCCAGTCTGTGGTATTCTGTTATGGCAGCACAAAATGGACTAAACAGGGACTCTTAGCCTCTGAAAGCCTCAGATTTATGTAATAGGACTTTTGTGAGGTTCAAACGAGGTCATTTAATGTTCATGGAAGACCTTTGCAGACTTTAACATCCTACACTATAGGACGTCGTCTGTCATAGCTACCATTATCACTGGAAAGTGAGATGACACCACTAGACCTTCTATCAGAGGAAGTCTTTGCAGGTGCCTTTTGTGGGCAGCCATTCCTTGGGAGATTTTTCTTTCATTTTGTTTTATTTTTTTGAGACAGGGTGTCACTCTGTTCCCCCAGGCTGGAGTACAGTAATGTGATCTTGGCTCACAGCAACCTCCACCTCCCAGGTTCAAGGGATTCTCCCACCTCAGCCTCCTAAGTAGCTGGGACTGCAGGCGCACGCCACCATGCCCAGCTAATTTTTGTACTCCTTAGTAGAGATGGATTTCACCACGTTGGCCAGGCTGGTCTTGAACACCTGACCTCAGGTGATCCGCCCGCCTTGGCCTCCCAAAGTGTTGAGAGTACAAGCGTGAGCTGCTGTCCCGGGTCACTCCTTGAGTTTTTACAGGCTGTGGCCAAATGAATCATAGTTCAAGGATGACTTCTTGGTCTTTTGGGTCAAGGTCGACTGTAAAACCTGCTCTTACTTACATTAATACCTGGTTCTTTCTTTATCTGAAAACAGCATATCTCAATTTAGGTTCTTGGGGCCTGGAAAGTATGTGTCCTTTAAAAAGAAATCCTAAATCACAATGCAAACTACTTGTATTGCTATGCATATGTATACATTCCAACCACAATTATGGCATTAGAGCTATTTCGGAAAATGTTCCGTCAATATTAGATGCATTTAAAGTAGCAACAGAAAATCAGAGTTCATCAAGGGTTCTCAACAAATCTCTCTGAGGCAGTGATGTTCGTGGGAAGGTGACTCCCGGATGATACAATCCCCTGGAACTGAAAACCCATCTTGGCCTAATCTAGCACTGAACTTTCTTCCCCAGAGCGACATCAGAAGCAGCACAATACCTGACTGGTTAAGGGAAGAAGGGGAATTAGGGTCTCTACCAAGGCACTCAGTCAAATAAGACATGAATATATCACTGTTTTTCCTGCCTGGTCTGTTGGCATGGGCCCATCAAGAGGTATTTTCTCTGAGCCTCAGAACATGGTTAGACTTGAAAGCTCTGGCTCTGAAAAAGGTCTTCGCCGCCAACACACAGTGAAGAGAATTAGTCCTGTCTGACGTCTAACTGTCCATCCTGAGTGCAAGGGATTGCTCTTTCTAAAAGGTAGGGACAGCCAATCAATTGGAATCATCTCTTTAAAAAAGTTTCGCTTTTTAAATAGTAGCTAATACTGGTTGACCACTTTGCACTGTTCTATATGCTTTAGATGTATTAATTCACTTCATCCTCACAGAAACTTGCAAAGCAGGCACTATTATTATCCCTATTTTACAGATGAGGAAACTGAGGCCCATAATGTTTTGCTAACTTGTTGATGGTCACAGCTAGTTAGAAGTCAGAGCCAGGACTCAAACCCAGAGAGTCTGGCCCCAGAGCCTGTGCTCTTGATAGTACACAATACAACGTTTTCTGTTACCTGTTTGTTTTATTTTAAATCGACATTGTTTCGTAGAGCAATTTTAAAGCAAAATTGAGTGTAAAGTACAGAGATTTCCCACATACCCCTGTCTCCCCCATTACCAACATCCTCCTCCTCAGTGGTACAATTGTACAACGGATGAATCTACATGAACACATCATCATCACTCAAAGCTCACAGCTTCCATTAGGGTTCATTCTTTCTGTTACCTTCTATGAGTTTGAGCAAATGTATAATGACATGTAGCCACCATTGCAGCATCATACAGAATAGTTTCATTGCCAAAAGACAATCCTCTGTTCTCTGCCAGGTCATCCCTTTCTTTCTCCTAACTGTGGCAACCACCGATCCTTTTACTTCTCCTTTTACTGCCTTTTCTAGAATGTCACACAGTTGGAATCCTACAGTTTGTAGCCTTTTCAGACTGGCTTCTGTCACGTAGTAATATGCATCTACAGGTCCTCTATGTCTTTTCATGGCTTGATACCTCATTTGTTTCTTAGCACTAAAGCATAGTTCATTGTCTGGAAGTACCACAGTTTATTTATTTACTCACCTACTATAGGACATCTTTGTTGCTTGTGAGTTTTCAGTAACTGTAAAGAAAGCTGCTATAAGCATCCACGTGCAGGTTTTTGTGGGGATCTAAGTTTTCAGTTCTTTTGGGTAAATACCAAGGAGCACAATTGCTGTATCATAGGTTTAGTTTTGCAAAAACTTGCCAAATTGTCTTCCAAAGTAAGTGGCTGTATCATCTTGCATTCCCACCAGTAATGAATGGTGAGTTCCTGTTGCTCCAGGTCCTCACCAGCGTTTGGGGTTGTCAGTGTTCCGTATTTTGACCATTCTGATAGGTGTGTAGTGGTATCTTATTGTTGTTTTTTAATTTTCATTTCCCTGATGACATAGGATGTTGATCATCTTTTTCTATGCTTATTTGCCATCTGTATACCTTCTTTGGTGAGGTGTGTGTTCAGGCCATTTGCCCATTTTTTAATTGAGTTGTCCATTTTCTGATCATTGAGTTTTACAGTACAGTGTTTTTAGGGGCGCACTCATGGAAATCATAGAATGTCATGGATGAGAGGACTCCAAAACCATCCAGTCCCTTCCTCATTTTACATATGTAAAAAATAAGCCTCAGAAACCCAGAGGCAAAGCTGATACCAACGCCCACGAGTTCTGTGCCCCTTCAGCACAGTGCATATGCTGCCTTTTCCTTGGTGAGCAGTTAGCGCCTGGGTACAGGAGTCACACCTGGCCGTCTCCCCCACACAGTGCCTGGCACATGTTCAGTGAGTGTGTGGGGGAGGAAGGAAGGAAGGAATGCTATCTATGTTCCCTTTCCAAACATCTGGCCCTCTGACCTCTGCTCTAATCAATGAGAGGAGAGACGAGAATTAATATTCTAGATGTTCCACAGTGCAACAGTGGGGGTAGAGGCCAGGTCAGTGTCATTCTTTTTTTTTTTTAAGACTGAGTCTCACTCTGTTGTCCAGGCTGGAATGCAGTGGTGCAGTCTTGGCTCACTGCAACCTCCACCTCTGGGTTCAAGTGATTCTCGTGCCTCAGCCTCCTGAGTAGCTGGGATTACAGACACCTACCACCACACCTGGCTAATTTTTGTATTTTTAGTAGAAGCAGGGTTTCACCATATTGGCCAGGCTGGTCTCAAACTCCTGACCTCAAGTGATCTGCCCACCTCAGCCTCCCAAAGTGCTGGGATTACAAGCGTGAGCCACCGTGCCTAGGGCCAGAGTCTCTTTTAAAAGGGCATTAATCCCATTCATGAGGACAGAGCCCTCATGAGCCAATCACCTGCCAAAGGCCCCACTTCCTAATACCATCACACTGCGGGTTAGGATTTCAACATGTGAATTTGGGGTAACACAAACATTCAGTCTATAGCACCTGGTAACCCACTCCACTTATTTTTGGTAGTGATGTAGCGATGTTATCACTGTGATTGGGAGGCATCTTTAGGCATCTCCAGTTATCTTAAGGGGTTTCATTGATGACTTTAAAGGAAACACTTTTTAAATTGAATTTCGTATCATAGATAACTGTCCTTTTACAGAAAGGATGTTACAAAAACAGAAGAAAAAGCAAGCAGCAATAACAGCAAAAGCAACAGAGCATTGCAAGTCTAAAAAGACTGGAAATCATTATCTTATTGTGAACTTTTTAGGTGTCAGGTTGGTATTCATTCCCATACTTAGACCAGGTCTGGTGGCCCACACCTAAAATCCTAGCACTTTGGGAGGCCAAGGTGGGAGAAGCACTTGAGCCCAGGAGATCAAGACCAGCCTGAGAAACATAGGGAGACCTCATCTCTACAAATAACTTTTTAATAACTTTTTAAAAATTAGCTGGGTGTGGTAGCATGTGCCTGTAGTCCCAGATAGTTAGGAGGCTGAGTCAGCAGGATCACTTGAGCCAGGGAGGTTGAGGCTGCAGTGAACCACAATCACACAACTGCACTCCAGCCTGAGCAACACAGCAAGACCCTGCCTCCAAATTAATTAATTAGTTAAAATGTAAAAATACGTTCCAAATACTTAAATTATGGAAGGGGTGCCTCTCCACATTTAATCAAATTGGTTTTCTTCCCAGGTCATTCAATGCAGAAGTGGTAGTGTAGGGGAAAACCTACTACCTGGAGCCTTGTTTAAATTTCTTACGGCTAAGTTTATCCATCTCACCATGTATGAGTGGCTCTGCTCGCAGAGGTCAGCCAGAAGGGCAGGATGCTAATGATTCCAACCCAGGCTCAACAATCAGGCAAGCTGGGCTCAAGTCCAGATTCTACCACAGCCCAGCTCAGTGACCCTGGGCAAGCCATTTCATTTCCATGAACATCAGTGCCCTCGCGTGTGAAATGAGTCCTTGTGTGTACCTTCTGTGATTGCAGTGAGGATAGATGAGGCATGTCGAGTGTTTATTACAATGCCTGGTGGGTTGTTATTAGGATTCCTGCATCCTAGAGCATGGAAATTATGCAGGAAAGAAGAGTCGTCCATGTGCATTCAGCATCAAGGCAGGTGGAAGAGACACAGTGAAGGGAAATCCATGGAATAAATTCCTACTTACAGGGGGAAGTTTGTCACTTGCCTTCTGGCCCTGAGTCAGGTATCACTGATGCTGGGGAAATATCGAAGGGGCAAGTTTATTACTGCAGGTCAGCAAAGAGACTTTTGTGTTGAGTCAGAAATAAAAATATTGATTCCTGGGGTTGAATCCTGGAAGCCTACAGTGTCAAAGCCAGAAATGGGGTGCTCCCTTAATTTAGAGGGTCTCTCAACCCAATCTAAATCAATACTGTCAGCCAGGAAGTTACAGCTTGTCTTCAGAAACACTCAGATCAACATGAGATTGGCACAAGGAGGGTTGCCATGACAACCGGGGGGTCAGTTCTGCTGGTAGAATTTGAACCACCCCTCCCTGCCACACGCACACACACCCCACTACTCGGGCCTATCTTGCCAAATGCCTGCCTCCCAGAGCCACAGAAGCTGGGGTCCTGCGGGTAGAAGAAGCACGTGGCCCTGCCCATTTTGCCACTTCGCACAGCACTTGAAGCTCAGAGCTCCCTGGGAGCCTTATTAAACTGTACTTGACGGAGCTGAAGGCACTCTCAGGATAATTGCTCTCTCAAAATAGCTCGCTGGAATGATCAGCCTTGGGGCCCCAGGGAATCAGGTAGGAAGCTTAACTTGGGCTCATCAAAGCACCAGGGAGAAGGGGTCCTCAGTGAATCAAACACCTTCATTCTGCCCCTGTCTGTCCTGTCCCCCTCAATCTCCTCCCATACAACTGGCCTACTAAACTCTCCCCACCCTGGTGTTAGAAAATGAAAGTTTAGGGGATTCTATTTCCCAGGGGCTTTTGCATTCTAATGGAGACTCTTGAAAATTAAAATACTTTCAGCCTCAAGGAAGAAATCTCTTAATAGGGGAACTTCAGACTCCCTGGAGGGATGATAGACGGGGGTGGGAGTAGGAAGCAGGTGGGGAATGATTCAGGGACATGGTGAGAAACCCCTTTACCCAGAAGGCTACAGTTCAGGTTTCAAGTCCAGTGGGTCTGGGTTTGAGTCCTTCCTGTGTAACACTGACTAGGAGACTCAGTTCTCATGTCTATAAAATGGGGCCATACATGTAACTCGTATGGCTGTTAGTACAAGTAGTCTGACACAGTATCCTAAGGCATCAAGGTAGGACCAGCCAAGAAGACTATTGTGGACGCCCAGCCAAGGACCAGGGTTGGTTCTGAGAGTCGGGGCCTGGGCCGGGGTGTTCATCAGTAGAGCTATGTCCCACCACAGGAGTAGACAACGGTGGAGAGAGGGGCCTGAATGAGGAGCAGATTAAACAGCCAATACTGGGATGCAATTATAAGTTGTTACTGTTTCTTTCTCCCAATGGAGGAGGCTGAGAAAACTTGAGAGCACTGAACACTCAAAGTAGAAAGAACAAGAGGAGGCCCCAAAGAGGGCAGAGACGGGGGAAAGGGAGGAGCCTGCCCAATCAGTCACTCCCTGACCCAGGACTCCCAAGACAGAAGCACTGCCGAATAAAATGGGTCAAGGGAAGAGAAGGTAGCTGACAAAGGACTTGCTTTCTCAGCAGGATGTCTCAGGCATGGCAGTGGCCAGTTTTAATATGAATGATGTATGGCCTCCTGTACCACAAAGTTATCGACTCCTGCTCTAGCTAAAGTGGGTTGGCTCTTATAAAACCAGTGTAGCTGCCAGTCACAGGGGATGTTGAGCTAGAAGAATCCCAGTCCATTTGGGGGGAGATCTAGATTTCAGACCAGCCCCCTAGGGCCCCAACCCCACCACTTGGCGGGGCCACGAAATCATGGTCTGCTAGGAGGATCACTTGAACCCAGGAGGCGGAGGTTGCGGTAAGCCGAGATCACATCACTGCACTCCAGCCTGGCGACAGAGCGAGACTCCCTCTCACAAACAAATAAATAAATCATGGTCTGCTAATCCCTACCCAGGGAGAAGTCAAGGCACCAGCAGCCTCTTTAAATACAGAGGCTGCAGAAGAAGCAGAAAGGCCTGGAGAATCATGGGGTCGCTGCCATGGACAACTCAGCTACCTCCCAGAAGGGACAGAGAGACCCCAGACCCCACAGGCCAGGCCCTGCAGCCAGATGCGGTCCCTGCCTTCCTTAACTGTTTGTGGGAGGCCTTTGCACCCTCTGCCTAGATTTCTCTTCCTCTGAGTCCTCACTCTTCGCCCCTACCCCCTTTAGGCTGTTTAACTCCTCACGCTTCAGATTTCAGTTCTGGAGGCACTTCCTCAGGGAGACCTTTTCTGATCACTGCCCACCCTGACATTTGTCAACTCATGGACACTCCATACACCAGGGATCTCCACTCTGTGGCTGTTACCACAGTTAGGAATTTTTTGTGTAGATTTAAAAAAAAATTATTGTCTCTTGTGGCAAACTGTGAGCTCCTTGAAAGCAGGAGCCTAGGCTGGTTTCGCCCCCTGCTGTACCCCCAGTACCTAGCTTTGTGCCTGACACATATTGGGAGCCTAACAAATAGAAAGAGCCAGACCATGTCAAACTGACGATATTCAGCCGTTTTTGACCTACAAAATGGCCATTTCATAGGATTCATCCTAACATTAATGGAATGAATGAATCAGTGAATCCATTAGATTTTTCCTGAGCACCACCCACTGCAGCACAGACCTCAGCACGAGGAGGGTCCACTTTGGGCCTGTTCAAAAGGGCAGTTTTCCTGAAATTATAAAGAACTAAGTATCTGCAAGCAGCCAACAACATACGAAGAAATGCTCATCACTAATCATCAGAAAAATGCAAATTAAAGTCACAATGAAACACCATCTCACACCAGTCAGAATGGACATTATTCATTATTTTAAAAAGTCAAAAAACAACAGATGTTGGCAAAGATGCAGAGAAAGGGGGATGCTTTTACACTGTTGGTGGTGGTGTAAATTAGTAACACCTCTATGGAAAACAGTATGGAGATTTCTCAAAGAACTAAAAATAGAACTACCATTTGGTTCAGCAATCCCACTACTGTGTGTATCTACACAAAAGGGGGAAAAAAAGCATTGTATTAAAAGACACCTGCATTCATATGTTCATTGCAGCACTATTCACAATAGCCAAGACATGGAATCACCCTGTGTCCATCAGTGGATGAGTGGACAAAGAAATGTATCTCTACATGGTATTCTATGGAGTACTACTCAGCCATAAAAAGAATCAAATCATGTCTCTTGCAGCATCATGGATGAAACTAGAGGCCATTATCTTAAGTGAAATCACCCAGAAACCAAAGCCAAATACCACATGTTCTCAGGTGTAAGTGGGAGCTAAAAAATGCGTACAAATTGGTACAGAAAGTAAAATAATAAACACTGGAGACTTGGCAAGGTGGGAGGGTGGGAGGAGGACGAGAGATGAGAAATCACCTAATGGGTACAATGTACACTGTTTGGATGATGATTACACCAAAAGCCCAGATTTCACCACTGTACAATATATCAGTATAATAAAACTGCACTTATACTTCCTAAATCTATTTTAAAAGGAAAAAGAACTGAGTATCTGGTCCCTAGTCACAGTCTAGACTTAAGCAACACGTCTCACACTTCAGTGTGTATTCAGAGCATACTACGGTTTGAATGCTTGTCCCTTTCAAAACTCCCCGATGTGGCGGTATTGAGAGGTGGGGACTTTTTTTTTTTTTTTTTTTGAGACAGAGTCTTACTCTGTTGCACAGGCTGGAGTGCCATGGTACAATCTTGGCTCACTGCAACCTTTGCCTCCCAGGTTCAAGTGATTCTCCTGCCTCAGCCTCCCTACTAGCTGGGACTATAGGTGCACGCCACCATGCCCGGATAATTTTTGTATTTTTAGTAGAGACAGGGCTTCACCATATTAGTCAGGCTGGTCTTGAACTCCTGATCTCGTGATCCACCTACCTCGGCCTCCCAAAGTGCTAGGATTATAGGCATGAGCCACTGCACTGGCAAGGTGGGGCCTTTAAGAGGTGATTGGGGCCGGACGTGGTGGCTCATGTCTGTAATCCAAGCACTTTGGAGGCCAAGGCGGGTGGATCACCTGAGGTCGGGAGTTCAAGACCAGCCTGACCAACATGGTGAAACCCCGTCTTAAAAAAAAAAAAAAAGAGGTGATTGGGTAATAAGGGCTCTGCCCTCTTGAATGGATTAATTTATTCATGGCTTAATGGATTAATGGGTTAATAGATTGGTAGGTTATCATGGGAATGGGACTGGTGGCTTTATAAGAGAAGAAAAAAGCCAGGCACAGTGGTAAGCACCTGTAAATCTAGCTACTTGGGAGGCTGAGGCAGGAGAATTGCTTCAGGTAATGAATTCAAGACCAGCCTGGGCAACATAGTGAGACCCTGTCTTAAAAAAGAGGAGAGAGAGAAGAGAAAGAAAGGCCTGAGTAGCACACTCAGTCATGTGATGCCATGTGTCACCTTAGGACTCTGCAGAGAGTCCCAACAGCAAGAAGGCCCTCACTAGTCGCAGCCCCTTAACCTTTGACTTTTCAGCCTTCATACCTTTAAAATAGTCTTTTCTTCATAAATTAGCAAGTTTCAGGTATTCTGTTATAAGCAACATTAAATGGACTAAGACAGAGCCCCCAGGGATCTTATTAACGTGTAGATTCTGATTCAGCAGGTCCAGGGTAGGGCCTGAGAATCTGCATTTCAAACCAGCTCTCAGGTGACTCCGATGGGGAAGCAGTCAGAGGGAGGGAGGCCAAAATGCAGACTTGGAGCTGGCTGGTGAAGGTCCTCAGTGTCATACCATGGAGCTTCCATAATGGTTCCTCTCTCTTTTTTTCAGAATTCAGAAATTTGTTTGAAAAGAGATGAGACTCCAGGTTCTGGTACCTCCACTCTATGGAAAAGCAGCTGAGACACTGTCACATTTAAACAAACTTTCCAGGCACTGAGACTTAGCCCTCCAAGTGCCAAAATAGTTTTGCTGATTATTGTTTTTGGTACAAATATTTCTAATGTTATTAAATACTATTTTGCCTTCTTAAATGGAGTGCATTAAACAGAACGATCCTCCTGCTTCTGCCTCCCGAAGTCTTGGGATTATAGTTATGAGTCTTCACGCCCGGCCAAATGTTGTATTTCTAGCTTTATCTGTGTTGCTGTGAGTAGCTTTGGTGTGCTCATTTTCCCTGCTGGATTATATCCCACTGTAGAGCGTACCACGATGCATTCATTTGTTCTCCTCTTTGGAGGACATCTGAGGGATTTTGGGTACTGTTACAAATGGTGCTGCCACAGATTTTCTAGTATATGTCTCCTGTGACCATTGCAAGAGTTTCTCTCCGCACACGTTTAGAAATGAAACCCCTGGATCAAGAACTCTGCACGTGTTCAGCTCTCCAAGGTGCTGCCAAACCAGTTTCCCAAGTGGTTATTCTTCTACCAGTGATTGGGGGACTGCTCATTGCTCCACATGTTCACCAGCGCTGGATAATGTCCTGTGGTTTAATTTTTCTAACTTTTCGTGATGCCCAGGATTTTCTTGACCCCCCTTCCCTACTCTTGTATTGGGCTGTTACACCAAATCGGCTCTGATGCTAGACTCTCCTGCCTGCTTTGTGTCTGAGTTGAACACAAGCTAACACCCATTTTCTCATTCCTGGGAGACTGTCAGTCCGAGGCAGGCTTTCCCCCTCTCCCCCTCCTCTTTCAAATCTGCTATGGAATGGGACATTCCTCATCCAAATTGTTCCTCGAACTTTGTCTACACAAAGAGTAAATGGGCTCTGAAGGCGGGTCAAGATGGCTCACCTGTGAATAAATGCGTAAAATCTAGGGAGTGAATCCTGTGACATTTATTTTGGCTGTGAATAGTGTTTTTTGTCTTGTTTTGCTTTGAGGGTTGTTGTCGGTCTGTTCATTGGTTTTGGGGGTTGTATTGATTTTTGCTCATTTTCCTGGTTCCTGGCAGTGTTCCAAATAGCTGGGGTTGCCATGTAAATCACCTCTGAACAAGTGAAGGGCTGTACCCTTTAAATAGATTTCTAATTTGATTTTGTATTCATATAATTAAAATTTTAATTTAATTTTGGTTGTTGGTATCCCCCCCCAAAACTATCACGGATTCTACTTGTAGATGGCACATATCCCTATGCCAAGAGAGACACCGAATATTCCAAAGAACCCAATTTTGCCCCCATCCACAGCATCCTCAGAAACGAGTACGTTAGGATTGTCTGACTTTAAATGGAATTCATGCCTCATGTTGAGTCTGAGATTATTCTGTGGACTAATCTAATGGCAAAACCAACTATCTTGGCAAAATCTTATTGTTAAGAAGTATTTTGATAGGGGTTAAGACTGGGCTACTGACCAACTGTGGCGGCTGTAAGCAGAATGGGAATTTATTAACAGGATGTTGGATAATTCACAGAATCATCAGGTGGACTGGAGGATCAGGGTTGAGGCCATGCAGCCAAAAACGAACCCCAAATCTCATGGCAGAACCAGCTCAGTGAGGAGCCACCACTGCCACCAAGCACTGGGCACCTCATCTTGCCTCACACACACCCCTGGCACTGAACACCAGGCACAACCATTGCTGCCCAGTTCACAAGCCTCCTGCTGAGGCTGTCTGAACCAGAGAGCCTACCCTTCATGGAGCCTGATCACAGGCTGTGCCCTAGTTACAAGAGAGTCTGGGAAGACAAATGTGTTATTCAGGCTTGAGTTCTATCTATTTTGGTAGAAAACTCAAAATAATTATGATTTAAACAACATAAAAATTTATTTTTTGGCCAGGCATGGTGGCTCATATCTGTAATTCCAGCACTTTGGGAGGCCAAGGCAGGTAGATCACTTGAGCCCAGGAGCTTGAGATCAGCCTGGGCAACATGGTAAGATCCCATCTTTACAAAAAATACAATAATTAGCCAGGCATGGTGGTGCATGCCTGTACTTCCAGCTACTCGAGAGGCTGGGGTGGGAGGATCACTTGAGCCTGGGAGATCGAGGCTGCAGTGAGTCATGATCCTCCCACTGCATCCCAGCCTGGGCAACAAAGCGAGACCCTTTCTCAAGAAAAAAAAAGAAAGAAAGAAAGAAAAATAAAGAGTTTTTTTTCTTTATGTAAAAAAGTTTGAAGGCAGACAAAGTTGAAGCGAGACCACTCTGGAGCTCCTTCTGCACTGCCTTATGGACAAATATGGCTGCTTGGGAGCCTGCCATCAAGTCTACGTTCCAGACATCAGGAAGGAGAAAAGAGTAAGAAGCCAGACCCCTCCCTCCCTTTACAACCACTTTCTGGAAATTGCCCATATCACTTCTGTCTCAATAGATGAAACTTGATCGCTTGGCCACATCTGGCAGAAAAGAGTCCTGGGAAATGTAGTCTTTGGCCCAGGCAGCCATGTGCCCAGCTGAACATTGAAGGTTCTCTTACTAAATGAGAAGGGGAGAGTGGACATCCAGGAAAGCCGCTGGTGGTGTTGGCCACAACAAGTACTTAGAATGTTTGCTTTGGGTACAGGGATGTGAGCTCTGTTCCCTACCATGGCTCAGAAAAGTGTGTGTGTGTGTGAGTGCGAGACTCCTTACTCCTCAAATACACAAAGGGGGTTCAGAAGTTAGACCATATATATATATATATATATATATTGTAAATAAATATATAAAAATGTAAATAAATTGAGAACACAAAATGGCCACCATACCATTTCTTCTGCCCTGTGGTGGGCTTATTTACAGACTCACATAGTATGAGAGCATTGGAAAGAGGGCATTTGGCAAGGAAGACTGGAACATGGAACAGAAGAGATTTCGAAATAGAGGCATTCACATCACGTGGATCTTCATTTTGCCACAGGTTTGTGGGACCAGGGCAAGAATTCAAACAACAATTCACACAACAGTTCACATACCACGTATCTAGATATTTAAAAGCCATAAGTCATGATAACAAATTATTCAATAAAACACATCCTCATCTCCTGCCTTCACAAATGAACCCTTGTAACATTCTGGAAGGCCAGCTATGACTTTAGAATCCTCAGACTTATCAGACCAGAATGTGGCAGCAGAAGGAGAGGCAGCCCCTGCTGAGGGCCTGCCTCCCTTTTGTTCCAACCCTCAGCCAGGGACCCTTCCCAAGGGCACATGCTTGACACCAGCCTGCACCACCGGGTTCTGCCCACTGCCCAGCCCCAAGCAGCTATCCCTTGGCCACCAGCCACACAGGCCACCTTGAGAGGTGGACCATGGAAACAGGCCCACATGGAACCTGGAAGTGGGCTTGGGCCATTCGGGCAGGGATTCTGGAGTCTGAGTATGGGGCATGGTCTGGATGGGTTGGGTGTGGGCATAGACTCTGCTTGGGCATCACCCTCAGCCCTGGGGATTCCTCACCCCAGGGACAAAGGGAGGCTAGGGGGAGGGGTATCCAAAGGGCAGGGCCCTTTTGCCTGGTCTTGGAGTGGTCCTGGGTCACTTTGTCACACTGACTGGGCAGGCTTGTAGATAAAGTGAATAGAGAATAACTGGAAGCTTTTTTGAGAATTTTCTCTATTGGATCTGGGATCTAAAGATCGCCCCTGGGTTACTGACAATGAGAGAGGGATTTCTTTAGCCATGACTCTATGTTGGGGGAGGATTCAGCACTAAGTACATTTCTCTTCACCTCTGGAAACAAATACAAACTGTAAAACCAAAACCAAAATAGAACAACGAAAAACAAATCCCTCTTCCTTCTCTTGACACACTCAGTTCATTTCTCTGTCGGTTTCCTTCAGCTCTGACACCCTCCAATCAGGCTCTCACCCATCGTCTTTCTGCCTTTCCGTGCTCACTTTCTTCCCCCCTGGCCCTCCTTCCCTGGCTCCTGTCTTAATCCCTGCCATAGCGACAGGGGAAAAACAACATAACACTGGGCAGATGAGAGCTGAGTTTCAGAGCCCTACTGAGAAGCGCAGGCTAGCAAGGGACCAGGAGTTTCCATAACGAAACTGACCAGAGGAAAACCTTGAAATCTTGGCATGGTAATGAGGAAAAACCTTGGGGTTAGAGAAAGAAGAGGCTTTCCAAAAGCCCAGAGGAGGCCGAAATAAAAAGAACAAGGAGGGGCCGGGCACGGTGGCTCACGCCTGTAATCCCAGCCCTTTGGGAGTCCGAGGCGGGCGGATCATGATGTCAGAAGATCAAGACCATCCTGGCCAACATGGTGAAATCCCGTCTCTACTAAACATACAAAAATTAGTTGGGCGTGGTGGCGTGCACCTGCAGTCCCAGCTACTCAGGAGGCTGAGGCAAGAGAATCGCTGGAACCTGGGAGGCGGAGGTTGCAGTGAGCCAAGATCATGCCACTGCATTCCAGCCTGGGCTACAGAGCAAGACTCAGTCTCAAAAAAAAAAAAAAAAAAAAAAAAAGTAACAAGGAGGAAGGGCTTTGGAAAGTTTGTAAAAGGTTAATCTAATTGCCCCCAGTGCTACATAGCCCCTGACCATCCCAAAACACAGTCAATATTCTTGGGATGAATTATGAGCAGAGGCAGAAATTCCCAGGGTGGGAGAGCACAGGGAGCAGACATCGGGGGAAAGCTAAGATTCTTCTTCTGAAAGGACATAAAAGGATAATGTTTTTGTGAATTGGAACCCAAGTGGGCCTGGTGGGATGATAAGGGGTTAAAGCTTCCATGGAGCAAACCTAAAGTAGCTAGGAAGGGTGTGGCCTTCAATTTGATTTATTTTAGAAGCTTGGAAAGCTGATGAATGCTTCTGGCCACAAGACAGGACAGGTGAGAAAAAAGAAAAGAAGGAGGCGTGGTTTGTGTTTCCTGGAAAGGGAGTGTCTTTATGGCTCTCCTGGGGAGCACACATGCCTCTCATAAATGTATATGGGCCCTGATGACTTGGTTCCTTCTTGCCACCCTAGCGTGTTCCCAGTGGCTGGCTCCCTGGCGTTCTGGCACTCAGGGCTGCCAACACCTGCCAACAACAAGGAAGCTGGGGTATTGGGGCTGCAGCTTTTGGAAGCTGCTTATGAAACAGATGACTAAGCCCCGGGGGCAGGAGGAGGGTGCAGCTCATGCCTAGCTCAGCGAGAACTCAGTCCAAGTCAGTCTTGACCTGGTGCCAACCGTGTGCCAGGCTAGTCCCTGGGGATGTGAAGATGATGAGGCGTGGTCCCTGCTCCAGAGGACCAGGCCTACCCATAAAGAACTGTAATCAGAGGCATGAATCTGCAAAAGGGGAGAATACAGGATTTAGCCGTGAAGATGATTTTGCAGGGGGACAGTGATAGAGGCAGAAGAAGGAGGAAGGGGAGTTTCTCCATTTGTGTAGTCAGGCTAAGAGTTTTAGCCTCTTCCCAAAGCATACATCCTCTTCCTCATGCCCTGTTGTCCAGTTAGTCTGGCTTCTGTCACCCAAGTGACTCTTTCCTCTTCTCCTGTCTTGGCTCAGGTCCTCATGTCTGGCTTTGGTCCAGGCTCTTTGCACTCAGCACTGCAGACGACTTCCTACAATTCAGGTCCAATGGGCTCACTCCCCCTCCTGGATGCTTTCTGTGGTTTCCCATTGCCCCAGAATAAAAGCTAAGCCCCAAGGTCCTTCACATTGCAGCCCCAAACTGCCTAAAGCCAAGGGAGGGGTCAAGGAGGCTTCAGTGTAGGTTTGACTCAATAGCACCACAATGTCATCAAAACCCCTCTTCTTCCTGGTGTTGTCCTATCTGCCCTCCATGGTGTTGTGTCTTCATGCTCAGGCAGGCTTTTCTCGTGGTGACAAAATGGCTCTCATAATTCCTGTTCTCACACCTATACTCTATGCCATGTAGAAGGAGAAAGGGAGAGAGCTTCTTTCCCTGGAGCTGCCAGCAAAGTCTTCTCCAGTCTCTCAGGTCAGAATTGAGTCATTTGCCCATCTGCAGGCAAGAAGGGATTTTGCTGATTAGTCTATCCTGGGGCATTTGCCCCACCCCCTAGGGCCAGGGTAGAGTCAACTTCCTCCAAAAAATATGGGAAGTGTGGGGAGGGTGGATGCCCCAAAGAAAATGGGGTGGTTACCAAGACAGAATGGATGCTGAGGAGGCCACCCTGCCAGTATCTCCTCCCAAGCCCCACCCAGCTACTTCCTGTTCCCAAACATGTCGTGTTCTTTGATGTCTCCCAAGCCTTTGCACATGCTTTCCCTTCACCGGGGATGTCTTTTCCTTCATCTCGCTCAGTGGATGCCTACTCATTTCTCAAATGCTTGTCCATCATCATGGTCCCTATTCTTTAGATATTGCAGTCAGCTCAAGGACAGGTTCTTATTCACTCCCAGCATAATGCAATACCTGGCAAAATGTAGGTGCTCAAAATAAATGCTTATCAAGTTAATGAAGGCTGCTGATGAGACAACAGCATATCCCAAGTTCACAACAAAGAACCAGTGTGTCTCCAAAATCTCTTCCCAATGTCTGCAATGTAACAAATACAAGCAGAATTATAACGTATAAAGCTATGATGAGTTCAGGTAAGGAAATGTTGAGGGGCCAGAGTTGTCCAAGCATCTCTAGTGTCATCCCAGGAAAAGGGCTCCCTCCCAGGCTGGCAGAAGTGTTTTAGTTCTCCTGGCGGGTTTGTAGATCCTGAAATGGAAATGAATCTATCAGGCTATCATAGTTCAATCCATTAATCTTCTAACCATTTAGACTAGCCTAGTGGGAAGAGATTGAAATGGTCAGCCAACTCAGGCACTCTCACCTGGCTGACAATTATAGTCTTATTGTTCTTGAATAATTTGACCTTCTGGTTTACCAGAGAATCTGCATTTCGTTAGCATGGCTTGGTCTCTGAGACCAACACTATCAGTTGATTCCTCTTTGTTTTCTTCCTTAGTTACAGAACCCCTGAATTTTAGCCAGTCACATGGTCACCTAGAACATAGACTACATTTCTCAGCCTCCCTTGCAGCTAGATAGGGCCATGTGACTAAATCCTCACCAATGGATGTCAATAAAAGTAATATGTGTATAACTTCTTGGAAGTGCCATGAAAAGGCAGTAGTGTGTCCTTCCCTTTTCCTTTTCTGCAGGCTGGAATGTGGTTGCACTGGCTGGAGCTGGAGCAGTTATTTTGGACTGTTGAGGAATTTGAAAATAAAGCCCATGCATAGTGGATCAACAAGATAGAAGGAACCTGGGTCAAATATTGCACAAAGAGCCACATTAGCATCCCTCAAGGCCTACCTAAGCATTTACATAAGAGAAATGTATTGCTATATCTTCTTTTTAGAGATGAGCTCTTACTCATCTCTTAAAAATTGGGCAACATAGCAAAATCCCACTTTAAAAAAAAAAATTAGCTGGGCATGGTGAGGTGTACCTGTAGTCCAAGCAACTTGGGAGGCTGAGGTGGGAGGATTGCTTGAAGCCAGGAGGTTGAGGCTGCAGTGAGCTATGATCACATCATTGCACTCCAGCCTGGGCAACAGAGCAAGACTCTGTCTCTCTTAAAAAAATCATATTAATTACATGTTGAAATAATAACAGTTTAGCATATTGGGTTAACATATTCTTTCTACTTTTTAAAATGTTGCCACTAGAAAATTTTAAGTTACATTTATGGCTCACACTATACTTCCATTGGCCAGTGCTTCCCTGGGCCTTGTCCCCTCTGTCTGAACTGATCATCAGATTATTGAGCCATGTAAAACTGAGAGATGATTAGAAACTGAGCTCACACTCACCCACCAATGTCTAGACTCTAACTCTGCCTCTGGCTCGTCTGTCTGTCTGTCTTCTGCTCACTGGAATCTCTCATCTTATTTGCTAAATCACCTTATCTGCAACCAGAATAGGTATAGCTCAGCACAGAGCATGGGTCGGCCCAGAAGCCATGAGAACAGGAAGCAGGAGGTACTCAGAAAGTTTGAAAGGCACGTCTCTGGGATCCAGGCTGCAGTACCTAGCTAAGGCACCAGGCCACCCACAGGTACATCATCGCTTTTATCAGCAGCAGAGAACCACATTTCAGCCACGCCAAGTCTTCTTGAAAGGTTTCAGAGAGGGGTTTTGTATCTGGACCTCCAGGAGAAATACAACAATACATACACTTTCAAATTGTCTATTGATCTGAAGGAGAAAAAGGAGCATGTCCACCTGCTTGGGGTACAGCTCTACATGAAGATTTTAGGTAGGGCTGTGTTAACCCATGCCTTAGTCAGCAGAAGCTATCTTGAATTTGTTCAGGCAACACAAAAGAAAACTTCCTGGAAGAATCCTGGGATATCCATGGAAGCCAGGGGCAGCTGGGTTTCTCCAGGAATAGAAGCCCAAGAACTGGAAAGCCACTGGGAACCAGGCAGTATCTCTGCATTTTTAATCTGCAGCTCTGTTTCATTCTCCTCTCTGCAAACCAAGCTGCTTTTCTTCTCAGTCCCACAACCTCACCCCACCTACACACTCATACACACACTTTCTTTTTTTATTTTTTAAACAGAGTCTCACTCTGTCACTCAGGCTGGAGTGTGGAGTGCAGTGGCACCATCTCGGCTCATTGCAACTTCTGCCTCCTGAGTTCAAGCAATTCTCATGCCTCAGCCTCCCAAGGAGCTGAGACTACAGGCACATGCCACCAAGCCTGACTAATTGTTTTTTATCTAGTAGAGATGGGGTTTTGCCATGTTGGCCAGGCTGATCTCGAGCTCCTGGGCTCAAATGAGCCACCTGCCTCGGCCTCCAAAAGTGCTGGGATTACAGGCATGAGCCACCACACCCAGCCCAACACTTTCTCATTTGTATTTCTTCTACTCAGGGCACCATATCAAACCAACTGGCTGTCTCCTGGTCATCAAAATTCTGATAATCTGATTGACCAAGCCTTGGGCAAGTGTTCACCTCTGGTTTACAGAAACCAGGAGGCAAGGTCACATACTTTACACAGACTGTCAGAGATTCACCTCTTTGGGTGACTTCCCCATGCTACCTATGAACTGGGTGGGTAGCATCAGAAGTATCCATCAACAACCTGGGAGCAGTCATTGGTGTGCCCTATGCCAAAGGACACCGTCAGCATCACCATCATCCCCATCATCTGTCCTACTCACAGCCAACACATTACTTCATTCAGTCCTCTCAACAGCCCTATTTTACAGATGCAAAATTACAATTGTTCCTATTTTAGAGATGTAGACATTGAGGCATCACGTGGCCAAGGTCACACAGTCAGCTAAGGGCACAGCTAGGAATCAACCGCAGGAGATCTGCCTCTAGTCTGGGCTCGTAACCACTGGATTCTACTCCATAGAAGTACCCAGATGCTCTGCTTTCCCCAGGGAAGCCCAGGAAGAGTGACATCACTTCTCCCTCTGTGGCATGAGCTCTGTTCCTCCCTGCCCTCCGTCCCTGCCACTCAGGCTCACACACAGCCCTCAGCCACACACACGTGACATCTCCTTTCCAACATTCTTTCCCCCTTTCCTTATGCTGTTCCTCTGCCTGGAACCCTTTTCTCTTCTCCCCCCACTCCTCTTCCATGTGGAGTCCCAGCTTAAATGTCACAGCCTCAGGGAGGCCTCAAGATACCCAAGCCCCAGCCAGACCCTTCTTATGTGATCTCACCACTCCTTGACTCTATCCTTTGGACCACTTCTCACCATTTGTGATCAGACACCTTTTGCACGCTGTCTGTTTCATGTCTGTCTCCTGACCAGACTGTAAGCCCCAGCAGCGTGAAACCAAGGTCTGGCTAATTTCTTGCCTTATCTTGAGCCCCATCTGAGTGGAGGCTCGATAAATATTTGTTAAATGAATTAATGAAATGGAAAGGTACCAGGAAACCAACAATATGAAATGAAACAGGACAACCCTGGAAGCAAAGGGAGAAGGGTACCCAGAAATGTGCAATCATAGCCAGTAACAGACAAAATTTAGGATGCTTGGGAACATGGGGTAAATGCGCCAGGGCCAGAACTCCCCCTGGCCTTTCTAGAATGTTCGCAGCTCCAGGGGTCTCCTCTGAGAGGATGCTGACCAGAGATCTGGGTGGATTATAGCACTCAAGGGACCAACCTAATACTCCCGTGCAGGAGCCCTGTCCCAGTCTTGCTTGGGAAAAGATGCTACACAAAGGAGCCCTTCTCTTGCTTACATGGAAACTCCTGTCTGGAATAGTTCTAGTCGCAGCCTTCACTGCTGGGTCCCACCTTCTCTGTCTATAAAATTACATCTGAGCAAAATCAGATTCTTGCTGAAAATTAACATTTTAATTCCCAGGTGCAGACTTGGCATTCGGGGAAGTTTCGAGAGTCCAACACAGTGTGGCAGAAAGTGTAAGGAGACAAAGGGCTTGACTTGACCTCACTGGGCTTCCAGTTCCTCTTCTGCAGCAATCAGAGAGTTAGATTCATAACTCTGAGACCCTCTCCACTGCCAAAACTCTATAATATCTTGACTAAATCTTTTAGAAACTGAAGCTGCCTTTTAGGGCCCTAAAATATAATAGTAAATGATAATAGTAAACCATACTACTGACTCTTACAAAGTCATTCTTACGTTTCAAGCCCCATGCCTAGTTCTCTTCACACATTACTTTATTTACGTCGGTGGAGCCAAGACCCATCGATGTAAATGGTAAGTCATTTACCCAGGGTCACACAGCTGGTAGGTAGTAGACTCAGAATCTGAGCCCAAGCAAAACATGTGTGTTTAATTATTACCATCTTCTGCCTAACCCAGTGGCTCAAACAGCTGGGGATTCATTTAGACACTCAGGTACCTGAGTCAACTTTGTGAATCAAAAGTAATGATACTAACCTGTCCTGCTGAGGGATAGAGGAAGATAGGCTGCTGACTCTTCCTGCAGTAGAACTTAGTATAAAACAGGCAAAAGGTAAAAAATCAAGTAAGTCTGGACATGGTGGCTCGTGCCTGTAATCCCAGCACTTTGGGAGGCTGAAGTGGGAGGATTGCTTGAGCTCCGGAGTTGGAGACCAGCCTGGGCAATGTGGCTGAACACCATCTCTACAAAAAATGCAAAAATTAGCCAGGTATGGTGGTGTATGCTTGTAGTTCAGCTACTCAGGAGGCTGAGGTGGGAGGATAACTTGAGCATGGGAGGTCAAGGCTGTAGTGAGTGCCACTGCACTCCAGTTTGGGTGACAGAGTGAGACCTTGTCTCAAAATAAAATAAAATAAAAAATAAACAACAGGATACTCCAGGTACATAAAGCCTCAGTGATCTGGAGAGATTCTGATTCTGTCAACAGCATCTGGTTCTCACAGCATGGTGGAGAGAAAGGATGGGAAGGGAAGGATTTGCTGATCACTGCACCACAGAACATGGGAATCAGGTTCACTCACACTCTGTCTAAATACTCCACTGGGGCAGCCCGAGATCAGAGCTGAGGGACCCCAGAGTGCAGGCCGAATTGTCAGCTGCCTGAGGGACACCCTCAACTCTCCCAGCCTCCCATTTGCTGCACCTGCTGATTATAAGCCCTTCGGTGTAGGGATCATGAACTCAGGTGCTATGAGAGGCAGGCAGGTAACAGAACTGGGCAAAATGGGAGGCTGGGGACGGCAACTGATTATTGTCTTGCCTTGTTATACTGCTTTCAGATAAATAGATAACTTAGACTTTATTCCACCTTTATGTGAAATGTGTTGATTTTTAAATACTAGAAACTTACTTTTAAAAATGTCTTAAAACCATGGCAAGGCGAACGATACACAGAAATGCGCCAGATATGGCCCAGGGATCCCTTTGCCATCCTGTTTTGTGTGTCATGGAGGGGAGGCTTTTTATTAGCAGACTAAATATTAGAATGCCACATGGCTTTCTTCTCTAATACTGCAACTACTGCTCCTGCAGAGGATGCTAAATCGTGAACATTCCAATTACTTCTTTTTTTTTTTTTCCAAGATGAAGTCTCGCTCTGTCGCCCAGGCTGGAGTGCAGTGGCCCCATCTCAGCTCACTGCAATCTTAGCCTGCTGGGTTCAAGCAATTCTCTAGCCTCAGCCTCCTTAGTAACTGTGATTACAGGCGCTGGCCACTGCACCTGGCTAATTTTTGTATTTTTAGTGGAGGCAGGGTTTCACCATGTTGGCCAGGCTAGTCTCAAACTCCTGACCTCGTGATCCGCCCTCCTCAGCCTCCCAAAATGCTGGGATTACAGGTGTGAGCCACCACGACTGGCCTCCAGTTAGTTCTTAACCTATCTGCTGTGCCCAAGCCATCTCAGATTGGTCTCCTCTGTGAGATTAGCGGCAGTGCTCTTACAGACAACTCCACGGGGCAGGGCAGGGAGCCCTGGAGGGGAAGCTCTGAAGAGGGGCCCACCAGGGGCTTTTGAGAATCCTAGCTACCCTTGCGGGTGTGAGGGGATCTGTTCCTACAAGGGGACCCTGGTCAGAGCATCAGACTCCAGTTGAGGGAGCCAAGCAGAAGGGCGGAGGTGTCCCCCTCCCCATACCCTCTGCCTGAGAGGCTTCAAGGTCAACTCGCTGGCTCTGACCAACCCCTGCCCCAGCCTACCAGTTTCAGGCCTCCAGGAAAGAGCAAACTGCTATAGCCAGCCTTACATCAAGAGGAAGCTGGCTCTCTCTAGGCCTAAAACTAAGTATTGGTTTTTCTCTCTGCTCCAGGGAGAGCCCTGGAGTTGCCAATGCCTCACAGGTGAAGGGGAAATCAAGCTCCTTCCTCACCATCCCAAGTAGCACTCCCATTTCTGTGTTTCTAAGACCAAAACCAAAACAAAACAGGCCCCTAAGCCCCCCAAAAACTGCAAGCTGACATTCAAAAGAATGTGACTTTGTTTCAAACTCTTTAGTTCTTTTAAAAGCAAATGAATGCACCTCACCTGCGTGAAACTCTGCCACGTGGCAACTTTCCAGGTCTCTGTGACCCGAGCTGCCCATTTATTCTCTCCCAATGTCACTGCCTCCATCTAGAAAATGAGGATTAAAATACCTGCCTGCCTACCAGGCAGAATTGCTGTGAGGTGCCAATGAAATAGTGTATGAGAAGCACTTCCAAACCAAGAAGTGCTTTATCAATGTAAATTATGATTATTCGAAATGTTTACATAACTAAGAATAGACTTAAACCCCAAAAGTCCTATGAAAGCCAAATGTCATAAATGACATGTGTTAATGTACATCATTTATAGGAGAACACTTCAGG
Organism: Ateles fusciceps; assembly: GCA_036589455.1. Classification (NCBI taxonomy): domain Eukaryota; kingdom Metazoa; phylum Chordata; class Mammalia; order Primates; family Atelidae; genus Ateles; species Ateles fusciceps. The sequence continues at coordinate 7,892,557 of JAZHEH010000228.1, read as the reverse complement.
CCCTCAGTTTGTGCCTATTTATTCTTGTTTTACACACAATTCGAACAAACTTGGTTTCTAGGTAGGCAGATTGATTACAAAGCGGGGAGAAGCTGCCTGAAGCACCCAGACAGCAGTCTGAAAACAAATCACTCAATAACTATATACATGCATATATGTATATAGTTATGTATATATACATGTAGTCATATAGAGTTCTATAACTACGTATGTACATAGTCATATGTATATTAACTAAAATCCATACTTTACTTAGATTTCCTTAGTTTTCTTTTTCATTTTATTTTTTGTTTAATTTTTAGTATAGAGATGAGGTCTCGCTTTGTTGCCCAGGCTGGTCTTGAACTCCTGGGCTCAATCGACCCTCTGAGCTCCGTGTCCCAAAGTGCTGGGATTATAGGCATGAGCCACCGCACCCAGCCCAGTTTCCTTAGTTTTTACCTAATATACCTTTTTGGTTCTAGGCTCCCAACCTGGATGCCACAGTACATTTAATTGTCATGTCTCCCCAGGCTCCCTCTCTCCAGATTGTACTCTTCAGAGGAAAGTCACTATGCACAGCCCACACTTAATGGGGAGTTTTGCTCCACCTCCTTGAAGACAGAGAATCTGCACAAATTATTTGCAGTTCTTCTGCATGGGAGATTTAATCATCTACTTATATCAGTATGGACTCCTGGATACTTATTTTATACTTTGGGTTATAATCCAATACTATTGTGTTTATTTTGTTGTTCAAATTGTTCCAGTTTTGGTCACTGGCAACTCTTTTCATTGGTTTCTGTGATCTTTTGACAGACTTCCATGAATGGGGAGGGTTTTCTTAAAGCACTTTCTTACTTTTTGGCACTACAAAATCATGCAGGCTCAGTGCATATGTTTTCTGGAATTAGGGGCAGGTCCCTTTAAGAAAAGGGACCCTAATTCCTTTTATTGGAGAATAGTTAGAAATTAAGATCTGGGTACTAGGTGTACTCATTGCTACCAGGGGTGTCATTGCTTCTAGGGCCTCTTAGCTGGCAAAGCAAGGAACTGTATGTGTGCATACTAACCCGTGGACAAACAGAAATCTAGAAATACATATACATTTTTTCTGAGATAGGATCTTACTCCTGTTACCCATGTTGGAGTACAGTGGCATGATCATGGTTCACTGAAGCTTTGACTTCCTGGGCTCAGGTGATCCTCTCACCTCAGCTTCCCAAGTAGGTAGGACTACAGATGCACACTACCACATCTGGCTAATTTTTTTTTTTTTTTTTTTTTTTGGTAGAGATGAGGTTTCACCATGTTGCCCAGGCTGATCTTGAACTCTTGGGCTCAAGCTATCCACCCACTTCAGCCTCCCAAAGTGTTGGGATTACAGGCGTGAGCCACCATGCCGGGCCTATAAATATTTCTATATGTAATAATCTGCATCTATATGAACAACTTAGACATGAGTTCTGGGATTACAGGCGTGAACCACCATGCCCGGCCAATAAATATTTCTATAAGTAACAATCTGCATCTATATGAACGGTTTAGGTTCTTCAACTCTAATCTATTACCACATGGATCATTCTAGCCTCATGCCTGGCTTATCTGCAAACTCACATTCTAACAGTGAGAAATCTGGCTTCCATCATCTGCCATCAATTGACTTAATTGTTCAATTCATGTATATTTGTATAACAGTGTCAGCATTGTGAGCACGTGCCTCCTTTGTAAACCACTTTCTCAGCCATACTACAGTACTTATGTCCAGTTCCCTTTGCTCTGAGTCTCACTTAAGTCCACTAATTTCCAAAATTACTCAGGTCAGCACCTTTCCTCCCATTCCCTTCACTTAGGTTGTTTCATGAATTCGTAATACGGTAAGATTCCTTTGTCACAATCTGCATTTCATGATGCAGATGATGAATGACAATATCTGGCCTCCAACATGATTTTTTTTTTTAAAGTTTGCACACATTAACGTTCTCTCTTCATGCTGTAAAGTTCTATGGGGTTTGACAAATGCATAATGTCGTGTGTCCACCATTACAGTATCATACAGCATGGTTCCACCGCCCTAAAAAATCACCCGTGCTTCACCTATTCAACCCTCTCTCCTCTATCCAAATTCCTGGCAACCACTGATCTTTTCACCGTCTCTATAGTTTTGCCTTTTCCAGAATGTCATATAATTGGAATAGTACACTATATAGCCTTTCCACACTGGCTTTTTTCACTTAGCAATGTGCATGTAAGATTCCTTCATGTCTTTTCATTACTTGATAGTTCATTTCTTTTTATCGCTGGATCCTATTCCATTGTATCAATGTGTCACAGTTTGTTTATTCATTCACCTACTGAAGGACATCTTGGTTGCTTCCAATATTTAGTGATTATGAATAAAGCTGCTATAAACATTCACATGCAGGCTTTTGCATGGACATACGTTTTCAGTTCATTCTGGTAAATACCTGTGAGTGCAACTGCTGGATCATATGGTAATCCTGTGTTTAGCTTTGTAAGAAGCTGCTAAACTGTCTCCCAAAGTAGCTGTACTACTCTGCCTTTTCCACCAGCAGTGAACGAGAGCTCCTGAGGCTCCACGTCTTTGCCAGCATTTGGTAGTCAGGTTTTTGTTTTGTTTTGGGTATTTACTTATTTTTTTTTTTTTTTTTTGCCATTCTAATAAGTTATCAAATAACTATGTAGTTGTATCCCATTGTTATTTTAATTTGCAATTCCCTAATGATAAGTTACACATCTTTTCATGTGCTTATTCGCCGTTTGTATATCTTCTTTGGTGAAATGTCTATGCAGATCTTTAGTCCTTTTATTATTGTCTGTTTTTCTTCTTTTATTGCCAAACTCAACATAACCTAGATTTTCTTGTTTTCTTCTTCTTATCTATGAACATAGAATAGCTCTCTAGATGTGCTATAGTTTTGCATTTCATATTTATATCTGTGATCCATTTTGAGCTAATTTTTGCAAAAGGTGTATGTCCTATATCTAGATTCATGTTTTGCCTGTGGACATCCAATTGTTCCAGTGCCGTTTGTTGAAAAGACTATCCTTTCTTCATTGCATTGCCTTTGCTCCTTTGTCAAAAACAATTTGACTATGTTTGTGTGATTGTTTTCTAATAGAGCTTTTTATTCTATCCCATTGATCTATGTGTCTATTCTTTCATAGATACCGCAGCTCCGATTACTATAGCTTTATAGTAAGTCTTGAAATCAGACATTGTGAGTTTTCCCACTTTGCTTTTCTTCTTCAGTATTGCATTGGCTAATACTGAAGAAGAATAACAAAGTGGTTGCCAGGGATTTGGGTAGGTCTTTTGCCTTTACCTATAAATTACATATAAATTTTAGAATCAGCTTGTTGATATCTACCAGATAGCTCCCTGGGATTATGTCGAATCCAGTGATCGAGTTAGAAAAGTTGACATTTTAACAATATTGAGTCTTCTGATCCATGAACATAGAATAGCTCTCCATTTTTTAGATCTTCTTTGATTTCTTTGTTCCACAGTTTCCACATATTGATTCTGTGCATATTTTATTAGACTTATACCCGTGTTTCATTTGTTTATGCTATTATAAATGATACATTTTTAAAATTTCAACTGTTTATTCCTGGTATATAGAAAAACGGTTGACATTTGTATTAGGTTGGTGCAAAAGTAATTGCAGTTTTTACCATTAAAAGTGATATATTGACCTTGTGGACTACAACCTTGCTATACTTGCTAATTAATTCCAAGTTTCTCATGAGTTTTTTGTTTGTTTGTTTTGTTTTCTTTCATTTTGCTTTTGCTGTTGTTTTTGTCAGTTCTTTGCATTTTTTCTACACAATCAAGTCACCTGTGAACAAAGACAGTTCTATTTCTTCCTTCCCAACCTGTATATATTTTATCTTTCTTTTCTTTTTTAATTATAATACTAGCTAGGACTCCTTGTACGGTGCTCAATAAGGGGGTGATAGGACACATACTTGCCTTGTTCCCCAGTCACAGAAGGAAAGCATCCAGTTTCTCACCATTAAGTATGATGTTAGTTGTAGGGCTTTTGTAGATGTTCTTTGTTAAGTTGAGGAAGAATCCTCTATTCCTAAGTTGTTGAGAGTTTGTATGATGAATGGTGATGGATTTTGTCAAATGCTTTTTTAGAATCAATTGATGTAATTATATGATTTTCTTCTTTATCTTGTTGATGTGAATTACGTTGATTGATTTTTAAATGGTGAAACAGTCTTGCATTCCTGGAATAAATCCCACTCAATCATACTCTATAATTATTTGTATACATTGTTTGATTTGATCTGTTAATATTTTGTTGAGGATTTTTGAATTTATGTACATAAAAAATAATAGTCTTTACTTTTCCCTTCTTGTAATGCCTTTTCTGGTTTTGGTTTTAGGGTAATGCTGGCCTTACAGAATGAGTTAGGCAATGTTCTTTGTGCTTCTATTTTCTGAAAGAAACGTTCCTTAAATGTCTGGTAAAATTCACCAGTGAAATCCTCTGGGCCTCGTGCTTTCTTTCTTGGAAGATTATGAATTATTGATTAAAATTCTTTGGTAGAGGTAGAACTATTCAGACTATCGGTTTCTCCGTGTGTGAGTTTTAGTAGCCTGTGCCCTTTCAAGGAACTGATCCATTTCATCATAGTTATCAAATCTGTGGGAATAAAGTTGTTCATAGTATTTCTTTTTTTTGAGACAGAGTCTCACTCTGTCACCAGGCTGGAGTGCAGTGGTGCAGTCTCCACTCACTGCAGCCTCCGCCTCCCAGGTTCAAGCGATTCTCCTGCCATAGCCTCTGGAGTACCTGGGACTACAGGTGCACACCACCATGCCCAGCTGATTTTTTATATTTTTAGTAGAGACGGAGTTTCACCATGTTGGCCAAGATGGTCTTGATCTCTTGACCTCATGATCCACCTCCCTCAGCCTCCCAAAGTGCTGGGATTATAGGCGTGAGCCACCATGCCCAGTCGTCATAGTATTCTTTTATTATTCTTTCAGTGTCTCTGTGGTCAATAGTGATAGCCTCTCTTTCATCTCTGATATTGATGATTTGTGTCTTCTCTCTTTTTCTTGATTAGTGTGTAGGGGCTTATCAATTTCATTGATCTTTTCAAGGAAGTAGTTTTTGGTTTTGTTGATTTTCTCTATTGTTTTCCTGTTTTCAAATTCGTTGGTTTCCTTCTATAATTTTGATTATTACTTTCTGCTGCTTGCTTTAAACTTAAATTGCTCTTCTTACTCTAGTTTCCAAGGTGAAAGCTTAGATTATTAGTTTTAGATATTTCCTCTTTTCTAACATAAACATTTAATGTTATAGGTTGCCCTCAAATTTCTACTTTCACTGCATCCCACATACGTTAATAAGTTGTATTTTCATTTTCATTTAATTCAAATATTTTAAAAATTCTCTTGAGATTTTTTTGGCCCTTGTGCTATTTAAACATATGTTGTTAAATCTCTAAATATTTTTGAATTTTCCAGCCACCTTTCTGTGATTAATTTTTAGTTTAATTCCATTGTGGTCTGAAAACATATGTTGTACGATTTCTATTTTGTTAAACATGTTAAGGTGTGTTTTATGGCTCAGAATGTGGTCTGTCTTGGTGAATGTTCTATGTGAGTTTGGGAAGAATGTATACTCTGCTCTTGCTGCATTGAATATTCTATAAATGTCAATGAAGTCAAGTTGACTGGTGATTCTGATCAGGTCAACTATATCCTTACTGATTTTCTCCCTGTTTGATCTGTCAATTGCTGGAAGACGGGTGTTGAAGTCTCCAACTAGAGTAGTGCACTTGTCTATTTCTCCCATCAGCTCTGTCAATTTTTTTTTTTTTTTTAGATGGAGTTTTGCTCATTGCCCAGGCTGGAGTGCAGTGGTATGCTCTCAGCTCACTTCTACCTCCACCTCCCAGGTTCAAGCAATTCTCCTGCCTCAGCCTCCCGAGTAGCTGGGATTACAGGCGCTGCCACCACACCCTCTGATGTTTGTATTTTTAGCAGAGATGGGGTTTCATCATGTTGGCCAGGCTGATCTCCAACTCCTGACCTCAGGTGATCCTCCCCCGTCAGCTTCTCAAAGTGCTGGGATTACAAGTGTGAGCCACCATGCCCAGTCAGTTCTGTCAATTTTTGCATCACACATTTTGATACTCTGTTGTTAGGTGCATACACATTATGGATTGTTACGTCCTTTTGGACAATTGCCCCCTTTACTGATGTGTGAGTCCTCTGTTTAGTCCTGAGAATTTTCTTGTTCTAAAGTCAGCTTTGCCTGAAGTTAATGAAACTACTCCAGCTTTGTTTTCTTAGTGTTAGCATGGTGTGTCTTTTCCCCATTCATTTACTTTTTTTTTTTTTTTTTTAATAGAGACAGGGTTTCACCGTGTTAGCCAGGATGGTCTCGATCTCCTGACCTCGTGATCCGCCTGCCTCGGCCTCCCAAAGTTCTGGGATTACAGGAGTGAGCCACCGCGCCCAGCCTCATTTACTTTTAACTTATCTGAATCATGATATTTAAGATAGGTTTCTAATAAGCAAAATATAGCTGGATCTTGTTGTGTTATTTAGCCATTCTGATCATCTCTGTCTTTTAATTTGTGTACTTAGACCATTCACATGTAAAGTGGTTATTGATATAGTTGGATTAAATCTATCATGTTTGTAACCATTTTCTATTCATTGTACTTATTCTTTCTTTTTCTTTCTTCCCCCTTTTTTTGCCTTATCTGAGCATTATTTAGTTGAGCATTTTATATGATTCCATTTTATTTTATCTGTTATATCAATTATATTTCCATTAAAATTTCTTTTACTAGTTGGCCTAGAGTTTGCAATATACAATTACAACTAATTTAAGTCACTTCAAATCAAACTATACTGATTCACGTGTATTGTAGGTATCTTATAACAGAGAATTTCCAATTCCTCCTCCTGTCCCTAGTGGCATCGCTGTTATTCATTTCACTTATTCATATACTATGATTTACCCAATATCTTATTATTTTACTTTAAACAGTTATCTTTTAGATCAATTAAGAATAAAAATAAAATTTTATTTTACCTCCATTAATTTATTCTCCAATATTCTTTGTTTCTTTATGTGGATCTGATCCTATATCATTAACCACCTTCCTGGATTACTTTTTAAAATTTTTTTCAGGGCCAATCTGCTGGCAATGATATATTGTTTATGTTTGTCTGAAAAGTCTTTATTTCTTCTTCATTTTTGAGGGATAATCTGACTGGATATAGGATTCTAGGTTGGTGGGGTTCTTTCTCCAACATTTTAATATTTGACTACACTCTCACCTTGCTTGCATGGTTTTTGACAAAAGATTCTCTGTAGTTATTATCCTTGATTGTCTATAGGTAAAGGGGCTTTCCCCTCCAGGTTCTTTTAGGATTTTTCTCTTTGTCTTTGGTTTTCTGCAATTTGAATACCATTTTCTTAAATGTAGATATTTTTGTTATTTATCCTGCTTGATGTCCTCTGAGCTCCCTGGAGCTGAGGTTTGGTGTCTGCCATTGATTTGGACAGTTCCATTATTACTTCAAATATTTCTTCTGCTCTGTCCTTCAGTTTCTGGCATTCCAACTGTCTGTATGTTGCACCTCTTGAAGTTGTCCCTCAGTTCTTGGATTTCTGTTTTGTTTTCTCTGTTTCTCTTTTTTCCTCTTCGCATTTCAGTTCGAGAAATTTCTATTGACATATCTTCAAGCTCAGTGATTCTTCCCTCAGCCAATTCATTCTACTAATGAGCCCATCAAAGGCATTCTTCATTTCTGTTGCAGTGTTTCTGATTTCCGGATTTTCCTTTTAATTCTTTCTCAGAGTTTCTTAGTTTTCAGCTCTCTGCTTACATTACCCATCTGTTCTACCATGTCATATACTTTTTCCAGTAGAGTTTTTAACATATTAGTTATTTTAAATCCCCTGTATGATGAATCCAAAATCTGTGTCATTTCTGAATCTGGTTCTGCTGCTTACTTTGTCTTTTCAGACTGTACTTTTATTACTTTTAGCATGCCTTATAATTTTTTGTTGAAAGCCTGCCACAAAGGCAACCAAAGCAAAAATGGACAAATGGGATCACATCAAATTAAAAAGCTTCTGCACAGCAAAAGAAACAGTCAACAAAGTGAAGAGAAAACCCACAGAATGGGAGAAAATATTTACAATAATTTGGAGAAAATATATAAACAACTAAAACAACTCAATAAGAAAGAAAACTAATAATCTGATTTTTAAATAAGCAAAAGATCTGAATAGACATTTCTCAAACTAAGACATACAAATGGCCAACGGGAACATGAAAAAATGTTCAACATCATTAATCATCAAGAAATGCAAATCAAAACCACAGTGAGATATCATCTCACCCCAGTTGGAACGGCTTCTATCCAAAAGATAGACAATAATGAATGCTGGCAAGGATGTGGAGAAAGGGAAACCCTTGTACACTGTTGCTGAGAATGTAAATTAGTAGAGTCACTATGGGGAACAGTATGAAGGTTCCTCAAAAAACTAAAAATAGAGCTACCATATGATCCAGCAATCCCACAGCAATCCCCAATATACTTTTGGGTATATATCCAAAAGAAAGTAAATCAGTATATCAAAGAGATATCTGCACTCCCATGTTTATTGCAGCACTATTCACACTGCCAAGATTTGGAATCAACCTAGATAAAGAAAATGTGGTGCATATACACAATGAAACATTATTCAGCCATAAAAAAAGAATGAATCCTGCCATTTCCAACAACATAGATGGAACTAGAGAACATTACATTAAGTGAAATAAGTCAGGCACAGAAGGATAAGTTTCACATGTGGTCATTCATCTGTGGGAGCTAAAAATTGAAACAATCAAATTCATGAAAATAGGGTAGAATGATGGTTACCAGAGGCTGGGAAAAGCAGAAGCAGGGAGTGGGGGAAGTGAGGATGGTTAATGGGTGCAAAAACATAGTTAGATAGTGATGCTTGTTCATCCTAACAAAAGAAAAAAGAAAAAAAAAAGAAAAAACATAGTTAGATAGGATGAATAAGACCTAGTATTTGATAGCACAGCAAGGTGAGTATAGTCAACAGTAATTAATTGTGTATGTTACAATAACGAAAGGAGTAGAATTGGAATGTTCCTAACACAAAGAAACTATAAATGCTTAAGGTGATGGATACTCCAATTACCCTGATGGGGTTATTACACATTGTATGCCTGTATCAAAACATCACGTGTTCTATACATATATACGCTTACTATGTACCTATAAAATTTAAAAAATTTTAAAAACCAAAAGCTGGCCATGTTGTATAGGGTAATAACAACTGAGTTTAGAAGTCTTTCGTATGGCTGGGTGTTGTGGCACACACCCGTAATCCCAGCACTTTGGGAGGCTGAGGCAGGAGGATCACTTAAGGCCAGGAATTTAAGTTTACAGTGGGCTATGATCATGCCAGTGCACTGCAGCCTGGGCGACAGAGTGAGACCCTGATTCTAACAACAGCAAAAAAAAAAACAGCCAGGCGTGGTGACTCAATCCTGTAATCCCAGCACTTTGGGAGGCCAAGGCGGGTGGATCACTTGAGGTTAGGAATTCAAGACCAGCCTGGTCAACATGGTGAAACCCCATCTCTACTAAAAATACAAAATTTAGCCAGGTGTGGTGGCAGGCATCTGTAGTCCCAGCTACTCAAGAGGCTGACGCAGGAGAATCGCTTAAACCCCAGAGGCAGAGGTTGCAGTGAGTCATGATCGTGCCACTGCACTCCAGCCTGAGTGACAGAGCAAAACTCTATCTCAAAAAAAAAAAGAAAAAAAAAGTCTTTAGCATGAAGTTTTATGTTAATCTGGCTAAGAGCTGGGCCATGTTTAATGTTTTGCTCTAACTATAGGTGCCAGAAGGCTTCAGATGTGTCTGGTGTCCTTGTTTTTGTCCCCTCCATGTCTTTGGGCTTCCCTAAGAGTTCCTCCCTTAGTAGAGGCTGCACCTGATGGCTCTTGGAGCTGTAATCTGCTGTTATGATCCTGGAGCCTGTTGATGCGGTGATATGGTGTGAGGAGGGAACGTCTTATATAATCACAGGATTTAATCTCAGTCTTTCTGTGGGCCTTTGTCTGGGCTGGGATCTTTACAACTGTTTCTTAGCTTCCCCTGGTCCCTTTAGGTGAGACCAGAAGACTAAAGGGAGCTGGAGTTGGGTAACTCCCCTTCCCCCAGGGGGAGAAGTCTCTGGGAAAGTTTTGTCCCCTGAAGAATAGGTCTTTGTTCTAGAGAACATTCTGGGTAGATTTGTAAATGGTTGCTTTTCCTCTACCCCTGCTAGAGCCACAGGGAGCTCTTTCTTGGCTTTCATTGTGAGAACTGATGGAGTTCCTGGAGGTAAAACCCTCAAGAGTGTGGGTGGTACACCTAAGATTGTGGCCCTCCTAGATTTTTTCACTCTCCTGGTGGTCCATGCACAACCTCCAGCAATTCGTCAAATTAGCATTTAAGCGTTTTTACCAATTTATGGCTCCAGCAGCTTCTGCTCCGGATAAGCTCATCTGAGCTGCGTTTCTCCGTAGTTGTCTGTCTCTCCATGTTTCAAGGTAGTGATTTGTCCTGAAACCTCAATTCTCTGATGGGTCCAAGAAAAGTCACTGATTTTCAGTTGTCCAGTTTTTTCTTGTTATAAGGCCAGAAATGACAACTTCCAAGCTCTTTACATGCTAGAGCTGAATCCAGGAGTCTGTTGTTCTGTTTTGTGCGTCAGTAAAATTATATAAAATTCAAAATACATAGCCATCTGGGCCCACTTAGTGTGAGGTCAAGGCATCCTATATATAAGATCATAAGGGCAACAGAATACTATAGTGGGTACCCTAACTCATCAAGAAAAGGCTAAATCATATTCCAAATACTCTACTAAACAAAGCAAAGAAGTATTTATACATTTTCTAAAACTCATGAAAATGATTTAACTTTAAGTTTGAGCACCCAAGGATTAAACCTTTTAATCCTTTGGCACGACTCATCCTTTCGGAGTTCCAAATAGCTGAAGTTTTACCACACAGGCTCAAAATAGCTGAGTAAAAATATTCTAAATCAGGTCGTAGTCTCTTTCTCTTCTCAGTTATTACTTAAGAGATCAGCTACACTTTAGAAATTTATAGATAAATCAGCCTCCATGTAAATAGCCTCTAGGCCAGATTCCTTCTGGTGTCACGAGGTCAGGGCCACAGTACATTCCCAGAGGGAGAGGCACTTAGCTCTGCTGTGACCTGGAAAACTCCACTTGGCTCATTCTGTCTCTAGTAAGAGAAGCTGGATTCTCAGAATACCCCCAGCTACCCTGAGAGCTGGGATGGCTGAAAACGAAGGTGCCATACCTGCTGTGCTGATGAATTAATGAAGCTGCCTAGTGGAATGAGGTTGTAAGGGGTGCTGGAAAAGCTTATTTCTCTCTTCTCTTAAAAAAGTTGGCATTTCTTTCTGTGAGTGGTTGCACACACACACACACACGCGCACGCACCAGGCCTCTAACCTAAAAAAAACTCTTTACTTTCCAACTGTCCCAAATTACTCAAGATAATATTCACACCTCTGAGATCTCAGAATATTCAGGTTCTGTCTTGATTTCTGATCTTCACCTTCTGGAATCCAATCGCCTTTCTCAAAACTCAGGCCCTTTATAGGTCTCGCTTGTGTGACATTCCTTGCTTTTGACATGTTACAATTTGTCCTAGCCTGTTGTGTGCTGCTATGACAGAATACCACAGAGTAGGTAATTTATAAGAAACACAGTCTCAATTTTTACAGTTCTAGAGTCTTGGAAGTCCAAGATCAAGTGGTCTACATCTGGCAAGGTGTATGGCAGACGCACCTGAGAGCAATAATGTCCCTTAAGCATAACCTGAAGATGCCCTTGTGGTCTGAGAAGAATGCCTGTTCAGAGCTCTGAGCTGAGGAATCCAGGAGTGGCCAATGCAGAGATCCACTCCTTATCTATGGAGGGCATCTGGATCTCTGGCCTATCCCTTAGAACATGGGTCATACAGGGGATGGAGGCCCTGTGCTTCTGGTCAAATGGAGGTTGCTAGGTGGAGGTTGCTAAGTGAAAAAATGCTATGCAAACTGCATGCTTTCTACAAACTGTAGCAGTCTTCACGTCCAGCCTGCTACCACTGGACTGACCCATACGTAAGTCCCCCCCAGTAAACGCTCATTTGCTGGCTCCAGGACCTTTTTTTTTTTTTGGCCTCTCGGACAAAGTGCCATCCAAATTGGAATCAGTAAGGGTCTGGCCCTACACAAAGGAGCTTCATGAAGCATCACCCCATGGTAGAATGCAGAAGGGCAAAAGAGCACATATGCTTGAGGGAGAGAGAGAGAGGAGAGAGAAGTGGAACAAACTCAACCTTTTATCAGAAATCCAATCCCGAGATAACTAACCCACTCTCAATGACAACCGTGTTAATCCATTAGCGAGGGCAGAGTCCTGCAGGCTGGAGCTGTGCGCTGGTGGCCCTAGAGTTCTGGGATCTCAGGGGCTGCCCACTCTGTAGTTCCACTGAGCATTGCACTGATGTCCCCAGCAGCCTTGCTGCTAAGGATCCACTGGGCATTGCCCTAGGTGGGGCTCTGCAGTGGCTCCGCCCTGCAACAAGTCCCTGCCTGGGCCCTCATACTGTCCAAAACATCCTTTGAAATCTAGGCGGAGACTGCTAGGGCCCCATCGTTCTTGCATTCTGCACACCTGCAGAATTAGCTGCCACCAAGGTTTACAGCTTGTACCTTTCAGAGCAGTGGTTGAGCTGCATCTGGGGCCACCACTTGATTCACGGCTGGAGTAGTTGAGCACTGCACCCAGAGTGTGGTAAGCAGAGACCCAAGGTGGTACAGGGGGAGCAAATGCTTTGGAGAACTTGCCCTCCAAGTTCTTGGCTGTAGCTTGCTTCAAAGATCTCCAAAATGCCTTTGGGGTCATTCTCCCACTGTCTTGATGAATAGAACCTGGCTTCCTTCTACCCGTATTAATCTTTAGAAAATGGTTGCTTGGCCATATCCTTAGGATTCTCTCCCAAACATACTTTTTCATTCTTTACATGGCCAGCTTGAGAGTTTCCCAAATCTTTCCATTCTGTTGCCCTTTTAATTTGCTTTCTGTCTAAATCATTTCTCCCTTCTCTCATTTTCTAGTAAGAAGCCAAAAGAAGCCCTGCAGCACCCCGGATACTTTGCTGTTTGGGTATTTCTTCTGCTATGTATCCTACTTCATTGCTTTTAATTTCTGCCTTCCACAAAGTCCTAGGACACTGACACAATTCACCTAAGTTTTTTTTTTCTTCAACTGTTTAACAAGAATGGCCTTTACTCCAGTTTCCAACACTTTGTCCCTCGTTTCCATTGGAGACCCCATCGGGATGGCCTTTATCGTCCATACTTCTACGAACATTCCAATCACAACCACTTACATAAAATCCCTAAGAATATTTAGGCTCTCCCTGCAGCTCTTCTCTTCTGAGCCCTCATGAGAATCACCCTTAAAGCTCCATTCACGGCAGTCTAGGCTTTTTCTAGACCGCTCTTTCCAATTATTTCAGCCTCTACTCATTACGCACTTCTAAAGCTGCTTCCATATTTTTAGGTATTTGTTATAGCAACACCCCGCTTCTCAGTACCAGTTTTCTGTCTTAATATATTTCATACAATTTTCCCTGAGACTGGGTAATTTATAATAAAGAGGAACTTACTGGCTCATTGTTCCTGAGGCTGAGAAGTTTAACACTGAGTGGCTGGCATCTGGTGAGGGCCTTCTCACCGCATCATCCCATGGCAGCAGGGCAAAGAGCAGGTGAGAGAGAGCAAGAGATTGCACTCACATTCTCATGCCCTTTTATGATCAGTATCAACACATTCATGAAGGCAAAGTCCTCATGACCTAATCACCTCTTAAACATCCCACCTCTCAGCCGGACACGGTGGCTCACGCCTGTAATCCCAGCACTTTGGGAGGCCGAAGTAGGAGGATCACAAGGTCAGGAGTTCAAGACCAGCCTGACCAACATAGTGAAACCCCGTCTCTACTAAAAACACAAAAAAATTAGGCGTGGTGGTGGGTGCCTGTAGTCCCAACTACTCGGGAGGCTGAGGCAAGAGAATCACTTGAACCTGGAAGGTGGAGGTTGCCAAGATTACACCATTGCACTCCAGCCTGGGCAACAAAAGTGAAACTCTGTCTCAAAAAAAAAAAAAAAAAACTCACCTCTAAACACTGTTGCCTTGGCGATTAGGCTTCTAACACATAAACTTTGGGGAACACATTCAAACCATAGCAACATTTTCTCTCTTCTAGACTGAAAGTACCTTAAGAGCAGGGCCCATGTCTTATTCCTCCTAACTCTTGTATCTCCCAAGATCCTGATGTGTATCATGCCTCACCCAAACACACTGGACAAATACTTGCTGTTTTCTCTTAATTGTTCTAATAATAATAAAAAGATAACACATATCCAGTACTTACAATGTGACAGGCACTCTTCTAGGTACTTCACATGTATTAATTCATTTAATCCTCCTAATATCCCCCAATATTGTCCCCATTTTACAGATGAGGAAACTGCTACACAAAGTTGGTAACTTTCCCCAGGACACAAAGCCAATACATCATGGCAGAACTAATATCTGAACGCGGGTCTATATCTGGTTCCATTGACTGTCTTCTAAATCACTTGGCTGTATTGCTTTCCCACTGCACATAAGACCCTGAAATGATTTATCAATTTAGCCCCTGCAAAGCTATCCTTTGGTGTCTTAGCAACAGAATATTGGCTGTGATATAAGACACAGCCAACAGGGTTTTGTTTGTGACTACAACTGCATTAAAAACGAGTTCCATAGTTTTGTCCCCACCAAATAGTCCTTGCATCACTCTTGTAGCTGCACTCAGGCACGTGTGGAAGAGATAACAGAGGTGGGGAGCTTCAGTTGACTCCTTTTCAAATTTGGGATTCAGGGGAATAGTGTAGATGTATGACACTGGTGAAAAGCAAAAACATTATCTCTCTGCATTTCCCTTATCTGTAAAATGGGATAATAATATCTCCCAGCATTATTCTGAGGCTCACTTGAGCTAGCTCTTAGTAAGAGTTTCTATACCACAGATATACAGGGTTTCCAGATTCTGATCTTGATCAGGTGCCTGGTTAAGGAAAAGGGGCTCTCAGGGGCAAGACAGCATGACATGCAAGCAAAGCCTGTGGTGGAATGTGGGCAGAACCAGGTGTATTAGTCACGGTTCTCCAGAGGGACAGAACTAATAGGATAGATATATATATGAGAAGAATTTTTTTTTTGAGACGGAGTTTCGCTCTGTTGCCCAGGCTGGAGTGCAATGGTGCGATCTCGGCTCACTGCAGACTCCACCTCCCAGGTTCAAGCAATTTTCCTGCCTCAGCCTCCAGAGTAGCTGGGATTACAGGCATGCGCCACCACACCCGGCTAATTTTTGTATTTTTAGTAGTGACAGGGTTTTACCATGTTGTCAGGCTGGTCTCGAACTCCTGATCTCAGATGATCTGCCCACCTCGACCTCCCAAAGTGCTGGGATTACAGGCGTGAGCCACCACGCCTGGTGAAGAGGAATTTTTTAAGGGGTATTGACTCTCATAATCATAAGGAAGACCCACAATAGGCCATCTGCAAGCTGAGGAGCAAGAAACTCAGCCCAAGTCCCAAGCTCGTGAGCTCCTGGCAAACCACTGGTGTGTAAGTCCAAAATTCCAAAAGCAAAAGAACTTAGAGTCTGATGTCTGAGGGCATCCAGCATGGAAGAAGATGAAGGCCAGAAGATTCAGCAAGTGTTCTCTTTTCATCTTCTTCTGCCTACTTTATTCTAGCCATGCTGGCAGCCGATTAGATGCTGCCCACCCAGACTGAGGGTGGGTCTGCCTCTCCCAGTCCACTGACTCAAACGTTAATCTCCTTTGGCAACACCCTCACAGACACACGCAGGAACAAAACTTGGCATCCTTCAATCCAATCAAGTTGACACTCAGTATTAGTCATCACACCAGGATGGTCCCTGACCTATAGGCTGATCACTTTGTTTTAAGTTACACCATCATCAGTTGGCTCTGTGGAGCTAGTTGCTGCCTTCCTTTTGTCCTTTTATTGAAGCATACACATTTCCAGAAAGAACAGTCATGCCTGGTTAAGGAAAAGGATCTCTGGATGTGGAGTGGGGAGGTCTGGAGTCTAGCTCTAGCATAGCCACTATCTCTGTAAATAACAGGGCCAACATCCTCCCCCTCCCTCCTCCCCCACTCCCACCCCAGTGAAATAAAAGGATTGGACTGGCTATCTCTGATGACCCTTCCATTGCAAAAAACTTGTTGTCTTTAATTTGGGGGTGGGTGGGCTCCCTGGGCAGCTTTCCTCCAGGATAGAGCAGACAGTACAAAAGTCTAATTAGAAGGTTGGGGTCCCAACACCTTATAGCCTGAGCCTTTGTTCTGGCCAAGGATAAAGAGAACCTAGTCTGTGGGCAATGCCAGGCTTCAGGCAGTACCCACAGCCCCTAGCCCCACAGTGCCACATTGGCAATGCTTGATTTTGAAAAGGTCCAGGGAGAAATTTATTGATATAGGCTGGAAGGTGCTTGGCCACATTAAGAACTCAGCTTCCTCTTCACTTCATCCTGCTAGCTACAAAAGGAGCTTTGTCTGCCGTGGGGCAGCCAGTCCAGGATGTGACCACCAGACGGAACTTAATCTTTAATAGGCAGCAATGTCTGCGCAGAAACACATGACTCTAAGCACTGCACCCCCAATGCTGGACGCCCTCTACATCCATCCAGGTCTGGATGGCTGGGGCTGGCTTGGCTCTGAAGAGCTAGAGGCCTGAGATGGGCACAAGCTTAGACCACCCTTCTTTTCCCATGACTCCTATGCTCATCCTGAAAATGAACAGAAATTGCTAGAAATGCAGCTGGGTCACCTAAGGGATTTTCCTTTCCCTGTGGTTCCCTCTCAGGTAATGTTCAAGGAGCTGTTCAGATTCTTACCTGGGTTAAGAGAGAGTATGGCTAAGAATACTGCCATTTGAGTGATGGGGCAGAACCCTGGATTCAGAGCCTGCATCATCTCTCCTTCCTCCCTCTCCCCAACTTCCTGCCTATCCTGGTGGCTGACCAGGCTCCATCGCACCTGAGGGCTAAACTGTGAGGCAGAGAAAATTCTGTCTCGGGCACCTCACTGCTCCATGGGCCCTCTTCGACCAGACTTCCTGGACCATCTCAATCTCCTCCTACACCACCTCACCTACACACTCAGCTGCTCACTCTTTCTGGCCTCAGAGGCTCCTGCCTTCTGCTCTCAGTAGGACCTCATGGTTGAAAAGTGATCTGAACAGCAATATAAGCTACTTGTGATTTCCTTGAGGGCAGGGATATGTCTTTCCTGTCTGTGTCCCCAGCCCTCCACAGTGCCTGGCACACCAGAGTCAAATAATATGTTTGTAGAATCACTGACAGAATGGATGAATAAACACATGAGTGAGTGAGTGAATGAATGCCAGTGTTAAAAGTAAGTTATATGGGCCAGGTGTGATGGCTCATGCCTGTAATCCCAACACTTTGGGAAACCAAGGAGGGCTGATCACCTGAGGTCAGGAGTTTGAGACCAGCCCGGCCAACATAGCAAAACCCCATTTCTATTAAAAATGCAAAAATTAGCCAGGTGGGGTGGCACACGTCTATAGTCCCAACTACTCTAGAGGCTGAGGCAGGAGAATGGCTTGAATGGGGAAGGTGGAGGTTGCCATTAGCAGAGATCATGCTACTGCACTCCAGCCTAAGTGACAGAGCAACAGTCGTCAAAAAAAAAAAAAAAAAAAAAAAAAGTTATATGAAGGAAGAGAGGCAGAAAAAAAAATCATAGTTAATGAGATACTTCTCCCAGCAGTATGTGCAATTTGTTCCTTTAACCACATCCCAATGGCAGAGCATTTTCTCAGTGGTTGTAAGAGCTCACCAAGTAGCTGACTTCTCTAAAAGTAAAGTTTTCCTTTACTTCCCTGTGTGGGGTAAGTGTGGGGGGCTGTTTCTGAGAGAGGAAAGCTGCACAGGCAAGACAGGAAGGAAGCAGTAGTTTTTGGCCCTCTGAAAACGTTGCCTAAAGGCATCTTGGATTCTGCCCAGCCTGCAAAGAGAAAATCATTCAACACTGTGGCTGCCCCAGCTGCAGAGAAACATTGAAAGAGTTTGGTCCATCTACAGGCAAGCGGCCAGGTCTGTGGCCACAGCAACTGAAATAGTAGAGAGGATAAAAGCCAGAGGAGAGATGGGATGTGCTCACAGCTGGAGATCAGAGAAAGGTGTACTGTGGAGGGAGCAGGTGAGAAGGGAAATAGATTTGGATACACAGATATTACAGGAAAGCCTTTCCAGGCAGGGGAAACAGAGAGAATCATGCCTGACAACCAGAAGATACCGATGTGCTGGGCGAAGAGTTTGGCAGGACACAAGGTACCTAAAATAATAGGAAACAAATAGGGGGAGGTCAATTGGGATCCAATTATGAAGGGATTTGGGCCATGCCAAAGAATTTGAACTTATTCCATAGGCAATGTGAGCATTCTTTTTGTTTTTTCGTCACCCAGGCTGGGATGCAGTGCCATGATCTTGGCTCACTGCAACCTCTTGGGCTCAAGTGATTCTCCTGCCTTAGCCTCCCGAGTAACTGGGATTACAGGCACCCGCCACCACATCTGGCTAATTTTTGTATTTTTGGTAGAGATGGGGTTTGGTCATGTTGCCCAGGATGCCATGGGCGCATTCTAAGATCTCTTAGCAAAAGAGTGGCTTAATTAGGGAAATAAATCCAAATTTGCTCAATACAAAGGGCTAGGCACTCTACAAATGTTATCAAATATAATCTTCACAGTACTCCGTGAGGCAGGTGACATGATTCCCATTTTTCAGTGGGGGAAATTGAAGGGTAAAGAGATTAGGCACTTGCCCAATCCCACAGCTGGTAAGTCCTCCTGTAAGTAGGCAATAGCTACCTCTTGTGTGTGCCTCATGGATAAGCTGAATAAGAACACACTCCAGAAAAAAAAAAAAGAGAAAAAGAAAAAAAAAAAAAAAAAAGAAACACACGCCAGAAAAACTGGAGTGAGCATCAAAGGAACAAGAGTAATGTGAGAATACAGGAAATGGCAGAATTAACCCAAGATTCCAGAGAAAAGAAATTTCAGGGTGACAACTGTTTAGTGAGGCTCAAAATAAATTGGTGTTCAATAAAATGGCAGTGGGTCTCAAGGAGAATGTCTTCTAGAAGAATCGAATGGATTCCAAGCAACACACAGAATGAGTAAGAAGCTCAACAATAATTGGGGCATGATGGCAAAGTTTCTTTACCCAAGCAAAAAAAAAAAGAAAGTAATCAACAACCCTGGGAAAAACAAACCATTAAACAAGAAAGTCACAGTCCCAAAACAAAGCAACGTAAGAGGTAGGATGCATTTGTGCAAATGGTGGCACATAAAACAAGAAAGTCTATTTGATCCCATGGCTAAGAATATCATCCTTTGAGTGACACAGGCATCTGCCCTTGACACATAGGGAAGGAAATATAATCACAGCCCATCACCAGAAATTGTGCTCATTTATCTACACAAAATACTCTACCTAAAGTGCCATTTGATAGTTTTCAACTTTTAGAATGGACCGTAGACAATGAAGAGAAGAGCCCACTATGGTTTTGGGACAGGATATAATGTTACTACACTTGACAATGTAAAAATGAATAGGTGATAGAAGAGATGAGACAGGAGGAGGAGAGGAAAGGATAAGGGGCGGTGATTCTAATATCTTACCACACAGAGTAAAGAGCCAAGTACTACTGGGAGCTGATGAAACAAAGCTACTGATAGAGGAACTAGAAATAATGACTGTATCAGTGAGGATTCAAGAAAAAGGGAACTATTATAGAGAGTAGACCCCATGCAGTTATGGGCCCTGGCTAGACAGTCTACATAAGAGTATTGCCTCTGTGTCTGGTGTTGGGCCTGAGGTCAGCAGAATTGGGAGCTGGGAGGAAAGATGGGAGTGGGGGAAGAGAAAGGACAACCTGAAACCCACAAGGACCTGAAACCAACAAGGACAAACAAATCTGCATCTGCCCCTCTCTGCCTTCACTCTCCAGGGTGTGGGCGATCTTCTGCATAAGCTGGTGTTCCCATCATGGAACTATAGATGCATCTGGTCCAGGACACAGAGGAGCTGAAGGAGGAGAATAGAAGCAGCTGGAGAAGCCATAAGCAGCATGCCAGCAAGGTGACACTCACGCTAGCTGCAACAGCACCCGGCCTGCACCAACCTTCAGACAGTAAAAATGGCTGTTTCTTCACCTCTGCCTTCCAAATTTGCACAAACTTCACTCACGGCTAATCCTAAGTTGGAACCACACAGGGAAGGTAATTTGGGAAAATGTATTCCCTATTTAGTTAATTTGACACAATACAAATTAATATATTTTGAAAAACTGGAAGAGAGCAAGGGTGATTGTTGTAGGTCGAGTTCCTTGGAAGCAGGTACTGAGACAGTTTGGGGCACATGATGTATGTTAGGATCAACACCTGTGAAAAGAAGGGGAAGGAGGAAGCTGGGCAGATGGAGAAGTCAAATTGTGATGCAGACCCAACAAAACTTCCACCAGCCCTCCCCAGCACACTGAAGTGAGTATCGACCCTTAAAATGTCCAAGCCTGGCCTTTATACCCTCACCTTGCTCAGTCGCTGGATCCAGGCTGCCCCAGGAAGGGCATGACCTTGGGCGAGGTGGCTCTGTGCAGTGGAGACAGACCCTGAAAGAGCCAGCAGCTGATGGCCATTTGTAGACCACACTCCCTGCTGCTGGGCAGCAAGCCTGTTTTTGAAGAGGGATCTGTGTAGTGCATCTCTGTGTCTACCAGAGTATATGGATGAGTTAAATCCTCCTTGTTATGGGTTGAATGTTCCTTCTAAAACTCATGTTAAAATTTAATTGCCATTGTAACAATGTAGAGAAACAGAACCTTTAAGAGATGGTTAGGTCATGAGGGCTCAGCTCTCATGAATACACTAGTGCCATTATCATGGGAGTGGGTTTCTGATTAAAAAAAAAAAAAGAATGAGTTCAGCCCATTTTCTCTCTCTATCTCTTACCCTCTCTTGCCATGTGATGCCCTCTAACATGTAATGACACAGCAAGAAGGCCCTCACCAGATGTAACCCCTCGATCTTAGACTTCCCCGGTCTCCACAATCATGAGCCAAATGAGCCTTTATCAATTACCTGGTCTGTGACATTCTGCTACAGCAGCAGAAACAGACTAAGACACCAGTTTATCAGAGCAGGGACACAATGGATAATGTCCCCCAGCTGACCTACTGGAACACAGAAGAATTATCATACTGCTTCGAGATATAAAGGCAAACTGGCATAACCAGAAATTGAGACAGTTAAAAGCTACTGCCTCCAGGAGGCAAGATTGAATCCAAGGAGTGGGATGGAGGCCTATTTTTAACTGTAAGTCCTTCTGTGACATTTATTTTTCTAACTATGTGCATGTAGATCTTCAATTAAATATTTGTAAATTTTTAAAAATTCAGATCTTTGATTCCAAAAGCTGCACCCCAGAGTTATTCTCCAGGCAGGCTAATCAGAAATTAATGGACAGGTCTGTTTGGAGTAGGCAGAGAGAACTGTCGCTTACTTCATGGGAATCAAGCACAGCTGTGAGTGTTTTTAGCCTTGGTTTGGCAGCATTGCCTGGTGCATCCATTACTAAGGTAAGGAACTGGTCAAGTCCTCCTCTCATGCTCCAAATAGATGGAGCCCCAGACTCTGAGAGTCAGGGGAAATCCCAGCCCCCATACTGTGTTGGATTGGAGGCCTCACCATTTCCACTAGGTTGCTGCTAAACTTACCATCACCAAGAATAGGGATTCCCTTTTGAATTTCTGGGCCCCTCCTAAACTTAACATCTATGATTGAGACTCTCAGCCACAGGCACCTGCTACCTGGGGAATGTCAGTCATTGGTTTGGCACAGGAGCAAGGGGCTTCTCCACTGTGAAGTTCTTCTCAAAGGCTGCTGTGGCAGGATGGTTAATATGGGATGGTCAGTTGATTGGATGATGTCCCTTCTTTTATAGAAAAAAAAAACAACACTTTTTTTTTAGACTTATGGATGCAATATAACTACAGTACTGAAAATCTGGGAAATTCAGAAAAGCTGCCCCATAACCCCACTACCCTAACACAATCAATCGTTACTTTTTTGCCATATTTTCTCACTTCATTCTCCTCTGCATCTGTTTTTTTCCATCTGTCATCAGAGTGTACACAAATTTTGACCCTGTATATTCTGCTAAATTTATATCATAAGCATTTTCCATGTTATTATGTAAGCTTCTTAACTATCATTTTAAATAGCGCATAGTATGAAGTCCAGGATTTTGTCCTGGAACCTAGGAAAGCCGGATCCTGATGTACAGTACACAATACATTTTTTTAAATGAATGGAATGAGTAATTGGGCCATAATTTGTTATTCTTCTACTGTGGGATATTTAAGAAATTTGTTCCTGGTTTTCCAACACATTGTCTTATTTCTTTCCTGAACTTCCTTTTTTTCCTTCTTCATTCAATTTCCCCAAGACATTCTCAAACTGCTCTTTGCCCGTCTTTCCCAGATCCCACTGGATGTGTCTTTCAAGGATCATAAATTGACCAGGTGTGTGTTAAGCACAGGACAGGGTTGCATGAGGAAAGCCAAATCCTGTTCATGGTGGCTTAGCTGAATGGGGGAACATCCACAAGCCAAGTGTGGATCCTGCTTGAGCTGGGACCCCATCATGTCCTTCAGAGTCAGTGTGTTCTGTCAACATTGCTGACACCATCAAGTACCCTTCTGCCTAAAATAGTGCCCCAGACCCTGCCATTTATCGCATTTGCTTACATTTTTCATGAGAACTCAAACATTCAAACATCACGAACATGAAACATGAACACTCAACCTGCTGTGGCACTTTAATGATGTTCAACTGGGTTCAGCATATTCCATTACTTACAATGGTGTAAAAACTTTTTCGACCCGGATTACTTCCTTAGGTCTGGCCCATTACAGCCAAGACAAACTTTGTGTTTTCTGAGCACTTGAAAGGCTGGGGAGAACTGTGTCTGGGCAGATGGCGAACCACCGCAGGGCCCACCTTGGCTCTGATTAGCTGGGCCAGACATTTAACTGAGCTGCTCAAAAGCCCCTGAGGAGGAAATGACTGAGTGATAAACCGGGGTGGGAGATTATCACTCACTCACTGTGAAAACGCTCCCCACACACTTTACCTTGCTCTCTATGCTTTGCAAATCCTAGTCACATCTGCAGCTCTTAGATGGTTCCCATGGAGAGAGTAAAGAGTTATGAATAGTCCCATCTGACAGATATGGCAACTGAGGCCTGGAAAAGTAGGGTGACTTTTGTGAGACTGTAGGACAATGCAGTAGTCATCTAAATGCCTTCTACTAAACAGATTTTGGTACAGACTAAGCAGTAAGAAAGAGGTTTAAAATACACCAGCTGGCTGGAATGGTGGCTCATTCTTGTAATCTCGACACTTTGGGAGGCCAAGATAGGAGGATCGCTGGAGGCCAGGAATTTGAGATCAGCCTGGTCAATAAAGAGAGACCTCATCTCTATTTAAAAAAAAAAAAATGTTTTTAAAGAAATACACCAGCCCACAGGTAGGTGGTCCAGGTTATTAGGAGGACTCTGCCATTTTCAACAGGGCTTCCATTGCTGCATCCAAGGTGGCTTCTCCAGTGGTCCTCATCCCCCCTCCTACCCCGTAAGAAGTGGAAAAGGTAAGGGAAGCAGTCATGCACTCCTTTTTCAGCCATACTCAAACGTGTGTTTCTTCTGATCACTCAGAGGCTGGAACATTGTCACATGGACAGACCCAATAGCAAAGGAGGTTTGGTGGCCTTGTGCCCAGCTCTGACTCTGGAGTTCTGTTATCAAATGAAGGGGAAAATGGATATTGGTGGACAGCCAGCCCACTCCAGCACATGAGTCATGACAACTCCACAGGTGGTAGATGAAGAAGCCCAAGGTGCTCAGTTTCAGCAGCCTCTGGGTGTCCAAGCATCTGCTCCATAGTCACTCAGTAGAGCTTATAGCCATGATCTCCCTTTGACACACCTGGACCACAGCAGTGCAGGGGACCTACTTAAGATCCATGTTGTATTGGGCTCAGGACAAAAAAAAGCATGGAGACCAGCCTTGCCCACTAGGAGCTTACATCTTAAAAGGCAACAGGCTTCTTGTAGAACAAAGCGTGAAACCAACAGATGACAGGAGGGCAAAGCAGACACCTACACTAGGCAAAGATTTCCCTTCTAAGGGACCAGGGCATCAAAAGATAAAGTGAAAATTGCTTGACTGATTTTTAAGCTTAGCCTTCTTCCCACCACCTCCCCTCTGTGTGCCAATTCTACCCCCCTCCAAACAGCTCCCTTTTCACTCTCTAAGCAGGCCATGCACACACTTACGTTTTTCCTTTGCCCTGCTAATCCAGCTCAGAAAACATCTCTTTCCCAAGAGCGCCCTGCATTTCCCAAACAAAAAGTAGTTGCTTCTATCTCCCTAGTCCCAAAACACTTTTTTATATGCAGATCAAATCACTAACACCTTGTATTAAGACCAGCTTGGCATAAATCTGGGTCATCCCATACAACCAAGAATACCAATTTCACTCAATCTTGTATATCCAGTGCTTAACATGGTAAGTACCTGGGAAATAATGGGGGCTTCATGAATGAGTTGCTTTTAGAATGGCGGAAATTGTATCTTACTTATCTCTATATCCCTGGAGCATAGCACGATGCCTGGCATGTAGTTGGTGTTCAAAAAGTGAAGTTTGATTGACTTGAATTTAATGAAAATGCAAATAGTACATCTACCCAGAGAAGCAGAATCAGATACAACAAAGACAGGACCCACAAAGTAGGGCATATCTGGTGCCAACCCAGTTCAGTGGCAGTGACCGGGGGGCTTCAGTCTATATATAGATCCTATATGGCCAGCTTGGTCTGCCCAGCAGATGCTGAGACTGGCAGTGCATTTGGCAAAGGTTCTCTAGAGCTTGGGCCAACCATGCTGGATTTTGGGCTCCTCCTCCCCATTTGCTCTCCCCCACACTCACCCTCCAAGGCTCAGTCCTTGCCTACAGCTCTGGTCCCCACACCCCACACCTGCTTGGCACTAAGGTAGAGTAGTGAACTAGACAGATAAGGTCCCTGTCCATGTGACACTTAAAGCCTATCCAGGGACCACACTAAGCTCAATGACCCCAAAGTGACATGCTCAGCTGTGCTTGTTACCTTGAGAGTAGCATCTGCCTTGAGGACACCAGGTATTACAGGCTCAGCATGTCTTCTCTCCTGTACCTGGATTCAGAGAACATGACTGTGGGTCCATCTGAGTCCCAGGCCTGCCACCTACCAGCCATGAGCCCATCTTTTATCCTCTCCAAACCTGTCCCCCTCATCTGTAAAATGAGGTCAATAACAACATCTGTTCTGCCTCCCTTCCAGGTTGGATGAGGATTAAATAAGGTATGTAAAGGGGCTTTGCAAGCTGTAAAGTAATACATGTTGCTGATGACTGTTGTCGTAATTAGTATTATTATTACTAAGTAACAATCCCTCCTATCTCTTCCCTCTGATCATCAGTGGTGCCAACATTCTCCCAGTCTCGCAGCCTAGAGGAATCTGTTGTTTCTGTCTTTCCAGAACACTTTCTCCCCTTCATCGGATACCAAAGCTCCTTTTCCCTTGGAGGAGCACATTCCATGTGGTACAGGCCCCTCCCCCCAGCCCAGAGTCCTCCACGTACCTGGCCATGGTGATTGTCAGAGATGGACACATGACCTAAGCCTGACAACTGGAGTCTTTCCTGGAATTTTCTCACCAAAGTGATGGGGGTTGGGGGAAGGCTCCTTCTGCTGGGAGCTGTAAGTCTGGGGCTGCCAGTGACCACTGATCCCATGATGTAGAGAAAGCCTGTCTAAAGAATGAAGTCAAGCAGAAAGAGCAAGAGAAAGACTGTTCCCTGGATCCAGCTGTTCCTAAAGCCAGCTTCAACCCTGAACTTCCCAGGTACACACACAAAGACAAGCTCTCTTTTATTTGAGCTGACTTGAGCTGGGGTCTGTCACTCAAAAATGAAAGACTCTAAAGTAATAAAATACTCAAAACTCAAGTGATATGTTCTGTGTGTCTCTTTCCTTTAACCCCAACATTTAATCTGTTGAAACTCACATTTGTCCCTTCTGCTGCTACAAGTTCCTGGCCAAACTCTCTTTGTCTCATACATGGAGGCTGCCTGGTGGGGGAGAACTGTAGGATTCAAGCCAGACAGAACTGGGTGAATCCCAGTGCTACTACTTACCCAGTGACCATGTGAACTTGGACTTCTCTGGCACTCAGTAACTTCATCTGTAAAGTGGGACGAATAACCCTTACCACGCAGAGCTGTTGTGAGTATGAAATGAGATGTCTATAAGGGCCCAGTGGGGGACTCAGTAAGGGGTAGCTATGATTACCATCTTTATAGTGGCCCCTTACTCCATCAGTAGGGGAAGGTGACATCAATCCTGTTTTCAATACAGGTCCTTAATCATGTTTCTCTGAGCTCAAACATAAAAACAGGACCATGGTCCAGCTGAGAAAACCAGGCCCTAGCAGCTGTGGAGTAGTTTGGGGCCATTGGGCCCTAAGAGCCCAATGGCCAAGAGATGAATGAAACCACTGGAAAAACAAAGCTTGGGCTGGGGTAGTCTCCTGGCACCAAGGAGAGATGCCCATCTTTTATCCTCTCCTAACCTATCATAAGTTATAACAGTCATTAGCAACATGTATTACTTTACAGCTTACAAAGCCCCTTTACATACCTTATTTAATCCTCATCCAACCTGGAAGGGAGGCAGAACAGATGTTGTTACTGACCTTATTTTACAGATGAGGGGATAGGTTTGGAGAATATAAAAGATGAGCTCATGGCTGGTACGTGGCAGGTCTGGGACTCAGATGGACCCACAGTCATGTTCTCTGAATCCAGGTACAGGAGAGAAGACATGCTGAGCCTGTAATACCTGGTGTCCTCAAGGCAGATGCTACTCTCAAGGTAACAAGCACAGCTGAGCATGTCACTTTGGGGTCATTGAGCTTAGTGTGGTCCCCGGATAGGCTTTAAGTGTCACATGGACAGGGACCTTATCTGTCTAGTTCACTACTCTACCTTAGTGCCAAAATGAATAAGAGATGATGAAACCACTGGAGGAATGAGGCTTGGTCAGGGGTGGTCTCCTGGCACCAAGGAGAGGTGTCCTGGATAACGCCGCCCCAGTCCCCCACAGCAGCCAATCAGAGGCAAGTGTACTGGTAGCCTGGGGCAGCCATCTCTGGAGAGGCCAGACCAGTCCCAGAAGGAGAGCCTTCTTCCAGGTGAGGTTGAGAGTGTAGTCATTGCTCAGAGACTTAGCACACTTACGATTTGCTCTGGGTGTATAGTTGCAGGCACTCTACAAAATACTGAACGTGGAATATATTGTTTCTTTTTCTTGACCACTAGCTTGGCCTGTTACTTCTGAAGAAAGAAAAAAGGGCCAGGAGTCTGACATCTGAGGCTTCAATCCCATTTGCAACTGATGAGCTGTATGATCTTGGGAGAGTGGTCTCCCCCTCTCTGGGCCCTGGTTCCTTCACCTGTGAAGCAGTGTCGGTAAAGGGTGGCAGATGTCCTCTAAGGGCCCTTCCGATGCTAACATTCTAAGTCCAGTCCATCCTCAGGCCCATGGAAGCAATCAGGCTGGGCCCAGCCCCCCCCACAATCCCAGACTGCACCAAGAGTTTTGTTTTTAAGGAGGCCAAGTCATCCAAGCATAGTGGCTCACCCCGGTAATCCCAGCACTTTGGGAGGCCGAGGCAGGGGGATGGCTTGAGTCCAGGAGTTTGAGACTAGCCTGGACAACATAGCGAAACTCCTGTCTCTACAAAAAATACAAAAATTAGCCAGATGGGTGGCACACACCTGTTGTCTCAGCTACTGGGGAGGCTGAGGTGGGAGGATCACCTGAGCCAGGGAGGTCAAGGCTGCAGTGAGCCAAGATCGTGCCACTGCACTCCAGCCTGGGTGACACAGCAAGATCCTGTCTCCAAAAAACAGAAGACGTCCAAGGCAGGATGTGGGTAGCCGTGGCTGTTTTTCTTGGGAGAGATGATGGGATGCGTGCATGGAGGTGGGGGAGCCCAGGGGACACCCTCCCACTGGATAGCGCCACCTCTGTGACACCTCCCCATGGAGAAAGGTGAACCAGGAGCTAGGGGTGAGCGTCCCTGTTTAACAGCTTTCCGTTTGTTTACCAAAAAAATATTGTTTCATCATAAAAATTCCCAAAATAGTTCCTTCCCTGGTCAGACTGACTGGCGGGAGCCCAGCTTGGGAGCCCAGGCGTGCTGGAGACACACTCTTAGGAAGGCGAAATTAGCTGGAAAGGTCGGGAGCCTCAGTTTGGGGACCACCAGCCCCACACATCCTGTGGGGTGGGTGTGGAGGGTTAGAGCCACAAAATCACCTTTCTGGGGGTCTTCCTCTGGGCAGTGGCAGGATTTCCCCCAGAGGCTCAGCAAACTTATTTTTAGCTAAAAAGGGCTTCCTCTGCTCTTGGGGAGGGAGGAGGGTCATGTCTTCTTGGCTGGAGGTGAGACAAATGTTTTACCCTCTGAGGGAACGCACCCCCCCCACACTCATTCTGGCTAACACCCTCGCATTCCACAGCCCCTCAATGGCAGCTCTTCAGAGAGCCCCTCTCTTAATCCCTCTCCCCCAAAATGGCCCAAATTAGGACCTTGGTTATAGAGTCTCATAGAATGCTGCCTTTTACTCTTGGAGAACTTACCCCTATTTATAAGTATGAAAGTTGGTCATAGAACATTACTCAATACATATCCCCAGTGCCTTGCACATAATAGGTTCCCAATGTGTCTGTGTTGAATAGTGGGTGAATGCTCCCTCTGTCTGGGACCCCAGACACCTCCCAGGGGCATGCCAGTCTTGTGGGGACCTGGGTGTATTTCAGAATGAGAGAGTGAGGAAGAGGGATAAATAAAAACATGTCCACTCCATCCCTGCAACTAATGGGGTCTTCTGCCACTCACCCCAATCTAGCCAGAGCAAGACCCCACATAAGAAAATGATCCATAGTTAGCTGGGTGCGATGGCTCACGCCTGTAATCCCAGCACTTTGGGAGGCCGAGGCAAGTAGATCACCTGAGGTCGAGAGTTCAAGACCAACCTGACCAACATGGAGAAACCCTGTCTCTACTAAAAATACAAAAATTGGCCAGGTGTGGTGGCACATGCCTGTAATCCCAGCTACTCGGGAGGGTGAGGCAGGAGAATCACTTGAACCTGGGAGGTGGAGGTTGCAGTGAGCTGAGATTGCACCATTGCACTCCAGCCTGGGCAACAAGACCAAAACTCCGTCTCAAAAAAAAAAAAAAGAAAGAAAGAAAAGAAAAAGAAAATGACCCATGTTAAGCAACAGAATCATCCTCACAGATGAGCCTTGCTACAGCAGCCCAGAGCTTCCACACTGCATTGCCAAGCAAATGTGGCAGGCACTCGCATGACCTACTGAAAGGCCGACCAATCCCATCCCTACCACCTCATACCTTAAGTCTTCCTTAATCTTATGTGAAGTGGGAATAAATTCATCCTTAGAATACATTGCTAATATTTATTGATCTGCAACATGCTATCTAAGTTAAAACATTGGCTGGGCCAGGCACGGGGAGCCCAGGCCTATAATCCCAGCACTTTGGGAGGCTGAGACAGGAGGATCACAAGGTCAGGAGTTCCAGACCAGCCTGGCCAACATGATGAAACCCCGTCTCTACTAAAAATACAAAAACTACTCAGGCATGGTGGTGCATGCCTGTAATCCCAGTTACTGGGGAGGCTGAGGCAGGAGAATTATTTGAGCCAGGGAGGTGGAAGCTGCAGTGAGCTGAGATCGCACCACTGAACTCCAGCCTGGGTGACAAAGCAAGACTCTGGTCTCAAAACAAAACAAAACAAAACAAACCATTGCCTGGCTTTGCAACCCAGCTTTAAGACAAGTCCCCTCCTCCCCCCCACTACATCCTGGAAAAAAAGAAAGAGAGAAATGGTTTGAAGAGTGAAGATGTTTCGTTGGGCCATTCCACTCATTGAATATGGGCTCCACAGTAAGACAGAGGAAAAAAGATGGCAGATGCTTCCCCCAGTTGATTTCATTTCCCACAATCCTTGGCACCTTATGGCACCTTTAAATGGGATCTAATGTATAAAATGTGTATTTTTCATATATCTCGACCCCTAAATGCAAGGCAACTACTTTGTGACACACAAAGCCATGTATATGCTATTTTAGTAAAGAAGTTATCTTCAAAAGTAATTTACTAGACGTGATTTTCTGCTTTACATACTGACTTTAGAAAGTGACTCCCACTTAGCATCCAACTATATTGTTATTTGCATCTATTGAGGAAAAGCAGACCTTACAGCCAAGCAAGAGAAACAGAAAACTATCCTCTGGAGTATTCCACCACTCAGGGAGAACCACTGTGCATTTCCAAGGGGCTGTTTTTTAAGGTAAGTGTGTACAAACGTGTATTAATTATATCATTATCTCATACAGGGAAACTAGGCTGATGTTCTTTTCAAGTTTACAAGTTGTTGTTTTTTTTTTTCCAAAGTCTTTTCTTTATGACTACAGTGGGCTTTTTAAACTCTCCTTCATATTCCGGGTTGATTTCTGCACTGTTAATATGTGTGCCAGAAAATCTTGACATCCTTGAGTCTAAGCAGGTGAGAGTCAAGAGTCATTTAAAAAGATGGCTGAAGGGGCTGGGCGCAGTGGCTCACACCTATAATCCTAGCACTGTAGGAGGCCTAGGCAGGTGGATCATTTGAGGTCAAGAGTTCGAGACTAGCCTGGCCAACATGGTGAAACCCCGTCTCTACTAAAAATACAAACATTAGCTGGGCATGGTGGCTCACATCGGTAGTCCCAGCTGCTCTGGAGACTGAGGCAGGAGAATCGCTTGATCCAAGGAGGTGGAGGTTGCAGTGAGCTGAGATTGCACCATTGCACTCCAGCCTGGGCAACAGAATGAGAATGAGATGACTCCATTTAAAAAAAAAAAAAAAAAGATGGCTGAAGGAACCAGGACCAATCTTTTCCCTTCTCCCTCTTCACAATTTGGACTCCAGCTGGTCCAGTGAGGAAGCAGGCCCAAGAAAACCCTGGATCACATCCTATGATCTGAATCCCCACCTATGCTCTACCCCAGAGTGCTGAGCTTTACCCCATACTTGTAACATCTGCAAAAAGGTAAGCTCATCACCATGCAGCTGTTCCCTCTTGAGACCTGAGGACAGAGGGAGAAATGGAAAGAATGTTTAGACTGAGAGAGATAATTCAGAGAATAAACACCCTCTTTGCCCCATTCAGGCCATTTCTAACCTTGGATTGTTTTTCTTCTCAGTTAAGAGAAAGGGATAATTTGAAGAGCTACAGGGTTCAGCATTAAGTACTAACTAGGAAAAAAAATGTTTGATACACCATGTATTTTGTAAGGGTCGGTTTGATTTCATTTTGCTTTCTTCAGTACTGGGTGGTTGCAAATCTAATCCAAGACTGGCTCAGGATTTGAAAAATCAGTGGTTTTGATTAAGTATTTGGACTTTGATCTTTGAATGGGTACATACATGAAATTAACCTTAAAAAGAAAACAGCTCTGCTTAGATGAAAGAAATTGCCAGCTGCGTGTTCCCCTGAGCCTACTCGTAGAGGTACTTCTATATCTTGGCCAAATGGACACTAAGGAATTTAATAATTACCTTTCCAGTGAGAATGGCACATATTCACCACTCAGATTCAAGAATTTCTTTAAAAATGCAACTATAAATAGTGCAGGTACTTCCAGAGTTTCTAACATCGGTCTTGCAAATTTCCTGTACTTATGAATAGCCTGTTGTTCAAAGCCACCCAACCACACTCAGCAACTGGGTTTGTGTGAGCCAGTGCACCATTGCCACCTTTGTATTTATTTATCTAACCACCTTGTTCCCTGAATAATTTAAGATGGCTTTTAAAAATATATGAAATATAGGCTGGGCGTGGTAGCTCACGCCTGTAATCCCAGCACTTTGGGAGGCTGAGGCAGAAGGATCAGTTGAGCCCAGGAGTTCAAGACCAGCCTGGGCAACACATCGAGACCCTACCTCAATTTAAAAAAAAAGAGTCTCACTATTATGGGACTCCTTGTTATATTTATGGTTAGAGTATTATTTTCTTTATGGAGATCAATGGTAGAAATTTCTCTTTTTTCGTTCCAGGAATAGTTATGCTTCCCCTATACACCTGGATTTTACTTTCTAGACACTATAAACCATACAACTGACCTAGGTTTCCTATTTTTTTTTGTTTAACAATAGATAAATAAAATAAAGGAAAAGGAGGAACAAGAAAGAAAAAATAAGATGAAGATGCTGAGGGTGACATTTTGGCTCTGCAGGTTGTGAGAGTCTATACATTTGCTCAAGATGTAGCTTCAATAAATACGAGCTTCCTAGTGGGTAGAGCAGAAAAGAAACAAAAAGGAAACCAGGTCAGTTGTGTGGTTTATAGTGCCCAGAAAGTAAAATCCAGGTGTTTAGGGAAGCATAACTATTCCTGGAACAAAAAAGAGAAGTTTCTTCCATTGATCCCCATAAAGAAAACAACACTCTAACCATAAATATAACAAGGAGTCCCATAATTTTGTCTCTTAAAATATCTCTTGCCGGGTGCAGTGACTCATGCCTGTAATGTCAGCCCGTTGGGAGGCCAAAGTGGGCGGATCACTTGAAGTCAGGAGTTCAAGACCAGCCTGGGCAACATGGTGAAACCCCATCTCTACAAAAAATATAAAAATTAGCTGGGCATGGAGGTGTATGTCTGTGGTCTCAGCTACTTGCGGGGTGCTGAGGTGGGAGAATCACCTGAGTCCAAGGAGGTTGAAGCTGCAGTGAGCTGTGATTACGTCACTGTACTCCAGCCAGACAACAGAGTGAGACCCTGTCTCGAAAAACAAACAAACAAACAAACAAAACACGACCAGGTGTGGTGGCTCATGCCTGTGATCCCAGCACTAGGGGAGGCCAAGGTGGGTGGATCAGCTGAGCTCAGGAGTTTGAGATCAATCTGAGCAAAGCAGAGAGACCCCCATCTCTATTTAAAAGTATGTATATATGTGCTGCAGCTGATGTGATTCAATGATAAATTTGAAGAATGAAGGAGCTAGGTAGACTGTATAAACCCCCCGAAAATCTTCATCTACCTTTAATTCCCTAAGCCAAGTATTTATAAGCATCAGGAGCACAATGAATGAGTCCGTGGTTGTTTCCTTCCTAACCAGCTTTTGTGATGCCAGTTCACCACCATTCCATTTGCTTTAACTTCAGCTAAGCCAGGCTAGGCTCAATGTCCCTGGTGGGTGGTCCAGGGAAATAGCCATGCCTCTTCTCCACCATCCCCTTTCTTCTCTTACAGGGAACACTTGTAATGTCAAGTTCTTTCCTTTTCCCCCCTTTTGAGGCCTAATGGGCCCATCTAAAAACAGCTCTCTCTCACATACAGTACTGCCTTCAGACAAGTGGAGCTCAGGCCTCACTCAAAATTTCTAAGTCCCTCTCTTCTTACCCCACTCCCCAGATGCCCTGAAGGATTCTGGGATTCGGGTCCATGAAGTTGTTCTGGGGCCCAGCTGTGTCCAGGTTCGGGGAAAATGTCAGGGCAATCAGATCATTCCTTCTGGCTGGCAGGATATTTCTTCCATGGGATGGCCTGGGATTGGGCTGTTGGAATGGTGTTGACAGGCTGATTCGGGTATTGACATGCTGATTTGGGTGACTCTCACGCTCATCAGTCACAGGGAGCCTGCAGAGCTCTGCACTATTAGTGACCCCCACAGACCACCGGGTGTAAGCTGCATGTACAGACCTGTGCATCAGCTCTCTCCTGCTTCCTTTCTCCTCCCCCACAAGAAATAATCTCACCCTAGGGCATCTATGATTCCATACACAGGCAGTTTCTTTGTCTGCTGTATTCCAACTCACACCTAGTGATCTCAAGAGGAAAAATGTTTCCCTTTTCTTCCTTCACTCTATTCCATTTGTGAACAAAATCCCAAACACTGATCACATCTGATTAACAGCGGAGCTAATGATGCCTAAGAGAAGGAAGAGAAAGCCAAAGCGTAGAAGTCAAATGAACCACGCTCAAGATCCGGGACCATCCCCACCCAAAGCCCTCAGAATATCTCATCTCACCCTCGCAAAGTTGCCACCTACCTCCACTTCCAATAAGAGCTGCTCTCCCCTACCACCAGCATTCATGATCATTACAAATGATTCCTAACTTAGTTTTATAATTTTCCCATTTAAGCACTGATGGTGAAAAAGACAGTTTCATACTTGC
Source organism: Ateles fusciceps (assembly GCA_036589455.1). Classification (NCBI taxonomy): domain Eukaryota; kingdom Metazoa; phylum Chordata; class Mammalia; order Primates; family Atelidae; genus Ateles; species Ateles fusciceps. The sequence continues at coordinate 7,857,954 of JAZHEH010000228.1, read as the reverse complement.
ATTAAGTCCAAATGGGCAGTATTTCAACTATATATAGACTAAAGCGAGTTTCAAGGATTAACTAAACCACACTGCCATCATATATAATCACAGTATTTTTATGAGAAAATGTATTCCCTGTTCCAACAACCACTTTATAATTGAGCTTCTGGTACAGAAAACCAGGCTCTTCCTATCCAGTATCGCCTATACATGCAAAAAAGCAAGCATTGGGAACACTGACCACCACTGACAATGTCTAATGCCTGAGCAGATTCTTCCAGAAATGGTCACTTCTGTATTCATTTGAAATATTGCTGCAACAAGTATTATTATAACAAAAATATCTCTGCGCAAACACACACACACACACAAAGATGTACACACATACCCCACAAAGAGCTACAAAGTGTGAGAGTTGGTTCAAGTATGAAAGCACTATTTGGTAGGACAGGGTCAGGGGGAACCTGACCTTTGCATATTGGGATTTGTACTCAGGAGCATCAGGTTGTAAGATCCCTCTGGGGGACGTGATATAGCCTTTGGGAAAAGTTATATTCTTTTATTTGTAGGCTATTTAGGATATTCAAACATTTTAATAAAATATTGCTTGTACTTTTGATCATGAAATGTACACATGTATTTGTATAAAATCAAATTACTATTGATGTGTTAAATAGAAAATGAGGACGGAAATGCAGTGAGTTGGCCAGGTATGGTGGCTCAAGCCTGTAATCTCAGCACTTTGGTAGGCCTGGGCTGGAGGATCACTTGAGGCCAGGAGTTCAAGACCAGCTTGGACAACACAGCAAGACCCCATCTCTATTATAAAATAATATAATAAAAGAAAACAGAAATAGAAATATAATGAATTAAGGCACACTCTTCCACTGACTGTGTGGCCGAGGGTAAGCTACCTCACCACTCTAAACCTCATAATACTCTATGGAAGGGAAGGATCAGGCTAGATTTATATCAAAGAGCCCTTCCAGGCCGAATATCCAGGATTTCACCTTAACCAGTCCTGAGTCACTCTACACTGTCATCATGTGCATGTAGGCCCTGGAGCACCCGTCCCAGGGCTGGGAACCTCCAACCTGTTTCCTAGGTGAGAGGAGAATCCACTTCCCACGTAGGCAGATGTCTGCACACTCTCACCTCCCTTCTCTTTCTCCAAACATTTGGTGGCCTCCTGTATACACAGGCTCACAGGCTTCGTGATGCTGAGTATAAACAGAGTGAGGTCCGGACCTGAAACTATGAGGAAACAGATGATGGTATCATAACAAAAGGCAGAAAGCTCAGGGAGTGCGTCCAAACCACACAGCAAATCCACAGAGGAATGTTCACTGGGCCTGTGGGAAAAGCTGAAGGGGGTCACCAGGCTGGTCATTCTGTCTGTCCCTGCCTGCCCACTCTGTACCCCCTGGAGGCCCCGACAGCAGGCCTGACACAAGGGTGAGGATGGATTTGTCCTCAGTGTCCACCCTCTTGAAGCAGATAGCACTGGGCGGCCCCTGAGAATATTTGCTAGTCTTGGCCACACAACAGTCAGAAAAAGCCCCTCCTAAGTACTGGTATTCATAGCACAGAAATGCAATCTCCAGGATAAAATAGGAAGGGAGGAGAGTTGTGTGGGGTGCTATGGATGGAGGAGGGCCTCCGGATGGTTATGTTACATTTTTATAATTCTAACAAGTTGTGGATGTGTTTCTGCTACATTCATCTAGAGGTTAAACCAGGATACACCAAGAACACAGAACTAGGTCTGCCTTGTGGGCTTGGGAAATGATTCTGCCACTAGATTATAAGCTCCGAGAGGGCAGAGGCTTCATCTGCCTTGCCCACTATGGTGGGCATGGCTGTACATTCAGAAGGTCTTTAATACATATTTGTTGTAGGCTTGTTAATCAAGCAAAAAGCATACTTGACTTTGAGTGAGAGGAAGTTTACTTTAAATAAGTAGTGAATTGGAAGATCAAGCCAGGAAAAGGAAATTGCAGTAGGGCCAGGCACAGTGTCTCATGCCTGTAATCCCAGCACTTTGGGAGGCCGAGGCGGATGGATCGCCTGAGCTCAGGAGTTCAAGAGCAGCCTGAACAACATGGCAAAACCCCATCTCTACCAAAAAGACAAAAAATTAGCCAGGTATGGTGGTACGTGCCTATGGTCCCAGCTACTTGTGGAGGCTGAGGTAGGAGGATCGCTTTAGCCTGGAAGGCAGAGGTTGCAGTGAGCTGAGATAACACCACTGTACTCCAGCCTAGGTGACAGAGTGAGACCCCATCTCAAAAAAAAAAAAAGAATAGAAAAGAAAACTATAGACAAAATTGCGAAGGAAGTGGGAAGTGGGGCAGTATTGCATGGCAGGTCACTTTTACTGCCTTTCCAGAAGCACAGACATTTATCCCAGAAATCAAGTTAGCCACTCGAGGCTACTGTTTGCCCCCAAAGTTTTAAGTATATCATATAAAACTTTACAGAAAGTTTTAAATGTATCATATAAAGCTTTATAAAGTTTTAAATATATCATATGTATCACCATTATATATGATCTTTTTAACACTTAGTTTTAGGCCGGGCATGGTGGCTCACACCTGTAATCCCAGCACTTTGGGAGGCCAAGGCAGGTGGATCACCTAAGGCTGGGAGTTCAAGACGAGCCTGACCAACATGGAGAAACCCTGTCTCTACTAAAAATACAAAATTAGCCGGGCGTGGTGGTACATGCCTATAATCCCAGCTACTCAGGAGGCAGAGGCAGGAGAATCCCTTGAACCCGGGAGGTGGAGATTGCAGTGAGCCGAGATCGTGCCATTGCACTCCAGCCTGGGCAACAAGAGTGAAATTCTGTCTCAAAAAAAAACAAGAAAACAACTTTGTAGTTTTATATACAGCTATATTAGCTCTTGGGGTAGGACATAGTGAAATTTTCCTCTTGTCATCTAAAAAGGACAAGAAAAGGAGCCTCCTGTTCGCTGAGAGCTGGGCATAGCACCCTAGTTCTCCCTGGGGCAACTTCTGGCCAGACCGAAGCCCTCATTCCCTCTGAACCAGAGGTGGTAGAAGCCAGGAGCAAGCATGGAGGAGGAGAGGAAAGGAGGCTGAAAAGGCCCTCTCCCCCACACCCACTGGCCTCAAATCTCCCACACCAGCATCCCTCCAGATCCTGCACAAGCGGTTCTCTCCTCTTGGCGTGTTGCAAATTTCTGAAGAGAAGGTCCTGGGAGCTGTGATTGCCTTGTACCCCCGAAGACTTTCATACTAAGGAAGCTGTGAAGCTGCCACGATCAGATGGTGCCCTTAACAGCAGCCAGGGTGAAAGCCCCCTGCACATCTGGCCTTGTGAATTTCACAGCCTATTAACCCTGGTGGGTCTTTCTTTAGTACTTCTTACACCAGCCTGCTAAGGGAATGGGAGCGGGTGGGGAGCTCAGGCCTCTGCTCTACCCACTGAAATTGGTTCTAAGGCCCAGTGTGGGCAAACCACAGGCCTTTGAGGATTCAGTGAAATAATGTATAGGCAGAATTTGCACAGTGCCTCGGAACAGGCGTGCATTCTACAAATATTTACTAGCATTTACTATGTGCCAAGTACTGTTCTAGGCAATAGGAAAACAACTCGGAACGAAGTGAAATCCTGTTCTTCCAGAGCTTCCATTCCACTGAGAAACAATATATCAGAGGCTAAGGGAAAATAATCAAGGAGGGTGAGGGGATGAAAGGCCACCACCATGGAGCAACAGCCACCAGCCCCCTCCAGAGGCAAGAAGGCTCATTCGAGAGTAGGAGGTTCACTAGGAAGTCTGGCTGTGCCTTAACACAGAGGAGGAGGTGATGGGGGAAGGGAGGAGGGGGATGGGTTGCCATTATCCATCTCCACCTTAGAGACAGTTGGTGTGATTCAAATGAATTTCCCGGAAGCCCCTCCCCTCACCTGCGGCAAAGGAGTCACTGGTTTTCCTGAGTATTAAAGATTGTTTCCAGCTGCCTCAAACCAACAGCAGTCCTATGTGTGTGCTTCTGAGGGGCTCCTCTCCCAACAGCCAGTGTTACCTCAGTTTCCCCTAGGTTGTCAGTCTTTGGAAGTCTAAAAACCAAATGATTCAGATCAAATTCTTGATCTGGCACTTACTGGGACTTACTGGCAAATTTTCCCTGAGTAGGAAAATTTCTTAATCTTACAGCCAGACAGAAGTTCCCGCCTGTAATCTCAGCACTTTGGGAGGCTGAGGGGCGGGAGGATCGCTTGAGGGCAGGAGTTCAAGACCAGCCTGGGCAATATGGTGAAATTCCATCTCTACCAATAAAAAGAAAAAAATCTTAACCTCTGTGAGCATGCCTCAGTTTCCCCCCCCCCCCCCCCCTGCAATGTGCCTGCTTTGGTAGTGGCCATGAGGATAATAAAATGGGCTTATCCAGGAAAGCACTTAACACAGAGCCTGACACACATAACTGCCTCAAAAATGTTGACGACAGACCCCAGGTCACAACCTTTATCCCTCTGTATACCAGACCCTTGTCTTGTTATGCTCTCTGACGTCAAGGCGGCTGCAGCTGTGAGACTTTTCAGCCTTTACTCAAAGCTGAGATCTAAAGACTGTTAATGGTGGCTGGGTGCAGTGGCTCACGCCTATAATGCCAGGACTTTGGGAGGCCAAGGCAGGTGGATTACCTAAGGTCAGGAGTTCAAGACCAGCCTGACCAACATGGAGAAACCCCAGCTCTACTAAAAATACAAAATTAGCCAGGTGTGATGGCATTGCCTGTAATCCCAGCTACTCGGGAGTCTGAGACAGGGAGAATTGCTTGAACCTGGGAAGAGGAGGTTGTGGTGAGCCAAGATGGCTCCATTGCACTCCAGCCTGGGCAGCAAAAGCGAACCTCCGTCTCAAAAAACAAAAAAAAAAAAAGGAAAAAAAAAGACTGTTAATGGTACTAGGTACTAGAGGAACAGGAAAGCACATGATTGGAGAACTGATGGAGACCTCATCCTTCTAGACAAGCATTGAGGCTCAGGAATATCTGCTATTGTTGCTACCCAACTTCCATTCATGCTATTTTTGGGAATAATTTCCTGATTTCCCCTAGGGAACATAGTACCCCACTTCTGCTCCCAAAGCTTCAGATGGAGGCCTCTCCTGGATCCAGAGTGGAGCACATGACCTGGGACTCAACCAGTCAACACACTCCACACTCCATTCTCCTCACCACAGCACAGCGCTTGGTTAGAGGATAGAATCAAGGTCCATATGAATCAATGTCAGGCCTGAACTTTGGCTTGTGGGGAAAGAGATGCTCTCTTCCTACTTAACTGGATCTTAGAAGATGTTACCTAGAGGATGGGCGTGGTGACTCATACCTGTAATCCCAGCACTTTGGGAGGCTGAGGCAGGCAGATCATAAGGTCAGGAGTTCAAGACTAGCCTGGCCAACATGACAAAACCCCATCTCTACTAAAAATACAAAAAAAATTAGCCAGGCATGGTGGCAGGGCCCTCTAATCTCAGCTACTTGGGAGGCTGAGGCAGGAGAATTGCTTGAACCCAGGAGGCGAAGGTTGCAGTGAGCTGAGATCACGCCATGGCACTCCAGCCTGGGCAACGAGAGCAAGACTCAGTCTCAAAAAAAAAAAAGAAAAAAGATGTTACTTGGAGCTACTACAGATTTCTTCCTTTTTAAAATCAGCATGCCCCCACTACTGTGTGAATTTTAAAAAAGGATGAAAGCTCAGAGCCAAAGGATTCTTTGATATAACATATGTGAAAGCTTTCTGTACAAGGCAAAGTTCTATGCAAAATGTCAGAGCTCCTAAAGTCAAGCTATAAAATAAGACTGAGCTACCTTCACTGAGTCTTTTACTCTGCATCAGGTATTTTATATGCATTATTGAATGTTACTGGATTTAATACTATCAATGGTCCTTTGAGGTAGGAATTATTTAAGGCCCATTTTACAGATAAAGAAAGTAAAGCTTAGTAAAACTAAGTATGCCCAAGCCCACTTGGCGGGTCTACGGTAGAACAGCCTGCCTGTGTTATATACCCATATGGCCAAAGGATCTGTGGAGTTTAACTTATGTCAGTCACCTCACCAGATTCTGCATACAAGATGAGTTCACATTAGCTGCTATACCCAAATTGAGCTAAGTCATGCAATTACATCCAAGTTCAGCTGAGTCCTGGTCCCTTTCTGCTCATAAGGATCTCATGCTACTCCTCCTTTGCCCTCCTCTCTCCCCTATCTCAGGCCTCAGACACCAGAATACAAAAGCAACTCCCCCATTCCCGACCCCCTGGTGCAAATCACTCAGAGCAATGCCTGGAGAGCTCAGTTTCCAGCCATAGCAAAGCAAGATCATCCGGCTATAATGATACAATCGCCTGCCAATCACGAGGCAGCAGCTCTTAGGTTGTAGAGAAGGTTGGTTTCTCTGCTTATCTCCTCCCTACTTCCACTCTCACATGTGGCCTTTTCTCTCCATTCATCTCGGTCCTTGGAAAAGAAAGGTCCCTTCTGAGTCTCTTCAATATCCAAGGTCTAATCTCTTCTGTAGGGATCCTCACCTCCTACTGGAATCTTCCTCCACCCTTGGCTTGTATGTCTCTGCAGGCATCTCCTCCCACTGTTCAGATGGCACTTTCACCAGCTCCTCCTCCCCCCTCCTGCCACCTCCTGATTCTGGAAAGTCACCAGGACTCAGTCCTGGGCACCACACCACTTTCCCTTCATAAGCTCTTCCTCAAGTAGGCTATGTCTCTTATGGCTTCAGTCACCACTTCTGTGAGGACAAATTCTAACCAAATCTCAGGCCTGCTCCACAGAACACCCACTTGGCTATCCCTGTCACCCTAAAACCTTCCAGCTTTAGGGTGACAGGGTCCCAGTCCTCCCTGACAATCGGCTTTCTCTCTCCTAACTCCTCTATGTCTGTAAGCACATCTGTTTGTTTTCACTTTAGGGGAGGAAAATTGCAGCCAGGCCTCTACCATAACTGGCAACGCTAGCTCCACTCTCTCCCACCCCAGATTAAAACGAGTTGTCCTGAGGCTGGGCGCAGTGGGTCACACCTGTAATCCCAGTACTTTGGGAGGCCGAGGTGGGTGGATCACGAGGTCAGGAGTTTAGACCAGCCTGCACAATATGGTGAAACCCTGTCTTTACTAAAAAATACAAAAATCAGCCTGGCGTGGTGATGAGCACCTGTAGTCCTAGCTACTTGGGAGGCTGAAGCAGGAGAATCACTTGAACCCAGAGGCAGAGGTTGCAGTGAGCTGAGATTGTGCCACTGCACTCCAGTCTGAGTGTCAGAGTGAGACTCCATCTCAAAAAAAAAAAAAATTGTCCTGTAGTAGGGTAACTAATGACCACTCTCTGTGACAACCAAAAATCTCGGTGGCTTAATGAAGTACAGGTTAATTTCTCACTTCTGTCACAGATCAATGAGAAACGAAAGGTGAGGCACTCTACTCCATATAGTCATTCAGGGACCCAAGCCCTTTCCCTAGTGACTGTGTTATCTCATAAGGCCCAGAATCCCCCACTGCATCCTCAGTGTACAGCCAGCATGATGAAAGACCAGAGAGAGTGACAGATCACAGGGTACACTTTTAGGAACCAGGACTAGAGGTGGTGTATGGCACTTTCACCTGCATCCCACTGGTCAGAACTGAGTCACCTGCCCCCACCGAACTACAAGAGATGCTGGGAAATGTAATCTAGCCAGGTGCCCAAAAGGAAAAGGAAATGCAAGTTGGTGAACACATAGCAATCACCCCTCAGCCTGGAGTGCTCATTCTGCAACCTAACTCCTCAAAAAGTCCCATATCTTGAAGAATTTCAGCCTTCTCTCAACCAAGCAGCCCAACCACAACTGCTCAGCCTGCCCCTAAGTATCAGCTTAATGACATTGACTCTCAGATAATTGCTAGTCTTCATTCATCCAATAAACAGTTACTGAGCACTTAGCAGCATCCACCAGTTATTATGATATATAGCAGAGATGCAAAGGCAAGGAAAAGGTGGTCCCTGCCCTCAAGAAGATCCCATCTTGTATGACCTCATTCAAACCTAAGGAAAACATTTACTATATTTTTATCTCACCATTTAAAACCCTTTTCTTGATTGGGTGCCTTCGCTCACACCTGTAATCCCAGCACTTTGGGAGTCCAAGGCGGGAGTATCACTTGAGGTCAGGAGTTTGCGACCACCCTGGCCAACATGGTAAAACTCTGTCTCTACTAAAAATATAAAAATTACCTGGGCGTGGTGGCGAGTGCCTGTAATCCCAGCTACTCAGGAGGCTGAGGCAGGGGAATCACTTGAACTGGGGAGATGGAGGTTGCTATAAGCCGAGATAGCGCCACTGCACTCCAGCCTGGGCGACAGAGCGAGACTCCACCTAAAAACAAAAAACAAACAAGCAAAAAACACCATTTTTTTGTTTTTTTGTTTTTTTTGGGTTTTTTGTCAAATATATAGGAAGATGCCTAAGAAATAAGAACCGCACGCAAATGTTAATTGCTTGTTATTGGGGGAACAGGCAGTATCATACAGGGCATGGTCTTGGCTCCCCAGTACAAGTAATCATGCCTCTTCCTTTGCCAGTTAACTCCTGGAATTAACCTCTGCCATGCTCCTCCCAGACTGACACATGGGGAAGGCTGGCATCTCCATGTTTTTAGCCTCTCTTCCAGTTGCCTGGTAAAGTGTCTGGCTGTGGATCTGCTCCAGCCCCCCAGCAGCCCTACGGCAGCTACCAAGAGGCCCAGAAAGCAGGTGTTTATCTCCAGAACCATCAGGTGTTCCATAATGAGGTCTGAGGAGATATAATGGTGGTGCCTGGTTTCCTCACTCTCCAACCAGGCACCACAAATGAAGAAGTGGGTAGAGTCTGCTGTGTGTACAACATCAAACATGCCCCAGATGCTCTTCAAGTAGAAATCCATCAGGAGTTTTTGATTGTCCAGCATTAACTCCCTCTATCATCTGGGACAACTCCCCATTGTGCGGCATGGGAGAAATGCAGTCCCTCCCCCATCTCCAGCCACCTCCAGAAATGGAAATGAGGAGATTCTTTTTTTGGCCTCCACCACACCAAGCAGGCCTGGGCACGTGACCTAGGCTCAGCCAATCAGCCATTCCGACCAGGGATTTTAAAACTGGAATGAGTGACCCAAGCAAACGGCCAGTTCAGGGGCATTTGAGGAAGAAGTGGTAAGTCTGATGGCAGTGGTGACAGTGCGCTGGGAGCCTGGAGCAGGGGAAGCAATTTGGGGTCAGGCTGACCCAGTTAAAAGGCCTTTGTGCTTTGCACCTCACTCATGGCCACTTTCCAAGCCTGCTTCTCTAACCCCCCATCAACTCTGTGAACCCCTGATGGCCTTTCTATAATTTCTCTTTTCCCTTATAGCCAAAGCCTCTTACTGATATGATGCCAAACCACCTCTGAGTCACGGCTGCATGGGAGGGAGCACACAGACAGACCGAAATTGCCTATTCCAACCCACCTCCACACCTGGCCTAAATCCATCCACCTCCTGTCCAACCAGGGCTCTGAGAGGTCATCTCCAAGCATCATAAGAACTGACAAGAGGCTGCTGCTGTCAGGGGTCAGGGTCAACTCCAGGAGAGGAGTTGAGGTGACACTGCTGTTCATCTGTGAAAGTCTCTAAAAACAATCCCAACAAGATCCAGCAGAATTTCAGAGGACTTCAGGCTCTTCAGAGGATGGGTTCTTCAGAAGCAGAAAAGCTGAAACTCTGGTTACACTCACTCCCAGCATTAAAGAGGGCCCCTTGGGTACTGGGGACTAGTTTAGGGAAATTTTGAAACTCTTTTTTACATCTCCCAAAGAATACAGAAACCCATTGTGAATCCTTTAATGTAATCTGACAGGTAGTATATGTTAGTCCATTTTCTGATGTTATAACAGAATATCACAGACTGGGTAATGTATAAACAATAGAAGCTTATTTGGCTTATGGTTCTGGAGGTTGGGGAGTCCATGAGCATGGTGCTGGTATCTTGCAAGGACCTTCATGCTGCATCATCCTATGGCAGAAGGTGGAAGGACAAGTGAGCATGCAACATAGAGAGAAGGACGGAGCAACTACCCTTTATCAGAAAACTACCTCCATGACAACTAATCCACACCTATGATAAGGCACTAATCCATTCATGTGGGCAGAGCCCTCATTACCTAATCACCTCCTATTAGCCTCCCCAACAGTGTTACATTGGGGATTAAGCTTCCAACACATGAGCTTTGGGGGACACATTCAAACCATAGCAGATATTTGTGGAGTACAGGCTTTAAAATACACAGAGGCCAGCTGTGGTGGCTCATGCCTGTAATCCCAGCACTTTGGGAAGCTAAGGCAGGAAAATCACTTGAGGCAAGGAGTTTGAAATCAGCCTGGGCAACACAGCAAGACCCTGTCTCTACAAAAAATTAAAAAACTAAATTAATAATAATAACATACACACAACCTCTCCCAGCAATGGTATAAGCATTTCATAGCTCTAAATCAATCTGTACTTCTCCCTCATTCTCCCCTGAGCATGTACCTGATTTGGAATCTTGACACATCCAAAAGTTCTCTCCCTACACCAATTATCCCATGCCTCTGGTTAAGGGTTTTCCCAGTTATTGGCTAAGAACAATTACCATCTAATCTCATTCTCTGAAGCATGGACCCATGAGGCATGTGTTAGGATTCTCCAGAGAAACAGAACCAATAGAATGTAGCTATAAAGAGAAAGAGACTTATTATAAGAAATTGGCAGCCTTGGCAACATAGTGAGACCCTGTCTCTACAAAAAAATTAAAAGTTAACCAGGCATAGTGGTACAAGCCTGTAGTCCCATGTCCTTGGGAGACTAAGGTGTGAGGATCCCTTGAGCCCAGGAGGTTGAGGCTGCAGTGAGCCATGAACACATCACTGCATTCTAGTCTGAGCAACAGAGCAAAACCTTGAAAAAGAAAAGAAAAGAATAGAATGAAGGAAGGGAGGGAGGGAGGGAGGGAGCGGGGGGAGGGAGGAAAGAAGGAAAAGAAAGAAAAGAAAGAAAAGGAAAGAAAGAAAGAAATTGGCTCATACAATTATAGAGACTGACAGGTCCCAAGATCTGCAGCTAGCAGTCTTGAGACCCAGGAGAGCTGATGGTGTAGATCCAGTCTGAGGGCCTGTAGGCTCAAGACCCAGGAAGAGTTGATGGTGTAGTTTGAGTCCAAAGGCAAGGAAAAACCCCAAAACCAATGTTCAGCTTGAAGACAGTCAACAGGAGGAATTTCCTCTTCTTCCAGGGAGGGTCAGCCTTATTGTTCTACTCAGGCCTCCAATTGACTGGAGGAAGCCCATCCACATTAGGGAGCACCATCCGCTTTACTCAGTTATCAACTGAAATGTGGAAGACTTATCCAAAGACAGCCTCACAGAAACACTTGAAATAATGTTTACCAAATATCTGGGCACCCCATGGCTCAGTCAAGTTAACACATAAAACTAACCATCACAGACCTTAATCAATTTTTGCCTTTAGATAACTCCTTTTCCAGCTACCACCCCCCACCAACATACACACACACTCTCCTCAGAAGAACTATGGTAAAAATTCTATAAATCCCCTAACAATAGGAAACTGGGCAACTATGCTATGTCCTGGCCAGAAGAGCAACTCCTGAAGAAATTATCATTCTCCTTGCCAAGGCATGGTCTCATCTTCTGCCCATATTCCCCCCAGTACACAGCCTCACCCTTCTGACCTTTCCTTCACACTACTGGATCTACTACCTGGTCCCGACTCTGATCACCTCAAGCCCAAACTACTGTGATTGCCTCTGAATGAGTCTCTCCATCTTCCTTTCCCCCCAGTGTATCCTGCACACTGCTGCCAGGTTATGGAATCTTAGTGAACAAACAAAACACATTCTTCCAGTTCTGAGTTCACAAAATTCTTTTTTTTTTTTTTTTTTTTTTTTTTTTAAGATGGGGTTTCACCGTGTTGGTCAGGCTGGTCTCGAACTCCTGACCTCAGGTGATCCGCCCACCTCAGCCTCCCAAAGTGCTGGGATTACAGGCGTGAGCCACCGTGCCCGGCTCACAAAATTCTTTAATGATTCTTCATTGCCTTTAAAATTCAATTCAGTACAACAAATACTGTTTTAGCATCTGCTGTGCACCCAGGTCTGGGACCGCTACAGTGAAGAAGCTGTGGCCTTCCCATCAATGGACTCACTGCCTATCTCTAGGAAGAGGCAAACAAATAGAGTCCTAGGCAAAAAAAAAAAAAAAAGAAAGAAAGAAAGAAAGAAAGAAAGAAAAACTAAAAATCCCAAATCTTTTAACCAAAGAGGCTGATATCCATTACTTTTACCTACCCAGTACCCATTTTCCCTTATCCTGGCAACAGCACGTGGTCTTACATTGGGAAATATGGAATAATTTGGATTTCCCAAAAGCAGACCTTTAGACAGATTCAAGTGTGAGTAGTTTATTTGGGAGGAATTCCGGGAAATACCAGTAGGGAAGTAGGAAAGTGAGATGAAGAAGGAAGTCAATGCTGAGTGTGTCATCATTCAAGTGACCACACTGAGCAACTAGAACTTAATCCTACTGAGGAACTCTGAGAAACACTGCAGAACATGAGCCACAGAGTCATCTCACCCAACACAAGAAAATTGGGATATTTGGGCTGGGCATGGTGGCTCATGCCTGTAATCCCAGCACTTTGGGAGGCCGAGATGGGTGGATCACCTGAGGTCGGGAATTCGAGACCAGCCTGACTAACATAGTGAAACCCTGTCTCTACTAAAAATAGAAAATTAGTCAGGCATGGTGGTGCATGCCTGTAATCCCAGCTACTCGGGAGGTTGAGGTAGGAGAATCACTTGAACCCAGAAGGTGGATGCTGCGGTGAGCCAAGATCGCACTATTGCACTTCAGCCTGGGCAACAAGAGCAAAACTCTGTGAAAAGGAAGGAAGGAAGGAAGGAAGAAGGAAGGAATGAAGGAAGGAAGGAAAGAAGGAGGGAGGGAGGGAAGGAGGAAGGAAGGAAGGAAGGAAGGAAGGAAGGAAGGAAAATTAATTGAGGGGGTATTTATCTTCCAACTCCATCAGCCATTGGCTGAGAACTGTTCCTAGGAGGTGTTAACTCCCTGGCACTTCTGGCCTTTCTTGAATGTGTTCATGGTGGGCTCTGGTGGTAAGAGAAAGCCCTCAGGCAAAGACATGAGGGTGTTAACATTAGAAAATTAAGCCAGCATCCACTGAAACAGTAAGAACCAAGGGGATAAGGATGGGGCACTGACAGCATCTGCTACAGTGGCCATTCCTCCATGTGGTTGGGGTGGAGATGAACTTGCCCTCTTGGGCCATGTCCCACACCTTGTTAGTGAGAAAGCCCACATTCCTCCGGCCATGGTTGTAGTTCCAGCACGGTTAGAGGATAGTTGTTCATGACCCAGACTAAGCTAATCAACCAGCCTCAGTCCTAAGAATTCTGAGAATTCTTCTGGAAATGTTTGGCAAGAGATTGCTGAACTGAGATGATGTAAACCTAGAGTTGCCAGGGACCACCACATGGAGAAAGCCTGCTGGGAAATGAAACCGACGCAGATGAGCCAGAGCTGAGAGATAGAGAGAGACTGAGCCCTGATGACATCTTTTGAGCACCTGGATCCAGCCATGTGTCATACTCATGCCCTCGGGCTTTTTAATTAGATGAAATGACAAATTCCATTTTATCTTAAGTAAATTTGAAGTGGATTTCTATCACTTGAAACTAAAACAGTTCTGACTAATTCATGGGGCAACCAAGATTCTCCAAAATATGATCCCAATTCAAGTTTTAGTTGTTTTCATCTACAATTCTTCTATTCAAACCCTGCACTACTTCTAGACTTAGAATTGACTGTCGACCCCCATGGAGCTCATTTATAGTCATACCCTCCAGCACTCCAGGCATCGCTCACCTCATTTCTACCCCCTAGGACTGCTTTTTCCTCTTCACTGTCTGTATAAATCCCACCCATTGTTCAAGACCTACCTCTGGTCCTGCCTCCTCCAAAAAGCCATCCTGATTACCCAAACCACAGCTCTCCTCTGAGCAACGTGATCACTTGTCCATGCCATTCATTTTGTGCTCATCACATAGGACTTGGTATGTTTATAACAATGGCATTAGTGTGTTTTCATGGCTCCCCATCAAGACCAGAGGTCATGTGGGTAACTGTGTCTTTCATGATGCCCAGAACTGACTAGTACTTAGTATGCAAAACAATACCCTGGTTGACTCAAATCTTTTTGAAAGAATCTTAAAAATAAATAAATGGTAATAACAGTTTTGCTTGGTTGAGTGAATGACCTAGAACACAAATATTTCTTACTTCTCCATTTTGCGTAAGACAAACTGAGCTTAATGCTGTTGAGGGCAGTCCACCAGGGACTCTCACTTCACCCACACAGTGGGGCACCTTCCATAGACCACCTTTTCCTGAGCATCTCAGGTCATAGTTCACAGACTTCTTGTAGTAGATACCTGTCATTCTTGACTTCCAAAAGCCTTTGCATAATCTCTCCACATTTTAAGGATATTCACATTGAATTTATGTCTCTCTGCGTATGTGTGTGGGTAGACATTTCTCAGCTTTGCTTGCTGCTAGGTAGAGACACGTGGCTTAGGTTTTGCCATTTAGATGCACCCACATGAGACTTTGCTTTGGAAGTGAGCTACATGAGGAAACAGAAGGGGTGCAGGCCCAGATGGTAGCAGGTGCAGCAGCTGTCTGGGGCTGGAGGTGGCAGTGGCAGCTCTTTGCCTGTAGCAGAGACAAGCATGGTTGGTTCATGGTTGGCAGTGGTAACAGCTCCTTATCAATCCAATCCTGCAGTGTGTCTCTGGAAACTGTTCATGGAAGTTCAGCTTAGAGCTTGTTCCTTCAGTCCTTCTGACAATTCTGTGATCTTCCCAATATCCCCAAATAAACCCCTTCTAAAACTTGCTAGAGTGACCTCTACTGAGTGCAAATGTATACTCTAACCAATGCAACCCTGATGTCCACCATTTGGCCAGGTAGCTTCCTCCATGTCCTAGACATAAACTGAAATTGTGCAATCTTACCTGTGTGATGACCAGCTTCAATTCTTCCATAGATCAAAAGCCCTGGAGTCTTTGGGTTTATTTGCTATTGTACTCTTGGAGAAAGAGAAGAGGTTGAGCAGCAAGACCAGATGGCCATGGAAAATTCCTGGTATTCTGGGTTCCTGGTATTCTGGAAGTTTTTCCTAGTCTGATTAGGGATTCTGGCTGGGCGTGGTGGCTCACACCTGCTATCCCAACACTTTGGGAGGCTGATGTGGGAGGATCGCTTGAGCCCAAGACTTCAAGAACAGCCTAAGCAACATAGTGAGACCTCGTCTGTAAAAAAAATTTAAAAATTAGCTGAGTGTAGTGACCTCACCCTTGCACCTGTAGCCCTAGCTACTCAGGAGGCTGAGGCAGGAGGATCACTTGAGCCTGGGAGGCAGAGGTTGCACCACTTCAGGGTGCCGAGATGGCACCACTGCACTCCAGCCTGGGTGACACAGGGAAACCCTGTCTTAAACCGAATTAAACTTAATTCAATTTAAAAGGGATTCTCCCATTCATCCCAAAGGTGACTTTTAGTTGACTGGAAGGTTTTAGGAAATAAATGTAGAATGACTTTATGTCTCCTAAAAACTTTCATGGCACCAGACATTAAAGATTTTAAAAATACCCAACTCTCTCTCCCAACATGAGGCTGCCTGTGACTCTACACACCAAGTTCCTCTCCTTCAGGTTCCTCTTGTTGGCTTCTGACTCAGCTAATTTTCCCCTTCTTTAGGTCTCTTGAAGACTTTTCTCAGCTCCCCAACCCCTGCTCCTGCATAAATGCCTAAATCATATTTTCCCCTGCAGTGCTCAGTCACTTCCCAATAAAACTTGACCGTGAGTCTGTGAGGTCTGGGGGTCTGGAGCTGAGGTTCAGCCTTCATAAATATCTTTCTCTTTTGCCTGACCCTGAAATCTAAGGAAAATCTTTTCTCCCTGTTTCTCACTCTCTATTCTAGCTGGCTCCAGCCTATGCCAAGGGATTCCCCCAATCAGCAAATTGGGCTGCTTGTCCAAACTTTATGACCTCCTTTAAGGATGCCAGTGAAGACAAAGATAATGGGATCATGGAGATTCCCTGACCTCCTAGTGTGGAAGCCTGTGCATGCTGGGTTTATTTCTATGTGGTCACCAAAGATATTCCACAGAAATCCTTCCCAATCACCCTGCTTGTCATTCATTCATCAAACGTTTATTCCCTGCAGAAATTGCTCTGGACTGAAACCCTATAGGAGGGTAGGTTCAGATGGCTTGCCTAGGGCCTCTCATAGACAGGCTTTCATAGACAAGTCCTTGCCAATGGCTTAAGGGGAAACGAGGTCCCAGGAAGCCCGGGGGCTGTCTGATCATGTGACCTTCCTGGCTCCGTTACAAGGACGTCCTGTTCCTCTTGGAATGATGGCTCTACTGAGGAAGTGACTGTGTCATATCTGGGGCAGGAAAAAAGCTATTTCAAGTCCTGAAGTAATCACTCAGTTAGTTGGTGTGGTCTCTTCAAGAACTGCCTGGACAGTGGAGAAAGACCATTCCTGAGGGAAGGTAAATGGAAGCTCGTGTCACTAGGGCAAAGGAGGACCCACTAGAAGAAGGAGAAGGGCAAGAGTTGTCATGTCAGTCCTCCATTGTGATACCTTTCTGGCCAGCCATGAAGAAACGGCAGCAGGGGAACAATACTCATGACCCCCAAACCAATACGCAGAGATCTCTCCACACTTCCAGGTAGGCAGGGATGAAGGAGAACATCCTCACATTCATGGCCTCCTTGGGTTTTTAAAGTTCATTGAGCAGCAGGATGGTACCTAAAGACCCATGAAGGTCTCTCCTTGGCTAGCTTGCTTTCCGTGTGCAACGAGAGATTTAGGAGGTTCATTTGTATATTTCTACCAAGAATTCTGGGAATCAGACCCAAAACTTGTTATTTCCTCATCACTTGGGTAGACTGGGGAAAACAACGGTTACATTCAGAAAGCTCATGGACCCGCACATACTGATCAGTCATTGGTTTGACTGCCAGTGTTAAGGAAACAAGAGAAAGGGGAGAAAATACCACCTGTGTCTTCAGGGCCAAGCCATTTACCTGGGCCTGCCTAGCATACTGTAGGTGTTCAGTATGTACTTGTTGGGTGAATGGGCTCGTGTTTATGTCTAGCATGTTTGCATCCTTCTACATTCTCAATTTCCTCAAGAACAGAAGCCATGTATCTGCTTGAGTCCCAGAGTAGTAGAAGGAATCCTGGGCCTGGATGTGCTTCTCATTCATGAGTCGAACATGCTCACCTTTATTTGCCTGATAAATGTCAAAAAAGAGACAATCAAAAGCAGAAGGGTGACAAGTCCTACTTCAAGTCTATAAGGCTCTGTTTACCTCTAGGAAACCCTGGCTTCATCCAAGCAATCTCTCTCCATTATTATGCAAAATCAAGAAAATAATAACATTGCTTCCAGAAATTCCAGGGCAACACTGTTTCAAGCATCTAGGTTAGAGATGGCAGATATTTGGCATGCTTGCAACTACCTGATATCTGTGTTCTTGACAGACATCACGAATCAATCATTCTAATCATCACTAGTCACTAATCATCACTACACCACTGACCCTCTGAGTTCTTCTCCACATTGCATTCCAGGCAGCCACTACCAATCAACTAGAAATCACACGTGCAAAGAATTTAGCATGCTATCCCTGCTCTAGTCCATGATGGCGTGTGATACGTTTATATCCTAAACCATCTGAAAATCCTCACAAATAGTCTTGATAATAAATATACACTGCAATTATAGAATTACAGATCTGAAAAAGACCTTAGAAATCATCAACTTTAGTCCAAAATGCAAGATGAGCCTGGAGCAATCTTCTATGGCAAATAGGATGCTGAAGTCCACAGAAGGTAAGCAACTTGACCTAATTAAGTGTCAGTGAATGCCATTAGCAGTCCCTTACATCTGTACAGCGGTTTAAGAGATGACAGTGTGCTTTTACCTGAAGGATCTCATATGCTTCTTCATTCATTCATCCAATAAATATTTATTGAATTCCTACTGTGTTCTATGTGCTATGCTGGAGATTAGGAAACCAGCAGATAGAAACAAAAAAAAAGGAAAGAAAAAAGCTTTGATTCCTTTCTTACAGTTAAGTAAGGAGCCTTAAAATAACTCCAAGACCTGAACAGGACAGACACTACTATCCTCAGCTTTGTAGATGCTAGAGGGTGACAATTAAGAGAGGATATGACACACTTAAAAATGGCAGCTCTGGAATTCACAACATCCCTCAAGTCACCACTTTTAGATGAGATCATTTCTGTTGCAACATGTGGGAAGCAAATTTCCAGACCCATCAGGCATTTCTTAATTAGCTCTCCGACCACTTCAGAATGCTTAAGGTATGAAAGAACCTTCCTATTTAGGGAATGATGGCAAATTCTCTCAGCCCTGTTGAAACAATTTCACAGAGTCTTTCTCTGCAGACCTGTGACCCCTTACCCTGTAGCTCACGCAGTGTAGTGGGACGAGCACAGATACAGGAGCACAGCATCTTGCATCCTATTCCCACTTATGGCTCTAACCAACTAGTTCATCTTGGACAAGGTACATCACCTCTTTAGGCCTCAGTTTCCCCATCTATAAGGAAAGTGAGCTGAGCCATGAGATCTCTAATCTTCCTTCCCACTGACATCTGACAATTCTGCCTAACCAAAAAATACAGAGCTGCCTAGCCATACTTCACCTTCTCCTTTCACCAGACATTCTCTGCAACAGCTGGCTTTGCAGCCCAGACTCACCAAGAAAACAGCAACTCCTGGAAAGGTGGTATGGTCCAGCAAAGCCCAAAGTAGTTCTAATCAGGATCCAGCTGATCATATGACCTGAGATAACCAGTTCAACCTTCACATGTCATGATCCAACAATGATATGATAAAAGGAGAAGCCAGATGTAGAAATGTGTTGAAAATATTAAGATGTGCCCATCAAGAAGAAAAAAAAAAAGAAGTTGACCTAAGTAACTTTGGAAAGTGATGGGGTTTTTTCTTTTGTATTTCACTGTCACAAATTTCACACACAATGGAAAATGATGTGTTTGAC
Organism: Ateles fusciceps; assembly: GCA_036589455.1. Taxonomy (NCBI): domain Eukaryota; kingdom Metazoa; phylum Chordata; class Mammalia; order Primates; family Atelidae; genus Ateles; species Ateles fusciceps. The sequence continues at coordinate 7,838,756 of JAZHEH010000228.1, read as the reverse complement.
TGGAATCTATAAGGCTAAAGACAAAAAGAACCGTGCAAAACACTATAGTTGATAAAGTTATTTCTCAAAGGGGACTAGATTGGTGATTCTGAAACTACTTTACTGGTATACTAGGGTTGAACAAATATGTAAATAAACAAGTTACTCACTGTCAGAGATAAAAGTGACAATGAGAAAAGGGGGAAGGCTAGAATAAAATCTGTGCAGTTGGATTACAGTCAGAGATAATACAAACTCTTTTTAAAAGTATATATACAGATAGACAGATATACAAACATAGATGTGGACATATGCATGGGTTAGTATACATACATATATACATAAATACACATAAATATTCCCAACTCTTCACTAACAGGGCCTAGAAGCAATGACACCCCAGTAGCAACGTGCACACCCAACACTCAGAAATGTGGTTTCTAAATATCATTCTCCAATCAAAGGAAGCAGGACTCCTTGGAGAAATAACTGATTCTAGGGCTAAAGCAGTGAAAACACAAGATGAGCTTGGAGCACCTTGTAATGCCAGAAAGTAAGAATATGGAAAAAAATGAGTGCTGAAAACTATGTAGATCATTATGTATCAATTTTTTTAAATGTGGGCATGTCAAAAGGAACCAAGAGTTCCCAGTGAGCAAGGCTAGAACAATTTGAGCAACAAAATAATGAAAGGATTGGATGATATCTAACCATCATGATTCTTTTTTTTTTTTTTTTGATAGAGACAGGGTTTCTCTATGTTGGTCAGGCTGGTCTCGAACTCCCAACCTCAGGTGATCCACCCACCTCAGCCTCCCAAAGTGCAGGGATTACAGGCATGAGCCACCGTGTCCAGCCAACCATCATGATTCTTATAACTCAAAGAATAAAATAAATATCCATGAGTCCATGCCAATATAAATAAATATAAAAACTACAGAGAAATTTTCTTTTCTACAAATTTTCTTTTCTTTCTTCTTCCCCCACCCCCCCCCCCGAGATAAGATCTTGCTCTGTTGCACAGGCTGGTATGCAGTGACACACTCACAGCTCACTGCAGCCTCGAACTCCCTGTCTCAAGCCATCCTCCCACTTCAGCCTCCCAAATAGCTGGGACTACAGGCGGGTGCCACTATGACCAGCTAATGTATTTATTGTAGAGATGGAGTTTTGCCATGTTGCCCAGGCTGGTCTTGAACTCCTAGGCTCAAGTGACCCAACTGCCTTGGCCTCCCAAAGTGCTGGGATTATAGCCATGAGCCACCACGCCCCACCTGAGACAAATTTTCTTTATAGATAAATTCCAAAATATATATGTCGATTCTCCCTTCTCCAGGAAGTAGAGTTTCATTTCCTTCCCTTTGTATGAGCTAGACTTAGTGACTCACTTCTAATAAGTAGAATAAAGAAAGGGGAAAACAGTAACTTCACAGTGGAGAAACTTGGTAGAGCCACCTACCATGCAGTCAAAGCTAACTTCACCATTGATAAGTCATGTTGATATCATGTACCTCTTTATAGCATGCAAAGAAAAAAGGACTTTTCTTCTAAAAAATCTATAACCCTTGTCTAATTATGAGAAACCATTAGATAAACCCAAACATTCAATAAAATACCTGAAAGTGTCAAGGTCATAAAAAATAAGGAACAAAGAACTTTTCACAGGTGAGAGGAGACATGACAAGTAAATGTAATATGGTACCCTGGATTACATCCTGGAACAAAAAAAGGACATAGTGGAAAAACTGGAGAAATCCACAGTTTGCAGTTTAGTTATAGTATTGTACCAGTGTTAATTTCATAGCAAGCTAACTCAAGGAAATGTTACCTGTAAGAAAGGATCACTATACCTGCATTTTTGCTTTTTTTTTTTTTTTTTTGGAGACAGAGTCTTACTCTGTCACCCAGGCTGGAGTGCAATGGCACAATCTCAGCTTACTGCAACCTCCACCTCCCTGGTCCAAGCGATTATCCTGCCTCGGACTCCTGAATAGCTGTAATTACAGGTGTGCACCACCATGCCCAGCTAATTTTTGTATTTTTAGTAGAGATGGCGTTTCAACACATTGGCCATGCTGGTCTCAAACTCCCAACCTCAGGTGATCTGCCTGCCTCAGCCTCCCCAAGTGCTGGGAGTACAGGCTTGAGCCACCACACCCAGCCTATACCTGCATTTTAAGGTAAGGCTGGAATTCTAGACCACCAACTACATGGTGCCTGTCCCACTGGCCAGGGACCAGATATGCCGCTGTTTGAATCAAATTCAAGGATAGGGGCCTGACTGAGCATGGATGGCCAGGAGGCTGGGGAGTGGGATGCTGTATGAGCCTTTCCAGGACTTCTCCTGATTTCTCAGTGGCATTAACAGACCTCCCCAGGAAATCACTTCTTTTGTGCCCCTCAGTTCTTACCTCTGGGCAGAGTCATTCCATGCAATCTGTTTCTCTGAAAGGGGCTTGGTTTGTGATCAGAATCTATTGTCAGGGAGAAAGAAAGTCCCTTCTCCCACGCAAATGCCAAGCAAGGGGTGGTGCCAAATGATCACAGGACCCTCATTTTCTGCAACAGTGATTGCTTTGTGTAAAGAGGGCAAGATGCCAGGGCAACTGCTGGGGAAACTGCCGGCTGCCCAGCATTGCAAGGCTCCAAGCGTTTGGGGAATTTCAGACTTAGGCCAGTGGAAGAAAGAGAACTTCACCACGTGAGCTCCACCATCTTCAGGGTACTCCTCGGGGAAATAGTGGGGAGATGCTGCTCCTTCCTGTTTTGCAGACAAAGCAGCAATACTTGTGGCACAAGATCAAAACCCCTATAGAGGGGACAATTTTAAAGCTAAGTGTCCCTGGCATGAGTTACCAGGGTAGCCAAGCTTTGCAAAGACAGGGTTAATTATTTTAATCTTAACTTTAGTGATTTAGTTTTGAACAAAATCTTTTTTTTTTTTTTTTTTTGAGACAGAGTCTCACTCTATTGCCCAGGCTGGAGGGCAGTGGTGCAATCTCAGCTCACTGCAACCTCTGCCTACAGGTCCAAGTGATTCTCCTGCCTCAGCCTCCTGAGTAGCTGGTACTACAGGAGCCCACCACCATGCCCGGCTAATTTTTATATTTTTTAGTAGAAACAGGGTTTCACCATATTGACCAGGCTGGTCTTGAACTCCTGACCTCCAGTGATCTACCTGCCCCCCAAAGTGCTGGGATTACACGTATGAATCACCATGTTGATCAAAATCCTTTTTAAAACTTGTTACTCCCTCATCCATTAAACAGAGCTTGCAAAATATAAATGAGCATTTCCTTGGTGGTTGAAGGTCATTATTGTGAGCATCAGTTAAGCCGAGAGCTGCAAAGTGAAACCAGAGCTCAGAAGTGCATTCAGTGTTTGGGACTTTTTGCTGAATGGGTGGTGATCTCAGCAACAGCTCTGAAACTTGCTTTCTTGAAAGAATCCCTGACATCAGCTCGTTTTTCTACTTTAGAAAAGTACAGCGCATGTTCCCTGTTCTTCACAAAGGGAAAACAGAACGCTGGCCCCAGAAGCTGTGTGACCTTGGCCAAGTGATGTCATCTCTTAGTGGCTCTCATTCTTCATCTGTAGAATTGGAAATAACATTATTAGATAGTGCATGTTTAGAACATGCCTTAGATGCATTAGAGCCGGGCTTGGAACAGCGATCAGCGTGTCAGGAAGGGCTCAGGGGGGTTAACTGCTGTTATTACCGTCTGCAGATGAAGTCAAGTCCCAGGTCTGGTTAGTTCGGTCTGCCTCTTTTCGCTGTAGTCTCACCAACATTGGCTCGCTGTCTGGGAAGCAACACCGCCAGTGACCTCTTCTGGGTCTCGTGGCCACCAGCCATTGTGCCCATTCTAATCAAGAAGGCTCACCTCCAATTTATGCCTTTTCTAGTCAGAAAGGACAGAATTTCCCTGGGTCAGGTCCTTGCCAGACCAGGGGCCTCTTGCAATCCCTGCCACGAAGTCCCGGAAGGAAGCTCTGCAAATGTGCACTCAAGGCTTCAAATCAGCAGATGGGCGGTTAAGTAACTAAGTAACTGTGGAGTCAGGCGTGGAGGGGGAACAGTGTCTCTAACCACGGCGACCCTGTTCTCCTCTAGGTTATTAGATCAGCACTTGGCAGAGATGGGACTGGAAGAACCTGGGAGGGCCTGGGCCCAGGTCTTCATGTAGAACTGGGGGCCCATGGCCCCTTGGGGTATCCAGGGGCGCCGACCACCATGGCCCCATCGCCCTTTTCCCCTAAAGCCCTGGAGGAAGGCACTCTCTGGCCTGAAGTTCGCCTGTCCACCGGTGATACCAGCCGCTGCGGCGTTTCCAGCTGGGAAGGAGTTGGACATGACCACATCTGCAACAGCTGCGCCCTGCACAGCCAGGGGCTGCCGCCATCCCTACCCCCGTCCTGGGGTCTCCGGAAGCCCCTCTGCAACCCCCCCGCAGATTTGCCAAAACTCAGGGACCCCCTTGCCCTACCTCCCTTTCTCCCCACAGACACACACACACACACACACACACACACACACACACACACACACACACACACACATTTCCTGCCCTGCCAAAAATAAAGCTGGAGGGCGCTGAGCATGCGCTTGCCACCAGACCCTCTGGGGGAGACTGCTGCCTCGCTGTACTCCTCCAATAAGAGGACCACCCCCTTCATTTCTGCTGCCTTTCTTCTCCTTTGCTTTAGTGGATGTCACCCTGGCTCTGCCAAGGCATGGGGTGGAGCCCTGCCCCTTTTCTGCCAAAGACACATGGCCTTCCTTCCTTATAAAAGCAGTTATACATTCATATATACAGTACCTGTCCCTAACCTCCACCCATCAATAGAGCAACTCCCTGAGATGGTGAGCAAGAGACCAGGCTTGTTTTGGGGAGCCCCTCTCCTGGAAATCTGGAGGGGGCAGAGGCAGTGCCCCTGACATCTGGCTGGTTGTAGGTGCTCAGTCGTTATTTATTTTTGCTCTCCTCTTCCTCTTTTTCTTCCTCAATATCAGCTCCTCTCTCTCCTTACACCTCCCTCTCTCTCTATTCCCTGCTCCATCCCTTCTTCACTTTATCTCCTTTGGAGGACTGCCTCCTGCCTGCTGGAGCACTGAGTGGGGCTGAGGAAAACTCCCCCTGTACCCCATAACCCCTTCTCTTGGTGGTTAAACCTCTGACTCAGCCTCCTACACCGCAACTCTGCATGTCCCTGATTCACTCTGGCTCCTCTCCACCCCATCACCCTGGCTTATGCAGTGTGGTCTTGTTGAAGGCATTGGATCTATACCGATGGCTTCTTGAAGCCCATTTATACAGGCTCTCAGGATTTTCTGGCTTTACCAAACACCTCCCCAGAGTTTTCAAAACACCACCTGAAATATTAGTGTTCATCTTATTGCAGGTAACAACGATATTACAGTTGTATTTTTAAAGTCCTTATCTATTAAAGATACATTATTTGACATATTTCCAGTGAAATGACGTAGTGTCATGAATTTGCTTCAAGGTAATATGGGAGGGGGAGTAAGTAGATGGGGCATGGATAGGGAAGGAATGGCCTTGGGTCAATATTTCTTGGGACTAGGTAATGAGTAGATGAGGGTTCATTATACTCTTCTGTCTACTGTCTTCATAATATGAAGTTAAATTAATTCCCTAGCCAACCAAAAAGGGAGAAATGAATTAGTGAACGAATATTGGTAAAATGTTAGCAATTATTGAATCTGGGTGATAAATACATATGGATTTGTTGTGTTATTTTCTCTACATTTTTATGTGTTTGAAAAAATGATTAAAAATAATTTTTAAAATGTTTAAATTTTTTTTTTTTTTTTGACAGTGCTCAGAGCCTGTAATCCCAGCACTTTGGGAGGCCAAGGTGGGCGGATCACGTGAGGTCACGAGTTTGAGACCAGCCTGGCCAACATGGCGAAACCCAATCTCTACTAAAAATACAAAAATTAGCTGGGCATGGTGGTGGGTGCCTGAAATCCCAGCTACTTGGGAGGCTGAGGTGGAAGGATGGCTTGAACCTGGGAGGCAGAGGTTGCAGTGAGTGGAGATCACGCCACTACACTCCAGCCTGGGTGACAGAGTGAGACTGCATCTCAAAAAACAAAAACAAACAAAACTAAAATAACATGTTGAGTTTATTTTTTAATACCACCTTATCACGAACTCTTCATCTGTGTAAAGCTAGGCCATGGGTATTCAGCATGCACTACACAGATGTTGATGGACAGGTGTTTCCTCAAAGATCTCAAGTGCATCTGCTGCCTCTTCCTTAGATGAGCACACTGAAATGCTCCAGAAAACAGGACTTCCTTGGCTGGGCACTGCTGCTGTGGCATCTCCATGCCTTTGCACCTGCTGTACCTTCCACATAGACTGTCCCTCCACAGTCCACCTGCCAAGCTCTTACTCAGCTTCAGCCCCTCTTCTCCAAAGCTTTCTCTGACCCTCCAGGTCTTGCACCACCACTGAGCCCTGTGCGTACTTCTGTGTTATACAGTTTACCTTGAACTCCAATTGTTTCTTGCATGCCTAAACCCTTCCCTACACTAAACTTTTAACTACTCAGGAGCAGGGAATTTTTTTTTTTTTTTTTTTTTTTTTTTAGACAAGGTCTTGCTCCGTTGGCCAGTCTGGAACACAGTGATGCAATTATAGCTAGCTGCCACTTCAAACTCCTGAGCTCAAGGGATCCTCTCACTTCAGGTTCCTAAATAGCCACACACACATGCCACCACATCCAGATAATTTTTTAAAATTTTTTGTAGAGATAAAGGGTCTCACCATCTTGCCCAGGCTGGTCCTGAACTCCTGGGCTCAAGCAGTCCTTCTGCCTTGGCCTCCCAAAGTCCTGGGATTACAGGCATGAGCCACCACGCCTGGCCCAGGGATAATTTTTCATTCAACTTTCCATCATCAGGACTTCAAGTAACACCTATATGCTCATGACTCCTGAGTCAACATCACCAACCTCGCGCTCCCCAGCACCAGACTCTTATATCCAAATGCCTTCTGAACTTCTCCCCTTGGGTGTTCTACAGATCCCCTGAAATTCACTGTGTCCAAAACTGAACACATTGTCTTTCCCCTAAATTTACTCCTCCTGCCATGCCTGAGCAGGTAAACAGAGCCCTCCACTCAGTCACTCGACCCACAAATCCAAGGCCTACCCTTCACCCCTCTTCTCCTGCACTTCAGCTATTGATTCCACTTCCACATAAGCCCTGAATGTTCCCATCTCCCTCATCCCTACAGCCCTTTCCCTGTTCAGGGCACCATCACCTCTCTCCTAAAGACTGCAAAAGCTTCTTCACTGCTCTCCAATCTTGCCCCCTCAATCCCAAGTCTCCACATGAAAGCCTGATCTTTCTAAAACGCCAGTATAACCCTATTGTATCCTAATAAAATTCTTCCATGTACCCTAAAGTTCAGATTCTTCAACACTGAACATAGCTTACAAGGCTCCTTTGTGACTGACGTCAACTCACCTTACTCCCTATCATTTCTCTCCCCCAACCCTGCCTACCAATCCCCAATACACACATACACACACACACACACACACACACACACACACACTAAGCTTGAGCCACTTGGAAGGACTTGCAGTTTCCCAGCATGCCTTACTCTTTCTGTGGCACAGACAGCACTGCTCACCAAATATCACGTGGGTTCCCCTACATTCCTAGCCCTGTAGCAATTAGATGGAACTGAATCACTGGTTCTTGACAATGGGTCATGAGCAGAAGTTGGATGATCACTCCAAGACTAAGTCATTCTCTCTCTCTTTCTTTTTCCTCCTTCTTTTTCTTTTCCTTTTCTTCTCTCTCTTTTTTTTTTTTTTTTTTGACAAGAATCTCACTCTGTTGCCAAGTCTGGAGTGCAGTGGCATGATCTCGGCTCACTACAACCTCCACCTCCTGGGTTCAAGCGATTCTCCTGCTTCGGCCTCCTGAGTAGCTGGGATTACAGGCATGCACCATCACGGCTGGCTAATTTTTGTATTTTTAGTAGAGATGGGGTTTCACCATGTTGGCTAGACTGGTCTCGAACTCCTGATCTCAAGTGATCCACCCACCTCTGGTGGATCTTTATCCCCAGACACATGTTGAGATGATGGAGTCTTGAGACGAAAGCAGCATGAATCACTGAGTCACCCCATGGAGGGCAGTGGCTCTGAAAGCATATCAGACTTCCTGCAAGTGAGAATAAACTTTTTTACATTAAGCTACTGAGAGTTTGCGGCTTTTTCTTTCACTACAGCAAAACTTAGCCTGTCTCCTTCAGCACGTGATTTCTCCTCTGCCTAGATCAACTCTCCCTCCTAACTCTCTTCTAGTTACCTCCTCACATGGACAGTTCCCGCTTATGTCAGGCTTAGCTTAGTTGCTGCTTCCTCCTGAACTCCCAAGTCTAGCTCCAGGGTTCTCACTAAGAACTTTCTTAGCACCCTAGAAAATCCCCCTGAGCACTTCACACCCTATATTATAACTGGTCATTTGTTTGCCTCTTATTCCCCACTGGGTCTGAGATGGGAGGGCCCATGCCTCTTTCTCCTTCAGAGTTGTACCCCCAGCCCCTGCCACAGGGCCTGTATGTAGGGTATCCAACAGATGTTTACCCAATGAACAGATAAACTTTGTATTTACAGGACCTAGCTTCTAGCTCAGTAAGTTTTTTTTTTTTTTTTTTTTTTTTTTGAGACGTAGTCTCGCTCTGTCGCCCAGGCTAGAATGCAGTGGCGTAATCTCTGCTCACTGCAGCCTCCGCCTCCCAGATTCAAGTGATTCTCCTGCCTCAGCCTCCCAAGTAGCTGGGACTACAGGCGCATGCCACCACACCCCACTAATTTTTAGTAGAGACAGCGTTTCACCATGTTGGCCAGGATGGTCTTGATCTCCTGACCTCGTGATCTGCCTGCCTCGGCCTCCCAAAGTGCTGGGATTACAGGCATGAGCCACCGTGCCCAGCCTCAATAAGTATTTAATAAATGAATAAATGAATGACTTAACCCCTAAAATAAAAAAAGGAAAAAAGATTTGGTTTCAAAAAGTAGCCCAATACTCATAAACAGTCTTGAATTATAAAACTACACTCAATATGTACAAATCAGCATGCCCACCCCTCAGTTCTGCCCTACACCAAAGATCAACTCTTTTACTTCCACGGGTCAATTAGCTCCTCTTTAGTGGCAAACTACTAGAACTGACGAATTAGAGGGTGGAAAGCTCCCCTTTTTGATGACTTATGCTCAGCTGGAGAAATTAAATACAGTACAAAAGTTGAAAATCCACAGCCAAGTTCTTACTCTACAGCTCCCCTACTTTTTTCATGTTTGTTTAACTTTTCCTCCCCATTACCTATTGGGACCTCAGTAGAATCTGAACTGGGCATTAAAACAGCAGCTAAGTAAATAAAGCAAGTCCTCGTAAGCTCTGGTGCCGTTCAAGGCCACAGCTGTCCTGCAAAGCCACTGACACTATTATAGCGTCAGGTGGCTGGGAGGGGATGGGAGCCCCTCTCCTTAGCTGCCAGATGCCTATGGAGGCCCAGACCATTCAGCTTCTCCATTTGTCATTTTCAGCAGAGCCAAGAGCTTGGATCTCTGGGGACCTGGGGCAGGCTGCTGCAATTTTCCCCAAGAGTTCTAGCTCAATCTGGGTGAAACCTTGAGAAATCAGAGAGGAAAGAGCCATCAATCCTATACAATTCAAGGCAGCAAAGATGTATTGAACATTCCCATACATGAGTTCCTGGAAGGAATACCAAGGAAGCATATGTCCCAGATGGTGCCTTCAAGGGTCTGTCTTTTTTTTTCTTATGGAAAAAAAGCCAGAGTTAAGCACATGAGACAAAAAACAAGAGGATAACACAAGGCAGTATATAAGCAGGTGCCACATTATGCCGTTCAGGCTTTACAAGAGGTTAAAAAGGCGAAGAGGTCAGGTGTGGTGGCTCATGCCTGTAATCCCAGCACTTTGGGAGGCTGAGGCAGGCAGATCACCTGAGGTCGGAGTTCAAGACCAGCCTGACAAACATGGAGAAACCCCTTCTCTACTAAAAGTACAACAATTAGCCAGGCGTGGTGGCACATGCCTGTAATCCCAGCTACTCGGGAGGCTGAGGCAGGAGAATCCCTTGAACCTGGGAAGTGGAGTTTGTGGTAAGTCAAGATGGTGCCATTGCATGCCAGCTGGGCAACAAGAATGAAATTCCATCTAAAAAGAAAAAAATAAAAAAGGCGAAAGAGTGATGTGATCGAGAGAAGGCAAAGAGGGCCTCATTATAACATTGGAAGTTTGGTGCCTGCTCTGTGCCAGCCCCTGCATATATACATTACTGCTTAATCTTTACAGATCCCCAGGAGGTAAGTTCAGAGAGGCTAAATAATGTGCCCAAGGCAGCAGAGCTGGTGAACAGCAGAGCCAGGATTTTAACCCAGCTCTTACCTCAAAACCTGTGTTCTAGGCCACCTTGTCTAGATGAATCTTATTTTTTAGGACTGAAAGCCTGAGCTGAAACCTTCACATATCTTGTTTTCAGCCTCCACACTGTCCTTAGGAGGAAGACATGATTACTGCCACTTGACCCTTGGGAAAAACAGACACTCAGAAAAGTGGACGCGCCAACAGGGAAGGAGAGGAACTAAGAGATCCCTGTCATATAACTCGATTTCATTTAAATTCAAATATCCTGTGGGTTTTGTTTTCCTGTCACTAATTTTTATCTGAACCAAAAAGATTTTAGAGGGGGGAAATGTAACATTTTAGGAGCTGAGCTCATCTAGAGATCACCCACTCCTCAAAGGCAAATTAATAAGCGATCTTCCTGCATCTCCACTGACTCAGATCATAACCACTGTCACCCCGATGAAGTGCCCTGGAGGAGCCTTTGGAGGCAAGCTTTGTGCTACGTGCTTTTGCGGTTTCCTGATGCTTCCAATTGGCAGCAATATTTGTTTGTCAGTGCATGTAATAAAGCACTCCTATATGGCAAGCACAGGGCTAACCCTCCCCCTCCTCACACAAATCTCATTTTATAGAGGAGAAAACCGAGAGCCAAGGAGGTCCAGCTACCAGCTTGAGATCACACAACTAGTCAGCTGTAGAGCCAGGTTTCCTGCCCCCAAGACCAGAACATGTTTTTACGTCTTCCTCAGTCAAAATTTCACCTGGAGTAGGCAGCAGGCCACTCCTGAAAGCCATTTTTTCTTTTTTTTTTTTTTTTTGAGACATAGTCTCACTCTGTGGCTCAAGCTGGAATGCACTGGCATGATCTGGGCTCACTGCAACCTCCACCTCACCGGGTTCAAGTGATTCTCCTGCCTCAGCCACCTGAGTAGCTGGGATTACAGGTGCCTGCCACCATGCCTGGCTAATTTTTTTTGCAATTTTAGTAAAGATGGGGTTTTACCATGTTGGTCAGTCTGGTCTTGAACTCCTGACCTCAGGTGATCCATATGCCTCGGCCTCCCAAAGTGCTGGGATTACAGGCATAAGCCACCATGCCTGGCCCTTAAAGCAACTTTTGAAAAAGTTTTAAACCAGTAAGTGTGTATTTTGTTCATATAAAAATGTAAGAACAGGTATGTGTCCATACTACCTATGACTACTCAATGACTACCCTTGGGACTTTTGACAAGTAGTATACCCTCTCTGAGCCTCAGTTTTCACCTATAAAACATGAATAATAGGACATCTCCCATATCACCGAACTGTTATTAAGGTTAAATATCATGCTTGGCACATTGTAAGCCTCAGTAAGTGACACTCATTAGCAGTGGCAATATTTATTGATTGCCTACCATTTTCGAAGCCTTATGCTGTATATTATAAAATAGCATGTGTAGAGCCTGGTCAACATGGTGAAACACTGTCCCTTCTAAAAATACAAAAATTAGGCAGGGTGCAGTGGCTCATACGTGTAATCTCAGCAATTTGGGAGGCCGAGGCAGGCGGATCACCTGAGGTCAGGAATTCGAGACCAGCCTGACCAACATGGAGAAACACCATCTCTACTAAAAACACAAAATTAGCTAGGTGTGGTGGCGCATGCCTGTAATCCCAGCTACTCAGGATGCTGAGGCAGGAGAATTGCTTGAACCTGGGAGGTGGAGATTGTGGTGAACCGAGATTACCCCATTGTACTCCAGCCTGGGCAACAAGAGCAAAATTCCATCTCAAAAACAAAAAAAAAAAAAAACAAAATTAGCTGGGCATGGTGGTGTACACATGTACTCCCAGCTACTTGGGAGGTTGAGGCAGGAGAATTGCTTGAAGCCAGGAGGCAGAAGTTGCACTCCAGCCGGGCGACAGTGAGATCCTGTCTCAAAATAACATAAAATAAAAAAGCATATATAATAAGATCCTAACATGTGTATGTGGAAAATATATATGGGATATGGAAATGAATGGATGGATAGTTAGGTATGATTGGTGGGTATCAGAAAAAAGCTGGAATGATGAAAACCAAAATACTCAACAGTGATTATGGGAGGTTTTATTTATTTCTGTGTCTTTATACAGTTCCCAAATTTTTCTGTAATGAATATGGATGAATTACTGTTATAATCAAAACAAAGAAAATCTTAGAAAATCTATTGGAAGTTCAATTCATTTTGGAATGGGAGGGAGAAATGTTTTATTTAAAGGAGGAGTAAAAGTGTAAAACCTTTTAGAAAGTCCACTGGCTTAACAGCGCCAAGAGGGAAAAAGTAGCTATTTCCCAGCAAAGCTGAGCAAACCCAGCTGACTTTGCTGGCAGTTGCTGACATCTGGTTCTAGAACAAGGATCTTAGGGTTAAAAAGCAAAGAATGTTTGGTGGCAGCCATCTGTCTGGTGGTCATCTGAGGGGAGAGGCAGTGACTCAACTCTCATTTCTAGTTGTTGAGAGGCCATGCCGGCTTTGCCAAAAATGTCCTTAATGGGACTCAGAGCCCTCCTGCATCCCAGCCAACCCTCCACCGTGACACGGGCATTCTTCCCCAGTGGAGACCTCACACTGAAGCAGGTGCAGCGGCAGCAAGTGGCTGTCAGCAGTTCTCCCCACCTGAGAAGGCAGAGCCAGGTGCTAAGCAAGGACCCAGTTGGGCTGAGAGCATAGGACGGGGTGTTCAGAAAAGCAGCTTCCACAGATAGAAACAGTCGGGTCTGGGAAGCGGAGTAAAGGAAGAGGAAGAGGAATAGCAGTACATGGGGGAGGGAGCCGAGTACCTTCTGTTTCCCAAGGACTTTCTCATCCAATCCTCCACCACTGACTCAGGGAGCACTGGTAACTCCATTGTGTAGAGGAAGGGGTACAGAGAAATTAAGAGCCTTGCTCAAGCCCCACAGCTAGAGGGAAGAGAAAAGCTACCACGTGTGCTTTATTTTAGGCACCACCGAAGCAAATGTTTCAAGAGCAGTGAGGACCACAGCGAACTGGAGAGCCCCAGCTACAACAGGGCTACTTCTCAGCTCAGGGATTGTGCCATGCTAAGAGGTAGGCCCGTGGTTGCTGGATCTTCTGGACTTCTCTGTGAAGTGTCTCGATTTCTGAATGTTGGCTTACTTTTTAAAATATTATGCTGGAGTCAGGCACGGTGGCTCATGCCAGTCAGGCTGAGGCAGGTGGATCACTTGAGGTCAAGAGTTCAAGACCAGCCTGGTCAACATGGTGAAACCCCATCTCTACCAAACAATACAAAAATTAGCCAGGCGTGGTGGTGTGTACCTATAATCCCAGCTACTTGGGAGGCTAAGGTGGGAGAATCGCTTGAACCTGGGAGGTGGAGGTTGCAGTGAGCCAAGGTCTCGCCATTGCACTCCAGCCTGGGCGACAGAGTGAGACCCTGTCTCAAAAAATAAATAAATATTAGATTGGTACAAAAGTAATTGCAGTTTTTGCCATTAAAATAATTGTTTTGCCATTAATCATTATTTGCCAATAAAATAATATTTTATTAGGTTATTACACCAACCTAATAAAGGCATCTGCAGGTCAGAGAGAACAACTCTCCAGGCCAGTGTGGCCAGTCAATGTTGTCCTCAGCCTCAGGGCTGCCTGGATTGCTGGCTTGCCTGGTGGAGCTACTTGCTTGCGCTGCCTGCCCACGGTTCTGGAGTTTCAGGCTCCCATGGAGTAGAGGTGACACTTCCCAATGGGCTGGGGAGCTAACTCCAGAGAAATAAAAAAAGCTTTACAGGATTTCAGATTACCAGCCAAGGAAGAACACAGACTGAAACTATATTCGATATAGAAGACCAGAGAGCTGTATTTGGTACCGAGTTTCTCTGACAACATATTCTTTCTTCTCTTAGGCAGTGAGTCAGCAGACACTTATTAAGTGATGACTATACATCCACTTAAATTGTTCCAGATCCTGGGGATAGAGTGAGGAACAGAACAGAAAAAATCCCCTGCTCTGATGGAATTTACAGTTTCATGAGAAGAGACAGGAAATAAACAAGTGCCTGATGCCCCAGAGGGTGAAAAGTGCTGTGAGGAAAAATTAAGGGGGGATAAGGAAGGCAGGGCGAGCTGGATAGCTGGAGCAGGGAGGGGGTGGGAGTGAGAGTAGATGAGGTCAGAAGAGCAGAAAAGGAAGGGGGCCTGGTCTTGCAGGGCTGTGTTGGCCACGGTCAAGACAGGTTCTGGGTATAGAAAGTAATGAGCTCTGCCCTGCCCTCAAGGGGTGTGCAGCCTGACCCTGTCCCCTGCCTGTGTCCCATTCTCACCTACCTACCTGTAATACCTGTGTATACTCAGCATACTAAATTCTCACACTCCCAGTGGCTCACAGCCCTCTGGCTAAAGGGGGAACAGTGCAGCTGGGGGCCCCCACTCAGCACTGGGGCATTCCCTGGGTCTAAAGACAGGAGCAAAAAATAAGGAAAAACTTGTACTGGCTGCCCCTTCTAGGGCCAATCACATAAGACCCCATGGTTTAGTGGCCACCTCTGCTTCACAGACTGACAGAGGGCAGGAATTGGGGCCTTCCCATTGGACCTGGAGGATTTCTGCATTAGCATATCCATGCAACAGGGATTTCCTGAGTAACTCCTGAGCACTGGGCCCTGTGTTGGTGATTGGGGATACACAGGTGAACAAGATGAGCTGCAGGTGACCCTCCCCACAGACAGCAACAGACCTGAGGGGGACATAGGCAAGCAAACAGGCCATTAGAGCATAGCAGGCAAGTCTCCATGATGGAGACTGCCCTATGTCAGTCTGTGAAGCAGAGGTGGCCACTGAACCATGGGGTCCTGTGTGACTGGCCTTAGAACAGGCAGCCGTTACAGGCTTTTCTTTATTTCTGCTCCTCTCTTTAGACCCAGGGAATGCCCCAGTGCTGAATGGGGCCCCCTAGTTGTGGTAGATTCTGGGCAGTGCTGTGCTAGTAAATATTTAACAACAGGGCCAGGCATGGTGGCCCACACCTGTAATCCCAGCACTTTGGGAGGTCAAGGCAGGCAGCTATCACGAGGTCAGGAGATTGAGAATATCCTGGCCAACATGGTGAAACCCCGTCCCTACTAAAAATACAAAAATTAGCTGGGCATGGTGGCAGGCACCTGTAATCCCAGCTACTCAGGAGGCTGAGGCAGGAGAATCGCTTGAACCTGAGAGGTGGAGGTTGCAGTGAGCCGAGATCTCGCCACTGCACTCCAGCCGGATGACAGAGCGAGACTCCATCTCAAAAACAAAAAAATGTTTAACAACCAGCTCTCCAGCAAAATACCTGTGTATGTCCATATGCTCATGGATGTTACTGACCTAAAGGATTATAGCATATAATTTATAAATAACAAAATATGTAACAGTGTTTATTGTAAATTCCACATAATTAACTTTCACAAAATGCAATTTTTGCTAAACATTTGGTCTGTGGACAATCTGTCATTATAATTGATGAGCAGGTATTGTTCTAACAGGATATTGGTTGATGTTATTTACGTTAATAAGAAAAAAGTGAAATTTGGCCGGGCACGGTGGCTCACGCCTGTAATCCAAGCACTTTGGAGGCCAAGGCGGGCATATCACCTGAGGTCGGGAGTTCAAGACCAGCCTGACCAACATGGTGAAGCTCCGTCTTTATAAAAAAAAAAAAAAGAAAGAAAGAAAAAAGTGAAATTTAAATCAATGTCAGAACTTTACTTATTTGTCAATGCTTCTTTACTGAATTGGACAATAGTTTTTGAAAACTGAAAGAATATTTCCTCAGTTGTTTCATGCTATTCACAATGTAACAGCTACTTGTAAGTTTTATCTGCATTATTAACATTTTCTCCACTAAACTTCCTTAAGTTTAGGTAATCAATGCAACAATAAATCAATCTCCGATGTATAGCATTTGCCAGTCTTCATGGTGTAAATACTCCCACAAGCTCCCACTGAACACAGATTTGGGAAGAGATGCAAAGTATCCCACAAGTTATATAGTGCTTCCACCACATGGATACAAGAGCTGTAAATGATCTCAAGAGCGTAAGTGACAGGACAATGCAGTAAAGTCATTAGGAAGTGATGAGCTTTAAGTATTTATTGCCATAGCTGAATGTTTAATAATGGCTGAATTTAACAACCAGCTTGCAAAATTCTTGAAAACTTAACTATCATCTCTTGAAAGGTACATTGGTGAGGGCTCTGGGCATAGTAGTGAGGTACTATCCTAAACTTTAGGAGATCAGGGCAGCTGAGACCAAAGGGGTAGGACTCAGCCAGGCCAAATGGGACCAGATGTCCAGGCAAAGGAAACATCATATAATGTGGTAGAGAATATGTTAACTCCAGCCCAGGCTCAGTGGCTCACGCCTGTAACCCCAGCACTTTGGGAGGCTGAGGCAGGTGGATCACCTGAGGTCAGCAGTTTGAGACCAGCCTGACCAACATGGTGAAACCCCATCTCTACTAAAAATACAAAATTAGCCATGTGTGCTGGCGCATGTCCATAATCCCAGCTATTCAGGAAGCTGACGCAGGAGAATCTCTTGAACCCCGGAGGTGGAGGTTGCAGTGAACTGAGATCGTGCCATTGCACTCCACCCTGAACAAGAGCAAAATTCCATCTCAAAAAATAATAATAATGAACAAAAAAAAGAGAATGTTATCTCAACAGCTGAGATACTCAGAGTATCTTTTCTTTTTTTCAAGAAAAATCCATGAATTTGGGCAAATGCTGAACTGCTAGGTCCCAGGTGTCTGGTGGCCCTGAGGCTTTACAGGAAGGGGAAGTTACTGTGCATGGTGCAATAACTTCCATTACTTGCAGGAGGGAGGAGGACGGAGAGCTCTCCAGAGACTCTGGGTGGGGGAGAGAGGAGGAGAGAAAGGAAAGAGAGAGCTGAGTGCTGGGCACTGCACAATAGAACCCCAGCCTGGAACAACTCCTCCCTCAAACTTCAGGAAAAGCTGTACCACAAGGAGGAAAGTCACTTGAAGAGTTAAATTTCTTATAAAACATGCAGTGAAGGGGCCGAAGGTTGTGTTGGGCCGGATGTACAGGCCCAGAAATGAGAGAGCATGGGGTACCCTGAGAGCTAAAAATGGTTCAGTCCCCAAGCCCCAGGTGTGAGATGGGGAGTGGGGGACAGGCTGAGCCTCCGGAAGCCAGTTGGACAGTCACAGGTCCTGCCCCTGAGTAGATCAAGGCCCCACCTACCTCTGTCCCAAGCACAGTTCTGGGCCTCTTTGCCTCTCCTCTGTGGTTAGCCCAGGTGTGGGCACCCAGCAGCTAACCCCCACATCAGAGTCAGATGCCCCTACTGAACAGACCTTCATCCCCCATTCTTGACCCCAAACAGTCTTCCCAAGGACACAGAGGCTGTGGGAACAATTACCTTAAATGGGTATCAGGGGCTCCCAATTGAGGACAGCAAAGATTTCCCCAGCTGCAGCATGTCCTCTCCTTGGACCCTTGAAGTTCATTCCATGGTGACACAGCTGGCTCCGGGCAGTGACTAACTGGGGTTTGGACAAGTCTTTCCATGATGGGGCAGTGAAGCCTTGGAAAAATTCCAGTCCTTCTGCAAGGGGGAGTCTTCTTCCTCCATCTGCAGTTGGCTCATCCTAAAGCCACAGAATCCTCACCTTCCTCTTCCCCATTTTCTAAAGCCTGTACACATCCTGCCCCTGTAGGAAAAGGAGAACCACTCTGCTGTTCTGCTCCTAGGCTCCTGTATATCTCCTGCCTTCCAGGGGCTAGAGGTACAAGTCTGACACTCTGTATTTCCATCCCCAGAAGCCCATAGTCCAGTGGGCTTGGGGGACAGACAAGGAAATTAAAAGTTGCAGCCGGGTGTGGTGGCTCACACTTGTAATCCCAGCACTTTGGGAGGCCAAGGCGGGCAGTTCACAAGGTCAAGAGATCGAGACGATCCTGGCCAACATAGTGAAACCCCATCACTACTAAAAAAAAAATACAAAAATTAGCTGAGCATGGTGGCGTGCACCTGTAGTCCCAGCTACTCAGGAGGCTGAGGCAGGAGAATTGCTTGAATCCAGGAGGCGGAGATTGCAGTGAGCCGAGATTGCACCACTGCACTCCAGCCTGGTGCCTGGCAACAAAGCAAGACCCTGTCTCAAAAATAAATAAATAAATAAATTTTTTAAAGTTTACATTTCAGCCAGGCACAGTGGCTCACACCTGTAATCCTAGTACTTTGGGAGGCCGAGGTGGGTAGATCACAAGGTCAGGAGTTCGAGACCAGCCTGGCTAACATGGTGAAACCTAGTCTCTACTAAAGATACAAAAAATTAGCCGGGCATGGTGTCAGGTGCCTGTAATCCCAACTACTTGAGAGGCTAAGGCAGGAGAATTGCTTGAACCTGCAAGGCAGAAGTTGCAGTGAGCTAAGACCACACTACACTCCAGCCTGGGCAACAGAGCAAGACTCCATCTCAAAAAAAAAAAAAAAAAACAAGTTTACATTTCTACACCTTGACCAACTCAGCCATGGCCATGGAACTTACTTGGCCAATGAAATTTGAACAGCAATGACACCAATGCCATTTCCAGAAAAAAATGCATGCTTCAAGAGCCAGTGTCTTCTTCCCCACCTCTACAATAGTGGAAGCTCCTGTCAAGAGAGAGCTTCCATCAGCCTAGATCCCTGATTGCCAAGACTGCATAAAGGTTCCTGCTGGTCTGCAATTGACATATAGTGTGAGCAAGAAATGGACTTGTGGCTCATTTGTTACTGCAGCACAGCCTAGCCTGGTCCTAACTGATACCACTGGCATGGCTAGAATAGAGGCTTGGATTGGGAATGTCAGGCCAGCAGATGTAAGCAGCCCACCAGTTTCCCTACTGCTCTTTCTCCAGATCTTAGATAGCGGCACAGGTTGTAATTCATGGGTTAGAATTCCAGCTCTGTCATTTACTAACTCTCTGACCTTGGGCAGTTTAGTTAATCTCCTTAACCTAATTTAATCTATCTGCAAATTAAGAATAACAATGAAAATAATATTACCTACTTCATAGGGCTGTTACAGTTGAATAAACAAATGATGAACCTTCTCTGCCCCTAAGCATGATCCTTGGACCACCTGTTTCCAGTTACCTGCATGCTTAAAGTGCAAATTCCCCCCAACCCCACGCCCGCCCCAGGGTGGATCAGAACCTCTGCACGTGGGGCCCAGAAGTCTACACTTTTAGAAAACACCCCAAGCAGGCAGTCTTTTGCATACTGAAGCTAAAGAACCACTGCCCTGGAGGTTTTGATGGACAGTCAAACCTCCGCACTGAGGAATGATCATTGACTGGAGGCTGGCTTTGTCCTGAAGCCAAGAATCTTTAGCCTGCCGCTAACCAGGTGGTCATAACCTCTCTAACAAAAGCCTAAGGCTTCAAAGTCCAGCATGACTTAGAGATCAGGTAACCCCTCCCATGGAGCCAGCTCAGTGTGCACAATTCTGGCCGCATCCAGCCCTCTGCAGCCTGCCTAGATCAGCAGCAGAACTTTTTTATGAGGCAATCTTCTCTGAGGGAGAGCCTTTGGCAATGCAGCCCTCCCCACTCTTCCCATTGCCCGTCCTGGCTTGGTGAGGCTTCCCTCCTGAGGACAGGGGAACTGGTGCCTGTTCCTTCAGAACGAGGCTGCTGGCTGCAAAAACTAGACCCTGATAAGTAGCCTTCTTACCAGAGTTGCCCAGAGGCCTCTGAAGAGAAAGATGCCTCAAGTGTATTATTGCACAGACCAGTCCCAGCTGCTCTCCTTGCCAACAGCTCCTCCCAGCACATGCCATGGTCGTCTGACTCTTCCTACACACTGCTCCAAATCCCACCCATGCTCAAGAACACACCATGACTCCCTATGGCTTCCTGCCCATGGTTGGCCAATGAAATTTGAACAGCAGTGACACCCATATCATTTCCAGGAAAAAAAAAATTCATGCTTCAAGAGCCAGTGTCGTCTTCTCCACCTCTGCAACCGTGGAAGCTCATGTCAAGAGACAGCTTCCAACAGCCTAGACCCCTGATTGCCAGTACTGCATAAAGACCCCTGCTGGTCTGCAACGGACATATACTGTGAGCAAGAAACGGACTTGGTGGCCCATTTGTGACTGCAGTGTAGCCTAGCCGGGTCCTAACTTATACCATTGGCGTGGCACATTTATTCTTAATTTGAACTTGGCTTTCATGGGTCTTACTCTGGCCTTCAGACACCTATCGCACCTTGTCTTTCCAGGCTTCATGTCACCATTTTCCCAGCCATGTTCTCGATTCTCTCCCTTGCCCCTATAACTTACCTGGGAGGGGAGTTCAGGTCAAGCCTCTGTAAAGGATGCTGCCGGTATCCTACCCAGACTCCCTTTACCATCGCCTAAAACAAGGTACAAAGGCTGGCCCTCTCGCCTCAAGGAAGCCCCAATCCCTGGTGCATTCCATGCCCCAGGGCTCCCAGGTGGGATCAGGTTGAGATGATACTGCAGCTGAGCCTCATCCTTGCTTCACTTCTTCCCCCATCCTATCTCATTTTACCCACTCCCTTCAGACCACCTCTCCAGAGAGAACTTCCTTATGAACCACTGGTGCAGGGTCCCTGTCTCTGGCTTTGCTCCCAGGAAGCCTGTAAGACTGCCCTGTCCCTTGGAAAATTACCTTGAGGCGATTATAGTAGCCTCCAACTATACTTCCAGGCAGGCTACCCCAGAGGTCACAGAACAGAAAGCTTCAATACCAAATTAAGGTACTTAACTAATCAATTTTAAATACACAGCAAGAAGCCAGGGCAGAGATGGAACAGGTGAACACACCTAAGATAAGTGCAAGCAGGTGGAAGGATCACCTACCTGAATCCTTGGTTGTATAACATTCTCCTGTCTGGGTCTCCCTCTGCCGCATCAGCCTTCCCACCTGACGGCGTGGCTACAAACGTGGAAACTGAGGGCGTGCAAAGGGAATCGCTGGACAGAGGCGGCATGTGGAGTCAACAGACAAACTGGCTCTACTGGGAAGTCGGAGGCAAGTACACCTGGTCACACCACAGCACCCCAGTTAACCTGCTGAGCAGCCATGGGTCTTACCTATGTTTCTGGGACATAATGACTGTCACCACTGGGTGGCCAAATTGGAAATGACATTGCTGGCCGGGTGCAGTGGCTCACACCTGTGATCCCAGCACTTTGGGAGGCCAAGGCAGGTGGATCACCTGAGTTCAGGAATTCGAGACCAGTCTGGCCAGCATGGTGTAACCCTGTCTCTACTAAAAATACAAAAGTTAGCCAGGTGTGGTTGCGCACGCCTGTAGTCCCAGTTACTCGGGAGGCTGAGGCACAAGAATCACTTGAATCCGGGAGGCGGAGGCTGCAGTGAGCTGAGATCGTGCCACTGCACTCCAGCCTGGGCGACACAGGGAGACTCCATCTCAAAAAATAAAAATAAAAAAATAGAAATGACATTGCTTTGATCTGGAGAAGACATGATCTATGCCTTATAAATCTTTAAGGTTTACTTGGTCTTTTTTTTTTCTTTTTTCTTTGAAAGAGTCTCATTCTATCGCCCAGACTGGAGTGCAATGGCGCCATCATGACTCACTGCAACCTCCGTGTCCCAGGTTCAAGGGATTCTCCTGCCTCAGCCTCCCGAGTAGCTGGGATTACAGGCATGCACCACCACATCTGGTTAATTTTGTATTTTTAGTAGAGATGGGGTTTTGTCTTGGTGGCCAGGCCGGTCTTGAGCTCCCACTCACCTCAGCCTCCCAAAGTGCTGGGATTATAGGCGTGAGCCACCATGCCCAGCCTACTTGGTCTTTTTATTCCTCTGTCTATAATAACATTCTCATTCCTTTTATCATTTTATCTATACTCAACCCAGAAATTCCACTTATTCTTTGTCTATCTCATAAGCTACTTGCCTCTGTACTTAATTTTTCTCACTTTCTGGAGCAGAAGCAAATATTCTTCAAGAATACAGCAAACACAAGGCACTCCTCTCTTCCAGAATTACCGTCTCCTACCCATAGGTCCCCCACAGCTCTTCGTGTCACCCCTAATATAAAGGATTCAACTGAGGATTTGGGCACTGGTCTGTCGGCCTCCAGATCTCATGCGTGCCCCATTGTGCCAAGCAGACTGCTGTTAGGGACATGGCAGGGGTAGTGATCTCGTCATTTTCATCTCTGTATTATATGCTCTCTCTCTCTCTTTTCTCTCTCACAGGGTGGGCCCTCCAAAGACACTAGTAGGGTTCAGCTGAAATCCACCAGCACCGAAGAAAGAGCACAGCTACACTGCTTTCCTGCATCACATGCTTTGGCTTAAAAGCCGGAGGAAAGAAACAGACTCCTCCTCTAGCAAAGCTCTGAACAAGGTCTGTGCTAAGTTCCGGTTGGATTCGCCAGGGGCTAGATTCAGACTGTGAATACCAGGGTTGATGTCTCCTCAGATTTGGGAAAGCTAAATCCTGTCCCCACATGCCCATAAAACCAGGAGCCTCTGACCCTTTCTGCCCAACCCACTCCTCACAGCACTAAAGCTGAGCTTTTATATGTGAAAGGTGCTGGCCAAATTCCCAGAATAGCCGCAGCAGGAAATTGAATAGCAAGATAAAAGTGTAACCATGTATTATACCCTTAACAGTGGAGGGGAGGGAGTGATACAACCATCAGTTCCAACCCATACAGAAGTCACTGGAGACAGGGATTTGAGAAGGACTCCTCTGTTCCACTTACCAACTCTTCCCACTCCTCCAAAGGCACAGGGGCTGGGTACAGTGGCTCACACCTGTAATCCCAGAACTTTGGGAGGCAGAGGCAGGAGGAGCCCTTGAACTAGGGGTTAGAGACCAGATTGTGCAACAAAGGAGACCTTGTCTCTACTAAAAATTAAAAAAAAAAAAAATTATGCCGGATGTGGTGGCTCACACCTATAATCCCAGCACTTTGGGAGGCTGAGGTAGGTGGATCACCTGAGGTCAGGAGTTCGAGATCAGTCTGGCCAACATGGCAAAACACCATCTCTACTAAAAATACAAAAAGTAGCCGGACGTGGTGGCACACGCCTGTAATCCCAGCTACTCAGGAGGCTGAGGCAGGAGAATTGCTCGAACCTGGGAGGCGGAAGTTGCAGTGAGCCAAGATAGCACCACGGCACTCCAGCCTGGGTGACAGAGCGAGACTCCATCTCAAAAAAAAATAATAAAAATAAAAAATAACTATTCAAGTGTGATGGTGTATGCCTGTGGTCCCAGCTATCTGGGAGGCTGAGGCAGGAAGATCACTTAAGCCCAGGTGGTTGAGGCTGCACTGGGCCATGATTTTCCCACTGCACTCCAGGCTGGGAGACAAAGTGAGACCCTGTCTCAAAAAAAAAAAAAAAAAAAAAAAAAGGCACAGGGTCTTTGTTCTAGACTTTCTGAATTGCCCCCACCATCACCCCTCCTAGTTAGTAGGGAAACCTCTCCCCTTTGTCCCCTTTCTTTTATTTTCTCTGTTACTTAGAATGCTTTTGGATGATGATGATGATGATGATAGTGATAGTAGGTAACATTTATTGGGTCATAGTTTGGGTTACCGGGAAGTGAACTCTGAGAACAGCATTCGGGTTGTACAGCTGGGATCAACCACCTATAGAAAGGGAGGGGAAAAGAAGTAGGATTCAGCAAAGGGAGACGTTTTAGAGGAGACAAACTAACGAAATGAGTTTCCTTCTACATGTTTCCCCAGTGTGGAGTTCAGATTGTCTAAGCCAACACATGTTCACTCGTTCACAGGTTCTCCAATCACATAATGAGAATAATTCTATCATTTCTCCCGAGGTGAGAGGAGCACAAATGAAGAAAAGAACAAAACACAGAATTTGAAGCCAGTCTGCCTGGGTTCAAATCCCAGCTCCCCTTCATACCATCTGGGTGATCTAGGGCAAGATGCTTGATCCTTTTGAGCCACCATTTCCTCATCCACTAAATGAGAATCTGCTATTAGCTGCTGCACAGGTCGTTGTGAAGATGAGTGAGGGATTCTATGTAAAACACTAAGAGGAGCCGGGCGCCCAGCACTTTGGGAGGCCGAGGCAGGCGGATCATGAGGTCAAGAGACCGAGACCATCCTGGCCAACATGGTGAAACCCCGTCTCTACTAAAAATACAAAAATTAGCCAAGCATGTTGGCAGACACCTGTAGTCCCAGCTACTCGGGAGGCTGAGGCAGAAGAATTGCTTGAACCCGGGAGGCGGAGGTTGCAGTCAGCTGAGATCGTACCACTGCACTCCAGCCTGGCGACAGAGTGAGACTTCGTCTCAGAAAAAAACAAACACTGAGAGAAATGCCAGGCTCACAGTAAGCGCTAAGTGCTGGCTTTTGGAATGCATGATCTTCAGTGTTGAAGAAGTCAGAAATCAGGCATCATGCAACTCTCCTTTACTTCCGCAACCACACACATACACACAACACTCACATTATACACATACACACAACACATGCAACATACACCACATACTCAACAAAACATACGCAGCACACATACATAACACAACCAAGCATGGTTTCTTTTTTTTTTTTTTTTTTTTTTGAGACAGAGTCTCACTCTGTCACCCAAGCTGCAGTGCAGTGGCGCAGTCTTGGCTCACTGCACTCTGCCTCCCAGGTTCAAGCAACTATCCCACCTCAGCTTCCCAAGTAGCTGGGACTACAGGCACGTGCCACTACACTTGACTAATTTTTTTTTTAGTAGAAACAGGATTTCACTACGTTGGCCAGGATGGTCTTGAACTCCTGACCTTGTGATCCACCCACCTCGGCCTCCCAAAGTGCTGGGATTACAGGTGTGAGCTACTGCGCCTGGCCGCCAAGCATTGTTTCATACTTTGTTCTTTTCTTTTGTTTTTTTTTTTTTTTAAGGAGTGTCACACTGTCGCCCAAGCTGGAGTGCAGTGGCATGATCTCAGCTCACTGCAACCTCTGCCTCCCAAGTTCAAGCGATTCTCCTGCCTCGGCCTCCTGAGGAGCTGGGACTACAGTCATGTACCAGCATGCCCAGCTAATTTTTGTATTTTTAGTAGAGATGGAGTTTCACCATGTTGGTCAGGCTGGTCTTGAACTCCTGACTTCATGATCCGCCCCCTCGGCCTCCCAAAGTGCTGGGATTACAGGCTCTTGTTTCTTTAAACAGAAAAACATTGTTGACAGTTAATGTGAGTCTCTGGTGGTGACCTGGGTTCCACTCATGCCTGGAGGTTCCAGGTCCCATAAACTTCCACCCAGCATTGTGTTGTAACTGTACCATTTCCCTTCATGAAATTTGAGAGGTAATATTTTGACATTATTTCATTTTGTTTCATTTCCTCCTGATGGGTGGGCTTAACCTGTTTCTCAATTTAGGCAGAGCAAAAGGGAGAAGTATTTTCAGTTGCCATGATAGTCCAAGTTGGTCTTACCCTCAGGCCCCGGAGCACGAGCCCAAAATTCTCTCCAATTTCCTACAGTATTAGGGTATTTTCCAATTCCTTGAAATGCCAGAAATAAACAACTTTTTCCTTAGTTTCCTCCAAAACTCTCCCTTTCCCCTTTCCTTTGCCCCTTGGCATTTGGATACCTTAACAATGAATTTTGAAATAATACTTTAATCACATTCTATATTCTTGGCCAGGCACAGTGGCTCATGCCTATAATCCCAACTTTGGGACGTCCCATCTCGAATTAAAAAAAAAAAAAATACATTCTTATGGTGCATTTCTGTTCACTAAATGCATTCATATCCATTCTTCACATTTGCCTGTAAGTGTAAGTTCCACTTGGCCGGGCGCAGTGGTTCACGCCTGTAATCCCAGCACTTTGGGAGGCCGAGGTGGGTGGATCACCTGAGCTCAGGAGTTCGAGACCACCCTGGGCAACATGGTGAAACTGTCTCTGCTAAAATACAAAAAATTAGCCAGGTGTGATGGCAGTTACCTGTAGTCCCCGTTACTCAGGAGGCTGAGGCTCAGAATCACTTGAGCCCCGGAGGCAGCGGTTGCAGTGAGCCGAGATTGCGTCACTGCACTCCAGCTTGGGTTACAGATTGAGACCCCGTCTCAAAACGAAAACAAAAAAGTATAAATTCTACTTGATGGACCACACAGCCGAGGTTCAAAGAGGTAAACCCAGGCGCCCTGGGTGTTGGCC
Source organism: Ateles fusciceps (assembly GCA_036589455.1). Lineage (NCBI taxonomy): Eukaryota > Metazoa > Chordata > Mammalia > Primates > Atelidae > Ateles > Ateles fusciceps. Next base: position 7,812,180 of record JAZHEH010000228.1, on the reverse strand, counting down.
TTCAAGCAAACACCACTATCTCCTGGTGCAACAAGAAGGCAGTCTTTACTGACAGACATGATTATTTTTATTGTGGTAAAACATACATAACAAAGCTTACTGTTTGAGCCTTTTCAAGTGTATAGTTCAGTGGCATTAAGTACATTCGCATTGTGGTGCAACTGTCATCACCATCTCCACAACTTTACATCTTCCCAAACTGAAACTTCAGACTCATTAAATACTCACTCTCCACCTTCCCCTCCCCTCGGCCCTGGCAAACACCACACTACTTCCTGTCTGTTTGCATTTGTCTACTCTAGGAAGCTCATATGAGTAGAATCATAAACTATTTTTCCTTCTGCGTGACAGACACTTTTGCAGCCAGATTTCTGGAGGAAGGTGCCAAGATTCTTTCTTCCACTGCATTTGTTTTGGCTAATGCTGCCCACTGGCCAGAAAGGGTGTCAATATCCTAAAGGAGCCCACCTTCATGGACCTGAGCACCATCCAGGCACAGGGTTGGGCTCTGATATGATGAGCCCTGCAAAGCAGATGCTTTCTAACATGTGGCACTGAATGGTGTTTGTTCTTCTTGTCTTCTAGGTAATTACTTGAATTGTCATCATCAGAGTACAAAAATAAAATAAAATAATAAAAACTCCTGGAGAAGAATATAAGGTATTATAAGGTGTTTCCATGTTCCACCTCTTAGGTTTCTGAAGCCCTCTCTTTCCTCCATTGGCGTGTTTGTGTGTGTGTGTGTGTGTGTGTGTGTGTGTGTGTGTGTGTGTGTGTGTGGTTTGGGAAGTTTTTTGTTTTAAAACACTCTGTGATCCACTTCAATTCATCTTTTTCCCAGAAAGCCAACACAGCTGCAAATCCGTTCTGCCCAGAAAGCCTTCTAGCCTTTCCAGAGGCCTCTTTGCCTGTTCAGTGGCCACTTCCGTCCCTCTCAGGCCAGTTTCTCCCAGCCCACTGGCCCCTGGGCTGCCTGCCCAGCTCCTGAGAGAAGGCGCTGCTCCCTGGAAGTGGCCGAGCCTTCTCTGTGGATTTCTGTAACCTGGAGAAGCACAGGCTCCCCTGGGGCACCCCCTCCTCCTCCTCCCCCTCCTTGGGCTTCCCCCCAGAAAGCTGGCTCTGCTGCCCGCTGGTAAACGGACTGGCTGTCACCATGGCAACAGCCTGGCCTGAAGCCGGATGACGCCAGGCCTGACTCCCCTTCCCAACCTCACCCAAGTCTGTTTGTTTACGCTCCAATTGCTTTTAGTAGGCTTTGTTTTCCTTGTCAGTTTGAAGCAGCTCCCTTGCTGATTGGCTGCAGGGGCTGAGATGCGAATCCCTGGGAAGCTGAGAAGTCCTGCTCTCTGCCTGGGCAGGATTTCTTGGCATTTTCGGGTATTTCCCCCACCACAGTAACAAGGTCTAGAAGATCCCTGTTTGATGAACACATACTTTCCCTTCAGGCAAGGCAGAGCCCATAGAAAGACTGAGCATCAGGGCTAGACGTGGTGGCTCACGCCTGTAATCCCAGTACTTTGGGAGGCCGAGGCGGGCGGATCATCCGAGGTCAGGAGTTTGAGAAATCATGTCTCTACTAAAAATACAAAAAATTAGCTGGGCGTGGTGGCAGGCGCCTGTAGTCCCAGCTACTTGGGAGGCTGAGGCAGAAGAATCACTTGAACCCGGGAGGCAGAGGTTGCAGTGAGCCAAAATCGCACCACTGCACTCCAGCCGGGGCAACAAGAGTGAAACTCCATCTCAAAAATCAAACAAACAAACAGAAAGACTGAGCATCAGATAATCTGCTAAATGCCCCAATCTGCACATCCAACTTCCATCAAGAACCCTATCACTAAACCATGCTGGCTTCCAGAGTGCCACACTTGTGACTAAAGGCCAGCCTGTTATTTGATAAAACGCAAGAAGCATACACCATGTCTGAGAGCAGTCCAGCTGTGTAGAAATATCAAAAATAAATAAATTCAGGAAGAAAAACAAACAAGTATGTGGATGCTAAGGAACAGCTTAGGTGAATGTGGTGATAGACATCCAAGTGAATTTTCACCTCAAATGTTGGGGAGGTTTTGCTGCTTTTATTTGGATAACTTAGAAGCAATAATCCAGAATATTGTTTATGACTAATTTGAAAACATGGCTTTTACCATTTTGCTATTTCATCACGTTTTTATCTCCCCAAATAATCAGTTTTAATAACTTGCTTGTTGCCAGATACTCCTGAATTTACCCTCAGAATATCAGGGGCCAAGCAAGTGATTGCTCTGCTTTGAATTTTTGTTGTTTTGTTTTTGTTTTGAGACTGACTCTCACTCTGTCGCCCAGGCTGGAGTGCAGTGGCGTGATCTCGGCTCACTGCAGCCTCTACCTTCTGCCTTAGCCTCCCCAGTAGCCAGGATTACAGGCGCCTGCCACCTCGCCCAGCTCATTTTTGTTTTTGGTTTTTGGTTTGTTTGTTTGTTGAGGTGGAGTTTTGCTCTTTTTGCCCAGGCTGGAATGCAATGGTGGGATCTCGGCTCACTGCAACCTCCACCTCCCAGGTTCAAGCGATTCTTCTGCCTTGGCCTCCTGAGTAGCTGGGATTACAGGTGCACGCCACCACACCCAGTTAATTTTTTGTATTTTTAGTAGAGGCGGGGTTTCATCAGGTTGGCCAGGCTGGTCTCGAACTCCTGACCCCAGGTGATCCAACTGCCTCAACCTCCCAAAGTGCAGGGATTACAAGCATGAACCACTGCGTCCAGCAATTTTTGCATTTTTAGTAGAGATGTTGGCCAGGTTGGTCTCAAACTCCTGGCCTCAAGGGATCTGCCCACCTCTGCCTCCCAAAGTGTTGGGATTACAGGCATGAGCCACCCCACCCCAAGCCATCTGCTTTGAGATATAAAAAGATGTTTTTTGTGCATCAACCTTTGAAGCTGTGTAACAGCAGCCTCAGCACCTTATCTGTAAAATGAGGATAAATAATACCAACAGCCAGGTTATAAAGGGCTTAGCTCAATTTGCGTACTTACTGAGCTACTATCATCAACTCCCACCTAGGGCTTTTTTCTGATGATCCCAACACTTTTCATAAGAACTGTATCATAGGCCAGGCACAGTGGTTCATGCCTGTAACCCCAGCACTTTGGGAGGCCAAGGTGGGGGGGATCACCTGAGGTTAGGAGTTCGAGACCAGTCTGGCCAACATGACAAAACCCCGTCTCTAACAAAATACAAAAATTAGCAGGTCACGGTGGCGGTCACCAATAATCCCAGCTACTCGGGAGGCTGAGGCAGGAGAATCACTTGAACCCGGGAGGCAGAGGTTGCAGTGAGCCAAGATTGCACCACTTCACTCCAACTTAGGTAAAGAGCGAAACTCTGTTTCAAAAAAAAAAAAAAAAAAAAAGAATCGCGGACGGGTGCAGTGGCTCTCACCTGTAATCCCAGCACTTTGGGAGGCTGAGGTGGGTGGATCACCTGAGGTCAGGATTTTGAGACCAGCCTGACCAACATGGAGGAACCCCGTCTCTAAAAAAGAATCGCATTGAGTCACTTCACACATATTTACTAAACACGCTAATGGGCCAAGCACTGTGCTGGGCATAGGGATAAAATGATAGGCAAGAGGCTGGGTGCGGTGGCTTACACCTGTAACCCCAACACTTTGAGAGGGTGAGGCGGGCGGATCACAAGGTCAGGAGTTCAAGACCGGCCTAACCAACATGATGAAACTCCGTCTCTACTAAAAATACAAAAATTAGCCAGGCATGGTGGTGTGCACCTGTAATCCCAGCTACTTGGGAGGCTGAGGCAGGAGAATCGCTTGAACCTGGGAGGCAGAGGTTGCAGTGAGCTGAGATTGCACCACTGTACTCCAGCCTGGGCCACAGAACAAGACTCTGTCTCAAAAAAAAAAAAAAAAAAAAAAAAAGATAGGCAAGAAAGACAGAGTCTCGGCCATTGGGAGCCTCTGGACTACTGAAGGAGACAGGCATTGGTCAAATAACCACACAAAATGTAAAATTACATCTGTGCCGTGTGAGTGAAGCCATCTCAAGACTCCCCCAGACTGGTTCATCCCGCCGCTGAATACCACAGAGGATCTCAGTCATTGCTGTAATGAGCAGAAAAACTCCCAGTCAAGTCCTGCCTTCATCCCTGATCTGCAGAATCATGAGCTAGAGGACATCAGTGGCCGTGTTAAAGCCTCTCCAAAGTAAAAATAATTGCATCTCTCTTAGGTGCCTAAAGCATTAAGAGAAAAATTTTTTAAAAGAGGAAATAAACTACACGTTAGTCCCTTTTTCTAATTAGGAACCCAGAGTTGAGGTAGGTTTAGATATAAGAATGGAATGATTTGACCTGCTAAAGCCTAAAGCCAAGTCCTTGGGCCATCCTGCAGAAACATCCCCGCGGTTTCCATCAAACCTTGTTTTGCTGAAGAGCGCCCTCTTCTGGCTCGAGGCCATTCTCCAGCCACGCTGCCTCCAGCGGTTGCAGCTTTTGGGATTGTAGCTGCGGCGTCCATTCCTCCACCAAACCGTACTGAGCACTGAGGCCCTGGCAATACAGCTTGAATCAGACACCGGCTCCTCCACCTGTGGGGCTGACAGTCATTTGAACTGAGTCTCTGAGATTGCAGGGCAAGCATCGTGACTCTCATTTAACAAAAAAGGAACTGAGACAAGAGAAGTGGCTAAAACTTTGCTGTTAGGGATAATTTACGGCTAGATTTTAGGGCTGGGGGAGACAAAGAACCTTCCACTGAACATTAGATTGGGCCGACGTTCCTCACTCTCCGAAACCCACCCTGCCTGTCATCCTCTCTTCCGGACCTCAAGTCCCCTCAAGCTTGGGAAGTCACCAGATGAAGCTCCAAATGTGCCATTCTTTTTTTTTTTTTTTTGGAGACAGAACCTTATTCTGCCGCCCAAGTTAGAGTGCAGTGGCGCGATCTCAGCTCACTGCATCCTGTGCCTCCCAGGTTCAAGCAATTCTCCTGCCCCAGCCTCCCAAGTAGCTGGAACTACGGGTGTGCACCACCACGCCCAACTAATTTTTATATTTTTAGTAGAGACGGGGTTTCTCCATATTGGCCAGGCTGGTCTCGAACTCCTGACCTCATGATCCGCCCTCCTTGGCCTCCCAAAGTGCTGGGATTACAGGCGTGAGCCACTGCACCCAGCCCAAATGTGCCATTCTTATTGTTTCTTCTGCACTTTTCAAATACCTTTCCCTACCACCTGCCACTTCATCTCTGTAAGGACTGTTTCTCCAAAGCCCACCCTCAGCTTCCCTCTTCCCTGCAGCCCCCTCTGGAGGGTCCCCTAGGGGTCCCTGATACTATGGACTATAATATACATTTAGAAACAATGTATGGGAGCATTTGGGAAAATATACCTCATTGTATATCCTGGCTCGTGGATGGCATGGCCTTTGTGGGGGACCAGGACAGTCCATGAATTCAAATCTCAGCTCTGCCACCTAATAGTTGGGTAATGCACGGAAAGTGACGCCATCCTCTCAACTCCAGTTTTCTCATGGGTCCAGTGTGGAGAGTAGTTCCTACCTGACAGGGCTGTTCTGAAACTTAAATGATGAGTTTGAAGCACTTGGCATATAGTGAACACTCAGCACATGACACATGTTGTTTAACATATTCAATGTGGTCACCTGCTTAAAAAGCACATGGTCCTTGCTGGGCACGGTGGCTCACGGTTGTAATCCCAACACTTTGGGAGGCCAAGGCAGGTGGATCACGAAGTCAAGAGATCGAGACCATCCTGGCCAACATGGTGAAACCTGTCTCTACTAAAAATACAAAAATTAGCCGGGCATGGTGGCACACACCTATAGTCCCAGCTACTCGGGTGGCTGAGGCAGGAGAATCGCTTGAACCTGGGAGGTGGAGGTTGCAGTGAGCCAAGATCGCACCACTGCACTCCAGCCTGGTGGCAGAGCAAGACTCCGTCTCAAAAAAAAAAAAAAAAAAAAAAATACATATAAGGCAATGAGCCAAGATTGTGCCATTACACTCCAGCCTGGGCAGCAAGACAAAGACTCTGTCTCAGCCTGGCATGGTGGCTCAGGCCTGTAATCCCAGCACTTTGGGAGGCCGAGGCGGGAGGATCATGAGGTCAAGAGATTGAGGCCAACATGGTGAAATCTCGTCTGTACTAAAACATACAAAAATTAGCTGGGCGTGGTCGCACGCGCCTGTAGTCCCAGCTACTCAGGAAGCGGATGCAGGAGAATTGCTTGAACCCAGGAGGTGGAGGTTGCAGTAAGCCGAGATCGTGCCACTGCACTCCAGCCTGGCGCCTGGCAACAGAGCGAGACTCTGACTCAAAAAAAAAAAAAAAAAAAAAAATTAGGCCGGGCGCGGTGGCTCACACCTGTAATCCCAGCACTTTGGGAGGCTGAGGCAGACAGATTGCCTGAGCTCAGAAGTTTGAGACCAGTCTGGGCAATATGGCAAAAATCCGTCTCTATAAAAAATTAAATTAAATTAAAATGAAGAATAAATGTACTAATGCTATCGGAATTCGTATGCCCATTTGCTTTTAAAGAAGATTCTCTTCCCTAAGAATGTTCTGTGCTTTAAAATTCATGCCTGGTGTTATCATAGCCTCTGTCGAAGATTGTCATATCCCTTAGTGGTCGAGAGGGGGCGCAGCGACTCCACCTAATGCGTGGAAATCACAGTGGTCTGTAGAGCACAGATCCCTCCCAAAGCCTGGAAGCCCCGCCTCTGGGAGTGTGGTCCTGGCACCAACATCATGGACTTCACCTGGGAGCTTGTTAGAGACGCAGGAATCGACCCTACACCAGATCTGCATCAGAATTTACACGTTAAGAAGATCCCTGGTCGAAGGACAGGCGCGTGGCTCATGCCTGGAATCCCAGCACTTTGGGAGGCCGAGGCGGGCAGATCACCTGAGGTCAGGAGTTCGAGACCGCCTGGCCAACATGGTGAAACCCTGTCTCACTAAAAATACAAAAATTAGCCGGGCGTGGTGGCAGGTGCCTATAATCCCAGAAACTTGGGAGGCTGAGGCAGGAGAATCGCTTGAACCCGGGAGGCGGAGGTTGCAGTGAGCCAAAATCATACTTCTCCACTCCAGCCTGGGTGGTAGAGTGAGACTTGGTCTCAAAAAAATAAATAAAAATTTAAAAAAGAAGATCGCCAGGGTAATTTATAGACATATTAAAGTTTGAGAAGTACTGGTTGAAAGTGTCTAGTCTTAGAAAGGGAAGCTTCTTCCTCAAGGCAAAAGAGGGTAGGGAAGGAGCTGGCTAAGGCATCCCCTCGAAGCCCCAAATGTCCTGTTCCTTCAACCAAGCAACCAGCATCAATGAAGATGAAATTGAAACCACAGGCGAGGGTATAAAAGCATGTCATTGGTCACAAATGCATAGGCTTGGCCGCATGTGGTGGCTCACGCCTGTAATTCCAGCACTTTGGGAGGCCGAGGCAGGTGGATCACTTGTGGTCAGGAGTTTGAGACCAGCTTGGGCAACATGGAGAAACCCGGTCTCTACAAAAAATATAAAAATTAGCTGGGCATGGTGGCAGGCACCTGTAATCCCAGCTACTCGGGAGACCGAGGCAGGAGAATTGCTTGAACCTGGAAAACAGAGATTGTGGTGGCTGAGATGGCACCATTGCACTCTAGCCTGGGAGACAAAGTGAGACTCCAGCTCAAAAATAAAAAAATAAAGTAAAGCATAGGCGTCTTCCATTTCAATAAATGCTTATTGAGTGCCTACTCTGTGCTGGGCATCAGGGGTACAATTGTGAGCAAAAATGAGACCCTGTTCCTGCCTTCATGGAGCTTTCAGCCTAGTGGGGGACACTAAGTGTATGTAATCCCACAATCACACATAACTACAAACCTTGACCTTGCTCTGTAGGTACAGAGAGAGGACCAAGACAGAGTAAAGGGAGAGGGGGGTAGGGACGAGGGGCTGCTTTGTATGGAATGGTCAGAGAAGTCCTCTCAGAAGTCCTCTTTTTGTGATTTGTTTTGTTTTGTTTTGGAGTTGGGGTCTCGCTCTGTCATCCAGGCTGGAGTGCAGCGGTGCCATCATGGCTCATCGCAGCATCCACCTCCAAGGCTCCAGTGATCCTCCCGCCTCAGCCTCTCAACTAGCTGGGACCACGGGTGTGTACCACCATGCCTAGATAATTTTGATTATCTTTTGTAGAGATGAGGCCTCACTATGTTGCTCAGGCTGGTCTTAAACTCCTGGGCTCAGGTGATCCTCCTGTCTCAGCCTCCCAAAGTGCTGGGATTACAGGTGTGAACCACCAGGCCTGACCAAGAAGTAAGCTTTAAGCTAGAGATCTGAAGGATGCATGGGAGTTAGCCAGGAAAAGAGCAGAGTTCCTGCTAAGGGGGTAGGGGAATGGGGGGGTGGTGCGCAGAATGTGCAAAGGTCATACAACAGAGAGGAACATGGTCACTCAAGGAACTGAGAAAAGACAGGCATGGAGGGATACAAGATGAGGCTGAGAGGAGGGCAGAAGGGGCAGCCTCAGTGGGGCCAGGCACCAGAAAGCACAGGCTCGCCCAGACCTGATAGAGGTAGCCGCCCAGTTCCCAAGATGACTAGTGCATGGTTCTACTTCCCAGGGGCCCTGCACCAGATGGCCCATGCGGACGTCTCACCTCTGTCCTTCCAGTTCCCATCCTCTTCCCCATCCTCCCTTGCTGTCCCGCCTACTAATCCTGTCTCTACCCCATCACCATCAGCTTCTCTATTGCTTATCCTCTTCTTGCTTGCCCGCCCCAGCGTCTTCCTCATTCACCTCTTTTTTTTTTTTTTTTTAATTTTTGAGGGAGGGTTTCACTGTTGCCCCAGGTTGGGGAGCAGTGGCATGATTGTGACTCACTGCAGCCTTAACCTCCCAGGCTCAACTGATCCTCACAGCTCAGCCTCCCAAGAAGCTGGGACTACAGGTGCATGCCATCATGCCGACTAATTTTTTGTGTGTTTTCTGTAGAGACGGAGTTTTGCCATGTTGCCCAGGCTGGTCTTGAACTCCTGAACTCAAGCGATCCACCGGCCTTGTTCTGCCAAAGTACTAGAATTACCGGCGTGAGCCACTGCACTCAGCCTCACTTACCATCTCAACCTGCTCCCAACTTTTCCAGGAAATTGGATGTCAATCTCCAAGCCAACTTCTTCCCCTGAAAAGAAGATAATCTTTAAGTCAGACACAACCAGCATTCATTGAGAGCTCACCATGTGCTGGGCCCGGCATCACTCTCCACATTTTTTTCATCCAACCCTCACGGCAATCTTATCCAATAGCTACTATCATTCCAGTTTTACAGTTGAGGAAACTGAAGTGTAGAAAGGGTAAGTAATTTTCTAGAGATTACGCAGCTAGAAACTGGTTGAACCAATACTTCCCCTCCTGCGTGATAACAGGACTGCACATTGTCCTACTTGACAGTGTACTGACTGCAAGGCTACATTTTGAAAGTCTTGAAAATGAGCACACCCTTTGGCCCACTTCTGAAAAAGTCATCTTAGATATGTACAGAGGTCCTTGCAGCATTTCTATAATAGCACAGAATTTAGAAATAACCCAAAGGCTCAACAGTATAGGGTTAGGTAATCGTGAGTCATTTATAGCTAGAAACCTACATGACTAACTTTTTTTTTTTTTTTTGAGCGAGAATCTGGCACTGTTGCCCGGGCTGGAGTGCAGTGGCATGATCTTGGCTCACTGCAACCTCCTCCTACCAGGTTCAAGTAATTCTCCTACCCCCAGCCTCCTGAGTAGCTGGGATTACAGGCACCCGCCACCACGCCCGGCTAATTTTTTGTATTTTTAGTACAGATGGGATTTCACTGTTGGCCAGGCTGGTCTCGAACTCCTGACCTCATGATCTGCCTGCCTCAGCCTCCCAAAGTGCTGGGATAACAGGTTTGAGCCACGCACCCAGCCTCATGACTATTAAAGTGATCATGTAAAAAAAATTTGATGCCCGTGAACTACCATGTAGAAAAAGCAAAATTACAATACTTGTAACTACAAGTATTACAGCATGGTCCTGTTTTTGTAAAAACTACAGTATGTAGTGGCCGGGCGTGGTGGCTCACGCCTGTAATCCCAGCACCTTGGGAGGCAAAGGTGGGTGGATAACTAGGTCAGGAGTTCAAGACCAGCCTGGCCAACATGGTGAAACCCTGTCTCTACTAAAAATACAAAAATTAGCTGGGCCTGGTGGTGCATGCCTATAATCCCAGCTACTCGGGAGGCTGAGGCAGGAGAATCACTTGAACCAGGACCTGGGAGGCAGAGGTTGCAGTGAGCCAAGACTGCACCACTGCACTCCAGCCTGGGCTACAGAGTGAGACTCTGTCTCAAAAAAGAAAAAAAGAAAAAAACTACAGTATGTAAACTGAAGTATAAAAACTAACATGCAGAGAGGACCACCTGTGGCCAGGAGTTTGAGACCAGCCTGGGCAACATAGTGAGACCCCCTACCATCTCTATAAAAAATAAAAAAATTAGCCAAGGGGGTATGTGCTTCTAGTCTCAGCTTCTCAGGAGGCTGAGGTGGGACACCTGAGCCCAGGAGTTGAAGCCTGCAGTGAGCTAGGATGGTACCACCACAATACTCCAGCCTGGGCAACAGAGCAATATCCTGTCCAAAAAGTAAATAAAATGAGTGTGTGTATTGGAAAGGTAGAATTAAAAATGTTGGCTGGGCATGGTGGCTCACACCTGTAATCCCAGCACTTTGGGAGGCCAAGGTGGGCGGATCACCTGAGGTCAGGAGTTTGAGACCAGCCTGGCCAACATGGCTAAACCTCATCTCTATTTTTAAAAATACAAAAATTTGCCAGGCTTGGTGGTGCGCTCCTGTAATCCCAGCTACTTGGGAAGCTGAGGCAAGACAATCGTTTGAACCCGGGAGGCAGAGGTTGCCATGAGCCAAAATCACACCTCTGTACTCCAGTCTAGGTGACAGAGTGAGACTCCATCTCAAACAAACAAAACAAAAAAAACAAAACAAAAAAACAAAAAAACCGTTGACAGTGGTTATTCTGGTGATGGGATTACCGTCAATTTTTATTTTGTCTATTTTTTGGTTATGTAAAGTTTCAAAGGTTTCTACCAGCAGCATGTATTTCTTTTTATAGGAAGAGAAAAAAAAGAGAAAAAAAAAAAGAAGAAAGAAAAAAAGAAGAAAGAGAAAAAAAGAAGGGAGGAAGACAACAACCCCGCCAGGAAAGGGGGATTTTTTTGGGAAAAGGGGTATTTTTGTTGTTGTTGTTGTTTTGGTTTTTTTTTTTTTTTTTGCTTTTTTTGAGATGGAGTTTCACTCTTGTTGCCCAGGCTGGAGTGCAATGGCGTGATCTCAGCTCACTGCAACCTCTGCCTTTCGGGTTCAAGTGATTTTCCTGCCTCAGCCTCCCAAGTAGCTGGGATTACAGGCATGTGCCACCACACCTGGCTAATTTTTTTTGGATTTTTTTCTTAGAGACGGGGTTTCTGCATGTTGGTCAGGCTGGTCTCGAACTCCCGATCTCTTGATACGCCCGCCTCGGCCTCCCAAGGTGCTGGGATTATATGCATGAGCCACCACGCCCAGCTTATGTTTTTTAAAGATAGCTTCAACCTTCAAGTTCTGCTCCAAGAGCTATTCAGGGCCCACCCCGTTGCCATCACTGGAAATATGAGTTTGGAAGGAGGTTTGCAGATTCCTCCATGATCCCCAGTTCCTGAGATTGTTTTGCCAGGTCTCAGACTATATTTGGGACCCCCAAATCACAGCTAGTGGTAAGAGTGGTAGATGCTCTGGCCCTGGCCTGTTCTGGAGCACAAAATTCCTCACGTGTCACAGGGGACCGGAGCTGTCCAGTATGAGGACCTTAAGAGTAATTCCTCACACATTTGGGATTGCGACACCCTACCATTGTTTGATTTTGCAACCCTCCTTCCCCTTTCAAAAAGCACTGAAGGAATACATGCAACCTTTGCATATTCTGTTGGGTACTTTTCCACACACGGAGTTGAAAAGAATTAACATTAATTTGGCTGCAAGACTACCCTCCTTCCCCGGCCCCTCAGATAATTGCTGGCAATCAATCGGGGGGTGTCCTCAGTCGGAGTGAAGGATGGCAGCTTTGAGGAGCCGTGAAGGCAGGAAGGCCACCTCAGGCCTAGGAGTCCACCTCCAGGGCCAGATATCCCTGGGCCATTCCCACACTAGCCCCCCACCCCCGCCCCCCACACACAAGAGGTTTAGAAGGCCCACCCACCCCCACATCCTATCTACTGAAGTCTCCCCTCCTGGGAAGGAGAGCAGGAGGGGCCTCCACTCCTGGCATCCAGCCCCAGTGGGTCCACGCCCTCAGCACAGCCCTGGAGCAGAAAATGTTCTTAGAGCCGATGTGTGAATCAGACCGTTTCTGTTTCCTCAGATGGGGTGATATTACTCCTGGCGCAGACCCAAGCCCACTGTCCCACCAAGCTCCACAAGTGGAGCTGGTCTTATTGCTATTCAATATATTCAATCTTTCTGGAAACTTCGGTGACCTTGGAAACTCTATTCTCCCTTACACATGGCTCCACTTGTCCATAATAATAACTATAATAAAAACTATAACTTCTGATTATTATGCTCCTTTTGTACCAGGCACATTACAAACATGCAATACCCACAACAGTCTTTTGAAGTTGACACAATGATTCCCACTTCACAGATGAGAAGACTGAGGTTCCAAGAAGTTATCTGTGCCAAGTCACACAACCACCGACAGAGACAGGAGTCAACCCACACCCGCCTGACCCCAAAGCTTATGCACTGTCCTGAAAGGTCACTGCTTGAGGGAACCAAGAGAACATACAATCTACTCCCATTCCATTGACAAGACAGCTAAGCTGGAAAATTCATTACAGTTACATGGTACTTACGAGGTGCAAGCTGCTGCTTTAGCACTTTACAAATACCAACTCATTATATCACTGTGAGATGGGTACTATTTAAAAGAAAAGAAAAGAAAAAACGGAGTCTCACTCTGTCGCCCAGGCTGGAGTGCAGTGGCACAATCTTGGCTCACTGCAATCTCTGCCTCCTGAGTTCAAGCGATTCTCCTGCCTCAGCTTCCAGAGTAGCTGGGACTACAAGCACATGCCACCACACCTAGTTAATTTTTGTATGCATAGTAGAGACGGGGTTTCACCATGTTGGCCAGGCTGGACTCAATCTCCTGACCTCAGGTGATCCACATGCCTTGGCCCCCCAAAGTGCTGGGATTACAGGCATGAGCCACCACACCCAGCCTGGGTACTTATTTTTACAGATGAGAAAACTGAGGCACAGAGAGGAAACTTGCCCCGAGGACACACAGCAAGTGGTAGAGCCTGGATAGGAAGTTAACTCTAGAGCCTGTGCTGCGTCTTCTACCCCAGGAGCAGAGGACCACCTCTCCTAAGTCTTGGTCCTTTGACCTGTCCACATCACCGCCACCCTTCTCATCTTTCTGAGAGTCCACTTCAAACTTCAGACTTCCTCATCCCACTCTGGGTGGTGGTGGTGTTCTCTTGTGAAATTGCTTTGTGAAATGACTTATTGTGCAAGGCCATCTTTGATTAGATCACTATCCAGAGACCCTAAAGAACTAAGAGTTCTGGAAGGTTTATCCAAGCAAAAGTTCAGGGTTGTTTCTGTGGAAACTGATCAATTAATTAATTAACAAGGGCTTATTGAAAGCAGTTTGTGTCCCCAACCCTGTGCTGGGCACCCTGGAGTCTGTGAACACAAAAGACACACAGACGTGGGCCCCACTAAAGAAACACAGCATATAAGTGCACACTGTGTGTTGGGCCTGTGTACAGCCACATTTCAAAAGACGTATTGGATGGCCGGGCACGGTGGTTTATGTCTGTAATCCCAGCACTTTGGGAGGCCAAGGTGGGTGGATCACTTGAGGTCAGGAGTTTGAGACCAGCCTGACCACCATGGTGAAACCCTGACTCTACTAAAAATACCAAAAATTAGCCGGGCGAAGTGGCAGATGCCTGTAATCCCAGCTACTCAGCAGCCTGAGGCAGAATTGCTTGAACCCGGGAAGCGGAGGTTGCAGTGAGTGGAGAGATTGCAACACTGCACTCCAGCCTGGGCGACAGCAAGACTCCAGCTTAAAAAGAAAAAAAGACGCACAGCAGAGGAAAATCAGGAAAAGTTTTTAGGCAAGAGGTATAATTTGAAATAGGCTGTTTATTTTTATTTTTATTTTTTGAGACAGAGTCTCACTCTGCCACCCAGGCTGGAGTCCAGTGACCTGATCTGGCTGACTACAACCACCGCCTACCGGGTTCAAGCAGTTCTCTGCCTCAGCCCCCCGTGTAGCTGAGATTACAGGCACGTGCCATAATGCCCAGCTAATTTTTGTATTTTTAGTAGAGACAGGGTTTCACCATGTTGGCCAGGCTGGTCTCAAACTCCTGACCTCAAGTGATCCATCAGCCTCGGCCTGCCAAAGTGCTGGGGTTACAGGCGTGAGCCACTGTGCGTGGCCTGAAATAGGGTTTGAAAGAAGGGGCAGGGTTCGGATAGCAGGGAGAGAAAGAGCAGTCTTTGCAGCAGAAGCAACAGACACGTTTTCTGCATCCAAATAGACCAGATCCTCAGAAAGAAATCAAAGAGAGAAAAGACTAGAATGGTTCGTGTGTTTTGGTTTGGCTTGGGTTTTTTTTCTGTCCAGTTTTGCTACTTCCACCAGAGTGATATACAGAAAACCTCTTCCCCTTACTGGCCGCAGCGCGATGATGCGTCTGGAATTGGAGGAGGGCGCGCTGCCTCACATGTGCACCAGGGGGCAGAGCTGCCGCGGGGCTGCTGTAACTCCAAGAACAACCAGAGAGCAAGCGAAGGATCCCAGCCCCCTCCTCAAATCAGCCGGCTGCAGGGCGGGAGGGCAGTTGGAAAGCAGCTGTCTTCTTAGTCCGAGTTGCCTTCATATTCAGCCTAGAAGTTAGGGAAGAAATCGCGTGTAAGAGGAAGTTGGGTGAGACTGAAAGGGGAAAAGAGAAGAGACAGAATCTGCCCCACCCCCCAGCAAGGAACCTCCATGTGCCATGAAAAGACTTGCATACAGCAGGAAACGGTTCGGGTTACTCATGACTCCTGCTGTAGTCTTGGCTGAGAAAAGTTTAATGCAAGGCTTGGGTTACTAGGAAAAGTGACCAACTGCTAGACTAAGACTGGCTTCAGAACAGCCGACTCCTGTTCCCTGGACAGGGGTGACCATTCCAGCCACTCTAAGGAGGAATGCTTGAGGCTTTAGGAAGTACACACTTCTTGGTCATCCCCCCCAGGCCCTACAGTCATGGTGTGGGCTGAGTGTGGCAGCAGACGTGACAATGGCATCCTTTAAGAGCCCTGAAGTCAATATTTAGCCTAACTACAACCCACCGGCTGAGCCAGGCAACAGGGTTCTGAAGCCACAGAAGCACAGGAAGTTAGAAGCACTAGGGGATGTGGAACGCTATCTGAAGCTAGAAATCCTGACTTTTATCAGTTTCTAACTAGCTGTGCAAGTTTGGATGGGTGAATCAACTTCTCTGAGCTTTAATTTCCTTGTTGGCGAAATAGGTTAAATTAGATTAAAAGGCTCCGATGTGCCTCCCAGCTCTGAAACTCTGAAAAACATATACTCCTTCAGCCAGAGAAACTGGGTAATCTAGGGGGCAGGAATGGGGGTGGGAGGATGGTGACAGGCATCTTAAAGGATTAACTCCCACACCTCTCCTCGCAATGGCAATCGGCTCCCCCAGCAGTGGTGACTGCGGCACTGCCTGCCCCACCCCCGCCCTCTGGGCCCGGCGGTACACACCCACGACTCCCTCAGAAACTTCTGGAATCTCGCTGGATTCCTCCAGGAATGCTTATTGCCCTTTAGATGTGCAAATCGCTTTACATCAGCAACCCTGCCGCGCGATTATTAATCATCGCAATATTCTCCCCCACCCCGTACTGTTCCCCCCCGCCTGGAAGAGGAATTGCAGGGGTCCGGATTTATGAAGGTGATTCGTATTATTCATTCAATAGTCAGTTAACTGAAGTTCATTAAGCGCCTAATAGGAGCAAGGTGCAGAGACACAGAAATCCAATCACCATAGGGGGCAGAACTGAAGGAGTCAGCGCTCAAAGAACTTCACTGATATTCCAGTTATGTCGTGGGGAGGGGGTGCTTAGAGGGGGGATGGGAGAGCTCCCCCTCACAAGCCTGATGACAGTGCTGCAACCATTATGGACCACCCCCCACGGTTCGTTTTTATCAGGCCAGGGAAAGGGAAGTGGGCTTCCCAAGGTCACTTATCCCCCGAGGGGCAACACTGACCCCAGAACGGCGGTCTTCAAAGTTTTCCACTGCGCCATGAAGGAAAATTTTGAGTTGAAGCCTATAAAATACAGCGTTGGGCGAGGGATGGCATGATTTCCCGGGCACAGAGTGAGAAAATCGTGATCCCAGATCACCCACCCACAACAAACGAGACCGCCCCAAATCTTGACTGCAGCCTCAACTAGCAGACGCACAGGAATGCTGTAAACAGCTCATCCATCAATCGCGGCACCCCCTCTCTGGGCCCCCAGCGCCCCTGCCCTCGTTTCCGCCCGGGAGGGTCCCGGGGCAGGGGGCGGGGGTCTCGCGGCTTGGAGCCTTCACCAAGCATTCCAGGGGGCGGGGCCGGGACCATGGGCTGGATGCGGCGGGAGTCCCACCCCCAGCCTACCGCGGGCCGGCGGCGCAGTGGCTGAGCCAAATATGGTCAGAGCGGAAGCGGCGGACTGACGTCACGGCGCCGGGTGGGGGCCGCGCTGCGGGGCGGTGACGGGAGTCGCTGACGGCGCTTACGTGTCACCGTGGAAACCAAACAGTAAACAGAGAACTAGCGAGCTCCTGTCACCGCCTGGCCCTGCGACCTGGCCTGGAGCGAAGGGCTGGAAGCTGGGAAGGGCCAGGAGAAACCTTGGCCTGGTCGACGAGCGCAGGGGCGCGGCAAGGGTGTGGAGATGGCGGTGGAGGGGGACGCTGAGAGGGCACTCCCAAACGTCCCTGCAGGAGGTCCCTGGAAGCCGGCGCTCCCCTCCGCCCAGGAGCCAGCAGAGGCTGGTCAGGAACGGGAGGAAGCCCTCCCGTCCCTTCTTTTTTTTTTTTTTTTTGAGATGGAGTCTCACTCTACCGCCCAGGCTGGAGTGCATTGGCGCGATCTCGGCTCACTGCAACCTCCGCCTCCCGGGTTCAAGCGATTCTACCGCCTCAGGCTCCCAGGTCGCTAGGAATATAGGCGCTCGCCACCGTACCCGGCTGATTTTTCGTATTTTTAGTAGAGACAGGATTTCACCACTTTGGCCAGGCTGGTCTCGAACTCCTGACCTTATGTGATCCGCGCGCCTCGTCCTCCGAAAATGCTGGGATTACCGCGCCCGGCCTCTCCTGTCCCTTCTAAGGGCCTCCGTGCCTGCAAGGTTGTTGGGGATACTGGTTTTGCTTTGTTTTTCCTAATGGGTAAGAGTTCAGGCATTGAAGCCACACTGCCTGGACTCAAATTCCAGCGCTGCCATTCCGGTTGGGTGATCTTGAGCAGATCTCTGCACCCCAGACTATATTATTATCTACAAAAATAAGGGTAATAGCAGGACCTACCTTTGAGAGTCGATGAGGACTTCTAAAATGAATGTGTGTGTGTGTGTGTGTGTGTGTGTGTGTGTGTGTGTGTGGGACAGTGTCAAGCATGTTGTGAGCCCAAATTAGTGCTGAGTGTTTGTTTTTATTCCCGGGCAGCACAAGAAAAACTTACCTAGTGTTAGTAGTGCAACTCCTAAATCATACTACTGATGTAATTTTTTTTTCTTGAGTCTTCTATAGATTTAAAACAAACAAAAGGGGGCCAGACGCTGTGTCTCATGCCTGGAATCCCAGCACTTTGGGAGTCCAAGGCAGGAGGATCACTTGAGCCAAGGAGTTCGAGACTAGCCTGGGCAACATAGGGAGACCCCGACTCTGCAAAAACAATTAGCTGGGCATGCTAGCGCACACCTGTGATCCCAGCTATATGGGAGGCTGAGGTGGGAAGTTCTTGAGCCAGGGCAGTCAAGGCTGCAGTGAGCCATGATTGTGATTACTGCACTCCAGCCTGGGTGAGAGAGGGAGACTCTCTCTCAAAAATAAATAAATACATAAATAAAAGGAATTTTTTGTTAAAGATAATATTCAAACCAAGTAAAAATATTTGATGTATTAACTAAAATGTACATTCGTCAAATAAAAACATGGTAAAGCACATATCACACTGCTTCACGGTTTTAAATTTTATTTTAATTATTTATTTTTTTAGAGTTGGGGTTTCAGCATGTTGGCCACACTGGTCTCAAACTCCTGACTTCAGGTGTTCTGCCCACCTCAGCCTCTCAAAGTGCTGGGATTACAGGTGAGAGCCACCACGCCCAACCTTAAATTTTATTTTATTTTTTATTTTTATTTTATTTTTTTGAGATGGAATCTTGCTCTTGTCACCCAGGCTGGAGTGCAATGGTGCAATCTCAGCTCATTGCAACCTCCGCCTCCCAGGTTCAAGCGATTCTCCTGCCTCAGCCTCCTGAGTAGCTTGGGATTACAGATGTGCACCACCACATCAGACTAGTTTTTGTATTTTTAGTAGACACGGGGTTTCACCATGTTGTCCAGGCTGATCTCGAACTCCTGATCTCAAACTCCTGACCTCATGATCCGCCTGCCTCATTCTCCCAAAGTGCTGGGATTACAGGTGTGAGCCACTGCACCCGGCCAGATTTAAATTTTAAACACAAAAACTCCAAATGATTATATGGAACTGAAGCTACTCAAATTGATAAATGGCGTTATCTCTGTTTTTAAGTAATTTTTTTAAATGAAGCAGTCTGCCTTTTAAATGAACACTATGAGCTGGCAATTCTAATGTTGTCATTGACAAAGTACTTCTTCCTGAAAAAAATCCTTTGTTATTTTAATTTCTAAACAGTTGCTGGGATTGCTATTGAGTTTGAATAATGTAATGTAATATGTATGCTTCATTTAAAAAAATTACTGAAAGGCCCAGAGGTATTCCAGGTCCAGACATGGCTGCTGGAAGCCATCTTTGGTGAGTATGCCTAGTGCTGGCCTGGGTGCTCTGCCTGGGAGCTCTCATCCTCTTCTCCTAGCAGGCCCAGATGGATCTCAAATCTCTTAAACAGAGCAGGTGAGCAAGACCATGCTCCAGCTGAAGGCTCAGGAGTCTTCAGACCTCACCGAGGTCGTGGTTTACTGCTCCTATTGGTACAAGCTCCGAACCAAGTGGATGCTCCAGCCCATGGCTGAGTGTCACTGACAGCACCAGGAGCCAGGGACGCTCCAACTTGCAGAAGCTTCGAATGCCCTCAAACTAGGCCCTTGGATGAAGCGAATCAGCTTCCAGCCAACGTGATGGAGGTCAGGATGTAGAGATTAGGTTGTGGCCAGAGCCGGAGTGGTTCAGCTTGGTTTAAACTCTGCTCCAGCCTGATGAAGTAAGGAAAAGAAAAACCGTCTGTTTGGGGGTCTCTGTCCTTGCTCTGAGTCCTGTTATGAACATCTTTCTGAAGGTTCCCAATTAAAGAAGAGTTTGGGGGTTTTCTCATTTTTTTTATTACGAATAAAGTTTTAAATAAGGGAAAAAAAATTTAAAAGGCACACCAACTTTTGTTGGTTTTATTATTAGTTTGAAATTCTAAGCAGATAATGTGATCCCTTATGGATAACAAATCCTAGGGTGACCGACAGTAATTCCTGCTTCCTGATGTCCATGCCTTTGTGTAATTCCCTCCATCTGAGTGCAGGTGGAACCTGAGACTTGTCTCTTGGCAATTGAAAATGCAAAGGTGATGGGATGTCACTTCCGGAAGTCTATGTATGACCCCATCTTGCTGGCATGCACTGGAGAGGTTCTCCTTGTGGGCTTGATGACGTGAGCAGCTATGTTGAAGAAGTCTACATGGCAGCCTCTAGGACCTAAGGGTGGCCTCCAGCCAACAGCGGCAAAATGTCAGAGCTCTTAGTTATACAGCCACAAGGAAATAAAGTCTGCAAACAACCTGAGTGAGGTTGGAGGTGGACTCTTCCCCCACTCAATCTTCCAGCTGAAAACACAGGTCAGCTGACAGCTTGATTTCAGCCTTGCAAGACCTTGAACCCAACACTGTCCTGTTCAGAAGATAGATGGAGTTTGCTACATAAGCAACTGGCTATACCTGGACTCCTGATTTGCAGAAACCATGAGATAACAAATTGTATTGTTGTAAGCTGCTAAGTTTGTAGTAAATTGTTATATAGAAATAGAACACAAATACATTCTCATTGCCTATCCCTGGAACAGAATGCTCCCACCTCCCCATGCTTGGTATACTTCTGTGGCTCTGTACACAATGCTCAGGCCTCCCATCCTAAAAAGGTTCCATGAGAGGATTACAAGGAGTGTCGACTGCAGAGCATGCCCGAGTGTTGCTACCAGAACATCAAACATCTAAAAGCATCTAAGAATGATGTGGTGTGGACACTTTAGGGCATTTTCTTCTTCTTCTTTTTTTTTTTTGAGATGGAGTTTCGCTCTTGTTGCCCACGCTGGAGTGCAATGGCCTGATCTCAGCTCACCACAACCTCCGCCTCCCAGGTTTGAGCAATTTTCCTGCCTCAGCCTCCCAAGTAGCTGGGATTACAGGCTTGCACCACCACGCCCAACTAATTTTTGTGTTTTTAGTAGAAACAGGGTTTCTTCATGTTGGTCAGGCTAGTCTCAAACTCCCGACCTCAGGTGATCCGCCTGCCTCGGCCTCCCAAAGTGCTGGGATTACAGGTGTCAGCCACCGCGCCCAGCCAGGGCATTTTGAGAGCAGTCACCTGATATCAGAGTTTTGAAGATGGAAAGGGAGCTTAGAGATTTTTGAATCCACCCCTACTCTGGCATAGGAAACAGTCTCAGAGGGTTTAAAGCCTCACCCCAGGTCACATAAGCACATCTTTAAGGGCAGATGTTCACATTCTAGCAATGCAATTAAGCACTTGGAGCTTTAAAGTCACAAAGAGCTGGATTCAGATCTCAGATCTGCTACTTACCAGCTGTGTGACCTTGGTCAGCTTATTTAGCCTTTCCTAAATTGTTTTCCTTATCTTTAAAATGAGGACACTAATCGTATCTGCCTCATGGGATTGTTGTAAGGACTAAATTAGAGTGTTTATTCAACAAAATAATTATTGTATGCCCGTTATATACCGGTTGCTAGAGGTACAATGATTAGCAAACCAAAGTCATTGATTTAGCATGGCCTGTAAAGTACATAGCACAACCTGGCACAGAGCAAGCACATGTGAAACACTGGGCATTATCAATATTCTCTCCTAGGGCTCCAGGTTCTATCCCAACCATTTGCCTCCAAACAAGCTCTATAAATTCATATCATAGAGCCTCTATTATGCAATTCCAGCTGCCCACATCTGCTGCTGGATACTCCCTGGGCATGGCAAACTCAACTGTCCAACATAGAACTTACCTTTTTACCCCCTAAACCTGCTCCTCTTCCTGTAGTCACAAAGCCATTGGTGGAACCACAAGCATCCCATGTGTCAAACCTGGTAAATCTGACAGTGAGCATGGATTCCTCCCTCTCCCTTGCCTCCCCTACCCACTCAATCACCAAGTCCCGACCCCCCTAATTACCTCTTATTCCCTCTCCTTTCCCACCACCGCTGCCTTGGTTCAGCCTACACATAACAAATTAAGCACCAGGCTTTTCATGATCTGGCCACAATTATCTCTTACTGGCCGATTTTCAGCCCCATCCATTTGATGCTGCAATATTGATATAAATGAAATTAAATGTACTAGCCAGACGTGATGGCTCACACCTGTAATCCCAGAACTTTGGGAGGCCGAGGCAGGTGGATCACTTGAGATCAGGTGTTTGAGACCAGTCTGGCCAACATGGTGAAACCCCATCTCTACCAAAAATACAAAAATTAGCAAGTCATGTTGGCATGCGCCTGTAATCCCAGCTACTCTGGGAGGCTGAGGCAGGAGAATTGCTTGAACTTGGGAGGCAGAGGTTGCAGTGAGCCAAGATCGCTCTACTGCACTCCAGCCTGGGCGACAGAGTGAGGCTCCATCTCAACAACTACAACAAAAAGAAATTAAATGTACTAAGGCGATGTTCTGTAATTTACATCTCTGCCTCATCATCTCCCCCTCATTGCCCCCTCACACACTTTGTAGTCAAGCAAACCAGATTCACCAGATGCAGTGGCTCAAGCCTGTAATCCCAGCACTTTGAGAGGCCAAGGCAGGAACATTATGAGGTCGGGAGTTCAAGACCAGCCTGGCCAACTTGGTGAAACCCTGTCTCCACTAAAAATACAAAACTTAGCTGGGCGCAGTGGCGGGCGCCTGTAACACCAGCTACTTGGGAGGCTGAGGCAGGAGAATCGCTTGAACCCGGGAGGCGGAGGTTGCAGTGAGCTGAGATCATGCCACTATACTCCAGCTTGGGTGACAGATCAAGACTTTATCTCAGAAAAAAAAAAAAACAAATTCGGTGTTTTATGAGTCTGTGCCCTTGCAGTGCTAATCCTCCGCCTAGAAGCTCTCCACCCTGCCACTTGCTTATCCAGCAAACTCCATGCACCTTCAAAGCCTAACTGAGAGGACACCTTCCTCAGAGACTCCCCCAGAGCGAATTTGTCACTAGCTCTTCCATGCAACTCCCATATCATGTTAATTTCCATTGTTACAGTGTATTATAAGGTGTGTGTTTACCTGTTTGTCTCCCTTACTAGACCATGAGCTCTTTGAGGACAGGATTGTCTCTTTCTCACACTGAATTCAACACCTGATACATAGTAGACATCCAGAAACTTTCAGAAACTTTTTTTTTTTTTTTTTTTAGACAAAGTCTCGTTCTATAGCCCAGGCTGAAGTGCAGTGGCAGGATCTGGGCTCACTGCAATCTCTGCCTGACCCAGTTCAAGCGATTCTCCTGCCTCAGCCTCCCGAGTAGCTGAGACTACAGGTGTGTGCCACCACATCTGGCTAATTTTGTATTTTAAGTAGAGACAGGGTTTCACCATGTTGGCCAGGCTGGCATACCAACTTATTTAATGTTCACAACAATCCCAAGAATTGAATATGATTATTATCCCCATCTTACAGGAGGGGAAACTAAGGAGCAGAGAGGTTAAATAACTTGCCCAAGGTCTAGGAGTGAGGATTCAAGGCTAAGTCTATGCTTTGGACCATTCTGCTAAATTGAATCCAATTCTAGGCTGGGGACGGTGGCTCACACCTTTAATCTCAGCACTTTGGGAGGCTGAGGCAGGTGTATCATTTGACTTCAGGAGTTCAAGACCAGCCTAGGCAATATGGTGAAACCCCATCTCTAATAAAATTACAAAAATTAGCCAGGTGTGGTGTGTGTCTGTAATCCCAGCTACTCAGGAGGCTGAGGCAGGAGAATTGCTTGAACCCAGGAGGCAGAGGTTGCGGTGAGCCAAGATTGTGCCACTGCATTCAAGCCTGGGTGACAGAGTGAGACACTGTCTCAATAAATAAATAGACCCTTTCACAGGGGCCGCTTCATATGGGCCTGCTTCTAACATAACCAACAATTAAACCCGTGGGTTCTCACACCTCCCAGTCGCCTGATTGTACCAAACACAATCACCATGAGCGGAAAGGGAAAAGGGCTTATTAAGAAGAAACTGGCTGGGCACAGTGGCTCACACCTATAATCCCAGCTGAGATGGCGGATCACCTGAGGTCAGGAGTTCGAGACCAGCCTGGCCAATGTGGAAAAACCCCATCTCTACAAAAATATAAAAATTAGCCGGGCATGATAGTAGTTGCCTGGAATTTCAGCTACACAGCTGGCTGAGGCAGGAATGAGGCAGGAGAATCGCTTTAACCTGGGAGGCAGAGGTTGCAGTGAGCCAGCCTGGGTGACAAAGCAAGACTCTGTCTCAAAAAAAAAAAAAAAAAAAGAAGAGTTGATGGCCATAAGGCCAAGCAGGCTCCAGAGCCCTTTCTGCTCTGTGTTCTCTCGAGCAACAGAACAATGCTTCTCGGGCAAAGGAAAGGCAGCTTAGTTTAGTTCAAAAGTGGATGTGTGGAACCACGAAAATAAATTGTGTTGCAATGGAGCTGGTTTATGTTTTTGTTGCTTTCTCCTGCATGCAAAGGAAATGGAAATTTATCCAACCATCCCCCCTTCAGAGACTTTGCACTGATTCCTCAGGATTCAATGTACCCTATTCTACCTGCTTCTCCTCAGGTCTGGGCATATTCTTGGCAAATGATAATTCTGATAATGATGTTGATATTGATAATGATAGTAGCTAACCCTTATTCTTCTATTTTAATGCAGACTAAATTATAGGTTTTACCATTTAGAACACTGATTGCTAGGAACTAGTGAACTCAAATGGATTTTTGTGACAGTCTGAAATTTTTATATCAGTAAGAATGAAAAACATAATTTTGTTTGTTTATTTGAAGATGATTACATCTAGATTTATATAACCATTCATTCTGCATTTGATGGTGAAACAATTTCTCAACGTATAATTAGCCTAGAAGTGTCACTGACCTACAGTTTATTTGAATTTTTTGTACCCCTTAGAATTCTTTCCCAAGCCAGCTAGCTCCTCATCTTAATAGTGTAGAATCCTTGAAAGGAATTTTTTAAACAAATGAGCATACTCTTCTACCTAGAAAGAAATCTATGAAATATACAGTTCGTCTTCACTTTTAAGTTCTAGCTATGTCCCTGTCGATATTTCTATACTTTCCATCTGCAATCATTCAGTCATTCATCTTCATTTATTCAACACACACTTCAGGGCCTAATAGACACTAGAGATACAGATGTGATCAAGACAGAAAAGGTTCCTGCTCACGTGCAACTTACAGTCCAGGGATAAGAGACAGACAATCTTTTAAAAGGAAAAGAACACATAAATTAGATGTTGCAAGTAGGGATACATGCTGTGAAAAAACAAAGCAGGATAACTAAATAAAGAGTCCTAGGGAGCAAGTATGTCCAGAAATCACCCTAGATAGAATGGCCAGGGAAAGCCCCTTGGAGGACATGTGCTTTGAGCAGATACCCAAATGATAGGATGCAACCAGCCTGGGGAAAGAGGCCCAGGCAGAGGGACCTCAAGTGCAGACGCCCTGCTGCGAGAGCACGCATTCTATGTGCCAGGAGTGGAAGGAAGGCTCATGAGCAGAGCACCTGTATGGAAGAAGGAAAAGAGAGTGGGAGTGGGAGAGGAATTAAGAGTCAACTTTTATTTTTGGGTGGGGGAGGGTGGTGTTTAGGAGTAGAGATTTAATAAGCAAAAGAAAGAGAAAGGAGAAGAACTCTTTCTTCGGTAGAGAGAGAGGGGTGCCCGAGCAGGACTTCCCAAAAGTCAACTCCTTAATATTAATAGGAAAACAGCACAGTTTAAAGCAGTCTGCTATTCAGCATTCAAGTGAGGCTCATATCTTTTTTTTTTTTTTTTTTTTGAGGAATTTGGTTTGGAAGGAGGAATTTTTTTTTTTTTTTTGAGGAATCATCTGTTTGGAAGGAGTCTCATACACCATTCATTTAGAGATCAATTTTGTTTTAGCTTTTTTTTCAACTGTAAAAACATTGCAAGTTCAGATGATTACCTTGAGATAATCATCTGAGAATTTTTACTGTGCCTCAATTTTTTTTTTTTTTTTTTTTTTTTGAGTCGGAGTTTCGTTCTTCTTGTCCAGGCTGGAATGCAATGGTGCAATCTCGACTCACTGCAACCTCTGCCTCCAGGGTTCAAGCAATTCTCCTTCCTCAGCCTCCTGAGTAGCTGGAATTACAGGCATGCGCCACCATGCCTGGCTAATTGTATTTTTAGTAGAGACAGGGTTTCTCCATGTTGGTCAAGATGGTCTCAAACTCCCAACCTCTGGTGATCCGCCCACCTCAGCCTCCCAAAGTGCTGGGACTACAGGCATGAGCCACTGCACCCAGCCTGTGCCTCAATTTTTTATGTCTATTAATTAAAGATAGCATAATTGATTTACTTTCATTCACACATGGGAATTGCTGTTGATACAAAATTACTGTTATTAGAACAAATTGTTAAATGCTACCCTTTAATTTTGATAATTATACAAGATGCAGTGATGTGCAAAGATGATGCAGAATCTACAATCCAGTATTCTACAGAGATAAATATTTTTTTTCTTCTCTTTTCCCATCAAAAATTAATTTGGAGCCAGAAGCACAATGGCAGCTTTGAAGGTGAATTGGCAGAGGTCATCCAGGAAGACAGTGAAGGAATTCCAGGAGGCAAGGATGGGAATAGGGTATGTTTTTGCAGCCAGACATAAAAGATATGAAATTACCATTGCTTTTAACAGAGACCAGGAGAGGAGAAGTTAGAGAATATGTGTGGAATATATTTCTGTGTATGGAAATAGCATAGAATTTATTCATCCACTTGGCAAAATATCAATTAACCCTGTACTATGTGTCAGGCACTGAGCCAGGTTTGGGGATCCTGGTGAGTTAAACTGGACATAATCCCCATGAGGAAATGACCTCTGCCTCCATCCCCTTCAATTATATGTATATGTCTTATATCAATGTTCAATGATGGTACCCTCAGCTAGTTGTTTTATTGAGATTAGTATGAGGCCATATCTTGTGAGTAGGAATCCTACAAAGCCTGGGAGGCTTTTTCAAAAGAAAATTGAGGGCCAGGCGTGGTGGCTCACACCTGTAATCCTAGCACTTTGGGGATTGAAGCAGGGGGGATCACTTGAGGTCAGGAGTTCAAGACCAGCCTGGCCAACATGGTGAAACCGTGTCTCTACTGAAAATACAAAAATCAGCTAGGAGTGGTGACAGGTGCCTGTAATCCCAGCTACTCAGGAAGCTGAGGCAGGGGAATCTTGAAGCCAGGAGGCAGAGGTTGTAGTGAGCGGAGATGGCACCACTGCACTCCAGCCTGCGCAACAGAGCGAGACCCTGTCTCAAAAAAAAAAAAATCCCAGAGTTAATCATCCATGAGAGTTGTCCAATCATGAGTGAGTAAACGGGGATCTGGAAGGAGCCATTTAGCTGGAGAAAGGGGGAAGGAATTTCTTCTTCTCACAAACCTATGAAGTAGTCAGCAGGAATCTTGGTGGGGTGTCAGCCCTGGGAACCCGATGGCCACTGATTTCCTCTTTCTGGACCTTAATGGCATCTTGGTGAAGCAGCCTGGTCTCCACTGGGCTGTGGTAAGCTAGATCAGGGTCTCTGTCTGGGCCTTGGCCAGGGTTGTCAATGGGAAAGCAATGCTCACCCTCTAGAGTCAGCATGCGGCTGACAGGAACCATGATTGAGGTCCCCAGGGGCAGGTCAATGTCCTGGTCTGGAGGTCCAGTTACCCTTCTTCATCTGGACAATCTTCTTCCTCTCGTTGTTATTACTGAACACCTAAGGGAGCTAGCTGCGTTCCTTTTTTTTTTTTTTTTTTTTTTTTCCGAGACAGGGTTTCGCTCTGTCACCCAGGCTGGAGTGCAGTGGTGCAATCTCAGCTCACTGCAACCTCTACCTCCAGGCTCAAGTCATCCTCCCACCTCAGCCTCCTGAGTAACTGAGACAACAGAGGAGCACTGGGTTTTGCCATGTTGCCCAGGCTGGTCTCAAACTCCTGGACTCAAGTGATCCTCTTGTCTCAGCCTCCCAAAGTGGTAGGATTACAGGTGTAAGCCACTTCGTCTGGCCTATCAGCTGGGGTCCTTACAGGGTAGAGTTACCTTGTTATTTCAGACCACGTGTTTGTTAGTTATATTAATTCCGTATTTAGTTTAGGTATATTTAAAGGCTATAAAATATTTACCCTTTGAACAGCAAACAGGGAGCCTAAGGCCACTGTCATTGCAAGACTGGCAGAAACAGGACCCAACTGGTGTGTGACATAGAAGTGATCTAAAAAGTGGTTAGTTGCTTTTAAATGTCCATTTTTATGAGAGGAGAAGAGATATCATAGACAAGAACAACCTCAGTAAAACTGTCATTTTAAATTAAAATTTTTAACTCAATTGAATGTAACACCCCATAAGTACCCAGTGATTTTCATGATCACCAAAGCATTAGAAGACGTGCTGAAGCTCTTCTTCCAGTGTGTGTGGAAACAGAGTGCATGGTGCCTGCATGATACTTGTGAGCAGGGGCAGAAGGGCAGTCTCCTTTCCTTGTGGTTTGTACGTGTGCAAGTGTGTGTAAGTGCCCCATTACCAGAGGTGTCCGGGACAAAGGTCACGTTATTCCTTAAGACGATAAAGTTTCTAAGTTAAAGCTTGTTCAGAGTCATGTTGACTTCTCCTTCTTGAGCTATTATGTAACTTTCTGTTTACAGAACTATCAACCATTATTTGTGCTGTTTGAGATCTCTTTTGAATTCTGAGCAGCTTTTTCTCCCCTTTTTTCCCCCCCAGTATAAACTGAATGAAGGGTGTATGGTATTAGGGAAACCAGAAATCACAATGCATTTATTAATAAGGGATAGGACAACCACCCTCCTTTCCTTTCGAGAATAAAAGAGTCCAACAAAATGTACACATGTTGGAGTTGAGTATTGGAAACTTTTTTTTTTTTAGACAGAGTTTCACTCATGTTGCCCAGGCTGGAGTGCAATGGTACAATCTCGGCTCACCACATCCTCCACCTCCTGGATTCAAGCAATTCTCCTGCCTTGGCCTCCCAAGTAGCTGAGATTACAGGCATTCGCCACCACACCCGGCTAATTTTGTATTTTTAGTAGAGATGGGGTTTCTCCATGTTGGTCAGGCTGGTCTCAGATGATCCACCTGCCTCAGCCTCCCAAAGTGCTGGGAATACAGGCATGAACCACCAAGCCCAGCCTAAAAACTTTTTTTAACCGAGTATTGAGGCAGTTCAGCCTGCTGGATAAGATAACGAGCGGGAAGATTCTAATGCCGATAATGAAATATAGAGACAGTTGTTTATTCTAACCATTCTTCAATGTTTGGAGAATATTCTTCATCTTTGAAGCAGAATAACCCTCCACATGATTTTGTGGGAATAAAAAGTTGAAATAGTTTGTACAAAGCTAGGTTCTGTTTGCCTAAAGGGTTCCTTTATGAGCAAAACATCTAAATTTAATATTAGCACAACCAAATTTAAATATTTCCCCGTGACTACCAAAACAGAAAAGATGTGTTCCCACAAAATCTGCTACACAGCACGTTCCTGTCCCCCAAAAGCAGTACAGAATCTTAGCATTGCAATGGAAAGCATGTATTTGTCAAATATTCTAAAATCAGCTCTATAGTTTCTTTCTCCTCTTTGATAAGGGATCAGACAGAGGGTGTGTTCCCCTCCAGCAGCTACCCTTCTTGACAAACTGGTCTCCAATAATACCTTTCAGAAACTTACAAAACTTCCAGAATGAAAAGAGCACACAAGGTTGGTTGCATTCAACTTAAATGCTTTTATTGACAATGTCTCGGAACAATAAGCAAACAATGCTTAAATTTTTCATTCAAATTCACTTTCCACATGTCGAAAGACCTCAAGGTAGAAAAAAATAAAATAAAAATATAAATATCTGATAATCCATCTTAATAAATAAATTAAAAACACAATAAAACGTTTTCATGGAAAACTGTTAATGTCAGAACATTCAGACCACCTCAACAATGCATGATCAGTAACATTACAATGAACATTGATGTTGAAGAAAAACTACAGTACATGGATATAGCTAATTATTTCTATCTACCAGAAAATAAAGTCATATGTTTTCTTAGTTTAATATTGGTCATTTCTAATCAGAACACACTATTGCCAGGAACACAGTAGTTATTGTTAAAATCAGCTGCACTAGATACAATTTGAAAATATCCAGCACCAGGTTAATTCCAATAATGAACCCAATAGATTAGTTAATGCTATGAGAAGACTAAGGAGAAGAGAAAAGAGACACAGACCCAGGCCTGGCTCAACATGCTACTAACTACCAGCTCTCTGAAGTGTCACTGAGAACAATACACACTCCATGCGTTTTGCTACATCTCCGGAAGAGGTAAGGACTTGAGTCCACACATGGATGCTTTCAAGTCCTTGAGGCCCACAGCCTGCTGTGTTTCACGCACAGATAAGGTCCTCCCTAGGTCTACAGGAACCCTCTAGGGAAGACGTGTTTCTCCTCTCTGTAATGCACCAGCTCGGGCAGTGGCACTTGTGGGTGCCGGCTGCCTCCCCTTCCCTGCCCACTCACAGGGCCAGCAGCGTGGGTGAGCTGAGCGAGTCAGAGGAGGGCTCATTGCTGCTGCTGCCCTTGCGATGGGCAGCTGCACAGCTGGGGAAGGAGTCAGCCTCGGGGGTAGGTGAAGACGAAGGAAGACGTGTAAGCAGTGCAGCTGGGAGTGCAGGTGACCACCGGAGTGCACAGGGGCTCCAGCTCTGTGGCCATGGGCCCCATCCCCCAGGGAGCCACCATGCAGGGGCTCCCAGTCTGCTGCATAGAAGGACCCAGACAGGTCCATGTCTGGCACAGAGCGAGCCGTCTCAGAGCCGCTGGGCCTGGATGATGCTGGGAACAGGAAGTCATCAAAGGGCTCGGCTTTGAGCTCCATGCTGCTGATGCTCTTGACAGGCTCCACTGAGGGCTTGGGCTCAGGGTCATTGAGGAGAGGCAGGCTGAAGGCCTCCTCAGACTCCGGGGTGGCAGCCTCTGGCAGGCCCCCAGTCAGATCAAGGGAAGCCACAGACATGTCTTCTGGGAAGCCCAGGTCATCAGGGATCTTGCAGGCAGGTCGGTGAGCAGCCAGGATGAACTCTAGTTTTTCCTTCTCTTTCAGCAGGTTGGCAATCTCGGTCTGCAAAGCAGACTTCTCATCTTCTAGTTGGTCTGTCTCCTGAATACAGAAGGATAAAGGAAAGCGTAAGACATAGTCTTACTAAGGGGCCCTTATGCCCAATCTGCAACTTTCCCCTTAAGTTTTAAAAAGGAGCAACCCACAGAGTCTACCTACCGCTTGGAGTGTATCAGTCAGCTCCCTCCTCCGGTTGCGGCATTTGGCTGCAGCCATCTTATTCCTTTCCCTTCGGATTCTCCTTTTCTCTTCTTCTTCTGGAGATAACTAGAATATCACAAAAAAGACCAACATTCAGTAAAAGTGTCTGCCATCACCTCCATTCACCCACCCCAGTAGAACTGGCTCCTGCGGCTTCCCAGCTTCCTGGCACCCCCCCTGTGAAGCCATTTCTAACCTGCAGTTGCAGACTAGGTGTGACTTGCATTTGAAATAAGATCCTCAGCAAGAGAACAAAGAAGAGCCCAGTCTAAAAGCACGCAGTAGGAAACTTAGAGAAGAAACTAGGAGAGTACTTCTTAGGGTGAGACTCAGAGTCTGACTTGGGAATGGAGCGGGCTTGGAGCCAGGGTTCCCAGTTAGGGAGGTGCAGTCAGCCCCAGTGGCTTTTACCCCTCACTACTGGGCTCCTCCATCTCCAGGGCTGCTTCCCACCCAGCCCCTATCTTCCCAGGAAAGGTACGGAAGAGCCCCTCACCTGTTCCACCTTGCCCCTCCTGCCAATGCTCTGCGCTCGGCCGCCTGTCATGGTCTTCACAACGCCAGCCCTGGAGTAAGCCCCAGCGGAGGGAGTGGGGGACTCCGAAGGGGTGGGGGGCTCTGGTCTGCGATGGGGCCACGGAGGAGACGAGGGCGGGCTGCACCAGCCATTGCAGGTCCGGACTGGTCGAGATGGCAGTGACCGTGGGAATGAAGTTGGCACTGGAGACAGCCAGGTCCGTGCAGAAGTCCTAGAACAAAACAGAAGGGGAAAGCCGACGTGAGCGAGCGGGTTCCGGACACAGGTGGGGCGAGTTCCCAGCGCCGCATGCAGCAGCGAAGAGAAACGATCCTGCCACGGACGTTTCTTCTTAAATGTCCCTCATCCTGGATGAAAGGTCTCCCCCTTCCTCCCAGGCATTCTGCAGCGCGGTGCCTGTCTCTTCATCCTGCCGCTGCGTTCCCGTTATCCCTTCAGCATCACTCGCTTGAAAGGGGGTTTGTTATAAATATCCCTGACGTCTGCGCTGACGCAGGCGCCGCTCCGGAGTCTCCAGAATGAACTCGCTTTTTATCAATGAAACTGCCTTACACACCCGCCCGCTGCACCCTCCTCCCTCACCCCTCCTCTCTGCTCCAGGCTGCCGGGGGGAGGGGGAGATTGTCGCTTTCTGCCACCTCCCCGGAGAAGCCAGGTGCTAGTTAGTGAGTCTGTGCTTGGGACACGTCTGCCCCAGCTAATGTCAGAGACCCGTCCTGGAACGCAGACCAGGGGTTGCTCGGAACGAACCTGCCTCTGGAAGGGGGAACCAATTCTTACTATGGCAAGCGTGCGTGCGCTCAGAGCGAGTCCCGAGCCCCCGATCCAGCACCGCTCCGGCCACGGGCAGCGTCCCTCCCGGCACCAGGGAGCCCCCTACTCATCTCCTGGAGCGTCCCGCCCGGTGTCTCCTCCTCCGCGACCCCAAGCCCCCGACCCCGCGGCGGCGCGAAGCCAACCTTACCTGGCCGTTGACAGGCGAGCCCATGCTGGAGAAGGAGTCAGCGGGTGAGTGGTAGTAGGAGAGGCTGTCCCGGCCGGGGACGCGCTGCTGCAGCGGGAGGAGGACGCCTCGTAGTCTGCGTTGAAGCCCGAGAACATCATCGTTGCGGTTAGGCAAAGCCGGGCGAGGGACCGAGGGGCGGAGACAGGTGGGCGCTGTGGAGCAGAGCTGGGTAGGAGCGCGGTCACTGCTCGTTCGCTCCGCCGCCGCCGCCGGCTCAGTCTCAGCTTCTCGGCTGCTCGCTGCAGTTGCGGTTGGAGTACGAGGCGCCGCAGCCACTGCTTTTATAGCAAAGTGGTTTTATGAATGAGTGAAACGTCACGGGCTCAACCACGGTGGCGCCAGAGGGGTGGCGCGCCAGCCTGCGCGCCTCTGCAGCCGCTTGGCCGCCTCCCCCGCGCTCGCAGCCCCCTACCCGCGCCTTAGTACGTGTCTTAATTCCGTGAGAATTTCGCAGTTCCTGTCTCAGGGGTCTCGTGGGCCCCCAAAGATGAGGGGCTGCGGGGATGGCTCCCCCCATGGCTACAGGGAAAGGCCGTGGAAACCTGCTGACGCAGATGTCCTAATATGGACATCCTGTGTAAGGGGGGAGGGATTGACGGGAACTGCTCGCGGGCTGCAGCCAACACCGAGGGTGCAGCGCGGGGGGAGGCGGGGGCCGCGGCCGGGGGAGGGGGAGGCGGGAACGGCGCAGAATGCGAGAGAACATTCGCACCTGGTTCAATGCGGACCCTTGTTCCCGAAGCCGCGGGGGATGGGGCAGGGGGCGCCTCTTTACCCTTCTACGGAAACTGGGGACAGTTCTGAGACTCAGGGATAGGAGAAACGGCCTCGGGTATACGGACCGGAGGACTTAAGTCTCGGCTGCCAAAGGAATGCGTCCCTACCCGCATTCCCAATTCTGGCCCTAATTCAGTGCAAAACGTGGAAGCAGACCCTCAACCCCTCGCCTCCAGCCCCCGGGCTCGAGCAATACTGGCACTCTTCCTGCGTTTGGAAGCAGAAGTGGAGATCCAAAATAAGAGAATACGATAACCTACTTTATCTACGATACTGGGTACTTTATTTTTTTTTAAGGAAGACAGCGCATTTATTTATTTATTTTTCTCGGCCATGTGTGGGAATATTAACGAAACTGTCAAATCCCTGAGACACCAGCAGATAAACATTGTGCAAAACCTAGGTGCGAAGATATTTGAAGGGGGCATTTGCCCAGTTCTGAGCTGGGGCCCAGGGCTAGGGAGTGCGGGGGGTGGTATGTGGGCAGGATGGTCAGTTCGGGATGACAAGGTGGGGTGTGCTTCTTGCGGGGGAACTCAAATCTGCGCTGGGGGTCTGGTTCGGTCCCGCCAGGAAGCTGTGCTTACGGGAGTCCGCAGCGGGTGATTTTCCAGCGCGTACTTGGAGGGGGGGAGGACGGGGGCTGGAAGGACAGCGTCCACAGCGCCCAGGCGGAATACCTCGACCGCTGGGACCCCAGCGCTGCTCCAGGTCCTGGAACACGGGGCTTTGGGGAGGCAAGGTGCTCCAGAGTGTGCCACACCCCCCAGCCTCCTGCCCTGCTGCGTAGGACAGCCAGGGTCACGCTGCCTGGGCTTGGCCCCAGCGCGCCGGCCACCGCCAGGGCGGGAAGACGCACGTCCCCGCACAGCCCCGGTCTCCCCTTCCCCCACTCTTAGGACCCGCCCGGGGGTTGCGGCTCTCTATGGGCACCTGGAGACGTGCGAGGCAGGATGAGGCCCGCGGGCGGATCGTTCGGGGCGCGCAGGGAACGGGACCGCAGACCTGCCTCCAGCCGCCGCGCCCGGGAGCCAGGCGATCCTTCTATAGATAGTAACAGGGAAGCGGCTGTTTACAGCAACACAGCGCCGCCAGGGCCGTCTCCAGGCAACGCCGCGCGGCCGGGCGCGCCGTCGGCCTGGCGAGGCCACCCGCCCTCCCGGCTCCCCTGGGCCGCGGCCTCCCCGGCCCGGCTGCGGCCGCTCCCATCGCCTGACATCATCCGCCGGGTCCGGGGGCTGAGCGGCCCGCGCGGGGCTGTGCGCTAACCTCCATTCTTCGAGATCCAACCCGGCGGGAGCGGGGGAGGGCAGGAGGCGGGGATTCGTGGAACTGGGCCACTTGCTATTTTTGCATTCCCTGTCACAGGCAGAGGTGAAAACAGAATTTCATCATTGTATATCATTGGTTTATGTTGGTGGGAATTTAGGCGCTTTTTTTTTTCTCACTCATAAAAAGGGAGAGAAAGGAAAAACACACATAATACGTAAACACAGATTCCTTGGAGCCGCTCTGAATCCTAAAGCAATTCTTCGGTACTCCTAATTCTATCCTTGATTACAGAAAGAAACAGGGGGACGGGGAGGGAAAGGGGTTATGAAGGCAAATACATCTCTCTTATTATTAATATTAGTTTCAAACAAAATAGGTCAAGCTTTGAATTCCTGAGTCTGGCCTTGCCTGCCACTCACAACTAGATCTCAGGGCCACTTAAGAGAAAACCTGGCTGGTTGCAGTGGCTCCCGCCTGTAATTCCAGCACTTTGGGAGGCTGAGGCGGGTAGATCATTTGAAGCCAGAAGTTCGAGACCAGCCTGGCCATCATGGTGAAACCCCCCGTATCTACTAAAAATACAAAAATTAGCCGGGTGTGGTGGCGCATGCCTGTAAACCCGGCTACTCAGGAGGCTGAGGCAGGAAAATCGCTCGAACCAGGGAGGCAGAGGTTCCAGTGAGCCGAGATTGTGCCACTGTACTCCAGCCTGGGCAACAGAGTAAGACTCTGTCTCAAAGAAAAGGAAAGAAAACCTAGAATGATTTGATTTACTTTTTTTTCAGGTCTAAAGCAGCTCTGCCAATACCTAAAAGATGTGTCAAGATTTTATATCCAGGATTTATCTCAAATACTCTTATCCTGCCTCTGCCAATAAAAAAGGAGAAGCGTCTTTGAGTGAGCCTGTTTCCTCCAGATAGCTTAACTCTTTCCTTTCTGGCATATTATGACCACAGAGTTGGAGACTTAATAAATCCATCCTCCAGAAAGGACAGACCATGTGTCCATTTATTGTTTTATTTATTCAACAAAGAACTATTGAGAGCCTCCTAATGGCCTGGCACTGGGCTGGACGCTGGTGCTCACTGTAATGAACAGGGTGGACCTGTCCCCACCCTGAGAGAGATTCCGGTCTCATGGGAAGACTAACAAGTCAATAGAGCTTACAAGGCAGCAGTAAGTGGTTTGATAGAAGTAAGAAAGGGGTGCCAGGAAACACAGAAGAAGGCCTGGAAACAGGTCCCAGAGGAAGTGACTGCAACACCGAGATGGGTCCCAGATCCTCTATTCTCTGGGTAATGGAATGATTGCTGGGGACGGTGGCTCACGCCTGTAATCCCAGCACTTTGGGAGACCAAGGCTGGCAGATCACCTGAGGTCGGGAGTTCGAGACCAGTCTGACCAACATGGTGAAACCCCATCTCTACTAAAAATACAAAAGTAGCCGGGTGTGGTGGTGAATGCCTGTAATCCCAGCTAGTCGGGAAGCTGAGGCAGGAGAAACCCTTGAACCCAGGAGATGGAGGTTGCAGTGAGCAGAGATTGCACCATTGCACTCTAGCCTGGGCAACAAGAGCAAAACTCTGTCTCAAAAATAAATAAATAAATAAAATAAAGATTGAATAAGGCCAGAGATTCATCCAGGCAAAGCAAGAGCTCAACCAGAAGCCGTAGTATAGGCCAATACAATCTCAGACTCCCTCGCCTGCCCCACTAACATCCCAACCTATGATCACTCTAACATATTCTCACATCTCAATCTGCTCATGGTATCCATTTCAGGACTGCAAAATCACACTCTAAAAAGTGGAGCTCACACAAGGTAGCCTAAAAATGAAGACAAATCGGAACAGACGTGAAATTATTTTTGCCATTTGCACAGGTCAGGGTGACTTCGAGATAGGTGCTTGTTTGTGTGCCTCCGTAAGCATGGCACCGCCTTCCAACAGGGTGGGGATTTCGTGTTCTGGACAAGTCTGAGCATATAAAACCAAAATGTATGTAGTTTGTGATTATCTATGATGTGCTGAGTTCCTCCTATCTGGGGATCCAAAAGTGAAAAAGAGGGTAGAATTCCCCATTTGAATTTTAACCCAAATTGAAAAAAAATTTATTTTTCTTCTGCGGTGTTTCCTTATCCGATACTTTTCCTATTTTGCACTCTTCCCGTCGTACTTGAAGGAGGAGACCTGACCCACATCAAGCTGTTCCATCACTTTTGAAGTCAGTGCACATTGTTTAGCCTGGTGTTATTGCAACATTAAGTGAAAGGCTGCTGCTGTCTGTGCCACCTACGTAAATGCTGCCGCACACAGCCCATCCCCCAGCATGCAGAAGTAGTTATTTATTTGGGGAAGTGTGGTCTAGTGGTGAAGGGTTGTGGTCAAAGCACAGGACCAGAAGTCAGGAAGATGCATATACCCAAATCAGCTTAGACTTGTTTGGCAACTTTTTGTCTTTTTCATGTGCTGATATTTACTTAGAATCTAGTAAGGTGCCTGGTGCATAGCAGGTGTTCAGTAAATATCCCTTTGTCTTTTTCTCTCTTTGTTTGTTGTTTTGTTTTGGTTTGGGTTTTTTTTTTTTTTTTTTTTTTTGAGACGGAGTCTCGCTCTGTTGCCAGGCTGGAGTGCAGTGGCATGATCTCGGCTCACTGCAACCTCTGCCTCCCGGGTTCAAGTGATTCCCCTGCCTCAGCCTCCCGAGTAGCTGGGATTTCAAGCATGTGCCACCAGACCGGCTAGTTTTTTGTAATTCCGAGACAGAGTTTCACCATGTTGGCCAGGATGGTCTCCATCTGACCTCATGATCTGCCCACCTCGGCCTCCCAAAGTGCTGGGATTACAGGTGTGAACCACAGTGCCCAGGCTTTTTTTTTTTTTTTTTTTTTTTTTTGAGACAGGGTCTCACTCTGTTACCCAGGCTGGACTGCAGTGGTGTGAATATAGCTCACTGCAGCCTTGAACTCCTGGGCTGAATGCTCCTACCTCAGCCTCCCAAGTAGCTAGGACCACAGGCACACACCACCATGCCCAGCTAATTTTTTATTTTATTTTTTTTAGAGATGGGGTCTCATGACATTGCCCAGGCTAGTCTCAAACTCCTGCCTCAAGCAGTCCTCCTACCTCTGCCTCCCAAAGTGCTGAGATTACAGGCGTGAGCCACCATGTCTGGCAATAAATATCTATTGAATGAATGAATGCATGCATGTCCTCATCCAGGGGAGGTGAATGTAAATGGCTGTGCTTTTTGGGTACTTAGAAAGCAAACAGATAATGTTCTTTAAATCTTTGGAAAGGCTGAACAGGCTCTTTTATTCTGGGGTATGAATAGGCAAAAATTGGGAAAGACAGAATTACAAGATGTTTGGGCTATTTTCAGCTGTACAGCCTCTGTGTAGAAAGAACACCCCAGTGGTTCATGATGAAAGATCAAACTTACCCTTGTTGCTGAGCCCTGTGAGAAAGACAGCTAGTGCCTGTATATAAATACCACTTTGTCTGCAATGACAATGGCCGTGTTACCACCACCCTTTAATGTATTCATTCTAAATGTCTGGACCCAACAAGAGAGAGAGGCATTCCACAATTCTTGTGGGACTCTCACACACGTGAGCCCAAATGAAGGGTCTTAGGAGGTCAAGGTTACTTACTCTATGGCTCAGGCCATGAGCAAAAAGATTGCCCCTATTTAGAACACTGGAGGTACAAGGTTACCACACCACCACCCGCCACACACGCCACCACTGCAACTAATTAGTACTAGAGATTTAGCCTCTTTGAGAAAAACTGTTTTTTCATTCTGAACAACTCTTGGCTTTTTGACAGGAGAGGATGATTCAATGGGATCCCCCGTCCTTCTGCTAATGTGAGCGTTTTAACAAAGCTCTGTGTGGTCCCTGAGACACGCTCCATCTGGAGCTGAGGAAACTGGGGAACAGTGGCAGTGCCAAAGACAGGCACACTGCAGTCCAAGCCTGCAACATCTTTTGCAGCCACCAGCAGTATAGGACACTGGTCTGTCAGTCTTGCCGAATCTTGCTTTAGAAACAAGAGCTCCCCACCAGCAGACAAGCACAGCTTCTCCAGGCTGTCAGCTCCTCCGCTGTCCTGAGCTAACCTTCTGTGGCTCTGGCAGACTTAGCTGCTGGAATTCCAAAGGAACCCCATCAACGTCACTAAACCTATAGGACAAAAACACACCCTAAGAAACCTCAACTGCAGGGCTCCCATGCAGTGAGAAAATCTCATAATCACCATGGGCAGGGACAGGGGTGGCTACAATAGGGTGCCACATGACGTGTTTCGAGGTGTTAAGACATCTTCAGCAGAGGTTACACCATGTCATCCACCACCTTACTCAACAAGACAGATCTTCCCTCCACCCCACCCCTTTATACTGAAAAGTTGCAAAGGACAGATTTTTTTTTTTTTTTTTGAAATGGAGTCTCATTCTGTCGCCTAGGCTGGACTGCAGTGGCGCAATCTTAGCTTACTGCACACTCTGCCTCCCGGGTTCAAGCAATTCTCGTGCCTCAGCCTCTGGAGTAGCTGGGATTACAGGCACCCGCCACCACACCCAGCTAATTTTTGTATTTTTAGTAGAGATGGGTTTCACCATGTTGGCCAGGCTGGTCTTGAATAACTCCTGACCTCAGGTGATCCGCCTGCCTCAGCCTCCCAAAGCGCTGGGATTATAGGCATGAGCCACTTTGCTCGGCCACAAAGGACATTTTTTTTTTTTTTTTTTTTGAGATGGAGTTTTGCTCTTATTGCCCAGGCTGAAGTGCCATGGTGCAATCTCTGCTCACCGCAACCTCTGCCTCCCAGGTTCAAGTGATTCTCCTGTCTCAGTCTCCCGAGTAGCTGGGATTACAGGCATGCACCACCATGCCTGGCTAATTTTGTATATTTAATAGAGATCGGATTCCTCCATGTTGGTGAGACTGGTCTCAAACTCCAGACCTCAGGTGATCCAACCACCTTGGCCTCCCAAAGTGCTGAGATTACAGGTATGAGCCACAGCACCCAGCCAAAGGACAGATCTTTAAAAGAGACATTGGCCATTGTAACACCAAAGAAATTCCCTTTTCCCAAACCTGGAAAATCCTGACTAGTATGTAGGAATTCAGTTAGGCTGCCCTCTGATCTAGAACTCATAATTTCATCCTCAGATGTGATAACTTTTTGTCTTAGTTTAGTACATGATTGTGTTCTACAAGAAAACTTTGCTGTAACTCCCAGGTGAGGTCTGATTTCTTCACTGATGTTTTATTACTCCGGAGTACTGAGTTAGAGATCCATGGTGAGATTCCCCAAATGACTCTTTTGAAGAATTCCACCTTTAAACTCTAGCCCATCCCAGACTGTGAGGTCATCAGTTAGGACAAGGACAGATTATACACTGGCAGAGTCTACTCTCCACTTAGGAGGGCTCTGAATTA
The DNA here is from genome assembly GCA_036589455.1 of Ateles fusciceps. Classification (NCBI taxonomy): domain Eukaryota; kingdom Metazoa; phylum Chordata; class Mammalia; order Primates; family Atelidae; genus Ateles; species Ateles fusciceps. The sequence goes on along the minus strand of JAZHEH010000228.1, from coordinate 7,772,030 downwards.
AATCAGAACACTAAACAGAACTGTTATCCCCCCAAGCCCGTTCAGAGGTCGAGTTTACAGAATGACACGTAGATAGGGATTTCCAGTCCACAGGCTTCAGCCTCCACCTCACCTTCCAACCTTACCTTGAACCACTTTCCCTCACTCCACTCCAGCCACACTGGCCTTTCTCTCCCTTAAATATGCCAAGCTGCTTCTGCCTCTGGGCCTCTGTGCCCACTCTTCCCTCTTCCTCGCAGACCTTGACAAGCTGACTTCCTCCTGACCAACATCTGCTCAAATGTAACCTTCTCCAGGCAGCCCTTCCTGTCCTCCCCATCCAATGTTACAACACTCTTTGCCCTTCAGTCACTTTCTGTTATGTTACCTGGTTTTCTTTTCCATCTATCACTTATCACTACATTACCCTGTCTATTTACATACTGTTTCACTGCCATCCTCTACTGGTCTGTAAGCTCCACAAGAGCAAGGACCTTATCTGTCTTATTTAGTAGTTATCTATCCCCTTGCTAAGGCACTTAATAAATGCTTGTAGAATAAATGTACATTTTTATTTCTTTTTTTTTTTTTTTTGAGATAGTCTCACTCTGTCACCCAGGCTGGAATGCGGTGGCTCACTGCAGCCTCGACCTCCTGGACTCAGGCTATCCTCTTGCCTTAGCCTCCCGAGTAGCTGAGACCACAGGCATGGGCCACCACGCCCGACTAATTATTTTTATTATCTGTAGAAATGAGATTTTGCTATATTGTTCAGGCTGATCTCGAATTCCTGGGCTCAAGCAATCTTCCCGCTTCGACCTCCAAACTATTGAGATTCTACATGAGCCACCGCGCCTGGCCTATGAATAAATGTTAACCAGAAGGCTCATCAGTTACTGTCCTTATGACAGAGAAGGCAGCATGGATTCCCCTTTCTGGACAGAGGGCTTTGATGGGTGGTTTATTACCTGTATCCTTCTCAGGTGAGAAAAGCAAAATCCTAGTCAGCAGTTTTCTTATCAGGCATAATTTAGACACTTATAAACCCAAGGGGTACACCCATCCTTAGAACTTCAAAGGTCCATCATACCTGCTGTCTAAATGTTTCCACATAATCTCATTTCTTGGCCTTTTGGCTAAGATCAAGTGTAGTAAATGTTTCCACTACCTAACGCACAAGAGGGCGTGGGGTGCTTTAGTTGTAAATCCACAACCGCCCCATCCCAAAACAGTGCTTAGCACAATGAGAAACTTCACCTGAGGCTGGTTACATCCCAGATCCTTTCTTTTACACAAATTTAGCCTAATTCAATTTTTTTTTTTTTTTTTTTTGAGATGGAGTCTCACTCTGTCACTCAGGCTGGAATGCAATGGTGCAATCTCGGCTCAGGGCAACCTCCATCTCCCGGGTTCAAGCAATTCTCCTGCCTCAGCCTACCAAGTAGCTGGGAATACAGGCGCCTACTACCACACTCTGATAATTTTTTGTATTTTTAGTAGAGACAGGGTGTTACCATGTTGGCCAGGCTGTTCTTGAACTCCTGACCTCAGGTGATGCACCCATCTGAGCCTCCCAAAGTACTGGGATTACAGGTATGAGCCACCGCGCCCGACCAAGAAAATTTTTAGAAAATATTTGTGCATAAAAGTAAAAATCTAACCAATTTTTAATTTAAAAGTGCTGGCCACAGGGCCACAGTAAACATTTATGGCCCTAATACTGAAATGATTATGGAGCTCTTCCAAGTAATTAAAAACCAAAGCAACACTGAATTGTAAAATACATTTTTATTTAGAAAAGTAAAACTCAGCTGGGGTGCAGTGGCTCACACCTGTAATCCCAGCACTTTGGGAGGCTGAGGCGGGTGGATTGTTGGAGGTCAGGAGTTCGAGACCAGCCTGGCTAACATGGTGAAACCCCATCTCTACTAAAAATATGAAAAATTAGCCTGGCGTGGTGGCAGGCACCTATAATCCCAGTTACTTGGGAGGCTGAGGCAGGAGAATCATTTAAACCTGGAAGGCAGAGTTTGTAGTGAGCTGAGATCGCTCCACTGCACTCCAGCCTGGGCAACAGAGCGAAACTCCATCTCAATAAGGAAGGAAGGAAGGAAGGAAGGAAGGAAGGAAGAAAGGAAGGAAGGAGGGAAGGAGGGAAGGAGGGAAGGAGGGAAGGAGGGAGGGAGGGAGGGAGGGAGGGAGGCGGGAGGGAAGGCGGGGGCGGGCGGGCGGGCGGGCGGGCAGGCAGGCAGGCAGGCAGGCAGGCTCACAAGTATGCTGAAATAATGCTCAGGTGTAAGTTCCATGAGGGAAGGCGACATTGCTGTTTCCCCTATTGGCAGGATCAGTGCCTGACTAAGCCCTCAGTAAATAGAATAATGAATACAGCTTTCTGATTTCTTTCTTGAATGCCCCCACCCCTGCCCCAGAATGTGCTTACTTGGTTTCTTGGGCAACCCGGCAGTGACTGGGCACGTGGCTGGGGCCAGGTCGGTATTTGTTAATTGTTTGAATTGCACAGAATAGAGGGAATGGAGTTATCACATACCACAGGCTCAGCTGAGGCCAGCATGTAGCACCTACAACAGGAGCTGATCTGGCAGCTGTAAGCTGCCAGACTCAGATTGGTCAGCATGGAGGGCTGGGCTAGGCCCACAGGATTCTTCATTTAAATCATTTGGCAGAACTATTCCAGTCCTTTCTCCAGATTCATCAGGTGGCTGGGAATAAATCATGGGTTACCTGCCCAGAGAGCTTCTGCGGGTGAAGAACCTTTGCTTTCACCGGGACTCTGCTTGCAGTGAAAGAGAAACTTCATAGCAGGTGGCAAACTGGGAGTTCATTCGCTGCTAGTGCTTTTCATCCAAGTTTTTTTGAACCTGGGGCTTCATCCAGCTGATGTCTGTCTGAGCTTAGAATCTGGAAAAGAAAGCAAGGGGTTGTGAAATAGACTGGGGAAATGGAAGAAAAAAATGTTCTTCAACTAGCACTCTACTCATTGGCCCTCAAAATCGACAGGTTCACCAAATGACAGCTCCAAGGCCCAGTGAATAATTTCTACATTTCTCACCCATTTCTGGCCCATATGGTAAAATGACCAGAGAATAATGCAGAAAGCTGAGGAATTTCAGATTAAGTGGTTTTAGATTGTACGTTTAGATAAGAGCAGCCCACATCTAGTTTCACACATCTAGATATCACACATCTAGTTTGAGATTAATTTAGTTGTATTCTTATCAGATATCTCTAGCCTGCTTTCTATTTTTCCATTGGTTTCAGAATTCTTTCCAGAAAAGAAATGACTTTCACGTACCTCAAAATATTGTTACCTTGTATAAGGGTCAGAAAAAAACCAGTTACCCACAGTTACTTTGCATGGATCCTGCGAAGTTAATTTCTTCTTAACTCAAATTGCACAAAGTCAATTATCCTATTCCTTGCCGTTCATTCAACACTTTACTGAGTACCTACTATGTGCCAGTCACTAGACTCCACATTAAACAGACAAGTTTCTTACTAACTTGAAGCTTAAAGTCCAGTAATGAATCAAAAAGAAAAACAAAAATGTCACATAAAAGTAAGGGCTGGGCAGGTAACTTTTTTTTTTTTTGAGATGGAGTTTTGCTCTTGTTGCCCGGGCTGAAGTGCAATGGCATGATCTTGGCTCCCCGCCATCTCCACCTCCTGGATTCAAGTGATTCTCCTGCCTCAGCCTCCCAAGTAGCTGGGATTACAGGCATGCGCCACCATGCCCAGCTAACTTTGCATTTTTAGCAGAGACAGGGTTTCTCCATATTGGTCAGGCTGGTCTCGAACTCCCGACCTCGGGTGATCCACCCACCTCAGCCTCCCAAAGTGCTGGGATTGTAGGCATGAGCCACTGCACCTGGGGTTTTGTTGTTGTTGTTGTTGTTTTGTTTTGTTTTGAGACAGAGTCTTGCTCTGTCACCCAGGCTGGAGTGCAGTGACATGATCTTGGCTCACTGCAACCTCTGCCTCCCAGATTCAAGCAATTCTCGTGCCTCAGCCTCCCAAGTAGCTGGGACAATAGGCGTGCACCACCACAGCCAGCTAATTCTGATATTTTTAGTAGAGACAGGGTTTCACTATGTTGGCCAGACTGGTCTCAAACTCCTGACCTCAAGTGATCTGCCCACCTTGGCCTCCCAAAGTGCTGGGATTACAGGTGTAAGCCACCATGCCCAACCTTGGGCAGGTAATTAAAATGGAAGAATATGTTGTGAACAAGTGTGTTGCTACTTTGGATTGGGTAGAAGAGGGTGACAATTTCCATGAGAAGCAAATGATAGGAAGGAATAGCCATGGAAGAACAGAGAGCAGAGCATTCAGGGCAGAGGAACTGCTTCCCAGTGTAAGGTTATGTATTGAGAAACGTAAGTGCGGATCCCCCCACACCTTTAAAGCCAGCAGTCCTTGCAAGAGGCACCTCAAACCCTACCGTCTGGCTTACCAACAACAACTCCACCCCCCTCCAGACCTTTGGATCAGTGCTGCCAAATGTAAAAAGTTCCCAGTTACTCCTGGCTCACTTTCCTCCCTGGCTGTCCCTACACTTCGAACAGGATATGGATAGTTGTATTTTATTCTCCTCAGTGACAGCCTATTTAGATGCTTCTTATACGTGGCTCCACACTAATGTTGATGATTGGTAAGACCTCTCTCAAAAGCTTAGAGTCTTAAGTGAAATCACTAAAAAACAGTGAAGTAAATCACCCGACACCAGGCTTGGAGTTCTTCCAGGGCCCTTTTTTACAGGAATTTGAAAATAGGCACATTCCATTGTGTCCTCTGTTAGAGAGCCATTGACAATAAACAGAGTTCAGAATTTGTGCTGTAAAACAGCAAACAGTGAGCAAACCAAGGCTTTCTCACCCAGGCCCCCACTTCCCTGGATTCTGCTGACCCTTAGACAGGATTTAAGCAAGTACATTTGAGAAGTTTATGGGGAACTAGATCCTCAAAGCATTTGTTTCTCAAATTCTTATTTTGACTGCGCTGGAGACTATTCCACAAGCCACTATCAGAATCCACCCATCTCTGATTCCGGTAAATATTATGTCTACACAGAACTATGTGAACTATTTCTAAGCTGGAATATGAACCAGGGTTTGAAAGCTTGCTGGTGGAAATAAACAAAAAGAGCATTAAAACTTAAATGAGAGAAATTTCAGTAGCAGAGGAAAAGTGGGCTAAAGGATTATGTGCATGTTGGGGAAAGAAGGTAGTTCAACTCTCAAAGATTGATGATTCAGCCCACCCTTGATTATTTAAATCCAGCAGCAAATGTATGCTGACACGTTTCTGGGGGCACTAGGGTGACATTCATTAAGGCAAGTAAAAGAAGCTGAGGTCAGTTCCCAGAGAGGTCATTCCTTTTTTTTTTTTTTTTTCAGATGGAGTCTCACTCTGTCACCCAGGCTGGAGTGCAGTGGTGCAATCTCGGCTCACTGCAACCTCCACCTCCCAGGTTCAAGCAACTCTTCGTGCCTCAGTCTTCTGAGTAGCTGGGATTATAGGCGCTCGCCACCATGCCTGGCTAGAGAGAGGTCATTCCTATCACAGTTGGGACTGATCGTTCCAGGTAATGGAGACCAAGGGAAACTGAGGCGGCAACTGCCAACTGTCAGTGATTTCTGAGAAGGGGAAAAGCTGCTGCCATACATCATGGAGCTGAGGACTAAATTCAATCTGATGCAAATGTCTTTAAAGAGAGGTGGGGTCAGGGGAGAGACAGAGAGAGACAGGCTCTCCCTATATTGCCCAGGCTGGTCTTAAACTCCTGGGCTCAAGCAATCCTTCGGCCTCCCCCCTCCCAAAATGCGGAGATTACAGGCATGAGCCACTGCACCCAGCCTGATTGCAAACTTCGGATGCAGGAATCACCTCTCAGCTTTGGCAGTCCTGTCCTCTAGAACGTTTGTGAAAAGGCATGGAACACAGAATTAAATATGAGCTACTAGCATTGTACATATGTTCTCTGCCTCCACCTCCCCACTCCTCATCTCAATTCAGCCTACTTTTTATCCAGATCTCAAACTTAAAATGTCACATCCACATAAAGGACTTCCCTCAGCAGCCAGGCTGAATTAGGAACCTTTTAGAAGCCCTCATTCCACCCTAGGCTTTTCATGATTAGTATTTACCACCATTTCTAATAATACATTTATTTAGAAAGCAAATGGACTAATTTCTAAAAATTAAGTTCCAATAAGTGTTTTATTCACTGACGTATCCTCAAGGAGTTAGGGAAGCCTGATCCTAATAGCTGTTAATCATTGAATGAATTTGTCTGGTGTCTCTCTCCCCCACCCCAAGAAGGCAGACACCTTGCCCATTTACTCATCACTGACTTTCTGACCCCTAACACAGTATCTGGCACATAATAGCTGCTCAAAAAATACTTCTTGAATAAAGGGAAATAATAATAGCTAATATTTATTGAGTGCTTGCTCAGGAATTACGCTAAGTGCTTTACAAATACTGCTATGTTTTTTGTTGTTGTTTTGTTTTGAGATGGAGTCTCGCTCTGTCACCCAGGCTGGAATGCAATGGTGCAATCTTAGCTCACTGCAACCTCTACCTCCCCAGTTCAAGCGATTTTCCTGCCTCAGCCTCCTGAGTAGTTGGGATTACAGGTGCCAGCCATAATGCCTGGCTGCTTTTTGTAATTTTTTAGTAGAAACAGGGTTTTACCATGTCAGCCAGGCTGGTCTCAAACTCCTGACCTCAAGGAATCCTCCTACCTTGGTCTCCCAAAGTGCTGGGATTACAGGTGTTAGTCACCGTGCCCAGCCTTGTTATTTAATATTCACCACAATTCAAGGATATAGGTATATCATTCTGCTATTTTGGCTGAATAGGTTCAATAATTTTTTTAGTAGAAACAGGATCTCACTACGTTGCCCAGGCTGACCTCAAACTCCTGGGCTCAAGCAATTTTCCTACCTCAGCCTTCCAAAGTACTGGGATTACAGGCATGAGCCACTGCACCCAGCCAATTCAATAGAATTTTTAAAATAATGATCTTATAATTTTCTAATCCACAGCGTATAATTGGGCTAAATATTTCCCTGGTGTAGTTGCTAATGCTCTGGTGACCTGAATAAGTGAATTTATTTTCCTAAATACCTACCAGGGAATGAATGATTAAGTGAATTTATTTTCCTAAATACCTACCAGGGGAAGAGAGAAACTCAGGGCCAGGCTCAGTAGCTTACACCTGTAATACCAGCAGCATTTTGGGAAGCTGAGGTGGGTGGATCACCTGAGATCAGGAGTTTGAGACCAGCCTGACTAACATGGCGAAACCCCGTCTCTACTAAAAATATAAAAATTAGCTGGGCATGGTGGTGTGCACCTGTAGCCTCAGCTACTCGGGAGACCGAGGCAGGAGAGTCCGGGAGGCCGAGGTGGCAGTGAGCCAAGATCGCACCATTGCACTCCAGCCTGGGCAACAGAGTGAGACTCGGTCTCAAAAGAAAAAAGAGAGAGAGAATCTCAGTCTCATGGGTCTTAATTATGCTTATGTTGCTTGGAATTAAAGTATAGCCTCAGCTTCTAGAGACACGGGGCTTTGGAGAAAAAAATTTATATATGGTATGCTTGTTACGTTGAGTTCATGTGCAACCACAGAACATATAAAATGCTTCCAGTTCTGCTAGGGGACACTGGAAGCAGGAAAAAAGTATGGGTCAAATCTTGCCCAAGATGCTGGTTAAACCGGCTTTGCCAGTGTCTCCTGTACCTACCTGGGACACCCATTAGAAGGCAGATTTGTTCCCTCCTCTGGGGGGACCATACCAGTCCCTGCCACTCTGCCTCATCTGATCTGGCTAGATCAGGCTTCCAGAAGTTAATAATCTCACCTCTCCAAGTAAAGCCAGAAGTGTTCAGGTGGCACACCATGGTCTCGGCAAGGACTGGACTCACTGAAAGCAAACTGATATGGCCAGAGTGGAAGTAATTCCAAGAGAATGATTCAAAGTATTACATTCCCCATATCGAAACCCATTCTGGTGCGACTATGTTACACTCCTTTAACCAAGAAACTGGTAACCCAAAGATGCATCGTGTGAGAAGTGGTCATCTTATCAGGAACGTTAATTCTTGAGTTAAATTTTTACCTCTCCTTGATTTCTCTATTTGCTCTTTGTCACTGTCAGCACCACCCCATAAATACTGAAGAAGAAACAGGAGTGTCCAAGGAAGACAGAAAATAAAGACAAAGCAGGGAATTTGCATAAAACTACATATCTTTGATTTAAAAGGGCTATCCTTCAGTCTTAAATAAGGTTTTTGTTTGTTTGTTTGTTTGTTTGTTTGTTTGTTTGTTTTCCTGAAGAAAGAGCCTTGCTCTCTCACAAAGGCTGGAGTGCAATGGCGCGATCTTGGCTCACTGCAAACTCTGCCTCCCAAGTTCAAGCAATTCTGCCTCAGCCTCCCGAGTAGCCAGGATTACAGGCATGTGCCACCACGCCTGGCTAATTTTGTATTTTCAGTAGAGACGGGGTTTCTCCATGTTGATCAGGCTGGTCTCAAACTCCCAACCTCAGGTGATCCACCCGCCTCAGCCTCCCAAAGTGCTGGGATTACAGGCGTGAGCCACTGCACTCAGCCCAAGAGAATTTGTCTTTTAAGAGTAAGATCTGCCCAGGCATGATGGCTCAAGCCTGTAATCTCAGCACTTTGGGAGGCTGAGGTGGGTGGATCACAAGGTCAGGAGTTCAAGACCAGCCTGACCAACATGGTAAAATCCCATCTCTACTAAAAATACAAAAATTAGCCAGGTGTGGTGGCGCACACCTGTAATCCCAGCTACTCAGGAGGCTGAGGCAGGAGAATCACTTGAACCCAGGAGGTGAGTTTGTGGTGAGCCTCGATCTCGCCACTGCACTCTCATTCTCAGCCTGGGTGACAGAGCGAGACTCTGTCTAAAAAAAAAAGAGTAAGACCCAAAGGGAATGGCAAATCCAAGGAAATATACTGCTGATGATGGAATTTTAGGGACAGTGAAGGAGCATTCCTTGGCATAGGGCATATCAAATCACATCGATGGGCGTTCATCCAGTCTGTCTATGAATTACATCTCTCTTGACCTTGATGCTGCTCCATTTGCAGGTCACCTCATCTTGCAAAATAATTTTAAACTTCAAAATACCTTCTGATTCATGGTTTTTGAAGCCCTTCCACAAGCTGACTTACTATGACCTTCCTAACAGTCCTGAGAGGTAAGGAGGGGAGGTAGCAATGTTTCCATTTTTATATTTGAGGAAAGCCAGCCTTGAAGAGCATGAGTGGAAGAAGTGAATTCCATGATGGCTGGGATGTAGAGAAGGATAGTGTGGACCTGGGCCTTGAAAGGCCAGGTAGGTCACTGCTCCTACCTATCTTTCCCTGGGCCAAAGCCTCTTCTTTGCCAGGGAAACCTGGCAAGCAGAGGCTCCACTCAACACTAAGATGAGAGGTGTTAAGGGAAAATGTACCCAAGAATAATAATCAATCATTTATTTATTTATTTATTTGAGGTGGAGTTTCGCTCTTGTTGCCCAGGCTGGAGTGCAATGGTGCAGTTTCGGCTCACTGCAACCTCTGACTCCCCGGTTCAAGCAATTCTCCTGCTTCAGCCTCCCAAGTAGCTGGGATTACAGGCATGCATCACCACGCCCAGCTAATTTCGTATTTATAATAGAGATGAGTTTCTCCATGTTGATCAGGCTGGTCTTGAACTCCTGACCTCAGGTGATCCACCCACCTCGGCCTCCCAAAGTGCTGGGGATTACAGGCATGAGCCACTGGGCCCAGCCAATAATCTAGCATTTATGCAGCATTTTTTTTTTTTTTTTTGAGACAGGGTCTTGCTCTGTTGCCCAGGCTGGAGTGCAGTGTGGCATGATCTCAGCTCACTGCAACCTTCACCACCCAGGTTCAAGCGATTCTCTTGCCTCAACCTCCCGAGTAGCTGGGATTACAGGTGCCCACCATCAGGCCCGGCTAATTTTTGTATTTTTGTTTTAGTAGACAGGGGGGTTTCACCATCTTGGCTAGACTGGTCTTTAACTCCTGACCTCCTGATCCATCCACTTCAGCCTCCCAAAGTGCTGGGATTACAGGTGTGAGCCACCACATCTGGCCCAGCATTTAGTATTTCCACAGTGTCAACTAATAATCACTGTATCATTGCAATCCTTTTGTGTCAAAGCAAACTCGTGGGGTCAGTGAGTTTGCTAGACCCTATTTTATAGATGAGGAAATAGGTTGGGGAGATTAAACATCTTGTAGTTTAAGGAAGTCAGCAAAATACAAGAACATTATGGTTCTATGTTGAATCTGGTCATCTAAACAGAGAAGCTCAGCTGAAACACAGGACAGCAAGAGAATATGCATGTGTGTGTGCATGCAAGCATATATGAAATAAACTGTTTCTCACCATACCATCAAAACAATATCTATTTGGTATTTCCTAGATTACAAATTCCCTGGGCCCCATATCATGGCCCATGACCATGTTTGGATCAAACAAAAAGAAAAAACTGGCCTGGCCGGGCACCATGGTTCATGCCTGTAATCCTAGCACTTTGGGAGGCTGAGGCAGGTGAATTGCCTGAGCTCAGGAGTTCGAGACCAGCCTGGGAAACACGGTGAAACCCCGTCTCTACTAAAAATACAAAAAATTAGCTGGGCGTGGTGACGTGTGCCTTTAATCCCAGCTACTCGAGAGGCTGGGACAGGAGAATCGCTTGAACCCAGGAGGCGGAGGTTGCAGTGAGCCGAGATCCTGCCATTGCATGCCAGCCTGGGTGACAAAGTGAGATTCCATCTCAAAAAGAAAAAAAAGAAAAAGTACAGATGCAGTGGCTCATGCCTGTAATCCCAGCACTTTGGGAGGCCGAGGAGGATGAATCACAAGATCAAGAGATCAAGACCATCCTGGCCAGCATGGTGAAACCCCGTCTCTACTAAAGATATAAAAAATTAACCAGGCATGGTGGCGGGCGCCTGTAGTCCCAGCTACTGGGAGGCTGAGGCAGGAGAATCCCTTGAACCCGGGAAGTGGAAGTTGCAGTGAGCTGTGATTAGCACCACTGCACTCCAATCTGGCAACAGTGCAAGACTCCATCTCAAAACACACACACACACACACACACACACACACACACACACTCGAACTGGCTGGGTGTGGTGGCTCACGCCTGTAATCCCAGCAGCACTTTGGGGGGCGAAGGCCGGCGGATCACTTGAGGTCAGGAGTTCAAGACCAACTTGGCCAATATGGCAAAACCCTGTCTCTACTAAAAATGCAAAAATAATTAGCTGGGCGTTGTGGCAGGCGCCTGTAATCCCAGCTACTTGGGAGGCTGAGGCAGGAGAATCGCTTGAACCTGAGAGGTTAGAGGTTGCAGTGAGCTAAGATCATGCTACTGCACTCGAGCTTGGGTGACAGAATGAGACTCTGTCTCAAAAAAAAAAAAAAAAAAGAAAGAAAAGAAAAGGAAAGAACTAAGATTGGGAGATGGAGAAGGACACGGAAGTTTGGAGGGTCTAACTGATGCCCTGGGACAGAGTCATCAAATTGGCTCATATGCTAGAACCAAATCTGGGCACTTAGATATTCTGTCATCTTTTACCTTCCTCCCCTCTTCCTCATCCACGTTAAGAAAATGCCCTCAGTCACCTCTTCCAGCTTTTCAGGTCATCTTCAATGTACAGCATAAATATTATCTTGTTATTCCTCTTTCAGTGTAACCCAGATATATTAGCTCTCAGAGACCAAGACATGCTATATTCCTGGAAACATAAGAGAGATGATAGAATTAGAAAGGGATGTTTGATAGTCTAAAAAGGATCTTATATCAGACTTTCAAATATTCTCCGGCAGTGTCAGGACAGAAGGGAGACTAGCCTAGCAATTTAATATATTTACTGGGTAAATAGTAAGCACTTGCAGTCCCTGACTTAATCAGAATGAAGTTCATTACAATAAAGAGCTGTGCCCTTTGGTCCTGTTTGCATTAAGCAGGCTCTCAATTTCATTTAATTTCACTCACATCTCCCAAGGAAATTATAGGCCATGAGGCTAGCCAAAGAGTCGGGGGGGGGAAGACAGATAGCAAGGATATCCATCAGAGGAGATAGAGGAAAGTAGGTATTGGGCTCAGATTAGAACATAAAGGACAGATACCCTCCTTATCAACCCCAATCTATGAAACTAATTTGACTTTCTTGTTTTTAACTTGACGTTTGTATCAGTCTCTCGCTTTCTCTCTGGGTTTTAAAAACATGTTATCAGGTCATCTAAACCTTTTATGAAACATTTCAGACTTGTACGTGCATGAGCCGGTGAAGATTTATTATATTTGACACCATAACTACAGATTTTAAGGCATTCTTTTAAGCACAACTTGACTGAAACCCCTGAGGCTAGATCGCTATCTTTTGGCAGATGTTAACTTGGTTTCACTGATGGAAACCCAGGGTAAGGTTAAAACTGCTTCTGGACACATTCGTCCTTTGGAATGTTTAACTCCATGAGTATATTAGCATTAGATATCAAGAAACCTGGGCTCTTGATCTGTAAGATTCTATTCATCTCTGTCCTCAATTTCTTTCTGTTTCTATTGCAGAAATCGAATGGTCCCCTCGATTCGAATTAAAACAGGCGAAGAGGAAAGAATAGATCCAACGAGCCCATAAATAGAAGAACCCACCCAGATCCTTTGGGATTCTTTGGTACCTATTCAGGCTACAAGAAATCTGCCCATCTCTGGGTGGGAATACGGATAAATGATGTCATTCAACAGAATTAGGACCAGACAGGGAAAAGTAGCCAAATCCTGCAGGGGGTAGCACTGAATGCCGGCTTTAGATATGGAAAGCCCCCCGATTGTTCTCAAGCGTAAACAAGCGTAACCGTGAAGGCAACACAGTTTCTGAGATGTGACTGAGAGGGTAACGACATTTCTGAGATGTGCTGTCGGGGCGGTGGGAGCAGGGGTTATAACACCAAATATTGGGTTGTCGCAGACGCCAGGCATGAGGGCCATGATCCCCACAATGGACTAGAGCACAGTCGTCTGCTGGGCTGTAATCGGTAGGAGCAAGCTGCACGTTGAGCACGTTTTCTCCTGGATTCCATCTTGGCGACCGATCTAGACCTCAGCCTCCAGGATCTGTTAGAGAAATAAACAAGTGGGAGACAACAACCAAAACAGCAACACAGCCGAGCGGGCGCTGGAGACGAAGCTCCCCCTCTGGAAGCCTCGGGCCAATCAGAAGCCTGTTGCTGAGGCCTGGTGTTTGGCCGCCTGACGTTCCCATGGAGACGGAAGAACGTTACACACTAAACACTGGCGACGTTGACGTCTATGCATTATATCCATGGAGACGACAGAGTAAACGTCATCGCCCCCCCGCCCGACCTCCCCGCCTCCCTTAGCGCCAGGGGCGGAGGGAGCCACGCAGACGTCGCCATCACGTGCTGGACGCTGGGAGCGAAGCCGGGTGGGCGGGGCCTGTTGCTATGACTGCAGCTGCTGCTGTTGTTTGGAGCTGCAATTAGAAAGTGCTGAGGTGGCAGTGGAGCCAGAACCGATTCTGGAACAGCTTCTCCCGCCCCCGGGCCAGAGAGGGTTCCCCAGCCTCTGGAAAGCCAGGACACCCCCTCGGCTGTCCCAGCACGCCTCAGCCTGAGGTCCTGAGCCAACATCTCCCTGCGCTGCCTGTGACTCCAGACTGAGGGCCAAACCGAGACCATTCCCTCCACCCTCAGTTGGCCATAATTGTCAGGGTGACCTCCCTGATCGACCGTCTCCTCCAGACAGCAGCCCACAGAACAGCCACCGACCAAACTGCTTTGCCCATGAGACAAGAGCAGAACTAACTTAGAAAACTTTCCGCTGTTGGAGTAAACCCCAGAATTTTCCCAGAAAGGAAAATCAGAAGGAACTTTGGATGTATCTTGTATGCGTTAAAAGCAGCAGAACCTGAGACATTTAATTCCTTGGAGCTGTGTTGAAGAATTGAGGAAGGGGTGCTTAATAATCCCATTCAAGAATAGTTCCTCTCAAAGGGCGAGAAACTCAGAAATCCCTGAGGACTGTGATACTCAAAAATGGGAAGGACTGGAAAAACCTAGGTCAATTAAAACTGAAGCTTAAATTTCTACATTGCCTAATTTCATCTTGACTGCACAAGCCAACAGAGTGTGAGAAATCTCTCTGCGTGCCAGCCTCCTTTTCGTCATACAACTCTGGAAATAGATATAGGAAGAGTGCAGCAACAAATTGTAAACAAAACCAGGTCAAGAAACAGAGGAGTGGTCCAGGCACATGTGGCTCCAGCCTGTAATCCCAGTACCTTGGGAAGCTGAGGCAGGTGGATCAACTGAGGTCAGGAGTTCGATACCAGCCTGGGGAGCATGGCGAAACCTCGTCTCTAATAAAAAAACAAAAAACAAACAGAAAAAATTAGCCAGGCGTGGTGGCGCACGCCTGTAGTCCCGGCTACTCGGGAGGTTGAGGCAGGAGGATTGGTTGAAACCAGGAGGCGGAGGTTGCAGTGAACCGAGATTGCACCACTGCACTCCAGCCTGGACAACACGGCAAGGCTCTGTCTCAAAAAAAAAGAAAGAAAGAAAAGAGAAACAGAGGAGTGAAGGGTTGAGATGACCATGTGAAGGCAGCCAACTTGAACAAAATGTAATGCCTTTTGAATGGTAAAGCAGAGCTGAAGGGCCCAGACTTTGAATTTTCTCCAAATATCATGATCTTCCATCCTGGCTGAATTTAAATGGTATCTTTTGTATTTGGGAGAAAGCAGAGGGTATATTATTTGCTGGAATTAAAAGCAAGCCATTGGGGTGAGCACATAGTCTGTTGCAGATGGTGGAAGCATAAAGAAGGATTTCAGGAAAATGCATGGCATTCAGGGTTGGCCTGGGCTCCCTCCATTCCTCCACCAACACATATCCAATCCCATTGTCTATCTGTGACAAATCAGCACCTCAGGGTCCCTTCCCTGTTACTCCATAGTAGCTCTCCCTGGGCCCCCATTCAGATATTTTACCACCTGCCCACAGAGCATATCCATTGCCTTTCAACATTCCCTTGCTCCATCCTCTGACCTACCTATTACTCACTTCCCTGACATCCTTCTCTAAACACTTCTCCCTTGACTCCCTTCCCACTCAATTGCCACTCCCCAGGATTTTACCCAGTTGATCATTGCTCCCCAAACCCTTGCCCTATCCACTCATCCCACTGTAGTGTTTTTCATGTCTGGTCCTTACTTCACAGAAGAGAGTAGCATTTTGGAACTGCTGTCCAGTTCCAAACAGAGGCAGAAGGGCACAGTGAGTGGAACAAAGCCATCATAAGCACTTAGGGGAAAAAAAAAAAAAAGCCCTGGCCAGACAAAGTGGCTCACGCCTGTAATCCCAGCACTTTGGAGGCTGAGGGAGGTGGATCACTTAAAGCCAGGAGTTCGAGACCAGCCTGGCCAACATGGTGAAACCCCATCTCTACTAAAAATACAAAAATTAGCCAGATGTGGTGGTCATGCCTGTAGTCCCAGTTACTCAGGAGGCTGAGGCAGGAGAATTGCTTGAGCCCAGGAGCCAGCGTTTGCAGTGAGCCAAGATCCCATCATTTTACTCTAGCCTGGGTGACAGAGCGAGACTCTGACAGAAAGAGAGAGAGAGAGAGAGAAAGAAAGGAGGGAGGGAGGAAGGGAAGGAAGAAAAAACTTGGCCGGGCATGGTCACGCCTGTAATCCCAACACTTTGGGAGACTGAGGCAGGTGGATCACCTGAGGTCAGGAGTTCGAGACCAGCCTGGCCAACATGGTGAAATCTCGTCTCTACTAAAAATACAAAACCATTACCCGGGCGTGGTAGTGCACGCCTGTAATCCCAGCTACTCGAGAGCCAGAGGCAGGAGAATCACTTGAACCTGGAAAGCCGAGGTTGCAGTGAGCTGAGATTGTGCCACTGCACTTCAGCCTGGGTGACAGAGTGAGACTTGGTCTCAAAAATAAATAAATAAATAAAAATAAAAACCCAGATAGTAGTTGAGATTCATGCTATATATCCAACCATAATGCAGAGTCTGCCTATTACAGGATTATGGCCAAGGTAGCAATTTACTAATTCTGATATTTTCAGGGACGAAATGACAATTTCTACTTTTCTTCTGTCAACGAATGGTTAAGCTAGACTTCTCTTTCCTAAACTCTACCTACAGCCTAAAGCAGCTGGAAAAGAAAGAAACTTCAAATTCAGGTTAATGGGAAAGACTGACTTATGGGTAGATTAGATTGAATCAATTTTTGACATGGAAATGAAGTGGTTTGTGTTTTGTTTCAGATGGGAAAACACTGATGTAATTTACCCCTAGGCACATATATAACCCATCTTATCCTCTGGAAAAGTAGTGGAGCAGCAGTCCTTCTTCTCTCCCTTACTTTAAACTCAGAGTTAAGTTCAAATAAAATGGTTGTATCTGCTTTGCCATTCTCTCTCGTGAGATCTCTCTTCTAATTCTTCAGGTTAATCAAGGACCCAGCAAGCCACCGACAAGTGTGGGAGAAGGAGAAAATAAAGGCAAGATTTATCCAGTACTTTTGATATGCCAGGACTCTGTAGAGTACTTGAGAGTACTCTGTATGTTATCTCATTTTATCCTGTTAACATCCATGAGAACTAGGTCTTCATGTGCCCATTTTTGCAACTGAAGAAACTGAGGTTCCAGCAGTTAAACAAGTTGCCCGAGAATGCAGTGCAGAGCCAGGACATCCCCAACAGTGCCGTGGAATGCATGGAAATCCTCCACTTGGATCATTCCAAAAGCTTTCTTTTCAGTGGGGGAGACTCTAACCCCCTTTTCCAAACTTTTTTTTTTTTAAAGGAGGGAAGATTATGAGATCTGCTAGAGCTTCTTGAAAAGGTGCTGACACCACAAAGAACACAAATCCATCCCTGCCTCTTGGGACTAGGCTGTATTTCCTCATTGGCCCAGGATCCAAGGAGGCAAAGAGAGACATGTCCCAGAGCACACACAGCAGAAAGGTTTGGACAATTCTGGGAGACTCTGACCTGCCCCGGGCTAGGGAGGGCACTGCGGCAATACCTGAGTTCACCGGCTCCCTGGAGAGATCCGCTCAGATTTATCTGCAGCTGTCACTTACAACCAGCTCCTCCTCCCTCTTCTCTCACCTCCCCCATGCCTGACCCTGTAGGGAAGCACGTCCAGCACGAATTCCTTCAAACCTCTGCTGCCTTTAGAATTTTTGTGTGTCTGAAGAGTGCCCTCCTTGACAAGCTGCATTAGTCAAGTCGAGTGGGTGGGAAGGGCATTTCCTGGTGAGCCAGGGCTGGGAGAAAGGGGAGATCCTTCCTCCCTGCTTTGGCAAGCAAACCTAGAGAGGTCCATGTGGGTGGCAATGAATACAGACAAGCCAGAGGGGTTCTTGCTGGGCAGGAATGCCCACGGGCCACACCATCCTCAGCCCTCAAAGCCCTTCATCATGTCTGGACCTGTGAATGGGGTGGCAGTGCCAGGGAGTGGGTTCTCTCTGTGTCTGGCTCCAACAACCGGTTAACTGTGATGATTCTATTTGTGTTCCCTGTGTTCTGTTTGGCTTGGCAGCAGGCAAGGTAGAGGGCAGCAGGTTCACTCCAGTTTGTACTGGGTTGTTCCTGTGGCCACACCCAGGCATTAAGGCAGGCAGCTTGCACCCTGGATGCCTTTACCTGGGGGCCCTTGGTGTGCAAAAGCAAAGCGTGGGAAGTATTTCCTTTTTATGGGCCAGCCAGGTGTGGCCAGCATTTCACCTATTCCTGTATTACTAACGTCACTCAGATTCAGGTCAAAGGGCAGGCTTCCTAGACTCCCATCACCCTGAGATCCGGGATCGGGGACAGTTGGTCAAGTCCATTTGGACTGGATTATCCTGAGTTCCTACTACCCATGGGTACTTAATTCCTGCTTCTAAAACAAAACTCTGGCCAGGCACTGTGGCTCATACCTGTAATTCTAACACGTTGGGAGGCAGAGGCAGGAGGACCACTTGAGCCCAGGAGGTCGAGGCTGCAGTGAGTTATGATCATACTACTACACTCCAGACCGGGAGACAGAGCAAGACCCTGTTTGTAACCAAAAAAAAAAAATTCTGAGGTCTGACAACTATGCTGTGCCTTAGAGGACTGGTGTCCCCAAAGTTGAAATACAGTCTCTCCTAAAGCATACAAAGTAAGGGTTGTTTTTATACAGCGTGGTAGCTTTCAAGGAGAACAGACATCAACGTCAAATACACTTGGTCTAGAACTCCGGATTGCCCCCTTATTTAGATTAGCCTCCGTCCAGAACTAAAATCTCTAGCATGTGAAAAATAACAGCTAATACTTATGCTACTACATGCCAGGCACTGTTCTAAGCATTTTTGTAAAAACTAGTTTAAGCCTCAAAACACCATGAAGAGGTGAGTAGGTGAGTAGATTATGATCATCCCCTCTTACAGATGAGAAATGGAGCCAGAGAGGTTAAGGAGATTGCCGAAGGTCACACAGCTCATAAATGACAGTGCTAGGATTCGACGGAAGGAAGTCTGGAGCCCATGCAGAACCAGAGCCAGAGCCTCTGGAACACATCTCAGAACCAGAATGGTAGTGACGTTTCTGGAGAGCCCTGCTGTGCCGGTAGCTGGATGCCTTAAACAGCAGAAACAGACACAGCCCCCAAGACCCTGCCCTGACATCTTCTGAGGCTCCCAAGTCAACTTTGGAAAGAGCTTTTCTTTTTTCTGAGACAGGATCTTGCTGTGTTCCCCAGGTGGAGGCGCAGTGACTTGATTCTAGCTCACAGCAACCTTGGCCTCCCGGGCTCAAGTGATCCTCCCTCCTCATCCTCCTGAATAGCTGGGACTACAGGTGCCAGCCACCATGACCGACTAATTTTTGCATTTTTTGTAGAGACGGGTTTCACCATGTTGTCCAGGCTGGTCTCAAACTCCTGGGCTCAAGTGATGGCCCGCCTTAGCCTCCCAAAGTGTTGGGATGACAGGTGTCAGCCATTGTGCCCAGCCAGAAAGGACCTTTCTACTAGCCTAAACATTGCCCTTGCCCTGGACCCTGGGGTAGCCTTCCCTTGAATGCAGGGGTTTCCTGGCTGAAGGTGACAGTCATGGTCATCCGGCAGGATCAACGAAAGGATCTTCAGAAGTGCACTAGCTTCCATGGGCTCCTCACCTGCTCCAGGGGCAAGAACGAAGCCTAGCATTGTGACTCTGTGGGCCGGTCATGAATGAATGTTCTACCCAGCAGGCAGGCGTATCCTCTCTATGCTCCTTCGTGTGCTGGGGGCCAGCAGAGCCAGGCTGGCATGCTGGGTGTAACCAAGCATGTTGAGCAGGCAAGGCCACAGAGATCCCTGCCCTGAAGAAAGTGGCCATGACCTAGACAGCTGAATGATGAAACCATTTCCTCTCCAAGAGAGGCCTGAGCCCATGGCTGCAGGGCCTGGCAAAACCATAGGCTTTGTTCCTGGGGCCGCTCCCTACCCGGATGAGATAATGTGCATTATGGGGCTTGAGACAGTTAGAATGACTTCTTCAACAGAGGCAAGGTGTAGTTCATTACCATCACCCACATTTACTGAGTGCTGAGTGTAATTTATGTGACTGATATGAATTTGTTTACTTTGTCCTTAAAACAACCCTATGAGGTAGGTTCTTTTACTCCTCCCTTTTACGGAGAAAGAGATGGAGACACAGAGATTGCTTGAGGCCAGGAGTTCAAGAGCAGCCTGGGCAACATGGTGAGATGCAGCTTCTATATTTTTAATTTTTAAAAAATGGGTCAGCTGGGAACGGTGGCTCACACCTATAATCCCAGCACTTTGGGAGGCCGAGGTGGGCGGATTGCCTGAGGTTGAGAGTTCAAGACCAGCCTGGCCAGCATGGTGAAACCCCGTCCCTATTAAAAATACAAAAATTAGCCAGGGGTGGTGGCACCTGCCTGTAGTCCCGGCTACTCAAGAGGCTGAAACAGGAGAATCCCTTGAACCCAGGAGGTGGAGGTTAAAATGAGCTGAGATTGCACCATTGCACTCCAGCCTAGGCAACAGAGCGAAACTCCGTCTTGGGGGAGAAAAAAAAAAAAGCACCAGGCACAAGTTCACACCTGTAATCCCAGCACTTTGGGAGGCCAAGGCAGGCAGATCACGAGGTCAAGAGTTCGAGACCAGCCTGGCCAACATTGTGAAACCCCGTCTCTACTAAAAACACAAAAATTAGTCGGGCATGGTGGCTTATGCTTGTAGTCCCAGCTACTCAGGAGGCTCAGGCAGGAGGATCGCTTGAACCTGGGAGGCGGAGGTTGCAGTGAGCCGAGGATACTGAGGTAAGTTTATTGAACACTAGCTATAAGCTATAACTGACTGGGCTATTGCTTGTACTCCTCCTTCCATGCCCTCCTACCAACAATTCTTAGGTTAGTCTTTTTTTTTTTTTTTTTTTGAGATGGAGTCTTGCTCTGTCACCCAGGCTGGAGTGCTGTGGCGTGATCTTGGCTCATTGCAGCCTCCACCTCCTGGGTTCAAGCGATTCTCCTGTCTCAGCCTCCTGAGTAGCTAGGATTACAGGTGCACGCCACCATGCCCAACTAATTTTTGTATTTTTTATAGAGATGGGGTTTTGCCATGTTGGCCAGGCTGGTCTCAAACTCCTGACCTCAGGTGATCTGCCCATCTCAGCCTCCCAAAGTGCTGGGAATACAGGTATGAACCACTGCACCCAACCCCATAGGTTAGTCCTTTTTAAAGAAATCTAGTGGTGAGATTTGGGATTAAAAGGAAAAAAATAAAAATAAATAAAATAAATAAAAAATAAATCTACAAATAAGCACTCCTAGAACGGGACAGAGGTCACATTAGTCTGGGTGAGGGGTCTTTGGGAAATTCCTTAATGCCAATTTTCTTCAGAATTGTAATGGATCAACATGGGAAGGGAGCCAAGGCTATTAATTTGTAACAGCTGCTAAGAAATCATGTCAACACCTTGGTATGGATCTCACCGTTGGGCACAGAGGTTAGGCTGAAAGTCCTGAGACCTAAAATAATTATTGAGCAACAGCATTGTAGGGGATTACTGATGGCAAAATAAACAACCTTCAACAGAATCCACCCCACTTGGCTATATCCTCCGAGAGACTCTCACCTCCTTTTTTTAGATTGCCATGTCAGTCTGACTACAAACTATGTCTTAATAGATAAAGCTTTGATTCCACCTCTGACATAAGAGCAATACAAACCCACATGCCTACTAAATATAAGTGGGTGATGATTTGGACCTAGGATAGAAAGTGAGCAGCTTAATGGGTGAGTTTATGCCGCAAAGGAGAGTCAAGGTGAAGGGGTACCTTATCTCAAATCTGAACAAAGAAGTTTATTTCCTGTGAAGTCTGATGAGAAAAAGAAGAAAAAATATGTGGTTTGACTCCATCACACGAAGTAAGTCACAGTGGGTCCTGCTCTGCTGTAGAACTTTAAAGCCTGAGCGGCAGGCACATTTGCGGTTTGGTTGTGTTATCCGATTCTGCGGCTGACACACGCTGCTTTTAGTTCATGGCTGTAGAGTTTCCAGTCTCCCTTGAGCTCTTACGTTATGGTTTCAGGTCTCAGCGTGGCCACACATCTCTCTCCACTATACAGGTGGAATGGCTGCAAAGGTCCCCCCTGCAAAGAGATCATCATAATAGCAGTAGCTGCCACTGAGGACTGGCCCTGGGCCAGATGTTGCTTTGTTTGCATGGTTTCATTCATTATACCCACTTTACAGATTAGGAAACTGAGGCTTCATACAGGTAAAATCACTGATCTAGGGCCACTCAGGTAGAATGGTGCTGAGGCTGGATTCACACCGGGATCGTGTAACTGCTGAAACTGAGAGCTATGCACCAGGTCATATACTGCATCACTGTATTCTTCCTCTTTCTACCCTTCGTTTATGCCGTGCTTTGTCCCTTTTCTCCTGCACACCAACTGAGCATGTCTTCTTTACTCTGTCTCTCGAAGACCTGCCTCCTCTGTTCCAGTGTCCCACCTGTGTCAGCTTAGAGTAGCCTCTCTTCCCTATGAACTTTTCACCTACACCATTTACTTTGGCACTTCATTATGCATTATCTTGTGTTATTATATAAATGTTGTATTGCATAGGCTCTGTTTCCCTAACTAAATTACAAGCCCTCAGAAGTTGGGATCAGCTTTTCATAGAGCTTTTTTTTTTTTTTTTTTGAGATGGAGTCTCGCTCTTGTCACCCAGACTGGAGTGCAGTGGCACTATCTCAGCTCACTGCAACCTCCGCCTCCCGGATTCAAGCGATGCGCCTGCCTCAGCCTTTCAAGCAGCTGGGATTACAGCTCACATCTGTAATCCCAGCACTTTGGGAGGCCAAAGCAGGCAGATCACAAGGTCAGGAGTTCAAGATCAGCCTGACCAACATGGTGAAACCCTGTCTCTACTGAAAATACAAAAATTAGCTGGGAGTGGTGGTGTGCGCCTGTAACCCTAGCTACTCAGGAGGCCGAGGCAGGAAAATCGCTTGAACCTGGGAGGAAGAGGTTGCAGTGAGAGGAGATCGTGCCACTGCACTCCAGGCTTGATGACAAAGTGAGACTCCATCTCAAAAAAAAAAAAAAAAGAGTCTGAATCCTGCTGAGGACCACCAGGGGAAAAGATAAAATACAGTAAAAATTTTAAAGTCTTGAAGAAGTAAAACAGAATGCTGTGGCTCATGCCTGTACTCCCAGCACTTTGGGAGGCTGAGGCAGGAGGATCACTTGAGCCCAGGAGTTTGAGGCTACAGTGAGCTATGACGGTATCACTGCTGTGAGGCAGAGCAACACCCTGTCTCTAAAAAGAAAGGAAGAAAACTCAAAATAAATATTCCAAATGTGGCTTCTCCTCAGTGGTTATTTTCAGCAAGTGGGATTCATTCTGAGCTCAGTCGCCATCAACCCTCAATGTTTCTGTAGTGTCTAGCCCAATAAATAGGCGATCTATAAATACTTAATGAATACAAGAATGAAACTCTAGCTCCGTCAGTTACAAGTAACTTGGACAAGTTATCTTAACTCCTCCAAACCTCAGTTTCCTCGTCTGTAAAATGAGAATCATTCTTAGAGCACTTACCCCAAAATTAGAGACATGTGAGGTACCTCTCACTGTCCCTGGCACCTGAAAGCTACCATAATTCTTATCACTCTTATTGTATTATAAATCTTTCATGGGAAATGATTCCAGCAACTAGAAAATAAAGGACACAGCCACTAGTCTGATGACATTAAGGTGGAAAATTGCTGCATAAGATGATCAAAACAACCCTAAGCAACCACATGGCCCACAGTTTTCTGCATGTTGCTATTTACCAGGTTTGGGGGTTACGTTTTGTTTTTGCTTGTGGCCAGGTTGGAACCCCCGTGGTGTCTTCCTATGGAACTCAGCTTACCGTTGCTGCGGGGGCCCACTTTTCCTTTCTTTATTAAGAAAAGGAAACAGGAAATCGAATGTAAAACACTCCTACGGTTAGTGTCACATCGAAGTTGTGAATTTAACCACACCCCCGCCAGGAAATGAAAGTACAGTTCTCACAGTGATGTTCCCTCACCTTTCATGATATTTTTCAGATTTTAGTTAGATAGTGTAGATGAAAGGGCTGAACTTTGAGCAGTGGGCTGTCATTAACAAGTACTCCTGGTACTTGTTAATTTGGGCATAGATGAGCACACAGATTTAATACTGTACTAATCGTGAAGGGTCTTCCATTTGCTCTGTGTCGATACGGCTCTATCAGATGTCACAATCTTGGGGGTTGGGGAGGTCCACGCAGTGGTGGGATCATGGCTCACTGCAGCCTCGAGCTCCCAGACTCAAGCGGTCCTCTCACCTCAGCCTCCTGAGTTGCTGGGACTATAGGCACGAGCCACCGAGCCTGATCACATAATGTATTTTAAAATTTGTTTCATTTGTTAACATTTAAAAACAGAGAAGCCAGATGTATTAAGTCATACCTATAATCTCAACACTTTGAGAGGCTGAGGCAGGAGGATCAAGACCAGCCCAGGAGTCAAGACCGGCCTGGGCAACATAGGGAGACCCCACCTACAAAAAATAAAAAAATTAGCCAGATGCGGTGGCACACACCTGTGGTCCCACCTTCTTGAGAGGCTAAAGTCGGAGGATTGCTTGAGCCTAGGGTGTTGAGGCTACAGTGAGCTGTGATTGCACCATTGCAGTCCAGCCTGGGCAAAAGAGCAAGACCCCGTTCCCCAAAATAAGAATAAAAACAGAGAGATTGCACACATGTGCACATGCGCACACACCAATTCTGGATTTACAGCCTCTCTTAGGGAAAAATAGTGATAGTGGGTTATAGTTGCTGCTGTTAGGTAGGCATGTATCTTGGGTTTGGTGCAGCAGCCCGCCACACTCATTTGCTTCACATGCCTGACCCCAGGACATTTGAGATTCCAGGCTTATGTCTTATGTATCTGAGAGGCATTCAAAAATTTGCCACTCCCAGGAGACAGGTATAGTTTCCTGACACCTCAAGCCTGGCCTTCTGTATATTCAGTCTTTTGCTTTGATTGACCTCCTCTTCCCTGCATGAGTCTCCTGATTCCAAGTCACTCATCCTGGTGACCCCAGAGATGGACAGATGCCTAGGAAAGTTTGCCATTTCTTTGCTCCACCCCAGGGTAGGTCAGTATATGAGAGATACCTACACGGAAGCTTTGGACAAGCAAATCAATTGAGGAGATACAGCACCATCAGGTCACCCCCGAAACTGCACATTTTCCTTCGTTGATGTGTTGGAATTCTTGCTTTGCCACCCAACACTCATTCAGGCTTCTTCTGGCAATTGGATTCCCATTTTCCTCTAAGAAATTACCCTTCCCCACTCCTAATCTCTGTGCATTAAATGCAGTTGACTCTACCTATCCCTCCATAGATGGTCTGGCCAATCAGAGCACTGCTCAATTCCTCTGCTATAGTGATTGGTTCCAAGGTTGATACATTACCCCAATGAAACACAATGAGACCTTTGCGGGGATTGCCCAGAGAGAAGCATGTGCTTTTTCCACTAGACTTGAACCTGAGCACATATAAACCTAGAGTTGCTGTCAGCCACCTTGCATGAGGAGCCTGAGAATTGCACCATCAGTGGAGGAGAGCCCTACTTAAAGATAAATAGAGATGGGACCCTGGAGCACTAGATGAAGTCTTGCCTGATGCTGCCTATCCTGGACTTTTTATTTCTATAAACTGCTCCCTAGAGAAACTAGATGAGAATATTTTTAGACTTTCTACCTGAAGTCAGTTTTCCCTAGCAAACAGACACCAAATGGGAGAGGGTGAAAGGGGTACACTTTTTTTTTTGAGACGAAGTCTTGCTCTGTCACCCAGGCTGGAGTGCAGTGACATAGTCCTGGCACACTGCAACCTCCGCCTCCCAGGTTCAAGCAATTCTCCTGCCTCAGCCTCCTGAGTAACTGGGATTACAGGTGCATGCCACCGTGCCCGGCTAATTTTTGTATTTTTTAGTAGAGACGGGGTTTCACCATGTTGGCCAGGCTGGTCTTATACCCCAGACCTCAAGTTATCAGCCCACCTCAGGCTTCCAAAGTGTGACAGTACAGGCGTGAGCCGCTGCACCTGGCTGAGGGGTACACTGTTTTGTTTTGTTTTGTTTTGTTTTGAGTTAGAGTTTCACTCTTGTTACCCAGGCTGGAGTGCAATGGCACGATCTTGGCTCACCACAACCTCCACCTCCTGGGTTCAAGCGATTCTCCTGCCTCAGCCTCCCAAGTAGCTGGGATTACAGGCATGTGCCACTACACCTGGCTAATTTTGTATTTTTAGTAGAGACAGGGTTTCTTCGTGTTGGTCAATCTGGTCTCGAACTCCAGACCTTAGGTGATCCACCCGCCTTGGCCTCCCAAAGTGCTGGGATTATAGGCATGAGCCACCACACCCGGCTGGGTACACTTTTATGTACCTTTCAGGTGATTCATTATGTTTTAACAGGAGCCTCCAGATAGTCAAAATAAATAGTTAGTTTAGTTTGGTTTTTTGTTTTGTTTTGGTTTTGGTTTTTTTGAGACAGAGTTTCGCTCTTGTCGCCCAGGCTGGAGTGCAGTGGTGGGATCTTGGCTCACTGCAATCTCTGCCTCCCAGGTTCAAGCGATTCTGCTGCCTCAGCCTCCTGAGTAGCTGGGATTACAAGCCTGCGCCACCACACCCAGCTAATTTTTGTATTTTTAGCAGAGATGGGGTTTCACCATGTTGGTCAGGCTGATCTCAAACTCCTGAGCTCAGGCAATCTGCCTGCCTCAGCGTCTCAAAGTACTGGGATTACAGGTGTGAACCACCACACCCGGCCAGTTTAGTTTGTTTTATTTTTCTGCATTAAATACTCCTAATTAAGTTTTGCTCTTTTTTAATTATAAAAGTAATGCATGTTTTTGAAATGCCAATAACCAAGAAGTAAGCAATACTAATAAAAAGATAAAGTCTTCTCTGCCTTCTCCCTGGAGCCACTTCTTAGAGGTAGCTTTGGGGAGTAACAATATTGATGAGAATAATCACTAGTGTTTCTAAAGGACTTACTGTGTTCCAGGCATCACTGTGTGTACTTTACATGTGTTTTCACATTGAATGTGTGGCACAGAAAGGTTAAAGTTGCGCTGGGTGCGGTGGCTCACGCCTGTAATCCCAGCACTTTGGGAGGCTGAGGCAGGCGGATCATGAGGTCAAGAGATCAAGACCATCCTGACCAACACGGTGAAACCCCATCTCTCCTAAAAATACAAAAATTAGCTGGGCATGGTGGTGTGCGCCTGTAGTGCCAGCTACTCAGGAGGCTGAGGCAGGAAAGTCACTTGAACTCAGGAGGCAAAGGTTGCAGTGAGCCAAGATCGTGCCATTGCACTCCAGTCTGGGTGGCAGAGTGAGACTCCATGTCAAAAAAAAAAAGAAAAAAGAAAAGAAAAAGAAAGGTTAAAGTTGCAAAGCTAATAAAATCCAAATAATCTGACTCTAGAACCCTGATTCGTAGCCACCAGACTACACTGCCTGCAATTAGATGTTTAGCCATAAATATACATATATACATATTTAAACTGCAATGAGTTCATGTTACACATTCTGTTGACAATCATCTGTTTTAACGGTCATCTTTGACATCACTCAATGTCACTTTCCTGTTAAGAACATCAAACTCTTGGCTGGGAAAACTTTTCTGGACACAGATGACTTTCAGGATGGCAGCCCATTCATTTGGGAATTGAGCTTCCCCTAAGGCCTCTGGCAAATAGTAACAAACCCTCAATTCTGAAGCAGATGACAAATGAAAAACAGGTGGGCATCAACCTTAGGCTATTGAGCTTTTAACCCATTGGTCATTGGTTGAGAGATGTCCATGTGTTACATGCCCTTTGAGGATAGAGACTATGCTTTAGAACCAAGTTTATTTCCAGATCCTAGTACAGTGTGCTTGGCACAGAGTAAGTGCTCAAGAAACATTTACTGAGTGAATGGATAAAGGGACTACTTGTTGAAAACTTTGCGCAGGGCATCAAGAAATGAGACTCATGCTGAGTCCTCTGGGGGAGAGGCTCCTAAGCCCTAAAGGTGAACACAACTGACCTGGATTCATAAGCATTTATTATTAATGATATCATGCTGATGTTTAAACAGGATTTCCACATCGTTTCTCATTCTTACGTATTTCAGTAAAACAAATACCTTGCATACCATCAATAGACAGTTTTAAAAGAGCATCTGGGCCAGGCATGGTGGCTCACACTTATAATCCCAGCATTTTGGGAGGCCGAGGTGGGTGGAGAGCTTGAGGCTAGGAGTTTGAGACCAGCCTGGCCAACATAGTGAAACCCCATCTCTACTAAAAATACAAAAATTAGCTGGGCATGGTGGCACGTGCCTGTGGTCCCAGCTACTAGGGAGGCTGAGGCAGGAGAATTGCTTCAACCCAGAGGCGGTGGTTGCAGTGAGCAGAGATGGTGCCACTGCACTCCAGCCTGGACAACAGAGCAAGACTCTGTGTCCAAAAAAAAAAAAGAAGGCATCTGGTTCACCATAAAGGTGGTATAGAATGGTGATTATAAATTTGGGATCTAGAGTCAGCCAGCCTAGGTTCAATTCATCCTAGCTCTAACATTTACTAGCTATGGGGTCTTGGCATGTTATTTAATCTCTCTGTGGCTTTATTTTCTCATCTGTGAAATGGGGATAATAAGAGTACCTACCTCATAAAGTTGTGAGGGTTACCTGAGTTGATCGATATAGAACTTTTTTTTTTGAGACCAGTCTCACTCTGTTGACCAGGCTGGAGTGCAGTGGCATGATCTTAGCTCACTGCAACCTCTGCCTCCTCAGCCTTCCAAATAGCTAGGACAACAGGCACACGCACCATGCCTGGCTACTCTTTGTATTTTTTTTTCCAGCATTTTTGCAAGCACTGTCATGGGAACTCTTTGTATTTTTAGTAGTGCTTCGCCATATTAGCCAGCTTAGTCTCAAACTCCTGACCTGAAGTGATCCATCCACCTCGGCTTCCCAAAGTGCTGGGATTTCAGGCATGAGCCACCGTGCCCAGCCTGGATATAAAACCTTTAAATGACCAATAAGTATGCAGTCGACGTTCAATAAATATTAGCTGGTACCCTTACTATGGAGAGCCCTGTTATGTGACTTTTAAAAAAGAGACCAAATTAAATGATGATACAAGATCTTCTATAATTTCTACCTCATCATGTCCCATAAAGCCAAGTGTCCTACTGATGTTGAAATATTGTACATGCTGAGCACAGAAGATATTGTTTTAACTTGTTCTCATCCCTGGAAGGCATTCCAATTCATTATTAGTTTCTTGGCAGTTAAAGCACATGCCTTTCTGGTAATACTGCCTAATACACATAATCCCTTTAATACCCACCCACTAAGTATAGTGAGTTCTCCCTCCTCCTTGTCATTGGCTGCAGAATCTTCCCTCTCTTTCCCTAAGTGGCCCAGCATCATCACATTCAGGGGGAGCTACTCTAACCACTGCAGCTGTTCTAAAATTCTAAGTGTGCCAACAGTCATCTTCCTTTACTCTCTAGTCCCCCAACCTCCTGTTCACACAGGCTCTCTGCTGCTCCCTCTCTGTCACAGTGGGCTAGCTGTCAGGATTCACAAGCCTAAGAAGGCACTGTCTAAAATGCTGAAAGTTGGCCAGGCACAGTGGCTCACGCCTGTAATCCCAGCACTTTGGGAGGCCAAAGTTGGCAGATCATTTGAGACCAGGAGTTCAAGACCAGCCTGGTTAACATGGTGAAGCCCTGTCTCTACTAAAAATACAAAAGTTAGTCATCCATGGTGGCAGGCGTCTGTAATCCCAGCTACTCGGGAGGCTGAGGCAGGATAATTGCTTGAACCAGGGAGGCGAAGGTTGCAGTGAGCCAAGATCGCACCACTGCACTCCAGCCCGGGTGATAGAGTGAGACTCAAAAAAAAAAAAAAAAAAAAAAGATAAATAAATAAATTAAATTAAATTCTGAAAGTTTCCCAAAAAATTCCAGTTATGTACCCACATCCCCTACTGCAAGTTTGTTTGTTTGTTTGTTTGTTTATTGAGACAGAGTCTTTCTCTGTCACCCAGGCTGGAGTGCAGTGGCGCAATCTTGGCTCACTGCAACCTCTGCCTCCCAGGTTCAAGCGATTCTCGTACCTCAGCCTCCGAAGTGGCTGGGATTACAAGCATGCACCACAACACCTGGCTAATTTTTGTTTTGTACGGTTAGTAGAGGTGGGGTTTCACCATGTTGGCCAGGCTGCTCTGGAACTCCTGGCCTCAAGCGACCCACCTACTTCAGCCTTCCGAAATGCTGGGATTACAGGTGTGAGCCACCACTCCCAGCCCCCCACGTTGCAAGTTTATTCTGGAGTAACATCATTATTATTCTATTATCATGGGACAGACTCTGAGAATAGGAGACAAAGGACTTAGGACAATAGTCCATGCGTGCACACACACACACATGCACACACACACACACAGATCTGTCTTTGGAAGATAAGTAGGTAGTTTTTGACACAGTATTAAATGAAAATATTTTGAGCAGTGATGCCTTCAGATTATAGAAAAGCTAGGTTCTACTTTAATAAAGCCTAATAAATGAAAGTGTAAATATTAAAACAGATGAATTAAGGGGTGATTAGCTGTCTCATAAAAAATTACTTTGTATACATAGGCAGTATCAGGGATTTAATTAAATAACCTCTCTCAGTGCATTTGAAGTTGATTTATAGCATGAGGTCTCTTTTTTTTTTTCTTTTTTGAGACGGAATTTCATTCTTGTTGCTCAAGCTGGAGTGCAATGGTGTGATCTCAGCTCACTGCAACCTCTGCCTCCCGGGTTCAAGCGATTCTCCTGTCTCAGACTCCCGAGTAGCTGGGATTACAGGTGCATGCCACCATGCCCAGCTAATTTTTGTATTTTTAGTAGAGATGGGGTTTCATCATATTGGTCAGGCTTGTCTCAAACTCCTGACTTCAGGTGATCCACCCGCCTCGGCCTCCCAAAGTGCTGGGATTACAGACGTGAGCCACTGCACCTGGCCCATGAAGTCTCTTTAATCCTGTCTCCATTGCCTCAAAAATACTGATGTCAGTTACCACTAGAATTGCTGAGCTGAATTCCCTGACCCAAGGTGGCCCAGCTTAATTCAGTCAAGTATTAGGTGCTTGGCATGCTGGATCCTTTCATGTGCACAAATCCCTAAGGCCAGCCTTACCAGGATGTGGCCTGGACAGAGAGGGTAGCCCACCCCGTGGGATGGAGCTGCAAGGTACTGATGGTCATAGTAGAATCATAGCTGGCTTGGCAGTTTCTTGATGGGACCAAAGGGGAGACATGGACGGAGGCATGCATTCCTCCAGGAAGGACACTGAGGTCCATATACAAGTTCTCTACTCTTACCCCACAGATGCGTGGTGGCATGGGAGTGAAGAAAAGGCAGTCCCTGCTGTAGATGGTAGGAAAAATACTGGAAAGATGCTGATCCCTGGTGGATGATCACCATGGTAGGACGGGCGCCATGCTAACGGTTCATCCCGCTCAACAGTGCTATTTGCATGATACAACGGTGGGCAGAACAGGACAGGTCTATTCTGTGCCTCTCTGAGACTTTACAGACAGATGATTGCAGGCGCACTGGTTTTATTCATGGTCAGACTTCCCAGGACCTGGCCTTTCCTCTTCAATGCCACTGACATTTCCCACAAACCCTATCCCTCTCAACATTTGAAAAAGATTTAGTTCAAAAATGTGGCTTCTTCCCCAATTCATTCATTCAGGAAACACTTATTGGGCAGGCTGAGCAGTAAGCCCCGTAAGGAAATGCAGTCTTGGCCGAGCGTGGTGGCTCACACCTGTAATCCCAGCACTTTGGGAGGCCGAGGCGGGCGGATCACTAGAGGTCAGGAGTTTGAGACTAGCCTGGCCAACACAACAATATCCCATCTCTACTAAAAACACAAAAGGAAAAAAAATTAGTCAGGCATGATGATGTGCACCTGTAATCCCAGCTAATCAGGAGGCCAAGGCATGAGAATAGCTTGAACCCAAGAGGTGGAGGTTGCAGTGAGCCGAGATTGTGCCACTGCACACTCCAGCCTGGGTGAAGGAGTGAAGGAGTGAGACTCTGTCCCAAAAAAAAAAAGCAGTCTGGTCTTGTAGAACCCCAGGAAAGACTGCAGAGCATTCAAGCACTCCAGCAACAGTGAGCAAAGATGGAGTGGAAAGGCACCTGATCCAGGTGTGGAGGGGTTAACACGTCCTGCTTGAGTTGAGGCCTCAAGGAAGCTTTGGAATTTTTCAGGGGAAAAAACGTGACAGGAAGGGCATTCCAGGCAGATGGAATGGTGATTGCTAGCACACAGAGGATGTGAGAGTTCAGCACACTTAGCTTTAAGGTGCCAAGAGCAGGGCGTGGTGGCTCATGCCTGTAATCCCAGCACTTTGGGAGGCTGAGACAAGTGGATCACTTGAGCCCAGGAGTTAAAGACTGGCCTGGGCAACATGGCAAAACCCTATCTCTACAAAAAAACAAATAAATAAAATAGAAAAATTAGTCGGGTGTGGTGGCACATGCCTGTGGTCCCAGCTACTTGGGAAGCTGAGGTGGGAGGATAGGAGGATTCCTTGAGCCCAGAGGGTCGAGGCTGCAGTGAGTTGAGATTGTGCCATTGCATCCCAGCCTGGGTGACAGAGTGAGACACTGTCTCAAAAAAAAAAAAAAAAAAGGTGGTAAGGAGTGGAACGAGGAGAGGAGCTGGTGTGAAGGGTTGAGAGGATTGCAGTATGAGCTAAGCCAGAGAAATAAGCAGGTCCTGGGTTGCAGAGGGCCTTGTCTGTCTGCTAAAGCATTTGGGTTTTCTCCAGAGAGAGAAATGAAGGGCCACAGGACAGGCTTACTTAGTGGGATCACAGGATTTGTGTTTTAGAAAGACACGGACAGCATGGTGGAGGGGTATTGGAGAGCAGCAAACAGACCCCCAAGAAGCCAGAGTGGGGAGCTTCTGCCTCCAGCCACGGCTGTGGGGGAGGACATGAGTAGCGAGATTCTGCTAAATCAATTAATAAGCGACACAGTGATTCCTCTTATACTTCCCCATTCCTAGCTTTAGTTCCCCATCCAGCCCCTAGGAGCCCTGACTGTGATTCCGATCCGTTTGTCTTTCCTTCTTCCCTTAGCTGCCCCCTTCCCTGGAGTTCTCTAAGGTGACCTTTCAGCCCTATGGAAACGGCCACCAGATTCTTCTGTTTTCTTCATGAAAAGCGCCCAAGTTTTTCTCGCCCAAATTCCTTAGAAGTGCTTTGGCCGGTGGGAAGAGACCGGTCTTCAAAGCTTTTCAAAGAGCAGCTAAGAAATAGTGGCTCAGTGAAGTTGCTAGTTATGGGAACGCCACCTGCTGTGGGGAGCTGCCAGTGACGGGAAGCCCAAATCAGCAACATGAGCCCCAGCCTCAGGCCTCACATTCTGGCAGCCTCCATGAGCCAAGAGGTGTCCGCGCCAAGTCCTCATTCCCCTGGTGATGCCTTATGGGCTCCCTCATGTCAGCCAGAATATACCCTAGGAGATTATATCTGGGAGACACGTAGCTCACCAAGTACGGGACATCTTCCCCTGCTGGTATTGCTGGGTTAGGACGAATATCTGTGTGATAAACTCACTGAGCTCTGTTAGACTTGTTCCCTTTGAATAATTTATATTTTCAGAAGCCTAGTACTTTCACATTCATACAATGATGAGCTGTGTTATGTTAGGATTCTGTTGTACATTCATCTATCAAAATTTATACCTAAAATATTCACATTGAATATGGGGAGAGATAATTTAGATATCATATACGATTAACTCTAGAAAATGCATATCTTTTTTTTTTTTTTTTTTTTTTTTTGAGATGAAATCTGGCTCTGTTGCCCAGGCTGGAGTGCAGTAGCAAGATCTCAGCTCACCGAAACCTCTGCCTCCCGGGTTCAAGCGATTCTCCTGCCTCAGCTTCCTGAGTAGCTGGGATTACAGGCATCGCTACCAGCTAGTCGAATTTTTTTTGTATTTTTAGTAGAGACGGAGGGGTTTCACCATGTTGGTCAAGCTGGTCTCAAATGCCTAACCTCATGATCACTCGCCTCAGCCTCCCAAAGTGCTGGAATTACAGGTATGAGCCACTGTACCCAGCCTTTTTCTTTCTTTCTTTCTTTTTAAAGAGACAGGGCTCTCACTATGTTGCCCAGGCTGGTGTCAAACTCCTGAGCTCAAGCAATTTTTCTACCTTAGGTTCTCAGTGTACTGGGATTACAGGTATGGGCCACGATGCCTGGTCAGAAAACATACATCTTGGCCGGGCACAGTGGCTCACGCCTATAATCACAGCAGTTTGGGAGTCTGAGGAGGGTGGATCACAAGGTCAGGAGTTCAAGACCAGCCTGGCCAAGAGACCAGCCTAGCCAACATGGTGAAACCCCATCTCTACTAAAAATACAAAAATTAGCTGGGCGTGGTGTCAGGTGCCTGTGTGCCAGCTACTCGAGAGGCTGAGGCAGGAGAATCACTTGAACCTGGGAGGCGGAGGTTGAAGTGAGCCGAAGATCACGCCACTGCACTCCAGCCTGGGCATCAGAGAGAGACTCTGACTCAAAAAAAAAAAAAAAAACTTAACAAAATACACAATAATCACAATAGCAGCAAACAGAAGTTTTGTTTTGTTTTCATTAGGAAGGCAACTTTTCCAGGTGAACATTTTCCCCAGTGATGTAGGAAATGCCATCTTCTGCCATCAGCTCATCTCTAAATTCTCACGATCACATTTGTTCATGTAGCTGCTACTCCTAATTCCAGATGAAAAATTCCTGTCATTCAACGGCAGAGCCGTTTGTGTGTAATTTATGCAACCCTTGGGTTCCTTCGAAATGAAAAGAGTTACTGAAATAGAAGTTATTCTTATCGCCATGCCAACAGCAGATCCACATCAGCTTACAAATGTTCTGTCCCAAAACCCAAAGCACATGCCCTGACGTTCCTCCAAAGATGGAAAGATCTTTCCATTTCCTTCAAGAACAAACCTCCTTTACATATAATATCCCTCCCAGTAGCATATGCAGGCGTCACTCCTCAGGGAGCTGGCAGGAACGAACACACACACACACACACACACACACACACACACACTCCTCCAGCACACACCTCCTTTCTCATTCTCCAGAGACCCGGGGGTGTGTGTGTGAATGTCTGAACTGATGACATATTGTGACAGAGGACGCAAGACAGTGAGGCACAGCCTCAAAGCAATGCAGGTCACAGCAATAGGCTTTATATAACCCAGAGCCACGGAGAGACCCAAAATAGCAGCCTCCCTGCTGCTCAGTTAGTCTCCTCCATCAACCAGGGATAAAATTAGAGCAGGCGCTGACGTGCACCTGCGTCTGCACAGGGACTCCAGGGAGACAGCGAGAACAGGCTCGACACTCTGCCATCGGCCATGCAGACTGCCAGGTTTTTCAGACCCAATCTGTTACCAGACAGAGCTCTGTGTGTGTGTGTGTGTGTGTGTGTGTGTGTGTGTGTGTGTGTCTCCGTGTATGGCACACACGTGCATGGGTGTACATGCTGGCCATGTGGAGCCTTGCTCAGAGGAGAACATTTCAAGGGAAGGGCCAGGAAGTTTGGCGGCATGGGGCTTTAGGAAGAATTTTCCAGGCTTCTTGGGGTGGAAGTCAGTCCCCACACCAGTCCCCATGTACTTCATAGTTCCTTTGCCGCTCTCCATACTGCTTCTCTCTGGCCTGTGTGGGGTCAAGTTTGGCTGGGACACCCTCCCTTGAAAACCTCATTCTGCAAAACAAACAATAAACTAAAACAAAATCCTACTGTGTTTATTTCAATGCAACCAAACGTACACAGTCTGGAGAGTAAAAGCTTGTGCCAAGAGGTCCAGAGGAGAGACAGGCTGGTGAACAAGGCTGACTGCTCCACAGCCCATGCCTCCACCTTGCCTGGAAGCCATGAAGGCCGCTCACAGGTGGGACTGGCAGAAATCCTGTCCTGCCCCAGGCAGCAGGTCTTTTGTTCTTTTTCTGCCTGAGGGAAAACAGGGCAGAAGAATTTTTTTCCCCAAAAAATGCACAGTTAAACGTTTGTCATTTGGGTCACTGGGCACCAAATATGATATAAATTTCAAGGGAGGAAGCATGCCTGACCCCAGGAACCAGAGATCAGATAAATAAGTATAAACTAGACCAAACGAGACAAGATTGTGTTTTGTTTTGTTTTAGGAAAGAGCCATCATCCCACACTACGACCTCTGAAATTCTACTACTACACACGCATGTTGAGAAGTTTATGTTCTTGGACTTCCTTTTAAGTAAATGCTTTAGAAGCTGGCCATGGTGGCGCCTGCCTAGCTATCTGGGAGACTGAGGTGGGAGGATTGCTTGAGCCCAGGAGTTCAAGGTTATGGTGAGCTACAATCGCACCACTGCACCCCAGCCCATTGGGTGATAGAGTGAGACTGCCTCTCTAAAAAAGGTTTTTGGCTGGGCAAGGTGTCTCATGCCTATAATCCCAGCACTTTGGGAGGCTGAGGTGGGCGGATCACCTGAGGTCAGGAGTTCAAGATCAACCTGGCCAACATGGTGAAACCCCATCTCTACTAAAAATACAAAAAAATTAGCTGGGCGAGGTAGTACATGCCTATAATGCCAGCTCCTCAGGAGGCTGAGGCAGGAGAATCGCTTGAACCCTGGAGGTGGAGGTTGCAGTGAGCCAGTATCACACCACTACACTCCAGCCTGGGCAACAAGAGCAAAACTCTGTCTCAAAATAAGATAAAATAATTTTAAAAATAATTCCCATTTTTATTCAAATATTGAGAAAAGTGACAAAAAGGATCTGACAGCAAGCAAAGCCACACTTCTGAACTTCCCCTTTCCCTCCTCCAAGTCTTTTTTTTTCTTTTCCGAGATGGAGTCTTACTCTGTCACGCAGGCTGGAGTGCAGTGGCACAATCTCAGCTCACTCCAACCTCCACCTCCCAGGTTCCAGACTACAGGCACGGGCCACCACAGCTGGCTAATTTTTGTATTTTTAGTAGAGACAAGGTTTCACCTTTTTGGCCAGGCTCGTCTCGAACACCTGACCTCATGATCCAACAGGCTCAGCCTCGCAAAGTGCTGGGATGACAGGCATGAGCCACCTTGCCGCCCCCTCCTCCAAATCTTTTTTTTTTAAAGAGACGGCATTTCACCATATTGGTCTGGTCAGGCTGGTCTCGAACTCCTGACCTCAGGTGATCCACCCACCTCGGCCTCCCAAAGTGCTGGGGATTACAGGCATGAGCCACTGCACTGGCCTCCTCCTCCAAGTCTTACAGCTGCTCTGAGCCCCCTAAAAATCCCAGACACCCATAAATATTTCTTTCCCTCTCTCAACCTCTCCCTTAGCTCTTTACTTTTGTGTCAGTTCACCAGCATCTCTGGCTTCTTCTAGTCCTCTCCAATCTGCTCACTCTTTGGCTTCTTCATGCACAAAAAGGAAGCAGCCAAAGCTGACTCAGTAAGCAAGAATCTGTTCCCCCCTTCGAAGTCCAGGCATGAGGGTTCAGAGACAGTGCGGCTACTCACCCTGCTAGACCGACAGGGCTGTGGTGCTCAGACGGGCAGGGTCAGGGAGATCTCTGAGGAAAGGACTTTGCTAAAGGAGATGGGAAGGAAGTGGGGGAGAAATGGAGGGAACTTCACAGTGAAATTTCTGTTGTTGGACAGTTTTCGTCTTTGGCCTACCTTGTATAGTCACTAAGAGTTAAGACCAAGAGCTTATTGAAAGTACACGGTGCTTTGATTTAGTATTCTGTCTACCTTTTCTGTACTCTCTACCTGCTTTCAACCTCTGTCTCACTAGCCCTACTGAACATTGGCCCCACTGGACAGTTCCACTGCCACTGAACAGGTTTCTTCATGCCCTTTGCTCATCAAGAAACTTTGTTCATGACCTTCTCTCCCTTTTTTTTTTTTTTTTTTTTTTTGAGATGGAGTCTCTCTCTGTTGCCCAGGCTGGAGTCCATTGGCGTGATCACGGCTCACTGCAACCTCCGTCTTCTGGGTTCAAGCAATCTCCTGCCTCAACCTCCCGAGTAGCTGGGATTACAGGAGCATACCACCACGCCCAGCTAATTTTTGTATTTTTAGTAGAAGCGAGGTTTCACCACGTTGGCGAGGCTGGTCTCAAACTCCTGACCTCAGATGATCTGCCCGCCTCTGCCTCCCAAAGTGCTGGGATTACAAGCATGAGCCAGCACACCAGCCCCTTCTCTCTTTCCATAATGTTTTTTCCTCTCTTCCCTTTCCCCTACCCACTGGTCTCCCTTTTGGCAGCCTAGAGAACTTAAATTCATTCTTCAGTACTGAGCTCAAAGGTTACCCACCCTGGCACTTTCTCCTTCTCTTCCCTCTCCCCGTCTCAGCCATGGTATGCAGAATTCTAAGATGGCCTCCAAGATTTCTGTCTTCTGGTGTACACATCTTACATAATCCCCTCTCTTTGAGTGTGGGCAGGATTTGTGAATATGATGGGATGTGTCCTTTGATTATGGTAAAAAAGGATTTTGCAGAGGTAATTAAGGTCTTTAATCAGCTGATTTTGGGTTAATCAAAAGGGAGATTATCCTGGGTAGGTCTGTCCTAATTAAGGGAGTCCTTCAAAAAGGGACTAGGGGTAGGCTGGGCACAGTGACTCACGCCTATAATCCCAGCACTTTGGGAGGCCGAAGCAGGCGGATCAGGAGGTCAGGATTTAGAGACCAGCCTGACCAACATGGTGAAACCCCGTCTCTACTAAAAATACAAAAATTAGCCGGGTGCGGTGGCTCACGCCTGTAGTCCCAGTACTTTAGGAGGCCAAACCGGGTGGAATACCTGAGGTCAGGAGTTCAAGACCAGCTGTTGGCTGTCTTGAACAGCTATTTACTGCCTGATCAACATGGTGAAACCCTGTCTCTACTAAAAACACAAAAATTAGCCAGGCGTGGTGATTCTTGTTTGTAGTCCCAGCTATTTAGGAGGCTGAGGCACAGGAATTGCTTGAACCTGGGAGGCAGAGGTTGCAGTGAGCTGAGATCATGCCACTGCACTCCAGCCTGGGTGACAGAGTGAGACTCTGTCTCAAAGCAAAGCAAAGCAAAACAAAACAAAACAAAGATTACCTCTGTTGAAAATACGCAGGGAATGGAGATGAGAGCCAATTTTGGGTTTGCATGACATTAATTCAACAAGCATGTATTACTTTCTACCTATTAGCTTCCAGATACCTGGCATCAAGCCCAAAGAAGGCTGGGGCTGGGATTGCAGTGACAGTAGTAGGGTGGCAGATGTGTGGGGATAAGTATGATATGGTGTAGGGAGGGTTATAATACTGACCAGTGCCGTGTGCTACAGAGTCCAGAAGATGAAGAATTCCTGGGAGGGGTGGTGGCATTATTTTTCTATGACTATGTAACAAATTACTACAATTTAGCAGCTTAAAGCAACAATTTATTATCTCACAGTTTCCATGCGTCAGGGGTGCAGGTATGGCTGAACCCGGTCCTCTGCTCACGGTCTCACAAGCTAACTAACAATCAAGGTGTCTGCTGGGTTGCATTGCTTTCTGGAGGCTGAAGTCCTCTTTCAGGCTCGTGTGATTGTTGGCAGAGTTTCGTTTCTTGCATCTGGATGATTGAGGTCTCTGTTGTCTTGGTAGTGGTCAGCAGGGACCACTCTCATCAACTAGAGGTTTACCTGAAGTCTTTGTCACATGACCCCCTTCATAGATCCTCTCATAAGGTGGCAGCTTTCTTCTTCAAGACTAGCAGGAAATTCTCTGACTTCAGGGAGGATCCTAGTCCCTTTTTGTTTTCAGGGTTTTATTATTTATTTATTTATTTTGAGACAGAGTTCCACTCTTGTTGCCCAGGCGATCTCAGCTCACTGCAACCTCTGCCTCCCGGGTTCCAGAGATTCTCCCGAATCAACCTCCTGAGTAGCTGATATTACAGTCATGCACCACCACGTCCGGCTAATTTTGTATTTTTACTAGAGATGGGGTTTTACCATGTTGGCCAGGCTGGTCTCAAACTCCTGACCTCAGGTGATCCACCTGCCTTGGCTTCTCAAAGTGCTGGGATTATAGGCATGAGCCAGCATGCCAGCTATTTATTTATTTTTGAGACAGGGTTTCACTCTGTCACTCAGACTGGAGTGTAGTGGTGGTGCGACCACAGCTCACTGCAGCCTTGAACTCCTGGGCTCAGGCCATCCTCGTGTCTCAGCCTCCCAAGTAGCTGGGACTACAGGCATATCCCACTATGGCTGGCTAATTAAAACACTTTAATTAGTAATCGTTTTGACATCTTGTGTATGTGCAGGGCTGTCTCAGTCGTCCATCATATTTTGTATGTACATACATAGATTTAATTATTAATTTAATGAATTATATAGTAGCCCCTAAAACAAGATGTGGTTTCAGATTTCCCCTCTGGGTTTAGGATATAGCATTTCTCTTGGATGTTCTGAGAATATCAGCTCCTCCATGACAAATTGTGTCGAGTAACACTAATCCTTAATGGGCAGTGGGCAGCTGTCAAGTTTCAGGCCTCAATTCTTGGCAAGATATTTGTCTCTTTCAGAGGCCTTTAGAATGTCTCCAAAGCTCTGTAATCCCAGCACTTTGGGAGGCCAAGGCAGGCAGATCATAAGGTCAGAAGATCCAGATCATCCTGGCCAATATGGTGAAACCCCGTCTCTATTAAAAATACAAAAACATTAGCTGGGCATGGTGGCACAGGCCTGTAGTCCCAGCCACTCGAGAGGCTGAGGCAGGAGAATTGCTTGAACCCAGGAGGCGGAGATTGCAGTGAGCCGAGATTGCACCACTGCACTACAGCCTGGGCAACAGTGCAAGACTCTGTCTCAAAAAAAAAAAAAAAAAAAAAGAATATCTCCAAAGCATACCACAGCAAATCTGCTGAACTGTTAGCCAATAGCCTCTGTATCTCATGGGCAGGTATGTTTCATGGTTGTAATGTCCGCTCAACAACCATTGCAATGGCCAGGACATGCGGTCTGACCTGTGGTTCAGAAACATAGTCACTGAAACATAGTAACCACATATGACTCCAGAAACAGGGAACAGGTCTCTGAGGTTGATTTGCCTGCTTCCTACTTCACCCCCCATATATGTGTGCACGCACAGACAATGCATGTGTGCACACACACCCACATCCCTTCTTTATTGGTGCCACTGATAATATAAAATACCTATAACAAGGGACAGAGCTTTTTATTTTTCTCTGTGTAAGAAGACTTATGGGGTAGAAGCTCCTGAATAGGTCAGGTGCGGTGGCTCACGTCTATAATCCCAGCACTTTGGGAGGCCAAAGCGGGAGGATCATGAGGTCAAGAGATGGATACCATCCTGGCCAACATGGTGAAACCCCATCTCTACTAAAAATACAAAACTTAGCCAGGCGTGGTGGCGCATGCCTGTAATCCCATCTACTTGGGAGGCTGAGGCAGGAGAATCGCTGGAACCCGGGAGGTGGAGGTTGCAGTGAGCCGAGATTGTGCCACTGCACTCCCGCCTGGCAACAGAGCAAGACTCCATCTCAAAGGAAAAAAAAAGAAAAAAGAGAGAGGAGGAGGGATTTCTTATGGATCGGTGTGGATCAGCTTATCTAAGCCAAAGGCCTTGGGGGAGGGAGGGAAAGGAAGTGTGGGGCATGGCAGGCACCTCTCCCTGCCTTTGATTCAGACATTCCTGGTGCTTACTGGGTGTAGACCCTTTTCTCGCAGACTGCTTCCTTGTAAGCAAAATGGGTGTAATAATTGTACTCACCTCACGGGGTTGTTTTAAGAATTATGTGAAACAACTCATGTTAGGCACACAATTCAAGGGTTGGCACACAGGAAGCCACCCTTTAGCTATGACCGTTATTTGACCTGTAATCAGGCTCAAAGAGGGTCTTTTAGGGTCTCAAAAATTGGGTGCAACTGGCCCACCCCCGTAGTTGGTGTTTGCTCATCAGGTGTTCAGGACGTCTGCAAAGTCAGGAGGTCTGACAGACTCCTCATTGTAAGCAGTTACCCAGTCACCCCACCCACAAACTGGGAGTGGCAAGGGAGGCATTTGGCAAGAAACCCAGCAGTGAGACAATAGGTGTGAAAGATGAACAGGAAGTCTGGTTTGGAAGTAAGCGCTAGCAGCAAACCACTCATGGAGAACACCTAATCTGACCGCTGATTGGGCGCTGAGCCATCACAGAGATCAAGCTTCTACGGGAAGGTTTGTATCCATGCCCAGACTTACAGCATGCAGACCTTCAGGTCACCAGAGAGATAGATGGAACTGGTGACCAAGGCCTCACCTGAGACAGCACAGGCTTTGGCCTTCCAGGTTCAAATCCTAGTCAGCCAGTTACTACCTGAGGCACACTATTTGACCTCTTGGAGCCCCAGCTGCCTTATCCTTGAAATAGGCATGGCTTTTGGGAGGGTTAGTGGAGATAACGTGGAAAGAACCTAGCACAGGGCCTGGCCCACTCCATAAATGTGAGCTCTCCCTCCCATTTCCCCTCCCAGGCGTCTGAGACACCCCTCCACCCCTTCCGTCTCCTCACTGAAGACAGTTAAGCATGCTGTCTGGGGATGACGCCAGTTCTTGATTATTTGATATTGCCACACATCTGGCCTTATCACTGACTATTGACTATAAGACTGGCTGCCCTCTGCTCCACCTGGCTCCTTCCGGCCGGGTGGCTTCTCCTGACGCTATAGGACAACAGTGAAGGGTTGGGCCAGGTCGCCTGGTGGCACTAGGGTTCAGGTGAAAGAGTTTTTGCTCAATATTCCAAACTTACAGGAAGGAATGACTTTAAAAATGCATATGTATCTGCGTGCCTGAAACACACACCTGTGACAAGTCTCCCTCCTCAAGTGCCCAGACTCCAGCTGTTCTGACAGGTGCCTTGACTGGCCCTCCCTCTGAACACGTTCGCAGTTCCCAAGCTTCTCTTCCAGATTATCTAGGGTTCGTGTTTCTCAGCTCATCTCCTAAATAGTGGGGTTCCAGGAGGTTCTGCCCTCAGTGCTCCCACCCACCACGCTCTCTGCCTGACCTCAACCACAGCCATGCCCTGCTGAGTTCGGAATGCATCTGCCTGGCCCTTCTGACCACAAGCTTCATACACAGCTACCTCCATTTCCAGCTGGTGGTTCTTAGACTTAATGTGTACGAAACAGAATGATTGATCTCCTCAACACTCGCCTAATTCTTCTATATTCTGTGCCCCAGTAAATGGCATGATCTGCAACCCCAGAGCATAAGCAAATCTCCTCTTGGTCTCCCTCTTCTGTTAATTCTACTTCTTAGTATCTCTTCACTGTATCGCCTCCTTCCCATCTACCTTCCACCTCTGCATTCTGGCTGCTGCTGTATCTCCCCTATAACACTGCAACCGCGGCCTCAGTGGGCTCCTTGCTTCTAGTCATTGTTCTCCACCATTGCCCCCAGAGAGAACTTTCTAAAATGTAAATCTGATGGCACACCTCCACTTACTTAAAAATCTCTCGGCATACGCAGTGGCTCACGCCTGTAATCCCAGCACTTTGGGAGGCTGAGGCGGGCAAATCACCTGAGGTTGGGAGTTCGAGACCAGCCGGATCAACGTGGTAAAACCCTGTCTCTACTAAAATACAAACTTAGCTGGGCATGGTGGCAAATGCCTGTAATCCCAGCTACTCCGGAGGCTGAGGCAGGAGAATCACTTGAACCCAGGAGATGGAGGTTGTGGTGAGCCGAGCTGGTGCCATTGCACTCCAGCTTGGGCAACAAAAGCAAAACTCCATCTCAAAAAAAAAAAAAAAAAAAAAGACTCTCAAGGGTCCTCTCTCAGTCAGGGTCCAGACAGGGAACTGGAACCACACCAGCTGTTTTAACAGGGTCAATTTAAGATAAAGAATTGTTTACTGGGTCAAAATAAATAAATGAATAAATAATTTTTAACTAGGTCTACAGTTGTCAACTTGGAAAGTGAAATGACGAGAACACTGAGGTACCACTGAGGCAGCAACTGCAGGAAACAGCTACTCTTCCTCCCAGGACTGTGGGAACAAAGGGAAAAGCTGGGATTATGAATTTAGGGAAGAGGGAATCCATGACCCTAATGATAAGAAACAAACTAGTATAATATGCAAAGGCCTCATGATCTGTCCCCTGTTTTCTTTCTGGCTTTCTCTCTAGACACAGCATGGGCTTCCTCATCCTTAGCCCAAGCTGGGCCACTCTGCTCTTACT
This sequence comes from Ateles fusciceps, assembly GCA_036589455.1. NCBI lineage: Eukaryota > Metazoa > Chordata > Mammalia > Primates > Atelidae > Ateles > Ateles fusciceps. The sequence continues at coordinate 7,728,095 of JAZHEH010000228.1, read as the reverse complement.
GCTCCATGCTTTTAGCATGCGCTACGGCTGCCTGGAATACCATACTTCGCCCTTCTCCCTGGTAACTCGCTCTTCATTCAGAAGACTTTCCTGACCACTGCTCCACTTCAGGCTGGGTTCAGTGGCCCCCTTTTCTTTTATTTTTGAGACGGTCTTGCTCTGTCACCCAGGCTGGAGTGCAGTGGCATGATCTCAGCTCACTGCAGCCTCAACCTCCCAGGATCAAGCGATGCTTCCACCTCAGCCTCCCAAGTAGCTGGGACTACAGGCACATGTCACCATGCCCAGCAAACATTTAAATGTTTTGTAGAGATGGGGTTTCACCATGTTGCCCAGGCTGGTCTTGAACCCCTAGACAGCAGTCCACCGCCCGCCCCAGCCTCCGAAAGTACTGGGATTACAAGTATAAGCCACCATGCCCAGCCTCAGTGGCCCCCCTTTCTTAAGGGCTCCCATAACATGCTGGTCATGTCACTACCACATCACACTGCATCATCGTTGTCAGTTTAGTCATCTATGAGCTCCATGGGACAGGACGGGGCAGTCCCTTTTTTCTCTTTGCCCCTCCAGTTTTCAGTATTGGCAGGTTGCATGCACTCAGTAAGTTGCTGAGTATTAAAATCAAACCCATGTTGCCTCTCATATAAATAAATAATATTCTCCTGCCTGGTTTCCCCACCAAATCCAACCTTCCCAAGAGCCAGCTCTGGTCCTATCTCTCTAATAATCAAAAAATCTTCAGTGGCTCCCCATTGTCTGTGGAATAAAGTCCAAACTCCTTAGCACGCCATGTCTGCTGTTGTCTCTGACCTTCCTATCTGGAATTATTGCCCCTACACCCCTGCATGCACCACCCCTGCCAGACTCCTCCCATGCCAGGCCACTCACTATTTCCTCAACACCTTGGACTCTGTCCCTCTGGATCAGAGTTCACTCTGTTACCTTCACCAGGAATGCCTTTTGGGGCTACTTTTCCCTGTTGCAATTCTCACCAACCTTTAAGGCCTGGTTTCTAGACCATCTAGCTCAAGAAACCTTCCTACATCCTCCTAAAGTAGTGAAGGATAAAGTCTTGAATGCTGGCCAGGCGCGGTGGCTCACGCCTGTAATCTCAGCACTTTGGGAGGCTGAGGCCGGAGGATCATGAGGTCAGGAGTTCAATACCAGCCTGGCTAACATAGTGAAACCCCGTCTATACTAAAAATACAAAAATTAGCCGGGCATGCTGGCACATGCCTGTAGTACCAGCTACTTGGGAGGCTAAGGCGGAGAACACTTGAACCCAGAAGTGGAGGTTGTAGTGAGCTGAGATTGCGCCACTGCACTCCAACTTGGGCAACAGAACGAGACTTCATCTCAAAAAAAAAAAAAAAAAGGTCTTGAATCTTGAACAGGATCTTTCTATTCCTATGGGGTCCTTCTAGCTTCTGCTCACTAGCCTCACCTTCTCTCTTCCCCACTCACCTCTGTGCTCCGTCTGCCCTAGAATGCTGGCCTTCTCTGGGCTCCTGACATGTGCCAGGCTGTTCCATGCTGCTCAGCCATTGTGCATGCTGTTCCTTCTGTCTGGAAGGCTGTCCGTGCTCACCCTTCACCCCCCCCTCACTTTCCTGACCCCAGACCAAGTGAGAGCTCTCTGTTGGCATCCTGTGTATGTCCTTTTAATCGGCTGTGTCTCCTGGCTTTGCTGGACTCTGCTGCATGAAAGCAGAACCTGTATGTATCTTTTTAATTTTTATTATTTTTATTATTTTTTGAGACAGATTCTTGCTCTGTCACCCAGGCTGGAGTGCAGTGGCGCAATTTCGACTCACTGCAACCTCTGCCTCCCAGGCTCAAGCAATCCTCCCACCTCAGTCTTCTGAGTAGCTGGGATGACAGGCGTGCACCACCACTCCTGGCTAATTTTTTTGTATTTTCAGTAGAGATAGGTTTTTACCATGTTGGCCAGGCTGGTCTTGAACTCCTAACCTCAGGTGATCCGCCCACCTTGGCCTCTCAAAGTGCTGGGATTACAGGCGTCAACCACTGTACCCAGCCCCTTGTGTATCCTGTTATCATTCTATCCCTGGTACTTAGCACAGTGCCTAGGCACACCAGATGCTCAAAAAAAGTTTCTCCATTTATACCACTCTCAGCAATCTTCAACAAAATGGTTATTTGTATATACATACTTCTTCCCATCTTGACGTCTTGATCACAAGCTGCCTCTTTATATTTTTTTTGAGACAGGGTCTCACTCTGCTGCCCAGGCAGTGGCATGATCTTGGCTCACTGCAGCCTCAACCTCCTAGGTCCAAGCAATCCTCCCACCTCAGCCTTCTGAGCAGCAGGGACTGCAGAAGCATGCCACTACACCAGGCTCATTTTTTGTATTTTTTGTAAAGACAGGGCTTTATCATGCTGCCTAGGCTGGTCTTAAACTCCTGAGCTCAAGCAGTCCTCCCGCCTCAGCCTCCCAAAGTGCTGGGATTACATGGCTAAGTCACCACACCTGGCCGTAAGCTGCTTTTTAAGTAAAAATTTAGAAATATCTTTTGTTTTGTTTTGTTTTGAGATGGCGTCTTGCTCTGTTGCTGGAATGCAGTGGCACCATCTCGGCTCACTGCAACCTCCGCCTCCTGGGTTCAAGCAATTTGCCTCAGCCTCCTGAGTAGCTGGGATTTCATCTGTTCCCTCTTTTCTTTTCTGAATTATTTGAAAGTACGTCTCAGACATCATGAATCAAACACGTCTTGAGGGTTGATGTGTCTTGTTTATGTTTCTCCTGGCCTTTAGCTTAGCATCTGGCCCTAACAGATAACAATTGTTAACTAAATTAGTCAGAGAAAAAAGTGATTCATTCGTTCAAAAATTCATTCAACAAACAGTTATTGAGCAGCCACTATATACCAGACACTGTTCTAGGCATTGGGGGATAGATTCTAGTGGGAGGACACAGGGAATGAACAAGTGAATGAATGAATACATGACAAAATTTTAAGTTTTTTTGAGATGCAGTCTCACTCTATCGCCCAGGATGGAGTACAATGGTATAATCTCAGCTCACTGCAACTGCTGCCTCCCGAGTTCAGCTATTCTCCTGCCTCAGCCTCCCGAGTAGCTGGGATTACAGGCATGCACCACAACACCGGCTAATTGTTGTATTTTTAGCAGAGATAGGGATTCACCACATTGCCCAGGCTGGTCTTGAACTCCTGAGCTTAGGCAATCCACTTACCTCGGCCTCCCAAAGTACTGGGATTATAGGTATGAGACACTGCACCCGGACAAGATGACAAAATTTTTAAAAGCACACTACTGCAGATTATATGAGGCAAAAAAAAAAAAAAAAAAAGAAGAAAAGAAAAGAAAAAAACACCCCATAGTGGTAATAGTATGCAAATAATTAAAACAGGAGAATGTGATAGCCAGTGATTAAGTGGCTACTTAGAATAGGTGGTTAGGGAAGGCCTCTCTGAGAAGGTGACCTTTATACTGTGCCTTGAATGGCAAGAAGGAACCAGCCGTGGGAAACTGAGTGAGAAAAGCAGTCCAGATGGAAAGAACAGCAACTGCAGTGTCCCTAAGGCAGAGCCAGCTTGACTGTTTGAGGAACAGAGAGAAGGGCAGCATGGCTAGAGTTGGGGGGGGGGTGGGGCAGGGGAAGTGGTGGGAATGAGGTCTGAGAAGCAAGCAGAGGCCACATCCTGTAGAAATTAAGGGTTTTGTCGAAGGTTTGTTTGGAATCCATTGGAGGCTTTGCAGCAGAGTGATACAATCTGTTTAAAAGATCATTTTGAAGCCACTTGCAGTGGGTCACACCTGTAATCCCAGCACTTTGGGAGGCTGAGGCACGTGGATCACTTGAGGTCAGGAGTTTGAGATCAGCCTGGCCAACATGGTGAAACCCCATCTTTACTAAAAATACAAAAATTAGATGGGTGCAGTGGTGCGTGCCTGTAATCCCAGCTACTTGGGAGACTGAGGCAGGAGAATCACTTGAACCTGGGAGGTGGAGGTTGTAGTGAGCCGAGATCCTGCCACTGCACTCCAGCCTGGATGACAGAGTAAGACTCCATCTTAAAAAAAAAAAATTATATATATATATATATATATATATATATCATTTTGTAGCCTGTGCAACATACCAATACCCCATCTCTACAAAAACAAAATTAAAAATTAGTTGGGCACATGTCTGTAGTCCCACCTACTTGGGAAACTGAGGCAGGAAGATCACTTGAGCCCAAAAAGTCAAGGTTGCAGCAAGCTGTGATCGTACCATGACACTCCAGCCTGGGCGGCAGCAAGACCCTGTGTCAAAAAAATTTAATAAATAATGTTTGTTTGTTTTTTTTAAAAAAGATCATTTTGGCTGTGGTGTGGAAAATAAGGCATAGGGTGGCAGGAAGACCAATGAAAAGGCAATTGCAAAAGCTTAGGAAAGAATGATGTTGTTTTAGGCCAGGTAGGAACAGCAAAGATGGAGAGAAACAGAAGACACAGGAGATGTGTTAGAGGCAGAGTGGACAGGTCTTGCTGATGGATCAGATGTAGAGGTGAGGGAAAGACTCAAAGATGATTTCTGAGAGAAGAAAGGCCAATCTTTTTTTTTTTTTAATAGAGACGGGGTTTCACCATGTTGGTCAGGCTGGTCTCGAACTCCCGACCTCAGGTGATCCACCTGCCTCAGCCTCCCAAAGTGCTGGGATTACAGGCGTGAGCCACCACGCCTGGACAGGAAGGCCACTCTTACAGAGTGAGGGGCACCAGTGATGGAGAGGAGGCAGTCAGGGGGTTCCAGCTAGTGAACAGCAGTGTAGGCATACACGACACTGGGTGGCATCAGTCAGGCTCACAGTTTTACTTCAGAAGCTTCAACACCAGCCTCATGTTCCTCATCTGTAAAATGGCCATGACAATAACATCCTGAGCATTTCATTTCAAGGTTAAATGAGAAGGTGCACGAAGGGTCAGTGGTGAGCTAGTGCACAGCGAGTGTCCTTACCCACTTCCCCTGCCTAGAACGCACCCTCCCCACCATGAGCTTCCGTCCATCTGCAGAGCTGTCCTGGGGGAGTGGGTGTACTTCCCCTCGCTCCTCCAGGAGTGTCATGCTCCCCAGGGAGAACCCGATTTACCCACTCACTGGTTGGGTAATTCTTGTGCTTTTGGTAGTCCCAGTAGGCAGAGCTGGGACAATAGGAAAATTCTTGCCCCAAGGCTAAGGTTTTTTTAGGGGATGAGTGAGATCCAGGACACTTGGGGGCCTGGACTTCCCCAAAAGGGGGGTAAGAATGAGAAGGGAGCAGGAAGAGTAGGAGACTGTGGGTGCTGCTCCTCTGTTTATGTGGGATCCAGGGAGGTGGGAGCCCCAGGGACCCAGGGCTCTCTGCTCATGGATCATCTTCTGGCCCAGTGATTCAATGAACACAAAGGACCCCAGGAACTTGCCTTGACTTGGACTTGGAAAAATGCTTCCGGACCTCCTATAACCAGAATCACAGAGCAGGGGCCAGGCCACCTAAAAGTAGCTCTCCCCACTGTCTCCCTCCTGGCTCCCCCAGACAGCACAAGTGCTAATCTTTTTTTTTTTTTTTTTTTCTAAGACGGAGTTTCACTCTTATTGCCCAGGCTGGAGTGCCATGGCGTGATCTCAACTCACCAAAACCTCTGCCTCCCAGGTTCAAGGGATTCTCCTGGCTCAGCCTCCTGAGTAGCTGGGATTACAGGCATGTATAGCCACATCGGTTAATTTTGTATTTTTATTAGAGATGGGGTTTCTCCATGTTGATCAGGCTGGTCTCAAACCCCCAACCTCAGGTGATCCACCCACCTCAGCCTCCCAAAGTGCTGGGATTATAGGCATGAGCCACTGCGCCTGGTCTAATCTTTTTAAAAGTTATATATTTATATGTATATGTATGAATATGTACACACATATGTCATATTTTATAAGTATGTATATGTATAGAAAGACTAAAAAATAGACATTAAAATGTTAAAGGTATATTTTCTCTGGGTGGCAGAATTGTGAATTATTTTGATCTTTGTGATTCTTCTGTGTTTTTTGCAATGTATTTTTTCCCAAAAGGGCAAAATATTACAACTAAAGAACTTCTAAAATATTTTTCTTTCAAAGTGCTCAAAATCTTCCATGATTCTGATCTCTCCCCTGAAACCGTTTCTATGGGAAGCATTTGTATAAGAGTGATAGTAAAGGCTGGGCACAGTAGCTCATGCCTGTCATCCCTGCACTTTGGGAGGCTGAGGCGGGTGGATCATCTGAGGTCGGGAGTTTGAGACCAGCCTGACCAACACGGAGAAACCCCATCTCTACTAAAAATACAAAATTAGCCAGGTGTAGTGGCACATGCCTGTAATCCCAGCTACTCGGGAGGCTGAGGCAGGAGAATCGCTTGAACCCAGGAGAGAGAGGTTGCAATGAGACAAGATCGTGCCATTGCACTCCAGCGTGGGCAACAAGAGTGAAACTCCTTCCCAAAAAAAAAAAAAAAAAAAAAAAAAAGAGCATGAGAGTAAAGATCATTTGTTCTTTTTTTTGTTTGAGACAGAGTCAGGTCTCACTCTGTCACTCAGGATAAAGTGCAGTGGCACGATCTCAGCTCAATGCAACATCTGTCTCCCAGAGTTCAAGTGATTCTCCTGCCTCAGCCTCCCGAGTAGCTGTAATTACAGGTGCCTACCACCACGCTCAGTTAATTTTTATATTTTTAGTAGAGACAGGGTTTCACTATGTTGACCAGGCTGGTCTCGAACTCCTGACCTCAAGTGATCTGCCCACCTAGGCCTCCCAAAGTGCTGGGATTATAGGCATGAGCCACCGCACCTGGCCCATTCATTCTTTTATGTAGCAAATATTTATGTGCTTAATGTGTACTATTGCTGGACCCTATAGGAATAAAAGATGTTTAGGACACTGTGCCTGGCCTCTTTTTAATTTAGATTTTAAAAAATTAAGCTGGGCAATGGTTCAGGCTTGTAATCCCAGCACTTTGGTAAGCCAAAGCAAGAGGATTGCATGATGCCAAGAGTCCAAGACCAGCCTGGGCAATATAGCAAGACCGCACCTCTACAAAAAATAAAAATAAAACATTAGTGAAAAAAAATTTAAACTGAAAAAGGCAAGGAAATGAATGAATAATGTGGAAAATTAGGGGTCCTGAGGAGGATGACATAACTACCATCTGGAGACATTAAAGGTAATTACATGCCAGAAATGGGATTTCTGGCTGGATGAGGTGGCCCACATCTATAGTATCAGCACTTTGGGAGGCTGAGGCAGGCGGATCACTTGAGGCCAGCAGTTCAAGACCTACCTGAGCGCAATAATGAGAACCCGTATCTACAAAAATAAAAATAAAAATAAAATTAGCCAGATGTGATAGTGTGTACCTGTAGTTCCAGCTACTCAGGAGGCTGAGGCGGAGGCTTGCTTAAGCCCTGGAATTTGAGGCTTTAGTGAGCTAAGAAGGAACGACTGCACTCCAGCCTGTGTGACAGAGCGACACTCCGTATCAAAAGAAAAAGAAAAAAGAAATACAATTTCTGAGCCTCGAGGAGGTGGATAAGACTTGGATAAGCGGAGCGGGTGGAAGGGCATTCCAGGCAAGGCCAATGGCATAAGCAAAGGCACTGACGCAGAGATGTGCCAGGATTGTTTGGAAAATAGCAAGGAAAGGATATTGACTCTCTCGATTGTCATGGCTACCAAGTAAGGGTTTACCATACATGCATGTGTATATACTCCCCTGGGAGTTTTGCTCACCGTGATCCTATAAAGTTGATGGGGATTAGCATGCTCCCATTTCATAGGTGAGGAAATGAAAAGTCTGCTGAGACAATGGCTTCTATCTGAGGCCTCCAAGTCGAAGTGGAAGATATGGAAAGATAGTTTTCAGATCTCCTAACCCCATGGGTACTCACACCTGGGAAAGAACCTGTGGATACAGACAGAAGGTTTCTCACCAAGAAGAAAACCAACTCACTAAGGATATGGAGCAGCATTCCATCACCCATAAATCAATGACCAAACCAACCTGCCCTCCACGTGCATATAGGCTGTGTGTCATTGCTTGAGCATAGAGAAAGGTATGGAAAACTGTATGCCATGCTGTCAACATTTATTTGGGTGGAGGAGGGTGAAGGAAAAGAGAGAAGGAAAGTGGGAAAAAAGAAACACAATGAATAAAAAGTTTTCAAGAACGCAGTTGGAAAAGCATAAAGATGTTTGTTGCAGGCATAGTTTATAATGACGAAAAATGTGAACAACTGTGCTCGCTTCGGCAGCACATATACTAAAAAATTGGAATGATACAGAGAGGATTAGCATGGCCCCTGCGCAAGGATGACACGCAAATTCGTGAAGCGTTCCATATTTAAAAAAAAAAAAAGTGAACAACTAAAATGTTTACGTACAGATTTTAGTTAAAATACTTAGAGCACATATATGCTATCAGAAAGCTTTCTTGCCCTTAAAAACGATGAAGAGACTCATCAATTTTCCAACTATGTTTAAAAAATAAAATAAAATCACCCATTTCCAATCATGTTCAAAAAATTAATCAAAATTATAAAAAGCACATATAATTATCAACATGAAATGGTGTTAGGAGAATTTTTTTTTTTTTTTTGAGAGGGAGTCTCACTCAATCACCAGGCTGGAGTGCAGTGGCCTGATCTCAGTTCACTGCAACCTCCGACTCCCTGGTTTGATTCTCCTGCCTCAGCCTCCCAAGTAACTGGGATTATAGGCATGTGCCACCAGGCCCAGCTAACTTTTGCATTTTTAGTAGAGATAGGATTTCACCCATGTTGGCCAGGATGGTCTCTGTCTCCTGACCTCATGATCCACGCGCCTCAGCCTCCCAAAGTGCTGGGATTATAGGCATGAGCCACCTCGCCTGGCTGGGAAAATATTTTTAAGTGGAGAAAAATAAGATTATATAATAGTATTAGTATGTTTTGTAGGAGCCCAGAGCCCAGCTCTGTAATTTGACCTTGGAAGGCACTTTGATAAATGCTGTCAATGGCTGTAGGATTTTTTGTGCCTTTCCTCTTCATTTTTGCTTCAGTATACTTTGCAGTTTTTCTTTTTCTCTCTTTTTTTTTTTTTTTGAGATGGAGTCTCACTCTGTCACCAGGCTGGAGTTTAGTGGCACAATCTCAGCTCACTGCAACCTCCGCCTCCTGGGTTCCAGTGATTCTCTTGCCTCAGCCTCCCAAGTAGCTGGGACTATAGTTGGGAGCCACCACACTCAGCTAATTTTTGTATTTTTAGAGAGACAGGGTTTCACCATGTTGGCCAGGATGGTCTTGATCTCTTGACCTCATGATCGGTCCACCTTGGCCTCCGAAAGTGCTGGAATTAGCGGCATGAGTCACCGAACTCCGCCACTTTTCAGTTTTTCTAAATTAAATTAATATTTTTAACAAGAAGATTGCTTTTTAAGATAAGGAAAGTTAGCAAGAATTCTGATCTGCTTTTAAATTACATTTTCTTAGTCACTGGACTTAATCTCAGACATTTTCCTTCCTTGGTTTTCCTAATAGCTCTGCTGGTGCACCTGCCCACGTGGCACGCTGCTTCCGTTTCGCAGGGCTGCTGCCAGCTCTGTGCACTTCCTGAAATGTCTCAACAGGGAAGACATCCTGTGGCCCGTCCTGGGGCTTATTCATAACAGATCCTACAGCCCCAAAATAAATAGCCAGGGTGTTTCCTCTTCCTAAAGGGGAAGCAGAAGCTCCTGGTGAGCAGAGGGAAGGGTGAGCCCTGTCTAGACCACCATCCCAGGGGAATTCTGTCCACAGAGTTCCCCATGGAAATCCCCAAGGCCCAGAGCAGCTCTGCTGATTCAGGCCATTCTAATTGTGACTTGGAACTATGCCAGCCTTCCCTCTCCAGCACCCTCCATCCCATACCTCCTGAGGAAGGCAAAAGATCCCAGAAGCACCTACCTGGATGCAGGGGGAGCTTCCAAAAGAGAGTTTGCTTAGGTAAGGTAGTGCGTCCAATTAGAGTTTCCTTGGTTGATCAGGCTTTCAGGTCTCACCTTGAGCACCGCCTGGAGATAATCCTCTGCTCCAGTCTCTGGGAACTGCCCTGGCTAGGGTACCGCCCAAAGGGACTCCGAGAACAGATGGATTTTACGAGTGCAGGTAAAAGCCTCCATGTTCTTTTCTGAGTAAAAGAATGGAGTGCAGTGATTATAAGCCATGGGCAATTTACCCCTCAGGATATATTCGGCAATGTCTAGTGACATCTTGGGTTGTCGCAACTGTGTGCTGTGTGCTACTGGTGTCCAGTAAACATCCTCCAATGCTCAGGATAGCCCACACCTCCTCTCGACCCTATCAAGTAATTAACCAGCCCTAAATGTCAATAATGCTGAAATTGGGAAACCCTGGTCTAAGGTGTGCCCTGTACTTTATAGATGTAAAGAAAGGGGTTACTAGGGCATCCCAAGACTTGGAGTATCTGAAATGGAAGATCCACTGGGGGAAGGATTTTCCTAAAGAATATGAGCAATGTTTCCAAACTGCTGGCTTCCACCAAAAGCAGGGTATATCTCTATTTCTTTTTTTCTTTCTTTTTTTTTTTGAGACAGAGTCTCGCTCTGTCGCCAGGCTGGAGTGTAAAGGCATGATCTCGGCTCACTGCAACCTCCAACTCCTTTTTTTCAAGGGATTCTCCTGCCTCAGCCTCCCAAGTAGCTGGAGTTATAGGCACCCACCACCACGCCAAGCTAATTTTTGTATTTTTAGTAGAGACAGGGTTTCACCATGTTGGCCAGGATGGTCTCGATCTCCTGACTTCGTGATCCACCTGCCTCAGCCTCCCAAAGTGCTGGGATTACAGGCGTGAGCCACTGTGCCTGGCCTATTTCAAAAAAGACTTTTTAAAGCTATTATGCTATAAGTACTTTTCTTTCTTTTTTAATTTAGAGACAGGGTCTCTCTCACTCTGTTGTCCAGGCTGGAGTGCAGTGAAATGATCATGGCTCATTGCAGCCTCAACCTCCTATGTTCAAGCTATCCTCTGGCCTCTACCTCCTGAGTAGCTGGGACTACAGGTACGCACCACCACACCAAGCTAATTTTACATTTTTTATGTTGCCAGGCTGGTCTGAACTCCTGGGCTCAAGCAGTCCTCCTGCCCAGCCTCCCAGAGTGCTGGGATTGCAGGTATCAGCTGCCGTGCCTGGCCATAAGTATTTTTTTTTTTTTTTTTTTTGAGACGGAGTCTCACTCTGTGGCCCAGGCTGGAGTGCACTGGCGCAATCTGGGCTCATTGCAGCCTCCACCTCCCACGTTCAAGCGATTCTACTGCCTCAGCCTCCTAAATAGCTGGGACTGCAGGCACTCACCACCTCACCCAGCTAATTGTTGTATTTTTAGTAGAGATGCGGTTTTGCCATGTTGGCCAGGCTGGTCTCAAACCCCTGACCTCAAGTGATCTGCCCGCCTCAGCCTCCCAAAGTGCTGGGATTACAGGCGTGAGCCACCACACCTGGCCACTTTCCTTAATTTTAAGGAAAAAAAAAAAACATACGGGAAAGGATAGGGGATGCAAGGAGAAAAATCTGGATTCTGGTCACTAGCTTTGCTCTGGTTCTGAGCACTTGGTAATTAGACATAAGACTCTCCTGCCAGGAATCTGGCAAATAAAAGAAAACAATGGGATCCGTATTTGTTATGTTAACCCTTATAATTGCCTGGAAGCTTGGAAATACCTTTGACCATGCCTGAAAGTTATCAACACAAGACAAAGTGAACTAAAAATTCTGGTTCACTTAACAGGTGGTCAAATATCTAGTTAAAGTTGCATCCGTGAACATTTGAGTTAACTATGGCTGCAGTGATAACATTTGCCAGATCTTTGCTTTATTTCTCCCTGCAAATCCTGGGTATTTACTTGGGTATCCTGAGCCTCCGGTAGAATGCTTTTGCATGTCCTCCTCCTTCGACTCTCTTCTCAAGAGCTGCTTTGATTCGACAAGCCTCCACTGAACCCTTCAGATGTGCCCCGCAGTGTAGTAGTTGCTGTGGATACACTCATAGTACGTGGATGCTAATTTGGGATCAGTCTGGCATTTTGAGACTGAAGGCTTGAAAAAAATAGTACTGCCTCTAATGGAAGAGGACACTAAGTGAGCGAGTGGGAGCTGGGTTGGTCTGGAAGACAGTGACTCAGGGCATGAGGTGATCAGGGCATCCCAGTGGAAAACATTTATGAAGTTGTTGGAGCTGAAGGATTGGATCTTAGGCGAGAATATGAGCTCAAGAACTAAATGTGGAAGTCTTCCACGTAAAGGTGAGTCCACTGAAAAGGGCAGAAATAGAACAGAAACCCAAGAGCTGGACCTTGAGGTGCAATTCAGAGATGAGAGGTAGGAGGAAGCTAAGAAAGCAGCAAAGGAAGTGAGTAAGAACAACCGGAGAAATAGGAAGAAAGCCAGGAGAGCTTGGCACTATTGCAGTTTAGGGTGAAGTGTGCTTTGCTTGCTTTTTTCTTGTTGCTGTTTTAATTTTTTTTTTTTTTTAATGAGACAGGGTCTCATGTTGACCAAGCTGGTCTTAAACCTATGGCCTCAAATGATCCTCCTGGCTCAGCCTCCCACGTAGCGGGATTACAGGCACACCCCACCATACCAGCTTTTTTGGATTTTTGTTTCTGTTGTTGTTGTTTTGTTTTTGAGACAGGGTCTCATTCTGTCCCCCAGGCTGGAGTGCAGTGGCACAATCATAGCTCACTGCAGCTTCCACCTCCCAGGCTCAAGTGGTCCTCTCACCTCAGCCTCCCAAGTGGCTAGGACTACAGGCAAGCAGCATCACACCCAGCTAATTTTTAAATTTTTTGTAGAGATGGGGGGTCTCATTATGTTGCCCAGCCTAGGGATTTATTTATTTATTTATTTATTTATTTATTTATTTATTTAGAGACGGAGTCTCCCTCTGTCTCCCAGGCTGGAGTGCAGTGGCACAATCTCGGCTCACTGCAACCTCCACCTCCCCAGTTCAAGCAATTCTCCTGCCTCAGCCTCTGAGTAGCTGAGATTATAGGCACACACCACCACACCCATCTAATTTTTGTATTTTTAGTAGAGACGGGATTTTACCATGTTGGCTGAGATGGTCTGGATCTCCTGACCTCGTGATCCTCCCACCTTAGCCTCCTGTAGTGCTGGGATTACAAGCATAAGTCATCGCACCTGTCCAGGTTTTACTTTTTTAAGGGACAATCAATAGGTTTCAAAGCTTCATAGCATAAACACTGAGAAAAGGCCTCTAGATGTAAGATGACAAATCATCCTAGTTTGACCAATATTTTCCCAGTTTTAGCACTGAAAGTCTCATATCCCAGGAAACATCTCAGTCCTGGGTAAACACAACAGTCAGGAGATGCAGAGCCTTACAGTAAGGCACTGAGTCGGGGCACTAAAAATGAATAGTTCGGCAACTGGGAATGTCAATACGTACCCTCTAAAGACCACATTTAAAAAATCAGATCCTGCATTTGCCACATCCTCTGGGCATGACCCTGGCCCAGACATAGGCCAGGGTTAATAAACTGAACTCACTGGATCCAGTCTTTGAAAACCTTTGATTGTTTTTGAGGGTTTTGGCCTGGAAGCATTTCCTATCATAAAATTTAGTTAAGTCAAACTCTTATTTGGCTCAAGTGCTGTTTTTCTAAATCGCCTTCACCCAATCAGTTTCTTTTACTGGAAACTCAGGGGTCAAGATAGAGTGAATGGCCTTTCAGAAAAGAGAGTAAACCTCAAAACTGATCACCTGATAGAAAGATTAAAGAAAATGAGTTCACTCCATCAAAGCTGGAGATCCAATTTTAAGGAAACTGCAACAGACCTGGGGAGCTACAAGGTACATCTCCAGCAACTTCCAGGCCCGTGGTTTTCTGAAGACCCAAGGTATTGTGTTTTAGTTAGCAGTTATCCCAAGGCTCTTTTTCCAGTCATATCTTGTGGTGCTTGGAAGTTAGAGGAAATGGAACGGCTTGCATGTTTTCTGTTTTTGTTTTTTACATGCCTTTGGTTCTTCCCATTTCCTCTTAAGCTGGAGGCCAAAAGCTGGCAGCTTGGGTGGACCAATTCAGCCTGCAAGTGTGTTTTGTTTGGCCTACAGGTTGTTTTTTAATAATTTTGAATTCATTGCCAGCATTTACGAATCAGTAGACTTCATCAAAAAATCCGGATTTCCTGCTTTTCTTGAAAAATTGGAAGAGCTGAAGACATGGGGACTGCAGGTCCATGTGGCAGCAAAAGACAGGACCTGAGCAGCAAGACCCCCTTTGGATGCGGCCTGGGTACCCCCTGAGCCCCAGCCCCCACCTAGCTCTCTCCTCTCCTTTACTTTATCTACCAGGCCCATTCCCAAGACTCCACAGAGAATGAGGCTTCCAAAATACCTCGGTCATTAGTTCTGAACCACTTGCCTTGACCTATTTCCTGCCCTACATCCCAACATGTTCCCAAGCCTTGGAGGTTCCGACGTCATGACTGCTTTCTGGTTTGTGGGTACGACTCATCCTCCTGGACCTACACCTGGTACCGTTCCCTCCCCACCACCACCAGGTTACCTGTGCTTCCTGCCCACCCTGCCCCTGCCCTGCCAAACTAGGAAGACACACTCATGCTCCAGGCTGCTGGTAGCCACAAAAACCAAACCACAGGCACCTCCATTTGGTCTGCTCTCGCTTTGTATCTGTCCCTGATCTTTTTTCCCACTCTCCACTTCCTTCAGGTCCCACTTGGTTGCTGACCCTTTGACTTTCTCTTTTGTTTCCGTCTTTGAAATCATCCCTTGGATTTGGACACAGAGTTCAGCTCTTCTTGCTGTGACTCTTGGCCGCTCTCAAGATGGAGTTTAAACTTTATGCTTCTTCTTACAAAGTCTTCAACTCAATCCAGCCCTGGGCATTGGAAATGTATTAGTCAGAGTGCTGCTGGCTGCTCTAACAAATGCATCCCTAAAAAAAATGATAATCGGCCAGGTGTGGAGGTTTGTGCCTATAATCCCAGCACTTTGGAAGGCCAAGGAGGGTGGATCACCTGAGCTCAGGAGTTTGAGACCAGCCTGAGCAACATGGTGAAACCCCACCTCTATAAGAAATACAAAAATTGGCCGGGCGTGATGGCTCACGCCTGTAATCCCAGCACTTTGGGAGGCCAAGGCGGGTGGATCACTTGAGGTCAGGAGTTCAAAACCAGCCTGGCCAACATGGCGAAACCCCATGTCTACTAAAAATACAAAATTAGCCAGCATGGTGGTACATGCCTGTAATCCCAGCTACTCAGGGAGGCTGAGGCAGGAAAATCGCTTGAACCTGGGAGGCAGAGGTTGTAGCAAGCCAAGATCGTGCCACTACACTCCAGCCTGGGCAACAACAGCAAAACTCCATCTCAAAATAAATAAATAAATAAATACAAAAATTAGCTGCGTGCGGCCAGACACATCTGTAATCCCAGAACTTTGGGAGGCTGAGGTGGGTGGATCATAAGGTTAGGAGACTGAGATCATCCTGGTCAACATGGTGAAACCTCATCTCTACTAAAAATACAAAAATTAGCCAGGTATGGTGGCGCACACCTGTACTCCCAGCTACTTAGGCGTCTGAGGTAGGAGAATCACTTGAACCTGGGAGGCAGAGGTTGCAGTGAGTTGAGATTGTGCCACTGCACTCCAGCCTGGGCAACAAGAGTGAAACTCCATCTCAAAAAATAAAAAATAAAAATAAAGAAATTAGCTGGGTACAGTGGTATGCACCTGTAGTCCCAGCTACTGGGAGGCTGAGGCGAGAGAATTGCTTGAACCCGGGAGGCAGAGGTTACAGTGATTTGAGAATGTGCTGCTGTACTCCAGTTTGGGAGTGAGACCTTTCTCAAAAAATAAACAAATAAATGAATAAATAATTTTTAAAATGATAATAATAATATCCAATTTGGCCTTAACTAGAGCATGGCAGAAATAACAAAAGGCAGTTGCTGTGGTCTGAACTAAGTTCTTGTGCCATGTTGCTAGCACATTATGTTTGTTCCTCTAATGAGGAGGGCTTTGTTTGGCTCTTGACAAACTTAAGTGGGTCTTATGTTTGTGCAATTGCCCTTATTTCATGTGCTTCTTGGTGCAGTAATGGAATCCATGAGCAGTGCATAATCATAGTGGCCTCAACTATCAAATAATATTAGAAGTCGACAGCTATAATCTGAAAAAAAATTCCCAACATTTCAGCAGCTTCACATCAGGAAAGTTTGTTTCTCACTTACATAACAGTCAAATGTAAGTTGTCCCAGCTTCCTTCCACCTGTGGCTCAGCCATCTTTGAGGGCCTCAGAATCCTCTTTATCCAGCTGGTGGGGGAGCAAAAGGAGAGAGTGGCAAAGGAATCCCTACTTTTTAACTGCCTCCTGGAAGTGACACACATCATTTCTACTCATATTCCATTGGTGTGAGCTAATCACGGATCCCCATCTAAACACAAGAGGAGACGGGGCATGTGGTGAGATGCCACCATCAGCGACAATGACATGCAATGATGGGAAGGGCTTGAATTTTGGGTGGACAGTGGGCTATCTCTGTCACAGCACCAAGTCCAAGCAGAGGCCGCACTGCTAGTTCCCCCGGATGAGCAATGCAAACTTCTGCTGCCTTGAAGTAATGGTGGAAGTGTGTATTCTATTTCCCATGAGGGATGAGAGGGAAACTGCACATTTTCCTCCAGGATTATAGTAGCAGTCAGAACTCTCTATGGCAACTGATAGAAACCCAAATCAGCCTAAGAAAAAGGGCACATAGGTCAGGCACAGTGGTTCACGCCTATAATCCCAGAACTCTGGGAGGCCAAGGCGGGCAGATCACTTGAGGCCAGGAGTTTGAGACCAGCCCGGCCAACAGGTCAAAACCCCGTCTCCACTAAAAATACAAAAAAAAAAAAAAAAATTAGCTGGATATGGTGGAGCACACCTGTAATCCCAGTTACTAGGGAGGCTGAGACACGAGAATTCCTTGAACCCAGGAGGCAGGGGTTACAATGGACCGAGATTGTGCCACTGTACTCCAACCTAGGTGACAGAGCCAGACCCTGTTTCAAAAAAAAAGAAAAGAAAAAGGGCACATGTTGGCTGTCATAACTGGGAAGTCCAGGGGGTTGAGCTTGTCTAAAGTACAATTGCATCCGGGCACTCAAACACAAATATTGGTTCTTTCTTCCTCTCTCCATTTCCATGTCCTGACTGAGTCCTTCTTTTCTCCTATAGATATTCTCCACATGGCAGGCAAGGTGGCTGACAGCTGCCTTGACTCACATCCTCCCAGTTCCATGCTCTAAAAGGCAAAAGTCCCTTCTCCTCTAGCTCCAACTTTTAAAACCACAGAGAAGACAGACCAGTGACCTACCAGGGAGGAAGGTGAACCATGAGTTCCTTTCCCACCACATCGAAGTGGGGTAAAAGCAGCTTCCTCAAAGAAGCAGGTACAGTAGGACAGACAAAGCAATAAATGACTGCCACAAATACGACACAGACTCTCCTTTGACCACACGGCCTTTGACCCTACCTCTGTGGCCAGCCCAGACCCTGAGCCTCAGTGCAGGTCCTGGGGAGCTGCCTCCTGAGACCAGAGCACACCCGCTGTGCACTGTTTTAGTTAAGGTTGTAGTTTTGTAAGAGTTAATAAGATCTTCATGACTTTCTGTGAATTCACCAGAAGGACTTGGAAAAGGCCTTTTGATAAGTTTTTTACAAGGTTTGAGGAAAAGTTCCATCAAAGGGGTATACTTGCATAATGAAGTATCACTGGAAAATGCATGCTTTGCAGGCAGGAATTTACTTCAAATGTTGACTTATCTCATTTACTCATCCATCTAACAAATAATTATTAAGCACCTATAATGAGCCCTGTTTGGAGTCAGGTGTTGGACATGCAATGATGAATAAGTTCAAGTCCATGGTCTCACCAGACGTAAGTCTCTAGTATACAAGAATACAGAGAAATACAGTTGAGGCAAAACGTATGCCAATACCAAGTGTTTAAGATAACATTGTTACATAAACAAACAAGCATACAAAGACATTTCCTCTGAGCATGGAAGAAGTTCCTGATATACTCAAGAAGAAAAATAGTAATCAAGAACCAGTGGCAGCCAGGCTATCTTGGAATTCATGATATATGGCAAAGCACTTCTGGAGTGTTGGTGCCACTGCTATGCCACATTGCCAGGTAGGCTCTTGGGACCATCTGATCCCTTCTTTGATTGCTACTTAGGTTTGGTTAGAGAATCTTTCCCATGAATACACATTTCCAACCTATTGTTAAATCAATGGCAATTGTTTTATATTTATAAAAACTTGTTTTTTTATTTATGGAATATTATTTTGTGAGGTGAAGAAAATCTAGATCTTGATTTTTTTAATAATTTTTTTTTTTTAGATGGAGTCTCACTCTATCACCCAGTCGGGGAGAACAGTGGCACAATCTCAGCTCACTGCAACCTCCACCTCCTGGGTTCAAGTGATTCTCTTGCCTCAGCCTCCCAAATAGCTGGGACTACTTGTGCTCACCACTATACACAGCTAAGTTTTGTATTTTTAGTAGAGAAGGGGTTTCTCCATGCTGGCCAGGCTGGTCTTGAACTCCTGACCTCAAGTGATCCACCCACCTCAGCCTCCCAAAGTGCTGGGATTACAGGCATGAGCCATCATACCCAGCGTAGTAAATTTTTTATCTTGAAAGAATTTTAGGTTTACAGAGAAGTTGTGAAGATAACACAGAGTTCCCAAATACCCGTCATCCAGTTTCTCCCGTATTCTTATATTACCATGGTACATTTGTCAAAACTCAGAAACCCACATTGGTACATTACTAGTAACTAAACTCCCTACTTTATTCTGATTTCATCAGTTTTTCTTCTGTTTTTTTCCCTGTTCCAGGATCCAAACCAGAATACCACATTGCATTTAATAGCTCTTGATTTTTGAAGATCATTATTCTTCAGGCAGGAGTCAATGCTGCCTCTTTTCCTCCTTGCTGCCAATGTTTTAGACATTTCATGGTTCATTAGCACCTCTACCAGAGTGTGAGCCAGGGAAGGAAACAGTTTTGAAATGCAAATTAGCCAAATGTTGTTATTTATTCATTTGTGGCAGTTAGCTCGGTTGCTAATGAGGCCAAGGTTACTGGCTTCACCTCTGTAAATGAGTCGGCTGCCTCTGCAATGACGGGGAAAATTTTGTCCCATGGCCATTATTTGTACCCCAAATCCTGTTAAGCTTCTCTTAAATGCAAACTTTTCACCACTGTGAGGTAACGGTGGGAGTGGGTATCCTATTACCTTGCTACTCCAAGTGTGGCTCCTGAACGAGCACCATCACCATCATCTGGACCTTTTTAGACTGCAGACGCTCAGGTGCTACCCATTCTCAAGAAGGAGTCTGCACTTTAACAAGATTCTTATCCAAGTGATTAAGAAGCATGGCCATGCAACAAATATTTATTGAGAACCTATTCTGTCAGGTGCTGGGCTTTCAAAAGCAAAAATAAAAAGAAACATCTCTCTGTTATTCCAGAACATATAGTCTAGTAGAGGATAACAGCTACGATTATAGAGACAATTGTGATGATGGGTCCTGCCAGGAAACAAAAGAGGGCCTACTCTTGAACTGGGAGACCAGAGAAGGCTCTCAGAGAATGTCATATTTATTTTGTTGTTGTTGTTGTTTGTTCATTTTTGTTTTTACTTTTTCGAGACGGAGTCTCACTCTGTTGCCCAGGCTGGAGTGTAATGGTGCCATCTAGGCTCACTGCAGCCTCCACCTCCAGGGTTCAAGCGTTTCTCCTGCCTCAGGCTCCTGAGTAGCTGGGATTACAGGCACCCACCACCACACCTGGCTAGTTTCTGAACTTTTAGCAAGGATGAGGTTTCACTGTTCGGCCAGCCTGGTCTCGACTCCTGACCTCAAGTGATTCGCCCACCTCAGCTTCCCAGTGCTTGGGATTACAGTTGTGATCCACCGTGCCTGGCCCTGAGAATGTCCTATTTAGCTAAGACCTGAAGAATAAGACTTAGGCCGGGCATGGTGGCTCACGCCTGTAATCCTAGCACTTTGGGAGGCTGAGGTGGGTGGATCACCTGAGGTCAGGAGTTCAAGACCAGCCTGGCCGTCATGGTGAAACCCCATCTTTATTTAAAAAAAAAAAAAAGAAGAAGAAGATTTAGACAGTTGAAAGAAGGAAGAAGACACAGAATGAGCATGGAGAAAAGTAAGTTAGGGATGGAGGAACTCAGAGGCAAGGCAGACCATGGTGGCTTCTGCAAACTGCACATAGTCTAACATGGCTAGAGCATCAAACACCAACACTGGGAATGTTTGAGGTGGATGATCTGGAGATTTTCTTCCCTCTCTCATTCATCAGCATCATCAACACATATTATTGAGCAGCTACTATATGCTGGGCACCATGATAGGTGTTGGGGATATGGGTGACAAATGTCACAAACCCATTATATACAGGACTTCAGTCTAGGTTTGCTATATACTATAACAACTGGAGGGAAGAGGTACACATACATCAGAGGTCCTGCAGGAATGCTCAGGAATCCCCCAAGCAGAAGAGCCCAAGGGAGGCCAAGCCTAGGATCAGATAGGGTAAGTGGAGTGTGTCAAATATTGAGAGGCTAAACAAAGAGGTCCCAGCTAAAGCACGCCATAATCAAAGAGTACGTGACTGTGGCTCATACCTGTAAGCCCAGCACTTTGGGAGGCCGAGGCGAGCAGATTACCTGAGGTCAGGAATCTAGACCAGCCTGGCCAACATGATAAAACCCCGTCTCTACTAGAAACACAAAAATTAGCCAGGAATGACTGTGTACACCTGTAGTCCCAGCTACTTGGGAGGCTGAGCCACAAGAATCACTTAAACCCGGGAGGCAGAGGTTGCAGTAAGCTGAGATCACCCCACTGCACTCCAGCCTGGGTGACAGAGTTAGACGACTCTGTCTCAAAAAAAAAAGAGTCCCTTAGGGCTAGAAGGTGCTGCTGAGGAGGTCAACCTGGGAAGGGCATGAGAGGTATATTAGTTTTCTATTGCTTCGTAACAAGTCACCACAAACTTAGTGACTTAAAACACACCCATTTATTAGCTCATGATTCTGTAGAACTCACAATTCAGACTCTGGCAGGCTCAGTTGAGCTCTCCGTTTAGCTTTTCACAAGGCTAAAGTCAATGTATCAACCATACTGGGCTCTTATCTAGAGGTTCTCGGGAAGAGCCCACTTGGTTTTTTTTGAGACAGTTTTGCTCTTGTTGCCCAGGCTGGAGTACAATGGCACGATCTCTGCTCACTGCAACCTCCGCCTCCTGGGTTCAGGTGATTCTCTGGCCTCAGCCTCCCAAGCAGCTGGGAATACAGGTGCCCACCACCATGCCCGGCTAATTTTTTTTTTTTTGTATTTTTAGTAGAGACAGGGTTTCACCATGTTGGCCAGGCTGGTCTCGAACTCCTGGCCTCAAGTGATCTGCCCGCCTCGGCCTCCCAAAGTTCTGGGATTACAAATGTGAGCCACACTGCCTGGCCAAGAGCTCACTTCTAAACCCATTCAGGTTGTTGCCAAAATCCAATTCCTCATGGCTGTAGGACTGAGATCCCCTGTTCCCTTGCTCACTGCTATCTGGAGTTCACTCTCTGTAAGTGAATGCCCCCACATTCTTCTCAAATTGCCCCCTCCATCTTCAAAGTCAGCCACAGCACATCTCATCTCCCTCCCTCGTCCTCTGAATCTCTGACTTCCTCCATTGCTGCTAGCTAAGAAAGCTCTCTGCTCTCATGATTAGGTCAGGCAGACCTGGATAATCTCTTTATCTTGAAACAGAACATAATGATGGGACTGAAATCCCATCACATGCAGAAGTTCCTGGGATTTGGACATCTTTTGGAACCATTTTAGAAATGTTGTCTCCTACAAGAGCTAGGAATCAAAATAGAGTCTTGGAATCCTAACTGGCAGGCCTTTGCAGCAGCCAAAGTTCTGTGAGGGTAGAAGGGAGTCTGTGTCCTAATGAGCCCCCTGGGAGGTGTGCCTTTGCAGTGTAGGAGTGCACACATTTGCAAAAGGCCTCACACCCACTCCGTTACTTCTGTGATCTCCTAAACATTCTGATGGTCATAGTGATTTTGGAGGCCAGGCTCTTCCTTCTTCTGAATTAGGTCAGGCTGCAAATCTTTTTGCTGTCCCCATGAAGGGTCCCTATTGTGTCCCACCACAGCCCAGTTCTGGAGCTCAGTCGTGTTCTAGGCTTGGCGCTCTCTGTGGCGATGGTGGGTGCAGCAGTGGACTTGAATGAGGGCTTGAACCGCACCCTCCATCCTCTTCATTCACCCAGCATCTCCTCAGAGGACCTTCATCCTCGTGGCTCTGTGCCTCTCTCTCCTCCAGTGTCCCTTCTCTCAGTGCTTTACCTTGTCCCCTGTTTCTCAGAAGCCAGCCCTGTATCTCCTTTTTCCTTATGCTCAGGGATTCCATTTTTCCCACCTCCAGAGCAGATGCTTGCACTTTCGATGATTTGGCTAATGCTTTGCCTGTCACAGCCTGTAAGGACCTACCAGATTAAATCCTTAAATCAAGGCCGTCCTCCTCCCACACCTTTGTCTTGCAATGGGAATAAAGGTGAAGGGGGCTTCCTCTTTCCACCTTCACCTGTTATGGATGGAATTAATGGAGGTACCCAGTACCACAGGAACACTGGATGGGAGGACCACCTCCCCCAAGCAGGTTACAGGGAAGCAAAGCCCTGAAAAGGTGACTAGGAGGGTAGAAACTAGATTGCAATTGAGAAAAGAGGGTTTCTTTTAATTTTGTCCTTGTTTTTGAAACAGGGCTCTTCTGTCACCCAGGCTGGAGTGCAGTGGTGCCATTTGGCTTGCTGCAGCTTCAACTTCCTGGGCTCAAGTGATCCTTCCACCTCAGCCTCCCAAGTAGAGGGGTCTTGCTATGTTGCCCAGGCTGGTCTCAAACTCCTGACCACAAGCAAGCCTCCCACCTTGGCTTCCCAAAGTGCTGGAATTACAGGTTTGAGTCACTGCACTCAGCCTTTACTGGGCTTTATTGTTATTATTATTATTATTATTATTATTATTAGAGTCTCTCTCTGTTGCCTAGGCTGGAGTGCAGTGGCCCGACCTCAGCTCACTACAATCTCTGCCTCCCGAGTTCAAGTGATTCTTTTGCCTCAGCCTCCTGAGTAGCTGGGATTACAGGAATGCACCTCTACGCCCAGCTAATTTTTTTATTTTTTGTAGAGACAAAGTCTCACTGTGTTGCCCAGGCTGGTCTCTAACTCCTGAGCTCAAGTGATCCTCCCACCTTGGCCTGCCAAAGTGCTGGGGTTACAGACATAAGCGACTCTGCCCAGCCAAGAGTTTTTACTAATACAGAGAGGAGAGTGGGAGAAGAAGACCTGCTTTAGGAAGTGAGGAAAATGCACAGAATTGGCCTTGAAGAAAGACTGAGACTCAAGTTATTTGAGAGGAAGAGTACAAGCCTTTCCAGGCAGTACCCTATCAACCAGGAAGGCAGGAAGTGGGGCCTGGTTGGCTGCTTCTTATCCAATCACTAGAGCTCTTTGACCAGAATGGAGGGCTGTCATAGAATATGCCAGGTGTTAAGGGATGAGAGGTTAACCAAAGGCCGACTTGTAAAAGGTATAGTATACAAGACAATGAGGAGCCATAGAGGTTTTGGTGTGGCACGTCAATTTGTGCTACCAAGGTCACTTTTATTGACTTAACCTGTATGTTTGTAAGTGTGTACCTTCAGATTACACAAAATCTGGTTTTACACACATACACACATGTATACTCCCCCCCAATTCACATAAGAGCAACTATTTGGTAACATAAGAACCTGCATCAATTGTGGGTTTCCATGGTTTTTTTCCTGCCGTTGGCTTAGTGATTTCTTAGTTTACTGGGAATTAGCAGCTGAGCTGCAACTAATCGGCAGTTTAATGAATACGACTAATTGGCTCTCAGCATCCATTTTCACCTTTATTGGCCTTTCTTACTCTTTTTTTTTTTTTTTTTTTTTTTTGAGACGTGGTCTCACTCTGTTGCCCAGGTTGATGTACAGTGGCATGATCTCAACTCACTGCAACCTCTGCCTCCCGAGTTCAAGCAATTCTCCTGCCTCAGCCTTCCGAGTAGCTGGGATTACAGGCATGCACCACCACGCCTGGCTAATTTTTGTATTTTTAGTAGAGATGGGATTTCACCATGTTGGCCAGGCTGGTTTTGAACTCCTGACCTCAAGTGATCCACCTGCCTCAGCCTCCCAAAGTGCTGAGATTACAGGGGTGAGCCACTGTGCCCAGCATACTGGGCTTTCCTATGTTAAGAAAGCTCTCCAGCTACAAACTCAGACTCCCTTGAGTTAGAGCTCTGGATGATGCAAGTAAGCCCCATCAAATCTGATGCACTCATGAGAGATTTGGAAGGTAGAAGGAAGTTGAGTCATGGGCCCCCTTCTTGCTGCTTTGGCCACGTTCTTCTGTAAGCAATGTCAAAGAGATGTGGGGATCCATAGCAGTCCAGTGTGCAGTTTCCAGATCCTTGGGTATCTACTGGAACTCGAGGCAGAGGAGGCGGAGGTGATGCCTAATCCCTGGATTACAGCTATGATGCTGGTGAAATCTTAAACCGAGCCATCTCATTAGCAGCCTCCTGATTATGAAGGAGTTACAGGTCCCCTGGGAGGTCAGTTCTGGGGTGCTTGGGTACTCAATCCAAGAGGGAGCTCAGTTCCCAATCTTCTGATAATATAAAATTATTAATTTCCAGCCGGGCTCGGTGGCTCGTGCCTGTAATCCCAGCACTTTGGGAGGCTGAAGCAGGTGGATCACCTGAGGTCAGGAGTTCAAGACCAGGCCGACCTACATGGTGAAACCCCATCTCTACTAAAAATGCAAAAATTACGGTGGCAGGCGCCTGTAGTCCCAGCTACTTGGGAGGCTGAGGCAGGAGACTTGCTTGAACCTGGGAAGCAAAGGTTGCAGTGAGCCGTATAGTGCCACTGCACTCCAGCCTGGATGACAGAGCAAGACTCCATCTCAACAACAACAATAAAAAATTATTAATTTTGTTCTTGCTTAAAATATCTTGGGGTAGCTTCTGTTTCTGGCTCTGAACCTTGACTTCTGCAGCAAGAGGATATATACAAAAGGGTAGCTTTTCAATAAATAAACAAAAAAGTTCTTACTTTTGGCACCAAAACGACAATGAACTAAGGAGTCTAGAATCACTGGCTTCTTAGCTCATGGACATTCCTAGGCTAATGTTCCCAAACTGTGATACATATACCGCTAGTGGAACACGGGAGGATTTTAGCACATGGGTGAACATTTACACAATTTATTTTAATGTGTACTAGAAAAAATTCATAGGTAGCATACCAGACCTAATTTCATGAATCAGTAACTTCATGAATATGATTGTTTATAGCAAGGCTAGAGTGGGTAGTGACTATGCCAGCAAACATATGTTAATTAATGAACAGTATAAAATAAATAACAGATGGATAACACGAAGATTTGGCAAAAATTGTGAGGATGGTATTCATACAACTGAAGTTTGAGAAACCCTTTCCTAGTTATTCATTTTCATGAGTCCCCTCACTGTAGGGCTGGGGATAAGCAGGTTGGCACCGTAAGTCATGTTCTCCCACCTGTACCACGCTCCCACCCCCAAAGACCACCATTCCTTTTATACTCCAGCAATTACTGAAAAGTCAATACTGTTCTTCAGTGTCCTAGAAGAGAACTCCGAGAACCTGAGGTTTATCACGTGCCAAGGTTGAATGTGCCCATCGGCAGGACCAAAGGGTGGAGTTGGGAGGAGAAATGAGCCTGGCTCCAGGAACAGCATGTATTCAGCACAGAGCCATAGTTCAGAAATACCAGACTTGGGTGTGTTTGTTATGGAGACTTACTATAGCGAAAGGGAGGACAAAACTTGGGATTA
Source organism: Ateles fusciceps (assembly GCA_036589455.1). Taxonomy (NCBI): domain Eukaryota; kingdom Metazoa; phylum Chordata; class Mammalia; order Primates; family Atelidae; genus Ateles; species Ateles fusciceps. Next base: position 7,702,063 of record JAZHEH010000228.1, on the reverse strand, counting down.
TTGTCCTCAAAGGAAAAGCTGACAAAGTCATCTCTTAAGAGTCCCTGTCAAAAGCCAGAAGCCCCAGACACACTAACAAAATGAGGCGACGCTGGGAGACAACATACCTCTCTGTCTTCGTTTTCATTCCAAAGACCTCAGACGAGATCTTGCAGATATGTGACTCTAAATGTAATGAGTACAAATTGCAAATACTCAAAAGCTAAGCTTTGATAATGCTTAACTGCAAGAGCAAAGAGATAAGATGAGAAACCGGACTAGAGGACGTTTAGAAAAAGGGTCTAATAGGTCAATGGTTTTCAAATGCCCATCTACACAGACCAGTGTCCTCTATGGAGGATGGCTGTGTGTTTTAAAATTGTAGATTTCCAGTCACTACCCAGAGAGGATTCTGGTGTGGGCTAGAGATGAACTCCTGGGGTCCCAACTGCCCCAGAGAGCTCAATCGAGGGCAGACTTTTTGAGCCCTTGTGCCTCACATCTGGTTCCGTCATTTCATTCTTCACCAGCCTGGCCTGGTTCACTCCTTCCACAGAGGTAGACAGCTGATAACTTTCTAATTCATCCCCTGCCTCTCTGTCTCTCTCTCTCTCTCTCTTTTTTTTTTTTTTTTTGAGACGGAGCTTTGTTCTTGTCACCCAGGCTGGAGTGCAATGACACGATCTCAGCTCACTGCAGCCTCTACCTCCCAGGTTCAAGTGATTCTCCTGTCTCACCCTCCCATGTAGCTGGATCTACAGGCATGTGCCACCACGCCCAGCTAATTTGTGTGTTTTTAGTAGAGACGGGATTTCACCGTATTGACCCAGCTGGTTTCAAACTCTTGATCTCAAGTAATCTGCCCCCCCTCAGCCTCCCAAAGTGCTGGGATTACAGGCGTGAGCCACAACTTGCCCTCTCTCTTCTTTGTTTCTTCCTTCTTTTTCTTTCTTTCTTCCTTCTTTTTCTTTCTTTCTTTTTCTTTCTTTCTTTCTCTCTCTTTTTCTTTCTTTTTTTCCTTCCTTCCTTCCTTCCTTTTTGGAGTCTTGCTTTGTTGCCCAGGCTGGAGTGCAATGGCATGATCTTGGCTCACTGTAACCTCCACCTCCTGGGTTCAAGCGATTCTCCTGCCTCAGCCTCCCAAGTAGCTGGGATTACAGGCACTTGCCACCATGGCCGGCTTATTTTTTCTATTTTTAGTAGAGACATGGTTTCACCATGTTGGCCAGGCTGGCCTCGAACTCCTGACCTCAGATGATCCACCCGCCTTGGCATCCCAAAGTGCTAGGATTATAGGCGTGAGCCACCATGTCTGGCCCTCTCTCTTTTTAAGTGTAATCTTTTATTATATGTTAGTCATTGTCATCGTGGTTAAGTACAATTTAACACAGACGCAGCATTTTTTAAAGACACACAGAAACACACACGCCTGGCTGGGCTAGGTGGCTCATGCCTTTAATCCCAGCACTTTGGGAGGCCGAGGCAGGCGGATCACTTAAGGTCAGGAATTTGAGGCTAGCCTGGCCAACATGGCGAAATCCCGTCTCTACTAAAAATAGAAAAATTAGCTGGATGTGGTGGCAGGTGCCTGTAATCCCAACTACTTGGGAGGCTGAGGCAGGAGAATTGCTTGAACCCAGGAGGTAGAGGTTGCAGTGAGCTGGATCGCTCCACTGCACTGGAGGCTTGGCAACACAGTGAGACTCCGTCTCAAAAAAAAAAAAAGAAAGGTCCAGTGCCTACTAGAGCAAATATGTCTCGTCTGTCTGGCCAGCATCTGTTCCTTTGGAATTTGTCTCTTTTTCCTGTTGTGCAGAATTCTGGTGGTCAATCAATCCCAGGTCCGATGAAGGGGGCACATGGCCTAAGCTAGGCCATTCAGACTCTCCTGGGAATTTGAATTTTGAACAGGGATTCAGGGATGAGAAAGTTGAAGTTGAATCATGAGTTAATCCCCAGGAGATCCCCTCTTGCCTGGTCAGTTCTTCCTTCAATTCTGTAAACTCCCCCAATGTCCTTCCTACAGATGGCTCTTTTTTTTTTTTTCCTGTTAACCCAGAATTGGTTCTTATCTCTTGAAACTGAAGAGCCCCAGTACAGTTCTCCATTGTCTATAGAACAAAGCTTATAGACGCTCTCCCCCTATATTACTGATTCTCCCCCATTCTGTTTATATCTCATATAATGGCTCTGCCCCAACTAAGCTTTAAGCCCCATGTGATGATCCTCTGTGAGCTAGCAATTAGACAGTCTGCATTTTATAGGCAAGCAGGACATATAACTCATCTCAATAAGGCCTTGAGGTTTCATGCTAGATGGCATGATATGTTTTGATCAGATTTGAGAACTAACTCTGACATTTTATTTATTTATTTATTTGCGATGGAGAATCTTGCCATCTTGCCCAGGCTGGTCTTGAACTCATAGGCTGAAGCAATCCTCCCGCTTCACCCTCCCAAAGTGCTGGGATTATAGGCGTGAGTCACAATGCCCAGTCCTACATATTCTAAAATAAGAAAAGGTGTTGTGATATTTAGAAATTACTGCCAAATCAGCATCCTTTTCTTAGGGTTGTGCTACTGTCCAATGAGCACACAATGAGGGCAGAACTGCTAACACATACCAAAAAAAATAAATAAATAAACAAGGCCGGGTACGGTGGCTCATGCCTGTAATGCCAACACTTCGGGAGGCCAAGGCGGGCCGATCACCTGAGGTCAGGAGTTCAAGATCAGTCTAACCAACATGGAGAAACTCTGCCTCTATTAAAAATACAAAATTAGCTGGGTGTAGTGGCGCATGCCCGTAATCCCAGCTACTCGGAAGGTTGGGGCAGGAGAATCGCTTGAACCTGGGAGGCAGAGGTTGCAGTGAGCTGAGATCACGGAATTACACTCCAGCCTGGGCAACAAGAGCGAAACTCCATCTCAAAGAAAGAAAAGAAAAGATAAAAATGAAAAATAGAAGTGGTTTCCAGAGACTAGGATTACAGACAACCTGAATATAAACTAAGTTCTGGGGGTATTTTAAAAGAGTATTCTAAAGAGTGTATTCTAGGCCAAGCACAGTGGATCACACCTGTAATCTCAGCACTTTGGGAGGCCAAGGTGGATGGATCACCTGAGGTCAGAAATTCAAGACCAGCCGGGCCAATATGGTGAAACCCTGTCTCTGCTGAAAATACAAAAACCAGCCAGGCGTGGTGGTGTGTGCCTGTAATCCCACTTACTTAGGAGGCTGAGGTGACAGAATCACTTAAACCTGGGAGGAAGAGGTTACAGTGAGCTGAGACTGTGCCACTGCACTCTGGCCTGGGTAACAGAGCAAGACTTCATCTCAAAAGAAAAACAAAAAGAAAAGAAAAGAAAAAAAGAGTATATTCTGTTCCTTTGGTTGGAAATTAGATTTGGAAGTTTAAGATAGCAGACCCAAGCAAACTAGCCCACCGACTCAATGAGGCCAAATCCCTCTGGGTTGTTGTATCCTGGGAATTTAAATCAAGCAGAATATATGTATCTATTCTGCAAAAGGCAAGGAGTGCAAATTCATAACACAAATAAAATTAAGAAAAAAAGTTGTTTCCAGATTGATAGCAAGACTGTTAGTGAATTTTCTTTCCCTTCCTTATCTGCCCTGCTCCCTTGGCCAATGTTATTAGCTCCAGCCACCAATTAGCCACTGCTCTCTGGAGCCACATTCACCAGGGCTTTCTCATTCCCTGATAATGGAGAGAGGTAATGAGTAAGGTAATTTCTCCTTCAAGAATGATGCAATAAGCGAGACTGTCCTGGAGTCCAATAAACTCGGGTTCATATCCTGCTCTGGCACTTGTTGGTAGATTAACTTCGGGAAAGTTATTTCCCTTCTCAAAGTCTCAGATTTTTAATCTGTAGAATGAGGACAATAATGCTGGCCCCATCCTCAAGATTCTGATTCCTTTGGTCCATGGCGGGTTGAATCCTTGGAATTTCGTTTTGTTTTGTTTTATTTTGTTTGAGACAGAGTCTTGCACTGTCGCCCAGGCTGTAGTGCAGTGGCAAGATCTTGGCTCACTACAACCTCTACCTCCTGGGATCAAGCAATTCTCCGGCCTCAGCCTCCCAAGTAGCTGGGATTACAGGCACCTGCCACCACACCCAAGTAACTTTGTTGTATTTTTACTAGATATGGGGTTTCACTGTGTTGGCCAGGCTGGTCTCGAACTCCTGACCTCGTGATCCACTCGCCTCAGCCTCCCAAAGTGCTGGGATTACAGGCATGAGCCACTCCAGTCAGCCCAGAATTTAGATTACAGTGCCCAGTGGGTTGTTGTAAAGATTAAATGTATGAAAACCTCTAGACTAGTGCCTGGCACTGAGTCAGAGCTCAGTCAATGTTCCTTTCCCTTCTCCTTTGGTGCCCTCTTCTCTGGCACCATCCGTCCATTTCTACCCCAGACCTCTAATCACATTATATACAGGCATAGCTATATGTCTGTGTACATAAAAACACAAAAGTTAATATATAACCACTCAAGTTCATTTCCACTTATTTGTTTAATAACTAGTTATTAAGAATTCATCTGTGCAGGCACTGTGACAGACTGGTCAGACAAGTTCCCTGTTCTCATGGAACTTACTTCCTAGTGGGGGAGTATTGTAGGTGATAATGATAGGGAGGGATGGGCAGGGAAAGGAGTGCCACGTGGACTAGGCAGGTGAGGGAAAGCTTCTCTGAAGAAGGGACCTCTGAGGATGAGGAGGAGCCAGCCATGAACCAGGCTGGGGAAGAACACCAAGCTCAGGGCACAGGAAGTGCAAGGTCCCTGGGGCAGGACCAGCTCGGTGTGTCTGAGGAACAGGCAGGTGCTAGTGGTGGCCTCATGTGGTGACTCACATCTGTAATCCCAGCACTTTGGGAGGCTGAAGCAGGTGGATCACCTGAGGTCAGGAGTTCAAGACTAGCCTGGCCAACATGGTGAAACCTCATCTCTAATAAAAATACAAAAATTAGCCAGGCATGGTGCTGGGCACCTGTAATCCCAGCAACTGGGGAGGCTAAGGCAGGAGGATCGCTTGAACCTGGGAGGCTGAGGTTGCAGTGAGCCTAGATTGCACCACTGCACTCAAACCTGGGCAACAAATGCAAAACTCCATCTCAACAATAACAACAAAAAGGAAGGTTCTAGTGGTGTCAGGGGTGAGCACAGGGAGGAAGGTAGGGAAGAGCCAGATCCCAGAGCATCCTACTGCCCCTGGTGAGGAGGTGGGATTGAAATGGGACATACTGGAGACGTTGAAGTGGGGGAAGGGATAAGATATGATTTATGCTTTGTTTTGTTTTGTTTTTTGAGATGGAGTCTCGCTCTATAACCCAGCCTGGTGTGCAGTGGCATGATCTCGGCTCACTGCAACCTCTGCCTCCCAGGTTCAAGTGATTCTCCCATCTGAGCCTCCTGAGTAGCTGGGACCACGGGCATGTGCCGCCACACTCGTCTAATTTTTGAATTTTTAGTAGAGATGGGGTTTCATCATGTTGGCCAGCTGGTCTCGAACTCCTGGGCTCAAGTGATCTGCCTGCCTCGGCCTCCCAAACTGCTGGGATTACAGGCATGAGGCACCATGCCTGGCTGATTTGTGTTTAAAGGCCTCATTCTGGTTGCTGTGTTTCAAAGGGTAGATGGCAAGGGGCCAGGATGGAAGCAAGTTCAAGTGATTACAACATACACATCATACCAGACATGCAGACACTTGGAGACAGAAAGGAGCACAGAGGAGCTCTGGTCCAGAGACATGGGAATGCCTGGGGGTCACCAGCCTTGGGAACACTGGTCCTCATCCACCTTTGCACAATGCAGTCACCTACAGCACCGTTTTTTGTTTTGTTTTGTTTTTTTTTGAGACGGAGTCTCACTCTGTTACCAGGCTGGAGTGCAGTGGTGCGATCTTGGCCCACTGCAACCTCCACCTCCCAGGTTCAAGCAACTCTCCTGCCTCAGTCTCCCAAGTAGCTGGGACTACAGGCACATACCACCACACCTGGATAGAGATGGGTTTCACCATGTTGCCCAGGATGGTCTCAATCTCCTGACCTCATGATCTACCCGCCTCAGCCTCCCAAAGTACTGGGATTACAGGCGTGAGCCACTGTGCCTGGCCACCTAGGGCACTATTAACAAAATTTTAGCTATCTATGGCCACTGTGAACCAATGGAAGCAGAATCTCATAGACGGGGCCAGGCTAACAGTATTTTTATAAAACTCTTGGAATATTTTGTGGGCATCCAAGTGGAAAACCATAGTATCTGGGTAAATTCTTCAGGGCCCAAGTTCTCGCTGCTGCCTCAGAGACCTTTCCAGCATGGAACATCCATTACTACAATGTCCTTTCCTAGAATGGGCTGAAATCAGCCTCTGGGGTACCTTCCCTGCACTCACACTACCATGGGGCCAGCCTCTCCTTCCACACCGACCATCACCCAAGGCAAAGCTTGGCCAAGGGGGACTGAGGGAACCCAGACACAGGGAACATGGATGGGGAAGGGGGGAGTTGCCAGGCTTCTGTGAATGCCCCTGCCCCGCTCCTGGCTGTCTGCCAGGCTAGTACCCAGGAACACTGGCATATGCTGCTCAGAGACTGCAGCCTCGCAGCAGCGGCCACCATGTCCCCAGGAGGTGAACTGCTGTCTTCTCCCACCAAGTCTACTCACACTGCCAGAGAATTTTAGAACTTCAGAGACTTTAGCATAAATAGTTTCATTCTAATTTAACCATGGGTTGGCAGGGAAGGGAGCCAAGCACTAAATATAGTCAGTCTTGTATTTCTGGGGCACTCCTAGAAGCTTGAGAGAGGGGAAAGGAAACTTGGTCGCCTGCATTCTGGCAGGCTCTGTGCTATACAACTTACAGTCCTCGCAAAAGAGCTAAGAAACAGATGTTGTTGTTCTCACTTGGAGATTAGGGAACTGAAGTTCAAAGAGGTAAAGTAACTTGACCTAGGTCACACAGCCAGTCAGTGCTGAGGGCCCCATGAAAAGCAAGGTCAGCCTCACAGCAAAGCTCATGCGGTCCATGGCTGCATCCATAGCTGGCCTGTGCTCCCCCTGGGTGTCCTTCCCCAGAATCTTCCTCCAGCGCCAGGACTATCAGCATCCCTCTTTTCCCATGTTACCCCATTGGAGGCCAGGAAGACCACTGGCCCAGATCCCCAAACTCCGTGACTCCTCACCAGCCCAGTACTCTGTGCTTCGTCTCCCCACGCTCCATCCATGCCTTCTACCATGGCCAAGCCTACTCCAGCCAAGCCTCCTCCAAACCCAAGCCAGAGTGCAAAGCAACCCTAAAGCACTGAGAAAGAACCGAACATGTAGGTTTAAAGGTTGTCCATCAGCTGGGCACTTTGGGAGTCCAAGGCGGGAGGATTGCTTGAGTCCAGGAGTTTGAGACCAGGCTGGGCAACATAGTAAGACCCCATCTCTATAAAAAAATTTTTTTTTTGAGACAGAGTTTCGCTCTTGTTACCCCAGGCTGGAATGCAATGGCACGATCTTGGCTTACCACAACCTCTGCCTCCCAGGTTTAAGCAATTCTCCTGCCTCAGCCTCCTGTGTAGCTGGTACTACAGGTGCACACCACCGTGCCCAGCTAATTTTTGTAGTTTTAGTAGAGACTGGGTTTCACCATGTTGACCAGGATGGTCTCGATCTCTTGACCTCATGATCCACCCACCTCGGCCTCCCCAAGTGCTGGAATTATAGGTGTGAGCCACTGCACCCAGCTAAAAAAATTTTTTAATAAAAAATAAAAAAAACTAGGCTGGGCGCAGTGGCTCACGCCTGTAATCCCAGCACTTTGGGAGGCCAAGGTGGGTGGATCACAAGGTCAGGAGTTCCAGACCAGCCTGGCCTACATGGTGAAACCCCGTCTCTACTGAAAATACAAAAATTAACTGGGCATGGTGGTATGCACCTGTAACTCCAGCTACTCAGGAGGCTGAGGCAGGAGAGTTGCTTGAACCAGGACCCGGGAAGCAGAGGTTGCAGTGAGCCAAGATCGTGCCACTGCACTCCAGTCTGGGTGACAGAACAAGATTCTGTCAAAATAAACAAAAACAAAAACAAAACTAACTCCCACCATCACCCACTCCAGTTAAACTAAAGGATTATGTTTATACTTCATGTGTGTTCCCCCACATTACCCAACGCTTCCATTTTGAATGCGTTCTTGTTGACTGGATGATTGGCTGACCCTGTAGTATGCAAGGACCCCTCGATTCATACCTGAAAGGTGGCACCACATGGTCTGTGGAATGTCCTTATCTCAGGTGCTCTGCCAGGCCCCCTAGGGATCTTAGTTAGTCTTCACAACAAACCTAAACAGCATTATTCTTATTTTACAGCTAAGGAAATTCAAAAAAGGATGTCACTTGCTCCAAGGTAAGACAGGGAGTAGAGAGCAGACATGGGATTCCAGTCCACAGTGCTCTGGTCCACAAGGCCCGGGGCATCTGAGCCTCCTCGAATGCTTCAGCTCTACCAGACTCGAGACGCCCCAAGGTGGAGAGCAGGCGTGGGTTCCTCACAGGCCTTAGCACAGCACCCTACACAGGGCAGTTGTATGGTAAATGTTTGCTCAGTAAATTGTCAGAGGAAGTTTACACTGATTACCAATTGTGTGAGAACCAGCACTGGGGAAAGAGGAAGTGTTTGCACAGTGATAAGGCCTGTGTGCCTCATGGTACACCCCATGCCCTGGGCCAGTGATGAGAGTGGGAGGTGGGCAGCAGAGTGGGGTGGTGTGAGACGCCTGCCCTAACAGAGCTGACAGAAGGACTGGGGTGCCCAAGAGACCTGGGATGTAGTGGGGGATCGAGGGGCATCCCGAGGGTTGACTAGTTGCTAGCTTCCTGGCATCAAGACCTTCAGGTTTTCGCATCAGAAGAAGCTACAGAGACAGGGGGAGTCAGAGGGAGGCAGCCTCTCAGTGGACACAGGGTCACCTGGGGATGTAGGGGGAAGCCAGCCAGAGTGGATACGTGTGACGAGAGGACTCAATGGGGATGCTGGGGCGGGGGCATTTGGGTTTGGGAGACCCTGGGAACAGAGGTAGGATTTGAAAGAGCTTCATAGGAAGATGGAGGAGAAATATAGTCTGATTCAACATGGAAAAGGACATTTTCTTAGAAGGCCTGGGCCAAGGATGCAACAGAAAAGCATAGTTTCAAGGGATCAGATAAACCTTTTTTTTTTTTTTCTGAGATGGAGTCTTGCTCTGTCATCCAGGCTGGAGTACAGTGGTGTGATCCCAGCTCACTGCAACCTCCACCTCCTGGGATCAAGCGATTCTCCCATCTCAGCCTCCCGAGTAGCTGGGACCTCAGGTGCGCACCACCACAGTTAGCTAATTTTTGTATTTATAGTAAAGAAGGGTTTTCACCATGTTGGCCAGACTGGTCTCAAACTCCTGACCTCAAGTGATCAGCTTGCCTCGACCTCCCAAAGTGCTGGGATTACAGGTGTGAGCCACCACGCCTGGCCCAGCAAAGATGGAATTTGATGTAACGAAGTTATGTGATGGGAGGTTTAGGGAGTTGGTTCAAGGAGATGGTGGGCCTGATGACCATACAGGGAATGTCTTTGGGGTCACAGAAATGCAGAATAGCCGTAAAGGCGGGGCCCAAGCTGATATTTCACATCCCTGCCTCACCCTTCACTGGCTATAGGACTTTGAGCAAGTTACTTAACCCGTCTGACCCTCAATTTCCCTATAAATGAAATGGGAGGTAATAATATTACATGCCTTATACCCTTGTTGTAAGGATGAAATGAGATAAAGCATGACCTGAGTTTGGCGCAGTGCCTGGAACAGAGAAAGGTCCAATCAGGCCGGGCGCGGTGGCTCATGCCTGTAATCCTAGCACTTTGGGAGGCCGAGGTGGGTGGATCACCCGAGGTCAGGAGTTCAAGACCAGCCTGGCCATCATGGTGAAACCCCATCTTTAAAAAAAAAAAAGAAAATTTAAAATCTTTTTAAATATTAAATAAAAAAAAAAAGAAAGGTCCAATCAACATCAGTAATAATTAATGATGATGGAAAGATCAGGGTATGTTCCTGAAAGAGAGGGATCTAGAAATATAGTGAACAATAATAATAATAATAGTTTAAAAAAATAAGTCATTGCCAGCCTGTTCTGTTTCATGACAGCTTTCATTTACTAAGTGCATATCACGTGATAGACACTGTTCTTTTTTTTTTTTTTTTTTTTTTTTTTAAGACAGGGTTTCATCATGTTGGTCAGGCTGGTCTTGAACTCCCGACCTCAGGAGATCTGCCCGCCTTGGTCTCCAAAGTGCTTGGATTACAGGCGTGAGTCTTTTTTTTTTTTTTTTAGATGGAGTTTTGCTCTTGTTGCCCAGGCTGGAGTACAACAGCGCAATCTTGGCTCACTGCAACCTCCACCTCCTGGGTTCAAGTGATTCTTCTGCCTCAGCCTCCCGAGTAGCTGGGACTACAGGCATGCGCCACCATGCCCAGCTAAGTTTGTATTTTTAGTAGAGATGGAGTTTCTCCATATTGGTCAGGCTGGTCTTGAACTCCTGATCTGAGGTGATCTGCCCACCTCAGCCTCCCAAAGTGCTGAGATTACAGGCATGAGCCACTGCGTCTGGCAATAGACACTGCTCTAAGAAGCTGGACAGGGTAGAAATTACCCCAGCACTGTAATGCTAGCACTTGGGAGGGTGAGGGAGGAGAATTACTTGAGCCCAGGTATTTGAGACCTGCCTGGCCAACACAGTGAGACCTTGTCTCTACAGAAAATTTTTTAAATTAGCCAGGTATGGTGATGTGCAGCTGCTTGGGAGGCTGAGGATCTCTTGAGCCTGGCAAGTTGAATCTATAGTGAGCTATGACCACACCACTGCACTCCAGCCTGGATACCCAATACCCTGTCTCAAAAAAAAAGGACACTGTTCTAAGCATTTTACATGTTTTATTTCATTTAGTCATCCTCACAAACTTATGAAGTAGGCACTATAATTATCCCCATTTACATGAGGAAGCAGAGATGCAGAGAGTCCAGGTAACTATCCAGAAGTCACATAGTTCATGGCTGGTAGAGCTTGGATTTGGTTGTGTCTTAGTGCTTTTTGTGTTACTATAACAAAACACCACAGACTGGCTAATTCATAATGAATAGAAATTTATTTGACTTACAATTACGGAGTATGGGAAGGCCAAGAGCCTGGCCCCAGCATCTAGTGAGGGCCTTCATGCTGCATCATCTCATGGTGGAAGGCAGAAGGGCAAGAGAGGGTGATAGCAAAAGACATAGAGGGTCAAATTCCTTTTATGACAACCCACTCTCACCATACCAACCTTACTCCTGTGATAATGACGTTGATCCGCTCATGAGGGCAGAGCCCTGATGGCCTAATCACCTAACAGTCCCATCTCTTAACACCATCATCGCAGTGCCAGCTACATTTCAACATGAGTTTTGGAGGCGGACATTCAAACCGTAGCATTCTACCCCTGGCCACACAAAACTCATGTCCTTCTTACATGCAAGATGCGTTCATTCGATCCCAGTTGCCCCAAAAGTCTTAACTCATTCTAGCACCAACTCAAAAGTCCCAAGTTTCATCTGAATTAGATAGGGATGAGACTCAAGGCATAATTCATCCCAAGGCAAATTCCTCTCCAGTTGAGAAGCTGTGAAGGGAACAACTTTATGCACTTCTAAAATACAATAATGGGTAGGCATAGGATACACATTCCCATTCCAAAAGGGAGAAATAAGAAATGTGTAAGGTCCCAAGTAAATCCAAGACCCAACAGGGAAAACAACATTATGTCTTTTTTCTTTGTCTCCCTTTTAGAGACAGAGTCTTACTCTGTCATCCAGGATGGAGTGCAGTGGCAAAATCATGGCTCACTGCAGCCTCGACCTACCAGGCTCAAGCAATCCTCCCGACTCAGTCTCCTGAGTAGCTGAGACTACAGGCATGCAACACCACACCTAGCTAATTTTTTTTTTTTTTTTTTTTTTTTTGGTAGAGGTAGGGTCTCCCTATGTTGCCCAGGCTGGTCTCCAACTCCTGGGCTTATGTGATCCTCCCACCTCAGCCTCGCAAAGTGCTGGGATTACAGGCATGAGCCATTGCACCTGGCCACAACATTAAGTCTTAAAGCTCCGGAATAATCTTCCTTGACTCCATGTCTTACCCTTCTAGGCACACTAGGGTGGGGATTGTGCCCTGTGGCTTCACTGGGCTCAGTTCAACCAGCAGTTATCATGGGTTGGAGTCACAGGCTTGTAGTTCTCCCAGGATGATGCTGCAAGCTGGTAGCTCTACAGTTCTGGGGTCTCAGAAGTGGCCCCATTCCCATGGCTCCACTAGGCATTGTCCTACTGGGGGACCCTGGGGCAGCTCTGACCCCACATTTCTGCTCAGCACCGTCCTAGTATGAGGTCTCTGTGGGCTCTCTGTAGAATGTTTTTTTTTTTTTTTTTGGCAAAAGAGTCTTTGCAGAGGTAATTAAGTTAAGGATCTTGAGATCATTCTGGATTCTCTGGATGGGTCCTAAATCCAATGAAAAGTGTCCTTATGAGACACACAGAGAACAGACACAGGGAGAAGACCACGTGAAGACAGAAGCAGAGATTGTAAGGATGCAGCCACAAGCCAAGGAATGCCTGGAACCACCAAAGAGGCAAGGAAGCATTCTCCCTTAGGGCCTTCGGGACTGCATCCCTGCCAACACCTTGATTTCAGACTTCTGGCTTCTGGAACTGTGAGAGAATATATTTTCTGTTGTTTTCAGCCGCCCACTCTGTGTTCATTTGTTACAGCAACCAAGGAAACAAACACAGTCTTTCATCTTAGTCCCAAAAGTGGCTCTGGGGAGGTCTTTGCAACTAGACTCTGACCTACAGAGGTCAGAGCCTGCAGACACTTGAGCTGTGCTTGCCAAATCCCCAGCTGGGACCCCAGACCCTGAAGGAGGTTGGTGAAGCACAACTGTTAGGGATGTATTATCGTCGTCCTTGTGACCTTGATGCTTCTTCACTTCTCTTTGGATGCAGATTTGGAAGAAGTCAAAGAAAGGCTCTGTTCTCAGTTTCTGGCTTCACATTTTACAAAGAAGGAAGTCAACACCTAGAAAGGGTACCAGTCAGCCCAAGGTCACCCAGCAAGATGGTGGCAAAGGCAAAGCCTCTGTCCAGAGCACACTCCTGTGGGATGCCCAGTCTGTATCGTTAAGGTCTGGTTGTGATCATGATGTAATCATGTTACTTTAATTTTACTGCAAAAAAAAGTTGGTTGCCTCTAATGACTCTGCTTGGTGGTCAGTCTTCTGGTCTCTGACCAACATGTGGGTAGTGGCTTTTCACCTCTGGCTTAGAAATGAAGACGGTTCTCTTCCCCATGGTTGAGTCTTCTGCTTTAGGGATACAAGTTGAGCATCCAAAATGCAGAAGTTGGCCATCTGTAGAACTGACAGCACTGGTTGCGGTTTTGAAACACTAACTGTTGGAGAAGTACATCTTTAGAAAGGTTATTAATACTTCCTTTGTCCACGTGCCACGATGACTTTCTGCAAGGGAGAAGGAAAAGGCTCCCCCATGTGCCTGTGCAGAGTGCTTCCTCCTCTTCTGAAGTCCTAGTTTCCCATTCCTCCATCTTTGCTGAAACTTAAGCTGGTAGCACATGGCCAGCAGAGGAATGAACCTTGTCCTCAAGCTGGTACTGCAGGTACTCTACTTGCCAGAGGACAAATTCATATAATGTTCTAGGTGAAAGGGTGGCAGTGCTTCAGCAGGGGGAAACAGGGATGTAAATCAAACCGAACAATATTTATTGAGAGCATGCTACTTGAAAGACGTTGAAAGGTTAGGTGCTGAGGCCAGGCGTGGTGGCTCACGCCTGTAATCCCGGTAATTTGGGAGGCCAAGGCGGGTGGATCATGAGGTCAGGAGTTCAAGACCAGCCTGATCAACATAGTGAAACCCTGTTTCTACTAAAAATACAAAAATTAGCTGGGCGTGGTGGCAGGCACCTGTAATCCCAGCTCCCGGGAGGCTGAGGCAGGAGAATATCTTGAACCTGGGAGGCGGAGGTTGCAGTGAGCCAAGATGGAGCTATTGCACTCCAGCCTGGGCAACAAGAGTGAAACTCCGTCTAAAAAAAAAAGAAGAAGAAAGGATAGGTGCTGAGATAGGAATTAGCAAGCATTAATTTGGTTTTCAACAACAGATATACATTGGATCATAGGGGAGTTTTTAATAAATACTAATGCCTAGGTTATATCCCATATCAATTACATCAGAATGTCTGGGAGTGGGAGACAGACATTAATATTTTCTGAGTTTTTTTTTTTTTTTTTTTATGAGACAAGGCCTCACTTTATCACCCAGGCTGGAATGCAAGGGCGCAATCTCAGCTCACTGTAACCTCCGCCTTCTGAGTTCAAGCGATTCTCCTACCTCAGCCTCCCGAGTAGCTGGGGTCACAGGCGCATTCCACTACACCCGACTAATTTTTGTATTTTCAGTACAGACGGGGTTTCACCATGTTGGCCAGGCTGGTCTGGAACTCCTGACCTCAGGTGATCCACCCGCCTCAGCCTCCCAAAGTGCTGGGATGACAGGCATGAGCTACTCGTCCAGCCAGCATCGTTATTTTCTAAAGATCCCCAGGTGATTCCAATGTGCAGCAAAGTCGGGGAACTATGTGCCATACCTAGATGTTTTGTTTTCATTCATCTAAGTTGGTAGTTTCTAAAACTGCTCAGGTGATACTGGTATGCAGAGACTATTCATTCCAGTAGATAATAAAAATAATGTAGGCCAGGCACAGTGGCTCACGCCTGTAATCCCAGCACTTTGGGAGGCCGAGGCGGGTGGATCACCTGAGGTCAGAAGTTTGAAACCAGCCTGGCCACATGGTGAAACCCCATCTCTACTGAAAATACAAAAGTTAGCTGGGTGTGGTGGCAGACACCTGTAATCCTAGACACTTGGGAGGCTGAGGCAGGAGAATCGCTTGAACTGGGGAGGCGGAGGTCACAGTGAGCTGAGATTGCACCATTGCACTTCAGCCTGGGCAACAAGAGTGAAACTCTGTCACAAAAAGAAAAAAAAAAAATGCAGTCATACAGGCTATATCAAGATGCCTGTTGGTTCTCTTTTTCCATCTATATGATCCACTTCTCTCACAAGATGGAGTTTTGTTGAAGGATAATGACTTTTGGCAGACTTTAGAGCCAAACGGTGGTGGTGGATGCCAGATACTGACCACTTAATGGCCTGGAGAGGAAAACTAAAACTTTCTCAGAACCAAGAATGAAGATCTATAAGGGCATAGTTTTCCACTCTAGGCCACAGAGCTTTAAGGTTTCAGAGCTCTTTTGAAGTAATCCCAAGCCCTCTGAGAATCTGCACGTACTCAGGCTTCAGGCATGGCTGTGTCCAGGTGCAGAACGTAGCTGTGTTTGGGGATGGATGCATTTTGACTCTCCATTAATCCCCCTTTGGAGGCCTCAACTCTGGGGCTATTTCTCAAAGCTCTGAGCAACTTTCCCGTTTCTTTCTCAATATTTTTTTCCCTTCCTTTGTCAGTCTATAGACATAAGGTAAACCAGGGCCCCTGCAGTTCCCATTGGACCTCCCTTACCCCACCTCTTTCTCCCATAGAGTCTCATCTTTACAATTCTATTTTTCTTTTTATCTCTTGGTTCCTCCACTCAGAATAGTTCAGTGGATGTCTTTTTCGCTCCTTGGGAGACTGTCTTCCTGACCTCTAGGACTTCATCTCTCTGCACCAGGACCTGGGGCCAAAGTTCTCCATAAGCAAGCAGTGCTTATGGGGCAGAGGAGATGCCTCTCTTCTTTTAATCCTGTTTTTTTCAACTTAGTTTGTTTTTAAGGAATATGAGTAGTGGTGATGGTTCATGTAATGATTCTTACATTTTGTGAACTTCTTCTTTGGGGACACATCTTATATATTTTGCTTGCATCATCTCTAAAATTCTACCTAATAAATGCTGTTATTGTTGTTAAATCCAGCCCGTTTATGTCAATCACTAGAAGAACTTTGGTCCTGGCAATCAGACTTACAGGTTATATGACAGCATCTAAGACAGGTTTCTAATTGTTTTTCTCAACAATGTCATGTAGACAACATTGATAAAGGGGAGAAGCTGGTGAGGGGTTGTTTTGAAAAAACCTTTCTCAACTTGTGTTTTTCCTCCTTTCTCACAGGAACATAAAAATCAACACAGAAAAAGTTTGGGTTTTTTTTTTTGAGACAGAGTCTCCATCTGCTACCCAGGCTAGAGTACAGTGGTATGATCTTGGCTCACTGCAACCTCCACCTCCTGGGTTTAAGCAATTCTTCTGCCTCAGCTTCTTGAGTAGTTGGGATTACAGGCACCCACCACCATGCCTGGCTAACTTTTGTATTTTTAGTAGAGAAGGAGTTTTGCCATGTTGGCCAGGCTGGTCTCAAACTCCTAACCTCAAGTGATGTACCCACCTCAGCCTCCCAAAGTGCTGGGATTACAGACATGAGTCACCGTGCCCAGCCCAGAAGAAGACTTTTGAGTTTAAATGTGTGAAAGTTTTTCCTCACACACCAAGCAGCGGGGCATCCTCTGATGCAACTGCAACAGCATCTACCTGGAGATAGCGTCAGATCCTACAGGATGAGGGCTCTGTCCCCAAAACTTCCCCGAACCCGGCCCCCAACGAGACCAAAGTCCAGGCCTTTGGAACTTCTAACCAATGGGTTTTAAGTGGGGTTCCCACAACTCCTTCTTTGAGTTTGATGAATTTGCTGGAGAGGCTCATAGAACTCAGGAAACACTTATATTTGTTATCTTATTATAAAGGATATTACAAAGGATACAGACAGAGATGTGTAGGGAGAGGTATAGGGGAAGGAGCAGGGATCTTCCATGCCCTCCCTGGGTGCTGCATCTTCTAGAAGCCTCCATGTATTCAGTTACCTGGAAGCTCCCAAAACCAGTCCTCTTGGGCTTTTCTGGAAACTTTGTGAAGGCAGCATTCCTTCCCGCAGGGAATAGGGCAGGACGCTCTCTGGGGAAGGTATTAAGACCCACAATCAGAAAGGTGGAGGAAAATTAGAGTCCTGCCTTGGGGCAGGTGAAAGGAGAGCAGAAGAAGGTCAGCGAGATTCTATGACCTAAGGCCTGCCCCTGAGGCCTGACACACCCAACATTACAACAAAAGCTGTAACAAGGGCTACCAGAGTTACCAGTCAGAAACTTTGGAGAAAAAACAAACGGATACCACAGGGGTTCACGTTTCCCACCTAGGGAATCTGGAAAAGAAGATAAATCTTGTTTTTTAGAGGGAGTTTCAGGTTTTGCTCTTGTTGCCCAGGCTGAAGTGCAATGGTGCGATCTTGGCTCACTGCAGCCTCCACCTCCTGGGTTCAAGTGATTCTCGGGTCTCAGCCTCCCAAGTAGCTGGGATTACAGGTGCCCACCACCACGCCTGGCTGATTTTTTATATTTTTAATAGAGACGAGGATTCACCATGTTGGCCAGGCTGATCTCGAACTCCTGACCTCAGGCAATCCACATACCTCGGCCTCCCAAAGGGCCATGATTACAGGCATGAGCCACCATGCCCAACTGATAAATCTTTTTTTTTTTTTCCAAGCAAAATGAGTTTAGGGGGAGAGGATAGTGGGTTACAAGTTTCAGTATTAACTACTGACATCTTCATGGATGTTCTAGAAACTTTAAATTCACAAATAAAACCACAAATGTCATATTAGAACTATAAGTGAGGGTAGAGAAAGACTGCCCAAGAATTTAAAACTTCTTGGTAGAGTGGAAACTAAATCATAAATACCAAGTTTTATCAAATGTAATGACAAAAACTGGTCTGCAGTTAGTAACTCTCATTTCTATTTTCGGCACTAACACTGACTCATTGTATGACTTAAGGCAAGTCACTAAACAGTTTCAGACCTCAGTTTCTCCATATAAAAAATGGCAATTAAAATACTGTACCTACCAGATAGAGGAACTAGCATTTATGGAGCAATTTCTCTATGTTCATCTTGTGCTAGGAGCTTTATATTATGTCGTATTTCAGTCATTTAACAAGTATTTGTTGAGCACCGACTAGGGACAGGATATTGTACGTGATCTCAGGGAAAGATCAGGTAAAAATCAAAGCCCTTGCTCTTCTAGGCTTAAATTGCAGTGGGGTAGGGTGATAATAAACAAGAAAGATATGTGCAAGATACTTTCAAACAGTGACAAGAGCTACACAGATAATAAAACCAGGGCCTGGTACATTGGCTCACACCTGTAATCACAGCACTTTGGGAGGCAGAGGCAGGAGCACTGATGGAGCTCAGAAGTCTGAGACCAGCCTGGGCAACATATTGAGACCTCTTCTCTACTAAAAAAAAAATTAGCCAGGTGTGGTGGCGTGTGCCTGTAGTCCCCGATACTGGGGAGGCTGAGGTGGGAGAATCGCTTGAGCCAGAGAGATGGAGGCTAAACTGAGCTATGATGGCGCCACTGCACTCCAGCCTGGGTGACAGAGCAAGACCCTGTCTCTAAAAAAAAAAAAAGAGCCAGGTGAGGTGGCTCACACCTGTAAGCCCAGCCCTTTGGGAGGCCAAGGTGAGCAGATGACTTGAGGTTAGGAATTCAAGACCAGCCTAGCCAACACGGTGAAACCCCATCTCTACTAAAAACACAAAAATTGGCTGGGCGTGGTGGCTCACGCCTGTAATCCAAGCACTTTGGAGGCCAAGGTGGGCGGATCACCTGAGGTCGGGAGTTAAGACCAGCCTGACCAACATGGTGAAACCCCGTCTTAAAAAAAAAAAAAAAGAAAAAAAAAAAAAAACACAAAAATTATCCAGGCACAGTGGCATGTGCCTATAATCCCAGCTACTCTGGAGGCTGAGGCAGGAGAATCGCTTGAATCCGGGAGGCGGAGGTTGCAGTGAGCCAAGATCGTGCCACTGCACTCTGGCCTGGGCAGCAGAGGGAGTCTCTATCTCAAAAAAAAAAAAAAAAAAAAAAAGGAAGAAAAGAAAAAAAAAGATAATAAAACCAGATAATATAATAGAAAGTAACCCAGGGGCGGGGTTACTGATGTGGGGTGGTGACAATCAGTTGGGACCTAAATGATGGGGATCAGTCAGCAGAGTCTATGAGACGACAGCTGAGAAGGAGAGCTCCAGGTAGGCAGCAAGGTCCACGGCTCTGATGCAGGTAGGAGCTTACACAGTTTGGAAGGCCAGGTAAGACATTCATGGGTAGGATGAGCCTACAGAGGCAGGCATGAGCCAGAGCACAGTGGCCTTCAGCCTTCAGGCTATGGCTGGGTGTTTGGATTTTAATCTAGTTGATCTGCTTTACTTAAAAAAAAAAAAATCGCTGGACCTGGTAGCTCACGCCTGTAATCCCAGCACTTTGAGATGCTGAGGCTGGGGGGATCATGAGATCAGGATTTCGAGACAAGCCTGGCCAATTGATGAAACCCCGTCTCTACTAAAAATACAAAAATTAGCCACGCGAGGTGGCTCCCACCTGTAGTCCCAGCTACTTGGGAGGCTGAGGCAGGTGAATCGCTTGAACCCAGGAAGGCAGAGGTTGCAGTGATCCAAGATCACGCCACTTGCACTCCAGCCTGGGCAACAGAGCGAGACTCCATCTCAAAAAAAAAAAAAAAAAAAAAAAAATTGCCGGGCGCGGTGGCTCACGCCTATAATCCCAGCACTTTGGGAGGCTGAGGTGGGTGGATCACTAGGTCAAGAGATTGAGACCATCCTGGTCAACATGGTGAAACCGCGTCTCTACTAAAAATACAAAAAAAGCTAGGCATGGTGGCTCGCACCTGTAGTCCCAGCTACTCAGGAGGCTGAGGTAGGAGAATTGCTTGAACCCTGGAGGCGGAGGTTGCCATGAGCCGAGATCCCGCCATTGCATGCCAGCCTGGGTAACAAGAGCAAAACTCCGTCTCGAAAAAAAAAAAATTATTCTGGGTATATTAATGAGTATGATTATTGTCAGACAATAATAAAAGCAGAGATAATCTTAAGGAGTCTTGTTTTCTTTTCTTTTTTTCTTTTTTTAAGACGGGGTTTCACCATGTTGGTCAGGCTGGTCTTGAACACCCAGCCTCAGGTGATCTGCCCACCTTGGCCTCCAACGTGCTTGAATTTCAGGCGTGAGCCACCACGCCCGGCCGAGTGTTGTTTTCTAACTGAGAGAAACAAACTCTTTCTGTGAGAGGTCAGATAGCAAATATTTCAGGCTTGCAGGTCACTTGAGCTCTCTGTCACACATTCTTCTCTACTTTCTCCTCCTCCCAAAAAATGTAAAAGCCATTCTTAGCTCTTGTGCAATAGAAAAACAGGAGGTTGCATGCCAGCTTGGCCTGCCTAGCTAAGCAGCATTTTATGGATCCCTAGCTTATAGACAAGTAGAAACTGACCAGCATACATTCTAGGACCCAACCCAGAACTGATGGGACTTCTTGTTGAACTGGCTCTGTCTGGGGAGAAGGTAAGTTAAAGAGGAAATAAGAATGGTCTCATTGACTAGGCAGAAGGTGGTGCCATTTACTGAGATGAGGAAGAAGCAGATTTGGGAATGGGATGGGGGAAGAGGGGAGAAGGGAAATCAAGAGTTAAGTATGAATTGCCTATTAGTCATTCAAGTGGAGATGTCAAGGAGGTAGCTTAATATAGACTCTGGAGCTTATGGGAGAGGTAAGGAGATCCACATTTGGGAATTATAGGTCTACAGATACATTTAAAGTTATGGGATTGGGCTGGGTACAGTGGCTCAGGCCTGTAATCCCAGCACTTTGGGATGCCAAGGCAGGTGGATCACCTGAGGTCAGGAGTTTGAGACCAGCCTGACCAATATGGTGAAACCCCATCTCTACTAAAAATACAAAAATTAGGCCAGGCACCATGGTTCACACCTGTAATTCCAGTACTTTTTTTTTTTTTGAGACAGAGTTTCACTCTTGTTGCCCAGGCTGGAGTGCAATGGCGCCATCTCAGAACACCACAACCTCTGCCTCCCAGGTTAAAGCAATTCTCCTGCCTCAGTCTCCTGAGTCGCTAGGATTACAGGCGCACAACACCATGCCCAGCTAATTTTGTATTTTTTTTTCTTTTTCCCTTAAAAATTTTTTTTTCCCCCCACAGGCAATTTGAGATCATAATTTTGTATTTTTAGTTTAGACGGGGTTTCTTCATGTTGGTCAGGCTGGTCTCGAACTCCTGACCTCAGGTGATCCACCGGCCTCAGCCTCTCAAAATGCTGGGATTGGCCGGGCGCAGTGGCTCACGCCTGTAATTTTAGCACTTTGGGAGGCTGAGGCAGGTGGATCACTTGAGCCCAGGAGATCGAGACCAGCCTGGGTGACATGGTGAAACTCCCACTCTACAAAAAAATACAAAACTAGCCAAGCACAGTGGCAAGCACCTGTAGTCCCAGCTACTTGAGAGGCTAAGGCAGGAGAATTGCTTGAATCTGAGAGGTGGAGGTTGCAGCGAGCTGAGATCAAGCCACTGCACAGCCTGGTGACAGGAGTGAAACTCTTTGTCAAAGAAAAAAAAGACAGAAAGAATTTTTTTTTTTTTTTTTTTTTTTGAGACAGAGTTTCACTCTTTTTGCCCAGGCTGGAGTGTGATAGCACCATCTCAGCTCACTGCAACCTTCACCTCCTGTGTTCAAGTGATTCTCCTGCCTCAGCCTCCCGAGTAGCTATGATTACAGCTGTGAGCCAACATCCCCAGCCATTTTTGTATTTTTAGTAGAGATGGGGTTTCTCCATGTTGGTCAGGCTGGTCTGAGACTCCCAACCTCAGATGATCTGCCTGCCTCAGTCTCCCAAGGTGCTGGGATTACAGGCGTGAGCCACTGCGTCCAGCTAAAAGAAAGAAAATTTTAAAAAGAAATTTTTAAATTTCTTTGGCTGGCGCAGTGGCTCATGCTTGTATTCCCAGAATTTTGGGAGGCTGAGGCAGGTGGAGGTCATGAGTTCAAGATCAGCCTGACTAACATGCTGAAACCCCCGTCTCTACTAAAAATATAAAAATTAGCTGGGCCTGGTGGCACGGGCCTGTAATCCCAACTACTCAGGAGACTGAGGCAGGAGAATCACTTGAACCTGGGAGGCAGAGGTTGCAATGAGCAGAGATCATGCCACTGCACTCCAGCCTGAGCAACAGAGCAAAACTCCATCTCAGAAAAAAAAAAAAAAAAGGACTTGAGAGCTATAAATAATACAGAAAAGTAATTGCTCTACATCTCAGTTTCTTCATCTGTAAAATAAGGAATAACAGCACCTTCCTGAGGAAAGCTCAGGCCCCCAGACTACTTTTGTCAATTTTAAGCTATGGGATTTGGGGTACTGACCAAGATTCTCTCCTTGACCAAACTCTGTCCAGGCTGTTCTGATCTGTCTTCTCAACGAGGCTCTTTCAGACTTCCACGACTCGCCATCGTCCAATTTTAGCAAGAATCCTGCTAAGTTAGTTTAGCCAGAATCTCCCCTTACTCCCAAATTTCCTCTGAGTAATTTTCCATCCACTGACCCTGATTCTTGGCTGTAAATCCCTATTTTTTCTTGTATTTGGAATTGAGCCTGATCTCTCCCCCCACTGCTACAAAACCCCATTGTTGTAGGCTCCTGTATTACGTATCTGGGCAGGCCCCCTTAAATAAAAGTTTGCTTTACAGTTCTTTAACAAGGGTCATGAAGTATTTTATCTTTAACATTATTGGCCTCTCAGAACCTCAGTTTCCTCATCTGTAAAATGAACACATTGCCCAGATTATTTCACAGGGGTTTTTAAAATGTCAAAGGAGATAATTTTATGTGAAAATATTTTAAATTGCATTATCTGCTATGTAAACCTAAGATGGAAATTGAACGAAAACACAGTTTTTTCATGGGTTGCAGATCTCTTGCTATTGGTCAGCAGAGCCTCAGGAATGCAAGTAGACAGTAAATTAGATAACTGCTTATACTGATTCCCTGCCTTAGCAGGGAAAAGGCCAATGCAAATTATCAGGATGTACTGTATGCACTAGCAATCTTATCTTAGATCAGGGATACAACAATCAAACTAAATGTTCCTAAGTGGACACCTCATAAAATAATTATTGTATGGCATTTGTCAAAACTTTAAATGCTTTACAGCTCCTTTGTTTGTTCTTGTTTTGTTTGTGGGATTTCATTTCTAGGAAAAGAATTAAATGGACTAAATTTTTTTAAAAATCATGTACATTACTAAGGGCAGCAGTCCATCTTCTGGATATTTCTGAAGATGCTCAGTAAACATTAATCAAAGTGGGTAATGATCCCCAACATGGGCTATTGTGTCTTCCATGTTTCTTTTCTTTTTTTTTTTTTCCTTGACAGGCAAATTGGATAAAACCATGTTTATTTTCAACACTTGATCTTAGCCAAAAGGCGGAGAATCGATTCCATGTTTATTTTCATATATTCTTCATCTCTTGATTCTTTGATAGCATCCCAATAATAGTTTGTTAAATCAATAAACATGTTGATATACATGCATAGTATAGTGTCTGGCATACAGTAGGTACTCCATTGAATGAATGCGTGAATTATTACCATGTCAATTTGCTTGTCTATTTGAAAATATTAATAATTTGATCCCTAAAAGGTTTGTGCACTTAAAATACACACATACTCACTTTCTCTGACAACACTTACTTGGTAAACCCTCAATTATGTTCATCTGAGACTGGACCAAAACATGTTGTTTTATTCAATTTAAATACCAAATTCAAATTTGGTTTGAATATAGTCTCCCATAGAAGATGTGAAAAGTTTGCCAAAAAAAATTATTACCCTGCACATTGAGGAAGCCAGACAGTCACTCCAGCCCAAATACCCTGCTGGGAACATGAACCGGAGATCTTGCCTAACACACATTCATCAGGTGACCTCTACAACTTCTTGTCTAAGGTACTGGTCCACACTCGGCTAATAGCCAAGTTGAAATCTCTCCTCGAAATATTCCCCTCTAGTGCCTCAATGCCCCAGTTGTCTTCTAGGTGTCAAAGGCGCTGCGGTTGCCCGGTCCCCGGAGACACAGCCTCATCCCCCCGCCCTCGCGCCTGGGCGGCCAGTGGGTGGGCCCAGCGAAGGGCCTCGTGGCTGTTTCCTATTGGGCCTTGGTTGCTATGGTGTCACTCGCCCTAAAAACTCGTGGGTACATCTCCGGAAGTTAAAGGGTAATTACTTCCAGGGCTGCCCATACTTGCCATGGCCGACTCAGTAGTCACTAACCTCAACAAAAATAAAATTTTTGCAATAGTATTCTAGTAAAGCTTCTTAAACCCCTAAACTTGCGGTTTTGACATGGTATCTATCCTTTCTTCTCTTTTCAAAAGATTCACTATAGAGTCTTTCACGATTTGCCAGACTCCAAAATGGCGCGGACGGCATCAGTAGGTCAGAGGCGAGTCAGGTGGGTCCTCCCGGTTCCGGCGCGGTAGAGGCCTGAAGTGGTGAGAGTCTCCAGCACCATGTCTGGTTTGTCCGGCCCACCAGCGTGGCGTGGCCCTTGTCCGTTGGCGTTGCTGCTTTTGTTCCTGCTCGGCCCCAGCTTGGTCCTCGCCATCTCCTTCCATCTGCCCATTAACTCTCGGAAGTGCCTCCGTGAGGAGATCCACAAGGACCTGCTAGTGACGGGCGCGTACGAGATCTCCGACCAGTCTGGGGGCGCTGGCGGCCTGCGCAGCCACCTCAAGGTGCGGCACTGGGTGACTTAGGGCCGGGAGGGAAGACGGCAGGCTTAGGCGAGGGGAGGCCCGGGTTTGGGGTGTCGGGCTGGAGGAGGCCTGGAAGTTGTTCTCGCCTCCCAGGAGCGCAAAGGACGTGCGGTGGAGCCCGCCCCCTCAGCCCGCTGGTTGCCATTCGCGGGGCGGGGGCTGAGCACCTACGCCTGGGAACCCCAAGAAGGGCTGCGAGGCCTTGGCGGATGTGGTGACACCTGAGCTGAGGCAGTTGTTGTCAGGGTCCTATACCAGTTTTGGTCCCAGATACCTTGAACCGTAACTTGGTTCTCCAAAGAAGTCTTGGGATGTTGAATGTTTATGGAGCTTGGCATCATAAGATACTGCGATACCTGCAGGAAAGTAATGGAGACAAAGCTAACTGTGGTTAATAAAATGTTATTTATTGAGCATCTGCTGTGTCAGTTACTGTGCTACTTTGCATATATTACCATTTGGTTCAGGCACTACCCAATGAAGTAGGTAGGTACTGTTGGCACCATCTTACAAATGAGGAATCAGAGAGGTGGGATAAACTAGTAAGTGTCACAGATGGAATTGATTCTTACTTAGTTTGGTAGTAAAGTATGTTGAGGGAAAAACGCTGCAACCTTATTCTCTCCTTGTTTTAAATTTGTAATTTCTGTTGTTGATTAAAGTCGATTATTGGTCACAAAATAGTCTCAGTCTCTAGTCCTTGTTCTTTGGTATGCCAGAATCTGGACTTGGCTGCTTTTATGTAAATATCAGCTATGCTCTTGCATGGTGACAACTACTATCCTAATACCAGTTTGGTCCCATTTTGGAGCTAAGAATAGTCTGGCCTGGTCTTTGAGACATTAATATAATTTGATATCCGTCAGTATTTGGTTGCATTTTAGGTAATGTTATTCATTCACAGTAAGCCAAGTGTCTTTTTTTTTTCTTTGTAATACAGTGGGGCTTTTCTTATACTAAATAGTAAGAAACATTTTTATTTTTTAATAGAGATTCAGATATAATAAGACCATAACATATGTTAAAGTAGTGGAACCCAGTAGGGTGGTAATACATGTAATTTATTTCTACTTTATTAAGGAGAGAGAAACTATTTTCAGGCCAGTTACTCTGTGACTCTGGTGTTCTCTTTGGGTTCCAAACTTCAGTCTACTCAGGAAAATAGTGATGGCATAATTTTAGAAGCTTAAATACAGTGTTTCCACGGTGGGAGATCATGCTTCCTACTCTTCAGAGGATGTTCATGGACTCAGGGAATTTCACCAGTGAAAGAGACCTTGCTCTCATCTCCAGTGTTGCTGTCTGATTTGTTCTTATATTTTAAAGCCCTTCAGTGGCTCACTATTGCTTGTTGATAGTTTGAATTTCTCAACATGCTTTGTTGTGCTCTTCATGATCTGCTTCTGAGCTATACATATGGTCACTTCCCATTTTGCATTCTACATGGAGCCACCCTATACAGTATCCTGAACTCACTTGTTTTCTGAACTGCTTTTGTTTATGTTTTGTCTTACTTATTAGATTTTTAGTATCCTTAGGGTAGGAACTGTTCTCAGGTTCATCCTTTCTAGAATGCCAGACCTGTTACCTTGCTTCTGGTAAGTTCTCAATAAATAACAGGAACCGTAGTTTAGCATGGCCTTATGGGAATTACGTTGAATCTAGGGCTGCTGAAGGGACCACAACAGTGGTCACGCCTGTAATTCTAGCACTTTTGGGAGGTTGAGGCAGGCAGATCACATGAGGTAAAGAGTTCGAGACCAGCCTGGCTAACATAGTGAAACCCTGTCTCTACTAAAAATACAAAAATTAGCTGTGCCTGTAATCCCAGCAACCTGGGAGGCTGAGGCAGGGGAATCGCTTGAACCCGGGAGGTCAAGGCTGCAGTGAGCTCAGACCACACCACTGCACTCCAGCCTGGGTGACAGAACAAGACTCCATCTCAAAAAAAAAAACAAAAACAGCAGGATCTATACCCTGCATTTTGCCATCACTCAGTTGCCCTCTTGTGTCTGCTCTGTTCTTTTGCTACTAACCAGCTTAGTGAAAGTACAGGAGTCCTAAACCCAAATGTCAAATAGGTAATATAATTAAAGGAATTGGACCGGGTGTGTGTGTGTGTGTGTGTGTGTGTGTTTTATATACATACATATATTTTATTGCACTTTAGGTTCTGGGGTACATATGCAGAACATGCAGGATTTTTGCATAGGTACCTACATGGCAGTGTGGTTTGCTGCCTCCATCCCCCTGTGGACCAGGTGTTTTTTAAAAGCAGCAGTGATGATAAATGGAATAATTGGGTGTAGTGGAAACTGTTAATTAGGGGTGACCAATACTCAGTTCTTGATGAGACTTGCCATGCAAGCATGTGGGCTCTTTTACTACATCTGATTTTTTTTTCTTTTTTTTTTTTTGAGATGGGGTCTTACTCTGCCACCCAGACTAGAGTGCAGTGGCACCATCACAACTCACTGCAGCCTCGACCTCCCCAGGGCCCAGGTGATCCTCCTACCTCGGCCTCCTGAGTAGCTGGGACTATAGGCACATGCCACCATGACTGGCTAGTTTTCATATATTTTCTGGAGAGACAGGGTTTTGACATGTTACCCAAGCTGGTCTCGAACTCCTGGGCTCAAGTGATCTACCCACAGTGGCCTCCCAAAGTGCTAGGATTACAGGCGTGAGCCACTGCACCCAGCCCACATCTGATTTTTCAAATGAAATAGGAACACCAGATTTTGAAGTGAAAGGTCCTGATTTTTATTATTTTATTTTATTTATTTATTTTTTGAGACGGAATTTTGCTCTTGTTGCCCAGGCTGGAGTGCAATGGTATGATCTCCACTCACTGCAGCCTCCACCTCTTGGGTTCAAGTGATTCTTCTGCCTCAGCCTCCCAGGTAGCTGGGATTACAGGCACCCACCACCACCACGCCCAGCTGATTTTGTATTTTTTAGTAGAGATGGGGTTTCTCCATGTTGGTTAGGCTGATCTCAAACTCCCAACCTCAGGTGATCCACCCACCTCGGCCTCCCAAAGTGTTGGGATTACAGGCATGAGCCACCATGCCCAGCCAGCTCCTGATTTTAAATTTCACCAACCAGCTTTCAAGTGCTGTAGAGCCTCGGAAATTCTGACCCACCGGAGGACCATGGATCTCATCGTCCTCACCACTGCTTTGCCACTCCATTCCCCCTCAATAAAATGATTTGGCCCCCTAAAAATTAAATAAATTTCACCAACAAATTCAAATTGGTTTTGGCATTGATTTGTTTTCAGCATTATGAAGAATAGCATAGTGAGTTCACCTTTATACCCATTACTCAGATTCAGCAATTATCAGGATCTTTCCACACGTGTCATTTTTTTTTTTTTTTTTTTTTTTTTAAGACGGGGTTTCACCATATTGGTCAGGCTGGTCTTGAATGCCTGACCTCAGGTGATCCACCCGCCTCAGCCTCCCAAAGTGCTGGGTTTACAGGCGTGAGCCACCGCGCCCGGCTCCACACATGTCATCTTAACTGCTTCCACCGTATCATTTCATGCTAAATTGTTTTAAAGTAAATCACAGATCTCAGGATATTTCAGTCCTGCATACTTCAGCATGCATCTCTTTATTTTTATTTATTTTTTTGAGACAGACTCTTGCTCTCGCCCAGGCTAGAGTACAGTGGTGCGGTCTTGGCCCAATCTTGGCCCACTGCAACTCCACATCCCAGGTTCAAGTGATTCTCCTGCTTCAGCCTCCCGAGTAGCTGGGGCTACAGGTGCGCACCACCACGCCGAGCTAATTTTTGTTATTTTTAGTAGAGATGAGGTTTCACTATATTGGTCAGGCTGGTCTTGAACTCCTGACCTCAAGTGATCCACCCGCCTCGGCCTTTCAAAGCACTGGGCTTACAGGCATGAGGCGCCATGCCCGGCCTGCATCTCTTTAAAAATATAAAACATAACCACAATGGTATGTGGCTATAATCACACCTCACACAATGAACAGTGGTTCCTTAATACCCAGTCCATATTCTGATGACCCCACTTGTCTTAAAAATGTCTTTTGAAAGTTAATTTGTTGTCTCTCTCAAGTGTCTAATCTAGAGCAGTCTCCTCTTCCTTGCACCTCCTTTTTTTTTTTTTTTTCGAGATGGAGTCTTGCTCTGTTGCCCAGCCAGGTTGGAGTGCAATTGTGAGATCTTGGCTCACTGCAACCTTCACCTCCTGGGTTCAAGTAATTCTCCTGCCTCAGCCTTCCAAGTAGCTGGGACTACAGGTGTGTGCCACCACACCCGACTAACTTTTGTATTTTTAGTAGAAACGGGGGTTTCGCCATATTGGCCAGGCTGGTCTCGAACTCCTGACCTTGTGATCCGCCCACCTCAGCCTCCCAAAGTGCTGGGATTACAGGCGTGAGCCACTACACCCGGACTCCCTCTCACCTTTTTTATGCTTGCAATTGAATTGTTGGAGTCAATTGCTCTTAAAAGAATGTCCAACATTTTGGATTTGTCTGTTTGCTTCTTAGAGGTGTCTTTGAACGAGTTCTTCCTCTGTATTTTGTAAAAGGAATCAGCTGTAAAGGTGTAACCAGATTCAGGTTTATCTTTTTGTCAAGGGTATCACTGCAGGAACACAGTACTTTTTGTGCCCCATATTACTGCTGCTAAGATTGATCAGTGGATTAAGATGTGTCTTAGTGTTTTGTTGCTGTAACAAATTACCACAAATTTACAGCTTAAAACAACAGGGATTTGTCTTACTCGTTCTGAAGGTCAAAAGTCCTAAAATCAGGGTGTTGGCAGAGCCGTGTGTCTTCTGGAGACTCATTGTGAGTGGGGTGGGGAATCCGTGTTTTTGCCCTTTCTAGCTTCTAGAGGCCACTTCTGTTTGGCTCACATCTCCTCCTCCATCTTTAAAGCCAGGATGGGCACGGTGGCTCATGCCTGTAATCCCAGCACTTTGGTAGGCCTAGGTGGGCAAATCACTGAAGGTTAGGAGTTTGAGACCAGCCTGACCAACATGGTGAAACCCTGTCTTCACCAAACACAAAAATTAGCTGGCATGGTGGTTCACACCTGTTGTCCCAGCTACTTGGGAGACTGAGGCAGGAGAATCTCTTGAACCTGGGAGGCAGAGGTTATGTTGAGTCACAGCACTCCAACCTGGGTGACAGAGCAAGACTCTGTCTCAAAAAAAAAAAAGAAAAAAATTAAAGCCAGTAGCATAGTATCTTCAACTCTGTCTTCCTCTCCTTCCCTTTTCCATCCTCCACTTTGTTCCTCACCATCCTCTCTCCCACAGTCCTTCTCTCCCCCTGCTGTCATCATCTCATCCTCATACTCACCTGCCTCCCTCGTTCCCTTATAAGGACACTTGTGACAATCTTCTCCACCTCAAGATCCTTAATCTGATTTCATCACATCTGCACAATCCCTTTTGCTGTGTAAGATAACACATTCGTGGGTTCTCAGGGATTAAGATGTGGACGTCTTTGTGTGGGGGGAAGCATTTTTCTCTCTACCCAGGTGGTAGTAGCCTGAAGACTTCATTGTAAAGTTTCCCATTAATCTTTCACTTAGGAATCCGCTGATGACTACTGTGTGAATTTATTATTTCATTAAGGTTGTGAAATGATGATTTTCTAATTCTGTTACTCCTTCCATATTTATTAGCTGAAATTATTCTTAAGGAATTAATCAATTAATATACCCTAAAATGTATCATTCATGTAGGCAGGATAAATGCAGAATTGATTTCTTCTAATTGGTAATTTTCAGAGTAAAGAATTGTTGCCCTTGTCATTTTCAGTGTTGTCCAAGAGTTTTTGTTTTTTTTCAAAAAGTATTTTACTGAACTCTTTGTGTTTGTTTCAACTTTTAGAGTCATTGTGTTTTTAGGCAGCTGTTTCCATTCTTTATGCTCCTTTTGTCCCTTTGGTTCCTTCATATTGGCACCTGCATTTTTTCAACATACTCCTGTTAGGCTTTGATAGCATCCTTGTTTTCTGGCACAACAAAGTATTATAGGCTTATCTTGTATATATCTATCCCCTGCCCTCAGAACAACTGTTTCTCTATGGAATTCTGGTTCCTTTTTGTGGGGGATTGGTATTGGGAGACCACAAGCTACGTGTCATTTTTGAAAATTTAATATACCGCGGAAGCCACAGAACACATCTGTGAGCTGATTCAGCCCTATAGCAGCTTTCAGTCTTTTTCAGTGTCTGTTCGCTTAGTTACACTTTTTCTTATATTTTGACAACTGCTTCAAGGATTCTTTCTGTGCCTCATTTTAGCTATTGAGGTGCAACTCCTGAGTGCCAGAGCTCCTTTTCATATGCTAGGCCACATCGAGGTCTCAGATCAGCCAGTGGCTTGTCTTCTCTTTGGTCACATGTCCACCCCTGATTCAGACAGCTGTGGTTTGATTTGAAGTAGGAGAACTGGAGAGACTGGTGCAAAACCTGGTCACCTGAGCTTAGCATTTGGCAGTTGTGCTGAATGAGGCAGTCTTTTTTTTTTTTGAGATGAAGTTTCTCTCTTTTTGCCCAGACTGGAGTGCAATGGCGTGATCTCGGCTCACTGCAACCTCTACCTCCCAGGTTCAAGCGATTCTCCTGCCTCAGCCTCCTGAGTAGCTGGGATTACAGACGCATACCACCATGCCCGGCCAGTTGTTGTATTTTTAGTAGAGACAGGGTTTCACCATGTTGGCCAGGCTGGTCTCAAAGTCTTGATCTCAGGTGATCTGCCTGTCTCAGCCTCCCAAAGTGCTGGGATTATAGGTGTGAGCCACTGTGCCCAGCCCGAAGCAGTCTTTCTTATAAGGGTCTGTGTGAATGTAGTGCCTTAGTTAATCTGTCTGATTCATTTTCTTCCTGTCTAGGAACATCTTAGTATCCAGTGAATGCACCTATGTTATTATACACCTCTCTGTGTTGCAGTTTTGTGTTTACCCATTTCCTGGGATAAACTATAAGCTGCTTGAACAGAGACTAGGTTTCATTCATCATTGCAATACTTGTCTAATATAGGGCCTGGCACATAGTAGGACTTCATCTTAAGGAATTAGTGAGCAGATGAACAAGCACCGTCCTTGCCTCATCTCTGATCTTTCCTTCTTCCGTTCTCTTTATTTCCTTCCTCCCACTCTGACTCTAGCTATACTGAACACCTTACAGTTCTTTGAATATAATGTTCTCCTAACCTGGATCAGTCTTTGCTTTGCTATGTCCCCTATGTGCCCCATTGACTTATAACTTCTTTTTTCCCCCCTCACCAAAAGCTGTATGAAAAGATACTATAGTATAAATACCATTATATCCTGTTGTACATGGCACTTTTCGTGCAGTGCAGTGTTTACTTTGTGAACTCTTCAATGGCTTACTCATCTTTGTGTCTTCAATTTAATGTACATGTTGTTGTACAACTGAGTTAAACATCGTAGTCTTCTTGAGAAGCCTTGTGGTATAGTAGAAAGAGACTAGATTGACTGGGCGCGGTGCCTCACACTTGTAATGCCAGCGCTTTGGGAGGTTGAGATGGATGGACCACAAGGTCAGGAGTTCAAGACCGGCCTGGCTAACATGGTGAAACCCCATCTCTACTAAAAATACAAAAGTTAGTCAGGTGTGGTGGTGCACACCTATAATCCCAGCTACTCAGGAGACTGAGGCAGGAGAATCCCTTTAACCTGGGAGACGGACGTTGCAGTGAGCAGAGATCGCACCATTGCACTGACTGCGTCTCAAAAAAAAAAAAAAGACTGTATCTGAAGTAAGGTAGATTTGGTTCAGATCCCACCAGCTCCACCACCTAAAGGGTGTGTGGGTCTTGCGGGGGATTACTTAACCCTTCTCCTGTGGTCCTCTTTCTGTAATATGGGAATCGTAGAGCTCATATACTTGAAAGATTGATTGAGGTGGGTAAGGTTTTTATTGTGTGCGGCCCATTATGATGCTCCATAGATGTTAGTACTCTTTTCTTTCCTCTGTATTGAACAAAAATTGAATTGCTCCTCAGAGTCCCTCATGCTGTATGTCATTGAAATAACTAGATATGGAGTATTTTAATGAGAGGAATTACAAGTAGTTTGTGATACTTTCACTCATTCAACAAATATTTATTTGATACTTAGTATGTATCAGACCTGGCTGGGAATATGGGGATAAATGGGGGACAAGGTCCTTGAGCTCTCGTGGGTAACAAAGACAAAAAAAACAAGTTAAAAGAATAGAATTTCAGGTAGTGATAAGCACTATAATGAAAGTTCAGGCACCAGGGAGTAGTGGGCGACTAGAGTTAAAGAGTGTTTGAGTGGTCAGGGGAGGCCTTTCTGAACAGAGAGAGAGAAAATGGATTGAAATGATGGGTGGTCCTCTACTTCAGGCCTATGTTCAGATGTATTTTGTGTTAAGGTTTCCAAATTGAGTCTGTTCCATACTTCCCTATTCATTTCACAAAGTGAGGCTAAATCAAGCTAACTAGTGTCAGATATAAAGTGCTGTACATAATTGAAGCAGGAAGTATCAACTCATCATTCATAGTGAATATAGAATTTCCCCCCCATTACTTCAGGTCCATAATAAAAGCCTGTTGTAGGGACTCAGAATCTTAGCTCTCTTGATTTGAATTGAAAACGACATTTATTTTATTTGAGACGCAACTTTGCTCTTGTTGCCCAGGCTGGAGTGCAATGGCGAGATCTCAGCTCACCACAACCTCTGCCTCCTGGGTTCAAGTGATTCTCCTGCCTCAGCCTCCCGAGTAACTGGGATTACAAGCATGTGCCACCATGCCCAGCTAATTTTGTATTTTTATAGAGACGGTGTTTCTCCATGTTGGTCAGGTTGGTCTCGAACTCCTGACCTCAGGTGATCCACCTGCCCGCCTCAGCCTCCCAAAGTGCTGGGATTACAGGCGTGAGCCACCACGTTGTTATGAATACGCTTGGCTACATTTTTATGAATACTAAATGATGCCATAATAGTTGACTAGGATTCGGTACTATTTATTATTTAGAATGCTTCTTAATAGTGAAAATCTGGGGATGAGTTAATTTTAGGAGATAAGAGGAGTTGTTTTCTAAGGATGATTTATACTTTGGAAATAGATTACAGAAGGGGGAAAGCCAATTATGAGGAATTGTCATAATCATCACCAGAAGGAAAGAAAAGCCTGATGGTAATAATTTAAGTCATTTATAACACCTTTTTAGCTTCTTCCAAATAATCTAATCGGTTTGACATTTTTTAATTGTCATTTTCAAGAGTGCTGATGCTAATTAATTCATTTGGTGAAATGAGATTTTCTAAAATTTGGGTATTTATTATTTTGGTCTGGCTGGAGTGCAGTGGCATGATCATAGCTCACTGCAACCTTGAACTCCTGGCCTCAAGTGATCCTCCCACCTCCACATCCCAAAGCTCTGAGATTACAGGCGTGAGCCACCACACCTGGCTCAAAATCTGGATCTTATACCCAGTTATGATTTTAATCCTTCCCAACTAGCTTATGGATAAGAAAGCCAAACAGATCCCCTAAAGAGTTCAGCCTTCAGTCATAGCCCTACCACAGCTTAAGCCTAAAAATCATGAGGAAGTAATTCAGCAGTTGGGAAACCATTGACTTATAACTTCTTTTTTCCCTCACAAAAAGTGTTATGAAAAGATACTACAGGCCAGGTATGAAGAGGAAGAGGAGAGGGAGGAGGTTGGAGAGAAGGAGTGGGAGGAGAAACAGAGAGTGATAGAAGGGAGAAGAGGTGGGGGAGGATGGAAGGAAAAGATGCTATATATGCTATAGTTTTGAGATTATTTCGTTTGGAATTTCTGTATTTCAGCTTTTTTATTACTGGTATCTGTACTGAGGTCTGTTCTGTGCTGACAAGGACAAAGAATAGATGCTTTGGCCAGGCGTGGTGGCTCACACCTATAATCCCAGCACTTTGGGAGGCTGAGGCAGGTGGATCACAAGGTCAGGAGATCGAGGCCATCCTGGCCAACCTGGTGAAATCCTGTCTCTACTAAACATACAAAAATTAGCCTGGTATGGTGACATGCGCCTATAGTCTTAGCTACTCAGGAGGCCGAGGCAGGAGAATCACTTGAAGCCAGGAGGCAGAGGTTGCAGTGAGCTGAGATTGTGCCACTGCACTCCAGCCTGGGCAACAGAGCAAGCCTCTGTCTCAAAAAAAAAAATAAAAGAATAGGATACTTGTTGCTCATTCATCAAAGCAAGCCATCCTTTTTATCAATAACTATCCCATGAACCCTTACTTAGGCCAGACTTTTTCTGTAAGGAAAAATATAGCCCTTTCAGTGTGAATTTAATGTGATTATTCTCCACCGGGTTAGAAACAGGTCAATAAATAGATTGTTCAGTACAGAAGGCTAATTGATACATTAACATTTAATAATATAAATTAATTTCTTTTTTGTATTATGTACAAAATTTCTAGCTTTTGTGTTTCCTTCCCCATAAAAATTAAAGGATATATTACTCCATTTGAATCTATCTTATTCAGTAAACAGTTGTCTGCAGCCTTCCCTGTTTTGAACTGATCTAGAGAAGGGGCCTGCTTCCAGTTTGAAATTGCTACACTCTGTCTTTATGATGACTTCTGAAGACTGAGTCTGGTTTCTAGGAAAGTGGAACAAATATATAAAGGTAACCTAGTGGGGGGTGCAGTAACTTCTATGCTGTTTCTTGTGTGAATTGCTGACTGGTAGTTTGATCCTGAGCCATTGCCCCCATATGCGTACGCAGCCTGGCAGCCTGGACAGTAGAGCCCTCTGTGAAATCAGCCAGCTGGCTGCAAACCAGAACTTGGGCTCCCCAAACAAGTCTCCGACTTGAGGGAGGTTGATGTCATCTGCTTTATCCTGTGCTCCCAACCTCATTGTTCAACATAAAATGTGGGAAATCAAGGGACTAGTTGTTAAGAAAGAACAAGGCTTTGTTTGTGCCTATAATAAAAGGGTCACACTGGAGGTTTTTACCGTAAATAACTTTGGAACAGTATGAAAAAAACATTTGATCTGGCTTCACCCCCGCAGTAGTATTGTTAGGGCAGCAACTGGTCTTTCCTTCTCATTCCCCTCCTTTCCTCCCTCTCTTTCTCCCCTTTCTTCCCGCCCCTCCTCCCTCAAGTGAAGCATGACGTATTGCCTATGTTAAGTTAATGTAGCAAATGCTGATAGAAGCAGGAAGAGAGCATCTATCCATTATGCCAGTGCCTGGAAATTTTCTATTTCTGGTTTTCAGCATTTCTAGAAAAGCCTCCCAGCCTCCTTGATCATATTTTAGCTTAAGCAGTACTTCTGTAGTATGCTATACCATCAGTGAATTGTGCTAGAAATTTGAAAGAATTTAGAGTTGCCAAATGCTGCCTTTCTAAGTTTGACTTGTTCTGGGTAAAATCTAGATGTGATCCTTTGATTTCAGGAATATACTTGATAGACTTTGTACATGATTTTGTTTAAAATATCAGCTGACATTTGTTGTATGCCCATTAAATATAGCACCTAGGCCATCAGAGTTCATATTTTTCATTTTTGAGATACAGTAGTCCCCCCCCCCCCCCTCTTTTTTTTTTTTGAGGCAGAGTTTTGCTCTTGTTACCCAGGCTAGAGTGCAAATGGCATGATCTCGGCTCACCACAACCTCTGCCTCCCAGGTTCAAGTGATTTTCCTGCCTCATCCTCCTGTGTAGCTGGGATTGCAGGCATGCGTCACCACGCCCAGCTAATTTTGTATTTTTAATAGGGACGGGGTTTCACCATGTTGGTCAGGCTGGTCTTGAACTGCCGACCTCAGGTGATCCGCTCACCTCGGCCTCCCAAAGTGCTAGGATTACAGGGGTGAGCCACTGCACCCGGCCCAGTGGTCCCTTTTGAAAGTGTTTCTGATAATGTTTTTCTATCTAAAACCATAGTGTCTTTAATGAGTTGGTGTTCTTTCTGTCTTTTTATATCTTAGGGGATTAGGCCCTTTGGCTCAGTATTTACTTGTGAATTCTTATGAAGTAAAGCATGGAGATGATTATACACGCAACCTCAATCTTCTCTCTCTTTCCTTCATATCTAATGTTGGATTCTTCATGTACTTTATTCCTTATTAAGTTAAAAACCACATATAGGAAAAGCTGGCATCATCTTGGATTTCTCACTGTCTCTTTTTATCAGCTAAAAAGATCAAACATCTGCTTTGTTAGGCATTTTGTATCCTTTTATTTTCTAAATCTTGCTGCTGCTTCCTTGAGGGTGTGCCTGACTATCCCTTTCTCTCTGTTTCCATGCAATAACCATTTGAGCCCTAATCATCCCTGGGTTTAGTAAACGTAGCACAATTTATCTATTTTGCCATCCATTAGCACTGTTAGGTTAGAAAATATGGTTAATGGGCCGAACGCGGTGGCTCACGCCTGTAATCCTAGCACTTTGGGAGGCTGAGGCAGATGGATTGCCGGAGCTCAGGAGTTTGAGACCAGCCTGGCCAACATGATGAAACCCCACCTCTTCTAAAACTACAAACACACACACATATAAAAGCTGGGCATGGTGGCACGCACCTGTAGTCTTAGTTATTCTGGAAGCTGAGGCATGAGAATTGCTTGAACCCAGGAGGCAGAGGTTGCAGAGAGCCAAGATGATGCCACTTCACTCCAGCCTTTATGACAGAGTAAAACTCTGTCTCAAAAAAAAAAGGAAAGAAAATATGGTTAATGACCTAAATATTTATGGAGTTCTGAATTATCACCAACAAACAGTTACAGCAATAATATAGCACCTATTGAATGCCTGCTATGTGACCAACACTGTTCCAGTCAGTTTACCTGTGTAACATTTAATCCTAACAGTAGCTGGGCATGGTGGTGTGTCCCTGTAATCCCAGCTACTCAGGAGGCTGACACAAGAGGATCTCTTGAGCCCAGGAGTTCATGACCAGCCTGGGCAACACAGTGATACCCTATCTAAAAAAAAAAAAAAAATTTCACGACATATCTATATATGTTATAAAAAGTATATATAACTATTGTCCTTATTTTATAATGTCCTTTTTTATAAATGAGGTAGAGGAGTTAAGGAACATGCCCAAGTCTTCACAGCTGGTAAGCAGCATACCTGTGATTTGAGCACAGACCAGAAAGTCTGACTCTAGAACCTTCCATCTTCAAAGTGCTATGTTGTACTGTCTCTCAGAGAGAGAAAAAGCTAGATATTCCTGTTTCCATTTATTTTTATCCAGTATATAGAGCTATTGCAAAGGACTTGCTGCTTCTTAATTTCTGAGTTAGGAACTACAAGGTTGATGGTTATCTTTAATATGTACACATTGTATACTCAGTTTATACCACAGACTGATCATGAACCTGAAGAAGACAGAGTGCAGTAGGAGCCTCTTTGAAGCAAGTTGCATCTTCACCTTTTCACCAGCTGCACCAAAACTACAAGCTGAGTGACCTCTCCTGCTCCCAGAAAAGAAGATGCTTTTGCTTTTTTTAAAGTGAAGCGGCTGGGCACAATGGTTCACACCTCTAATCCCAGCACTTTGGGAGGCCGAGGGGGGGGATCATCTGAGGTCAGGAGTTCGAGACCAGC
The DNA here is from genome assembly GCA_036589455.1 of Ateles fusciceps. Classification (NCBI taxonomy): domain Eukaryota; kingdom Metazoa; phylum Chordata; class Mammalia; order Primates; family Atelidae; genus Ateles; species Ateles fusciceps. The sequence goes on along the minus strand of JAZHEH010000228.1, from coordinate 7,663,683 downwards.
CTGGCCAACATGGTGAAACCCCGACTCTACTGAAAATACAAAAATTAGCTGGGCATGGTGGTGTGCGCCTGTAATCCCAGCTACTCAGGAGGCTGAGGCAGGAGAATGCCTGGAACCTGGGAGGCGGAGGCTGCAGTGAGCCGAGATCGTGCCAGTGCACACCAGCCTGGGCAAAAGAGTGAGACTCCGTCTCAAAAAAAAAAGTGAAGCAAGGGGAACATAGATTGGTGGGGTATGGAGCTGACTCAGCAAATGAAAGTTATATGTGACCTGTGCCAGTGGGAAGACAGAGACTAGCCGTCCCCTCTGGAGCGTATGTCATTTTACATGAGTAGGTATAGACTTGTCCAAATGAGCTATTTGCATAGACTTCATAAAAAGTAAAAAGTATATGAAAATGCTTGTTTGTTTGCTTGGCTCTGAATAGACTAAATTTCTTGAGAATTTAGAAGGGGGTGTGTGTACATACAGGTTGAGAATCTTATCTGAAATGCATGGGGCCTGAAGTGTCTCAGATTTGGGTGTTTTTGGATTTTGGAGTATTTGCACATACATAATGAGATATCTTGGAGATAAGGCCCAAGCCTAAATATGAAATTCCTTTGTTACATATATATTTTATGTACATAGACTGAAGGTATTTTATACAGTATCTTTAATAATTTTGTGCATGAAACAGTTTTGACTTCGACGCATCACATGCAGTCAGGTGTGGAATTTTTCACTTGCAGTGTCATGTTGGCACTCAAAAAGTTTTGAATTTTAGAGCATTTCAGATTTTTGGATTAGGGATGCTCAATTGTCTATGTGTTTGACTTTATCCTTCTGGGTAGTATATTTTTTAGTAAACTTTTCTTTTTAGAAAGTTTGAGGTTTACAAAAAAATAACAAAGATAGTATAGTTCCCGTGTACCCTAGGCCCAGTTTCCCCTGTTGTTAACATCTTACATTATATGATACAATTATCTCAATGAATGATCCAGTATTGATACATGATTATTAAGTAACAAAGTCCATACTTTATTCAGATTTTGATAGTTTTTTAGCTTATGTCCATTTTTCTGTTCCAGGATCCCATTCTGGATACATTATATTTAGTCATGTCTATTTAGGCTCCTCTAGTTTGTGACAGTTTCTCAGACTTTCCTTGTTTTTAATGATCTTGTGAGTTTTGTTTTATTTTGGTTTTTTGTTTTTGAGACGGAATCTTGCTGTCACCCAGGCTGGAGTGCAGTGGCGCAATCTTGGCTCACTGCAACCTGTGCCTCCTAAGTTCAAGCAATTCTCCTGCTCAGCCTCCCAAGTGACTGGGATTACAAGTACCTGCCACCATGCTCAGCTAATTTTTGTATTTGTAGTGAAGCTGGAGTTTCACCATGTTGGCCAGGGTGGCCTCAAACTCCTGACTTCGAGTGATCCGCCCACCTCAGCCTCCCAAAATGCTGGGATTATAGGCAAGAGCCACTGTGTCTGGCCTGTGAGTTTTTTTGTTTATGTGTTTGTTTTGAGACAGGGTCTTGCTCTGTCTTCCAGGCTGAAGTGCAGTGACATGATCACAACTCACTGCAGCCTTGACCTCCCAGGATCAGATGATCCTCCTGCCTCAGCCTCCTGATTAGCTAGGACCACAGGCATGCACCACCACACCTAACTAGTTTTTTAAAAAATTATTTGTAGAGGCAGGGTCTTCCTGTGTTGCCCTGGCTAGTCTTGAATTCCTGGACTCAAGTGATCCTCCTGCTTCGGCCTCCAAAAGTGCTGGAATTACAAGGTGTGAGCCACTGAGCCTGGCAGACCTTGTGAGTTTTGAGGACCCTGGGCAAGTATTTTGTAGGATGCCCTCTGGTGGGCATTTGTCAGATGCTTTTCTCATGATAAGCTGAGGTTATGGGTTTTGAGGAGGAAGACCACAGAGATAAAGTGTCATTTTTTTTTTCTTGTCAAAACCATGATTCACTTGTAAAGTGTCATTTTCATCACTTCACATCAACATGATCTGTCACTGTTGATACTGCCCTTGATCATTTGGATGAATTAGTGTTTGTCAGGTTTCTTCACAATACAATTATTCTTCTCTTTCCTTTTTTCACCCTTAATGATGTTTTCATCAGTCCACTACAGAGTTACTCTTTTTCCTGCTTTCCATACTGTGTTCTTTAGAAGGAAGACACTTTTTGTAGCCCACACTGAAGGAGTGGGGAGTTATGCTTCACCCTCCTTGAGGGTGCCTACATAAATCATTTGAGAATCTTCACGGAAGATTTGTGTCTCTTCCTCATTTATTTACTTAATCATTTATATGTAAGTGTAGATTCGTGGATATTTATTGTGTACTTTGGATTATAAACCAATACTATATTTGGTTGCCCTAATTGTTTCAGCTTTAGCTATTGGGGAGCTCTTTCGATAGGCTCCTGTGTCCCTTTGACACACCCCCATTCTTGTATTTTTTGGATTTTGGTTTTTGTTTGTTTGCCTATTTGTTTGTTTTGAGACAGAGCCTTGCTCTGGCGCCCAGGTTGGAGTGCAGTGGTGCAATCTCCTCTCACTGCAACCTCTGCCTCCCGGATTCAAGTGATTCTCATGCCTCAGCCTCCCCAAGTAGCTGGATTACAGGTGGGTGCCACCTTGCCCAGCTAATTTTTGTTTTTTTAGTAGAGATGGGGTTTCTCCATGTTGGCCAGGCTGGTCTCAAACTCCTGACCTTAAATGATACCCCCGCTTTGACCTCTGGTTTTTGTTTTTGAGCACCTTCTTACTTCTGCACTATAAGATGCTCCAGGCTCATTTTGTACATTTCCTTTCTCAGTCTTAGGATCATTTCTCCAAGGAGCCTTGGTTGCTTTTATTGGAGAAGGGAATTTGGTCTGGATGGATAGTGTTGTTTTTAAGGCAGCTTTTTCTGGTACCTTTTTTTTTTTTTAAATGCAATTGTGGTACCAAGTGGCCAAAAGTAGTCCCATTCTTCCTGCAACTTTAGAGTAAGGCTGGAATTCTTTGAGCAGCAGGAGTGGTAGTGCATAGGGGCAGGGCAGAGAACCAGGTCTCAACTCTGCATTAGGTCAGGTCATTCATTATTAGGGAGGATCACTAAAAGCACTCATTTGAACTGTACTTCTATCGTTAGCAAGACCATGGTTGAAAATGAAGAGTCTATTAGTTACAGTCCTTTCACAAGGACCTTCCTGATAAATTGTTGTTCGTGGTTACTTCCAGGAAAATTGTCCCTGAGATAAATTTGTGAGCTTTCATCAGAAAACAAATGATGTCTCTTTTAGTCTTTTAATTTTGGCTTCCAGAAAACTTAGAACCAAATTTATTATGCAAATATAATTTGCTCAGTTCAGGTTCTTGAATAAGACTTGTTTCTTCCTTCAGGTGAACTCTATTCCATTTTATTCCTAATTGCCTTACTGACCTAAACTACTTATACATCCTTCTGAAGTGTTATCTTGAATGTTTGGTAAAGGAATGAGAGCAGGCTTCAGTAGCAGGACCTGCTGTAAAATCTGTTTCCAGCCACTGCCTAGCATGGTCCAAGAAAATCCAATTCTAAATGTGTTTATCTTCCCAGTTACCTGTCTTCTCACTTCTTACAGGTTCAGTGTGAGTATTCACATACTCTTGACATTGCCTACTCTGCATATATAATTAACAGTTATTTTCCTACCTTTTTTTTTTTTTTAAATGGAATCTAGCTTGGTTACCCAGGCTGGAATGCAGTGGTACAATCTCGGCTTACTGCAACCTTCACCTCCCAGGTTCAAGTGATTCTCCTGCCGCAGGCTTCTGAGCAACTGGAATTACAGGTGCCTGCCACCATGCCCAGCAAATTTTTATTTTTGGCAGAGATGGGGTTTTGCCATGTTGGTCAGGCTGGGCTCAAACTCCTGACCTCAAGTGATCTGCCCGCCTCAGCCTCCCTAAGTGCTGGGGTGACAGGCGTGAGCCACCATCCTGTCTTCCCTACTTTTTAAGTTGTGAACTTTGGTTTGCTTTTCTTCAGAAGTCAATATCTAGAAACAAATCTTTATTACTTCCCATTTCTTGACGTCATATGGGGAAATATTATAGCTTGGTATTACCTTTGTTTAATTAAAGAACTTTATGATTAGTATTATAAGTACTTTTATTGTTAGAAGGGAAGAAAATAATCCTTTTAAGGTTTTGCTATCATACTAGGTAAAAGTAGCAGTTATTGATTCACCAAGGTGGTTCTCTAGGACAATTTAAGAAGAAAAAAAATCTCTCAATTCTTGAGAACCAGATGATCTTTAAGGTGATCTGTAATTAGAACATTTTAATTAAAGGAAATTAAACTATCATTTTAGCCTATTAGACTTTGCTGGCCCTGGTTAGTCATTGAGCTTGTCCCAGTTTCCTGTTCCCTAATTTTAGCTACTTGTTTTATGTAATTATGTTGAGGTTGGGGGATATTATTTTTTTTTTTCTTTAAGACTAATGTCTTGGCTTCTAAATAACTACAAAGTATGTGAACTAGATAGGAAATCTACTGATTTTCAGAAAATCCTGAGATGCTTTAGAATGCCCAAACAGTCCATATGAGTCAGCCTCACCTGAAAGTTCAGTTGTCAGGTTGCCTGCCTGGATTTCCAAATAGCCAAATAAATTCCCTCATATGGTTGTGTCATCTGAAGGTTATGAGGAGTGTAGACATGTGGAGGCCCTGGGGGAACTTCTGGCATCATCACATGCTATTTCTGGAAGGTAAATTTCTTGTTGATAAAAGGTGCAGGCTGCAGTGGTGGGCCCTTTGCCTTCAGCCTCTTGAAATTTGAGTTTTTGCCTTAGAATAAGTGTTTAATAATCTTCAGATGTCATAGAGAGAAGACACAATGCAAATGGTTCTTCCATGATTGCAGTTCCTTAGTACAACATGGTGGAGAACAATTTAAATAGTATTTACCCCTTCAGAGTACCAGTTGGAGATGTGATTTTCCTGGAGTTTTTCAGAAAAACATAGCAAATTTCTTTTCTTTTCTTTTCTTTTTTTTTTTTTTTTTTTGAGACAGAGTTTCGCTCTTTTGCCCAGGGCTGAAGTGCAGTGGCGCGATCTTGACTCACCACCTCTGCCTCTTGGGTTCAAGCGATTCTCCTGCCTCAACCTCCCAAGTAGCTGGGATTACAGGCATGCTCCACCACACCTGGCTAATTTTGTATTTTTAGTAGAGATGGGGTTTCACCATGTTGGTCAGGCTGGTCTTGAACTCCTGACCTCGGGTAATCCACCTGCCTCAGCCTCCCAAAGTGCTGGGATTACAGGCATGAGCCACCGCGCCTGGCCAACATAGCAGATTTCTTAATTCATTTTGTAAAGTACTTTTAGCAATGCCATAATATGAATTTTATGACCTGCATTTAAGCTTCTTTATGATGTAGAGAGACTCCTCCCCTTAAATTAAAAGAAAAAAAAAGTTTTTGAAGGACACTGTTAATATCTTGGAGGAAAATAAAGAGATTATAATCTCTTCTTCCAGGAAATAAGGTAGTTGGGCAAATGTGTGCCAAATCCCGCAAGCCCTATTAAATTGAGTTGTTTGTCCTAGGCCAGTGACTTAGTCTCTTTCCTTGCGTTAGTGTGCAGATGATGAAATATATGATGACTCTTTTCAGTACTTTAACCTTGATGCTTATCATAGAAGTGAGTATCTGTGTGGGTCAACTGATTCTGAAGAAAGGAAGAGAGGCACCACACTGGTGACTACACATTACTTAGTGATTTGGTTAGTTCGCAGACCTTTTTGACTTATATGTGTGTATCCAAGGTTCTAAAGTACTTTTTGGCTGGGCATGGTGACTCATGCCTGTAATCCCAGCATTTGGGAGACTGAGGTGGGAGGATCACTTGAGCTGAGGAGTTCAAGACCAGCCTGGGCAACACAGGGAGACCCTGTCCCCACAGAAAATAAGACAATTAGTCGGATATGGTGGTACATACCTGTAGTCCCAGCTAATTGGAAAACCGAGGCAGTAGGGTGGCTTGAGCCTATAAGGTTGAGACTGCAGTGAACTGTGATTATGCAACTGTACTCCAGCCTGGGCAACTGCTTGAGCTCACGAGGTCGAGGCTGCAGTGATCTTATATTTACTACATGACTGTGCCACTGTACTCCTGCCTGGATGACAGAGTGAGGCCCTGTCTCAAAAAAAAAAAAGTAAAAATAAAGTAGTCTTTTTTTTATGCTGCTTCTTTCAGTTTATGATTCAGAAAAAGTATCATATGAACAAGAGGCCTTTAGGAATCTTCAAGGCTAAATTTCCCTCGAAGATTGTTTAGCTGTTGCTAACTTCAAGGTCTTTACCTTGTGGCTGCCTGCTGATCCCTCTAAGGTGGAGAATGCATACTGATCAGCACAGTGTTACACTTGAGAGGATTCTCAACTCTGATTTGCACTGATGGAAAGATTCCAAAGATTCTTTTAGTCTTTCTTGGCGTCTATATATTCCACTTCAGACATTCCTTTTGGGGGGAAGGCAGCATGGGATGTGGAAAGAGTGAGTTTTAGACGTTTCTCAAATCCACATAACACTATTTATTTCTATTTTTAATTATTTATTTATTTATTTGAAACAGTTTTGCTCTTGTCACCCAGGCTGGAGTACAATGGTGTGATCTCGGCTCACTACAACCTCTGCCTCCGAGGTTCAAGTGATTCTCCTGCCTCAGCCTCCCGAGTAGCTGAGATTATGGGCACTGCCACCACACCCGCTAATTTTTGTATTTTTAGTAGAGATGGGGTTTCACTATGTTGGCCACGCTGGTCTTGAATGCCTGATCTCAGGTGAGCCACCCACCTCAGCCTCCCAAAGTGCTGGGATTACAGGTGTGAGCCACTGTGCCTGGCTATTTATTGAGACATGTTCTTAGTCTGTTGCCCAGGCTGGTGTGCAGTGGCATAATCATGGCTTACTGCAGCCTCGACCTCGGGCTCAAGTAGTCCTCCCATCTCAGCCTCCTGGGTAGCTGGGACCACAGGTGCACATCGGCTGCACCTAGCTAATTTTATTTTTTGTATAGACGAGATCCCACTATATTACCCAGGATGGTCTCAAACTCCCAGGCTCAAGTGATCCTCCCACCTTGGCTTCCCAGAGTGCTGATATTACAAGTGTGAGCCACCATGCCTGGCCAACACTATTTATTAACCATGATAATGGACAAGTTACTAAGTTTTCTCTTTAGTAAAATAGGGATAACAAGACCAGTTTCCATGGAGTTGTTGAGAAGATTAAAGATTATGTTTGCAAAGTGTATAGCATGATTCTTTAATCCTTTTGTCTTTCCAGACCACTCAGTTGCAGAACCCCAAGCTCCGATCAGTTCATGCATGTGTCTTGTCTTTGCTTCTGCATCCTGGCTACTAGGTTTTACCAGTAGAAATTTGTGGTTCATTATCTTAGCTGAGATCTCAGTGCTATCTAGCAGTCATTCTATGTGATGTTAGTCAGTTTTCTTTCTGTCCTCTGTAGAGGGCAAAATTGTTGGCCCAGAAGAACTTGGTTCTATAGACATGTTTTGTTTTCCTTGAGATCGTTTTTCAAATGTTGGGATTGGTTGTAAAGATTTAAAAATTAGGAGATTTCAAATAAAAGTTAAAATGTCTAGCTTCTCTTTGAAAAACTGGATGATCTGAAAACCAGAGTGCCATGGTAGTCATTGGCTTTTCCTATGACACAGGCCATCTTTTCTAGTTTGCCATGTATGACTTGTGTTGGTCCAGTAGACTCAGTATGTTTCTCACTTGATCTCTGTGGACATTTACTTTTTGGTTTTGTCTTGTAGACTCTACCTCCTTAAAATCCCTCAAACTCTTCAGCTAATGCGTTACTAAAAATTTTTTTAATTAAATAAAATTATTTTAATTACATAAAATCTGTCCCTATCTCTCTATACTGAAGGCCCTCCTCCTTTCTTACCTGGAATACTGGAATAGTGTCCCAACCCACCTCCTTATTGCTAGGGTTCTCTCTCTGTCGTCTGTCTTCATAGTACAGGTGGCTTCATCTTAGAGAGGTACTGGCCAGATCGTGAACTAGAATAGCACATAGTAGAGGTGTGCTATTCTAGTTCACAATCTGGCTAGTACCTCTCCAGGCACTTAACCTCTCTGGGCCTCAGTTTCCTCCAGCGGAACGTGGGGGAAATAATTTTTGCCAGCAGGGTTATAGTGAGGATTAAATTTAAAATGCTTATAAAGCAGTGATACAGCATTTGACACTTAGTAAGTGTTCAGTAAATACTAGCTGTTAGTAATATGGTAATGCCATATTTTCATTTATGTTTTTCTGGACCCAGGCCTTCATATTTGCTGTCTCTTCTACCCTGTATGTCTTTGCCTCTCTTCTCCTTGACTGAAATTCATCCTTTAGGATGCAGTTTATGTGTTACCTGCTCCTAGATACACTCCCTGACCCTCCATAATCCCATGGCCCCTGTGCATCTGGTAGCATGTTTTGCACATTGCTAACCTTAGAGTGAAGAGTGAAGCGCTCTCTCTTAGCTTTATTGAGGTATAATTGACAAATAAAAATTGTTTATATTCAAGATATGTAATGTAATGTTTTGGTATACATATACATTGTAAAGTGATTACCACCATCAAGCTAATTAATATATTTTATCACCCCATACAAATGTCTAACAAATACCTTAAAAGTTCCTCAGTATCACTAACCATCAGGGGAAATGCAAATCAAAACCACTATGAAGGCATCTCATTTCTTATTACTCTCTTCATTTAGACTCATAAGCCCTTTGAAGACAGGAACTATCTTACTCATGCTTGTATCCCCAGTGACCAGCACTGGTCTAGGTATCTTAAATGTTTGACAAATTAGGCCGGGTGTGATGGCTCATGCCTGTAATCCCAGCACTTTGGGAAGCTGAGTTAGGCGGATCACTTGAAGTCAGGAGTTCAAGACCAGGTGCCTGGCCACCATGGTGAAACCCCATCTCTACTAAAAACATAATGGCACACCCCTGTAGTCCCAGCTGCTCTGGAGGCTGAGGCAGGAGATTTGCTTGAACTTGGAAGGTGGAGGTTGCAGTGAGCAGAGATTTTGCCATTGCACTCCAGCCTAGGTGACACAGCAAGACTTCGTCTAAAAAAAAAAAATTTTTTTTTGACAAATTAATAAATGATGCTGGATGGCAGAAGACAGTTGACTAATATTAACTACTGTTATGATTAGGGAATTTAGAAGATGTGCCATAGAACTTTTTTTAGTTAATCTGTCATTTCAAATTTATCTAGTGGTGAAAACTTTTCTTTAGTTTTTTCTAAAATGAAATAGCTTTATTATTATTTTTGACCGTAAGTGATACATGCCTTTTTTTTTTTTTTTTTTTGAGACAGAGTCTTGCTCTGTCGCCCAGGCCGCAGTGCAGTAGTGCAGTGTTGGCTCACTGCAACTCCACCTCCCAGGTTCAAGCGATTGTCCTGCCTCAGCCTCCCAAGTAGCTGGGATTACAGGCACCTGCCACCATGCCCGGCTAATTTTTTTTTTTTTTTTTTTTTTTGTATTTTTAGTAGAGATGGGGTTTCACCATGTTGACCAGGCTGCAATCAAACTCCTTACCTCAGGTGATCCACCCGCCTCGGCTTCCCAAAGTGCTGGGATTATAGGCATAAGCCACCATGCCTGGCTGAGCCACCACATCCAGCTACATGCTTTTTTAAAAAATGGGAAAAAGAAAAATTAAAAATATAAAGAGAAAGTCTCACTCCTTGGAAATAACTACTGTTATAAAGTGCTTTTAAATGTATAAGCTTAAATATGTGCTACGTAATTTTCCTGCTTAAAATTTCCCCTTAAAAGAATTATGTTTTAACAAATAGCATTAGGACATCCAGTTTAATATAATTAAGCCACTATTTTTGTGTTCCACATTGCAAAGTAGCTTCCAATCTTAGGTGATGAAATGTGCCTTCTACTAGGACAGTCATGTGCTCTAGAAAAGAAGGCTGAGATCCAGGCTGTTAAATTACCATGGAATTCCCTTGCTTTGTATGTGGGCATTTACTTACCAATGTATACCCTTTCTTCTGTGCTGATAGGCCATTCTCTGGTAATAGAGCAGCTTTAGCAGAAGAACTAAAGCTAAGGATCTAGAAGAAAGGAGTAATCATTTATAGAAGCCAAGAATATCTTTTTTTTTAGGAGAAATTTCTTATTTTTTTTGTTTGTTTTTTGAGACAGGGTCTTGCTCTGTCACCCACGCTGCAGTGACAGAGCAAGCTTCCCAGTAGCTGGGACTATAGGTGCGCACCACCACACCTGGCTAATTTTTGTATTTTTTGTAGAGATGGGGGTTTCACCATGTTGCCCAGGCTGGTCTCTAACTCTTGAGCTCAATCGATCCTCCTGCCTTAGCCTTCCAAAATGCTGGGACTGCAGGCGTGAGCCACCACACCTGGCCAGGAAGTTCTTGTTTGTTTCCTGTGTTTTGCTCCCACTCTACCTAGCCATTGACATAATTAACATGAAATTTGCAGGAATAGATCTCCTGGCTTTTCTTCTGTATGCATTCCTTTTTTTCCTGCTGTCCTTGTATCGTATGTCCTAATTTTATTCTCCACCCACAACACTTCCCTATCAAATTTGTTTTTATAGAAGAAATGTGTTTTTATATATCTTTGTCACTCTTGTATAATCTTTTGATAATTTTCTACTTTCATTTTTGTGACATGTCCCTCTACAGGGAATGATACTAGTCTGCATTCTGTAAAGTGAGTTTTTGCAAATAAATCCAATGTGTATAACTTGAAGCATTGGCTAGATTAACTTTTTGGTATGGTAAGACATCCTATAGCAGCAACAGATTTTAGCCCACAATGTGATTAGAGTATTTGAATGAATGAAATTTGCTGTATTTGGATTTAATCTTCTAATCCAGTTTTTGTCTTTCGGGATGGTTGGAACATAGTCATCATAATGAGAACTATCAATTGTCTTTCATAGGTAGTGCCTCTGTCTCCCCTTTCCTGAGTGTTATTTGCTGCCTATGCCTGTTCTTACTACTTACGTTATTTTAGATCACAGATTCTGCTGGCCATATTCTCTACTCCAAAGAGGATGCAACCAAGGGGAAATTTGCCTTTACCACTGAAGATTATGACATGTTTGAAGTGTGTTTTGAGAGCAAGGGTGAGTAACCAGAGTGTTTCCCTGGATTAAAAATCTCCAACTCTAGTGCTTCTTACTACAGTCAGCGCTTAATATCTAGTTTCCTTCGTATGTTTATTCTGATTTGGAGACCTGTTACCTTGTAGTCTTTGGAGCACCTTTTAAAAGGTCATCTAAGTGGAATAAAAGATTGAATAGGTGGAACAAGAGGATTTTTAGGGTAGTAAAAATACTCTGTATGATACTGTAATAGTAGATTCATGTCATTATATGTTTGTCCAAACATTACATTTGGAATGTACACCAAGAGTGAATCCTAATATAAACTATGGGCTTTGGTTGATAATTGTATGTCCATGTAGGTTCATCATTTGTAACAAATGTACCACTCTGGTGGGGGGGTGATGATAATGGGGGAGGCTATGCATGTGTAAGGGGAAGGGGGATATGGGAAATCTTTGTACCTTCCTCTCAGTTTTGTTGTGAACCTAAAACTGCTCTAACAAAATGACGTCTTAAAAAAAAAAAAAAAAGCTGGGCACAGTGGCTCACGCACTTTGGGAGGCCAAGGCGGGCATATCACTGAAAGTTAGGAGTTTCAGACCAGCCTGGACAACATGGTAAAACCCTGTCTCTACTAAAAATACAAAATTAGCTGGGTGTGGTGGCTCATGCCTGTAATCCCAGCTACTCAGGAGACTGAGGCAGGAGAATCACTTAAACCCAGAAGGTGGAAGTTGCAGTGAGCAGGATTTTGTCACTGCACTCCAGCCTGGGCGACAGAGTAAGACTGTGTCTCAAAAAAATAAAAAACAGCAACAGCAAAAAACAAAACTGGCTGAGCATGGTGACTCATGCCTGTAATCCCATGCACTTTGGGAGGCCAAGGCAGGCAGATCACCTGAGGTCAGGAGTTCAAGACTAGGCTGGCCAACATGATGAAACCCCGTCTCTACTAAAAATACAAAAAATTAGCTGGGCGTGGTGGCGCATGCCTGTAATCCCAGCTCTTGGGAGGCTGAGGCAGGAGAAGTACCTGACAGTTCTCTGTGTAAGAGATTATATAGACTCGACTCTGACCATTCTGAGAAGTGGTTGTTAGGTGATTTTGTTGTGCATATATCAAGTGTACTTACCCAAACCTAGATGGTATAGCCTACTACCCACCTTGGCTATATTGCTCCTAGGCTACAAACCTGTACAGCATGTGACTGTACTGAATACTGTAGGCCATTGGAACACAATGGTATTTGTATATCTAAACATAGCAAAGATTTAGTAAAAATACAGTATTATAATAATCTTATGGGACCACCTTCATATATGCAGTACGTCCTTCACTGAACTATCTTTATGCAGTGCATGACTGTACTGTGCTGTGACAAACAGGGAGGTCATTGGAAGACTCTGTAAGTAAGAAGACAGCCTGATCATTTGGACCAGGTGGGGCTGTGTACTGCTTGGGTTTCACAACTTTTTCAATGAGGAAGGAAAAGCAAAAATTTGCATTACATCTTCTGTGGGCAATGTCATAATCAGGATTACACATCGGATTTGGGAGAACAGAACACTCTGGGTACCACGTTTTCTTTGGAGATTTGTTTATCATGCTCAGAAGACATCCTGTGACTTGTCTTACTTTGTTCTCAGTCTTACCCTGTGCAGTCTTATTTATATTTCTCTTGCTTTCAAATTAATCTTTCCAGTCTATCCAAAAGATGTTCTTTTTTTAAATTTATTTTAACCCAGCAACATTCTTGGATTTTTTTTTTAATTATTTTATTTTACTTTATTTTTTTGAGACAGAGTGTTGCTCTGTCACCTAAGATTAAGTGCAGTGGTGCTATCTTGGCTCACTGCAACCTCCGCCTCCCAGGTTCAAGTGATTCTCATTCTTCAGCCTCCGGAGTAACTGGAACTATAGGCATGTGCTACTGCGCCTAGCTAATTTTTGTATTTTGTTTGTTTGTTTGTTTTTGTTTTTTGAGACAGAGTCTTGCTCTGTCACCCAGGCTGGAGTGCAGTGGCATGATCTCGGCTCACTACAACCTCCACCTCCAGGATTCAAGCAATTCTCCTGCCTCAGCCTCCTGAGTAGCTGGGATTATAGGTGTGTGCTGCCACGCCCGTCTAATTTTTTTTGTATTTTTAGTAGAGATGGGGTTTCACCACGTTGATCAGGCTGGTCTGGAACACCTGACCTTGTGATCCGCCCACCTCAGCCTCCCAAAGTGCTGGGGATTACAGGCGTGAGCCACCACGCCCAGCCAACTTCTGTATTTTTAGTAGAGATCGGTTTCGCCATGTTGGCCAGGCTGGTCTCGAACTCCTGACCTCAAGTGATCCACCTTCCTCGGCCTCCCAAAGTGCTGGGATTACAGGTGTGAGCCACCGTGCCCAGTCCAAAAGAAGTTCTTTACTGTCTTTCAGACATGCCATACTCCAGTTTTAATTTCTGAGCCTTTACTCTTGCTTTGCCATCTGCCTAGAGTACTTTGCCTAAGTCCTGCCTTTAGGTGTTCCCCTCTTTAGTGAAGTCTGTCCACAACTACTGTCTTCCTTCCTCTTACCTTTGCTCCATAGTGGGATTGTCTGAAACAATTCCTTTGGCTTAAAATTTTACATTGCTTTGAATTTTCACCATAGCTGTTTTGTGTATATGTCTTAAATTCCAATTGAATTATTTGAAGGCAGGGATTGTATCCTGGCTTAGTCCATTTTGTGCTGCTGTAACAGAACGTCACAGACTGGGTAATTTATTAACAGTAGAAATTTATTTGGTTTATGGTTCTGGAGCCCGGAAAGTCCAAGATCAAGGGGCGACATCTGGTGAGGGAGGGCCTTCTTGCTGTGTCATAATAACATGGCAGGAAGCATCACATGGTGAGAGAATGCACAGGAGAGAAAGAGGAGGCTGAACTGACTTTTATAACAAACCTACTCCTATGATAATGACATTAATCGATTGATGAGAGCAGAGTCCTCATGACCTAATCAGTTCTTTTTTTGAGATGCAGTCTTGCTTGTCACCCAGGCTGGAGTGCAGTAGTGGGATCTCGCTTCTCTGCAGCCTCCACCTTCTGAGTTCGAACAATTCTCCTGCCTCAGCCTCCTGAGTAGCTGGGACTACAGGCACCCACCACCATGCCTGGCTAATTTTTGTATTTTTGGTAGAGACATGGTTTTACCATGTTGGCCAGGATGGTCTCGATCTCCTGACCTCATGATCCGTCCGCCTCGGCCTCCCAAAGTGCTGGGATTACAGGTGTGAGCCACCACAATGGGCCCGACCTAATCAGTTCTTAAAGGTCCTACCTCTTGGTTGGGCACAGTGGCTCATGCCTGTAATCCCATCACTTTGGGAGGCTGAGGCAGGAGGACCGCTTGAGCCCAGGAGTTCCAGATCAGCCTGGAAAATATAGGAAGACCCTGTCTCTACAAAAAATATAAAAATTAGCTGGGTGTGGTGACTCACACCTGTAGTCCCAGCTACATGAGAGACTGAAGCGGGAGGATCACTTGAGCCCAGAAGTTCAAGTCTACAGTGAGCCATGATGATGCCACTGCACTCCAGCTTGGAGGACAGAGCAAGAACCTGTCTCAAAAAAAATTTTTTTAATAAGTATATAAAAATAAAGGTTCTACCTCTCAACACTCTTGCATTGGGGATTAAGTTTCCAACACATGAACTTTGAGAAGGATGCATTTAAGCTGTTTCCTATCCCTTTAAAATCTCTAGCACAGTTCTAGTACTTAGTGAGTTCTCAATGAGTAGTTATTGAGTTGACTTCAGTTCATTTCGGAAAACTTCCAGTGTTTCTTAGGCATCAGAGGGTACAGTACCATTCATTGTGGCTTATGGTCTCAGGAACCCCAGTGCTTAAGTGGCACTATGCTTCCTAAAACTCCTAATTTCATGCAGGTAGTTTTAAATTTTATAACTAGGTGAATTCCAGGGCATCGGGGCTGAACAGTTTTCTGGAGCTCTTTGGATCTTTTCTTTTCTCCTACTTGAGGATTTAAGATTAGAATGCCTCTTTGATCCAGCTGAATTAGATTGACTTTCTTTCTATTATAAAAATCATCCCTAAGATTTGAACTCTTATTGTAAAGTCTCTTTTTCCCCCTCGAGCTGTTGTAACTCTTTTAAGGGCTTAGTGGGAATAGCTCTATAACATTTCATTCATCTGCTGAAATAGGGGGATACATTGATCACAATGTTTGAGTGGAATATTAGATAAAACTTGTGCTCTTTTCAGTGCTCAGATTTATATTAAGTAAATCCAAGCTTAGCGCATATCCAATAATCCTAATTCATCATGACCTTCCCTCAAAATTTGACAGGGCAACCTTTTCAGATATGGAAATAATGCATTTTCAGCCCAAGTCAGTGCCCACTATCTCTTGATTTATATGTCAATCAATTTCACACAGTTTTGATTTTTGAGTTTTATTTCTCAATTCAGTAAGCCTGTGTGTTTTCTCTTCTGCTGTTCTGTTCCTCTGTAGCAGTTGCAGTATCTTGTGTCCTTGCCTGCTCAGAGATGTTTGCCAGCAGCATGTTCTTGTTGCTTTCCGGCACCCCACACAGATAGAGGCTTTGTCTGGAATGTTTGTGATTTTAGCCAGAGCCAGGAATTTTCTGCAACTGAGCAGGGGGAGGAGTTGTGGCTGTTTCCCTCTATTGAGTGGGTAGGGGTTCAGGGGAGGGAGGGTGGGTGGGTGGGTAATTTCCCGGAATTTTAAATATTCCACACAATGAATCCTTTTATTTCTTTCTCAGGAACAGGGCGGATACCTGACCAACTCGTGATCCTAGACATGAAGCATGGAGTGGAGGCGAAAAATTACGAAGAGGTATGTCCTGCAGTAACAGCCAGAAGAGGCAGCAGTGTGCTGTGCTGTGAGGTTTCTGTGACCTTGCCAGGCCCACAGGCTGTGCTTTGCCCAAAGGGCTGTGGTTTCTTAGCCATCATGTGACAGCCAGCCATGATCTTACTGATAAAAAAAGTTGTATTAACAGTCTTGAACAATAATTCTGGCTGTGCTGTCAGCCAAAGGACTGAACTCATTGTCCCACAGAAATGTTGGTTTGATAAAACACTCAAGCATATGGCATTAGTTCTCTCTCTCTCTCTCTTTTTTTTTTTTTTTTTTTTTGAGACAGAGTCTTGCTTTGTTGCCCATGCTAGAGTGCAGTGGTGTGATCTCAGCTCACTGCAACCTCTGCCTCCCGAGTTCAAGCAATTCTCCTGCCTCAGCCTCCCTAGTAGCTGGGACTACAGGCACTTGCCACCATGCCTGGCTAATTTTTGTATTTTTAGTAGAGATGAGGTTTCACCATATTGGCCAGGCTGGTCTCCAACTCCTTACCTCGTGATCCCCCCTGCCTCAGCCTCCCAAAGTGCTAGGATTACAGGTGTGAGCCATTGCACCCGGCCGGCATTAGTTCTGAGACAGAAACTAAATATGAGTGTGTGGAGAGAGAGAGAGAGAGATTGATTTTAAAATGTTTAAAGCTGGAATTCAGTTATTTGTTAATGCCCAACGTTAAGAAAAGTGATTTGTTTTTGACTCCTAAGGCTTTTTTCCAAAGACCAACAGTTGTTTCTATCTGTCTGTCTGTCTGTCTGTACATCCGTCTATCTATCTATCTATCTATCTATCTATCTATCTATCTATCTATCTCTAGGGCGTGGATTCAGTGCTGTTTAGTCTTCAACAACTGTTCTGTCTTTGGGAAATAACAATAGTCAAAGATAGTTTTCAGTTACAATAATTTCAAACTTATAAGAGGGCAGGATGGAGCAAAAAGCTGCAAGAGACTAGGAATGGTGATAATAGAAATTTGATGCCTTAGGAAATATTTATTATAGAGTAATAAAAACTGACATTTATTTGGGTGACAGAGATGGAGGTGTGCACAGAATGAGAAGGGCAACAGCCTTTTTCATCTCTGCACGAGATTTTGAGGGCAGCACAAAAGGGTTCTTCAAACAAAGGGCACCTTTGAAAAACCACCAGAACTATTTAAGACTAGAGAATTGATCTTTACAGAAAGATAAGAGTATTTTTACCCAGCAGAAGAGAACCTGAGGGCGTGAAGGAGGAGTGGGGTACAGGAAATAGAATTGACTTCTGAAGAATGTGAACCAAGAAAATGAAGGAAAATTGGTTTAAGTGATTGAGGAAAATTGTCTAGGAATAGTGGAACAGAAGTTGCTGTCTCTTTGGTCAGGACTTTGGAAGCAAAATACCCTAAAATGGAAGAAGATTGGAAGTGACTGGGTAATTCTGCAACAGGAGGTAGCACAATTGCAGCTCTTCCTTGTTCAGATCCTCAGCTGAATGAAACTAGGTAGTGTTATTTAGAGGCAGTAGGTAGGAGCAAGTGGTACAGTTGTGAATGGGTGACAATTCCCGGTAGAGACTTTAAGTTGTTTGTTTCTGTTTCCAGGCTAGTTTAATTTAAATAAATAAAACCAAAAAACCTCTTTATTTGATGAATTTAAGAGTAAATTGAAAAATCTTTTTAAACCTTCATGATTCAAAAGAATCTTAATTATATTTATAGAAGATTATGTTCAAGTACTTTCATAAGATATAAACACTAGAGAAAATGTTGTCATTATTATGAGGTGGAAGAACAGGTAAAATGATTTCCAGTTTGTGGTTACTGCTTCTGTTCCCCATCTGTGGACCATTCTCAGTTGAATTTGTACTCTGTGGAATTTTACCTGTTGTGGTTTTTTTCTCCAACATGATGGTTGTTGGTATTTATTATTATTATTATTATTTTTTTTTTTAAAGACGGGGTTTCATCATGTTGATCAGGCTGGTCTTGAACTCCCAACCTCAGGTGATCCGCCCGCCTTGGCCTCCAAAGTGCTTGGATTACAAGCGTGAGCCACCACACCCGGCCGATATTTATTAAATAACAACACATCAATGCCCTATTAGACAGTAGATATAGCTAGTTCCCCTAAAAATCAGAGGACGTTATTGTGGGTTTATATAAAGAATGCTTTAGACACAGTTGTTGTATAGCATTTTAGAACCCCTGTACCTCCTGGAATTTCCATCATCCTTGGACTTTGTAGACATTAGGAAAGGGGCTTATCTTTCCTGACCTTTTGCTTAACCCAGGAGGGGGAATCCCTAGCCCAAAGGAAACTACGGTGCTTCCTTTGCCTGCTTCCTGCTTCAGATGTCTGACATATCCTAAGCCTTTTTTACGCATGTAGTTACAACACAGCTCCAAAGTTCTGCTTCTTAACCAAGAAACTCCTCCCCCACTACTGTCTTTAACATCTCTCCCCCACCCTCCTACCCCTCCCCCCATGCCCCCCCCAACAGCAAACCAGATGGATGCAGAAGAGGAATGGGTATGACACAGTCCAAGGACCAGCCCTTTTTTCAGTCTGCAGCAAGGCTTCCTTGAACCTCCTTAGAAATGACTGTTAGCTGGCTGGGTGCGGTGGCTCACGCCTGTAATCCCAGCAATTTGGGAGGCCAAGGTGGGTGGATCACCTGAGGTCAGGAGTTCAAGACCAGCCAGACCAACTTAGCGAAAACCCCATCTCTACTAAAAATACAAAAATTAGCCGGGCGTGGTGGCAGGCACCTGTAGTCCCAGCTACTCAGGAGGCTGAAGCAAGAGAATCACTTGAACCCGGGAGACGGAGGTTGCAGTGAGCCAAGATCTCACCACTGCACTCCAGCCTGCGCAAGAGTGCAGTGAGACTCTATCTCAGAGAGAGAGAGAGAGAGAGAAAGGGAGAAGAAAAGGAAAGAAATGGCTGTTTGTTGTGTCTGAGCTAATACTGTGACAAGAACACACATCATAGAAGCACTTTGGACTGGGTGTGGTGTAATCCCAGCCTGTAATCCCAGCACTTTGAAAGGCTGAGGTGGGCAGATCACTTGAGGTCGGGAATTCAAGATCAGCCTGACCAACTTGGCGAAACCCCATCTCTACTAAAAATATAAAAATTAGCCAGGCTTAGTGGCAGGCATCTGTAGTCCTAGCTACTCAGGAGGCTGAAGCAAGAGAATCGCTTCAACCCGGGATATGGAGGTTGCAGTGAGCCAAGATCGCACCACTGCACTCCAGCCTCTGCGAGAGTGCAGTGAGACTCCATCTCAAAAAAAAAAAAAAAAGAAAGAAAGAAATGGCTGTTGTCTCTGAGCTAGTATCTGTGACAAGAACACAGATCATAGAAGCACTGGGCCGGGTGCAGTGTAATCCCAGCCTGTAATCCCAGCACTTTGAAAGGCCGAGGTGGGCAGATCACCTGAGATCAGGAGTTCCAGACCAGCCTGGCCAACATGGTGAAACCCCATCTCTCCTAAAAATACAAAAATTTGCCTGTAATCCCTGCTACTCAGGAGGCTGAGGCAGGAGAATCGCTTGAACCCAAGAGGCCGAAGTTGCAGTGAGCCGAGATTGCACCACTGCACTCCAGCCTGGGCAACAGAGCAAGACTCTGTCTCAAAAAAAAAAAAAAAAGAAGCACTTTGTTCCCTTGTTAATCAGAGCACACTGAGCATATGTAGAGTTTTTGAGGCATTTAATTTCAGGTCCTTGAGATAATGGTGGAGAGGCTTTATCTCCAGAGAATTTGGAACCTTTGGCATCAGCATTAAGGGAATGTGGCACATTCCTTTAACTTTCTTCACGTCCAACACATCTCTCCCCTCATATTTGTGGACTCATAATTTTGAAATCCCATGTGGTCCTGTAAAATTGAATAGTAATTGTACCACACTACCTACCTAAATTGTTATTAGTTAATGCATGTGAAATTGCTATATAACACAATACAAATGTAAGGTGATATTATTTGGAAGAAAGAATGCTTGTCATATTGTAAAGAAGCATTAAGTCTTGTTTGAAAGAGGAAGAATACCTCTGTCCTCAGAAATAAAGCACTATTGATTTTGATTTCCTGTATTGTAGTTTATGAACCTTGACCACTGTCTTGCTTTTGCCCTTCAGAGGGTGTGTCTTTGTAGATTCAGGATGTGAACCAAGCCACTTCTTTTTAGTTTATGTTCTGTGGACTAGAGCAGTTGTTTGCAAGGACTTATTGTCTGATCGTGCAGCTGGGAGAATGCAGGCAATTACTGTCCCACAAAGAAGGAGCTATCTGACACATCTTCTAACTCCTGGGCTGTGCGTCCACAAGTAAAATACTGTTTTGCCTAGGGATTCTGTTTGTCTGTCATTGCTATCAACAGATATACCAAAAACACAGCTGCCCTGGTTGGAGCAACAGCTGAAGACTTTCCAAAATTTCTGTTTCTCTGAGTGCTCTCAGGAAAGAAGAACTTTGACCATGTACTAGATCCAAAACCCTTTTCTTTTCTTTCTTTTTTTTTCTGGAGACAGAGTCTTGCTCTGTTGCCCACTGGAGTGCAGTGGCATGATTTTGGCTCACTGCAACCTCTGCCTCCTGAGTTTAAGCAATTCTCCTGTCTCAGCCTCCCCAAGCAGCTGGGATTACAGTTGGATGCCAACATGCCCAGCTAAGTTTTGTGTATTTTTAGTAGAGATGGGGTTTCACCATGTTGGCCAGGCTGATCTCGATCTCTTGACCTTGTGATCTGCCCATCTTGGCCTCCCAAAGTGCTGGGATTACAGGCATGAGCTACTGGGCCCGGCCCCCTCTTTTTTTTTCTTTCTTTTTGAGACAGAGTCTCGCTCTGTCTCCCAGGCTGTAGCGCAGTGGTCGATCTTGGCTCATTGCAACCTCTGCCTCCCAGGTTCAAACAATTCTCCTGCCACAGCCTTATAATCCCACAGTGGTGGGATTATAAGCGTGCACCACCACACCCAGCTAATTTTTGTATTTTTAGTAGAGACAGGGTTTCACCATGTTGGCCAGGCTGGTCTCAAACTCCGGACCTCAAGCCATCCGGCCACCTCGACCTCCCAAAGTGCTGGGATTACAGGTGTGAGCCACTGTACCCAGCCACAATCCTTTTCTTGATATAAGTTAAATGAAATAACATGGATAAAGCACCTGACACATAATTAGTTTGTCATTTCAGTATATTTTAGCTCCCTTCTACTTGTTCTGGAAACTGGTATGGTCATAACAGAGTAAATAGGATCTTTCTAAGTTTCATTTAGCCCTAACATTGGTAGTTTTAACTGGACTTATTTTGGCACCTTGGTGACCTTTTGAACTTCTGTGACTACTCTATCCCCAGGAAGTAGATGTCCTTAGATCTAGGTAGGTCTGTTAATGTTTTTTGTTTGTTTGTTTGTTTTTTGAGATAGGGTCTTATTCTATCACCCAGGCTGAACCGTGTGGCTCATGGCTCATGGCTCATTGCAGCCTCAATTTCCAGGGCGGCTCAGGTGGTTCTCCCACCTGAGCCCCCCTGGTAGCTGGCACTACAGGTGTGCACCACCACACCTGTTAATTTCTTATGTGTGTGTGTGTGTGTGTGTGTGTGTTTTTGTAGAGATGGAGTTTTCCTGTGTTGCCCAGGAGGGTCTCAAACTCCTGGGCTCAAACGATTCACCTGCCTCAGCCTCCCAAAGTGTTAGGATTACAGGCATGAGCCGCTGCACCCAGCGATGTTATGTTTATCTTGCTGTGTTAGACTAGATCGTCTTCACATTTATTGCTGTGCTCCTGGAGTAGTTGGTGGGGGCTGTGGTGGGGAGGCGTGGAGGCAGCAAACTACTTTGACTGAATTTGTCTTGTCACAAGAAGCTTCTCTCTTGGATCGTGATGCTCCACCAAGGAAAAGAATCTACAGATTCTCTAGAGGTTAGATTAATACCTCTGTTTTAAGAAGCAGTTTTTTCAGAGAGTTAACACCTTTTCTTGGCACAGTTACATATAACTGTATAAACTCTTTAGATTCAAATCATCGTTATAATGGACGATTTTGATATGGTTTAAAAAGAGTTTAATTTTACTGGTATTTTGGAGATGTTATACAGGAAAAGGCTTTGTAACTTGCAGCTTTTCCAAACAGTACCTACCATGACTGCTAAGAATGATGTTAATAGATATGGTGGTAGAGAAGGCTTTCTACTAGGCGGTGAGCCTCATGAAAATAGATGCAGGCCAGGCCCGGCCCAGTGGCTAACGCCTGTAAGCCCAGCACTTTGGAAGGCCAAAGCGGGTGGATCACCTGAGGTTAGGAATTCAAGACCAGCCTGGCCAACATGGTGAAACCCTGTCTCTACTAAAAATACAAAAATTAGCCGGGCATGGTGGCAAGCACCTGTAATCCCAGCTACTCAGAGCTGAGGCAGGAGGATTATTTGAACCCAGGAGGCAGAGGTTGCAGTGAGCCAAGATCATGCCACTGCACTCCAGCATGGGCGACAGAGTGAGACTCCATCTCAAAAAGAAAAAGAAAAGAAAAAAAGAAAATCAATGCAGAGTGCTCTTAGCATACAGGAAACACTTGCTTCAGGGGACCAGCAGCACTTAGCTACTTTGAGAAAGTTGGCTTCTTTGAAGAAGGCATAGAGTGGGCAGAACAGGTCAATTACAAGTGTTTACTATGTATCAGGTGTTTAAGACTCTATAAACTATAAATCGTTTTAATTTCCTTGAGTTCAGGGGCCAAACTAGTGTGGAGGGAGGGATAGGATAAAATCGAAACAATTTGTGAATATGACAATATATGATTGAATGTTAATTGTGTGACACAGTAAGTGTTGTAGGGGTTCAGGGAAGAGAGAGCATGGACAGGAGTGGTTGAAGGAGGCTTTGAAGGAGGCTTGAAAGATAGGTCTGATTTGGGTACAGTGAGCATGTATGCTTTTGGAAGTCAGGGATTCTCTTCTCAAATTTTACAGCAGAGTTTGCTAGTTTAAATGCTGTAATGACCCTGGGTAGGGAGTTAAGAGACCATGGTACTGTTAATCTTGGTTGGCCACCCAAAGGGCTGAGTAACTTTACGGAATCTTTAGTTTCCTCATTTACCTTGTATTTAACAACTACATGCAGCTTGCCAGGGGAATGTCACCCCCTACTGGAAAACCTGTGGTGCACATTATCTTACGTAAAACACCTCATGCTTCCAGCCATGAAGTAAAGTAGAATAGAATACCAGCCTGCCTTCATGAAACACGTATAATTTGGCATTCTACAGATCCTTTGAACAGTTCAATCAACTGTTTAGAAGAACAGAACAACAGAAAAGTGGGAATTTCAATATTGAGGATTTATTTTTTACCTTTTTGCACTGTGATACAAAGTCTTAATGCTATTTATTGGATGCTTAGTCCTGAGCAAGTAAAGAGGGTCTTCTTGAGAATACTTACCATGATTTGTCTTAAAATTTTACTCTATTGCCCCATAAAAATAATAGCAATGGGAAACCTAGGAAGTTTATTAGTCAAGCTTTATTAGTCAGGCAAAAAGGACAACTTATATAGATCCTTGTAGCCTAATATAGCTTGTTCATTTCACCTTTGATTCAGGAAAAACAGTATAGTCATCTGGTTTTCTTTATTAAATTTCTAGTAGTTACAGAATAAACTCAGACTTGGATTCTGATCCCAGCTGCACCAAGCTGTGATACTTTGGACAAGTTATTTAACACCTCAGAGCCTTAGTTTCCTCATCTACAAAACTTAAGGATAAAAATACTCACCTTATAGGTTTGCGAGGATTAAATGAGATTATAAAATATATCACATTGTGAGCATATATGAAGAGGTCTGATTCATTATACTACCTTTTTCATCCCCCTTCCCCAGTTTCATCTCAGCCTAACTTCTGAACCTTTTATTTGCTATTATCCCCCTATCCTCCCAAAGCATAAGTGTGTGGCAGTTATGTGTGTACACACACACACACCCTATATTCTAGTTTCTAGCATAACAGACTGTTTATGTCTTGACTGTTCATAGTTGCTAAACATGCCTGCACTTTACTCCCTCCATGTTTTGGTTTACAGGTTCCCCTCAGCCTTAAAGGCCCTATCAAAAGTCCTGCCCAACTTGTGAGACCCAGCTCACCCACTTCCTGTTAAGCTTCACTTTGTTCTCCCAACTAGAACTTGGTTTTTAATGTGTATCTTTGTTGTAGAAGTTCCTATATAAAGCCATATATTATGGTTGTAACTTACTGTGTAAGCCTCTCCATCAGATCATGAGAGCTTAAGATCATAACTTATCTTGGTACCTTGCACATAATAAGAACTCAGAAAAAACATTAAGGCCTTAAAATGTTAAAAAAAAATCAAGAAACTTTTTACATTTGTTTTAAGCTAGCTACAAAAGTCTATTGTTAATTATGTATTCTTGCAATAAAGTTTTTTTTCCTGTATTATTATTATTACTTTGTAATAGAGATGGGGTCTTGCTGTGTGTTGCCCAGGCTGGTCTCCAGCAATCCACCCGCCTTGGCTTCCCAAAGTGCTGGTATTACTGGCATGAACCACTGCCCCTAGCCTGCAATGAAGTTGGTTTTCTTTGTTTTGTTTTTACCACTGACTACTACTATTTCTTTTTTTTTTTTTTTTTGAGACAGAGTCCACTCAGCCCAGGCTGGAGTGCAGTGATGCCTTCTTAGCTCACTGCAACCTCTGCCTCCCAGGTTCAAAGGATTTTGTGCCTCAGCCTCCTGAGAAGCTGGGACTACAGGAGTATGCCACCATGCCCAGCTAATTTTTGTATTTTTAATAAAGACAAGGTTTCACCATGTTGGCCAGGCTGGTCTCAAACTTTTGTCTTCAAGTGGTCCACCTGCCTCGGCCTCCCAAAGTGCTGAGATTGCAGGCGTGAGCCACCACACACGACTAATTTTTTTCTTTTGTAAAAATTAACAACAGAAATTTATTTCTCATAGTTCTGGAGTCTAAGAAGTTCACAGTAAGGGCACCATTGTGGTCAGGTTCTGGTGAGGGCCCTCTTCTGAGTGTATACTGCTTTCTCACTCTGTTCTCACATGGAGGAATATGGAATTACTTTCCTTAATAGCATTTAATTGTTAAGTCAGATTTTGGTGGTTTGAACAGATTTTTCTTCTTTAATCTCCTCCAAATATTATTTTGATTTCTAGGTTTAGATTCAATGTAGAAATAGATCTATGATTGTTGTTACTGTTGAGTATCTGTAATGTGCTAGGTGTTTAGAATAGCAAGTTAGATTTCAGTATTGTTTTAGTCTCTTGAGATTTCTTTAAGATTTCCAGACTTTAAATTAGTATCATGAGTGAACGTAATTATTAGGCAAAAATGACTTTTAGGCAATGAGACTTCATCCCACTAATGAAGTTTTGAAAATAATTTCCTGGATGAAAGATAGGATTCAACAGAGATTTTTTTTGTGTGGGGAGGAGTCATAGTCTCACTCTGTCTCCCAGGCTGGAGTACAGTGGCATGATCTTGGCTTACTGCAGCATTGACCTCCTGGGCTCAAGTGATCCTCCTGCCTCTAACCTCTCAAAGTGCTGGGATTACAGGCATGAGCCACTGTGCCTGGCCTTGGCAGAGGTTTTGATGAGGAAATAAAATCAACTTTGAAGATAGGAATTTGACTGTTTGGTTATGAATAGAGGTGTAGAGTCTGGAGTAGCACCTGTACTAGGAAGGGGGTTGGGGATTGAATGATTAAGTAAACAATGTGGAATACAAGCAGTGTGGAATGCTATGCAGCAGTTAAGAAGAATAAAGTGAATTGATAAGCACTGACATTTTTGGAAAGATCTTATTAAATGGAAAAAAGGCTGTAGAACAATGTATGTAGTATGATCTCATTTATAAATATATTTTAAGTTATATTTTTCTGTGTACATTCACATACAAAAGCATAGTGTCTCAGAAGAAAAAGCGTATAAAGATAATACATCAACTTTATAACCGTTGTTACCTCTGGAAAGCAATGCGGGAATGCAGGGATTGAGGAACCATGAAGGTAGACTTTTGGTTTATATTCTCTTTGCTTCTGGAGTTTAAATTTTTAGCAGAAGAATATATTTATGTGTTGGTTGTACAACTAAAAAAATAAATTTTATTACTGTAAAGGGATTGGGTACAGCTTACAGGGGGCTGTAATCTACAAAAGCCATCTTCGGTACCAAGTTTAATTCCATCATTGTTTTTTGGGTTTTAGGCCTCTGGACTACTGTCCTTTAACAACAACAACAAAAAAAAAAAAACACAGGAAAGGGGGATTAAGTAGGCTTTAAAGTAATTTTTAAAAATATTATTTTCAGCTGGCAGAGGCATAGCCATAATTTCACTTCCAGTTTCTTTTGCAAATTTCTGTTTAGGGAACTTTAAATGATTTATCTCTAAGAAGTATCATGCCATTTCTTTTATACTGTCTCATTCAGGAAGCTCTGGGGGTGGGGGCGTGGGGGAGTATAGAGCAGGAGGAAAGATGTAGACCAAGGCTCAGCTTGTATAGCTCCTGTATTTTTCTTGGGGAATGTTTTTGTTCTGCAGCTCTGTATGAGATCAATGAACAGATATATAGTCTGGGTTAATGACAAAACCTGGCATTTGGCCATACAACTAGGAAAGTTAGCTCTGTGCATTACCCATTGGTTAAATCTTACACCCAGAAGCTGTTCTGCAGTTACCAGTCACACCGTTAACTGTAGCCAACATTTTACAAATGCAAGAAAATGTGCATCTGGTGAGAGAAAACGTAGGTGTATCATCACAGGTCTATCACCATATTTTTATGGACCTTAAATATAAACTCAGTTTTTATATCCCAATCTTAACAGCAGTTTGTTTTATTTTAAATAACTTTTGTTCACACATTTAGTGAAGAATATAATAAGAAAACATAAAATAAATGCTTCCTATTCATCCCTTGTTGACTGCTGTTAACATTTCATAGAGAGAAAGGATGAGGACAATGAATTGAACAAAAGAGAGGAAAAAAAGTGGGCCATAGGGAATGTACAGTAAATAGGGAGTAAAGAAGCAGATACAGAAACAGAATTATTAAGGCCAGGTGAGGTGGCTCATGCCTGTAATCCCAGCACTTTGGGAGGTCGAGGTGGGCAGATCACCTGAGGTCAGGAGTTCGAGACCAGCCTGGCTAACGTGGTAAAGTCTCATCTCTACTGAACATATAAAAATTAGCCTGGTATGGTGGTGCATACCTGTAATCGCAGGTACTCAGGAGGCTGAGGTGGGAGGATTTAAGGTCTGGAAAGCTGACCAGGAGTGATGGTTCACACCTGTAATCCCAGCACTTTGGAAGGCCGAGGTGGGCAGATCACAAGGTCAAGAGATCGAGACCATCCTGGCCAACATGGTGAAACCCCGTCTCTACTAAAAATTCAAAAAATTAGCTGGGCATGGTGGTGCGTGCCTGTAGTCCCAGCTACTCAAGAGGCTGAGGCAGGAGAATCACTTGAACCCTGGAGGCGGAGGTTGCAGTGAGCCAAGATTGCGCCACTATACTCCAGACTGGTTTCAGAGCGAGACTCCATCTAAAAAAAAAAGAAAAGAAACAAAAAAAGATCTGGAAAGCTCTGGTGGTTTATCCCATTTTAAAGATAAGCATAATCTAAGATTGATAAGAAAAAAACATAGAATAATGAAATATTTGCTGGTGTGATATATGCCTCTAGTTATTAGATACTCTTAGAGTTTTCTTAGGGATCTAAGTTGAGAACAGGAGACAGTTAATTTCTTTCTCGCATCCTTCATTCCTCAGTATACAGGGAATTCCCTTCGAGATTTCTTTTGATAATTGGCTGTGTTATTTCTAAAAGAAAAATTCAGTGCAGTTTTCTCACATCTGTGCTCTGATATTAAACCTTAAAGTTGTAGGATTTATCGGAACAAACCAGAATTCTCTACTTGTGTATTTTGAATTATTACCTTAATGCTATAACACATGCTTAATAACACATGCTCTCAGTCCTATGTACTGTCAAAGGTTTAATGAATTTAGTGGTTTTTCTTCTAAAATCAGGTTTGACCTAATATGACTCTCAAATTTATTATATTAATAATATTGTTTACTTCTTACACATGAGTGGAAGGGCAAAGTAAAGTGCTTTACTGAAGTCCAAAATCAGCTGGGCCTGGTGGCTCACTGAACTTGTAGTCCCAACACTTTGGGAGGCTGAGGTGGGCAGATTGCTTCAGCTTAGGAGTTCAAGACCAGCCTGGGGATATGGCAAAACCCCATCTCTACAAAAAGTACAAAAATTAGCTGGGGGTGGCAGTGTATGACTGTGGTCCCAGCTACTGGGGAAGCTGAGGCGGCAGGATGATTGCGTGAGCCCAGGAGGTCAAGCCTGCAGTCAGCCGATACCATGCCACTGCACTCCAGCCTGGGCAACAGAGTGAGTGAGACCCTGTCTCAAAACAAAGTAAAAAATCTTGAGACAATAGTATATCTTACTAGCCTACTGTTATTATGTTACTTCTAAAGAGATTTTAGTCAAAATTAAAGTATCAAAAAAGGTCTGAAATGGAAAGATGTAGTCTACAGGGAAAGAAAGAAGCCCAAATTTTAAAATGTTAGGATGATTAATAGGGAAGAATTTAAATCTGGTGAAACTTTAAAAAAGACTCAAGCTGGGCACGGTAGCTCACGCCTGTAATCCCAGCACTTTGGGAGGCTGAGGCGAGCGGATCACAAGGTCAGGAGATCGAGACCATCCTGGCCAACATGGTGAAACCCCATCTCTATTAAAAATACAAAAATTAGCTGGGCATGGTGGTGTGTGCCTGTAATCCCAGCTACTTGGGAGGCTGAGGCAGGAGAATGGCTTGAGCCAGGGAGTCGGACAGAGGTTACAGTGAGCCAAGATCACACCACGGCACTCCAGCCTGGCGACAGAGCGAGACTCCATCTCAAAAAAAAAAAAAAAAAAAAGACTCCTCTATTGCCTTCCTTACGTTCTTCACTGAAGCAATGTTTTCAGGGGAGCTAAAATATTCATTCTTTTCCAGATTGCAAAAGTTGAGAAGCTCAAACCTTTAGAGGTGGAGCTGCGACGCCTAGAAGACCTTTCAGAATCTATCGTTAATGATTTTGCCTACATGAAGAAAAGAGAAGAGGAGATGCGTGATACCAATGGTGAGGGGGGAAAGCGACTCTTCTTAAGTGAACCATAAATGAGACCATCCCCAAACTTTCAATTCTGGTGTACCCTTTTCTCAGTTTTGCCAAGACGGGTAAATGGAAGGGAAATTGCTTGCTTCACTGTTGCTGCTTCTAACGGTAAATGAGTCTTGTTAGATTTTCAAGAAAGTAGAAATGTCTACTGTGATAAAAGCAGTTGACAACATCCTCAGTTAGCCTATACCCATATCAAATAGCACCAATCTTTGTAATTTTCAACATTTATATATAGGATAATGAACTTAAAAAAAAATTATCTGAAATCCTACTATTAGACCTAGGGACAGAGTGAAGTTAATTAATTGCCTTTACCCCCCTCCCCTGCCATGGTTTAGCCAGCTGAGAGGCTCACTTCATTATGTTTATAATGCTTTTTTTTTTTTTAGAGTCAACAAACACCCGGGTCCTATACTTCAGCATCTTTTCAATGTTCTGCCTCATTGGACTAGCCACCTGGCAGGTCTTCTACCTGCGACGTTTCTTCAAGGCCAAGAAGTTGATTGAGTAATGAATGACTGAGGCACATTCTTCTCCCACCTTGTACCTCAGCCAGCAGAACATCGCTGGGACGTGTCTGGCCTAAGGCATCCTACCAATAGCACCATCAAGGCACGTTGGAACTTTCTTGCCAGAACTGATCTCTTTTGGTGTGGGAGGACATGGGGTACCACCTACACCCAACAAGTCAATGAGGGACTTCTTTTTAATTTGGTAGGATTTGGACTGGTTTCGCAACAATAAGTCTATTAGAGTCACCTATGACAAAAAAAATAGGGGTTACCTAGATAATGCCAAAGTCAGCATTTGT
The DNA here is from genome assembly GCA_036589455.1 of Ateles fusciceps. Classification (NCBI taxonomy): domain Eukaryota; kingdom Metazoa; phylum Chordata; class Mammalia; order Primates; family Atelidae; genus Ateles; species Ateles fusciceps. The sequence continues at coordinate 7,633,645 of JAZHEH010000228.1, read as the reverse complement.
CCTGGGTTCCCTGTGTGATCTGTTTGAACCATGTTTTCTTTTCTTCTCTTGCTTGCTCAGCAGCTTGGGCTTCCATCTACTTCTTTTACCAAGATTTTGTGTGACCATGTTGACTTCATTCGGATTGCCCTCTTTCAGTTTTCTTGTGAAAACACCCTTAACTTTCCCTTTACCCTTAGCTGAAATGTTTATGTAGCTTCTGGTGATATGTTTTCATGACTTTATGTCTCTTAAAATGGTGATGGATGTGACACCTCATAAAAGTGAGAGCTGAACTGTAGATAACTCTTAAAGAAAATGTCATTTTAGGCAATTAAAATATTTGTGCTCAACTGCTTGAACTTTTTTCGTGTATGTTTATTTAGTTCTGTGCAATTTTATCACATGTAGATTCATGTGACCACCATCACAAGAGACAGAACAGTTCTATCACAGAGATCCCTTTTGCTGCCCTTTTACAGCCACAGCCACATCCCTTATCCCCTCACCTCAACCTGTGGCTACCGCTGTCTGTCCTCCATCTCTGTAATTTTGTCATTTCAAGAGTGTTGTATGAATGGAATCATATACAATGTAATCTTACAAGGTTGATTTTTCTTCATTCAGAGTTAATTCTCTTGAAACCCAAGTTGCATGTATCAATAGTTTGTTCCTTTTTTTCTTTTAAAAATGTTTTATATATTTAGGGGGTATATGTGCAGATTTCTTATATGCATATATTGGATTGTGGTGAAGTCTGGGCAGTTCTTTTTGATTGCTGAGTAGTATTCCATGGTATGGATGTACCACAGTTTGCTTAACCATTCACCCACTAAAGGACATAAGAGTTGTTTTCAGTTTTTTGCCCTTCCTAATAAAGCTGCTGTGAACATTCATGTACAGGTTTTTATGTGAACATACATTTTCATTTCTGGGATAAATGCTCAAAAGGGCAGTTGTTGGGTTGTGTGGTAAACACATTTATTTTTGTAAGAAACTACCCTACTCTTTTTCCAGACTGACTGTATCTTTCACATACAGCCACTCATACAATTCATACAGCAATGTATGATTGATAGTTTCTTCACATCCTCACCAGCATTTGGTATTATCTTAACCATTCACATAGATGTGTGTAATGATGCCACATATGGTTTTAATTTGCATTTTTCAATGGCTAATGATGTTGAGTATCTTTTCATGTGCTCATATGCCATCTATATATCCCCTTCAGTGAAATGTCTATTCATGTCTTTTGTCTATTTTCTATTTAGATCATTTGTTCCTTTTACTATTGAGTTTTGAGAGTTTTTTATATATCCTAGCTAAAACTCCTCTGTTAGATATGTGGTTGCTTGAATTTTTAACATAACTTCTACCAAGGAAAAATAAGTAAAATTTCCAACTCTTTTTGCATGGCCACTTACTTAATTCCTGTCCTTCTGTGTTCCACCTAGAGAATTAAGAGATATGATGTATAAAATAGACATCTAGGAGGGCCATTAAGAGAAAAAATACTTACAAATACATGTTATGAAAGCAAAGCCAATAATCACTGTAGGCCTATGATGTGCCTAAGGGCCAAAACTAATGTAAATAAGAGAAAATGTGGATATAAATGTTACAAAGTTATGAAAAATGCTGTCACTTGAAATCTTTCCCACATCTCCCAAGGAAGTAGGTAGGAGTTTATCCTTTCTGTAATCTCTTTTTAACCCTGCTATTACAGGGCTTGTTTAATCATAGTGGCAAGAATTATATGTATCTTGCAGTAAAGAAGCAGAATACTGGAATTGAACCCTGATGTATTGACCTGGATAAAGTACAAAGGTGGAAGAGGGAGTGAGTTACGTTGTTAAACTCTCAGGATATCCTGTTAATGTTCCAGCTACTATGAACCCAAAGCCTTTTTTTTTTTTCCCACTTTTGACTCCTTGTACTTTATATGGCATAAAAGTAGTTCTGTCATTAACTTGTACAACATTGCCATCTGCTGTTGAGAATTGGTAGGTACTGCTTCTGAGAACCTGGCTGCAGTTCCTCACCATAGGGGCAGCAGACGTTGAGAAAGTCTATTTGTATGTACTATTACATATACTAAGTTACAGAGGATGCATCCAAATAGAGAAGAGAATAATAAGTGGGCTAAGATTCATTCTCAAACTTTTTTTTTTGAGACAGAGTCTTGCTGCAACACCCAGGCTGGAGTGCAACAGAATGATCTCAGCCCACTGCAACCTCCACCTCCTGTGTTTAAGCGATTCTCCTGCCTCAGCTTCCGGAGTAGCTGGGACTATAGGCACATGCCACCACACTCGGCTAATTTTTGTATTTTTAGTAGAGACAGGGTTTCACCTCAAGTGATCCGTCCGCCTCTGGCTCTCAAAGTGCTGGGATTACAGGCGTGAGCCACCATGCCCAGCCTCCATCCTTAAACTTTTAAATGTGAAATTCTATCATGTACCATTAGCCTAACAAGATTTTCTTTCATATATCTGACTGGTGCCTTTCCCCCTTTTTAGGAGCAATGAAAGCTACTCTGTTACGTTCTTCAGATGTGACAAAATATCAAAGAAAAGATAGGAAAAGAGAATATTTCATTTTGTTGATGCTTTTGTTCCCAAGTGTGACCCTAAACTTAAGTTTTGTAGGAGCTGACATTCTTTCATGTCCCCTCCCTTTACTCATGCCAAAACTATCAACTGGGACATTTTGTGCTTTTGTTTTAAAAGTTAATTGATATTATCCTTTGGTTTTATCCAAAAAGTAAAAGTATTTGCCTTTGACAAAAGACTGATACAAGAGCAAATAAGCTTTAAAAACGGGTGTTATCTGCTTTCCTCCGTTTTTGAGCATATTATCCAAAATGGTCTGTATAATATAAATGAGGATGCAGTTTAAGTGAGCTTTGTTATACCATTGTCATGGACGCCTGTCATAAAGCCATATTTCAATTTGTTTGGGAAAGAGGTGTGGGATTTATACAGATTCACTTGTAAATGTTGGATTGGGGGGGTTTTGTGTAAATTTTCACAAATAAAGGCTAGCAGAAACCATTTTAGGTGTATATTCTGTTACTCTTGAGTACTTCTATGTCTGGATTGGTGATAATTCTTCCATATTTCTCCACTTTTTATGGCAAATGATACCTGCTGAATTAGAGAAAAAATATTGTTATTCTTCAGTTACTGCAGTTCTATAGTCTATATGAGCTAGTAAAAGAGTATCATATTTTTATATATGTAATACATGTAAATTTTATATATAATTAAGAATCCTTCATTATGCATCTTCAGACCAAATACAGTTCTGTAAGCTAGGCATTTTATTCTCTTTATCTTCTCTCTTTTGGAAACTGCTATTAGGTTGGTGCAAAAGTAATTGCGGTTTTTGCAATTAAAATTGCTACTACATAGAATCATTCCTACAGAGAGCCATCTCCCTTGTCTTCCATTCCTAAAAGACCCCTCCTAATATATGACCCCTCAGAACTCACTTTAGGCCTATCATATCCAATGCAAAGCACCACTCCAGGAGGTAAAGGCCATTTTCTCCTCTCCTTTCACTTACAGTTGAACATTTTTTAAAGCTTTCCAAGAGCCAATATGAAGTGCTTTGCACACTTACTGATGCCTCTTATTTATCCTCTTATCTGCATTCTCCCTCAAACTTTATTATGAATCCATAGTCTGTAAAGTAGTGGTTTCCATTATTTGGGTATAAATGCTTTAATATCAAAAATGTTGGCAGGGCGTGGTGGCTCACGCCTGTAATCCCAGCACTTTGGGAGGCCAAGGTGGGTGGATCATGAGGTCAGGAGATGGAGACCATCCTGCCTAACGTGAAGGATAACATTGGCAGGGCGCAGTGGCTCACGCCTGTAATCCCAGCACTTTGGGAGGCCAAGGTGGGTGGATCATGAGGTCAGGAGATGGAGACCATCCTACTAACGTGAAGGATAACATTGGCAGGGCGCAGTGGCTCACGCCTGTAATCCCAGCACTTTGGGAGGCCAAGGTGGGTGGATCATGAGGTCAGGAGATCGAGACCATCCTGACTAACGTGAAGGATAACATTGGCAGGGCGCGGTGGCTCACGCCTGTAATCCCAGCACTTTGGGAGGCCAAGGTGGGTGGATCATGAGGTCAGGAGATCGAGACCATCCTGACTAACTTCGTCTCTACTAAAAATACAAAAGATTAGCTGGGTATGGTGCCACACGCCTGTAGTCCCAGCTACTCAGGAGGCTGAAGCAGGAGAATCGGTTGAACCTGGGAGGTAGAAGGTGCGACGAGCCAAGATCGCACCATTGCACTCCAGGCTGGGCAACAAGAGAGAAATGCCGTCTCAAAAAAAAAAGTTTTCAGGCCGGGTGCAGTGGCTCATGCCTATAGTCCCAGCACTTTGGGAGCTGAGGTGGGTGGATCACGAGGTCAGGGGTTTGAGACCAGCATGGCCAACATGGTGAAACCCTGTCTCTACTAAAAATGCAAAAAATTAGCTGGGCATGGTGGCGAGTGCCTGTAATCCCAGCTACTCAGGAGGCTGAGGCAGGACAATCACTTGAACCCGGAAGCTGGCAGTTGCAGTGAGCCAAGATCATGCCATTGCACTCCAGGCTGGGCGACAGAGCAAGACTCTGTCTCAAAAAAGAAAAAAAGAAATGTTTTCTTTGAGACCAGCCTGGCTAAGATGATGAAACCCTGTCTCTACTAAAAATACACCCAGGAGGTGAAGGTTGCAGTGAGCCGAGATCACGCCACTGCACTGCAGCCTGGTGAGAGAGCAAGACTGTGTCTCCAAAAAAAAAGTTTTCTTTCTCACTGATGCTTGCTTTTAGAGAGTATAAATAATGAGTTCAGCAAAACTTATAAATTAATAGTTTCAGTAGTATTAAACTTGTTTAAGTGGTAATATATGCTTTTTTTTTTTTTTTTTTTTTTTAATAGAGACAAGAGTCTTTCTGGAGTGCAGTGGCGCGATCTCCACTTCCCAGGTTCAAGTGATTCTCCTGCCTCAGCCTCCTGAGTAGCTGGGAATACAGGCATGCACCGCCATGCCCCGCTGGTTTTTTTTGTATTTTTAGTAGAGACAGGGTTTTACCATGTTGGCCGGGCTGGTTTTGAACTGACGTCGAGGGATCCACCTACCTCAGCCTCCCAAAGTGCTAGGATTACAGGCATGAGCCACCTCACCTAGCCCAATACATGCTTTATAAATCAATTATTCAGTTTATTGCAGTGGTGTCTCATACAATGTGAGCTGCATGTGTAATTTTAAATTTTCTAGTATCACATTAAAGACGTATAAAACAGGTAAAATTGGCCAGGCACAGTGACTCACGCCTGTAATCCCAGCACTTTGGCAGGCCAAGGTGGGCAGATCACCTGAGGTCGGGAGTTCGAAACCAGCCTGACCAACATGGAGGAAACCCCGGTCTCTACTAAAAAAATACAAAATTAGCTGGGCATGGTGGCGCATGCCTGTAATCAGCTACTCGGGAGGCTGAGGCAGGAGAATCGCTTAAACCTGGGAGGTGGAGGTTGCAGTGAGCCGAGATCATGCCATTGCACTCCAGCCTGGACAACAAGAGCAAAACTGGGTCTCCAAAAATAAATAAATAAAATACAGGTAAAGTTATTTGTTTATTTTTTGAGACAGAGTCTAGTTCTGTCACCAGGCTAGAGTACAGTGGCATGATCTCAGCTCACTGCAACCTCTGCCTCCTAGGTTCAAGTGATTCTCCTGCCTCAGCCTCCAGAGTAGCTGGGATCACAGGCACGTGCCGCCATGCCCAGCTACTTTTTGTATTTTTAGTAGAGATGGTTTCATCTTGTTGGCCAGGCTGGTCTCGATCTCCTGACCTCGTGATCCATTCGCCTCAGCCTCCCAAAGTGCTGGGATTACAGGTGTGAGCCACCGCGCCCGGTCGAAAATTATTTATAATAGAATATTTAACCTAATATACCAAAAATACTATTTCAACATATAGTTAATACAAAAATGGTTAATGTGATGTTTTGCATTGTATTTTTCATGTAAAATCTTGGAAGTCCAGTGTGCATTTTAAGCTATACCACATCTATAGCTTAAAATTAGACTAGCCACAGTTAAGTGTTCAGTAGCTATATGTAGCTAGTGGCTATTGTGGCAGACAGTGAAGGGTACAAACTCTAGTTGGTCTTTGGTAGATTCTTTCATCTTTACAGTAACTCTATGGCCCCTGGGAATTTGCCATTCACAAATTGGAAACTTCTGCAATATAGCATTCTAACCATTCACTTGTTAAAGTGTGGAAATAATCTGGTTTCAACCGAAGGCACTTTAAAATTGTATGCCTTGGCCATGCACAGTGGCTCATGCCTGTAATCCCAACACTTTAGTGGGCCAGTCACCTGAGGTCAGGAGTTTGAGACCAGCCTGGCCAACATGGCAAAACCCCCTCTCTACTAGAAATACAAAAATTTGCTGGGCGTGGTTGCAGACGCCTGTAATCCCAGCTACTCAGGAGGCTGAGGCATGAGAATCACTTGAACCTGGGAGGTGGAGGTTGCAGTGAGCTGAGATCTGCACCACTGCACTCCAGCCTGGGTGACACAGTGAGACTCTGTCTCAAAAAAAAAAAAAAAAAAAGTTATACCTTTAGAATAAATGTTGACTATTTTTGAACTTATGAATATTCAAAGATAAGACAATTTGTTTTAGTTACATCCAATATAATGAAGAATTCAGCAGGAATGTCTCTGCTCTGTAATAGGTCATGTTTCTTCTAAGCTTGTAGTATCTATGCATTATCACTAGAACAATTCAGTTTCAGGCCAACCAAGTGATAGAAAACTAGTTCCTCATTGCAAAGGTGCCAGAAAAAATGAATTTTATAGCTTAGGCTGAAATCTATTCAGCCTCTTTGGAAGTCAACATTCCCAATTTTAAGTAATTGTTTTTTTTTTTTCATTCAACTGAGAAACACTTTATTGAGCATCTTTTCTGTTTAACAAAGTTAACTGAGAATAACAGAATTAACAGTTAATAGAATTAACAGATTTAAGCCAAACTAAACTCTGGAGTTTATCTAGATAAAGAGGCAATACCTATCCTCAAAGTGCCTTCTAATTTATAGGAGGATGTAGATGGAATGGCCTCTATCTGGAATGATCTCTCTACTTTGTTTAGCCACCATTGGATTTAACATTTTGTATATTCCTCCAGGGAGTCTGCACTCACATAGCAAGTTTGGCTTGGACAGACGCCCCCCATAAATGCCTTTCTAGAATCTTGCACTTTAATAGCCCTTATACAAACTTTTAATTGCCTGGTGGTTTTCTGTTACGTGGACTGTAAGCTCTGTTAAAGTAGGAAGTTTTTCTCAAATCCATATAACACAATTTATTTATTTATTTGAGACAGGTTCTTGCTCTGTCACCCAGGCTGCAGTGAAGTGGCATGATCTTGGCTCACTGCAACCTCCGCCTCCCGGGTTCAAGCGATTCTCGTGCCTCAGCCTCCCAAGTAGCTGGGATTACAGGCGTGTGCCACCACACCCAGCTAATTTTTGTATTTTTAGTAGAAATGGGGTTTTGCCATGTTGGCCAGGCTGGTCTTGAACTCCAGGTTTCAAGTGATCGACCCACCTCAGCCTCCCAAAGTGCTAGGATTACAGGCATGAGCCACCATGCCCAGCTAGCCACATGGCTTTCTCAGCCCCATCACATCCTGCTTTTTATGGCTCAGGAGCCAGATTGCTGGGTTCAACTTCCCAGCTCCTCTTAATAGGTCGGTCACACTGAGCAGGTTACTTAGCCTCTGTGTACCTCAGGTTCTGTAAAATGGGAATGTTAAGATAATACATAGGACAATACATAATAATGTGTGGGATAATACATGAAAAACTTTTAGCATAATATCCAGAACATATCAATAAATATTAGTTGTTATCTCTGTGATGTAGACCATATTCTCACAACTTACAGAGTTAAAAAAAAACAAGCTTGGAGATGTAAAGTTGCCGAAGGTCACATAACTGATGAAACACCTATTGTTCACTGTATTGCTGTTTTCCTACTTGATGGCAGGGAGCATGTTATTGCAGATTTCCTGTTTCCAAACAGTGTGTGGCACCCAGTGCTCAAAAAATGTTTCATGAGATCATATGGTCAAAGATCGAGAAAAACATATAGAAGAAATTGAATCGGGAGAAAGAGAAGGGGGAAAAGGAAAGTGTCAGGAGAGTTGACTTACAATATTTTTGGAGTTGTGTAGAAGAGGGAGGGACTTAGGATGGCTCTGAGAGAAAGAACTGAGCCCAGGGACCAAGATGACAGGTAGACATTTAGGCTGTCTATATTACCTTTTTTTTTTCTTTTGAGACGGAGTCTCACTCTGTTGCCCAGGCTGGAGTGCAGAGGCGCGATCTTGGCTCACTGCAACCTCCGCCTCCGGGGTTCAAGTGATTCTCCTGCCTCAGCCTCTCAAGTAGCTGGGATTACAGGTGCCCACCACCACGCCCGGCTAATTTTTGTATTTTTATAGAGACGGGGTTTCACCAGGTTGGCCAGGCTGGTCTCAAACGCCTGACGTCGGCCTCCTAAAGTGCTGGGATTACAGTACAGGCGTGAGCCACCCTGACCCGCCACATTATTTTTACTATACTATCTCTCTAAACAAGAATGCTGTCCAACGTTGGAAGGAGGAAGAAGGTGTACACTGAGGCTGCTTCCCCCAATCACCCTCTTGAGACAAGCCTGACGCCAAGATGAGACTGGACGACCTCCCCTGGAACTCGAAGTTGTATGGGGACCGGACCAGGGGAGGCCGAGGAGGGTCAACAGACCCGTGAGGTCGTACCGTCAGTGATGCCCTTGTTCCCGTGGGAGCTCTTCGGTTCCACGCGGTTCCCACCACGGGCCCGCCAACCCCAGCACGAGGCCTCACTTTGCAGGCAGGGGCCGAAATCAGGAAGCCTCGGCCGTTAGACGAGCTAAGCGAGTAGGCAAAGGCGGAGGAAAACTCAGCCGGGCCGGAAACACAGAGAACTGCTTCCGGGTCAGGGGGCAGGAGCCACCATGGAGCCTCGCGGGGTTGCTGGGCTGACGGATCTGCGGGCCGGTGTCTGAAGCGAGCCGGGCGCAGCGCTGCCAGCGCCGCCGGGCATACGCAGGCCGGTCCCGAAGGGCCGCGGCCGCCGCCATGTCGGTGCTGGGCGAGTATGAGCGACACTGCGATTCCATCAACTCGGACTTTGGGAGCGAGTCCGGGGGTTGCGGGGTCTCGAGTCCGGGGCCTAGCGCCAGTCAGGGGCCGCGAGCCGGCAGTAGCGCGGCGGAGCAGGAGGAGCTGCACTACATCCCCATCCGCGTCCTGGGCCGCGGCGCCTTCGGGGAAGCCACGCTGTACCGCCGCACCGAGGTAGCGGCCCTAGGCACCGGCCGCCTTGCCTGGCGCTGCCGGGTCGCCCCAAGCCCCTCCTCCCCGGTCCCGCTTTCCCCCGGGTCGTGAGCTTAGTCCTTTAGGCTCCCACAGGGTATATGTCTCAGGGTCTTCACTACTTTGCCCACTCACCGGCACTAGAAATTGGTTAGATCATTGGTTTTACTAACTAGTCATTTTTGGTTGATCTAAGTCACCGAACCGTCTCTGAGCTTTAGTTTCCCCATCTGTAAAATGGCTTAGTGATAATACCTTGAAATCATTTTTTTTGTTAAAGATTATCTTGAGAATCAAACGAAGGCGCTTGTTCTGTAAATTAAAATGGGATACGAATGTGAAGTATTGCCGAAACTTACTTGCTCTCATGCAGTATGTATATAGCTCTCCAAGGTCGGGGTGGAGAGGAGGGGCATAGCTTCAAAATTCCCACACCAGTGGCATCTCCGTTATTTTTGTCATTACCTTTAAGTTCAGCAGTGATCACTCAGTTGGAAGCTTTATTTGAAGCTCGTTGGGAAGATCTTTGTGTGTTGGTTCTTCATCAGTGTTTATCCTACAGGGTTTATGCATGTGAAATACTTTGTTGGCACATTCTAAGCCATTAGTTCTTAATTTGGGGGGCACAGGACCCCTTTGAGAACCTAACATAAGCAAAGTCATATTACTGCCTCCATCAACACGTTTGCACATATGCACATCCTTTGGAGAGATCCATGGATCACGGAATCCCAAGTTAAGAATATATACTAGTGCAAAACTCTGCAGTGATGATTCTACTTCCAAAAACTAACAATACACTGGATTTGATCACTAAAATCTTATTTAGGGTAAATATTTAATGAGAACTTGCTGGGGTTGCTGAAGGTGATTCATCCATCAGAAATCCATCTGCAGTTCTGGTGTGTGTTCCAAGTCAGCATACTTTAAGGCTGAAAGATGGAGGAGAGAAGTGGTTGCAAGAGAATATTTTTAAGTGTTCTTTTTTATCCTGATGCCACATTAATGTATGATGTTAGAGTTAGTTATTCTTAGTAATCTATTTTTCTTTTTTGCACTCAAAATGAGAAAGAGGAGATAAGGACTGTTATTCCTATATTTTAGTTGGAGAAACCAAGACAGTATATTTAAGTGACTTGCTCACTAAAGTTACAAGTAAATCTTGGACTAGAACTAAAGTCTTAAATCTCCTTGCCCGTTTCCTTTTTTATTATCCTGTTGAACTTGATCACTGCGTTTGTTTTGAGTTAAATCTGATTACACTTCCTAAAAATTGCATAGTGTTATCCGTATCACCAAACATTTATTAGATCTGTGAATTTACAAAAGTTCAGAAGCACCCTTTTCCTCTAGAAGCTTATATTTCAATAGGAAAATAAATTAGCCATTGTTAGTAAACAAAGAGCATTAAGTTGCACATGTGGAGATATGAAAAGAATGGACAAATAGCATTTCCGTGTATGAGGTCTAAAAATGAAAGGCATAACCATCATTGTTTATCCTACAGGATTTATGCATGGGAAATACAGTAAAAGGTTCATCAGAGTCTTTTCAAAAACAATGTAAAGGCTTGGCAGAGGCATTCAAAAGGATAGGGAGAGTTATATAGGTGGAGATGCTCCTGGGCTAGGAAGCAGTGTCAGCAAAGAATGAGGCCAGGCACAGTGGCTCATACCTGTAATCCCAACACTTGGGAGGCCAAGGTGGTCGAGTCACTTGAGGCCAGGAGTTCTAGACCAGCCTGGGCAATACAGTGATACCCCACCTCTTTTTTTTTTTTTTTTTTTGAGACAGAGTCTTGTTCTGTCGTCAGGCGCCCGGCTAGAGTGCAGTGACGCGATCTTGGCTCACTGCAACCTCCACCTCCCGGGTTCAAGCAATTCCCCTGCCTCAGTCTCCTGAGTAGCTGGAACTACAGGTGCATGCCACCATGCCTAGCTCATTTTTGTATTTTTAGTAGAGACAGGCTTTTACCATGTTGGCCAGGATGGTCTTGATCTCTTGACCTTGTGATCCACCTGCCTCGGCCTCCCAAAGTGCTGGGATTGCAGGCGTGAGCCACTGCGCCCAGCCATACCCCATCTCTTAAAAAAAATTTATCTGAGTGTGGCAGTGCGTGCCTGTAGTTCTAACTACTGGGAAGGCCAAGGTGGGAGAATTGTTTCAGCCCAGGAGTTGAAAGCTGAAGCGAGCTATGACTGCACTCTAGTTTGGACAACAGAGTGAGACCTTATCTCTAAAAAAACAAAAATAATAAATAAAAGGATAGTAGACATCAGGAGCTACAGGTAAGTTTTCAGGAATAGAAGAAAATATGATACATCAAAGTGTGATAGGAGATTATAGAGTTGCAGAAGGGGGCATGACTTATCAGAAAGGGTAAGTGAAAATCACTAGGGAAGTCTCGATGTATAAAACTAGAGGCAAGTTTAGTATTTTCATTTTAGAGGAAGCTGTGATCAGCTATAGATAATTGCTCCCCAGTTCTCTATTTCTCCAGTATTCTTGCTCTGCCGTAATCACCATCATGATGAGCAGTCTGTCATAGTGTCCTCAATAGAATCTTTTTGAGATCTATCCCCAACCCGTATTTTTACCTGGAACTGACATCATGCAAATTAAGTGTTACAACAACAACGTCTTAATGCTTTACGTCCCCTGTCCTGCAATAAATTATAGTGCTAAATTCTACATATAACCTTTAAAGTCTGTTAAAAGGAAAAAATAAGAGGAGTCAATCTCTAGGAAGTTTTCCTTCTAGGCTTACAGATGTAGGTATGGATTCATTTGCTGTCAGGCAAGAGGAAAGCACGATACCTCTGTTACTGTGTTGTAGGATGACTCACTGGTTGTGTGGAAGGAAGTTGATTTGACCCGGCTATCTGAGAAGGAACGTCGTGATGCCTTGAATGAGATTGTTATTCTGGCACTGCTGCAGCATGACAACATCATTGCTTATTACAATCATTTCATGGACAATACCACTCTGCTGATTGAGCTGGAATATTGTAATGGTAAGATAGACTTCAATGGGCCTTTCTCCAGCAAGACTTTCTTAGACTCATACTTACCTTGAGGATAAGAATATAAGAAGAGGCATATACGGTGATAAAAACTTTAAATGAATTTATAGAGTTTAAGAGAAACTTTTCAGGCCTTGGAGAGTTTTGAAGTGGTATACCAAATAAGGAGAGGGATTTTCCCCTGCATACCCAAATTTTCTCTTGTAATTATAGTTCCATTTTCAAACTATTTTTTCTTTGGTTGGATTTATTTTTCAAGGTTTTTCTTTATGAAATGACATTAGTTAACCAGAGTGTGGATTGGTACCACTTGATACAGTATTTAATAAGATTTTACAGGTGATATTTATTTATATTGTCTTCAGCTAAAGCTATCCTATTAAAAAGTGGTCCAAAGATCATAACTGAGTGAAAATGATATATGGTAAAGCATGGCCCTGTTTATCTGGTCTCTGATTTCTTCAGATCATTTTGCTTGTAAGATAGCAATATAGACTAGTTGTTAAGAAAATAGACTCTGAACCCACATCCCAAGTTTCTCTACTTTCTCTATAACCTTGGCAAGAAACTACTACTCTGTGCCTCAGTTTCCTGATTTTAAAATGAGTTTGTTTGCCAGGGACAGTGGTGCACACCTGTAATCCCAGCACTTTGGGAAGCCAAGACAGGCAGATCCCTTGAGCATAGGAGTTTGAGGACAGCCTAGGCAACATGATGAAACCCTGTTGCTACCAAAGATACAAAAAATTAGCTGGGTGTGGTGGTGTGCATCTCTAGTTCCAGCTACTTGGGAGGATGAGGAGGGAGGATGGCTTGAGACTGGGAAACAGAGGTTGCAGTGAGCTCAGACCCCTGCACTCCAGCCTGGGTGATGGAGTGAGACCTTGTCTCAAAAAAAAAAAAAAACAGCATGGTGGCTCGCGCCTGTAATCTTAGCACTTTGGGAGGCCGAGGTGGGCGGATCACAAGGTCAAGAGTTCGAGACCATCATGGCCATTGCTACTAAAAATACAAAAATCAACTGGGCGTAGTGGCGCATGCCTGTAATCCCAGCTACTCAGGAGGCTGAGGCAAGAGAATCTCTTGAACCACAGAGCAGAGATTGCGCTACTGCACTCCAGCCTGGCGACAGAGCAAGACTCCGTCTCAAAAAAAAAGAGTTTGTGGATAACAGTACCTACTTTCTAGGGTTGTTGTATTAAGTGCATAGTGCTTGGTAGGTAGGAAGTGTTTGCTACATACTGTACTAGCTGCTAGTTATCTTATTGTACAAGAGAACCTCCAAAGCCCTTTTCTGAACTGCCTGCTAAAGCCGTCCCAGCATATTCGTCGCTTACAGCTTTCTTGTGTTGACTCTTGTATATTATGATCATTGGTGATCAAAGCCATTTTCAAGATTATGTTAAAAATTTTCAAAGTAGCAGAAGCCCTAGGTAGTTAACTTCTTTTGTGATTAGGAAGAATTGGAACAAATGACACATTTATTGAAACTGGATTATTAAGTTGCAGGGAAAAAGAAGTTGTAAAAACTTACACAGGGCTAAAGTGTAAGTTAAAGTTGCAGGTGGGATGTAAGATGAACCATGATTACTTGCAGTCTGTATTACTTGATAAAGGAAAGAGAGAAGTAAATTCACACTTATTCCACAGGAAGGAATTAGTAAAGAGAGTAATGATTGGAAACAGTCTAGGGGTAGACCCTAAATTTTGGGAAATTTTTCAGTGTGAAGTAGAAAATTTGTCAATATACACCTAAAATACAAAGCATTGCATCACAGGTGTAATCCAATTTTTTTTCTTTTTTTCCCTGAGATGGAGTCTTACTGTCTCACACAGCCTGAAGTGCAGTGGTGTGATCTTGGCTCACTGCAACCTCTGCCTCCCAGGCTTCCTGAGTAACTGGGACCACAGGCGTGTGCCCCAACACCCAGCTAATTTTTTGTATTTTTGGTAGAGACAGGGTTTTGCCATGTTGCCCAGGCTTGTCTTGAACTCCTTAGCTCAAACGATTTGCTCACCTCAGCCTCCTAAAGTACTGGGATAATAGGCATGAGCCACTGCACCCAGCCTAATCCAAATGTTATAGTAGTCACAACTGGGAGAGTTGTTACAAAAATATTGCTGAGTCCTTAAAGGGGAGTTCTAGAAAAGAAATCATCTGATTTTGAATATATTTCGCTTGTTGGGAATAACAGGAATGGTCTTTGCTCTTAATCTTTTCTAAAAATTTCTTTTTTTTGTATTGAGCCTCTTGTGTTAGAGAGGAAAATCTTTGAAGAATATTTCTGATGCAGTCCTTGAGACATGGGAAGAGTTTTGTGCCCGTGCGAAAAGCCAAAGAAGTAGTTGCCTATGGAGAGAAACAGAATCCTTCATTTCTTTTGTGTCATCTGTTAAAAGCCTGTTACAGGAGCCAAGCTTTGATCTGTATTAAGCAATTCAAACCTGTGTCTTGTTTAATTGCAGGAGGGAACCTGTATGACAAAATCCTTCGTCAGAAGGACAAGTTGTTTGAGGAAGAGGTAATTCATATTTTTATGGAAGGAAGTTAGAATTGTAGTGTTGTAATTCTTGCATTCTAGTTCTGTATTTACTCTTCCAATAATGAAGAGTGTTTTTTTCCTTTTGTTCAGACTCCTTCCAGGCTCTGATATTCATGAGAAAGGAAACCTCTAACAAGGAAGCTGTCTATAGCTGCTTCCTAAACGTTTTACCTCCACATCATGATTCTCTGTGGGCTTTCTTTCCTGGTTCTATTACTGCATACTGGTATGCCCAGTTTTTAATAACTTTGCATTCTTCCTGAGTTTTTCCCACATGGCTGCTTTACCATACTATATTTTATAATGACATTGGAACTGTTTTATGAGGAACCTGTTTTTTGTGTTTTTTTCACCCCTTCACTTTTCTTTGCCTACTCAGTCTGCAAGGAAGAGGTGTCAAGTCATGTTGAATCATAACTTCTGGTTGCAGCTTTCTTTTGTTTTGTTTGTTTGTATATGTGTGAGTGTTTACTTAAATGGAGCTTTTTGTTTCTAATCCAAATATTTATTGTTTCTCTGCAGATGGTGGTATGGTACCTATTCCAGATTGTTTCAGCAGTGAGCTGTATCCATAAAGCTGGAATCCTTCATAGGTAAGAAGTGAAAAAAATTTATGGATGGATTCTTTCCTACCAGTTCAGCCCCCACCCTGGATACTCCCCATCAACACTTTTATTTTCTTGATTAAGCAGCCAAGAGTTTTTCCATTGATATCATTAGGAAAGGAAAGTAATGAGGAATGTTATTTTCACTTCCTGAGGTTAAACTATGTTTATGATCTAGGGAGAATCTCCTCAATTGCTAAGTACTTCCTAGTCATTTCTTTTTTTCGTTTGTTTCCTTTTGAGATGGAGTCTCGCTCTGTCGCCCAGGCTAGAGTACAATGGCACGATCTTGGCTCACTGCAAACCTCCGCCTCCCTGGTTCAAGCAATTTTCCTGCCTCAGCCTCTTGAGTAGCTGGGATTACAGGCATGTGTCATCATGCCTGTCTAATTTTTATATTTTTAGTAGAGACGAGGTTTCACCATGTTGGTCAGGCTGGTCTCAAACTCCTGACCTAGTGATCTGCCTACCTCGGCCTCCCAAAGTGCTCGGATTACAAGCATGAGCCACTGTGCCTGGCTGTCATTTCTTTAACAGACAAAAATTTTAGAGTTCAGTTTGTTAATTTATCAGTAAAGCTTAGAAGGCCTCATAAGGAGTGTTTGGTAAGAATTCACAGCAATAATAATTGCCAGTTGTTTTTGAGTCTATAATTAAGCTCTTTTAATTTAAATAAAAGTCTCTTCACTTTGTACAATTAATTGTACAAATTTACCAGATCTTTGGGGAAAAAAAAGTTTCCATTCATTTCTAGCTAATGAAGAGAACCATCTCAATAACATTTTCACATCATTATAACCTTCTTAAGTGAGTCATTGACTAGTGCCAGAGATTAATTGTAACACACTAAGATTTCTTTTTTCATTGGTTTGTTCATTCAGTTAATGTATATTTCTTGATAACTATTGAATGGCTTTTGTTGCATGTTATTATTTTCTTTTTAAAAGTAACAGAGTGTATTGTTCTGATTTATTCGCATCTTTCAATAAAGGAAGCCCTAGTGAACCAGGCACAGTTCATTTTGTTTTACATATGGTCCATTCATCCTTAGAAAAATAGCTTGTGATTTTATTTAGGTGACTAAATGGCCTAAGCATATTGTTACAGGGACATGTAGCCTCTTCTCTTGCCTTAACAGATTATTCAAAACTTTGACACCAACCAAGTTTGTTAAAGTTGCGTTTATATCGCTTAATTCAAGGCATACATAACAGTTGAAGAGGGGGGGGTATCTTATGGGAATTATGGTTACCTAGAACACCATTTTCCTCATCTGACCTTCTCAACTTTTTCTAGTAGCTTCAGTAGTATTTCTATGCTGTGAAGTCGTAGAGGATGAAATTAATTCTCTGCCTTCACTTCTTTAAGTTCCCCCTTCATTGTTAAACAGCATGTGAAAGTGATGACCACTGTGGAATGTTTAGGACAGAATACGAGCAATAGTAAAACTCTTTTTTGTTTTGTTTTAGTTTTTGAGACAGGGTCTCACCCTTTGCCCAGGTTGGAGTGTAGTGGTGCAATCATGACTCACCGCAGCCTCAGCGTCCTGGGCTCAACTGATTCTCGGGTGCTTTAGCCTCCCAAGAAACTAGGACTACAGGCGTATGCCACCAATCCTGACTGATTTCTTTTTTGTAGAAATGGGGTCTCATTATGTTGCCCAGGGTGGTCTAGAACTGGCCTCAAGCAATCCTCCTGCCTTGCCCTCCCAAAGTGCTGGGATTACAGGTGTAAGCCACTGCACCCGCCACACACTCATTTTTATTCTGTAATAATCCTGGGCAAGATGGGGGATGAAATAAAACAATTATCTGTATGAACTTAATATGCAGCATCTTTTTTTCAGAGATATAAAGACATTAAATATTTTTCTGACCAAGGCAAACCTGATAAAACTTGGAGATTATGGCCTAGCAAAGAAACTTAATTCTGAGTATTCCATGGCTGAGACGGTATGTGTTGCCCTTGTCTTAATTTTTATTTTCTTTTCCTTTCCAGCACTGTGAAATGTAACTGCTCGCTAAATCTTGCACACTTTTCTCAATATTCTTGGAAGTTCTCCGTACTTTTAATGCAAGTCTTCAGAAATCGTTTTCCTGGGCTCACTCGCAGGCATTTACATGGTCAGGTGTCCCTTCAGAGTCATTGTTCACATTATAGCTCTGACCTCATAGCCTTTTCCAACACTGACTAGGGACTTAATCTAAAAGCAACAAAATGCTTTACTATTTTGTCCGGCCTAGGATCTTTAGTAGATTTCACTTTCTCTCTTATTTAATGTTTGAGTTCAAGGTGTTAGATGTCTCCTTTTGTATTTTCTTTGAATGTTTCTGGTTCAAAGAGAAGCCCTATATTACAAATGAAGGCTGATACTCAGAGAACAGTCTATTCTTTCATATCATACACAGTCTGAACTGTACAGGGGTCCCCTCTCACGTGATTTTGAGAAAGATCATTGGTAAAAAGTAGACATAAGTTGATCTTTAGGACAGTAATCATATCCTTTTAGGAATTATAAAACCCAGTTATTATTCTTCTGGTTTCACAATGCTCTATCCTTAACTTGAAAATTGATTTGGCCAATATATATATATATATTTTTTTTATAATGTCAAGATATGTCTGCAAGCAATTTAGACATTTAGGGTTGGGAGTCTCTGCTTCAAGGACTCGATGGAGGCCAAAGTGAGCTTCTGCAAAAGCAGTCATTTCTTTATATGGATTTTTCTCATCAAGAACAATCTGATAAAACCAAGACTTGACTTTTTTTAGCTAGTTAAATGCAAAGAAGGAGTGATATGGAAGTTTATAAAAGCCATATAAGCCATCTGAAACTTGCTTTGCTTTGCTGATTAAAGCTGACTATGAGTTTTATTAGAGCTGCTAGGGCATTCATTATTTCTCATCTTGGGAGAGGCATGACTTCTTAGGACATTTTTATTTCCAAATTTATTTCTGAAGTCAAAAAATCTTTTTCAAATTCAAAAGAAATTCACGGCTGGGCGCGGTGGCTCACACCTGTAATCCCAGCACTTTGGGAGGCCGAGGCGGGCAGATCATGAGGTCAGGAGTTCAAGACCAGCCTGGCCAAGATGTGAAACCCGATCTCTACTAAAAATACAAAAATTAGCCCAGCGCAGTGGCAGGTGCCTGTAATCCCAGCTACTCGGGAGGTTGAGCAGGAGAATCACTTGAACCTGATGGGTACCACTGCCCTCTAGCCTGGGCTACAGAGTGAGACTCCGTCTCAAAAAAAAAAAAAAAAAAAGAAATTCACTAGCTGTGTTAGTGTAACAGATGCCAAATTGGGCCATTTTAAAAGTTTCATTACTGCGTATTTTAGTCAGAACATCTAATTCCTTCATTCAGTTATCAGCTCCCCACTGCCAGTGTTTGGGTTTTTTCCCATTGGTAAACTTTTACTAAGTATGTCTCTAAGTATGTGTAAAGTCTTTAGTAGGCCTTGAATGCCTGAAGCCTATGTGATCTAGGAATCATAGAGTTATTGAGCCCCTCAAGTTACCACAGTTCCTTTACCTCAGAGATTGTCTCTTTATAATTGACCCAAGAGATTTGATGTGAATAAGATTTCTTTAGGCCAGGCATGGTGGCTCACGCCTGTAATCCCAGCACTTTGGGAGGCCGAGGCAAGTGGATCACCTGAGGTTGGGAGTTTAAGACCAACCTGACCAACATGGAGAAACCCTGTCTCTACTAAACATACAAATTAGCTGGGTATGGTGGTACATGCCTGTAATCCCAGCTACTTGGGAGGCTGAGGCAGGAGAATCATTTGAACCCAGGAGGCCAAGGTTGTGATGAGCCAAGATCGCGCCATTGCACTCCAGCCTGGGCAACAAGAGTGAAACTCTGTCTCAAAAAAAAAAAAAAAAAAAAATTTCTTTCTATGGTGACATCATCTCATAAAAACCATTTTGGAATCTGCTGATGAATGTTTTATGGTTGTTACCACTAGTTCCTGGGAAATTGAATTAAGCTGTTGAAATGTTAACATAGTTACCTCAGAAAAGAAATTATTCTTTGATTGTTTCTTTGTTGCTCAGCTTGTAGGAACCCCATATTACATGTCTCCAGAGCTCTGTCAAGGAGTAAAGTACAATTTCAAGTCTGATATCTGGGCAGTAGGCTGCGTCATTTTTGAACTGCTTACCCTAAAGAGGACGTTTGATGCTACAGTAAGTTGGCATATTATCCCTATTTTACATTTAGCAGGTTGCAATGGTATAGCTTGGCTAAGCAGATCAACTCTATTCCCAGGCTTCTGATCTCTGGCAAAAATAACCTGTATTCAGGTACAGGATTCGAGTACAGGTAATCTATTATTAAAATGCTATAGACCCAGCCAGGCGCAGTGGCTCATGTCTGTAGTCCCACCACTTTGGGAGGCCAAGGTGGGTGGATCACTTCAGGTCAACCTGACCAACATGGTGAAACCCCATCTCTACTAAAAAATACAAAACTTAGCCAGGCATGGTGGCACGTACCTGTAATCCCAGCTACCCGGAAGGCTGAGGGACAAGAACTGCTTGAACCTGGGAGGTGGAGGTTGTAGTGAGCCAAGATTGTGCCACTGCTCTCCAGCCTGAGCAACAGAGCAAGACTCTGTCTCAAAAAAAAAAAATGCTATAGACCCAATTAATCTATCCAACTTAAATTCCCTGTTGAAATAATCAAAGTAGTTTAAACGGTGTACATGAATTTGTTCATTGTCATTTTAAAACTGGCTTTCGGCCAGGTGGGGTGGATCGCTTGAGGTCAGGAGTTTGAGACCAGCCTGACCAACATGGAGAAACCCTGTTTCTACTAAAAAAAAAAAAAATACAAAAAATTAGCTGTGCGTGGTGGCAGGCGTCTGTACCCAGCTACTCGGGAGGCTGAGGCAGGAGAATCGCTTGAACCCAGGAGACAGAGGTTGCAGTGAGCCGAGATCGCCCCATTACACTCTAGCCTGGGCAACAAGAGCAAAAATCCGTCTCAAAAAAAGAAAAAAAAAATGTCGGGTGCGGTGGCTCACGCCTATAATCCCATTTTGGTTTATGGGATTTTGGGAGGCTGAGGCGGGCAGTTCACATGGTCAGAAGATCGAGACCATCCTGGCCAACATGGTGAAACCCCGTCTCTACTAAAATACAAAAAAATTTACTCTCTAAGGTCAACTATGTGATGCTGCAGTTTGGAAAAGCCATTTTATTTCTTATGCTTTAGTTACACTTTTTTTTTAAGCTGATTATATAATACCCATTAAAGTGTTTTGATCTTTTTTATGAAAAATTAAACACCCTGACTCTTATTAAAGATTATTGGTCAGGTGCAGTGGCTCACGCCTGTAATCCCAACACTTTGGGAGGCCAAGGCAGGAGGATCACTTGAGGTCAGGTGTTTGAAACCAGCCTAAGAAACATGGCGAAACCCCATCTCTAATAAAAATACAAAAGTTAGCTGGGCGTGGTGGCTTGCACCTGTAATTCTAGCCACTCAGGAGGCTGAGGCACGAGAATCACTTGAACCTGGGAAGTGTAGACTGCAGTAAGCTAAGATCGCACCACTGCACTCCAGCCTGGGCAACAGAGCAAGACCCTGTCTCAAAAAAAAATAAAAATTAAATTAAATTAGAAAGTTCATCTCTTAAAAGCAAAAAATGGAATATGATGGTTCACTTTTTCAAGCAGTAGGAATTGGAACATTATTAACAGCAGCCAGATGATAATGCAACTAGCAACTACTGTGTCACTTTCTTGGAAACATGTAAAAGGATGCAAATCTAGTGAACAGAATGGAATGGAACAAAAGATAATTGTTTTAATACCATCTGGGTCTTGCTCTGTTGCCCAGGCCTGGAGTGCAGTGACGTGATCATAGCTCACTGCAGTGTCAAACTCCTATGCTCAAGCAGTCATCCCCCACTCAGCCTCCTGAATAGCTCAAACTCCAGGCATGCTTTACCATGCCCAGCTATTTTTTGTAGAGATGGGTTCTTACTGTGTTACCCAGGCTGGTTTTGAAATCCTGACCTCAAGTGATCCTCCTGCCTTGGCCTGTGCTAGGATTACAGGTGTGAGCCCCCATGCCTAGCATGTTTATGCCTTTTTCTAAATTGTTGCTTCTTCGTACCTTTATCCTGTAAACACTTCTGACATAGCACCAGTATCACTTGATTGTACTTAACTTTTTTTATATAGCTGTGGTTTTGCCAGGTAGTCTAAAACCCTTCCAAATGTTTGCTTTATTTTCTGCAATACCTAATACATTGTGCATGTTTAATAAATATTCATTGACTAGGAAAAAACAGTTTCTCTGTTAAAAAATAAAGATTGTCATAATTTTATGGACAACTTTAATAGGCATACATCTTGTTGAAATGCAGATTCATTGACTAGGAAAAAAAAGTTTCTCTGTTAAAAAATAAAGATTGTCATAATTTTATGGACAATGAATCCTTTTAAGTCTTTTTTTCTTTTTTTTAAGTAAATTAAAGTGCAGCCTGATATAAAGCAGTACTTCTCAAACTTTAATAGGCATACATCTTGTTGAAATGCAGATTTTTTGGGGGGTGGGGTTGATATTGTGTGGTTCTAACAAGCTCCCAGGTGATGCTGATGCCACTGGTCCATGGAGCACGCTTAGGGGTTAAAGTGGATTCACATCCAGTTGCCTCTACCAACCAGGTGTGAGAATTTAGGCAAATCGCTTCATCTCTTTGATCCTCTGTTTCATTATCTGTGACATGGTAACAGTATATATTCCCCACACAGAGATTCTCTTGTAATACATATGAAAAATGCAAATGTACAGTAATGCAAATTCATTACCCTTTCATGGGACCTGTTCATTTTTCTAAATCCTGAAGGTTGTTCTAGTATATCATCTAATTCTCCTAAATAGTATGATGGAAGAAAAATGACTTGGAGTTAGAGGCCGGGCATGGTGGCTCACTCCTGTAATCCCAGCATTTTGAGAGGCTGAGGCATGT
Source organism: Ateles fusciceps (assembly GCA_036589455.1). Lineage (NCBI taxonomy): Eukaryota > Metazoa > Chordata > Mammalia > Primates > Atelidae > Ateles > Ateles fusciceps. The sequence goes on along the minus strand of JAZHEH010000228.1, from coordinate 7,611,081 downwards.
GGATCACCTGAGGTCAGGAGTTTGAAACCAGCCCGGCCAACATGGTGAAACCCCATCTCTACTAAAAAATACACAGGCCGAGTGCAGTGGCTCACCCCCTGTAATCCCAGCACTTTGGGAGGCCAAGGTGGGTGGATCACAAGGTCAAGAGATTGAGACCATTGGTGAAACCCTGTCTCTACTAAAAATACAAAATTAGCTGGGCATGGTGGCACACGCCTGTAGTCCCAGCTACTTGGGAGGCTGAGGCAGGAGAATCGCTTCAACCCGGGAGCCAGAGGTTGCAGTGAGCCGAGATCGCACCACTGCACTCCAGCCTGGCAACAAAGCGAGACTCTGTCTCAAAAAAAAAAAAAAAATACACAAATTAGCCGAGCATGGTGGCACATGCCTATAATCCCAGCTACTCAGGAGGCTGAGGCACAAGAATCATTTGAACCCAGGAGGAGGAGGTTGTAGTGAGTGGAGATCACACCACTGCACTCCAGCCTAGGTGACAGAGTGAGACTCTGTCCTAAAAATATAAATATATATATATATATATATATATATATATACATGACTTGGAATCAGACAGGCTTTGGTTGGAGTTATAGCTCCATTTTTTGGGCAAGATACTTTACATCTCTGAGCCCCATTTTTCTTATATATAAATTAATAATGATAATAACTTCCTTAAATGGTGTTAGTGAGGCTAAAAAATATCATATATGTAAAGTGCCTGTCTAGTTTGTAGTAGTCTCTGAATAATATGGTAACTCAAAGAAAATCTCTGTGGATAAAGCCCAGAAATCTATATTTGTAACAAATACCCCAGGTGATTCTTCTGTATATGTTGAGGTTTCAGAGCCACTGCCCTAATTGAACAAGTGAGGAAGGTGCATTATAAACATCCTCCTTCATGTACAAGTGTTGATGATAATGAGGTGAGAAGCATGAAACATGGAGTATCACATAAGAAATTATTTTTGAAGCAAAAGGATGATGCAGTGGTCTTGACTAATTATCATCTTTAGATCCCATATTGCCCATTTCCTTTAAATGAAAACTAACCCTATGGTATTACATAATATTGTTAGTATTACTGTCTTATTATTAGTCACTGCCTTGTCTGTTGCAGCAGAGTATTGCCTGTACAGCCACAATTAGGAGGCAAGTTAGTTGGCAAGGGAACTACTTGAAGCCAAGAAGCATGCCTAATCTTGCTTTCCTTTTTGTTGGGATTCATTTGAAAGGTCAGATTATAATGTATTCTGAGCATTACCTTATTGGCCACATAGTTACAGATTTTATGGCCAGTTGGCTTCATTCTGTCTGATAGCATCAGTGCATCCCTAACCATTTCTTGCTGATGCATGCTAGTAGTTGTAAAAAGAAGTCGGACCTATTGCCAGTTCTTTAAGTAATGCTCACAGACATCTCAGAGCCCCTACCAGTAGAGTATAGCATCATCATTATATAACCAGGAACAATACAGTCATCATTTTCTCATAGAATCCACTCAACCTGTGTGTGAAGATCGTGCAAGGAATTCGGGCCATGGAAGTTGATTCTAGCCAGTACTCTTTGGAATTGATCCAGATGGTTCATTCGTGCCTTGACCAGGTAGATGTGACTTAAATATTCACTTCAACCTCAGTGTTTGATGTATCGCATAGCTATAAACCATACAAAACCACATCCACTTCCCCCAAGGTAGAGTATATTTGTGCTGTACCCAGAATAGGCATTGGTAATTCATTATAGCTATATGCTTCAGTGAACAAATTCTTACTTTATTCTGCTTTGTAAGTACTAGTTTGGGAAATGAATTTCCCATCTAAATTGTGCTCCATTTTTATGACCAATATTAATTTCTGAATATAGATTTCATAAAACTGCAATGAAAGATAATTTATCATTTCTAATATGGAATGTATATACTTCTCATATTTTGTAGTTCTCTTCCTGTGTAGTTCTAGTATTATTCAAAGTATGTTTCATGAAACACTAGAGTCAGAATCACCAGGGAGTGGGGGAATTTTGTAAGTAAAAAGAAGATTCCTGGGCCCCACCGCAGACAAACTCAATCGAAATCTCTGTGGATAAAGCCCAGAAATCTTTATTTGTAACAAACACCCCAGGTGATTCTTCTGTATATGTTGAGGTTTGAGAGCCCTAATTGAATTGCCCTAATTGAAGAAGTGAGGAAGGTGCATTATAAACATCTTCCTTCATGTACAAGTGTTGATGATAATGAGGTGAGAAGCACATGAGAAATGATTTTTGAAACAAAAGGATAATGCAGTAGGCTTTGACTAATTATCATCTTTAGATCCCATATTGCCCATTTCCTTTAAGTGAAAACTAACCCTATTTTTACTTCTTAGGATCCTGAGCAGAGACCTACTGCAGATGAACTTTTAGATCGCCCCCTCCTCAGGAAACGCAGGAGGTAAAGTATGAAGAAGTTACTCCATTGTCTTTTCTGAGATGGTTGACTTTTAGAGGCTTGATCAGAGTACTACAAGGAAGAGTAGCGTTTCCCTGATTTGGTTGCAATAGTGCTATTTTCTACCAACATCTCTGCTTTTATTGCTTGGGGGTAGCTTCTGACTTTCACCTCCTTAGCCTGTGCTGTTTTGTTCTAAATTTGTACTGATGAGGCCCAAGAGCCCTTCAGTCCCCCATGCATTGGTTTTAAACCTAGAATTGAGGCATTAGAGTGCAATAAGGAAGAGGGGGTGTCCGGATGCAGACATCCTTATGTTTGTTTCTGAATTTTGTCATTATCTTTGTCAAGTTATTTAACATCCTTATTTCTTAACTTTGTCCTCTATAAAGCAAGATAAAATAAGAATTAAAGAAGGTAACGCATAAAAAGTGGTCAGCCCAGGGCCTGGCATAGGGTTGGATAGTAGTGTGAATTGGAGTGGGCCTTTGTTTTTTTGTTTTGTTTTTTGTTTGTTTGCTGAGACAGAGTCTCACCTAGGCTAGAGTACAGTGGCACAGTCCTAGCTCACTGCAGCCTTGAACTCCTGCTGCCAGTGATCCTGCTACCTCATCCTCCCACGTAGCTAGGACTATGGGTGTGCACCATCATGCCTGGCTAATTTTTCTATTTTTATAGAGACAGGGTCTCGTTATGTTTCTCAGGCTGGTCTCAAAGCTGTTGCCTGGTCTCAAGCAATCCCCCTGCTTCAGCCTCCCAAAGTGTTAGGATTACAGACAAGAGCCACTGTGCCCGGCCTGGGCCTTTGTTTTTTACTGCATTTGTTTAGGTATTAGGTTGGAGTTGGAAGAATCTTCTTCGGGTACATTTTGCTTATTTTTGAAGTTGAGTTTTATTGACTCCTCAGAGGTTATTTCTTGAGATTTATTCTATCAGATATCTTTAGAGATAGGAAGAACATCCTTTATCCCTCGGTTCCTCTAGGAGTTTTCATACCTTAATTTAAAATGCTTATCTTTCCTAAATGTTTGATTCTGTATCTCATCCTATTATACTATTTTTGACTTGCTACCTTTCTTCCTCCACTACCAGTTCTTTTTTTTTTCTTTTCTTTTCTTTTTGAGACAGAGTATCACTCTTGTTGCCCAGGCTGGAGTGCAACGGTGTGATCTCAGATCACTGCAACCTCCACCTCCCAGGTTCAAGCCATTCTCCTGCCTCAGCCATGTGCCACTATGTCCAGCTACTTTTTTGTATTTTTTTAATAGAGAGGGTTTCACCATGTTGGCCAGGCTGGTTTCGAACTCCCAATCTCAGGTGATCCACCCACCTCGGCCTCCCAAAGTGCTGGGCTTACAGGCGTGAGCCACCGCACCTGGCCGGTGCTTTGTTTTTATATCTTCCAAGTATTCAAATACATACAATGCTCTTTTCAAGTCTTGCCCTTAGATACATTCTGTATATCCCTAATTACATATTTGCTGTTTGATCAGTATTTTATTCTACTATGTCATTTAATTAATCTTATCTGGTTCTTCTCCAGTTGGTCTCTAGCCAGTGTTTTAGTGCCTACAGTTATGTACAGTACTCCAGATATAGCATCATGACCTTCCATTTATATTTTGTGCATGTGTAGGCAGTATCACCCTTTCGGTCTGGTTAAGCATATTCAAAATTTTTATCTGGCTTATTTCCCAGCAATATAATGACTTACTTTATTTTATTTTATTTATTTATTTTTTGAGACACAGTCTTACTCTGCTGCCCAGGCTGGAGTATAGTGGCATGATCCTGGCTCACTGCAACCTCTGCCTCCCAGGTTCAAGCAGTTCTCCTGGCCTCAGCCTCTCGCCGGAGCTGGGACTATAGGCAGGCGCCACCACACCTAGCTAGTTTTTGTATTTTTTGTAGAGATGGGGTTTTCACTATCTTGGCCAGGCTGGTCTTGAGCTCCTGACCTCACGTGATCCGCCTGCCTCGGCCTCCCAGAGTACTGGGATTACAGGCATGAGCCACTGTGCCCAGCATAATCACTATTTTAACCTCTTATTTCTTGAGTATAGTATGGCATGAAATTTTTACTGAGCTAATTATAGATTTGCCTGCAATACTTCGTTGGAACTTTGTCCTTTGATGGAAAACATAAGACTGAGTTTTCCAGACAAAGAATATAGCGTAAGCAAAATCACAGATAGACATAGGAAGTTGTGGAAAATATTCAGGAAACACAAAATTCTATTTGGCTAGATTAGTGGTTCTAGACCTGGGACTTTTGATGCAAAATATCAGGAGCTTTCGAAAAGTACTGATGCCTGAGCGCTACTCCAGTAGCCCAGCTATAATTGATTTAGGTAGAATGAGAGCCCTGGGCTAGAACATAGGGTGTAAACAAAAGGAAGGAAGGCTGGAAAAATAAGGAATCTTGCATGCCAGGCCAAGGAAATTGTGGTTAATTCGAGAGATAGTGCAGAAGATAGAGTGGATATTACACCCACTGTCAAGAGATAGTAGATGTTTACAAGAGGGCAGTTCATATGATGTGAGGCATACCTAAGGAAGAGTTATTTAGCAATATTAGTATCTGTGTTAAATTAGTATAGTAAAATGGATTAAGACTATAGTAAGTGAGGCTGATTAGGAGGTATTACCACAGTACAGGTGGGAAGTAGAACTGCCCAGAACTAAGGTAGTGAGACTAGAAAGGAAGAAGTGAGTACAAAAAGTACTATATAGGTAGGATCTGTAGAACCTGAATATTAAAGAAAGGGAGAGAGATGAATTAGAGATGACTGAGGTTTTAAGCCCAACTGACTGGGAGAATTGGGGAAGGGTGTTGCTGCTAGTTACAGAAATAGAGGAGTTAGAAAGAAAAGTTCATTTGGGAAAAAGCTAACAAGCTCATATTTGGAGATACTGAGTTTGGGAGTAAGTGGGCGGACTAGATGAAGGTGTCCATCAGATATTAAATATGTACGTCAGAGGTTCTTAAGGCTCTCTGTTCCAGCCTGGACCATTTCTCGGAGATAGAAAGCAAATGGCCCCAAACTGCTAGCCCTTGGGTATTTAATGAATTGTCTAATGAAAGGACTATATAACTGTTTTGAGTTGTATTGAGGTACTTTGCTAAAAGTATTGTGATGTAGGATGCATACAGTTTATAAGAGGATTAAATCTGTGAAATGTATTAGACACCTTTGCAATATAAAAACCTATATTTCACTCATGTATCTTTGCTTTTCTTTGGTAGAGAGATGGAGGAAAAAGTCACTCTGCTTAATGCACCTACAAAAAGACCAAGGTAATGATCAAGAGACTCTTAAAAACTAATATATCCTAAATTACCACCAGGGGGGATTTCTTGAGTGTAGGCATTATTTGATCCCAGGATCCTTTGGCATCCTTTCAGGAGACAGCATCTGCTTAAATGTCAGACAGTCATTTCTAAGAAGAAAGGTATAATTTCACCCTCACACTAAAGTGGCCATCATTACCATAATGAATGTTGAAAAGTGTAGGTGTTACGGGTCAGACTGGAATCTGATTTGGCCAAGCTGTGATGAAGCCCTGAGGCGGGAATTGCAAAGTCTGCTGTGATAGAGCACATTGAAATAAGTTGTCGAGAAAGAACATACTTTCTCATACCATAATTGGCAGTTCTTCTTAGGGAATAGACTGGAAGCACTTTTCTATGCTATTGTTTTTAATGTTAAATGTGCCTTTATTCTGGGGGTTGTTGGCAGGTCAAGCACTGTGACTGAAGCACCCATTGCTGTCGTAACATCACGAACCAGTGAAGTCTATGTTTGGGGTGGTGGAAAATCCACCCCCCAGAAACTGGATGTTATAAAGAGTGGCTGTAGTGCCCGGCAGGTGTGCGCAGGGAATACCCACTTTGCTGTGGTCACAGTGGAGAAGGAACTGTATACTTGGGTGGTAAGTGAAAGCTAAGCATTTTGGAATGGTGCTATAAGCCTAATTGTTTACTGGGCCCAGGATGTCTAAGCATTTTGTTAGTTGAACCTATACTAAAGGAGTGGCAACAAGGGTTGATGGAATGGAAGCTCTTATGAGAGCAGGGATTTTGTCTGTTTAGTTCGCTGATGTATGCCCCGGGTCTGGTACATATTAGGTCACTTATAAGTGTTTTTTGAATGAATGAATCAGAGAGGGAGAGAAAATTGAAAGACTTAGGAGACTGGGCTTTCCATTTATAGCTGGATGATTTCAGACAAGTCACTCAATTACTCTGTTATACTACTGTGAGATTCAGAGCAACTGTTATCTGTGAAGTAACTCTGTAAACAAAGGAACCACTATACCATGTCAGGAAACCCCTGAAACCCATAGCAGTGATTGAAGATAGCTAGTTATATTTTGTGTAGAATTTCTTTGTTGCCCTCTAGATTCTCCCCCTTACCTTCTTTAACAAATTGTCTGTGTTTACTGTCTGTTTCCTTATCTCCCACTCTCTCCTTTTTCACCTACAATGCAGCTTCCATCTATGCCACTCAATGGAAACTGGTCTTGACAAAATGACCCATAAATTGCTTAAATAAAACAGATGCTTTTTAGTCCTTACCTAGCTTGACCTCTCGCCAGCATTTGACATAGTTGACCACTCCCTCCTTCTTGAAGCTTTGTCTTCACTTGCCTTCCGTGATAGCGTGTTCTCTTGGCTTTCCTCCTGTCTCTTGCTGTGCCTTCTCAGGCTCATTTCAGGCTGCTGGAGAGCAATTAGTATCTTAAACATTTATTGGCCAGGTGCAGTGGCTCACACCTGAAGTCTCAGCACTTTGGGAGGCCGGAGTGGATTGTTTGAGTCCAGGAGTTTCAGACCAGCCTGGCAAGCATGGCAAAACCCCATCTCTACTAAAAACACAAAAGTTAGCTGAGAGTAACGGCATATGCTTGTGATCCCAGCTACTCGGGAGGCTGAGGCATGAGAACCACTTGAGCCTGGGAGGTGGAGGTTACAGTGAACCAAGATTGTACCACTGCACTCCAGCCTGGGCAACAGAGCGAGACCCTGTCTCAAAAAAAAAAAACAAAAAAACAAAAAAAAAACAACATGTATATATATATATGAGGACTTGTAGTTTAGTAATTTAATAGAAATAATTATTTCTCTCTATAAAACTGTTGCAAACCGTCAAGGACTAATCTCATTGCTGTATAACAGCCTCTTTGATATAGCCAGATTCTTTATAACTGTTCCATGCTTCAGGGAAACTGACTAAAATTTATAAAACTTGATTTCCAAGAAGCTATACTCCTGTAGAAAGCAACCAAATTAGACTATATTATAAATAATTTTTTTTTTACCATCACCTGTAATTAAATATATAGTTTACCTTAGACTTGAAGAATAAAGATTAGATTAATGAATATTAATCTGGATACTTTTTAAGTTTCTTTACCTGTTGGCAGGGTCTTTATACTACCTACTACTAAAATGTTAATCCCTTTGCCCATTTTTTTCTAATTTCTAAATTTCTAGCTCTTTTTTTCTACTGTTTTTCTTCTTACAAAGTTATATTGAAGATCAGCTTTTGGCATGAAAAATTAAAACTTCACAAGACTTCTTGGCCAGACATGGTAGCTCATGCCTATAATCCCAGCACTTTGGGAGATTGACGCAGGAGGATCACTTGAGCCCAGGAGTTCAAGACCAGCATGGGCAACATAGCAAGACCCCATGTCTTTTTAAAATTTAAGTTTAATAAAATGTAATTAAAAAAAAAAAAAACTTCATAAAACCTCTTTATTTCACAGAATATGCAAGGAGGTACTAAACTCCATGGTCAGCTGGGCCATGGAGACAAAGCCTCCTATCGACAGCCAAAGCATGTGGAAAAGTTGCAAGGCAAAGCTATCCATCAGGTGTCATGTGGTGATGATTTCACTGTCTGTGTGACTGGTAAGCCATCAGCAGAAAGTGTCTTAAGTGCATTTAATGTGGGATATTTGCTTAATGCTGTGCTATTTTAGCTGGGATTTTACAACAAAAGACAGTATTCAAAGAACCAGAGGACATTGAGCAAATATGCTCATTAATAATAACATGTCAAATTTGCTATAGTATTAGGGGGTGGTGAGCAAAGAAAAGACAGGTGGGTAACAGAGAAGAGGTGGGATCAGGAGAAAATGTGTGTCCCAGTTGGCAGGAGAATAATCTTACCACCTCATCAGGCTATGGATAACACAAAATTAGGATCAAGGCCTAACTTTAGTTTTGGTCTTGTCATTACTTACTTTATGATTCCTTGGTACTTATATTTTTATCTGCATAATAAAGATGGCCCCGTTAAATCCTTTTAACATGATAATGCTACCACTTTTTAAATTGTTTAGTAGTAGTAGTACACACGACTCTCTAAATTGGAAACAACTCTAGACCTGCACAGTCTATCCTTTTAATTTCTCAGATGTAATCATTTCCTGTGAGATCATTTGCTGGGGTAGTCCTCATTCCAGCCCTGCTCAACTTTCTGATAACATATAATAAGTCAGTCCTTCAATGGGTTCTGTTTTTCTTTCTTTTGCAGATGAGGGTCAGCTCTATGCCTTCGGATCAGATTATTATGGCTGCATGGGGGTGGACAAAGTTGCTGGCCCTGAAGTGCTAGAACCCATGCAGCTGAACTTCTTCCTCAGCAATCCAGTGGAGCAGGTCTCCTGTGGAGATAATCATGTGGTGGTTCTGACACGAAACAAGGAAGTCTATTCTTGGGGCTGTGGCGAATATGGTAGGGGTAGCCTTGTCTCTGTCCACTTCTTCGCCAGTATACAACCTGACTTCAAACTTGTATGCATCTAAATACATTGTGCAGCCCCTAAATGAGAAGTGTTAATTCAGTAAAGAGAATCTTACAGAACCTCTTCACTAGGAAGGAAGCCCTCATTATAATGATTTTCATTTTTATGTGTGTTTCAGGACGACTGGGTTTGGATTCAGAAGAGGATTATTATACACCACAAAAGGTAAAATCAGAAGCAGCTTCTTTCTAAAACCTATCATCTAAGTCGCACAGACTCTAATAACATGTGCCCTTTCCTTGGCTCTGTTGTATCAAGGTGTTTATTTCCGAAATGTTTCCTGTGTGGGAGACTGACAATCTAGGATTTCTGATTTATCATCCTGTGGTCTTGTCATCTGACTAAATCATAGAAAACTAAGAAAGTAGATACAGCGACTGTGGACATGTGAAGTCACATCTTACTCAGGGATGACAGCTAAAATCAACATGTACAGCAGAAAAGTCATATATAGCTACAAATAAACTGGAAAACTCGAGAAGCTACTGTAAAGCAGTATACTGTCTCTTAACCCAATTCAGCCATTTTCCTCTCATGCTTCTACAGTTGACCACCAGATAAAATATTAATAGTTGTTTTTGTTTAGTGGTCATGTTGTATGAAACGTGCTATCTAATTACTGTCAGCCTTGACAGAGCTGGCCCTGTGATAGGCTCACAGAGGCTGACACCAGCTGGGGGAAAGGAAAAGCACAGTCACATCTTTCCCACCTACCATAGGGCACAGGCTTACCAATTGGAGAGTTGGCTAAATCAGCTATACCATTTACGGTTACCAGTGTTTTCGTTTTTTTTGTTTTGTTTTGTTTTTTTCTTTCCTTGGGAACTTTTAGACAAACCAGTTTTTATTTACATTTTAAAAATTAAATTATTAAATTATGCATTTGTGGGGACCATCTTCAGTGGGATTCCCAGCTGTTCCTTTTCTCCTGGAAAGGCTGTGGCAGAAACTGAAGGTTGAGGTTTCAGGTTTTACACACATCCATTGTGGCCCCACATATGCATCACCCCACCATTCTCCGGCCTTGTCTAGTTAGCTGTAAAAGGATATAAGCATTTGGAAGTTCTAAATACTACCTCAGTACTCTGTCACCTCTCCTATAAAATGACCAGATTGGGACCCCACAGGGCTAGTGAGTTTCTGTAACTGTCAAGCAGCCTTCCATCTTAAAAGACAAAGTCAGCAATGAATTGAAGCTTCTTTCTCAACTTTTGACAAGTCACCCTAAGTAGGACCTCTTGCTAAGATAAACTGAGAAGGGGCTGTCTTGGTTAGTTGACCTGGAACTGTCACCTTTTCCTTGATATTGTAAAACTTGAACTCTTTGTTGAAAATAGTAGCCTCAGCTGGGCCTGTAATCCCAGCACTTTGGGAAGCCAAGGTGGGCAGATCACTTAAGGTCAGAAGTTCAAGACCAGCCTGGCCAGTATGGTGAAACCTCATCTCTAACTAGAAACACAAAAATTAGCCAGGCGTCGTGGCACACGCCTGTAGTCCCAGCTACTCAAGAGGCTGAGGCAGTAGAATAGCTTGAACCTGGGAGGTAGAGGTTGCAGTGTGCCGAGATCACACCACTGCACTCCAGCCTGGTGACAGAGCAAGACTCCATCTCAAAAAAAAAAAAAGAAAATAGTCTCGGCCAGGTGTGGTGGCTCATGCCTGTAATCTTAGCACTTTGGGAGGCCAAGGTGGGTGGATCACCTGAGGTCAGGAGTTCGAGACCAGCCTGGCCAACATGGCAAAACCCTGTCTCTACTAAAAATACAAAAATTAGCCAGGCGTGGTGGCATGCACCTATAATCCCAGCTACTCGGGAGGCTGAGACAGGAGGATTGCTTCAACTTGGGAGGTGGAGGTTGCAGTGAGGTGAGATCACGCCCCTTCCGCCTGGGTGAAAAAGGGAAACTCTGTCTCAAAAAAAATATAAGACTCTGTGAGCCACAACCTTTCCAACGGAGTGGTTGGGTGATCGCCATCTTAGGGAAAAGATGTTCTCGTTCTTGTCCGTTACGCATCTGGCATGGGTGAACCCCTTCAACGTGCCTCATCTGCAGCTGGTGTATGATGGCCTCTGCAGCAGCCCTCCCAGACCCACAGGCCAGCCCCACCACCCTGGCAACCTGGCAGCCACCGCCGTGGAAGAGTACAGTTGTGAATTTGGCTTTATGAAGAATTATCCACTGTGTGGCTTTGGTAGGGTCTTAAGATGCAGTCTGATACACACTGCTGTCGTTCCCTTGGATTTAGTGAAATGCTGTATGCAGGTGGACCCCCAAAAGTACAAGGGCATGTTTAACAGATTCTTAGTTACACTTAAAGAGGATAGTGTTCATGGTGTGGCTAAAGGATGGCCTCTGATTTTCACTGGCTACTCCATGCAGCGGCTCTGCGAGTTTGGCTTTTATGCAGTCTTTGAAGTCTTCTATAGCAACATGCTTCGAAGGAGAATACTTGTCTCTGGCGCACTATATTTGGCTGCCTCTGCCAGTGCTGAATTCTTTGCTGACATTGCCCTGGCTCCTATGGAAGCTGTTAAGGTTCAAATTCAAACCCAGCCAGTTTATGCCAAGACTTTGAGGGATGCAGCTCCCAGAGTGTATAAGGAAGAAGGCCTAAAAGCATTCTACAAGGGGGATGCTCCTCTCTCAATGAGGCAGATACCATACACCAAGATGAAGTTCACCTGCTTTGAAAGTACTGTTGAAGCACTGTACAAGTTTGTGGTTCATAAGTCCTGCAGTGAATGTTCAAAGCCAGAGCAGCCAGTTGTAACATTTGTAGCAGGTTACATAGCTGGAGTCTTGTGCAATTGTTTCTCACCCTGCTGATTCTGTGGTATCTGTGTTGAATAAAGAAAAAGGTAGCAGTGCTTCTCAGGTCCTCCAGAGACTTGGATTTAAAGGTGTATGGAAGGGACTGTTTGCCCATATCATCATCATTGGTACCCTGACTGCACTACAGTGGTTTATCTGTCTCGGTGAAGGTCTGCTTCAGGCTCCCTCGCCCTCCTCCGCCCGAAATGCCAGAGTCTCTGAAGAAGAAGCTTGGGTTAACTCAGTAGATAAATCAAAGCAAATGTGGACTGAATCTGCAAAGAGAAGAAGAAAATGCAAAAGGAACTTTTATATATTTGACAGTGTAGGAAATTTTCTATTGTCTAATCCTGATATAATTACTGTAGTACACTTGCTTAAGGCAAGAGTTTCAAATTTATTGTTGAAATAAACCCAACTCTTCATGAAAAAAAAAAAAAGAAAATACTTCGTAGTCTCTAAGACACTGGGCAAATCTGCAAAGAATAGAGTGGTCCTCGCTTTCCTGTAATCACTCTGCTAAATGCAGCATGTCTCTTTCGAAAGAATTTGACAGCTTTTTTTCTAATACAAATTATATATTTGGGATTTCTTTTTCTGATTTATTTTTTTCTTGCAGGTGGATGTTCCCAAGGCCCTGGTTATTGTTGCAGTTCAATGTGGCTGTGATGGGACATTTCTTTTGACCCAATCAGGAAAAGTGCTGGCCTGTGGACTCAATGAATTCAATAAGCTGGGTCTGAATCAATGCATGTCGGGAATTATCAACCATGAAGTGAGTATCCTGATTGGTGTTCTAACCACATTATCAGACTTTCTCTAAGTTGGAATTTCTTTGAGATGCTATTATTGGTTAGTGACCATGGCATTTGACTTAAGAATAAAGTTATGATCTTACAGGCATTGTGTGCAGCAAAAGAAGCCACCCACGAATACACACTGTATGGCTCTATCTGTGTGAAATTTAAGAACAGGCAAAATTAACTTATACTGGCAGAAATCAAAATTGTGGCTACTTCTGGAACGAGGGGTATTAACAGAAGAGGTGGAAGAGATCCTAGGGTAATGGGAATGGTCTGTATCTTCATCTATAATGGTTTTACAAGTAAATATATATAGAAAAATATGTCAAGCTATGTGATATTTTACAGTGTGTTGTACCTCAATAAATAAATTGATTACAAAGAATAAAATGATGAAATTTAGCTTTTACCTTATCATTGAAATAGGAACAAGCAAATTAATGTTATGGGGGTGAGAAAAACCCACATTTCTCTGCATCACCTCCCCGGAGTTTTTTAGATTTATTTCTCCCCAAGTCACTGATCCTGTATAGGCTTATTGAATGTAATTACCATTCTCTCTTCAAAAATGTTAGTAAATTCACCACTGGTTTTGCCTTAGTTTCCTTTTTGTGTTAATATGATGAGTTTTTGTCATTTTCCAAAGAATAAAATTATTAAGAGACAGAAATTTTCTGACTCAATGAAAAGGTAAGAATTTTTAAGCAATCTCTAAAGTAGTGATTTTCAATTAGTAGAGTACAAAGTCAGGGCAAAGATGGAGAGAGTGTCTTTGTAGTTTGAAAAGAAATATTCAGAATTACTATTACTTGATTTATGTTTTCATTATAGCAGTGGATTTGTTGTGAAATTTTAAAATTAAGAGGATTCTTCTTTAATACTAATTCAAAGGGAGCATGAGTTTTAATAAAGTTGAGAAACACTGCCCTATAGATGAAATTAGATCACAGTAAACTGATTGCTTTATGGACTGGAGAGAGAACTCAAGACTTTAATTCTTTGCCTTGCCCTTGTTAGATATGCAAGGTAAATGTCAGTGATTCTATCCTTATATAAATACCTTCTGGAATGGAAAGTTCATGTTTTGTAAATCCTAATTCAGAATCTAAAACTTTGGCTGTCAGAAAGTTCTGCTTCATGTGCTGCATTCTCTGATTACTTATTGAGCTTATTTCCTCTGGTAGTCTGTTGGAAATGGAAAGCTACCTGGCACCCTCTTCTTAATAATATGACTCACTTGAAGGGCCTTTTGGTCACCAGGACTTTTTTCCATTCTCAACCTGATTTCCCTTCCATTTTCTTACCTCATGCATCTGCTTTATGTATCTTATTTCAGGCATACCATGAGGTTACCTACACAACGTCCTTTACCTTGGCCAAACAGTTGTCCTTTTATAAAATCCGTACCATTGCCCCAGGCAAGACTCACACAGCTGCTATTGATGGTAAGCTGATTTACAACTATATCACATGCCTTAGTAGCTCAGCCTCTTTTATTCTATCAGGTATTAGGTTTTCTTCATATATATGTCATCCCGATTTCCCCTGAACATCTAGTATTATTAATGTATTCAGGTACATATTTTTATTGATAATCATTATAAATGCCTAATAAATATATCATTTTATGAGAACATCACACCTGTGATTCCAGACATCTGTAGTCTCTGATTAGCACCTTTTATAAGTATTCAAAGGTAGTACTTATTTTTTTCACTAAAGATACAATATTGGAGAGAGAATACAATATCAAGTCACTGACTGGATCTAACTGGTTATAGTGCCTAGATACTCTTAGCTGCCCTAGGTCCAGGATCATGTGGCCAGTTTTGTATTTGTATATACTAACAACCAGAAGCTAGTCCATGGAAGTCTGTCTGGCTGTATCTTCTCTGGGTTCCAGTATTCATTTGTGACCGGTTATTTCTTTTTGCTTCTCTATCAGAGCGAGGCCGACTGCTGACCTTTGGCTGTAACAAGTGTGGGCAGCTGGGCGTTGGGAACTATAAGAAGCGTCTGGGAATCAACCTGTTGGGGGGGACCCCTAGGTGGGAAGCAAGTGATCAGGGTCTCCTGCGGTGATGAGTTTACCATTGCTGCCACTGATGGTGAGTCTGTACATATCATTTCAAGCTTTCTGGATGGATGGCTCTGTTTCAGTTCTTAACTGGGAAAGAAATGGATTGGTTATTTGTATAGCTGAATTATGGATGCCCTTTTTTATTTGTATTAAGTTGGTGGCCATTTTATATATTGAGCTTCATTAACTTTTCATGTATTCAACATAGTGATTGTTTTTAAAGGCCAGATTTCTAGATAATGATAAGTTAATGTTCTACATTCCTCCTTTTTTCATTTCAACTTTAACTTTTTTGGTAAAATGTTACAAGAATTATTAAGTACTTCTATATATACCTTGCCCAGTATTTTGTTGGTTGGTTTCAATAAACATTGATTGGGTAGCTGGAGAAACAGCATATTTTCTCTGCTGGCTGAGGCCAGCTGTACTGCAGTGATATCTGTAGAGGCTGCTAAGGTTTGAAGGGCTGTTTTTTCTGCATTGTGTGTCTCTCAGATTTCTGAGTTGGTCTAATTGATTTTTCTTCTCTCTTTTCTTTGTGGCTATTTCTTTTTTTTTTTTTTTTTAAGACAGGGTTTCACCATGTTGGTCAGGCAGGTCTTGAACTCCTGACCTCAGGTGATCCGCCTGCCTTGGCCTCCAAAGTGCTTGGATTACAGGCATGAGCCACTAAGCCCGGCCTCTTTTTTTTTTTTTTTTTTAAGATGCAGTCTTGCTCTGTTGCCCAGGCTAGAGTGCAGTGGCATGATCTTGGCTCACTCCAACTTCCACCTCCCAGGTTCAAGCGATTCTCATGCCTCAGCCTCCCAGGTAGCTGGAATTACAGGCACACACCACCACATCCAGCTAATTTTTATATTTTTAGTAGAGACGGGTTTTGCCATGTTGGCCAGGCTGGTCTCAAACTCCTGATCTCAGGTGATCTGCCCACCTTGGCCTGCCAGAGTGCTGGGATTAGAGGCATGAGCCACCACACCCAGTCCTCTGTGGCTATTTCTTTCTGCAGTATTGTCTGGTTCCTCACTCCTTTTTTTTTTTTTTTTTTTTTGACGCAATTTTACTCTTGTTGCCCAGGCTGGAGTACAAAAAGATCTTAGCTCACTGCAACCAGCGCCTCCCAGGTTCAAGCGATTCTCCTGTCTCAGCCTCCCAAGTAGCTGGGATTACAGGCACCCACCACCATGCCTGACTAATTTTTGTATTTTTAGTATAAATGTGGTTTTGCCATGTTAACCAGGCTGGTCTCAAACTCCTGATCTCAGGTGATCCACCCACCTTGGCCTCCCAAAGTGCTGGGATTACAGGCATGAGCCATCATGCCTGGCCATTCCTCTTCTGTACTGCTGCTGTTGCTATCCTTCATTCTCTTCACTCTTCTGCTTTCTTTTTTCCTCTTTTCTTTTTCCTGCGTCATCTTCTGAACTTCTAAATTTTTGTAGCCACTTTTTTCACTTGACTGGTAACAACTCAAATTTCATTTTCTTTTTTTTTTTTTTCTTTTTTTGAGACAGAGTCTCGCTCTGTTGCCCAGGCTGGAGTGCAGCCTCCACCTTCCAGGTTCAAGTGATTCCCATGCCTTAGCCTCCCCAGTAGCTGGAATTATAGGCATGTGCCACCATGCCCAGCTAATACATTTCATCTTCTTATTTTTTGACTCATCAAGTTTTTCTTGTTGCTTGTGCTCTGAGATACCCTGGTTTTTTTTTGGTCTGTGGCTGTTAGGTACTCATGAGAGGTCTCAGGGATATTGTCAATTAAGTGATTGGTTACCATATTTAAGTAAACCAGCTTTCAGAACAGCATGTTAACTCTCTCTGCTTGTCCCAAAACAAGGGACTTTAAGGAGCAAATTGTTTAGGCCAGACTTGGATAAATGGAAACAGTGTGTAGGACAGAGTCAGGATGTCACTGAATATAAATTTAGTGCAGGAGATGCAGTAGCACTTTCTGACAGGACTTCAGAGAGCTCATGTTTCTTGAATAGATCTATGTAGTTCATGAAACTTCAGAATGAGGAATGTAAATTTGGATTCTGTGGCTTTGCATATTACCTCTTGATGTTCCTATACTTCTCTGAACTGTACTTGCTGGCCTCCTTCATGTCCAGGTCCTCTTTTAAGCTCTAGGAATATAGAAATGAGTCTCAGAAAACCCCTGCTTTCAAGAAGCCCACAGTCTAGTAAGTAGGGAACTAGCACAGGCAAGTGTTAGGTGCTGTAATAGCAGCAGCCTAGTCTTTTAAGTCCTAGAGTGCTCCAAGGCTCACTCATCTCTCCAGAGTGAGCTCGTTCTCTTACATTTCCCCTATACATTGACTTCTTTATATCACCAGCCTTGACCTTCAGACTCATTTATTCAACAGCTCCTCAACGTGTTGTCTAATTATAGGGTGAGCCATATAGCCCAGTTATCTTAGACCAATCCAGATTCATGCCTTCATGCCTGTTGTCCTGGCTTAATGATTAATTGCACCCCCTTTTCATTTAAAAGGAAAAAAGCCTGATTTGGTTGAGACGTTACAGGCATCTCAGACAAGCTTCGTATACTCAAAATCAAACTTCTGATTTTCTGCCCAAACCTGTACATCCTGCAGCTTTCCTGTCTCAGTAAATGGTAGCTTCATCCTACACCCCACATCCCATCCATATTGATTATCTTCAGAATAAATCCAGCCACTTTTCACCATCCGCACTACAGCTGGTCTCCCTGCTTCTATCCTTGCTCCCCCTGCTATCAGTTCTCCTCAATAGACGAAGGGATTCTCTTAAATACCTACTCCTCAAAACCTCCAGTGGTTTCCTCTATCAGTCAGTAAGAGTCATCAAAGTGGCTTGCGTGGCCCTATGTGAGCAGGACCCCAGCCACCTCCTGACCCCTTCTGCTATCACCGTCCCTTCCTTTACTTTTTTGTTCCTGCTGCAGGGGTGTCCTTGTTCCTTGTTTGTGCTACTGACATTACTTTTGCTGTTGCTGTTCCCTCTGCCTGGAAACTCTTCCTCACTCCAGTAGATCTCTGTTCAAGTGTCAAAAAGAACTTCTCTGACTTACCCTTTCTAAAATAATGATATCCCACCTCACTGTTATTCTTTGTGTCCACTTATTTTTTTCACCATTTATCTTAATAGCATTTATCATCACCTGAAATATTAGGCACTTATTTATGTATTATCAGTCTCCCCCTACTAGAATGTCAGTTCCACAAGGGCAAGGACCTGGTTTTGTTCACTGCTCTATCACCCCATGCATTGCCCGTCATGAAGTAAGTGTTCAGTCAGTTTAAATGAATGACCAAGAAAAAGTTGTTGAAGAAAAAGGTGGCTGAATGGATGAATGAATGAATGGATGTCAGTACCTAGGAAGAGTGGGCATTTTTACACAAGTGGGATCAGGAAGAGTTTAGGCTTTATATAGGAAAATAAACAGCTTTCCCTTGTTTAGTACATAGTGGGAAGTCTTTCTAGCTCTAGGATGTAAAGATGGGGAAGAACTCAAAGAGTTGGGAAGCCAGTGTTCTGTTAAATGATCTGCTGTTTAACTTTTTTCCTAGATAATCACATTTTTGCCTGGGGCAATGGTGGTAATGGCCGCCTGGCAATGACCCCTACAGAGAGACCACATGGCTCTGATATCTGTACCTCATGGCCTCGGCCTATTTTTGGATCTCTGCATCACGTCCCGGACCTATCTTGCCGTGGCTGGCATACCATTCTCATTGTTGGTAAGCGTTTCATATGTCTGGGGTTGGGATGGCTTTGACAGAGAATAGACCCACATTTAAGGTACTATTGGTCATATTCTTGGAAACAGAAATGTCCTGAAGAAAACAAGCCATTTCCGTAAGTCTTGTAATGGTCAAGGATGCCATGCCCAGTGGTGGGAATACAATGTTGTCATTTCCTGGAGCTTTGCTATCTGCCATCTCTTGATTTTTTTTTTTTTTTTTTTTTGAGGTGGAGTCTCCCTCTGTCACTCAGCTGCAGTGCAGTGGCGTGATCTTGGTTCACTGCAACCTCCACCTCCCTGGTTCAAGTGATTCCCTTGCCTCAGCCTCCCAAGTAGCTGGTATTACAGGTGCACATCACCACGCCCGGCTAATTTTTTTGTATTTTTAGTAGAGAAGGGGTTTTACCATGTTGGCCAGACTGGTCTCGAATTCCTGACCTCAGGCAGTCTGCCTGCCTTAGCCTCCCAAAGTATTAGGATTACAGGCATCAGCCACCGCGCCCAGCCTGATTATTTTTAATATAACTTTGGGCTCTGTCTCCCCCACTTAGAATTGGGTTTTTTTGTTTTTGGGATTTTTTGGGTCTTTGTTTTGAGGCAGAGTTTTGCTCTTGTCACCCAGGCTGGAGTACCATGATGTGATCTCGGTTCACTGCACCCTCCGTCTCCCTGTGTTCAAGCAATTCTCTTGCCTCAGCCTCCCAAGTAGCTAAGACTACAGGCACCCACCACCATGCCTGACTAATTTTTGTATTTTTAGTAGAGACAGGGTTTCACCGCATTGGCCAGACCGATCTGAAACGTCTGTCCTCAGGTGATTCACCTGCCTTGGCCTCCCAAAGTGCTGGGATTACAGGCATGAACCACCGTACCCAGCCCTAGAATTTGTTACTTCTAATCATCCACCAATTAATTTGTTGTCTATGCTTATGCTTTCATGAGAAACATTCAGTACAATCTTTAAAAGAAGCTTTAAATTATAAGTCCTTTCTGCATAAAGATTACTTTGTTATGAACTACTTTATAAATGCCTATGTAAGGGTTTATAAGTCTACTTTTAGGTCAGTGGTTTGCAACCTTAGCAGCACATACATTAGAATCCTCTGAGAAGCCTTTTTTTTTGAGACAGATTCTCGCTGTGTCACCCAGGTTGGAGCACAGTGGTGCGATCTCTGCTCACTGCAACCTCTGTCTCCCGGGTTCAAGCGATTTTCCTGCCTCAGCCTCCCGAGTAACTGGGACTGTAAGAGCATGCCACCACACCTGGCTAATTTTTGTATTTTTAATAGAGATGGGGTTTCACCATATTAGCCAGGCTGGTCTCAAACTCCTGACTTCATCATGGGCCCGCCTCAGCTTCCTAAAGTGCTGGGATTACAGGTGTGAGCTACCGTGCCTGGCCAAGAAGCTTTTAAGTATACTATTATCCAGACCCTATCGCTGATCAATTAAATCAGAATCTCTGGGGTAGAATCTATGGACCTACACAGTGTTACTTCCTTTTTTAAAAATTTTGAGACAGAGTCTCACTCTGTTATCAGAGTAGAGTGCAGTGGCACAAACACGGCTCACTGCAGCTTCAATCTGTGAAGCTCAGTTGATCCTCTCACCTCAGCCTCCCAAGGAGCTGGGACTACAGGCCTGTGCCATCACACATGGCTAAGTTTTGTATTTTTTGTAGAGATGAGGTTTTGCGATGTTGCCTAGGCTGATCTCAAACATGGTTACTTTCTAAAGCTTCCCAGGTGATTCCAATGACCAGCCAAGGCAGACAGTTGCTAATGTAGATAGTGAATATAGTTAGAATAGCAAGTGGTGCTTAGCTTATAATATTAATTTCTAAAACTGTAAGTAATAATTCTAAAGTTATCTGGAGTCAGGGAGAGCAATTATCTCCCCTATCCCAGTCTTCTCTCACTTGTCTTGCCTATATCTATATACAGTGCTTACCTACCAAATATTTTTTCTCAGAGAAAGTACTGAATTCTAAGACCATCCGTTCCAATAGCAGTGGCTTATCCATTGGAACTGGTAAGTACCAATGTTTCAGGTACCAGTGGTTTTCTGAAGTGTGGGTCTTTTGGCTAGATTCCATGTAGACTCCAAAACTCAAAGGAAAATAGGAAATTTCTTTGGGAAGTAAGGAATACAGTGATTAAGATAGAAGATCATACTTTGGTGGATTTCACAGTAAGTTATGACTTTACATTGTGGTCAGAGAGACAGTACATCATCTTTGCCTCCAATGCATATGGAAGTAATTAAGTAATTTGCCCAGTACTGTAATGTGACTTATGTATTATTCCTTTCCTTACTATCTTGGTGGGTGATGCGTCCTCTACTTCCACAGTATTCCCAGGGATATTCCAGTCTAAAGAAATAGTCCACCAAAAGAGGCACTCAGAATAAAACTCAGCTAAACTTTCAGTGTGGTTAGGAGAATCATCCCAAAATTCTGTTAGATTTCCTTTGACTGCTGTCTTCATGGTTCTCTATTATTGGGAACCATGCCAGGAAATTATATTTTTCCTTTTTGGTTTTCTACCTGCTAGAGTCCCTGTAGTCTTTGATGTCTCAGAACCAGGATTCTGATTGATTGATTGATGGATTGGTTGATTGATTGATTTTTGAGGCACAGTCTTGCTCTGTTGTCCAGGCTGGAGTGCAATGGCATGATCTTGGCTCACTGCATCCTTGGCCTCCTGGGTTCAAGCGGTTCTCCTGCCTCAGCCTCAAAGTAGCTGGGATTACAGGCGTGCACCACTATACCCAGCTAACTTTTGTATTTTTAGTAGAGACAGGGTTTCACCATGTTGGCAAAGCTGGTATTGAATTCTTGGTCTCAAGTGATCCGCCCACCTCAGCCTCCCAAAGTGCTGGGATTACAGGGGTGAGCCACCGTGCCCAGCCCAGATTCTGATATTTTTTGGAAGCAAAACACGTAAACACTCAGAACAAAAGCAGATTAAAGCTGGGCACAGTGGCACAGCCATTAGTCCCAGGTACTCAGGAAGCTAAGGCAGGAGGATCACTTGAAGCCAGGAGTTCAAGGCTGCAGTGCACTATGATCATAACTATGAATAGCCCCTGCAATCCGACCTGGGCAACATAGTGAGACCTTATCTCAAATGAATGAATAAATATATAAAGTGAGTGAGTGAGTCAGTCAAACAGATTAAACCCCCAAAAAGAAACAGCTGAAAACATGATCTAGAATTGTTGAACTTCAGTTTACACATATACACCAACTTATTATACCATATTATATATAGTTTACTTAAGTAGCCCATTGCTTGGCATCTCTGTTTATGTATTTTAATATCTGTCAAAACTGAAGATCTTTTTGCTAAGCACAGCTGTTCTACAACTTTGTTTTGCTAGAACAGTATTAAAAGAAAAACATAAAATTAAAAGCAAATGTCCATTGGTGGGAAGATGTAAACTCGAGTAAGGGCAGGGATTTTTGCCTTTTTTATTCATTAGTCTTATGTACCTGCCTAGAACAATGCCTGGCAAATGGTAAATGCTCAGTAACTATTTGTTGATTAAATGTGTTATAACCATCCATTGGAGTGAATGTGAACATCTCCAGATATTTCCATAATGTGAAATGTAAAAAGCAAGTTGCAGCAGACTACATGCCTTTTTATAAAACTTAAAAACAAGTAAAATAGGCCAGGCATGGTGGCTCATGCCTGTAATCCCAGCACTTTGGGAGGCCGAAGCGTGGATCACTTGAGGCCAGGAGTTCAAAGCCAGCCTGGCCAGCGTGGCAAAACCCCGTCTCCACTAAAAATACAAAAATTAGCCAGGCATGGTGGTGGACACCTGTAATCCCAGCTACTCGGGAGTCTGAGGCACGAGAATTTCTTGAACCTGGGATGTGGAGGTTGCAGTGAGCCAAGATCTCACCACTGCACTCTAGCCTGAGTGACAGAGTGAAACTGTGTCTCAAAAAAATAAAAATCACCGGGTGCAGTGGCTCACACCTGTAATCCCAGCACTTTGGGAGGCCAAGGTGGGTGGATCACCTGAGGCGTGGAGTTCAAGACCAGCCTGGCCAACATGTTGAAACCCCGCCTCTACTAAAAATACAAAAATTAGCCAGGTGTAGTAGTGTGCTCCTGTAATCCCAGCTACTCAGGAGGCTGAGACAGGAGAATTGCTTGAACCTGGGAGGCAGAGGCTGCAGTGAGCCAAGATCGGGCCACTGCACTCCAGCTTGGGTGACAGAGCAAGACTCCATCTCAAAAAAAAAAAAAAAAAAAAGTCTGTACAAAAAATTAAAAGAATTCAACATTCAAACAAAAAACAAAATAAAAAGAAAAAGAAAAAAAGAATTCAACATTCGATTTTCCCCAGACAGGGAGTTGATGGTAAGTTTATCTGGCAGCTTTAAGAGGAGTTTGGCTCAAATGCTGAAGACCTTTTTATATATGATGAATGTCTATGTAGGATGCTGGAATCTGAATGTATCTCTTAAAGAAGCAGAGTAAGCATGGGTGCTAGATTCGATGGGCTGTGTGGTTGGGGGGATTGTTTGGTAATGCTTTTAGAATATTGATAACCTGCTATGGATATAAGATAAACAAAATTGTTAAATGGAAGTGAATTATGGTTATGAGCATCCTGATACACAAATACAACTATACAAAATTACAAAACTTAGTTTGCATGAAAACCAAAATTTAGTTCCTAATATTTGACTTGTACTGTTGCCATTGCACTTTATACAACTTTAGGCACCTTTCCAGGGTAAGTGGGGTTGTCAGATGGTAAATCTGTCTTGCTGCATAGCAAAGCTGTCTGTTTCTGTGCTGCATATCTGTCAGTGGTTCAGAGCTCTAGCCCAGGAGGAGGCGGCGGGGGCGGTGGTGGCGGCGGCGGCAGTGGTGAAGAGGAGGACAGTCAGCAGGAATCTGAAACTCCTGACCCAAGTGGAGGCTTCCGAGGAACAATGGAAGCAGACCGAGGAATGGAAGGTTTAATCAGTCCCACAGAGGCCATGGGGAACAGTAATGGGGCCAGCAGCTCCTGTCCTGGCTGGCTTCGAAAGGTAATTCTTTTGGAAGAAGTAAGTCAAATAAAATACCTGGCTTTTTGCAGGAACTAGAAGCAGCTGTCAGGGTCTCTCAGTTTTCGAAGTACCTAGTAAACTGTTTTGCATCCTGAATCCAGCTTTCTGATTTTTACCTGGAAAGAAATTGCCCAATCACTAATCCTTTTTACTTTGCAAAAAGGAATACAAAATGTTCTCATACCCTTGTTACTTAAGTGAGTGTATTATAAGTACTATAATGTAGCTTGATGGCAGTTTTTGTAGTATATGTATGTAAAGATTAAGCTTATAGATTTCATAGTGTCATTTATAGAAATGGAATATTAGAGCAATTGGAATGTCTTACAATAGGAAAATGGTTGATGAAAGTTGAGGTACAGAAAGTAAAAATGTTGGACTGGTCACAGTGGCTCATGCCTATAATCCCAGCACTTTCGGAGGCCAAGGCAGGAGGATCACTTTAGCCCGGGAGTTCAAGACCAGCCTGGGCAACACAGCAAGACATTGTCTGTACAAAAAATTTTTTAAAATTAGCCAGGTGTGGTAGTGTGTACCTGTAGTCTCAGCTACTCGGGAGGCTGAGGCAGGATGATCACTTGAACCTGGGAAGTGGAGGCTGAAGTGAGCCGAGCTATGCCATGATTACACCACTGCAATCCAGCCTGGGAGACAAAGCGAAACCCTGTTCAAAAAAAAAAAAAAAAGAAAGTAAAAATGTTGAAATATATTAATTTTCATGGAAAGTTAGTCATAACATATGGCTGTGCAGAAGAGGATGAAATACCTGTATGATCTTATTCTTTTAGGAAATATGTAATATACAAAAGAATGTCAACAAGACTATGTATTGATAATTTTTAAAGTGGTTACCTGTAAGTGATGGAATTGCTGGTGGTTTTTATTAATTTCCTTTGCCCATTTGTATTTTCTCATTTTCTGCAGTGAATATTTATGGTTTGTGAAATTTTAAATTTTTTACCACAAAAAAAAAAGACCAGGTGTGGTGGCTCCCACCCATAATTCCAGAATTTTGGGAGGCCAACGCAAAAGGATTGCTTGAGCCCAGGAGTTTGAGACCAGCCTGGACAACATAGGTAGACCCTATCCTTATAAAATAAATTTAAAAAACTAAGGCCGAGGCTGGGCACGGTGGCTCACGCCTATAATCCTAACACTTTGGGAGGCTGAGACAGGTGGATCACCTGTCAGGAGTTTGAGAGTAGCCTGGCCAATCATGGTGAAACCCTGTCTCTACTAAAAATACAAAAATTAGCTGGGCATGCTAATGCGCGCCTATAATCCCAGTTACCTGGGAGGCTGAAGCAGGAGAAACACTTGAGTTTAGGGAGCGGAGGTTGCAGTGAGCCGAGATGACACCACTGCATTCCAGCCTGGATGACAGAGTGAGACTCCATCTCAAAAATTAAATAAATAAGTTAGGCTGGGCAAGGTGGCTCACGCCTGTAATCCCAACACTTTGGAAGGCCAAGGCAGGCAGATCACTTGAAGTCAGGAGTTTGAGACCAGCCCAGCCAACATGGTAAAATTCTGTCTCTCCTAAAACAAAAAAGTTAGCCGGGCGTGGTGGTGCACACTTGTAATCTCAGCTACTTGGGAGGCTGAGGTAAGAGGACCACTTGAACTTGGGAGGCAGAAGTTGCAGTGAGTCAAGATCATGCCACCGCACGCCAGCCTGAGCAACAGAGTGAGACTCTGTCTCAAAAATAATAATAATAATTAACCAGGCATGGTGACACATGCTTGTGGTCCTAGATGCTCAGGAGGCTGACGTGGAAGGATTGTTTGAGTCCCAAAGGTCAAGGCTGCAATGAGCCGTGGTTGTGCATTCCAGCCTGGGCAACAGAACAAGACCCTATTTAAAAAAAAAAAAAAAAGCAGCTTTAAAGCTCTTTGTCTAGTAAGACTAAACTTGATAATGATTTGAAGAGTATGAACAGGAAACAATACACTGTTCTGTCTGCACCTTTAGCCTCAGCTTTCAGCAGTGCGGCAGCCAGCCTCACTGCCATTTCCTTGGAGCTTCCCAGATCACTGAATAGCCTGTGTAGAATAAGTGTGTTGGGGGAGACACACCAGACACTCCAGCCTGGGTTCTTTGAGTTTACTTCTGCATCATTGTTCTTCCTCCGATGAAGGGGTGGCAGTTTGCTCACGGGTAGGCCGAGATACATTGTTAACCACAACTGTCCTGCCCACTAGAGGGTGCTGATGTCATGACAGGGAAAACTACAGCAAAACAGAGAAGGGAATTTGGGAGATAACAAATACTGCAAACAGAATAATGAGATACTAATGAGATTCTTTCTCGTATATATAGGAGCTGGAAAATGCAGAATTTATCCCCCATGCCTGACAGCCCATCTCCCCCTCAGTGCAGCATTTTCAGAATCTGAGAAAGATACCCTGCCCTATGAAGAGCTGCAAGGACTCAAAGTGGCCTCTGAAGCTCCTTTGGAACACAAGCCCCAAGTAGGAGCCTGGGTAACTGAGCTTTTTGCCTTTGAATCACAACTAGGTAAACAGTCACTGCAAGCTCTGCCCAGTTCTCCTGGCCTTACTCTAGCTTTTGGGTTTCAGCTATCCTGCATTAACTCATTATACTGTCCATTCAGCCGTACTTAAAGCCTCAACCCAAGACTAAACAGTTGCCTCAGAAAGGTATTTGCCCTTCCACATTTCTGACAGGCTAACACCTTTCTAGACCAAAAGATTGTCTTTTCCCTCTGCCTCAGAAATGCCCAAAATTCAAATTCAGTTTTTTATGACACTGCTAGGGTGGGTTAGATGCTCTAAATATAAGAAAGAAGTAATACTGGGCTGGGCGCCATGGCTCACGCCTGTAATCCCAGCACTTTGGGAGGCCGAGGCGGGCAGATCATGAGGTCAGGAGTTTGAGACCAACCTGTCCAACATGGTGAAACCCTGTCTCTACTAAAAATACAAAAATTAGCCAGGCGTGGTCGCGCCTGTAATCCCAACTACTCGGGAGGCTGAGGCAGGAGAAGCCCTTGAACCCGGGAGGCAGAGGTTGAAGTGAGCCAAGATTTCACCACTGCACTCCAGCCTGGGCAACAGAGCAAGACTCTGTCTCAAAAAAAAAAAAAGTAATACTGGTAGTCTAGTGAGGAAGCAACACATGTACACCTAACCTTGGTAGAAATGAAATTGTGGTAAAAACTATAAGCCAAGGTCATGAAACTTTTTCTATAAAAGGCTACATAATAATTATTTTAGACTTTTCCTATTAAAGGCAACATAGTAATTATTTTAGACTATTTTAGACAGAAACGTGTACAGCCTCTTTTGTAACTACGCAACTCTGACATTGTAGCACAAAAAGCAGCTTCAGGTAGTACATAATGAATGGGCATCCCCTGGTTTCCAATAAAATTGTATTTACAAAAACAGGCAGCAGGCCAGAATTGGCCCATGGGCTATTTGCCGAACCTTCCTAAACAGAGTACAGTGGAAAAGAGAAAAATCCAGGCTAGGATCATCAGAAAGCTTCCCAGAAGTGGTAATAATACCTTTGACACTTCAAGGTGAATGTTTTCTCTGTTAGTTCACCTTCTTAAATTGTGTTGGTGGTCCTGTTTACTCACCACCTCTCAGATCTTTTCTAAAGTGTAATTCACTGCATTTCATGAATATTGACCCTTTGGGTCTCACTGTGATCTGAAAGACTTGTTCCAAACCAGATCATGCTTTTCCCCTACTTCAGCATTTTAAATGAGAAGATACCAAGGCAGTTTAAAATTTTTCACAAAGTCCTCCAAAATAGATGTTTGGTCTTCCACCTTGGCCTAATGGGGACTGAGGCACTGAGAGTTCACTTTCCCTGTTATGTCAGTGCCCAGTGCTGTTACAATCCTAGCATTTCTGTTTTTCTTACATATATTCATGTGTATTTATGTTTTATCTTATTAATTTAGAAGTAAAATCTGATTACACTTAGAGGAAGTTTGGATTGAGGAGCTATGGCACCTGGGCAGAACCTCCTGCAATCTTTCCTTCTTGTCTCTCTAGTCACCTCAGCTGAATCCTGCAGTAACCTGTGCTGGGAAGGGAACACCACTGACTCCTCCTGCCTGTGCATGCGGCTCTCTGCAGATGGAGGTTGAGAGATTGCGGGGTCTGGTGTTAAAGTGTATGGCTGAACAACAGAAGCTACAGCAAGAAAACTTCCAGATTTTTACCCAGCTGCAGAAGTTGAACAATAAATTAGAAGGAGGGCAGCAGGTGAGAGCATTAAAAGAATAATTCAATTTCTAAGCCTGTTTTGAAGAATCACAGAAACAAAACACAAAGTATTGAAATAGACTTGTTCCTTTGCAGGTCCTTACTTTTTAATGATACCACTTTTGTAATTATAATCCCAGAAGCCTTGGGCCTTGTTCAAGCACCTGTATTGAATCATTTTCATCACTTAACTTGCACTGCTTTTTATTACTGTATGCTTTTTGTTTTACGATATTTAATTACACATTTCTGAAAATAGACATTCTCCCAAACAACCCCAATACTATAACCACACCTAAAAAAATTAACACTAATATTCTCAGTTCTAATCCAGTATCTAGCTGAGACCCCAATTTTCCCCACAAAAATGTCCCTTATAACCATTTTTTATCGGACTAGAATCCAATCAAGAATCCCATATTATATTTAGTCTCTTATTTCTTTTCATCTAGGACATCCACCACCATCGCCTCTTTAAAAATATTTGTTTATTTATTTATTTAGAGACAGGGTCTTGCTTTTTCACCAAGGCTGGAGTGCAGTGGCACAAACATGGCTCATTGTAGCCTTGACTTCCCAGACTCAAGTGATCCTCCCACCTTAGCCCCCCCAAGTAGACGTAACTGGAACTACAGGCATGTGGTAACACACTTGGCTTCATCTTTTTTTTTTTTTTAGACACGGAGTCTCGCTTTGCCTCCCAGGCTGGGGAGCAGTGGTGCAGTCTTGGCTCACTGCAGCCTCCTTCCAGGTTTGAGCGATTTTCCTGACCTCAGCCTCCCGAGTAGCTGGGATTACAGGTGCCCAACACCATGCCCGGCTAATTTTTGTATTTTTAGTAGAGACAGGGTTTCACCATGTTGGCCAGGCTGGTCTCGAACTCCTGACCTTGTGATCCCCCCGCCTCGGCCTCCCAAAGTGCTGGGATTACAGGCATGAGCCACCACACCCAGCCTGCTTCACCTTTTTAAAAAATACTTTCATGATATTAACTTGTTGAAGAAACCAGGCCAGTCGTTCAACAGAATGTCCCAGATTCTAGATTTCCCTTGTTTTCTTAGGGTGTTGTCTAACTTGTTTTTCTGTCACCCTGTCTTTTCTGAAAACTGGAATTTTAACCTAAGGCTTGATTAGCTTCACATTAAACATTTTTAGTGAAAATACATCAAAGGTGATGCTGCTTGCATTATTTTTTGAGAGCCATGCTATTGTTTATACAGAGGGAAATAGGGTTAGGCTTTTGGCTTTGCCATTTACCAGCTGTAGGTGTTTGGGCTACTTACTTTGTTTTCTTTGAGCTCTGGTTTCTCACCTGAAAGAAAATAATACCCACCTTGCATGGTTCCTTGGAGGATTAAATGAACTAATGTTTATGAAATTACTTTAGAAAGTAATTCACAGGCTGAGCACAGTGGCTCATGCCTGTAATCCCAGCACTTTGGGAGATTGCTTGAGCCTGGGAGTTCGAGACCAGCCTGGGCAACATGGTGAAATCCCATCTCTACCAAAAATAAAAATTAGCTGGGCATGATGACACACGCCTGTAGTCCCACAGTTGTTCAGGAGGCTGAGGTGGGAGGATAACCTGAGCCTGTGGTGGTTGAAGCCGCAGTGAGCCATGATCATACCACTGTACCTCATCCTAAGCAACACATCTAGACCCTGTCTCAAAAAAATAAAAACACACAAGGTAAGATTGGCAGCTGTAGCAGGTAGAAGATTGTTTTGCCCAGGACTTATTCTGTTTCAAAACTGAGAGTTCTGCATCCCAGAAAACCCCACAGTCCTGGACAAACCTAGCTACTTGGTCACCCTACCTGCAGTAAAGGTATGGACTGTATCTAAAAGAGTGTCATGAGCTTCTCACAAGATCACAGCTACAAATCCTTAGAGGCTGGCATTGAAAATATAGTACTGAACTGCTGCTGTGACTAGGTGGCACTGTTGCTAATGTGGAACTGTGTTTTATCTGGACAGGTGGGGATGCATTCCAAAGGAACTCAGACAGCAAAGGAGGAGATGGAAATCGATCCAAAGCCTGACTTAGATTCAGATTCCTGGTGCCTCCTGGGAACAGACTCCTGTCGACCCAGCCTCTAGTCTCCTGAGCCTATAGAGCCCCCAGGAAACTGGGACCCAAAGAACTTCACAGCACACTTATCGAATGCAGAGAGCAGCTTTCCTGGCTTTGTTCACTTGCAGACAAGGAGCACAAGGCAGAGGCTCTGAAGCACTTTCCTTGTACATTTGGAAAGTGGCATTGCCTTTTAGATAGGATCTAGGAGTGATTTTATTGTTTTGGAGAATGGAAGGGCCCCCATGGCCCTGGCTTTGTCATCAGTGACTGCCATAGCAACAGCAGCTCTGTACCTCATCTGTTGATCCCACCTTTGAAGAGGAGACACAGTGCTCACCTTAATTGTGCTGGTAGCAGCTTATATCCCATATATAATTTCACCATTGATTGGAAGCTGCCTTGGGAATTCAGTACCAGGCATCACCCCTCTGGGTGGGAGAGGGAAAAGTGTAAAGCTGGAGCGGGCTGGAGTCAGGTGTGTCCCGCCCAGTGTCCTCTGCAGAGTGGTGAAGTAGTCTGAGCCCTCTCGGAAGCCCTGAGTCCAGGAAAATATGTCTGATGGAGTCAGTCTAGGGCTTCTTTCCAGAAAGTTCAGTTACTTTGTGCAGCTAAATGCTTTATGAGGAAAAGTAGGCTTAGGTAGGTTGCTTTTCCTCTGAGGGTTGATTGAAATTTCTTGAGTGAGGAGTAGAGAAGGGCAGGACCCTCCTCATCACACAGCTGGAGTTTCAGGCTGTGGCCAGTGCAGGGTGGGATTTCCTAGCTGTGGAAGATGCCTCTGAGGGTTGAGGTGTCTCAGATAATTGAGTCCATGGAGCAGTTGGAATAGCCTTAAGAGAAAATCATGAAGGAGAAGAAGTCTTCCTTTAGCTGCCTCTACTTGGCATCTTAGAGAGGGCTTAGAGGGCTCTGAATCTTCTGCCTGTGAGAAGACTTCTTAAGCCCCTGCCCTCATGGCTCTTAGGGTTCTAATCTTGATATCAGCAGCCCCAACTGCTTTGTTTCTGTATGTCTAGTCAGTATTTTTCCCCTTTTGGTGTTTTATGAAGCCATATGATAACCAGTGAATTTCTGTCATCTTACCTGAGTGGCCAAGCCGTCACCAAACCCTGGAGTCCCTGAAGCCTAACAGAACAGGCAGAAACTTGCAAAAGGAGTTTGGCTGAGAGCTCACTTCTAATCTTGTACTCATTGTGTCTTTGTAGACAGGAACGAGCTAGTTTTGCCAAAGAGAAACAGTGTCCTAGAAGAACAAAACTTCATATAGAAAGTTCTAGACAAGTATTTGGTGGTTTCCTTAAGGATGTGAGCTTTGTGTTTCCACCTAGCCTTGTAAAATGTTCCTGTAGTATTTTGTGTCAAACATCCTACCTTTGATGAGTCTCACATCCCACCTTCCTACAAAGAGCTAAATTAATTTTGTTTCATTTTCCCCAGACCAAAATGTCTGATAATCTGTTCAACATTGTGGGAGTTCCTGTGCAATGGAAATTTTGCCATTTCCTCAAAACTGGTGGCATAAAGGCTGATGCTGGGGGGAGAACCCCATGGCTGGGGACAGGCAACTCTGTTCAATGGGATCTTCTTTGGTTTGATGTTCCCATTGGTTTTTCAGTTCTGGGAAGCCTAGTACAGTAATACTAATGTAATCACTGAAACCTTTTCTTGAAATAAGGGAAGCGGCTAAACTTTGATTAAAGTTGCAAGTTCTGGGGACTTGGGATTGCCATAAACCCTAACAGTGGGTTTTGATTCAGCATGTAAATGCAACTTTGATTTTCTTAAGGACCGATTGGCCTATCATGTCCCTGTATCCTCATGCTCATCATCTCAGCAGGCCTGAGAGACCAGGTCAGTTTGGGTGTTCATCATGAGGATTGCTTCTGCCGTGGATCTGATGGACTTGGGCACGTTGCCGAGAAGGTGGGGTGAAAGTGAGCGCTGGGGGTGGGTGAGGGCCTTGCTCTTGTTCGGAGGGGAGTCTTTCCCTAGCAGTGGAATGCTGTGGTCATTTTCTCTAGCATATTCCCTTGGGAAGTCTAGATTTGCTATTAATCTGGCTGAGAATCTAAGTTCTGTGCCTTAGAGACAATTTGCACTTTCCCATATTGTGCCTGGGACAGCCATATGACTTTTTTTCCACCAAACAAGTATACAAACAGAAACCCGTTCAAAGGGGGGTAGAGTAAAAAGATGAGGCAGTAGAAATGCCTTTGAATGGTTTTCTGTAGCTAATTCTCTTTAAATTTTGTCCTGCTTTTTTTCTTTATGCAGTGCTAGGTGTTTTTAAGTTTTCTGGTAGTATTGCTTTTGAGTTACACTATAACCTGAGTTATTCCTCTGCTCTAACATTGTTGCGGAAGAACTAGCTTATTGTTAGCCAGGTTGCTTGAAAGGTTGAGGGCGGAGTGGTTTGGCATTTCTGTTTTAAATAAACATTTAAACTCTCAATCAGTACTGTGCCTCGGTAAGTCTGTGCATGGACCTTAGTCTCTGGGGATAAAACATCCAGATTCTAGGCCTTTGTGAATCTTTGGTTCTGTGAGTCTTTATATAAATAATCTTCTTGGAACAGAAACAATGCAAGGGACATTTGCACAGAAATAATCTTTGCTTCTCTCCAGTTTCTTATTCTTGCCAGCAGAATCATTTCTGCTCTACAGCTTTTTTCTCAGTAACATCTAAAAGTGCCGAAAGAGCAAAGGGAGGGAACAAATGAGCCATTAAAAGAAGGATGATCCCTTCTTGGACCTGCGTCCTCAGTCTCAGTGGGGGGCCTTTCCAAGTGGTAATGCCAGTTTATGGTTTGTGAAACTTTTCCATCAAAGAGATTGAACTGAATTTGGTCTCCCTGGCATAGCATAGCCAAGTTACAACTTCTCTTGGCTGAGCATTTCACTGAAGTTTAAAACAAAAGTAGACTAAAACTTTTCATTTCATTTGCCATATGTTCACAAACATTCATAATAGAACAATTCAGAAGCAAGAATGCATTTTAAATAAATTCACTCAGATGAAATCCCTGAACCCCAAAAAAGTATTCATGATGGTCAGGGCAGAGTGGGCTGTAATCAGGACTATAAAACATTCCTTCCTGCTGCAAAGCCAAAAATCATTTATTGTTTCAGTGATTAAGTGTGGAAATAAGCTGATCACTAAACCTCATAGAATCATGAACATTAGGGCGAAAACTCCACTATGTCACATTTCTGTTACCTCCTGTGAAGCTGTGGAGAGTGATACATTGATAATGAAAGCAAACATTGGTTAGAAGGTGCTGTGCTGCATTACATACACTGCTGTCCAGAAATACTGTCTCAGCACATCTGCACACATTTTTAATGAAATGAGTTTCTATGTGAGTTTCCCTATGAAATTTTTCCCATGGGCCGGGCGTGGTGGCTCACGCCTGTAATCCAAGCACTTTGGAGGCCAAGGCGGGTGGATCACCTGAGGTTGGGAGTTCAAGACCAGCCTGACCAATATGGTGAAACCCCGTCTTTAAAAAATAAAAATAAAAAATAAAAAAATAAAAAAAATAAAAAATAAAGAAAATTTTCCCATGGATCAACCTTTTGAACTTTAGAACTTAAAATGTTTACTTGCACTAAAGGTTCTTGGATACAGTAGTATAAAATACAGACATTAACAAGCATGCATTTATTTACTGTCATCCGCTGAGCTATCCAGGAAGAGATTTAGATTTTTTTTTTTTTTTTTTTTTGAGACGGAGTTTCGCTCTTGTTGCCCAGGCTGGAGTGCAATGGCGCGATCTCGGCTCACCACAACCTCTGCCTCCCAGGTTCAAGCAATTCTCCTATCTCAGCCTCTTTTTTTTTTTTTTTTTTTTTTGTATTTTTAGTAGAGAAGGGTTTCTCCATGTTGGTCAGGCTGGTCTCAAACTCCCAACCTCAGGTGATCCGCCCGCCTTGGCCTCCCAAAGTGCTGAGATTACAGGCATGAGCTACCTCAGCTGGCCCAAGATTTAGATTTTTTTTTTAAAAAAGGTTCTTACATCTTCCCAGAGACCAGATCAAGCTGAATTTAAAAGATGAAAGCTATTTCTAATATAACCAAGGCCTAAACATGTAGATATTAAAGGGAACCCTAAGGCATTGACTATTGTTTTATTTCTTTAGCAAAATGAGAGTGAATAACTGCTTCGTTGTCTATAGAAAGCACTCTCCACATACAACATTTGTTCTATCTGGAGGGCCCTGACCTGTGACCTTACTAACATTATTTAGGGGATCCCAAATCCAAGTGCCTATGAGACCAGGCGAATAAGGTAAAGAAGTGAAGTAGGCCAGGTGAGACTGTGGTGGTCTGCTGCTACCATTCCCATTTGAAGGAGCATCTGATTCTAAACCCCACCCAATCTGTGCTGTGCAGGTTGCTGGCCCAGTGTTTCCAGAACTTCCAGTTTTTCAAGAGATGTTCCATATCCCAAGTTTTTTGTTTGTTTGTTTTTTCATTCTTTGTTTTGAGAGAGTCTCGCTCTGTTGCCCAGGCTGGAGTGCAGTGGCATGATCTTGGCTCACTGCAACCTCCACCTCCCGGGTTCAAGCAATGTCTCAGCCTCCTGAGTAGCTGGGATTATAGGTGCACGCCACCACACCTGGCTAATTTTTGTATTTTTAGTAGAGACAGGATTTCACCATCTTGCAAGCTGGTCTTGAACTCCTGACCTTGTGATCCACCCGCCTCAGCCTCCCAAAGTGCTGGGATTACAGGTGTGAGCTACCACCCCCAGCCCCATATCCCAGTTTTTAAATGTCAGATTATATTTTGAATGGTAGGCCAGCTAAATAAAACATCGGTAGAGCAAAGCATTCCACATGTTGCCATTTTGTGACCTTGGCCACAGCTTATTCTTGCCATCTATTGCAATATACTAGTTTACATTTCCACTTAAAGTGTACATTTCATTGAACTTGCCTAGAGAATGTACATGTTAGGTTTATCCAATATCTCTGTGTGAGGTTTCCTTAAGGGGCTAACCAAAAGCTTTATTATGTGATACCTCCTTTCCTTTGAAACAAAGGAGTGCAAAGAATTAGCCGGGCGTGGTGGCACACACCTGTAATCCCAGCTACTCAGGAGGCTGAGGCAGGAGAACAGCTTGAACCTGGGAGGTGGAGGTTGCAGTGCGCCGAGATGGCGCCATTGCACTCCAGCCTGGGTGACAGAGCGAGACTCCGTCTCTCAAAAACAAAAAAGTGCAAAGAAATAGGTATTTATATATAAAATCCTATATATTTAAATATATAGGATTTTTTTCCCAGCCTATGTCCTGTAGCTTCACCACTCAAGCCTTAACGCATGTTTCAAATTGGTCTGTTAGCCCAGCCACTCAGCAGAAGCTGCAGAGGAAATGGAACAAGAGTGGCCATTTCTTATTTAGTAAAATAGGATTTTGTTGTCTGCCTAGCCCTGTTGCCTAGCTCAAATTGAGCAGTTTTTCTCCAGTGTTTTAAACTAACAATGTGAGTAATGCAGAACAGTAATCCTAGGATTTCCATCTGTTGTGCTAACTTCACTCCTATCTGAACCGATAATACTCTCACACACATTAACTTATCAGTTCTCTCATTTCACTAGTCTAGGTCTCGCTCATCTTTTTGTTTAATTTTAAATCTCCAGATCTCATTAATTGAGGGTCTAACTTCTGCTAGGCAATATGCTACACAGAGAAAATTAAAGAGATTTGATCCCTTTCCCTTCAAAGTTTACGCTCTGAAATAGAAGCTGACTATGCTACAATTTGCAAGAGCATGTGACACTGCGCAATGTCCCAGCTTTGTTTTGTTTTGAGATGGGGTCTTGCTTTGTTGTCAAGGCTGCTCTTAAACTCCTGGCCTCAAGCAGTCCTCCCACTTCAGCCCTCCAAAGTGCTAGGATTATAGGATGAGCCACCATGCCCAGCCTGTCTCAGCTCACGTTTATGGTAGATTTTGCTGCCTCTAAACAGTCATTTAGCCCAACTGATTTGAAAGTAGAGTGCTAGCAACAGCTAAAATGGAGGTTTCTTTCTTTTTTAACCTATGAAACCCATTAGAAAAGAACAAGTAGAGAGAAGTATAATATGTGTCCCCCCCAACACCCATCCCTACCCTGTAAAGTACATAAAGATCTTTCCTTTATTACACAGTACACCACAGGGAAGGACAGGAGACATTGGTGCCTTAACCTTACATACTTGTATTGGTTTTTGGCCAGGATCATGCACCAGGGAGACCAAGGATAGATTTTCATTAATAATGACTTACAGCAAAATTGTATCGTCTTTTCTAAGAGTTACCATTCTCGGTGATCATGCCCCTCTGACACCAACACATCCTGATAACTCCAGCTTCTACAAAAGCAAGAGTTAACAGGAACTATGAACATACATGCAGTGACAAGAAGTCACAACCAGATGCAGGCACTTCACTAGCACAAACCACAAGTCAGGCATGCAAGAAGAGAGCTTTAATGGAGCCTGTTCCCAATTCTTCAGTGTCTTCAGCCATCAATTCTGAGTGCAATAACATAAAACATACCAGCCCGAGGTTGTAATTTAGTGGGGAAGCTGGGGCTTCCTTCTGCCTCCTGCTGCTGAGCAGTGGCTCTCTCCTCAGATTTTAGCTCTGCAGGCAGATCTGGGAGCTGTTTCGTTTCTTTCTGCTTTGCATCAAATTCTACTCCCATTTACTCCTGAAGCAAAGCAGAGCTTTCTGAACTATCCAAAAGTTTCCACTGTCGTCTGCTCAACTATAATGCTTCCTTGGAGGTGGAGGGCGGTTCTTGATGGTCTTACACTTGGGAATGTGTTGCTCAGCCACCTTAGGAGCAAAGTGGCGGCTACAGTGAGGACACTGAATGTAGTCTGGGTTTTCTGAAGGCAGGATGGGAGGCAAGTCTGAGGCGTTTCCACCTTTGGCAATTACCTGCTGGACCTCTCGAGCCTGGCGGAGGGTACGGATAAAATATTCGTGCTTCTGTCTCCAGTTGCTCTTCCGAGGAGGTTCAGCCTGTAATGTAAAAGGGATACTGATCTTTCAACTTGGCACTTGTCTCCTTACTTGAGTCTCCATTAGAATAACAGTCAGAAAATGAAAAGGGTACTAATCTGCAAGGTCAAAGAGAACAGGAAAGGAGCAATGTGGTAACTGACTTGCCAGAGTTGAGGCAAACCAAGGGCCTGCAAAGGGGGTACTGCTGAGAGGCAAGCTGCTTTCCCAGCAGAATCCCAGAGAGGTTCAGTGCTTGGAAGTGCCAGTAGTGGAAAGTAAGGAGGTACAGGACTGAAAACAGGCAGGACCCCACAGCTCCTCCCACCTTGCGCATCCAAGTGTCCAACACCCAAGCACACTTACAGAGAACAAGGATTTATTCTCTGGAGAAATTGAACCAGACAAATTTCCGACTCAGGAAATCCAGACAAGTGAAACTTGGGGGTTAATCTTGGGGCTGAAAATGGGGATTAAGTACACGTGTACATACCAAATTATGGAACTGTCAGCCTCCTTCTCCCACTCAGCCCCCAGAGTACCAAGCATATTGGCATCCTCTTAGGAAAAGAGGGGTTCTCTGGATACACGGAGCAGTCTAGAGAAAAGCCTTCAGATACTGACCTTGGAGAACCCTAATTAAAAGGCTCACTATTTAGTAACCTTAATATGAAGGTGCTTAGTCAACAAGCCCCACTTAAGCTTAAATATGAAAGGACAGCCAGGAATCATCAAATATTTGCTAAAGCTCTAACAAGAAAAAGGGCCCAAAAGTCCACAAACAAAAAACCCAGGAAGCAGCAACAAGGCAGATAGCGGAAGAAAACTTTTTTTAACATGAAACCATATCAACAAAATGAGTATTAGAAGAGGTTGTGTCCATAAAACAAGAAGTGTATACTGTGAAAAAAGGACAACCAGAGAACCAGAAAGAACGATTATAAATGTAAACTTTGATAGCTAAAAATAAAAATCAAATAGAAATGTTGTCAAGAAAATTTCTCAGAATGGGAAAAAAGATCAAGATGGAAAGTAAAGAAAAGACTGGAAAATTAGAAAGTTAATCCTGGAAGTCCAACATGTGACCAGTAAGAGTTCCAAAAGGAACACAGAAAGCATGAGGAGAAAATTATTAAGGAAATAATACAATTAACATTCCTAGAATTAAAGGTCACACATCTTGAGATTGAAATGGCTTACCAAGTATCCAGTACAATTATTGTAAAGTTTCAGAATTTCAAAATAAATAGAGAATCCCATAGCCTTTCAGAAAAAGAAAAAAACAAAAAACAAAACAAAACAAAACAAAAAACCCACAGGTTTCTTTAATGGAACAGAAATCAAAATGGCATTAGATTTCTCAATAATACACTGGATGCTAAAAGCTAGTGGGAAATACCTTAAAAGTTCTAACAGAAAATCATTTTCCTCCTAGAATTCTGTACCCAGCCAAATCATCAAATGGGAGCCTATTATATAGATACTATCATTCATTCCAAGACTATATACCTGCTGTGCACCTTTTTTAGTAAGCTTCAGCAACGCAAGGAGTAATGCAAGAAAAAGGAAGACACAGAATGCTGCAAACAGGGGAGCCAACACAAGAAAAGCAAAGAGAAGTCCCAAGACAATGGGCTTGCACCAGGCCTAGAAAATAACCAGTCCAGGTTGAAGCAGAAGGGATCAGAGTGGTGGCAGGGAGGTTTTCAGAATTAAAAAATCAAACTGATAGATTATGAGAGGTGTTTGAGCATTACAGAAACATTAACAGATGTCTGATATCAGATGGATCATTGGGGGGGGGGAAAATAAGAGAGGTATGTAGAAAATGAAGGAAATGAAAACATACATCCATTATTAACTCTAGGTACATGTGGGCAGAGACAACATTTATTCACTCATTAATGAACAATATTTATATGATCATTACAATGTGAAAGCTGACTTCTTTTAACCAAAAATCGTGACTCAACTACAGTGGAAGGGTAAGAGAAGGAGAAAAGTAGGAGAGAGGGGATATGAAAGAGAATTTCACTCACAGCTTCCGTAAGAAGTTACCAGCTAGGCCAAGTGCCGTGGCTCACGCCTGTAATCCCAGCACTCTGGGAGGCCAAAGTGGGCAGATCACTTGAAGTTAGGAGTTAAAGACCAGCTTGGCCAATATGGTGAAACCCTGTCTCTACTAAAAATACAAAAATTAGCCGGGCGTGGTGGCACATGCCTATAATCCCAGCTACTCAGGAGGCTGAGGCACAAGAATTGCTTGAACCCGGGAGGTGGAGGTTGCAGTAAGCCGAGATGGCACCACTGCACTCCAGCCTGCATGATAGAGACTCTGTCTCAAAAAAACAGGTAATGTGGAAAACTGATAAATCAAGAAAATAAGCATATTATTTAGAAATATGGAAAGGCAGACCAGAAGACTATCTAACAGAACTGAAGGCTGCCTCCACGGGCCGGACTAGGGGCTCCACTGTAGGTCACTCGGTACAACATGACTTTTTAAATGCATGCAAATACTATTAGATTTTTAAAAAGAAAAGAGCAGACAAATAGCTCTTGGTGATCTGGCATTGTTAATGATGAATAGTAGGAAGAGAGATTTTATCAAAGGAAAAGAAAGGGTCCTTGGGGAAAGTCTCTTACTGAAACAGACAAGAAGGCAAGAGAGTGTTAGAGACGGTATCCCGGAACCTTTAAAAGAATTTGGTTAGGGGAAAGTTCCTCAAGTGTATGAAATACTTTAGTCATTTATTTCTTATACTCTAATTCCCATAATTTTATTCCTCATTGTACTGAAATTCTATTCAGTTAATACTTATTAAGCACAAAACACAAAGCTATGTTCCCTGTCCTTGAAAATGCTTATTAGTCCAGGAGAGAGATGGGGTATACGTCCACTGGAAGTTACGTGAAGATTAAAGGATACCAGGAGAATCACCTGTTCTTGAGTACTCTAGAGGAATGACAGGAAAGTACAACCACTCAGCTTCCAAAGGCACAGCACTGTGGAATAAGACTTGAGACATTACCGGGGTAATGTGGGTGCAGCTTAGTCTAGTTCCCTTCTGTCTTGGTGTCCTCAGTGTCACACATTCCCCCAAACTAGTTGCCATAAAGCTGGAGCATCTGATCTCAGGAACCTAATTATTTTACTTCACTGCAACTGTATTCACAAATTTAAGAAACACAAGATGTTTTAGGCTCTGGCCAAAAATAAATCGCTACAGTGGGACAGAGTGAATCCCCAGTGGATTACTGGGTTGAACAGAAAGAAAACAGGAAAAAACAGTAAGTGGCCATCATATTATTATCTGCAAGAGCACAATGTTGATTTCTTTTTTGGAAACTAGATTTCAGGGAGATTGTTTCTGAATACAGATGGGACTTGCTTGTGATTTCCCCAAACTGTACTGAAATAAAGAACTCTAACTGTAAACAATTTCTTCTAACAACCATCATATAAATGTGAGTTTTTAAAGGCTCCAGCAAATACACAGAAACTGTAAAGTGCTGATGGACAAGAGGTGCCAGCACAGCAGAGGGAGGGCTGGAAAGAAATGAAAGCAGAACGACACTCTCTTATTTTTCTGGAATATTAGAACTAGATGGGGTCCGAGATCATATGGTCTACACCTCCCAAACTTCAATCATTTGCACTTTCACTTAATCCTTACAATTAATTAAGATTTTTCTGTAAGTTCATGATCCCTGGGAATCAGGGGCTTAATATATTGTCGTATTTTCCTAATATAACATTAAGTGACTAATACATTTTTCTAATAAAACACTAAACACTAACACTACTAAAATAAAGTTTGTCAGCATGCCACACTTTGAGAAATATCCATTTTATAAACCAAGTGGCACAACCTTGACAGGTCATTCATTTATGAGACAGTTTTCTCCAGATATGTTGTCCAAATGTCCCTATGAAGTTCGCCCAAATTCATCATGTAAGGCCGGGCATGGTGGCTCACGTCTGTAATCCTAGCACTTTGGGTGGCCGAGGTGGGTGGATCACCTGAGGTCAGGAGTTCAAGACCAGCCTGGCCAGCAGGGTGAAAACCCATCTTTTTTAAAAATAAATAAATAAATAAATTTATCATGTAAGTGTCGTGAAGCTCTTACTTTTTACAACCTGGTTTTTCTAAAGTGAGAAATAATTGGCAGTGGCATGGTTTGTAAGACAACCAGAAAGAAAGTCTGTTTTACCTTCAAGGTGTTTCTACTCTAAATGGGGTGAAAAGAATTCCAAACTTAGTTGTGTTTCATCTATTTACTCAGAAGCTATGTCAACACTGAGCTGATCTTAAAAGAGTAGATAGTTAAAACAATATCACAGATCCTAGTCTTGGGAGGTGGCAGAATACATTGAAAGAGTGAGGAGTTCTCTCCAGGTAACAAAAATGCTGTATTTTTTTCTTTAGATTTTTTGTGTCTTTTAAATTTTCTACAGTAAACGCTTATTACTTTTATAATCCAAAGGACACAAATTCTAGGTCTAGATTTTTTAGTCATTCCAACCAAGAGTTATATGCTGACCCTGCCACTTAAAGCTGTTTGTGACCTCAAGCAACTCACTTAGCCTATCCAAGTCTTGATTTTCGCATTGATACAATGCGAGATAACGCAAGGATCACAGGAAAAGCTCCCATCACAATGCTGGCAAACAGTAGTAATCAAGAAATGTTAACTTTAGACGTCAATTCTTCCTACATGACAGATGATGACATAACAGACCCCTACAATGATCCCCACACCAAGTCACATCCATAAGGCTTTGGTTACCTTGGCTGAAGCTGGCCCCTTCCAGTTCAAGTACTGCTCTAGTTCTGTGCCCTTAGCCCGGGCCCTGGAGGAGTCAAACACTTTCCTCTTGGACTCCCGCATCCTGCTGCAGACAGTGGAGTGTCTCTCCAGCCTGAGCAAGAGGAATTTGCGCCCACAGTGGCTGCACTCGCCCAGCTGTGGCTCTTCAATGGAGTCGCCGGAACCTGAGGAGTCTGGTGCCTTGGACAGGCTGGAATTTCTGGCGCATCCCTGCAAAGAACCACCTGGTGTTTCTGAAGGTGGAGAGAACTTCTCCATCGATGGCTCTGAGACTCGGTCTCGAATTTTGTTATTGCTTGCCACCAGCCTTTCCCTTTTGAGCCTCTGGATTCTATAATCAGAGAGCTGGAATGGACTCAAATTTTGTTGAGACCATCCCCAAGCTTCATCCTCTCTCCTGTCTCTACCGAATTCTTCCTCAAACTCAAAGTCTGGGGAGAAGATAGGTTTGTACGTGGTGTTGCTATTATTACCTTTAACTCTTCTCCTAGGTAGTGTAATTTTCTGTAGCTCTCTGTTTTCATTTTCCTTGGCCTGTTCCTTTTGCTTCTGGATCCTTCTGAGTTCCTCCTCTGTCTTCTTCAGCTTTCCCCCTCAGAAGAATCTGCTTCCTTCGGATTTCCTCCTCTAAGTTCTCCCCTGCAGCTTCTAGTCTTCGGATCTGCACCCACTCCGTCCTCTCGAAGTTTACTGCGGCCCTCTCCTCCTGCACCACAGCAAGAACAGTACCAACCACAGAAAAGTCGACCTGGTCCCCTCACACCAGGGTTGCTGGATGAAAACTCTCTCAGCTCAGGGGGCCTTGGGTAGACATTCTGGTCCCCCATCCGTGCCAGCCTCACCCATACTGCACGACTTCCGATGGACCACAGGTTTCAGTGGGTACGCCCGGTCCACCCCAACTCGTTTCTTTGTAAAGGGGATAAAGTTCTGGTGATTGGCTTTGGGATACTAGGATTGAGGGCCTGACGAGTAAAACGAACACTTTCCTTGGCCCTGGGAATCACTTCCTGGATCTTGCTGGCTGATTCCAGTACAGTGGGGATAGGAGCAGCTCCGCGCTTTTGTGTGGGTGTTCCATTTGGGGTGAGGGTGGACTCTATCCAGAGTCAACTCTTTGTTGCTCAAAAGCTTCTTCTGGAAACTGTTCCTCAGGTGCCCCTTAGGGACTGCTGGGAAGAATCACCTTGTTCGTAAGAGTCTTGCTCGGCTGACCGGGGCCCTGGAGCTCTGTTGTATTATGTGGGAGCATAACGCCCACAGGCAGGTGTGAGGCCAACTGGAGACCAGCCATTCAGGGCCTGGACTGACGCCTATGGGAGATTTAAACCAGATACATGGGAAGAGTTTGAGATTCACTCTTGGCTGCTAGAGCAAAGTATTTCTACATTTGCCCTGCCCACATTTCATGAAACGGTGCTCGATCTGCCAAAGTTTCCCTTTAATAAGCATTCGGTGAGTAATCATGAGGCACAAGACACTGTGTTAGGCCCTGAGGACAGAAAAGCGAAGGTGCCACAGGTGTTCCTGCTACCTGGCTTTCTTTCCTCCAGCACCAGCCTCTGCCACGCACAGTATACTCTATAGCAGGTGGAAAGAGCATCGGATCGAAAGTCAGGATTTAGGCTTGTAACAGGACAAGCGACTTTCTGCCTTGCTGAGCCCCGTTTCTTCACCTGTAAGTTGAAGGGTTCCCCTCCGAGTCCAGCCTCACCATTTTACAGGTGAGAAAGCTGTGCCCCAGAGGTACTGACTGGCACAAAGAGCTCTCAGATCTTCCCTCCTACTGGAACTGTGCTTGATTCCAAAAAGCACAGAGGCTGCCAGGGCCTGGAGCAGGTGCCTGGCTGGCAAACCCTCATCCCAGGAGTCCCCATGGCACAG
Organism: Ateles fusciceps; assembly: GCA_036589455.1. NCBI lineage: Eukaryota > Metazoa > Chordata > Mammalia > Primates > Atelidae > Ateles > Ateles fusciceps. The sequence goes on along the minus strand of JAZHEH010000228.1, from coordinate 7,567,310 downwards.
ACGGTAAAAGTTTTGTAACCTGAGCGTTGAGGCCACCTGACCTGGCTGCGGCCAGTTTTAGATCCCGAAGGCTGAAGTCACGTTCTGTCCGGAAGGGTCAACTGCGGCGCCCCCCACTGCGGACTCCGCCTTTGGGACAAGCCCTCTCGCTCTCCTGCCCTTCGGGCCCTTCGGGAGGTGGAGGTGCTGACCCCAGGTCTCCCCCGCCCTTCTGCGTACCTCAGGCCCTCGGGCACCGCTCCTGCTCAGGGGAAACCCCAGGCCCCAGTTTCCCCAGATCTGACCTCCCCCTCGACCGACGGCCGCGCAGGCGCCCTCAGCTGGGCTCTGTTATTCCCGGTGCCTGGAGACGGAGTTACTGGCGCGCCGAGCCCCGCCCCTCGCCGCGAACTCCTCGGGGAGGCGCGCGCAGGCGCCGTGCACCAGCGGCCCCGGGCGGCCGGGGCTGGGGGTGCGGTCAGTCCGGGCGTGACTTGACCCAGTGTCCGTCCAACTCTGCAGCTTGGTCCAGCCCTGCCCTTGGGGAACAGAGGAGGGGCGGGAGAGGCTTTCTGGGGCTCCATCAAAGAACTTGTACTTTACTGAGAACGATGCTTCCAGACCCTGGGGTGTGCCCTTCTCCGGCAAAGGGCGGAGGCCCTGGCTGTGCCCCCGCGTGGTTCCGCCGCAGGATGCCGGCGTCCGCCCCGCCTGGCGGGAGCGGGGCTGCTGCTGGCCTTTCTCGGCGCGCTCGGCTGCGCTGGGCGAGCCCCAGGTATGGCTGCATGCGCGCGCTCCCTGCTTGTCCTCGCCAAGGCTTTGGAACTTGCTGTCAACGTTTTTGCTACGCAGTATCTTTCCGGGGTAACTTTTGTGGCCAATCTGATTATTTTGATATTATAATGTTTTACTCTCACGTGGTAACTCTGGCGATCTCTACTTAGGGCCCAGGAATGACTCAGCCAAATGTAATGTTAATAAAGTTAACTACCAGATCGAAAATAATCCGTATAAACCTGGTTTCAGGACTAAATGATACTCTATAACTTGTTGACATCAAAAGAAGGTTTATTTTTCTTCGCTTCGGTTCATCTGTGTAAACCGTTTGGAACAGGCAGTTCACTTTTCCCTGTAACTGCTCAGTTCATGCACATGGAAAATAACGCAGACAGCAGTCATAAGTGTTAATGCTTCAGCATGTCACATTACAGCTGTTACATATTATAAAGAAATTCCTTGGTGGACCCTCCAGGTCAGTCCTGTTTTTGTTTTTAATTCTTCGTTTTCATCCCTAGTTGACTCCACCACCTCTCCATGTATGCAGCTTCAGACATTCCCATTCAGGGTCCCAATTATCAATTCCCACAGCTGCCCTCGCAGAATTTACCAGCTTGCCTCTCTCTTCTCTCTCTCTCTCTCTCTGTCTCTCTCTCTCTTTCCTTCTCCTTCCCCCTCCTCTATGAGAAAGAAGGGCCACTTTCTTTCCATGAGTTCTCTTCTCCCCTCTCCCGGGTTCAAGAGATTCTCCTTCCTCAGCCTCCTGAGTAGCTGGGACTACAGGCACAGGCAGCACACCCGGCTAATTTTTGTATTTTTAGTAGAGATGCGGTTCACCATGTTGAGCAGGATGGTCTCAATCTCTTGACTTCATGATCCACCTGCCTTGGCCTCCCAAAATGCTGGGATTACAGGCGTGAGCCACCGCACCTGGCCTTTTTTGTTGTTTTCTGGTTTTTTGTTTGTTTTGGTTTGGTTTTTTGTTTGTTTGTTTTGAGACAGAATCTTGCCCTGTTGCCCAGGCTGGAGTGCAGTGGTGCAATCTTGGCTCACTGCACCCTCCGCCTCTTGGGTTCAAGTGATTCTCCTGCCTCAGCCTCCTGAGCTAGTATTACAGGTGTCTGCCACTATGTCTAATTTTTTTCTATTTTTTGTAGAGAGAGGGTTTCACCATGTTGGCCGGGCCGGTCTTGAACTCCTGACCTCAGGTGATCTACCTGCCTTGGCCTCCCAGAAGTGCTGGGATTACAAGTGTGAGCCACTGCACCCGTTCTTTGTTTTTGAGACAGGGTCTCACTCTGTGACCCTGGCTGGAGTGCAGTGGCACAATCACGGCTCACTGCAGCCTCAACTTCCACGGCTCAAGCAATCCTCCCACCTCAGCCTCCGAAGTATCTGGGACTATAGGTGTGTGCCCCCCACACCCAGCTAACTTTTTTTCTTTTTGTAGAGACAGGGTCTCCCTTTGTTACCCAGGCTGGACTCAAACATCCAGAGTCAAGAGATCCTCCTGCCTCAGTCTCACAAAGTACTGAGATTACAGATGTGAGCTACAGCACCCTGCCTGTATCTTGTTAACTTCAAATCATACCTCACCATAAACTCCATCTCTTTGGTTTTGAAAGATACTCAACTTCCCCTCCAAAACAAACTTTACTTCCCTTGACCTAACTTTCATGTTACAGTCCCGTTTATTTCTCCTCTTCTCCCCCACAAGACTTAATGGAAATCTCCACATTTGCTGCCCCCATATCCTCATCTCCCCCTCATTGTCCAGTTCACTGGGGCCTGGCTTCTACTTTCTCCACTTTATTTAACTACAGAGCTACCAGTGACCTTCCAAAGACAAAAGCTTCATTTCTTCATCCTACTCGTGTGACATTATTGATTATCCACCCACTTAGAACGCTCTTCTCAGTTGCTCCTGTGCCCTCTTGGTTTCTTCTTTCATGTCCTTGCTCCATTTTCTTCCAAGTTTCTGGTATATAATATCTTTTCCCCATCTGCCCCCTAAATTTAAGTGTGTTCTGAAGCCCTCATATTTCTTATATATGTATGTAGTTCCAGACATTCTCTTCTTAACAATTTCAACCAAATGCTGAAATTTCAGATTTCACCTGTGTTTAAAGGACAGCCAACTTAGCTTTAGTCTTTCTCATAAGTTACAGACTGAAATTTCGGACTGCCCATTTGACACCTCCACAGGATTGTGCCTCAGGAACCTCAGATTCTGTATGATAACATAAACTCGTGATCCTCTCCCTTTCTCAGATCTGCTTCTCCAGTGTGCCTGTTCATGCCCACAGCATCAGTCTTCCATGCTTCCCTCTTTGTTGCCTCTTCCTTATTTTCTTCTTTTGTTTGTTTATTTTGAGACTGAGTTTCACTATTGTTGCCCAGGCTGGAGTGCAATGGCGTGATCTCGGCTCACCGCAACCTCCGCCCCTGGGTTGAAGCAATTCTCCTGCCTCAGCCTCCCGAGTAGCTGGGATTACAGGTATGCACCACCACACCCAGCTAATTTTGTATTTTTAGTAGAGATGGGGTTTCTCCATATTGGTCAGGCTGATCTTGAACTCCCAACCTCAGGTGATCCACCTGCCTTGGACTCCCGAAGTGCTGGGATTACAGGCAGAGCCACTGCGCCTGACCATTGCCTCTTCCTTCTAACTGATCACAGGTTTTATTGAGTTTACTTTTTAAAAAAATTTAAGACAGCCTTGCTCTTGTCACCCAGGCTGGGGTGCAGTGGCATGATCTCAGCTCACTGCAACCTCCGCCTCTCAGGTTCAAGCGATCCTCCTGCCTCAGCCTCCCTAGTAGTTGGGACTACAGATACATGCCACCATGGCTGGCTAATTTTTGTTTTTAGTAGAAATGGGGTTTCACCATGTTGGCCAGGCTGGTCTCGACGTCAGGTGATCCACCCATCTCAGCCTCCCAAAGTGCTGAGATTACATGCTTGAGCCACTGTGCCCGGCCTATTCATTTACTTCTGCAATGTCTGTCATATATGACTCTTCCTTTACATTTCTGCTGCCCCAAGTGAGTTTTTCTTCACTTCTCCTTGGGATGGCGTGGCCCTCCCCAACTTCTCTTCTTGCCTTCAATATCTTCTCTTCAAACCCATCCTTCATGCTGCTGCCAGAATAATTATCCTAAATATTTCTTTCCCCTCAGCTTTATTAAGATATAATTGACAAGTACCAATTATATGTATATTTGCAGTGTACAAAGTGATAATTTGATACATGTATGCATTGTGCAGTGATTAAATCAAGCTAATTACTAAATATTTCTAATCCTACCATTTCCCTCTCCAGTGGCTTCTTCTCTACCTAGAGAATAAAGTTGAAATACATGATTTAGCATGGCATTTCTTCCTCCCAGATTAGGCCCAGCCTACCTTTTCAGTCTTGCCTCCCCTTAATAAGCCCCAGGGTCCAACCCAGTGAGTCTCAACCCTGGCTGCGTGTTAAGACTACTTGGAAAGCAATATTAGGGGTGAGGCCTGAGCATTAATTATTGTTATTATTTTTTGAGATGGAGTCTACCTCTGTCACCCAGGCCGGAGTACAATGGTGTGATCTCGGCTCACTACAACCTCTGCCTCCCAGATTCAAGCAATTCTTCTGCCTCAGCCTCCTGAGTAGCTGGGATTACAGGTGTGTGCCACTACTCCTGGCTAATTTTTGTATTTTTAGTAGAGACACAGTTTCACCAGGTTGGTCAGGCTGGTCTCGAACTCCTGACTTTGTGATCTGTCTGCCTCAGCCTCCCAAAGTGCTGGGATGACAGGCGTGAGCCACTGCACCCAGTCGAGCATTAATATTTTTAAAGCTTCCCCAAAGATCCTAATGCACAAACAGGGTAGTGAACCTCTGGTCTAGCCACAACTGACTACTTGTACTTTTTCGTCTCCATGGTGCTACCTTACTCTAAGCTCCACGGACTGAGAGCTGGTAGAGCATAGCATTGATGGGAGTTGACTCTGGACTGACTCTCTCGAACCACATCCCAGCTCCATCACTTACTGGCTGTGTGCCCTTGGATTAAATGTTGTTTCCTCCAAGAACCCTTTCCCAATTTTCCCAGTCAGAATTAATTGCTTTGCTCGTTCGTAATATTTTCTGTTCTTGTTATAGCACAGGGCTGGTTCCTGATGAGCTCTCAATGGATTTTCATGGAATTAAATTACCATGCTGTACATTTTATTGTCATTATTTGCATGCATATGTACCCCTTACACTAAGTTAAAAACTCTTTGAGGGCAAAGATTATATATAATTCATCTTTGTATATCTTAGAGTGCCCCATACATATTAGACACTCAGTAGGTTTTGAATTCTATAGAGAAACTTTTTTTTTTCTTGAGACAGAGTCTTGCTCTGTCACCCAGGCTGGAGTACAGTGGCGTGATCTCGGCTCACTGCAACCTCTGCCTCCCTCATTCAAGGAATTCCCCTGCTTCAGCCTCCTCGTAGCTGGGATTACAGGTACCCGCCACCAACCCAGCTAATTTTTGTATTTTCAATAGAGATGGGGTCTCACCATCTTAGCGAGGCTGGTCTTGAACTCCTGACCTCACGATCCACCCACCTTGGCCTCCTAACGTGCTTGGATTACAGGCATGAGCCACTGCGCCCAGCTGAGAAACTATTTTTTATTTTATTTTATTTTTTATTTTTTTAAATTGCATTTTAGGTTTTGGGGTACATGTGAAGAACATGCAAAATTGTTGCATAGGTACACACATGGCAGTGTGATTTGCTGCCTTCCTCCCCCCCATCACCTATATCTGGCATTTCTTCCCATGCTATCTCTCCCCCATCTCTCCACCTCCCGCTGTCCCTCCCCTATTTCTAGTTTTTATTTTTAAAGGAATTTTAGAGAAAGAAATACCATCAGCCAGATACTCTGTTTAGAGTTATTTTCAGATATTGCCAAGCACAACATTCAATCCGGCTTATCCACCACCAACCTTCTACCTCTCAACACTAACGTTTTATGATTCTCTAGGATATGGATCCTCACTCTGTAGCAGGAAACTAGCAAATTGATGAATCTCCATGGCTACCATCACAAACCCATCTCTCATTGCCAAATCTGCCAACCTGGCATATTCATATAAGGAGTCTTATGTTATGAAGGGGTGTAGTGTATACAAGCAATCCACAAAGGATCAATAAATACCACAGTTTTTTTTCCCACACACATTATGAATCATAAGGGTAGCTGAATTCAAATGTCTATGCATCAACTCTAATTTTAACCGTCTTCGTCCACATCCCCTGACAATTCCCTTTTCCCAAAATAAATTCATGTAGTTTGGCCATTTGGTTTAGATTGACTGATTCAGCTGTAATTCTGGAGCCATGAGTTATTTTGCTTGTGCTCTTACTTTATTTGTTTAGTTATTTGTTCAAGCATTATTTGACATTTTCATAGTAAGGGAGACCAGTGAGTAGTTTCCAGAAGCCCAGAAGGAGAAATAACCTCCACTGGGACCTCCTGTGCACTTATGTCCCTGTATCCCCTATTCCAGATTAGTTATGACCCAAAATTTAAGGAGAACTGAATGAAAAGGGACAGAAAGGTTGTATGTATCCTACTCAACTTATTTATAATTTTATTTATTTATTTATTTATTTATTTGAGACAGAGTCTTGCTCTATCGCCCAGGCTGGAGTTCAGTGGGGCAATTTTGGCTCACTGCAGCCTTCACCTCTCAGGTTCAAGAGATTCTCCTGCCTCAGTCTCCCGAGTGGCACCCACCACCACACCCAGTCAATTTTTGTATTTTTGGTAGAAATGGGGTTTCACCATGTTGGCCAGGCTGGTCTCGAACTCCTGACCTCAAGTGATCTGCCCGCGTCAGCCTCTCAAAATGCTGGGATTACAAACTATTTATGGTATTTAATGTGTACTGTTTGTCTCTCACTTCCAGAATTAAGCTCCTCAGGGCAGGGATCCTGTTTTGTTTACTAACGTTTGCCGGGTCACCTAGAACAGGTGCCTGGCACACAGTAGCTGTCAGTCGGTATTTAATTGAATGATTGGATGTATCCCAATGTACTTCGTCTATGCCTTTCTCCCCCATGAGAAAATGAGAAAGGGGTGCGCTTGGTGACTGAAATGGGATGAGGGCAAGATGTGTGGAGGCCCAGCCGAGATCCTGGACAGATCCCCAGCCCAAAGCTTTTTGGGTTGCCGGACAACCGCGGCCTGACGTCCCATCTTCTGGGCGGGCTCGGGCCGATGCGCCGTCCCTGATTGGTCGTGTGGACGTGATGGGCATGAGAGATAGCGAAGGGACAGCTGCACACTAAACTTCCGGGCGCGGAGGTTTGCGCGCCTTGGTGAGCCGTTGGCGTGGTGGTCCCTGTGTGCTCCCGGCGGCCGGTGGGGACGACAAGGAGGGTGAGCCAGGAGGGGGTCCCCGGAGTGTACTTGTCAGGTGGATTAGTACTAAAATGTTAGTAGCAGGGGATTCTGGGGGTTAGTAGCGGGGGATTCTGGTAGGGAGGGAGCGGGACGCGGCATGGATGTAAGGAGGTCATTGGTCAGCAGGTGATTTCCCCAGAAGAGGCTTCAGCCGGCAGCTGCGAACCGAAGCTTCCTCTCCCAGCGTCTGGCTCCTCCTTCACACACGCCTTATCACATCCACTCACAGCGAGGTCGCAGTGGTTAAGGATGGACAGGTGTGGGTGTGGCCCTTTCTGACTCAGGCTTGCGGGTCCTGGAATAGTCCTTCACTCTCCTGCTTTCCTGGTTTCTGACAGGTTTGAGCATGGCAGAAGGAGACACCCTGATATCAGTGGATTATGAAGTTTTTGGGAAGGTCCAAGGGGTGTTTTCCGCAAGTATACTCAGGTATGTGGCCTGCAGGCTTTGGGGGACGTAACCTAGGTTGTGAGCATGGGAACAAGGGACGTGTTCCTGACAAATGTGAACTGGAAGCCGCTGGCTGTTTGGTAGCTGCATGGCAAAGAGGGAGTTTGTAGAGCAATGAGTAGAAAATGCTGTGCAATCGGTAAAACATGGTGTAAATGGAAGATCATCCTGCTGTTATTATTGGTCTTTTTCTAACAGTGGTGCCTGAGCATCTAGACACACGTATTAACGAGCTTCTCTCTTCCAAGGGGAATAGAGGGCCTCCCCAGTGTCGCTGTTGTGGCATCATCAAACCAAGTCAGATTTCTTATAAGAAGGCTGACATTGACCGAAGAGATGGCATTTAGATGACCTGATGGCATTTTTATAACACATAAATGCTTCCTCTGTAGCTGCTGCACTTTCTTCAGACCTTTCTCCAAGCTTCCCTCAATTCTCCACTTAATTGTTTTCTATTTTTTTTTTGGTTTTGAAAGAAATTTACCTTTTCTAGCTGATGTTTTTCTTATTAAAAACTCTTTATCCATTCCAGCATAGGGGATCTGAATGTGGAGCCTGGTATTCTTACTAGAGCAATAAGGGAGTATTTGAGGGGATGGACAAAGTGTTGGCAGCCTCTACCTCTGGTTTAGTGTGGCTAATCTTCCCTCAACAGGCACACACAAATGCAAGCTTGTTTCCTCTGCCTTCTGCAGGTATTGGCTACTGCCTTCCCAATACGTCTCCAACCCCACAGATAATGAGTTAGAACTGCAGGACTTCTTAAGTGTCTCATTCCTGGGACTGTGGTACTTACAATTCAAATTCTAACCTGAATCTTTGAAATATGAGTGTGAATTATCAATACCTCTTTTTTTTTTTTTTTTTTTCTGGAGTATGGTGGCACAGTCACAGTTCATTGCAGCCTCAACCTCCCAGGCTCAAATGATCCTCCTCCTCAGCCTTCCAAGTAGCTGGGACCACAGGCGCATGCTGCCACACCCAGGTTTTTTTTTTGTTTTTGTTTTTTTAAATAGAGAGCTATGTTGGCCAGGCTGGTCTCGAACTCCTGACCTCAGGTGATCCACCTGCCTCAGCCTCCCAAAGTGCTGGGATTATAGGCGTGAGCCACTGTGCTTATTATAAATATTTAATATAAATGGAATCATTCAAATGTGTCCTTTTTTGTGTGACTGGCTCCTTTCACTTAACATATTGTTTTCAAGGTTTATCTACATTATAGCATGTATTAGTATTCCATTCCTTTTTATGGTTGAATAATATCCCATTGTATGGATATACCACATTTTTTTATCCATTCATCAATTGATGGAAATTTGAGTTTCTGATTTCTGGCCATTATGAATAATAATGCTGTGAACACATATGCACATATTTTTGTGTAGACGTTTTCAGTTCCATTGATTATGTAAATACTAGGAGTAGATTGCTGGGTCATATGGTAACTTAATGTTTAACTTTTTGAGAAACTGCCAAACTTTTCCAAAGTAGCTATACGATTTTATGTTATCACTGGCAATGTGTGAGAATTCCAATTTGTCCACATGATTGCCAACAGTGGTTACTGTCTTTTATGTTAGCCATCCTAGTGGGTATGAGGTAATATCTCATTGCGGTTGTTTGTTTTTCAGGTGTTAATACATTTAAAAGGATTTGAGTCATACAAGAAATGTCCTCCAACTACAGTGGAAGTAAACCACATGAAAAAATAAAAAAGATAACGAAAATCTCTAAATATATGGAAACCATATAGCACACTTATTTCTAAAATTGTGGTAGGATACATAAAACATAGAAATTGCTGTTTTAACCATTTTTAAATGTACAATTCAGTGGCCTTAAGTATATTCACATTGTTTTTTACATCCACAGAATGCTTTTCATCTTGTAAAAGTGAAACTCTGTATTCATTAAACACTAACTCTCCATTTCGTCTTTTCCAAGCCCTTGACAGTCATAAATCTACATTCTATTAATTCAACTACTCTAGTTACCTCATTTGAGTGGAATTTGACAGAATTTGTCCTTTTATGGCTGGCTTATTTCACTTAGCGTAATATCCTCAAGGTTCATTCGTGTTATATCATGAAAGTAAAAACAATTTCCTTTCTTTGTAAGGCTGAATAATGTCCTGTTGTACGTGTATACTTTCAGGGTGGTTTCGATTTGCCTTCCTAATGAGTAATGATGTTGAGCATCTTTTCATTTGCTTATTGGCATATTTTATGTCTTCTTTGGAGAAATGTCCATTCAAATCTTTTTGCCCATTTTTAGCTATTTGCCTTCTTATTTTTGAGTTGTAAGAATGTTTTTATTCTGGATACTAGTCCCTTAACAGATACATGATTTACAAATATTTTTCCCATTTTGTGTGTTGTCTTTTTACTTTCTTGATAGTGTCTATGAAGTACAAAAGTTTTTACTTTTGATGAAGTCAAATTTATCTGTTCTTTTTTTTTTGCTTGTACTTTTAGTGTTGTATCTAAGAAATCTTTGCCTAATCCAAGGTCATGAAGGTTCATGCCTGTGTTTTTCTGTTTGTTTGTTTTGCTTTTGTTTTTTGTAGCAACTGGGTTTCACCATGTTGCTCAGGCTGGTCCTGACCTCAAGCAATTTGCCCACCTCAGCCTCTCAAAGTGCTCGGATTACAGGTGTGAGCCACTACACCCAGCTGTCATGCCTATGTTTTCTTCAAAGTTTCATAGTTTACACTCTTAGATTGAGGTCTTTGTTCCAGTTTGAGTTATTTTTTATGTGACGTGAGGTAGGAAATCCAGCTTTATTCTTTTGCATATGAATATCCACTTGTCCCAGCACCATTTGTTGAAATGAGTATTATTTCCCAGATTCATTTGTCACGGCACCTTTTTCAAAAATCAACATAATGTAAGGGTTTATTTCTGGACTCTCAGTACTATTCCATTCATTTGTACATCTGTCTGCTATAGGTTTGTCCCCTTAAAATCTCATGTTGAAATTTGATCCCCAGTGTTGAAGGTGGGACATAATGGGAGGTGTTTGAGTCATGGGGGCAGGTCCCTCATGAGTAGATTAATGCCCTTCCTGGGGGGGTGGAATGGTCAATGAGTTCTCATTCAATTAGTTCCCTCAAGAACTAGTTAAAAAGAGTCCTGGTACCTTACCTCTTCCCACCCCTGCCTCACTTCCTCTTAACCACATGATCTCTGCACATGCAGAATCCCCTTTGCCTTCTGCCATAAGTGGAAACAGCCTAAGGCCCTCACCCAATGCCAGTGACAGTCCCATGCTTGTACAATCTACAGAATCATGAGCCAAATAAACCTCTTTTCTTTATAAATTACCCAGCCTTACGTAGGTTTTTATAGCAACACGAAACAGACTAAGCCACTATCCTTGTGCCAGTACTATACTGTCTCAGTTACTGCAGCTTTGTAGTAAGTTTTGAAATTGGGAAGTATGAATCCTTCAAGTTTGTTTTTCCTTTTCAAGATAATTTTTAGCTCTCTTGGGTCCCTTATGTTTCCATGTAAATTTTAGTAACAGTTTCAATTTCTGCAAAAGCACTGGCATTTTCATAAAGATTGAGTTGAATTTGTAGATCAATTGGGGAGTATTATCACCTTAACAATATTAAGTCTTCCAATCCATTAATAAGGAATGTCTTTCCATTTATTTAGATCCTCTTTAATTTCTTTCAAGAATGTTTTGTAGCTTTCCGTATATGTCTTGCAATTCTTTTGTTAAATTTATTCCTAGACACTTCATCTTTTTGATGCCATTATAATGGAATTGTTTCCTTAATTTCATTTTTAGGTTTTCATTGCTAGTGTATAGAAATACGATTGATTTTTGTATAACAATCTTATATCCTACAAACTTGTGAAACTGTTTATTAGCTCTAATATATGCATGTGTATGTTCTTTAGGACTTTTTGTATACAAGATATGTCATCTGTAAGTAGAGGTAGTTTTACTTTTTCCTTTTCAATCTGAATGACTTTTCTTTTTCTCTGCTGTAGATAGACCCTCAAGTGTAACATTGGGTAGAGTAGTAACAGCAGACATCCTTGTCTTGTTCCTGATCTTAATGGGAACGTTTTCAGTCTTTGACCACTAAGTATGATGTTAGCAGTGGGTTTTTCATAGATCTAGTTTGTTGAGTATTTTTATTATAAAAGAGGTATTGGTTTTTGTCAAATGATTTTTTTGCCATCTATTAAGATGATCATATAGCTTTTGTTTTATTAATATGGTATATTAAATTGATTGCTTCTTGTATATTGAACCAATCTTGTATTTTTGAAAGAAATCCTAACTTGTCATGGTGTACAATTCTTTTTATATGTTGCTGGATTTGGTTTGCTAGTATTTTGCTGACAATTTTTGCATCTCTATTCATAAGAGTATGGTTTTTTGGTTGCTTTTTCTTGTGACAGCTTTAGTTTTTTGGGGGTTTATTTTTTTTTTTTTCTTTTACTTTGGGCTTTTTTTTCTCCTTATTTTTTATTTTTAGTTTTTAGTTTTGGTTTTAATATGAGAATAATGCTGACTTAATAGGATGTGTTGGAAAGTGTTTCTTCTTTTTTTTAACGCTTAATTCTTGTTTTGGATCCTCTTCTATTTTTTTGGAAGAGTTTGTGAAGAGCTGGTAAAGGATTTTTTTTTTTTTGAGGCGGAGTCTTGCTCTGTCACTGGGCTATAGTGCAGTGGCACGATCTCAGCTTACTACAACTTCTGCCTTCCAGGTTCAAGCGATTCTCCTGCCTCAGCCTCTCGAGCAGCTGGGACTACAGGTGTGTGCCACCATGCCCAGCTAAATTTTGTATTTTTAGTAGAGATGAGGTTTCAGCATGTTGGCCAGGATGGTCTTGATCTCCTGACCTCATGATCCGCCTGACTCGGCCTCCCAAAGTGCTAGTATTACAGGCGTGAGCCACTGCGCCCAGCCTAAGGATTGTTTTTTAAACGTTTGGTAGAATTTAGCCATCTGGTCCTGGGCTTTTCTTTGTGGGAAGTTTTTTGATTAAAAATTCAATCTCTTTATACTTGGTATAGGTTTATTCAGACTTGCTGTTTCTTCTTGATTCAGTTTTGGTTGTTTGTCTTTCTAGATATTAGGTTTCTTTTCATCCAAGTTAATCTAATTTGTTGGCATATAATTGTTCATAGAATTCCCTCATATCCTTTTTATCTTTGTAAGGTTGGTGCTAATGTCTTCTCTTTTATTTCTAATTTTAGTAATTTGAGGCTTTCTTCCTCTTTTCTTTATCAGTCTAGCTAAAGGTTGTCAATTTTGTTGGTCTTGTCAAAGAAGCAACTTTTGTTTTATTGATTTTCTTTATTCTTCCACTTTCCATTAATTTCTGCTCTAATCTTTATTTCCTTCTTTCTGTTTGTTTTGAATTTAGTTTGCTCTTCTTCTAGTATCCTAAGGTGGACATCTTGGTTATTGATTTGAAGAGACTTTCTTTTTAGATTGCAACTAGAGTTGGTGATTATGTTCCTTAAAATGTTGTCAGATGATCGTTTAAGCAGAAACGTGGTTATGAGGTAGAATTAGATTTTTGAAATTTTCTTAGGAGAAAAAAACCCTGTTTACTTGTTCAATAGATATCCACAACTGAACATGAGTCAACAACATTATGCCATCATTAAAAAAATAAGAACAGAATTGAGCACACAAATGAAACCAGTAGGAAACGCCCATTCTCAATACTGGTTAAATTTTGGAGTGTTCTGTTCACTCTCAAGAGTTCAGATAAATCACACTGCAAATTTTTAAAGATTTACTTGACTATTACAACCTCCTGTTTAAAACTGCACATTTTTATAGCTATTAACTATTTAAGATAACTCTTAAGAACCAGAGATAGTCAGCTCCCCCTAGGTTAATTTGAAGCAGAAGAAGGCAGTTGTTATACCAAGTCAGTTGGATGTGGAGTCTTACTCAAAATTAATTCCCAGCAGTCTTCTCTTCTTTTATGCTATCATCTTTGGCACTTAGCAGTGCATCGGGTAGGTATCTTCTATTTTTCTTTATTCTTTGATTTCCTCTGTATCCCTCAAACAGTTATTTATTTGACTGGAGTCTATTTTGTTTCATTAAGCAAACATGTCTTTGCTTTGAACTTGTCTTTTATTTGATGGATACTTCAATTCCTCATCAAACATTTTTTTTGCTATGCATAACGTTTTCTTTGGCCACCTCCAGCAATTTCCCACATTAACGAGGTTACTGCTCTGGCATTTTGACATGCAATCATGTTAACTCCTATTTTCTTTTGTAATCCACCACCTTCTATTAGATAGATTACTTTAACAATCAATGACTTAATATTCTAATCATAAATTTATACAAAAATAAAATTACCTCCAAAACATTGCTACCTTTCCTAAACATTCAGTCTTGCCACAGTTTAATAAAAGGAAAGAACATTAAAAGGACAAGCCACCATAATGATCAGATGCTTTTCATAAGCCTAAAGGCATTGTGACTATTTAGATAGAAGAGAAGAAAGTCAAGTGAAAACCTGGTAGTTACATAGTCTCATGCTTTGCTCTTGAGAGGCTGATTGCCAGCTGCTTTCCTTTTCTAGGAAAATAACAAAGTGGGCTTTGGATACAATATAAAGATGTTGGGTTAGACAGTTTCACTACAGTAAGAACAATGGGATGAGTTGCCCAGGAAATAACAAACAAATTAAGCAACATGTCTTTGCTTTGAACTTGAAATACTTTCTAATGATCTTTGAAGATATAATGAACACTTATTCATCTGGATTTGTTTAGGTGTGGTCCTGGTTAAAGGCAAGGGGAAGGATCAAATAACTTCATGCTTTTTCCATTTAACATACCCAATAGATCCTTGATTAGGGGAAGGGAAAATGAGCAAGATACAGTCCAGTATTCTAACAACAATCAGCCTTAGGGGATCATTTTAAAAGCATCTGTTTTGGACTTAAGTCTTTGGTACTTAACCAAATTGACTACACACTGAAAAATTCTAGTGCCTGGGTTTTATAGGGTAGAAGAAGGAGGACATGGAATCAAGTGGCCAACACTTCATGTGAAGATCAGCAATGAGATCCTTCCTGCTGTCTTTCTGTTTTGACTGTTCTGGACAATATCAAATTAGTTTCAGTGGCTTGATTCTAGGCCAAGAGTCTGGCAACAGATGGTAGTCTTTGTTTTCTTCAATCTCACTGGATCTCCCTCTCTTTTTTTCCCCCTCTAGGCTGAGGGTAAAAAGCTGGGATTGGTAGGCTGGGTCCAGAACACTGACCAGGGCACAGTGCAAGGACAATTGCAAGGTCCCATCTCCAAGGTGCGTCATATGCAGGAATGGCTTGAAACAAGAGGAAGTCCCAAATCACACATCGACAAAGCAAACTTCAGTAATGAGAAAGTCATCTTAAAGTTGGATTACTCAGACTTCCAAATTATAAAATAATGGTCTCGATTTAAATGTCTCAGTCGTTTGGTTTTTATTGTTAATAGAGATAGAACTATTGTGTGTTAATAGCATTAGTCAATAAGTTATTTTAATGTCAGATATTTAAATGTTATTATATATTACCTGTATGATGGAAGGATTACAACTGTACACAAATCTAATCAATAAAAACGTTAGAACCTTCTGCTTAGAGTACTTTTAAAAAATCTTCAGTGAACTTCCTTTTGGGCGAAATAAGAGGTTTTTATTCAGTAAACATTTGTGGGAAGAGGATTTTGAGGTAATTTAAAGAGGTCTGAAAAGAAAAAAAGTTATGTTGGCCGGGCGCAGTGGCTCACGCCTGTAATCTCAGCACTTTGGAAGGCCAAGGTGGGCAGATCACCTGAGGTCGGGAGTTCGAGACCAGCCTGACCAACATGGAGAAACCCCATCTCTACTAAAAATACAAAATTAGCTGGGTGTGGTGGCGCATGCTTGTAATCCTAACTAACTTGGGAGGCTGAGGCAGAAGAATCACTTGAACCTGGGAGGAGGAGGTTGGGGTGAGCCAAGATCATGCCATTGCACTCCAGCCTGGGCAACAATAGCAAAACTCCGTCTCAAAAAAAAAAAAGGAAAAGAAAAGAGAAAAAGTTATGTTACTTTGAGTCATTTCTTTAAATGGTTTCCATGAAATTCTCTTCAAGAAATTGCATGCCTATTAAGAACAAATACTGCAAGTTCAATTTGTTAGCTGCTCACATGCTGTTTTGGATGAATTACTTTTAGTTTTCTGGAACTCGCTGTTGTTTCTTTTCTCTGGGTAAGGAATTCACATAAAGTTATGTTATGGGCTGAACTATGTCCCCGCCAAATTCATATGTTAAAGTCCCAATCCCCAGTACCTCAGAAAGTGACTATTTGGACACAGGGCAGTTAAAGAGCTGAAGGTTAAATGAGGCTGTGAGGGTGGGCCCTAATCCAATCTGACTGGTGTCCTTATAAGAGAACATACTGGACATAGACACGTGTGCAAAATGAAAGATCCTGTGAAAATGGCCGTCTACAAGCCAAGGAGAGAGGCCTTAGAAGAAATAATTGCTGCCAACACCTTGATCTCAGACTTCTCTTCAGAACTGAGAGGAAATAAACTGCTGCTTAAGCTACTCAGTCTGAGGTACTTTGTTCCGGCAGCCCTAGCAACAGTAATAAGCATAAACAATGATCAGTATTTTACTTAATCAGCCCTAGAATATTGGTTGGTTGAGTTTGGTTCACCACTAATCGAGCATATATCAAATGCTTACCAGGTCTGACAAATTTGTTATAAATTTAATAGGGGAAGGGAAAATGAGCAAGATACAGTCCAGTATTCTAACGACGATCAGCCACTTTAAATTCTCAATGAAAACGAGATAGAAAGCTAAATCTAAGGATTGGTTAATTTCAGAACACTTTATTCTCACAGCATTTTCAGAGTTCTGCTCTTCTTTAGTTACAAAAGAAACTGTGGTGGCATTGGGGAGATGTCAAGTCAGTGAAGAGCGTCTTGGTGTTGTCATCTGTAAATTAAGAGTTGAGCTAGACAGCTTCTGAGCCTTTTCCAGTTCCAAATGCTATAATTCTAAGATGGAAGGCTCTGGAATATTCATTCATTCAGTACCTACCATAGGTCAGGCACTGTTCTTGGTCACTGGGATACAGCAGTAAACAAAATAGACAAAATCCTTACCTTCACCTAGGTTACATTCTAGGGAGAGAAGACAATCCGCAAACACATAAAATATATATTGAATTAAACGGTAGTAAGAGCAAAGGTGAAAATGACAAAAAAGGAAAGGGAAAAAAACACAAAAACAAAAGTAAAAGTTACTGCATAATCTTTCACATCATGCCAAAAGGGATAAGGATTGAGAATCGTAGGTACCGGTCACTAAACCCCGGGATGCGGATCCTTGGCTGGAACACCTGGCGCGCATGTGCACTGGCGTGTCGCGGCGTGGTGCGCCCCCCTCCGAAGCGCATGCTCGTAGGCTCGTACGTGCACGAGCTTCAAGACGCAAGGTGCGCGCGTCAGCGTCCGAAGCGGTTGGTGTTTGGGAGTTGGTTAAGCGGGACTCGAGGTGACTCTGGGGGAAGCACGCGACGAAAAGATGATTCCGGGAGCTCTTCTAACACCAGAAGAACCCTGGTGACGGCTGCGTGCAGCTTTCGGAGCCGGATGCGCAAGGGCCCGGGAGGCCCGGCGGCCTGGTGGCGGGGCGGGCCCAGTGTGGGGACGCGGACGGGGCAGGCTGGGGAGGGGCTGGGCCTGGCTGGAAGGCGGAGCTGCCCGGGGCTCGGCCCGCGCGGCGCTCCCAGGCCCCTCGGCCCTGGATCTGGGCTCGTCGCGTCCTGTCCGTCCCAGGCGCTGGGAGACGTCATCAGGAAATCGTTGGGCTTACATTAATCGGAATACTTATTAAACGTTTACCCCTCACTTGCTGCCGGCTACAAAGTGCATTAGTTTAGAAAGCAGCAGCAGTTCTGCAGTTAGAGCCCTGATTTTCCCGAGTTTGGAAAACCAGCCCCACTACCTGCAGAGGGCCCATCCACGCGGCTCTCTGATGGAGAAGAGGGGGATACCTTTAATGCCATTAGAATCTTAGGGTTCGGTTTTTTTGTTTTTTGTGTTTGTTTTTTTACTTGCAGGAAAACTTAAAATCAAGTTCAGGCAGCTCCATGCCGTCATTGTTATTGCCAAGGTAGTTTATGCCCATCTGTAAAGACCAAAAGAATACTACTAATAATGATCTTCTGGCCGGGGCGCAGTAGCTCATACCTGTAATTCCAGCACTTTGGGAGGCCGAGGCGGGAGGATCACTTGAGTTCAGGAGTTCGAGACCAACCTGGCCAGCATGGTGAAACCTCGTCTCTACACAAAAGACAAAAATTAGCCAGGCGTGGTGGTGGGTGCCTATAATCCCAGCTACTCGGGAGGTTGAGGCTGGAGGACTGCTTTAGCCTGAGAGACAGAGGCTGCAGTGAGCCGAAACTGTCATTGCACTCCAGCCTGGGTGACAGAGCGAGACCCTGTTTCAAAAAAAAAAAGAATAATAACGACCTTATAAAAACATCAAAGATTAAACAGGATTTAACAATCAAATGGCAAAGAAAGGTTTATATGAAAAGGAATTTTCCTTCTTTATCTTTTCCCGTTCTCAGCCTCCTTCCCCTGAGGTGACTATGCTTAACTATAATAATAATACTCCTAATGCCCCAACCTCTCCTTGATAACAATTTGATTTTTAAAATTTATTCCTGTTGCTTCACCTTATTATAATATCTTAGCAATTCATTTTAAGTATTTTTCTAAAAGTCATGGTTATTGTGTAATGCATAAATGTTATGAAACTAGCTTGGACATTTCTGTCATGAATAATTTCTAGCTAATGTTTCTTAGCTGTATTTAATTTAGGCATCTGTTTTTGGTGAAGTGGTTAGAATTTTGAATCCTGTCTTTACCAGTCAACTTCAAGTGTAATTATGATTTCACTTTAGGGCATGTGGGATTTAGAAAGGAGCATTGAAAATTATGAAATTATGAATGTTTCTTTGGATGTTAATCCATTGCACCAAGCATGAGCTGTGCCTAGAGATCAGAGGTATAACTTTGTTTTGCTTTGTTTCACAATTTGGTTTAATAAGAGCAATTTCATTTACCTCAGATGCTATTTCTTCATAATGCTTGAAAGAAATGTGTAATACTGTGTAATGCTGAAGCTTTGATTATGTGTGTGTGTGGTTTTTTTCTCCTATAGGCAATTATTTCCAGTCAGAGAAGGAAACCAGTGCCTGGCATTCTCCCCCATCTTTCTACCTGCCATGATCAAGTGCTTGTCAGTTGAAGTACAAGCCAAATTGCGTTCGGGTTTGGCCATAAGCTCCTTGGGCCAATGTGTTGAGGAACTTGCCCTCAACAGTATTGATGCTGAAGCAAAATGTGTGGCTGTCAGGGTAAATATGGAAACCTTCCAAGTTCAAGTGATAGACAATGGATTTGGGATGGGGAGTGATGATGTAGAGAAAGTGGGAAAATCGTTATTTCACCAGTAAATGCCACTCGGTACAGGACTTGGAGAATCCAAGGTTTTATGGTTTCCAAGGAGAGGCTTTGGCAAGTATTGCTGATATGGCCAGCGCTGTGGAAATTTCATCCAAGAAAAACAGGACAATGAAAACTTTTGTGAAACTGTTTCAGAATGGAAAAGCCCTGAAAGCCTGTGAAGCTGATGTGACTAGACCAAGCGCTGGGACAACTGTAACAGTGTATAACCTATTTTACCAGCTGCCTGTACGGAGGAAATGCATGGACCCTAGACTGGAGTTTGAGAAGGTTAGGCAGAGGATAGAAGCTCTCTCACTCATGCACCCTTCTGTTTCTTTCTCTTTGAGAAATGATGTTTCTGGTTCCATGGTTCTTCAGCTCCCTAAAACCAAAGACGTATGTTCCCGATTTCGTCAAATTTATGGATTGGGGAAGTCCCAAAAGTTAAGAGAAATAAGTTTTAAATATAAAGAGTTTGAGCTTAGTGGCTATATTAGCTCTGAAGCGCATTACAATAAGAATATGCAGTTTTTATTTGTGAACAAAAGACTTATTTTAAAGACAAAGCTACATAAACTCATTGACTTTTTATTAAGGAAAGAAAGTATTATATGCAAGCCAAAGAATGGTTCCACCAGTAGGCAAATGAATTCAAGTCCTCGGCCCCGGTCTACCCCAGAACTCTATGGTATATATGTAATTAATGTGCAGTGCCAATTCTGTGAGTATGATGTGTGCATGGAGCCAGCCAAAACTCTCATTGAGTTTCAGAACTGGGACACTCTCTTGTTTTGCATTCAGGAAGGAGTGAAAATGTTTTTAAAGCAAGAAAAATTATTTGTGGAATTATCAGGTGAGGATATTAAGGAATTTAGTGAAGATAACGGTTTTAGTTTATTTGATGCTACTCTTCAGAAGCATGTGACTTCCAGTGAGAGGAGTAACCAGGGCAGTTTCCAGGAAGCATGTAATAATATTTTAGATTCCTATGAGGTGTTTAATTTGCAATCAAAAGCTGTGAAAAGAAGAGCTACTGCAGAAAACATAAACACACAGAATTCTAGGGATTTAGAAGCCATCAGAAGAAATACAAATGATTCACTTTTGTACACTTGTGAATCAGGTGGTCCAGGCCACAGCAAAATGACAGAGCCATCATCACAAAACAAAGACAGCTCTTGCTCAGAATCAAAGATGTTAGAACAAGAGGCAATTGTTACATCAGAAGCAGGAGAAAATGAGAAACATAAAAAATCTTGCCCGGAACATAGCTCTTTAGAAAATCCATGTGGAACCAAGTTCGGAAATGTTTTTAAGCCCCCCCTCAGACACCACGTCACTTTGAGGAGAGCAGGGAAAATCTAACAATATGGAAAGAAAGTACTGTTAATGGCATGGCTGCCAACATCTTGAAAAATAATATAATTCAGAATCAACCAGAGACATTTAAAGATGCTACTGAAGTGGGATGCCAGCCTCTGCCTTCTGAGGCAACATTATTGGGAGTACATAGTGCTCAGACAGAGAAAGAGAAAAGACAAAAACAACCTAGCAATTGTGGAGGAAGAAATGTTTTTAGTTATGGACGAGTTAAATTATGTTCCACTGGCTTTATAACTCATGTGGTACAAAATGAGAAAACTAAATCAACTGAAACAGAACATTCATTTAAAAATTATGTTAGACCTGGTCCCACAAGTGCTCAAGAAACATTTGGAAATAGAACATGTCATTCAGTTGAAACTCCAGACATAAAATATTTAGCCAGCACTTTAAGTAAAGAATCTTCTCAATTACCCAACAAAAAAATTTGCAGAACAAATATAAGT
Source organism: Ateles fusciceps (assembly GCA_036589455.1). Taxonomy (NCBI): domain Eukaryota; kingdom Metazoa; phylum Chordata; class Mammalia; order Primates; family Atelidae; genus Ateles; species Ateles fusciceps. Next base: position 7,546,330 of record JAZHEH010000228.1, on the reverse strand, counting down.
TATGGGCTAGAGAATGAACCTACAGCAACTTATAAAATGTTTTCTACTTTTCAGGAAGGTAGCAAAAAATCACAAACAGGTTGCATATTATCTAATACATCCCCCTCCTTCCCCTGGTGTAGAAATATTTCAAATGATATTAAGAAAACAGATAAATTAATTGGTTCCTCCAAACCAATCGTTGTAAGAAGCTAAGCTTGAGTTCACAACTAGGATCATTAGAGAAGTTTAAGAGGCAATATGGAAAGATTGAAAATCCTCAGGATACAGAAGTAGAGGAAAGTAACGTTGAAGTCACTACCAATCTCTGTCCTCAAGTTGAACCTGACGTTCTGCTGAAGGACAAGAACCGCTTAGACAACTCTGATGTTTGTAAAATCACTACTACGAAGCATAGTGATTCAAATAGTAGTTGTCAACCAGCAAGCCACATCCTTTACTCAGAGAAGTTTCCATTCTCCAAGGATGAAGATGGTTTAGAACAACAGATGCCTGGTTTGAGAGAAAACCCTGTGACCCTGAAGGAGTTCTCTCTCTTTAATAGCAAACCTCTGGACCTTGAGAAATCATCTGAATCACTAGCCTCTAAATTATCCAGATTGAAGGGTTCTGAAAAAGAAACTCAAACAATGGAAATGACGAGTCCTTTTAATGAACTTCCAAATTCAGATTACAGTAGGAAAGACAGCGAATTGTACAGTGTATTAACACAAGATTTTTGTATGTTATTTAAAAACAAGCTTGAAAAAGTAGAGAATGATGTCATCCCAGTATCAGATTCTGCCACACAGGATAATTCCTTTAATAAAAATAGTGAAACACACTCTAACAGCAATACAACAGAGAACTCTGTGATATCAGAAACTCCTTTGGTATTGCCCTGTAATAATTCTAAAGTTATAGGGAAAGATTCAGATGTTCTTATCGGAGCTTCAGAACAGATAGGAAGTCCTGACTCTCCCAGTGGAATGTTAATGAATCTGGTAGAAGATGCCACAGGTGACCAAAATCGAATTTGTTTTCAAAGTGAGGAATCTAAAGCAAAAGCTTGTTCTGAAAATGAAGAGTCAAACACATGTTGTTCGGATTGGCAGCAACATTTTGATGTAGCCTTGGGAAGAATGGTTTATGTCAACAAAATGACTGGATTCAGCACATTCATTGCCCCAACTGAGGACATTCAGGCGGCTTGTACTAAAGACCTGACAACTGTGGCTGTGGATGTTGTATTTGAGAATGGTAAGTGTGTAGTGTTCATGTGCATGAGATGCTTTTGGAGATGGGAATGCTAGACAAGGAATAAGATCCTCATTATCCAAGAGATGATCTCAATAGAACATTTTGAAGACCACTTATAAAACATATGTTGTGTTTTCATGCTATGTGAAGATTCTCTAGGTCCAACACTTTTTTTTTTTTTTTTTTTTTTTTTGAGACGGAGTCTCGCTCTGTCATCCAGGCCAGAGTGCAGTGGTGCAATGTCAGCTCACGGCAACCTCTGACCCCCGGTTCAAGCGATTCTCCTGCCTCAGCCTCCCATGTAGCTTGGATTACAAGACACACCACCACGCCCAGCTAAATTTTTGTATTTTTAGTAGAGACAGCGTTTCACCATGTTGGCCAGGCTGGTCTCAAACTCCCAGCCTCAAGTGATCCGCCTGCCTTGGCCTCCCAAAGTGCTGGGATCACAGGTGTGAGCCATCATGCCCAGCCTCTAGGTCCAACACTATTTACATGGAGAAGTACAGTGAAGGGATTTAAGTGTGTATATATGTGTCTGTGGGTGTGTGTATGTGTAAGAAAGGGGGTGATTATATACCAAGAACAACAATGTAAAAGGGGGGGGGAGACTGTCAAATTTTAATGAAAATGATACTATTAGTAGTTGGGAAGGTCCACAGTATTTTCCTACCTTGTTTTCCCTTCCTCTCACATGCCCACCTCTCCTAAAAATATGTCTTTAAAGGCACCTGCAGTGTCAGCGTGGTATTTTACTGGAAGTTTCTCTGCATGGCTTCCAGGTTAAGGGCCAGAATGATTCTGTAACCATCCTAGGTTTCCCAGTAAACTCTATGGCTTAGTACAGTACTATATTTATGAACTTTTTCTTTCTAGAAAGTAGGACTTGTCCATGAACTTTTCAAAATACAGGTCAAGTATGTACTTTCATGACTATACTTTTCAAATGTACTTTTATTTATTTATTTATTTATTTATTTTGAGACAGAGTCTCGCTCTGTCACCCAGGCTGGAGTGCAGTGGCATGATAAGGCTCACTGCAACCTCTGCCTCCCAGGTTCAAGCAATTCTCCTGCCTCAGCCTCCTCAGTAGCTGGGATTACAGGTGTGCACCACCATGCCCAGCTAATTTTTGCATTTTTAGTAGAGATGGGGTTTCACCATGTTGGTCAGGCTGGTCTCAAACTCCTGACCTCGTGATCCACCTGCCTTGGCCTCCCAAAGTGCTGGGATTACAAGTGTGAGCCACCGCGCCTGGCCTCAAATGTATACCTTATTATAAGGCATATGGTAAAATCTCCTTGATCTCTTTATGGTGTAAGTAGCTGTTATGCAGGAAGACAATAGTATGGCTATTAGATCGTACCACAGGGTTACATTAGAGCCTGCACTAGTACTCTGGGTCTTGGTCGACATTTAAAGTGACATCGACTTGGCAATGTTTTGAGAGCCAGATGTTGAGAGGTGATAAAGCTGATTTCCATCTGGCTGTAATTTTGGCTTTGCACTAGGAGGATAAACATTACATCTGTATCCATATTAAAAGTTTTGAATGCTGCAGAAGAATGGAACGTGTATAAATGCAGTTATAAGTCAATTTATAATTTCTCCTGAGGATGAGTATCTCTAGCAGGAAGCTGTGATTTCTTTTCTTTTCTTTCTTTTTTTTTTTTTTTAAGACGGGGTTTCACCATGTTGGTCAGGCTGGTCTTGAACTCCCGACCCAGATGATCTGCCCGCCTTGGCCTCCAAAGTGCTTGGATTACAGGCGTGAGCCACCATGCCCAGCCTGTGATTTCTTTAAGGTTAAATAAGACCTTTGCTTTTCAGTGTTTTTCTGTTTTTTTCTTTGTGAAAAAAAAAATCACTGTAGTAACTTCAGTAGTATTTCGGTAGTATTAGGAGAAAACTCATTTCTTTGACGATTGTTCCTCTGACAATCAAGTTGGTCTTAAAGCCACATTATGTGCTTTTCAATCTATGTAGTTTTATGTCCTGATTTATATTGAATGTTTATCAGAGGTAAATCTACAGCACTGGCACCTCATCTTCCTGAAATGCAACTGCTTCTGATATGGTGCCAAAAAATAACTGGATTACATGACACCGTGAGATAGATGTTGCTAGAAGGAAGGGGGAAATCTTAGCTACCGTACTCAACATAAATATCTCTTCCTGTCTGAATCTAGATATTTAAAACACTTTAACCTATTTAACATTCTGGATTAGCAAACCTTTTAGTGAACTTTTGAGTGTCATGTTAACTCATAGTTTCCTAACGAAAAATATTTTTGGTATAGAAGTTCCGTGGGCTGGGCACAGTGGCTCACACCTGAAATCCCAGCACTTTGGGAGGCCAAGGCAGGTAGATCATGAGGTCAGGAGATTGAGACCATCCTGGCTAACATGGTGAAACCCCATCTCTACTAAAAATACAAAAAGTCAGCCAGGCGTAGTGGCAAGCGCCTGTAGTCCCAGCTACTCGGGAGGCTGAGGCCTTGAACCCTGGATGCAGAGATTGCAGTGAGCCAAGATCATGCCACTGCACTCTAGCCTGGGCAACAGAGCGAGACTTTGTCTCAAAAAAAAAAAAGGAGTTCCATGAAGAGATGGCTCCTCAGTACCCTGCTACCTTTGTGGAAATGGCTGATATACATTAAGACATTAGGACATTGTGAAACTTTACACAAAGGTGTTACATGAGATAAATTGTAAAAGATAATTTTTTTTTCTTGTTGCCCAGGCTGGAGTGCAATGATGTGATCTCAGCTCACCGCAACCTCTGCCTCCTAGGTTGAAGTGATTCTCCTGCCTCAGCCTCCTGAGTAGCAGGAATTACAGGCATGTGCCACCACACCTGGCTAACTTTGTATTTTTAGTAGAGATGGGGTTTCTCCATGTTGGTCAGGCTGGTCTCGAACTCCTGACCTCAGGTGATCTGCCCGCCTCAGCCTCCCAAAGTGCTGGGATTACAGGTGTGAGCCACCAGCCTAAAAGATAAATTTTAATGTACAGAAGAGAGGATCTATAAAGGTGATTTTGAGCAGTAGTGTCAAGTCCCCAAGCCTTGGTAGTTTTTTCTTTAAAATATTTAACGCAGTTCTTTCTATTAGTATTATAAACCTGTTTCACTTCATTATCTTAATTTTATCATTCTTAACCTCTCCAGGTGTAGTCCAACAGATTTATCTATCATGTTTGCTCCTGTTCTCAAGCTGTCAAATGCAGCATTGCTTCTAAAACTCAAATCTGATCTTCCTTCATGGAGAACAGCCCCATTTGGGTCAGACCTTATTAGATTCAAATTTGAATTGAGAACATTTCATTTGTCCATCTGTTCACTTATTCATGCAACAATTATTGATCATCCACACTGTGTGAGGTGCTGCCACGTTGCAGGTTAACTGACTTTGCTTTCAGGAGTTCACAGTACTATTAGGGAAGACAGCTATCTAAACATAATTGTAATATAATGAGACAAATGTTAGGATAGAGACATACATTGAGGATAAGAGACAAGCTGGAGAGTTGTGAAGGTTGTAGCAAGTTGTGGGTGACAATTAAATACTGCTGCTCTATGTCTAACACAGGGCTTCTCTGGATGATTTTTTGTTGTAGGGTTTGTCCTATGCATTGTAGGGTATTTAGCAGCATCTGTGGCCTTTATCTGCTAGATGCTAGTAGAATGTTGTGACAATGACAAGTGTCTCAAGACACTGCCAGATGTTCCCTTGGGCAAAGTTACCTCCCATTGAGAATCACAGTGACCTATTCTAGGCCTTCATTCTGTCTGGTATAAATGGGTAATGGAACTAAGCATTAATGGAGAGTCCTAAATTGACAGCATAATTTCATTAAAGGACTTCTGATTCTCAGTCTAGTGTTTGTTTAGTAGTCTGCTTTATGTCTTGACTCAGTTTGTGTAGAAAGAGGTTTTATGTAATTAAATTTTTAAATAGTTTACTTGTATTTTAAGTTCAAATTTCTAGGTTTTTTTTCTTATATTTAGGATCTAAGTACAGGTGTCATCCTTTTAGAAAGCGACCTTGTTCTTCCTTTCCTTCCGAGAGCTCGAGCACAGAGGACAGTGATGAGACAGGAAAACAGAGGTAGGGGTGGCAGAGACTGCTGGGGCACCCAGTACACATTGTACCACCTAACTCAAAAAACAAAGCAGGCTTGCATTAAGCTTGATTGGTGCCAGCTGTGCCGTACTAGAATTGGGAATTCCCCACGGCCCTATTTAACAGCAGAACTAAGTAATTCAGTGCATGCATTTAGATCAGAAATTACTTTTCCAGACTTGAGGTCAATACTTGGTGATTATGCGTAGTCTGTGGTGCCTTTGTGATTGGGGGACATGTTTCTTATTTTTAAAAAGGCTGGACTGGCACTCCAAGTTGCTGTAGTTTTATCTAAGCAAAAATCTTCAGAAAAAGCTACAGACAGCTATTTTTTGTGTGTGTGTAAAAATAGATAAGGTATATATTTTACCTAAAGGCAGTAAGGCTACAAATTTGAGCCATAGCTTCTCCACCAGTATTCCAAAATATCTCTTGTAAACAGTTTGGAGAAAAGCTATAATGCCAAAAGATACAGTCACCAACTCTAGTTTAAAAAGTAACAGATCAAAACAATTTAGAGATATAGCAAACACTGCACATTTGTAGAATATAGAAACAATGTATGTGATCTTTGGTCTTGAGGTTACAGCTCACCAAACAGGAAATGCCATTCCCTCCTTTCCTGTGGTTCTCGATGCCAACTTTATCTGTTCCCTTTTGCCCTAGATACTGTGAATGATACTGCTGGTAGCGAATCGCTTCAGTCTTTGTTCTCAGAATGGGACAATCCAGTATTTGCCCGTTATCCAGAGGTGGGTCTGTAGCAATTTTTCTTTGCCTGTTATTTTAAACTTTGAGTTTCAAGACAGGTACAGCGGCATGCACTTATAGTCTCAGCTACTCAGGAGGCTGAGGTGGGAGGATCACTTGAGGCCAGGATTTCAAGGCTGTAGTGTGCTGATTTTACCTGTGAATAGCCACTGCACTGTAGCCTGGGCAACATAGTGAGACTCCATCTCTTTTTTTTTTTTTTTGAGACAGAGTTTCGCTTTTCACCCAGGCTGGAGTGCAGTGGCGTGACCTTGGCTCACTGCTACCTCTGCCTTCCGGTTTCAAGCAATTCTCCTGCCTCAGCCCCCTGAGTACTGGGACTACAGGCGTGGACCACCACGCCTGGCTAATTTTTGCATTTTTAATAGAGACGGGATTTCACCATGTTGGCCAGGCTGGTCTTCATAGTCCGCCCGCCTCGGCCTCCTGAAGTGCTGAGATTACAGACTTGAGCCACCGTACCCCACATTCCATCTCTTAAAAAAAAAAGTAAATAAATTAAAAATAAAATCTGAATTTTATTTAAGCTGAGTATGGTCATGCAAGACTATATTAATTCGTAATTATGATTGGAAACTGGGCATATTTCCAAGTAATTTATCTGGAAGTTAATGCTTAATGTAGAGAGGAAAAATCAAATTTATAGCATTTTGGGAGCTGAGGCATTTTGGATTAAATATGTATAATCAATTTGAAAATAGTGAATGTGTTTACCACTCTCGGAAACCCTGACTTGTAGCTTTGGCACAGTATTCAGGGTGGTGATAATAAAACTGTTATCATTAGATAAAGCTACGCATCTTCTACTGGAGGAACAGTTCCTCGTTGGCCCTGGGTGTATGTTCTCTCCTGGGTGTGTTTTCACAGAATGTACTGTGCATGCTGTAAACAGGGGTGTATGATAGGTGAGCATTTGATTACCGATTCTTTCCTCAAGATATCATTTAAGGACTTGATCATGGAGCATAGACAAATTATTGTTCTGAAACAGTATTGGGTTTTTTTTTTTTTGTCAGTAATTTTGTTTATGTGCAAAAATTGTTATTTAAGACTCGTTATTCATAGATTCTTTTGAATTTCTCTTAAATTCCCTGAATTCAACCCACCTCTACTGGGCTATATAAAAATGAATGTTTTTAAAGCACTCTGATATCTTTGGTAAAACAGTTCTGCAGACACAAAAATTAAAATTTCCATTATGTTTTGCTGAGTCTTTCTAGGTTGCTGTTGATGTAAGCAGTAGCCAGGCTGAGAGCTTAGCAGTTAAAATTCACAACATCTTGTATCCCTATCGTTTCACCAAAGAAATGATTCATTCAATGCAGGTAAAAGATTGATTTTGAAATCTCATAAATATATATAAGACCTAAGCTAGACTAACTCTTCTGAAATTGGATTTATTTAATGATATAGACTACCTTGGTCAAGGCACGTGTGTGTGTGTGTGTATGTGTGTGTACACATGTGCGCATGTGCGTGGGCGGCACACTTACAACTTTTATCATCAGAAGAAAAAGCAAGGAATTCATTATAATTATAAAGAAGGAAATGTCTTTAGTAGTGTGAGTAGGTTTGGAGGGAATGAATTATGGATTCAAGCTCACAGTTTCGAGGATTCTCAAGGTTCTCCTGCAGAAGATTATATATTGACTTTACATTTGGCAGTAATTTATAAATCAGTAAGTGCTTTAGTGACCTTGTTCTTACGTGTGCAACAATGCCCTCTTAGAAATGACCCTCTATTGTGTGAGGCTACACAGGCTTGGGAAAGCCAATATTGAGGAGTTCCATTAACAAAAGGGACCCTTTGTCTGATCTGCTCTTCTGCTTTGCCCTCTGCTTACCACCTTGGCTGTCTTAGTCCCTTTGTTTTCAGTATGGAAACAAATTAGGAGGTTAACAGATCTAGGTAAATTCCTAAGCTGGCATTCACCTGGTACCAGAGCAGGCAAGCAATTGATCTAGAAATAGATCCTGGGGCAGTGGTATAGGCTAGAGGGCATTGAGGAGCCTCATGTACCTAGACAGAGAGGAACCACCAAGGTCTAAAGCCACCAGTGGCTTTTAACTTCTTTAATTGATTAGTTCCTCCAAAATAGTTTTCTTTGCTTTTGTAAACATTTTAAAAATGTATTTCAGCCTGTATGTTACCAATCTCTGGTCACATTACCTATTCTCAAGAGTCACTCTGTTGGGAGCATCTCAGCCCTTCTCTAAAGTCTTTCTAGGACACCACTCTTAGATGTGGGAATCTGTCTTCCCCTGTTGCCTCCCTCCTCTTGTATCTTCTGATCACTCCACTTGTCCATTCTTCCATCCTTCCTAGTGACTTTTTCAGGTTCATCAGAACCTTACCCAGTCTCAGGGATAGGAGTGTGATAAGGAAAATAACTCTAAATAAGTACAGTTCTGTACCTTTCTATGCAGATAAGCCTTTGTTGATTTTTATTCAGTGTTATACCACTTACTTGAATGTCTGACAGGTTCTCCAGCAAGTGGATAACAAGTTTATTGCCTGCTTGATGAGCACTAAGACTGAAGAGAATGGCGAGGCAGGTAAGAATGGAGTTTAGCCTCAATGACTAACCAGCTGGTCTTCTTATAACCTTTTTTTTAATGATTATTTTTGGTATATAATACAGTTTCAATGATTTGGATGGATTAGGGAAAGCCAATGTAAATTAAGAATATTATGAAGGCTGGGTGTAGTAGCTCACACCTGTAATCCCAACACTTTGGGAGGTGAGGCAGGTGGATTGCTTGAGGCCAGGCGTTTAAGACCAGCCTGGGCAACATGGCAAGACCCCATCTCTACTAAAAATACAAAAATTGGCTGGGCATAGTGGCGTGCACCTGTAGTACCAGCTACTCAAGAGGCTAAGACACAAGAATCGCTTGAACTTGGGAGGCAGAGGATGCAGTGAGCCAAGATTGTGCTATTACACTCCAGCCTGGGCAACAGACATTTAGTTTTATGTTCATACACATACATATGGTCAGGATACACATTAAACTATCAAGAGTATTTACTTTGGGAGTGAAAATGAGAGTGCGCAAAGGAGATATTTCTTCTTTTACTCTTTTAAATATTTTCTATTTTTTGACTTTTTAATAATATTTTTATATTTTCCCTTTATAATAATAGAAAGTGTATATAATGAACTCTGCTAGGTTTATCAAGATTTACACAGAATCTCTTGGTGACCTGCTTTAATGAAACAATAACAGTTTGTAAATACATTAACTCATTTAACAAATATTGATTGAGCGCCCATTGTATGCCAGGGACTGTACCAGGCCCTAGGCATACAATGATGGGAAAAGACATATATGTGAGAGAAAAAAATAGTTACACAAATATGAAATTTTAATTCTAGCTTTTGTAATGAAGGGAGAGATACAAGATGCTATAAGAACCTGCATTGGGAGATACGATCTCATTAGGGAGTTCAGGGAAGTGCTTCTTGGTAAAATGAGGTCTGAAATATGAATATGAATTAACTAAGTAAAGAAAGAAAGGAATAACATACACAGTTATGATTTCCTGTTCTCAGTGAGTGGGAACAGTGCCAGGGGAACTGGAGATGAGGCTGGAGAAGTAGGTAGGAGTCAGATTTTAAATGCCAGCTACAAGCTTTGCTTTGTCCCAGCACCGCTGGAAACCATTAAAAGCTTATTTTTTTTAATTGTTTGTTTTTGGGGTGGTACATGTCACATCACATTCGCGTTTTAACAAGATTGCTCTGGTTGCAGTATGGAGAATAGAGTAGAAGTGCGGTGGAGTTCCAGTTAACTGTAGAGTGACTGTTAAAAGAATATTGCAGTATCTGAGACATGGTTAGGTGGGACCAGGGTGGACTAGAGAACAGTGAATGTATTGGAAAGTTATTTAGGAGATACAGTTACCAGGGCTTGGTGATAGATTGGGTATGGGAGGGTATGTAAACGATGACTTCTGGTTTTCTGGCCTCCATAGCTGAGTGGATGATGTCACAGGACCTGGCTTGCAGGCAGAGCAGGCAGTGAGGATGAAAATAATGAGTTCAGTCTAAGTTCTCTTTGAAATGCTCCAGAACAGATGTCAAGAATGTGGTTGGGATATTTCAGGTCTGGCCTAGGGAAGTGTTCTGACATGGAGATATAAATTTGAGTCATCAGATGCAAAAAAGTGGTCACTGAAGCCCCAGATATAAATGTTATCACCTAGAAAAAAAAAAAGAAGAGTGAGGAGAGGTCTTGAATCTAGAATAATTCCAGCACGTAAGAGCTGGGTAGAGAGGACAAACCAGCAAAAGAAATTGTGAAGGAACAGCTAGAGAAATAGGAAGAAAACAGAAGAATGTTGTGCTGGAAGGCCAAGACATCATGCCAAACGCTACCAAGACATCATGCCAAACGCTACCAAGACATTAAGTAAGATAGGACCATCTCATTTTGTGACCGTGGAAACCAGGGATTTTAGCAAGTGAGAGCTGTTTCAGAGAATAGACGGGACAGGATGTTGATGGTGCTAATGGAGGCTGCAAGGAGATACTTAGAAATGTGCCTGTGACATGGAAGAGAGGGACTAAAGAGGGTGAGGGTGAGAGAGGACTTTTTTTTTTAATGGAAGAATCTTGAGCATATTTACAAAGGATGCCCGATAGGATAAAGTTCCTGAAAGGCCTGAGTGGCTGAGTCCTGAGCACCAGTGGAGGGCTGGCTCCAGCTTGGTAGCACCTGCAGGCAAGCGCTTCTAAAGTTATAGAGCATTTTCTGTATGTATTTCAAAGTATTCCTTTTACCTTGTTTAGTAAATGTCACGTAGATCAAAGGCAAATTAACCTAAAGTTCTGTCAGAATTATCATGAATATAGAATTCGTAAAGATCAAATTCCTGCAGTTTTACTATTTCTAGAAAAGTAATAGATTTTTTTTGAAAGTTTTTATTACCTGAAATTCTTTGTTGTTTTGAGATGTCAGTATCTCTACTAATGGTGCTCAAGATGGATGTAGCCACAAAATCTGCAGTTGTCTTAAAGAAGCAAAATTGATCTGTTGAAATTTTTCTTTCTTTCCCTTTCTTCCCTTTTTCTCTCTTCTCTTCTCTTCCCTTTCTTTTCCTTTCTTTCCCTTTCTCTTCCCTTCCCTTTCTTTCCCTTCTCTTTCTTTCCCTTTCTCTCTCCCTTCCCTTTCTCTCCCTTTCTCTTCCCTTTCCCTTCCCTTTCTTTCCCTTTCTCTCTCCCCTTCCCTTCCCTTTCTTTCCCTTTCTCTCCCTTTCTCTTCCCTTTCTTTCCCTTTCTCTCCCCTTCTCTCCCTTTCTTTCCCTTTCCCCTTCTCTTCCTTTCCCCCTCCTTTCCCTTCCTTTCCCATTCCCTCTCCTCCCCTCCCCCTCCCCCCTCCCCCCCTCCCCTTCCCCCCTCCCCCCCTCCCCTCCCTTCCCCTCCCCTTCCCACAGAGTCTCACTCAGTTGCCCAGGTGGGAGTATAGTGGCGCAGTCTCCACTCACTGCAATCTCCACCTCCTGGATTCAAGGGATATTCCTGCCTCAGCCTCCCAAGTAGCTGGGAGAACAGGCATGCACCACCACTCCTGGCTAATTTTTATATTTTTAGTAGAGACAGGGTTTCACCATGTCAGACAGGCTGATCTTGAACTCCTGACCTCAAGTGATCTACCCTCCTGACCCTCCCAAAGTGTTGGAATTACAGGCATGAGCCACAGAGCCCAGCCAGAATCTGTGTTTTAATAAGATCCCCCAGGTGGTATGTGTGCCTGTGAACGTTTGAGAAGCCCAGGTCTAAGGCAGGACAACACCACCTGAGAGGAATCCAGGCATTGCCTGTTTCTGTACAGCTGGGGAGATAAGAATGGTTTTTACATTTTGTAATGGTTGGAAAAAAAAGAAAAAGAAGATTTCTTGACACATTAAAATTATATGAAATTAGTATTTCAGTGTCGATAAATAAAGTTTTATTGGAACACAGCTACAATATTTACATATTGTCTATGGCTGCTTTGTCTCAAAAAGAATTGTTGAGTAGTCATGACAGAAATCGTGTGGCCCAAGAAGCCTAAAATATTTATGATCTGGCCCTTCAGAAAAACATTCACCGGCTTAGCCGGGCGCAGTGGCTCACGCCTGTAATCCCAGCACTTTGGGAGGCTGAGGTGGGTGGATCATGAGGTCAAGAGATTGAGACCATCCTGGTCAACATGGTGAAACCCCATCTCTACTAAAAATACAAAAAATTAGCTGGGCATGGTGGCGCGTGCCTGTAATCCCAGCTACTCAGGAGGCTGAGGCAGGAGAATTGCTTGAACCCAGGAGGCGGAGGTTGCGGTGAGCTGAGATCGCACCATTGCACTCCAGCCTGGGCAACAAGAGCGAAACTCCATCTCAAAAAAAAAAAAAAAAAAAAAGAAAACATTCACCGGCTTCTGATCTAAAGTGCATTAGAGGTACATTCTTCATGGGTTTCCAAGGAACTTGTACACCTAGGTTAGCTGATTATAACAATGTGTGGCTTAATGATCCTTTATCATATTAAAGTTGAATCAATAAAGCAAAATCAGTATTTAAACATAGGAATTATATATTCAAGCTTCAAACTTGAGGAAATGCCACTTTGACTTTGTGTTTTTTTTTTGTTGGTTTTGTTTGTTTGTTTGTTTTGAGATGGAGTCTTGCTCTGCCCAGGCTGGAATGCAGTGGCACGATCTCTGGCTCACTGCAACCTCCGCCTCCCAGGTTCAAGCAATTGTTCTGCCTCAGCCTTCTGAGTAGCTGGGACTACATGCGCCTGCCACCATGCCCAGCTAATTTTTGTATTTTTAATAGAGATGGGGTTTCACCATGTTGGCCAGGCTAGTCTTGAACTCCTGACCTCAGGTGATGCGTCTGCCTCAGCCTCCCAAAGTGCTGAAATTACAGGCGTGAGCCACCATGCCCAGCCTGACTTTGTTTTCTAAATGAGATACTGATGAACTCAAGAGTTTCTTAGTTTACCTTTTGTTTCCTAAAAAATGAAATTATGGGGAAAATAATAAACTTATCAGATAAAAATTAGTAATACTGGTTATCTCTGGGGGAGGGAAACTAGGAGGGGTGGAGCAAGGCCATAAAGGAGACCTGATTGTATTTCCTTTTATGCCTTTCAGAATTGGATCTGGGATCCAAACTTACAGGATAAGTTGGCTTTCATTTTCCCCATAATTTCATGTTTTAGAAAATAAAAAGTAAACTAAAAATTAGGAAATAAAAGGTAAACATATGGGATACGTTTGTTATCATTTTCCCCATAATTTCATTTTTTAGGAAATAAAAGGTTCAATTGTTACTACTCAAAATGTTTTCTCTTACGCTGTTGTTAGATAGTTTGAATTAAGCCTTCTCTCTCCTCAACACACATGATGGTTGTCATCTTGCTCTGAGAATCTGAAAGTCCACAATCCTTGCTCATCTAGGTGGGAACCTGCTCGTGCTGGTGGATCAGCACGCTGCCCATGAGCGTGTACGCCTGGAGCAGCTTATCAATGGTAAGGATCTGTTTGCAAGCAGAAAGAAATTGAGACTCCCAGCAGAATCGGTACAACTCAAAGAGCTTTTCTAACTGTGACTGTTGTGAGGAAGCACGCTTTGTACTGTATGTTCAAAAATTAAGCTAAAGTCTTCCAGTTTGGCCTGTGTTATAACTGAAAGAATGTAGTAGTTCACTAGTTCAAAAGTGTGGGTCTTATTTATGTGGTCAGAGGCGTATTTGCCACACATTTATGATCAACCCAGAGGTGCCGAGGACAGGCTGTTTACTCTGACATCCAGCACAAAGATCTGCCCCTCCATATGCCGGGTGATCTTGGCGTGCCTTCCCATACCCCTTCAGGCAGGGACCACTGGCAGCTCAGAAGGCCCAGTATACTGTTTTGATTTTAAACTTCAGTTGGCTTTTGAATATACAGTATAATCAAATAGATTCAATTCTGAAAGGCACAAAAGAGAATAATAATAAAGTCTCCTTTCTACCCCTCCCCCATCCCTCCTTGCTTCTCTCCCCCAGAGACAACCAACATCATTGGTTTTTAAATCTAGCTTTCCAAAGCAATATATGCTTTTTAATTTTTTTTTTTTTTGCTACCCATTTTCTTCATCATGAGACTGTGTTTGCCAAGTTGCAAAATACCAGGAAAGTCTTTACTCCTGTGGCCTATGAGTAATGTCAAAGAGTTAGGCAAGGACCTCAGGAGGTGCTTCATGGACTAGAAAGGCAGTGATACTACTATTATTTTCACTTTTCCTTATAAAATGATGACCTAAAAGTTGGGAAAGATATGGAAAAAACCGTGTTAGAAAAACTTACTTCTACAGGCCCTGCATCATTTGAGAATAATACTAATTCTCTCCAGAGACTGGGAGACCCTGCTCAAGGAAAGGGAAGCCTTCTGGAGCCATAAGATTGTGTGGTAAACCCACATATGTCCCTGGTAATCCACATTATTCACCTCTGTCATCAAAACCACATTTATTAACTACAGGAACGTTGCATTGTTCATCTGAATGTAAGATGCAAGTCTTATATTTCTTATTTTGGAAAGTACTACCAAAATTGGTTAATAGGCTGAGTATTAGCTTGACTTTAAAAATGGAAATCCAAAGTCTAAAACTGAACATTAAACATTCTGCTATGCACTAGAATGATTATATCAAGACTGTGCTGTATTTTTATCTGAATCTAGAAGACTTCCCTTCCTACTCTTAACCCATTCGTCTTTCTGCCAATAGATTCCTATGAGAAGCAACAGGCACAGGGCTCTGGTCGGAAAAAATTACTGTCTTCTACTCTAATTCCTCCACTAGAGATAACAGTGACAGAGGAACAAAGGAGGACTCTTACGGTTCGTACCACCATAAGAACGTGATGTTGACGGTATCAATTCTCACAATAATTCTGTGAGAAATAAGCATAACTATTGTTCCATTTTTCAGATGAGACCAAGAGCGGTTACAAGACTTGTCTAAGGTCATAGCAGTTATTAAGTAGTGGAGCAGGCACTCAAAGCTGGTCATCTAACTCCACAGGCTGGTTTTTTCCTTTTTTAAAATATGTTTTTTCTGCATCTAATCATCCATTAAAATAATTAATTAATTATTTGAGACAAGGTCTTGCTCTGTTGTCCCAGGCTGGAGTGCAGTGGCACGATCTCTGCTCACTGCAACCTCCACCTTCCAGGCTCAAGCAGTCCTCCTACTTCAGCCTCCCAAGTAGCTGGAGCTACAGGTGGGCACCACCATGATGGGCTAATTTTTGTAATTTTTTGGTAGAGATGGGGTTTCACCATGTTGCCCAGGCTGGTCTTGAACTCCTGAGACTCAAGCAGTCCTCCCGCTTTGGCCTCCCAAAGTGCTGGGATTACAGGCGTGAGCCACTGCACCCAGCCTCTTCTTCCACTGTGTCCCAGCTGGTGAGTATAGGATAGAGTTTCCCTGATAATTTTTTCCAGCAGTTGGCTTAGAACACTCTTCTCATTTCTTGGAACAGTCTGTGTTTATGCCATGCTTTGTGAAAGCAAAGTTTCTGCAGTAATTGCTCCCATTCTGCTTTGCCTTGGTGCATTCTAGACTCTTAGTTTTCATTATCATAATCATAATGGGAAGAAAGTAAAACAGTGGGATGCGAGGAAGGGGCAAATCACATAGTGAGTCACAAGACAGGACATTTTGCCTCTTCTGAGCAGCACAAATTATTGAAAATGAAAAGAGACGTTTCTCCCAATATATTTCAGGTTTGGGAATATGATACTGCCAGTAAATCTTTTTTCCCTGTGACATAATTTATATTAGAGGCAGATCTATTTACTTACATCCTGTTAATCAGGACTTCTCAGTTCCTTGGTTGTTAATTACCTCCCTGCTTTAATGCTGATCCAAGTCACTCTAGACCTTTTCTTTGTGCCAGACTCTCTTAAGTGCCAGCAGCCAGAAGTTAGCAGTTCCTCAATGAAGAAAAACACACTTAGAAACAAGATTTAGACACAAATCGATCCTCAGTGGAAAAGAAAAAAACAATAAAGGTTACTATAATCCAAAAAGGAAATTTGCTAATAAAAAATCCCAAACAAACACACATTAAGTGTGAGGAAAACAATACAATTTTTAAGCCCAGTGGCAGCTTTTGAAAAACTATCAAGTAATATTTAGAACCAGTACTGAAATGTGAATGAAGTAGCACTTTTTTTTTTACATTTGAGGTTATCTCTTTAGGTGTTACCACAAAAATCTGGAAGATCTGGGCCTTGAATTTGTATTTCCGGACACTAGTGATTCTCTGATCCTTGTGGGAAAAGTACCACTCTGTTTTGTGGAAAGAGAAGCCAATGAACTTCGGAGAGGAAGATCTACTGTGACCAAGAGTATTGTGGAGGTAAGACACAGCTGCAGATGTTAAGGAAATTGCTGAGTAATGGTAACCTTGTATTTGTAGTAGATTCTCTGAATTCATCTTTTCTTCAACAAGCATTCATGGTATTTACCTGCTGTGTGCCAGGAGCTAGAAATTCAGAGATGAATTAGCTCAAAATAAGGAGGAAAGGCATTTAAAGAATTACAGTCAGTGAACTTTGGCTAGTAGACGTATGTGTTTTACTTTCTTCCAGTACAATCATGGTAATGAAAACTTAAGAGTCTAGAATGCACCCAGATAGTTTTTCATAAGTGTTACGGAAACATAGAATGACTCCCATGCCTGGGGAGGTGGAGGTCAATGAAACTGTCACAGAAAAGCTGTTTCTTAAGACAAGTTTTTACTTTTGAGAGACCAGGTCTCACTCTGTTGCCCAAGCTGGAGTGCAGTAGTGCAATCATAGAACACTGTAGCCTTGATCTCCTGGGCACAAGCGATCTTCCCACCTCAGCATCCCAAGTCACTCAGACTACAGGCACGCACCACCATGCCTGGCTAAGTTTTTCCTTTTTTTTTTTTTTTTTTTTGTAGAGATGGGGTCTTGCTGTGTTGCCCAGGCTGAACTCCTGGTCTCAAGCAATCCCCCTGCATTAACTTCCCAAAGCCCTGGCATAACAGGCATGAGCCACTGCGCACAGCAAGAAAAGTCTTGCCAGAATAGTGGGAAACTGCCAAGTACAGGAGAGGGGGAGAAGGGCATTCTAGACAGAGGAACACATATCAGAGACTTGAAGCAGATCCTAAACTATCAACAGATATGGCTCAAATTAAGATCTACAGTTGACCCTTGGACAGCTTGGGTCTGAATTGCACATGTGCACTTATATGCAGATTTCTTCCACCTCTGCCACTCCTAAGACAGTGAGACCAACCCTTCTTCTTCCTCCTTCTTAGCCTATTCAATGTGAAAATGATTAGGATAAAGATCTTTATGATGATTCATTTCTACTTAATGAATAATAAATATATTTTCCTTTCCTTACGATTTTCTTAACATTTTCTTTCTTTCTTTCTTTTTTTTTTTTGTTTTGAGATGCCCAGGCTGGAGTGCAGTGGTGCAGTCTTGGCTCACTGCAACCTCCACCTCCCAGTTCAAGCGATTCTCCTGCCTCAACCTCCCGAATAGCTGGGATTACAGGTGCACACTACCATGCCCGGCTAATTTTTGTATTTTTAGTAGAGACACGGTCTCACCATGTTGGCCAAGCTAGTCTTGAACTCCTGACCTCAAATGATCCACCTGCCTTGGCCTCCCAAAGTACTGGGATTATAGACGTGAGCCACTATGCTTGGCCAACGTTTTCTTTTCTCTAGCTTACTTTATTGTAAGAATACAGTGTATAATATGTACAACACAAAAAATATGTGTTAATCAATTGTTACTGTTATTGGTAAGGTTTCTGGTCAGTGGTAGGCTATTGGTAGTTAAGACTTGGGGAAATCAGGCCAGGTGCAGTGGCTCATGCCTGTAATCTCAGTATTTTGGGAGGCTGAGGCAGGCAGATCATTTGAGGTCAGGAGTTCGAGACCAGCCTGGCTAACATGGTGAGACCCCCGTCTTTACTAAAAATACAAAAAATTAGCCGGGCATGGTGGTGTGTGCCTGTAATCCCAGCTACTCAGGAGGCTGAGGCATGAAGATTGCTACAACCTCTGGAGGCAGAGGTTGTAGTGATCCAAGATCGTGCCACTGCACTCCAGCCTGAGCGACAGAGTGAGACTCCATCTCAAAAAAAAAAAAAAAAGATTTGGGAAAACAGAAGTTATACTTGGATCTTTGACTGGCTAGGGGTCAGCTAGATGGGTTGTCAGGGTCAAATCATAAAGAAATTTAGCTTATTCTGCTAAGTAGTTTGCATTTCATCTTATAGGCAGCCAATGAAGAATTTTAAGCAGGAGAGTAAAGTACATTTTAGATTGCATTCCAAATATGATTACTTTACATATATGTTTTGGGGTAAAGGCTTGAAAAGCTACTGCTGAAATGTGGCATTGAAGGTGTTAGAGGGGACCTACTTTTTATTTTGATTATGTTTCTTTTTTGACAGCAAATATCGTTTATTTTGTCTTTATTGCCTTTATCCTCTCCTTTCCTGTTTTCTATTATAGTTTTCTTTATTTCTCTTTTTTCTCTCTCTACTGGTTTAGAAATTATATATTCCATTTGTATCCTTTTAGAAATTAGCCTTAAATTTTAGAATGCATACTTATCAAAGTTTAAAAGTAATTCATTTCTCTATCCTCTTCTTAACTGTACCAAAATCTTACAAACCCTTCCTCTCCCATCACCCTCCTCCCACCTTCCATGTAGCTGTCTAGTACTTTAATTCCACCTTGTTTTTAATCCCCTGGTGGTCAATTATTCCATAGTCAATCTTTATTTATATTAAACAAAGTGTTCACCAGAGTCTTTGTTCACCATTGCCTCTTGCATCCTACTTATTCTGTGTTCTTTTGTATTCTGTTTTATTTTTTTTAACTTAAGTAAATCTCTTAAAAGATATTTTATCCACAAACAAATCTTGAGACAAAAAATACAAAAAAATAAAAATAAACAGAAGTTATTTTATTAAGAGTCCATGGGCCAGGCACAGTGGCTCATGCCTGTAATCCCAGCACTTTGGAAGTCTGAGGTGGGCAGATCACCTGAGGTCAGGAGTTCGAGATCAGCCTGGCCAACATGGTGAAACCCTGTCTCTACCAAAAATACAAAAATTAGCCAGGCATGGTGGCCGCACTTGTAATCTCAGCTACTCAGGAGGCTGAGGCAGGAGAATTGCTTGAACCCGGGAGGCAGAGGTTGCGGTGAGCCGAGATCACGTCATTGCACTCCAGCCTGGATGATGAGAGTAAAACTCTGTCTCAAAAAAAAAAAAAAAAAAAGTCCATGAATGATAAGCTATCTTTTAAAATATCTTTATTTTGCCTTCATACACGCATGATTATCTAGATAAAAACAGAATTTCACATTGCCAGTTATCCCCCAGCATTTTGAAAATATTGCACTACTTTTGACTTTCTATTTTATTTATTTTATTTATTATTATTATTATTATTATTTTTGAGACAGAGTTTCACTCTGTTGTCCGGGCTGGAGTGCTGTGGGGTGACCTCGGCACATTGCAGCCTCCGCCTCCCGGGTTCAACTGATTCTCCTGCCTAAGCCTACCGAGTAGCTGGGATTATAGGTGCTCACCACTACACCCAGCTTATTTTTTTATCTTAGTAGAGACAGGGTTTCACCATGTTGGCCAGGCTGGTCTTGGACTCCTGACCTTAGGTGATCCGCCTGCCGCAGCCTCCCAAAATTCTGGGATTATAGGTGTGAGCCACTGAGCCCAGCCCGACTTTCTGTTTTAGCCATTGAAGAAGTCCTTTGTCAATCCAGTTATTACTCTCTAGGTAATCTGATTTTCCCTCCTGTTGCTTTCAAGATGTTCACTTTATCTTTGGTGTTCTGTAATTTCCCTATGATGTATCTTTGTATGGATTTATTTTCATTTCCTTCTGGAGATTCACTATGCTTCTTCAGTTTAGAAAGTATGCCGTCATTATCAACTCAAACGTTGTTTCTTCCCCATTCTCTCTCTTGTCTCTTGGAAATTTTGCCAGACATCTACCAGGCCTTATCTTTCTACTCTCCATGCCTCTTCAGCTGTCTTCCGTATTTCCCATTGCTTTCTCTCTCTCTCCGATACATTCTGGGAAATCTCCTCACTTATCTTCTGGTGAACTAAAGTATCTCTTAATCTTCTGTTTAATTATATGTTCAGCTGATCCACTGAGTTTTTATTTCAGTGACTAAATTTTTAATTTCAGTGACTATATTTTTTATTTCCAGAAGTTTTTTTTTTTTTTTTCCAAATCTCCCTATTCCTTTTTCATGGTGTCCTGCTTTTTTCATTATTTTTCTACTCCTTTATCTCTAGCTTTCTTTATTTGGAGCACAGGCACATCCACATCAACACTGTGCAGAAGTCCTAAGTGCTTTAGCAATATCTAAAATAGTAACATCTAAAATTAGAAGACAGATATAGTGGATAAATTGGGGGATAGATTGATACAGGAAGCTTTGAGTCAGGGAGAGCAGCTGAGGGCTTATTTCAGTGGTTCAGGTAAGAGAAGATGAGGATTGGACTGAGTCAGTAGCAGAGGGAGTAGAGAGGATATTTGAGACAGAATTTGGGAGGCAGAAGCTAGAGGACTTGGTGAGCAATCGAATGCGAAAGGAATAAAGGAGAAAAGAGAAGCAACAGTGATTCTGAGGGTTGTAGCTTGGGTGGCTGGAAGGATGGTGGTACCATTGACAGAGAAGGGACACAGATGAGGAAGAACAAACCTGTCTGGGGGTTCCATCATGAAGCTGGGTTTGGACACAGTGAATGGGCCTTCAGGTGGAATGCCCAGTGGATAGGCAGACTTAAACGGTCTAGTACTTGGCAAAGAAATCTGGGCTGTACCTATCTATCTCAGAGTTAACAGCATATATATTTTGATAGTATCAGAAGCTGAGAAGGGCCTTGATGAAGCGAGATTGTCCAGGGAGAATATGGAGAGTGAAAAGGAACAGAGAAAAGGGTGGAGCCTGTGGAACATCAGCATCTAGGGTGCATATGTTTTGGCAAAGGTCTGGAAAGCTCTGCTGAAAAGAGGAAATTCTAAGGATGGCTGAAAATATTTGGTTAGAGAGGAAGGAGGAAAACCAGGAAAAAGTAATATTGCCAAAACCAAGGAAAGTTTTAAATAAAAAGGAAGTGGTCAATAATGGCTATGAAGTAGAGCCCGAAACGTTGGACTTGGCTGTCGTGAGGACATCGATTGTCTTGTGGAATCATTTCCTGGGGATGAGGTGGGGCAGAAGATAGAGTGTAGTGAGTCAGGAGTGTATGAAGCGGGAGGAAGTGAAGCTAAGTAGACAGCTCTTTCTAGAACTTTGGCTACACACAGAAAAAGAGATGGGTTGATAGCTAAAGGTTAGAGGTATGGGAAGTGTGGTGGGACTCAAGGCTGAGGAAGGGCTTTTGTTTGCTTTAAGACAAAAAAGACCTAAGCACGTTTGCAGGCCAAGGGTGAAACATTCGAGAGGAAGAGAGCTGCCAGTCAGCTCTTGGATCATCGTGGCTTTGCCCTTTCCAGAACCGCCTTTGGATCAGACAGACTTTGCTCTGCTTCCAGCGAAGCTCTTTCCTCCCCCACAGATGTACTTTCTCTAAGACTCCTGCTCCAAATTGTCCTAAATCCAAAAGATAGGATCTGTTAGAGTCTTTTATTGTAATTCAATCCCTAAATATGTAACCAGAAAATTATAAGAAAAACTTTTCCTGAAGGAACTTCAAAGACTACTGTTAAGGAGTTTACTTCTAATGGAAACAAACCTTCTGGTTTCAGAAAATCTTGATTATGCTATGTCAGGTTGATCAGAAAAGATTTTGTGTGATTCTGGAAGAAGCTGGAACAGTTTTGGTGTTTTGAGGAGGTAGCTACTTGAATCCTAGCAGTTGAAAGATCATTAATACATCTTTCTATAAAGCTCTATCTTCTAGCCTGATGAATGAGGCTCTAAAAATATTAAATTAGGCCAGGAGCGGTGGCTCATGCCTGTAATCTCAGGACTTTGGGAGGCCGAGGCAGACTGATCATTTGAGGTCAGGAGTTTGAGACCAGCCTGGCCAACATGGTGAAACCCCTTCTCTACTAAAAAATATAAAAATTAGCCAGGCATGGTAGCGGGTGCCTGTAATGCCAGCTACTCAGGAGTGTGAGGCAGGAGAATTGCTTGAATCTAGGAGGTGGAGGTTGCAGTGAGCCAAGATTGTGCTATTGCACTCCAGCCTGGGCAACAGAGCAAGACTCCGTCTCAAAAGATTAAAAATAATAAATAAATAATAAATAAAATAAGAATATTAAATTATCCAGCATTAAATGTTGTAAAATGGTTTGAGATGAGTCCCATCTCCCCTTCACTAGGCTTACAAATGGATGTTTTACCATCCCAGATATACAAACACAAGAGAGAATAGCAGAGCAGTTAGGTTTGCTCTCCAGCCACACTAAGCTTTGTTAGTGGATTGAATATTATGAGAACATCTTTCTGTTTAGGTTTGTTTGGGAAAACGTGGTTTTTAAATTATAGATAATACAGTATCTACTACCTAGTTCTTGGTAACTGTGCTCATTTATAGGCGTTGCAGACTAGAGTATAGATGAAGGAGGGAAGAGAATTTCCTGAGTCTGATTTTAAAAGAAAATGTACCATGTTGTAATCTTAGGAGGCAGATTTACACGTAGTCATTTCCAGAGTAAAGAAATATTTTCTTATAAGGAAATCATTAAATGTGCAACAGGTTTTTTTTTTTACCTCCAGAGGTTAAACAAATTGGTAGCATGAAATAGTGTCTGCTTTAAATTTCTTTAAAGTTCTTTTGTAAATATTAATATCCACAGGGATATAACTGTTAAAAAGTTTACCCCAGGGCCAGAGACATGCAAGGGAGGAGAAATTTCTCAACAAAATGTCTCAGAAAATAAACTTTCTGACCTGAAGGGAATTGTCCCCAAAAAGCCTGTGGGAACTAAAGTGACTGTTTACTTATGTTTATGACATTTAAGCAAGTGTTATACTGAGCAGTGGTTGTGTTGAAGGTTGTTGTGTATTTATTCTCAGTTTGTGTGTAATATTACACTTATTCTGGCTAAGATTATACACACAAACAGACAGCCTCTTAGTGAGAAGCCTTCCTGATGTTTTGAATTGGTTGAATCATCAGGGCTACTCTCACTAGCTACATAACCTCATTCGTAGAGACGCTATCTCTGGAGGAAGTCTCAGTAGCTAAATGTATTCTATGTTCAATAAGAGTTCTATTCAGTTGCTTGTCTTTTTCATATTCAAAGTGCCTTACAACAAATAAATTTGTACCCAAATGCTATATTGCTGGAACTCTTTTCTTCAGGAGGCATGATTTAAAGAAGGAAATTGAGATATTTTGTAAACTATCAAAGGGAAGTAAAACGTAACATAGATTAAAGCCTATTTTCCTTTTGCTTTGTAGGAATTTATCCGAGAACAAGTGGAGGTAAGCTTTTCTCTTATTGGGGGTTTCACATAGAAGTGCCACACATAAAAGGCTTCATTGTCCCATTTCTTTTTCCTATTAACAATGTGTTTATGCATTAGCTACTCCAGACCACAGGAGGCATCCAAGGGATACTGCCACTGACTGTCCAGAAGGTGTTGGCATCCCAGGCCTGCCATGGTAAGCCCTTTAATATAGCGGTGATCGAGCACCTCTACATGGAGAGCCCCGGCAGGGGTGCCGGGATTACGAAAGAAGCAGAAGGCACATTTCCCACTTGACTCTGAGAATACAGTTTAGATCAAGAAACTGAATATACATTTAAAAATCACTTTACAAAAACAAAATCCCAGCACACAAATTTTACTATAATGCTTCCTGACCTATATGAGTGGAGGAATTACTTCTAGAGGAGATGCATTTTGAGTTGAATTTTGAATGAGCTGAGGAACATGGATTCACATCACGGAAGGGGGAATTCACTGCAGGGAGAGGAAACAGCTTGTGCAGAGACACAGAACAGCAACAAGTTAGTTCTATGAGAAGCAGCGAAGAGTATCAAGAAACTAGGCAGGTAAGAAAGAACAGAAGCCTAGAAGGTCACAGCAAAACTTTTGGATTTGATACAGAAGGCATTAGAATTAGCAAGGGTTCTTTTTTTTTTCTTTCCAACTTTTATTTTAGGTTCGGGGGTACACATGCACTATGTTGCGTGGGGTGAATTGTGTGTCGCAGGAGTTTGGTGTATGGATTATTTTGTCACCCAGGTAATCAGCATAGTACCCAATAGGTAGTTTTTCCATCCTTACCCTCCTCCCATCCTCCACCCTCAAGTAGGCCTAGGTGTCTATTATCCCTTCTTTGTGTCCAATATGTATTCAGTGTTTAGCTCCCACTTGTAAGTAAGAACATAGAGTATTTGGTTTTCTAATTCACTTAGGATCATGGCCTCCAGCTCTGTCTATGTTTTTGCAAAGGACATGATCTCGTTCTTTTTTATGGCTATATAGTATTACATGGTGTGTATGTACCACATTTTCTTTATCCAGTCTTCCATTGATGGGCATTTAGGTTGATTCCATATCTTTGCTATTGTAAATACTGGTGCAGTGAGTATAATACATGCATGTGTCTTTGTCGTAGAATGATTTCTATTTCTTTGGGCATATTCCCAGTAATGGGATTGCTGGGTTGAATGGCAGTTTAAGTTCTTTAAGAAACCTCTAAACTGTTTCCACAGTGGCTGAACTAATTTATATTTCCCACCAGCAGTGCATAATTGTTCCATTTTCTCTGCTGCCTCGCCAGTATCTGTTATTTTTTTACTTTTTAACAGTAGCCATTCTGACTGGTATGACATGGTATCTCACTGTGATTTTGATTTGCATTTCTCTGATGATTAGTGATGTTGAGCATTTTTCATAGGCTTGTTGGCCATGTGTATGTCTTCTTTTGAGAAGTATGTGTTCATGTCCTTTGCCCATTTTTTTAAACAGGGTTTTTTGGTTTTTGCTTGTTAACTTATTTAAGTTCCTTATAGATTCTGGATATTAGACCTCTGTTGGATGCAGTTTGCAAATATTTTCTCCCATTCTGTAAGTTGTCCCTTTATTCTGTTGATAGTTTATTTTGCTGTGGAGAAGCTCTTTAGTTTAATTAAGTCTCAGTTGTCAGTTTTCATTTTTGTTGCAGTTGCTTTTAGAGTCTCATGAAATCTTTGCCAAGGCCTACGTCCAGAATGGTATTTCTGAGGTTTTCTTTTAGGGTTTTTATAAAAAGATGGAATACTTCAGGAATTTGCATGTCATCCTTGTCGAGGAACCATGCTAATCTTCTCTGTATCATTCCAATTTTATTATACGTGCTGCCAAAGCAAACACCATTGAGGATTCTTGAGCAGGGTAATATGATACAATATAGAAAATGGGGATTTGGGTGTGTGGTGCACACCTGTAATCCCAGCTACTCAGGAGGCTGAGGCAGGAAGGTCTAGGAGTTTGAGACCAGCTAAGGCAACACAGTGAGACCCTGTCTCATAAATGATTGAATGAATGAATAAAAGAATCAAAGAAAATCGTATTAGAGGAATATAGTTCAGGGATCATGACAGTTACAGATCCCCTGCAACTATCATTGTGGTCTGCACAATGGGGTCTCCAACCCAATGATCCCCTCCCCATTTTATCCTTCTCCATCAGCCTTCTTTTTCTTCACTTCCTGTCTTTCCCAGCTTTATAAACACACTCCATCATTAGTCTGTCTCCTGCAAAAATCCTGAAGTCCTTTCCCCTTCATCCTATGATTACTCCTTACATATACTGGAACATAGCTTGACTCTGTCCCCATCCAAAATCTCATTTTGAATTATAATCCTCATAATCCTCATGTGTCAAGGGTGGGACCAGGTGGAAGTGACTGGATCATGGGGGGCAGTTTCTCCCATGCTGTTCTCACGATAGTGAGTGAGTCTCATGAGAGCTGATGGTTTTATAAGCGTCTGGCATTTCCCCTGCTTGCACTCACTCTGTCCTGCCGCTCTGTGAGGAAGGTGCCTGCTTCTCCTTTGCCTTCCACCATGACTGTAAGTTTTCTGAGGCCTCCCCAGCCATGCGGAACTGTGAGTCATTTAAACGGTCTTTCTGTTATAAATTACCCAGTCTTGGGCATTTCTTCATAGCAGGGTGAGAACAGACTAATACTCCTCCATCACCAAATTTCGTCATTGCCACTTTCAAAGTGTATCTTAAATGCATCTGATTCAGTCTGTCTCCTCCCTCATTCTTGCCACTGTTGAGTCCTCTTACTTAGTTCCTCACATCCACTCTTGACTCCCTTTCAAGCCACTCTTCTCTCAGCACCCAGAGGAATCTTTTTGAAATATCCCCTCCAAGCATGTTGTTCTTCTAACTAAAATGTGTCAGTGATGACCCATTCCTCTTGGGATAGAAATGTAATTTTTTGCTGTGGCCCACAAGGGTCTTCATGGTTTGGCCCCTGCCTGCCTCGCCAGCATCGCGTCACCTCACTGTCCACTTTGTTCTTTACATCCTGGACTGCTTTTTTGGTCTTATACTTCCTGTAGGCTGAACATCTGTCAGCCTCGGGGCCTCTGAACTGGGCTTTTCCTCTGTGTGAAACACTTTCTCTCCTTCTTCAATTAGCCACGTCTTTCTTAACCTAAGGCCTCAGCTTAAATACCGTTTTGCCGGGAAAGCCTTCCTTGAGTTCCTAAACTAGGTTTGGTCTTCCTATTATATATTTATATCCCATATTTTATAGTACTTACATTTATCATTTAAATTATTGTATAATTATCTGCTTCATGTTTGTCTCCCCCTATTAGGTCTATTAGATCATAAGCACCATGAGGGTGGAAATTATCTGTCTCATTAACTGCCTGGCAAAGCTCCCAATACAAAGTATAGACTTAATAAACATTTGTTGACTGGGTAAATTATACATAAAGGCAGGTTATAACAATATGAGTTTAGATTAGGAAGATTATTGTGGAAATTAGAAAAAGAAGCAAATAAAGTGAACAGTGTAAGGAAACAATCAGAGATTGCTATTGGATGATCCATGGAAAAAGATAATCTCACTTCACAAACCTATAAGGAGTAGGCAAAAATACTCCTCTTGCCTCTTGGAGAAAAACCCTGAACGCAAGATCCTAGCAAGTTAAGGAATGCCTTCGACAGAGATTAGAAAGACGAATACTCCATAAGAAAAAGCTGAGAGACAGAAGGTCAGTCCTGAAGCCTGAGTTTCATCCATGGTCATAAGCACCAATTTTAAGCAGGATTAAAGCCTCATTAAAGAAGCCTAAGAAACATGTTACCTTTTCCAGATATTTGGCACTGACCCAAGGTCAGCATTGGTTTCCCACCATATACGCTATAACCTTCTTGTTTCTCTCTTTCATTGAGGGGCCGTTAAGTTTAATGATGGCCTGAGCTTAGAGGAGAGTTGCCGCCTTATTGAAGTTCTGTCCTTGTGCCAGCTGCCATTCCAGTGTGCTCACGGGAGACCTTCTATGTTGCCATTAGCTGACATAGACCACTTGGAGCAGGAAAAGCAGGTACATTAATGACTAATAGGAGCAGGAGAGAGCAAAGTTTATCTTCTCTTTCTTTTCTGCCTTTTACTATCCAGCTGTAATCTGTCTTAATCCTTTCCAAAATAGGGGAGTTTTGCAAAATCTGCACTGGAAGTTTCACATAAAGCGTCACCTATTTCATCTTCCAGCTCAAATCCAAATGGAGCTTAAACTGAACTGTTAGGTCACCCACATAA
This sequence comes from Ateles fusciceps, assembly GCA_036589455.1. Classification (NCBI taxonomy): domain Eukaryota; kingdom Metazoa; phylum Chordata; class Mammalia; order Primates; family Atelidae; genus Ateles; species Ateles fusciceps. Next base: position 7,518,391 of record JAZHEH010000228.1, on the reverse strand, counting down.
TGGCTTCGTATTTTAAAACTTAACACATGTACAGACTTACATATCCTGAATACCTGTGGCCTGCTGGCTCTAGGTTTGATAAGATGCAGTTCTCCCTGAAGCTACTGAAAGCTGGTAGAAGCAGAGCAAATTCACTGTTGGCATGATATAGCCTCAACATCCGGTTTCTTGATAGTACCTGCTGAAAATGGTGATCTGTGACTGTAGCTGGCCATCCCCAAGGATCTCGAGTTATGGTTTGAGGATTATCAGGCAGGGACCCAAGCCTGGGGGATCTCTACATTATGCTTTGGCCCTGATTACCCAGCAACCTGCCAACTACGATGTGGATAATGCAATAAAGGCACAGAGTGGCTTCAGTTAAGAACTTCTGTCCTTGTTACAGTCTTCAATGAAGGAGAACATGGAGAGCATAACAGGAATGCCCCTGTTGCTGCTTTCCAAAATCTTTTGCTAACCTTTCCCTGCTAAGGAATATAAAATCTTCTCTTGCATGAAGATTTCAGGTACTAATGTTTTCTGACTCAACTAGTTGATTTTACTTCATTAAAACCTCTTTGTTTCACAAAAATATGAAGAAAGTTTTGTCCCCATTGCTGAAGAGCTGCCATTGATCCTTAAAAAAATCTATAATCTCTATTGAATCTAGAAGTCAGAAATCTAAACGGATTATAACAGCCATACTTTGGAAATATATTTGTGTGCTACCAAGATTTTCATACTGCTAATTGAAGTTATTCTTTCTTCCCATAGATTAAACCCAATCTCACTAAACTTCGCAAAATGGCCCAGGCCTGGCGTCTCTTTGGAAAAGCTGAGTGTGATACAAGGCAGAGCTTGCAGCAATCCACAGCTCCCTGTGAGCCACCATGAGAACAGAATCACTCGTCTAAAAGGAACAAAGGGATGTTCACTGTATGCCTCTGAGCAGAGAGCAGCAGCAGCAGGTACTGGCACAGCCCTGATTGAATCAGCCCAGTGTCCCTGAGTAGCTTAGACAGCAGGGCTCTTTGTATCAGTCTTTCTTGAGCAGATGATTCCTCTAGATGGAATTCAAGCCTAAAGACAGCTCATTCATTTGCATCCATGGACACAGAAGGTTGCCATATAATGTCTACCTTTTGCTACTTATGTAATGATAAAATTTAATGACTGATCGGTTGCTTGTTGTTTGAAGGTTATGATTTTTGTTTTCATACAGTTTTTTTTTCAAGCTTCACATTTGCGTGTATCTAATTCAGCTGATGCTCAAGTCCAAGGGATAGTCTGCCTTCCCAGGCTGCCCCCAGGGTATCTCCATTGCTCCCCCTCTTTTCCCTTCAGTCTTCTTTACTTCCCTGTGCTGCTGCTTCATGTGCTACATCTCAGGCTTAAAGAGTTTCTCTACTTTCAGTGAAAACATTCCCTGAGGTCTTTCAGCAGGCCTCTAGTTACTTTAGGGATTAAAAACTATTGATAAAAGGAAGGACAAGGGGGCACAGTGGCTTATGCCTGTAATGCTAGCACTTTGGGAGGCTGAGGTGGGAGGATCACCTGAGGTCAGGAGTTCAAGAGCAGCCTGGCCAACGTGGTGAAACCCCGTATCTACTTAAATAAATAAATAAATAAATAAATAATAAATAAATAAATAAATAAATAAATGGACAAGGATAGAACAGAGAAAATTTAAAATCCTGTTCCTGGTTTTTTGTTTTGTTTTCTTTAAAAATTCAGAGATTGATGTTCATATCCCAAACTAGTAAGACGGTGAAAATACTGTGAGGTTTTTGTTTTTTTTTTCTTGAGACAGAGTCTCTGTTGCCCAGGCTGGAGTGCAGTGGCGTGATCTTAGCTCACTGCAAACTCTGCCCACCCCCCTCTCCCCTCCCCCTCTCCCCGACCCCGAGTTCAAGCAATTCTCCTGCCTCAGCCTCCTGAGTAGCTGGGATTACAGGCGTGCACCACCACGCCCGGCTAATTTTTGTATTTTTAATAGAGACGAGGTTTCACCATGTTGATCAGGCTGGTCTTGAACTCCTGACCTCGTAATCCGCCTGCCTCACCCTCACAAAGAGCTGGAATTACAGGCGTGAGCCACCACGCCTGGCCAAGCTCGTTTTTTAAGATATGATTTTTTTTTTTTTTCTTTTTCTTCCCAGCAAATATATTGTATCATATAAAATATGATTTTTTGGGGGGGGGTACTTTATAAAGTATCTCCTTATGTGAAAGCATTTGTCATATCAAAACACAGCATATATTCAACCTAACCAAATATGTTTACACTTTTTCTTTCAGGAGACAAGGATTCTTTGGGTCACTTTCAAATAGTATCTTGGTGTTACTACATTATGCCTATCTATTGCCCTTATAATTTCACTTGGGACCAGGACTGATCATTCTGCAAATGCTTGTTATGCCATTCTCAATCTATTTCCCCCGACCTTTTCACATGATTTGTGGTTAATAGGACTCAATAGAGTACAATTGCACAGTAGAAAAAAAAAGCAAAAAGCCAGCTGGTAATGTTTATTGCAACTGGGGTGCTATACAATTAGTATGATGATGCAATGAGAATTTCCACTTTTGTATTTCCTGACCCGCCTGCTCAAAGTGGCTTTTATATCAATGGAATGATTTTCCTCATTTTTTAATACAGGAAACCAATTTGTGCTCATGGAAGAAAGGTTCCTTTGCCAGCAGCCTTGATGTGAATCTTACAGGAGCAATGAAAGTATTGCATTCATTAGTGTCTGCCCCAGAGGAGGTTCAGGGAAAACCTTCACTTGTTTTCAAGGGGATCCTTGTAGATTTACATAATTGGAACCCTGAAGAACAGGCCCTACTGTCTAAAAATGGCTTTTATTCTTCTAAAGACATATGAACGGGTGTTTTATAGATGGGAAGACATGACCTTAGAAAGGAGGGAGTTTTCAGAGGATTTGCCAGGCTGTCAGGGGCTCTGCCTCCAGGCCCAGTGTGGCAGCGTGGCCTCAGGGCCTCTGCCTCCCCTGCTCAAAGGCTGCATGGAGGCCAACTGTCCTGGGAGTTTTAAAAATCTTTTAAGGTCAGACCAATTTGAGGGATTTAAAAAAGTGTCTCAATGCCTCTTATTACAATTTCAGAAGAGTTTGCTATATGTAATCCCAACTACTATTTTCTTGAGAGTAGCAGAGGATTAGAAAAAGTTCTCCATAAATTATGTAACCAGGCTTCCTGGCTAGCCTGACTCAAGCAATGTAAGAGATAATTATTCTATTTTCATAATTTATAAGTATGAGGGCATGCATCAGCATAAAAACAACCTATTAGAGAAAAATATCTAATAGATTACCTTTATCACCTATTAAGGTTTTGTGTTGTTTTTAATTCAGATGCCATAAGAACAAAGATACATGTAATTTATAATAGTAATCATTCACACCTATATTGTGCTTTAAGGTTTACAAAATGATTTTTATCATACTTTATCTTTAATTCCTTGACAGTCCGTGAGGTAAGGTGGTAGTTTTATCACCATTTTACAAAGTGGGGGACAAAGGGTGGAGAACAGTCCTCTTAGGAACCTGGTTCTCCCCTTTGTGTAATAAAAATTCCGAAGCTCGGAGTTGTTCACTGGTTTACTGAAGGCTTAGTTATGAGAGCCAGAATTCAGACCCAGGTCTGTGTGGCTTCCAATTGCACACTCCTTCCTGTTATTACCCGCATGCTGTCCCTTATATTTTTAATTTATTAGGAATTTGTTAGCTTATAAACTTGGTGATTCAACTTTATTAGATTCTGGTCGCTGAAGGCTTTAGTAACTTCAGAGTAAAACTTGAGAGAGGAGATGTGAAATGCAGCCTTTCTCAAGAGTGTCTTTTTCTGTGACATTCATCAACACTTCATTGAGACGTGAAGGTTCCTCTGGCTGCCTCTACCTTCAAGAGGCTTAGCTTTAGTCACTGAGAAAGACAAGGAAACTAATGATAGAATATAGTAGCTTCCTCTGGCATTAGGGATCAGAGTCACAGCTAGTTACAGCTAGCCCTTTATTATTGAAAGAGGAGGAGCTAACAGTCCCACTATCAGAATCAACACTAGAGATGGCTGTGGGAGCTAGTATCAGAAAAGTTTAAGGCAAAGCATAAAGTGTAGGCTAAAACAAAGCTGGAGAATGGGGAGGGGGCTTGGGCAGCATCCAGAACCTGGCTGGGGACCTGGAACTACATGAGATATAAGAATGGAGGGGTTCTAGCAGTCAGAGGTCAGATACAAATGAACAGCTGGGATCTGGGCATGGCAGACAGTGAAAAAACCAAGGCAAGCAAAACGGTCAGAGCAGGAGGGGGCCCAAGGCCACGTTGTTGAGATGTGGAGCAGCTGAGGAGGCCATGCCAAGTGAGAACAGATGCGGCTCAGCAGTTCGTAGCGAGCTCTGACAAGCCAGCTCAGCTGAAGCTTCGGGTGGGAGCCAGTCATGGCACAGTTGAGTGAAGGAAGAGCAGTTCCAGGCACCCAGAACCAGACTTCCACGACTTGTTTTCCACCTTAAGAGCCAGCCATTCCATCCAAACCGTTTGCAAAAGTCTGCTAACAGAGAGAACCTCCCAGTATACTGGCCACTCGCCATCACGCCTGTCTTTACCCTCTAAGATGAAGCTGCCCCTCAACGGTGAGATGGCAAACAGGTGGGTCCAGAAGAGGGGAAAAGAAGGAAGTCTGGAAAAACAAAATGCTGAAGAATCTGCACCAAATCAGCTGTCTTTCCTTCTTCCTTCCATCCCTTCATTCATCATTCAGTAAATCTTTAGTGAGTCCCTTCTAAATGTGTCAGAACTTGTGGGGGATATAAAGGAAAAAAAGAAATTATCACATGGCTTAGGATATTTCCAACTCTTGGATCATTTTCACCCCAGGCCCATTAGTTACAGAGCACTCAGGCTTACCCAGAAGCATCGGATATGGTCCAGGCAGGATCCAACCGTGTGGGAATCGCAGTGTGCTGCATGTGGGACTCTATCGAGCCAGCCTCACTTGAGGAGCCGCCTGAGGAAGTGGGATTTGTCCAGCCTTGCCTGGCTCTGCCCTTACAACTTGCTCTTATCTACTTCCAAAGTAAGGAATGTCCCATGATGGGCCAAGCAAACAATCGAAAAAAAGTGGCTTGGAGTTAGCTACTACAATTAGCAGTTTCTCATTATTCAACATTGCATTACCTCTTTTTCATGTTAGTTAATGCAGAATTTTATTTTTATGTATTATCTTCCCAAACCCAGTGTTTTAGGAAGAATATTACATATAAATGATGACTTTTAGGAATCTTATTAAGTTTTTGTTTCTTCAGCACTAAGTAGCTTCTTTTCTAGGCAGGTCTTAATTCTAAAATAACATGCCTGAAAAAACTATTGAAAGAATCCATCTCTTGAGCATAGTATTTAATGCACATATCAGGCAGTCACCATCTCAAGAGTGACTGGGCTCAAGCGCTGCCCTCCGTCGTGTGAGGGATGCCAAGAGACTGGAAGCTTGGACTTTAGCTCTTTATTATTAGGTTGGTGCAAAAGGAATTACAGTTTTTGCCATTAATAATAATAATTGCCTAGCCATTGTGCAGTATCTTGCAAGAGCTCTTTGGCAAATGAAAGAATAATTCAAAGCAAAGTAGGCCAGATATAAAACACTTCCAAACCACATTTCAAAATTGCTTTCATGTCAACTAGGTGCATGTCTACTAAGGGAGTTTTTGCAAGGACAGGTGGAGAGTATGATGCCTTTAATCATGTCACCATCTGGTACTATCTTTATGGCAGAGCAGTTCTGATGTAGTTGTAGTGTTACAGGTCATGTAGTTCCATGATGGAACTGTGACTGGCAGCCTCCATTAGCCTAAAGACTGATGCAACAGATTGCTTTGCGAGATAGTTTTGAAGCACATCCATGAAATGTATGATCCTATGGGTACCAGCATTGATTTCTTTGAGGTATCATTTTACACTTGTTTTTCCTGGTAGAGTATTTTTCAAAGACATCTCTTCTGAGGCTAAATTAGGAATTTCTGTTCCTTATTCAAGTTCCAAGAATTGTGCCTCTCCTGCCCTCTGCCCAAACTGGAAGATAGAAACCGTGGGAAAAGTGTCTTTACAAACTGCACTGTTATCTAACTTGGTTTATTTAGCATATTCAGGAAGACTTTCACATTCATAGAATCCTAGTTCTATTAATTCTCTCCAAGCTACAACAGTTGTTTTTGCTTGTTTTTTGCTGAGTTTCTGGGTTCTGCCAGCAAGGCAGGGGTGGGAGGTGGGCACCCCGATACCAAGACTGATAGGCAGTGAGTTGACGTGGAACTCCTGTTTCCTCCTGTTCAGTTCAGGTTCTCTCTTTCTGATATTTGCCCCTCCTCAAATAGGGAAAGGGAGAGAGGGGAAGTAGGAAGATGAGCCTCTATAGGGTTTACTTAATTGGGGTCATAAAGATTCTAAAACTATGCATTCCTGCAGTTCTGTTCTAGCTGCTGTAAGAGTTGACCAGAAAGAGACAGAGCTTCTACTTATTAACCTTTATCCATCTCCATCATGCCTGGGAAGGATGTTGGTGCTAATTTTAGACACAGAGGCTAAGATGAACAAAGGACAAGTATCATAAAGCATTTTTGGAGCCAGAAACAGATTTAAGTTCCTTGCCTCTCTGCTGCTCTTACTCCAAACCACACAATTGTACCCAAGTGAATTGCTGTTAGAATTGGTGCCTTTGGAGGAGACAATTGCTCGTAATTGGTAGCTATAAGCCACTTCACTGAGAAAGCGTGGGGTCTTAAATGCTTTAAGAATCATCGACAGACTGAGCCTGAGTGAGTCAGGCTCTTCTGAGTCACATAGCTTTTAGGTCAGTGTAAAATACTGACTTTCTGAGGTCTTATTTTTCCCTCTCTGGAAGACCTAAGGCAAAGATTTCTCTCAAAGAAATATCAAAGAATAGAGGCCTTTCCCTCAGAACCTAACTCTGCCCAGTGTTAATCAAAAATGTGGTTATCAGATCACCTGTTCAAAGCCCACGGGGTGCTTATTTGTTAAACATGCAGATTCTTAGTGCTCCCCTCCACCCACACAGATACTGCACAAGAGGCCCTGCTTCAGACCACTAGTTCCTAAATGGGGCAGAAATCTGGATCACCTAGGAGGCTTTTAAGGTTAAAAACTGTCAATTACTAAAGTAGTACACATTAAGAGTGGAAACAATATGTAAACATAAACATACCAACAAAATTAGAGGCTGTCCCTCTGCTTGCTGTGCTTGGTATTATACTTCTATACTGTTTCCCTATGCATGTACATATAATTTTGTTTTGTTTTTGTGAGACAGAGTCTTACCCACTCTTTTGCCCAGGCTAAAGTGTAGTGGCCCAGTCTCTGCTCACTGCACCCTCTGCCTCCTGAGTAGCTGGGATTACAGGTACCCGCCACTACACCTGGCTAATTTTTGTATTTTTAGTGAAGACAGGGTTTTGCTATTTTGACCAGGCTGGTCTTGAACTCCTGACCTCAAGTGATCTGCCCTCCATGGCCTCCCAAAGTGCTGGGATTACCAGGCGTGAGCCACCACGCCCAGCCAATGTTGTTTTAATGAAATAAGTCCAGATTATGCATATTGCTCTGCAGCTTCTGTTTTTTTCCCAGCTTTTTTTAACTAACAGAATATAAAAATGCACTTCCTTGCAAATCTGTCCTGTTCTTTTAACACCAGGATCACAACTCAAATGCCTACAGGGGTTAGGCAGATAAGATAAATGAGTTAAATTGATCCAGTAGGAACTGCAGAAAACTGGAGATGTTCCATCTAACGCCATCAGACGTTAGCCAACCACAAACCAACTACTGCCATTTGGAAATGTTGGCCCAGAGTGGCCAAATTTGAGTTTTCAAGAAAAGCAAGAAATCTGAATTTTTGAAATGTGCCATCTCCAGATTTTTAAATATTGGTAACAAATTCACATTAAATGCAGAGTGAACCAGCCCAAATATCTTCACTCTAGACACTGCCCCTCCAGCCATCCTTTTGAAACTTCCATTGCCATGTATACGTAATGTTCCATGGTGTAACTGTCAGTACTTATTCAACCTTTCTCCTGTTGCTGGACACTTAGGCTATGACATTACAACTACTACACTGAACATTCTGTATAAATCTTTGTGCTTGTACAAATAATTCTAGAAATACAGGTTCCAAACTGCCCCTCTAAAAGGTTGTACCAATTTATAGTCCTATAAATACTGCATGAGACTATCCTTTTCTGGGAAGCTTTACCAGGTGGTAACCCAGAGATCAGATGCAGTAAGTCTGTGATGAAACCCAAGTCTGTATGTGTGAGTGAGCAGAATCACTCTCAGGTGCTTCTGATGATCAGAGAGGTTTTGGAACTACTGTTTAGCCTATTAACAAGCTGTTTGGGGCCATTACCAGTGAATTGTAAAGGAAACTATACTTTCATTTGTACTTCTATGTTTTATTTTTTTAGAGACAGGGTCTTGCTCTGTCATCCAGGCTGGAGTGCAGTGGTACAATCATAGCTCACTGTAGCCTTGAACTCATGGGCTCAAGTGATCCTCCCACCTCAGCCTCCAGAGTAGCAAGGCCATAGGCATGTGCCACCATGTCTGGCTCGTTTTTTAAAATATTTTTTTGTAGAGACAGGATCTTGCTATGTTGCCAGGCTAGTCCCAAACTCCAGGCCTCAAACAGTCCTCCCACTTCAGCCTCCCAAAGTGCCTGGATTACAAATGGGAGCCACTGAATCTGGCCAGTATTTCCATGTTTTATTTTTCCCCTCTTAACTACAGCCCTCTATACAAACACAAAAAAGGCTCTGCTGCTGCTGTTTCAAGCAGTTCTGTCAGTGTGGGACAATAAATAAACCAACTATGGAACCTTCAAGTAGCTTTTATTGGCACAGCCTAGGAAGAAGTGTCGTAGCCATTTCTGAGCAAAAATCTGTATCCCCGCAAGGTATTCAGTGTTATGTTTAACACACTACTGAACCAGAAAGTTTAAGTTCCTCACACAGATGCAACCAGGTCACTAAGAGGCTCCAAAATCAATAGGTTAAGCCCTGCTGCTCTGTTAAGATCTGAAAGGCAAGACACAGTCCTGGATGTGTGCCCTTGTTAAGGGGTGACTAAAAAGGCAGGCAGCAGTATCAAGGATTTTTTTAGGTTGACGCCTGTGCACTCCCACATTGCAAGGATGCGTTTCAGCAGCAGCACTCAAGTCTCCTCTTCATTCTGTATCTGCCTAAGCAATCTCTGCTTAGGACAAGTATAGTTGGTCATAGGACATGATCATCAGGATGGTAGAGTTCACTCATCAGGCGGTAGATGTAGGAAGGTGCATTCCCACCAATGTTGGAAATAAAGAGGGTAATGAGCTCTGGGGGGGACGTAGTCAAACACAGGGCAATGCACGCTGACCTTCTCCAGAATGTCCCCTGAAAGGCAAGCACACGTGCTAAAGGTAAAACTGAGGCTCCCTCTCTCATAATTAAGTAGCATATAGATTCCGGGATAGAGAATTCAGGCATATTAGCTCCCCAAGGATGGGAAGCTATGGAAAAGTGCAAACCAGAAGAGATGACTTCAGATCATGACACTCCCTGCTTACAACTCCCCCATGCCTCTGCACAGCCCTTAGAATAAAATTCAAACTCAGGATTGAAGTTTAAGATCTGGGGCCCTCCCTACCACATCACACGAATTATAATTTGGACCACTCTCCCCCTTACTCATTACTGTCTAGCCATGTATGGCCATCTTTTTCTAACAGGCCAAGCCCCTGCCCCAGCGCATGGAAAACTTTCCCTGAACTTCATATAGCAGACTCTGTTCATTCAGGACTCAGCCGAAATGTCATGTCATTAAGACTCTTCTTCCTTAATGTCAGTTAGGCCTCTAGCCACTTTCTATCACACCACCCTTAATTTCTTCCTCACGACCTGATACTTTCTCATGTCTTCCACAATACAATGTAAGTTCTGTGGGAACAGGGTTTTATCTCTTTCATTGTTATATCCTCGGTGCTAGAAGAGTGCTGGATACATTGTGGGTGCTCGATAACTATTTCTTGAAGAATAAATGTTTAAATAAAGGGATGAAGTCATTCAACTTCCAAGAAGAACTAGGACCCCAACTACTATGCCTTACTCTCAGCAGGTGTGTAGGGCCACCTTAGCTAAGGCTGTAGGCGTAATGAGCTGAGCTGCTGTCTTTAGAAGAAGCCAGAGAAAAGAACCCCAACACGAGACTATCCAGGCTACAGGTGGGTTTTCTAAGTAGGAACATTTCACAGCCTGCTTCCTTTGGCAGTCAATCCACCAAAACAACTCCCTATAGCAACTGAAAACAGGTTCATTTTCCCAGTTGGTGGTTGTCTGTATCTCAAACAACATGCAAAGCCAAACACAGACAATGCTAGATGATCCAACCCACCGTAGCCCCAACAAATCTAAAATATATTTGTCTCAACAAATTAACATGGACTTGATTAGGTCCTCAAGCACTTTGAGTTGCTAAAGAAAACAGTCCCCACAAGAAGTGTGATAAAAAACACAACCTGACAGCATTCAGGTCTGCTGACCACCAAAACAACAAAAAGACCACAACACTCACACGCACAAAACCTGAACACACACAACACACACGCAAGCACACATGCACACAGAGCTTCTGTACCTTCTGTGAAAGGCAGGACTTCTTCAGGAGCCACAAACTTATGAAATGAGTCTTCTTCATTGGGGAACTAGAAAGGAAAAAAATTTTAAAAACTAGAGACCTAGCAATTCTACTGGGTAGAATTGTAGATATGTACCTGGAGCAATGAAAACATGTGTCCACACAGAAAACTTATACACAGATGCTTACAGCAGTATTAGTCACAAAAGCCAAAATGTGGAACCAACCCAAATGCCTATCAGCAGATGAATGAATTAATAAATTGTGGTATGTTCATATAATCGAATATTCAGCCTTGAAAGGAAATCCTGACATATCACAAGGATGAATTTTGAAAACATTGTGCTAAGTGAAAAAAGTCAGGCACAACATGTCACATATGATTCCTTTTATACAAAATGGGCAAATCCATAGAGACAGGAGCAGATTAGAGGAGATGGGGAAAAGGAGAAATAGGGAGAGATTACCTAATGGTACAGGGTGTTTTTCTAGAGTGGAGGAAAAGTTTTGAAACTAGAGAGTGGTGGTTGTACAATGCTATGAATGTACTAGATACCACTAAACTGTATACTTAAAAATGGTTAATTGTATGTTATGTGAATTTCACCTCAATTTTAAAAATAGAGACCTAAAATAGGTTGATGTTTTCAAAGCAAACAGCTTCTATCACTGATGAAATGGCCCTTCACTTAGTCCCTGCTTGTATTCAGGTTACAAAGGACAGGCCCTGGAACAATAACCAAACTGATTATATGATCCTAATTTCAACCTGCTTGGCATTTTCAGAAATGGTCAGGCGACAGGGATGGTGGCAGTCATAAGCAAAGGGCCTTTTCCAACTACATATTGTCCTTACAATCTTGAGGGTATAATCCATTGAGTAAATGCAGATCAATGGAGGCCCTGGAGTGAGTTAGTTGAAGTCCCAGAGTTCAAGCCTACCCTTTGGCTTCCTTCTTTCTGCTGGCTTCTAGCTTGAGACAGACAGACATACCTGTGGGGGAAAGTTTGAACATAGGTGCACAGACGATGAGTGGGGTGGAATGGTGTTTTGCTGCCAGTGCCAGAGTGTGAGTTCCTGTCACAGCTCTCAGGGCCCCATTGGCCAGGATGGTCTTTGTGCCAATGATCACCTTTGGAACAAGAAGAAAAGTGTGAGCCATCCTGGGGTGGAGGCTTAAAAGGGCCATTGGCCACAAAAAGCTGAATGCTCAGGCCTCAGAACTGGTATCGTAGGGGTCACAGACTGGTAGAGGGGAAGCGATCCCTGGCTCAGTACAAGTTCTAGCTTAAAAGTGGGTTTCCAAGGAAAGAGTGAATGTAAAATGGAACAAGAAACTGCAAAACCTACTGTTCTTAGTCCCATATTTTCTGGAAATTGAGATGCCACACCTTCTGAGAAGCCAGGAATCTTTTCATTCACTATCTGCAGCTGCCAAGCTCTTTGAGCATAAGGCAGGAGCCCTGTAGCCAATCACTAGCAACTGACACTCTTGCCTTAGTGCTATTTAATACTTCATTCTTTTCAATGCTTCAACCAAATTTAGAGGCTACTCCAAGAGAGGAACAATGATGCAGAAAAAGGGAAAAGAAATTCAGTTAAAAAAGGCCCAAGTATGTACTTTAAAAGGTGCTAGAAATTTTTTTCTCCCACCATGGATATTACAGGAGATAAAAATCAATATTTTAGAAAAATAATCTTCATGAATTCAACATAACTCCAAATATACTCACTTTGTTGACTCTTGACATAACAGCAAAAATGGCAGCATCAGTCATGACAGTTGTCTCAATACCTGCTTTGGGACAAATTGACAGCCATTTCATGACCCTGCAATGGAAGAGAAAGGCCGATTCTAAGAGAAAGAGTAAGAAATAATGAAAAGTGCTCTCAAATGTAACTGGGTCTGGGGAATTATATGATACGGGCATATCCAGCACTTAATATCCAACAGATAACTCGTTTTTTGGACTACCATAGCTCTGGTAAACTGTAGGGAAGCCCAGGGGGAAGCTAATAAATGTCTGTAATACTCCACAGCAGCACTAGAGTGGCCACAAAACTGGAAATACAAGGTGCTTTTATAATAGAATCAAGATTGCTAACAAGATAGCTCCTGGCTCATTATTTTACAACAACCTGCATCCTTAAATATTTCGTTTTTGAGACCTATTATTTACTTAGGATTGAGTGAGGTGACGTGACACCAAGCATCAGTCATCCCCAAGGTAATTTACCCTGTTTTGATTCCTAAAAGAACCAACTTATCTTTCCTTGGACTCAGCAGTTCACCTACCTTTTTTTTTGAGACAGAGTCTAGCTCTGTCGCCCAGGCTGGAGTGCAGCGGCATGATCTTGGCTCATCGCAACCTCCACCTTCCAGGTTCAAGCAATTCTCCTGCCTCAACCTTCCAAGTAGCTGGGATTACAGGCATGTACCAGCACGCCTGGCTAATTTTTTTTTTGAAACAGAGTCTCGCTCTGTCTCCAGGCTGGAGTGCAGTGGCGCAATCTTGGCTCACTGCAACCTCCGCCTCCTGGGTTTAAGGGATTCTCCTGCCTCAGCCTCCGGAGTAGCTGGGACTACAGGTGTGCACCACCACACCCAGCTAATTTTTGTATTTTTAGTAGAGACCAGGTTTCACCATGTTGGCCAGGATGGTCTCAATCTCTTGATTTTGTGATCCGCCCACCTTGGCCTCCCAAAGTGCTGGGATTACGGGTGTGAGCAACCTAATTTTTGTATTTTTAGTAGAGATGTGGTTTCATCATGTTGGCCAGATTGGTCTCAAACTCCTGACCTCAGGTAATCTGCCGTCCTCAGCCTCTCAAAGTGCTGGGATTACAGGCATGAGCCACTGTGCCCAGCGCCAACTTTCTTAAACCACTGTTTAAGAATGTCCACAGGATGAACAACTTGAAAATTCCCTTAACATTTTACTTTATCTTTTCAGTGTCTCAAAGTCTTGCTTATCAATTCAAGGTTGGAATGGCCCTACCCATCCCTTGTTTATTTCTTCTTCGTTTTTCATTTTTCTTAACAACTCCAGCAGTCTCCCTACCTGGCAGAAGGCGCACACTCTGCTACAATGACATGGAATTTCCTCTTCGGGCAGCCTCTTTGAGGAAGGCCTCTACAGTTCGAGAGAAGCCAATGGTCATGATCACCTCATTGGAGTGAATGTGCTCCAGAGCCTGGGCTGCAATGTTCTCCGTTGTCCCTTCTGTAAGAACAGTTTTACAAAGAAAATATGAAACTACTCTTCTATATCAAAAACATGACGAGTGTATGGAAAAAGATGTCTGCCCTTCACATGCACTGCCCATCTAGCAGACCGTGGTACCACAGGGTTAATGTGCCTAAAGTGAAATGTCACAATGTTGCCCAGGCTGGTGTTGAACTCCTGGTCTCAAGCAATCCACTCACCTTGGCCTCTCAAATTTCTGGGATTACAGGTGTGAGCCACTGTGCCCAGCTATGTCACAATTTCTTTCTTTCTTTTGAGACAAAGTCTCACTCTGTTGCCCAGGCTGGAGTGCAGTCTCGTGATCTCAGCTAACTGTAACTTCCGCCTCCCAGGTCCAAGCGATTCTTGTGCCTCAGCCTTCCGAGTAGCTAGGATTACAGGCATGTGCTATCACGCCTGGCTAATTTTTGTATTTTTAGTAGAGACGGGGTTTCGCCATGTTGGAACTCCTGACCTCAAGTGATCCTCCTGCCTCCGCCACCCAAAGTGCTGGGATTACAGGCGAGAGCCACTGGGCCCGGCCCACAATTTCTTAAAAGCGCCAATCCTCAGGGATTTTCTGCCTGCCCCTCTTCCCAGAAGTACCCCTATGTATCAACCACCTCTCTGTCACTACACAGCTCCTTACTTCTGATTCTGAAGACAATGAATTCAGCCAAGGAATGGCAATCTGGGAAATCCTAAAGTGCTGAGAATTGGGTAAACAGAGCTTCTGCCTAAAAGAACTCTTCCTCCAAAAGGTGGCCACAACACTTCCACATGAGAGAATGGCCAGAGAAGAAAAATGAGGGAGGAATTTGGAAGCAGCTTCTTCATACTCTGATTATAATGAGTATCTGCAGGTCGCTTGGGCCGCAATGACAAGGGAGATGGAGATGGTATATTGTACATGTGTATAAAAATTCAGAGATTGAGAAGGAGATCTATCGACCTTGGTTCTCTAGGGAGTTCATTTTCTTTACAATGAAAATAAAGCTCTGTCATAATAGAGTCTCTGCCATTCCACAGATTTGCAGTCTATCAAGAGTTGGTCTGTAAGGAAAAGTAGAGAGGGTTACTTTCGTCCTACCACCTGTTCCAACATTTCCTAATCAGGAAGGAGGACAAACTTCTGAGAACCAGAAGACTGATAATCTCCCATCTCTGCTAATGAACAACCTTCAGGGGCTTCTGTTCCCTTATTTGCCTGCGACCAGTCCCATCTTCGCAGCGATCAAGCTCCTTACCCAGCTCCACTAGCAGCTCATTAATTGCCTCAATGATGTTGGACTGGAGTTGGGCATAATGGAAGCTGAAATCCTCGTTCAGGCCTCCGGAGGTCAACAGTTTGTGTAGGGACTCCTGCTGATCACTCTCGTCGCTGCGTCCATGGAGTCTATGGAGGCAACAAGACCCAAAGTGAGAGGTGGGGGAGGAGGAGTGATCAGGGAGGTAACAAGGGCTGCTCAGCTCCAATAAAGTCTCCGAGCAGGGAGAGGGGCCCATGCAAAGTGTCACTGGATCCAACCTGGGGCCCAGGACGTGAGCCTAACCTGCCATACTCCTCCCGGATAATCTTGAGCACTCTCCGCACCATGTTGCCCACGGTGGTCTCGGAGGGCTGAGCGGCCGTCATCCTCCTGCCCTCTCTGCGGATCAGCTCCATCAGCTCCCCTACAGTCCAAAAGAGAGAGGATAAGAGCAGCCAACGCGAAGTGAGGCCTCGGAAACTTTCAGCCTTGGGATCGGGAACAGACAGGTGCCGGGTTCGCCGGCGGAGGCAGGCCAGCCTCACCCGCGTTGCTCCAGCGGTGGTCCGTGATGATCTGGCGCAGCAGCCCCAGGGTGTCCCGAGCCATTTCCTCGGAGCTGCGGGGCCCACCACCCCGCTTCAGGGTCTCCACGAAGCTCTCGATCCTCTCTGACAACTCCGAGCCCGTCGCTGCGGCTCCAGGCATCTCTAAGGTAGCTGCCTTCAGCCTTCAGCGGCGGAATCCACACCTGCCAGACCACACAGTTTACACTTCCGGGGCGGGCGAGGTCGGCTCCGCTGTGAGGGGAGGAGGGAAACTTCAAGTTTGAGAGGAGGCAGGCCACGCCTCTAGTTGCCGCTCTCCCGCCCCCTTCCTCTGTCTGAGCCAATCAGAGACGTGGGACTCGGGTTATTCAGGTCCAACCGGGCGTCCGCGCGCCTCCCGGGCTGGAGGACCGGCAGCGGCCTTTCCTGGCTCAGCCGAAGGTGAGCAGAAGTAACCCGTCCGGCCTGTAGAGGGTGGCTGCTCCCGTTGCTATGGGAGCAACAAGTCTCTAGGCCCCCCCCCCGACCACGACTTAAGGCTACACTGAAGAAGTTGCGGCACTCCTTCCTGGCTTCCCAGCTCGGTGACCGCCTGGTGCCCTGACACTGACCCTCTGAATGCGTGTCCAAGGTCGGTTGCCCATTGGGCAGACGCCTCACTTTTGTTCTGTTACATTACTTGGTACCGTTTGCGCCTGTGTCTAGTAGGTTCACCTCTCTGAAAACAAGGACCATATCTTTTGTTGCTTTTGTATTCTCAAGGCCTAACACGTCTAATAGAAGACAGCGGAATTAGAGATGAGGAAGACTACCAACCATTAAGGAGATTCAAAGTGGGAGCCAGTGCAGAAGCAAAGATGACATCCTCCGATTTGGACAGAATTGTCTTCCTACAGAGAGGCCAAAGAGCATAACATAATACCAAGACTTACCATTCACCTAAAGCTTACTGGATGTTGGGCACTGTGTGAATTGTCTCAGTTAATAAGGTCTGAAATAGGTCCTCTTATCCCCCATTTTACAGATTGGAAAACAGACTCACAGAATTTAAGCAGATAATAAAGGGATGAGTTCACACTTAAATCCAGGACTATATGAACCCAAAGTCTGTGTGTAATAGAAGTCTCTATTTCCTTAAGTTCTTCAAAGTGGAATCCTTAGGCAAGCACATTTTAAAGACTTTTCTTGCAATGGACAAATTGCCCGCCAAAAAGATTATGTCAATACCAAAGTTAGCCAAAGGCAGTACAAAGAAAAGAAAATTACAGATCAATATCTGTCATGAACATAGAGGCAAAAACCTGCAACAAATTACTAGCACATCAAATCCTGCAATACATAAAAAATAATAATAATAATATTTAATTACAAAGTAAAACTTAAACCTGGAATGCAAAGCTGGTTAAACACTTAAAAACAATATAATATACCATATTAACAATCTAAGAAGTAAAACCACATGATCATGTCGATTCATGCAGGAAGAAGCATTTGACAAAACTGAATATTCATGATAAAAACTCTCAGAAAACTAGAACAAAAAGCAACTTCTTGAACTTGATAAAAGGATATCTACAAAATCCTACACCTAAAAATACTTCATAGTAAAAGATTGCTTTCTCCCTAAGATCAGCACAGGCGAGGATGTCTACTTTCACCACTCCTATTTAACATCATATGTGAAGTCCTAACCCTTGCAATAAGGCAAGAAAAAAGAAAAGCATAACAGAATGGAAAGAAAGAAATTGTCCCTGTTCACAGAAGACATGATAGTCTACACAGAAAATCCCAGAGTCAACAGCAACAAAAACAAAACCACCTGGAACTAGTAAGTTTATCAGGGATACAAAAATTATGTTTCTGTGTACTGGCAGTGAACATCAGAAATTGAAGTTGAAAATACAGTTGCTCTAGAAAGCTATAAACTATTTGTCAGTTTTTCTGTTAATTTTTATTTATTTGTTTGTTTATTTTGAGACAGGGTCTCACTCTGTTGTCCAGGCTGGAGTGCAGTGGTATGCTCACTGCTTACTGCAGTCTCAACCTCTCCAGGCTCAAGTAATCCTCTCACCTCAGCCTCTTGAGTAGCTGAGACTACAGGCACACACCACCATGCCTGGCTAATTGTGTGTTAATTTTTAAATGTCTTTAAAATTGTATCAATTTACATGCTGGTTAACATTTACCATATAGCCAATTTTGGATATTGTCATTTTTAAAAATATATATCAAGTCATTAAAAAAAATAAGGTATGTAGACCAGGCATAGTGGCTCACGCCTGTAATCTCAGCGCTTTGGGACGCTGAGGGGCAGATCGCCTGAAGGTCAAGAGTTTGAGACCAGCCTGGCCAACATGGCAAAACCCTGTGTCTACTAATACAAAAATTAGCTGGGCGTGGTGGCACATGCCTATAATCCCAGCTACTTGGGAGGCCAACACAGGAGAATCGCCTGAACCTTGGGAAGTGGAGGTTGCAGTGAGCTGAGATCAAACCACTGCACCCTAGCCTAGGTGACAGAGCGAGACTTTGTCTAAAAAAAAAAAAAAGGTATATATTATTTTATATATATAAAGAATTTATATGTGTCTGTATGCAAGTTATAAAGCATGATGACAAAATGAACAGGTTGAGGAATGTGAACCAATTCCTTACTTTGAAACTAAAATATTCAAATTAGTAGAGATAGAAAGCAGTGTTGTATTGGTCGGACACAGTAGCTCACACCTAATCCCAGCACTTTGGGAGACCAACGTGGGAGAATGGCTTGGGCCCAAGAGTTGTGAGACCAGCCCTGACAACATTGAGACCCCATCTGTACAAAAAATTTAAAAATTAACTAGGTTTAGTGATGCATTCATGTACTCCCAAGTAGTTTGGGAGGCTGACGGGGGAGGATCTCTTGAGCCTGGGAGGTCGAGGCTATAGTGAGCTATGTATGATCCTGCAGTGAGCTGTGATCCTGCCACTGCACCCCAGCTTGGGCTCCGGGCAAGACCCTGTCTCAAAAAAGAAAAAGAAAAGAAAGTAGAACTGTGGTTGCCAGGGTCTGAGGGGGAGGGAGAGAGTTACTGTTTAATGGCTACAGAGTTTTAGTTTTGCAACTTGAAAAGAGTTCTAGAGCTAGATGGTGGATAATGGTTGTGCATTTATTTGCACAACAATGTGAATGCACTTCATGCCAGTTCACACTAAACTGTACACTTTAAAGAGTTAAGGCCTGGTGTGGTGGCTTATGCCTGTAATCCTAGCACTTTGGGAGGCCAAGGTGGGTGGGTCACAAGGCCAGGATTTTGAGACCAGCCTGGCCAGCATGGTGAAACCTGTCTCTACTAAAAATACAAAAATTAGACGGGCATGGTGGCACACGCCTGTAGTCTCAGCTACTCAGGAGGCTGAGGCAGGAGAATCGCTTGAACCCAGGAGGCAGAGGTTACAGTGAGCCGAGATTGCGCCACTACGCTCCAGCCTGGGCAACAGAGCGAGACTCCATCTAAAAAACAAAAGGAAAGATGATATAATTTATGTTTAGTGTTATTTTACAATTAAGGAAATGTGGTATATTTCACTTTTTTCTGCTCAATATGACATTCATAAAATTTACCCATGTTGTTACACGTACCTGTAATTCTCTTATTTGCACTGGTGAGAACTTGTAGTTCTCATATTTGCACTAATATTTCATGTGACTATAGCATAATTTATGTATTTCTTTTTTTCAACAGACATTTGGGTTGTTTCCAATCTTTTTAGGGAGAGTGGGTGAATATAAACTATAAATAGTCCTTTGTATGTCTTGGCACTTATGTAAGTGGAATAGCTGGATCATAGGCTATATGAATGTTCAACTTTACAAATAGATCTAGTTGTACAAAGTGGTTCAATTAATTTATGCTCCTCCAGCAATATTTAAAGAGTTTCAGCTGATCCACATCCTTACCGACATGTGATGTTATCAAATATCTTATTATTTGGGAATCAGCTAGGTATAAAAGGATATTTTATTATGGTCTTAATTTGCATCTTCCTGATTACTGTTTATTTTTTTCATGTGTTTATTGGCCATGAGTTTTTTGTGAATTGTCTGTTTGTGCCTTTTACCTACTGTTTTTGGCTTAAAAATATTTCCAAATAGATTTGTAGGAGTTCTTTATATATTCTTGATACAATCTTTTTTCAATTATTTATTGTATAGATAAGTATCTTCTCCCAATTATGGCTTGTATTCTTTACTTTGAGATGTCTTTGAACAGAGTTCTTGATTTTAATGTGTTCAAAGGTATCAACCTTGTCTTTTATACTTAATGCCTTTTCTGTCTTATTTCAGAAATTCAGCCAAGCACAGTGGATTTGCCAGGTGTTGAGATTACATACCTATAATCCCAACAATTTGGAAGGCCAAGGTAGGAGGATCACTTGAAGTGAGGAGTTCTAGACCAGTCTGGGAAAAATAGCAAGACCCTATCTCTACAAGAAATTTTAAAAATTAGCCAAGTGTGGTGGCATGTGCCTGTAGTGCCAGCTACTTGGGAGGCTGAGGTAAGAGATTTGCTTCAGCCTAGGAGTTTGAAGTT
Organism: Ateles fusciceps; assembly: GCA_036589455.1. Classification (NCBI taxonomy): domain Eukaryota; kingdom Metazoa; phylum Chordata; class Mammalia; order Primates; family Atelidae; genus Ateles; species Ateles fusciceps. Next base: position 7,498,109 of record JAZHEH010000228.1, on the reverse strand, counting down.
GCAGTGAGCTGTGATAGCACCACTGCACTCCAGCCTAAGTGACAGAGTGAGACTTCAACTCAAAATATTAAAAAAAAAAAAAATCCATCCAGGTGCAGTGACTCACACCTGTAATCCCTGTACTTTGGGAGGCCAAGGCAGGAGGATCGCTTGAGCTCTGAAGCTTGAGACTAGCCTGGGTAACAGAGCAACACCTTGTCTCTACAAAAAAAAAATTTAAAAAAAATTAGCTAGGAATGGTGGCTCACACTGTGGTCCCAGCTACTTGGGAGGCTGAAGTGGGAGGATCTCGAGCCTGGGAGGTCAAGGCTGCAGTGAGCCTGATCATATAACTGTACTCCAGCCTGGGCAGCAGAGTGAGTCCCTGTCTGAAAAAAAAAAAGCAGAACAGAAGAAATTCTTCCCTCATCCACAATTATAAATATAATCTCCTATATTTTCTTCTGATTACTAAAAAATATATCTTTACATATAATTTGGAATTACATTTTATGTAGGGTGAGAAGTGTGAATATAATTTTATTTTTCCATTCTTTCTCCAGTGATTTTTAATGTCACCACTTTCATATGTTAAGTTTCTATAATGTGTGAGTCTGTTTGGGGCTATTTGATTTCATTGCTTAATTTGCCTATTTCTGAATCAATATGATATTCTCTTAACTATTGTCTTTTTTTTTTTTTTTTTAAAGGAGGCTCACTGAAGCCTCGACTTCCCAGGCTCAGGTGATTGATCCTCACACCTCAGCCTCCCCAGTAGCTGGGATTACAGACACAAGCCTTTTGTATTTTTTGTAAAGATTAGGTTTTACCATGTTGCTCAGGCTGGTCTTGAACTTCTGGGCTCAAGTTATCCACCCGCCTTGGCCTCCCAAAGTGCAGGGATTACAGACATGAGCCACTGCACCCAGCAACTGTTGTTTTGTTGAACAAAAGTTCTGGTCTCTGGTAAGAAATTTTTTCTCACTGAATTCTTTTAAGAATTATTTAACTAGTTTTGGGCCTTTGCATTTTTATTATATATTTTATTTTATTTTGTATTATTTATTTATTTTATTGAGACAGAGTCTTTCTCTGTCACTAGGCTAGAGTGCAGTGGTATGATCTTGGCTCACTGCAACCTCCAGCTCCCTGGTTCAAGCAATTCTCCTGCCTCAGCCTCTGGAGTAGCTGGGATTACAGGAATGTGCTATCATGCCCAGCTACTTTTTATATTTTTAGTAGAGATGGGGTTTCACCATGTTGGCCAGGATGATCTCAATCCCCTGACCTCATGATCCGGCCACCTTGGCCTCCCAAAGTGCTGGGATTACAGGTGTGGGCCACCACGCCTGGCCTATTTATTATTATTATTATTTATTTGAGATGGAGTCTCACTGTGTCACCCAGGCTGGAGTGCAATGGGACAATCTCAGTGTGATCCACTCACCCCAGCCTCCTAAAGTGCTGGGACTATAGGCGTGAGCCACCATGCCCGGCCAATATTTTATTTTATTTTCTAGTGACAGGGTCTCATTCTGTTGCTCAAGCTGGAATGCAGTGGTGCAATCTTGGCTCACTGCAGCTTTGACCTTGTGGGATCAAGCAGTCCTCCTGCCTCAGCCTCCCCACATAGCTGGGACTCTAGGTGTGCCACCATACCCAGCTAATTTTTTTTTATTTTTTGTAGAGACAGGGTTTCACTATGTTTCCCAGGCTGGTCTTGAACTCCTGGCCTCAAGTGATCCTGCCTCAGCCTCCCAAAGTACTTGGATTACAGGCATGGCCACTGGGTCAGCCATTTCCATATATATTTTAAAAACAACATTGCTAAAAGATATTTAAATTAAAAACTTTATTGAGATTTTGGTTGGAATTGCTTTAACTCTATGTATCAATTTGAAGAGAATGACAACTTTAAGATACTGAGTCTTTCCATGAACATGGTATATATTTCCATTTATTTAGGATTTTACCATCTTTCAGTACAATTTTATAATTTTCTCCATGTAGGCTTTGTACATCTCATGTAAGACCTATTACTAGCCACCTTCTATGTTTGTTGCTGTTGTAGATGATTATCGTTTCTTCGTTTTGTTTTGTATTTTTAGTAGAGACAGGGGGTTTCACCATGTTAGCCAGGCTGGTCTCGATCTCCTGACCTCATGATCCACCCACCTCAGCCTCCCAAAGTGCTGGGATTACAGGTGTGAGCCACTGTGCCTGGCAATTATCATTCTTTTTCATCATTGCCAACTTGAAAGTGAAAATACAACTCCTTTTAATTTTCATTATTTGCTTATTAGTCAAGATGAACATTTTTTATATATTTATTGACCAGTTGTGTTCTTCTCTTATGAATTTCTGGTCATATGGTTTGCCCCTTTTCTAATGCAATGTGTGGCAGATATTTTGGTCATCCACCCAATATTCATTTCTTTCTTCTTCCTTATTAACAAAACTGATTTTGTTTGGTTTCTGTCTATAAAGTGACTGTAACTAATGGGTAAATCAAAATTGGTCTAAACCAATCATGCTAATTCCATTCTCCTGTTTTTACAAATTGGTGTAGGATAACCTATTTTCTAGCCAGAAGAATATGAAAGAGATCTGTTTGGGATTTCCTGGAAAGGGTTCCCTGCTCTTAAGAAGGAAGTAGAGAAGATTACTTAGTCTCTTCTATGGCTAGTCTTTTTTAATATGATGCCTGGACATACTGCAGCTATCGTGTGACCTGAGGTCTCAAGACTTGGGAATAAAGTTAACATGCTGAGGAAGGGAGAACAGAAAATCAGAAAGAAGCTTGGTGTGGTGGCTCACACATGTAATCTCAGCACTTTGGGCGGCTGAGGTGGGAGGATCACTTGAGGCTAGGAGTTTAAGACCAGCCTGGGCAACACAGTGAGACCTCCTTTCCCCCTTACAAAAAAAGGAAGAAAATAAAAACAGAAAGGACCTAGGCTCTTGACAATATCAACACTTAATGGGCATTTTATATATATTAACTCTTTTCATTCTTACAACAACCTTGAGATAGGTGCTATTAATGTAACCATTTTCAAAAGGGAAACTTGAGGCAAAAATAGGGTTACTTGCTCAATATTACACACCTAGTAAGTGGAAGAACTGGAATGCAAACACAACAGTCTAGCTTCAGAGCCTGCACTGTCTATGGGCTGTGGTATCTTTTATGAAAATTGTATGAAATCAACATATCCAGAAGTTGCCCTGCCTTTAGATGTATTATATAAAATGATACATTTCTCTATTGTTTATATAATTTTGAATGGAGTTCTTTAGCACTTGCAGCCCAAAGCAACTTGATGTTAGCTATTTATCTGTTTTTAGTTGATTTGTAACGTCTATTTATATACTGTATTTTGGATACCAACCATTTGATTGCCATTGTGTTGCAGTATTAGTATTTTTAGAAATTTTGTCCCAATTCTCATATATTCCTGTGAGAGTGCAAATTAAAGCACCTTTTAGTAGCTGTTTTAGTTGGGGAAACAGCAAAAGATTTTAAAATGTTCATTTATACCCTTTGGGCCAGCATATCTGTGTTTAGAATGCATTCTAAGGAAATAATCAGAAATAGGCATACAGTTATCCACAATAATATTTTTCTTTTTTTTTTTTTTTTTTTTTTTTTTTGAGACGGAGTCTCACTGTGTCGCCCAGGCTGGAGTACAGTGGCGTGATCTTGGCTCACTGCAACCTCCACCTGCTGAGTTCAAGTAATTCTCCTGCCTCAGCCTCCTGACTAGCTGACATTACAGGCCTGTGTCACCACGCCTGGCTAATTTTTGTATTTTTAGTAGCGATGGGGTTTCACCGTGTTGGCCAGACTGGTCTCAAACTCCTGACCTCAAATGATCTACCTGCCTCAGCCTTCTAAAGTGCTGGGATTACAGACATGAGCCACCGCACCTGGCTCACAATAATATTTTTCACTTTATTATTTCTAACACAAAAATCAGAAACCTAAAAATTAAAAACTAGGAGATTGGTCTAGAACATGATAGTACAAAAAGTACTTTAAACCTGGCTGTTACCATGCTTGCGATCTATATTACCTTGATATAAAGTAATCTGATTAAAATTTTAAGCTGAAATGATACTAGCTTTATTCTCCTCTTGTGTGTTAAACTTGGAAGATGAGCTACTTTTTTTTTTTTTTTTTTTTGAGACGGAGTCTCGCTCTGTTGCCCAGGCTGGAATGCAGTGGCGTGATCTCTGCTCACAGCAACCTCCGCCTCCCGAGTTCAAGCGATTCTCCTTCCTCAGCCTCCTGAGTAGCTGGGATTACAGACATGTGCCACCACACCCAGCTATTTTTTTTTTTTTTTTTTTTTTTTTAGTGTAGATGGGATTTCACCATGTTGGCCAGGCTGGTCCTGGACATCTGACCGCGTGATCCGCCTACCGTGGCCTCCCAAAGTGCTGGGATTACAGGTGTGAGCCACCACACCCGGCTGAGCTACTTTCTGTTGAAGGTAATTCTTGTTTTTGAGACTGGAAAGCTGAAAGGTACCTCAGGTGCTTTATAGTTTCCATGTGTCTTTGTGATTCTTCAAAACTGAAATGGAAATTATGATTGTGTATTTGTTATAATTATTTTCAACATAAGCAAACCAAAGAATGTTATAGTACACTCATGCAATGGAATATCGGTTTTGGGGATTTTGATATGGTAAATGCTTAGCAATAAGGAGAACTGTTGATAACATATTGTCAGGTTTAAAAGGCGGATTGCACACAATCACTCATGAAAATCGTTGGGCAGTTCCTTTCAAAACTAAAAATGAACTTGTAATACAAACCAGCAATTGCATTTTTGGTCATTTATCCCAGAGAAATGAAGAACATCCACATAGGAACTTGTACATGAATGTTCATGGCAGCTTTATTCATAATAGCCAAAAACTGGAAACTACCCAGTGTCTTCCAACTGGTGAATGTTTATACAAACTGTGTCTATCCATAACATGGAATATAGCTTGGCAATAGAAAGGAGTGAAATATTGATACATGCAACAACTTAGACTAACCTCAAGGAAATTGTGCTGAGTGAAAAAACCCTCTCAAAAGTATAGGCCGGGTGTGGTGGCTCGCGCTTGTAATCACAGCACTTTGGATGTTGAGGCAGGTGGATCACTTGAGCCCAGGAGTTCAAGACCAGCCTGGGCAATATGATGAAACTCCATTTCTACTAAAAATACACAGACAAAAAATTAGCCAGGCGTGGTGGCATGTGCCTGTAATCCCAGCTACTCAGGAGGGTGAGGCACAAGATCACTTGAACCCGGGAGGCAGAGGTTGCAGTGAGCTGAGATTGTGCCACTGCACTCCAGCCTGGGCAATAGAGTGAGACCCTGTCTCAGAAAAAAAAAAAAAAAAAGTATACGTACTGCATAACTTATGTAACAATCATGAAATAACATAATTATAGAAATAAAGAATAGATTAGTGATTTCCAGGAGTTACAGATGGGTGGGGTATGTGTCTACAAAGGCGTAACACTAGAAGTCTTGTGATATTAATAGTTCAGTTGGGTTTCTTGATTGTGGTGGTGGTTATGCAAGGCTACCTGTGATAAAACTGTGCACACACGCACACACACACGGAATGCATATATGACTGGTGAAATCTGAATAAACTCTATGGATGGTACCAATGTCCTTTTCTTGGTTTTGACATTGTATCATGGTTGTATAAAATGTTAGCATCAGAGTAGTCTGGGGGAAGGATAAGAGAGAGAAGGGTGTACATTTCTTTGCAACCTCCTGTGAATCTACAATTATTTCAAAATAAATAGTTAAACAAAAAAAATTAAAACCAGGATTTATTAAATAAAAACATCTATTTAAAATAAAATTATAAAGCATTACATTTGGGGGCTGGTCATTTTTTTTAAGAGACAGGGTTACTCTGTCCCCCAGGCTGGAGTGCAGGGGTCCAATCATAGCTTACTGTAGCCTCAAACTGATCTTCCCACCTCAGCCTCCCAAGTAGTGAGGACTACAGCTACAGGTGTAGGCCACCACTTCTGGCTAATTTTTTTTTTTTTTTTTTTTACAGATAGGATCTTGCTATGTTGCCCCAGACTGATCTTGATCTCCTGGGCTCAAGTGATCCTCCCATCTTAGCCTCCCAAAGCACTGGGATTATAAGCATGAGCCACTGTGCCAAGCAAATTTTTAAATAACTCTAGCTGTAATTGTTAAATGACACAATGCTAAAATAGATAATGAAAAAGGCTGTTTAAAGTCTAAATTTTCTAAAGCAGGATATAAAAATGGTATATTTGGTGGGACCTCAATTTCATTCTAAAAATATATGTTATTTGTATATATTATTATATATATAAATATACACACTACACATATTCTTATACATACATATATATGTATATGGGTGTGTGTGTGTGGAAGTGTGTATGATGACATATACCATGACATTAACAGTGACTCTCTCTGGATAGTACGATTACAGGTTTATCAGAGACAATTGCTCCCAAAGCTACTCTCCCCCTCCTACAGTAATAGAGTTTTTGCTGGGCAAATAGCCACCCAGAATGAAGACTACATTTCCCAGTCTCCTTCACAGGTAGATGTGGCCACGTGACTATGTTCTTACCAATGGGAAGGTATGGAAATATTAATATTTTGTTGCTGCTTCTGAGAACCTTCCCTAGGAGATAGCTGGGATGGGTCCTTGGCCTCTTCATCCCTTTCTCTTTCTTGCTGCATTTCTGCTCTGCCAGCTTAGATGATGAGGATACAGGTCATGTGTAGGGATGACAGAGGAGTGAGCTGAGAAGGAGCCTGGACACTCTAGGTCTCTGGAGTGGAGCTCTCATACCAGCCTGGGATATTTACATCTGGGCTTCATACAGCTGAGAGCTAAATAAACTTTAATCTTGTTTAACTTCCACAGTTATCTTGGAGTTTCCATCACGTGCAGTCACACACAACCCTAATAAAATGCAAGAATGATTTTTATTTTTATTTGTGTACTGTTCTGTATTTGCCAAAATTTCTACAATCAACATATGCCATTCATAATGAGAAAAGATATTTTTAAGAAACATAAGAAATCTATCTGTCCCTTTCCTTCAGCCAGAAATATGATTATGTTGATCAAATCTTCCAGATTTTCCAGAAATGTCCCAATTCCAAACATGATGGCTGATTGTCTGCATAATTATCAAATAATAATTTCCTGGACTTAATTTGGAGAATACAGTGATTATGATGATAATTCTCAACCGGGGCCAGGGAGGCTTACTAAAATGTTTGTGCCTTTATCCTCCTGTTCTAAAGAATCTCCTTTAGGCCATAGGATCACTTCCTTTTCCTGAAGGGCTTTGACTCAGCACTTGGGCATGTGAGCGCGCTACTGTTTTTATCCTTCTCTGATTGTTTTGGTGGATAAGTCATGTCTCTATGCAACCTGAGAACAAGTGCTATTGTAGTAGGCACCTGTTGTTTTTGTCTACCCTGCACAAGCTTTCCGTTGGGAACTGCCCTTCCTCATCTCATGTGATTTGAGTGAAACTGTCAATCCCAGCACCTCATGCCCCAAGTGGCCTCTAACCACAGGCCTGGCCCACCACACCTGGGTCTGGTCCATCATCCAACTTCCACACTGATTGGTCATGCAAAGCCAGTCAGTCCTTCCCTGTGATTCACTGTATGGACCTGGGAAGAAAGCAGGTTTCTGTCCTCATCTGCTGTAAAGAGGCTGGCTTTGGACCAGCAATGGCTACCTTTCCTGCCTCGTAGGGTGAGCTTGTCTAGTGTAGGAGAAAGTCAGCCAACTGCTCCAGGAGAAGCAAGTACAGCCCAGTCCTAGACAGAGGGGGAAAGAAACAAACGAGCTGATGATTTGAGATGAGCTGATGTGGGCCCTTAGATCTAGCCATGCCTGAAGGTAGAGCCTTTGGCTTAACTTTTTGAGTTGCTAGAGCCTTGACTAAGCTTCTTGTGTCCTCCCAGGAGCCCAAGCCTATTTTCAGTCAAGGGAGGAGTTCATTATTTGATTGTTTCTGCTAAACAAGAAGCTAATCTTGCTCTGAATGCGGATTTATATTTGGTAGCATCTGGCTCTGCTCTTGAGCTTCCCTGACACTTGATCATGGTCAATTGCTAGGAATTGTTTGTTTGTGTTTTTTTTTTTTTTTTTTTTTTTTTTTTGAGAAGGAGTCTCACTTTTGTCACCCAGGCTGGAGTAAAGTGATGCAATCTTAGCTCACTGCAACCTCCGCCTCCTGGGTTCAAGTGATTCTCTTGCCTCAGCCCCTCAACTAGCTGTGATTACAGGCATGCGCCACCACGCCCAGCTAATTTTTGTATTTTTAGTAGAGACGGCTTTTCACCATGTTGACCAGGCTAGTCTCGAACTCCTGACTTCAGGTGATTCACCCGCCTTGGCCTCCCAAAGTGCTAACATTATAGGAATGAGGCCAATTGCTAGGAATTTGAAGGGAAAGTCTAGTGACAGACACAGGTAGTGGTACCAGGGTATGCGATTAGAAAATAAACGATCCTACCCTATTGTTAGTAGGATTGTGTATACTGTTGCTCTTCATAGATCAACATATTTAATGTGTAACAAATACTTATCATGTACCTTTATACTAAGCACCAACATTGCATACTGGAAAACAGGCCCTGTGCAAGGAGAAATGCAATACTAATAAACAGCATCATCCCTACACTTTAGAGGATTTTTGCCTTTTGTTTAGAGACTTTCATTTTCCTTATTTCTTTTGGTGTCTGCAACAGCCCTGTGAGATGGGTTGGCTCTGGTAGCAGGTAGTTATTCTACAACTGATAGGATGGACCATTCTGCTAAGTGAGAATGTCCAAATATTTAGGTACACAAAACAATATAGTCTGTGATTCTGGAAAAAAGAAAGTAAAAATCAAGGCCCAGTGGCCACTTATTCTCTTAGTCACTGAATGTTCAATCATTTTAAAAGCTGGGGTTTGGAAGTCACACACATCTCCTAGAGTTTGCTCCTCACAAGCCCCATCTCCACTGATCTTGTCTGTCAGTGAAGATGTTAATAACAGTGACCTCTGATAAATGGTAAAGCTCAAAGATTTAGAGCCATGTGATGCTACTGACCTTTTTTTTTAATTTTTTTAAAATTTTTATTTATTTATCTTTTTAAAGACGGGGTTTCACCATGTTGGTCAGGCTGGTCTTGAACTCCCGACCTCAGGTGATCCGCCCACCTTGGCCTCCCAAAGTGCTTGGATTACAAGCGTGAGCCACCATGCCTGGCCTGACTTTTTTTTTTTTTTTTTTTTTTTAAATGAGTCTTATTCTGTCACCCAGGCTGGAGTGCAGTGGCGCAATCTTGTTTCCCCTGCCACTTCTGCCTCCTGGGTTCAAGTGATTCTCCTGCCTTAGCCCCCTGAGTAGCTGGGACTACATGCATGTGACACCACTCCTGGCTAAGTTTTGTATTTTTAGTAGAGATGGGGTTTCACCATGTTGGCCAGGCTTGTCTTGAACTCCTGGCCTCAGGTGATCCACCAGACTTGGCCTCCCAAAGTGCTGGGATTACAGGCTGAACCATGGCGCCCAACCTACTACTGATCTTTGAAGTAGCAGGTCTGGGATACCCATTGCATGGGACAATTTTTAGAACTCTCCATAAAAGGTGATTCTGGTAGACCTGGTTGTAATTTCAGACTGGATAATTCAGAGAAAAATAATGTCGACTTTTATTTTGATAACTCCTCTCTTTGAAGGAATTCCCAGCTATTGTAACGTCTATTTCAAAGACTCCTACCTGAGAACGTCTTATTTCAAAGACTCCTTGCCTGGGGTTCCAGCCCAGTCTGGATGCCTGTGTCCTGGGTCCCAGCAGCTTCCTGCCACTCTTGGAACAGATGTGGCCTTCAGTGTCCAACCTGCAGGCAGAGGACCCCAGAGGCCCAATACTCCCTCCCTCCCTCTATCTGACTTCCTTCTGTCCCAGGAATAGTTTCTGTCCCTGGTTTGATGCCCGTGGCCAGGAATATTCTGACAGTCATTGTCTAACATCAGAGGGTAGTTTGATTAATTGGTTTCTGAGCAGGGTTTTCGGGGGAGAAGGCAAAACTTCTCAAGCTGCTCTCTCCCATTGCACAGAATGTTGGGGGTGGAGACAACAGAGGTCAGAAAATTCTTTTCAATTTTCTAATTTCTAAAATTCTAATCTCCCTTCTTCATCTTGAGGAAGAAGAATCATGTGGCCCGCACTGAGGAAGCACCTGCATTGTGCCAGAGACTTTATATAATCGCCTCGAAGGCTCCCAGGGCTCTGTAGGTAATGCTAACATCTTCATTTTACAGCAGATGAAGCTGAGGCTCAGGTTGTGTGACATGCCCACACAGCTGGTGGGGACCAAGTATAGGGTCTAACCCAGGGTGTCTGTCTCCTCTAATTCCACCATGGCCACACCCTTCTCGTTAGAATGGGAGGAATGGCCTTGAGGGGGTCAGACAGGGGCCAGGCGCCCACCAGCCTCTGAAGCCTTCAGGACTCCAATGATAGAAGCTCTGCATCCCTCTCCTTGTCCCCTGAGTATGGAGCTGACGGGTGAAACTGGCATGGGTGCCGAGAAGGCTGGGCATCAGGCTTCTGAGAGCCGAACCCCAGCCTCAATAAGATGCCTGGCACACACCTGAGGGCACTGGGGAGTGCAGAAGAAGAGTCCTGCTCGGTTCTGCGCAAGGGCCGCCAGTCCCTGTCCCCTAAGGGAAGAGAGCGCAGAAACTTCCCAAGGCTCATAGGCCCCAGACTGGGGTGGACAGCTCCGCAGAGCCCGGTGGCCAGTCGCACTCCGTGGGAAAGCCTTGGCCCTGGCCTGCCCGGGAGCCACGCTGGTGCCGCCTCCTGCCCACGGCTTGGCTCAGCGGGTTCCCAAGTGGCTTTACTTCCTCCCCCCCGCTTGCCCCACCTCCCACAGTCCCCAGGGGGGACAGGGAGGGCCACTGGCAGAGTTGACTCTCAGTCCCCGAGTCCCACAGGCCCCTGCCCGCCCCCTCCCCCCACACACCTCAGAGCCAGGCTTCCCCAGAAGGAGCAGGAGGGGACTCTAGCCCTCCCCAAGGAGCCCCTGCCCCAGGCCCCATCCCCCACTCCTTCCGCTGTCCACTGAGGCTCCACTCTGGGCTGCAATAACAGGGCTCTTGGTATGGGCTGTTGTTTTTGCAGCTGGGATGGGGCGGAGGCAGCAGCGGGGAAGGCGTCTCGCGCACTTACCGTCTAGAAAGCCCCGAGCCCACATTCCCACTAGGGCCTGGGCAGCCCCGTCAGGCTAGTGATGGAGCTGTTGCTGGGGGAGAGAGGCCCTTGGCGAGGCCCTAGTGTCGAGGGCAGGCCGAGAAGGAGGCCAGCATGTAGGGCCAAGAGAGTTTAGGGGAGCCTGGGAGCCCCAAGCCCTGTCTGAGCCGCCCCTCTTCAGCAGACTGTGGCCTCCCTCCTTTGTAACTGCAGCTGGACCAAGCCTCTCCCCCGCTTGCCCAGCCCCCGCACACATCTGGGAGACGCTGGAGAAAGCTTCCTTAAAACCAACAACAAACACAACAAAACATCTCATTTACTAGGGGAAAACGCTGGGAACTAAAAAGAATAAAACCGAGGTCACCCCTAGGCCCCTCACTCAAAAACATTCATTATTAACATTTTGACATATTTCCCTATAAGCTATTTTTAAAATGGTGGTACAATAGACATAACATAAAATTTACTTTTTTTTTTTTTTTTTTGAGACAGAGTCTTGCTCTATCACCAGGCTGGAGTACAGCGGCGCGATCTTGGCTCACTGCAATCTCTGCCTCCTCCCAGGTTCAAGCAATTCTCCTGCCTCAGCTTCCTGAGTAGCTGGGATTACAGGCACAAGCCACCATGCCCAGCTAATTTTTTTTGTATTTTTAGTAGAGATGGGGTTTCACCATATTGGTCAGGCTGGTCTCAAACTCCTGACCTTGTGATCGGCCCACCTCAGCCTCCCAAAGTGCTGGGATTACAGGCATGAGCCACCGCACCCGACCCTAAAACTTACCATTTTAACCATCATTCTGTGTACAGTGGCATTCGTACATTCACACTGTTTTACAGCCGTCAGCACCAGCCACCTCTAGGACTTTTCATCTTCCCAAACTCTGTACCTGTGAAATACAAACTCCCCATTCCCACCTCCCCCCAGCCTCTGGCAACCTCCATTCTACTTTCTGTCTCTCTTGGCAACTCTAGGTGCCTCGCATAAGTAGAATCATACAGGATTTGTCCTTTTCTGTTTGGCTTCTTTCACTGAGCATATTAGTTTAAGGTACACATGTTGCACCATGTGTCAGAATTTCCTTCCTTTTAAAGGCTGAGTAATATTCCATTGTGTGTCACATTTTGTTGATCCATTCATAACCTGTTTTTCCAACATGATCAAGATTATACTTGTCAAGTGTTAAATATCCTGATTTTTTTTTTACTCAGATGTTGCCATGTCATTAAAATTTTTTTCTAAACATGTTTTTTTTAAGACAGGATATCACTCTGTCAGCCAAGCTGGGATGATTGTGGCACAATCACAGCTTACTGCAACCTTGACCTCCCAGGTTCAGGTGATCCTCCCACCTTAGCCTCCCAGGTACCTGAGACTACAGGCGCATGCCACCACGCCCAGATAATTTTTTAAATTTTTTGTAGAGATGGGATTTTGCCACATTGCCCAGGCTGGTCTCAAACTCCTGGACTTAAGTGATCCACCCTCTTTAACCTCCCGAAGTTCTAGGATTGCAGGTGTGAGCCACCACATCAGGCCCTAAACGTGATTTTTAGTGCTGCCTTTTCATTGCTTGTAGATGGAATAGCAGAATATATTTTACCAGTCTTCTACTCTTAAATACTGAGAAACTCTCTTTGCTTGGTTTATTTGTTTGCTATTATAAATGACCCAGAGAAAAACATCTTGGTAGAAATTTTTGGGGGATCCTCTGTGGTCCTGCCTGACTTCCAGCATCTCAGGTGATTTTTCAAGGGAGAATCCCAGGAGTGGAATTGCTCATCAAAGTGATAAACACTCCTCAGTCTCTTGATAACTATCCCCCAAAACTTTCTGGAAAAATCATGCCCATTCCTCCTCCATGAGCAGCGTAGGAAACCCAGAGCCTTTTCCTCTGTTCACCGCACATTCAGCAAATTTCTGAGCACCCATGGGCCTGGCACTGAGGACCCGGGGTGCTCAGAAAAACAGGCAGGGGTTCAGTGACCCAACCATCTCCTCCCAGTGCCCCCTGCGGCTCCCTGTCTTAAATCCTTGATGACTTGAAGCTGAGTGGCTCAGGCAAGAGCCACCCTGGGCAAGGAAGCAACTAGTGGGGTGGGGGTACAGCATCTCTCTCCCAGGTGTGGCCTAAGGCTGGCCTAGGTCTACTCTGCAGATTTCTTAGTGACTGCCCAGCCAGCCCCACGCAGAGGAGTAGCTATATAAATGACAGCTGTTGAGGGTTTCCTATAGGCCAGGCCCGCTGACTCCTCACACATACCCTGTGCTGCAGGTGCCTTGATTGTCTCCATTTTGCTGACCAGGTGATCGGGGCTCGTTTGGCACCGTGTTTAAGGCACACAGCTGGTGTGTGGTAGAGCTGGGCTTCATCATCAGGTCTCTCTAACTCCAGAGCTCGTGCTCTAGGTGGTTCCCATGTCCTGCTGCTTCTCCCCAGGGGCTCTCCTGGCATCCCAAGTCTGGGAGAAGAAAAGGAAGCACTGCAGGCCAGTGCCTTGCTGAGCTTTAGGCCAGAGACCTCTGGCCAGAGGGAACGAGGAGCACTCCATGCCCCAGAGGGACCTGGCTAGAGCAGGAATGGGGCAACGAGGGCAGCGGGCTCCATGCTGCACACAGAAAGCCTAATTGTGTACAGACTGTGCTCTTTGGAAAAAGAAGTATCATGAGGTTGTCTTGTTTTGGACAATCTGATGTCCCAGAGACCCAATGCCAAAAAAAAAAAAACAAAAAAAAAAAACCACAGCTGGGGAAGTGGAGCCAGCACTGCTGAAGCCTTCAGGTGAAGCTGGCCCTTCAGGGGTGGGGAATGGGAGCTCCTGCAGGCTCCCAAGCTGGAACCTGGGGCTGACAGTTCCTAGAGGTTCAGGTCTTGGGCCGAGAAATTATTCCACATACAGATGGGAGCAGATTGGAGGAGCTCAGAACCCTGCCCCCGACCACAGCCTCGAGGGCCATGTGCAGAGGGGCCTCACCACATCCAGAAGCCCCAAGATCCGCCTCAGCCTTAGGAGCAGGCACGGAGGCAGCCAGGTTGAGGGCCGGCCAGGCCTCAGGCTGTCAGAGCACCCTACAAGGCAGGGAAGGCTGCTCAGCATGAACCCAGGCAGGGAGGGAGATCTTTTTTCCAGAACAAGACTCCCTGTGGGGCGCAGGGCAGAAGTCAGTGGGCTCAAGAGTCTGGGACGTGCCTGCCTGACTCGGCTCAGGTCAAGAGGGCAGCCCACTGGCCTGGCCTCACCAGCCAAAGCCAACACAGGAAATGCCAGCCAGACCTCAACATCCGGGCACCCAATTTGCTCTGGCTGCCAGGGAGCGTCGGCCTTCCCGGGCTCAGTTGTTGGCAGTGCTGGCCAGAGGGAACCATGGCGTTAGTGCTCACTCAGGGGATGTGGGGTCCCTGGGCCTGTCCTCGTGGACTCTAAGCCGCAGGACAGGAGGAGCTGGGCAAACACACAGGAGACCAGCAGGCAGCAGAAGGGAGCCAGGCGTTTCCCTGGACGGCAGCCACCAGGCTGTTGCTGGGATCCAGTTTCAAGCTCCTTCGAGGAGAGCTGCATGGGGTCATCCCCTCCACGACGCCCCAGGAAGGAGACTGATGAGCAGACAGTTGTTAACGCCGCGCCGCCGCCGCCACCGTGGTGATTAAGGCCGCAGTAATTGGCCTCGCAGCCAGGCAGGGGCAGCCAGGCAGGGGCAGCCAGGCAGGGGCTGGGCCTGACAGCCGGCAGCCGCCAGGGTCTGCAGAGCAGGGGAGGGGGTCGCCCATGCTGTAGCTGTGTGCACTGATGGGATTAGGTTGTGAATTGACACTCAATCCTCCTTAGTGATTTCCTTCCTGGGGCCCCAGCCAGGTTCAGGACTGTGGGGGATGGGGGGTGGGTTGCGGGCAGAGAGCAGGCATCAGCCTTTCCAGGCTCCTTTTAAGCTGGTCACTAGCTGGGGTGGGGGGTGCAGGGTCTTCATCTGGGACTGAGCTTGGCCAAAGCCTGCTCTGCAGTCCCTCCGCAACTGCCCAGCTGGCCCTACATGGGTGATGAGCTTTTCCAGAAGGGACCCTCTTTCCCACATTCCCACTGGTGCCTGGCACTAGTCATGCCTTGCAGGTAGCCTCTGTACTCCCAACATGGAGCCTGGCACAGAATAGGTTTGCTAAGGACATTGGCAAACAGAATGGATCAATGTCCGCTTCCCGATTGGCCTAAGTGCCTAGTGGGAGAATCTGTGTGACCCCCTCCAAGGTCTGGGTGCAATTTTCTACAGATCTCAGGAGTGAAGAGCTCTCCAAAGACCACCAGATCCCTGGCCCTGCCTCTTGGAGAGCATCCCTCCAGCCCTCTCTGCTGGGCAGCTGTGCCGCACTCCTGAGTTCACCCCTGCATGTGCCCGTGTGTGTGAGCACATGCAAGCAGGCATGCACGGGGGCATGTGCTTCTGTTCGCCCAGGAGGGACACTGGATATTTTCTTCCCCTGTGCATCCTCTGCGTCCTCTTGGCTTCCCAGGGTCCCTCCCTTGGAGGTCCTGGGCAGGAAGGAGGAAGGCTAGGTGTGTGGTGTGGAGGCCTCTGGGTCAGGACCTTTCCAGAGCCTGCCTTGTTTACACTTCAGGCCGAGGCCCAGGCCACACCGGCCTCCTACCTGCTTGTCCCCTCGGGCTCTTCCCTGCAGGAGTGCCCCAGGCCCTCTGAGTAAGAGCTGGCTCTTGGTTGCTCTGGGCCGTGGTTGGAATAAGGGGCATCCCCCTCACTGCTGGATGTGTTGGAGGCTGGGGCGCTAGAGACTGCAGTAGCCCAGGAGGCAGCGCAGGCACCCAGCTGTCAGCCTCAGTCGGCAGGGGCAGAGCCAGCCCCCACTGGTGGTATCAGGCAAGAAATGTCCCCCCAGGCCTGGGGACACATGTGCATATCTCAGGCACGTTCAGGCTGAAATGCAATCCATCCTGCCTTCTTGCCAGGTTTGCCTTGAAAACCCCTCCACTGCCAGCTGCCCAGCTCTGCCCAGCCCAGGCCTCCAGGGCCCCAGGCTCCACTGCCTGAGGAAAACCTGGGCCCTTCAGGGAGGAGAGGCACCGACTACTGCATTCCAAGCAGACCTCACTCCCTCCCTGGCCTACCGCAGCTTCCTTCTCATCCTCCGGCCACTCTCCCCCATCCCAACCCCCTCCCCCCAAGGGTTTTCTAGCCCTCTGCCCGTCACATCCACCTGCTCCAGAGAAGAGGCTGAAAGCTGTGGTAGGATGAGAACAAGGCCTGGCTGTGCAGCCCAGGGCAGCTCTGAAACCTCTCTGAGCCTCAGCTTCCTCATCTTTAAAATGGGAGTGAAGAATGTCCACACCCTAGTTACTGGCTTTGGAAGGATATCAGTGATGACTTGCTGAGCTAAAACAGCAAGACGTAATTCAGAAGGCACTGGAGATGCTCTGGAAGCAGCCAATCAATTACAGTCAGAAGCTGCTCCCACTGGCACGGTGAGAGTGAGACAGAGGAGTAATGGGTGTGTGGTGGGGAGAGAATTCTCACTTTTTACTTAATATACCTTGAATTTTATTTCAGCAAGTATGTACCCCTTTTGTGATTTAAAAAAAAATGTAAACATTTTCTTTTTCAGAGCTGTTGCCAGCTTTAAATGCTAATGTGTATTTGAATGACTGAAGGAGCCCGCTCGGGTAGTGTACGGCTGGGACAGGCTGCTCTCCTTCCCTGGAGCTGACTCAGGTATCCTCACTTGTCCACCTGCTTCCCTAAAGGGGTTAAAGCAGCAGCACTTCTGGAACTGAGAGAAGGGAGCCCAAAAGCCCCAGCGAGGCCAGAGGTCCACTAGGCTACAGTGGGGTGGCGTAGGGGCGGCACCTCCACCCCGCCTGGGCCCTCCTTGTCTCCTGGCTGCTGAGGCCGCCCAGCAGGCCACTAGGGCCGCCCACTCTGCCCGGCTGGAGACCTGCTTCCAATTACCCATGAAATCTGAGCTGGAAGAGACCTATTAAAGCCCCATTTAGTTTGATCCCCCTGGGGGCCAGGGATCTTTTCCGGCGACATCCCCCTCCTTGTCCGACTGGGACTCCAAGCCCTTTGGATGTTATCTCCTCCTGGGTCAATATTGTGACAACTCCAGCTGTGACCCAGGCCACCCCCGGAGCCAGAGCTGGTCTGGGTCTGGCCTGGCGAGGTGCGGGGTGGGGCGGGTGTGTGTGTGTGGAAACCCAGCTCCTTCCCACCTTGGGGTTCCCGCTGCCCACTCCTCTCCTTCGTTTTCCTTTTCTTCAGCTGCAGCAGGACCATCCCACTTTCAGCCCGAGCCCAGCCTGGCCTGCACCCCACGTTCCAGGCTGGTTCGCAGATCGCTCAGTGGCTCCTGGGCCTACCTGGTCATCCCCTGGGAAGCTCTTACTGGTAGGGACTGTCTTTCCCATATTCCCAGTCGTGCCTGATACAGGGTTGCATGTTTCATAACACCCCGTTACATAAGAAATAATAAATAATGGTGATTAATGACCTCCTTCCCTCATTCCTAGGCTTGCCTGGATCAGACCTCCCAGGGAAGGCAAGGGGCTCCTGGAGGAGGAAGGGAGGGAGCAAGGGGTGCAGGGGACATCCACTGTCCCTCCACATCCTCCCCAAGCACCTCTGCACGTCCTCCCCATGGGCCCCTCCCTAGAGAGCAAGAGGAAGTCACCAGGAAGTGTAAGCAGAGGCCCCAAAGCCCTCCAAAGAGGGAGGCCCTGGACAGAGGGAGGCCCCAGGGCTCCTGTGACCCTGCCCACAGGGCACACCCTCTCTGTGCAGTTGGCCTTGTCTCCTCGGGACCACCCCGGTGGAGGGATGGTGCCTACCAAGGCCCCTGGCTCCTGCCTCCCTCCCCGCAGCCGCACCCCGATTTGGACCTCTAAGCACCTCTCGTGGGTGGGACGGGGCTGGGCCTTTGGGGGTGGTCCTCTGGGGGGAATTTGTGGCTTCTTTCCCAAACTCTGGAGCAGCAGGGAGGGAGTGAGGAAGCCACTTTGGGGGCATGGCTGGGGCAGCCACTTGGAGGTGAGAAGAGGGCAGCAGGAAATGGAGGATAAGAAGGCTCTGGAGGAAGCAGAGAAAGGAGAAGCTTGGGAGCAGTGCCCAGACGCGTGCCTGGCCAATCCTCCCCGCCAGACTCCCCTCTGGGTCCCCTCGGAGTTGCAAAGACCCCAAGACAGAGCCAGGACCGTGTGGGGAGGGAGCACTTCTAAAAGTCATCCCGGCCAGTCTCCTGCCTCCGACCACCTCCCACCCGCCCCATGGGTGGAGATGAATCCTTTTGTCTGGATCTTTGTGGACACAGATTTTGTGGCCTTTGCCACTGAAGAACTCCTTCCTTAAGTCCAGCTAAACCTTCCTTGCTGCACTTTAAACCTGTATTTCCTTGTTCCATCTAAAGTGGGTTCACACAAATGGATTCTCCTGCTGCATCAACCTGTTGCTTCGTTCAACCAAAGTTCACTCCCCCAGAGGAAAGAGCACCATTCCATCTGGCATCTCCTGGGCACTCTGGCCCCACCACCATCCCTCCACCGGGCACAAACTTGTGGGCCCAGGCAGGGAGCCTGTGGCCTGGGGACCAGGGCAGAGCCATTACCCTTTGCTGGGCTGTCCTGAGTCCTCCTCCTCCTGGGTACTGCTTCAATGGGGGACAGGGTGTGCTGAGGGCTGGTGGCCAAGGGCCAGGCAGACCCCTGCCACTCACAGCTGCTCCTGCTGCAGCCCGGCAACCTCACAGGAATGCTTCATTTATCTCTGTCAAAAGGCAGCAGGCAGTGTGAAGCCTTCCTCACTTCCCTGGAGGTTGAGGGTGAGGAGGTGTGGAAGGCAGACTGGCCGTGGCCTTCCCCAGTACCCCTGGGCTGGGCAGAAGGAAGCTTACCAGTACACATACACCCGCATGCACAGAGAGATTCACCAACAGATACAAGCACACACCTACAATGCACATCAATGCATGCACACATTTGGGTGCATATGCACAGGCTCACCTGCACAAAAACGTTCACGTGCACATGTATGCACCCACTTTCACACATGCACAGGCGTGTTCATTTCTCCACATAGGTCCCATCTCCATGTACATGCTTGCTCATATCTTCACATGAACATCCGTTCATTCACACACAATGACACAGTCTATGAGTGTGCACACGGGGGATATTAATGGAGGCTGTTAGTTACTGCTTCCTTCAAATTTGTGGAATGTATCTGGAAGCTGTTCAAAACAACAGTCTCCCTCTCTGAGCCTGCAAGTTTGTGCCTGGTGATGGGGATGGTGGTGGGGATGGTGGTGGGGGATGGTGGTGGGCCAGAGTGCCCAGGAGATGCCAGATCGAATGGTACTCTTTCCTCTGGAGGGTGAACTTTGGAGGAGCGAACCACCAGGTTAACAGGTTACTGCTGCAGGAGGATCCATTTGTGTGAACCCACTTTAGATGGAACAAGATGACCCATAGAGAGCAGGGGCAAGGGGAAGGAAAGGAAGAACACTGGGCCCCTAAGGGGAGTCTCTCCCATGCCCTTTGGGAGCCATTGGCCTCTCAGGATGCCAAGAGACGCCAGGCCTTGCAGAGTGGAGAGAGTTCCAAGAGGTGAGCATGGTGGTAGTACATTCCAGGACAAGGGGTGGCCTGAGCAGGGGGTGGAGGGGGGAAGGTTCAGGCCAAATTTGGCGGGAGGCTAGGAGACCACTTTATTGGAGCAGAGGGTTCTCTGGCTCAGCCTAGGGGATGATGAAGCCAAAGAGTGCAAAAGGGCTTTTTGCAATGGGGCCCAGGGGACGTTTCTGAGCAGGAGACTGGAAGGATCCAAATGGCTCTTTGGGAAGCTTCATTCACTCAGTGCCTCCTACATGCTTTGTGCTAAGGGAGCACAGAGGGGAGATGAAGGATCCTGCCTGGAGCAGGTGGGAAGGGCAGGAACAGCTCCCCATTTGACATGGGCCTCAAAGGATGGATCGGAGTCATCCAGACAAGGCAGGACGGGAAGGATGACCGAAGCTGGCAATGGAACCTGGCAGCTGTGTGTATGTGTGCTGGGAAGGACGGCTGGGCTGTTCATTCATGTGTACCCCGCAGAGCCAAGCACAGGTTGTCCTGAGGAGCTGAACACAGTGTCTGTACCAGAACCAAGGAGTCCAGGCAGCTATGACAGTCCCCCAGGACATGCAAAAAGAAGCAAGCGAACACTGCCTGATAATACCCTGGGCCAGGCTGACTTGACCCCAGGGAGAAGAGGGAGCTGAGTGACAGCCATCAGGGAGGATGCAAGACAGGTGCCAGGGCCAACTGGCTGGCCCACCAGAGACACTCACTCAGGTCTCAGGGGCAACAGCCATTTATTTCCCCCACCCAGAGAACATGTTGGAGGTATGGGGAGCTACCTGGCTCTGATGCTTTGACACCTCCCCCTCTGTGGGAAACCCACACCAAAGACATTCCTGCCAGCCCACCCACCCTACCCCCACCATCCTGCTGTGGTCGGATGGCCAAGGGCCCAGCCCTCCAGGCTGCAGCCCCATCACGGCCCCCTCTAGCCTCTATCTCTTCAGAGCGGGAAACACCACATCCCAGCTGTCTGTCCCAAATCCACCTGGAGGCTGGCCAGCTTGGCTGAAGCCCAGCTTAGTTAGGCCAGACCCAGGAGACACTGCCGGGAACAGGCAAGGACTGGAAGGAAGCAGCTGGGCCAGACACAGGGCCCCTCTCTGGGGCTTACCCAATAGGGTTCCTCCTGGCACACCCATGGGCTTGCCCATTGCCACGCGCTTCTGAGCCCCTGGTCCCTTGGGCTGTGGGCTCTAGGCCTCTCCCTGCAGCCCTGAAGAGATACAGGTTGCCATGACAACTGGTGGTTGCACTCCACCCTGATGGCGAAAGGCTTGGGGAGGCCTGGCCTCGGGCCCCACTTGGGACAGAAGGGAATATGGTTGGGAACCCGGAGTCCTGTCTTGCAAACTTGAAAGCTTGTCAACAGGCTTACACAGAGACCCTCGCCCTGAGAACAACTCCCTCCTTCCTCCTTGCCCTCCCACCTCCTGCAGCTAACAGCTTTCATCAGCACCAGCAGCTGCTACAGGCTCAGGGGCAGTCTGGGGCCACTGCCACCACGGTGGGAGGTGGGAAGGAGGCCAGGCGCATGGGGCCCAGGGCCGCTCCACCCTCCCTGTTCTGGGCAGCAGGCACTGCTCATCCTCCAGACCCCAGTCCCATGGGCCTCCAGCTCCTGAACAGGCTCCTCTCTCCCCTTCCCTTGGCTTTATCCTTTACCCACACCGCTCCAAGCTGGGAGACACTTTTCTGTTTCCCATGGCAACTAGGGGCCACAATTAGAGGCACCTCCAGAAATGTTTGCCACGTTCCATGCAAATTCCCTCTTTGCCCCTTTTGCCTACTGAAAAGAAGAGCCAGAGAAACCCAGGGTCAGGGGTCAAAGAGCAGGACAGGGACAACCAGAGGAGGAGCGAGACAACCACCTGAGAGACAGTCCCCAAAGGCCACCTGGTCAGAGGGCAGGAGACACAGGAGAGGACTGGAGACAGAGGCCCAGGGTTGGGCGACACACAGTGGGGGGAAACCTGGGTGCTCCTGCGGGGACAGGTGGCCAGTGCCAAGACAATCTAATGAGGGCAGCGAGCTGGCCCCTTCCCCTTCTTCACTGCCACTCTTGGCCAGGCCTGGGGCTCTCGAAGGTCACCTGCCAGTGTAGGAGGCAGTTAAGGGTGTGAGCTTTGGGGCCAGACACTGAGGTCTGCCCCTGATAGGCTGTGCGCTGCCCCCTCTCTATGCCTGGCTTTCTTCATCTGGAAAGGGGGCTCCTATTACACCCACTCTTCTGGTGAGGCTTCAATAACTGAACACATGTGAAGTATGCAGCAGAGCTCCCGGCACCTGGAAGCAATTCTAGGTTAAGCCATTATGACACCTGTTTTCTGAGCCTTGATTTCCTTGTTAGTGAAAGAGAGATTAATAATACTGGTAGTCCCTGGGGCTGTGGGGATTGGGTGGAGTGAGCCCCTCAGGGTGGTGCATTCAAAAGATGTCAGTGCAGATCCCACCCCAAGCCCGCCTGCCCCCCACACCCCAGCCCGACTCCTTGCTTTGCTGCGGAGGCCCTGGGACGGGCGTCAGGCCCAGTCAGACAACAGGTGGCAGGGCCAGCAGGGCACAGGTACAGCCTTGCAGGGGATGTGGGGCGGCGGGAGGGTGGTCCCTCCTGTTTCCTTCCCCCAGCTGCTGGCTGTGCCTGGGAGGAAGGCTGGGTGGAGGGAGGCAGCAGGCCCAGCCACGTGCAGCCCTGGGCTGAGTAAGCGCCCCACTTCCTGCCGCCAGTGTCAGCAGCTTCAGCCACCATGGCCAGCGGGAGGCTCACAATGCTTACTGCGGTAGGAGCTCGGGGACTGGGCAGGGTCACTTCCCTGAATTGTCCTTGCCGCTGGCTCCCCCCCAGCACACCTGGCCACCCGCCTGCTGGCCTGGGGAACCATGGGGTGCCTGGCCTGCAAGCACCATCCTGGGTGACAGCTGGCACCCAGGCCTCACAGGCCAGGAGGGAAGACCCTGGCTGGGGCACTTGCTCTGGGGTCTGGACACAGAACAAGGCTTGGACTGCAAGAGAGCCGCCAGGCTGGGTCTGAGTTTTGGCCCAAGCTCGCTGTGCCCTCAGCCAGGCAGCAACATGAGTGACCACTACGTGCAGGACTCTGCGTCAGGGCTGGGCTCGGGCCACAGTCCCTGCAGCCCTCCCTGGCAACATCTCCCGCGATCTCGGTGGGCTTTGGGCATCAAAGACCCCACCAGGCACACAGCCAGGAGAAATGCAAATGGCCAGCACTCACACAGAGAATTGTTCAACTGGACCAGCCAATAACCGAGGAAATACGTCCAGAGCCAACCCGGAGGCAGGACTTTCATGGAACTCATGGGCAAAGACGTCAAAGAATGACAGAACCAGGGACTATCTTGTCACTCTTAGGACTGCACACTAGAACGACCTTTTTGTAGGGCAAGTTGACAGTAAGTATCGAAAGGCTTTGACCCAGAAATCCTACTTCTAGGACTTGAAAGGACATGAGCAGCAACTACACATAGAGATGCTCGTCACAGCATCACTAATAATGGGGAAAACACTAGGTATACCCTAAATGCCCAATTACAGGTAACTTTGAAAAGAAAAATTTTAGCCGGGCGCGGTGGCTCATGCCTGTAATCCCAGCACTTTGGGAGGCCAAGGCAAGTGGATCATTTGAGGTCAGGAGTTCGAGACCAGCCTGGCCAACATGGTGAAACCCCATCTCTACTAAAAATGCAAAAATTAGCCAGGTGTGGTGGTGGGTTCCTGTAATCCCAGCTACTCGAGAAGCTGAGGCAGGAGAATTGCTTGAACCTGGGAGGCAGAGGTTGCAGTGAGCCATTGCACTCCAGCCTGGGGGACAGAGTGAGACTCCGTCTTAAAAAAAAAGAAAGAAAAGAAAAATGTAGCCACGCAGTTGTAAGTATTCCCTGAGTTCCCTGTAAGTGGAAAGTATTTAACAATATATAAGTATTAAGAATGATGCCAAACAGTGCACTCTCAAACTTCAATGTGCACAGGAAGTCCCTGGGGATCTTGTTAAGCTGCGGATTCTGATTCAACAGGTCTGTGATGAGACCTGAAGTTCTGCATTTCAACAAGCTTCCAGATGATGCCAATGCTGCTGGTCCCCGGACCACAGTTTGAGCCGCAATGCTGTAGAATTTTCACCACTGATATGAAAAGGCCTTCCCAAAATATAATAAAATGAAGAAAAGCATGCTGCAGAACAGTATGATGTCATTTTATTTATTTGTTTATTTAATTTTATTTAAGACAGAGTCTCACTCTGTCACTCAGGCTAAGGTGCAGTGGCGTGATCAGAGCTCACTGCAACCTCAAACTCCTGGGCTTAAGTGATCTTCCTACCTCAGCCTCCCGAGTAGCTGGGACTACAGCCATGTACCACCATGACCAGCTAATTTGTTAAATTTTTTGTGGAGATTTTGCTATGTTGCTCAGACTGGTCTTAAACTCCTAGCCTCAAGCGATCCTCCCACTTGACCTCCTAAAGTGCTAGGATTACGGGTATGAGCAACCACACCTGCCATACCATTTTTATAAGGAAAAAATATATATATATATGCATAGAAAATATCCAGAAGGATATAACAAAATATCAATAAGGGCTTTCTCTGAGTGATAAGATTGGATAATTGTTTTATTATTTATGCTAATTTGTATTTTATACAATGATTATATATAAATTATTTAATTAAGACAAAGTTAGTATGTTTTGACTTCGAGGTCATACTCCTGAATGTAAAGGGTAGTTCTCGCTTGAAGGGGGAAGCATTGCTGGACCAGTTATGAAAAGTGTGTCACTTGGTGCAGGAGCCAGCACTGAGCTGGGAAGGCCTGGCTGGGCAGAGGTCTGGGAACAGGGTTCTCTTGACCTGGACCATGAAGCTTTGAATATAAGAGGAACTCCAGGTGGTGGACAGTAAGATCAGCTGTCCACGTGGAGGCTGGCACAGGATGGAAACGGAGGCCCCCAGCCCTTGACTCAGGAGGGCAGCTGTCTCAGGCTGCAGATGCTGACCCATTCTCAAACCTTTGGCATTTGTTTCTCCTCTGATCTTCCTTCCCCTGAGTATCCAACTGGGACCAATGAGGTGGTAGCAGCAGGAGTCAGAAGAGAGAGACCCCCCCCCCCCCCCCAACAAGGGAAGGCGAATCTGGTTTTGAGGGCAGAGATCAGATTTCTAGGGTGGCTCCTGCAGAAGTTCTTTCTCTAGGACCAATCCCTGAAAGTCCAGATTTTGCTTCAGTGGGAGACAGGTTTCTCTTACAAAGTGGATGCTACATGCTCCTACTTGAGGATGATGTGATTCCAGAGAGGGGCATCAAGCATTTGCTCAGGATTTTGTGGGGCAACCTGCTGGATGACCTTGGGTGGTCCCTGAAAACCTCACCAGCTGAGGTTTCTCAGCCATAGCAGAAACTACTAGTTTGTGTGCTTCATAGGGCTGTGGGCTTCAGATGGTCGTTTTGTTTGTTTGGTTGGTTGGGTTTTTTCTGAGACAGGGTGTTGCTCTGTCACCCAGGCTATAGGGTAATGGTGTGATCTCGGCTCACTGCAACCTCCGCCTCCTAGGCTCAAGCTGTCCTCTCACTGAGCCTCCTAAGTAGCTGGGACCACAGGCATGTGCCACCACACCTGGCTAATTTTTTGTATTTTTGATAGAGATGGGGGTCTCCCTATGTTGCCCAGGTTGATCTGAAACTCCGGACCTCAAGTGATCCACCTGCTTCAGCCTCCCAAAGTGCTGGGATTACAGGCGTGAGCCACCATGCCTGGCCTCAATTTTTTTTTTTTTTTTTTAATTTCTGTATGTGACAGCTCATGCCTGTAATCCCAGGACTTTGGGAAGCTGAGGTGGGTGGATCACTTGAGGTCAGGAGTTCGAGACGAGCCTGGCTAACTTGGTGAAACCCTGTCTCTACTAAAAATACAAAAATTAGCTGGGCGTGGTGACACACATCTGTAGTCCCAGCTACTTGGGAGGCTGTGGTGGGAGAATCGCTTGAGAGGCAGAGGTTGCAGTGAGCCAAGATCACATCACAGCACTCTAGCCTGGGTGATAGAATGATACCCTGCCAAAAAAAAAAAAAGAGCCAGGCGCTATGACTCACACCTGTAATCCCAGCACTTTGGGAGGCCGATGTCGGGGGATCACTTGAGGTTAGGAGTTCGAGATCAGCCCAACATGGGGAAACCCAGTCTCTACTAAAAATATAAAAATTAACCGGGCATGGTGGCACGTGCCTGTAATCCCAACTACTCTGGAGGCTGAGGCACAAGAATGGCTTGAACCTGGGAGGCGTAGGTTGCAGTGAGCCAAGATTGCGCCATTGCACTCCAGCCTGGGCTACAGAGCAAGACTCTGCCAAAAAAAAAAAAAAAAAATCTCGGATATCTCTGCACGTTGTAAAAGGATGTGCCAAGGCTGAAAAGTCTCCCTATTCTTGTTCTTTTTTAGAGAGAAGACGGCAGGAACCTTCCATACTGCCCTCAGTGGCTTGCCATCTGAGGTTCTACTCGCCTAGATGTCACCCCTAACCTGACCATGGGCTTAAAATGTTTATTTTTCTATATCACTGGTTCATCTCAAGCATGAACATATGAGATGTTTTGGGGGCGTGTTGAAGATGAATTTAGCTGGACTCAAACACAGCCTTTAATAACATTGAATCATGGAGTGAGAAAACTGTCCCATTTCCAGTTCTCTTTCCAACCTTCTAATGAGTCAAAAGAAAGCCTCAGTCAGCAGGTAATATGTCTCTAACACCTCACTAACACTTGCTAGTTTTCCTTTTAAACAAAGAGAAAGTGGGCCTCGGGTTTAGATTCTCTGCCAGCAAATTCAGCTATAATTTAATTGATTTTTATAGTTACCTTTCTATTTAAGGTAGTGATACAAAGTTTCCTTTAAAAATATTTTTAAGAAAAAAGAGTCAATTAACATAAACAAATACAGTAGTCCCGCTTATCCAGCTTTACCTTCCATGGTTTCCTTTACCTGTGGTACAGTACAGTAAGATATCTTGAAAGAGAAATAGAGTGAGATGGACCACATTCACATAACTTTCATTACAACGTATTGTTATCCTTGTTCTTTTTTTTTCTTTTTTTTTGAGACAGAATCTCTCTCTGTTGACCCAGCTGGAGGGTGATGGTGCAATTTCGGCTCACTGCAAACTCCACCTCCCGGGTTCAAGTGATTCTCCTGCCTCAGACTCTCAAGTAGCTGGGATTACAGGCATGCACCACCATGCCTGGATAATTTTTGTATTTTTGTATTTTTAGAGACAGGGTTTCACCATGTTGGCCAGGCTGGTCTCAAACTCCTGACCTCAGGTGATCCACCCACCTTGGCCTCCCAAAGTGCTGGGATTACAGGTTTGAGCCACCTCTCATGGCCTTTTCTTCTTTTATTTTCTTTTTCTTTTCTTTTTTTTAAATAGAAACAGGGTATCACTATGTTCCCCAGGCTGGTCTCAAACTCCTGGTCTCAAGGAATCCTCCCACTTTAGTCTCTCAAAGTGCTGAGATTACAGGCATGAGCCACTGAGCCTGGTCTGTTCTATTTTATTATACTTATTGTTGTTAATTTCTTATTGTGCCTAATTTATAAATTAAACTTTATCATAGGTATGTAGGTATAGAAAAAAACAGACTATTTAGGTTTAGGTACCATCCATGGTTTCAGGCATCCACAGGGGGTCTTGGAACATATCCCTGATAAATAAGGGGGACTACTGTAAATAAGTAATACTATAGATAGAGATATGGTTTGGCTGTGTCCCCACCCAAATTTAATCTTGATATGTAGCTCCCATAATTCCCATGTCATGGGAGGGACCCAATGGAAGGTAATTGAATCATGAGGGGCGGGTCTTTCCCATGCTGTTCTTGTGGTAGTAAGTCTCACGAGATGTGATGGTTTATAAAGGGGAGTTCCCCTGCACAAGCTCTCTCTTGCCTGCCGCCATGTAAAATGTCCCTTTGGTCTTCCTTCATCTTCTACTATGATCGTGAGGCCTCCCCAGCCATGTGGAACTGTGAGTCCATTAAACTTCTTTCCTTAATAAATTACCCAGTCTCTAGTATATCTTTATTAGCAGTGTGAGAATGGACTAATACAGATGGTATTTGGATATGGCAAGCATCATGAATGTGGCACATGGTTATTGGTAATTTTGGTCTCTGGTGAGATGCAGACATCCCTAGAAGGAGTAATACCTCCAATGGACTCTTCTGAGACTCCCGCCAATTGCTGCTTTACTATCTCTGTGTGATTCCTTAACTTTTCTTCCCTTTACTGCTGAATTTTTAGCTCCTCAAAGGCTGAGAGTGTGTCTTAGGCCTTAGAATCTGTCCCCAGCGCCCAGTACAGGGCCTAGAACAAGGTAGGTGTCATTCAAAAAGTGGTAAGTGGCTGAGCAAGGTGGCTCACACCTGTAGTCCCACAACTTTGGGAAACTGAGTCAGGAAGATTGCTTGAGCCCAGGAGCTCAAGACCAGCCTGGGCAGCATGGTGAGACTTCATCTCTACAAATAAAAAAATTAGCCAAGCATGGTGGTGCACCCCTGTGGTCTCAGCTACTTGAGAGGTTGAGGCAGGAGGATCCCTTGAGCCCAGAAATTTGAGGCTGCAGTGAGCTGAAATCGTGCCACTGCACTCTAGCCTGGGTGACAGAGCAAGACTCTGTCTCAAACAAAAAAAAAAAAACAAAAGAAAACAAACAAAAAAACAGTGTTAAGAGACCTGAGGTCAGAGGCCAGACTCCATGCAGCATAAGGAACCAGGAGACTGAGTTCTGGTTCTGACCCCTAACCTTGCTAGCTGTGTGGGCCTGGACAAGTTCTTCAGTTTCTCTGAGTCTCTGTCTCCTCATTCATCTGCCTCACATCAGTGTTTCCAGCACAAAGTATATGAAAGGAGTTTGAAATCATACATCTCTATAAGGGATTATTAATACTATCATTGGTTGAATCACAAATCTATTGTCACTGAAAACCTTTCCAGTGCAGACAACCAGAAGTAAAAATGAGAAAAAGAGGGAGGTGCTGAGAGGGAATGAGAAGCAAAAGGCCTGGAAAGGGGGGGCTGGGCCCCTCCTTTACAATCTGATCTGGGTGTGGGACCACCTGCAAACTGCCTAATATGGTTAGGCTGTGTCCCCACCCAAATCTCATCTTGAATTGTAGCTCCCATAATCCCCATGTGTCATGGGAAGGACCCAGGGAGAGGTAATTGGATCATGGGGGTGGGTTTTCCCATGCTGTTCTCAGGATAGTAAGTCTCACGAGATCTGATGGCAGTTCCCCCTGCACAGGCCCTCTTGCCTGTCACCATGTAAGACGTGCCTTTGCTCCTCCTTCACCTTTTGCCACGATTGTGAGGCCTCTCCAGCCATGTGGAACTCTGAGTCCATTAAACCTCTTTTTCTTTATAAATTCCCCAGGCTCAGGTATTTCTTCATAGCAGTATGAAAATGGACTAATATGCTACTCTCTGTGACCTCAGCGTCGGCCTTCCCCAACACTGGGACCCCAGCAATGCCTTGTACAAAAAGCATGGTCTTGCATCATACAACTAGTGTTCAAGTTCCAGCTCAGCCACCTGCTGGCTGGGTGACCTGAGGTAAGTTACCCAACCTCTCTGTGCTCATGATTTTCATCACTAAAGTGGGACCAGTGCCAACCTCTCAAGCCCGTTGTGAGAAACGAATGAGATCACACATGTATACATGAGCCCTGACACGTAGTAAGTTCTTGGTGAATGTAGGTTCCAGGGGGATTCTGCAGGCTCCTGGAAGAAGATACGGAAATGATTCAGGTGCATGATGTCATCTGGAGTACTGAATTCATCATCTGGGAGAACTAGACTCCCCAGAGCTTTCCTGATCTGAAGCTAGAGCTGGAAAATAAGAGAGTAAAATCACAGATGTCAGTTTCCAACTCCTCCTCTGTTCTCACCCCACGCCCTCCCACCGCCTCCTCATTACACCCAAAGTAGGGGCTAATCCTGCCCCTTAGGATCTCTTGGGCTATAGACTCAAGGCCTTGCTCTTCCGGGAAGGTGGATGGAAGGAAAGATGAGGGAAGCTGGAGGCAGAGGAGGATCTTTGGAGAAGCAGCCAAGTATTCTTTGACTCATAGAAGAGCCCAAGGCCTGAGGGGACAGCTGGAGGTCCACTGTCTGTCTGCTGAAAGCTCTGCTAGACTTTCTGTCTCCTCCACCCCTGGGGGATCCAACCATAAGAGGAACTAATCTGGCTCCCCTCTGTACCCCTTGCCCCCAACACGGTTTCCTTCCTGTGCTCCCTGGGAGATGAGAGCTAGAAGGGAGGGATGTGTCTGGGGGAGGCTGGTCTAGCTCAGCTGGACCACAACATCTGTATCCTTAGCTGGGGCCTCCTCGTTCCTGCTTCAAACTGGGAGGGAACAGGAGAGTCCTGGTTCTTCCCAGGAAACTGATATGACTCACTTCCCAGGATGAGCCATGGGAGAATACAATCTTTTCTCTATGACACTGATATAGAACCATGGGACTCATTTCTCACCTTTAGAAGGCAAAAATGGGAAACAGCACATTTTAATAGAAAACTCCAAAATAATAGTGGTTTAAACAAGATAGAAGTTTATTTCTCCAACACATAAAAATAATTCTGCATGTATGCAGGTCAGGGCTGGTATGGCAGTTCCATACAGTTTTCAGGGTACCAATTTCCTTCCAACTCATTCTCATGGCCCAGGATGACTGCAAGAGCTCCTACTATCAGGTTAGAGTTCCAGGCAATGTCTGGCAGACAGGGAAGAAGTAAGACACTGTCCTTCCTTTAAGGATACTTCCCAAAGGTCAAGCCTAACACTTTCACTTACACCCAGACCCTAAGAAGTTCTAAGGGGTCAGGGATTGGCCAAAATGTAGTTCCAACCCACAGCCAGCTCCAAAGAAGGCTGAGAAACAAATTACTTTATCGGGATGACACTCGGTCCCATGCCTCTCCTTTCACAATCACTGCCCTGATTCAGGCCACTCAGCTCTGCAGTAAACACAGATCTTGTTTTCCTGCCTCTGGAACAAACCCTTCACCTGTCCTCAATTGTTTCTCCAAAACACACATCTGGCTATATCACTCCCCTGCTCAAGAACCTGCGATGACTCCCTGGTGCCCTTGGGATAAACTGTGACTTCTCAGTGTGGTCTTCAAAGCTCTTTACAACCTGACCTCAGCCAGCATCATCTCCAGGCATAGCCCCTCCCCCTCCCCTGCACACAGTCTAGCCCCATCAGATTCCTAGATGTTCCTCAAATAACCCATACCATGCCCAGTTTCACTCCTTGTACAATGCCCTGCCTTTCTATTCCTGATAAGCTTCAATCTGTCCTGTAACATGCTGCACAAGCATTACATTCTCCCGCTGACAGCTTTCCTGACCCCTTGTCTGCTCCCTCTGTGGGCCCCCTCAGAAGTCCCCCCGAACACTGTCTTCCACACGCCTGAATGTGCTCAAGAGGACAGGCCACCCGGAGCCTGCAGACCTGCTCAGCTGCCTGCAACCACGAGTCTGCGTCAGAGCCCCGGGAAGTTCTTTTTGCACAGACTTGGTATTAAGCCAATGTTAAGCTGTTCTCTCTGGACTGGAAGCTGCTTGAGAGCCATCACTCCCTTGGTGTCCCCAGCACTGAGCCAGCGCTAGCACCGTGCAGGGTTGAGTGCAGGAAGGACTCACAGAACACTCAGCTTCTTGTCTCCTTCCTCCTTAGCTCAGGCCGCCCCTGCCAGGAGCCTTCGCTCCTTGTCAGGGATGAACTCAGAACCTGCCATGCAGATGTTCTGGTCCTGCAGAGTCAACCACCCTGCCACCCCACCTCTGAAGCACAGAGGACAACTGACCAGGCTGTAGCGCTCCAAGGGATGACAGTAAAATGGAACAGATCCCAGCTCTCCCAGGTTTCTCACCCAGATCCATGCTGCTCCAATTATGAGTTTAGTCCATAGACTCCTCTGACCTCCTGCTCCCTAGTAGAGACAGCGTCACTCCTGACAAGCACAGAAGCCTCTTACTATCCCCCAGGCTCCCCGGATCAGGATGAGCACTGGGTCTCCTGCCAAGCAGAGACTCCAGACCTTCATCCCACTGCCAGCTTTGGGATGCCGAGCCACAGCCTTCGGGGCCAGACTGGCTGCCTCCCGATTCTGCGGCCTTTGGACACAGTGTGGGGAGGGTGAGGGGCTGCTTCCTCTGCCTCTGAGACATAGGGAGCCCAAGCCCCTCCCCCTACTCACTCAGGGAAGTCCTTTAATTA
This sequence comes from Ateles fusciceps, assembly GCA_036589455.1. NCBI lineage: Eukaryota > Metazoa > Chordata > Mammalia > Primates > Atelidae > Ateles > Ateles fusciceps. The sequence continues at coordinate 7,465,945 of JAZHEH010000228.1, read as the reverse complement.
CCACCCAGAAAGCAGGCATTGCTGGGTTGTTCCCCCCCTTTGGGGGAGTCCCCCTGCAGAAAACTTTAGTCACACTGCCACCTGGAAGACATGCTGTGGCATTAAAACCTCCTTCTCCAAGAAGCCCCAGGCCCTGGTCCTGGGGCTCATCTCCTCTCCCTTTTCACAGAATCTTCTAGCAGGGCTTGATGCCTTCCCTAAGGGAAGGGATGGTCAGGATTCCCAGGCCAGGGAGATCCAATATTGACTTTGATCCCCCACCTTTGTACATAGGCTCGCACACACACCCCGGAGCATCATCTTCCCCATCGCTTATGCTCCCTTAGCACTTTGCACCTTGACTATGCTCGTCAGAGGCTGATTCATAATTATCTGTGGTTGTCTAGGAACCAGGACCACCTCTGTCTGCTGATGCACCTGACACAGAGAACAGCTCCCATGGACGTGGGTGCCCTCTTCTCTGTCTTCTTATCCCCCAGATCCTTCTCTATGGAGAAGGGGGTCTTCGAGGTTGACTCCTCCCCTTGGAGGACCGAGTAATAACCCAGAGACTCTCCTGTTCTGGGATGGCTTCCCTGATGGGTGACCAGGGCGAGGTCTGCTAGAAGCTTGGAAGAAATGGATTTTCTCCTGGAAATAATCAAGATCACTGAAGTTATTAAGCATTTAGTGTATCGGGGCCAGGCCCCAGGTGCGGGCGCCATATGTCGGAGCCAGGCCCGCCCCACGTTGGTTGGGCGCCAGATGTCGGTGGCGGCATTAATGCCAGGGAGCTCTTGGCCAGTAAGAGGGTCCCAATACCTGGAAGAGAGAGTGCGCAGAAAAGATAGGAGACAGAGAAGCAGGGTCTGGAGGGCTGAAAGGCAATGCCTAAACAGCAATGCCTAAACAGCAAATTTATTTGTGCATAGGGTCCCAATATATACTGTCAGCTTTCAGACACTGACGTCAGTCCACATTGTTTCAGTTAAAACATTAAAGGAAACAGAAGGTTACAAAATCTGGCAAAGTAGATAAGATACAAGTTAAAAGAGAACAGTACTGAACTTTTTAAAGTCACAAAAAGGTGCAAAACAAGCAGATGCTCTTCTTCTTATCTATTGTGAAAGAGTTTTATATTTATCAAAGTAACATTCTTTAAAGATCAGTCCCACCATAAATTCCAGGAACAGTAATCTTAAAGAATCACATGAATAATAACAGGGTTCAAGCAGTACTTGATAAACAGAGTCACAAAACTAGTCCAAAGTCGGAACCGAGACAAAACGCAATGTCTTAGTAAAACCACACAGCCATCACCAGGCCACTGTGTAAGCACCTGGGAGATCAAAATAGCCCTTTTACACAATTCCTCATCCTTAGTTCCTGCTTTCCCATAGCTCGTCTGCCTCCAGGAGGGGGAAAATGCTTCTGGGGTCAAACTCCATTATGGCGGAGACACTCTTGGGGGTCTCTATGCTGGAGCAACTCCCACATCTCCCCCATTTTTATTCAAAAAGTTTGAGTTGAAAACGCTGGAGGGAGGAGAACACAAGGCGAAAGAGGAATGGCATGAGAAAGGACAATGAGAAGGACACAGCCTTCCATTGCTGTAATTAAAGAGAAAGATGGCAGATGAAAACTTGTGATTCAAGAAGACAAAGTGTTAACAATATCACGAGCAATAGTGGCATCTCGTGGGAATTCCTGATGAGAAAAATCAATAGCATGTATTTGTTGTTGTAGTTTAAAAACATCCAAAGACATGTTATTATGACTCCAAATACGTTGTAAGTGGGCTTTAACCAAAGGCCAATTCTATTCAGTCTCATTATAAGGAGTATTAATTACAGAAATGTACTTAAAATCAACATGACATCGTAGAAAAAGATGAGCTTGTATATTATAAACCTTATCTCCTAAAACAGTAACAATTTGTTTAAGAGCATTAAGTTTAGCTTTCAATTTCTTATCAATATTTATTTGAGTACCCAAAGAAACAGAATAAAAGATTTACCAGTCTTTTTCCATTTTATGAACAAATCCACCAAAATTGATTTAATATGGTCAAATTTTTAACACATTTCATTGTTTCTTTTCAAACTCATTATTTGCAGGTATTGTAAACCAAGGCAAATAAATCCACATTCCCTCAAGTCTTTTACAACTTACTACACGCCCTCAAGAAGTCCACATCCCCCTCAAGCCTTCTACAACTTACTACATACCCTCAGGAAGTTCACATTCCTCGAGCCTTCTACAACTTACCACATACCCTCATGAAGTTCACATTTCCTCCAGCCTTCTACAACTTACTACATACCCTCAAAAAGTCCACATTTTCTCCAGCCTTCTACAACTTACTACATACCATCAAGAAATCCACATTCCCTCAAGCCTTCTACAAACCCTCAAAAAATCCACATTTCCTCCAGCCTTCTACAACTTACTACATACCTTCAAGAAATGCACATTTCCTTTTCCTCTCTTTTCTTTTAACTCACTACCAATCACCTTTTCCATATTAGATTAATTTTGGTGAATATTGTAAATATTACAATTGGTATTAGAAAGCCATGATGAAGCTAGAATTTTAAGAGAAAATCCATTTCATAAATATTGTTTGATTAAAAATACCAGGCTTGCATGTTCTCAATAATTAAAGAAAATATTTTTTAAAAAGGCTGCAATTTAACAGTAATTTGTATATTTTTAGCTGCCATTAAAAAAAAGAAAAAAGAACAACCAAAAACAATAAAAATGTTACAACTGGTCTAAAGTTATCCTATGATGCTCCCATTATAAGAAAATTGTACATTTATAAACAGTCTCTCCGTCAGTTAACACACAGAGTTTTTTCTACACCAAAGTCTCTTTCCGTTTGTTACCAAACCGGGCTTTGTCCCTCGCTCTCCGGATGTCGGGCTGTGTCTGGTGTGTCTTTATGCTTTTGCTGTCTTCTGCCATCTGTATGCCAGAGCCACATTTGTAAGCATTTTCATCACCTTTTTTCTGAGTAACACTGGAAACTGTGGATGCCCTCCTCTGGGCTGGGAGTTTCCTAGCAGAGGGGTGGTTCCCCCTCACACTCTTCGTGCAGTTCTGGCAGGCCCTGTGGGAATGGCTTGAGGTTTCACATCAGGGGTTAATACCTTGTCCCATGAGCATATTCATGGTCACAGGAGACTGATGAGTAAATAGAAGCTGTAGCCATTGAGCGCAAAGGCACAGGTCTGACTAATCCATGAGCAGCTGGAGACCTTTCACAAACAGGGAAACACTGTGGCTGCTGAGCTGTCAGAGCAGGAGACCAAAGTGAAAGTAAATCTTGAAACTGATGAGTAAGATCTGGGAGTAAGGTAAAGGTTACCGGTCCTGGAATTCATTGAGGAGAATTGTTTGGAGCTCGCGGCTCATCCACCAACACTTCTGTTAAGGGCTGAAAATCATCCAAACGTGGATATCCTGCAGTCCCACGTTCTGCTAAATCGTGGGGGTGTGGCGGAGGAGACCCAACAAGAGGCGGCGACTGCAAAGAAGCAGAAGGCGCAGCAACAGGAGAAAAGGCTGAAGCAGAAGCATAAGGAGGAGCCGTAGGAGGAGAAACTTTTCGGCGGACAAACACAATCACATAATTTAGACCAGACAGAGAGTAAAAGTTTCAGATTGTGACAAAGACTTGTTATAAAAGGCAAATTATTCAATTTTCTTACCAATGACAGTTCATGCAGCTTCATCTAAAAGACCACCTTTTGGGACCCATGGACAAATTTCCCTTATAATATGCACAAATTCCTCAACAGTTTTTAGTTTAATATTATGACTATATGACTTAATCATTGACCTTAAAAGTTGTACAAACATATCATGTTTCTTAGACTCTAACTGCCCTGTGTTTACTCCAGATTGAAATTTTGACAATTGTATATACAAAACTTATCTTTCTCTTATGCCTTAAAATATTGCCATGGCCTAACCTCTTCTTGATTATTGAGCGTCACTGTAATCTCTCGTGTCCAGGCCACACGTATGGGTGCCATATATCGGGGCCAGGCCCCAGGTGCGGGTGCCATATGTCGGAGCCAGGCCCGCCCCACGTTGGTTGAGCGCAGATGTCGGTGGCGGCATTAATGCCAGGGAGCTCTCGGCCAGCAAGAGGGTCCCAATACCTGGAAGAGAGAGTGCGCAGAAAGACAGGAGACAGAGAAGCAGGGTCTGGAGGGCTGAGAGGCAATGCCTAAACGGCAATGCCTAAACAGCAAATTTATTTGTGCATAGGGTCCCAATATATACTGTCAGCTTTCAGACACTGACGTCAGTCCACATTGTTTCAGTTAAAACATTAAAGGAAACAGAAGGTTACGAAAATCTGGCAAAGTAGATAAGATACAAGTTAAAAGAGAACAGTACTGAAGTTTTTAAAGTCACAAAAAGATGCAAAACAAGCAGGTGCTCTTCTTCTTATCTATTGTGAAAGAGTTTTATATTTAACAAAGTAATATTCTTAAAGATCAGTCCCACCATAAATTCCAGGAACAGTAATCTTAAAGAATCACATGAATAATAACAGGGTTCAAGCAGTACTTGATAAACAGAGTCACAAAACTAGTCCAAAGCCGGAACCGAGACAAAACGCAATGTCTTAGTAAAACCACACAGCCATCACCAGGCCACTGTGTAAGCACCTGGGAGCTCAAAATAGCCCTTTTACACAATCCCTCATCCTTAGTTCCTGCTTTCCCATAGCTCGTCTGCCTCCAGGAGGGGGAAAATGCTTCTGGGGTCAACTCCATTATGGCGGAGACACTCTTGGGGGTCTCTACGCTGGAGCGACTCCCACAGACCAGGGTGAGTTCTGCTAGAAGCTTGGAAGAAATGGATTTTCTCCTGGAAGTAATCAAGATCACTGAAGTTATTAAGCATTTAGTGTGCCGTGCTGCATGATCAGCTTCCACATGCTTTAAGCTACACAGCTCGCCTCTGAGATGGGTTAGGAAGCTGCAAAGACTTACCCAAGGTCACACAGCCGGTAAGAAGCAGGCTCTAATCCCTCCCCCGACACTGTCTCCTGAGTCAGCCTCAGCTGATCCTTGTCCGTTTCTCTTGCTTCTGTTACTTGCGGGCTGCAGGACCTGGGACATGGCATGAGTTACTTCACCTCTCTCAACCTTCATTTTCTAAGTGGAAATGTGAGCACAATACTTCCCTTGAAGGTGGTTGAGAGCTTTCCAAGTATTAAGCATGTAAAGCAGGAGCCTGCACACAGTAGGTGCAAATGGCAGGAACTACCACCTGCCAGCGTCCCCCAGGCCTCCCTGGTGGAGCGGGGGCAGAGGAAGGGGTGACCCACTGCCCCCTCCGAGGAGAACCACCCAGCTGTTAACCCCAGGCCGGAGCGCCCCGAGCGATGGTGGGGCTCTCCATTTCTCCAAACACTACGTTCCTCATCACAGCCAATTAGTTACAAATAGCTTCCTCTACTCATGTATCACTTACACAACAGAGAGAAAGGCATGATTGTTCCTGAGGAAGAAGGTCTCCCGGGGCCCCTCTGGCCAGAGCAGCTGAGAGATGCAATGGGGATAGGAAAAGGGCTTGGGAGAAGGGGGGCACATTCCCAGGAACTAAGGATGCAGTGGGTCCCAGGCAGGTGGAAGGGACTGGCTAAGTGTCCACCCCTGGTGGGCAACAGACAGGCAGGGGACCAAGACTTAGAAAGGGCCCTGCGTTGTATAAGATCAGAAAAGGAAGATAGTTCAGAGGCCTCACTCCTGAACAGTAGCTCACCAAGCCATCCCTCATTGGGGGAGGGATTGTCAACCTATGAGGTACCTGGAACACAGCAGGTGCCCGGCCTCTGGATTTCAGGAGAGCTTTCTACACCACTGGGATACAAACAAATGCCCTCTCTCAAATCAGCCATGGCTGGCGCTTCAGCCCTCCAGGTTTCTTTATTTTCTTTATTTTTTTCTTTTCTTTTCTTTCATTTCTTTCTTCCTCTCTCTCTTTCTCTTTTCTTCTCTTTCTCTCTTCCTCCCTCCCTCCCCCTTTCTTTCTTTCTTTTCCTTCTTTCTTTTTCTTTCTTCTTTTCTTTCTTTTGTTTTCTGTTTTCCAGAGACAGGATCTCACTCTGTTGCCCCGGCTGTGCAGTGGTGTGATCACAGCTCACTGCAGCCTCAACCTCCTGGGCTCAAGCAATCCTCCCACTTCAGTCTCTTGAGTAGCTGAGACCACAGGGGCATGCCACCACTAATTTTTTCTTTTCATAGAGGCAGGGTCTCACTATGTTGGCCAGACTGGTCTCAAACTGCCCCCAGGTTTCCATAAAGCCCAGGCTGTTGAAGCTGGGTCCTGCAGGACCCTGGGAGGAGACTCAGTCCGGGAGGCTGTCTGGACACGAGGTTGGGGCTGCGGCTCCCAGAGCCTCCCTATGTCCTTGATGGTCCTTGACTTTGCTGCCACCATTAAGCCAGGTCCCTCCATGAAAGCATAGGGCCAAGCATGCACAGAGTGTCCCTTTGTCACCACTCTTAGCACAGCTGAGACAAGCTGGCATTTTCACAAAGGGCTTTACTAAATACTAAGGGAGAACAAAAGGGAAATAATTACAGAAAACACGAAAAACCCAGTCCTGGCTGCCAAGTTCCCAAAATAGCAGGTTTCCATTCCTTTGGTGACAACACGTCACCCAAGAAGCCTGGGGCAAGGCCGTGGGCATCTCGCCTGCCTTCCCTTGCTCCCAGCTCTTGTGGCGGATGCCATCTTGTTTCCCACCCCTGGAAACACTTGGTCACCCATGGGCTCTTCTCCTGGCCCCCTTCCAACCGGGCCCCACCCCAGGCCTCCCAGTGGGTTCTGGTCTCTGGCCTGAGACATAAGCCTTGTCCCCTGGTGGCTGGTGGGGCTGTGGTGACCAACCCAGCACATGATTACACAGTAACAAGAGGTGGTTCTCCCCACACTCCCCATCCCTCACCATCAGAGGGGCCCACCCAAGTTGAAAGTTCTTGAGTGTGGGGTCTAGGAGGGGGCACCTCTGAACAGCTGAAGGGCACGTGAGTAAGGACGGGGCAGACTTGGGACACTTTCCCCATGGGGAAGGACTAGTCTCTGAGGATTGGCCAAACACAAAACACATCAATTAAGCCTTACTCTGTGCCAGGCACTGAGCAAAGTGTGGAGGCTACAGGGTAAACAAGAGACACAGTACCTGCCCTCTTAGATCTTACCATCTTTTAGGCAAGACAGATAAGCAACTGGGCAGTTATGATACTGAAAGCCAGGTGCCACGATGGAGGGGCATTCAAGGTACTGTGGGAACCTGGATGAGGCGTGTCTTACCCGGTGCTGGTGGCCAGGGAAGCCACGGAGTCCTGCCTGGAATAAGTGCATGGAGAGACGAAGAGCTCAGGATGGAGGCTGGGGTGGGTCCACAGGAAATCGCAGCCCAGGAGGCAGGGGGAGAAGGCAGAGGAGGCCAACCAAACATCTGCTTGCTGGTAACTTTGAGTAGCTGCTGGCTATAATGCAGGTTCCGTCTATAAAGTGAAAAGGCCCTTGGCCCAGAGCTGCTCACTGTTGCCCTCTCCACCAGCCAGGAAGGGGAAGATTTTAATCCTTGGATGCTTCACCTCTCAGCCATCCAAGTCCAGGGCTCAGGAACAGGGTCAGAAGAAGACGGTGTTTACCCAGGACCAGGACCACTTGAGACACCTCTCCAGACGCAGGTGCTGAATTGTCCTTAAGAGAGAACAGATCATCCTTAAGAGAGGACGGTTGGGCTCAGGAAAAGTTCAGAGGACCAAGACAACAAAGAGACTAGAAGCTGGGAAAATGGCTAGAAAATGGGAAAATGAGTCAGGAAGCTGAAAGGCCAGAAGCTGGGATGGTTGGGGCAGGTGTTTCAGGCTAAGACCATGACTAATAGAAGATACGGGAAACTGTGTTTGCAGTATGCCTTGGGGGCCAGGGGCTGGCCTGCAGACTGGAAGCCATGACTGCTCAGGGTCCACTGCATCGCCCTGGCCCCGTGTTTCTACAGCCAGCCCCTCATGTTTATCTGCATCTGCCCGACTCCCTGCAGAAGAGTCAGCTCCCAGGACCAGGGCTTCTTCCCACACAGCAACTGTCCCAAGTTTATCGAGCATCCATTCTGTTCCAGCATGGGGAAGACCCAGAAATGGCTCAAGACATCAGCCCCTACCTTCAACCTCCTTACAGTCAGGTTGGGAGCTACAGCTCAGGTTCACTGGAAAGACCTTTGGGGAATGATCTCAGCTTGATCCCCCATCACTGTTCCTTAATTATGTGATTATTGGAAAATTACATAAACTCCCTGGGGCTCCATCTTTCCATCTTCAAAATGGAAATCATGAAAACCTACCACTATAGGGCTGTGATCAGAATTCAATGAGTCAAAGTAGTTAGAGCACCAGGCACGCTGTTTGGCACATAATTGGGGTTCAGTAAATATTACTTCTCTTCCTGAAATAACGACAAGTGATTGTGGTGATAAACAGTGAATTGTTGAGTTGGGGGCACTGATTCTGCCACCCCCCTCAGCACCTGGCTCTACTTCAAGGGCTTCAGTGACAGTTGAGGACTGAGTGCCTGCACTGTGACGGTGAGAATTAGTGTTGTGTGCGCCTATGCAGATTGCTCCATTTCTTTCCTCCACTGCCATGGGCAGAAGCATAAGATTCTTTATTTTTTATCTCATGTCCATGCTACAGGACTCAGCTGTGTAACTGTAGTTTTTTCTTTTTCTTTTTTTCTTTTTGAGACGGAGTCTCACTCTGTCTCCCAGACTGGAGTGCAGAGGCACAATCTCGGCTCACTGCAATCTCCGCCTCCTGAGTTCAAGCGATTCTCCTGCCTCAGCCTCCTGAGTAGCTAGGATTACAGGCGCCCGCCACCATACCTGGCTGATTTTGTATTTTTAGTAAAGACGGGGTTTCACCATGTTGGCCAGGCTGGTCTTGAACTCCTAACCTCAGGTCATCTGTCCACCCTGGCCTCCCAAAGTGCTGGGATTACAGGCGTAAGCCACTGTGCCTGGCTTAGATGCAGTATTTTTATTTCTCTAATACAAGTCAAAAATTAAATTAGAAATCATGCCCAACTGCTACCATGTCTTGCACCACAGATGCTTTCTCAGTCCTCGCACAAGCCTATGAGGTAAGTGCAGTTATCATTTCCACTCTTACAGGTGGAGGAAGCCGGGGCTCTGAAAGCAAAGGAAGCTGCTTGAGGCGATGTGGCTGGTCAATAGTGGGGCCACTGTACAAGAGAGCACAGCCTGGGCAAGATGGCAAGACCCCATCTTTACCGAAAAAAAAGCTTTTTCAATTGCAGCAATAGCTAGTTCTGAAGCCAACTACACTTCAATATTAATTTTCTTTCCTTTTTTTTTTTTTTTTTGAGACGGAGTCTTGCTCTGTCACCAGGTTGGAATGCAGTGGCACAATCTCAGCTCACTGCAACCTCCGCCTCCCGGATTCAAGCGATTCTCCTGCCTCAGCCTCCCCAGTAGCTGGGATTACAGGCGCACAACACCATGCCCGGCTAATTTTTGTATTTTTAGTAGAGACGGGGTTTCACCATGTTGGCCAGGATGGTCTCAATCTTCTGACCTCATGATGTGCCCATCTTGGCTTCCCAAAGTGCTGGGATTACAGGCGTGAGCCACCGTGCCTGGTCAAAGAAGTTTTTAAATTAACTGGGCGTGGTGGCACGCAGCTGTAGTCCCAGTTATTCTGGACGCTGAGGCGGGAGGATCCCTTGCCCAGGAGTTAGAGGCTGCCGTGAGCTGTGATCACATCACTGCACTGTAGCCTGGGGAGAGAGAGCAAGACCTTGTCTCTAAAAATTAAAATTTAAATGTAAAAAATTAAAAAACAACCACCACCACCAAGGGAGCAGAACTACTAGCACAGCTGCTCTGGACTGGATGTGAGCAAGAACAAACTGTGATTCAATCCATGGAAATGGTTGAGACTTCTTGGTCTTTGCCACCAACACTGCCCTAGGCTACTTCATCTTACAACCCAGGAAGCTGGGTTTAGAAGGGTATGGTCCCGTTTAGTGAAGAAAGACTGAGGTGCACTTGTGGGAACCACAGATGTTGCCCAGTGTGTTGCATTCACTCAGGTAAGAGAGCTTCAGCATCCCCAGTCATGGGTATGCCCCCACTCCATGGACGTAAATTTAGAGGGACCCTCCATATCATATCCCTAGCACCTAGAGCAGTGCCTGGAGCAGAGTAGGGCTCAGGCAACACGTGCTGAATGAAAAAACAAATCAATGAATACAAGCCAGGGACGGTGGCTCACGCCTGTAATCTCAGCACTTTGGAAGGCTGAAGTCAGTGGATCACTTGAGGCCAGTTTGTGACCAGTCTGGCCAACATGACAAAACCCTGTCTTTACTCAAAATACAAAACTTAGCCAGGCATGGTGGCGTACACCTGTAATCCCAGCTACTTGGGAGGTTGAGGTACAAGAATCGCTTGAACCCAAGAGGCAGATGCTGCAGTGAGCTGAGATTGCACCACTGTCCTCCAGCCTGGGCAACAGAGCAAGACTCTGTCTCAGAAAAAAAAAAAAAAAGAATACAAACATATTCACAATATACACATCCCATGCATAAGTGCTAGAAACACTCAGTTATAGACAAGCATATACAATGCAGATATTTAAGCACACACACACACACACTTGTGCACAATACACACCTGTGCCCCACATTATACAAATCCATACTCAAACTGAAGACACACACAAACACATGCATATGTATACAAAGATGTTATGGGCAACATATATGATAAAGATATACACAAACACACACCTACTCACCCTCATACACATGCACAGTGACCTTCCACAATGACCCTGGGCCCAGCAAGGAGTTTGTCTACCCTAAGAACCCCAGCTTGTTGAAGCTCGTCAGAATGTCTCCTTGCAGACCCCGCTCAGCCAGCTGGTGACTGGCCCCTGCCTCCTGAACTTCCAGGCTTAGGGCTGGCCAGGCAGGGAGGCCGCATCTCGGGCAGCCCCTCGTGGGTGGGCAGGCAGGCAGCGGACGCAGAGGTCACTGGGGTGAGAGCTGGGGCTGCCCTGGCCTCCCTGCTCCTGGCTGGAATGTGAGCTCTAGTGGTCACTTCCCAGGCCTCCCTCCTCCCCCACAGCCACCCACCAGCCCCTGGCCCAGCCAACTCATGACTCCCAACCCTGCCAGGTTCCTGCAGCCTGGGAGCTGGACACAGAAGGCAGTGAGAAGGGTGGTGGTAAAGAAAGATCCAGAACTAAGGGAGGCACACACAAACGCACAGAGAGAGGCACAGTCTTCACACACAGAGATAGACGTATACACGCAGAGAGAGGCAGACAGGCAGACTCACAGGCCCACTGAAAGATACACATTTAGATACTTCTAGACACACCCAGACACACAGCAGACACGTACAATCACACAAGCATACAGAGGTACGGAGAGACCTGACCCCCCACACAGAGTCGTATTTGGATGTACAGTAGTTACACACAGACACTCAGACCACACAGAGGCTCGGACACACAGCACACGTGGATATTCACAGACTCGCAAATGACCATGCACATGCGCAGATGCACACGGACCCCCGGCGCAGCGAAACAGTTCCTCCTCCGCCAGGGACCAGGAGGAGATGCCTAGGTGAGGCCACTCTCCACCCCAGGGGGCTGGCCCTGCGGGGAGGGCCTGAGAAGACTGTTCCCAAGGAGGCAACAGGCCTGATTCTCCAGCCAGGTGCCCTAGGGGTTTCCCGTGGGCGGCCCACCGTGTCAGTGCCTGGCTAGGAAGATGGTGGGTCGGGTGAGAGACGGTTCTGGAGTCACGTAGGCTTGGGTTTTGTCTCTGCCAATTCCTCGGACACACAGGCGTGCGCACACACACAACACACGCACAATACACAACACACACACAATTTCCAAGAATGCCTACGCCCATTCGACATATGCAGGCAGGGGCCCTCTCGGACCCTCGGTTTCTTCATCTATATAATGGGGCTGGGAATCCTTTGGCCCCCAGGAGCGTGGGCACGGCTGCCTTCCCAGGGATCCGGGACTGCCCTTCCTGCAGAGGCCGCTAGATCAGGAGCCTTGACGGCTGGCGCTGGGCTCCGCACCTGGATGCCTTCATCCCAGGTGGCGGCCCCCAGAGCCGGCGCGGGGCTGTGGGCCCTGTGGCGGGCGCAGCGCGGCCCGGGGAGCTGCGGGCTGGGCTCGGCGAGGCGTCCGGACATGCCCAGCGCCCCTCGCACGTACTGCGGGCTCCCGCGCAGCCGGCGGGCCGTACGCTCCGGGAACTCGGCTCGGGAACCTCGTCTGCGGTGGGCGGGGCCGGCCCGGAGCCCCGCCCCGGCTCAGCCCCTGAAACCCAGGCGCGGACCGGCTGCAGTCCCAGAAGAGAGCTGCTGTCTGCGGAGGAAACTGCATCTTCGGACGGCCGCCCAGCCACGGGAGGACCTGGGGTGGCACTGGGCGCCCGACGGACCCTCCCCGGGACCCGCCTGCCCCTTGGCGCCCCGCCGGGCCGCTCCCCGTCGGGTTCGTCGGCCACAGCCTTACCTGCGGGCTCCCGACTCTCCCTGGCTTCCAGAAGATGCTCGAACCACCGGCCGGGGCCTCGGGGCAGCAGTGAGGGAGGCGTCCGGCCCCCCACTTAGCTCTTCTCGCCCTGTGCCAGGGGCTCCCCGGGGGATGAGCGTGGTGGCTTTCCCTCGGAGCCCCCTGGCTCGGGACGTCTGAGAAGATGCCGGCCATGAGGCTGTTCCCTTGCTTCCTGCAGCTCCTGGCCGGGCTGGCGCTGCCTGCTGTGCCACCCCAGGTAAGAGCTACCCCCCACCTAGCCCAGCTCCTCTGATCTCCCCCACCCCAGTACTGCAAGGGGACTCTGAACTCACGGACTCACTCCAGGGAGCAGCAACTCCAAGGATGTCCACACACTTCCTAAAGGCCAGGCTACACTTCTTTCGTTTGAGAAGAGATCTCAGGCTGGCTGTCCCCAGGTCCTGGGGGCTGTCTTGGTGGGGGCAGGGAAGCCACAGGGAGGGAGGAAGGTTTCCTGTCTGGCCCCTGGAGCCCTGGTGGCTTTGCTAAAAGCATCTGTCCACTAATCCCAGGCGGGTCCCTGGCCTTGTGGTCAGGGTCGAGGCCCCGTGGCCAGCCAGGCGTCCCCAGGACCTCTGACCTGGCCTGGTCGGGGTGGTGGGGGAACCGGCTGAAGAGGCTGATGGTGGGGGAGGCTGGGCCCTCCCCCAAGCAGGGCCCAGGACTAAGCTGTGGGCTCCTGGGTGGGCCAGGGACGGGACAAGGGGTCCCGCTGTGCCTTCTCTCCTGGGTGGGTGGCCGGAGGTCCTGAGTGCAGGGCCTGGGGAAGTGAGCAGGGCCCTTTTCCCAGGAGCTGGGTGAGTCTGGCTGGGAGCCAGCTTGGGCAGCGAAATCCTGACAAAGCCAATGAGCTCCCTTCCCACTGCGTTGTCCGGCTGCCCTGGGAGTCCCCAGCCCCAGCCCAAGAGTAGGAGTGGGCTGGGCAGTTCCTGAGGAGCCCGAGCAGCCCAGCCACCCCGACTGCCTGCTGCAGGGCTGGCCAGAGGTGTAACATTACCGGCTGGCTGCACCAGCTCTGGCGCCACCCGCTCCAGCCCCTCAGCTCCCACCAGCTGATCACCTCCCCCTGGGCTCTGGCACCCAGCCAAGGCGGGCGGTGCAGGGCCCAGCAAGGTTGGCCTGGGGGCTGGGTAGGAGGGAGACCCACATGATTGGAAGATCTTGAGGACACAGCAGACCAAGGGTCTCTAAAAGCTTCTAGCCTCCATCCTTTCCCAAATGAGGAAAACTGAGGCTGGAGAGGGGTGGGACCTTACCTACCCAGGGCTCAGTGGGTTTTTAGTTGTACTCAAGCTGCCCTGAGACAGGGCGGAGGGTGTGCGCCAAGTGGGAAGGAACACAGGGGGCCCCCTAGCTTCTTGCCATCACACTTGGCTCAAGAGTGCAGAGCCCCAAGGTGTCCCCCGGCTCATCTCTGCACCTTTCTGTCCACAGCAATGGGCCTTGTCTGCTGGGAATGGCTCGTCAGAGGTGGAAGGTAAGCTGGTTAGACTGCGGGTATACGTGCTCCCCAAGCCCCTCTCTTCCTTCCTCTCAAGCCAGGTGTGGCATGAAGTGTGGGTGCAGGTTGATAAAAGTTGGGGGAGAGCTTACAAGCTAGACATCCTGGCTGATGACATTGGCCTAGAGACTGGAGAGGTATGGGCTGGGGTCACCAGCATACAGAGAGTGGGGCTGGGGCCAGGATAGCCAGCGTTCATCCGGCAGGCTCAGAGCCCTTCCCCAGCATGATTTCAGGGTATGGATGGGGTCTTGGAGGACAGGGTGGGCAGTGAGTGCCAGAGGCCAGAATGGGATCTGGGAGGTGGATGCAGTGGGCAGTCAAGAGGATCAGGGACACGGGAGGGGCCCTCCCCAGCAGCCCAGCCCTGGTGGAACTGCTGGGATCTGACCATGCCTTTCCATTGATTATAAACAGACAGAACATGAGTCGCACCCTCCCTGGCCCCTCCACTCCCTGCCCTAGTTGCATCAAGAGGGAATCTTCAAAGTGCAACGAGACGTTTGCCAAAGAGACATACGTGCAGAAGGCAGGAGGCCCATGCCAGGCCCCCTGCCTTGCTCCTCCCTTCCTGCCTCGCTAAGACGTGCAGAGTGGCCACACACCACCTCTGAGGCTTCTCATGTGCCGTGGGAGATGGGGCATGTAGGGACATGCACACACACACGCGTGATAGCCATCTGTGTGCTGGGAACACCCTCTGCTGGCCTGCCTGCGTGGCAGCCAGCCTCTCCTGGGCCTGGCCATCCTCTGACACCTAAGGCTCAGGCCCCTAGACCCCTGAGCAGGTCGAGGAGGCAGCTGCTCTTGACTTCACTGATGCCTCCGTTGCTGTGTCTCTGAAACCGGCACAATATTCTGCTCCTTGGGATTTGGGGAAGGACCCATCCCCTACCTCCACACCATGCCCTTTTCAGTGCTTTTAGTGTAGGTCAGGCCACAGCTACCGTAGATGGCTTCACCTCAGTTTCCTCATCTGTGAAATGGGAGCCTTGGACTATGTGATGTCTATGGTTTCTTCTTTTTCCAAGATTGGAAAGGGACCTGTTCTCTGACTCCAGGGAGGACAAATGGGTGTACATACCACCCAGGATTCAAGGCGAGGAAGCCTGGAAGTATAGATTCATTAGGTCCTCTCTCCTGCCACACTCGTCAGTCAGGGAGCCTGCATTCTGACCAGGAGAAGCGCAGTGAGCTTTGCATCCCAGCTCTCAAAATCTGAAAATGTCATCCCCTCCAGAGCAAGAGACAGCATGGCCAGCCGTGGGCGTTGATTGTTACTATTCATGGTAACAGTGCTGGGCATTTTCTGTCATTCTGTCCTGACCGCAGGCTGTGAGTAGGAAGGCGCTGTACTCCATGCTTTACAGATGCAGAACCTGAGGCTCAGAGAGGCCCTGGGGGTCGCCCCGAGCCTCAGACACTCCTCATGTCTGAGAGTGGCACAACGGAGTTCTCCCAATAGCTCCGTGGCTGAGCAGGCATGAGCAGGGTGTCCCTTGTGGCAGGCTGTCTGTGTGCCCTGCCAGGGACCATGGAGAGGACACCTGGGGACTTGGGCTGGTGGCAGTGGCTCTGCCCAGCCCTGTGGCCCCTCCCCAGTGCCCTCCACAGAAACCTGCTCTCAGGATGAAGCATGTCCCTTCTTGTGTACTCCCCCATCCCAGGCGGTAGGTAGGCAGGTGGGAGGCTCACCCACAAGGCTGGCAAGAGAGCTGAGGGCCCACTCGTGGCCCCAGGGAGCCTTGGGAGACCACCCAGCCCTGGCAGTGCCTGAGGGGGCCATAGCTTCCCGTTACTCTCACCCTCACCCCCATCCGGAGCAGGTCTGGGGCCAGCGGAAGTATTCCCGGGGACAACTGAGTAGAGCTCTTTCCTGAGGGACACATCTGGGAGCAGTGGCTGCACTCCCTCAGCCCGGCCCCTCACCCAGCCCCTTTGTTTCTCCCACACACCCATACGGGGCCTTGGGATGAACTGCCCTCTTTCCTGGTGGCTGCCAGGTAAACCAGGCTCCAGCCCACCTCCTTCTCTGCCCTCCCCCAACACGGTTCGGTCATGGCCCGGAAAATGGCAGATTCCAGGGTTTCAGGGCCCTGAGCCTGCATGGTGGGATGTGGGGTGAGGAAAGGAAATCCCTTCTTCTGCTGCCGGGGCCCAGCCAGTTCTGCCAAAGGTGGCCATGGCCCCACAGTCCAGCTGGGTGGGCATCTGTTTGCAGGATGGGAGGGGGCTGGGGTGCCCCTTCTCTGCTGCTGTCCCCTCCCTGATGGCTGGACCCAGGGCAGGAACCTGACTCTTCCGTGGTGCTTTCGCAGCTCGTTATTCCTCAGCTGTTATTTGTGTTTTCCAAGGTGGAGATTAAACGTTCAGAGTCACGTAGCGCTCATGAAGATTTTAAACTAAACACACAGCTCAAGGAGCTGGTGATAGGGAGGTGCTCTCTGACCTGGATTGCGAAGGCAGGCTTCCCTGCACTTTGGGTACCTTTGGAGAGGGAGGCCTTGTTTCCCACTAAGTTCCAGGGCAGTGTCTGGTGGTGTGGAGAGACAGAGTCAGGGGAGGCCTATGGATTCCCCCCACCGTCAGCCCCTAGCCCAGCCCTAGTGTCCTCTAAGCAGAGCAAGGCAGAACGGAGAACAGACCAGCAGATAAGCACCGTTTATTGCCTCTTGAGTGCCTAGCCAGCTCCACGAGGACACATCACCTCTGGGTATTTTCCACCAGCTTGCAGCCTTTCCCCAGGGCCTCTGCTAGGACTGAAGTTTATTTTTCTTCTGAGATTACCAGGAGGCTCATGTCCTCGTAGGCTCAGCAGAATGGACTTTGGCCTCTTCTGCCTCCTAGACAGAGGCATGGAAGATGTGAGGGGTTGCTGGGAGAGGCCATTGTTCCATGGGGAGGCTGCAGGGCCCCCCGGTGAGCCAGTTCCCCATTCTTCCCCACCAGCTGACAATGACCATCAGATGCAGAGCAGGATGACCCAGCCCCGGGCTGTTCCTCTGTCCATGCTCTCGGGGCTGGGCTGGGTTGCAGGCACTGATTCACAGGCGGCTGGTCTGTGAAAGACCTTAGCAACCATTTATTCCCAACCTTCTTCTCCTCAGCCGAGGAAACTGATCTACCCAGAAAGGTTAAGTGATCTCCCCCAAGATCACACAGCCAGTGTGGGGCCGGGACTGGAAGCCAGGTCTCTGACTCTGGCCACTCTCCCTGTGAGCCTCTATTTGGGGCCTGACACCGGGCCTTCCCCCGAAAGAGCAGCATCTTTTGCGGGATTCGAGATTAGCCCCCAAAAGATCCTATTCACAATCGCCAGGACATCATGGGGGTCAGGGATGTCCCGGATGACCCTCAGTGAACTGTCATCTAATCAACCAGGAATGACTTAGCCTGTTTTTACGGCAGCATCCATCTCTGTCCTCATAGAGCCTCTAGCTGGTTGTAAAGGAGATAAGAGCCAGCAATGGCAGAGATAAGGCAACCCCTCGGGGCCAGGCGGGGCTCAAAAGAGGCTCATCTGTGCACACTGAGACAGCTGGGGAAGGCTTCAGAGAGGAGGTGGGCCTTGGAAAATGGAGGGTGGGCTTTTCTGGATAGAAATGAGAAGAGGGGAAAGAACAGCAGCTATAGGGGCTGCGAGTGCACAAGCCCAGAGCTGGGAATGGATGCGGTGCTGCCGTGTCTCAATGTGAGCGCCGCTGGGAGAGGAGGGTCGGGCCACATTGCTGGATGTGGTTCTTGGTCACCAGGCAGAGGAGCTGGCAGAGTGGGGCCGGAAATGAGGCAGCCATGGAAGGTGTTTGAGCAAAGGAATAGGGAAGGCCAACCCTCCCTGCGTGACTCCAGAAATCACTGTTTCCTGCAAGTTCTCCAAGGTGGAGGAAGCACCGGGTGGGGCTTGAGAAAGATTGAGAGGGCCTGGGCAGCTTCCGGGGGCTACACTCCTTGAAGCTCCAGGGAGCCAAAGCGGATATGGGTGCCAGAGCTGAGGACAGAGCAGAGCTTGGGCCTTGAGAGATTCTGTTCCATGGGGATTTCCATCCAGCAGATGAGCTGAGGGGCCTGCAGGCATTCCGGAGGGATCACATCAGGAGTTCAGAGTCGAGGGAACTCAGATAGGGCTAGGGGGTGAATCTGGAAGGCCAGCAGGGCCTGAGGAGCCAAGTCTGGGGCTTCAAGGGGCAGGTCTCTGCTGGCTTGACCCAGCCTCCCTGCTTCCTCGCAGTGGTGCCCTTCCAGGAAGTGTGGGGCCGCAGCTACTGCCGGGCACTGGAGAGGCTGGTGGACATCGTGTCTGAGTACCCCAGTGAGGTGGAGCACATGTTCAGCCCGTCCTGCGTCTCACTGCTGCGCTGCACTGGCTGCTGCGGCGATGAGAACCTGCACTGTGTGCCCGTGGAGACTGTCAACGTCACCATGCAGGTAGGTTCATACCCTGCCCAGGGGGCCACTGAATCTGCCCCTGGAAGGGACCTGGAGAGGGAAGGAGAGAGGCTGAGGTCCCAGGACTGGAACCTGATTCCCAGGCCAGTGCTCCTACTACCCCAGACCCCAAACCCCCTGATGGCTCCGAGCCCACTCACCTCTACCCCCACCAGCTTTCTCAGCCTCACGCTGAGCCCTATCCCAAGACTCGGGTGTCTAGTTAAAGCTGGAAAGAAATCTGCTTGGATTAAAGTCCCCGTTTACACCAGGAGCATTTGGTGCCTTTTCAAGCAAGTGCAATTTACATGTCACACACGCAGTGGTTTGTTGAGCACTTACTGAGTAATACCAAGCGCTATCCTAGGCGTGCCACAAGTGGTACGTCATTCAGTCCTTCAAGGCTGGCATCATTCCCATTTCACAGATGGGGAACTCCAGGTTCAGAGATGTTATTTCACTTGTACAGCGGGCAAAAGAGTCAAGATCTGAACACGGGTCTCTGACTCCAGAACACGGGCCCCTTTCCTGCGCTATTGCTGTGCTAGTTTCTCCTGCATAGGGAGGGATAGGGGCCTCCCTCAGATCCCCATGTAGGTGGGAGAGCTGTTCGCCCCAGGCTCAGAGTGGAATGAGGGCTGTAGTCCACAGGTTAGCAGGAAACAGAGTCGGGTTCTCCTTATAAAGAGAGAGAGGAGAGTGCCGGAAACTCACAGACCACTCCCCAATCCAGGCGTCAACTCTTTCTTCCTTCAGCTCCTAAAGATCGGCTCTGGAGACCGGCCGTCCTACGTGGAGCTGGCGTTCTCTAGCACGTGCGCTGCGAGTGCCGGTAGGTCTCCGGGGTGGGGCGGGTAGCAGGGAAAGGCTCCCATGCCTTTGGCAGCCTCAGCAAAGATAGGTCCCAGGGCAGAGGCAAAGGCCACCTATCCCTGCTGCAGGCTGCACTTTTTCCAGGGAGACCAAGAGAGCAGGACCAGGGGTGGCTGCCATTCATTTTGCACCCCCACCAGCCAATTTTGCCAAGGGAGCTGGTCCCAGCAGCTGGGATACAGCTGTTGAGATACCGCAAGGGAAGAGAGAGCGTGGATCCCTCCCAGACTTGCAGGGGTTCAGTGCATGTCGCTCTGCTTCCCTGGGGATGAGAGGCAGCTGCCACGGGCCTCTGGAAGAAGTGCCTGGAGGCAGAGACGTTGCAAGTCTGGGCTTAGTTCTGGGCTGAGCTGTGCACCCACAGGAGGGGCAGACTGGGCTGAGAAGCAGCAAGAAGGACAAGCTCAGGTAGAAAAGGGGTGGAAGAAGGGTGGCACTGCGATCTCCTTGATGTCGCAGCATTCCCACTACGCCCCCTCCCAGTCCGCAGAGCTTCTGACTAGCACCAGTCTTGCTGCCTTGTGCCCGGGGCACTTGGAACATTGGTTAGCAGGAGCAACAGGCCTGGCACTGCCAACCGGGTTCAGGGAAGAGAGGAATGGGCTGAGCCACTGCTCCTGGCACCACTGGGCCATGGAGGAAGGGACCAGACTAGAAGTCCAGTGCCCTAGCCAGGGCGGGAGGAGGGAAGACCACCACTTACTGTGCACCTGTTCTGTGCCTAGGCCCACAGGAGGCACTTGAATGTTTCTCATTTAGTCACATACATTTATTGAGCACCTACTGCATGCCAGGCACTGTCCTAGATGCTTGGGATGCAGTGGTGAGCAAGGTCCCTGCTCTCTTAACAACCCTGGGAGGTAGACGCTATTGTCATACCCATTTTATAGATGAGAAAATTAAGGCTCAATACAGTTTCATGACTGACCACAGCTAGTGAATGTGGGAGGAGGGATTCTGAGCCCTGACCTAGCTCCTAAGCCTTCGTTTTTCAGGCTACCTCTCATGGCCAAGACCACGCTCTCTAATAGCCCCCAGGCTTGGCCTTGGCTCCTGGGCAGGGCTATGGCTGCCCCTTTTGGACCTGAGCCCAGGATCTAGCCCCTCTTCACCGTGACAGTGTTGGGGGCCCTGCTTCAGCCTGTTTCCCCCTCTCCCTCCAAGCCAGAGCTTAGCCATATAACAACAGCTCGGTAATGAACCCTCCTGGGCACAATGCTGGGTGGTGACCCAAAGCCACCTTCTACATCCCCTTTGCTCTGACAGCCACTCTTTGGGGACAGGCAGATGAAGAGACTGAGGTTCCGAGAGTGTGGAACCTCACGTGCCCAATATGGAGAGGTACAACCAGACAGTCCCAAGAGGCCCTGGTACTTTGCCCTGGCTCCCAAGGGAGGAGCAGCCGAGGGCAGCATGCCCTGGTCGCAAAGCTGACTGGTACCAAGCTGCCCCATGCCTCCACCCCCCTGTTCCCTGGGGGGAGACTGTGGCCAGGCAACAGGGACACCTTTCTTCTTGCTTCTGGGCCAACAGCCACAGCCCTGGGAGGCAGAGACCAGACAAGCCTGGTGACTTCAGGGCTGATGCTCCCTCCCTGCCTCCCACCCTGTGGCTCACTCCCCGTGTTGTTCTGGGTGGGGTGAGGGCTGTGCCCTGACAGGCAGCCAGTCCACTGCCTTGCCATTATCTCTTATCCTTGAGGAAATTCCCAGAATGCACCCTGGAAGGAGGGGGGAAAAGCAGACAAAGTGAGAAAGGAAAAGCAGCAGAGAACAGATAGAAATGACCCAGATTTGATGTCAAGAGGCTGAGGAGTGCAGAAGCGAGTGGCAGCAGTCCCCAGGAGGTTGATTTGTCCCTCTCGTGCCTGGAGTGGGAGCCAAGCCCCAAGGCTCCGGCCACCTCTCCCTTGCCAGCTTCATGCTACCCCCTAGTGGCGTCAGTGTCAGCTGCAGGACCAGGACTCCGAATGTTGGAGGGGCAGGTCTGGGAGGCAGGGAGCCCCATTTACTGCTTTCCTAACGTTCCTCTGCCCCTGTCTCTGTCTGTTTTCCTAGGCCTCTTCGGGAGAAGATGAAGCCAGAAAGGTAAGTGGCTTAGCTGGGGCTCGGGGGCTATCTCGGGCCTGCCAGCCTCTGTCCTAGCATGGGGGCCCCCAGCCACCTTGTCCTGACGCTTTTGGCTTATTGCAGGAGGAGACCCAAGGGCAGGGGAAGAGGAGGAGAGAGAAGCAGAGACCCACAGACTGCCACCTGTGAGTGTGCGGGGTCCCAGGGATGGCAAGGAGGCTGGGCCCAAGGGGAGCCCCGCCCTGCTGCCAGGGTTAGGTCGGGGCCGGGGAGAGGCAGGGCTGAGGCCAGTCTTGGGAGCAGAACAGGAGCCGCACCTCCTCAAGACTCTAGGGCCCCGGAAGCATCAGGACCTTGGTTTTTGTCCCGGCTTAGCCCTAGGTTTCCATTCACCATGAACAAACCATTTCACCTTTCTCAGCCTAGCTTTTCTCTGTGTCAAATGAAGGGCAGGAGGTCCAGCAAACATTCAGTCACTCTACAAACATTTACCGAGCAGTTACTGTGTGCCAAGTACCTCTACGAGCAAACAGAGTTCCTGCACTTTAGTGTTTACCTTCTAGTGATGAAAAGCCTGTCATCAGCTGCGATGTTATCTGGGTCACTTCCTAGCAGCTCTGGGGAACATGTGCCCCTCGCCACTGGCTCCCAGGCCAATGTTTTTGCCTTCAGGTCCCCTTGCTTCTCTAACCCACTTGGTACCTGTTGGGCAGCAGACTGGAGCCCCAGGCCTGAGTGTGGCCGGGAGAGAAGGCTTAGAGGAAGGAAGACCCAAGTCTGTGAGCGTGAATAGAAAAAAGAAAATATTTCACATGCACAGTAAAGCAGTCACACAGTGGCCCTCCTTCAAGGGCCACGTCTCCTCCTTGCGACATGACTCCAGGAAGTCATTTTGTGCTGTGGAGTGGAGTTGACCCAAGTCCTGACCCCATGAATCCCACTCCATGGAGACAGGGATCCTGGGGAATGTGGCCCCCTAGGGTTTATGCTCACATCTCTTCTCTGAGCCCATGCAGCAGTTTGGGGGAAGGAGCTGGCAGTGAAGCCCATTCAAGGCCACATTACCAGCCAGCAGCTGAGGCAGAAAGTGTCCTACAGCTCCATTTCCCAAGGCAATGGCCTTCAGACATTTCACTTGGGAATCTCCTGAATTTCAACAGTGGCCAGGCGCGGTGGCTCACGCCTGTAATCCCAGCACTTTGGGAGGCCCAGGTAGGTGGATCACTTGAGGTCAGGAGTTCAAGACCAACCTGACCAACATGATGCAACCCCATCTCTACTAAAACTACAAAATTAGCCAGGCATGGTGGCGCCTGCCTCTAATCCCAGCTACGTGGAAGGCTGAGGCAGGAAAATCTCTTGAACCCGGGAGGCGGAGGTTGTAGTGAGCCGAGATCGTGCCATTGCACTCCCGCCCGAGCAACAGAGGGAGATTCCATTTGAAAAAAAAAGAATTCCAAAAGCCCATGTGCTCCCTTGCACATTTTTAAGTTGACATTGAACATTTTCATCAGAATTATAAGTCAACCCAGGCTCAGTAGCTCATGCGTGTCATCCCAGCATTTTGGGAGGCTGAGGTGAGCAGATCTCTTGAGGCCGGGAGTTCAAGACCAGCCTGGGCAACAAGGTGAAACCTTGTCTCTACAAATAAATACAAAAACTAGCTGGACATCGTACCATGTGCCTATAGTCTCAACTACTCAGGAGGCTGAGGTGGGAGGATCACCTGAGCCTGGGAGGTCAAGGCTGCAGTGAGCCAAGATCGAGCCACTGCCCTTCAGCCTGGGTGACAGAGCAAGGTCCTGTATTTAAAAAAAAAGTATAAGTCATTACAAAGGATATAATTTCTGGCATATTAGAAATACTGATATTTTAATACAAAGCTATTATGTAATACACTCTTGAGATGTATCCTATGAAATATGCCATCCTATTACTCACCATCATCTACTTTTAAAAAAATGAACAAGCAAAAAAAATACACCTCCTTTCATAATTATATATTTACATTGTTTCTTTCTTCCTGGAGCTTGTATTTCCATTTCACTCCCTGCCCCCCCCAGAATTTCAGCCTAGTGTAACAGTACTTTTAATTTTCAGAAGTCTTTTATTGATTACCTTGTCATATTTATCTGCCACAAAAAATGATATATGAGTTTGAATCATTTTAAATTTCCTGTGAGCACAAACCTAAATTAAATTTTCTCCTGGAATAAATTATCAAGATAATTTTTAGTAGCACTATTTGGTTAAAACAGCACAAATATGTCCTATTTTAATAAATGTTCAACATAAAAATACAATCAATTTTATTGGGAATGCATCTCAACGAGATAGATGTGACTCGCTCGTTTCAATTAGTGAATGAATCCATTAATGAATGTTACTTCCTGCCAGACTGAGACCGGATTCTGCATTCATTTCATTCCTGTTTATCATTTTTTATTTATGAGAAGGTTGAGAAACCATGTTCACATAAATAAGTAAATGAGACTAGATGTCAGTCAGTGACTTGAACTCCTTCCAAGTTATTTGGCAGAAATAATAAGAAAAAATTACTTCTCATGATATCCTGGCTGACAATTCTTTTAAGTTGTTCTTCAATTTTGTTGAAAGCCTTGGTTACCCAGTCATTAGCCATATTTTCTTTCTCAAGACCTATACCAATATCTCAAACTGTCCTTTTTTTCATATCCCCAGAATACTTTTACCTGGCAGCAGAGCACTTTATGAGGATTTAGAATGAGCAAGATATGTTCCTTTCAAAAGGGAGAAAAGTGGCTGGGCGCAGTGGCTCACGCCTATAATCCCAGCACTTTGGGAGGCCAAGGTGGGTGGATCACCTGAGGTCAGGAGTTCAAGACCAGCCTGACAAGAAGGTGAAACCCCATCTCTACTAAAAATATAAAAATTAGCCTGATGTGGTGGCGTACGCTGGTAATCCTAGCTACTCGGGAGGCTGACACAGGAAAGTGCTTGAACCCAGGAGGCAGAGGTTGCAGTGAGCCAACATCATGCCACTGTGCTCCAGCCTGGGTGATGGAGCAAGACTCCATCTCAAAAAAAAAAAAAAAGAAGGAAAGCACTGTGGCCAGAGAAGCACATCTCAGCAACTGTCTCACAAAAATGATTTTAAGGCAATGTAGACTTGGAGGCTGAAAATGGATTTCTTTAAAACCGTCAATACTCAGTCTTCACGTGCATCTAGCGGAACCTGCTCCCCTGTTTGAAGACTGCTGTCTTAGGGTAATCAGAGGCATGATTGCCTGAAGCGTGATGAGGTTCAAATGTGGCTCTGTCACCGACTGGCCATGTGACCATAGGCAAGCTTCTTCACCTCTCTGGGCCTCAGTTTCCTTATCTTCAAAAGAATAATCAGGGTGCCTTCCTCATGGAAGGTTGTTGAGGGTTAAGAAGACAGTGCTTGGCACAGGGCTGGGCACCTGGGTAAGTGCTTGGTGAGGGGTAGCTCCCCAGCTTCTCCTCAACTTGGGGCAAGCAGGGACCCAGGAGCGCTGCACCCTCCTCGTGCTCCCTGTCCCAGCTCCTCCTCCTGGCCTGCCCCCTCCTCCGTAGGAGGAGACGGCGCCCCTCCGCAGCGTGCTGATGCCCGCCTGTCTGTATTTGCTCTCTGGCAGGTGCGGTGATGCTGTTCCCCGGAGGTAACTGGCCCGTTGGAGGAGAGAGACCCCGCACCCGGCTCGTGTATTTATTCATCGTCACACTCTCAGTGACCTCCTGCTGGTACCTGCCCTCTATTTATTAGCCAACTGTTTCCCTGCTGAATGCCTCGCTCCCTCCAAGACGAGGGGCAGGGAGGGACGGACCCTCAGGAATTCAGTGCCTTCAACAACGTGAGAGAAAGAGAGAAGCCAGCCACAGACCCTTGGGAGCTTCCACTTGGGAAGAAGCAAGACATGTTGCCTCGTGATGGGCAAGCTAGGCCCCAGAGGCGCTGGGGGTCTCCAGGGGCCCGGAGAAGGAGAGAATGGGGCCCTGCTTCCTGTTCTTGGGCCTCAGGCTCTGCACAGACAAGCAGCCTTTGCTTTGGAGCTCCTGTCCAAAGAAAGGATGAGGAGCCTGCTGGGGTCACCACCACCTGGCTGGTGGGAAGGCGGGCATTGGGCGGAGGGGGATCCAGCCACTTCCCCCTCTTCTTGGCTGCAGCTCTTCACCCTGAAGATCGGAACGTTCAGCTCTGGAGAACCGTGGTTGCCTGGGGGCTTTTGCCACTCCTTGTCCCCTGTGATCTCCCCCTCACACTTTGACACCTGCTTGTGCTGGGACATTGTTCTTTCCGGACAAGGTACCACCATCCTGCCCCTCTAAGAGACATGTGCAAGGCCGGGCACAGTGGCTTACACCTGTAATCCCAGTACTTTGGGAGGCTGAGACAGGTGGATCAAGAGGTCAGGAGTTCGAGACCAGCCTGACCAACATGGAGAAACCCTGTCTCTACTAAAAATACAAAAAATTAGCCAGGCGTGGTGGTGCGTGCCTATAATCCCAGCTACTTGGGAGGCTGAGGCAGGAGAATCGCTTGATCCCGGGAGGCAGAGCTCAAGGTGAGCCAAGATCACGCCATCGCACTCCAGCCTGGGCAACAAGAGCGAAACTCCATCTCAAAAAAATAAAAAAGAGAGACATGTGCAGAGTGGGCCCCGGGCCAGACAAATAGCTGCCTGGATGAGGAGCAGCCCAGCCAATGGGGGATGAGGTCTCCAAGGGAGGAGCCTGTGTGTCCCAGCTGAAGGCAGTGGCAGGGGGAGCAGGTTCCCCAAGGACCCTGGCACTCCCACAAGCTGCCCCTGCAGGGCCATCTGACTGCCAAGCCAGATTCTCTTGAATAAAGTATTCTAGTGTGGAATTGGCTGATCTGGGGGGGTGTGTCTGCCCAGGCGGTGAGCGTCAGCCAGAAACGGAAGCAGGGCAGACCCAGGGATGGGTGCATAACAGGAAGAGCATAGCACCTTCTCTGAGGCTCAGTTTCCTTATCTCAAAAGCCTCGCTCTGGCGACAAGAGGGCATGTCACAGCTCATGACAACATGTTAGCTTTCTCTTTCCTTCCTCCTTTTGACAGCTGAGGACACTGAGGCCCAAGAAGGTGAAATGGCTGATGGAGAGTCACGAGCACAGAAGCGGGGGTCAGAGGCCTGGCTTTGTAACTCACCAAGTGACACTGGGCTTCCTCTGCCTCCGCGTTTCATCTCTGACCTGAGGAGCCTGGTTAGATGGCTCTTGTGGCTTTGACACATTTCTAGTGGGGCCCAGGCTCAAATCTCAGTGGCCCTGGATGGTCATCGAGACTGTTCCTATAGAGGCCACTTCAAGGCTGCCCTGGGGGTTGTCCAGCCTGCTCCTACAGTACCCTGGGTCGCCCCCTCCCCTAATGAGAAGCTCCCAAGATGTAGTTTTGTTTCCAAAGTTGAGGAGGGGCCACTTTTTAACAGCACCAAGAGTGAAACTCCTCAAGCCCTCCTGGGAGACATCCTGGCTGCGTTTCAGGGCGCTGAATGGCAGCATCTCCAGCCTGCTCGGGCCACCGCATGGACACAGGGACCAGCAGATGCTGCCCTGATTTCTCTGCCTTTTACTCCCAATTCCTTCTGTCTTCCACACCAGTGCTTTGACATGAAAAAAATCTTCCTTTTTTTTTTTTTTTAAGTATATTTTCTTGAAATAGAGTCTTGCTCTGTCGCCCAGTCTGGAGTGCAGTGGCATAATCTCAGCTCACTGCAACCTCCACCTCCCAGATTCAGGCGATTCTCCTGCCTCAGCCTCCTGAGTAGCTGGGATTACAGGCACCCGCCACCACACCTGGCTAATTTTTGTATTTTTAGTAGAGTCGGTGTTTCACCATGTTGGCCAGGCTGGTCTTGAACTCCTGACCTTGTGATCTGCCCGCCTCAGTCTCTCAAAGTGCTGGGATGATAGACGTGAGCCACTATGCCAGGCCTATTTTTTTAAATCCAAATCACTTAACCAAACTCCCATCTGCTTCTGACCTGCAAGGGGTGTGTGTGTGTGTGTGTGTGTGTGTGTGTGTGTGTGTGTGTGTGTGTGTGTATCTTTGATGTTGTATGTATTGAGGGAAGAGAAGTTCCTCCCTTCTCTCCTTTTGGAGGGGGAACCGGGGGATGTCCAGCAGACTGGGG
This sequence comes from Ateles fusciceps, assembly GCA_036589455.1. Classification (NCBI taxonomy): domain Eukaryota; kingdom Metazoa; phylum Chordata; class Mammalia; order Primates; family Atelidae; genus Ateles; species Ateles fusciceps. The sequence continues at coordinate 7,438,292 of JAZHEH010000228.1, read as the reverse complement.
TGGCCCTGCTGAGGCAACTGTCCTTAGTGCCCTGTTCACTGAGGCTTGGGGCGCCTGCAGGACACACTGGTCAGAATGTGCTTCTGGCTATGGTCACAGATGGGTGTCGGTCAGCCCCAGGAGACATACTTCGCCAAAGAAATGCACTTCCTCTCCTGCTTCTCCTCTCTTTGGCTGCAGCTGTTCTGAGCCATTGCCTTGACCCACTATGAGCTGAGAACACCCATCCCCTCCCATTGCCCAGGCCTCTAGCTCAGCCCTGAAGACCCCAACCCAGGCCTGGTAGCATCTTCAAGGCTTTTGGCTCCATGAGGTCACCCACATGGCGGGCAGCCTCTCAACTCAGGCCAGTGACCCCTGTAGAGAGCAAGACAGAAACCAGAAAAAGCTCCTGGAGGCAGAAGCAAAACTCCGCATCCACGGGCAGGGGCCTCACAGCAGGAACAGGCAGGAAGGAGCCAGCTGGCACACTTGGCTGTCTTGGCAGCCGTTCCAGCCATTTAGGTCCTAAAGGGTCCTTTCCATTTGTTTGTCATCTATCTGTGGAGCACCTTCTATGTCTTAGACACTGACTAGGCATTGATGATCCAGTGGGGACAACACACAGGACCCCACCCTCGTGGGCCCCACATGCGAGGGGGAAAGACAGTCCTTGCTCAAGTGCCAAAGGGTGCTGGCTGGGCCTTTTCTGCTGCTCAAATTGGTGGCCAGACTCAGAGCTAAGGAAAAAGGGCCCTGAATACCCCATATTCTAAAACAAAGGAACTATTTGGGACTGGGCACAGTTGCCTACAGGATTTATTAAGAGATGGTTGAAGCAATTCTGCTATGCCCCCAAATCTCCCAGCACCCGCTTCTTCAGTCTCCATAAGCAGAAGACCAGGAAAGGGGGAAGGAAGAGAGAGGGAGATGGGATCACTGGAGTCCTGGGGTGCTGGCTCCCTCCTCTCCTTTCCCTGGAGCTGGATTTGCTGTTGAGATCAGCTCATGTGCTGTCTGGGCAGGGAGGTTGGGGGAGGGCAAGATTCAAGAGACACAGATGGATGGGGCAGGTACTCCTTGGGGCACCCAGTGATCATTGCCCATGGGTCAGGTGGACATGGCGGAAGGGGAGTGTCCTTGAGCTGTCTTGTCCATGTCCTCTCAAGAGGGAGGCCTGCAGGTGTGCAGACCCACAGTCGATAGGCTGTGGGGTGGAGGTTGGGGCAGTGGCTGAGTAAGAGGTGACAGGTAAAGAGCTGAAGGGACCTCTCACATCAGGGAACAGTGGTGCGGGGTGGCCCTGTGGTGAACCCGAAGAGAGCTAGCATCTGGATGCCATCATGCCAGGCACATTCATAGCCAGAGAAGAAATGGCCACAGCTGACAGGGACTTTCCTGAAAGCTCTCCCTCCCCATCTGTGTGAAAGAAAAGGGGAGAGAAAAGGAGGAGGAAGAGGAGAGAGAAAGAGAGAGAGACAGGAGGGAGGGTACGAGGGCAAACTACACTCCTCCCCACTCCCCTGGGCCAAATCCAGGCCCTGCCTGGGGGAGGGAAAATGTTAGTCTTCAGTTAGATGGACCAGCCTAGGTGGGGCTAGGCCTTTAATCAGCTAAAGCGACAGGACCAGTAGAAGAACTAAGATAGTTTATCTAGATGCAGTGATGGAAGGGGAAAAAGATTGGTTTGTTTGTACTCTATAGTCTTCTCAATAAGCAAGTTACCCATATCAACAAATGCATTAATAAGAAAATGTCTTGCTGCCAAAATGTGTTCTGGCTTATTAGAGATGATCTGGAATTATTTTACACTCTGCCTCTTGAGAGGTGAGGTCTCTTCCCTCTCTTTGCATCTGAATTGGCCTGGGTCTGCTTTGATCAGCAGAAAAGACCCTATACTTGTTTCAAGCCTAGCTTTCAAGAGGACTAGCAGCTTCTGCCTTGGTCTGTTGGAACCCTATGCTATCATGTAAGAAGTCCAACTACCCTGGGGCCACCATGTTGGAAGGAAGCTCAATCTCAAGTGGCCATATAAAGATGTGGAAAGAGAGAGAGAAAGAGAAAGAGAGAGAAGTGCTCAGTCAACCCCAAGCTATTCCAACCCCCAGCCATTACAGTCATCTTAGCAGATACTCCAGATTTTATTGAGCAAAGACAAGCTATGTCTACTGTGCCCTGTTTGATTTCCTTGACACACAGAATCATAAAATATGATAATAACAAATTGTTTTGAGGCAGTTTATTATGCAGCAATAGGAAACAAGAACAGAAAATAAGGAAAGGTAGAGATAGCATTGGAGGGAAGGTACTCTAGGTCAGGAGATTGTAGATGGTGTCTCTGAGGAAATGACATTGATGGTAAAGTTTGAAGGACAAGGAGTCGTTCATGTGAAGATCAGGATTAAGAGCACAAGGAACCCCAGGGTGGCTGGAGCATGATGGGCAGGGAGTGGGGATATGGGGTGTGATGTTGGAAGTAGGCAGGGGCCAGACCATAAAGAGCTTTGCAATTCAGGGTAAGGAGTTCCAATTTTGTTATAATGTGAGGTAAGCCACTGCAGAGTTTCAAACGGGAATAAAATGACAATAGGTACATTTTTTTTTTTGTTTTCGAGACAGAGTCTCGCTCTGTCACCCACGCTGGAGTGCAGTGACACAATCTCCACTCACTGCAACTTCTGCCTCTTGGGTTCAAGTGATTCTTGTGCCTCAGCCTCCTGAGTAGTTGGGACTACAGGTGCACGCCACCACAGTTGGCTAATTTTGTATTTTTAGTAGAGATGGGGTTTCACCATGTTGGCCAGGCTGGTCTTGAACTCCTGACCTCAAGTAATCTGCCCACCACAGCCTCCCAAAGTGTTGGGATTACAGGTGTGAGCCACCACGCCCACCTATTTAGGTACATTTTGAACAATCACTCTGCCTACTATGTGGAAAATGGTCTCTAGGAGTGCAAAACTCAGAGTACAAATACCATTTCAAAGGCTGTAGAGAAGCCAGGCAACCAATTATGGTGGTTTGGTCTAGGGAGAAGTGAGGAGGATAGAGAGAAGTAGATTGTTTGGTTTTAATTATGCCTGTGGTCTGGTTACCCTGATTATTTATTCACTCATGAGCATTTTTTGAGTCTACGAGACCTAGGTATTTTGTGGTAGATACATGTATGACGGCGCAAAATATATTAGCATGCAAAAGTCTTCCCTACCTACTAAAGAAAATTCCATTCTGCAATAAATAAGAATAGGGAGAGAGATCATAGCTGGAGAGGCTAAGTTGGTCTACCCAAGAGCTAGGAAAGAGAAAGCAAGCAGGTAGAGGGAAAGGAAAGGCCTTGGGGCTGGGACTAGAGAAGGAGCTCAGAGTTTTGTTGCGGAGTCCCTGTGGATATAAGACAGTTTGGGAAGTGGAAGAAGGGCTTTGAGGAAGCATGGCGGGCTCCCTGACATTGCAGGCCCGAATGTTCTTTGAAAGATGCCCACTCAATGAGACACTAGGCAGAGACCAAACCCAGAGGAGCACCTAGATTAGCTAGGGTTACACAGACAGAAATGAGACATTGTCTCTGACCTTAGAAAGTTAGTCCGAGGACTCAGATACACACAGGTGATTATAAGAGAAGGAAAGCAGGCCACGTAGCTAAACAAATGCAGCTGCAGCACTGCTAAAGCCACCTGAGATGTCCTGCAGCTGGGGAAAATCAGAACTGGCTTTGCAAAGCTGGTGGCATTGAGCTGTGACTTGAAGAGTAGGCAAGATTCGGGTGTGGGAGATGACTGTGGACGCCATTCTCGGTGGAGGCAACCCGTTAACAAAGATGCCAGAGGTGGCAAAACCCCACCCGTCCAAGGGCTCTCCAGCAGTTCGGTTTGGCTGACGCTTAAGGCAGGTGAAGCAGAGAGTGACGGCCAAGTCTGGGAGGCAGGCTGGGCCCTGGACGCCATGCTGGGGAGTTAGGGCTACGCTAGGCTGCAGGAGGTATGCCTTTTAAACAATAACGTGGCCGGGCACAGAAGCTCACACCTGTAATCTCAACACTTTGGGAGGCCAAGAGTGAGAGGATTGCTTTGGCAATCAACTGAAGTCTTTACAAAAAAAATTAAAATTATGGCCAGGCACGGTGGCTCACACCTGTAATCCTAGCACTTTGGGAGGCCGAGGCAGGTGAATCACTTGAGCCCAGGAATTTGAGACCAGCCTGGGCAACATGGTGAAATCACATCTCTACAGGAAATATAAAAATTAGCCGGGCGTGGTGGTGCAGGCCTGTAGTCCCAGCTACTCAGGAGGCTGAGGCTGGAGAATCTCTTGAGCCTGGGAGGCAGAGGTTGCACTGAGCTGAGATGGTGCCACTACATTCCAGCTTGGGTGACAGAATGAGACTCCATCTTAAATTAAAAAAAAAAAAAATTAGCCAGGAATGGTGGTGCACATCTATAGCCCCAGCTACTCGGGAGGCTGAGGCAGGAGGATCGCTTGATCCCAGGAGTTTGAGGCTGCAGAGAGCTATGATCATGCCACTGCACTCTGGCCTGGGTAACAGAGACCCTGCCTCTAAAAAAAAAAAAAACAAAAACTAGAAATTAAACAATAATGTGATATGATCATGGAATTCAAGGCTGAAAGAAAATTTACAAATAATCCTTTTCCACCTCCTCATCTTACAAATGAAGAAGCTGAGGCCCAGGCTGGTCCAAAGCCATGTGAGTGAGTCAGAATTTAAAGATTTACGGTAAGTGACTGATGCGGAATTGAATCCGAACCTGTGCTCACTTCCCTCACCACCCCACCTCCTCCCCAGGATGGAGAGCGAGAAGGGGAGGTAGGCGGTAGGGAAGTGAGCTGGGTCCGCTCCCAGCCTGAGAGGCAGGCCAGACCATCTTCGGGTGGGCAGGGTGGGTCAGCAGGAGAGGCCCCTCTGCACACTGGTGGGAACTCAAGGCTCCAGACAGGGTGGTGACAGGCCAGAGCCTTGATGTGAGAGATGGCCGCGTGTCAGAACCAGAGCCCAGCAGCTGTTTTCCTTAAAGAAGCCGGACCTTTTCTTTTCCTAAGGGAAGCCTGGGGCTCCTTCCCCCTGACCTTAGCTGTAAAGGAGGCCGAGGAGGCTCCACCTCAGAGGCTCCAGGCCAAAAAGATGGTCCTTTTCTAATCCCTGAGGTAACTCTGTGACCTTGGAAACCCCCAGGCAGGCGGGTCAGGCCGGGAGGAGGTTGAGGGCTTCCTGGCAGAGGTGAGTTCTTTAAAAGGGTCGCCTGGGTGGTGGGGGGAGGGTGCTGTGTTCTAGGAGTCCCTCCCTGCACCACCCTCGGCAAGGCTGCTCACTCCTGTCCTCAGTGGCCTCTCCACCGCCACCCCAACCCTCCATCTTCCCCTTCTCCTTCTCTCTCCTCTGAGGCCCTGCCCCCACCCGCCCAGCCGGGGCCACCCGAGAGTCACCACATGGGCCACACAGTAACAGGAGCCACAGCGCTGGGTGTTTCCAGACATGGGCCACCTGACGCCCACAGTGGGGGGCCCAAGGCTTAGGCTGGAACGGTGATACCCTCCCTCCTCCTCTCCCTTTCAAAGCCCTCGCTGCCACGAGCCTCTCCTGAGGCCTGCAAACCCCATCAGTTGCCAGACACGCTGGAAGGAAGTGCCTGCAAGGGCGAGAAATCTACCCGAGGAATTCCAGCAACTCGGAGGAGGTCACGGCTGACAGCTGGCCACGGCTGCTACGCAGAGAAGCTGAAGCTGAGGTCATAGGTTCATAAGGGGTGCCAGGCACATCAGGGGCTGACCCGGGGGGTCATGCAGGTCACCATGTCAGAACCTGGGGTGCACCCTGGAGCTGTCCCTCCCGGATCAGCTGGAAATACAGCTTCTCTCCAGACATGGGGGAGGCAGAGGAGGCCACAAGACTTTCCTCTCACATCCAAGCCCAGGAGGCACCGGATGCCTGTGGGATCTTTCTTAGGAACCAGCCCTGGCCAGTGAGGTGAGCGCCCACAGCGGAGGAGACACACGCTGCTTTACTGAGACCTTCCTCTTGCGTGCGTGTAGATCTATCTGCCATTCCGCTTCTTCCCCTCAGAATAAAACATGCCCACCCTGTTAGGAAAACACTAACTGGCATGTGCCTATATATCAAGTGACTCTTAGAACCAATGATAAACCTGGTTTATATGGCTATGCGTTTTGTTACCCGTGCTGCTGAAACCCTGCACTCTGTCAGGACTAGCCCCACGCTTCCGAAAATGACCAGTTGGCAACAGCCTCACAGCAGTGACTGTGCCAGACATCAGCCAGTGCACGTTGATGCATCCTCGAACTCCATGCTTCCCAAAACCTGCATGGGATTGATTCTCTGCTTTACTCAGAGATGCTGTGCCTTGCAAGTACAGCTGCCCCTTGCTTAAGCAAGCAATAAATTCAGCCTCTTGTCTCAGATAATGAGGGATTACACCTTTCTTCAATATCTTCTCCAAAAAATCTTTCTTACAATCACAAATTTTCCAAAATCCAAAGAATGAGCAATACTTCGTTTTTTTCTAGCTTTGGTACAAAATTGAGGCCAGAAGCTCCTTCCCCCAGTCTCTCTCTCTCTCTGATCCCTCTGCCCTCCTCCCAGGACCCAGCTCCCTCCTGGGAGATTGTGGTGGACCCTTGTGTGTCCCCACGTGGAGCATCTACAAAACAAATACATTTCCCTTTTGATAAAGTGGCTCACATCTCTTGGCATAATTTTCATTATGGTGCATTATATCCAAAGACCTCACTCCCACCATCACCACCAGGGATGAAGACAGGGAAGAAAGGAAGAAGTGAAGGAGACACCCTGTCACATATACTGAACTTCCGATACCAAAAGGAGATCATAATAGATTTGTTATTTTATAACTTGCTTTCTAAACTTAATATAGTATACAGACCGGGTGTAGTGGCTCATGCCTGTAATCCCAGTGCTTTGGGAGGCCTAGGCGGGCAGATCACTTGAGGTCAGGAGTTCAAGACCAGCCTGGCCAGTATGGTGACACCCTGTCTCTACAAAAGAAAAACAAAAAAGCCGGGCTCGGTGGCTCGTGCCTGTAATCCTAGCGCTTTGGGAGGCCTAGGCGGGCAGATCACCTGAGGTCAGGAGTTCGAGACCAGCCTGACCAATATGGTGACACCCTGTCTTTACTAAAAATACAAAAAATTAGCTGGGCATGGTAGTGCAAGCCTGTAATCCCAGCTACTCGGGAGGCTGAGGCAGAAGAATCGCTTGAATCCAGGAAGCGGAGGTTGAGGTGACCCAAGATTATACCATTGTACCCTAGCCTGGGCAACAAGAGTGAAACTTCCTCTTAAAAAAAAAAAAAAATTAGCTGGGCGTGGTGGCAGGTGCCTGTAATCCCAGCTACTTGGGAGGCTGAGGCAGGAGAATCTCTTGAACCTGGGAGACGGAGGTTGCAGCGAGCTGAAATCGCACCACTGCACTCCAGCGTGGGCAAGATGAGCAAAACGCCATCTCATATATACGGAGTTGTATTTCTCTTTTGCTACAATATGATTTTTAAGTCTTGAGTTGTATTGCATCATTTGGATATCCCATAATTTGATTAAAGGATCTATTGTAGGCCCTCTTTTTTTGGTGTTGTTTTAATAAATAATGCTGTGATAAACATCCTTGTGGATTTGTCTCTGTGTGAAGAGGTTTTTCCCATCACAGAAATAGGAACGGCAGCAAAAAAAATCAAACCGGTCCTTCAATGGCGCATTCTCCCTCCAGGTGCCTCTCTACCCCCTGGCATGTGCTTTAGAAACGTGTACACCTCCAGTCTTGACATTTCCACTCCCCACTGTGACACAGCCCCTGCTAACGTGACTATGGGGGACCTCCCTGGTGCCGATCAGCATTTTCTATTTTCATCTTACTCAGCAGCACACGTGGCTCTTAGAATTCGCTCCCAGTCCTTTCCTCAGCCTGGAAGATTCCATAAAGTCTGATCCCTGTCCTTCTTTGCAGCCCCGTCTCTCGTCACGCCCCCTCTTTCTCTAAGGGCCCACATACTTGTCTTTTTCTCAGTTCCTGGAATCTGTAGTGCCCCCTCGGGATCTTTCTCACACTGTTTCCTCTGCCAGGAAATCCCTCCCCCCATCTCCCACACCCAATCCCTCAGCTCTGTTGACTAACAGACACACATCATCTGTAAGTCAGCTAAAAGGTGCTTCCTCAGGAAAGCCTCCCAAACACTCCTCCTCGCCACGGTGGGTCTGGTCCACCACTAGAGACTTAGACTCCATCTATTCCCTTACAGCTCTCCTCACTATATGATGAAAAATAAGTATATAATCCCAAAAATATATTCAATACTTTTTTCAGAAAACAAGGGCTTACATGCTGGGCGCATTGGCTCACACCTGTAAACCCAGCACTTTGGGAGGCCAAGGCGAGCGGATCACTTGAGGTCAGGAGTTCGAGACCAGCCTGGTCAACATGGTGAAACCTCAAGTCTACTAAAAATACAAAATTCGCCAGGCGTGGTGTCTCACACCTGCAGCTACTAGGAGACTGAGGCAGGGGAATCCCTTGAACCCAGGAAGCAGAGGTTGCAGTGAGCCAAGATCCCACCACTGCACTCCAGCCTAGGTGACAGAGCAAGACTGTCTCAAGAAAAAGAAAGAAAGAAAGAAAAAAAACAAAAGCAAGGGCTTGTTACATTGCCCAGGCTCAATTCAAACTCCTGGACTCAAGAGATCCTCCCACCTCAGCCTCTCAAGTAACTGGGGCTACATGTTCCAGCCACCACACCTAGCTATTCCATAGATAATTTTTTTAAGGTTATTTTAACGTTACAAATTATATACCAATATACTTCATTGTTTAAAAGCATATAACAACTGCAGATGTTATAAAGCTCTATTTGACCACTGCCCACCCTCTTCCCCAAGAGGTTCCTTCCCCCACTCCCTGGAGAACGTTGCTGTTAGGGGCTTAATGTAATCAGTATAGTGGTTCCAACTTGGGTTCTGTAGTCAAACTGCCAGGGTTGGATTCCTAGCACTCGCAATTCCTAGCTGTGTAAGCTTAAGCAAGTTATTTAACCTCTCAGTGCCTCAGTTTTATCATCTGTAAAGTAAAGATTAATAATAGTAACTAATAGTGTAGTTTTAAGATTTCAGTAAAGCCAGACACCGTGGCTCACGTCTGTAATCCCAGCACTTTAGGAGACAGAGGCGGGTAGATTGCTTGAGGCCAGGAGCTCAAGACCAACCTGGGCAACGTGGCAAAACCCCGTCTCTACTAAAAATACAAAAATTAGCCAGGCGTGGTGGCAGGTGCCTGTGATCCCAGCTAATCAGGAGGCTGAGCCAGGAGAATTGTTTAAATCTGGGAGGCGGAGGTTGCCGTGAGCCAAGATCACATCATTGCACTCCAGGCTCGGCAACAGAGTGAGACTCCGTCTCAAACAAAACAAAACAAAACAAAATACACGCCCAGAATATCTGAAGTGGCTGTTAAAATACTCCTCCCTTTTCCAGCTACACCTCTGTGTGAGGCCGGATTTTCTTCACCTACTTCAACCAGAACAACTCATCACAGCAGATTGAACGCAGAAGCAGGTATGAGAGCCCAGCACTCTTCTATCCCTAATGTCAGCATTAAAGAGATTTTCAAAAAGGAAATTAATTCTACTCCTGTCACCAAATACTTTTAAAATATTGTCGGCCAGGTGCGGCGGCTCACGCCTGTAATCCCAGCACTTTGGGAGGCCCAGGTGAGTGGATCACTAGGTAAGGAAATCGAGACCATCCTGGGTAACACGGTGAAACTCCGTCTCTACTAAAAATACAAAAAATTAGCTGGGTGTGGTGGCGGGTGCCTGTAGTCCCAGCTACTCGGGAGGCTGAGGCAGGACAATTGCTTGAACCCAGGAGGCAGAAGTTGCAGTGAGCTGAGATTACACCACTGCATTCCAGCCTGGGTGACAGAGCGAGTCTCCATCTAAAAACATTTTTTTTCATAAAACATTTATGTTTCCATATGCTGGATTTCTTGTTATTTTTAAATAATGAAATATCCTTAAATGTCTTTTTTCTTTTTTTTTTTTTTTTTTGAGATGGAGTTTTGCTCTTGTTGCCCAGGCTGGAGTTCAGTGGTACAATCTCAGCTTACTGCAACCTTCGCCTCCCAGGTTCAAGCAATTCTCCAGCCTTAGCCTCCCAAGTAGCTGGGATTACAGGCATGCACCATCACACCTGGCTAATTTTGTATTTTTAGTAGAGATGAGGTTTCACCATGTTGTTAAGCCTGGTCTCAAACTCCCAACCTCAGGTGATCCACCCGCGTCAGCTTCCCAAAGTGCTGGGATTACAGGCGTGAGCCACCACACCCAGCTTACATGTCTTTTATAATTTTGAATACAGTAAATATTAATAGAAATAACCCAAATAAAGGCTCTGTATTGCTGAAACCAAAAAGTTAGAGAACTGTTTCTTTCAAGTCTATGCTGTTTACCGAGAAACAACCCAGAAATTATCTCAGCTACTTTAGCTACTGTAATGACCGTGTCCCTTAGGAGTGAAAAACATCTCAGAATCTCACTAGATGGGACCATGGCTTTCTGCTAGTCCCCGTCACAGAGCTGTCTGTGAGATGAGGAAGGAAATTCTGAGTTCTTGGGATTGTGCCATAGTGCCCATAGTGTGCGATGGCTCACTGAGTCTCGGGCCAGTTAGGCTATGAATTTGTAGGTCTTTTTAAGTAGTCTTTCAAATTTAATTATTAGCTGTTTTTTTTTTTTTTTTTTTGAGAAGGAGTTTCGCTCTTGTTGCCCAGGCTGGAGTGCAATAGCATGATCTCGGCTCACCGCAACCTCTGCCTCCTGGGTTCAAGTGATTCTCCTGCCTCAGCCTCCCGAGTAGCTGGGGTTATAGGCTTGTGCCATCACACATGGCTAATTTTTGTATTTTAATAGAGACGTGCTTTCTCCATATTGGTCAGACTTGTCTTGAACTCCCAACCTCAGGTGACTACCTCCCCCCCACCACCCCCTCCCCCGCCCCCTCCACACCTCGGCCTCCCAAAGTGCTAGGATTACAGGCGTGAGCCACCGCACCTGGCCTAATTATTACATTTTTAAACATTCTGCCTTCTGTCATGAGGTATTTTCTAAAAACCATGAAACACTGTAAACTTCATTTTGTTTTGACAATTCCTCTATGACCTATTCTGAGTTACCCAGACAATAAGAAAGGGGGCCATGGAAGGTTTAAGACCACTTAGTCAGAAAATCTGTTTACGATTCTGGCATCAAGCAAGCACTTTGTAAAGAAAATAGAGATGGTGAAATTATTTCAGCTGTTCTAGTAGGAGACAAATATACCAGCATCGCAGCTGCATGGAGATTAGCACCTGATAGCAGGTCCAAGCAGCAGATCATTAACAGGAAAATGTGAAAGGGAGGCCGGGCACAGTGGCTCACACCTGTCATCTCGGCACTTTGGGAGGCCAAGTGGGGAGGATCACCTGAGCCCAGGAGTATGAGACCAGCTTGGGCACATCACGAGACCCCCATCTCTACAAAGTTTAAAAACTAGTTGAGCGCCGTCCCAGCTACTCTGAGGCTGAGGTGGGAGGATGGCTTGAGCCCAGGCTGTTGAGGCTGCAATGAACTGAGATCACAAAGCAAGACCTTGTCTCAAAAAAAACAAAATGAAACAACAAAACCCCACAAATCCTGCATTTCTGGACCTAACACACACATGCTCACGCACCCTTCCTGCGCCCACAGACGCTGGCACTTGCTCTTCCTGCCGTGTCCTCCTATTGCAGTTGTGCTGGGCCATGAGATGCAGCTTCATTTCCTGGCCTCTCTGTTCGGTTTCCTGGGTTTTCAACAACATTGTATGTTTCACTGACACAGTTTGGATTTGTTGCCATTGAGCATGCAGTAGATATGTTTAGGGAAAACAAGGTTCAACACAGTGTATAATATGCCCAGGAAAAACGGGAAGAATTAGTTGACTGAGCCTCAGTAAATTGATAATGTGGGCCCTGGAGGCGTGGGGTAAGAGACAGACTTCCCTGAACACCCTTTAGAGTGTGTGGATATTTTTAATTTACATTTATTCTCCTTTTTAGTTTGTTTCATTATGAAATACTTCATATACACAAAATAATACAAGCCTGTGCAGTGGCTCAGGTCTGTAATCCCAACACTTTGGGAGGCCGAGGCGGGTGGGTCACCTGAGGTCAGGAGTTAGAGACCAGCCTGGCCAATATGGTGAAACCCCATTTCTACTAAAAGAAAAAAAAAACACAAAAATTAGCCGGGCGTGGTGGCAGGAGCCTGTAGTCCCAGCTACTCAGGAGGCTGATGCAAGAGAATTGCTTGAACCTGGGAGGTGGAGGTTGCAGTGAGCTGAGATCGCGCCACTGTACTCCAGCCTGGCGACAAAGTGAGACTCTGTCTCAAAATAATAATAATACGATGTTTACACAGGCATAAAGATTAATAAAAGAATAAAACAATTTTTAAAACATGGATATAAATGGCATCATTATAGGTGGCATTTAGGAGCTGTTTTTACTCAGGAATATGCTTTTGAGATATATACATGTTCATGCACATAGATTTGGTTCAGATTCATTCTTTTAAAATGCTGAAAATAATGTGAATATCCCATATGTTATTAATTCATTTCTTATTGATATTACATATGATATTATATTTGGACCTTGTTCTATTTCTTAATATTGCAGGCAATGTTGCCATAAATATCCATATACATTCTTCTATATCTGGGCAAGTGTTTTCCTTGATTAAATATCTAGAAGTAGGCTGGGTGTGGTGCCTCACGCCTGTAATCCCAGCACTTTGGGAGGCAGAGGTGGGCAAATCACGAGGTTAAGAGATCGCACGCACCTGTAATCCCAGATACTCGGGAGGCTGAGGCAGAACCGCTTGAACCCGGTAGGTGGAGACTGCAGTGAGCCAAGATCACACCACTGCACTCCAGCCTGGGTGACAGAGCGAGACTCCATCCCCCCCACCCCTCCAAAAAAAAAGCTGTGTACAGTGGCTCACACCTGTAATCCCAGCACTTTGGGAGGCTGAGGCGGGCGGATGACCTGAGGTTGGAAGTTCAAGACCAGCCTGACGCACATGGAGAAACCCTGTCTCTGCTAAAAATACAAAATTAGCCAGGCATGGTGTTGCATGCCTGTAATCCCAGCTCCTCAGGAGACTGAGGCAGGAGACTGGCTTGAACCCGGGAGGTGGAGGTTGCAATTAGCCCAGATCATGCCACTATACTCCAGCCTGGGCAACAAGAGGGAAGCTGTCTCAAAAAAAACAAAATTATTTCTCACTCATACTTTATGTGTAACACAAGTCATAGGGCACAGGAGGGGGTCCCCTTATTGTTGTTTCTCAGGGATCCAGGCTAATTGAGGCTGCGCACCTCCATTGCCAGCCGCTTCCAGGACCACTAAGGCAGGAGGAAGGGGCGAGATGAATTATTCGCTGGCTCCAGGAGTTTCCACCCTAAAGCAACACATGTTCTGTTCACTGGCACTTCAAAGCAAGTGTCATGGCTAAGCCTGTCTTCGAAGGGGTAGAGGAGTGGGATTCTTCCAGACACCAGAGGACAGTTGGACCATGGAAATGCTTCCAATGCTCCACCATTACATGGGTGTTTGCTCTAAGTTTCTGGTAGATGACACCTGATCAAGTTAAGAAGTACATTCATGAGTTTGTTTAGTTTGTTAAGCAAGTTAAGAGGTTGTCTTTATCGTGAACACGTGCTGACTTTTATCAAATGACTTTATGCCATCTGTTTGATGAGCAAATGTTGTTTGTTTCTCCCTTAGTGGATTAAGGTATTTACACATATTGTGTCTCCTCCTCCCCACATTTCCCCTCCACTGCCCTCTCTAACCACTTTACCTGGTTGATTCCTTCTCATTCTTTAGCGTTCACTCATTCATTCAGCAAATATTTATTGAATAATACTATGTGCCAGATGCTGTTCTAGGCACCTGGGAGACAGTCATGAACAAAGCAAACAACAACAACAAAAAACCTGCTTGCCCATGTGGATCTTTTACATGGGATAGGAAATGAAATAAACATAAAAACAGGCCGGGCGTGGTGGATCATGCCTGTAATTCTAGCACTATGAGAGGCCAAGGCAGGAGAATTGCTTGAGCCCAGGAGTTCAAGACCAGCCTGGGCAACATACTGAGACCCCTGTCTCTACGAAAAATAAAAAATTAGCCGACATGGTGGCACATGCCCATACTCCCAGCTACTCAGGAGGCTGAGGTAGAAGGATTGCTTGAGCCCAGGAGATTGAGGCTGCAGTGAGCTGTGACTGCCCTACTGTAATCCAGCCTGGGTAAAAGAGTGAGATTGTCTCAAAGAAAAAACAAGTAAATTATACAGCATACATAGTAAGTCATGTTGCTAACAGTGTTAAGTATGATGAAAAAGAAGCAGAGCTGAGGGAATGAGGGGGGATGGAGGTGTTGTGGGTGAGGTGTGGTTAGAGTAGGTCTCGCAAGAAAGTCACATCAGGGCAATGCCTCAAAACGGGCAGGGGCCGGGCACAGTGGCTCACACCTGTAATCTCAAAACTTTGGGATGCTGAGGCGAGCGGATCGCTTGAGGTCAGGAGTTCAAGACCAGCCTGGCCAAGGTAAAACCCCATCTCTACTAAAAATACAAAAAGTAGCTGGGCGTGGTGGCATGCACCTGTAATCCCAGCTACTGGGGAGGTTGAAGCAGGAGAATTGCTTGAACCTGGGAAGTGGAGGTTGCTTTGAGCAAATATCATGGCATTGCACTCCAGCCTGGGCAATAGAGCAAGACTCTGTCTTGAAAAAAGAACAAACCAAAGAACCCAGGGGCAGGGATAACCAGACAGATGGTGGTGGCAGACGATTTCAGCCAGAAGCCAGCTGCCGGACAGAGGCCCTGGAGAGAGGGCTTCCTGGTGTGTGCCAGGAGTTGCAGCTCAGTGGGTGAGGTTGGTGGAAGATGAAGAAGAATGGAGGGGGCAAAGGGCTGTGAGAGAAAATAAGAGAAGTCAGGATGAGGCCGGGCGCAGTGGCTCACGCCTGTAATCCCAGCACTTTGGGAGTCTGAGGTTGGTGGATCACAAGGTCAAGAGATCGAGACCATCCTGGCCAACATAGTGAAACCCCACCTCTAAATAATTAAAATTTTTAAAAATTAAAAAAAAGTCAGGATGATTCCAAAATTTCTGGCCTGAGCAACAACAGGATGAGCAGATCATGAGGATGGGGTTGGGAAAGGCTCCAGGTGGAAAAGGTTTCAGAGCAGGATCAAGAGTTCAGGCATTGCTTTTTTTTTTCCTTTTTTTAAATTGTAATAATTGTTTTAATTGAGATATAATTCACATACCATAAAATTCACCTTTTTAAAATATACAATTTAGTGTATTATTCACTAGGTTTTACCACTAATTCTAGAACATTTGATGACCCCAGTAAAAAGCCCCATACACATTGTCCCCTCCCTGACATGAACTTTCTGTCTCTGGAAACTTCATATAAATGGACATATACAATATGTGTCCTTTTGTGACTGGCTTCTTTCGCTTAGTATAATGTTTTCAAAGTTCATCTATGTCGTATCATGTATCAGCACTTTATTCTTTTTTATGGCTGAATAATATTCCATTATTCAGTTACATCACATTGTACATATTTATCAGGTGATGGACATTGGGTTGTTGCCACTTTTTGGCTATTATGAATAATGCTGCTATCAACATTCATGCGCAAGTTTTTATGTGAACATATGTGTTCAATACTCTTAAGTATATACCTAGAAGTAGATTGCTGGGTTATATGGTAACTCTATGTTTAACTTTTTGAGGAACTGCCAAATTGCTTTCCAAAGCAGCTGTCCCATTTTACATTCTCATCAGCAATATGTGAATTTCTCCAGATCCTTGCCAACACTTGTTAAATTGTCTTTTTTGTTGTGGCCAGCCTATGGGGTGAGAAGTGATGTCTCCTTGTGATTTTAATTTGTATTCCTCTAATGACTAATGAGGTTGAACATCTTCTCGTGTGCTTATGGCATGCATTTGCATATCTTCTTTGGAGAAATGTCTATTCAAATTACTTGCCCATTTTTAAACTGGGTTGCCTTTTTATTGTTGAACTGTAAGAGTCCTTTATATATTCTAGAAACTAGACTCTTATCAGATATATGATTTCCAAGTATTTTCTCCCATTCTGTAGGATGTGTTTCAAAAGTTTACTTTTGGGCCGGGTGTTGTGGCTCATGTTTGTAATCTCAACACTTTGGGAGGCTAAGGTGAGTGGATCACCTGAGTGCAGGAGTTGGAGATCAGCCTGGGCAATATGGTGAAACCCCATCTCTACTAAAAAACAAAACAAAACAAAATGAAAATTAGCCATATTGCCAACCTAGGGTGGTAGGTAGAGGAAGAAGTGAGGCCGAGAGTGTATTTTGTTTTGTTGTTTTTTTGTTTTGCTTTTGAGAGGGGAGAAACAGCCTTATGTTTGTATCAGATGGGAATGACGCAGTGGGAGAGAGGGGAGAATCGCCGGAGTGGTGTCACTGAGTAGGTGATGGCAGGACTGATGCTCATATGAAAGGGTGGCCTTCAATGGGGTACAGTCAGTCACCTGTGGAAAAAGGTTGGAGGCAGAGTGTGGGCACAGCCCTGCCCGCGGGCCAGGAGCAGGCCTGTGGGAGTCTATGCTGTTGCCAAGGGAAGGATGAAGCAACAGCACTGGCTGAGAGTGAGGGTGGGGGACGGTTGGGAGTCAGAGGGAGAAAGTATGAAAGTGTGTCTAGGGTAAAGCAAGTACAGCCGGGGGAAAGAGTGAGGCCGGTCAGCACCGAGCCTGCAGGTGAGAAGTGTGTCACAGGGTCTTGCCCCATCACCCAGGCTGGAGTGCAGTGACACAATCTCAGCTCACTGCAGACTCGACCTCCTAAGTTCAATCCATCCTCCTACCTCAGCCTCCTGAGTAACTGGGACCACAGGCACACGCCACCATGCCTGGTTAATTTTGTAATTTTTATAGAGATTGGGTCTACCTATGTTGCCCCAGGCTGGTGTCGAACTCCTTGAGTTCAAGTGATCCTCCCGCCTCAGCCTTCCATACTGCAGAGATGACAGGCATGAGCAACTGCACCCGGCCTATGTCTTCAATTTTAAGTTCGGTTCTGACATCAAAAGCCTCCTGTTGCTGGGATCTTTACTCTCTGTAGCCTCCACTAGACTGTAAGCCCCATGCGGGTGTGAGCAGTGCTGTCTAGTCCACGGCTACATCTCAACACCCAGCTCCTCATGCATGGTAGACTCTCAATACATAGCCCTGAATCCTTGGATAAATGAATGAAGCAAGGAATGAGAAAAGTCCTAGAAGTGGCACACGGCCTAGATTTCTGAAGTAACCCCTTCCACATCCCTGGGTGATTCTAGACCTGCTCTCCCCACCCACCCTACACCCCATCCCACTCTCCCCTCCCCTGCCCCCCCTCAGCCCCGCAGCGCAGACCCTGTGGCTTTAAGGCCGGCAGGTGCCGAGCCGGGCGGCGATTGGTGGTTTATTCTAAGGACGAAGGATGAGCTCATCCGCAGCCAATGGCCGCGCTGCACCGGCTGGCCCCGCACCTGCCGGACGCCAGAAAGTAGCGGCCCTCGGCGCGCTCGTGAAGGGCCAGTGGCGGCAGGGGGGAGGCCTGGCCCGCGGACCCCCGGCTTCCAGCTCGGGCAGGTACGGTGTGTGTCCGGCCCCCTCCTCCACCCTCCCAGGCGAGGGGCCCCCTCAGCCGTTCCCCGCGGGATCGTGCACCTTGCGGCTGGGGCCCTGCGGGCTGCACGTGCCGCTTTCTGTGTCCAGGGCGCAGCCAGGCAGCTCTACCTGGCAGGACCCGGCCCAGCAGGGTGGCCCCTGAAGCCAACACAACCCTCCTGGGTGACCCCCAGAGCAAGGCCTCAGAGCCTCAAAGTCCCCCCCTGGGCTCGGCCGAGAGGGGAGGGTGCGGCCTCTCTCCGCCTCCTGGCCGCATCCTGGCTCCCTGCCGCTGGCTGAGGCTGTGGGCTTCCCCCTCCCGCCCCACTGCCCATCCTGCTGTCTCCTCCCTCTCTCCAAATGACCTGGGGTTAGAAGTTCCAGGCCCTGCCCATTCCCAAAGGGACCTGAGAGAGCAAAAGCTGGGTAGCTCTGCGGGCTTCTCTGTAAGCCCCTTCCCTTCCCGCAGCCACAGCTCTCATCCCTTTGGCCGCCTGGGTCACTCATTGCTCAGGGAGGAGCTGCTGTCAGGTCCTTGGAGGCCACATGGTCTTCTCAAAGATAAAGCCAGGAGGACAGAGCGACCCTCCCTGGGGCTGGGTCACCCTACCCTCTTCCAGCCCCATCCAATGTGGCACCGGGTCTGCCACGCAGTCATTCCATCTGCTGACAGATCTGCTGGCCCTGCTCTGTGCTTAGCTCTCTGCTGGCTCCAGGAGAGGTCCTCACTTGCTGACCACACTGACCTCAGAACAAAGGGAATAAAACACAGCAGGGGCAATCCAACGCATCCACAGAGAAGTGCTGAACCCCAAAGGATAAATGAGATTCCCACAGGAGTGGGGGCAGGGGGAAAACAGGCAGGGTGGAGGGAACAGCATGAGGAAGAGCATTTGAGCCTGGTGTGTGTGGCCTCTATGTGCTGAATGCATGCTAGACATCAGCCTTGCTCCATGGAGGCCCCATGAAGGTGGCTATGGATCACAGATATTCTCAGCTCTCCTCAGAGCTCAACACAGTACTAGATGCTCCAGAAATGTTTGCTGAACTGCATTTGAATGGAAAGGAAAACAGCTTCAGGCCCACATGGTGGCTCATACCTGTAATCTCAGCATTTTGGGAGGCCAAGGCGGGCGGATCACTTGAGGTCAGGAGTTCAAGACCAGCCTGGTCAACATGCTGAAACACCCTCTCTACTAAAAATACAAAAAATAGCTGGGTGTGGTAGGCGAGTGGCCTGTAATTCCAGCTACTTGGGATGCTGAGGCAGGAGAATTGCTTGAATCCAGGAGGCGGAGGTCACAGTAAGCCAGGATTGCACCACTGTATTCCAGCCTGGGTGACAGAGCAAGACTCCGTCTCAAAAAAAAAAAAAGTCCCAAGCTGGTTATGATTCTATCATTATCAGCACTTAGGAAGGAGCTGGATCCATGAAAAGACTTTACTCACTTTAGCTCGGACCCCTCCAGTCTTTGGGGGTGAATATTAGTCTCCCTGATATTCAGTGGAGGAAACTGGGGTGTGTGGATGGGGGTGTCCTCCCAGCTAGATCCTCCCTAACCCATTGGCCCATTCCAGGTCCCAGCTGCAGGGCAGCCATGAGCCTGGTGGCCTGCGAGTGCCTGCCCAGCCCTGGCCTGGAGCCTGAGCCTTGCTCACGAGCACGGTCCCAGGCTCATGTGTACCTGGAGCAGATTCGCAACAGGGTGGCTCTGGGGGCACCTCACATGACAAAGCGTGACTACCTGGTGGATGCGGCCACGCAGATCCGGCTGGCTCTGGAGCGCGACGTTAGTGAGGACTATGAGGCAGCCTTCAACCACTATCAGAATGGCGTGGACGTGCTGCTCCGTGGCATACATGGTGAGGACCGGGGCTGGGTGGGCTGGGCAGGTGGGGGAGGGGCAGGGCAGGGCCTCTCCTGTCACCCATCTGTCCTGTCCTCTGTCCATCCGTACTGGGTGAGCAGGGCACTATGCTAGCCTGCAGAGCCTCCATGAAGGACAATGATAGCTGGCACTTATTAAGCAGTTCCTACGTGCCAGGCACCATTCTAAGGGCTTTATGTAGATTCATTCATTTGAGCTTCACAGTAATAGAAATTACTGTATATGTTCTTGTATGTCGTTCCAAGTACATAGGAACCATTTGTTTTATTACCATGTTCCAGATGAGGAAGCTGAGGCAGTTAAATAGCTTGCTCAAGACTCCACAGCTATGAAATGGCAGAACTGGGGTTTGACTTCACAGGCTGTGTACTTGGTCCACCACACTTGACTGTCTGTGGAGCTAGGGTGGGCTCCTGCCCTCTGGGAGTTTGCATTCTAGTGAGGGGGAGACTGATGAGTTGATTTGGACAATTGTAGTCTCAGGTAGGAAGCAGATTAGGGGGAAAGTGAAGGGAGGAAACAGGGAAACTGAGGTCAGACTGGGCCGGCCTAGAGCATTTCCTAGAGGTTAGATCTCTAATCTGAGCACTGGAGATTGGTAGGTGTGTTATCTAGCTGAAGGACTGGCTAGAGAGAGAGAACAGCCAAGGCATGGAGGTGAGAAGGAAGTTCCCTTCAGGGCAGCGTGAGGAACTTCTATGCCAGGGGAGAGGCTGGTGCTGAGGTCAGTTTGAGACGCCTGTGGGCCCTGGTGACCAGGCTGGGGGTAGGCACTGAGCGTGCCCTGCCGTCCAGCTGGAGACCCCTCAAGCTTGGGGTTCCAGCCTGTCTAGTAAATTCCTTTATCCTCCGATGCTGGTCCCCACCCTAGCCTTCTTCACACTGGGCATCAGAGATGGAAGAAGCAATGCTCTCTGGAATCTTCTGTCCCCTCCTCTGAAAAAATGGATGGGGAAATCCCCACCCTGTCCCTTCCCAGGGTGTGCCAGCCGCCAGCAAGGCAGTGGGTGCCTGCGAAGTGCTGTCTGCTGAGGAGTGGTCCTGCTTCCCAACCTCCTCCTGCCAGCTCCCGTCCTCCTCCTTCCTGGCTGGTCCCCCACCCCAGAGGAGGGGGCTCACGAAGCCATCTGGGGGCAGAATCTGCTGAACCAGGCTTAGAAACAGGAGCTCCCTCCTGGGGAGGGCAGAGGGCAGGCAATGGAGCTAGAACTCCAGCCCTCTGAGGCCAGGGCTGGTGACCCTTGTCCCCCACAGTTGACCCCAACAAGGAGCGACGTGAGGCTGTGAAGCTGAAAATTACCAAGTACCTGCGGCGGGCAGAGGAGATCTTCAACTGCCACCTGCAGCGGCCACTGGGCAGCGGAGCCAGCCCCAGCATGGTGAGGAGCCCCTCCCCCCGCCCCGCCCCCCACCCAAGGGCCTGAGCAGGAGGCGGGCTCTGAGGGGAGACTACAGAGGCCCCGACACCCACAGGCATGCCCTGGGCTGCAGGGCGGGGGCTGGCAGTGGAAGCATTAGTCCGACTGGAGTGTGCCAGGGCGGCCCATCCTCTTCTTCCCGCCTGGCTTCCTTTCTCTCCCATGCCTCATGGTTCATTCATTTCCAAACAACTCACTGAGTCATGTCCAGTTCAGTCTGCTCCCTCACGGAGCACTTGACGTGTGCACATATACATCTGCCAGCCTTGCACATGGGTCCATGTACACGCTTATGTGTGTCCACACTCAGAGCCTCCTGATTCTGTCTCTGTTGTGAACTGGCATACGTTTTGCAGCCAGTATGCACACACACACCCACATATGCACACACACACATCTGTGCATGTATGTGCATACACACTCTCCCCACATGGCTTCTCTAAACCAGTAAGTGCTCAGGGAGGGTGGAGAATGCATGCGGGCTTCTTACCCCACAGACGCGCACGCTCGCACAGTCCTCTTCGGCTCTCTGCATCTTGTGAGGCTGCCTTTCCCTAGAGTAGCTGTTTTGTCTTTGAGGCATGTTCCCTGAGACTCACAGGATCCCAGGTTATTTCCCTAACCCCATCTTGGGAGCTTCTGCTTTTTTTGAGATGGAGTCTCACTTTGTCACCCAGGCCGGAGTGCGGTGGCATGATCTTGGCTCACTGCAACCTCTGCCTCCCAGGTTCAAGCGATTCTCCTGCCTCAGCAGCCCAAGTATCTTGGATTATAGGCAGGCGCCATCACGCCTGGCCAGTTTTTGTATTTTAGTAGAGATGGGGTTTCACCATGTTGGCCAGGCTGGTCTCAAACTCCTGACCTCAAGTGATCTGCCTGCCTCGGCCTCCCAAAGTGCTGAGATTCGCACCTGGCCTAGATGGGACTTTTGAGAGAGGGCTTCTGAAGCCCCAAGAACTTCATGGGCCTTGGACAGGGGCTGAGCAGAGAGGTCAGCCTGGCCACCCTGGAGGGGTATGGGTGCCTGTCAGTCAAGGCCAGCTTTTCCACCCAGCCTGCCCCTGTGAGGCGAGGCCTGCCTGTCCCCCTGCCCTCCCCACTGCTCTCCTAGCATCCAGAAGCCCCTGCCTGAAGCCTAGTGAGAAGGCCATGGCTGAGGCGGGCTTGGCCCTGAGGCTGTGTGTGGCCTGTCTCCCTCCTCTGCAGGGTTTCAGCAGCCTGAGGCTCCGGCCCATCCGCACACTGAGCTCTGGCTTGGAGCAGCTGAGGGGCTGCAGGGTGGTCGGGGTCATCGAGAAGGTGAGTGAGTGAGCACTTGTCTTGCAGGAGGGAGACAGGGTATGTAATTTGGGGTGGTGGTGGGGAGAGAGACGGGATGTGGTGAAAGCAGGTCTGTAGCAGTGGCCCCCACTCCTCCAGAGGGGGTGCACAGGGGTCAGAGGGGAGTGCAGCTGTGTCCAGCAGTTCCCACCTCTCCCCCTCATCCCCAACACACATGACTCAGTCCTGGGTTCTGGAGAGGAAAATGCAGGGAACGAGGAGGCCAACTGGCCAGGCACAGTGGCTCACACCTGGAATCCCAGCACTCTGGGAGGCCAAGGCAAGAGGACTGCCTGAGCCTAGGAGTTAGAGATCAGCCAGGGCAACAGTGAGACCCCATCTCAAATCAAATCAAATAATATAAAATATAAATGTAAAATAAAATAGAACGTAAAAAGAAGAGGCAGACAGGCCCTTTCCACAGCCCTGAAGCTCAGACCCAGAAAACCTGCTCTTTGGGAGAGTTGGGACAGAAACTGCAGGAGGAGCGAGGCGCTGTGCCCAGGGCTCCCTGCCAGCCCTCAAGGCCCTGCTCACTCACACTTCCCGCTTCCCACAGCACCCCCACCACCCTCACCCTGAACCCCAGGGCTGCAGCCAAGACGTTCCACGGAGCACAGCTGGGGACTTCCTGCAGCTGGGATGTGCTCCTCTCCAGAAACCTGTCCAGAGAGGGCCTGCACTTGGCCCATCCTTGCCTAGGGCCTTGGCAAGTCTGCCCCTTTTTTCTCTCTTGACCTAACTCTAACTTCACCCTATCTCAACCCCATCTCACACCCTTTGCCTTGTTCAGGGCAGACAAGAAGATAGGAGGCAAGGTCCCAACCCTTACTCGGGGCACTCGTTATTAGAGTGAAGGAATCAGAAGGACAGAGAATGAGGTCAAATGACAGTCCAGCCAGTATGAGGTTCCCCCTCTTCCCCCGAACCCTGGAATAGGCACCCAAGAAGTTGTTTACCAAGCTGGTTAAAGGGAGAGCTTCCTAAAAATACAGCTGTGCAACAATCTGTTATTTAACATACTCGCCAGGTGATTCTGGTGGATCTGGGGGCCCACATAGAAAAGGAGACAGTCCTGTGCTTCCCCACCAGTAAGAGGCTGACATGCTACCTGCGGGAAGGCCCCATGCTGAGCACCAACCAGGGTGGCCACAGGCAAGCCCCCTGTTCTCTAAGCTTTGGTTTCCTCCTCTGGAAAGTGAGATGAGAATTCTCCTGCTATGGGGTGATCTGGGAGGTAAAATAATTTTGGGGAAAGACCTGGCACATGCTATGACATTGAGTACATGCTTGATGGCTCTAAATACTAGTGACAGGAGTGAGCCGGGGGGGCACGAAGGCTCCTGTTTCCAGGCCATACTCTGGCAGCTCCTCCTGGATCCCTGCACTGCTGACCCCAGACAGTCAGCGCAGGCCCTGCCAGCTTCCATCTGCCATGGTCCCCTCCCCCACTGCTCCAGTGTCAGTGGCCACGACCCGACCTTGGCTCAGCACAGCTGCTCCCACAGACCTGCGGGGAGGTGACCAACACCAGGCCTCCCAGTAAGATCCCCCCTGAACCATACGTGTTATGGCGAGAGGGGTTCTGAGCTGAGTAAGGTAGGGAAACAGTGAGTTCAAGTTATATTGCTTTGTTTTTTAATGATAGGAGTTCTTAGAGGTTTTAGATGCAAATGTACACTGTGATACAGAACTCACCAAACTTGTTTAGCCTCAGGAAAGCGGTTTAGGAATCTAGTGTTTCGAGGCCACTGCAGATGGAAAGCACAAATTAAGGCCAAGCCCAACCATTCTTTTTTTTCTTTTTTGACATAGGATCTTGCTCTGTAGCTCAGGCTGGAGTGCAGTGGTGTGATCTCACTGCAGGCTCAACCTACCAGGCTCAAGCAATCCTTCCACCTCAGCCTCCTGAGTAGCTGGGACCACAGGCTCAAGCCCTGCTCATTTCTTCTGTTTTTTGTAGAGCGATCTCACAGTGTTGCCTAGGCCAGTCTCAAACTCCTTGCCTCAGGTGTCCTCCACCTCTGTCTTAGCCTCCCAAAGCACTTGGGATGACAGGCATGAACCACTGGCCTGGCCCATTCTGTTTCAGGACTGCCCTGCTTTTTTTCTTTTTTCTTTTGTCTTGGATACTCAAAGACTTCACCTCTTTCCCTATGTCGTGCCCAAGCCAGGAGCAGCACATTCCCCAAAGTAGGAAAGCTATTGCTTCCTCTGGGCCTGGGTGGGATGTGCTGTCACCCTCGTTCCATTCCACAGCTTTGCCCAGGCAGATCCGGGCAAGTGGGCAGTGCCAGCCAGCAGCAACCCTCAGGTTCAGGGAGGAAGCAAAGGGCTGGCTCGGGGTGATGCTTGAGTGAACCCTAATGTGTCTGGCTGTTAGAGTAACTAGGGGCTGAGGAGGTGGTGGCAGGGAGCAGTGAGGTGGGTGGGTCAGGACTTGGTAAGCAGCCAGTATACCCTAGGGCCTGCCCTCAGAGTCTGGGGGCCAGGGATACATCACTGGGTATTTGCTGAGCCTTGTCCAGGAGTTAGATTCTGAGAAGGGGTGGAAGAAGAAAAGAAGGTCATCCAAGTCACTTCTTCTTTTATTTTGCTTAACACGGGGGTGTTTTTTTAAATTGTTACCAACATTTTAAAATGTGCAGATTTTTATAAAAGTCCAGATTTCCTGCTTCTCTTGAAAAAATTAGATCTGGAAACGCTTGGGTGTTCCCATTCTCCCCGTGGCAGCAGGGAGTGTGGGAGGAGATGCTTGCTTTAGATGGGGCACCAGCCCCGCCGGCTGCGCCTCCGCCCTGCCCATTTGCTCACATGCCTGGCTCCTGTGGGCGTTTAAGAACCTGTTTGATTTTTGATTTTTTATTATTTTTTCTTTCAGATGGAGTTTCACTCTTGTTGCCCAGGCTGGAGTGCAATGGCACGAACTCAGCTCACCACAACCTCCGCCTCCCAGGTTCAAGCGATTCTCCTGCCTCAGCCTCCTGAATAGCTGGGATTGCAAGCATGCATCACCACGCCCAGATAATTTTGTATTTTTAGTAGAAATGGGGTTTCTCCATATTGGTCAGGTTGGTCTCAAACTCCCAACCTCAGGTCATCCACCTGCCTTGACCTCCCAAAGTGCTGAGATTACAGGTGTGAGCTACCACAACTAGCCTCCTGTTTGAAACCTTTAGGCTTGTTTGTTCCATGGGAGATTCCTCCTGGGCTTTTGATACTTTGTGCATCTTTAAAGAAAACATTTACGTTTCACCAAAGCTTTAATTGTCCCTGTCCCAAGAACTCTGTGGGTCTCTATTTAAAACGATTGCCCTTTTTTAAAAGGTGAGAGAAAACACTCAGAACTGCCTTCCATCTTCCCAAATGGAAGGCTCACCTGACAGCTGAATGGCACCTTCTCATTTCCTCCATCCCCCAAACCACTGAGTAAAGGGGTTTCTTATTTGTTTGAATGAATGGGAAAATGCTCCCCCCTCCCCCGCTGCTGTTCTGAAATATGAGAGAAAAAAAAATTCCCCTGATATCCTACCTAATCCAAGATAATCACTGTTAATATTTTAGTCTAATTCTTTTTGGATAATGAGGTTGGTTTTAATTTTTTTAACAAGTATTTCAGTGAATGGATCAAGGTTTATTTCCAGCTTCCCCAGCCTTCCCTCCTTTGCTAGTTTTTTTTTTTTTTTTTTTTTTTTTGACTCTGTCAATTAGAGGGCCTTGCCCAGGACAAGGTGGCGGGGGAATCCCACTTGGCAAGTGATGGTGGGGAATTATCCGGGGTGTCAGGATTTGTGGGAAACTCTGTTCTCCTAAATGATTCCAGAGTTTTCTTCCTTGCTTTTTCAAACATTGCACAAGTTTGGTCAGGGAGCCAAGCCCAGGCTGGACTTGGTCTCTGGCTGTTGGAGGAGAGACCTCTGGTGGTCAAAGAGGACACCTTGCTCCTGCTGCAAAAAGGGTCCTGGGTGCTCATCTAGTCCACGGCCTTCCTTTTACTGATGATGGAGAAACAGGCTCAGGAGGGAAGGCCCTTGCCAAGGGTGCCTTGTCGTGCCCCTAGTTCTAGTAAAGTCTGCAGGGCTCTGGGATTGGTCTGCCTGGGCTCAAGTCCTGACTGTGTCTCAGGGCAGGCCAACAGCCAAGGAGTCACACCACCAGGGTCTGGCCTTGCTCCACACGCCCTCATCTGGGCTGAATCCTCTGCCTTTCCACCCTCGATGTACCCATGTACCTCTGCAGTGTGCCCCTGCCCACCACACAGATGAGTCCAGGACCCAACTCCAAACATGGCCCTGACCCTGCGATTGGCAGCCTCTGCCTCTAATAGAAACCAACACAAGGAGAGGACAGCCTCCCAAGAGGACAAGTTTTACTTTCAGTCAGGAGCACATACGAAGGTTTTTCACATACACTTGTGTCATGGGGGTTTGTGTAAATGAAGGGGGTGGAGTGCGGAAGAGGCCTGAAGGCAGTGTGCCAAGCCTGTACAACATGGCTGTGCTGGGGGAGACCTGGAGCCACCTGCTCAGAGCTGCGGCTTCCTCAATTGTAAAACAGATCAGAGGCCAGGTGCAGTGGCTCACGCCTATAATCCCAGCACTTGAGGCCAGGGCAGGAGGATCACGAGGGAAGATTGAGACCATCCTGAAACCCCGTCCCTACAAAAATAAAAATTAGCTGGGTGTGGTGGTGCATGCCTATAGTCTCAGCTACTTGGGAGGCTGAGGCAGGGGAAATGCTTCGACCTGGGAGGTGGAGGTTGCAGTGAGCCGAGATTGTGCCACTGCACTCCAGCCTGGAGACTGAGCAAGACTCCATCTCAAAAAAAAAAAAGGATCAGAGGAAGTGACTAGCTCTGAGGTCCCTTCCAGCTGTGACACCTCAGACCCTGCAGGATGGTGGTGTTCTGCCCAAGGCCTTGGGCGAGGGGTTGACCTCCAGTGGGTCCAGGTGGAACAGGGCTTTCTCAGCCCTCCCCTCAGGCAGCATGGAGCCTGGGCCAGCATGGGCAGGGAGAGGCAGGGAATTCTCATATGCTCACCACACACACAGGCTGAACCGAGGCTAGGGCTGCTCACAGCACATGTGTCCAGCACCTACCACATCCCTGTGCTGTGCAGGGCTCTGGGAATACAGAGGTCACAGTCCAGTGGGGAGAGAAGGGTGAAGAGGCTCTGAGGGTGAACCCAGAGAGCATGGGAGACAGGTTAGGGACCCCAGCCCCTATAATCTTGGAAAGACTTCCTGGAGGAGGCAGCATCAGAGACCACAGGTCTAGCAAGGGTGGATGAGCAGGATGGGATCAATGTCAGCTTTGGGAGTGCCACCAAAGCCTGCCCTCCCTGCCCTGCCACTGGAGTGAGACAGCCTTAGGGGAGGAAGCTGTGTGGTGGGGGGGTCAGGCTGGGGTTATGAAGCCCCAGGAGCTAGCACACACCTTAACCACTGCCTCTTGTATTTCGGTAGGTGCAGCTGGTCCAGGACCCGGCAACTGGAGGGACCTTCGTGGTGAAGGCAGGTGCCACCCAGCCTCTGCCACTCTGCATTCCCCTTGGGTCGTTCTCAGGGCTCTTGGAGACTCCTATCCAGAACCTGCATCTGAAGCCTGTGCTCCCTTCCCCCAAAAGCTGCTTGTTCTGCCCAAGCATCCCCCACTTTCCAGACTGGACATCCACACTCTCATGCGCGCGCGCACACACACACACACACACACACACACACACACACACGTGTACGCATACTGGCCCCTCTTTGGCCAGATGGTGGAGGACCCAGATTCTACAGGGGCAATAGGGGTAAGGCAGGTCAGGAACTGGGGGAGACAGGTGTTCCACTCCTCATTCGGGCGCCCCTGAAACCAGGGCTAGGAGGTCCCTAACAGCAGCAGTCTCTGGCCTGTCCCGGGCTGACCTGTCTTCCCTGCCCATCTCAGAGCCTACCCAGGTGCCACATGGTGAGCCGGGAGCGGCTGACCATCATCCACATGGAGTCCCCTACATGACGAAGCTGCTCAGGTACTTCGTGAGCGAGGACTCCATCTTCCTGCACCTGGAGCATGTGCAAGGTGAGCAGGCTGGGGGCCCCTGTCCTCTCCTTGGGCCTTTGGGGTATGTCGTCAACCCTTAAAATGCTGAGCCCTGGTGAAGCATGGGGGCTCAGGCCTGCAATCCCAGCACTTTGGGAGGCTGAGGCAGGCAGGTCACCTGAGGTCAGGAGTTTGAGACCAGCTTGGCCAACATGGTGAAACCTCGTCTCTACTAAAAATACAAAAACTATTTGGGCGTGGTTACACACGCCTGTAATCCCAGCTACTTGGGAGGTTGAGGCAGGAGAATTGCTTGAACCCTGAAAGTGAAGGCTGCAGTGAGCTGATACCACGCCACTCACTGCCCTCCAGCCTGGGTGACACAGCAAGACTCAGCCTCAAAAAAAAAAAAAAAAAAAAAGCTGAGCCCTGGGTAGGGGGTGCACAGACCAGGGGAACCTGGCCTTTCTGGAGGCCAGTCAGGCTGTTGTGGGCCTGTGGTGGTGCCAAGGGGGCAGAGTACATCCTGGGGAGGATGACCACATCATAGGCAGGCGTGAGAATTGCACCTGTCTCCTCTGTTGCCATTTCCTCCAGCGTTGACTCTTTTCATTTTTCGGGGCTGTGCTGATCCCTTGGGAGTAGCCAGACAGGGTGGTGGTGACTGAAGCTATAAGGACAGAAACTGGGCCATGTGGCAGATACTGCCAATTATATTGATGACCTTTAAACAGGTACACATCCTGGGGTCATGACACATAGTCATTATAAGTCTGCCTGGTCTTTAAATCAGTCTCCCCTAAAAACTGTTCACACTGGTGAGCCCACCACCCAAACCAAGGACCTGGACAGCGCCATCCATCTATCTGTGGTGTCAGTTCGTGGGACTGGGCCTGCTTTAGGAGGGTCAAAGGGCAGAGGGCATTCTAAGCTGAGGGGTGAGAGGGAGCACTCGTGAGGGGGCTGAACTAGGCCAGGACACCCAGAGGCAGAAGATCTGTGCCCAAGATAGAGGAGAGGTAGGAATGGGACCAGGGCCTGGCATCCACACTCTTTCTCCCTGTCCCCACGCTCACTGCTCCCTCCGCATGGCCCAGGAGGCACTCTCTGGTCCCACCTGCTCTCCCAGGTGCACCCCCGACATTCTGGGCTCAGGTCTGGCTCTACCCAGAAGATGAAGGCTCAGCTCAACCCCCACCTCAACCTCCTGAGCCCAGCGAGGCTCCCCCTCAGGCCATGCCCCTGGGCAGGACAGAATCACCCTGGAACCTCCTAGGACTTCTCTGAGCCTTCCCCCAGCCGGGGAGGCCCCATCCACCAGACCCCAGAGGGAGACTGAAGGTGAATCCACAGACAGGAGCAGGACTTCTGGTTGCCTGGACCTTCCAAAGGCCCCAAGTGACCACCTGTACCTTCAAGCAAGGCGGGCTGGCCAGAACTCAGACACTAGGAACCCTCAGGGACTCACTTGGGTTCCTGAGGGGGCCGGCCCAGTGCTGGGGGGCTATGGCCGAGGCAAGGATCAGAGTTGCCTGTCAGCGGATGGGGCTGGCCCGGGCTGTGGCAGTGCCACCTGGAGCGTGAGGGAGGAACAGGTGAAGCAGTGGGCTGCGGAGACGCTGGTAGCACTGGAGGCGCTGCACGAGCAGGGGGTGCTGTGCCGGGACCTCCACCCCCAGAACCTGCTCCTGGACCAGACAGGTAGGTGCCCTCCCCACCCCTCAGGGGGGACAGCTCCCTAAGCCTCCAGGCAGAGGATGAGAGATCCCCAAAGTCGAGGGGACCTCCAAGATTGTCTGTTCCTCCCCCGGCCCCACCCAGCCTTTCAGTGGGCCTATGCCCGAGTCTGTGGGCAAGGCTCCTGGGAGTACCCTGCGTTCTGTGGGCCTCAGGGTGCTGTGACCCTGTGGAGGTTCTGCCCAGCATGGCCATCAGCTCCCACCGCATGACTGTTGAGGGGAAGCCCTGGAACCTTTCCCCCATGTCAGCTGTCCTCCATCTTTGTCCCTCCTTTTTCCTCCTGCACACACTGGAGAAGGTCACATAAGGCTCACATATTTTGGCCAGTGGTCAGAGGTGGAGCCCCAGTGCTGCGCGGAGGCCCTGGACAATCTCTACAGCGCCCCAGGCAAGACGGGGGAGGCTGGGTACCCCTAGCACCTGGGTACCTTTGTGGGGGTTGTACTCGGAGTCTGAGAATGACAGAGAGGATGGGTGGGGTCAGGGTAGGATGAGGAGAATGGAAGAGGCCCTCTTGAGTGAGGCTGGGACACTTGTGTTCTTGTTCCCACAGAGGTGGGTGGGATTTCCGAGCTGACAGAAGCCTGTGACTGGTGGAGCTTTGGGTCTCTACTGTATGAGCTGCTGACAGGAATGGTGAGTGGCTGGGCTGGGTGTAGTGCCCTGGTGGGTGCCACTGAGTGTGGGTTGGGCCGGGCTGAGTGTGGGATGGGCAGAGGCTGCCTGGCTGTCCTGCCAGCACAGCTGCCCCAGAAGCCAGGGACACACTTAGCTGGCTACAGCTAAGGAGACTGTCAACTTCTATGAAGGAGAGTCAAGTGGGATGGTCAGGGCAGGTTTCTGCCAGAGTGTGCCTGGGCCCAAGTTTAGAGGGAGCACAGAATGGGTCACAGCCCTTCTTCCCAGGAAGGCTATTGATCATCCTGAGCCTACTGTTCACTCCTCCCACCCATGCCCTCAGAGGCCGTCACCTCTAGACCTTAGCTGGAGGCTGGGAAAGGGGCTCTTTCACCCAGGCAAGCAGCTTCCCTGTCCAGCCTGGGTCAGCCATAAGCTCAAAAGATCCCCCTGCAACCACCAGGGGAACCTGTGCACAGGATGAGGGCTCTGCCTTCTGTCCTCCCCCACTCATGAGCTCAGCACTGCAACTGAGACCAGTTATGTAGGCGGCAAGGGAGAGGCCAAACTGCAGTTTAGCAGGAAACAGCCAGAATGGACGTAGTGTGAACTGAAGTCCAGACCTGACCAGTCCATCCGGCTCCCTCCTGCTTTCATCCCATGGCACAAGGCCCCAAGAACCCTGGCTGCAAATACCCCCGGAGTGGCTCTCCTTCCTGTCTCCTCCCACCTCTCCAGCCCAGAGCTCCTGGCCTTCCTCCTGGGGGTTCCTGGAAGCTCATACTTCCCTCCAGACCGACCCTCTGCTCCCTGAAGCTGTGGCTTTCCGGGGTGTGGAGAGGTCCTATTTTCTTTTCTTGCCACATCCCTGCCTTGGCCCTGATGGTAGCATGCCACGGCCTGCTGCCAAATGAATAGTCCATGTGACTTTTTAAAATAAGACGAGTTCCATCACTGTTCCCAAGAGTGCCTGCCCTGATTGCAACCCAAGATCGATGCTTCTAGCAAGCTTAGAGCTCCGAGACCTAGGTCCAAACCCTGAACTCAGCACAAGTCCCTTTCCCTTTTGGGCCTGTTTGCCTTTAGTGGATAATATAAAGGCACTGCTCTTAGGCATCTAGCACCGTGTCTGGCCGTAGGAACTATCATCACTATTGTCATCATCCTCATGGGATGTGACATGGGGAAAAAAGTCCTGGCTGCCACTGGAGCAGACAGGCCTGAGGTTGCCTCCTCAGAGGCCCTTCCCTGTGTCCTCTCAGGCACTGTCCCAGAGCCACCCTTCAGGAATCCAGTCCCACACCCAGCTCCAGCTGCCCGAGTGGCTGAGTCGCCCAGCGGCCTCTCTGCTGACAGAGGTGAGGTGTAGCCCAGCCAGAGGAAGCAGCGGCTTGGCCTGAGGAAGGTGCTGGGAGGGGCACAGAACTGTGTGTGTGAACCACGTGTGCTTCATACTCGGTGTCTGATATGGGTGCAGAGGGCAACAAGGGCAACATATTTCTGTATGCTGGTGGCCAACCACCACCAGTCCCCAGGGTAAAGAGGGGCTTCCGTGGGCTAGGGTGCCAGGGAACAAGCCCCATAAGGAGCCATAGTGGTCAAAGTCCCTGGAGGTCAGCCCATGCCTCTGCAGCAGGAGTGGGGAAAGCCAGCTAACTGGGCCTCTCTCTGCAGCTGCTGCAGTTCGAGCCTACCCGGCGCCTGGGCGTGGGAGAAGGTGGTGTCAGCAAACTCAAGTCCCATCCCTTTTCAGTACCATCCAGTGGAGCAAACTGGTGGGGTAGAGGGGCAGAGCGGGCGATGCAAGCAGCTGGCCTGGATCTCCTCTCCTCCTTGCCCGACATCCAGGGCTGGCCCTCTATCAACAGGCTTCGGGCGAGGAATGGAGGGCACTGCCTGTCCTGCTGGGCTCCTGCCAGGGCCTCAGAATTACGGCCATATGGCCATCTTCCAGTAAGGGCCAGCTCCTGGAAAAGTAGGGGGGTGGGGACAGTCAAGACTCACCCTGCTAAGCAGCTTGAACCTTCCACCCGCCAGTCAACAGACGTGTTGAGCATGCAGACTCACCATGTTACAGGGTGCCTTCTGTGGCACTGGTGCTGAGCTCACCACCTGCTGCGCCTACTGTGAGGTTCTGTGACTCACTGCCATGTTGTGCCCTACTTGGGACATCTCTGGAGACTCGTCTCAGGACACTGATCCACTGGCTCAGTGGACGCAAACCAGGCTGTCCTGGCTGGTCATCTTAGTCACACCAGTGGGGCTCTTCTACTAGAAGCTGTTCCTGCAGCTGGGGAGGCCCAGAAGCAGGGATGCCATCTGTAGTGCAGGGAGGGATCAGGTGGGGGGGGGACAGGAGGATTCCCCCATTCCTGAACATGCCCCCTATCTTGTGACTTCAGACTTGGGAGAGCAAAAGGGAAGGGAAGAAAATAAGAGGGATAGGGGAAAGAAGGAATGCACGGCTCTGCTCCTTAGAGCAAGTCTGACATCAGAATCAAGAGCTCTCTTCCCCAGGGGGCCCACCTGTGTGTGGGGACGGGGCAGCCTGCCCCAGGGGTGCAAGAGGACAGCAATTCAGCCTCCAGGCCAAAGCAGCTGAAGGTGTGCCCATCAGGACTCCCTCTCAGACTTTGGTTCTGTTACCATGTCACTGCCTACTATGACTTCACACCCTTTAAGAAACCCCAAAACGCATGGAACGACTATCCATGGCTCTTAGCCAGAAGTCTTGCTTCTGGTCTCTGAAAAAACTGGGGTAAGTCGTTACCCTAAGACAACTGCCCCCAGTTTGGGGTTTCATTTCAGGGTTCACCCTGTCACTGGGGTATGGGACCTTAGAAACAACTAGACTTTTGCTCCCAACTCCTCCCTGCCAGCATCCCCGTCACCACCAGGTGGCGCTTCGGACATGGTTCTCCCGTCTGGCTCTGAAGGCCCAACTCTTGTCAGGCCAGACTCCTGTCACTCGTGGGAAGGCCTGACTTCCTCCGGCTCTGCAGGAGACTGCGACAGAGAGGACATGCAAAAGTGCAGCCTGTATATGACTCTATGCTCTACACCCTGGCTCTCCCTGGGGCTTACCCAGCCCCAATAAAGCCTGTTTTGGCCTATGTGTTCTCGCTTCTTCAATGCAATGAGCGTGGCTCTTTGGGCAGGTTGGAAGGCTCTTGCCATAGAAGCTCCAGAGTGAAATCAAGAGTGAGCTTGGAGGCTGCCAGGAAGTAGGACGAAAGGCTGGTGGTGAGAAGCTTGCCACCTGTGCCCTGGGCCTCAGGGGAAGTGGTGGGGCAGGGGGAGGACTGGGCTCTGTGGGGGAAGCAGAAAAGGACGAGAAGCCTTGGAAGAGGCTCAAGGTTCCTGGGGGGAATACCAGTTTCGTCCTCACAGTGACCCCTTGCAACAGAAAACTGAAGCTCAAAAGAGGTTAAGAACACAACCTAGCCAGAGTTACAAGTTAGTGTTCCTTCTGCTACTCTCTGTAAGGCTGGACCGCTTCCAACCACTGCTTCATAAAACACAAGTCACTTCTGGAACTTCTGTGCCTCATCCATCCAACACTACACATCTGGCACTTTGTTGGGCCCTGAGTTTAGAATACTGTGGGTCCCAGCTCTTACAGTCGACCTCCTTTCAATAAAATGGGGCAAGTAATGCCTAGTTTGCAGGTTTACCAGAGAAATGAAAGCTTCTAACACCAAGTCCTGTTCTTCCTTTCATTCAACCTAATTGTTTTCTATCTACTAGAGATCTAGTTCTGCCCTCTGGGACCCACTTCCTTCACGTGACAGACTTTCACAGAGGGATGGCCTCACAGCAAGAGTGCTCAGCAGACAGGGACTCTGTGGAAGGACAGGGCTGTTTAAGCCTGGATGCCATCACACCTGCCACCTGCAGTCTAGGTTAGCTACCAACCCTATACACTCACCCTCACTGACCACTGCTTCTAGGCAGCCACCAACCCTCACCTGTTCATCTGTATTGACCTTGAGCATCTTGGTACATGAGATAATCAAATCCAAATGAAATGAGGTACCCCCACCCCTCCCCAATCCATCACTGAAATAATGTAAGCCCCCACAAAAAATAAGTCTACTGGTACTTTGAAAGGGTTTCACAAAGATGGTGACCCCAAATTCTCTTCTAGAGTATGGCTTGACAGGCTCAAGAAAGCCGGGATACTAAGAGGCTATGATGCTTCTGGAAACTAAACAAATTCTAAGCCCCCCAACTACCTGCATGGACCCCTCCTTCTCAGTCATTCCAAAAGTAACCTGAAAAGCTAGTTCAGGCCATGGTGGGAAGGAGCCAGCCATGCCTCATTATACCACCCTCCCTTTTGGAATTACTGTTAAAACAGACTCCTTAAGTCTGATGAGAAACATTTACAATCTATTTTCTCTGAAGCCTGCTGGCTGGAGGCTTCATCTGCATGATAAAACCTTGGTCTTCACAACCCCTTATTGTAACTCAGACACTCCTTTCTATTAATTCCAGATCTTTAATAACTTTTCAATCAATTGCCAATCAGAAAATCTTTGATTCTGCCTATGACAACACCCCTGGGCCTTGAGTTGTCTTGCCTCTCCAGACCAAAGCACTATACATCTTACATGTATTGACTGCTGTCTTATGTCTCCCTAAAACGCATAAAACTAAGTTGTAGCCAAACAAACCACCTTGGGCACATGTTCTCAGGATCTCCTAAAAGTTATGTCACAGGCCACTGGTCACTCACATTTGGCTAAGAATCTCTTCAAATATTTGACAGAGGTTGACTCTTTTTGTCAACACTTTCCTGGCTGGCAGCCAGGGTTCTACCTTCTGTCAAATTAGGATGTTAACTTCCACATGTGGGATTTCACAAGATAAGCCACAGGACCTTAAGTGGCTTTCAATACTAATGCAAGTGCAACAGTGCTGCGGACCCTGAACCTCCAGAGCCGAAAGGAGCACAGATGCAGGAACCCTGTTTGAGAACATCTGCCCTTTAATTTGCATTTAAAATTCGTTTCTTTAAATACTTCAGTTACAAGTTCTGAATGGTGAAGACAGAGTAGTAGATGCTGCAGGCACTCAGTATTGGCTCCCATCCCTTCCCCCCTCCCCCACCCCCAGGCCTCACTTCTTGGCTCAAGATATAAAAGGGCACTTTCTAATGACCCCAGTGTCAAATGTCAGCAGCCTCAGGCCTGGATGTAGTTAGATACAAAGCCATGAATCCCAGTAGCTTTCACAAGATACTTGCATTTAACCATACTCCAAGGAAATCCAATGATTGTGCCCAGATCCAAAAGTAGCACACCTTAGAAATGACCTCAACCATTTCGCCACAATGTACTAACACCCTCAGGGTGGCTTCCTACCATAGTCCATTGTCCTCCAGATCTGTGTCCTGCAGAGGAAGAGACAAGGCCCCGCTATAACGCAGGAAGGAACAAGAACTACCTCCTCAGCCCACGTGCTTACACCAACTTAACTGAAAAGCTCAAGTCAATTTGAGGCAGTCTAAAGGAGACCTCCCTTCCCTAGTCTCTACCAGGCTCTGGCCCTTCCTCGGGACCATGCTTGGTCCCACTGCCATGATGTGGTAGAATCTG
Organism: Ateles fusciceps; assembly: GCA_036589455.1. Taxonomy (NCBI): domain Eukaryota; kingdom Metazoa; phylum Chordata; class Mammalia; order Primates; family Atelidae; genus Ateles; species Ateles fusciceps. The sequence continues at coordinate 7,401,933 of JAZHEH010000228.1, read as the reverse complement.
CTCTAAATAAGAACAAGGTGCTGGAATGAAGCCCAGCAACCAGGAAAGGGTTTAGAAAGGGTTGCCACAACCCCAGCTGTGAGAGACTGTGCCAAGACAGATCTTGGTGTGAGCCTATGATGGAGAGCATGAGGGCAGGTCTGGGCTCTCCTTCCATGAGGATTACATGTGACCTCAGGGGACCTCTGCCCTCTTCTCCCACTCACCCACCGAGATCCCCTGGCCTGTGCTTCCTGGAAGAGGTAGAAGAGGCATCTTAAGTCAATGACAACAGAGAATGAAGGTGCCATTTAAGAAACAAAGCAGCACCTCTTTGCCCGTGTTCAATCCCTCCACCCACAGGTGGAATCAAGCAAGAATGTGCACAGCCAGGACAGAGGCTGCTCTGAGCTTGAGAGGCACAGCATCCTCCTAGTCGTCTCTGCAGAACAGACTTTCAGAAGACAGGAACTTAATCATGTGGTCCCTGGGGGTTTCTCTGTAGTATACTGGCACTAGGGAGAAGGAAAATCATCTTTGCAGAGGGCTGATGGAAGAAAGGCAGGAATATTAATGAGCATCCATTAAGGCTCTCTCTCTCAAGCCTAAGGAATTAAGATATTCAAGGGTGCGAGACAGGTGCAGAGAGAGAGAGCCTGGCAGGAACAAGAAAAGGCCTGTGACTGCTGGTTACGTAGTGCTCTGCGTCCTTGCTGGAGGCCAACAGCATGTGCCTGCCTGTCACCAGGCTAACCTGGGACCCATGAGGGGGCAGGGGGAAGACTGGTTTTCAGTTCCTGCATGATTTGTAGGGTGTGTGGCTTCCTCCTAAAGATCCAGGAGGAGGACTCTGGGATCCTCTACTGCTGCCTTGATTTTGCGGAGGAAAGTCACAGCCTCTCTGCCATCAATCAGCCGGTGATCGTAGGTCAGTGCCACATACATCATGGGCCGCACCTCCACCTACAGAGAGGAAAGGTAAATAGGTTTGTCTCCAGCAAGCCACAGACAGCCTTGCTGAAGGAGGAGATTCAGCATGGCCCATAAGAAAGTTCCCAATTCCAGAGCCTTTCCTACTGATGTTGCCTCTGCATATTTTACAGTATTTTCAAAAGACCAAGCCTTACCCTCAGTGCAAAGCCTCCCCACTCAGAAACAAAGTTTACCAAGAAAACTGTCTTCTCACAACTGCCTTTTATATTTTGGTTTCACACAGGAGTTAGTGACCCAAAAGGATTCTAAACACAAGAATTCCTAGAAAGGTTTTTGATACCAACTTAACTTCCAAGGGCCAGCTCAAGCCCCTTCTAATACTTCATTCTCTGAACTCCTGGGAAACTTCCAAGCTTTATCATACAACTTGGCAGCTCATAGACTGACATGCCTAATTGTCATCTGTTTCCCAGGGACAAGGAACCATCTCCACCTATATCTCCCAATCCACAGAAGCAAACAAGCCTTCTCAGCTCAGTGGTTCTCCCACCTGGATGTGCATCAGGATCATCTGCACTTCTTTAAGTCTGGGATGGGGTCTAAGAATATGCATCTCTAACAAGATCCCAGATGATGCTGGTCCAGATCACAATTTGATAATCAGTGCCTCAGCTATTAATTAGAAACTAAGAAATGGAACTTAGGCCTGAAATTATAGTGAACGTTTTATAATTAGCACTTAATTGGATTTCCCCGTCATCAAGACCTAGCCACTAGGACCTTAGGACCTTAGAAGTGATGGTTCCTACCTTGCCTCCTATAGCCACTGGCCTGTCAAAGATGGCATGCATGCCCAGGATGGCAGACTGAGGGGGGGGTTGATTATGGGCGTTCCAAGAGGGAGCCAAAAACTCCTCCATTGCTAATGGTGAAGGTACCACCATCCATATCTTCAATAGCAAGTTCATTCTTTCGGGCCTAAAAACAGATTTCATAATTGTCATATTAAGCCAACCCAGCTTCCTTCACCCAAAATCAGTCCCTAATCCCAGCACTTTGGGAGGCTAAGGCAGGAGGACTGCTTGAAGCCAGGAGTTCAAGGCCAACCTGGGCAGCACAGCAAGACCCCATCTCTACAAAAACTTAAGAATTAGCCAGGCATGGTGGTGCACACCTGTAGTCCCAGCTACTCGGGAGGCAGAGGCAGGAGAATCACTTGAGCTCAGGAGTACAAGGCTGCAGTAAGCTATGACTGCACCACTCCATTCCAGCCTGGGCAACACAGCAAGACCCTGTCTCTAAAAACAAAAAAGCAAAGTCCAAAAAGCTTGTATCTTAGATCAGTGGCACAAGTGCTGGCTTCCGTGTGACAGTTGTTTGGCTAAGGTGGCCATGACCAGTGCTCCACCAAAGAAAAGGTACAATTTCATTCAGCTGAAGACTTCAAAGAAGATCTTTTCTTTTCCAGCAGGTCTCATCTGATGAGATTTCAGTTACCAGAGCATGGTAAACTCCACCAGATATATAAAATACTTAGCTCTCATGGGCCACTGTCTTTCCTAGGGGCTACGCGCTTTACATTCCATGAGTGCTGCTTGCTGGTGAGCCCAGCCTTCAGAAGGCTCTCTTCCCTCACCTGCCCAGCAGCTCGTATACATGCATCTTTCTACTTTACCTTCTCTCCCAGTTCAGTAATGGTCCGTTCAATATCTGCATAATTCATAGCTTCCACATTCCTGATGACTGGAACCACCAGACCCTGATGGGGGTGAAGAGCTGTTTTCAGTTGCAAATTAACAGTACCTTTTATAGTTACAACTCCTTTGATTCAACCAGTGGCATCCCCTCCCTAGAATACCTTCATTACTCAATGTGATTAACAGAAAGTCTTAAAAGAATGTGGTATGGTTTAAAGAAAAAAAGGTTACTTTTACTAACTCCTTCTAAAAATACAGAATTAGAGAAATGATCTCTCTTGTGTGATCTCCTTCTTCACACAGATAAGGTGAGGGTCTAAGACCAGTGTTCCCCACCTCTTGCCCCAACATACCCGTGGGGTGGCCACTGCAACACTGATGTCAATATAATCCCTGTACACCACCTCTTTGGTTGTATCGTCAATCACTGTGAGAGAGAAAACACATGTTACACACAACTCCCCAGGCTAAAGCTAATGAGGTAATACTTGCATTAACAGAGAAAAAATCTGCAGAGCTTGACAGTGTGGGCTGACCCACCACCATGAACACCACTGCTTTATGCGTAGCAGCTGGCATTCCACTTACTCCCATCCCAACCAAGTATAGTATCTCCCAAGTCCCCTGACTGAGCCTGGGCATAGGCGCATCCATTTCTTTGGCAGCCCTAAGGGCCGAACACCCTGTCTTACATTGAATAGGTATGCACTAAATTCTTGTTAAGTAGCTCTACTCAAGCCCTCTCTTAGCAGAGAATGGCTAGGGTTAACAAACGTTCCAAAAAGGGCAAATTAGCAAAGGAAAAGGGGAGAGAGATGCTACCCAGTCTCTGCTTCCAACTCTCAACAAGAGGCAGAAAGGAGATCCAAGAGTAAGCGGGGGTGATCTGGCTTTGAATATGCTACTCTCAAGAGATGGCAAACCAGCACCTGAAAATGTACACCCAGCACTAATGGGAAAATAAAGGCCTGGGAATCATTTCCACTTAAAGTCCATGTTGTATTGTTAGATAAGACATCCAGAGGAAGCACGTAAAGTGAAAAAGAGGCCATGAGAATTTTGAGGGTTGCCTACATGTGTGGGCAAGCGGAAGGGGGCCACTGAAAAAGATGGAGACAGCCAGTTAGGAAGGCATGAGAAGAATGGGAAAAACAAAAAGAGGTGTACATTTGGGCAAAACAAAGATGGCCTTCTACTTCCCTAGAGCACCCACCACTCAATGAGAGGGACTAGGGCTTCTACTTCTAGACCTTTAGGGCCCTTGACACTGCTGAGGATGGCAAAAGTCTCAATGACCCCTTTCAATCTCCCAAAGAACAGAGACGTGTGCCAAGAGAAAAACAAACTACTTGTTAGGTCAACACTACAATGACGTAGGTGAGTAAAAAGGAAAGAAAATGAGTACCAAGTCCATGAAAGAGAGGCCAAGCCCAAGCTCCCAGTGAGGCCCATCGACCTGAGATCGAAGGTCAGCCAGGAGCCTAGACTAAGTGTGGAAGTCAGGCCCCAAGATAACAGGGCCTGTGGAGCTGGGGGGTGGGGAAGAAGCCAGAATATGAGCTTCGTCCTTGACAGGAGACAGCCTGGAGAGCTGGGCTATCCCAGAACTGCCTGCTGCCTAAGCAGCTGCTGACCTGTGCACTGGGAAGAGAAACTGTTCTGCCCAGCTGGTGGGGAGAAAATAAGCACGATGCTGCTTCAGGAAGGTGAACCAAGAAATCCCTGGGGAAGACACTCATATTTCTATAGGTAGCAAATAAAAAGCCTTGGTCTGTTGATCTTCTGCATGTGGGAGCAGGTCTGTGCTCATACACCTACCTCGTAGGACCTCTCCAATTCTGGCCACAAGCAACTCACCTGCATTTACAACAGGCTGTTCCTGCAAGGCAAAGGCTGAGGCCTTCACAAATGCCGACATGAAGCCTAGTTTGAGGTTATGTTTCTTCAAAAAAGCCTCTTTGTGCCGAGCCCTCATGTCCTGGATGTTACTGTAAAAACATATTACAAAATAAACTGACCACAAAGCCTTGATTTTGACTTTCATACAGGTTTCTCACTCCATGTACACAATTAGGTGAGAGCTTTTCCCTTACTCTGGACCATTACCTTAGTTCAAGTTTTGAAATAGTCTGCCTGAGGTTAACACAGTAACTCCGTTCTTTTACAAAGGAATATAAAGGAATCAGGTCCAATCTGTCTTTAAGGTGGGTTAAACTCTTTACAGGCCTCATTCATGGTCTAGAAGTCACAGATTTCAGTGACACATCATACGAACAAGAGATCACACAGCATACCAACATCTCAGCCCTGAATAACTGTAAGCTACCCATCCTGACAAAAATTATATGTTTTAAAGTATAAACAAAACCTCCAAAATTAAGCAATATTCTTTTTATTTCTTGTTGGAATACCAAAAAAAAAAAAAAAAACTCTACCAAATCTGAGTATAACTCCTGTGTGATATTCTTCCTATCTCTTGATTAGTGGAGATTAAAATAAAAACCTCACCAGTACATGAGGCTCCAGGTGGGAAAAAGCAGTCATGACTATGCATGGAAGGGTATAACCCAGTGTTCTTTCACATTCATGGAAAGTCAGATTCATTCATTCTTCATCTTTCCAGAGTTAGCAGTTCCATCCACTTTTTTTTTTTTTTTTTTTTTTTCAGACAGAATCTCACTCTGACACCCGGGCTGGAGTACAGTGGTGTGATCTTGGCTCACTGCAACCTCCACCTCTCGGGCTCAAGCAATTCTCCAGCCTCAGCCTCCCAAGTAGCTGGAATTACAGGCAAGTGCCACCACGCCCAGCTAATTTTCTGTATTCTTAGTAGAGATGGGGTTTCTCCATGTTGGTCAGGCTGGTCTCGAACTCCCAACCTCAGGTGATCCGCCCACCTCGACCTCCCAAAGTGCTGGGATTACAGGTGTGAGCCACCATGCCCAGCCTCCATCCACTCATTCTTTCAAACAGGTACACTCATTCTTTCAAACAGGTACTAACACCTACTATATGTGAGGGTCAGGGCCAGGCACCAAGATACAAAGCTAATTAAGACACAGCTCTGCCCTTAAGATTAGTTTAATGGCTGTGATTTCCTTGGTAGTTAGAAAAGTGGCTACCTGTGATACAGGCCTGTACCCTTCAGATTAAGCAGCAAATCTTCTGAAAATCCTTTACAACATAAACAGCCTTTATTCTTTTGGGACTTTTTTTTTTTCAAATACACATTGCAGAGTTAGTGGGAAATGGTTTTCCCATTACTTTGCTGCAGAAACCTCAGTATTTATCGGAATGCAGTAATGCAGTTCTATGATGAAAATTGAATTTAACTTTATCTCAGGGTCAAATGCTCAGTTCTCCCTTTCTCCCTCTAATGGCCTAATTCAACATTAGCATGAAAGGTAAGATATGCTACAATTTTAACAGCACCCTTCAGATCTTTTGTTTTTTGAAAAAGGAAGTTTTTCAAGGGGGATTGATTGGATTTAAAATGTTTGGTTTCCTGATTCTAACCTTATTTAGTGCTAGGATTACCACCCTAAAGACATTACTGGTTCCCAAGACACAAGAGCTGCAGAAGAGGGAAAGAGATGTGATAAACATCTCTGCTCTCAAACCTGCCCTAAATGCTATTGTCTGGTCATTAAGTAGTTTCTATTTCAGAGCTCTGCCCTTGGAGGCAAAGGCAGAGACAACAGGGGAAGGGAGAAGCTCTGGAAAGGTCCCTTATGGGTTAGCTGATAAGCAGAAGACCCAAAGGGCACTGCATCTAAACCAGATTAGGCTGCAGCAAGACCGCAGGCCACTGTTAAGTGACACCTTGATTAGCTGCTGAAAGGAGATCCAGCTATTATGCTTACTTTCCAAATCAAAGCTGTTGGGCCAACTGTATCTTTCAAGGCCAAAATATTTACATGTTTTGTCTTAAGAAATTGGGTAGAATTTCAAAGTCCAATTCAATTTGGTACAATCTGGCCCTAATGCACTGAAACATAAGCTGCAGCCTTTGTGACTCATTAGTCAAGGTCCTTCCCTACATCCTATGAACAAGAGAGAAATCTCTGGCTTGAATGTCATCTAGTCTCTTCAAAAGTTTCCCAACAGAATGGATGACATCTAGTAAAACAGGTCACAGAGCCCTACTCTGAACAATACCACAGCACACTATCAAGAAAACACTCCCTTCTCCTTATTTTTCAAATCCCTTCCAAAGAAAAACAAATTTCTCTAAGGAAAAGTAGATTCACAAACTAAACCCTCAGGACAAAAAGAAACAAAGAGATGACCTGAGACTTGATTTGCTTCCTGAAATAATATATAAACTCCTATCCTGGCATTCCAAACATTCTGAAATAAGGATCCAACCTTCTTTACCATTCTTTGCTACATACATAATCCTCACAGAAATGATTTTTGACAATTTCCCAAATGTCTCTTCTACTTTCCCATCTCATGGTCCATACTGTTAACATCATCTGGGACGACCTTTCTCCACAACGCTGCCAAAACGCTAGTCATTCTTGAAGACCTGTTACAAATTATTTTCTGGCCAGGCATGGCAGCTCATGCCTGTAATCCCAGTGGGAGACTAAGGCAGGAGAGTGGCTTGATGCTAGAAGTTCGGGAGACCAGCCTAGGCAACACAGCGAGACCTTGTCTCCACGAAAAACTACAAAAATTGGCCAAGCCTGGTGGCACACAAGCCTGTGTTCCTAGTGGTCCCAGCCATTTGGGAGGCTGAGGCAGGAGGATTGCTTGAGCCTCCCAAGTAGCTAAGACTACAGGTCCGCACCACCACACCTGGCAATTTTTTTTCTTTGAGACAGAGTCTCACTCTGTTGCCCAGGCTGGAGTGCAGTGGCTCAAGCTCAGCCACTACAACCTCCTCCTCCTGGGTTCAAGCAATTCTCGTGCCTCAGCCTTCCAAGTAGCTGGGATTATAGGCATGTGCCACCTGGGTAATTTTTGTATTTTTAGTAGAGGCAGAGTTTCACCATGTTGGCCAGGCTGGTCTTGAAATCCTGGCCTTATGTGATCCGCCCGCCTCGACTTCTGAAAGTGTTGGGATTACAGGTGCGAGCCACCGCACCCAGCCCTCACTTGGCTAATTTTTAAAATTTATGTAGAGACAGAGTCTCGTAATGTTGCCCAGGCTGGTTTCCAACTTCTAAGCTCAAGCAATCCTCCTGCCTTGCCCTCCCAAAGCTCTGGGATTATAGGCAAGAGCCATGGCACCCCAGCCTATATCCTCACTGAATTCCACAGTATAGTACTCTGTGTACAGTACATACCCAAAACATGTTTGTCAAATTTCTCTTCCTGACAGTGCTGATACTTGAACACATCAAAATCTTGAAGAAAACAGGTGAGTCAACAATTAGCTCACTACATAAATGTGCACATCTAGTGAATTAGCACCTTTGGTTAACATTCTCAGGTTATTTAAAAAACACAACTTGTTTTCCACTTCTCTATCAAAGCTGGGTAAAGTGAAAGACAAGCCCCGCCTATCTTTGCCTTTTCCATCTACCCGATTCTGAATCTGTGTGAAAGAAGTAGGATGTGGTGCCCTGGCCCCGGGCATGCTGTCAAGGCCTCTCCCATCCCGAGTGGGAGACCTGCGCATAAACCATGTCGGCCTGGTTGCCCATCTCTGTTTGGCAACCTGACACTAGTCATTGTGTACGACTATGACTACTCTATCAGAAATCACAAGTTTCAGTTTTAAAAGTCTAAAATGCGTGCTTGCTTCAGCAGCACATATACTAAAAATCTAAAACACTAAGTTGTTGGGTTTTGTTTTGTTTTTTTGAGACAGGGTCTCAGTCTGTTGCCCAGGCTGGTGTGCAGTGGCATGATCTCAGCTCACTGTACCCTCAGCCTCTTGGGCTCAAGCCATCCTCCCATCTCAGCCCAAGTAGCTGGGGCTACAGGTGTGCACCACCACACCTGGCTAACTTTTGTTATTTTCTGTAGAGATAAGGTTTTGCAGTGTTACCGAGGCTGGTCTTGAACTCCTGGACTCCAGCAATCTGCCCGCCTTGGCCTCCCAAAGTGCTAGGATTACAGGTGTGAGCCACTACACCTAGCTAAGGTTAAGGTTAAGGTCACGGAGATGGCAGGCATAGTATCAGGAAAGCCAATCAGAGATGAAGACAGTGGGTCACTCTGTGAAAGTCAACAATAAACAAAGCAAAGAAGTACCTCTTCCCTGACAAGTTAGTTTTAGAATCAGCACTAGATAAGGACTGGGGCAAGTTCAAGTGTTCTCTAAGAAAAAGGGCCTAGGGAATAAAAGGACTAGAGACACTACCTCATGTCAATCTCATTAAAAGTTGTCAGCATTGCACATGTATTCTGGGCCTCCTTCAGACGCTGAGCAATGCGCTGCCGCATCCTGTTCATTTTCTCCTGAAAGTGAAAGTGGAACACGTATTGACAATCTGATCTCTCTGGGTCAAGCATTCGCCATGTAGTCAGAAACAGCACGGCTTGCCACGAATGGAGGGCCAAGGACTACAGTATCTAAGTACAACCAGAGCACCAGGATTCCCTTTCCTGTGGTGGCCCTTTCTCCTCCAAGCAAAAACAAGCCAAAACTACTCACTCAGATGTGCCTGAAGCTTGACCAAGAATAAAGGTTCAGAAACAGTGATTTAAAAACCAAAACCACTTTACAAAAGAATGCAGTGTAGTGTAGTCTAGCCAGCATAAGAATCGTAAGAGAAAGGGCAATTTCTATTGATAAAGACTTTCATGAGAATAGCTATTTGTGGAACAAAACCTCATAAGCAACAATTTTTTTTTTTTAATTTTTTTTTTTTTTTAAGATGGGGTTTCACCATGATGGCCAGGCTGGTCTTGAACTCCTGACCTCAGGTGATCCACCCACCTCGGCCTCCCAAAGTGCTAGGATTACAGGCGTGAGCCACTGCGCCCGGCCGCAACAAACTTTTAAGGCTATATTTTTAGGAAGTATTCTCAGGCAGAGGACCACACTCTTGACCATACTTCCTTGAGGTTTTATATCTGCAACTGACAGCTATTGCTACTGAATATCACCCCTTAGCTATAGCTAAGTATCCCGGAAGTATAGGAATAGAGCTCACTAAACCACCTCTGAAGTGTGTGACATCATGGGAGGAAGGGGGTGAGTTACTAAGCTACCATCCCCTACAAATATTTAACTTACCCAAAGCTTTCATTGTTAGCATAATTTAGTGGGAAAACCACTGAACAAGTGTTCAGAAGACCTCGGGTTCTGGTCCTATCATTTGAAGGTTATGTGACTATGAAGAAGTTATATCCTAAACTCCCTTTCTTTGTCAAGGCTGAGGGAATGAGCTGCCAGCCATTCAAATGTAGGCACCACCACACCCATTTTCCACTAATCAACACTGCCCCGCTGAGCCTCTTTCCTGGAAGTGGTCCTCAGAGGCTTACCCGATGTTCTGAACGCAGACCCACCTTTGCCAGCTCCTGGCTCAGCAAGTGGAGGGGCAGCAGTGGGTTTTACTGCAGACACTGAAAATGAGAGTAGGATAAAGCTGCATCAGACAAGGAAAGAAACATCTACTGAGTTTGTGCCAGTGCCTTCATATGTACTGTCAATCTTTAAGATATTCTGAGGTATATTAGAATCACTCCAACTTCACAGATGAACAATCTGTTCAGATAAATTAAATGACTAGCCTGAAGTCACACAGCTAGTAACAGAAAGCTGAGATGCAGAGCAGGCCTTCAGATACAAAGTCTAGAATTCTTTCTACAAAGCAGAACCATGGTTAGTCTTAGAGTTTACCCTGTGAGAGAACATATTAGATGAGATGTTCTCCCACTTGACACGTGGGGAGTTGGAGGCCTACCAGGTTTGCTAGAAAGAGGTTGTGAGGGCGAGGGCACCGGTGGCATCTGAGTGGGTATGGGTGCTGCAGGGGGGAGGAGGAACTGCCGCTGCTGTAGGCTCTGCTTTTGGGGCTGCAGCAGCAGGAGCTTCGGCTGGCTTGGCCTTAGCAGGAGCAGCTGAAAAATAAGAAAGATAGATGCCACTGGCACTGTTTGAAATGGAAAGCAACCAAATCACAGCTACTAAGCAAAATTTAGTGGCAAAAACTCTAGCTCCAATCAAGTAACAAATGCCTACTGGGTATCGGCAATATGCAAGGCACTATGGGACACACGCACAATGACATAAGGCACTATTCTCTATTCCTCAGGGTCCCTAAATGTGTATCAGATAACTGGCTCAATTTAGCTCCCTTCCCACTTCACAGGTATCTATTGAACAAATTCAGCAAGTACTTTCAAAGCACCTACCAAGCCCAAGAAAATGTAAACTTCCAAGCAAAAAACAAACAAAAAACACTGAGGGAATTTAAAATATTGAAATGCATACATAAACATAATATATTTCTAATTATTGACACTCTCATCCTCTATTTTAACATTATATATGCAAGAATACTATTAAAAAATAGGACAGGCACGGTGGCTCACACCTATAATCCTAGCACTTTGGGAGGCAAAGGTGGGCGGATCACGAGGTCAAGAGATTGAGACCATCCTGGCCAACATGGTGAAGCCCCATCTCTACTAATACAAAAACTAGCTGGGCGTGGTGGCGCGCACCTGCAGTCCCAGCGACTCAGGAGGCTGAGGCAGGAGAATCGCTTGAACTCAGGAGGCAGAGGTTGCCATGAACCAAGATCACGCCACTGCACTCCAGCCTGGCGGCAGAGTGAGCAAAACTCCATCTCAAATAAAATAAAAAATAAATTAAAAAAACTAAAAGGTTCATCAAGTGTTTACTTAGGCTTAAGAAAGCCCTTCATGGAGGATGACCCATAAAAATCACTAAGATGGCCAAGTAATAATCTCACAACTTTAAATGAAATGTTTGTTTCTATTTTTTACCCATCTGGACATTACATCCAGGGTTAATGCTAACACAAACATCTGCAACAGAGGACTATTCTGATTTCCTAGCCTTCTACCATACATGTTTTCTACTCTGAGCTTCTGGTCTTGCCCTGATTAACCTCAATGATGCAGTCTATCTGCTTTACGAGTGTAACAGTGAAAAAGAAATAGACTTTTGTGGCTTGTTGGTCTAAGGGTATGATTCTCACCCAGGAAAAAGAAATAGTCTTTTTAGTGGTTATAAAATTTAACTGAGTCAGATAAACAGTTATTAATCTCTAATCCTATCAGGTCCACTACAAATTCTTTTGTTTCTCATTTCTTCCCAAGAGAAATACCAATCCTTCCTAGAGATGACATGAGAGAATAGATATGAAAAGAAACAACACTGAATTCCCCATAATAGACAATGAGAGTTTCCTTTGAGCATTATGTCAGTGCTCAAAAAGTTTTGAAACATTTCAGATTTTGGATTTTCAGTGGAGCACTTCAGATTTTGGATTTTCAGATTAGGTATGCTCAATCTGTGTATCTGTAAGAAAAGGTCCAGTTTCTCAGCTCCTGCTAAGAAACACCCATGGAAAGAACAGAGTGTAATATTTTTTAAATAAACTTTTCTTCTAGAATTTGACATTTAAAGTTCACACTATATAAATTTCCCCTTTATTCCCTCAACTGAGGGCAGCTGGAATGACAGAGTCTTTGACATATCAGAGAATTAGCACATTATGCTCAGTCCCAATCCCAAGAGGGAACACTGGAGACCTTGACCACCAGGAGAACTTCTTTACCACCAGTTTTCCTGAGTGTGAAAAGCGGAGTGCCTCCTTCGACTTTTCCCCCATCAGGTACCAAAAGAGCTTCAATCACGCCATTTGCTGGTGATGGAACCTGCACAGATGTCTGAAGAGGAAGACAGACAGAGGAAGTCCAAATGTTTATCCAGCATTAGAGTTGTATAGAATCTCTAATAAGTTACAAGAGTTGCAACACAGACATATAAAGCCCTGCACACAAACACCTAAGGCCAAACTTTCAGACCAAGGGTGATGACAAGTCATTACCATTGTGAAGATTCACTCTTTCTGTCCTTTTTCAGAAACATTCAGGCAATATTCAGTTAATAGGTTTCCAAGCGATACAGGAAAAACGAAACAGCTCATTTACCCTCTCCACCCCTCCCCGCATCACACACTACAAGACTAAGGCTATTAAATGAAGTACACACAGTGAACAATCTAAAGTTAAACGCAGGCCAGGCAAGGTGGCTAATGCCTGTAATCCCAGCACTTTGAGAGAGCAAGGTGGGCGGATCATCTGAGGTCAGGAGTTTGAGACCAGCCTGGTAAAACCCTGTCTCTACAAAAAATACAAAAATTAGCCAGGCGTGTGGCATGCGCCTATAATCCCAGCTACTAGGGAGGCTGAGGCAGGAGAACTGCTTGAAGCCGGGAGGTGGAGGTTGCAGTGAGCTGAGATCAGGCCATTGCACTCCAGCCCAGGCAACAGAGCAAGACTCTATCTCGAAAAAAAGGAAGTTAAATGTAAAAATTTTTTTTTAAATTGAGTGAACCCAATAATTTTACAACTGAGGTCAGAGCTAGTTAAGAATTATCTCTAAACAACAGTTTAGTCCCCGTTTCTTTCATTAGGTTAACAAACTAAGGGAAGACCATGAAAAACTGGTACATATATAAGATAAGCCTACCTTGTCAGTTTCAATCTCACAAACCACTTCATCTTCTGCAACTGCATCTCCAACAGCTGAAAAGACAATCAAAGGCTACCTGTTAACGGGGAGCCTCCAACAGCCACCCATTTTGGCAGGTATGTTACAAGAACCCTTGCCTACCAGGCCAGGGGAAAGTACATATGTAAAGAAAAGGGCAGAGCTATAAATTCTACAACTATCCTGGAGGAAGAGGAGAATTTCAGACAGCACTTAAACTTAAGAAGTGAGAGGAGCCTGACGCAGTGGCTCACGCCTGCAATCCTAACACTTTGGGAGACCGAGGCGGGTGGATCACCTGAAGTTAGGAGCTCAAGACTAGCCTGGCCAACATGGTAAAACCCTGCCTCTACCAATAAAAAAAAAAATTAGCCAGGCATGGTGGTACGCATCTGTAATCCCAGCTACTTGGGAGGCTGACGCAGGAGAATCACTTTAACCTGAAAGGTGGAGGTTGCAGTGAGCCAAGATTATGCCACTGCACTTCAGCCTGGGAACAGAGTGAGAGGAAACTAAATCTTACCTTTTTCCCACCTGACATCTCCCTCTGTAACAGATTCTGCAAATGCTGGGGTTTTGACTGTAACCAACTCATCCTCTAGGAAAAATGCAAAAAAGAAAATCACAAGTAGTTCATTATTTTTCCTTTTTAATATTTTTCTTTAAACTCAATCAATTGTTGCTCTTCCCACAAAATTCCATTCCCAAGAAGGCAGGTACTTACTGCACACAGCCGTAGTTCTGAAGAAGCGAACACTGAAGACACTACTGTTGTTAATGCTATAAAAAGAAACACACGTTAACTCCTTTAGCAAGTGAACTACTCACATTTTAGTCTAGCTAAGGCCCCATGGGTCACCTTCCCCTTAAACAGTGATTCTTGACCAGGGGTGTCCATCAATGTCACCTGGGGGAGGAACTTTTTTTTTTTTTGGGATGAAGTTCTGCTCTTATTGCCCAGGCTGGAGTGCAATGGAACGATCTTGGCTCACCACAACCTCTGGCTCCCAGGTTCAAGCCATTCTCCTGCCTCAGCCTCCTAAGTAGCTGGGATTACAGGCATGCACCACCACACCTGGCTAATTAGGTAGAGTTTCTCCATATTGGTCAGGCTGATCTCGAACTCCTGACCTCCAGTGATCTGCCCGCTTTGGCCTCCCAAAGTGCCGGGATGACAGGCTTGAGCTACCACGCCCTGCCTGAGAGGAACTTGCCTGAGAGGAACTTTTTCAAAGTTCATAGGTCTAGGCTCCCCTCCCAGGGATTCTGACTCAGCAGGTCTGGAATACAGCCTAATGACCCAGGTACCTTAAACGGTGAGCTCCCCAAGTATGCCCAGGCCCCTCTGTTCCAATGCAAAGGCAGCTCTCACAAAACAGACTTACATTTGGTTCTTTAAAGAAAAAATAAGCACCCTGATCCTTTGCAGACCAAAAGTACTTAGCTTCTTGATTACATTGCAAACACAGATAGGGTCTTGCTCTGTCACCCAGGCTGGAGTGTAGTGGCATGATAAAAGTTCACTGTAATCTCGAACTCCTGGGCTTAAGGGATCCTCCCACCTCTGCCTCCGGAGTAGCTGGGACTACAGGCATATGCCACCCAGCTAATTTTCAAAATTACTTTTTGTAGACTCTGGATTTCATTGCCCAGACCAGTGTCTAAGATCCCACCCAAAGCACTGGGATTATAGGAGTGAACCACCATGCCCAGCCAGATTTCTTGCTTAACTAAATCCAAGATAGATATATGGCTTGCCCAGGGTACAAGCCGTTGTGCAAGGTATAATGGAAATTTCTGCCCTCAAGATTACAGATTTAGATCAGATAAGGCAGCAAGATTAACAAGGTTAACTCAGAAGGAAAACAAGGTGTTATGCCAAAAAAAAAAAAAACACACACACCAAAAAACAAACAAAAAAACCACACACAAACCCCATCTGGTATCTCCTACTCTGTTCTCTTGCTAGAAGGCAGCACATCAATATATTCTGGACTCACTCAAAAGGAACCTCAAAGACCAAGGCGGTTTCTGATATGGCCTTTACAGTGATAATATAACTGTTTATATATATAACTGTCCAGCTGATGTAACTGGAGAATGAGATCACCCTGTATGCACAAAGCCATTAACAGCGGTTACCTCTAAGGGCGAGAGATGTACACATATATGGTATCTATGGTTATATGTTGCACATTTGCACAATTTGGGAGAATGATTTGGATGGGGACACTTTTACCTTCTGTGCTTCAGGATTGTTTGAATATTCTACAACAAGCACATTTACAACAGAAAAGCAAAATAAAGTTGGTAACTATAAGGTCTACGCATAACCAAGAAAAAAATGAAGATATTTAAAAACTACAGAATACAAAATGTTCTACATATTACATGTAAAAGTACATGCCCACAGGCAAAGCTAACAGGTAACACGCAAGTGCAGGGGCTGCTCTCCAGTCATCCAGGAACCCTGAGTGGTGGCCACCACTGTGAAGAAGCATTTGCGGGGCTAGAGGGCAAGGATAAAAGTCATCTCAGGGACATCCTTTTTACTTTTTGAATTTTTAAACATGTAAATATAACACATTAAGTGAAAACATAAAACCAAAAACTGTTTTACAATAAAAGATTTCTTAAATAAAGTGAGTACCTTATTCACAGAAAAGGCACAACACACAGAAAATACTAGATTAGGGTGACATGATTATGGGTGATCCCACATAAAGTTTACTTTTTTTCTTCATTATTTACTTTCAAATATTTAGTGTGTTTATTGTAGAGATTCATGATTGCTCCAATTTTCATTGGATTGCAGATGAGTAATACACTTTGAATTTCTAAATAACTAGATGCTCACTGCAGATTAAAAATAGTAAAAAAAATAGTAAAAAAAATAGTTACAATGGGATTATACCATACAGCAGAAAATGAAATCATTTTGTAACCTGCTTTTCCCACTTTTCATAGTGTGAACCTGTGAAGCACACTAGTTTAACCAATCCCTTGCTCTTTGCCGTTTTGAGGGAAATCTTATTACACCAGGAGTTCTTCAGTATAGATTCCTGGAAATGGAATTGCTAGACCAAAAGGCACACACAATTCAAAGACTTATGACCACCAAACTGCCCTCCAAAATAACATAGGAATTCATATTTCTAGTACTGAGTGCAGTATTTTCTCAATTTAAAAAAAACAGCCAGGCACCGTAGCTCACGCTTGTATCCCCTACTTTGGGAGGCTAAGGCAGGTGGGTGGATTACCTGAGCCCAGGAGTTTGAAACCAGCCCTGGCACCATGGCAAAACACCCCATCTCTACAAAAAATATAAAAATCAGCTGGGCATGGTGGCATATGCCTGCAGTCCCAGTTACTCAGGAGGCTGAGGTGAAAGGATCACCTGAGCCCAGGAGGCTAAGGATGCAGCAAGCCAAGATCATGCTACTGCACTCCAGCCAGGACAGAGCAAGATCCTGTCTCAAAACAACAACAAAAATCCTCATTGTGATGCACAGTAAGGAAGAAGTTCATCTGCTCACCCCTTCACTTTGAGGATTCTCCCTGTACACAAAGCAGCCTGACAGCTGTTGAACGGGTTACTAGAGAGCATTCTCTTACCACCAACCACGAAAACACCTGGAATGCAAAGCAGCATTTAAGCAACATTAATAAGCAAAAATTAATCTGAAACACACATGGGTGGCCTTTCTCCAAACTCTGCATTATGCAATAACATTCCCCTCCAAACTAGTAAGTCCCAGGACTCAACCAGTTTTATGCTTTTATTCTTTTTAAAATGAGTAACTATGCTACTGAGAGGATGGCTCAATCTCTACAATAAATGTAACCTTGAGCCCTTCAGCTGCGCTTATATCCAACTAGAATATCTAAGAGCACCCTTCTATACCTATCCCATAAAAAGAGGGTTCCAATCTAACCTTCATTATAATCTAAACACCTGTGGAGAGCAAGCACACTCCCAGTTCAACACCTGACATGGGGCTGATGCTCAAGGAACATCACATGGGAAAAATGAACATCAAGGTTAGTCTAGGGACTCAACATAACCACTTCAATTGCTAGGTCTGGAGGCCAGTGAGGAAATCAGATGGTCAAATTTAGAACTGATGTCTTAAAAACATCCCGTGGCCACATATCTGTACGCCCCAGTGATACTTACACAACCTTCCTGCTGTTAGGGTAACCTGGTCCCTGGCATAAGGAGACCCCTGCAAGAAACAAAACAACTCTTAACCAACAACTCTTATCTCACAAAGGATACATTCTGGGAATGTAGGTCTGCTCACCCCCAACCCTAGACAGAACAGAATCAACTACAGGCAATGGATATAATCTTTATCATAATGTCTTGCTTCTCAAACTTTTCCAAAGTAGCCTTAATGGCAGACAGCACTAGGTATTTGAGGTTAAGAGTGGGTATGTGTTTGGGAAAGGAAAGAGAAAAAATTTGATGGCACAGCCCAAAGCGATTATATAATCTCATTTGCCTTAAAAAGTCAGAACTTTACATTATTCCTTTATGTTTTCATAATAAAATATCTCTACTCACCAAGTCTTCAAATACAATTGAAGCTTAAGAAAGATATGGGATGGTGGCCAGGTGTGATGGCTCACGTCTATAATCCCAGCACTTTGGGAGGTCGAGGCAGGCAGACCACAAGGTCAAGAGATCGAGACCATCCCGGCCAACTCAGTGAAACCCTGTCTCTACTAAAAATACAAAAATTAGCTGGGTGTGGTGGCGCGCACCTATAGTCCCAGCTACTCAGGAGGCTGAGGCAGGAGAATAGCTTGAACCCAGGAGGCGGAGGTTGCAGTGAGCAGAGATCGCGCGACTGCACTCAAGCCTGCGCAACTGTCTCAAAACAAAAAAAAAAAAAAAAGATATGGGATGGCCATACATAATCCAATTTGAGAAGCAAGGAGGATATTTGGTCTGGGTTTGAAAAGATTCGGCTGAAAATCTTATCACCTGAACCCTAGTAGCAAAGACTTGGCTACTTTAGGATCAGGGTCTCCAGCATGTCCTAGGTCTGAGAAAATCATGTGCCCACCTTTCAACTACTGACTTCCCATGCCTTTCTGAAGTCTTCCACCCTGGTCACTCTCAACAAGATGAGAGCCCCTTTCTGCCCACCAGCTGTCCTTACCACAGTTAAGCGTATTTCCCCAACTGCTGACTAGTAACTACAGCTGCCTCTTCTGAATATATTCTTTATGTCTTTTTTTTTTTTCCAGATTAACAACTCTTTCTGAACCACGGGCTCAAGAGACACTAAATGAGGGCTAGCTCTCCCCCTCATGCCCACCTTCTCACAAACATCCCAAGATAGGTAAGCCAATCACCTCTATGTCCAGCAGCCAATGACTATGCAGTGCAAAATTCAAGCATAGTATGTTTTTCAACTAGAACAGCTGGCAGCCCACATTGATTTTTGGAACCTGGAGTCCAATTCAGAGTTCATTCTACAGCAAGTTTCACTGGTACAGCACTTCAGGGTTTATAAAAAGCTTTCACATAATGACCTCATTCTGACTTTCAGTCTCACAACTCTCTGAAGTGGAATGACCATCTGCCATTATTCCATTTCATATAAGTAGGGCTTCTGGAGGTTAAGTGACTAGCCCAAGCCAAAATGCAAATCCCAAGTGCAAGGCTCTTTCCATTGCCCTGCCTACCCATAAAGTGAAGAAAATGTTTGCTGACATTGTTCAGAATTCCCACTTGAAAAACATGTTACTGAGAGTCCACTACAAGCTGACACTGTGCTAGGTGCCTTATGTCCTCATAACTCTTAGAATAAAGTCCACACAATTTATACGATCCTGTACCATCCACCAGCCCACTCTATCTTTCCAGCCAGACAGGCTTCTTCCCATGTCTATCACTGGTCAAGTCCTTTCCTGTCTGAAAACCTTTGCACAAACAATTCCCTTTGCCTGGAATATCATTTTTCTTAGCTAACTCTTTTATATTCAATTCTCAGTTAAATGTCACTTCTTCAAGGAAGCTTTTACTGACATTCTCAACCTTCCCCAGCTGGGCTACATCATGCCACCCTCTCATCACCCTTTATTCCTCTCTTGTAGTAACCACAATTTAATTACACCCTTGTCAGAGCATAAATGTATATTTGCTCTCTCTCTCCAGTTAGCCCATAAAGTCTCGAGGCTAGAGACCATCTGTATCCCTGTCACCTAGCACAGTGGCTGGCATACAGTAAGCACTTAATAAACGATCTGTTGAGTCCATGAGTAAATGAGAACATGGTGGGCTAAGAGTTCAGGCTGGGGCAGGCAGACCTGGCTGGATCAGCAGCTGGGTGGGTGACCTTGGCTAAGGCTTTTAATCTCTCTTGTCTTGGGTTATGCATTTGTAAAATAGAGAAAACACTTCTTACTATTTTGTGATTAACTAAAAAGTTCACAGAAAGCACTCATAAATGCTTGGTACAAAGAAAGTCCACAAGATCAACTCATTCAACAAATACTTATGCTAGGCATATAACAGAAAATAAGCTATTAATGACCATTGTTAATTTTTTTTCAAAACTACTGGGATAAAATCTAAACTCCTTCAAACAGTTTCTACACCATCTTCTATCTCATGCCACTCACTCTTCCTTAACTAAAATACTCTGGCCACATCACCTTTTTCCAGTTCTTAAGTTCTGCCAACCTCTTTTCTTCCTGAAGACCTTTGTGCATGCCATTCTCTTTTTCCTGGGCTTCACTGGGTTAGCTCCGTCACATTCTGCTGGCCATAGTGTTTTTTGTTTTGTTTTGAGACGGAGTCTTGCTCTGCCGGCCAGGCTGGAGTGCAGTGGCAGAATTCGGACTCACTGCAACCTCTGCCTCCCGGGTTCAAGCAATTCTCCTGCCTCAGCCTCCCAAGTAGCTGGGATTACAGGCGCACGCCACTATGCCCGGCTAATTTTTTAGTAGAGACGGGGTTTCACCATGCTGGCTAGGCTGGTCTCGAACTCCTGCCCACGAAGAATGATCTGCGTGCCTAGGCCTCCCAAAGTGCTGGGATTACAGGCCTGGGCCACCGCGCCCGGCCATATGTCTATGTCACCTCCTCAAACAGGGCTTGTCTGTCCCCCCTCGTGTGTTTCCTTCTCAGCATTTACAAAACTTTGTCACTGTTCACTTGTTTAGCAACTGACACTTTCCAACTAGCCTGGAAGCTCCACGAGAGCAAGAATTGTACACTGCTGTATTCACTGCTGTATCCCTAGCGCAGGGCCTGACAGTAGAAACTCAAAAACTACAAGCTAAATGAATAAATGATAGCTCATGATTATGTAGAATTGTGTCTCGCTACTCTCTGAATCGAACTGCCTTTAAATATTATGAGAAACACAGGCACCCCCCAGTTCCTCACATACTGCTCTGCCCAGGAGAGCATTTTAGGTGACGGCAAGGGCAGAACTTACCAGGCAGGGGAACGTCTCCCCTAGAGGGCAGTTCCCCTGTTGAGAAAGAAGACATTATCGACGTCACCCAAGACGAAAAAAAAGAAACAGGAATTCTTTTAAGTATACGCTCAAAGCTGGCCCAGTGCTGGTGACAGGTGGATCTGGTTAACTCCGAAGGTAAATGTAACACACCGGGCTGGCAAACGCAATCAACACGCTGGGACTGCCAAACTATCTCAACTTCCCAATGGGACTCACTAATACCCACAGATTTTAAAAGAGCAAGAGAAGACGGGCGCCGAATCCCGCCGGAGGACTCCGCCGCGCCTCCTCCCCAACTCTGAGTCATGTATGGGGACGGGCGCGGCTCCCCAGCTCCCGCGCGGAGGGTGGGGTAAGGCAGGAAACGTTCTCCGCGGGCTGCCTGGAGAAGGCAGGGGCCGCCGGGCTCCGCAAGACGGTCCCGAGGACAACCACAGCCCCGGGCCGCCCAGCCCGCGCGGCCTCCGCGTCCCAGTGCCCTTGGTGTCCTGGCTGGCCGGCGCGCGACGCCCCTGCCTTCCAGGTCGCCTGTCCGCCCGCCAGCAGGCTCCTCATCCGTCGTGGCCCCGGCTAGGCCAGATCGTACCTTCTGGAAGGCGGAGAGCGAGCGGCTAAATGCCCGGAACGCACAGCGGGACCGGGACAGCATCGCGGCTGCGGAGCCGAGGGCGGGCGGACACCGGATATAGGGCCCGGCAACAACCGGAAGTGGGGCGGACCGCAGCACCCGCCGCCCGGCAAGGGGTGTTCGGAGCGAACCACTGGCCGGGGGGGTGGGCGCAACGGTGGCGCCCACTAGCCTGCGCTGCGTCCCAGGACTACGGCTCTCTGGAGCAGGCGGGGCCCGTTTGCGCAGGCTGTCAGCCTGGGCCGGTTCTCCTGAAGGTGTCTAAGATTATCCCGCCACCGGATCGCCCCCGGGGTCAGGCCTTCCCCGACCCTTCCATAGAACTGGCTCTGAGCTTAGCGCCCTTCTCTCTGGGACCCGGGGGGCACCGCGCCATTCTGCCTCTGTACCAAGGGGGGCACGGACTTTGAACTCACACCTTGGCAGACATGCATGCCTGATCTTACACTGTGTGTCCGGGGGGCAGATGACATTGCCCCCCAGCCCCAGCATCAGGTTCCTTAACTATAAAAAAAAAAACAAAGAGGAAGGAAGGAAAGGAGGGAGGGAGGGAGGACACTTGTTACTTCCTTGTCTTCCTAACCCCGAATCAAAGAAACAGAATCCCAGGAATTTCTAAAGGGCTCCCACTGCCTTTTTACAAGCCAGATATCTTCACCAACTAGCTTTACTTCTGCAACAGCCTCTGATCTTCCGCCTACACAAATTCCAGTCAAACTAATTGTTCCCCATACACCTTGTGCATTTTGGAAGTTGTTCGTTACCCTATCCCTAGAATATAAACTCCCAGCTTTTCTTTAAGAAACCAGGTCACAGCTTGCTCACTGCAGCCTCGACATTCTGGGCTCAAGCGATCCCACTACCTCAGCCTCTGGAGTAGCTGGGACTACAGGTGCCACCATGCCGGGCTGACCTCCCCACTCTGAGTGTACCATTCTGCCCGCTGCCTTGAAGTGAAAGCACGTAGCATCCCCTTCTCCTCCTTAAGTGTTCAGGCCCCTGAGTATTCACCTTTAAGGCTCATCTTCCTAATAAAAAAGATGTTCTTTAAACCTATGGCTGAATTAGCAACAAATAAATGTATGAATGAATGAACCACGTGGTGCCTGTTCATGATAGTTTCTTTATCTGAGGCATTTTGCCTGGTCCTCAGGACCTTTATTTTTTTATTTTTCTAATTAATTTATGTTTTAATATAAATTGAGACAGGGTCTCACTATGTTGCCCAGGCTGGCCTCAAACTCCATCAGGACGTTTACAAGTGCCTTCATTCACCTGAACCCTGAAAGCACTGCCACTGGAATTCTGGAAGGATGGGCCAAAGTCCTAACTAGAAATAGAGAAAACAGCTGTGCCCGGCTGCTACCTATAATCAACTCCTCAGTAGCCTTCACCTGAATTATTTGAAAAGCTCTCTAAGCAATTCTAAGCCTCCACTCTCACTTTCTCTAGCCCATCATCCTTTGTATCTGTGTCAAAGATCCTTCTGGGCCCAGTGCGGTGGCTCAATGCCTATAATCCCAGCACTTTGGGAGGATGAGGTGGGTGGATCACTTGAGGTCAAGAGTTCGAGACCAACCTGGCCAACATGGTGAAACCCTGTCTCTACTAAAAATACAAAAATTAGCTGGGTGTGGTAGCAAGTGCCTGTAATCCCAGCTACTCAGGAGGCTGAGGCAGGAGAATCACTTGAACCCACGAGACGAAGGTTGCAGTGAGCCAATATCCCGCCACTGTACTCCAGCCTGGTGACAGAGTGAGACTCCTTCTTAAAGAAAAAAAAAAAGAAATCCTTCTGAAATGCAAGGGAGATAAACTTTATCTCCCTGTAGGATGAAGTCCAAACTCCTCAACTTGAGCAGGCACCTCATAATCTGGCCTCTGATAACGTTCTGATTGTCTCCCCCACATTCTCACAGACTGTGAGCTTTAGTCAAACCACACTACTGGCCATAGCCCCACTGAGCTATTTGACTCCTTCATGGCTTGCTAGGGACTCCTAGGCATCCTTTAAATCTCCTTCTGAATCCCTTCCTAACCCCTCTGGCAGAATTAACAGATATATTTTCTATGCTTCCAAAGCACTGTGTCTGGGTCTCTACGTTGCATTATATTGTAAAGTCCTGTTTACCTGCCTGTCTCCCCCTGTTGCACAGAGAAGCAGGTGGAAAGAGACCACTTTTTATTTTCCTGAATCCTCCAAACACAACACCTGGGACAACAGAGTTCCTGGGACTCTGCAGGTGCTCAGTAAATGTTTGTGGAATGATTATATACTTCCATGTTTACAACATTGCTAGACACAGCTGAAGAATCCAAGAACGGTAGCCAGGGGCTATGGCAATCTCTTGCCAGGTTGCTGTTAATATTCTTCTTAGCTAGCTACTCAATTCTTTCACAGTCTTTAATAATTTTTGAGATTCTTATAGAAGGTGTAGAGGCTCAAGCCTGGTTATAATGTGGCAAAGCACTTCTGGAGTTTTAGTGATCACCCAAGTTAATCTTAGATATTACAGTCTTAGACACCCCCACACCCACACACACACACTTAAACACAGTTTCATGCAAAATCTCTTTCAGAGGGTAAAAGTTGAAATTTATTTCCTTGAGATTCACATGCAAGTTTCCATGGACTCCAAGCTGCAACCCCATAAGCTAGTGCCCTCGTCTTCATTTAGAGCCTCCCAAGACACAGCACCGTCTACCGGGGCAAGAGGTTATGAATATAAATTGTGGCAGGGTTCAAAAAGAATTTTTTTTTTAGATAGACTGTTGCTCTGTCACCAGACTAGAGTGCAGTGGCACAATCTTGGCTCACTGTAGCCTCTACCTCCCGGGTTCAAGTGATTCTCCTGCCTCAGCCTCCAGAGTAGCTGGGACTATAGGTGTGCACCACCATACCTGGCTAATTTTTTATTTCACTTATTTTTTTTTTTGGAGACAGGGTCTCAGTCGTCATCTACACTGGAGTGCAGTGCCACAATCTCGGCTCACTGCAACCTCCGCCTCCTGGATTCAAGTGATTCTCCTGCTTCAGCCTCCCAAGTAGCTGGAACTACACATGCCCGCCACCGTGCCTGGCTAATTTTCGTATTTTTAGTAGAGACGGGGGTTTCACCATGTTGGCCAGCATAGTCTGGATCTCTTGACTTCATGATCCACCCACTTCCGCCTCCCAAAGTGTTGGGATTACAGGCGTGAGCCACTGAGCCCAGCCCAAAAGAGAATTTTTAAAAACATTTTCATTATAAAATATATATTAAAAAGAATACAAGCCGAGTGTCGTAGCTCATGCCTGTAACCCAGCACTTTGGGAGGCCAAGGCGGGCAGATCACCTGAGGTCAGGAGTTCGAGACCAGCTTGATCAACATGGGAAACCCCGCCTCTACTAAAAATAAAAAATTTGCTGGGCATGGTGGCACATGCCTGTAATCCCAGCTACTCTGGAGGCTGAAGCAGGAGAATCGCTTGAACCCAGGAGGCAGAGGTTGCAGTGAGCCGAGATC
Organism: Ateles fusciceps; assembly: GCA_036589455.1. Lineage (NCBI taxonomy): Eukaryota > Metazoa > Chordata > Mammalia > Primates > Atelidae > Ateles > Ateles fusciceps. The sequence continues at coordinate 7,377,057 of JAZHEH010000228.1, read as the reverse complement.
GCGCCATTGCACTCCAGCCTGGTGGACAGAACAAGACTCCCTCTCAAAAAAAAAAAAAAAAAAAAAAAAAAGATATAACAATCTGTGTACAGTTTAAAAGAAAAATAATAAAAGGAATTCCCATACTTGCTGCCCAGCTGAAGGAATGGAAAACCTCCCTGTGGCCCTCGTCCATCATCATACCCAGTTAGCCATTACTATACTAAATTATATATTAACCATCCCTTTAGTTTCATGACAGCTTCAATCTGCTTATGTTCTAAACTATACACATTTTTGCCTCTGTTTTTAAATTAAGAAAAAGGTGTCTCCAGCAGTGGCCCGATATAGAAAAAATAAAAATAAAAGTGAAAGATGTATTTACTTTCAAATTAAATAAGAAAAGGTGTGTTTTTAGAAAGGATTAAGTAGCTCATTTACCTCAAATTCCCCAGTTTTCTTATGTGTGTTCTGAACCATGCACTCACATCCTTGCCTACGTATGTATGAATATTATTTGCAGGATGGTAGATGGGGCTATAGTGTATGCTTCCATCTTTGGGCTCCTTAAAGGACTATGCCCTAGATTCACTCTTATTGCCTATGATACCTAGATTTCATCTATCTGTCTATCTCTTCATTTAGTTGTAATTCAAAATAAGGGACAGATGAATACACAATGAAAATCTAGACATCTTTTTGTGTGGGGATTTTTTGGGTCTATTTTTGAACTTAGTAGAAATGGAATCACAGTGCCTGTATCATTCTGTAACTTACTTCTTTTTTTTTTTAATCGGGTCTCACTCTATCACCCAGGCTGGAGTGCAATGGTGCGATCTCGGCTCACTGTAACCTCCGCCTCCTGGGCTCAAGCAATCCCCCCCACCTCAGCCTCCCAAGTAGCTAGGACCACAGGCGAATGCCACTACACCTGGCTAATTTGTTTTGTTTGTTTGTTTTTTGTATTTTTGGTAGAGATGCGGTCTCTCTCTGTTGCCCAGGTTGGTCTTGAACTCCTGGGATTAAGTGAATCTGCCTGCCTTGGCCTCCTGATAGTGCTGGAATGACAGGCATGGGCCACTGAGCCCAGACTCTGTGACTTACTTCTTCCACTCAACACTGTTGTGAGATTTATCCGTGTTGACGAGTTGAGCTGTAGTTTATTGATTTTCACTACTGTATTTCACAACATCCATTCCATTTCCCAAGCCGAAGGAGGAGGGGGATGGCAAAATGTGGGTGACATTCGGGAGTAGGTGGGTTTGGCCAGTGAATTCTCCCAGATCTGTCAGGGATAGGTGCTTTTGGCCCAGCAGCAGCTTCCTCAGCAGTGTTCAGGCCTCTGAGGGAAGGAGGGCCGTGCAGCCTCTCGCTCTTGCAGATCTGAGAGGCTGTGGTTTGCTGCTGGCCTGATTCCAGTGTTCTCAGGAAGCTTGAGGGACAGGGAGAAAGATGTTCACTTTGGAGCTGCCTCTCTGGGGAATTTGGAAGCAGTGGTCAGGAGCTCCCCGCTGGAGGCCAGAGCAATGAGAGAAGCTGGGTGATTCAGTCCCCAAATTTTCAAAGGGGTCTATGGTCCACAGGCGAGGACAAAAGAGATGGCTTTTCAGGAAGGTCCTCTCTGAGCTGGCTTTTCTGGGCACCCGAGTTGAGGTGGGGGGTGAGAAATGGCAGGAGGACAGCCAACCAGGTAGCCTCTATTTGCATATTCATAAGCCCCCCATGCTGGTTGGCTGCGCTAAGCAGCCCCCAGTGTCCCCAGAGTCAGTGGCTGCAGCAAGACTGGGTCTGTCAGACAGTGCTTTGTGCTAAGAAGGGGCCAGAGGCTCCCCTCACTCAGTCACAGGTAGCAGGCCTGCCTGGAGAGGAAGCCGGGAAACCAGAAGCACTTCCTGACCATGCCTCTATCTGCCCAAGGCTGGTGAAGAGTGGGCTGCTCCGTCTTCTAGAGTGGTTGGCCCCACCTGGCCACAGAGCCCAAGACAGTGACCTCCCGGAGGACTTCCTCTCTGTGAGTAACACCATCCTTTCCATTTACCTTGCCAGAGTACTTTTTTAAAAATTATGGAAGATTATGAAAATTGTCAAATGTGCAGAGAAGTAGACAGAGTAACATGGCAACACCCACCCCTATACTCATCACTTAGATTTAACAATTGTTCGTATGTGTTTGCTTCATTTATTTTTGTTGGCTGAAATACTTTCAGGTAAATTACAGACATGGAGACATTTCACTCCCTAATTCCTTACTCCACAATACTGTGTATGCATCTCTGGAGCCCTTTTCATTAGGTTCTCACCCAGGTTCTGAGTGAAGGGGTGATTGTCATCTCCATTTTACAAAAGCTGAAATGCAGGAAGTGCGGCTTTAGGACCAACGGCTGGGAGTAGAGCCCAGACCTCCTAACTCCCAGCCCGGGGGGCCTGGACAGCCACATGAAAGGATCCCTGATGTCCAAGGGTGTTTTCCTAGAGAGCAAGGAGGCATTGCAGCTGCTGTGTGATCTTGGGCATGTCACCTTACCTCTCTGAACTCCTGTTTCCTCATCCATAAAGGCATGCCATGAAGATCCCAGGATCCCGAACGCTAGTCTGTGACATTTCCCTTGGTTTTTAGAAAAATGAGAAAAGACAATGTAAAGGGTTTTTCACAGAGCTAAATTTATTTGCATATTATGCCCCTTCGCCCTTTTTCCTTTTAAAAGGAAGGTGGTTAAGATTCCCTTTTTTTTTTTTTTTTAAGATGGAGTCTCGCTCTGTTGCCCAGGCTGGAGTGTAATGGTGTGATCTCGGCTCACTGCAACCTTTGTCTCCCAGGTTCAAGCAATTCTCCCTGCCTCAGCCTCCTGAGTAGCTGAGATTACAGTGCCTGCCACCACGCCTGGCTAATTTTTGTATTTTTAGTAGAGACAAGGCTTCACCATGTTGGCCAGGCTGGTCTCCAACTCCTGACCTCAGGTGATCGGCCTCCCAAAATGCTGGGATTACAGGCGTGAACCACGGCGCCCAGCCAAGATTCTTTAAGAAATAAAAATCATGTACCAGTAAAGGGAGATGAAAAATTTTAAAAAGGAAATAAAAGTGATGGTAGATTATAGTCTTTTGTATACCTACTTTTTGTGTCTTTACCTGCAAAATAAAATGTCAGTAGCTCTCCAGCTAGTCCAATATCTTTCCTCTTCATTTTATTTTGATTTTTAGTAAACCAATTTTTAAATTCATTTAAAATAATTTTAAACTACTTTTGTTTTGGGGGAACTATTAAAACGAAAACTGAATTAGTTCCACTCCAATGTCCACTGATTTCTTTTTATGAAACTTGTATGATGCTGGCAGGTCATCTTGAAGCTCTGAAATAATATCTTTCCTCTTCATTTTATTTTGATTTTTAGTAAACCAATTTTTAAATTCATTTAAAATAATTTTAAACTACTTTTGCTTTGGGGGAACTATTAAAATGAAAACTGAATTAGTTCCACTCCAATGTCCACTGATTTCTTTTTTATGAAACTTGTATGATGCTGGCAGGTCATCTTGAAGCTCTGAAATAATATCTATCTTCAGTTCCCATTCTGCAGCTTTCTTTTCAACATGTTCTCTGAGGATTTGTGTAAAGAATATACTGCTGTTCTTGCCATTTCCAAAGCAGTCTTTAGAAAAGCCATATCTATCCCTTTATTATTTTTGGTCCCCAAAGGAGAAGTCATAATCTCTGTATCAAATGACTTGACATTCTGTTAGATAATAGGCACACATCACATTGAACTATGTCAATATTTGTTAACTCAAACTCTTCCACGTTCCTAGTAAAGATTTCTAATACGTCTTCATCTCTGTCAAATCCACCATAGAACCCTGCTCCTAACATTGCAGTTCCGATGCTAAGCATTTCACAACCATGGCCTAGATCTGCAAGGACTTTATTTTCAATGTCTCCGTAAGTGTTATGCATTGCATGGAGCGTACATGCTGCAATGCGAAGCTCAGTGGGGTACTGCTCTGGAAGCAGCTTGGCCTTTTCAAATCCATGCACTTGTTGCAGGTGACATTCTAGTTCCTTAAGGCTTAATTTCTTCTTCTTCTTCTTTTTTTCTTTTTTTTTTTTTTTTTTGACACAGAGTCTCACTCTGTTGCCCAGGATGGAATGCAGTGGCATGATCTCAGCTCACTGCAACCTCCGCCTCCCGGGTTCAAGCAGTTCTCCTGCCTCAGCCTCCTGAGTAGCTGGGATTACAGGAACCCACCACCATTTTTGTATTTTTAGTAGAGACGGGATTTCACCATCTTGGCCAGGCTGGTCTTGAATTCCTGACCTTGTGATCTGCCCGCCTCAACCTCCCAAAATGCTGGGATTACAGGCGTGAGCCACCACGCCCAGCTCATTTTGTTTTTTTAAAGTATGGACTCTCAGGGTTTGAAGGCACAGGATCTCAGGAGGTAACTGGCACCTTGGCTGGGGCCAGAAGCCTTCTTCATTTTATTAATGGTTGAAATCTAAAAATATAAAAATCGGGAAACCAGCCACTGTACCAGATGCTCCTAAGCTCTAGAGTTCTATGGCTGTGGGGGCTCCTGAACCCACCCTAGGAGGAAAGGAAAGCAGGTAAGGAGTGCCTGTTTCCAACATCAGAGAATGCAGGGCCCATGGTGATCCTCACCACAATCCTAGGAGATGGGCTGTTATCAACCCCATTTTACAGCCAGAGAAACTGAAGGGAAAAAGGTGAAGTTAATTTGTGTAAGTTCACATAAGAGCTAACAATTCCCCCCCAGTCTAACACCCGGTAGGTCATTCCATAGTTCACAGCCATCATTGACGCAGGTTACCAGGGCTTCTGACTCCATTGTGTCTGTGTCTGTGGACGGACAGGGCTGTGCGGCCTGGGCCTGTCAGTCTGACCCCCTCTCCTCATTTCTGCCATCAGCCAGTGCAGTGAAGAGAGCTGCTCAGGGCTGGACCAGAGATGGATGGGTGGCCTCCGACCTGCAGCAGAGTGGGGACACTGCAGAGGGTCTCTCATCGTAGAGAATGAAACAGGATAAGGTTGTATATGATAATGCCTTTGTAAAGTATAAAAATGCTATGTGACTTTGAGATGTGCTACCCTGAACAAGTCTTCATCAGTAGCTAAAGTTAGCTCTGTCTGGCAAGTATTTGGATGGGAGGCTGTTCAGGAGTACCGTGGGTAAGACAAAAATGTATTCATATAGATATGATTAAATCATCGTTATTATGAAACGCCAGTGGTGGGCCCTTAGATCCCATGATAAGTGTTGATGAAGGTAGGAGTGGGGTTTCAGGATAAGGCATTTTCCTCCATACCTTTCCAATCATGTTGGGTAGTTGTCTGCTAGGCACAAGGCTGGTCCAGTTGGCATCCAACTAAATCTAGAAAATGAGTGAACAAACTACTGCAAAGAAAAACATGTTTTCCTAACAAAAACCAGGCAGGAATTTTATCAAGGAAATAACAATAAAACTTATTGTATAAATCTGGATTGAGTCCAGGTGCAGCGTCTCAGGCCTGTAATCCCAGCACTTTGGGAGGCCGAGGCAGGTGGATCATGAGGTCAGGAGTTTGAGATCAGTCTGGCCAACATGGTGAAACCCTCTCTCTACTAAAATACAAAAACTAGCTGGGCATGGTGGCAGGCACCTGTAATTCCAGCTACTTGGGAGGCTGAGTGAGGCACAAGAATTGCTTGAACCCGGGAGGTGGAGGTTGCAGTGAGCCAAGATCGCGCCACTGCACTCCAGCCTAGGTGACAGAGCAAGACTCCGTCTCGGAAAAAAAAAATCTGGATTGAGATTCAATGACAGTGATGAGAATGAGTTAGCATCTCTTGGGCTGCACGAGGTACCTTTTACCTAAGGACTCTCCACAGCCCCAGTTTGCTTTATTGATTGGCTCTACTGTGACCCAGCTGAAGCACATCAAAGGTGTTTGCTGTTCCCTAAATGTGTACACATCATAGAAGGGAGACATGGCCTGTGAGCTGCTGGTCTCACCTCAGCTGGCCCCACAGGCAGCCCTTCCCCCTTTGGCCCACTTGGGCAGAGCTTCGGGAGCACTCCAGGGATATTCCATGGAAGCACAGACCCACAGGGAGAAAGGCTGCCATGTAGGAGGTGATCTGTGCAGGTGATGATGCCACGAGACACTGGCTGTTCCTTTTCAGCTCATGTCCAGGTGCTCTAACACAAAGCTGAAAGGAGACAACACACAACTTCTCTCATACGTTCTTGCTTGTTTGTTTGTTTGAGATAGGGTCTTGCTCTGTCACCCAGGCTGAGTGTAGTGGTGCCATCATGGCTCACTACATCCTTGACCTCCTAGGCTCAAGAGATCCTCCCACCTCAGCCTCCCAAGTAGCTGGAACCACAGATGGGTGCCACCATACCTAGTTAATTTTTTTAATTTTTTTGCCGAGATGGGATCTGATATGCTCCCCAGGCTGGTCTCAAACTCCCAGGCTCAGGCGATCCTTGAGCCTTGGCCTCCCAAAGCGCTGGAATTATGGGCATGGGCTACCACATCCAGCCTTATGTCATCCATTAGATACTTGAAATTCAAACTCACCCTCATTTTACATGTTCCAGCTATTAAATCCCATGTATCTTCGCAGTTATCTTATGAGTGTTCTATGCTTGTGTTTGTAACTAAATTTGCTTCTCCAGTAGGGTTTTTTATTTCTGGTACCCAAGAATATGTATCTGGAAAAGAGTAAATGAGAAAAAAGTGCAGTTTTTTAAATAGACTTTATCTATTTTATGGTTTGGGTTTTTTTTGAGACTCAATCTCGCTCTGTTGCCCAGGCTGGAGTGCAGTGGCACGATCGTGGCTCACCATAATCCCTGCCCCACGGGTTCAAGCGATTCTCCTTCCTCAGCCTCCTGAGTAGCTGAGATTACAGGCATGCGCCACCATGCCCAGCTAATTTTTGTATGTTTTTTAGTAGAGATAGGGTTTTGCCATGTTGCTCAGGCTAGTCTGAAACTCCTGACCTTGTGATCCACCTGTCTCAGCCTCCCAAAGTGCTGGGATTACAGGTGTGAGCCACCATGCCCGACCACTATTTTATGTTTTTGGTGACAGTCTCACTTTGTTCCTCAGGCTGGAGTGCAGTGGCCATTCGTAGGCGTGATCATAGCACACTACAGCTTCAGACTCCTGGGCTCAAGCAATCCTCCCACCTCAACTTCCTGAGTAGCTGAGACTACAGGCAAGCACCACCACAACTGTCTAGACTTTATTTATTTCTTGAGACAGAGTCTTGCTCTGTCGCCCAGGCTGGAGTGCAGTGGCACAATCTTGGCTCACCACAACCTCAACCTCCCTGGTTCAAGCAATTCCCCTACCTCAGCCTCCCAAGTAGCTGGGATTACAAGCACATGCCATCACACCTGGCTAAATTTTTTGTATTTTCAGTAGAGACGGGTTTCACCATGTTGGCACACTGGTCTCGAACTCCTGACTTCAGACAATTCACCTGCCTGGGGCTTCCAAAGTGCTGGGATTGCAGGCGTGAGCCACCATGCCTGGCCTAGACTTTATTTTTTAGAGTGGTTTTAGGTTCACAGCAAAATTGAATGGAAAGTACAGACAGAGATTTCCCATATATCCCGTGCCTTCAACAGGCATAGCCTTCTCCATAAATGCAAATTTTTAATTAACGAAGGCAAGATTGCCTTTTTTCATTACAAAACTGAAAACATAACCATTAAAAATATAGAAAATTTAGAAAAATAAAAAGAAAAAATAGAGAAAAATATTACTTGTGGTTCCATCACCCATAAACAACTATGCTAACATTTTTATATATTTCTTTCTCTATTATTTATGTGTGTGTGTATATATATATACATATGTGTGTGTGTGTGTGTGTGTGTTTGTGTGGAGATATATATAATATATATAGTTTTTTTGAGACAGGCTTTCACTCTGTTGCCCAGGCTGGAGTGCAGTGGTGCAATCAGAGCTCACTGCAGCCTCAACTTCTTGGGCTCCTGTGATCCTCCTGCCTCAGCCTCCTTAGTAGCTGAGACTACGGGTACAAGCCACCACAATGCACAGCATTTTTTTTTTTTTTTGCCTGGTCTGGTCTCAAACTCCTGGGCTCAAGTGATCCTCCCACCTTAGCTTCCCAAAGTGCTAGGATTACAGGCATGAGTCGCCACACCTGGCCTCATATTTTTCTTTGTATTTTTTAATATCTAATTTTCTCTTACCCCCCACTCCAGTTTTATAAAATAATGTTACATAAATCTTAAACACTGTTTTTCAAAATGGTTGCATAATACGGCATCATGTAGATTATACCATACTTTACTTAACCAGTCCCTACTCTTTTTTTTTTTTTTTTTTTTTTTGAGATGGAGTCTCACTCTGTTGCCTAGGCTGGAGTGCAGTGGCACAGTCTCGGCTCACTGCAACCTCCACCTCCCAGGTTCAAGCAATTCTCTGCCTCAGCCTCCCGAGTAGCTGGGATTACAGGTGCCCACCACCATTTTTTGTATTTTTAGTAGAGATGAGGTTTCACCATCTTGGCCAGGCTGGTCTTGAACTCCTGACCTCATGATCCACCCGCCTCAGTCTCCCAACGTGCTGAGATTACAGGAGTGAGTCACCTCGCCTGGCCACCAGTCTCTACTCTTATTAATAATACTAGGATGACCATCTTTGACCTAAATTTATGAGTCTAGCCATCATTTTCTTGGCTTAACTTCATAGACATGGAACCACTGATTCAAATGGTATAAATATTTTTAAGTTTCTTAATATATAATCTATGAATATTTCCAAAAAATATATGAAAATTGAGCAAGGTTATTCAAGATTACTGAGAATCAAATAAATACAAATAATGAGGTAACATTGTCACCTATCATAAAGGCAAATATTTAAAAGACAATGCCCAGTGTTGATAAAGATGGGGAGATATGTGTTATTTTATAGATATATTGGTAGGAGCACAAATTGGCCATTTAAAAGTATATATATACAAGTATCATATGAATATATTCTTGTAAAAATTCAATTAATATAGAAATATACAGAGTAAAAGTTGAAGGTTCTCCTTCAGTCCCTCATCTCCACCCCCAGTCAGTTGGTGCATTTCTGGAGGACAGTTAGAAAAGAAGTAGAATAGTTTAACAGTTTAGGCTTTGATGCAATATTTTCACTTCTAGAAATGTAGTCCCCCTAGGAACATAGGAGTGTTTTCCCCAGTATTATTCATAATAACAATACCTACAACTTGTCAGCAATAACTAAATTACAGGAACTGTTCTAAAAATATAACATTCGTTAAATTGTTGGATCCGGACATGAATCCTACAATAACCATAGATACTATGATTAAGCCCATTTTACTGATGAGAAAACTGAGGTACAGGAAGGTCACAAAGCTAGCTAAGTGGCCATAGGGATTCCAGTCTAGGCAGTCTGACTTGTGGGTCTACATTACCCATCTCCATACTCTCTTGTCTATGCTTCTATAATAGTGAAAATATGAGAAGGAATCTATCAAACGGGAACTTGTTAAGTAAATTATGGTATATCTATACAATAGAATATTGTCAGCTTTCACAATGTTGCTGTAGACTGATATTCATCTACATGAAATAAAAAAATGGAGGCATAAAACTGTATATCTATAATACCATTTTTGTTCTTTTTCAATATATATAATTATGAGAAATTATAAATTTCTCTGTACATGGAGAAAAGAGTTCGGCAAAAATGATGAACACCAAAATCCTAACTGATTTTCTCTGGGAGCAGCATTATAGCGTCTTTCTTTTCCTCTTAATACATTTCTATATTTGGGAAGTAAAATGATCCTACATTACTTTCATAATCTAAGAGAAGCCATAAAGCTATTTTTAAAGGAGTGTGACAATTGCTACCTGTCAGTGAATCAGTGAATCAGTGACTATGAGAGCGCCACCAGCTAACTTCCAATCACTACTTCATGCAGACTTACCCAGATAAAGGGCTGCGGGCAGCGCGCCGGCCTCAGCACTGAGGTTTCCTGTTCCTCAGCAGCCCAGAGGCAGAGTTTCCATGATTGCATGGGCATAAACATCTCTGGGCACCGAACCACAGTGGAGTCCCGCTAGATTTCCAGTTTCTGGCCTCAAGATATTTCTGTTCATTGTTGCTTCATTAAACACACTGGCCCCATCTGTTGCCTAGTAGATCTGTCTTCTGGAGCACACATGGAAAGACAATGCCCAGTGTTGATAAAGATAAGGAGATACACGTTCCAGTCTAGCGACTATGTGAAACCTCAGAAACAATACGTTGAATAACCCACAAGGGTGACTCAGCAATGTTGGTTGTTCTATGCTCTTCTAATCAATGACTCTATCTACCTGTCTGTCTTTCTGTCTGCATTGATTTTGTTCCATGTACAAGCCTCCATGCTAGGTGCTGGAGAGATCTGACATAAAGTGTTGTCTATCAGGGAGACAAAAATCGGTATAAATGAAGTATTTATTGACAATTTATTCAATGGAGTTAGCAAACATCTGTTTGGTGACATCTGGCAATCAGGCACTACTTGGGGGACACAAAGAGGGAGCTCACAGTCAGCACTGATCACTTCAGAGAGGAAGTGACATTTCAGTGGGGTTTCGAAGAGGAATAAGAGTTTGTCAGTGGAAAAGTGGGAGAGGGCTGGTCAGGCTAAGAGAATGTAAGTGCAAAGACACGGAGGCTAGAAGGAGTTTGGCCTGTTCGGTGAACACAAAGTCCAGGACAGCTGGACACAGGCAAGTGTTGAGAGTAGTGGCTCTGAAAGAGTTAGATCGAGACCATGTTTATGAAGAGCTGAGACACTTGAACCTTCTAGTCCACAGGAAGCTAGCAAAGACTGATTCCATAGAGAGGCATAAGCAGATCTGCAGGTTAGAGGATGAATACCAGTGACAATGTCATTGAGAAAACTGAAACAATCAAAAGAAAACTTTCAATTCCCCACCACATTTATCCACCTGCCTGCACCAGTATATATCCTCTGCTCTTCCTCTCGCTGCTTGGATGAACTGAGCATCTCACGTCAATCCCTGTGTGTGCACTAGATCTCTTCCCCCTCCTTCCTACTCAAGCACATGGCTCCAGAAATTCTCCCCCTCTTGCCTACATTAACATATTTCATCATTCTGCAGCATCACTGTCTTCAGCCTACAAATATGCTGTTATTCTGACTATCTTGAAAAACTCTCTCTTGGCAGGGTGCGGTGGCTCATGCCTGTAATCCCAAAACTTTTGGAGGCCGAGGCGGGTGGATCACGAGGTCAGGCATTCGAGACCAGCCTGGCCAACACAGTGAAACCCCATCTCTACTAAAAATACAAAAAATTAGCCGGGCCTAGTGGCAGGCGCCTGTAATCCCAGCTACTCAGGAGGCTGAGGCAGGAGAATCGCTTGAACTCGGGAAGCACGAGGTTGCAGTGAGCCAAGATCCTGCCACTGCACTCTAGCCCTGGCAACAGTGTGAGACTCCATTTCAAAAGAAAAAAAAAGAAAAAAACAAAAACTCTCTCTTGATCCCATTTTCTCTTCCAGCATTGTCCCATTTCTGACCTCTTTACAAAACTCCTTGAAAGAGTTGTCAAATTCAATGTCACCTACTCCTCTTCTCGTCCTCTCCCTTAAATCCTCTCAGTCAGGCTTTTTCTCCCTCTACTCCACCAAAACTGTTGATCAGGATTCCCAGCGACTCCACATTACTAATTCCAATGGTCAATTTACAATTTCTTTGTGACTTAGGCCTCTCCTCCTCCTAGAAACACTTACTTCGCTTAGTTTCCAGGCCCTCACACACCCCGAGGTTTCCCCCTGCCTCTCTGACTGCCCCTTCTCGGTTGCCTTGGTCAATTCCCCACCCGTGCCCCCAGCCTCTTCATGTCCCTGTGTCCCATCCCTTCTCTGTCTACATTCACTCCCTTCGTGACCTCATCCAGCCATATGCTGACCACTCTCAGTTTTATATTTCTAGCCCAGATCTCCCGGACTGAACCCCAGGCTCCAATTGCTTTCTTTTTTTTTTTTTTTTTGAGATGGAGTCTGTGTCACCCAGGCTGGAGTGCAGTGTGTGTGTGTCGCCCACTCACTGTGTCGCCCCAGGTTGGAGTGCAGTGGCATGATCTTGGCTCACTGCAACCTCCACCTCCTGGGTTCAAGCGATTCTCCTGCTTCAGCCTCAAAGTAGCTGGAACTACAGGCACATACCACCACGCCTGGCTAATTTTTGTATTTTTTGTAGTAGAGATGGGGTTTCACTATGTTGGCCAGGCTGGTTTTGAACTCCTGACCTTGTGAGCTGTCTGCCTCGGCCCCCCCCAAAATGCTGGGATTGTAAGTATGAGCCACCGCACCCAGCCTCTGATTGCTTCCTTGACCTCTTTATTTAGATGTCTGTATAGTACTTATCTCAAATTTAACATGTCAAGGGTATCGTTGTAGTGTCCCTGTTGGTTAAAATATCAGTCTGCCAGTTTAATGATTATTATTACTTAGAAAGCAAGTAACGTAGTTGGAGTACAGCACACTTTGATACTCTGTGGGGAATAAAACAGTCTTAGGCAGCCTTTCCTGAAATAGCTCCCTCCTTCTCCCCAACCACTCCCTCCAGTTTCCAATGCTTTATTGTGCTTTCTCTTCATAGCAGGTATCACACCCTGAAAATATGTTTGTTTATTTTCTGCTTTCCCTACTAGACTGCCTGCTCCAGGAGGGCAGACTATGCTGACCTTCCCCTTCCCTGTGCCCAGAAGAAGGCCCAACATACAGCAGGTGCTCAATAAAAAAACTGAACAATGAATGCATAATCTGATTTTTCCAGGAGTAAGAACAGCAATGGTTTTCTTTTCTTTTTCTTTTTTATGACGGAGTTTCACTTGTTGCCCAGGGTGGAGTGCAATGACACGATCTCGGCTCATTGCAACCTCCGCCTCCCAGGTTCAAGCGATTCTCCTGCCTCAACCTCCTGAGTAGCTGGGATTACAGGCGCATGCCACTTTTGTATTTTTAGTAGAGATGGGATTTCACCATTTTGGCCAGGCTGGTCTCAAACGCCTGACCTCAGGTGATCTACCTGTGCCCGACCTAAATTTGCTATTTCCTTTTTTTTTTTTTTTGAAGACAGAGTTTTGCTCTTGTTGCCCAGTTTTGCTCTTGAGTGCAATGGTGCGATCTCAGCTCACTGCAACATCCCAGGTTCAAGCGATTCTCCTGCCTCAGCCTCCCCGAGTAGCTGGGATTGCAGGCATGTGCCACCACACCTGGCTAATTTTGTATTTTTAGTAGAAAAAGGGTTTCTCCATGTTGGTCAGGCTGGTCTCGAACTCCCGAGCTCAGGTGATCTGCTCACCTGGGCCTCCCAAAGTACTGGGATTACAGGTGTTAAGTCAGTGTGCCTGGCCTGAATTTGCTATTTCTAAAAAGTGCCTGGGGTGATTCTGTTGCTCTTAGTCACTAGAAAAGTCACTCTGAATCAGACAAGCTTGGTTTGACCCAGCCTGTCACCTGGCTGCATGACCATGGGGAATTAACTTCTTCTCTGATCTTGTTTCCTTATTTGTAGATAACAGGCATGACCACATTCTCATGGAACTGTTATGACAATTAATTAAATTAAGTAATGGATGTAGAGTTCTTGGCATAATGCCAGTTGTTCAGGTGGCTGCCACTATGATATTATTATTTTATTTTTATGCCCAAGCAGAAGAAGATTTTTCTCCCTGTGGGATCACTCTGGGAATCCCCTCAAAGTGGGGTACCGAGACTAGCAGCATCAGCATTACCTGGGAGCTGGTTTAAAATCCAGAATCTCTGCCCCACCCCAGATCTACTGAATTGAAATCTGCACTTTAACAAGATTGCATTGAATGTTTGCACATTCAAATTTAAAAAGGACTGTTCAAAGTCACATGTACTGTTTTCTTCCAGTCTCTAATTTCAGGAGTCTGCCCAGAAGGTTCGTGAGCCCTGGCATCCCAGAATCTGAATCGCTTCTCTTCACCCTTCTGAGTGCAGAGGAGGGAAGCCCAGCTCATTCTGGGTGCACTTCCCCACTAAGGAAATAAGGAGGAGGAATTCTGAAGCCTTGTGGCTGCTCATGGAGCTCTGAACAAGTGCTTGGGATGGATCCAAACTCCATCTTGCTTTCTCCACAGCCCCGGATCTGCTCCCACCTGGTGGAAGCCTGTATGGAAGGTGAGAGAAGCTCATCCCCTCCGGAGCTGGGTAGAGACTCCCAGTTTCCCTGGAGCCAGTTCCCCAGCCCTGCAGACCCCGACTGGTTTGGGGGATGAAACACATCCAGGCCAAGAGGGCCAGAGTGGAGACCATTGTCCGAGGCATGTGCTCTCCCCCAAATCCTCTGGTGCCAGGCAGTATACAAGCTGGGGACACCCCCACACTGTCCAGAGAAGGCCCGAGAGAGGAAGAGGAAGCAGAGCCTTCCCCACGCAGCAAGGGCTCCTGATGCCAGCCCCTGCCCGGCACCAGGGCAACAGGAAGGGGGGCCCTTGCGTGAGAGAACAACTTCACCTGCTGAAGCAACAGCTAAGACATCTGCAAGAGCACATTCTGCAGGCTGCTGAGCCCAGGGACACAACTCAGGGCCTCGAAGGCTGTGGCAAGGGAAAAGGCCCTCTGAGCACAAAGCAGAGAAATGGCTATGGGCCTCGCCCCTGGGCTTCGAACAGTGACCACCAGCAGGGTTCCAGCAAGGACCTCTCTGGGGCAGAAAACACCAAGTGTCTGAGGCCGAATACCAGTCTGAGGGAGCCCAGGTTCCTCTCCTTCTGCAGCACCAGCTTCACTGGAGATTCTGAGAAAGAGCTGACCAGGGCAGTGTCCCGGGCTGTGGACTCGGTATTACAAAAGGTACTACTGGATCCCACCAGGCCGCCTGACTCAGCCTGGGTAGTCAGGGGTGGGTGCCAGAGAGTAGAAGCGAGTCCTCACCTCCTGTGACAGAGGCCTGTGAAAATCCACTTGCTTTGGCTGCCTTGCCCAGGAGGGTCCAGCTACAAGCTGGGGTCCCAGTAGGGAAACTTATCATTGGCCAAGACTCTAGATTCTCCTGGGTACCCTATCTCTCCAAGAATCGATACCCAAACCCTGTCAGGGTCCTCCAGCAAACTGTCCCTTGACTGCACCTTCCCACATCCAGGAAAATCAGATTCTGAGCCAGCTACTGGGTCATAGATGCAACAATGGCCATTGGAGTAGCAGTCCTCCCCAGGACTCATCTTCCCAGAGGCACCCTCCTCGGAGCCTGCCCTACAACCCTGGAGAACTACCAAACTGCAACCATTGGTCCTGAGCCAGCAGCAGTGTCCCCTGCCTTTCACCTCTGTCCAGCTGGAAAGTCTGCCCTTCTTCCCTCTGTGAAGATGGAACAGGGAGGGCTGCATGCTGTCACTGAGGCGCTGCCTTTCTCTCGGTCCCCATATCCTTTAATAGCAATTGAAGTTCTCATTGTTGGCCAGGTGCATTGGCTCATGCTTGTAATCCCATGCTTTGGGAGGCCAAGGTGGGAGGATTACTTGAGGCCAGGTATTCAAGACTAGCCTGGACAACATAGCTAGACCCCCCCCCCTCTAAAAAAAAGGAATTAGCTGCACATGATGGTGTGCACCTGTAGTCCTAGCTACACAGGAGGCTGAGGCAGGAGGATTGCTTGAGCCCGGGAGTTCGAGGTTGCGGTGAGCTATGATTGCACCACTGCACTCCAGTTGGGCAACAGAGACACTGTCTCAAAAAATAAATTAAAATCTCATTGGCACTGTGCAGAGAAACAAGAAAACTAAAGCTGAAGAGGAGGTGGGGACAGATCACTCAGGGTCTTCTTAATCTTGCTCTGGGCCTTCAGGTTAAAGTGGTCACCACATTCTGAAATTTAAAGACCTAGAAAGGTTCACTTACCTTCTTCTATGACCCATTGGGTTTCGCCACTTGACTTATTCCTTTGGGTCTAAAAAGGGTTTCGTTTTGAGACTCAAATAGGCTTTTGAAATACAGTGAATACCCTAAGGAAAAGAACCCCATAATTTGGTTGTCAGCTGCACATACACTTAGGCAGAGTGGGTCAAAGGAATGCCCTCATCCGAGGTGTGGCCTCCCCCACCCCATGTCTCCATAAGCAAAAATCCCGTATTGTGTAGATAATTCCTGGGGGAGCATATGAGCATCTAGACCAGAAGCTTCTGGGCTAGATGGAAAAGGAGTTTTCCTCGGGGATTAAACCCAGAGAGGCAGCTGGAAATAGCCAGAAGTCTTCAGTTTAAGAATCAGCTTCCAAGGTGCAATGGAGTGCCTGGAGACTGGGGGCTGGGCATATGCAGGGAGAGGTGGCTCCCAATGAGGAGACCTGAGAGGCCCAGGCCAGTCTGCAGGGCTCTGGATCTTACTGCATCATCTTTGCAACCCTTAAGCAGATGCTACTCCCTTAATATATTTTCCAGAGTAACCCTCAGGATTAATAATTGTTGAGTTAATAGAAAAAGTACCTTGGGGAAATACTGAGATAGTTTATTTTCTGCGGGAATTCTCAGAGCCTTTAACATGAGTAAATGGAAGCTCTAAGAGGAGAATGTATACAGCCCCAAACCCATTATGACTGAAGAATCCACTTCTAACAAGCATCTTGCAGAACTTAAGTTCCTGAGAATATGTTTTGGATGCTGCTTTTTAAGTGAGCTGTGCTCACGATGCTGCTTCTTGTGGGCGGCTTTGAGGCCAATCTCCAGAGGCTGATGAGTCCGGTGGAGTTGCATATCCAGGTGTGAATAGTAGTGTCCTCTTGCCTGGCAACCGCTGTGAGGGCAGCAGGATGGGGTGGGACAGCAGAGGGAGACACTGGCCTTTAGGACACCGTGCCAGAGACTGCCTTTGCGTCCTAAATGCCATGAGCGCCCCCTACCCGCTGGAAACACCCCAAAGCTTTCCTGAAAGTTAGCCAGCAACTGTAAAAGTAATGCTGAGAACACTTCACTTTCCACCACTCTTGGAGGCACAGGGATACCACCATAGACAGTTTTTCTTTAGAAGGCTACTTGTCTGGGCCTTTGATAACCACTGGTTGACTCTCCATAAAATTCAGACAGTTGCAAAACCACCTCAAGCAGATGGTCCCCCAGAATTTGCTATTTGTTGAGCACCTCCTTGTGCCTGTTCCTGCCCCCCCGAAATTGGGGATTGGGCTCAAAGAGCTTCTGGAGATTTGGGGCCTATCCTAAGAAATACCTAAGCCAGGCCCAGCTGCATGGGTGAAGCACCTGACTATCTTTGGAATGACTTGGGGCCCCCTGGCAGCATCCTGGCCCCTCAACGCTTCCCCTCATTCCTGATGCCTACAATACAAGACCAGAGATTTATTCCTGTGGGCCATGAAAGCCAGCTGAGAGCAAGCTGCTTTACAGCATAAAAGAACATTCACGTTCACATGCCATCCTGTGATGTGGGTAGGGCAGATGTGAAGATCATGAGGGGAGCATTGACAGAGCACTTTCTCTGTGGCAGGCACTGCTACCAGCACTTCACACATATGTGTCCATCACCACTTAGCTACAATTCTGAAACCCACAAAGCTTTGAAAAGTCCTGTGATCTCTTTCCTCTAAGACTGATGCAATCTTTTTTCAGTAGCAAAACCTAGGCTGCACTGATTGGAGGCTACTTATAGATTTTATCCCACTTAGTACAGTCATACAGTTTACTGCAGAAATGTTAATGTATTGGATTATAGACCATCTCTGCTGTGGATGTTAATTAATGTGTGGTACATACATCATATTACCTTTACAAACTAACAAATTCTGAAATCCGAACTCCACTTGGCCCAGCATTTCAGATAAGGGGTTTAGACCTATATTATCTCACCATCCTCAAGCATCCATTCTAAGATCAGGTATCCGAGAAGCAGAGACAGAGAGAGGAAACTAACTCGCCCAAAGCACTAATGAGCAACCGGGATTCAACCCAGGATCTGATGGCCAACTATAAGCTTTAACCACCAGACTCCACATCTTAGCAATCAGGCCCAGAGCAGTGAAGTGGCTTGCCCAAGGTCACACAGTTAATAGGTGGCAAAATCAGTGTCTGAAACTGGTCGTTGGAATCCCCAATCCAGGATTCTTTCCAGAGCATTTGTGGATCTGTAGGAAGGATTAAGTAGGGCTGGTGGGACAGCAGGGAGGGGCCTTCTGTGCAGCAGCCAGGTGCCTGGGCCAGCTGTAACCATACTCAGTTGCTTTGGTTTATTTTGGTTAGACAGATTGACCCTATGCGGAGGTCTTAATAATTGTCTTAAGCTACAGCTCTCAGATCTGAGACCCCAGGTTACTCTGTGTAATGCTTCTGACTCAGCCTAAGGACTGTCCCTGAAAATGCTAAGCATATTTGTGTAAGAAGCTTTATTTCCTTTCCCTCCCACCCCAGTGCTAGGCAGTCACATCACAACTCCCCAAATCTTGTTAAGAGGGAGGAATCTGTCTATTCCCAGAGTGAGGTATGGTTTGGAATATAACTTCCATGCATGTGTATGTATTAAGGTTGACCATTCACTCACTCCTTCACACAACAAATATTTATTGAGCACCTCCTGTGTTCATAGCACCAGGCTAGGCACAAAGACGCAAAGATAAGGTCCTCACCCTCAAAGAGCTCACAGTCTAAATGAGGAGACAAACATGAAGTAGAAATTCCAACAAGGTCATCATTGAGGCAGTTTGAACCAAGAGTCTTGCGTAGCCCAGGGTAAGGAAGGCCTAATTTGGCAAGGAAGGGCTTTAATAGAGGCGGCGGGAGCTTCTGAGCTGAGACCTGAAGGATGAGGGACAGTACTGCCAGGCAAATGGAGAGCGGGTGCTGCCCAGCTGTTCAAACTTCTTGAGCAAGAGCAAAATGTGAGCTAGGTACTCAGCCTGCTTAGGTGTTTGCTGGTTAGAAAGGCAACACTGCAAAGCCAATGATAAGAGTGACAGCCAGAATGGGGGACCACCTAGTTTACTCCTCTCATTTTACAGCTAAGAAAACTGAGGCAAAGAGCAGAAGTAAGTCTCTGCTTGGGGCTTTGAAATGGTTTATCTGGGGTAGAACTGCCATCTCTTCCCATCCCTTTTGGACACCACACACACACACACACACTACAACAAACTATTTGGTATCATATATGCTACATAACTTTTACATATCAAGATGGTTTTTACATTCTGTGACTTAATGTATGGCATCCAGCTTACTTGACCAGAGTTTCCAGAGACAGAAAAATGGAGCAAATACACAATTCCAATCAGAAAAACAAAATGAAATAAAATAGAAATCACAGGAACAAGGAATTCACTATTTAATTGATAAACTGGCATTTTAAAGTGTTAATTTTCCTTGACACTGAGATAAATCCAGGAGGGCCTAAACCCTGGCCACTTGAAGAAGGCCAAACTAATGTTTTTCTTTACGAGATATCCCAGCTCCAACCTCCTGAAGGCTTATTTTCCTGATGTTCAGGTAAAGTCACTCAACTGAAGGGCAGCTTCTGCAGCACTCCCAAGTGGCAGTGTGTTTTGGCTGGTGTGAGGCAAGTCCTAGGTTATCATATGTGCACTTCAAGCTCCCCTCAGGAGTTGTTGATAGAATTGGTGCAATGTCCAGTTCTGGGCTGAGACTCTGCCCTAAAAACCATGAATAAATTTAGGCTAGAAAGGTTGGGTGTCTAAATTCTAAGCTACTGAGCTGTAGATAATCCCAAAAACGGGCAGGAAAGTCAATGGAAAGAGAAACACTAATTAGTGGCCTTTTTGACCCAGTTTTCTGCCTTGTCTGGGGGACACTATGAAAAAGAAAAAATAGGCCGGGCGCAGTGGCTCACGCCTGTAATCCCAGCACTTTGGGAAGCCGAGGCAGGTGGATCACCTGAGGTCAGGAGTTTGAGACCAGCCTGATCAACATGGTGAAACCCTATCTCTATTAAAATGCAAAAATTAGCCAGGTGTGCTTGGGGGCACCTCTAATCCCAGCTACTCGGGAGGCTGGGGCAGGAGAATCACTTGAGCCTGGGAGGTGGATGTTGCAGTGAGTAGAGATCATGCCACTGCACTCCAGCCTGGGTGACAGAGCAAGACTCAGTCTCAAATAAAAAAAAAAAAAGAAAGAAAGAAAAAGAAAAAATACAGAGTCAGACACTGTCAAATTTACATTCGAATTGCTATACTTCAAAACTGAGTGAAAGTACATACAGATCAAGTGTGACAATAAGGAAAATCAAACTAATTGGTGGGACCAGACCTCCTCTGTTCCCATAAAAGGTTTCTAAGGGCCTCCTTTACCTTGGGTATTGGGTTAGTGGCTGCTAATACTTTTGATCTATATCATTCAAGCTTTTTCTTTCCCTCATATCCAGTTGCTTGGTTGATACCTGCAGCAACCTCTGATTTTGATTTCAAATTCATTGTACAGTTCCAAGTTGCTAATAGACCTGTCTCTGGCCTACACTGGCCCTTCCCTTGGCCCTTTATCCAGGCAGAAGTCCCCAGGGCTGCCAGGCAATCCACCTGGGTGCAGCTAAATTGGCACCACACTGGTCTTGACCCCGGACTCTCCCTAAGTCCCAAACACCACAAAAAGCTTTTTCACGGGTCAAACAACCCTCATAAATTTAGCATATAAAAATATGTATTTCCTCTGTTGGGCACTGTAGCTAATTTAGATTTTTCTGAGTATAACTGAATAGACTTGGAAAATAGATGTGGCTTCCTTTTTTAAAGGAAGCCCCTGTGAATGCTGGTTAAAGCCATTTCTATGAACCCCTATGTTGAGCTGGAAGCGGACAGTTCTAATTCTGAGCACTTCATGCAAATGTCTGACTTGGTGGGCCTCTCATTTGTTCGAGTTCAACCGCTGCATTACCTCCCAGATGATCAAGTGGTTCAGCAACTTTCGTGAGTTTTATTACATCCAAATGGAAAGATTTGCCCGGCAAGCAATTTCAGATGGTGTCACAAATCCCAAAATGCTGGTGGTTCTCCGCAATTCAGAACTGCTTCGAGTTCTCAATATGCACTACAAACAAGGGAAATGACTTTGAGGTAAGACCATGTACTGGGGTCCCATGAGGTCTGATGAGCATCTTCTCTATGTGATTCGAGTTTTAGGAAAGATACCCATTCTGTGTCTGTCCTTAAGTTACTGAGAGCCAGGGCAGCCTGGGGCCAATCTCTGTATCATCCACAAAGATTACAGTCCCTTGCGCAACAAGGTAGAAGCAGCAAACTGAGTCTCCAGCTAGTCTTCATTCTGAAGCTTAGGCAAAGGTCTCCCAGTGTTACACCATCTTAGACTGAATACCCTGTAATTATCCAGTTACGTAACTTACTGATCTTTTTGCCTTCGTGCCAGGAGGCTCAGGACTGAATGCTGAGCTCAGTTGTAGCACCTTAGTGCTTGGCGTAAGGTGTGGCCACTTAGTCTTGGCCTACAGTTTTCTCAACAATTTCTATGCTTTTCATGATTTGGTTCTTATCTGTATTTTCCCTTGAAAATGTATCTGTGGGCCTTCCATAGCAAGTCACCTAAAATCCTCTCTGGAAATAACAATAAACAACATTCAACCTTCTCAGTCCCTTGGGGATCCCTATGAAGGCACACTGGTGGCACCTCAGAGGTAAAGCGTCAGTGAAGGGTGAGCCTAGGTGTCACTGGTGCACATTCCTAATCAAGAGACATGTGTTGCCTCATGCACAGCTGACAGCTCTGTTAGGCTGGCATCTAATTCTGCAGGTGCCAGGTATATCTGATCACAGATTACACTTCCCTCTTCTTGCTTTCTCCCTTGACTGTGATCACAAAGAGTGGTTTATTGATACCTCCAAGACATATAAGAACTGTGGTCCTCCATTGGTCGACTGGTCAGTCAGAATGTGTTTGGAAAGCTAAGACTACCTGTGGGGAAAATGGACCATGCCTCCCTTTCTGAGGCTCAAGGGGTCAGGGCCAGTATGGGACAGGCAGCACTGCCTTATCTTTCCACACAGGGTGGTCATTTGGCCTGCAGTGGCGGCAAGCCCCAAGTCAAGCTGGGTCTGGAGCTTGGCGGTGGGGCACCCCATGATTCATGCTGCCAGTCTGGGTTAGGGTTCTAGAATAGCCCCCCCATCAACCGGCTCTGAAAGCAGGAGTGTAAGCCCTTCAAACCCAGCCTCAAAAGGCAGTGGAATGAGGTATGACAGTCAGAAGCTTGGGGGCACTCCTTTCCACAGTTAGTACTAAGGAAAAGAATGCCAAAATCTCTTTGAGCCACAGATTTACTTTCAGTAATATTTTCTGACCTACTTAGTAAAAAGTCACCCATTAGTGGGATCAGCTCCCCCTATAAAGGGAGTGTCCTTAATTCACCTTCTCTCCGGGCTGCCTCATTGGAGCTGTTATATCAAGGTTTATGTTTGATGAGAAAGCAGAGGATTCCTAGGGTTGCAGAATCAGGGGCCAGTAGAGCAGGGATGCTCCTAGCCCACTACCCAAGAAACAGGCAGCATCCACTAGTGAGGTCTCTGGCACCAGTGCTTCCCAACCTCACGTCTTTTCTTTCTTGTGGGTCTCTTTGGAAATGCAGGTTCCAGATTGCTTCTTGGAAATCGCCAGCTTGACATTACAGGAGTTCTTCAGGGCTGTCTCCACAGGGAGAGATTCAGATCCTTCCTGGAAGAAACCCATTTATAAAATTATTTCTAAACTGGACAGTGACATCCCAGAGATATTCAAATCTTCTAGCTATCCCCAGTAGCTCTTTCAGAGTTAAGATCCCACAACGTGAGGAGTGACTGGCTAGGGTTTCCTGGGCTTGTGTTAAATGGCAGTTTAGCCGTAGTCATATAAAAAGAGCACAAGGAAATCCCCCTCTACCAAAATAGGTACTATTACCATTTCGATCATCTATTTCCTTTTCCAGAATCATCATAAATTTAACTTTAATTATAAAATATACTAACTGTATTGGTGTATTGGTAGTATATTGTGAAAAGGAATGCAAGTTTGGAATCAGAAGACATGAATCTCAACTCCATTGTTTCCAGGGTGTTGTGACCCTGGGAACTTCCTGGTGTCTCTCCATCTGTAAAATGAGGTTGTTAAGGATTAAAGGACAGTGTGTCCTGTGCAATGTTATTCACACACAAATGTTTTTGAACCCCACTTTCAGATAAGGTTATCTTATTTGGGGTTTTTACAAATTGCTGTTTTTAGTCACCTACTTACACAGCACCACCTATTTGCTAGATACTTTCACATCCTTTAAGCTTCTCACCCTGAAAAGTAGTTATTATTATCATTTAAAAAATGACCACCAGAAGCTTTAGAACTGCAAGGTAACTCGCCAAAGCCTATGCGGCTAGGACATCTGGGTTGATGGGACAGTCAGGAGCCTGGAGGAACCAAGACTTTCTGATGCCTGACTGCATGCTGGACCATCTCATGCTGCTAACTCAGGATCTCCAACAGGACCCCACACCTAGTAAGCATCCAGCATTGGCAGGGCACTGTCACCTGAAAACTCCTGCCCAATACTTAGGAGCAATACACCACCCAAGATTTCTGCTGATCATTTCAGCAAACCCAAGACAGACTTTCTGCACGACTTGAGTGTTGCTGTTGATTTACATTTGTCTGCCAGAAGTTTATCCGCTAGACAATGCAAATAGTTTCTAGCTGACCACTGCAATTGATGCCCCAACCTCATATTTGCAGAAGAAGCTGAAGTTCAGACTGTGAAAGGTAGAAAGGGCCTTAGGAGATCATCTGGCCCACCCTGCTTAAATTAGGAAGGAAGAAGCGAGGTCCAGACGGGAGGCTTGCACAGGCTGTGCACAGCCTTGCAGATGCTAAATGGTATAACTGGGACAAATGCAGCATCACACAGCAATGGAAATTCTCCCACTCCATAATGAAATTGCAGTCCATGGCTCGACCTTCCACTCATGCAGGAATTCGTGAAATCAATTTTCCTCCCTGCTGGGCCAACACAAATTGTGACCCACTCTGAGCATACAGGCGAGACATGTGCAAAGCTGAGTAACTGCATCTGTCTTCTGAGCGAGTCAGGATCAAGTCTTTGTACACACTGCCAAAGGTACGTGGGGTGGGGTGGGGGGTAATACATAGCTCAGGCTTTGTAGTCCTGATAAGGGGTGTCTGTGAGTTCTTTAGCTTACTTCTTTCCCGTCTATATAAAACAAGTTTCCATATTCAGCTACTCAACTTCCACGATTTTTCTGGTGGGGCGCTAGCTGGAGCAGATGAGATAAAATCCCTAAACTATTACTAGATCTATCACCATACAAAGGTATAAAAGATGAATTTTCCTTTGAATTTTCTCTTACTTCAAACAGCTGAAAGGCAAAACAAAACAGACTTAGCCCAAACCCCTCTTTACAGGCTATTTAAAGGTTATTGTTAAGTGCCCTTCAATATATGCAATTGCACTCAGAAGATCTTTGCCCTATTTTCACAAAAATGAAGGAATCTGCCAAACCTAAGTTTTAAACACAGACAAGCATGGAGTGCTCCGAGCAAGGGCAATCAGTTTTCTGTGTCTGGAGACAGTAGAAGAGCCCCCTATCCAGAGTGACATTACATTCAGGGGAAACAAGTTCACATGATTGTCCAATAGAGAGCAGCCCTTCTTCTGTCCCAAACCTGAAATTCATTAGTGTGTTTTAAAGACTGAGCCAAGTCACCTCCAGGGCGGTGAACCTTGTCTCAGGGACCAATTAGATGAAATGTACAAGCTCAAATTGAAAACATTTGTGTACTGCAGTTCTTTCCAGGAAGTGTTCTCTAACCACTGAGCTAAACACAGAAGAATGTATAAATATATATGCTCTGCCAACAGAATTCTATTCTATTATAATTTTCTGTTTCTACCAAGTGTGTATCTCTCTTGTTGGAAACACATGGAGTGTAAGCTGAGTGGGTTATTATGTTCTTTTAGCAGTCACACTTTGCCAAAGATCTGGTCATTCTTTCCATTAAGGTATATGAAGGTGCTATGTTTTTATTTGTTTGAGACAGGGTCTCCCTCTTCACTCAGGCTGGAGCACAGTGCCATGATCACAGTAGCCTTGATCTCTCAGGTTCAAGTGATTCTCCCACCTCTGCCTCTCGAGTAGCTAGGACTACAGGCATGTGTCACCATGCCCAGCTAATTTTTAAAAACTTTTCTGTAGAGACGTGGTGAGACGGTGTTCTCACTATGTTGCCCAGGTTGCTCAATTCTCCCATATCAGCCTCCCAAAGTGCTAGAATTATAGGCATGAGCCACTGTGCCCAGCCTTGGGCACACTCTCCTAGATTAGACATGTTCAAATATTGCATAATTGTCTAATTTCTCAATGGTGGACAATAGGGTCAAGAGGGTCTGCACTGTGGCTTATGATGATGGCACTACTGAAGAGTTAATGCCCAATTATCAATTAAAAGCAGGCAGTTAATTGGCATCCTATGCAGGAAAATGTTCATTAGGAACCATTTTTTTTGGGAAACAGAGTTTCACTGTTGCTCAGGCTAGAGTGCAATGGCGTGATCTTGGTTCACTGCAACCTCCACCTCCTTGGTTCAAGCAATTCTCCTGTCTCAGCCTTCCAAGTAGCTGGGAATACAGGCATGTGCCACCACACCTGGCTAATTTTGTATTTTTAGTAGAGATGGCGTTTCGCAATGTTGGTTAGGCTGGTCTCGAACTCCTGACCTCAAGTGATCTGCCTGCCTTGGCCTCCCAAAGTGCTGGGATTATAGGCATGAGCCACCACACCCGGCCATTAGGAACATTTATTTCAAACACGGTTTCATATAGTATACAAATCCCAAACCAGATTCAAAAGGTGAGAGGCTGAAGGCATCTCCTGGGCATATAAAGGGTACCTAAACAATTTTTTTCCATCAGAGAATGAGCAAAGCATAAATAGCAAACAGATAGCACAGCACTCTTTAATAAAGCTCTACACTCAGCCCTCTTACGGAGGCCCACTTTTAAAATATTGTCTTTCCTTTCAATGACAAAATAGAGAATCCTCAGGAAAAAAAAATTAAAGTTGCACTCTCCTAACCTAATTTTACAAGTGTTTTTTGAAAATATATTGTTTGGCTGCACAGAGTAGCTCATGCCTGTAATCCCAGCATTTTGGTAGGCTGAAGTTGGAGGATCACTTGAGCCCAGGGGTTTGAGACCAGACTGGGCAATGTGTTGAGGCCCCATCTCTACCAAAAAAGAAAATACAAAAATTAGCCTGCATAATGGCGTGTGCCTGTAGTCCCAGCTACTTGGGAGGCTAAGGTGAGGATCATTTGAGCCCGGGGGGGTTGAGGCTGCAGTGAGCTGGCAATCATGCTACTGCATAGCCCTGGGTGATAGAGTGAGCTCCTGTCTCAAAAAAAAAGAAAAAAAAAAGATAAAAATTATTTCTTTTAAAAGTCCTTACAGGCTGGGTATGGTGGCTCACACCTGTAATCCCAGAACTTTTGGGAGGCCAAGGCAGGCAGATCATGAGGTCAAGAAATTGAGATCATCCTGGGCAACATGGTGAAACCCCATCTCTGCTAAACATACAAAAATTAGCTGGGTGTGGTGGCATGCGCCTGTAGTCCCAGCTACTCTCGAGGCTGAGGCAGGAGAATCACTTGAACCCGGGAGGCAGAGGCTGCAGTGAATCGAGACTGCGCCACTGCACTCCACCCTGGCAACAGAGTGAGACTCTGCCTCAAAAACAAAAACAAAAATACCTTACAAAATTAGCCAAAATTTTGGTAACCAGCGTTCTGAAATCCTATATAGTCTAGATTTTCATAATAATTGAATCTAGTCCTTTTGTTTATATATATATTTTTTTCTTATTTTTTCTTTTTTTCTACCCACCCCGCCACCTGTTTATAGTTTTGATCCTTTGCTCTGTAAAGCAGATCATTGATAATATTTACAATCAAAACAAATTTTAAAAATCCTTTGAGGTTTTTACACAAACTGTTAAGTATTTGCACAGATTTCACATAAAGCAAGATCATCAAACAAGATAATGAAATACAGTGACAGGCACAAAAGAGACACTGAATAGCTAAAACAATATAGCTCTATCAGGCTGAGGATTATATATACATTTCAATCTGAGTTCTGTACAAGTCTTAACTGCTTCAAGGATTGAAGCTTTCAGGTCGCAGGAAATGAACTTGAGACAATATGGCAAATGTAATGCTTTTCATGAAAGTATTGTATAAAATACTCTTGGTCAGATTTACCACAAGTATAAACACATACACCTGTAAAGTATGAGCTCGGATGATCACTTGGGAGTATTAATAATGCATGCTGTATCTCTGAGGTAGATCACGGTATCTACATTTACAAACAGTTATTAAGCACTCACCTGTGGAAGAAGATGATTCATGAAAAGACTTTTTCAGAGTTAGACAATTCCTATACACAAAGAAAAAGCTTTTTTTTTTTTTTTTTTTTTTTTTTTTTGAGATGGAGTCTTGCTCTGTCACCCAGGGTGGAGTGCAGCGATGTGATCCTGGCTCACTGCAACCTCCACCTTCTGGGTTCAAGCGATTCTTGTGCCTCAGCCTCTCAAGTAGCTGGGATTACAGGTGCACACCACCACACCTGGCTAATATTCGTATTTTTAGGTCTCACCGTGTTGGCTAGGCCGGTCTTGAACTCCTGAGCTCAGGTGATCTGCCAGTCGGCCTCCCAGAGTGCTGAGATTACAGGTGTGAGCCACCACACCTGGCCCTCTTTTCAATAATCCTAAGTAGCATATATAACCAAGTGCCTAAGAGCCGAATGCTCAGTCCTACTTAACAACAACAAACCAAAAAAGCAAAACAGATGCTAGCCTCCAGAGGAAGGGAGTGTCTGACGAAATGTGGAAGGCAGGTGGACAATGAACACAGGAAAGGAGCAACCCAAAACCGCGCCAGTTTTACATGTCCATCTGCTCACTACGGGTCTGCGTTTTCTTTCACCAAGAGTTTTTCAGGGTGATTTTATTTCTCATGATCTTCCCACTTTATGCTCAAAAACCCCTGGTTTGCCATTTCCAATTCTCCAGTCACACCTCACAAAAAATGTCAGTTCCTTTTCTTCCCCTGAGGAAAACCTTTTTCTTTCCCCAATTTACTGATTCCCGTGGCTCTGACTGCCATGCCCTCGGTAACTGCTTCTGGACTGGAGATTCAGCTGTCGGTAAGAATGCCGTTCCTCCCTTTCCCCACTGTTATCCTCAGGCATCTGACCTGACACTGCTTCCCCCACCCCATTTGCTTTCCACTTTAACCAATACCTTTCCCAAGTCAAGTAGTTTGCTAGGTGCATGGGCTTTGGGAGTGTGTATTCATCCTGGCTCAACCACCTATCAGCTATGGATCTCTCTAAATTACTTACTCTTCCTGGCCTCAGCTTGGCCATCTGTAAAACAGAAATAATAATATAGCACCCACCTCATAATATTGTTCTAAGTTTCGGATAAAACAATACATGTGAAATGCTCAGCACACTTCTAATGCATAGTATGTGCTCAGTAAAGGTTAGCTGTACTACTGCTCAGCAGTCATAAATTGTTAGCAAAGTCATGAATTTGTACTGCTTCACAGTGAAAAAGAATTCTTAGCTTAAAAACATCACTGACGTGTAACATTGATGCAAGCACAAAACGGCTTTAAACTGTTCATTGAGAAGAAAACCCAGCTAAAAAGCTGTGTGCTATAAAGTTTATATGCATTTCCTCATTTACTTTTTAATTACAACCCCATGTTGATGTGTTTACTTGACAAATGGCATGACGACTACTGCTGTTTCCTGGTTGGTTGCTCAGACACTGACCTGCTTTTGCCTTAAACAAAGGATACACTTTCTTTTGAGACAGGGTCTCGCTCTGTCACCCAGGCTGGAGTGCAGTGGCACGATCTCAGCTCACTGCAGCCTCCGCCTCCCAGGTTCAAGCGATTCTCTTGCCTGAGACTCCTGAGTAGCTGGGACTACAGGTGCCTGCCACCATGCCTAGCTAATTTTTTGTATTTTTAGTAGAGATGGGATTTCATCATCTTGGTCAGGCTGGTCTTGAATTCTTGACCTAGTGATCCGCCCACCTCGGCCTCCCAAAGTGCTGGGATTACAGGCATGAGCCACCGTACCCAGGCTACACTGCATTTTTGACATCCTCTTAATTAAAAGTTCAGTGACTAATGTCGTATTTCTAAAATTATGCAACTTGCATCTCTAACCACTGCTTTTTGGGGCTGTATCTATGTCCATTGAGTAGGCTAGTTTTGGCTTGAATATTTTCTTAACTTCTGTACAGTTATTCAAAACAGCTCTGTAGCTGTTCCACTCGTTAAAAGGGGCTGGTTCATTGCTTTCTTAACTCGGTGAGGGGTAGGGAGGCAAACATAACTGATACAATCCTGGTTTTCTCCCCTCTTACCACTTAAATCTATATTCAGGATTACTTTTTCATATAGATTAGCTGTTGTTTTTTTTTTTGGATACAGGGTCTTGCTCTGTCACCCAGGCTGGAGTGCAGTGGCACGATCTTGGGTCACTGCAACTGCCACCTCCTGAGCTCAAGGGATCCTCCCACCTTAACCTCCTAAAGGCCAAGACTACAGGTACACGCCACCATGCCTGGCTATTTTTTTTTAGAGATGGGGTCTCACCATGTTGCCCAGTTTGGTGTGGAACTCCTGGGCTCAAGAGATCCACCCACCTCAGCCTCCCAGCACTGGAGTTACAGGTGTGAGCCACCATGCCTGGACTACTTTTTTTGATTGAAAGTAATCCAGCCTCCCTTCTGGTTCTTTTCATCTATAGTCACTAATTTTGATTATCTTCTCCTCTGATCTTTCATGAGTGTGGGCTGGTGATTATCAGAATATTTAAGGCTCTAAATGTCTTCCAGCTAGTCTGTTTCTACATTGTCTTTTTCAAATCAAGTTTTATGAGACAATGGGACTGTCAACATGAAGTTCTGCTGACTTCTTACTGTATTAAATTTCTAACAAAAAGACCACCATTACATCAGGCAGAATACATTTTTAATAAATACCCCAAAGCTGCTTTTGCTCAAGATTACTATCTTGGTGTTTAGACACTTCTTTTCACACATCCCATTACTTCATCAGAGCTGAGCTTGCTGACTCTGAACTGATTCAGAACTAACTCCAGAAACTCTTATTTCCTATAGAATTCTTGTCAAAAACGGTGACCCCAAAAACAATTTCTAAGGTAGACAGTGGGATGTGGGTACAAGAGCAGAACACAAATGGTAACTGTCTTATTAGATTGTGATTTATCAGCAAGTCCTGGGAACAGAAAATTTAATAAAACTGGACTTCCTAAACAACTTAATTTTGACACACTAGTTGCAAAGATAATTTAAATCTTCATGCCATGTGAATGGTAGACATGATTATGTATCCTTAAGCTCTGGAGAAAGTAATCACCTAAGAAATGTGAGTGACGCAGGGTTTGATAGGTTGGCTCAATGCTTAGAATATGCTATTTAAAGTGACTGTTTCTATTTTTTTATTATAAAGCCACGTCTATTCAATTCAAACACATCAGGGCATTTCTCTGGGAGGCCAATAGTCTTCTTACTGTTTTAGGACTAAAAAGATACAATGCCTATTTACTGAGCAGGTCTTAAATGTTGTAAAGTTTGGCAGAAAAAGAACTCCCCAGCATTCGATCAACTGCTGTTGTTCCAGAATTGGTAGGTTTGTCCAAAAATTAAGATCAGTAACAGATTGTTATGCTCTAGAGAATATACTTTTCATTTTACTCCCTTCAAATAAAGCAAGTGACCATGCTTTAACTACTCAAAAGCACAGTTACTGAGAAAATCACCAATAATGATCTCATGAAAAAAAAAAAAGACTAAAAAGCCACTTTATGTTGCAAAAGCTATGCTACTTACCTCCTGAAAGCAGTAGTCCCCAACAATATAAAGTC
The DNA here is from genome assembly GCA_036589455.1 of Ateles fusciceps. Taxonomy (NCBI): domain Eukaryota; kingdom Metazoa; phylum Chordata; class Mammalia; order Primates; family Atelidae; genus Ateles; species Ateles fusciceps. The sequence continues at coordinate 7,346,071 of JAZHEH010000228.1, read as the reverse complement.
CTGAAGTTAAGTCACGATGGGACTACAAGCAAAGTGACTCATTCTATACTCATTCTCTTAACAGTTCTTCAAATTCCCACATGGAGTTCTGGATCTTGATTATGGTGGTGGTGATTACATGAAGCTACATGAGATAAAATTGCACAGAACCAACCACACACACACCCACCCACCCCCAACACAGAGTACATGAACTGAGATAAAACTGCACAGAACCACACACACACACACACACACACACACACACACACACACACACCGTGTTTGTAAAACTGTAAAATCTGAATAAGCTCTGTGGAGTGTATCAACATCAATTTCTTGGCTTTTAAAGGTTTTGACACACATTTCTCATTGTATAAGATGTTTCCACTTGGGATGGCTGGTTGAAGAATACACCAGGACTTCTCTGCACATTTTTTCCTGCAATTTCCTATGAATCTGTAATTACTTCAAAATAAAAAAATTTTTTAAATGAGAAATCAAAATTTTGGGGGAAAAGCTCTACTGAAGGAGTGATGTACTCTAAAGCAGCAGCAAAAAAGTCCACACCACTAAAGAGTGCATTTATAAGGACACTTATGCCACAAATAGAGATTATCTTAGGTATCAAAGCAGATTAATTTAAAGATATCCATTCTAGCTTATTGAAAATAGCAATTCTCATTTTGTTGGGGTTTGTTCCATTTTGTATGTGATAACTGGAACTATGAACTAGTTCTGCTCTCCTTAAAATCAGAAAGGGGAAGCCAGAGAAAAATAATTTATTCCCATTGCACTTCTCTTCTCCCATCTACAACCTCCTCCACAAACCAAATTTCTCCTCTAAGCTTTCAAGTTTAAATAACATTGTACCACGACTCATGTCTGTCTATTGTGAGGAAACTTCACAATTGCAAAGGCCTAGGCTTGTTTTCAGGCCCACGGGCAAACATATGTTTTAGATTAAAAGGCATTTTAAATCTTGGCTTTATTTGCTCCCAAGAAGCCAGACTTTCCCTGTGCCTAAGCTGTTCCTTGGCTATCAAGCACTTTTGAAAACTGCATTAACTCTTTCAGGCTAGGTGGATTTTCTTTTGCACATTTAAAGGGTTTTATTAACAAGTATCCTTCCAACAACTAACTATATCTTCCACACCTGCAAAGTTAACCAACAGATCAGGGCCTTCAAAAATTTTGCTTAATGAACCTATCATCAGCTAGAGATGAAATAAAATTTGAAATCCCCTTTAACCCACCAGTTCTCAAAGTTGGCTACCTATTAGAATGACCTGCAGCCTTTTAAAAAATTGCCAATGGCTGGGTCCCACTTCTAGATTCTGATTTAATTGCTATGAGGTGTAGCCTGAGCTTTGGGAGTTTTAAAAGCTCCCCAGGTCAAAGCCACCACTTGAGTGCACAACTCTTCACACTTTTCATATTTCATCATTCTTCCAAAAATGCATACATAGAGAAAGGAGTAATCATCTATTCAAGTGCTTATGGAATCTAAGCAATCATTCCATCAGAACCTTACCAATCCAGGATTTAAGGCCTCCAGTGTCAGTCAATAGCCTTCCCTCTGACCCTGAAAATAAAACAGTGGGAACGCTGCCTTTCAGGTCTAGTAGAGGCCCTGCCAATGCACTCAGTTTCACATCCAGTGAAAACAGAAGGCTCAGGTGAGAAACAGAAAATCCTCAAAGTATGTTCTTTTAATAAAAGCTTTAATACCTAAACTAATAAACTAGATCCTATTAAGAAAAGTGAGTGTTCCAGACTTCATTTTTTTTTTTGAAACAAGCACAGAGCCAAAAACTGTTATTTTCCAGGATCAAATTTGTTTGAAAAGAAGAGGTATGATGTAAGAAAATATTTTCACAGCACCTCTGGATCCAGTTGCCATAATTCCAAAGGGAGCAGAGAGTGACTTGGAAAAAAGAGCTTCATGATTAAAGATTATTTTCTCAATTGACATTTTACCTCCCCCAAGATTGAAATAGCACCTATTCCAAAAGCATATTGTTTATGAACTATCACTACCGCTTAGAACCTATTTTGCTTATCCATATCAATTCCAAATCTAGATTCAAAAGGCAGAATTCAAATGAGGGCAGCATATAAAACTGGAATTTTAAAATAATGAGAAAAAAAAATTTTTTGAAACCTCCATTAAATTAAGATTGTTTCTAAAACACACATGCAGATAATTATTAGAACAGAAAAGGAGAAATGGTTTCCCTGTGGCCCAGTAATTTAATTCTCCTGTATTTTCCCAGGGAAATTTTGAAAATAAGCCTGCAAAAGGCATTTACAAGGATGTTCAATGCAACATTGGTATGACAGTGAAAAACTCACAAAAAAAGGAAAAAGTAATCCATTATACACATATCACAGAATATACACAAACATGTACGCATGTATATATATTTATATTTATATATACATGCATGTGTGTGTGTATCTAAGACATAGTGGGTTTGCAGAACAATATGTAAAGAATACCAGTCATGTAAAAAAATAGTAAAACTATATTTTTATAGGCAAGTACATATGTATACAAATACACACAAAACGGCTTGGAAAAGCCACACACTCCAAAATGGTAACAGCAATTACCTCTAAGATTCAAGGTATTTGTACTTAAGTGGGAGGGGGTGTTGAGTTTTATCTGTAATATTTTATTTTTTAATAAGGAAAATGAATTCACATCTTATGGCTGGAATAAATGAATTTGAAAAAGATGATGATCCAAAACACTTAAAGAAATTAAACATAATTATACCCACCTTGACTGCGACAAGTGCCAACACAGCTTTAATGACACACATCCTCTTTCTCAGTAGAAATAGCAGAAAGCAGTGGACGGTTTAGAGCAGAAAATTCTGATCAAATTTGCATTCAGGTATGGCCATTCAGCTGTCCACTTAACCAAAGGGAATTCTCACTGTCTTCTTTTCCTGGGATAGGTGTGTGCTCACTATTTAATTGTATACATACAAGGTGCTTACCTGCAACTTGAGAAATGGAGGCACTGGAAGGATGTCACACAACAGGGGTAGTGAGGAGACAATATTCATGCTACCGAGTGAAAGTCAGCAATGGACAAAAATCAACCCATTGCAAATTCAGCATCAGTATATTACACATATATTGCCACCTGGCTCAATGAAGACAGAAATGCTTTTCCAAAATACCAGTAAAAAAGGTGCTGCTCAAAATATTTATATGTAATTTATGTGTAATAAAACCTGTTTTCTTTCCTACAAATATCTTCTTTGCCACAACTGTCTTTCAGACTTGTCATCATCCTTCAGGGTGTATGTCAGAAAGTCTCAAAATGACAGCCTATTGGTAACATGTGGCTTCCAGATGTGATTTGTTTCTACTGTGACTATTTCACATAAAAACCCAGACTTCCACTTCGTCTGGGAACATTTTGGTCTACTTTCTTCATTCCAACCACTGGCTGGAGGACTGTCCCCGAGACAGGACAAGCACTCTGCACCATCCCAGCCTCCACCATACTCTACTGCTTTTCTGAACCCCGAGGCTGAGAGGGTCAAGGGCCCGTGTTTTATTCTGCTTCTGCTGTTTCTCACAGTAAAGAAAAAAATAATACTGTACTTACATCTCCACCAAAAGTGGGAAAATAAAGAGAGTGCCAAAAGTTTTGAGAATGAGAAAGAGGGCGTTTTTTCATAAGAGTGAAGAATATTCCTACATGTCTACTCTGCAAACAAAATGTTTCTGTTGAAAGAATACAACTAAACATATGAAATTTTTGGCCAATTCTCTCATTTACAGTATCTTCCTGTCCTTTGAAGGTAATTGAATTTGCTATGCCATTAAGTATGAATATGCCACCAGTTGGAAGATACAGAGGTACGGAAAAGCAAACACAAGAATTGGTTTTATAAATTATACATATGTCAACCTACATGAGTTAATTTTATATTTAAAATTCACCAGGTCATCAATGCTAAATATGCTTCTTCAGTAGCAACTATATGGAAAAGATACTGCATGTTATGTGTTACAAGGTTGGAAGATGAGTAAAACATAGTTCGCACCTTCTAGGAGCTTGCATGTAAGTGGGTAGGGATGGGGGGGGATAGATAGATATGTTACTCTACTAGAAAGGCAAATTACGAAAAGATGGTAGACAAGTAGAAGCAAAACCTGTGAGAGCTGGAGAGAACAAGATGAGAAACAGCTTCAGGGGAGGCAGCACCATATGAGATGGGCCTCTGGATGATTCCCCTCCCTGTGCCAATCTTTTTTTTTTTCTTTTGAGACGGAGTCTTGCTCTGTCACTCAGGCTGCAGTACAGTGGTGCAGTCTTGGGTCACTGCAATCTCCACTTCCTGGGTTCAAGTGATTCTCCTGCCTCAGCCTCCTGGGTAGCTGGGCTTATAGGCACCTGCCATCACACCCAGCTAATTTTTGTATTTTTAATAGAGATGGGGTTTCAGCATGTTGTCCAGGCTGGTTTCATTGAAGTCAGGTGATCCACCTGCCTCGGCCTCTCAAAGTGCTGGGATTACAGGCATGAGCCACTGCACCTGGCTTTTTTTTTTTTTTTTTTTGAGATTAGGTCTCACCCTGTCGCCCAGGCTGGACAGCAATGTCAGCTCACTGCAGCCGAGATTTTTGTTGCCCAGGCTGGTCTCAAACTCCTGAGCTCAAGCGATATGCTTGCCTCAGCCTCCCAAAGTGCTAGGATTACAAGTGTGAGCCACCGTGCCCTGCTGATAATGGTAATATCTAAAGGATGAGAAAAGCAAGGCAGAAACGACAGAAATCCCAGGGAGTGTTCAGAGAACAGTTAAGTCACATAGTGTGCCTGCAGTGTAGTGTACATGTAGTAAGACAGGGCAAGAGGAAGCTGGAGAAGTAACTGGGATCATGTTACTGACAGACTTTAATGGCAAGTTGATGAATTTGTCCTTAAAAAGATGAGGAATGGGGCACAACCCAGTGAAGCAAGTAAGATGCTCACACTGGAGTGAAAGCAAATAGGCTAGTTACATAAGAAATTACAAATGAAAGACAACAAATTAATACTTCTGTAAGCTATTTGCATAACAATACACAAATGATTTTCTGTGGAGAACTCTACTGCTCTTGTACAATAATTGAATCCAATATTCTTTGTTAATTTTAAGCTTCTTGGTTCATGAGAATTATCCAACTAAGTAGTAAGTGTTTAAGAGGAATCCTAGGTGTATAGCTACCTTATATTGTGAGAGTTTAAGGAAGTTGGTTTCAGAAGTAATCACATTGTTCCTGATAGAGAGAGTCGTATTAGAATGTACTTCCAGGTCCACAGAGTTTAGTAACTACACACATGTGCACTTTGCACATGACACACACGATAAACAAGAATTCGTCATCCTAGAATTTATGGAGATCTTCATAAAGGAGGTAGTTAAGAAAAAGAAAGTGACAGGTTATGGACCAGGAAACCCAAATTCTAGTCTTGTTTTGGCACTGAGTAACTGTGAGACTTTGAGCAAGTCCCTTCCCTTGTTTGAGTCTCAGAAACCTCATGTATTAGATAAGAAGGATCTTACCACAACAAACTAAGGTCTGTCTAACCACTTCTCTAAACGTCAAAGGTTTCAAGCTGGCAGCCCACAGGTCAGATGTGGCAGGCAGGCTGTGAGGGCCAAAGCACTCACAAACACAAACAAAAAGACACTGGTGCTGAAATACTGGAAGATCTCACATAAAAATCCAGATTTTTCACTCTTTCTTGAAAACCCAGAAAATCTGGCAATATGAGGCCTACATCCCTACATGGCCACGATCTGCTATGGCTGAGCAGGTGCTGCCCCCTGATTGACCCAACCTATTTAGTTGTCTAGTTTACCAGTCTTCACCCTCTCCCTTGCTCATTTGTTACCTGCTTGACTCTGAATTTGTGACCCTTGCCATACATATAGGAAACATTCCCTGTATTTACTCACTCTACAGATGGATGAGCCTTGCGCTGAGCCAGATGCTGTAAAAGAAATAAGCATTAGACATATCTACTTGAGAAATACAAACTCACTGTCAGAAATAACAAATTTGAGAGTGGGATTTCAAGTTATGGCAGAAGGTATTATTTCAATTTTTATAATATAGTAAGAGATGGATCTGTAGCCTAGATCAGTATTTTTAGGAAAAAGAATACGAATATTTGGTAGAAAGTTCAAGCTTCTTAAGTAGAAGACACAAAGTCGAGACTTTCCCTATACAGTAAACCATTAAGTCTACAGGCTCTTTGCAGGATCACAAATGCAAGGCACTGCTGGCAGGCAGAGGGCTGTTCATGAATGCAGAAGCTAGCCCCAGTCAAAAGGATAACGACCTGAAAACTGAGATCAGACCAGTCACTGAGGTGCACGAACATTTAAAAATCCAGGTTCTGAGAACAGTGATCTAAGGTATTAACTCTCAGTCATGTGTGGACCAGGAGATCATCAGAGTCTCTGGTCATTCTGGTCCTCTAAGATACATCATGGTTCTTTGCTTTGTCAGACTCCTGTTCACGCAGGATTTTCCAGGAAACAAGATGTGCCTTCGTCATCTCATTATTGTCATACTCTCTTGATAGTAGTTCACCGCTGTGCTGTGCTGGCCCTTACGCACTTGTCATCATTGGAAGATGTCTATGTAAATGGTGCCATCGGTATTTTCCTTCATTGCTAGAAATCAGGCAAGTATAGGAAGCCATAGAATGATTGAGTATATATATGAAATTCACAATTTATAACAGCAAATGAGAGCATGAGTACTCATTAATAGAGACCTGGTAAACTGAATGATAGTAAAGACACAAAATATTCTGCAGCTGCTAAAGAGAATGAGCTGGAAAGCTACTCAGCAATAAAAAGGAATAAGCCATTAACACACATAACAACTTGAATGAATCTCAAGAAAATTACGCTGAGTGAAAAAAGCCAAAATGCCAATCCCAAAAGGTTACATACTATGTGACTTCATATTTTTAACGTTCTTTAAATGACAAGACTATAAAAATGGAGAACAGATTAGTGGCTGCCAAGGGTTAGAGATGGGGGAATGGGGGTAACTAGGAGAAAGGTGGGGGGTAGTTACACCAACCTACATATGTGAAAGAATTGTATACAAATATACCCATACCATATATTCCATGCCATGAAAAGAATAGAGATGCAGCTGAAACAATTTCTAAAATTTTTCAGTAAACTTCTTTATATTATGAAGGTACCTTTGGAAAACTAAAGAGGGAGAGAGAGGGAAGAAAAAATGGAAATATTTTCTATATGATCTGAATGACCTCTAAAACATACTGGTAAAGGAAAAATAATAAGGTAGTGTGTGTACAAAAACCAGGTAAAAACGTTAATACTTAATGCTTATCCACACAATTTTTCTGAACATTGGTTGCCTGTACAGATGGAGTCATGGGAGGCTGTTAAGATGGATGGGACACTTGAACCTCCTGAATTTTGTACCTTTATGAATATATTAATTATTCACAACACTACCCTCTCTTCCTATGTGAAAATCAAGGCAAATCAATGATTCAGTGCCCTCAACTTTGTTCGTATCTGTGGTAATGGTAACCACTTCCTGTTACTACTCACCCCCCTCTAGGTAACTAAATTACCTTTTGCACCTGAGCCTCTCAAGCCTCCATACTAGTTCTGAAAATCAATGTCACTGGTTACCTGAAAATGCTTCTGAATACTCTTCCAACACACTGTACTTTTACCTATGACATAGCTCAAGTCTATGACAGCTGACTATAAAGGTGACAACTATCTTCAAGCCAGCTGGATATTTTGAATTTCAAAAAGAACGTGCGAGAACAACTCAAAAAGTAACAATGACGATGACAACTACCGATTTTTGAGCTTTTACTATGTGCTTGGTACTGTGCCAAGTAGCTTACATGCATTATCTCGATGTTTAATAGGCATGTTTTGTCATTTTCATTCTATAGGCAGGAAACTGAAGCTCAGGTAGATAACAATATTTCAGCTGGGCACAGTGGCTCATGCCTATAATCCCAGCACTTTGGGAGGTGGGCGATCACTTACGCCCAGGAGTCCAAGACCAGACTGGGAAACATCTCTTTAAGAAAAAGAAAGAAAAAAGGAAGGAAGGAAGGGAGGGAGGGAGGGAGGAGAGAGAGAGAAAGAAAGAGAAAGAGAAAAAGAAAGAAAGAAAGAAAAAAGAAAAGAAAAGCAAGCAAGCTGCGTGTGGTGGTGCACACTTGCAGTTCCAGCTACCTAGGAGGCTGAGATGGGGGAATCACCTGAGCCCAGAAAGTCGAGGCTGCAGTGAGCTATATCACGTCACTGCACTCCAGCCTGAGTAACAGAGTGAGACCTTGTCTCCAAAAATAAAAAATGTGCTTGGGGTCACACAGCTTCTAAGAGAAGAACTTGAACTTGTACTAGGGTCTGTCAAAACTTACCTCAGCTGAGAACCTGTTGCTTTTACAATCCTAGCAATTAAGCCAGGCTCTAGACACCTATTACCAAAATATCTGCTACTTGCACAGTTAGCAGGATAAAATACTTAACACAAATGCTGAGGGGCCTCCAAAATAAGAAAACCTAAGCTGAGATTCTCAGTCAATCCAATCCAAAATGTAATAGTTGGTCTCCAGATGGGATGGCACCTACTTTGGTTTGCTCAACCAATGATCACAACTTTTTCACAAGGAAAATACATCCAACCAGAAAATTTAAGATTTTATCTTTGTCAATAAACTTCTGGATTAAACACTGATATCTGAATCAAACTCAAACTTCTAGAAAATTATATGAATCAATTGTCAATAGATTACTTGTGTATTATTATTAAAGGCTTCTGATTTCTGTAATCAGTCCCTGAATATTTCAAATACAGCACTTAACCCTAAATATTCTCAAAGAGAAAAATTTCTGGGTCTCATCTACTGAATTCCTCACACAGGAAGTTTACAAGTAAAGTTGGATCACTGAAGTGAGAGATTTCACTTTTAGTTTAAAATGTCTGAAATCATCCTTTATAGAGCTGACAAAAAAAAAAGAATCTGAAATACCCACCAAGGTATCAGAAACCTTCCCCAATGTAAGATTATTCTGTTACATGACACCACAAAAGATTTAAAATATGATTAAACCCAGCAACTTTCTAAGAGAAGAAAACCAATATTAATAAAATTAAAATAAAATGCTAGCAAATAATGGAATCCAAGATTGGTCTTCTGCATTTCCAGGGCACCTCTTAACAAACTTAAAATATTTGTATTATCAAGGCATTTTATACCCACACCAAATTTCTTCAAGATACCTTGGATTTCCTATCCTATTCTCCTTCTAGTAGTAATGTTAAGTGCAAGAATTTCGTTAAGTCCCACATTGGACGAATAAAATCAATTATCAATTGGCTGTCTCTATTACTCTTTTTGATGCCAAATCTATCTCCTTGCATTGAGGCTGTTATACCCACTTTCTAAAGTAGGAGCACTCAATGTTCATTCTCTAAGGTCATGTAATCTATATCCTCTGAAAACTGGCAGAAGCTGTTTCTGACTCTGTTAACTCTTCCCCAGCTCCCCAACCCTGCCCTGGTATAAGAGCACAGACATAAAGCCATGGCTGTAAGGTAAAAACACACACATGCAAAATTACCCATGATTCAAAATGATTCATGGGATATCACCACTCATTTCATTGGCATTCTGACTACTGCCAGTTAGAATGTCACAAGGTTAAGGATAACTGAAAGCATCCTGCAGAACATATAGGCCTCCATTTTGTCTGAACTAGAGAACACATGCTGGAAGTTTTGTTTTTGATGAGAACAGGTATTGGGCAGCTTTAGAAAGTAGTAAATGAATCTTTGTACAATAATTCTATTCGGCTATTTTGCGACATAATAAAGGCACTGAGAAAGATCAGTACACATACATGTATTGTAGGCCAATAAGCAATCAAAATAGCTTATTAAATAGTACAAACAGCGGAAGTTAGTTAATGTAGCAATTTATACATTCAATATTGACTTGTTAATGAACTGAAAGTCTCTTTTGCTTAAAAATTCAGATTTTTAGGGAAGATAAAAGTACAGAAAGTTGTTAGAATTTCCATTAAATTGGAGTATTCAGTACTATAATATTTGTTGAACCCAAAGTGATACTATTCAAATGCTAGTAAGTATTAGCTCTATTCATACAGTCTTTAACGTAAGTCGTAAAACTAAAGGATTTTCGTCTGTGGTCTGAAAGAGAATATTTCAAATTACTGAAGACTTCAGTGAACACATTTAGAAACTGCTGAGCTGGATTACAAAATGGAAATGATGCTTGAGGAAGAAGGCTTTCATCTTCTTTCATGCTAAAAGATGACTTTTTTCTTTGCAGAATGAAAAAAGGAAGAGTCCCTTTTCAGTGTTTAAATAGAAATTATATTTGGGTTTTATCTCTGTATGTTTGTGGGTTTCACCTGGCATTAACTACAAGAGAGGAAATTCTGTGCAGAAGGCCATGCTTTCCAGTAATGAACAGTCTGGCAAGAACCTGAAAACCTAAAGGCTTAAAGGTTACACGCCAGAGTGCTCTGCATCTTTATATTCTTTCCCTGCAATCTTCATTTAAAAATCCACAATTCAAGTTCAAAGTAAGGCAACAAGCTTGAGTTCCATGGAATAGATCAGTTCTGTCCACCAGGATTCAAAGCCAGATCAGGAAAAAGTAAGAACCTAATATAGCATAAAGAGAGAAAGTGGAAAGAGGAAGGAAGGAAAGAAGAAAGGGAAGAACAGAGAGAGGATCAAAAAAAATTTTTAAATAAAGCATCATGTTGCAGAACAGATATGCTAAAGGGAACTGGTGAATATTTGAACTTGGTTTATCAGTCTTCAAGACACAAAGCTAGAGAAAGAAATCAGCTATAAAACAAAGGAGTGTTTTGAACATCATTTGAACCTTGTGTTTTCCAACATATGCTACGGATTCACTGAGCCATATAATATTCAATGAAAAAGAGGTTGTGGATGTTCAGCTAGCATTTAATTAGGACATACCATATTTAAAAAGCAATAAAAATAAAATTAAGAAAACAAGAGAAAAGGGCCCATGCTGTATAGCCCATGAATCTCATCGGCTTTATCGTGAAAGTTTATTGTTTTTAATCCTAGTACAATCAGCTACCAGTTACATACAGTAAAAAACAGAAACAGCCACAAAGCAATGATGATAGAGATAGTCTGTGACATTGTACAGAGGAGGAAATATTCTCTGTTGGAATCCTCCAGTGGACCCCCACCTGGCTTCAGCAGTTAAGCTATCACTCCCTCCCTTCCCAAAACAGATAAAAGAAAAATTAACGTCTTGCTTGGGTACAGCAAGATCCTAATACCTCTTGGGGACACTGGAGGACTTTAAAAAACCAAAGCAGTAGAAACAAAACAAAAACGGAAACGTGGAAGCAAGGTGACACACAAAGAAGCTCCGTGAGGCCTTGGCTTCAGATCACCTCAACGCGAACCACCTGAAAAGAAAAGAAAAGGCTGTCACACTTGGAAAGAACAGACAAAAAGTTCAGTAGCCCTTAGTAGAATATCATTTCATTCTTTCCCAAATCTATAGAAATCAAGTTTTTCTCAAGGTTTTTATTTTTGTAAGTGAGCCGGGCTGTGAAATGGCTTCCTTTTCTGATAGTATTATAAATGTTAACAACTAGCACGTACTTACTCTTTTAGAACTATAAAATAACATAAGAAGAGAGCATTTTTAGCAAAGCATGCTGTCTTCTTTATCTCAAACCCTTTGAAGCAACCACACAGTAGGCTATTTATATGACTGTGTACTCTTACCTTAGAGGAATAATGACTCCATTCAAAAACTAAGTCTCATATATATTTGGTTCGATTGAGGGCTTTTTCAGCCAGGTGACCACTTTCATCTGTGATCTTCTCCCAATCAGTCTGTCCGACCACAAAACCTATGGCCCTTTTCCTATCTGCATCCTTCTTTTCTTCCAGGTCTGCCCATCTGACCTAAAAAGAATATAGCATTAGGCCGAGCTTAAGGAAAAATAAATACTCAAAAGAGCCCCCTCCCTCTCTGGACAGTCTAAGGGGTAGAATGACTCATTTGAAATCACAAGTTTAAAAAATTAAAAATTAACCCAGGAAAACTGGGAAAAGCCATTATTTTAAGTCACAGAGTCTGGTCAATCCAAGTCCTAACCATTCCAGCTCCTGAACAGATCAGCTCAATCCTGTCCTCTCCTTCTCCTCAGCCATTCCCTTTTATTTAATAATTCACTGACCTCATTTTTTTTTCACCGGAAGCAAAGCACTAATCTCTAACTAGTCTTCCTGTCTGTACTCACTCCCTCCAGATTCATGCTGCCAGAGTGATCTTCCTAAAACACAGTTGTGACTCTCATTTGCTTTAAATCCTTCCCCCTACCTAACAGGTAAAGTCGAAGAACTCAGGTCCCTCTTGATCTGACCCCTACTACTTTCCTGCAACATCTCTGGCCAGTGCCTATGGCATTTTATACAAATGATACAGACTTCTTTCTAGTACTCAGAGCATACTGCACCATTTCGTGTCTCTGTAACTTTGCATTTAAGTACAGTCACTCTTCCTGAAATGTCTCTTCCCTAACCTTACCCACCTGGCATGAGTCTAGTCATCCTTCTCTGACTTATCCCTTTTTCCTTTGCCAATCAAATAATCACTGCTTCCCACATAACTGTAGGAAGTCTGCTTTTGAACTTCCATGCTGTAGTGTAATTATTCATTTACAGATTTGTCTTCCCTAACAGACTATCAACAGCCTAGATCAAAAACTGAATTTACCTCTACACAAAAATATTTCTTGAAATTTAATCTTAGAGAAAACAGTAAGCTGGTATTATCACTTTCATTCATGAGATGAAGAGACCAAGAAACAGACTCAACTGATATCATTTATGGCAAGATTACAACTACAAATATATGGATCAGGGATATTTTCTATTGGTAACCTGATTTTTAAAATATATAAGTTCTTACATATTGCAGTTTTTTAAAATTTTTATAAATTTTTTTTTTTTTTTTAAAGAGTCAGGGTCTCACTATGTTGCTCAGGCTGGTCTCGAACTGCTGGGCTCAAGCGATCCTGCCACCTTGGCCCCCAAAGTGCTGGAATTACAAGCATGAGCCACCATGCCCAGCCACATATTATGTTAATATGTTTTTAAAAGTATATGGAGATAAATATATTCTGTAAAAGTTCAGATTCTTTTTTTTTTTTTTTTTTTTTTGGAGACAGAATCTCGCTCTGTCGCCTAGGCTGGAGTACAGTGGTGCGATCTCAGCTCACTGCAACCTCCGCCTCCCGGGTTCAAACAATTCTCCTGTCTCAGCCTCCCGAGTAGCTGGGACTACAGTGTGCCACCACACCTGGCTAATTTTCATATTTTAAGTAGAGATGGGGTTTCACCATATTGGTCAAGCTGGTCTCAAACTCCTGATGTTAGGTGATCCACCTGCCTTGGCCTCCCAAAGTGCTGGGATTACAAGAGTGAGCCGCCACACCTGGCAAAAGTTCAGATTCTTAAAAAGAAACTATGAATCTGTTGCTTGCACTACACAGTACCAAAGTCTGCAGAGAATGTATTTTAAACATGGCTTGTGATTTATTATTTGTGACATGGAGAAGGAACCAGAGCATGGAAACACCACGCTCTTTACCCTGGACCTGGACATGTATTATTGCTCTAATGTACACTAATTACCATTTGCATGACTGGCAATGAAATGACTAGGCTTCTCCTAACACTAACCACCTGGTCAAAGGGAGGAGCCACAGTAATAGCAGTGGGGAGGAAACTGATAACACCTCACTTTCAGAAAGTAGATTTCTAGTGTATAGAAAACCTATTGTTCAATGTCTTTCATGGGCCTTAGTAAGAAGCCTAATAAATAATGTGGGCTTCAATATGCAAAAATCTTTGGGCATTCTATCCTGAAATACTTATTTTGATTAATTCATATATGCAGCCAGGCACAGTGGCTCACACCTGTAATCGCAGTACTTTGGGAGGCCAAGGATGGCGGATCACTTTAGCCTAGGTGTTCAAGACCAGCCTGGGCAACATGGCAAAACCATGTCTCTACTAAAAATACAAAAATTAGCCAGGCATGGTGGTAGGTGCCTGTAGTCCCAACTACGAGGGAGGCTGAGGTGGGAGAAATGCTTGAGCCTGGGAGGCAGAGAGGCAGTGAGGTGAGATCGCACCACTGCATTCCAGCCTGGCGAGAGAGACCTTACCTCAAAAATAAATAAATAAAATAAAATTCATATATACTCTCAGCTCCACTTTGGATCAAGGATACACATTTTAGCGAAAGATCATTGTGGACTAAGTCTTGGGCATTTATGTGAAAACATACTACTGTGCTGAGGATGTCCTGGGAATGGATTTAAATTTGCTGTGGGCTGCTTACTTTTTCTTTGCTCAGTGGCCACAGTCTGCCCCGTATGTGTAAGGCCCACTGAGCAAAGAAAAAGTAACCAGCCCACAGCAAATTTAAATCCATTCCCAGGGCAGCCTCAGGACAGTTAAATATACTGATCAATTTCACCCTGCTACTTTTAAATCTACAGTTTAAATTCTCAGTTTTAAAATTCAGATAAAATAGAAAAAGTGTGTATTTTTGAAGAGTAGTACGTTTGTGAATAAATGTCCAAGATTTTAAAGTTGGAATTAGTCCGGGCACAGTGGCTCATGCCTGTCATCCCAGCACTTTGGGAGGCTGAGGTGGGTGGATCACCTGAGGTCAGGTGTTGGAGACCAGCCTGGCCAACATGGCAAAAATAGTCTTTACTAAAAATACAAACAAAATTAGCTGGATGTGGTGGTGGGTGCCTGTAATCCCAGCTACTCAGGAGGCTGAGGCACGAGAATGGCCTGAAACTGCAAAGTGGAGGTTGCAGTGAGCTGAAATCCCATCACTGCACTCTAGCCTGGGCGACAGAGTGAGACTCTGTCTCAAAAAACAACAACAAGCAAACAAAAAAATGAAGTTGGAATTAAAATATTTTGGAAACTATTATATTTTATTAATATCTCTAATTTATACTGATACTATAGTAAAATTATTTATTTACATGTTGAATTCCACTGACTGTCAGCTCCTTAAGAGGACTCATTCATAGACCTCATACAAAGACATTCAACATTATGGAATGAATAAATGGTTACCGAATCACTAAAAATATAAAGAGCAGAATAATGACTTTCAGCTTGAAATGGCTTCTTGAATGTCAGTGTCCCTTTTAATTTTCCTAGAGGTACTTTGAGACTTAACAACATTATTCCTGTTGTTTTTTCCTGTAAAAATAAAATTGTTATAATACAGAAAAATCTTGATTAGCACTCAAAAGTTTAGGTACTTATATTTCATCCACTGTCACTATAAATATTTCTAAAATACAAATTCAGCAAACAAGGGAAATGTTCACCTTCCATAGTCATCAAAGAAATACAAATTAAAGACCAAGTAAGCTACCATTTTGTACCCAAGCAAACAAACATTTTAAAAGTAAATTATATTTTAAAGCCTAGCCATTTAGGCAAAATTCTAATATAATCAACTCTACAGAATCACCTTTTCGTTATAGAGAAAGTGAATCCCAAGAACCACTTGGTATCTGTAAAAAGCTGAATCACAGAAACAAACCCCAGAAAAGGAATGAGTAATGTATAGCATTCTGTATTCTTTGCTACCTGTAGGATCTCCCTGTGGTCTGATGCTGATTTTGGTGAGTGATTCAATAGTTAAAACTATCTGAAGTCAAGGTATAAGGCAGGGGAGGAGAGTTTAAGATGAGCAACTTTAAAGAACTAGAACGTGCACCACTCAGTTCTCTTTGGTCACCCAACTTAAAGTAAACTGCATGGGATTACATACTCCTTAGTGAAGACAGCGAGAGTTACCTGAGTAAAAACAGAAAATATTTCTCATTTTAGATTACTAATTGTTACCAGAACTACACTTTATTATTTGCAAGGAAGGGCCACTTCTACTTCTGTTGGCTCCAGCCTAAAAACTGGAGTAACAGGTATCAATACAAGGAGTCCTCTGGTGTGGTTGGGTGCAAATGGCAGTGGGCTCTCCCTTCCCCATCACATGAAGCTACACCGATAAGGGCAGGCTTTGGAGTATCTGCAGTATTTCAAAGAGCTTTGAAACCTGGATTCTTTGTAATGGTGCCCACTGAAATTAAGTTTTACTGGCATTTTTATTCTCTTAGAATAAAATATTCTTTTAACACTAAGGCACTGAGAAAATTCATTAAGAAAGAAATACAAGGTCAGGTGCGGTGGCTCACGCCTGTAATCCCAGCACTTTGGAAGGTTGAGGCAGGTGGATCATGAGGTCAGGAGTTCAAGACCAACCTGGCCAACATGGTGAAACGTCATCTCTACTAAAAATACAAAAAAATTAGCTGGGCTTGGTGGTGGGCACCTGTAATCCCAGTTACTCAAGAGGCTGAGGCAGGAGAATTGCTTGAACTCAGGGGGTGGAGGCTGTAGTGAGCTGAGACCACACTACTGCACTCCAGCCTGGGCAACAGAGTGAGACTCCATCTCAAAAAAAAAAAAAAAAAAGAAAGAAGGAAATACGAAGAAATGATGCATAAATACAAATGATGCACAACCTCATTCTTAAATAACTGAAAAACAAGATACTATTTTTTTTCACCTATCAGATTGTCAAAAGTTAAAGAGTTTGATAACAGCATCACTAATCGAAGTGTAGAAAAACAGGCAATTACTTGCATGTAGGTATGTAAAGAGAGACATACACCCCGCAACCTTCACTGTCTGTATTGGCAATAAAATGGAAACAGTGTAAGCATCCATCAATAAAGATATTATGGTTTGGATGTCTGTCCCCTTCAAATCTCACGTTGAATTGTAACCCCTGATGCTGGAGGTGTCTGGGTCATGGAGGAGGATCCCTCATGAATGTCTCGGTGCCCTCCTATCGGTAATGAGTCCTCACTTTAAATTCATGTGAGATCTGGTTGTTAAAAAGTTGGGACTCCCTCCCTTGCTTCCTCTCTTGCCACGTCACACACTGGCCCCCACTTTGTACTTCCACCGTAATTGAAGACTGCCTGAGGCCTTACCAGAAGCAGATGCCAGAACCATGCTTCTTGTACAGCCTGCAGAACAGTGAGCCAAAATAAGTCTTTTTTCTTTATGAATTATCCAGTCTCAAGTATTCCTTTATAGCAACACAAACGGATTAACACAAAAGGGCTAGTTAAATAACTGATTGTGCAACCAAACAATGGCACACTAAGTAGCCCTTTAAAAAGAAGCGTAGGTCTGTATATGCTTATATAGAAAGATCAAGATGGATTAGCTGAAAAAGGCTTGTACAGAACAGTATATACAATTCGATCCCTTTGCTTTATTTTACTTTAAAGGATATACATATCTATCACTTTTATTGAATTCAACATTTATATGGAAGACCTATCTAATGTCCTAGCTTCATTTCTCTATTCCCTTTCATACCAAAACTTCAAAAAGTTGCCTACATATGCTATACTGTACTTCATTCATCATTTCTTATTTATTCTTCAATCTGCTCCAAACGGGTTTCCACCCCTCATCACTGTAAACTGATGACAAACTACAATCATCAGTGACCTCCACGTTGCCACATCTGGCAGCCATTTCTCTGTTCCCAACTTACTTGTCTTTCCTGCATCATTCAAAAGCTGACTGCTCTTTTCTTCTTGAAACACCTCTATCTGAACTAAATTTTTGAGTCCGGCATCCTATTATTTTTTCCATTTGTACTTTTTCCTTGGGAAAAATCATTCAGTCCAATGGTTTTAAATAACATTTCCTGAAATTTGTTAGTTCAGTCTGATCTCTCTGGTGAATTTTATACGAGTAAATCCAAGTCAATCTGACATTTTCACTTACATTTCTAACTTAATTAGAAGAAAAATTAGAATTTCTCTCAAAGAACTTAAATTATTTCTCTCACTTCCAAAAATTATGACTTATGATTCCCCCAGTTTTCTCTCTCAGTAAATGGCACCACATACATGGAGTGCTCATGGCCAGAGCACCAACGGGTTACGCTTGATTCTATCTACCTTTGGATCCTCCATATCCCATCCATTAAGAAGTTCCACCGATTCTCTTCAATATCCTACTCTGTACCTGGCTCTTTTGGTCCCATGACAAAATGGCACAAGTGACTGGTCACTCCCAATGTCTTTAAGGTTACATGCTAGCCATGTGAGGTTCTGTTCTCCATTTAAGTTACTTGTACATTTTGATGACATCATTTATAAGGTCTGACTCCTTGCTTGGATATGTAATATGACATAGCATAAACTAAATCATTCTAAAAATAGCAATCATGTGATTATCTGCCTATAGATTTCTAAAACAAGGTGCCTAAATGGGCCCTTCATTTGTTGGCAGTTAAAGACAAAGTCTCTTACCCTCTTCTTCCCAGGCTCAGAAGCACGAGTATCATAATCATCGGGGAGCTGAAGATAATCCTCCATTCTGCTGGCAATGGCCTCCCAGTCACGTTTCCTTTTAGTACCAGTCCTCAAGCCATCCAACTTGTCTGAGGGACAAACACAGAGCCGTAGCATTAAGGAAGAGTGTGAGTTTGCACACCACACACACACAGGGGAAAAGAAGGCTGGAACACTTTCAGAGGGCATATCCACATTTCTGATTGCAGCATCACTTGCAGATCCAAACTATATCTTCTTGGCTGATATAATATCAAGTTCTGCGCAATTTCCATTGTTTGGTATTCACACTGGTAGCCATTATGTTTATGATGTTGGTTTAAGCAGCAAATATGGGCAAGGCAAGAAAAGGCACTTGGCTTCGGCCTCCTTGTCCTCCCACCCACCACAGCTCTCATGTTCTGATGGCAAATGCAAAGTTGGGCTTTTCTAGACAGTGTCTTCCATTCTTTTTTTCTTTAACACAATATTAACACCACCCATTTGATTTGCAATCATGTTTGATACTTTGTCATATGAAAAGCAGGAAGTACCAAGAACTCAATAAGCCAAGGTCACGTTTAAGGTTTTAGATGAACAGTTTTTGGGGGGATTTTGGTTGCTGTGAGCGTACTCACCATGAATTAATGTTCATGAATAAGCTGACTATATGAGATCACCACTTTCTTTGGTTATACTATGAAGTGCTGTTGACCATTCTGAGGCTAAGGGCTAGTGAGCCCATTTTACCAGACCTGATAATTTTTTCTGAAGACTGAATCTGAGAAGGGCTAGGCTTTCCAACAATTCAAAAACTGTAATCAATTAATGAATAGGGATTGCGGATTCAGAAATTATGAGTTTAGGTGTCTTAAAGAAGAACACGCAATGAAAATGTGTTGAGTCTTTTATTGGTTATTAATAATTGATTTTGAATACTACATGTAGGATATTATGAGCTATATACATTTTTCGCTACAATGAAGCACTAAACTTTTGAATCATCTGAAGTTATATAAACACACTAATATTAGGCAGGCCAAGGAAGAAAAAACTAAAACTTCAGAAACATAGCATAACCACACTTCACTGAATTCTATAAAGGGTGCAGAGTGTATATAATAAAAATCTTTTAGAGACCACATTGGAGAGAACTTTGTATGAAAAGTGCAATGAAAGCAGCAGCAGAAAGGGTGAGTTTATGTTTCAAATATAAAAGTTTTACACACAACTGACTGTTACAAGCTTTAAAAACCAGTAAGATTTTGCATTTTTGGCAAAGATTTTGCATTTTTTGTTCCTAAGCCCCTTTCCCATAAAAGTGACTATCATTGAAAAATCAGTAAGGCAAACTGCAACAGTTTATAAAACTCACAAAAATTTTAATCATCTCATTTTGGCAAAATTTTAACATGTATGGATTTGACAGATCCAGCCTTCTAATCTCTGGAATCACATGCTGTACCAAATGGCTCTATCTACATGTATAAGTACGGGCCATATTATACATGATCTCAAAAAAGTGACCCCTTGACTGCACAGGGGCACAGGTTATGGTATTAGAAAACCAATGAAGTCCCACAAACAATAAAACTGTTCTCAGTTCAACAGTGTACAGTATTACCAGAAGAGAAAGAAGCTCCAACACACTTATTAAATAAACCTCAAAGGATTTCCAAACTTAATATGATCAACTTTGACATTAACATATTTCAAAGTAAAAATTTCATATTTCAATTTCAACCACAGAGCACAGCCAGGCAGCAATACAGAAGCGCCGTGTGAAAACTGCAAGAACTTCTCCTTATACACTGGGTATATATGACAGGAATTACAGTTGCAACATGGAATTTCAGAAGAGCATGTATTTCTAGTCTGAGCACCCTTGTTGAAATGTTTAATTTGAAATTTTATTGTGCAAACATGTTTAAAGTTTCCTTCTCGGGCTGAAGAAAGGCTCACACCTCTTCCACATGGCATACTGGAAACCAAACACACAAATGGATGGTATAAGGTGAGGGGAGAGAAATCTGGGGTGTTCATTACAGAAGAAAGACTGATGTTTGATACACGCACACTAATGATTTTCAGAGATTTCAAAAGATGAAGTTTTAAGATGAAGATGAAGTTTTAAATCCAACTTGGCAGATCACAGAATTTTACCACACATTTGAAACAGTACATACTATAGCACAACAGAAAAATTCCTTAGATACAGCTATGTATCTTCTAAATGTAAATGCTATTTCTGAAAATCTGTTCAAAGTACACATACAAGGTTATGCGCCTATACAAATAATAATTATATTCCAACTCTGAAGAGATGAATCTGTCTGACATGTAGAAAACCAATAAACAGCTCATGAGTAGAGACAAATGACACTGAGATGAGAAAAGCAAAAGTACTTTATATGAAGAAACCTAAATTAGGATGATAACAGTCTCAAACATTCTAGCTTCACAGTATGAGAAACTAAAATCATGTCACTGGAGTTTAAGTAGCTTCAATGCTGAATCCCAGCACCTGATGTGGCAAGTAACAACCCGCCCTTGCATTAGGGTGCCTGTGTCCCAGCAGAGAAGAACCAGTCTGGTGGGACTGAAGGTGGGCCACAGGGCAGCCTTCAACAACTCAATGCCAGGGGTAGCTCAGGCCTGCTCTGAACTGTTCTAAAATCACAACACTTCCAATTTAACATTCAGGCACAGGCTGAACTGTATACTCTATTTAATGAGCATAGACCAAGAATCTGCAGTAAGATCTAACCAGCTGCTTGAAAGACTATAGGTAAGAATGTTCTCACTGGCAGACTCATTTGTGAATCAAAATTCCTGTTTCAGATTCAACTGTTTTCGCTCAACATGTGACACTGCTAAAACTTATTATTTCCACCCAGTATAATCATTTCCCAAGTGTAATTGAAGAATGTTGGTAAAGTACTCAGAAAATTAAATTGTACGTAATCAAATTATGTTAAATTTGTTATGATAAGGAAGGCAACATAAATAGGCTAATTCTCAGACACAAGATCCTCATGTTTTAGAGAAGAGTCTTCTCAGGTGGCTCAATGGACCAACCTCAAAGTAGTAAGCACTTTCAAGAATGTAGACTCAATTTGCCTTCCTCTGTGGCAGTATTAGCTCTCAATACAGTGGTGCAAGACACAAGTCCTTATATACGACATCACTGTCACTCTTGTTAAAAATAAATAAAAACCCAACTGCAAATACGTTAAAATTTATTTTCTGGATTTATTGTCAGATCTTCAGTGCCTTTTATTGAAATGGTTTATTTTAAAAATCCATTTCTGGAATTGTCTACTATTCTGTCTTTAAATCCTTTTGTATAAAATGTATTTTCTGAGAAGCAAATGGTAGATGGGCCAGAACTTTTTCCAGAAATTCCAGTATTAATATATATTCTCGAACAATCATCACAACTAAATTCCCTTTTCCTTTTAGAAACAGAAAAGTAAAAGATGGACTAGATTGAGTTTAAAACAGCATTACCCAGATCATGTGTTAAATGAGGCCTCTGAAGATTACATGTTTAGCTAATATTTATCACTTTTACATTCATCTTACCTATCTTTATGATCTCTCTTCGCCTCAAAAGATAATATTTAGAGAACAAGAAGAGAGAAGTAATCTTAACATATTATGGGTTAGTCTAATGTACAGAACTTTACAGAGAGTTAATCTAATGTTGAAATAAGCAGAACTAAAGCATTATTATTATTTTAAAAGTATTTTCCAATTTTTATTTTCCCCCATGTTTAATTGCATTTAAACATATAAGTGCTTTAAGGGTCTCTGGAAGATGACAACTGGTTATTATTAAGATTTCCCACAGAGGGATGACTACTAGAATATACCAAAAACCACATATAATTTTCACATGACACACACTAAAAAAAATTTTTTAGACTTTGACAAAAAGCACCTATACCAGTAATGTAATAATACATTTTGTGGAACTGTCTTTTAACACAGGACCTGGTCAACACCAACTGCTAACACAAGTAGTTGAGGCAAATTAAAGGCATAACTTATGTAACTGCATGTAAAATGCACTACTCTGATGTCAGAAACACATGTCCTAAGCAATGAGGCAGCTAAATGACTCAAATTTCTTGTATCAATTTAAGATACTTCACTGGTTTCTTTAGTTTTGGAGTATAATACCAGGAAAAGAAACAAAAACTGACAGTCATACTTCATAGTAAGGCTGATCTCAAAAAGTCCTTAGCACATTGTTTTAATTTTTATTAATACATCTTAATCAACATGTTAAATTGTTCTCTTTAAGCAAAGCAAAACTGAAAAAATATTTTGCAGTCTTCACCAACAAATACTAGAGGGAATCCACTGGACATGTATAACTTTTTTGTTTGACAGATAACTTCACATTAAGCAACTCCAAATTCTGATTTAGACAAACATTTAAACTGGTTCACCTTGGAATCTGGCATTAACAACTTGAAGAAAAATTTAAACTAAATCTTATAAAGTAGGCTCCTCAAAAACCTGAATTATATATCTACTTCTCTCTACTTAGAGACTCTCTTTTATTATACAAGGAGAATAAATGCCTTTCAATTAATTTTATACTTTATATTATTATTATCTGAAGTATTCATAATCAGGTTTAACTTTGGACTGCACTTATTCTTTTAAAAAAGAAATCTCATCAGCACCAACATTTCTGATTAATGTAAAAGAATAGATTTTATAAGTAACAATATTTTGTTGCTAAATTATCAAATAATATTTCTGGTTGACTCTAAAAACTTTAAATAGTATTGAAAGCAGTTCTTTTAAAGTACTTATCACTTTGTCACAAGATATAACTAGTCAAACCAAAAGCTAGCAAAATAGATTGGAGGATATAAGGTAGGCCAGGAATCTCTGTTCAAGTAGAAGTTTTAGGAAATTTGTTCCTCTTATAGCAGAAAGATCTATGACCATTACCATCAGGTATCACATATAAAAACAGGAAAAAGGAAATACCCACCTAGCTTTGCCTCAGATGTGTCCATCTCCCATTTGCTTTTCGGAATGTAACCCTAAATTGTACACAGAGAGAAGCTCGAAGGGTTAGAAAGAGACACATACATGCATATCACGTTTGAACTGGAAAAGCATTAAAACTGGGAATGGATTCAGTTTCCACTGACTAGCTGTAAATACATCCTTAGGGGAAACACAATCTCATTATCTTTGAAGAAACTAAATGACCAAATTCACCAAACTTCACTGTCCACATTTCAGAGCAGTCACTTCAGAATAGTACCATGAAGGCGCTTTGAGGCAGCTACAGTTCAGGACTCATAACTGTAGTCTGAACAACAGCTGTATAGCAAATACGATAAGAACGTACAGGCAGTTACTGTGCTAATATTAATATTATTCAGAGTATCAGATAATTTGTAATACTAGCTAGGTTATCTTTTAAATACAACTGCTATTCTCAAGCGATAGTAGCCATAAGGTCCAAAAAGTGTCCTTCAAGATAGTTACTTTATATTTCAGTAATTTTAAGCACTCAAAAGAAACGAAAAGAATTGGTAGCACTTAACCCAATTACCTGATTATGAAGTTCAACTTCATTTTAAAATGACTCAATTCATTTACCAGTTAGAGCATACAAAAGCTAATTTTACTGAATCAATTTCAGAACATTTTTCTTTATCAGATGAAAACTAGATTATTATTTCTGAAGTTTTTTGAAATTATGTTTTCTTATTACATGAAAAACCAGAAATCTCCACTGGCAACTTACATCCTATATTTCATAAAATAACTGGGTGGCTTATTTCAAACTCACTCCCAGAAGATTTTCAATTTCCCAATGTGCCTATTGAGCTATGCAGTAATCATTTCTGTTTATTCACCTAGCAAGTAGATGCTCTGACCATGTGATTCCCCTATACCTTCATTTAGACTCTGTTGTCTATTAGACCTAACATACAGAAACGTTAATATTGGAAACTAGTAAATAGGACAGATTCATCAAAGGTGTCAGAATCTTCTTTTATGAATCAATCTATCTCTCTACTGTTGGGAATGTTCAAGTTCATGAAACAGACTGACACACAGGTATAGTAAGTCGCAAAGCATTTTGAAGACTTCATGACAACAGCTTCTGTGTAAGAGTTTACTAGTCTTTAAGCCAGAACTAATAATTCAATTTCAACTTACTTACTAGGTAGTATTTTGGGTTATAAACTATATATTTTCCAAATACATTTTTTTAGAACAAGACAAAGCTATGCTGAAGTGATAGTGCTAAAAGTACTGAGAATACTTATACAAGTTATATCTCAAAAATCATCTGAAAACTTTAAGCATCACAGGAATAACATATGTATAAATTTTATCTATTAGGTTCACTGAAGCATTAAAGAAGGCAAACTATCATACCAATGATCCCCTAAAAAGAATTCTCTTTACCAACAAATGTTTGGATTTCACCCAGCAATAGTAATTAGTGCAGAGTAGAAAATGCAAGGTTTACTGAGAATTCCATTTAAATGGTCTGAGTGGTTGGTATGAAACTTGCTCTTACCCTTGGTTAATATATTCTCCAAAAATCTTTTACTCTTGAAATAGACTCCAATAGTAAAAGATTTTTTTCAATTCTGCATCTTTGAATAGGTTAAGAGAAGTTTTATAACCAGGTTAGGCAAACAAGTGTATTCATTTCCCCCTGCTGGAACCATCCTTTGCTTCCTTTAAACTATATTATCCTTCCATTGCTTGAAATTGTATGCCACTTGGAAATAAAACAGATAATCCAGCAGGGTAGAATTCTAAGGCTTCCTTGCCATGCCGCTGACATAAAAATATAGTATTACAGTGTGTTTCACTTTAAAAAGTAATAGTACATTCAATTAAAAGTTCTCAAGTTTTGATCTACACCTACACAAGTCAGATGTTATGAACCATATCTTGAACTGAAATCTCCACAAAAGAAAGACGGAGCTTCAGAAAGCTAAAACATTATAGACTTCCCACCAAATCAGTTTCTAGTACACACGCTGCAAATGGCTAAAGAAGTCATTAGCCATATTCCAGAAGAGCGTGGACCTTTTAATGAATTTCCTGCCTACATTTTAAATTATATATGCCAAAATACAACTTAATTAAGAAAACTAGATTTAAAAAAACACATACTGAGACTCAAATGCCATTAACTTTAAACTTATTTTTTAATCCACATTTGAAATCTTGGAATGTAGAGATTGACACCATCTTTATATAAACACAGTTTTTATCACGAGTCCTCTATATTACACATGGGTTAGATGGGACCACTCCCTGGAGATTCTGTATACTCTAGGGGGTACGTACCCGAGTTCTCACTTTGTACATTTTCAAAAGAATATGAGAAGCAACTTTAGCAAGGGCTGAAGTATTAAATAAACCAAGTAATATTCTGGATTTAAAAAGCAACACTATTCCAAGGCATTGCTAATCTCTGTACTTCATCAGCAAACACTGAAAAGTCAAGGTAACTCTATAGGTCGCATATTCTTGAATGACAGGGAAAGGCAAACATCTCTACAGAGGTATGATCGAAAGCATTTTACATTAGGTACACAGAAACTTTGAACTCACACTATGTAAGCCTCTAATCAGCCTAAGCAAAATCCATTGCCTACACAGTCATTTAATTTTTTCCCATCAGTTAGGATAAAATGCAGAAGAACAAATCTAGCAGCCAGTGGCAACCCTCTGCCTCCCCATTCAATAAGTTCTTCTGCCTCAGATGACAGAAACTCAATTTGGAGATCTTGTAGCAAAGAAGAGACAATTATGCATATGTTGGGTAGGCTGGGCCACATATCTGCTGGAATGTAAGAATGCCCTTTCATATGTAACTGATTTTCTTAAAGGTATACTCCCCTAAAACCACCCACAAATAGATGAGTACAAGAGTAAGTTTCTTAGCACTCTGTTAAAACTTTCTTTTAACACCACAGTAGAGGATTCTTTTGGTGTGGGGAAAAATAGAGTATCCAAAAGTCTCCTTGAAGATGATTTTGGAAACTTTTACCATTAAAGTGTATTTTCAACAGTAGTTGTCTGACCACAGATCTGAATTTAAACCTTCTTTAAGAATTTTAATAAAGAGACACTGTTCAAAGTGGTTGGTCTGTCTCCTACCAGTTCGCTTTCCTCTTCCTCTGCATCTTTCTTTTCTTCTTTCTGTTCTTCAATATTTGCATCGAAGTCTTCCATCTCTACCTACACCAACCATTTAAAACAAAAAAAACTGAGTTAATATATAGGAAAATGTTGACTCCCTCTTTGAGATCTGGAATGAACACAGCTGCCCAGAGCAAGACAGGTTCAAGTAATTTTTAACACCTTAAATTTTGAAACAGAACTGATAAAAGACAGGATATTATTGCCTTTAATTTTCCTTGAATATCCATCTGTATAATTTCCTGTAAAATTAAGTATAAGTGCTAGGTAGATAGTTACCTATTTTGAATGCCTATGGATTACTAGAATTTCTTTTTTTTTTTTTAATTTTTTTTTTTTTAATAAAGAACGGGGTTTCGCCATGTTGGTCAGGCTGGTCTTGAACTCCTGACCTCAGGTGATCCGCCCGCCTTGGCCTCCAAAGTGCTTGGATTACAGGCGTGAGCCACCATGCCTGGCCTAGAATTTCTTTTAAAACTCTTTAATAAGCATTTTTCCAATCAGATAAAACATGTCAATGATTCAAATTTCAAAATATAAGAAAAAGTACAGTGAAAAGTAGGATGATATTAGAAAGATATTGGGTGGCCCAGAGTCATAGCAAGATGAGATAAGCAGATGAGTTACAGAGGCCATTAAAAGGTTAAACTGACTAAACTTGCTTGACTACATGACAGGTTTAAACATAGGCAGAGTAAAAAGTCAGGGCCAGATGCAGTGGCTCATGCTTGTAATCAAAGCACATTGGGAGGACAAGGCAGGCAGATCACAAGGTCAGGAGTTCGAGACCAGCCTGTCCAACATGGTGAAAACCTGTCTCTAAAAACATAAAAATTAGCCAGGCATGGTGGTGGGCACCTGTAATCCCAGCTACTCAGGAGGGTGAGACAGGAGAATCGCTTGAAGCCGGGAGGCAGAGTTTGCAGTGAGCCGAGATCATACCACTGTATTCCAGCCTGGGCAACAGAGTAAGACTTTGTCTCAAAAAAAAAAAAAAAAAGAGTCCGGCCTGGGCATGGTGGCTCACGCCTGTAATCCCAGCACTTTGGGAGGCTGAGGCAGGAGGATCGCTTGAGTCTAGAAGTTCAGGACCAGTCTGGTCAACATAGTGAGACCCCCATCTCTAAAAAATAAAAATAAAAATTAGGTGGGCACAGTGGCATGTGCCTGTAGTCTCAGCTACTCAGGAGGCTGAGGTGAGAGACTCATTTGAGCCCAGGAGTTGAGGCAGCAATGAGCTATGATCATGCTACCACACTCCAGCCTGGGCAACAGAGTCAGACTCTGTCTCAACGATGAAGACAAAAGAGCCAGGAATAACTCCCAGAGTGCTGGTTTCAGCAATCAAGTGGTTAGGGTTCTAATTACTAAAACAGAGACTACTAAATGAGAAACAGGTTTGGACGAACTACATTTTGGATTGGTTGAGTTTGAGGTATACTAAGATAATATATATTTTTTGTAGAGAATTTGGAAAATAATAGTAGAAAGAAGATTATAAAAATCACCTATACTCCCTCCATTCAGAAACATTACTGTCAAGATAGTAATATAATTCAGTCTAGACTTTACAACATTAATGGTACATAAGTGACAATCCAAGCTCCTAGAAAGATTCAGATGATCTATACAGAAGGTAGAAAATAAAAACAGAGCCTAGGATAGAGCCCTAAAGAATGGGTAGCAGGAGAAGTCAGCAAAGGAGACTGAAAAGAGATAACCAAAAAAGTAAAAGGAAAACCAGAAGAATGTGAATTCACAAAAGCCAAGAGAAAAGTATGCTTTTTAAGAAGGTGGGCATAGTCAACTATATTACAGTTGGCTGCGAAATTAAACAGTAAGGGAAATAAGAACTGTCCACTGTCATGGAGATCATTAGTGAGAGAGCTGTCAGACAATGATAGTGGCAGACGCCAGAAAGAAATAGGTTGAGGAGTGGCATGGGAGTTAATAACACATAAAAGCACAATGACGGCTGGGCACGGCGGTTCATGTCTAATCCCAGCACTTTTGGAGGCTGAGGTGGGCAGATCACTTGAGGCCAGGAGTTCAAGACTAGCCTGGCCAACATCGTGAAACTCTACTAAAGATATAAAATCTAAAAATATAAAATTGAAGCCAGGCACGGTGGCACATGGCTGTAATGCCAGCACTTTGGGAGGCCCAGGTGGGAGGATCATGAGGTCAGGAGATCAAGACCATCCTGGCCAACATAGTGAAACCCTGTCTCTACTAAAAATATAAAAATTAGCCGGGTGTGGTGGCGCATGCCTGTAATTCCAGCTACTCAGGAGGCTGAGGCATGAGAATCACTTGAACCCAGGAGGCAGAGGTTGCAGTGAGCTGAGATTGCACTACTGCACTCCATCCTGGCGACAGAGGGAGATTCCGTCTCCAAACAAAAAGGCAAAATGACAATATTGACAATAAACTCACTCAATGGAAGAGGTCAAACAAAATAGAAACACACAACTGACAAAAATAGAAAATTTCTCCTTCCATCACATTCATAATTGATTCAGGCAAGAACTATCAAAGAATGAAAATTTATTGGGGAACAGATATTAGGAATATTTCTCTACAGATTACTTGTTAAGAGAAAAACTTAGAAAAGTTTGTTAGATAACACCTTAACCAAGTAATCAGTGTTTAAATCACCAATAATGAGATAAGTTGACACCATATGGCGCCTGGTGTGATGCACTGAGAGGGCACAGTATCACTTACATAGCATTCCTGCTAATGTTTAACCTGAACCTAAGCACGTGGAAACAAACAGACAAATCCAAATGGAGGGGCATTCTACAAAACAGGCCTAAACTCTTCACAAATTCTTCATCTTTCATGACAATGACAAGGCTGAGAAACTGTATTTTGTATTAAAGGATTGAATCTCGGATTTTTGAAAATTTCTATAAACTATGTGATAGAAACAACTGATGAAATATGAATATAAATTATATGTGAGATAATTCAAGAAATTTAAGTCAGGAAATTTATATTACTTAAAATAATATTTTATTAATATTAAATCTCCTGCATTTGATAACAGTTATTAAATCAAAAGACAATGCCCTTGTTCTTACAAGATACCTACTGATGTATTTAAGGGTGAAGGTTTATCAGGTCTACAACTTAATTCTCAAATGGTTCACAAAAATAGTGACATCATTAACAAGACTGTTAATAAGAATATATCCATACAAAGAAAAATGTGGCAAAATATTAACTGTGATCTCAAAGAAACGCATATCAGTAGGTGTTCTTATATTAATACTATTCATGTAACTTTTCTGCAGGTTTTAAGTTTTTCAAAGTAAAATGGTGAAAAAGTAATGTCATTTTGCATTGTATTTGAACCAAAGGATACTCACCTCTTCAATAGCAGCATCTTGCAGCAAAGAACGAATATCTAGACGCATCATGTGACGAGGCGCAGTTTCCCAGTGATCGGCCATCTATTGAAAAATATTGTTAAATATTAATTAAATTGTTAAATACTAATTTAATATTAGAAAGTCTAATGGGCCAATTTCCTTTTTTTTTTTTTTTTTTTTTTTGAGACAGGATCTCACTCTGTCACCCAGGCTGGTGTGCAGTGGTGCAAACATGGCTCACTGCAGCCTTGACATTGTGGGCTCAAGTGATCTTCCTACCTCAGCCTCCCCAGTAGCTGGGACCACAAGCACTTGCCACAAGACCCAGCTAATTTTTGTGTTTTTTTGTAGAGACAGGGTGATCATATAGCCCAGGCTGATCTCAAACTCCCAGGCTCAAGCGATCTGCCCACCTCGGCCTCCCAAAGCACTGGGATTACAGGCGTGAGCCACCACGCCCGGCCATAACAGGCTAATTTCAAGAAGAGCTAGGAAAAGGAACAAAGGAAGAGAAACATTTACTAAAGCAGACAGGAAAGATATTACGGAAAAAAAAGGGGGAGAGGATAAATAGGAGCTTCCAGAGAAGAATGCTGATACAGATAATATGAAGTTTAGAGTACAGTCACACATCACTTAGCAATGGGCATACATTAGAAGAAATGGATCATTAGGCAATTTGCCATTGTGTGAACATCACAGAGTATACTTACACAAACCTAGACGATAAAGCCTACTGCACATCTAGGCTACAAACTTGTACAGCATGTTAATGTACATAATACTGTAGGCAACTGTAACACAATGTTAAGTATTTGCATATTTAAAGATATCTAAACATAGAAAAGGTACAGTAAAAATACATTATTATAATCTTATGGGACCACCATATATGTAGTCCTTCCTTGACCAAAACATTATTATGTAACGCATGATGGTACTCTATTGGTCCATGTTTCTGAATATCACCTTATTTATTTCTTTAAGCTTTCTTCCATGAATATTTCTCTTGCCACAAGTCTGGTTATCTGCACTCATTTCAGCCAAATATACCTAAGCAAGAATGAATAACAATTAGGCAAAGATATATAACATTTACATGACAACACAAAGTACTTCAAAGTTCTTTAAGTTTCTACCTCAAATCCCTTGGTTTTTGCTGCACTCCAAAACTGGTCAAAATGCCTAACTCTGTCATTGATGGCATCCAGAATTATGAAGGGGAAAAAGCCATCATCCAGAGTCTTTTTGAAAGTTTTGAACATGCTGGTGCGGTAAGTCTCCTCCATCTCAGCTTCATATTCATATTCCATTACCTAAGGTCCCCAAAAACAGATATACAATTAGCAAAAGCAAAGAATCATCCTAAGCCTTTTCCCCCGGTTAGCATTTGGACAGAGATGACTTTGTAGTCTTTCCTTCACACCCAAGTACTAAAGTTTGTGTTCAGAAAACAGAAAAGTCCTTGCCCTCAAAAAAGCCACATTTCTCTCTAAACATGATTTCCTTTAAATACTATTAATCAATCAGAATGTGACCTGAGATGAATACCATACCTTCTTTTTCACTTTCTTTCCCGAATCTGGATCTTTTTCTTCTTTTCCACTTCAGTGATGAAGTAATCATCCAGGCTTAGAACTCTGGGTGCAGGTCCTCCAAATTCTACCTCCTTATCCTAAGAATCATATAGTCAAGAAGGTTAAAATGAATTTATGGAATAAATTAATGTTCACACCAAAGTTCCCTCTTGTGGCTAAATAATATACAATCTTCTGGTGGTTTCAAATCAAGCAGAGTCAAAAATGTTTCTCTGAGTAGATCCAAACGTATATGGGACAACATCTACCACATGGGCCAACTCTAACAAATCAAATGGAAGACAATTCTATTGGTATTATGTTGCTTGCTATTAATAAGAAGGCAAGTGACTACTAACACAAGCAACTGATTTTTCAGCTTTCCCATACTCACTCGAATAAGTTTTGCAACATGTGTCTTTCCACTGCCAGGTAGTCCTCTCATTATAACAACAATCTGAAACAGAATAGACAAAAAAAAAAAAAAAGTCACTCAGAGAAAACTTTCTGCAATGAGATAACAGCTAACAATGACCTACCACTTTCCAGGATAGACTATATAATATACCATGAAACAAACCTTAATAAATTTGAAAGGATAGAAATAATACAAAGTATGTTATCTGACCACAGTGGAATGAAATTGGAAATAGTAAGAAAAATTAAACTCACAAATATGTGAAAATTAAACGACATACTCCTAAATAACCAACGAATCAAAGAAGAAATAAAGAAGAACCAGAAATCAAGAGGAACCAGGAAATACTCTGAGATGAATGAAAACAACACAACATACCAAAGCTTACAGGATACAACTAAAGCAGTGCTTAAAAGGAAACTGATAGCTATAAATGTCTATAGTAGTAAAGTAGATATGTCTCAAATCAATAACTTAACCTTCCACTTTAAGACACTGGAAAAAGAGAAAACTAAATAAACAGAGGAAGGAAACAATAAAGATTAAAGAAGAAGTTAATAAAATAGAAAACAGAAAAACAAGAGTAAAAATAAATAAAACCAAACAGTGGCAGTGGTTCTTTTAAAAAGATCAACAAATTATTATTATTATTATTATTATTATTATTATTATTTTGTGATGGAGTCTCACTCTGTTGCCCCGGGTGGAGTGCAGTGGTGCAATCTTGGCTCATCGCAACCTCTGTCTCCTGGGTTGAGCAATTCTCGTGCCTTAGCCTCCCAAACAGCTGGGATTACAGGCACCCGCCACCACATCTGGCTAAATTTTGTTTTTTTAGTAGAGACGGGGTTTCACCATGTGGCCAGGCTGGTCTTGAACTCCTGGCTTCAAGTGATCCACCCACCTCAGCCTCCAAAAGTGCTGGGATGACAGGTGTGAGCCACCACGCCCAGCTAAGATCAACAAAATTGATGAACTTTTACCTAAACTGAACAAGAAAAAAAGAAGATTCAAATTACTAGAATCAGAAATGAAAGCTGGGCTCAGTGGCATGTGCCTATAATCCCAGTTCCTTAGGAGGCTGAGGCAAGAGGGTCACTTGATCCCAGGAGTGCAACCCCAGCCTGGGCAACAGTGAGATTCTGCCTCAAGTAAAAATGAAATGAAAGAGGGGCCATTACTACCAACCTTATAGAAATAAAAAAGGATACAAAGGAATACTATGAACAATAATTTAGGTCAAACAGACACATTCCTGGAAAAACGTAAACTACTAAAACTTACTCAAGAAGAAATAAACAATCTTAATAGACTTATAACAAGTAAAGAACCTAAGATAGTAATTTTAAAAACACATACAAAGAAAAGCCCAAGCCTGGATGACTTCATCACTGAATTCACCAAATATTTAAATACCAACTCTTCACAAGTCTTCAAAAAAACAGAATAGGAAGGAATAATTTCTTTCTTTCTTTTTTTATTTTTATTTTTCTAGAGATAGGGTCTTGCTATGCTGCCCAGGCTGGAGTGCAGTGGCTATTCACAGGCACAATCCCACTACTGATCAGCACGAGAGTTTTGACCTGCTCCATTTCTGACCCGGGCCAGTTCACCCCTCCTTAGGCAACCTGGTGGTCCCCCGCTCCCGGGAGGTCACCATATTGATGCTGAACTTAGTGTGGACACCCAATTGGCATAGTGCACTACAGCCCAGAACTCCTGGGCTCAAGCGATCCTCCCACCTCAGCCTCCCGAGTAGCTGGGACTACAGGCATGTGCCACCGCGCCCGACAGGAAGGAATAATTTCTAACTTTCTTTATGAAGTCAGCATTACACCAAACCAAACACAGCACAAGAAAACAACACTATTTTCTATGAATATGGATGCAAAAATCCTCAACAAAATATTAGCAAGCTGAATCCAGCAACATATAAAAATCATTACACACCATGACCAAGTGGAATTTATCCTAGGAATGCAAGTTAACATATGAAATCAATTAATGTAACACATCATATCAACAGACTAAAAACCAAAATCAAACGATCATCCCAATTGTCATAGAAAAAGCATTCAACAAATCCAACATCCTCCCATGATAAAAACATTCAACAAATTAGGAATAGAACTTTCTTAACCTAATAAAGTGCATCTACAAAAAATTCACAGCTAACATCATTCTGTAATGGTGAAAGATCGTATGTCTTCTCTCTAAGATCAGAAACAAGACAAGAATGTCCACTCTTGCCACATTTATTGAACACTGCACTGGGGGTTCTAGCCAGGGCAATTAGGCAAGAAATAAAAGGCATCCAATTCAGAAAGAAAGAAGTAAAACTATATTTGCAAATGACATAATCTTATACAAAGAAAACCTTAAGAATCCACTAAAAATCTACTAAAACTAATAAATGAATTCAGTGGTATTACATAGGATGAATAAACAAAATTAAACCATATTTCCATAGTTTGCAATGAATAATCCAAAAATAAAATTAAGCCAACTATATCAATATTAACTTTACTACAAGGTACTATGTTCACTATCTGGGCGACAGGCTCATTAGAAGCCCAAACTCCAGCATTACGTAAAATACCTGTGTAATTAACCTGCACATGTATCCTGAATCCATAATTTAAAAAAATCTCCAGTACCAGTTAATTCAAATGGAGTCAA
The DNA here is from genome assembly GCA_036589455.1 of Ateles fusciceps. NCBI lineage: Eukaryota > Metazoa > Chordata > Mammalia > Primates > Atelidae > Ateles > Ateles fusciceps. The sequence goes on along the minus strand of JAZHEH010000228.1, from coordinate 7,311,306 downwards.
TCTAATTATTCTGTAATATAAGACAAATTTAAAAGAATGCACACATTTGGAGGTCACTAGTAAATTAAGCCTAAGCTAATCAAGTCTCCTAATTCTCCCCTTCTATTCCACATACCACCATAAAACCAAATCCACTTTCCTCTCTTCAATGTGCAATTAATTGAGGCCTCATGAATGTTTTAAAATTCAACATCTTTTTTGCCAAGTAGTTTAGTGCTAAATTCTTAAAGATTCTATAGTATAGGCCATTTATGAGATTTTATGGTGATTCAGATATGTATGGTAAAATGACTTGAATCTGCTATTATTACTATGTTGCAGAGAAAAAAGCAAAGAAATTCTGTTCAGGATATTAAAAAGATCTCTTCTGGTTTGCATGGAAATGAATCAGCTTCACAGGACTCACTCTCTCAGGTCTGCTCTCCCGGCCTGGTGGTTTCAAAATATCATCCACATTCTTTGATTCAGGCTTCTTCTCGACCCGTGGAGTTGGAGGTGGCTGGTGGCTCAGTGAAGGAGCTGGCAGGGGCATTCGCTCTTCGGGGTAAGTCCTTCGTTCTCCTAGGATTCCAGCAGTTGAACAAAATTACTATTTGTAAAGTAATTATTTTGAAATTCAACTCTTCCCACACATCCTAATGTAATATAATTCAAACCAAGTCTAATGATTTTGGGGCCACTTTTTAATTAGAGAAAATTTAAGGTAATGTAAAATCTACTGAAGTCAAGAAAATGAGATGATTTAAGTATGATTTCAGGCAAATAGACTGTTCTGCAAAACACTGAATTCATCCTTGTTTGTATTAAATGTAGAAAAGTTAAGCAACAAAACATGAAAGAATAATGTTTTGCTGGACAGTCCTAAGTTCTGTAACTTCTGCTTTACCATTTTAAGAATAAAAAAGTTATACTATCTTAGGAGAGTGTATTCCTATAAATAGGTATGAGTTTCTAGTTTAAGTGTAAATCATAACGGTGAAAAATTAAAAGCAACCCCTAAATTACCTAATAATAAGGGTCTTGGTCTTATATTTTATCCACTCAATAGAATGTCAAACAGCCATTAAAATTTCATAATTTTACATATGAAAAATGTGTATGGGACAATATTAATCAGAATAATCATGATAAAGAAACTGTTATTACTTCATATTTATACTTTGATTACAACTTCATAAATACATCTGCAAAAAGAGAATGAGAGGAAATCTACAAAATTATAATAGCTATAGTATGGTGGGTAGTGAGACTATCAGTAATTTTGTTTCTACTTTGTTTCAAAAGTAAATGTTTTATTTCATTAATTACATTGCTATTTTTTATGATAAAAGTTTAAATCCATAGCTACAATGGAAAGCATCTCCCATACTTTACATTCTCAATATCCTTGTAGTTAATAAGGCATCACTCTACCTCCAAACATGGATGGTCCTTCATAGACTGGTCGGTCAGACTTCCGGTCATAGGATGGCCTATCAAAACCCCCTCTTCTGGATGAGGAATGGTCTTTTTTGTCTCGATATGACTGAGCTCTAGAAGGTATAATAGGAAGTGCTTCAGCAAATAAAAAATATTCAGAGGTCTCCACTTTATAATACAACAGCATTCTCTGCCCAATTTTCTCTATAGGCAGGTAGTCCACAGTGTATTTACTTTTTTTTTAGATAGGGGTTTCACTTTGTCAACCAGGCTGAAGTGCAGTGGCCTGATCTCGGCTCACTGCAGCCTTGATCTCCAGAGTTCAAGTGATCCTCCCATCTGAGGCTCCTGAGTAGTTGGGACTACAGGCACACACAGCTTTGCCCGGCCAACTTTTGTTATTTTTTTGTAGAGACGGGGTTTCGCCATGTGTGCCAGGCTTGTCTCAAACTCCTGAGCTCAGGATATCCGCCTGCCTTAGCCTCCCAAAGTGCTAGGATTACAGCCATGAGCCACTGCACCAGGCCAATATTTACATTTTGACTTTGCTTTTTCATTTAACTCTACTTTATATACCTATCTAAAAAGTTCATGTGAAAGCTGGGCATGGTGGCTCACTCCTGTAATCCCAGCACTTTGGAAGGCCGAGGCAGGTGGATCACTTGAGCTTAGGAGTTTGAGACCAGTCTGGGCAACATGGTGAAATCACATCTTCACCAAAAATACAAAAAAAAAAAAAAAAAAAAAAAAAAAAAAAATTAGCCAGGCATGGTGGCACATGCCTATGGTCCCAGCTACTCAGGAGACTGAGGTGGGAGGATCACTTAAGCCCAGGAGGTGGAGGCTGCAGTGAGCTGAGACTGTGCCACTGCATTCCAGCCTGGATGACAGACTGAGACCCCATCTCAATAAAATATACTAATTAATAAATATTTAAAAGTTCGTGGGCTTTTCCCCCTTCCCCCTTCTCCTTGCCTGGCTGCCAGAATGCCCTTAGGTATAATCATAAGAAATAAAAAGCTAATGGATTGCAAAAATAAACTGCTTGCCTACTGAGTAATGACTGCACCTTTATTAATAATACCATTTCCATTCCTTTCTTGCTATCTCCATCGCCCATTTAATGCTCTGGAATTCAAGCTACCAAGTCAAAGACCTACTTTCCTGAAAACTGGTCCAGAATTGTTCTTCCCCCCTCCAAATTACAAATATACATGCATGAGAAGAATATGTTACTTACTAAATTTCTCTTAAACTTTTACTAAACTTAAGTATATAATAATTTGTACACCTCGCAAAAACTGTTTTATAGCATACCTATCATCTCGGGGTCGGCGTTCTCTGTCAAATCGATCCCGGTCATAGTCAATAACACCACGATCCCGGTCTCGATCTCTATGTGTCTCACGATCTCTTTTAAAATCTCGATGATCTGCTATGACATTACTTTGGCGATCAAAATAAGGCTCACGGTCTCTTTCTCTATCATAACGGTCACGTTGGCCTGCATGCTCTACAAAAACAATTAGTACAAAATAACTATATCCCTTTTATAGAAATAAAAGCAGAAAAGTATAAATCTAACCTCAGAGCTGGTATAAATTTCTGCCCTAAATTCAACTTAAGAATCTTTTAGCTGACTAAAAGGAAAATCATGTGATAATAAGGCCCTAAAATGTTTAAAAATACTGACCTCTCTGGGAATCCTACCTGTCTCAAAAGTTGATCTTTCAGGTAGTGGATCTGGGCGTAGAGTTATTCTTTCTCCATAAGGTATCTGTTCAACTTTATTAGTGGATATATCTGGTAAACAAAATCAGGGAAAAAGCACTCTAAGAGTGAAGCTTGAGAAAGCTAAAGCTGAAGCTAACAATTCCTGTAGGATCCCAAATACAAGTTCACCATCATTACTCACCTCGGCCATGGCCATAATCAACAGTCTGTTGCACTGGTGGTGGCTTGGACATTGGTGGCATACCCATAGGCACTGCACCAGGAGGGGGAATGGAAGAGTGAACAGGTGGGGGTGGTAATACTGGAGCAGATGGAATCGCTGAAGTTTCCGACTTAAATTCTGAGTTCAGTCCTTGTTCATCATTTGTATCCCAGAGCCCATAGAAAGAATCTTCATCCCATCGTTCCTGTTCTACAGCTGAAGTTTGCGGCTTTATCACTGGAGGAGGAGGAGGAGGTAGAGGTGGAGGAGGTGGAGGTGGTGGTATTGGGACAGGTGGCCTGGTTACAGGAACAGATGATCTTGCTGGTGGAACAGAAGGTCTTACAATTGAACCTGGTGGTTTACCCATAGGAGGGGGTGGTCTATAGGACCCTGGAGGCTAGAGAACAGAGTCAAGAGCTTAGCGGACAAGTGTACCACTATGTTTTTATAGATCAGTGGAAATTAAAATCTGGTTCTCAATTAATAAGAAAAAAATTAATATCTTGGGCTCATTCAAAATTTTGTGCTTTAAAACATATCATCAAAATGAGGACAAGCCACAGAAAGGGAGAAAATATACACAAATCTTATATTTGATAAAGCACTTGAATTCAGAATATACAAAACACTTAAACTCAATAAGGCAAATCATAAAAAAAATATGGCCAAAGCTGAGAATAGATATTTTTCCAAAGAAAATATATGAATGCCGAGTAAGCACATGAAAAGATACTCAACGTCATTAGGGAAATGCAAATTAACATCCCAATGAGATACCATTTGCATACCCACTGGAATGACTACAATTAATAAGACAGACAAAAACAAATGATGGCAAGAATATAGAAAAGAAAAACTCTTTTAGATTGTTAGTAGGAGTAAATGGTGCCACTATAGAAAATGGTTTGCTAAGCCGGGCGTGGTGGCATGTGCCTGCAGTCCCAGGTAGTTGGGAGGCTGAGGCAGGAGAATCACTTGAACCCAGGAGGTGGAGGTTGTAGTGAGCTGAGAATGCACCACTGCACTCCAGCCTGGGTGACAGAAACAGACTCCGTTTCAAAGGAAAAAAAAAAAAAAAAAAAAAAAAAAGAAAATGGTTTGCCAATTTCTCTCAAAAAGTCAAACATACTTTTTTTTTGAAATGGAATCGCTCTTGTTGCCCAGGCTGGAATGCAATGGTGCAATCTTGGCTCACTGCAACCTCCGCCTCCCAGGTTCAAGTGCTTCTCTTGCTTCAGCCTCCCAAGTAGCTGGGATTACAGGCACCCACCACCACCAGCTAATTTTTTATATTTTTAGTAGAGTCAGGGTTTTCCCTGGCCAAGCTGGTCTCAAACTCCTGACCTCAGGTGATCCATCCACCTCAGCCTCCCAAAGTGCTGGGATTACAGGCTTAAGCCAAAACGCCCAGCCAAACATAAATTTATCATATGGCTCAGCAATTTCATTTCTAGGTATCTATCCAAGAAAAACAAAAACATATGTCTATCCAAAGACTTGCACACAAATATTCATAGCCATACTATTCAACAACCCTCATGTCCATCAATTGTTGAATGGTTAAACAAAATGTGGTACATTCATATAACAAGTTATAAATAGAAATTTTAAAAGCAGTAAAAAGAAATGAAGTACTGAGTCATGTTATAACATGGATAAACTTGAAAAATTATGCTAAGTGAAAGAAGACAGATACAAAAGACTACATATTATATAATTCACTTATACAAAATGCCCAGAAAGGCAAATCTATATAGACAGAAAGTGGAACAGTGGTTGCCCAGGACTAGGGTAGGAATGAGGATTAACTAACTATAAATTGGTGCAGTGATCTTACAGTGGTGATGAAAATGTTTTAAAATCTGCATACTCCAAATTAGGGTGGTAGCCACTTAAGATTCAAATGTCCCCGACCAACACCATATCTACTGAACTTCTGTAGGTGGGGTCCCACCAGTAATTTAAAATTAAAAAAAAAAAATACCCTCCATAAATAATTCTGATTTTCACCCCTTGATTAAGAACTATCTTCCTACTCTCTCAGTGTGCAGGAAGGAGAGAAAAGAATAAATAAGAACTATCTTCCTACTCTAGAAACCTATCTCCTCCATAAAAACAGTAAATTTCCACTGACAGAAATCCTAGAGAGCCTCCACACTTCTGTTCCTTTCAGTTATCTGGTTGACAATAACAGTCCAGGGAAAGCTGGGACCAACACAGAACTTGAGTAATACGAAACAAAATAAACTAAATGAACATCTAGTCATCTCTCTAAGGAGTGCCACTGTTGGGTACCCTGATTACATTTGTTTTCCCAAAGCATCACCAGGTGCCATCAGAAATGTCTACTAAGGAGATGGTAGCACTTCTTAGCAGATAGGTCCTGTCTACCCAGCTGCCACGTACATTTTATTTTTATTCTTTGGTGAAGACGGGTCTTGCTATGTTGACCAGGCTGGTCTTGAACTCCAGGCCTCAAGCAATCTTCTCGCCTCGGCCTCCCAAAGTGCTAGGATTACAGGTGTGAGCCACTATGCCTAGTCTCTATTTTAATCTTCATAAGCATGATTCAAACACTTATTTCCCATTTCTTAGTTCACTGTGTCTGGTTGGTTTGGTTTCTTCTTTCGTTTTTTTGTTTTGGTTTGGTTTTTTACTTCTCTGTTATTCCAGGATGGTTTTTTCTTTATTTATAGCTATTTTAGACCCTGGAGAGCCCACAATATGCATTATTTATATATTTGCCCATACATAGGCAGTACTTTAAAAATAAACTTTGTGAATAATAAAATGGAGTTGACTAATATGGAAGGAACATAATTTGACTGGAGGTCACTACTGGCTATAGTTAAAGACAAATGGCTATTACCTAAAGATAAAGTTTTAATTAAAGTATGGTAGGTAAACTTTGTTAAGAAAATGCCAATATAGGATGAGGCTATTCTGTCTGTCTAGACATATCCATAGAGACAAGTTTTAAATATCTTAAGATCTCTTAGAAATACACTTATAAATAAAACAAAAAGTGCTTTCTTCATTCTATACAGTGAGAGCAAGATACATTTTTTTAAAAAAAACTGTTTATATGCGAAAGGGTTAATATCTATATTTAGGATAATATGAGTTGTTTTTTTAAAAAAAAAAACTTCAAACAGGTAAATGGGTGAAGGACACAAACAGAATTTCTGTAAGAAGAAAGTATAGTTAACAAATATGAGAAAATATTCATGTCACAAGTAATAAAAAATGCTGTATTAAAATTACTAAATATACCAAAAATATTAAGTAACTAATGCTTACAAGGCTATATATAGATGTAACACAACTATTTTCTTTCTTTTCATTTATTTATTTTTGAGACACAGTCTTGCTTTGTTGCCCAGGCTGAAGTGAAGTAGCACAATCTGCAACCTCTGCCTCTCACGTTCAAACAATTCTGCTTCAGACTCCCTAGCAGCTGGGATTACAGACGCACGCCACCATGCCCAGCTAATTTTTGTATTTCTAGTAGAGACAGGGTTTCACCATGTTGGCCAGGCTGGTCTCAAACTCCTGACATCTCAGGTGATCCACCTGAGATGAAGTCTTGATCTGTTACCCAGGCTGGAGTGCAATGGCACAATCTTGGCTCACTGCAACCTCCACCTCCCAGGTTCAAGCAAATCTCCTGCCTCAGCCTCTGGAGTAACTAGGATAATAGGCGCATGCCACCAAGCCCAGTTAATGTTTGTATTTTTAGTAGACACCTGGTTTCACCATGTTAGCGAGGCTGGTCTCGAACTCCTGACCTCATGTGATCTGCCTGCCTCGGCCTCCCAAAGTGCTGGGATTGCAAGTGTGAGCCACTGTGCCCAGCCATTATACAACTATTAGAGAGAGCTGTTTGGCTATGTCACAGGAATCATTTTTTAAAAGTATGCTTTTTCTGGGCCAGGTGTGGTGGCTCATGCCTGTAACCCTAGCACTTTGGAAGGTTGAGGCAGGGTGGATCACCTGAGGTCAGGAGTTTGAGACCAGCCTGGCCAACATGGTGAAACCCCGTCTCTACTACAAATAAAAAAAAAAATTAGCCAAGCGTGATGGCAGGCACCTGTAATCCCAGCTACTTGGCAGGCTGAGGCAGGAGAATTGCTTGAATCGGGGAGGTGGAGATTGCAGTGAGCTGAGATTGCACCACTGCACTCCAGGCTGGGCAAGAGACTATACTTCGTCTCAAAAAAATTAAAAAAAGTATGCTTATTCTTTGAAGTAGTCCACTTTGGGACTTTAAAATCACTGCTGGCTGGGTGCAGGAGCTCTCAACACTTTGGGAGGCCAAGGCACAAGGATCACTTAAGGCCAGGAGTTCGAGACCAGCCTGGGCAACAATTCGAGACCCTATCCCTACCAACAAAATTTTTTTAATTAGCTAGGTGTGGTGGTGTGTGCCTGTAGTCCCAAGTCACTCAGGAGGCTGAGGTGGGAGAATCACTTGAGCCCAGGAGTTTGAGGCTGCAGTGAGCTATGAGTGCACCACTATATTCCAGCCTCCAAGGCAACAGAGCAAAACAAAAAAGACAGAACAAAAACAACATAAAACTTTAAAAAAAACCAATTTACTCAAGAAGTTATCAGCCGAATGCAGTGGCTCAAACCTGTAATCCCAGCATTTTGGGAATCTGAGCCAGGTGGATCACCCGAAGTCAGGAGTTCAAGACCAGCCTGTCCAATGTGGTAAAACCTTGTCTCTACTAAAAATACAAAAAATTTAGCCAGGCGTGGTAGGTGGCAGACATCTGTAATCCCAGCCACTTGGGAGGCTGAAGCAGGAGAATGGTTTGAACCCGGGAGGTGCAGGTTTCAGTGGCCGGAAATTGTGCCATTGCACTCCAGCCTGGGCAACAGAGTGAGACTCCGTCTCAAAAAAAAAAAAAAAAAAAAAAAAAGAGTTATCTAAAATAAGAATCCAATACAAAGACATTCATTAGAGTAATATTAAGAATCACAGTGAAAGATTATAAATCAATTTCAACAGAAATGGAATTAATTCAATAAATTATGAATCAAAAAATAATATAGCATATAACAATAAGGAAAGATGATTATGAATTGTTAAGCAAATAAAGCAGAAATGTGGATCTATAATCAGGAGCTTCTATTATTTACTAAGACAAGCAAAGATAAAAAATATAATTCTTGGCCAGGGTCAGTGACTTACGCCTGTAATCCCAGCACTTTGGGAGGCCCAGGTGGGTGGATCACAAGGTCAGGAGTTCAAGATCAGCCTGGCCAACATGGTGAAACCCCATCTCTACTAAAAATACAAAAATTAGCCAGGTGTGGTGGCGGGCACCTGTAATCCCAGCTACTCAGGAGGCTGAGGCAGGAAACTGCTTGAATCCGGGAAGTGAAGGCTGCAATGAGTCGAGATGGCGCCACTGTACTCCAGCCTGGGTGATAGAGAGACTCCAAAAAAATCCGCCTTTTTTTTGAGATGGGAGTTTCACTCGTTTCCCAGGCTGGAGTGCCATGACGCAATCTTGGCTCAACGCAATCTCTGCCTTCCAGATTCAAGCGATTCTCCTGCCTCATCCTCCCTAGCAGCTGGGATTACAGACATGTGCCACCACGATCGGCTAATACTGTATGTTTAGTAGAGACGGGGTTTCTCCATGTTGGTCAGGCTGGACTCCAACTCCTGACCTCAGGTGATCCGCCTGCTTCAGCCTTCCACAGTGCTAGGATTACAGGCGTGAGCCACCGAGTCCAGCCTATCATTCTTATTTTATGGACTCAATTTAGAAGGAAAGACAGACAAGAAAACAGACAATCAAAATGTAACATGATAAAGATGACAACAGAGACCAGGACAAGATGTTACAGGGTATGCATGAGAGTAACTGCCTTACATAGGTGGATGAGAAGATAGCAGAACTGTGTTCTAAAAGATAAGCATTAGCCAACTGCAGGAGGGGATGGGATGGCAAACAAAGAAACTCTTGGCTTAGAGAATAACACGCATACACAAAGGAATGAAGAAGTAAAAGAATCTAGCACATTCACAGAATTGTTAAGTAGCTCCATGTGGAGGGAAAATGAAGCATCAGAGAGTGGAGTAGCAAGCAATAGTCAGCAGAGGTCAGGCCAGCTCAGGAAGAACTTGAAAGGCCATGCAAGAGATTCTAGATTTCATCCTGAAGGCATGAGATAACACTGAAGAGTTTTAAAGCCAGGTAGCCACATGGTGAGATTAGTTTTAAAATGTCCATTGACCACAGATCGCATCAATGGTGCCTGAAGTGGAGTGTAGGGGTAGTCCCAACTACAAAAAGGCATGAGAACTTTTTAGGGTGATGAGAATGTATCTTTTGGTATACATCTGTCAAAACTTGAAATATAGGCTTAAAATGGGTACAATTATACTTCAGAATTTTATTCAAAAGAGATAAAATCAATCAGTAGTATGACTGGTTATGACAGGGTATGGCAGGGGCAAGATGGAGGGCTGATTTTCAGATTTCAAGTTAGGGTGACTAGGTGATGGTGAGGAGAACGAACATTTAATGGGGTATGATAATGAGCCCCAATTTGAATAATGAGCCCCAATTTGATAATGAGCCCCAATTTGAATGCTGTATTTGACAGGAGTCACATCCACAGACAGAAACTCTGCAGACAGGCAAATGCATACAAAGGTCAGGAGATCCGATCTGGAGAGTCGACAACACCATGGTGGGTCACTGATGTCAACAATTATGTCTTAGTGTTTAAGTATTAGACCAGGATGGAAGGGAACGCTGAGAAACGAAGAAAGTTAATTTGAGGAAATGGTTCAGTAGAGCTTTTTTCTTCATTATGCTGTCATAAAACCATCTGAATGATAACATTTAAAACATCTGTAAAGCCCATTACTGGCTTAAATGTAAAATAACAAAACAAAAACAAAAGGAGTCCTGGCATGCTATTGGGAAAAAGGAGAACTTACTCAAGTCTTTAACATAAGCAACCCTTTTCATACTGCCTGAACAGTTCTGAAGTATGTGCTAGGGTATGACATTTCCCCATCTGAAGGACTAGTAGCCTAAAAAGGTAGGAAGCACCATGAGGCTCACATCTAGCCCTGCCTAGATGGAAAACAGGACTTCTTTTTTTTTCTTTTCTTTTTATATAAAGATGGGGTTTCACCATGATGGCCAGGTTGGTTTTGAACTCCTGACCTCAGGTAATCCACCCACCTCGGCCTCCCAAAGTGCTAGGATTACAGGCGTGAGCAACCGCGCCTGGACAGGACTTTTTTTTTTTTTTTTTTGGGGTAGAGACGTGGGTCTCACTGTCTTGTGCAGGCTGGTGTCAAACTTCTGGGCTCAAGCAATCCTCTCGCCTTAGCCTCCCAAAGTGCTGGAATGACAGGAATGAGCCACTGTGGCCAGTCAATAGGAATATTTTAACTTAAAAAATTATTTGAAAAATTCTACGATTTTGTGGACAGAAACTATGTAGTTCAGGTGTAGTTGGTGTACTTATCCAAACCCTGGGGGAAAAGGAGCATCTCTGCCACACTTTTGAACTGCTTTTAAGATGTTCAAAGGTCAATCACTATAAACTTTTACTTTACCAAAAATCTAAATTTTAGAGAGGAAATTTGTAGTTATTTAATTTTTAAAAAATTAAACAACATAAAAACATACAAAGTAGAAACCATTTCATTTTCTGAGCATACATTCTCCCATACCGGATACATTCCAGGTCTTGAAGATGTATTCTGCAATCTTGATTCCTGAGGTGGGAGATGGTCAGCCATCTGTGGCTCAGACCCGAAGTCTTTCATCTTCTGAAGCTGTTCTTTCTGTTCCCTGCAAACAAATAAAATTGCCATGGTACATAAAGCACGTTTATGCCATTCCTAAGTGGCTACAGCTAATATTGAATTAAAAAGAAGAGACCTAAAAAACCTTGCCCTAAAATTCTCTGCAGTGGCCATATAATGGGCACCTCTGGGATTACCCTCTTTTGCTTTTATGTAGCTAACTCATCAGTCATCTAAGACATAAAAATCATTATATATTATTAAAGATATTCAAGGATAGATTCTACAACCCGTCTCAGTAGTTTTCTACTATCTCATCCAGCTGTTATGTTTTTCTTTAATCCAACCAAAAGCTCCCTCACTATTTCTTTAAACTTTGTTTTTTTGGAGACAGAGTCTTGCTCTGTCGCCCAGGCTGGAGTACAAGTGGTACAATGTAAGCTCACTACAAGCTCCGGTTCCCGGGTTCAAATGATTCTCTTGCCTCAGCCTCCCAAGTAACTGGAACAACAGGCGCAGGCCACCGCACCTGGCTAATTTTTTATATTTCTTTAGTAGAGGCAGAGTTTCACCATATTGGCCAGGCTGGTCTCAAACTCCTGACCTTGTTATCTGCCCGCCTCGGCCTCCCAAAGTGCTGGGATTACAAGGCGTGAGTCACCGCGCCCAGCCTACTTTTGTCAACTCTTTACACCAGAGGTTGCAAAATGGTGGCCCATGCACCAAATATGGCCTAAAAAGGTTTTTAAAATGTGGCTTTCGGTTGCGTGCAGTGGCTCACGCCTGTAATCCCAAAACTTTGGGAGGCTGAGGCGGGTGGATCACTAGGTCAAGAGATCAAGCCCATCCTGGCCAAGATGGTGAAACCCTGTCTCTACCAAAAATACAAAAATTAGCTGGGCATAGCGGCATGTGCCTGTGATCCCAGCTACTCAGGAGGCTGAGGCAGGAGAATCACTTGAACTCGGGAGGCAGAGGTTGCAGTGAGCAGAGATCATGCCACTACACTCCAGCCTGGCAAACAGAGCGAGACTCCAACTCAAAAAAAAAAAATGTGGCTTTCACAACAGTTTTTAAAATTTGAATTAGCTATTTACAAAGCAAAATATTTCACATATAAATTCAAACCTTAAAGAGATTTGGTAACACCAGGCCTACATTCCCACATGCCAACAATCAGCCGAGTGCGGCAAGGCTGCCCATGTTAGATGAAACAACCTGTCACAATCTTCACCATACTCTACAAAGTTTGACTTGGCCCACTTTCACTCACTTTTGTTATCTGAGTCTTGGGGGACATTTTAATTTATGGCCCCTGCTGTAGATGGTGAAAACAACTGTCAGTCTATATCTTTAAAAACAACACTTCATCTTCCTGAAGATAATTATGTAGTCCTTCGGTTTTTCTTTAAATTTCTGATTAAATTCCTTTTACTTTTCTTCACAATGCCCACCTTAAACATGGGTAAAATCCACTACAACTTCTTAAGACCTCTTACAATTTTCTCCTTACAGTAAAGTAAGTGACCCGAATGAACCCAAAACATCAAGTATGTAAGACTATTTTCTGCTCAGGTAAATCACATCCCTTATGATACTCCTTATGACTTTACACTGACATAACATAACCTACTTGTATTCAACTATGACCACATTAGTTATCACTCCATATATATTATTTAATTATGTTCATGTTGCCTAGAAAGCTTTAAAAAAGGATGAAGCAGCAGCAGCACCTTTTACCCAGCATTGCCATGCAAAGCAATAATGAATTAAAAAGAAATTTCAAAAGGAAAAAGAAAGAAACCTTGGCAGCTTAACACCACCAATCAGCTTCATATTCTCCATAAACAACACAGATTTTAGAGTTAGACAGATTGAGTTTAAACACTGGGTTTGACACTAACTAGCCAAGAGAACTTAACCTCTCTGAGCCTTAGTGTCATTTGTGAAGCAGGGATAATACTACCTTATCTTTGCAGGCCTTTGAGATAGAAGAATTTGAGATAGACAGACTGACATAATATACACTCAATTATTAGCAAGTGCCCAGTTACATGGTAGGTGTTAACTTAAAGGTGTCTACAACTTAAAAGTGAATAGTGTAGTAGCTATATACTCTATAGCATGCTTTCTACATTTTCTTCATGAGTAACCTGGAAAAAATAAACCTCTTAGCTATAGACCACAGAAACTTGCCATATCTGGTCTTTCATCACTACTGTTTCTTCACCATATTTTTCTTTCCTAGTTCTAAAGTTTAAGTTATAATTTATTGGTAAGATCCACAAATGTAAACCAGAATTGAAAAATGGAAGAAATATATTGGAATCTATCAAAATCTAATCATTAATTGACTTTTCTAAAAAAATTTGCTTTAAAAAAGCTTGCAATCTGTCACTGACTTCTAAATTCCTACCCCAAGATACAGTTGGTTTAAAGATTAAATGAGTTATAATACACAACACACTTAGTACAGTTCCTGGCCCAGAGTAAGCATGCAATAAATGTTAGCTTTTGTTATTATTGTTACTATAACAGGAAAATTATGTAGATACCTATACACAGTTGATTGTAAGTCAAAATATCCTATTTTCCATTTCACAAAGAAAACATTTGGTTACATAGAAACAAGTACCATCTTCAAGGAGAAATACCTGCTTTTAGTTATAATGAAAGACAAAACATCCCAAAAAGAAAGTATCAGTAGTTAGACAAATCTGAGAATGTTCCAAAGCAAACCATCCTTAGCTTCAACAAAGAAAAATACAAAAAATACAGCACTTTCCAAAGTTATATCAATGATTAGTGAATATAAAGTCTATCAGATCTAATACCAAAGAACAAACTGCTTACTGGAAAAAATGAAAGTTACACATGAGCCCTGTGAAATCCAGAGCACTGAAAAGTTGAAGTTTGACACCTGAAACATGCACAGGCATGGCATGCCAGCAACACATCTACAAAGGCCAAGACAGCAATTAATTTTCACATTTTAGGGCATACGTTTATAATTAACACAGTTCTTAAATACTCATCCTAACCCTAAAAACAGCACTGAATGACCAGAAATATAAATTAAAAGTATGTGATAACAACTTGAAGTAAAATGATTACATTCAAATATATTATATCATTTAAAAAGAGCAGTCTGAATGTGGTTTTTACTAAAAGAAATGATCTGAAGGAGTCAACTTACCGAAGCATTTTCAGTTCTTGTGCAGCTTTCAAAATGATTTCGTGCTGCCTCTGACTGAGAACCATTACCCCTCCAAGGCCTTGGTCAGAGTCTAAGCTTGCATCGGACCCCATCATTTCTGAGGAATGATGTGAGGAGGGCATATGTTCCGCCATGGGGGAATGTCTATCCACATCAGATGGGTACCATCTGTCTGACAACCGTTCTCTTTCCCAATCCATTCTGTCAGGAACATAATCTCGCTTTTCCCGCCATGTATCTCCTCTTTCTGGATACTCTCGAATCCTCAACTCACCCCTATCACGGAAATCTCGATCATACCCATGGTCTCGATTTCTTTCTTCTCTCCATCTATCATCCCGATATCTATCCAAAGGTGGAAGAGGTGGGAGGGGCGGTAAAGGTGGAAGAGACGGAATATCCCGTTCACGAAACTGTGATTCTTGTTCATCCAGTGGTCTCCCATAGTCTCTGTCCCACTCATTATCCAAATTTGTATCATACATATCCATGGGTCTTCCAATCCGATCCACATCCCTGTCCATGTCCCTGTCCATTTCCCTATTGTAGTCCTCATCCATATCCTGGTCTCTCTCCCAATCATCCCACCAAGGGCCTCGCCTATCTCCATCATGAGACCGAGATGGTGGTGCTGAGAACCTGTCCTCTCTGTTATAGAGCTCTAGCGTATCATCTTGATAGTCATGTTCACATTCTCTCCAGTATCTCTCTCTATCCCAGTCATCAAGTCTTTCTCGTTCCATTGGAGCATTTCTACCATCTAATGGGAACTCTTCATGCCCTCGCTCTTCTCCATGGTTCCATGGAGCTCTAGGAGGCTCATCTCGGTGATATGGATACATTTTTCCCCACCATCTCCTGGGTCTGGTCTGAATGGACCTCTATCACGACCAAAATCTGATCTTCCCAGTCCCCTTCTCGACTGCCAGGCCCTCGAGGTGGTCCTCTCTCCCTGCTCCCAGCTCTTCGGGGTGGTACTCTCTCCCTACTCCCAGCCCTTCGAAGAGGTCCTCTCTCCTGACTACCAGCACTCCGAGGTGGTCCCCTTTCTCGGCTGCCAGCTCCACCTCTGTCTTGGCTGCCTTGCAGACCACCTGGCACTTTCTCCCGACTGCTTCCAGGCCTCACCAGCCCTCTGTCCCGGCTACCTTCTCCTCTGTTCATCTTCTCTCGACTGTCTTCTCTCCTACCCATCATTTTATCCCGAAAGTCTTCTTGCTTGACCAATCCTGGGCCTCGACTGATTGCCTGGCCACGACCTCTGTTTACTAGTCCTTTATCCCGTGTGTCTTCCATTCTGCTTTGCCCAGGACCTCTGTAAGATGAGCTGCTGCCTCTATTGCCTTCTAATCTATTATCTCTATTATCTGGCCGAGGCAGGCCTTTATCTTGGTTGTTTTCTGAATGGGGTAGACCAATACCCATAGGTTTAAAATCATTATCTGCTGTTAATGATGATGATGTTGCTACTGCTGCTCCTCCCTCCAACCCCCCTGTTTTTGAAGGAAAAGTAGATTGAGCAGGTACAGGCTTATTTGCAAGGGGTACAGGCTGAGTAACAGCTTGGGTTTTGTCGATTTGAGTCTCCATACTTTGAGCATTCTGGTCCCAATTAGAAGGCTCTATGGGCCCTTCCGAGACTTCGCTTTTAGGTGGCTCTTGTTGAGAGTCGCTTAGATTCTCATTTGACTGAGCCGCCTTGGCATCCTTTACATCTGCAGCAATGGAAAATGCAGCTGATTGCATTTTAAAATTCTTCTGCTGGTTACTACTGGTGTCTGCTAATGGTTCTTTGTTTCCTGAAAGAGGTTCTGCTTGTGACTTAGGTTGCTGCTGATGCTGCTGTCCAAAAGCTGGCTTGGGGCCTTTCCACTGTGGTCCACTCTGCCGAGGACTTAGGGATGTACTGGGGGTAATATAAAATTGAGATGCTGGCCCCCGGGGGAATCATTCCCCATTTGCTTTTAGTGCCCTCTGCTGGGTGACCTTCATATCTGGGTCTTGGCCCATCGGGGCGATTTCCTTCAAAACGAGGCCCTTTGGGTCTCGGTCCTTCACACCTTGACCCTAAATCCTCAAATCTTCGAGGACCATCAAATCTACAAGTAAAACAAAAGATATTACTCAAGACAGTAAAGCAGAAAAAAAAAATTCTCCATGTAAGAGTATTTAAGGCACTCTTGCCTTAGAATTTGTTTACAACAATGACTCTTTTCGGTCATTAAATAAATCCTGAGTCACCAATATCTTAGAACCAGTATGTTAAGGTAGCAGTGCTCAGAAGGTCTTAGGACAAGCTTTGGAAATCATGTCAGTATTATCTAATTCAGTTCAACACATCTCCTGCAGCAAGTCACTATTATACTGAATTGTTAAAAAGCAATTATAAGCTGGGCGCAGTGGCTCACACCTGTAATCCCAGCACTTTGGGAGGCAGAGACAGGAGGATCACTTGACGTCAGGAGTTCAAGACCAGCCTGGCCAACATGGTGAAATCCTGTCTCTACTAAAAAAAAATGCAAAAATTAGCCAGCAATGGTGGCAGGTGCCTGTAATCCCAGCTACTTGAGAGGCTGAGGCAGGAGAATCACTTGAACCCAGGAAGCAGAGGTTGCAGTAAGCTCTGAGATCACACTATCGCACTCCAGCCTGGGTGACAAGAGTGAGACTCCGTCTCAAAACAAAAAAAAACAAAAGCAATTATAAATACTGTGCCTTAGGAGACAGAAAAGGCCACTCATTTTAAAGACAAAAAAAAAAAATTAACGAATTCCATAACCAACTCTGAGCACTTCTGGAATTAAATTGTAACTAAAAACTAAATATGAAAAGACTAAAAAGAAAATATAGGATGATTATATTTTTAGAGCTAGCAGTAACATTTCAATTGACAAAAGTTAAAAAAACAAAAACAAAAACAAAAAAACAACAGCCCTACCTTAAGAGTAGGCTCTGACATTTTAAAAAGTCTGCACGGTTATTTTTGCTGTGAACCCACCTGCTCATCCAGTAAAGAGATAGTATACATCCCCTATCTGTCAGGCATTACATTACATCCAAGAGATATAAGAATAAAATGTAATCTGTGCCTTCCAAGAGTTTAAAACCAAATACAAGGGCACCTCAATCTAAGGAAATGCCTTTCCTCAGCAGAGCATGTTTAGAAGTGCAAATAGTTTAGCATGGCTAATGCAAAGGAGAAATAGTCAAGAGAGCTGATTAAAAGGGAAGTGTGGAAAAGCAGTACACTAAAAAATAAGGTAAAGAAGTAAGCAAGGGTCACTCCCCAGAAGATTGTGTATGCCTCATGTGGCAGAGACTACTGGTGGTCTTCCAATACCCATTTCCCCACTTATCTACAATAACAGGCCTCCCTATTTTTTAGTTAGACACAAGTCTCCCCAGACAAAAGACTCTCTTTATCTCTTGCAGCTAGAACTGGCAGTCAAGTTCTTGCCAAGAAGCTGAGAGTAAAAATGATTTGCACATCCTCTGGATTGTCCCCTCAAAGGAAAGGGCACATCCTCCTCTTCACCATTTCCTTTTTCATGCTGGTTCTCACATGGTGGTAAAACATCTTGGACCAGGTAAATCAGAAGGAACTAGATTCCTGAGTCATAACCCAAGTCCTACGGGAGAATAAACTTCTAACTTGTTAAAGCCATCTGACTTGGATCTCGATTATAACAGATAAATTAATTCAGATGGTTAAGGAGTTTAGCATTACCTTATAAGCATTTAGAGCCACTAAATATAGTCTGATTTTTAAAAGATTGCTCTAGCAGAAAAATAGTGGATAGAGACAAAAAGTTTAAAGATTATTTCCACAATTTGGATAAGTGAAGATGATGCCTAGTCTAAGGCAGTGATTGATACAAGAATGCAGAGGAGGGGATAAAAGTGAGAGATGTAAAATAAGGTAGAACTGAGAGGATTTTGTAACAGGTAGAAAAAAACGATAGAGGTAAGGGAAAAATTTAAGATGATTCCAAGATTTCTGGCTTAGGTGACTGAGTAGTAGACAGTGATGCCTTTCATGCCTTTAATGAGTGCTAGGAGGGTTTTTCTTTCATTTCTTTGGGAAATCAACAAAGACTAATAAATTCAGGGTTAGCAAGATATTTATTTCCTATCCCTGTGACTTTAGGCTTTGTTATTCTAGAAGTCTAGTTTCAAAAGGGAAAAATACTTCCACTAGGAGATACAACAAATGATTTCACTAACCTGAAGTTGAGACTCCAACTTTACTCTGAAGTTCCGAATCAAGAGGCAATGAAGATGGTTACTGTATTCACTGGGGATGACTGATCCTAACTTTCAAGTGGAATCTGGGTTACCACTGCACAATACAGGTGAAGAGAGTATGTCCAAAATGCAAGAGATCCTCTATGACATCACTTAGCATTTCCCATGTCCTGAGATTCAAGTCCATGGAAAATTGCAAGGGGTTTTGTAGAACTGCAAATAGCAAACTAATTCAGAAAGAACCACTAATAGCCCACACCTTCAAGAATGAAAGCCTGGGTCACCCCACCAGGCAAGGAATCAGGACCAGCTGAGAAACCTACTTAGAGCAATGGGAATATGGAATGAGTGGTGGAAGAACATATATACCAGCTGTGACCACTGCAGAAATATGGACTACAATGGTTACAAGTATTTCTTCCTTAATTTGATATATATGTGTTTAAATATACATATGTGTGTGTGCGTGTATTAACCAAATTATTTTTGGGTTTGTTTTCTTCCTTGTTATCGAACATAGTACATGTTAATCACAGTTCACTTTATATAGTATTTAAGTTACAGAACATGAAAGGAGGAGTGTGAATCAGGTAGGAAAAGAATGAACTAATATTATGTTAAAGACGAAAAAAAAAAGACTTTATGTGCTCCTCTGGGGAAAGAGAATGTTTTTGGTTGTTCAGGAATAATGTCTCATTCTAGATGTGAAAATCTCCCAGTGACCCAACCTAATCAGAAACATATGGGAAAGGCGGCCAGGCACGGAGGCTCAGGCCTGTAATACCAGCAACTTTGGATGGCAGAGGAGAGTGGATGACCTGAGGTCAGGAGTTCGAGACCAAACTGGTCAACATGATGAAACCCTGTCTCTATTAAAAACAGTAAACTCAGCTAGGCATGATGGTGTGCACCTGTAATCCCAGCTACTTGGGAGGCAGAGGCAGGAGAATCGCTTGAACCCAAGAGGTGGAGGATGCAGTGAGCCGAGGTGGTGCCCCTGCACTCCAGCCTGGGTGACAGAGTGAGACTCTGTCTCAAAAAAAAAGAGAGAGAGAGAAAGGGAATTTTGGGAAATATAGTTCAGCCTAGCCAAGATGACCTTTTACAAACCCATTGCAAGAAACTTAAAAATACACAAACCCACAATAAACAGAGAGAAGGGGTAATCAGCAGATGAGAATCTGGTTTTTAAATTCTGAAAGACAAAGAAAAAATATCAGTGGTAATTTACAGAGCAGGAAGAAGCTACAGTTTAGAGTACTGATGGCAGAAGGGGATAAAATCAAAAGGAGGCTGGCTTACCCAGAGAACCTCAGAGAGGGCCAGGGTTCTCAGACACCAGGGGATGCTAAGGAAGGAAAGCAGTAAAACTTGGGGCTAAAAATATGTAAATCTATATTCAGAACCATCAACCAGCCTTTCCCTAGGCTGAATGTCTCTTAAATCCTTGAGTCCCCTAGCAGTAGTGACAGCTCCTTACCCTATTCAAATAAAGCAAAAACCTGACAGGTAACAAGCCCCTCTCATACACACAGAGCTCCCAATCAGTTTGTCAGTGTCTTCCATGCTTAAATATAAATGGACAGCCAAGGATTGCTAGATATTTGAGGAACACATCCAAAATGAAACAAAAACTAAAGATAAATAGGATCTGAATTTGGAGAAAATAGAATGCAAAAAGCAGAAAAGGACTTTCAACTCAAATTGTTATCCTCAGAGAGATTCTTAAAGAGACTGCAACTATAAATCAAGAACAATGTGCTATTTATAAAAAAGATCAGCACCAAAAAAAACATAGAAAAAATGTTTTCCAATTCTCAAAATAAAAGATGCAATAAAAGTATTAGAAGTTAAAGTATCTCAGAAAGTACAACAAAATGTAAAATAAAAAACACAAAGATAATCAATCAAACATGTCTAAAATCCTACTAATGAAGAGTTCCAGAAACACAAAACGAGAGAAAAACAAAATTAATGAAGAAATAACACGAAGAAGTAACCCAGAGTTGACATTCCAATCTCCAGACAGAAAGGGCCCAGCATACTTGAGTACTCAGGACAATTAATAATAAAACCAAGCAAGCAAACAAAAAACACTGAAATTTCAGAATACCAGAGATTTTTTTAAGTTTGGGAGACAGGAGGTCACCAAAACAGGAAAAGAATCAGAACAGCACGACACCTACACAAGGTGATGGAAAAAATAGAACAATGATCGTAAAACCTTCAGGAGTAATTATCTTCAACATCCAATTCTATATCCAAATTAGCAAGCAAGTGTGAGATTAGAATAAAGACATTTTCAGATACAGGACGACTCAGAAAATTTACCTCCCTCCCACCCTTCCTTAGCAAGTGACTTGAGCATGCACTCCAGGAAATGGAGGTACTGAATGGTAACAGGAAGCCATGAGATTTGATAAACAGCAAATCTCATTCCGGAGGATCGTCAAGGGGAATGCTGTAGTTAACAGCCACATGGTAGCGTTGAGGAAGAACAAAAACTTTACTTTTCAGAACAGTTAAATAAGTATGTAATATCTAAAATGTGTAAGCGTATAAGTCATGAAAAGAACAGCATAATTATTTAGTGCTATGAAGATGGCAACCAAAATAAGCAGCTAAATAAATAAATGAGGATACCATTGGAAAACACATTTGGGGGGCATAGGACAGTGGGTGGCCATCTTGCCCAATTTTTTTAAACCATGTGTATGAATCACTTTGATAAAAATGTAAACTGTATCTCTTTAAAGGGCACAGAAAGAGGATTCGCCCTCATCAGAAGGGCTTCTTCTTCTGAGACTATAAGATGATGAGCATGGTAAGTAAAACTAACGGCTAGAAGTGAGATGTTTTACTGAGTTTGATAGGTAGCCTTGATTTCTGTGAGGCAGGAAGCTAAATTATAAATATAAAGCAAAATAAAAATGTTTGCTAAGAAAGCAGCACTAGAGTAGACGGTCTATGTGAAGGCTTGGCAGAGCTGTAATGGGCAAAGTTAAGGTGACCAGGAACTTGTCAAAGTATACACATCACAATGCTAAGAATGGAGAGTATATATATATATATATATACAGAAAGAAAAAAAAAGTATGGCTTTTAGGGCTTGCGTATGCGCTTTAGGGCTTATGATGGTTTGGTTCCTTTCTTGGAATTACACTTATGAATTCAAAGTGCCTCAATAATATATTGGATCATTAAAGTTGCATCAAATCATTTGCTATATATTCAATGCAGCAATTATTTGTTCATATAAGTGATAAGACTATCTTCCACAATGTACCAGAGTCAGTGAGAGACCTTATCAACATGTTATCTAGTATTCTAATCAAATTTAAGTATGAGCAAAGTCCCTTCCTCACAAAATTGTGAATGCCTTGAGAATTTTATCCAAGACTGACATTTTGGAAGAAGCAACTTTTATTGAACATTACCTATTGATTGTCAGGTAATGTACTGCTGCTAAAAAGAGAGTCATGCCTAACCTTAAGGAGTTCACTGTCCACAGGAAGAGTGAGAAAATTAACTCAACAATTAGAACAGAATTTGATAAATATGGAACATGTTTGTCTTCCTAACCAAAGTATTCCCAATGTTTGATTTCATTAAAGAATCCCAATTTGTAATTACTGAAGTGCTGCCCCAGGGCAGGAAAAATAGAAATAAATAAAGCAAAGAATGGCAAGAAGGGAATTCCAGACAAAGAAAAGAGCATGCATAAAAGCCAGAGGAAAGGACAAAGGAAGCAGGAGGCTTAAAAGGTGTGCAGATAAGAGGACACGGGCCAGAAGGGTTGAAAGGGTTGGTGCTTTGTTTTCAGGCCAAATTGCTGATCAACAGCCAAGGGCCATCATTTTATTTTCATTCTGGGGGCCAGAAAATGTTGAAACCATCTGAAATACACTTTCAACACTACATATAAATGGCAAATATTTTATCACTATTTGACTTTTTTTTTTTTGGTCCTTTTCTTTTTTAAGACAGGGTCTCATTCTATCACCCAGGCTGGAATGAAGTGGCATGATCATAGAGCTCACTGCAACCTAGACTTCCCAGGCTCCAGCAACCCTCCCACCTCAGTCCCCAAGTAGCTGGGACCACAGGTCCTCGCCACTATGCCTGGCTAATTTTTGTATGTCACCAGGTCTGCTAATTTTTGTATTTTTGATAGAGATGGGGTTTTGCCATGTTGCCCAGGCTGGTCTCAAACTCCTGAACTAAAGCAATACACTTGCCTCAACCTCTCAAAGTGCTGGGATTACAGGCATGAGCCACCACACCTGGCTATTACTGGACTTTCAAATTTTCAAAGTTCAAAGATGTTACAAAATGACAGACTCAAAACCTTTTTCATTTATAAAAGTAAAAACCTTTGAAGCCTTTGTAACAAACATTAAGAGATACTCATATTAAAAATCCGTATGAAAATAAGCCAACTTTACATCAATACAATAAAATATTATGACCCTTTTGACATATAAAAACATGTACTTAAAATGTAGTAGAAACATTACACAAATTCACGAAATACAATCACATAAAAATGCATGCATTGTACACTGGTCAGATGAAAAGAAAATAAGCAAATATCTGGTTTTAAGCATTTACAAAGTATTTATTTGTATAGTTAAGTGTGTTATAAATCCCCTTTAAAAACCCCAAAACTAGGTATAAAAACCTAAGAATTAAGTATAAAGATTTCAAAATTTGATATAAAATTCCAAAATGTAAAAACTTACGATGTACACAGAAATACAAATACCTTTAAAGAAGGTATTTTCTGTATTATATTATTTGCTGAAACATACTAAAATTAACAAACCATAGGAATTACAAGACACCAAATTCTGAAGTTAAATTCCTTCCCTTTTGTTTTCATGTGAAATAGCACCTGTTTCCTAATATGTACAACCAAGGTTCTAAAATTAAAATTCCCAAAGATAAGTAATCACTATAAACAGGAACAATGATAACAAACTGAAATATAAAGAAAAACTATAGTGCTCACAGTCCCTTACTAATCCTACTAAGATAGCTATAGAATTAAGAAGTCCACAATTCTAATCTTAAAACCAGTCATAAAGTAGTTGTGACTGATCAGAAGCCTTGATATTTTAAAGATTTCAATTCCTCCTCTAAATGGTCAATGAATTCTATGCAATGCTCATCAAAATTCCAACAGGTTTTTGAAAACTGACAAGCTGATTCTAATAAGAAGATAATCTACAACAGGGGTCAGCAAACTATGGCCTATGGGCCAAATACAGTTAAAAGTGATTTTTTTTACATTCATAAAGGTTTTTTTAAAACAAACAAACAAACAAACAAAGGCTGCACATGGTGGCTCATGCCTATAATCCCAACACTTTGGAAGGTCAAGGCAGGCAAATGGCTTAAGCCCAGGAGTTCAAGACCAGCCTGGACAACATAGGGAGACCCCATCTCTATAAAAAATAAAACATAGCCAAACATGGTGGGACATGCCTATAGTTCCAGCTACATGGGAGGCTGAGGTAGGAGGATTGATTGAGCCCAGGAGGTCAAAGTTATAGTCAGTTGTGATTCTGTCGCTGCATTCCAGCCTGGGCAACAGAGTTAAGACTCTGTCTAAAGAAAATTTTTTTTAAATGTTAAAAAAAAAAAAAAATTGGATTTCATTGGGCAAAAAAAAAAAAAAAAGAAACAGAGAAAAGGAAGAAGAAAAATATTTAACAGAGACCAAATGTGACCCACAAAACCTACAAATATCTACCATCTGGCCTTTATTAGAAAGTGTGCCAGGCCAGGCACGGTGCACTTTGAGAGGCCAAGGCAGGCAGATCATCTGAGGTCAGGAGTTTAAGACCAGTCTGGCCAACATGGTGAAACCTCATCTCTACTAAAAATACAAAAATTAGCTGGGCATGGTAGTGCACACCTGTAATCCCAGCTACTCGGTAGGCTGAGACAAGAGAATTGCTTGAACTCAGGAGGCAGTGGTTGCAGTGAGCCGAGATTGTGCCACTGCATTCCAGGCTGGGTGACAGAGTCAGAATCTGTCTCAAGAAAAAAAAAAAAGCCTGCCAATCCCTTATCTAGAAGCACAGAACTGAGGGCCTACATGAATAGATAAATTTATTGTTACAAAAGCTACAGTAACTATAAAAATATGACACTAATGCAAAGACAGAAAAATAGACCATGAAAATGAAGAGTTCAGAAACAAACACATTTAAACAATGGATTTATGATGAAGTCACTATAAAGTAGTAGTGATGACTTCTTCAGTAAATGGTGTTGGGGTCAACTGGATAGTTATTTGGAAACTATAAACACTGATCCCCTACCTCACACTATACATTAATCAAAAAATCAGTTCTATATGGAGTATTGATTTAAAAATAAAAGGTTAAAGAAATAAAAGACAGAAGAAAAAGCAGAATAATAATATTTATAGCCTTGGGTTGTGTTTTTTTTTTTTTTTTGGAGACAGGATCTCACTCTGTTGCCTAGAGTGGAGTGCAGTGGCATCATCACAGCTCACCGTAGCCTTGACCTCCCAGGCTCAAGCGATCCTTCCACCTCAACCTCACACGTAACTGGGACCACAGACGCATGCCACCAAGTCCGGCTAATTTTTTACTTTTTGTAGAGACAGGGTCTCACTATATTACCCAAGCTTGTCTCAAACTCCTAAGCTCAAGCAATCCTCCTGCCTCAGCCTCCCAAAGGGCTGGAATTATAGAGGTTGGCCACCATGCACAGCTGACAATATATTTCTAAGGACAGAAAGGAAATGTGGTACAGTCATCCACTTAGTTATTAAACAAGAAGGACCTTACCACATATTTTGTGGCAAGAACCTGGACCATGTCAATTTGCTAAAAGCACATATGACAGAATTATTTCATCTTTTAAGATTTCATCTTTAACATTTTTTCACTATCCCTTTATTTTATTTTTATTTTTGAGACAAAGTCTCACTCCATCACCCAGGCTGGAGTGCAGTGGCACAGTTCTATAACCTCTGCCTCCCAGGTTCAAGCAATCCTCCTGCCTCAGCCTGCCAAGTAGCTGGGACTCCAGGTGTGCGTAACCATGCTCAGCTAATTTTTGTATTTTTAGTAGAGAAAGGGTTTTGCCGTGTTGGCCAGGCTAGTCTCAAACTCCTAACCTCAAGTAATCCACTCGCCTATGCCTCCCAAAGTGCTGGGATTACAGATGTGAGCCATCACGCCTAGTCCCGTTATTTTTAACTTCTGTAAATTATTTGTAAAATTACTTTACACTTTAAAATAAAAAGGGTACATTGGACCTAAATGGTAAATAGTAAAGACTACTTTTCTGGAATACTGAAATCAAACTGTCATACTGCAGCGTTTACTTTCTTTTTTTTTTTTTTTTGAGACGGAGTCTCACTCTGTTGCTCTGTTCCCCAAGGCTGGAGTGCAATCTCGGCTCAGTGCCACCTCTACCTCTGGGATCAAGTGATTCTCATGCCTCAGCTTCCCGAGTAGCTGGGATTACAAGTACGCACCACCATGCCTGACTAATTTTTGTATTTTTAGTAGAGACAAGGTTTCACCATGTTGGTCAGGCTGGTCTCCAACTCATGACCTCAAGTGATCTGCCTGTGTTGGCTTCCCAAAGTGCTGGGATTATAGGCAAGGGCCACTGCACCCAGCCTGTATCGTTTACTTTCATATGCTCATTAAAGTAAAAAGCACTGCAGTGAGAAATCCGTTAATACACATAATGGATAAAGAACTGTAGAATAAAGAACTCCTACAAAATCAATAAGACATAAAAACCAGTCAAAAAAATGGAAAAAAGACTTGAATCAGCATTTCGTAAGACAGGAAATCCAAATTAACAATAATCAAATGGAAAGAAGTGAAACCTTATTAGTCATCCAGGAAATGTAAATTAAATCGATTATCGTGATACCAGTATACATTCACTAGGATTGCTAAACCTTAAAAGTTTAACAATACCAAGTGTTGATAAGGATGCAAAAACACTGAAACATTGCTGGTCAGAGTATAAGCTAAAACAACCACTTTGGAAAAATGTTTAACAATATTAATTAACACAGTACATGTATATGCTCTATATTCAGGCAATTCCAATCCTTAGTAGATATCCAAACAAAATTAAACACACACAAACACACATACATCTAAAGGGACACATACAGCGTCAAAAGACACATAGCAGCACTTTTCATAATAACCAAAAAACTTCAATGACCACTAATACTAAAATGGATAAACAGATTGTGGTATATTCATGCAATGAACTATTGTACAGGAATGAGAATAAACAAACTACTACTACACACAACATGGATGATTCTCACAATAATACAATGTCAAGTGAAAGATGCCAGACTCACGAGTACACACAGTATTATTTCACTCATAGGAAGTTCAAAAATAGGCAAAACTAATCTATGGCTCAGTATAGCAGTTATCTTTGGGGTATTAGAAAATAACTGAGGGGGAACGAGGGGAATTTCTTGGGCACTAGCAATTCCTATTTCTTGATCTAGTAGTGATATCATGTGTGTCTTTATTTTGTGAAAATTCACTAAGCTGTACACTTAAAATTGTGCACTTCTCTGTTATCTTTCAATAAGTAACTTTTATTATTTATGAAAAATAAAATGTTCTGGAAAACCAACATCCATTGATATGACAGTTCACCGGAGCAACAGTAGTCTGGAAGACTGAGTGAACCCAATGATACACACAGTGTCAAAACAGCTCCCCTAGATGCTCAACAATGTGACATGCTATTTACATGTGATGCAGTTTTGTCACGTGACTTTTTAGAACTCTTGTTATAAGAAAACAGCCTAAATCTGGATTTTGCAAAAACTCAAAGCCATTTACAGTACTTTATTTTAATAGCACGTTACCGGTAAAGTTGTTTAGCTGTGTTCTAAATTCTTGTTTCTCTAACCAGCTTTGATTATTTTTTTTAAAAAGTGGCTTACCACATCAGTTATATATTGATAGCAAAATCTGAATTAGGAATAAAGGAAGTTTATAGGTGTCTTTAATAGTATAGATTATTCTTATCTGTCCTGTTCACTCACTAACAAGCTTCCCACCGATTTGTTTACCTAGTTACACAGGAGAAAGAACTATGTCTGGGTAACACTCCCAAACTATACTCTATAAGGGCTAAGTGAGTAAAAGAAGCAGAGGGGTGACTGAAATGGCAATGACATAAGCTAGTCTGGGGAAAGGTTTTCAAAACAAGGTAGACAATTCGAGCAGGATCCAATTCAAGGATTAAAAAGCCATCCTTATCAAAGCTGAAGATGAAAATGCTGAAGAAAGATATCACATACCTAAAACAATAAAATCATCCACCAAGATTTCAGCAGACTGAAATGATGGCACAAACCTAACTAGAAAAAAAATCTAAAGATAAATCTAAAGTCTTAGAAAAAGAAACAAGAAAAACAAAAACAAAAAACCAACCACACAAGTTCAAGAGAGATTTGGCTTAAAAGTTAATGTGAAAAGATCTGGGAAGCTAAATTGATGTTAAGCTCAACAAGAGTCAACACTGTGAGAGTGCTGAAAAAAACAAACAAAAAAGCAACTTGTTAAGCTATATAATATAAGCACACTATTTATAATGAGGTTGGTACTAGGCCTATGGTCCTCTGCATTTGAAGTAAGTGTTCATTCTGAAGGAGACTAACAAACCAAAGGCCCTTCAAAGGACAGTGAACAGTACAGCAGGAAGAAGTTAGAACCAATGTTAAGACGAAAAGAATTTGAGTTGTGATTGGCAGAGCAGACTGGGTAAGGCAAGGCAAGGGAGACATGAGGGTAACAGTTTTTAAATAACTATAGTGACACGCTGTAGAAGAGGGATAGGATAATTCATTCTGTGTTGCTCCAGAGGCAAATCTAGAATCAACAAATAAAAGTTAAAGAATCACATTTGGGTTCAATGTAAAAAGCAAACTTTCTAGAATCAATACCTTTTATGGCAGTGTTCCTTATCACAGTGCCAATGTTAAGCATACCACTGCTCATCACAAAAAGTACAATGGACTTAAAAGTGGATCAGAAGTCCTTGGATTCTAATCCCATCTCAACCATTTACTAGCTATGTTATATGAGGCAATTTATTTACAACCTCTCTGAATCTCAGCTTTTCTTATGTATTTATTTACCTCCTGAGATCACTAAGACGAATAAAAAAGATCATATGTACAAGACCCATTGTGACAAACTGAAATGCAACACAAATGTGCATTGCCGTAGAGGAATATAATACTAGATAACTGCTAATATCCTCCAAGCATTGGATTATTAACTTTGGAAGTTATTTTCTTCTGAAGAAAAAACTTAAAATAGGTCCTAAATTCACACAGCCAAGATTTAGTAGGCAAAGAGAGAAAATATTAACATGACAGAAATCAAGGGAGCAGAAAATGTATGTTTCATGAGATGTTAAGAATGTACTTCTCTGATAGCAAATTAGTCACCAGATCTAAAAGGCAATGCTCATTCCAGGAGATAAGTACAAATTCAAATCAAGATGAAACACATGCCAAAGAAATCAAAACTACAACGTATCTGTAAGCACTGACAGTGTGGGCTTGAATCATGGCAGTAAACAGTGCTTAAATAGTGCTTTTGCTTTGGGGACCCTCTGGACTCAACTGTACCTGGACTGGTGTTCTACTTACTCAGCTACATGATCCTGACTGAGCAAGTTACCCAATCCTCTCAGTGCTAGTTTGTTAACGGTAAATGCAGAATAATCTGCCTACTTCACAGGGTGTTATGAAGACTCGCGTGAGATAATAATGCGTGTTAAGTTTCTAGCAAGGCTTCTTGGTACACAGTGGAATTCATGCTAATTGCCCCTTTCTCTTAACTTTGATTGTGGATGGAGTTTTGTGCCATACTGCTTTCAGAATTATAAGCTTGGGGAATAAAAGATATATTTTGTTTTCAAATGCTAAAGTGAGGTTGAAAAAAATGATGATATAGATCCATTGATAATGAGATGGAAATCTAAGCAATACACAGATTGGTAGAAAACTAAGTTACAAAATAATCTACTCAGTATGATCCCATTTTTATAGCATGTAGTTTTAAAATGATTCTTTCCAGATGGTGGAATTAGGTGACTTTCACTTTTTTTTCTACAGTTTTCTGTAATGTTTGAATTTTGTATAAGGAGTATGCATTTCTAGTACAATTCCCAATTGGGAAAAAAACTGATTAAAATATTTTTCTGGCTGAGCGTGGTGGCTCACGCCTGTAATCCCAGTACTTTGGGAGACCAAGGCAGGCAGAGAGGCCAAGGCAGAAAAATCGCTTGAGCCCAGGGGTTCAAGACCTGCGTGGTCAACACAGGAAGATCCCCATCTCTACGAATTATTTTTAAAAAATTGGCCAGATGTGGTGGCGTGCACCTCTGGTCCCAGCTACCCAGGAGGCTGAGATGAGAGGATTGCTTGAGCCTAGGAGGTTGAGGCTGCACTGAGCCATAATTGCACCAGTGCACACCAGTCTGAGTGAAAAAGCAAGACCCTGTCTCAAAAAATAATAATAATTTCCATAGAAAAGTTATCATTTAGGTCTACTTGGGGAGAAAAGTCTGTTTTTACAAACTTGGAAAAAATAACAGTTTTTAAAAGGTAAACAGAAAAAACTTACACACCATTATTTTTTTTCTTTCTAAATATGTGGTTCAGACAAAACAGAAGTATCTCCTTAACTGGAGAAAATATAAAGGATGTAAGCTCCATGGGGGCAGGAGTTTTATGTGTTCTGTTATAGTCACTGCTCTAAGCACAGAGCAGGAACTTAAATATTTGCTGAATGGATAAAAGTCTTATTTACCTTACACTAAATTTCATTGCCTCAAGCCAGAAGAATATTGGCTTATTCATCTTTATCTCTAACAATCAACAAATTATCTAACAAATTGTAATTGCCAATTCAATTATTTATCAAATAAATGAAAAAGCAAAAAAAGATAAGTTTAATAAATATTTTTGAAGCTAAGTGAATACAAAATGATAAGCATTATTCCACAATACTACATTCATTCTGGACTGTAATCTCTACATATAGGACAAAAGCAGAGACATCAAAGAAATGGGGGAAATGTTACCTTTCCTAGATTACATACGTGATGTCTAACAAGCAGCCAATATAAGTACAAAGACAGTATAAAAATTATATAAATGAAGTTTTTAATATCATCAAGAACTATACAACCTAAGTCAACAAAATAGCCAAACCAAAAAGAGAGAGAGAGAGAAAAAAAAAAGCAGGCCTACCTTGGGCCTCTTGGACTTTCCAAGTAACTACTTCTAGGAGGATCTGGAAGCAGGCCACCTGACCTCACTGGTATGTCCTTCACTGCAGTGACTGGCTGAGATGGAGCAGCTGAAGACTCCCCAAGTCCTTGATCAGATGAGAATGAACTGTATGGCAGAGCAGACTTGCTCAAAGGAGCTTTTGAATTCACTTGTTCTGATGGACCAACAGATGATTGCAATGGAGGATGGTAAGTTGTGGGTAGGGCGGAACCAAAAGACACAGGAGTAGGAAGCAGTGCTGGTCTAGGTTTCTCTGGAACTTGTGGGCTCTGTGAACTGGAGGCGGGTGGAACTGGGGTTGCTGTTAACTGAGGAGGTATCCCTTGTGGAACTCCAGGAGGAGGTATTCCTGGAGGAGGTGTGGCTGAAGACAATGGTGGAAGGGGCATGACAGGTGGAGGTGCTGTTGAAGAGAGAGATGGTGGGGGAAGAACTGGTGGTGGCCCTGCAGAAGAGAGGGAAGGTGGGGGGGAGAACTGGTGGTGGCCCTGCAGAAGAAAGAGAGGGAGGCATCCCTGGTGGGGGACAGAGGTTGGTAGAGAAGGTGGCATAACAGGAGGGGGCATGCCAGGTGGTGGCACTGTAGCAGGGAGGGCAGGGGGCATCACTGGTGGTGGCAATGATGGAGGCAACACAGGAGGGGCATTGTAGGTAGAGGTGGAGGCATCTGAGAATATGGAACAAAAGGAGGTGGCATTGACATGTTCCCCATATACTGGTTCTTCATGTTCTGAAATGAATTGACTTTCTCCTGGAGATAACTCTGAGTGGCTTTCATATGTCCCTGCCATGTTTTCCACTGCTTCTCATACTCCTGAAGCTGATCTTTATGAGGATAGGAATGGAGTTGTTCCTCCCATAGCTGAAACTCTCGCTCCCATTCTTGGTAAAGATGTTGAAACTGTTGCTGCTGCATCTCATAATGCCGCAGCTGCACATCTACAGACATGGTCTACAAATAAAGGGATAAAAACTATTTCAAAACATTCATATAAAAGAATTAATCATAGGTTGAAATATTAATTAATCAAGGGCATTTGACGCTTTAGGAAATTAGAACACTAAAGACTTTGAG
This sequence comes from Ateles fusciceps, assembly GCA_036589455.1. Classification (NCBI taxonomy): domain Eukaryota; kingdom Metazoa; phylum Chordata; class Mammalia; order Primates; family Atelidae; genus Ateles; species Ateles fusciceps. The sequence continues at coordinate 7,279,273 of JAZHEH010000228.1, read as the reverse complement.
AGGCTAAGAATAAGCTTGTTAAGTTCTTTGAGTGATGATCATTCTTCCTTCCTTTGGCTTAGAAAACTTACCATAGAGTTGGAAAAACCAACCAAATACTAAAGCAAATATCTATCTTAGCAGTCAAGTTTTTAATATTAATATGGATAATTTCAAGAGCTTGAAAAATGATCTATTATTATAGATATACAGACACATTATACCTCAAAGATACAAGACAGGCAAGTATCTAAGTCACTTTATCTTTTATGGTATATTTGCTTACGTTTTTTGTGGTTGTTTTTTGGCCTTTTTGCTTATCTGTTACTGTAGTAGTTTGTAAACAAAACACAGGTTAACATGTAGCTAAACAGTAAAAATCCCAGGTTCTTACCCTTAGCAATAGTAGGCTAACATCCGGGCCTGGGTTGACACGATCAGGAAACTCTACTATAACCCACCCCTCCCCAATCCCCCAGGTAAATGTGACACATAACTACTTGGGCACCCCCCCCTTGGGAAACAACTAATTGTCAACAGTTGACATCTCGTTTTTCACACTTAAATCTTTCAATAATAATAAATCCTTTCAATGTCTTAGGGTAGCTTCCTATTTGTGGGCTATGGGGCACTTGCCTGTATATGCGGTGGGGGCTGTATAATCTGCTGATACTGTTGTAGAATCTGCTGTAACTGAGTGTGCTTCTGCATTATTCCCTGATACTGGAAGCCAACTCGATGTTGCTGGTGTTGCTGCCAGTGTGCTGCTGCAGCCTGCAACTGCTTTAACCTGGCATCTTCTTCTGGGTCCTCGGACTAAAGATAAAAGAGGACACATTTTTATGTAAGTCATAAAACAGCAACCAAAAATACATTAAAAAATATATATCCCTACAACTGAGAAACATCCAATTGTCAAACACAGTATCTTTAGTTCTTTTTGGATTGAGAAAAGCCATTCTATCTTTAGATAAAACACAAAGCTCTATCTTTACTATTATGGCTACCAATAAAAAGGAGTTTATAAATTCCATAGTCTTCTCTGGAATAATCATCTTATTATTCCTAAACAGGACAACAACTTTTCCAGTAGAAAGTTATCCCAGGCCAGGCGCCATGGCTCACACCTGTAATCCCAGAACTTTGGGAGGCTGAGGCAGGCCGATCACCTGAAGTCAGGAGTTCCAGACCAGCTTGGCCAAAATGGTGAAATCCTGTCTCTACTAAAAATACAAAAATTAGCTGGGCCTGGTGGCGGGCACCCATAATCTCAGTTACTTGGGAGGCTGATGCAGGAGAATCACTTGAATCTGGGAGGTGGAGTTTGCAGTGAGCCAAGATCGTGTCACCACACCGCACTCCAGCCTGGGTGACAGAGTGAGACCCCAACTCAAAAAAAAAAGGAAAGTGACGGGGGAGGAAGGGAGGAAGGGAGGAAAGAAGGAAGTCCCAGCTACTTGGGAGGCTGAGGTGGGAGAGGATCACTTGAGCCTCGGAGGTTGAGGCTGCAGTGAGCTGAGTTCACACCACTGTACTCCAGCCTGGGCAACAGAGTGAGACCCTGTCTAAAACAAACAACAAAAAAAAGTGAACCTTAAGTTACAGACCTTTTCACTCTATAAGAAATCCCTTTCTTTTTTTGTCACTTTTCATCAATGAACTACAATATAATCATTATAGCTTGATACGGCTTTCATAAGGCTCTTGGGAGAACAGCGACCTCTGGACCAATATGAGAACCTCCCATGTGCCAGTCATTATGCTGAGTGACAAGGACAATCACATTTAATGCTGCAATACTTCTGTGTGATAGCTACTATTGAATATACTGACTTTGAAGAGGAGTAAATTGAAGCACAAAATGGTTACCAAGTGGCTCTACCTGGACTATAGCCTGGGTAGCTTGACTCTAAAAGCTCAAGCCCTGTGCTGTCACTATGAACATATGCTGGTATCTCCCTTTCGTGCTTAGGGGCACTCAATTCAGAAGAGTATCCAATTCTTCACTCACTCAACCCAGGAAAAAAATTCCTTTTCTAAACCTGATACAACAGGCCAGGCACAGTGGTTCATGCCTGTAATCCCAGCACTTTGGGAGGCAGAAGCAGGCAGATCACTTGAGGTCAGGAGCTCAAAACCAGCCTGGCCAACATGGTGAAACCCTGTCTCTACTAAAAAATACAAAAATTAGCCAGTCATAGTGGTATGTGCCTATCATCCCAGCTACTCAGAAGGCTGAGGCAGGAGATTTGCCTGAACTTGGGAGGCAGATGTTGCAGTAAGCCAAGATCATGCCATCGCACTCCAGCCTGGGCAACAGAGCAAGACTCTGTCTCAAATAAATAAATAAATAAACCTGATACAACAGACAGCTGATTATTTCACAAATGCAATTTTATAGGTACTTAAAAAAACAAAAATATATATCCATTTATGATAAAAGTATACATAAATCAATCAGGAAAAAAGCTAAATAATTTAATAAACACTAAACAGATTATATGGTTACCTGGGGTTCCTCAGGTGGGAGAGGAGGTGGCACTTCCTCATTTGGAGGTGGCAATGGGGGCTCCTCAGAAGAAGGAGTTTCTGGAACTTGACTGGTGGCAGGTACTGAAGCTTCTTCTTTTACTGGCTCTGGCGTATCCTTTGCTACCACAGGACCCTTTTTGTGTCCTGGCAAATGAACTTTTGTCCTCTGCTGCAAACTAAGCAAGTGCTGTCGATACCAATACTGCTGCTGTTCCTACAACAGAAATAATTTTTAAGAATTTTAATTGACAATCATGTGTCTCTGCAACTTGGTGTTAACAGGGGAGCTATCTTTTTATTTGTTTATTTGTTTTGAGACATTTTTGCTCTTGTTGCCCAAGCTGGAGTGCAGTGGTGTGATCTCAGCTCACCACAACCTCTGCCTCCTAGGTTTAAGAGATTCTCCTGCCTCAGCCTCCCAAGTAGCTGGGATTATAGGCATGTGTTACTACACCTGGCTAACTTTGTATTTTTAGTAGAGATGGGGTTTCTCCATGTTGGTCAAACTGGTCTTGAACACCCGACCTCAGGTGATCTGCCCGCCTTGGCCTCCCAAAGTGCTAGATTACAGGTGTGAGCCACCGCGCCCAGCTGACAGGGGAGCTATCTTTATGTCTGCATTCATGTTTAAGATCTTGTTAACTTATTTGCATTTCTGTTAACAAGATCTTAAACACAGCTACAGAAAAATTTCAGTTTCTCCACCAAATTTATATGTTTAAATTAAACCATATATATTAATCAACATGCTTCTGTGCTCTATTAAAACATATGCTTTTGGAGGTGAGAGCCATCTTTCTGATAAATCCCTTCAATATTCACAGCTACTTATTTTTAACCTGGCTTCAGTTGTTCAGATTTATTGACAGGAGTCTTATAATTAATGAATATAACCAAACAGTCCCACCTCTCTTCTCTGCCTTCTCTCTTTCTCCTCCAGTGCTCCTCCCTCTTTTCTTCTGCTTTTCTTTTCTTTCTTTTTTTTTTTTTGGAGACTGTCTCTCACTCTCTCACCCAGGATGGAGTACAATGGCCTGAACATGGCTCACTAAAACCTCAACTTCCCAGGCTCAAGTAATCCTCCTACCTCAGCCTTCTCAGCAGCTAGATTCATAGGTGTGTGCCATGGCACCCAGATAATTTTTTTGTTTTATAGACACAAGGTCTTACTATGTTGCCCAGGCTGGTCTCGAACTCCTGGGCTCAGCAATCCTCTCACCTCAGTCTCTCAAAGTGCTGGGATTACAAGTATGAGCTACTACACCCAGACTCCTCTCTCTTTTTAAACACCTATTATAGCATTAGTCTACTCATACTCAGATGTACACACATATAAGAGAATATACTGTATTATTATTATTTGAGATGGAATCTTGCTCTATCACCTAGGCTAGAGTGAGATGGCACAATCTCGGCTCACTGCAACCTCTGCCTCCTGAGTTCAAGTGATTCTCCTGCCTCAGCGTCCCAAGTAGCTGGGATTACAGGCACCTGTCACCACGTCCAGCTAATTTTTGTATTTTTAGTAGAAATGCGGTTTCACTATGTTGGTCAGGCTGGTCTTGAACTCCTGACCTCAGGTGATCCACTCACCTTGGCCTCCCAAAGTGCTGGGATTACAGGTGTGAGCCACCGCACCCAACCAATATACTGTGTTTTAAAATGCTTTCTATTTATTTTTAAAGCCTTAGCTTTATCTTCCAAATTATATTGTAATTTAATTTTCTAAAAGCTTAATTTGTTCATTTTTTTAAAATTATAACAATAACTTTTGTATGTGAAAAATTAGAAAATACAGCCAATCCTCATTATTCCTGGATTCTGCATTTGCAAATCTGCCTACTTGCTAAAATTTTTCTTTTTCTTTGAGACAGGGTCATCTCCTCTGTCACCCAGGCTGGAGTGCAGTGGTACAATTTCAGCTCACTGCCACCTCCGACTCCTGTGCTCAAACGATCCTCCCGTTTCAACCTCCCAAGTAACTGGGACCACAGGTATATGCCACCATCGAACTAACTTTTGTATTTTTTGTAGAGACAGGGTTTCACCATGTTGCCCAGGCTGGTCTCAAACTCTTGCACTCAAGTGATCTGCCTTGGCCTCCCAAAGGGCTGGGATTATAGGCATGAGCCACCATGCCCAACCTAATATTTATTTCTAGACCCCAAAAATCCATACTCACTGAGCTTTCCCAGTCATTCACAAACAGGTAGAGAGCAGTGAAAAACATGAGTTCCCTGATGTGTGCATTCCCAGCTGAGATGAGGTACCTACCTTCTTGTTCCAGCTCTATACCATAAATAAGTGTCCTTTTCAGTCTATTTAGTGCCACATTTTTCACACTTTGTGCTTTTTTGTTGATTTCCCTATTTAAAATGACCCCTAAGCATAGAGCTGAAGTGCTATCTAGTGTCCCAAGAGCAAGAAGGCTGTCATATGCCTCACAGAGAAAGTATCTGTGTTAGGTCAGCTTTGTTCAGGCAAGTGCTACAGTGCTGTTGGCTGTGAGTACAATGTGTTTTTTTTGTTTGTTTTTGTTTTATAAAAAGACGGTGTTTCACCAGGATGGCCAGGCTGGCCTCGAACTCCTGACCTCGGGTGATCCACCTGTGTCGGCTGCCCAAAGTGCTGGGATTACAAGCGTGAACCACTGCGCTGGGTCTGAGTACAATGTTAATAAATCAACAATATGTACTAAATAAGATATCTTTAAACAGAAACACACATAAACAAGGCTATGTGTTCATCAGTTGATGAAAATGTGACGAGAGACTCACAGGAACCTAACCCTTTATGTCCCCAAGGAGCACTGGTTCAGTATTCACTAATTCAGTGTCTGGGGTGACTTTATGGAACTTAAATATCTCAAATAAAGAAAACTGACTACACAGGTAAGTAACAACTAATTAATTAAAATCAATAAAAGAAATCTCACCACTCAGGAAAGAACTACAGGAATATATCCTAGTATTATATAATTTCCCACGGTTACAAGGTTGCATAAAGAAAACCAAAAGTTGTAACACTAAAATATTCACTAATGAATATTTAGGTTACATAAGGAAAACCAAAAGTTATTATAACACTAAAATATTCATTAATGAACTGCCCTGTATACTTATATGATTAACAAAAGCATATGTTTCTACTACAGTTGTAAGGATGTAGTGTTTTAAGAAAGTGATGCTGGAGAACATTGGAACTTATTATTGGCAGCTGAGAATCTGACAGAAGTCTTACCAGTTAACAACCAAATAGTACTGTACAGTAGAAACGACAAAAGAGAATGGCCTGAATACCAAAGGCTGAAAAGCATTCCCTACAAAAACTGATAAATCTCTAAAACTTTTTTTCAACATGTCAAAAAATGAAATAAAAAGTATTTGAGATGAGATTTGGGTGGGGCTAAAAAAAAATAAAAATAAAAGGTGGTCTATAATGTTGTCACAATTTTCCCCACAAAAATTATAGCAAAGAAACCCAATCTACACTTTATTCTTTGTTCATTCTAAAACTTGGCTATCATTTCATTCATAACAATTCCATCAAATATAAAATCTGCTTATCCTTATCACTTTGAGCTTTGTTTTCCCAGATTAGGTCCCAAACAAATGTTTTATGTTTTACAATAAACTTTTGGTTCCCGTGTTACATGAATTCACTTTACCTGCCATTTTGTAATCCAATTATCTTTGAATAACTAGGATTTTCTACATTGTTAATATTTTATAGTATAACCTCCCCTGATTTTCTTTATGCCAACAGAAGCATTAAATATACATAATACATACCTTTTTCTCACCAAACGTACTGATTTGTTACCTGCTTTTCACTCAAATAATGTAATTTTCTTAGGGGACAGCTGCCTTCCACTCTATTTATATCCTATCTGGTAGTCAAGCATAGTGCTAGAGCACACAGTAGGATGTCAATAAATGGTTACTGATCAACTGAAGCCCTCCCCTCTCGGTCATTCATTTCTACTACATGAAACTTGTTCCAATCTATTGGGAAGAATAAATTCCATCTCTAACTTGACGTCTGACCCATGATTGGATTTTTCACTTTTAACTATCATACATATAGTCATCCCCTCCCAGTATATAATTACAGATGGTCCCTGACTTAACAATGGTTCAATGTATGATTTTTCAACTTTATGATGGTGTGAAAGTGATATGTATTCAGTGGAAACCATACCACGAATTTTGAATTTTGATCTTTTCACAGGCTCAAAATATTCAGTATGATACTCTCTTGTGATGCTGGACAGCAGCAGTGAGACCCAGCTCCTGGTCAGCCATGCATCATGAGGGCAAACAACCAATACTCACCCGGGTGCCATGGCTCATGCCTGTAATCCCAGCACTTTGAGAGGCCAAGGCGGATCACCTGAGGTCAGGAGGTTCGGGATCCGCCTCGCCAACATGGTGAAACCCTGTCTCTACAAAAATACAAAAAAATTAGCTAGGCATGATGGTGAGTGCCTATAATCCTAGCTACTTGGGAGGCTGAGATGGGAGAATTGCTTGAACCCAGGAGGAGGAGGTTGCAGTGAGCCAAGATCGCACCACTGCACTCTAGCCTGGGCAACAGAGCAAGACTCCATGTCAAAACAAAACAAAACAAAAACAACCAAACTCTGCTGTGTACTGTGTGGCCAGATGACTTTGCCTAATGGTAGGCTAATGTAAGCTTTCTGAGCGCATTTAATAGCTAGGTTAAGCTATGGTATTCAGTAAGTTAGGTGTATTAAATGTTCAACTTACATTATCCTCAACTTACAATGGGTTTATTGGAATGTAACCCCACTATAAGTTCAAGAGTATCTGTACTTTCACTATTCAACATAAAAAAACAGCACACTGACCATGAAAGTCAATAATAATGTAGTATTAAACCACTTTCTTCCATTATTTTAATACTGAAAACATCAACACTTAGCCTTCAGTTTTAAAAAAATTAATGAAATCATTATTTTTCAAGTAGAAGTTAAAAGTTTCCTTTTTAAAGCTGCTTTGAAAGCATCATTAAAAGATACAAAGATGCAAACTATCTTTCACAATGCTACAGATATGAAAACAGTGCAGGTCTAGATTCTTCAGCAGCCTCTGCTTCATCACCTATTCTCATGCTTTGTCTTAGATCCAGACCAGAGTTAAGAACTTGTTAAGGGCTGAAGTACTTGTTGTTCACTGATGGTATGCCTTGCAGGTCAATTTCTATTTAATATGAACCCTACAAGTAGTAACCAGATCTAATTCACTCCTAAGATAAGCTTCAGCACATTTTTGAAGCTCTACAAATAAATAATAATGACATCAATCACAAATGTCCTTGTGACCCTAAGAGAAGGGTGATTATCTCTATTTTAGAAAGAAAAAAATACACCTGAACTTGCTGATGACACCGGTTCTTCTGAATGTTCCATTATATCAGATAACTCCATTCCATATGGGATATGGTTTCATAGGTAGAGGGAAATCATAGTATAGGTCACATTTAAACCAAGATTGAATGAAGGGATTTCAAACATAAAGAATGTAGAACTATTTGCCACAAATATTGTTACTAAGAAAGATGCGGCTGAGGCAAGACTATCACTTGAGCCCAGGAATTCAGACCAGCCTGGGCAGCATGGCAAGAACCCATCTCTATGGGCAAAAAAAAAAAAGGAAGATGTTGATTTTAATTTACTCAGGAAGCATTACTGACCATTTGCTACTAGTATAGTAACGAACCAGCTACTAAATGATTTTCCAACTGGAGAAATATAAAGGAGGTGAGTGTTTGTGTATAATGTTTTAAAGACTAATTTAGGAAGATTACCTTCCCTATCTAGGGTATTACAAATGTCTGTAAGACAATGTTCTGTATCTTTTTTTTTTTTTTTTTTTTGAGATGGAGTTTCGCTCTTGTTACCCAGGCTGGAGTGCAATGGCGCATTCTCAGCTCACGGCAACCTCCGCCTCCTGTGTTCAAGCGATTCTCCTGTCTCAGCCTCCCAAGTAGCTGGGATTACAGGCATGTGCCACCACGTCCGGCTAATTTTTTGTATTTTTAGTAGAGATGGGGTTTCACCATGTTGGCCAGGATGGTCTCGATCTCTTCACCTCGTGATCCACCCGCCTCGGCCTCCCAAAGTGCTGGGATTACAGGCGTGAGCCGCCGCGTACGGCCTAATGTTCTATATCTTATATCCTAAAGCAGGGGGCAGGGAGGACAACTGCTAAAATAATAAATTGGATTTCCATTCTAGAAATTTATTTAAAATGGCTTCTTTTAAATATTTTTGAGACTCACATTCTACTGTAGGAATCAGGGTCACCAGATAAGCTTAGTCCCCAACTTTTTTTTTTTTTAATGCTCATTTACTTCATCTATTCCTCCAGCTCCTTCCCTCACTCTCTCTCTCCTTCAGTCAAACTTCTTGAAAGAGTTGTCTATACTCACCATCCCCATTTCCTCACCTTCCATCACTCCTCAAATCAATGCAATATGGCTTCAGTCACTATGAAACTGCTCCTGCCAAGGTCAACAATAATCTACATGTCAGTAGGTGCAAAAGATAATTCACAGTCTTTATCTTGCTTGACCTCTCAGCAGTTCTTGACAGAGCTGACAACTCCCTCCTCCTAGAGTCTGTTTCTTCACTTTTCTGGCATTAAAAGTAATAGCAAAAAGTGCAATTACTTTTGCACCAACCTAATATGAATACCTATTTGGCCTTTCTTTCATTGGTTCCCTTAGATACTGCTATTCTGTGGAGCTGGGCTTAATGTCCTGTAACCTCTGTTCTTACTCTACACACATTCCTTGAGAGGCTTCATTTATTTCTGTGTCTTCAAATACCATTTTTGTGCTGATGACTTATAAATCTATGTCTTCCAGATCTTACATCTAGACTCTGGAGCTATATCTAACTTCCAACTGGACATCTCCATTTGTAATCTATGCCTCAAGAACCCCAAACTCAGTATGTCTGAAACCTAACTCATCATTTTGTCCCCTCACCCCCAGAAATGTTCTTCCTCCTCCTCCTTTAGGTTTTTCTGTTTTAGTAAATTTGACGATCATCCACCCTGCAGCCCATCCCAGAAACCTAAGAATCATCCTTGATGGCTCCCTCTCCATTACTACTAAATCTCAAAGTGGATTCTAGCAGCTAAATATCTCTCTAGTTTTCCCACTTCTCTCCATCTCCACTAACACCATCAAGTCCAAACCACTATTATCTCTTGCCTGGACTACCTTAATAACTATTCTCTCTAAATCACTCTTGCTCCCCTTTCATTCTACTCTCTACACTGCAAGCAGAGTGAGCTTTCAAAAATGCCAATCTGTCACATTCACCTATATAAAAATTGTCAATGGCTTCTTACTGCCATTAGAATAAAGTCCTTATAGGCCTTCCCTGATCTAGTTCATGCCTACCATCCTCACCCTGAGCTTTCAGTGAACCCTACTGAACGTACTTAATTCTTGGAACTCTAACTTCTGGTTAATTGATTAATTTCTACTCTTTTTTTTTTTTTGTAATTGAGATGGAGTCCCACTCTGTCGTCCAGGCTAGAGTGCAGTGGCTCGATCTTGGCTCACTGCGACCTCCACCTCCTGGGTTCAAGTGATCCTCTTGCCTCAGCCTCCCAAATAGCTGAGATTAAAAGCATATGCCACCACACCCAGCTAATTTTTTGTACTTTTAGCAGAGACAGGATTTCACCATGTTGGCCACGCTGGTCTTGAACTCCTGACCTCAAGTGATCTGCCTGCCTCGGCCTCCCAAAGTGCTGAGATTATAAGTGTGAGCCACTATACTTGGCCTAATTTTTTTTTTAGGTCTCACTCTGCTGCCCAGGCTGGAGTGAAGTGGCACAAGAACTCCTGGGCTTAAATGATCCCCCCACCTCAGCCACCCCCAAGTAGCTGGAACTACAGGCACTGGCTAGTTTTTAAAATTTTTTAGGGGGGAGGGGTCTCACTTTATTGTCCAGGCTAGCCTTGAACTCCTGGCCTCAAATGATCCTAAGGAGCTGGGGTTACAGGTGGGAGCACCCAGTCCTCCTACTTATTCTTTAGATTTTACTTAAATATCACTTTACAAAGGGAGCCTCTTTAATTAGGTTAGAGCTCCTAGCTATATTCAATTATTTAAAACACATTTGTTCTCTACCTCCTACGTGCTAGACCCCTCTGCATGGCACTGTGAATACTGTGGTAACTTAAAAAAAAAAAAACCAACTCGCCTTTGCCAGTTCCTTGGAGAATCATCTAGCACTCTGCAGGTCTCCTTTTAATTACTTATTAAATGTCTTCTCCCCCTCCCCCACAACTGGAACAAGAAGACAATGAGGGCAGGTACCATATCTATCTTGTTCACCATTTCATCTCCGATATTAAGCATAGTACTCACAGTACCTGGCACATAGTTGCTAGTCAATAAATACTTAAACATTAAATAAATAACACCTCTAAAAACTAATCAAAGCCAACAACTTTAAATAAATAAGTCCATCCTTTAAAACACAGAAAAATTAATTCTTCAAAAAGACACATTCTGGCTGGGCACAGTGGCTCATGCCTGTAATCCCAGCACTTTGGGAGGCCAAAACAGATGGATCACTTGAGGTCAGGAGTTTGAGACCAGCCTGGCCAACATGGTGAAACTCCATCTACTAAAAATACAAAAATCAGCTAGGCGTGGTGGTGTGCACCTGTAATCCCATATACTTGGGAGGCTGAGGCAGGAGAATTGCTTGAACCCAGGAGGTTGCAGTGAGCCAAGATTTCACTACTACACTCCAGCAACAGAGCGAGACTCACTCTCTCTAAAAAAAAAAAAAAAAAAGACACATTCCATTCCATTAAATCATCAACGCTTTACCCGAAAAACCAGAAAATAAATGGAAGAATATGAGGTATTTATCTTGTCCTTCCTATACCAACTATATTTTCAATCAAATACCTGTGGAAAAAGTTTTTCTTTACAGAATTCTATATAGTAAATGTGGACAAAATGGCAGAAAAAAAATCACCAGATTGCAACCTCTCTCTAATTAAATAATTTACTTAGCCAAAGACCTTCAATGGATGAACCAGTAGACTGAAACATTAGATGCAAGACTCATAGAAAGCTTTACAGTAGTGGGACCAATGGCATTACTAACCGTGGGACAATCAGGCACTGGGTGCCTCATGATGGAATGCAACACTTACCAAAAGAAAGCTGAACTTAAATGAAGATTCCAGAGTTAACTTCTAATTAAAAAAAAAAAAACACACACACAGAAGACAGAGGAACAAGTCAAATGACACCGTGAAAAACAGACAATGCAGAATGTCAGAGATTCTACATGACAACTGACACAGATTTTTCATCAAGTTCAATGGCATTAGGTAGAAAGAAAATAAGAGGGAATGGCCTAGGTCCGGGTTCTCAACTGAGGGCAATTTTGTCCTAGGGGATATTTGGCAATATGTGGAAACATTTTTGGTTGTTAGACTGGGGGCTGCCACTGGCATCTAATGGGCAGAGGTTAGGGATGATGCTAAACATCCTACAATGCTTAGGACAAGCCCGTCTACAACAAAGAATTCACCCTCCCCAAAGTGTCCATAGTGCTGAAGCTGAGAAACCCTGATCTATACCAACAGTCTTTTCAGTATTCTGTTTGGACTTTGATTTGAACACGCCAACAAAACATTGTTTGGGAAAAGACTGTGAGGACAGAAAACAAAACACTGTCAGGTCAATTTGGGGTGCTTTAACATGGATGGTATCAAAGAATTATTTTTAATTTCATTAGCATAATGAAACAATAAAGGAAATCTGAATGCATCAGGTATTATTAGATGATACCAAGAAACTTAACTTTGTTAGGTGTTAACAATGTGTTTCTCTAAGAAAAGGCCTTTTTTTTTGTTTTTTGGTTTTTAGAGGTACTTGACTAAGAATGTAGGGATGAAATGACGTTAAGATCTTAAGATTTGCTTTAAAATATTTCAGCAGCAACCAGGTATGGTGGTTCATGCCCATAATCCCAGCACTTTGGGAGGTCAAGGCAGTGGACTGTTTGAGCTCAGGAGTTCAAGACCAGCTTGGGCAACATGGCAAAACCCCATCTCTACCCCCCCCCCCCCCCCAAAAAAAGAAAAAAAATTAGCTGGACATGGTGGCATGCACCTATAGTCCCAGCTACCTGGGATGGCTTGAGCCTGGGGAGGCAGAGGGTGCAGTGAACCGAGACTACGCCACTACACTCCAGCCTGGGTGACAGAGAGAGCAAGACCCTGTCTCTGTCTCTCTTCATATTATATATATATATATATATATGTAAGATTTGATGTAAGGCAACAGAATCACTATTCTACTACTTTACTTCGGTATCCCAAGATGTGGGATATTCTCCAGAAGATGTGCCAAGCATCATTTCTTAAAACAACTTGCTTCTGTACTTAATTTCTAATGCCAAACCACCACAAAATTACAATATATACACACACACACTATACATATATGTATATGTGTGTATATATATACACACACATATATATATGTATATGTGTGTATATATACACACACATATATATGTATATGTGTGTATATATACACACATATATATATACACATATATAGTGTGTATATATACACACACACACACACAACAACAACAACAATAAAAAAAGGCCTAGGTGAAATAAACATGGCAAAATCTTGATAGCTGTTGAATCTGAATGATGGGTATATTTGGGAAACCATACTGTTTTCTCTATTTTGTGTATTTTTTAAATCGTTCACCATAAGAAATTTTGAATGACACATTCCAAAAACAAAATATGAATCAAAGAATAATCAATATGTAGAAGGATTAACTGTCAGAGACGGGCACTGGCATGAAGAAATATTTATCATCTAATAAACCAACATATCCTAAGTCCAGATCATGACAACTCGCATATTTTATTCAACAAATCTTTGTGGAGAGCCTACAATTTGCAAGGCACTGTCCTAGGTGCTACAGGGATAAAAGATAAGCAAGATAACTCCTGTCTGCAAGGGCCTTACAATCTGAAGAACAACCAAACCAGATGTGTGAGTGCAAGCAGAGCTTCCTGGAAACCTTGATATTTGAGATATGCCTTGAAAGCAATACAACTCAAATGGGAAACAGAAGGTTGAAGAAGTTGGGATGAATTCTAGAAAGAGGTAAAGCCACAGGCTTAAAGGCTCTTCTTGATCTGGCCTACGTGCACCACAAGCCTCATCTTCCACCACTCTTTCTGTCTCTCACCAAAGAATTGCAGGCACTGAACATTCAAGACACTGAGTTCATTACAGACAAGGGTACAAAGGCAGAGAAGTAAAAGCACTGTTCATGGTAAGGCCTGGTCTGACACACACACTCTTCCCCAAAAAAAGTCAAAAATACAATAAATTTGTCTCTCTCTAAGGTCAGGAAAACAGTCTAGTAGAGATGAGAATATAAATGTCCTATTTTGGCTCAGACTAACTCTGAGAATGTTTGACAACAAAAGCACTAAAGACTTCAGAGTGGGGTGGGAAAGGGGACAGAAATTCTGTCTATAATAGAGCGATCTGGGGAAAATAAACTGGTCAGATGGTACAGATTTGATGTAAGGCAACAGAATCACTATTCTACTACTTTACTTCGGTATCCCAAGTGTTTTCTCCAGAAGATGTGCCAAGCATCATTTCTTAAAACAACTTGCTTCTGTACTTAACTTCTAATGCCAAACCACCATAAAATTACAATACTGCATCCCTATCTTTTGGAAATGTTCTATAGGTAAATCTGAGCGTTTATAAGCTTCTCTTTTTTTTCCTTATGAATCTAAAGTAAATTAGTAATTGCTAAAAGTGTCTACTTTAGGAAATCATAACAACTGATTTATTCTGCTTTAGTTTGACCTTCCCTCTCTCAAAGGGGAATTCATTTATTACTGATACCCTGTCAATCTTTGCCTATTCAGTGGGACTCACCACTCCGAACAGAAATTTAGAAAAATAGCTGGCTCTCTCATGAAAAGATATCACCAAACACTTTTTTACGTTGACCAAATTCCAAGGCTGTTTCTTTGGACTGAATGGTAATGACAAATGCAGAAAATTGCTCATATCTTAAAACTATCTTTAAATAATATGAGAAAAGGATGTATGGGTCAATTCCTAAAATGGATCAACTGAACCCCAAAAGGATCTAGGGATCCTTTGGGGGTCTAGGGACTCACCTATGTATTGTACATGTACCTATAAGCATAATTAGGCTGCTCTTGGTAAGACAAGATTTCCATCCCTTGTTTTCTGAAACCGCTTAATTCAGGAAGCTGACAGCTATCCCTGGCCCCTAAATAGTATTTTTAAAAGAAGCTAACTGGTCGTAAGGTTTACAAACATTCAAGCCTCAGCCCTTGGAGAAGCCACTTTTTCATGCTTTCTCTCAAATGAAAATTTTAGTTTAAAATACAATTTAAAACAAGACCCTCTACAACAAAATCTATTTGCAACAGCAACAAAATCTAAGAGGATGGTCAAAGAAACCACTGAGAAGTAACTTTTGAGCCATGCCACCACTGTATGTGATCTATACACATCTACAAATGCTGGGTCTTTTTAGTAATCCACATTTAGCTAATTAAAAAGCTGAGCTGTCAGCCCTCTGACTCTTATGGAATCCTTTGGAGTGTTAGCTAGTCATTGTGTGTTGGAATTAGACTAAGCACTGGTTAAAGCCCTGAGGCCTGCTCACTCAGGGCCTTCTAGGTGAAAGATGCGGCTCAGGCAGATGCTTTCTTACCTGTGGAGTCATCGTAGAGGGATCTGGCTCAGGGGCGGCTTGCTGCTGTTCAGCACTCTTGTTTTGGCCCCACTCTCCAAAGGCTCTTGCTGGACAGTTGTCTTATTTCCAGAGGGGGCGGACAGTGGTGGTGGAGCTAGTAGTTGGGATTTAGAATGGCTCTGGGAGGGGCGGGAAGGAGATGCTTGAGAAGAGGGCAAGTAGGACTGGGAATGGCTCAAATAGGATTGCGAGGAAGAGGAGGAGGATGAATAAGAAGGGGTGGGCGCCAGGTAGGATTGGGAAGGTGGGGACTGGGAAGGGGACGGCTGAGCAGGAGGCAGGTAGGGCTGAGATGAGGACGAGGGGTAATAAGAGGGTGGCGGCTGAGGTGGGGGGCATGTAAGACTGAGATGGGGGCATATAGGAACCGGGCGGCACAGGGGGAGATTCAGGAGGGGGATTCCAGCTCCATTGGAACCAAACCAGGAGGCCCGTCTCGTTGGTGGTGGAGCATCTGGTGTTTGTACTGCTGCTGCTTCTGATAGCTGAGGGCAGGCCCAGGTGGCGGGGGCATCGGTGGCGGCGGCGGCTGCCAGTCTCCGTAGCCGCCCCCCGGCATCACCGGCGGGGGCGGCAGGGGGGCGGAGGAAGGTGGTGGGGCTGAAGCACGCACTGCATTTTGCTTCTGGTGCATCTGCTGCAGCTGCTGGAGCTGCGCCAAGTGCTGTTCGCGGAAGCCGATAAAGCCCGAGGAGGAGGGGGCCGCGGGAGTCGTCGAGCTGGAGTACCCGGGCCCCGGCGAGGCCTCAGGAAGCGCCACCGGCGGTGGCGGTGGGACCGGTGGCGGCGGATAGTGGCTGCTCCCGCCATACCGGCCCCGAGTTCGGGTACATATCGAAAAGAGGGCGCAGGACACGTCCTGGCGCCGTTACTCGTCGCAACCGACCTCCAGAAGCCGCGGCGGCGACGGCGACAGCCGGAACTCGCGGCGCCTACAGGCCCCGGAGCGTGTAAACGGAGCGCGCCAGTGCGCCGGCGCTCCCGAGGTGGGCCCGCGACCGGGAAGGCGGGGACGCGACTTGGGCGACTACGCCTGCGCAGTAACCACCGAGACGAGAACAAAGGCGAGATAGAGCGGACCTTTGCTTGGCGACTCGCGGTTGCCATCTTCCTTTGGGTCCAGATAACGTAGGCTCGAGTAGAATGTTCTCATAGAACTAAAAAACCATAGAGTCTCACAGCCGAAAGGGGTGGTAGAGATCCTATCGCTCCACGGGTTCATTTTTGAATGAAAAAAAAAAAAAGGTTCCATTCACAATAGCAACAATCACAACAACAACAACAACAAAAACCATAAAGCAGCTAGGAAGAACTCTAATGAGAAAGATGTGGAGGTATATGTAGAAAACTAGAGTCATAAAGAATCGTATCGGAGTAGGATGAAATTAGACTTGAAATAATGGAGAGGCTTACCATGATCCTGGGTGAAAGAAGAAAAACTGTAAAGATGTCAGTTTCTCCCAAATTAAATGATAGACCTAACTCAATTCTACCCAAAAATTCCGCTGAGAACAAAGCTGTGAAGAATGGAAAGGAATTTTCAAGGTGAAGTGTAAGATTACACCAATTCCTTCAGACGTATAATAAGTAACATCCGCAGGAATTGTAAAGGGGAGAAATGGAATTTTTTGGACTATCTCAACACATATAAATCTTTGTCTCAGAGTCTCAGAGCTAAAGCAAAGAGAGCAAAAACCAGATACAAAGGTGGTCTAAATACAACCTGGAAGACAATCTTCCAAAAACTCTCAACATAATACCAAACAAACTCTTTCTGTAGCTTGAGTGAATCACTAAAAAGCAAAGCTAATACACTGAATTGGTTGGGTGAGGAGGGAGGGGGAGAACTGTGAGAATATTAAGTGTGTCAGTGATAACTTGAATACCACGCAAAGATTTGACCTTTCTTCCATCTTAGCAACCCAGATCTTCACCGCTCTCAGGAGGTGGAGCAGCAAGGGCATCCTTCAGAAGAGCTTCTGTTTTCAAATAGAAATTTAGTAATGTTTCTTTTAACTTTTTATTGAAGTATAACAAATATACAGAAGATTATGTGTCAAAAGACGTAATTACAACAAACTTAGTTTAAAGATCTTAATTGGCTTTTACCTACCATTCTAGAATCAAGCAACATGGCATTCTATAAAGTAGAACCAGTGGTCCAATAAGCAGAACCAGCAGGATGATTTCATAGACAGAAGAGAAAAGAAAGCAGAGGCTGGGTGCAGTGGCTCATGCCTTTAATCCCAACACTTTGGGAGGCTGAGGCAGGTGGATCACGAGATCAGGAGATTGAGACCAGCCTGGCCAACATGGTGAAACCCCATCTCTGCTAAAAATACAAAAATTAGCCGTGCGTGTAGTCCCAGCTCCTCGGGAGGCTGAGGCAGGAGAATTGCTTGAACCGGGGAGCTGGAGGTTGCAGTGAGGCGAGATTGCCCCACTGCACTATAGCCTGGGTGACTGAGCAAGACTCTGTCTCAAAAAAGAAAGAGAGAGAGAGAAAGAGAGACAGAGAGAAGAGAGAGAGAGAGAGAAGGAAGGAAGGAAGGAAGGAAGGAAAGCAAAGCAATAACAGAAAACTAAAAGTGGATTGGATGATTCAAAGCTTCTCATAAGGTTAAAGCAGAGAGGACTTCTTTATCATGCTGGCTGAAAATGGACTGTTTGCGCACTTGGCTATTATTTCTCTTTCCTGGTTTCTTGAATGATCAGATAAAGATTTTAATTTTGGGCCGGGCGCAGTGGCTCACGCCTGTAATCCTAGCACTTTGGGAGGCCGAGGCGGGCAGATTACGAGATCAAGAGATCGAGACCATCCTGGCCAACATGGTGAAACCCCGTCTCTACTAAATATACAAAAAATTAGCTGGGCGTGGTGGCGCGCGCCTGTAGTCCCAGCTACTCGGGAGGCTGAGGCAGGAGAATCGCTTGCATCCGAGAGGCGGAGGTTGCAGTGAGCCAAGATCACACCACTGCACTCCAGCCTGGCGCCTGGCGACTGGAACGAGACTCTGTCTCAACAAAAAAAAAAAAGATTTTAATTTTGGCGTGGTGGTGTGAAACTGCAATACCAATAAACTCCGTTTTGATTTGGTGTGTTGGGCCTCATAGTAAATTTTCAGAAACCAGTCACACTTGTGAAATCAGCAAGTGTTGGGTTCCAGATTAGGACCCCAACCCAGAAACCCCAGTTAGTTGTGTTTTTAGTATTTGGGGCTGACATTATCTTTTGAAAAATACATAAATTTGGGCTGGCATGGTGGCTCACGCCTGTAACCCCAGCACTTTGGGAGGCTACTAAAAATACAAAAATTAGCTGGGCGTGGTGGTACATGCCTGTAATCCCAGCTACTTGAGAGGCTGAGGCAGAAGAATTGCTTGAACCCAGGGTGTGGAGGTTGCAATGAACCGAGGTCATGCCACTGCACTCCAGCCTGGTCGACAGAGCAAGACTCCATCTCAAAAAATAAAACATATATATATAATTCACTAGTAATAAACTAAAGGAAAAAATAATATCATCATCCTAGATACTTCTTAGATTAGACACAGAAAAATAATTTAATGTTTCTAATTAAAATTTCATTTTTAAAGAGCTTAGAAAACCAGAGATAAAAGGGAACGTCCTTAATTTGATGAGTATCAACTAAAAGACTATAGCAGATATCATCAAAAAAAAATTTTTTTTTTGGCTTTTGGGTATTTTATTTTATTTTTTTGAGATGGAGTCTTTCTCTGTCACCCAGGAGTGCAGTGGCATGATCTTGGTTCACTGCAACCTCTGCTTCCTAGGTTCAAGTGATTCTCATGCCTCAGCCTCTGAGTAGCTGGGACTCAAACCTAGCTAGTTTTTGTATTTTTAGGAGAGACGGTGTTTCACCATGTTGGTCAGGCTGGTCTTGAACTCCTGGGCTCAAGTGATCCTCTCCCTTTGGCCTCCCAAAGTGCTGGGATTACAGGTGGGAGCCGCTGCACCTGACCAACATCACATTTAATGGTGAAAAGTTGAAACTTTTCCCACTAAGATCAAATACAGACATCCACTATCATTACATCTGTTAAGAGTTGAATACATTGAAGTTCTTACACCCAGTACTACAGAATGTGACCTCATTGGAAATCAGATAGTTACAGATGTAATTAGTTAAGATCAGATCATACTGGAGTAAAGTGGGCCCCAAATCCAATAATCTGGTGCTCTTAAAATAAGGTGGCCATGTGAAGAGACGGAGAGAAAGGGAGAACACCATGTGATGATGAAGGCAGAGACTGGGATTCTGGGATTATGCCTCGACTAGACAAGGAAAACCCAAGATTGGCAGCAAACCACCAGAAGCTAAGAAACTGGAAAGCATTCCCCTACAGGTTTCAGAGGGAGCACGACCCTGCCAGTATCATGATTTCAGACTTCTAGTGTCTAGAACTGTGAAGAATACATTTCTGTTGTTTTAAGGCACCCACTTTGTGGTGCTTTGTTACAGCAGCTTTAGGAAACTAATATAATATCTATAAGCATTGTAGTGCAGGCCCTACTGATGCAATGAACAAAAGAAAGAAAGAAAAAGGGAGGGAGGGAGGAAGGGGAAGAGGGGAGGGAGGAAAGGGAAGAGAGAGGGAGGAAGGAGAAGAGGGATAGAGGAAGGGGAAGAGGGAGGGAGAGTGGTAGGAAAGGAAAGATGGAAGGGAGGGAGGGTGGGAAGGGAGGGAGAGAGGGAGGGAGGGAGGAAGGAAGGAAATATTGGAGTGGAACAAACAGAATTGTCACTGTTTACTCATATTGCATACATTAAAAATTTAAAATAATCTACAGATAAATTATGGGAATCAAAAGATTGCTGGGCATAAAGCCAATATACAAATAAACATATGTACATATGTAATCTATACATAGATGCCTTTCATAAAGAAAGTGAGAAACTACAGTGTACAAGGAAATATTTGTGACACATTTAACCTGCAAATGATTCATTTATACAATGTAGAGAAATCCCACAAATCAATTAAAAAGACAACTTATAGGAGGAAAATGAACCCAAGTGGCAGAGGCTGCAGTGAGCAATAAGCTGAGATTGCACCACTACACTCCAGCCTGGGCAACAGAGTGAGTGAGACTCTGTCTTAAAAAAACAAAACAAAACAGTGCACAAATCACAAGTGGTACATTAACATTTTCATGAAGGTACATTTATTAAATTATAACATATGGAAAAGTGTGCAAATCCTAAGTGGTACAGCTTGATGAATTTTTCACAAACTGAATGCATCTATGTAACTAGCACCCAGATCAAGAAAGGAAGCATTGCCGGAAGTCCCCTTTGTGCCCCTTCCAGTCACTATCCTTCTCTCCCCCAGGGTAACTACTGTCCTGAGTTCTAACAAATAGTAGCATGATCACAACTCACCGTGGCCTCAACCTCCCGTGCCCCACTGATCCTCTTGCCTCAGCCTCCCAAGTAGCTGGGACTACAGTTGCACAGCACTGTACACAGCTAATTTTTGTATTTTTTGTAGAGGCAGGGTTTCACCATGTTGCTCAGGCTGGTCTCAAACTTCTGAGCTTAGACGATCTGCCTGCCTTGGCCTCCCAAAGTGCTGGGATTACAGGTATAAGGCACCATGTCTACCCAAACTGGCAGTATTTGTAATAGCTGAAAACGGAAAAAACAACCCAAATGTCCACCTACATTAGAATGAATAGTCAAATTGTGGTGTATTTATACAATGGAACACAAAACAGCAATGAGAATGAGTGATCTACAACTATGTGCAACAATGCAGATGAACCTCATGAACAATACTGAGCAGGCAAAGCTAGAAAGAAAAGAGTATATACTGTATATTTTCACATATATAAGGTAAAATAATAAAACTGATTTACACTGTTAGAACTCAGGATAGTAGTTACTCTTTGGACAGAGGGATAGTGACGACTAGAAGGAGGCACAAAGGGGACTGCTGGTAATGCTCCATTTCTTGATCTGGGTGCTAGTTACACAGATGCATTCAGTTTGTGAAAAATTCATCAAGCTGTACCACTTAGGATTTGCACACTTTTCCATATGCTATAATTTAATAAATGTACCTTCATGAAAATGTTAAACAATAGTAGTTCAAAAGAATATTTACTGTACAATTGACTTGACATATATTTAAAAAATAAGCAAATTAAAGTATTAGAAGTGAGGGTTGTAGTTGCCTTTGGAGAGAAGGGAAAGAGTAAACCTAGTGGCAAGAGACATGGGTGGGTTTCTAGGGTGCTGACAATGTTCTACTTCTTTGTTGTTGTTGTTGAGATGGGTGTAGCTCTGTCACCCAGGCTGGAGTGCAGTGGCACATTCTCAACTCACTGCAACCTCAACCTCCCAAGTTCAAGTGATTCTCCTGCCTCAGCCTCCTGAATAGCTGGGATTACAGGCACCCGCTACCATGTCCAGCTAATTTTTGTATTTTAAGCAGAGATGGGGTTTCACCATGTTGGCCAGGTTGGTCTTGAACTCCTGACATCAGGTGATCCACCCACCTTGACCTTCCAAAGTGCTGGGATTACAGACATGAGTCACCACACCCGGCTCATTTCTTGAACTAAGTGGTGATTTCGCAAGCATTTTTTTTGTTTGTTTAAAACTTATGGAGCTGTATATTAATCCTTTGTGCTTTCCTGTTTGTGTGCCATATGTCACAATTTAAAAAAATTTTTAAGTTCGGTGCGGTGGCTCACAGCTGTGATCCCAGCACTTTGGGAGGCCAAGATGGGTCAATTGCTTGAGATCACAAGTTCAAGACCAGCCTGGGCAATATGGCAAAATCCTGTCTCTACAAAAAATACAAAATTGCCAGGCATAGTGGTGCATGCCTGTAGTTCGAGCTACTCTAGAGACTGAGGTGGGAGGATGGCTTGAGTCTAGGTGGCAGAGGTTGCAGTGAGCTGAGATTGCACCACTGCACTCCAGCCTGGGTGACAGAGTGAGACCCTGTCTCAAGAAAAAAACAGTTTTGAAAAAGGAAGGTGGGGGCCGGGTGCAGTGGCTCATGCCTGTAATCCCAGCACTTTGGGAGGCCAAGGCAGGTGGATCACGAGGTCAGGAGTTCAAGACCAGCCTGGCCAAGATGGTGAAACCCCGTCTCTCCTAAAAATACAAAAATTAGCCAGGCATAGTGGTGGGCGCCTGTAATCCCAGATACTCTGGAGGCTGAGGCAGAAAATTGCTTGAACCCAGGCAGCAGAGGTTGCAGCGAGCCGAGATCGCGCCACTGCACTCTAGACTGGGTGACAGAGCGAGACCGTCTCAAAAAAATTAAAGAAAAAAGGAAAATAAAAAGAAAAAACAAGTGGGAAAGAGAAAAAAAAGTGATGGTAGTGGAAGACAGAGAAAGATAAGATTAGGTGGAGGTGGGTGGAAACCCTTCTCTTTGCCTTTCCCTTTCCTACCTGGCCTGATAGGTTAAGGCACTCAGGTCCTCTAACCAGATCCCTGCCCTCAACACAAGGGGTCTTTCAGCACTTTGTTGGGAGACAGCACCACTATTTAAACAGGCCCTTCCACATACCCCTCATTGTTTCAAGATAAAGTTAGGTATTGTTCTAGATGCCATGGGGATCCTATCCCTTGAAATCTTACTGTTGGGGAACTAACATATACTTCAGCCACTCAAAGCTTCTACCCTGCACAATTAATTTTCAAAAATCACAAGCCATTTTTGTTATACAGAATCCCTGTCTCCAAAAATTTGTCCTTAATTTTTTTTTTTTTTTTTTTTTTTTTTTTTTTGAGAAGGAGTCTTCCTCTGTTGCTTAGGCTGGAGTGCAGTGGTGCGATCTTGGCTCAGTGCAACCTCTGCCTCCTGGGTTCAAGCGATTCTCCTGCCTCAGCCTCCCGAATACCTGGGATTATATGTGCATGCTACCATGCCCAGCTAATTTTTATATTTTTAGTGGAGACAGGGTTTCACCATGTTGGCCAGGCTAGTCTTGAACTCCTGACCTCAGGTGGTCCACCAGCCTCAGCCTCCCAAAGTGCTGGGATTACAGGCATGGGCCACTGCACCTGGCCCAGTTTCTTTTTATATAACTTATTTTACCTCTCTTGAGTTGGAATTACATGCTTTATTTCTTTAGCTAATTAACCCAGATTTATTTCCTCTCAATGATGTTAATTTTTTATTAGTAGTATTAATAAATTATGACTTATGAGCACATTGATAACAGAAATTGCACTGAGAAACAAAACAGACACAAGCCAAGTTTTCTGAATTTCAAATACGTTTATATTAACATATTCTATTTTAGAAAAGCAGCACAAAGAATATGTCTTAAGTAGTTTTTGTAATATAAAGTCATCTATGTGTCAATCTATTATACTTATTATTATTATTTTTTTGAGTTAGAGTTTCGCTCTTGTTGCCCAGGCTGGAGTGCAATGGGTCAGTCTCGGCTCACTGCAACCTCTACCTACCGGGTTCAAGGGATTCTCCTGCCTCAGCCTCCTGAGTAGCTGGGATTACAGGCATGTGCCACTATGTTCGACTAATTTTGTATTTTTAGTAGAGACCGGGTTTCTCCACATTGGTCAGGCTAATCTCGAACTCCTGACCTCAGGTGTTCTGCCCACCTCGGCCTCACAAAGTGCTGGGATTACAGGCATGAGCCACCACACCTGGCCCATTATACTTATTAAAGTGTATCTCCCACTTTGTAATTTCTAGAGTGAGTGAACATGTAGTATTTGTGGTGTAACTTACAATGCACAATATATAATGCACACAATACATACAGTATATAATACACAATGATAATTCAGAGACTATTAAATGATGACCTATTAGAGTTTAAATACCTCAGATGAAAATTTTTAGGGCATTAACATTTTCCTTTCGAAGATGTATTTGCTGTGATAAACCACAGTGACCACTTGGAATATATAGAACTGTGTGTGTCAAGGAACACACAGCATTATATATGAAATAAAGCATAAGTATTTATACATACCTGCAACCTGTTTTGTTTGATTGCATTATGTATTGCCCAATCTTCAAATAATATTGAAAACAGCATTTAAAATAAAGCTTGGGAAGGCACGGTGGCTCATGCCTGTAATTCCAGCACTTTGGGAGGCTGAGGTGGGCGATCGGTTGAGCTCAGGAGTTTAAGACCAACCTAGGCAACATGGAAAAACCCCATCTCTACAAAAAAATACAAAAATTAGCTGGGTGTGCTGTCCCAGCTGCTTGTGAGGCTGAAGTGAAAGGACGGCTTGAGCCAAGGAGGCAGAAGTTGCAGTGAGCTGAGATTGTGCCACTACACTCCAGAGCCTGGGTGACAGAGCCAGACCCTGTCTCAAAAGACAAAACAAAATAAAACAAAACAACAACAAAATGACCTTAAATGGATTAGATGTTAGAGCAACATTCCCTTTGATAATTACACTTTCATTTCCCACTGCGCCTTGCTTTGATCTACATATCTATGCTTACTTTTGTGGTTTTAAAAAAAAAGATAACATTAAATTTACCACCTGCAATGATTTGAATGTGTCTCCTCCAAAATTTATGTGTTGTCACTATGATAGTATTAAGAGGTGGAATTCTTTTTCTTTTCTTTTTTTTTTTTGAGACAGAGTTTCACTCTTGTGCCACTTGACTCTGTGCCACAATCGTGGCTCACTGCAACCTCCCACTCCCAGGTTCAAGCAGTTCTCCTGCCTCAGTCTCTTGAGTAGCTGAGAGGTGTGTGCCACCATGACCAGCTAATTTTTTTGTATTTTCAGTTGAGACAGCACTTCACCATGTCGGCCAGGCTGGTTTTGAACTCCTGATCTCAGGTGATCTGTCTGCCTCGGCCTCCCAAAGTACTGGGATTACAGGCGAGAGCCACCATGCAAGGCCAAGAAGTGGGAATCTTTAAGAGGTGATTAGGCCAATAGGGCTCTCCTCCCTCATTAACAGGATTAAGGCCCTTACAAAGAAGCTTTATGCAACCGTCGATTAACTTGTCATCCGTTTGCAACATGAGGACACAGCAAGAAGGCCCTCATCAGATGTTAGTGCCTTCTTCTTGGGCTTCCCTTACACCACAGAACTGTGAAAAAATAAATTTCTGTTTTTTATGCACTACCTAATCTCTGGTATTTTGTTATAGCAGCACAAACTGACTAAGACATCTTAACCTGTTTCAAATGTATTGTACCATTCAGTCCTGTGAAGCATGTTTACATTGTTGGGCAACAGATCTACAGAACTTTTTCATCTTGCAATATTGAAAATCTGTACCCACTAAACACCAATTTCCCCCTCCTCCCTCTATCCTCCCACCTCCTGGATCCCTGACAAATATCTCTTTAGGATTCTGCTTTGAATTGTTTTGAAAATATACCCAGAAGTGTGGTTACCAGATCATATGGTAATTCTATTTTTACTTTAATTTTTTTTAAAGAGGGAGTCTCGCTCTAAGGCCCAGGCTGGAGTGCAGTGGCATGTTCTCAGCTCATTGCAACCTCTACCTTTTGTGTTCAAACAATTCTCCTGCTTCAGCCTCTCGAGTAGCTGGGATTACAGGTGCCCACCACCACGCCTGGCTAATTTTTGTATTCTTTTAGTAGAGATAGGATTTCGCTATGTTGGCCAGGCTGGTCTCAAACTCCTAACCTCAGGTGATCTGCCTGCGTTAGCCTCCCAAAGAGCAGGGATTACAGACATGGGCCACTGTGCCCGGTGTAGTTTTAATTTTTTGAGAAACCTCCATATTGTTTTCCATAATGGCAATACCATTTTACATTCCCATCAATAATGAACAAGGGTTCTAACTTCTTCATATCCTTACCAACACTTGTTATTTTCTGTTCTTTAGAGAGTGGCCATCCTAATAGAAGTGAGGGGATACCTCATTGTAGTTTTGACTTGCAATTCTTTCTGTGATTAATGATGTTGAATATCTTTTCATATGCTTGCTCGCCATTCATCTATCTTCTTCAGATAATTGTCTATTCAACTCCTTTGCCTATTTTTAAATAGGATCACACATATTTTCTCTCATCCTGTAGGCTGCCTTTCACTCTAGGTTGATCGTTTGATGTACAGAAATTTTAAAGTTTGATGTATTCCCATTTGCCTATTTTTGTTTTTGTTTCCTATGGCTTTTAGTGTTTTGGTGTCATATGCAAGAAAACACTGCCAAATTCGATGTCCTAAAGTTTTTCCCTAATGTCTTTGCTTGTTTTGTTTTGAGATAGGGTCTCCCTCTGTTGCCCAGACTGGAGTGCAGTGGCGTGATCATGGCTCACTGCAGCCTTGACCTCCTGGGCTCAAGTGATCCTCTTGCCTCAGCCTCCCCAGTAGTTGGAACTACAGGATTGCATCACCACATCCAGAAAATTTTTGAACTTTTTGTAGAGACAGGATTTCGCCATGTTGCCCAGGCTGGTCTCAAACTTCTGGGTTCAAGTGATCTGCCTGCCTTGGCCTCCCAAAGTGCTGGGATTACAGGCATGAGCCACAGTACCTGGGCCCCAATGTTTTATTCTAGGAGTTGTATAGTTTTAGGCCTTACATTTAGGTCTGTAATCCATTATGAGTTAATTTGTGTGTATGGTGTAAGGTTCAACTTCATTATTTTGCATGTGAACATCCAACTTTCTCAACATCATTTGTTAAAGAGACTGCCCTTTCCCCCAGTCTTATTACCCTTGTTGAAAATCATTTGGCCAAATATCCAAGGGTTTATTTCTGGGCTCTTTATTCTGTTCCATTGGTCTATATATCTGTCTTTATGCCAGTACCATGCTTTCTTGATTACTGCTACTTTGTAGTATGCAGTCAGAAATTGTGAGATCTCCAACTTTGGTCTTCTTTTTCAAGATTTTTTTTTGGCTATATGGCATCCCTTGAGATTCTTATATGAATTTTAGGATGGCTTTTTCTATTTCTGCAAAAGTGCCATTGGGATTTTCTTTTTTCTTTTTTCAAGATGGAGTCTTGCTCTGTTGCCCAGGCTGGAGTGCAGTGATCTTGGCTCACTGCAACCTCCGTCTCCCAGGTTCAAGCAATTCTCCTGCCTCAGCCTCCGGAGTAGCTGGGACTACCGGCGCACACCACCATTCCTGGCTAATTTTTGTATTTTTTAGTAGAGACGGGGTTTCACCATGTTGGCCAGTCTGGTCTCGAACTCCTGACCTAGTGATCTGCCTGCCTTGGCTTCCCAAAATGCTGAGATTACAAGCATGAGACACCACGCCCGGCCTGGCATTGGGATTTTCATAGGGATTACACTGAACCTGTAGATTGCTTTGGGTAGTATAGATATCTTAATGACATGGAGTGTGGGATTGCTTTCTATTTTTTGTATTTTTTAAAAATTTCTTTTAGCAATGTTCTATAATTTTCAGTGTACAAGTCTTTAACCTCTTTGGTTAGTTTTACTGCTAAGTATTTTATCCTTTTTGATATGTAGCAAATGGGATTGGTTTCTTAATTTCTTTTTCAGGTTGGTCATGTCATTGTTACTGTAGAGAAATGCCACTGATTTTTGTGTGTTGACTTTGTATCTGAAACTTTGCTGAAATCATTTATTCAGTATAACAGTGTTTTTGTGAATTCTTTAGGGATTTTGACATATAAGATCATATCATCTGTGAATGGAGATCATTTTACTTCCTTTCCAATTTGGATACCTTTTATTTCTTTTCTTTCCTAATTGCTCCAACTTTTTAACATATACTTTATCAACTGGTATAGGGCAAAGTCATGCTGCAGTAATAAAAGCAAGCAAACAAACAACAACCCAAATATCAGTGGCTTAAAACAAGAAATGCTTACTTATTGTTTACCCTAATGTTACCACCATGAACTGGCTGAGATGTTCTGTGGGGACCCAGGCCAAGTAAGTTTCCATTTCCAGACTTTCATGATTACCAACACAGGGCAAAGGGGGCAGAGCTACTCATACAATGACTTAAAGCTTCTGTCTAAAAATGATATATGTCATTTCACTCACATTTCATTGGCCAAAGCAAGTCACCTTGCCACACCGGACTTCAAAGGTAGGTAGGGAAGAGCAATCCTACCTTGGTCCATCAAGTAGAGAGCCAGAAATATTTGGTGACAAGCACAAGCCATTGCTACACTCTACCCTTCTGTTTACAAAATGTTGAACTCACTTTCCCAATCACTGGCAAAGTATACACAATTCCCTCGTCTATAGAGACAATCTTAAAGTCCTGTCCAGTAATGGCATCATGCTCAAGGACCACGATGTCCAGGTGATGTAGAGTAGAGGTATAGGTACATGATGCAAGCAAGAGGTATATGTTGCAGTTTCTATATTAGGAGGTGTGGCTTCACTTGATGTAGAGACCTGTGCATCAACAGGACAAATAATCTGCCTTCAAACACCACATATACAATGGTGGAATAGGAAAAGAACAACTACAGTGAACATTCCCATTTAAAAAAATGAAAAATAAAAGGCTGGGTGTGGTGGCTCATTCCTATAATCTCAGCCCTTCGGGAGGCTGAGGCAGAAGGATCACTTGAGGCAGGAGTTCGAGACCAGCCTGGGCAACATGGGGAAACCCTGACTCTACTAAAAAAACAACCAAAAATTAGCTAGGTGTGGTGGTGCGTGCTTATAGTCCCAGCATTCGGGAGGCTGAGGCAGGAAAATCGCTTGCACCTGAGAGGCAGAGCCTGCAGTGAGCCAAGATTGCACCACTGCACTCCAGCCTGGGTGACAGAGTGAGATTCCTCTTAAAAAAGAGAGAGAGAGAGAGAGAGAGAGAGAGGCTGGGTGTAGTGGCTCACGCCTGTAATCTCAGCACTTAGGGAGGGCGAGGCAGTGGATCACAAGGTCAGATTGAGACCATCCTGGACAACATGGTGAAACCCAATCTCTACTAAAAATACAAAAATTAGCTGGGTGTGGTGGCAGGCACTTGTAATCCCAGTTACTCAGGAGGCTGAGGCAGGAGAATCACTTGAACCCAGGAGCCGGAGATTGCAGTGAGCCAGGATTACACTGCCACTGCACTCCAGCCTGGCAAAAAGAGCAAGACTCCATCTCAAAAAAAAAAAAAAAAAAAAAAAAAAAAAAGAGAGATAGAAAAAAGAAAGAAAACAAAGGACACATAGCAGTGACTAGTCTGTAGCATCCTACTTTGGGGATAATGAATTTAGAAAAGCTAAAAATAAAAGGATGGACAAAATATATAAAGTAGATGCAATACAAAAAGAAGGAAAAAAAGCAGAAGTCCTGTTCTTACTATCAGAAAAAGTAGAATTCAGGCCAAAAATCATTAGATGAGGCAAAAGGATACATTATAATGCCTGATACGGTTTGGCTGTGTCCCAACCCAAATCTCATCCTGAATTGCAGCCCCCATAATTCCTGTGTGTTGTGGGAGGGACCCCGTGGGAGATAATCGAATCATGAGGACAATTTCCCCCATACTGTTCTCGTGGTAGTGACTAAGTCTTGCCAGATCTGATGGTTTCATAAGGGGTTTTCCTTTTTGCTTGGCTCTCATTCTCTCTTGTCTGCCACCATGTAAGATGTGCCTTTCACTTTCCATCATGATTGCAAGGACTCTCCAGCCATGTGAAAGTGTGAGTCCATTAAAAGTTTTTTTCTTTATAGACTAAAGATGGCGGCTTTAGCCAGCGAGTGGTGCTCTGGCGCTGCGTAGAGATGCCAGTCGGCCGGTTGCTTTTTGTGAGAAAAATTCCTTGGACCGTGGCATCGAGTGAGCTGAGAGAACACTTTGCACAGTTTGGCCATATAAAAAGGACAAGGAGACTGAGTTTTCACAGAGGTATGGGTTGGGTTAGTTTTCTTTAGAAGAAGAACTTCAGAATGCACTACAACAGGAAAATCATATTATAGATGGAGTAAAGCTCCAGGTTCAAGCTCAAAGGCCAAAAATTTTGCAAATACCTATGAAGAGAAAGATTTTGAGACTGCTAACCTATTAAATAAAGTTAACATAACTAAAAAAAAAAAAAAAAGTTTTTTTCTTTATAAATTACCCAGTCTCTGATATGTCTTTATCAGCAGCATGAAAATGGACTAGTACAATGACAAAGGCTACAATTAAGAACTATATCAGTTATGAGTATCCATGCACAAAACAATACAGTAGCAACTTTCATGAAGTGGAAACTCTAAGTAGTGAAAAAAAAAAATAGAATGCACTAGTATTAGGACACTCTAATGTATTTTTCTGCTTTTGACTTCTCAAAGCGTCAAAAAAATAGAAAGTATAAGCATAGGCTGGGTGTGGTGGCTCAAGCCTGAAATCCCAGCACTTTGGGAGGCTGAGGTGGGTGGATCACCTGAGGTCATGAGTTCAAAACCAGCCTGGCAAAACCCCGACTCTACTAAAAATACAAAATTAGCTGGGCGTGGTGAAGCATGCCTGTAATCTTAGCTACTTGGGAGGCTAAGGCAGGAGAATCGTTTTAACCAGGGAGATGGAGTTTGCAGTGAGCCAAAATCATGCCATTGCACTCCAGTCTGGGCAACAAGAGCGAAACTCTGTCTCAAAAAAAAAAAAGGCCTACAGAAGACCTAAATAATTAGGTGGATCTTATGGATAAAATATTAACCTACATAACAGAGAGTGTACCTCCTTTTCAAGTGTACATTGTACTTTCATGACATTTTCCATCGGTTAGCCCACAAAGAAAACCTCAATATTTTCCATGTTGCATATTCAAACAGCATATTCTTTTCCCATTTTTTCTTTTTTCTTCTTCCTTTTTTGAGACAGGGACTCACTCTGTTGTTCAGGGTGGAGTGTAGTGGTGTGATCACTGCTCACTGCAGCCTCGGCCTGCTTGGCTCAAGCGATCTTTCCACCTCAGCCTCCCTAACAGCTGGGACTACGCAGTTGCACCACCACTTCCAGCAAATTTTTAAATTTTTTGTAGAGACGGGGTGTCGCCATGTTGCCCAGCCTGGTTTGAAACTCCTAGGCTCAAGTGATCCGCCCGCCTCAGCTTCCCAAAATGCTGGGATTACAGTCATGAGCCACACTGTACCTGGCCTATTTTTTCTTTTTGCATGTCTTTTTCTATCTTTTAATTAATGAAGCATAATTTACACACAATGAAATGCAATCATTTTGTATGCATTTTTATTTGTTTTGACAAATCAATATATCAAATAATCATCACAACAATCAAAATAGATCGTTTTTAGAAACAATGAATTCCCTACCAGTTCCATTGTGCCTGTACCCAGCCGATACCCTACCTCCACCTCAGGCAAACAGTGATTTACTTTCTTCTTTTCTTTTTCTTTTTTTTTTTCGTGGATACCTCTAATACCATAAAAATGATTTACTTTTTATCATTATAGATTAGATTGGTCTTTTCTAGGGCTTCACGTAAATGGAGTCATACAGTGTGTAGATGCTTCTTGACTTATGATGGGGCTACATCTCAATAAACCTTTTTTTTAAGTATTATTTTTTGTAGAGTTGGGTCTCCCTATGTTGCGCAGGCTGATCTCAAACTTTTGGGTGTAAGCGATCCTCCTGCCTTGGCCTCCCAAAGTGCTGGATTACAGGCATGAATCCACCATGCCCATCCCCCAATAAATCTTGTGTAAATCAAAATATTGTAAGCTGAAAATGAATGTAATACCCTAATAAATTCATTGTAAAGTCAAAAATCCTAAGTCAAACCATCCTAAGTCAGGCACCATCTGTATATTTTGTATCTGGCTTCTTCTGCTTGACTTAATTTTGAGATTCATCTATGTTACTCTATCGGTGGTTTATACCTTTTATTGCTAAACAGTATTCCATTATGTGAACGCACCACATTTTGTTTATCCATTTATCTGGTTATGCAGAGGCCCCCAATCCCTAGGCCACAAACCATTAGTGGCCCGTGGCCTGTTAGGAACTGGGCCACACAGCAGATGAGTGGCGGGCAGGCAAGTGAAGCTTCATCTGTATTTTACAGCCAGTCCCCATCGCTCACATTACTGCCTGAGCTCCTGTCAGATCAGCGGCAGTGTTAGATTCTCATAGGAGCCTGAACCTCATCGTGAACTGCACGCTCAAGGGATCTAGGTTGTGCGCTCCTTATGAGCTAATGCCTGATGATCTGCCCCTGTCTCCCATCAACCCCAGATAGGACCATCTAGCTACAGGAAAGCAAGCTCAGGGCTCCCACTGATTCTACCTTGTGGAGAGTTGTATAATTATTTCATTATATATTACAATGTAATAATAATAAAATGCACGATAAATGTAATGTGCTTGAATCATCCAGAAACCATGCCCCACTGCCATCTGGGGAAAAACAGTCTCCCACGAAACCAGTCGCTGGTGCCAAAGGTTGAGGACCACTGTGTTTACAGACACTTGGTTTGTTTCTGCTTTTTGTCTATCATGAACAAAAATAATATGAGCATTTGTGTCCAAGTCTTTGAATGGACATATATTTTCATCTCCCTTGGGTAGATACCTAGGAGAGGAACTGTATGGTAAGTTTATCTTTCCCTTCTCTTCATTTCCAGCTCTTCTATGCCATTCCATTCTAGGTATGTCTTGTAAATAACATACAGCCACAAGATTAAAAAAAATCCAATCTGAGCATCTGTCTTTTAATAAGGCTATTTAACCCAGTCACATTCATCATGACTACTGCATGTCTAGTCTTATTCCTACCATCTTACTTCATGTTTTGTATTTACCATTGCTGCTCTTCCTTCTCTTCTGCATTTCTTTTTCCTTTTAGTTTTTTAAAACTTTACACATAGTGGCCGGGTGCAGTGGCTCACACCTGTAATCCCAGCACTTTGGGAGGCCGAGGTGGGTGGATCATGAGGTCAGGAGATTGAGACCATCCTGGCTAACAGGGTGAAACCCCATCTCTACTAAAAAAAAAAATACAAAAAATTAGCTGGGCATGGTGGCAGGTGCCTGTAGTCCCAGCTACCTGGGAGGCTGAGGCAGGAGAATCACTTGAACCCAGGAGGAGGAGGTTGCAGTGAGCCGAGATTGCACCACTGCATTCCAGCATGGTGACAGAGGGGAGACTCCATCTCAAAATAGAAATAAATTTAAAAAATTTACACATAGTGAAACATACAGTTCGCCAATGGTACAATTCTGTACATTTTCACAAATTCTGCTTTTTTGAAATTAATTGAATTTCTATTTTCTGTTTTCTCTCTGGGTTTAGGAGACATACATTCCATATTAATTATCATTAGGTTTGGCTATATAAAGTAAAACCCAGGTAGGCATTTCCGATGTGTTAGTAAACATGGTCTCTCAATTTTAAAGCTTATATTTAAAGCTTTTAACAGTTCTCCCACAGAAAGGAGCGCAACTCTTCAGTGAAAGCTCTGGTTACAACAATTTGGCTTGTCTTTGATATCCAGGTTTGAAATAATCACAATGGCAATGGGATTAAGGATATTATAATTGGCCTAGCCAGGATGATTCCATCCATACTATGGGGCTGGGAGGGGGGCGGGAGGAATGAGTCACAATCCAGTCGTAGAATATTGATTTTTTTTTGAGATGGAGTCTCATGCTGTAGCCCAAGCTGGAGTGCAGTGGTGCGATCTCGGCTCACTGTAACCTCCGCCTCCCAGGCTCAAGTGATTCTCATGCCTCAGCCTCCTAAGTAGCTGGAACTACAGGTGCATGCCACCACGCCTGGCTAATTTTTTTTTTTAATTTTAGTAGAGACAGGGTTTCACCATGTTTCCCAGGTTGGTCTCGAACTCTTGAGCTCAGGCGATCCACCTGCCTCGGCCTCCCAAAGTGCTGGGATTACAGGCATGAGCCACTGCGCCCAGGCTGACATTGATTTATCTAAGGAATTCTGTACCAGTGAAGAGAGGGAAGGGAAAGCATTATCTTCAGACTTTTTCTATCCATTTATATATATATACTGTATATTTCTAAATAAACAATTATATATTTTTGTGATATTTTAAAACTTAAAACTGATATCACACTGTACCTGTTCTACAATTTACTTTCTCTTAATAATAGGTCATATAGTTATTTCCATTTAAGTAATATAGCTCAATCTCATTTATATTAATTGAAATAAAAGACACATAACAGAACATTTACCATGTTAGCTATTTTATTTTATTTATTTATTTATTTAGAGATGGAGTTCTGCTCTGTCACCAGGCTGGAATGCAGTGGCGTGATCTCGGCTCACTGCAACCTCCGCCTCCTGGGTTCAAGTGATTCTCCTGTCTCAGCTTCCCTAGTAGCTGGGATTACAGACACACACCACCATGCCCAGCTAATTTTTTGTATTTTTAATAGAGACAGTGTTTTGCCATGTTGACCAGGCTGGTTTTTAACTCCTGACTTCAGGTGATCCACTGGCCTCAGCCTCCCAAAGTGCTGGGACTGCAGGCATGAGCCACTGTGCCCGATCATCTTAACCATTTTAAAGCATAGAGTTTAGTGGCTTTAGTACATTCATACTGTCGTACAAATAATCCAGAACTCTTTTCATCTTGCAAAACTGAAACTCCATACCCTTTAAACAATTCTGTATTCCCCACTCCCCCACAGCCCCTGGCAATCACCACACTACTTTCCATCTCTGTGAATTTGACTACTATAGATACCTCATATAAGTGGAATCATACAGTATTTGTCTTTTTGTGACTGGCTTATTTCATTTAACATAATGTCTTCAAGGTTCACCGATGTTATAGCATGTGTCAGAATTTCTTTCCTTTGTAAGGTTGAATCACATTCCATTGTATGTATAGAGCACATTTTGTTGATCTATTCATCTGTTGATGGCCACTCAGGTTGCTTCCACCTCTTGGCTATTGTAAATAATGCCATGATGAACATGGGTGTACAAATACTCTCTCTCTCTCTTTTTTTTTAGGGGGAGTTTCACTCTTGTTGCCCAGCCTGGAGTGCAATGGTGCAAACTCGGCTCACTGCAACCTTCGCCTCCCGCTATACCATTTTACGTTTCCACCAAAATGCACAAGGGTTCTCTGATTTGCTCCTTTTTTTTTTTTTTAGAGACAGTGTCTTGCTCTGTTGCCCAGGCTGTAGTGCAATGGCACAATCATAGCTCACTGCAGCCTCGAATTCCTCGGCTCAGGCCTCTCACTTCAGCCTCCAGAGTAGCTGGAACTATGGGCATGTGGAGTGCACAGCTAAGGGTTATACTTTCTACATATCCTCACAAACACTTTTCAATTACCATTGCTTCTTTCTTTTAATAGTGTCTAAGGGGTGTGAGGTAGTATCTCATTGTGGTTTTAATTTGCATTTCTCTAATGATTAGTGATACTGACCATCTTTTCTTATGTTTCTTGGCCATTTGTATATCTTCTTTGGAGAAATGTTTAAATCCTTTGTCCATTCTTAAATCTCTCATTTTTTGTAGATGTTCATGACATTCCATAGTTAACCACCCCCCCACCGCCGGTTTTTTTTTTGAGACAGAGTCTCGCTCTGTTGCCAGGTTGGAGTGCTGTGGTGCGATCTTGGCTCACCACAACCTCTGTCTCCTGGGTTCAAGCAATTCTTGTGCCTCAGCCTCCCGAGTTGCTGGGGCTACAGGTGTGCACCACCATGCCCGGCTAATTTTTTTCTATTTTAGTAGAGATGAGTTTTTACCATGTTGCCCAGGGTGGTCTTGAACTCCTGAGCTCAGGCAATCCACCCACCTCAGCCTTCCAAAGTGCTAGGATTATATGTGTGAGCCACCGTGCCCAGCAACAGTTGAGATCCTTTTGATGGACATTTGTTTAAGTTTTTCTCTTTTGCAAACAGCAGTGCAGTAAACATCCTTTTACCTGCTTCCTTGTACATATGTAAGTATTTCTTCACATATATACCACATTGTCCATGCAGAGGTATTTTAAAGTAAATCACCTGTATGATACCTATTAAGTAACCAAAAAATAGAATTGGGCTCACAAGATATCCACAATTTTTATTTTAGTGGATCTTGCCAACAGCTGTAAAAAGTGGTCGTAAATATTTGCACTTCTGTCAGCATTACATTAGTACGCATTTCTCCAAACCCTTGTTATATGTGTTGGAAAATCTGATCAGTCACTTGTTTTTTAGGGAAGGGGAATGTCTTGCACAGAAGTCTGTAATTTTAATATATTGAAACTTGTCAATCTTTTTAGATTCTGCTTATTTAAGAATTCTATCCAAAGGTGAACACATTTTTCTTTACATTTATTTTCCTAATGCTTCCATAGCTTAGAAATAAGTTTAGGCTGGGTGCTGTGGCTCATGCCTATAATCCCAACACTTTAGAAGGCCAAGGTGGGCAACATGGCAAAACCCCATCTCTATAAGAAATACAAAATTCCCAGCTACTTGGGAGGCTAGAGTGGATCACCTGGGCCTGGGAAGGTCAAGAATGCAGTGAGCCATGATCGTGCCAATGTACTGCAGCCTGGGTGACAGAGTGAGAGATTCTGTCTCAAAAAAACAAAAATTAGGTCTTTGATCCACTTGAAATATTCTTATGAATCATGTTAAGTGGGAATCTAATTTTTTTCTTGTTTTTGCGACAGTTTCACTCTTGTTGCCCGGGATAGAGTGCACCGCAATCTTGACTCACTGCAATCACTGCCTCCTGGGTTCAAGCAATTCTCCTGCCTCAGCCTCCCGAGTAGATGGGATTACAGGCATGCGCCACCATGCCCAGCTAATTTTTTTTTTTTTTGTATTTTTAGTAGAGACAGGGTTTCTCCATGTTGGTCAGGCTGGTCTTGAACTCCCGACCTCAGGTGATCCGCCCACCTTGGCCTCCCAAAATTCTGGGATTACAGGTGTTAGCCACTGTGCCCAATTTTTTTTTTTTTTCCAAATGGATGGCCACCATGCCATTGTGTAATAATCACTAACATTTACTGAAGAACACTTACTTGGGTCAGGTACTATTCAATTTAATCTCACTTTATCAGGTTTGTTTTGAGGATTAAACATTTTAAAGAGGAAACAAGGAAGGCAACAAATGGTTATGTGGTTTGTCCAATTCATACATATATTAACTGGTGGAATTAGTATTCTAACCCTAACAGAATGACTCCAGACTATTGGGCCTTTTAATACAATTTCCTTTTCCCACAGAAATGAAATACCACCTTAATAATATACCAAATTCCCACAAATATCTAGTTGTTTCTTTTTTTGTTGTTTGTTTTTGAGACAGTCTCATTGTATCGCCTAGCCTGGAGTGCAGTGGTGTGATCCTGGCTCACTGCAACCTCTGCCTCCCTGGTTAAAGTGATTCTCCTCCCTCAGCCTCCTGAGTAGCTGGGACTACAGGTGTGCACCACCACACCAGGCTAATTTTTGTATTTTTAGTAGAGATGGATTTTCACCATGTTGGCCAGGCTTGTCTCAAACTCCTGACCTCAAATGATATGCCCGCCTTGGCCTCCCAAAGTGCTGAGATTATACATAGGCTTGTTAATGGATTTTCTATGGAGTTTTAATGGTCTATTTATTTATTCTTGCACTACCTGTGATCATTTAAAAAATCTTATCTGGGCTGAACACAGTGGCTCATGCCTGCAATCCCAGCATTTTGGGAGGCCGAGGTGGAAGCATAGCTTGAGCCCAGGAATTTGAGACCAGCCTGGGCAACATAGTGTGAAATCCTGTCTCTACAAAAATAGAATTAGCTGGGAGTAGTGGCACATGCCTGTAGTTCCAGCTACTCTGAAGAGGCTGAGGCAGGATGACTTGAGCCCAGGAGATTGAGGCTGCAGTGAGCTGTGATTGCACCACTGCACTCCAACCTGGGCAACAAAGATCCTGTCCCATAAAAACAAACAACAAAAACCCCCTAATCTGATCATGTTATCCACCCTGCTTGAAATTTTAATAGCACCTTATTTTTTTTTGAGATGGAGTTTTTTGCTCATTGCCCAGGCTGGAGTGCAATGGCGTAGTCTCGGCTTACTGCAACCTCCGCCTTCCAGGTCCAAACGATTCTCCTGCCTCAGCCTCCCGAGTAGCTGGGATTACAGGTGCCCGCCACCACGCCCGGCTAATTTTTTTAATTTTCAGTATAGACGAGATTTCACCATGTTGGCCAGGCTGGTCTTGAACTCCTGACTTCAGGTGATCCACCTGCCTTGGCCTCCCGAAGTGCGGGGATTACAGGTGTGAGCCACCGTGCCTGGCCTAAAATTTTTACGAGACAAAATATCCATTTCAAAACAGCATCAAAAAGTGACCAGGCCAGGCACAGTGGCTCACGCCGCTAATCTAGCACTTTGGGAGGCCAAAGTGTATTTTTCTGTACTAAAAATACAAGTTACTAAAAATACAAAAGTTAGCTGGGCATGGTGGAGGATGCCTGTAATCCCAGCTACTTGATGGGCTGAGGTAGGAGAATGGCTTGAACTCTGAACGTAGAGGTTGCAGGGAGCCAAGATCATGCCATTGCACTCCAGCCTGAGTGACAGAGTGAGACTCCATTCTGAGGAAAAAAAAGAAAGTATTTGTCTCTACTAAAAATACCCCCCCCCGCCCAAAAAAAAAATTGGCTGGTCATGGTGGCAAGTGCCTGTAATCCCAGCTATTCAGGAGGCTGAGGCAGCGATTCTGAGGAGAATTGCTTGAACCTGGGAAGCAGGGGTTGCAGTGAGCCAAGATTGCACCATTGCACTCTAGCCTGGGCAACAAGAGCGAAACTTCATCTCAAAAAAAAATAAAAAAAAGAGTGAGCATATTTAACCATCCTCAGCTCACAATAGAGCAAACAGGTCAACAGAATAATAATTCATGCTATTGCATGTATAATGGACTGACAAGAGAAAGTTCATTGAAGAAAAGCAGAGAGGAACTGTGTCTTGTAAGAACTAGAATCGAGGGGCTCCATAATCATCTGGCATCCGTTCAATGTTGTACCTGATCAGGACAAAAATTTAACACTAGTTAAGAAAGGTGGGTAGAGAACCCATCTAAAAACTCATCCTTTACATATTGCACTCACCCCCACTGTGAATCCTTTTCGTCAGTGGGAATATTTTAGGGGAACATCATAATGAATAATTTATAGCAAAATGCTGACTATAATACAATATTATTGTTATTTTTCAAAGTTGCAAAGTCAGTAAGAGGGGAATCGAGGATCTGAGATCAGCTAAGCCCAACTCCTTAGTCCACAGATTTCCCACCACACTGTGCTCTCCCCCAAGCTGAAAAGCTGCAAAAGATGTCTTGAGGACTGACGTGAAAACAGCTAAGAAGGATAATTAATAGCTTTTTTTTTTAAAAATAAGCTTTCCATTTCTCAGATGAGGTGTTAATATTAAAAAAAACAAAACAAAACTTTCAAAACAGGTATTTCTGGCCAAAAAAATTAGCTTGACCTAAATTACTGCTTTTATTTAAAGCAATACATCAATTTCTTCTAGTCATTTTATTCTAACAATTTAAATGTCTGCCTCATTCCTAAATCCTATCTCTATCTTCTGCCCTAGCTCTTGCTTTGTCTTATTTCTTCTAACATAACTATGTAAACATTTGATACAATAGTTTCCTTCAAATCCTTTATAACCTTATCACTTGTCCTCATTTTTAATTGACATCAATTATGTATTTCTAATCCCTTCCCCAAGAGAAATTTCTCACCTATGGTTAGAAATGTACATGATAGGAACTCCAGGAATCTTACGAATTCTTCTTTTAAGGTCCCGGTCAACTGTGGCCACAATGTAACACTTATGCTGTAAGAGACATGGAGTGATGTTGAAATGAAGTCACTGAGCACGATTAGTGACTACTGGATAATGGCACAACCACTGACTAGTCTGAGAATTGTTCATTTTTACACTGAATAGTGAAGGGCAGGCTATAACAATTTGTTGAGTAGCTACTATGATCTAGGAGCTCTTAATCTTGTTATATAAAATAAACACCAAGTTGCCTGGGCTGAATGCAGCATTAAGAATCTTGAGGGAAAGAAGGTAGAAAACTATTTACAAGCTGCAAACTGTTCTCTCCTCATAAATGAAAGAGACTTTCAAACTTAGGGCAGACAATTCTTTAGTTTTGGGAAAATGCTCCGAGGACCTCCATGAAATACAAAGTGCCTTAATTTGGAGGGCACAGCTCCCTCCTTTCCCTGGATCTTGGGGCTTAGGTGTGTTCTGAGGCCTACTGGTGTTAGAGGTAGATTACCCCCTGAAACAGGAAGCCTAAATAAGATCTTCAGGGCCTGAAACTAGAGCCTAGCAGTTATAAAAGCAGTAACATTTAGCTGTCAGTTGAAAGCTATTTTGTACAAAGCTTCACTTCTATCATGTCTGACTCTCCTACTGAGTTTTATAAAAAGGGTTAGAGTGGTGTCAGCTGTGCTGTGGGAAATTAAGAGAAATGCTGGCCCAACCTATGGGTGAAGTGGCTAAAGGGATGGCTCTGTGGTCACCAGATGAAGATTATCCTCAGCAGAGAGAGGCCCTTATAAAAGCACTCAGTAGCAAGAAGTCCTTGTGGTGCTTAATGAAGGAATTAAAAACTTACTTATTTTAGGGTATGTGTGAGATAGCACCTTGGGAGACTTTCAGATATAACTAAGAAGCACTTTTGGATTAGGCATCGTGACAAGGAACAAAATTCTTACATCAAAAGTAAATGGGCTCTACATTAACTCACTTAAAACCATTTTACAGACATCTGTGAAATAAAGGATCAGTTAAGTGTCCCAAATCACATAGCCAGTACATGCAGGTGCTGAGACATGAAACCCATGTCTCGTCCCCAAGTCTGTGCTCTTTCCATTATGGTTAGAGCATACATTTTCAGTCCACTTTCTCAAGTAAATGAAGACACCTATGCTTCTTATGAAGGAATGCTATGCAATTTTTTTTTTTTTTTTTTTTTGAGACAGAGTCTCCTCTGTTGCCAGACTGGAATGCAATGATGCTATCTCAGCTCACTGCAACCTCCACCTGCTGTGTTCAAGCCATTCTCCTGCCTCAGCCTCCCGAGTAGCTGGGACTACAGGCGTGTGCCACCATGCCTGGCTAATTTTTTGTATTTTTAGTAGAGACGGGGTTTCACCATGTTAGCCAGGATAGTCTTGATCTCCTGACCTCGTGATCCACCCACCTCGGCCTTCCAAAGTACTGGGATTACAGGAGTGAGCCACTGTGCCCGGCCACAATTTTTTTTTTTTTAACCACAATATATATTCCTACTTTACCGACCATGAACATTCAAGAGATAATAGTTTATTTTTTTAAAGCACAAAGTAAACATGTATGAACTTGATAATACCTGAGTTACTCTCTGTACTAAGCAGTCATCTGCATAGGTTCCTTTGTGTGTACATGGTAATCGTTCAAATCTTGGATCCTTGGCGATCCTGTAGGTGGATTAAAGGAAACAATCAACTGGGTAACTCTGAGTCTTAATCAGTGCAATAAAAGTAACATGATCTATGCAGAGATTTTAAGGCACTGCTCTCCTCCTGAAGTTTATCCTTAATTGGAAAGACAACTCACAGGGCAGGGAATGAAGGCTTACTGCCTGACGGCTGGTGTGCCTGGGTCATTTAATCATCACAAAACTCTGAGTTATTATATATCTATTCTACAGATGAGGAAGCAGGCTCCGAGATTAATTTGTTCAAAGCTATACAGCTGGGAAAAGCCAGGATTCAAAAACAAAACCCATTTTAACCTAACCACTTCACTTCAAGAAGCTGTCTTACACACAAATGTCCAAGAATATAGGCACAAGGATGGTCACTCAGCAGTTTACAGCAAGTGAAGAAAATCTAAATATCCTTTAGAAAGGTAAAAGTTACATTTTGGTGCCCTTATCCTATTAAAAAACAAGTGAGGTAGAGCTGTACATACCAATGTGGAAGGACCTATGCTAAACTGCTGAATAAACAAAGCAGGACATACACATATTTACAACATATACACACATATATAATTAATAAAATACAAACCCTTCTAATATTCTTTATCTAGATTTGCATTTGCACAGAAAAAGTCTGGAAAAATACATTAACCTTTTCCAGTTGTCACTCTTGGGGTATGAGAATGGACAAAGTATGAATGCAGAGGAAGACTTTTACCTTTTATTATATGTATATGCTTATACTGTTTGCCATAAAACATTCAAACATACATTACTTTCATACATATTTGAAAAAGAAAAACTCCAACTCTGTGAGATTCTGAGAGCCATGCTCTTTCTATGAACAATGACGAGTCACTGAAATGAATAAAAATACAAGATAGCACATAGGTGCCTAGTGCAACATAAATACTCCTCCACATTGCAGTAGCTCAGTGCTAGGTCCATGTGGTCAGGAATATTTAGAAAACAACGACACAGGGGTGAAATAAGTAAAGAATGTACCAAGAAACGCGGCAAGCAATGTAAAAGGGTTTCTTGGTGGCTGGGAAAGAGTGAACACATCTTTCTAGCTGGGGGAAGAGTGTTTGTGGAGAGAAGAATGAAATGGGGCTAGAGAGTCTCCAACGCCAGCCTGAGGAGTGTGATGACACAGGAAAATGAGCTACTAACGATTTCTGGGGGACAAAGTGATAAGAACAAAGTTCTGTCTCGGAAAAACGAAGCAGCCTGTGCTGGGGGGATACACTAGAGGGAAGACGGACTGGCTGCTGACACACTAGGCGGGCAACAGTCTAGGACTTTGCTTTTTCGGTTGTCTCTTTACCCCTGAAATCACTTATCTCCTCTCAACTGGCTCTTTCCTAGAAACATACTAACATGCTGTAGTATATTCTCCATCTTAAAAAAACAAAAATAATCTTTTTACCTATATCCCCCTCCAGCTAACACTCCATTTCTGCATCTCTTCACAGCCAAATTTAGTGCTTTCACTTGGTGCCTCTGTCTTCTCCCCCTCTCATTCTTTACTTTTATTATTTTAAAAATTGCCAGGCCGGGTGTGGTGGCTCATGACTACAATCCCAGCACTTTGGGAGGCCAAGGCAGGAAGATCACTTGAGGCCAGGAGTTTGAGACCAGCCTGGGCAACATAGTAAGACCCTATCTCTACCAAAAATTTCTTTTGCTTTTTTTTTTTTTCTGGAGATAGTCTTGCTTTG
This sequence comes from Ateles fusciceps, assembly GCA_036589455.1. Taxonomy (NCBI): domain Eukaryota; kingdom Metazoa; phylum Chordata; class Mammalia; order Primates; family Atelidae; genus Ateles; species Ateles fusciceps. The sequence goes on along the minus strand of JAZHEH010000228.1, from coordinate 7,235,824 downwards.
TCACCAGGCTGTAGTGCAGTGGCGCAATCCCAGCTCACTACCACCTCTGCCTCCTGGGTTCAAGTGATTCTCCTGCCTCAGCTTCCCGAATAACTGAGACTATAGGTGTGTGCCACCATGCCTTGGCTAATATTTTTACTTTTTGCAGAGACAGGGTTTCACCATGATGCCCGGGCTGGACTCAAACTCCTGGGCTCAAAATAATCTGCTCGTCTCAGCCTCCCAAGGTGTTGGGATTACAGGCATAAGCCACTGTGCCCAGCCTATAGTTTCTTCTATTATACTAAAAAATATACTGAGTGGGGGGGCATGGTGTGTCATGCCTATAATCCCAGCACTTTGAGAGGCCAAGATGGGAGGCTTGCTTGAGCTCAGGAGTTCAAGACCAGCCTGGCAACATGGTGAGATCTTGTCTCTACTAAAAATTTTAAAAAACTGGCCAGGTAAGGTGGTGCATGCCTGTAGTCCCAGCTACTTGAGGGTGCTGAGGCAAGAGGACTGCTTAAGCCCAGGAGGTCAAGGCTGCAGTGAGCCCTGAATGTGCCACTACACTCCAGCCTGGGTGACAGAGCGAGATCTTGCCTCAAAACAACAACAACGACACAACAAAAGAAAACAAAACCAAAACCATCACACACACGCATTGTGATCCTTTAATTTAATTACCTATAGATGGTGATCCCCAGGTTAAAAGACTGTGTTGTAAGCGTATGAATAACCTGGATTTTACCAGACATTGTCAAGTTGCTCTCCAAAGTGATGACCAACTTACACCCTTAGTAGTTTAGTATGAGAATTCCCATTGCCTCACGATCTCAACTATTCTCGGCACTGTCAAGCTGATGAAAAAATGCCAATCCAATGAGTATTAAACGACAACTCACTGTGAATTTAAGAATTATGTTTTTCTTATGGATGTGAAGTTCTTTATACATTTTAAAAATAAGCCCTTTGTTGATTATATGTCTCTTTACTTTGTTAATATCTTTTGCTATACACAAATATTCAATTTCAGTATAGTCAAACTGATTACTCTTCTACTATGGTTTGGACCTTTAAAGAAATCCCTGCTCACTCCCACACCATTAAGATATTCTCTGCATTTTCTTTTCTTTTTGAGACAGAGTTTCATTCTTGTTGCCCAGGCTGGAGTACAATTGTGCGATCTCGGCCCACCGCAACCTCTGCCTCCCCAGGTTCGAACCTGCCTCCCAGGTTCGAACGATTCTCCTGGGATTACAGGCATGTGCCATCACCTGGCTAATTCTGTATTTTTAGTAGAGATGGAGTTTCTCCATGTTGGTCAGGCTGGTCTCGAACTCCCGATCTCAGGTGATCTGCCTGCCTTGGCCTCCCAAAGTGCTGGAATTATAGGTGTGAGCCACTGCGCCCAGCCAAGATATTCTCTGTATTTTCTATTAAACATTTAGATACTTACTCTAACTGGAACTGATTTTTGTGTGAGAGAAAGACCAAAACAACCCCCCCCCAAAAATGATAAATAGTTTTATATGATTTTCACTTAAACTGGCCAAAAAATCTTTAAACAGCAAATAGATGAATCTTCAGTATACCAGCCTAGAACAGATCTAATCTAGCTCCTTCCTACCTTAGAGCCACTCGATACTTCTGCCCCAATTTCTCAATTTCAGCCATTACACAATCAGTTATACAAGGGACACCTGCCAGGGGAAAAAAAATTCACATTAGGAACAGAATTTGTGAAGAAATTCTCTCTGAATTATATCCCTGCTCAGAGATTTAAAAAGATCCAGGACACTTCTGCAATGACAGCAGAATTAACACACTGAAATGTACAATAAGAACTAGAGTAGAAGAAAACCCTATTCATAAAGAAACTAAGAATGTCCCAACCCCAAACTGCAGATTCCAAAAGGTATCTGTTATAAACACATCTGGGGAAAAAACACTAAGCTGAACTTTGTCATTATTTTTATATTAATGTAAGTTCCTGATGGAAAAAAAGTATTTATTTATTTTTATTTTATTTTGAGGCAGAGTCTCGCTCTGTTGCCCAGGATGGAGTGCAGTGGCACAATCTCAGCTCACTGCAGCCTCGACCTCCTGGATTCTAGTGATCCTCCCACCTCAGTCTCCTGAGTAGCTGGGAGCACAGGCACATACCACTACGTCCAGCTAATTAAAAAAAAATTTTTTTTGTAGAGATGGGGCTTTGCCATGTTGCCCAGGCTGTCTTGAACTCCTGGGCTCAATCAATCCTCCTGTCTTAGCCTCCCAAAGTGCTGGGATTACAGGTGTGAGCCACTGGGCCTGGCTTAGATGGAATAAAATTTAAATGTGAACCAAAAGAAACCATGAAATTAACCAGATAATGTAAATCTGATCACATAAAAATTTCGAAAGCTTCTGTTTGACAACTATCAAACAAAAAGCCATATAAGTTAAAAAAAAAAAAAAAAAAAAATTATCAGTGTCCCTATTTTATAGATGAGGAACCTGAGACACAAAGAAGTTAATTAAGTAGAGAGCAAATGGTGAAGCCAAGATTTGAAACAGGTCTATTGGGCCAAAGACTGGGAAGAGTGGCACCTAGAAGAGTGGCAAAGATAAACACATGAAAATATCCAGTATTAGCCGGGTGCAGTGGCTCATGCTTATAATCTCAGCACTTTCGGAGGCTGAGGCAGGCAGATCACTTGAGGTCAGGAGTTTGAGACCAGCTGGCCAACATGGTAAAACCGTGTCTCTACTAAAAATACAAAAAAATTAGCTGGGCTTGGTGGTGTATGCCTGTAGTCCCAGCTACTTGGGAGGCTGAGGCAGGAGAATTGCTTGAATCCCGGAGGCAGAGATTGCAGTGGGCCGAGATCGCGCCACTGCACTCCAGCCTGGGAGACAGAGTGAGACTCCGTCTTAAAAAAAAAAAAAGAAAAAAAATTAGCTGGGTGTGGTGGTGTATGCTACGGGGAGGCTAAGGCATGAGAACTGCTTGAACGCAGGAGGCAGAGGCCGCAGTGAGCCGAGATCACACCACTGTACTCTAGTCTGGGTGATAGAGCAAGAAACTGTCTCAAAAAATTAAAAAAAAAAAAAGGTCCAAATTTCGGCAACATGGTTGATACTTTGTTTCTACAAAACATAAATAAATAGAATAGCCAGGCATGGTGGCTCTTTCCCATAGTCTCAGCTACTTGGGAGGCTGAGGCTGGAGAATCACTTGAGACTTGGATGTTGAGGCTGCTGTGAGCTGTTGGTTCAGGCCACGGCATTCCAGCCTGGATGACAGAGCAAGACCCTACCTCAAAAATAAAAGAATAAGGTCCATTTATGTATACATACCATGGAAAAATGTTTGATATACACAGTTCAATGTAAAAAACAAGCAGAAATGATTAAAATGTGATCTATTCATACAGCGGAATATTATCATTAGTTAAATAAAAAGGAAATATGGAGCTACTGATGAAAAAAAAAAAAGAGAGGGGGGGGCCCGTCGGGCCGGCCTCCCCCCCCATTTTGGCCGCTCCCCCTCCCTCAAAACCCCCCCCCTTCCCCAGGCCCCCCCCCCCCCCCCCCCCACCCCCCCCCCCCCCCGAGCATTCTCCTGCATCGCCTCTAGTAGCTGGAATTACAAGGGCCTGCCACCACACCCGGCTAATTTTTTGTGTGTGTTTTCAGTAGAGACAGAGTTTTGCCATGTTGGCCAGGCTGGTCTTGAACTCCAGACCTCGGGTAATCTGCCTGCCCTGGCCTCCCATAGTGCTGGGATTATAGGCCATTTTCATTAATAAATAAAAGTAACCCTCCATCTCTCACAGATTATTTATGAATTGTTTGTTTTTTTATTATTCATCAATTTTTATAATTGCCCCTTTGAGGAAATGCATTATAAGCAAATTTCCTTCCCCCCACCCCGCCCTTTTTGAGATAGGTTCTTGTTCTGTTGCCCAGGCTGGAGTGCAGTGACATGCACATGGCTCAGTGCAACCTCGACCTCCCAGGCTCAAGTGATCCTTCCACCTCAGCCTCCCAAACACCTGGGACCACAGACATGCTCCACCATACCCAGCTAATTTTTGTGGTTTCTTTTGGCAGAGACAGGGTTTTGCCATGTTGTCTAGGCTGGTCTCAAACTCCTGGGCTCAAGTGATTCACCTACCTTGGACTCCCAAAGTGCTCAGATTATAGGCATGAGCCACCATGCCTGGTCTGATTTAAAAAAAAATAATTGTGGCCAGGTGCGGTGGTTCATGCCTATAATCCCAGTACTCTGGGAGGCCGAGGCAGGCAGATCACCTGAGGTCAGGAGTTTGATACTAGCCTGACCAACATGGAGAAACCCCATCTCTACTAAAAAAAAAAAAAAAAAAAAAAATTAGCCAGGCTTGGTGGTGCATGCCTGTAACCCCAGCTACTCAGGAAGCTGAGGCAGGAAAATCGCTTAAACATAGGAGGCAGAGGTTGGGGTGAGCTGAGATTGAGCCATTGCACTCTAGCCTGGGCAACAAGAGTGAAACTCTGTCTCCAAAATAAAAAATAAATAAAATAAAATAAAATAAATAAATAATTTTTGTAGAGATGTAGTCTCACCATGTTGGCCAGGCTGGTCTTGAACTCCTCCCACCTTGGCCTGACAAATTGCTGGGACTACAGGTGTGAAGCCATCTCGCCCAGCCCAACTTTCTTTTCTTCTTTTTTTTTTAAAGTCAGGGTCTCTTTCTGTTGCCTGGGCTGGAGTGTAGTGGCATAATCATAACTCACTGTAGCCTCAGCCTCCCAGGCTCAAGTGATCCTCCCACCTCACCATCCTGAGTAGCTAGGACCACAGGTGCATGCCACCATGCCTGGGCAATGTTTTTTTTTTTTGAGACAGAGTCTCGCTTTGTCACACAGGCTGGAGTGCAGTGGGGTGATCTCGGGACACTGAAGCCTCTACCTTCCGGTTTCCAGTGATTCTCCTGCCTCAGCCTCCTGAATAGCTGGGATTACACGCATGCACCACTACAGCTGGCTAATTTTTGTACTTTTAGTAGAGATGGGGTTTCACCATGTTGGCCAGGCTGGTCTTGAACTCCTGACCTCAGGTGATCTGCCCACCTTGGCCCCAAAGTGCTAGGATTATAGCCATGAGCCACCATGCCCGGACCCCTGGCTAATTTTTAAATTTTGTGTGGGCATGGGGTCTCGCTATGTTGCCCCGGCTCCAACTTTCATTTTTTTTTTTAATGACGGGGTTTCACCATATTGGTCAGGCTGGTCTCGAACTCCTGACCTCAGGTGATCCACCCGCCTCAGCCTCCCAGAGCTGGGATTACAGGCGTGAGCCACCGCACCCGGCTCCAACTTTCATTTTTTATGCTAGAATTTTTTAGAAGTATATTAATATTGGCAGGGTGCAGTGGCTTATGACTATAATCCCAGCACTTTGGGAGGCCAAGTTGAGCAGGCTGCTTGAGGTCAGGAGTTTGAGACCAGCCCGGCCAACACAGAGAAACCCCATCTCTAGTTTATACAAAAATTAGCTGGGTGTGGTGGCATGCACCTATAATCCCAGCTACTTGGGAGGCTGAGGCAAGAGAATTGCTTGAACCCAGGAGGCAGAGGTTGCAATGAGCACAGATTGCGCCACTGTACTCCAGCCTGGGCCACAAAGTGAAACTCCATCTCAAAAAAAAAAACAAAGTATATTAATATTTTTGAAAGCAGAAAAAGCAAAGAAATTTTAACAAAAAATATGATGTCCAAAAGCAAAAGCACTTGTAAAACAGACGGTACTAAGTTAGTGAGATCAGACTGTCATAGAATCAGAGGGCAATGTATTCTTTTTTATTTTAATACGGAGATAACATGAGACAAGGTAATGTGTTCTTCAAGAGGAGAAATTTCAGAGCCATGTAGCAGTGAAGTGAGCAAAGGCTTGCAACTGAAGTAGGGAAGTAGGCTCAGGAAGACCATCACAAGGAAAGGGAAAGTAACAGCCTCAGGATCCACAGGCAGAAGAGAAAGCCAATGGGAAGCAAACTATCCTTCCTTGTTGGATTATAAAGTGGAAACAGAGAGACCAGGAACTGTGAAAAGGTTAAATAAGCCTTTTCAAGGTAAGAGGAAGATAAAGGCCTTCCTTTAAGTATAAAGGCAAGCAAGGCCAGGCATGGTGGCTCATTCCTGTAATCCCAGCACTTTGGGAAGCCAAGGCTGGAGGACTGCTTGAGCCTAGGAGTTTGAGACCAGCCTGGGCAACATGGTGAGACTCCATCTCCACAAAAATAAAAATTAAAAAAAAAAATCAGTCAGGTGTGGTGGCATGTGCCTGTGGCCCCAGCTACTCAGGGGACTAAGGCAGGAGGATTACTTGAGGCTGGGACATTGAGGCTGCAGTGAGCTTTGATCATGCCACTGCACTCCCGCCTGGGCAACAGCCAAAGCCCTGTATCAATCAATCAATCAATCAATCAATCAATAAAGTATAAGGCCGGGCACGGTGGTTCACGCCTATAATCCTAGCACTTTGGGATCACGAGGTCAAGAGATTGAGACCATCCTGGTCAACATGGTGAAACCCCGTCTCTACCAAAAATACAAAAATTAGCTGGGCATGGTGGCACACACCTGTAGTCCCAGCTACTTGGAGGCTGAGGCAGGAGAACTGTTTGAACCCAGAAGGCGGAGGTTGCGGTGAGCCAAGAACACGCCATTGCACTCCAGCCTGGGTAACAAGAGCGAAACTCCATCTCAAAATAAATAAATAAATAAATAAATAAAAGTATAAAGGCAAGTAAAGCAAATAATTAAATAAGCAGAGCTTAGAACAGTAAAAGGTACCGAATTTGTACTTGATATTTTTTCAACCTTTGCTGTAAGGTATGTTACATAGAATATATAATTAAAGTGGTATTTTTCTTATCAAGCTTATTTTTAGAAAAGGCACAGTGAGAGTATATTGCTGTATACATTGCAGCTATATTTTAAAGTATACATATCTAGGCCAGGTGCGGTGGCTCTTGCCTGTAATCCTATTATAGGAGGCCGAGGTGAGCAGATTACCTGAGGTTAGGAGTTTGAGACCAGCCTGACTAATATGATGAAGCCTTGTCTCTACTAAAAATACAAAAATTAGCTGGGCGTGGTGGCATGTGCCTGTAGTCTTAGCTATTGGCGAGGCTGAGGCAGAAGAACTGCTTGAACCTTGGGAGGCCGAGGTTGCAGTAAGCCAAGATCATACCACTGCACTCCATCCTAGGTAAGAGAGTGAGACTCCGTCTCAAAAAAAAAAAAAACAAAAAACAAAAAGTATACATATCTAAAGAAAGCCTAACCATAGGACTAAAGCTATCCTGACTAAAGCTCTAATAGTCACCACCTAGATATTACTGGTGGAGGTATAGAGTTAAGGAAGCAATTCACCTCCAAAGGGTCATGCTTTGACCCTCCATCTGTTTCACTGATAAATAGGTCACGGCGTTCCTGGAGAAGCAGTCACACACTTAGAAATACCATGGGAAATACGAAGAGACTACCAAGTTTAGCGTCTTCCCCCATACGGGGTCACCCAAGCATCGTTCTTAAAGGCCTGGTAGCACCTCAACTTTAGATTATTATTTCTAAAATAGTTACTTTAAAAGCATATGCATATAACAAAATTAGAAAAAAAAAAACAAAAAAACCAAAACAAACAAACAAAAAAAAAACAAAAAGAAAAAAAAAAGCATATGCATATAGCTTTAAAAAGTAATATAGAAAGGCCTGCATGAAAAAATAACTGTCCCCTGACCATTCCCACCCCCATCAATTTTCATCTGTAGGGAAGACTATTTTATTCCATTAGCTCCACTTTTTTCTCATCTGGTGGCTACCTTCACATCTTAATGAACATATACAACTAATAAATATATGCAGTCATTCTTAATTTTAGGCATCTAAAGAAATCTGCTTTCTTACCTCCTTCACACATCCCTTACCCCCATCTTCTCATCTTGCTCATTTTAATAAATCAGTAAACATTTACATTACTATCACTCACTCTGTAACTGTTGTTCATTATATAGAAGCCTTTAAAAATTAAAAAGGGAGGTGTAAATTTTTCCCTTTGATTCCAGTAATTTATCCTCTTTGGCAAAGTTTAAGTCTAATTTTCATTTGTACCTCTAACAGGGTAACTGAAAAATACATAAATATAAACCTGCTACAAATGGGACAGATCTATGACAGGCCTCATACATGGCTTCAATTTTCTTTTTCCCATTCATGGTAGTGAAGGAAGATCATTTAAAGAAGGGGATATACAAATACACAAGGAAAATCTATTATGGTAAATTGCATACCTAGATGTAAATAAACTACCTCAGATCCTCTGTAGTGCAAATAAATACCAAACTGAATCAAGTTAGGAATCAACCATCATCTATCTAACTTTTAGGGCTGCGATCATAAATGGCGGAATGTCTTACTTAGGGTTTCAACATTGGGGCAGAAGGGAGAACATATCCTTGTTAACTGAAAGGAATATACATACTGAAAAACACATTTTTCATTTATCCAGAATTTTAAAATTCAGAATTCCCAAACAGAACATTCCCCTATGTTCAAAATTGATGTCCATAATAATACTCGAAGCATTCTAAGGGTATTCAGAATTGTGAAAGTTTAATTTTTTCCAGTTCAGTTTGCATTATACTTCAGTTTATTAAACATGGTGATTGCTATGGTGACCACTATAAATTAAATGGCCAGCAATCCAGCTAGCAAGAACCCCATCTCCCTCTTTTCATGTATTTGTATAAATATGATTGTTCTGTACAAATGTCACAGAAACATAAAAGTATGATACTCACACTTGGCATACAGACAGTCCATCATTGACTGCACTAAGTCCAGTTTGGCTTTTATGGAAAAGTTGATAAAGTTGGTATCAACAAGGATGTGGTAAGGTGGGCCCAGTTGTGTATTATATTGGAAAAATAAGCAGGAAGGATGTTGGGGACTGAAGAAAAAAGAAAACAAGAACAAAGTAAAATTCACATTGATACCCTAGCAATAACAAAAGCAAAAAAGAAGTCTCAGCTTGGGACTGTTTACTATAAACTCATTTGTCATGGCTAGAATGATGCTACTGTGTTTGTCATTCTTATAGGATTCTAAAATTGTTGTTATGGAATGTGATAGAGAGCAGTTTGTCTAGTGTTAGGATTACATACTACAGCAGGACCTGTATACCTGTATCACATCTAGCCCAAGTTGTCTGGTTTGAATATGATAGTGATTCCAAATGCTAGGATACATGGACCAGTAACTACCTGTGATGATATATCCATTACCAATCCAGGGCAAAATTAGAAAAATAAGGAAAATGTGGTAAAATTTTCATAAAGTTAAATGTATTTACTTAAAAGGAATGATCTTTATTCCGAAAATATATTTAAATATTTTTTGGTGATACAGTCTCTCTTTTATGAAATGCTGGTGTGTTGAACAATGACAATTATGTCTCTTAAAAGATCCCTGGCAAAGAAAAAGTTAATAATCCTAGATTATACTTCCAGGATTTCAGGGGAAATTTTACTGCTCCATGAAATCCCAAAACCTTCAAACTACTGGAATTGATATATGCTCATCAATGTCACTTTAATTTACATAGTTGTGCTAGACTTACTAACAAATGACTGAGCAAACCAGCTCAGGGAAAGCCTGGATTTTTTTTTTTTTTTTTTTTTTTTAAGACAGAGTCTTGCTCTGTCACCAGGCTGGAGTGTAGTGGCATGATCTCGGCTCACTGCAAGCTCCGCCTCCCAGGTTCAAGTGATTCCCCTGCCTCAGCCTCCTGAGTAGCTGGGACCACAGGCGCACACCATCACGCCTGTGGTCTCTACTAAAAATAGAAAAAATTAGCCAGGCCAGGGGTTTCACCACACTGGCCAGGATGCTCTCAATCTCCTGACCTCGTGATCCACCTGCCTCGGCCTCCCAAAGTGTTGGGATTACAGGTATGAGCCACTGTGCCCGGCCGAAAGCCTGGATTTCTAAGAGGTATATGGTTTTAAAGGAAAACTTCAAATGTTTGATTACTCACACTTCTCTTTCCTTTAACGCGCTGGGATCTTTCTTTTCTTTCTTTTTAGGTTTTAATCTATCCTTTTCTTTACTAGAAAAAAAAAGTAAATTAAATCCAAGGGAGAAAAAAACCACAGCAGTTAAAAATCTCAAAAATCTAAAGTTCCATTTTTTTGGTCCACATTAGAAATCCTACTTTGTGACTTCATGTTAATATCAGCATACTCTTTCTGAGCAAAAACTCTAGTGGAAAGTACAGTACCTTGAAGTGTCAGAATTAATCAGTAATGCCAATAAAGCATAAAAACTGTTAATGAGTAAATGAAAGCTGATTATACTATATTTCTTTCTTAGTAAGAATCTCTCATATCAAGGATCAAAATCCACTTCCAAGCAGTGGGTAAATAGGGTGACAGTCATCTTCTGAGGATCCAGATGCTTTAACAGTAGGGGGAAAATATTACCCCATATGCTTCTTATAAAGGGCTAAAATGTAAAAACACATATACAGAACTTAGCCCTTAAGTAGAAAAATATTATTAATGGGTGTCATTCCTAAAAATTACACAATACATCCATACTAAAGGCTGAGAAGAATTAATTCTGAAGGCTTTAATGACCATTCTCTTGTTCTGAGACACTTTTTTTCCCCTCTGTCTCCCAGGCTGGAGTGCAGTGGCACGATGGCTCCCTGCAACCTCTGCCTCCTGGGTTCAAGTGATTCTCCTGCCTCAGCCTCCTGAGTAGCTGGGATTACAGGCACCCACTACCACGCCTGGCTAATTTTTGTATTTTTAGTGGAGATGGGGTTTCACCATGTTGGCCAGACTGCTGTCGAACTGCTGACCTCAGGTGATCCACCCGCCTCAGCCTCCCAAAGTGCTGGGATTATAGGCATTAGCCCCTGTGCTTGGCTTTCTGAGACTCTTAAACTCAATGAAGATCAGTCTTTATTTAATAGCTATGCTTATTCTACATTTAAGCAGGGACACTGCTTAGACCCTCTTCATACTAGGGAATATCTCTCCACTTTCTTCCACAGTGGTTTCGATTCTTGTATTAGTAAGAATTATAAAATGGAGACATCTTGGAGTTTTCCCATTTTCTCTGACAAAAATATTTGAGTACCAGACACTGGAGACAAAAGATAAACGTGGTCTCTACCCTGGCCATCTTTCAACAACAAGAAACACTCCCCCGCCCCACCCCAGGGGAATGTAGTAGTGTAATGGTAAGAACATAAAGAGAATTATAGGGACTTCACAGAACTGACATGAAATTTAAATGGGATACGGTAGACAAAGCATATAATGGCAGAAAAAGTGAACAGTTAAGAAAATGTTTAATTCCCATGGCCTTTCCCAGTGTAATCGCTCAGCAGCTAAATTACTATTAAACACTGGCTATCTCATGCTATATAAATCTAATATACAATAATATTAGAAGTAAAAAACAAAATAATAACAACAAAAATTTTTATTACTTATCCTCTCTATAGACTCTTATTAGAATATCCCTGGGGAGTTGATTCCAGACACTCACAGCCTCTGATCTCTGAGACTAAGCATTCGCTTCATGGTCGCATACTTCCTTGTTTTCTTTTGCTTCCCCTTGAAACAGAAATTTTGGAATTAAGTTGGAAACATATGGCATCTTTTAAAGTCTCTTCTCTTGTCCATTCCCTTCCCTATTTGCCTCAAATAACCAGACCCTCTTCCCCACTCCGTAAAGCAAAACAGGCACCGCTCGGAGAAGTTTAAGAGCTAAAACCAGAATGAAAATATGCAAGGACAACGTGGAGGAAATTCGGTCACAGTCTAACTCCCTTCTTCTCCAGCCAAAAAGTGGCCTCATAATATCCCTTCTTGGACCTTCTTCTCTTACCATGGTCACGCCACACTTCTGTTTCTTCCGTAATCACCAACGGCGCAATACTTTTACGTCATTCACATACTGCTTCCGGCAAAGGATAACCCGGAAGCGGAAGCTTCTTGGGGAAACGGAAAACCACCGAGCCGGTTCCCAGGCAGGGTAGAGACCAACTTTGGGGTCTCTCAGTGGGAGGGTGGTGAGTGCTGCTGCCGCCTCCTAGGACAGCAGAGCTGGAACTTCGTCGCGCTGCAACCTCCGGCTCAGGTAACGTTTTTCTCCAGCCCTAGCCAGAGCCCAGAAGACCTGCCTGCACCAGAGTTCGAGAGAGAAGGAGGACAAGGGTAGGGGGTCAGAATGCTGGTTTGCCCAGTAGTTTGGGGCAACACATTCTCCTCACCCTCCAGCGTTGGGGCATCAGTCTCTACGGTCTAACCCTGAGGCTGTGGTTTCTACTTGGTTTTCCTAGCCGACATGGTGCTTTGTGCACCTAGGTGGATGATTCTCCCCGAGTATATACCGTGTATTCGTCTCGGTGAAGAGAGAAATGAAGCAGTGTTTGAGGGCCTTCTTTAGACTGTCGCTAGAGAATTGGGGCATAAGATTGCATATGTTACTACTTACCCAAGCCAGGAAAGTGGTGAGAAACAATTGACATTTATTCTGAAGCCTTGGTGTGTCATCCTTAAGGTAAAAGGGAGAATTTGTGAGAACAAGAAGGGAAAGGTAGCTTTTTTGAGTAAATGCTATGTATTCCAGTGGTTCTTAACCTTTTGGAGATAACTTATTTATTGGAAGTTTGTGGAAAGTCAGGAACAATTATTTAAAAAGCGGGCACACATAGAGTTTGTAATACACTTTATGAGATTGGTCGACTGAAGCCCATCCGTGGACCCTCTGGATGTCTGTAAACTTTAGAGTAAAACCTTCATCCTGTATACTGTACTTGGTACTTTATATTATCTTCTTTGACCTTCTCAATAACGTAAATACTCTCATATTACATATGGGGAAACTGAGCCTCAGACTTTCTTCAGGGGTCTGTTTGAGTCTGTTGATTCTAAAGTCTGTACGTTTATTTTCTTTTTCTTTTCTTTTCTTTTCTTTTTTTTTTTTTCACACTGTGTCTTCCATTCGCCAGCTACTGAGCAAGAGCAAGCTGGGAACAGAATGGGTACCTCTGTCATACTTTTCTTATTGCATGATGCTATCCTAGTATTGGAAGTCAAAAATGTTATCAGGTTAAAAAAAACAACAACAGGTGACCATTGTATAATCCTTATAGTGAAACACAGTGTATTGGTTAACACGAACTTTGGAGTCTGACTGATGGGGTTAAATCCCTGCTCGTAACTCGCCATGAGATTGGGCGAGTTAATCTATCTGTGTCTCAGTTGCATTATCTGTAAAATGGAGATAATCATAATAGCATAGTTTTACTGGGATGTTAGCAGGATTTATATTATTTATTGTAGTTAAAATGTGAAGTCCCTAGAAGAGTGTAAACCAGACTACCCACAGAATGTTTTCTATTGTTATCATTGTGTCTTGCAACTTGAGGCTGCATGGCAGGGTTGGAATTTTATGCCAATTTTATTTTATTTTGTTTTATTTTTGAGACAGAGTCTCGCTCTGCTGCCCAGGTTGGAGTGCAGTGGTGCAATCTCGGCTCACAGCAGCCTCTGCCTCCTGGGTTCAAGCAATTCTTCTGCCTCAGTGTCCTGAGTAGCTGGGACTGCAGGCGTGTGCTACCACACCTGGCTAATTTTTGTGTTTGTAGTAGAGATGGGGTTTCACCATGTTAGCCAGGCTGGTTTCAAACTCCTGACCTCAGGTGATCCTCCCGCCTTGGCCTCCCAAAGTGCTAGGTTTACAGATGTGACCCACCATGCCCAACTCCAATTTTATTTTAACATAGTTGCACTGGAACTTGAATGTGTTCATAAATCTCAAAAACCTTATTAAGTTTTCAGGTCCTGGGACACTCAATCACAGGGCGATTTCTTCTGTTGATTGGGGTGTAAACTGTTTTTCTGCTTCTCCTTTCTCTTTTAGGCACACATTCATTTATATGTGTGCTTGATAGTTTACATATTCGTGGGCTCTAAATTTTTGATGTTGAAGTAGTTCTCTTACTGAAGTAGCTACAGATACTGTACGTGCCTTCTGCCTTACCCCATTTGTGACTGCTAGAAGTTCCTAATCTTTCTGGAGCAGCTTGTCTCTGTTAAGCTGTCAATCATGTGTAGAGCTAACAGCTCCCAGTTTTTTTTGATGTATCTTGGTGATTAGACAATAAGCTTTTCATTGTCTAAAACCTAAAATAACATGGCCAGTTATTTTTCTTAAACATTTGACTGATTAGTATTATATAGTATTATATATAGGTTCAGAGGGAAAATTGCATATCATTAAGTAGTAATTTGCATTTAAATTTAGGCACTGACAGAAAAGCGCTCTCCTGCTAATGTGTACTTTGAATTTTGGAATCCATGAACAGTAACAACTTTAAAAAAAGACCATTCATAATTTCTATTGTAACCTCTGTTGAGAGTGTTCTGATTTCCTTGATTGTTAATACCAACTGGGGAGCTAAATTAGCGTAGGAACACCATGGGGGGATGCGAACATACTTTTTCTAATTTGTTTTTGTTGCATTGTAATTTTATTGTAATCTGAGGTTCTTATAGCCTGAAATGAAAGTGGTCAGATACTCTATAGCATTCTTTGATGGGAATGGGAAGCGGGGGATGGGAAGCCAGGAGGTGGTGTTGATTTGTGATGGATGGGAGCAGAAAGTAATTGCTTTTGGGCACATACTTGTGAGGAAAAGAAACGATTTTAGTCCTTCTCAGCAGTCAAGAGGGTTGTTTTGCATTTTTCTGCAGTCTTGAAGGGAAAAAAATTGCCCAAGGCATTGGACACACAGTTTGAACACATAATTGGGCCTGGACTTCATTCCATTCACTAATTGGTCTAACTTACTAATTTAAGTTGGTAACAAATTTCTTTATAAAATTATTCTGGGTAATGAAAGACTACGTAAAGAACATCTTGTATTTCAATGTTAGAAAGTTGTAAGTAGTTCACTTTTTTGTACATTTTCAAGTTGTAGTTTTTACATTTATTTTTCTGACTTACATGATCTGACTTTTCCCCCCCAACAAACATTAGTTCCTGTTAATTATTTTTCAATGAACTTGACTGCCTCCTAAATGTGGTAGCATGGCATTCAGCATGTTCTGTTTCTGAGGTCTCGATATTGAATTGGTTTGTAAGAATACCTCAGAGATAGATTACTGCCACATGCTCATTCATTCAGAGAGCATTTATTGAGAGCCCATTCTTTCCTGGGTAATGTAACCACAGTCCTGTATTAGAGAAAGACTTGTGAACAGATAATTTTTTTTTTTTTTTTTTTTTTTTTTTTTAGTCTTAAGGTTATACCTGAACAGATAAATTATGGTAAGTGGTTGAATAGAGGTGTGGGAGTTGAAATATTTTAGAGGAATTACTCTACCTGTTCATCTTTCTGGAAGTGGTCCAGGTGAGGGTACTGTTGTGTAATATTTAATAGTATCAACATATTAGTACCATGTAACAGATCAGATTTTATGACCTTAATGGACTCTAGTGTATCATTTTACCTTTTATTTATTATTTATTAGGTCTTGCTACATTGCCCGGGCTGGTCTTGAACTCCTGGCCTCAAGCCATCCTCCCACCTCAGCTTCCTGAGTAGCTGGGGCAAGAGGCACGAGCCACTGTGCCTGACCATTTTACTTTTTAAATGACTTTAGTTATTAACTAGTTTGGGTTTAAATTTCAGTTATTATTTATTATTGTTATTATTTTTGGTTTCTTTTTATTTGAAGGGTTCTGAATGCTTAGCCTTCGCTAATAATGTTCTTTCATATAGTAGTTTTCAAACTTCTGAGGTTATTTAACCTTATTGCAGTTTGTGTGTATGTATGTGTGTGTACACACATGCATGCTTGGCCCGTGTTATGATGTTACAGCACCATAACAGTATAATGATATTATACTGGTGGCACTTTTGAAGACTGTTCTACAGAATAGGGTTTATAGAGAATGATGGGTATGCATTTAGTTATTAGAAACTAAATAGTTATGGTAGATACATGTTTCCTCATTTAGTCTCAATTGATTAGTTCCATATGATTTTATGAGTTTTTGTTACCTTGAGTAGTTGAGCAATTTGCATCCCGTTTTTCAGAGCAAGGGCATTTATTTCAGTGCAGCTTGTTACTGTTGAGATGCTAATAGTTACCATCTGTTAATTGATTTTCTATGTATTGTACTTTTTGGCCAGAGATTAGATAAAGGTAATCTATTAATACATAACATATTTTATGTAGTGTCCCCTTGCTTTTATCCAGAGATCCAGAGCATGTTATTTTAACCCCTCTCTTGTCCCCTTTGGGAAGTTCAAATTCAAGGTACCCCCTGGTATATATAAAGCTATTAGGAACGGAAAACAGTTAAAACCTCCCAAGTGTGATGTAGTTTTCATGTCTTGGTAAAGAAGAAACCCCAGATGAACTGTGCAAACAGTTCATATTTAGGGGTTAAAAAATATTTTAAAAAAGTTTTAGGCCAGCATTACCTGAATCAGGGTAATGATTAGGGAGACATGATTAGAATCCTAAGGGGAAGTGAGAATGTAAAGTAGAACACCATATGTAATTAAAATTTTTTTTGATTATGGAAGAATTTTAAATTTATAGAAAAGTTGCAAAGATAGTGCAGAGTATTCCTGTATACCTTTCAACCAGCTTCTCCTAATGTTAAACTTTTTGCCTAACCATGGCACATACTGTCACATATAAGAAATTAACATTGGTACAATACTATGACTAAACTATAGACTTTATTTGGCTTTCACAAGTTTCTCCACTAATTTCCTTTTTCTGTCCAAAACTGAATCCAGAGTACCACATACCAGTTAGATCATGTGTAATTTTTTTTTTTTAACGAAGTTTCACTCTTGTTGCCTAGACTGGAGTGCAGTGGCGCCATTTTGGCTCACTGCCACTTCCGCCTCCTGGTTTCAAATGATTCGCCTGCCTCAGCTTCCCAGGTAGGTGAGATTACAGGCACCTGCCCCCACATCTGGCTAATTTTTTTATTTTTAGTAGTTTCACCATGTTGGACAGGCTGGTCTAGAGCTCCTGACCTCAGGTCATCTGCCCGCCTCAGCCTTCCAAAATGCTGGGATTACAGGCATGAGCCACCATTCCTGACCAGATCATGTGTAATTTTGATAAATAAGTTGGTATTTCCAGTGAGTGCTGTTTCTGTGCTATGTATGTCGTCCAGTAATCCCCTCTGACCAGTGTTGAGAGAGTCATTGACCATGAGAATAAGTAATGCTTCATAGATGGTGTTCTGTATTCCTTGACCCGTTAACTCTATGGAAGAGTTGACTTTGCTTCCTGGAGGGTGATGTGAACTTTACTGAGAAGCTAAGAGCTGATCTTGATTAAGGTACCCATCCTTACACTCTATGCTCATCTCATAGATTTTACCTCATGGAAGTATAGCTACGTAATTATTTACTTGTCTGTCTTCTTTACTAAACTTTTATGTTTCTAAGGGGTTGAGGATATTTTACTCATTCTGGAATCCTTATTGTCCAATATATTTCTTAGCCTCTGGTTGCTTCTTAATATGCATTTGAAGAAATTAAAAACCTTTGTTTGGTAAAATTGATTATTAGATCAACAGAAATTTTGTTTTGAGTAGGTAGGTGGTGAGTTTCTCCTTCAAATCAAGCCATCTTAAGGTGCCATTTCTGTGACTAGTTGAGTTTTTCTTCTTGGAATCTTAACTATAAAATGC
This sequence comes from Ateles fusciceps, assembly GCA_036589455.1. NCBI lineage: Eukaryota > Metazoa > Chordata > Mammalia > Primates > Atelidae > Ateles > Ateles fusciceps. Next base: position 7,218,064 of record JAZHEH010000228.1, on the reverse strand, counting down.
TCATTTAAATAAGATTGTTTTTCCTTTCAGTTGTGTAAGTAATTTATGTTCCTTAAAAATAAGCACAGAATTGAAAGTAATGGATGGTAGTAGAGGCAGAGTTAGCTTTTAAGTATACATGTGACCATTCCAGTTCCACCTGACTGGGCTGCAGATCTGGCTGTTTGCCTGCCACTTCAGGCACAGTTAATGGAATAATAGCTTCCTAGACTTATTGAGGGAGACGGCTTGTCAGATTCAGAGAATTAGTTTTAAAATCTTCCTGTTATAGCCAAGATTCAGTGGTCCAAGGTCACCTAAGCATAAAAGCTGCCATGAGATGGGAACATGGGGGCCTGTCCTCTGTGGCTCAGGCATAGTAGAGTCAGTTTTGTATATAGAAAACACATTAGGATAGGAGGGAATACTAAATTGAAGCTAGGATTTTCTAGATTTAGGGTTAAGAATGGGACAGTGAGATAAGTGAGCCAGTTTTGTATTTTTTCTCCCCATGAGGTTACAAAATGAGCAATGGTAAAGTCTCATTTCTTGTTTTCCCTGTTATACTCGCATTGGCTTTGAATTGGTTTTTCCTGCTTTCTCTAAACTATGCTGAGAACAAATGGCAAACTACTCCAGGGACAGTTGAATCTAAGCTATGCCTTTGTATATTCTATACAAAAAGAAATACGGGTCTGTAAGAACTCTGGCTTGTTTTAGAAGAGTGGTGGAATCCAAACTGACTTAAGAAATGCAGAAGTACTTTTGTCTTGGTTAGCTTAACCGTTATACGCCTAAATTTTAATTTAACCAGTGAGTGATTACAGGACAACGTTTTCCAGTCTCCTCACAGGTTAGAGTGACTCAGTCAGGTGGGAATGATCTTATAAAAGATTCTCTTTAAAGCCAGAAGGGTATTTAGTTTATTGCCCCTGGCTTGACCTCAAGGTGCATGTTCTGGGTTGTGGAATTTAGTTGTTGTTTTAAGAACCGGTATTGGGTGCAGAGGTCTTACGTGGATTTGGAAAGAAGTGAGGGACTAAAACCTTGGCTAAATTTAAGTATGCCATTTACTAGATTGAAGACAGGGAAAATCTATTAAAAGATTAAAATCTTTTCAAATTCAGAATTAGACTATAGCTTAAATAGTGCGTGGTAATGTGTGGCATTGAATTTGAAAGAAACAAAGGGATAATAAAACTTAATAACTATGATATAAATGGAATGCAGAAGTTTTAAAAAGTCTTGTTAAAAAGTTTGACGAGAGAATTTTCTCTAGTGAACTTTTTAGATAACCTCTAGAAAAAAAAAAAGGAGAAAATCTTTGTGACCTTGAGTTTGGCAGAGTTTAAAAAAAATAGAACACAAAAGCTACAAACTATGAACAAAAAAATTACATTGGCTTTCATAAAAGTTAGAAACTTTTACTCTTTAAAAAGTATATTTTCTGTTAAGAAAATGAAGAGGCAAACCACAGAAAATATTTGTTAAATGTTTATCTAATAAAGAACTTAGATTTATGTGAAAGGAAAATGACTCTTGGGGCCCCCAAAATCACTGAGCTAAAGGGAAAAGTAAAGCGGGAAACTGCTTAGGGCAAATCTGCCTCCCATTCTATTCAAAGTCATCCCTCCACTCACTGGGGTAGATGCATATCTGATTGCCTCCTTCTGAAAGGCTAATCAGAAACTCAAAAAAATGAGAGCATTTGTCTCACCTACATGTGACCTGGAAGCCCCCCTCCATGTTTCAAGTTGTCCCACCTTTCTGGACTGAGCCAATGTACATCTTGATTGATGTCTCGTGTCTCCCTAAAATGTATAAAAAAAAGCTGTGCCTTGACCACCTTGGGCATATGTGGTCAGGACCTTCTGAGGCCGTGTCCTGGGTGCACATCTTCAACCTTGGCAAAATAAACTTTCTAAATTAACTGAGACCCTGTCTCAGGGATTCAGGGTTCACATTTAGAATATATAAAGAACTTTTACAACTTGATAGAAGACAAATAGCTGGATTTTAAACAAAGACAAAAGATTTGAATAGACACTTCATCAAAGAAGCTAATTCAAATAACCAATAAACACGTGAAAAAAATATGCAATATTGTTAGTCCTTAGGGAAATGCAAATTAAAACCACAAAGAGATACCATTTCACACCTATTAGAATGGGTAAAATTAAAAGACAGACAGTACCAAGCATTTGGATGTAGAGCAACTGGCCTCTTGTGCATTGCTGGTGGAAATGCAAAGTGGTCCACCTGCTTTGGTAAACAGTTTGACAGTTTCTTGTAGGTTAAATATATACTTACATATGACCCAACAGTCCATCCTTAGATGTTTACCCAAGAGAAATGAAAGCATGTGTCTACGTAGACTTGTACCTTAATGTTCATAACAGCCTTATCCACAAAAGCACCAGACTGGATATAACCCAAATGTCCTTCATCTGGTGATAAACAAATTGCAGTATGTCCATTTAATGGAGTACTACTCTGCAGTGAAAAGGAATGAACTACTGAAACATGTAACAACATGTATGAATCTAAGAACCATTATGCTAAGTGAAAAAATGCTACACACGAAGGACTGCATTTTGCATATGATGCAGATGTATATGGCATTCTGTAAAAGGCAAAACTGCAGTGATAGCATGTCAGTGGTTGTGCAGGGGCTTGTGGGAGGAGGACTGACTGCAAAGGAGCATAAGGGAACTTTTGGGGATGATGAAGTGTTCTGTATCATGACTGTGTTTTATATAATCTTAAACAGTTGTCAAAACTAACTGTATACTTCAAATTGATTATACTTCAGTAAAACTGATTTTTAAAAACTTAGATTTTTTTGGCCAGTGACTTATGCAGGATAGGCAGGGGTCCCTAATCCCTGGGCCACAGACCTGTAGCAGTCCGTGGCCTGTTGTGAACAGGGCTGCACAGCAGGAGGTGAGTGGCAGGTGAGTGAGCAAAGCTTCATCTGTGTTTACAGCTGCTCACCCGTCACTTGCATTACCACCTGAGCTCCACCTCCTTTCAGATCAGCAGTGGCATTAGATTCTCACAGGAGTTTGAACCCTATTGTGAACTATGCATGTGAGGGATCTAGGTTGTGTGCTCCTTATGAGAGTGTAATGCCTGATGATCTGAGATGGAACAATTTCATCCCAAAACCATCCCTCCCACCTGCTGACCATGCAAAAATGGTCTATCATGGAACTGGTTGTTGGTACCAAAAAGGTTGCAGACTGCTGAGATCGACAATGGATTCAGATTAATTTAGATCTGAATTTGTTTTAGGCACTAAAATGATTTGAAATAATAATTGGGCCAGGCACCGTGGCTCACGCCTGTAATCCCAGCACTTTGGGAGGCTGAGGTGGGCGGATCACATGAGGTTGGGAGTTCAAGACCAGCCTCACCAACATGGAGAAACCCCATCTCTACTAAAAATACAAAAATTAGCTGGGGTGATGCATGCCTGTAATTCCAGCTACTTGGGAGGCTGAGGCAGGAGAATTGCCTGAACCTGGGAGGCAGAGGTTGCGGTAAGCTGAGATCACGCCATTGCACTCCAGCCTGGGCAACAAGAGTGAAACTCTATCTCAACAACAACCACAACAAAAAAAAGAAAGAAAGAGAAAGAAGAAAGGAAGGAAAAAAAAGAAAGAAAGAATAGTATTACTGTGTTACTGAATTGAGTTGCAAAGAGCTTACTAATTATCAGTGTCAGGTCAAGTTTAGCTTAATATTCTTTTACTAATGAGATAGAAATAAGACATAAATGTATTGAAGAAGTTACTAAATCAGAAAATGCATGTCCCATGTAATTCAGGAAGAAAACTTGGGGGCTGATTTTGAGTCCCCCTCTCTGGCAGAAATCTTTACTGGATTTGATACTGTTTATGACCGGTTTCTAGAAATAATCACTTTCTTTTGCCTCTGATAAACCACCTGTACAAATTTTCTCCTCTGCTCCTCTTTTCCTTCTCATTCTTTGCTGGCTCCTCTTTTTCTGTTTTTTGTTGCAAGGTTGATCCCCCTCCGGCTTCTATGATTAGTTTTTGTTTGTTTTTTTGTTCTCTGCTTTTTATGGTGGTCTTTTCCATTTTTCGTGTCTTCAGGATGTTGGCATATCTCTAGCTTCATGTGCTTATTTCTGTTTGCCTTTTGAATATATTTACCTGGGTATTCTGTAGACACTTCAAACTTAGCATGTTTAATTCTCTTTTTTTTTTTGTTTCTTTTTTTTTTTTATTTCTAGGAATTGCTTGAGAAACATGTTTAATTCTCTACTCATTGTCTTTTGATATGGTTTGGCTGTGTCCCCACCCAAATCTCATCTTGAATTTGAGCTCACATAATCTCCATTGTCGTGGGAGGGACCTGGTGGGAGGTAACTGAATCATGGGGGTGGTTTCTCCCATACTGTTCTCATGATAGTGAATAAGTCTCACAAGATCTAATGATCTTATAAGGGGTTTCCCCTTTCATTTGGCTATCATTCTGTCTTGCCTACTGCCATGTAAGACGTACCTTTTGTCTTCCGACATGATTGTGAGACCTCCCCAGCCACATGGAACTGTGTCCATTCAACCTCTTTTTCTTTGTAAATTACCCAGTCTCTAGTATGTCTTTATCAGCAGCGTGAAAATGGACTAATACAGTAAATTGTTACTGGGAGTGGAGCGGTGCTGTAAAGATACACAAAAATGTGGAAGCAACCTTGGAACTGGGTAACAGGCAGAGGTTGGAACAGTTTGGAGGGCTTAGAGGAAGGCAGGAAAATGTGGAAAAGTTTGAAACTGCCTAGAGACTTGTTGAATGACTTTGAACAAAATGCTGAGAATTATATGATCGATGAAATCCAGGCTGAGGCGGTCTCACATGGAGATGAAGAACTTGTTGGGAAGTGGAGCAAAGGTCACTCTTGTTATGCTTTAGCAAAGAGACTCGAAGCATTTTGCTCCTGCCCTAGAAATCTGTGGAACTTTAAACTTGAGAGAGATGAACTGAAATTGGAACTTATATTTAAAAGGGAAGCAGAGCATAAAAGTTTGGAAAATTTGTAGCCTGACAGTGGAGATAAAAAGAAAAAAACCCATTTTTTGAGGAGAAATTCAAGCTGGCTGCAGAAATTTGCATCAGAGGAGCCAAATCACCAAGACAATGGGGAAAATGTCTCCAGGGCATGTCAGAGGTTTTCACCGAAGCCACTCCCATTACATAACCTGGAGGACTAGAAGGAAAAAATGGTTTTGTGGGCTGGGTCCAGGTCCCCGCTGCTGTGTGCATTGTAGGGACTTAGTGCCCTGTGCCCCAGTTGCTCCAGCTGTGGCTAAAAGGAGCCAAGGTGCTGCTTGGACTGTCACTTCAGAAGGTGCAACCTCCAACCCTTGGCAGCTTACATGTGATGCACAGAAGTCAAGAATTGAGGTTTGAGAACCTCTGCCTGGATTTCAGAGGCTGTATGGAAATTCCTGAATGTTCAGGCATAAGTTTGCTACAAGGTCAGGGCCCTCATGGAGAACCTCTGCTAGGGTAGTGTGGGAGGGACATGTGGGGTTGAAGCTCCCACACAGAGTCCCCACTGGGGCACTGCCTAGTGGAGCTGTGAGAAGAGGGCCACCATCCTCCAGACCCCAGAGTGGTAGATTCACTGACAGCTTGCACCATGTGCCTGGAAAAGCTGTAGACACTCAACGCCAGCCTGTGAAAGCAGCTGGGAAGGAGGCTGTACCCTGCAAACCACAGGGGCAGAGCTGCCCAAGACCATGGGAACCCATCTCTTGCATCAGCATGACCTGAATATGAGACATAGAGTCAAGGGAGATCATTTTGGAGCTTTAAGATTTGATTGCCCTGCTGGATTTCGGACTTGCATGGACCCTGTAGCCCCTTTGTTTTGGCCAATTTCTCCTATTTGGAACTGGTATATTTACCCAATGCCTATACTCCCATTGTATCTAGAAAGTAACTAACTTGCTTTTGATTTTACAGGCTCATAGGCGGAAGGGACTTGCTGTGTCTCAGATGAGACTTGGACTGTGGACTTTGTGTTAATACTGAAATGAGTTAAGACTTTGGGGGACTGTTGGGAAAACATGATTGGTTTTGAAATGTGAGTACATCAGATTTGGGAGGGGCCAGGGGTGGAATGACATGGTTTGGCTGTGTCCCCGTCCAAATCTTATCTTGAATTGTAGCTCCCATAATTCTCACATGTTATGGGAGGGACCCAGTGGGAAATAATTGAATCATGGGGGCAGTCTCTCCCATACTGTTCTCATGGTAGTGAATAAGTCTCACAAGATGTGATGATTTTATAAGGGGTTCCCGTTTTGCTTGGCTCTCATTCTCTCTTGCCTGCTGCCATGTAAGATGTGCCTTTTGCCTTCTGCTATGATTGTGAGGCCTTCCCAGCCACATGGAACTGTGAGTCCATTAAACCTTTTTCTTTATAAATTACCCAGTTTCTGGTATGTCTTTACCAGCAGCATGTAGATGTACTAATACATCTTTTCCTTCATGCTTGTTTTGCCTCCTTAATTCTCCTTCATGTAACCAGGTTCCCAGCCGTGGAAAATTTGCCTTTGTCCTTGGCTTCTTCCTCTCCTTTATCCTTTTGACCTCACAGGTTATTGATCCTGTTGCTTCTGAGAGCATAAAGCAGGAGAGCAACCCATCCAGGATTGGTTCCCAAGTTGCATCCTAAGGCCCAGTCACCCTCAACTGTGGACTGGAGGGTCCATGTTGGACCCTGTCTGTATTGTGGCCAGTGTGTAGCTACTCCATTGGACCAGGAGCCCCTTATGTTGTGCTCATTAATGGGTCTGTCCCCCTGTTCAGAGTCTTTCACATTGTGCCCAGAATTACTTCTTTTAAAAAACATCTTTTGTTTTTTTTGTTGCTTAAAATCTAAAATGAAGTCATATTCCTTTAAAATTTCACATTAAATATTTCTGAGCTTCATTTTTCCTATCCCAAGAATAATATCTTTTTCCACCCTTCTGGAAGTTCTTTTTGATATATTTGTATTCCCAGTTAAGAGTAGAGAAAGAGTGTAAGCTCTGGAATCACATTGCTTGGCTCCTTCACTTATAAACTGGGTGGCTGTTAGCAAGTTATTTTAGCTTTCCTGTGCCCCCGTTTCCTAATCTATAAAATACGGATAAAATATGCTTAACTTATATGGTTGATGCGAGGGATAAATGAGATAATATAGATGAAACACTTCACACAGTGCCTGGTACATGGTAAGTTCTCAATAAAGGTAGATTCTTATTATCATCATTCTTGAGAGAACACCAGAAAATTCTTTATTTTGGATTGTTGCTGTAGTTATATCCACATGGAATCTCTCTGGAAAAACAGTGAGTCCTTCAGGTAGACTCAAGCCATCTTCCTCACTTACTGTGAGTTGGGCTGTTGTGGCCTGGCACAAACAACTCTCATAACCTGGCAACCCAGCAGCCTGGTCTGTACATAGAACCTTGTCCCCCAAGGCTCTCCATGCCACCTGGGTGTAAAGTTTCCGTCTCAGCCAATCCTCCTTGTCCTTATTCTTTGAGTCTTGCTCCCCAAGAGCAGCTGGATTCCTTTTCTCAGTGCATCTCCATTTTACATATGAGACAACTGAAGAGAAGTTTAAGTACAGCAAGTCCACACTTGATGTTGTCGATAGGTTCTTGGAAACTTCTACTTCAAACAAAATGATGTATAATCAAATGAGTTTTACCATAGGCTAATTGATATAAACAAGAATTAAGTTCCTATGGCATATTTCTGGTCACAAAAATATCACCAAACTAAATAAAGATCAGAACATAATATACATATTAAAATAAATGAGAGTTGTATGTATAAGAAAGATTGATAAAAACAAGTTAGATAATTACACATTTACCCAATTACTCCAGTCCACGATTGAGGGTGGCCAGGGCTTAGGGTGCAAGTTGGGAACCAACCCTGGATGGGACCCCATTCTATTGCAGGGCTCGCTTTCTCTCACACACACATAAACACACACACACATCCCTCACCCCCACTTAGACTGGGATATTTTAAACATGCCAGTTAATTTTGAAGTGCACATCTTTGGGATGTGGGAGGAAATCCAAGTATCCAGAGAAAACCCACACAGAGAATGTGTGAACACCACGCATTGGTGCCTGCCAGGAGTCATTTTTTTTACTCCTCAAAATCATAAGAAAATAATGTTGAATGAAATTGATGTCGTTTGAGGACCTGCTGTAACTTGTCTAAGATCATTCAGTAGTAAGATTCATGCTCTTAACCACTACATGGTAGTCATCCTATTTAGCCCCAGGTGGTCTTTCTAAACACTTTGCTTTCATAATAATGAACTTTTCATCACTCCTTTTTTTTTGACTCAGTATTTTTGTCTGTGGTCTTTTCTTTCTTCCTAGGATATTACTAGTCTCCTTCCCCCTCCCCCCCGCCGCCTTTGCAAATGCTTACTTTTTCTTTTTGTGATAATGTCTTGCTCTTCACCCGGGTTGAAGTGTAGTGGAGCAATCAGGGCTCATTGTAGCCTCAGCCTCCTGGGCTCAAGTGATCCTTCCACCTCAGCCTCCTGAGTAGCTGGGACCATAGGTGCATGCCACCACACCCAGCTGTTTTTTTTTTTTTTTTAATAGATGGGATCTCACTATGTTGCCCAGGTTGGTCTTGAACTCCTGGGCTCAAGCCATCCTCCCACCTCAGCCTCTAAAAGTGCTCGGATTACAGGTGTGAGCCACCCAGCCAAGCCTGCTTACTCATTCTTAAGTAATCAGCTCCATTGTCTCTGCTTTCCACTTGTACATACAGTTACCTCTCCTTCCTCTGCCCTCCATGCTTTGCTTATTCCTCTTTTATGGCACTTGCCACATTGCATTGCCCTTCTCCCATGGTGGACCAAGTTCATTGAGGTTAATAATGCATGCTGTCTTCTTATTTTTCCTTGTGACTTTAGCTGTTAGCCCACAGCCTGGCATATAGCAAATGCTCAAGAAATGTGACCTGAAAGAGGAATGAACGATGCAGAGGAACGTATAGATGTCGGTAGTCAGTGAATTATAGAGTGAATTAGACTGTAACCCCATTTCATGCCTCCCAGATTTGGGCATCAGGGCATACAAGAATGTTTTAAAAGCCAGAAGATAAATGACACGTGTTCCCACAGCAAATGATTATAGGCAAAAAAAAAAAAATAAATACAGATATCTAGGATGGGGAAACATAGCAGAAAAATAATATCATTTAAAATGTGAGTGTATGGGATGGGTGGGAATGCACAGTAGACCAGAAGTTGAGCTCTAGTGGTAAAGGATATGTAACTCCTTGGTGCTGGGAGTAGAGCCCTAAGCAGCCTTTCTGCTTCAAGTTCAGAATATCTATTAACGTATTTGACATATCCATATTTTATCTTTAGAAATTCATACAAATATTGCAGTTTGTTTTTTTATGAGTTTAACATGAAATTTTTTGTTTCTCCTGTCACTCATCCTCTAATGAAATAGATGTTATAGGAACATGTGTCATTTATCCTCTGGTGTCTAGCACATTCTAGCATGCCCCAATGTCCAAATCTGAGAGATAGAGAATGGGGTACAGTCTAATATGGCAACACAGTAGATTTCTGTGATTTAGGGGATTGCCTTCTCAGGAGTATTATGTCATGAAACTGGGGAGAGTGAGTTCATCCTGTTCTGACTAATGGGGCTGTCCCTGGAAGCTGCAGTTATTTGGAGGCACCTCATTACCAGATCGCTGGGGACCAGCTGGAGAGAGTTCACAGAAGACCCACAGGAATGATTAAGAGACTGGAGGGGCTGACTGATGAAGAAAGTATAAATGAAAGCCATATAACTTGGCTGAATCACGATAGCAGAAATATACAACTGTATAAATATCTCGAGTATAAACTTGATGGAAGAGGTCAATCTTTTATGGTGGGATTTTGGGTTGGGGAGTATAAACCAAGATTGGAATTAAGCCATAGTAAATGTAAACTAGTAATCCAAAGTGTCTGCTATATTCTTGGAACCTCTTTAGTTAGACCACCATAACCTGTGCACTTTTTGATAATTGAATGATTTGTTTTTTTAAGTTCATGTCCCTGGACTCATGGCTGGTGCTTCTCTGTGGAGCATGCTGGAGACTGCATCTTACAAAGCAAACGTCTTTGTTTTGTCTTGTCATTAGGTGGACATCAGTAGGTGATATCAGAACTTCTGTGTGCTGCCACTAGCACTGGATGCATCAAAATTTTGAAGTGGACTTTTACATCAGGTTTTTCATGGCTCTGTGTGTGTGTGTGTGTGAGTGTGTGTGTGTCTGTCTGTCTGTCTGTGTCTGTGTATGACAGGATCTCTTTCTGTCACCCAGGCTGGAGTACAGTGGTGTGGTGCGATTACAGCTCATTGCAGCCTCAAACTTCTGGGCTTAGGAGATCCTCCTGCTTTAGCTTCCGAGTAGCTAGGACAACAGGGGCATGCCACCATGCCCAGCTAATTTATTTTATTTTATTTTTATTTTTAAATTAAATTTAATTTTCTTTTAATTTTTTGAGATGAAGTCTTGCTTTGTCACCCAGGTTGGAGTGTAGTGGCACAGTCAAGGCTCACTACAACTTCCGTCTCCCAGGTTCAAGTGATTCTACTACCTCGGCCTTCTGAGTAGCTGGGATTACAGGTGCATGCCACCATGCCTGGCTAATTTTTGTATTTTAGTAGAAACAGTATTTTGCCATGTTGGCCAGGCTGGTCTTGAACTCCTAACCTCAGGTGATCCGCCCACCTTGGCCTCCTAAAGTGCTGGGATTATAGGCGTGAGCCACTGTGCCTGGCCAATTTATTTTATTTAATTTTTTTTTAGAGATAGGCCCAGTCTGGTCTCAACTCCTAGGCTCAAGTGATCTTCCCAGTTCAGCCTCCCAAAGTGTTGGGATTACAGGTGTGCATCACTGCACCTGGCCTTTCACACCTTCTTAGAATAGAACTTTAGAAGTAGAGACTGAGTTAGTAGTATATATTATAGTAATTTTAGCAACCTGAGTACAGTATTTGGTTCCTGAGATACTAGTTTTAGGAAATATTAGCCTTGACCAAATGCAAGCATGATTATATGAAATACATACTTTGGAAAATGTGTAAAATTCCTAATTGGGTTATGGGAAGAATAAAGCCATCAAGTAATAGTTGAAACTAGATGTATTTGCATAATGTTGCAAGTTTTATAGTTCTTTTCCAAAGAGGAGATGGTAGAACTGGAGGAAGATTTTTGTGCTTTCTTTGATTTAGAAAAACATGTTCATTTATATAAGGCAGTTACGTAGCTTTAAGACTAAGACCTCTCTATACCAGGAATTAGTACTTTTTCAATAATGGGTCAGATAGTAAAGTGTTGTGGGCCATATGTCTCTGCCATTGTGCAAAAGCAGCCACGGATAATTTGTAAATGAATGAACTTGGCTGTTTTCATTCTGTTTTTACAAAAACAGGCGGCTATGAGGATTTGGCCTGCTGACTCTTGACCTGGATTCTCACTTCTGAAAGCGTGGTCTAGGAGACCAGCAGCATCAGCATTACCTGTGAACCTGTTAGAGATACAGAGTATTGAGCCCCTTCTCATGCTGAGTGCTCTAGAGTCTAAACCATGCTTCTCAAACTTCAGCATGCATAGGACTCACCTGGCGATCTTGTGAAAGTACAGGCTCTGAGATAGTAGGGCTGAACACCATACTAGCCATGGGGAGGCAGTGATACGAACTGGTCAGTGTTCCTTGGGGAGTCCACAATCTATTAGGAGAGACTGCTATATAAACAAATAATTTCAGTTCAGACTAATAAATGCTATAATAGAGGTCTCTTCAGCAGAGGAGTACCACAAAGGAGGAAGTGGTTGATTCTATCTGGTGTGGGTAGAGTCCTCAGAGAGGCCCTGGAGCTAGACCAGAGAAGGGAGGGTGCTTGAGTTGAATTTTGAAGCTCAGTAGAGGTACCAGAGCATCGGGGTGAGCATGGTAGCTCATAGTAGAGACAGTAAAGCTTACGTTAGAACTAGGAGTTATTTGATTTAATAATCAAATAGCTGATCACAGGATTGGAAACCTACTAAGATCTCAGTGAATAGAAATAAGTTCAGGTCAGGCGCAGTGGCTCACACCTGTAATCCCAGTGCTTTGGAAGGCCGAGGTGGGCGAGTCACCTGAGCTCAGGAGTTCGACCAGCCTGGCCAACATGGTGAAACCCCATCTCTACCAAAAATACAAAAATTAGGCGTAGTGGTGCGCACCTGTAGTCCCAGGTACTAGGGAGGCTGAGGCAGGAGAATCGCTGGAACCCAGGAGGTAGAGGTTGCAATGAGGCAGTGAGCCGAGATCATGCCACTGCACTTCAGCCTGGGCAACAGAACAAGACTCTATCTCAAAAAAAAAAAAAAAAAAAAGAAAGAAAGAAAAGTTCAGTACAATCTGTTATCTTAATTTTTTTATACCATTTTCTTATTTGAAAAAAGGATAAGTTGCCCATTCTCTCCCTTATTTAAGGAAAATTAGTCCCCCCAAAAAATGTATTCTCCAGTAATAAACTTTTACATGTCCTTGCAACATTAAGAATTTGAAAAGAGATGATCACTATTAATATTTATATTTTTTCTTTCAGTCTTCTTTATGTAATATTATATTTCTAAATTTGGGCTTGTGCTATGTAAGCAGTTTTGTGCCTACTTTTTTATGTAACATTTTATTTGTGAGCATTTCCCTATGTTGTTATTACTTAAAAGTGTCATTTTAAAATTCCTTATATAGTATTCTACATAGGGACCTCTTATAGTTTATGTATAGAGTCTGTTGTTTGTGGAATCTTTAGGCTGGTTCCAGTTGCTGGTTGACCCAGGTTTTGACTCATGTACTTGGCAAGACTGTTGGTGTTATTTATTTATTTATTTATAGACGGGGTGGCTCTGTTGCCCAGGCTGGAATGCAGTGGCATGATCTCGGCTCACTGCAACCTCTGCCTCCTGGGCTTAAGCCAGTCCCCCACCTCAGCCTCCCAAGTAGCTGGGACCACAGGTGCAAGCCACTATGCCCAGCTAATTTTTTAATTTTTTGTAGGGACGGGGTTTTGTCATGTTGCCCAGGCTGGTCTTGAATTCCTGGGCTCAAGTGATCTGCCTGCCTTGGCCTCCCAAAGTGCTGGGATTGCAGGTGTGAGCTACCATGCCCGATCATGTTGCCATATTTTAAAATAAATACATATACTTATTTATTTTTAATGATAAAGTTTGCCAACGTAATTTCATTTGCTTGTCTTCACTCATTCTGTTCTTGTTAGCCTTTGTTCTTTCTTCCTTGGTTTCCCATAGTGGAGAGGCAGTATTAAAAGCATGGATTCTGGGTCCACGTTGTCAGAGTCTGAGCTTGACTCAGCTCTCCTCACTGTGTGCTATCTTGAAAAAGTACTTTAACCTTTCTGTGTCCCAGTTTCCTCTTCTGTAAAAGAGAGATAGTTGTATCTGTGTTAGGGTTTTGAATTTATATGTATGAAGCACTGAGAACAGTCCCTGCCATATGGTAAGACTGTCTCTTTTCATTTACTAATTAGTAGTCTCTTCTCATTTGTCTTACGGTGGCTGTGTATGCATTGCTGTAAACCCCCTTTCTGCTACATTTTGGTTCATGAATATCTTTGAGAGTTATAAACTGACTTTACTGAACTTTATTTAGTTACTTTATTTTGTAAGTTCACAGATTTTCCCCTGACTCGTAGTAGCAGATTTTACTGTTTTAAATATAAAATCAACTTTATTTAACCATGACTTGGAAATGCATATGTGGGAACGAAGGGAACAGACTGCACAGGCTGATGGATTGGGCTTTAAAGCTCTGTCGTGGTTTCTCCTTTCCAGCTGAATATTGCCTTGATTCCTTATTGTGGCATACAAGGCTCTCCGTAACCTGGTTCTGCCTCTCCTTCCGTCTCATTTGTCTTTGTGGTTGCTCCAGACTCTGTGCGGCATTATATTCAAACTGCTTATGTGGTTGGATTGAAGGTTACTCTTTAAGTCTGTGCCCTAGTTTGCTTCTACTGACAGGTGGACTCACATCTGTAATCCTAGCACTTTGGGAGGCCAAGGCAGGAGGATCACTTGAGCTCGGGAGTTTGGGACCAGCCTGAGCAACATGGTGAAACCCCATCTCTACAAAAAATACAAATAAAAAATTAGCCAGGTGTGGTAGTGCACGCCTGTAGTCCCAGCTACTTGGGAGGCTGAGGTGGGAGGATCGCTTGAGCCCTGGAGGTCAAGGTTGCAGTGAACTGTGATCATGCCACTACACTCCAAACTTGGTGACAGAGAAAGACCCCCGTCTAAAAAAAAAAAAAAAAAAAAAGCCTGTGTCTAACTCTGAAGCTCAGTGCTCTTAACCTCTATGCTGAATCATGAAAAAGAATAAAGTCATAAGGATAGTGAAGTATTTGGGAACACTGAACTAAACTGAAGGAAGCTCTGGCTGAAGACATAGTTACAGACAATGACGTTGTTGCCAATTGACTTTTCTTTCTTTCTTTTCTTTTCTTTTTTTTTTTTGAGAAGGCTTGCTCTGTCACCCAAGCCGGAGTGCAATGGTACCATCTCAGCTCACTGCAGCCTCTGCCTCCCGGGTTCAAGCGATTCTCCTGCCTCAGCCTCCCGAGTAGCTGGGACTACAGGCGCACACCACCATGCCTGGCTAATTTTTGTATTTTTAGTAGAGACAGGTTTTTACTATGTTGTCCAGGCTGCTCTCAAACTCCTGACGTCGTGATCTGCCCGCCTCGGCCTCCCAAAGTGCTGGGATTACAGGCGTGAGCCACTGGGCCCGGCCCTGCCAATTGACTTTTCTTGTGGAGTTGGAGAGAGGCCTTAAGGAAACTGTGTGGAGTTTTAATTGAGAATCCTTGGTCAGAGTTTACCAATTCTTGATTGTTTTTAGTGTCCCAAGGTTTCCACTGCCTGTTCTACCTTCTCTTTGTTTTTTTCTGGGGGGATCTTTTTCAGAAATAAAAACCTATTCCAACTGACCCTGTTTTCTTTTTCGGACAGGATCCTGGGGCATCCTTTGGCAGTTGATTGCACCCTGCACTAAAGAGAAGTCCAGGAATGATACATTCTTGGGCTGTATTTCTCTACCCTGGAATTCATCCAGTTCATCCCAGAAACACTGACCTGCTTACTGTGACAAAGACTGATGGATAGACCCTTCCTGTTGACCTTGCGGCGTTTTTCTTTCATGTGGAAGTTGGAAGACAAGGTGAAAGGTACCAAAAGTTACCTGCTTTGGTGAATAGGAGTGCTCTAGTTGGTTCTCAGAACATGGGCCCTCGTTTAAAGGTAGGTAATAGACTGAGTTAAGATTTAGTTATTGGGATGTAGAACATGGATCCAGTGACCAGTTCCTAAGCCTTTTCAGCAAGGGATAGCTGTTGAAGTATACAGTTGCGGTGAGAATTGACTTTGTACCCAACTGAGCAATTTTAAATATGAGGAAACCAGTTCTCTATTTTTGGGAAATGACTTTTTCACAACTGATCTTTAATGTTGGGGCTAAAATGTAGTTGATACTGTAATTAAAAATCTTTATACTCCAACAAAGCAAATGATTTTAGAATATGTGTGTTAGTCAGCTTTCTAACAGTCCCTTGAAACAGATATTTTTAAGTATTTTCCTCCTTTTGTAGGTAATGTGAGCCAAAGTGGTATAGTATTAAGCAACCAGACCAGGATCCTTCGTAAGCAAGTGATATTTCTGCACTAGATAATTGGCGTTGCATTCCACTTTTCTTTGTCATGCTTTATTTATATTTCAAAAGATTAAAAAGCCGTAAGAGTTTACCTTTCTAATTTTAGCCTTGCTGTGAGATTCCTCACGGTAAGGTTGGGTAGTGTTTCTCATACTTTGTTTTATCTGTTTTCTTAAAAGTTTTTCCCCCAAATACTTGACTATCTTTATGAATTTATTCTTTTTCATGATTCAGTGTAGAGGTTAAGAGCATTAGGCTTCAGAGTTAGAGTTAGACATAGGCTTTTTTTTTTTTTAAGTATAAAAATACCACCCTTTATTGTCCTGTCTTATTTCTGGGGAAGGAAGGATCTACTTTACACACTTCATGAGCCAGCAGTGGGCTATAATGTGTAGGTTCCTTTTGGTTATAGCTGCAGAAGAAGCCATCAAATTCTTGAGGATTTGACATCTCTTGGAAAGAAGCAAACTAGTAGACTGATGAGCTGGATTGCTTAGATTGGTAACATCTGCAAATAGGAGTCCAGTTGACTTGCCGTTAATGTTGAAATAATCGTGCCTGTACTGGTCAGTGAGTTCAGTCAGCTGGTCGGAATACCAGTTCCAGACCTTTAGGTGACACACTGAATTGAGTTCTCATTGTAGAGTCATGGCCTTGGGTCCATCAGCTATGGTAATCTTCTTTGGTCTGAATGCCTATCAGTCCTTACAAGCTGTAGCAGCTACTGCTTGATAAAACTTTGCCACGAAGTCTGGCTCACTGAACTCTAGCTGCCTGACAAATTCATTGCGCTCTGCCCAGCCCAGCCTCAAAACCAGTGATCCCAAAGATATAGCTGGCACTCAAAGACAGAAGGTGGTCGGTTTGCCCTAGACACACTAAGCTGCTCCAGTCTATTCAGCAGTGGCTGTAATTTTCCTGCCACTGCCTAGCTCCCAGGTCCTTTAGGAAACATTCACGCTGGGGACCTGACCAATTGGCAAACCAGCAAAGAATACACTTCACCTCCTGGGAGGTGATGTAAGACACATTGGAGGTGGGGGAAGAGCTAGTATTGTGTGGTACTGAGGGTGAGAGAGACAGGAAGGATAGTGGCACTGAAGAGGAAGATGACTCCAGTGGCATCCTCCCCTTTTCTCTTGGAGGGCACCTGAAGATTGTCACAAGAGTCCTTACACTCCAACTTGGCTTTTTTTTTTTTTTTTTTTTTTTTGAGACGTCTTTCTCTGTCACCCAGGCTGGAGTGCAGTAGCACAATCATGGCTCACTGTAGCCCTGACCTCCTGGGCTCAAGCAATCCTTCCACCTCAGCCTCCTGAGTAGCTGGGACTACAGACGTGCACTATGACGTCTTGGCTAATTTTGTAGAGACGAGTTTTTGCCATGTTGCTCAGGCTGGTCCCGAACTCTTGAGCTCAAACAATCCTCCTGCCTTGGCTTCCCAAAGTGCTGGGATTGTAAGTATGAGCCACCATGCCCAGCTAGGCTTGCCCAGTCAGGCTTGAATCTCAACTCTGTCACTTAACCCACAATGAAATGTTCAGCAACTTTAAGCCCAGGTTTAAAAAAAAAAAAATCCAGAAAACGAGACTAATAGTATTCATCTCACCAAGTTGTCGTGCTGACAATTACTTAGGCTAACATATGTAAAGCACTTAGAGCCGTGTTTGGCCTGTGATAAGTGGCGCAATTAGTGAATAGAAAGTTGTTAGTTTACTACTGTCACTATTTTTCTTCTAGCTTAAAATATCACAATATGCCCAAATTATGAAGGGCAAAGACCCAAAGAGATGAAGTTGAAAACACATAAAATACTTGTAACAATTGATTGAAATAGTATGGTAGAGCCTTACTTACTTGTTTGTGCTGGCATTAGACTTGAGAAAGTTCCAAAATAATTTCATACAGGAGAAGTATATGAGCAGCAAAAAGTAGAGGGTGCCGTAGAAACTGCTGTAGAAAAAATACCATGCATGGGAATCCACGACCCAGTTTTGGGGGGATTTGATACCTGCTTGTTGAACTGAATTAAATTGGCAACTTTTAGGTTGAGGAGCTTATAACCCCTGGCTCAAGTGAGTATACTCTTAATTAGAGAAGTCATTTAAACTCTATATACAAGGAAGGTCCTATCTGGAAAATTCCTGATCCTTAGGCATTCTGGACAAAGAAAAGGAAAGACGTTTGATCTTATTCATGTTTGTTGACCTTACTGTATGCAATTATGTTGGTTGGTTTGGAGCATTTTTTTTTCTTTTTGAGACAGGGTCTTGCTCTGTTGCCCAGGTTGGAGTGCAGTGGTGCCATCAAGGCTCACTGCAGCCTCAACCTCGTGGGCTCAAGGGATCCTTCTGCCTCAGACCCACTCTCCCTGTCCAGTAGCATGGATATAGGTGTGCACCACCATGCCCAGAAATTTGTTTTCGAATTTTAGTAGAGATGAGGTCTCGTTATCTTGCCCAGGCTGGTCTCAAACTCCTGAGCTCAAGTGATTTTCCCACCTCAGCCTCCCAAAATGCTGGGATTACAGACAAGAGCTACTGTGCCCAGCCTGGAGGATTTTTAAGACTACTCATTACCTTATGTTATTTACCACTCTAAAATGAAAAAACAAGACTAAAATAATAGTTTAAAAAGTGCTATAAGATGAATAAAAACAGGCCGGGCGCAGTGGCTCATGGCTGTAATCCCAGCATTTTGGGAGGCTGAGGCAGGCAGATCATGAGGTCAAGAGATCGAGACCATCCTGGCCAACATGGTGAAACCCCATCTCTACTAAAAATACAAAAATTAGCTGGGCGTGTTGGCACGTGCCTGTACTCCCAGCTACTCGGTAGGCTGAGGCAGGAGAATCACTTGAACTCGGGAGGCAGAGGTTTGCAGTGAGCCGAGATCGTGCCACTACACTCTAGCCTGGTGACAGAGCGAGACTCCATCTCAAAAAAAGAAAAAAAAAAAGATTAATAAAAACAACGTTGTGTGGAAATTCCCAAGAGGGAAGGAATTTCTAAATTTAGGATTAGGGAAGAAGATTTCAGAGAGAGTGGATAGGATTTTCCCTAGACCTTAGGATCAGGAGATGTTCCATGTGCAGAGAATGAAAGGGAAGAAGATACTCTAGGCAGAGGAGATGAGTTTTCCAAGGGAATGGAGATGGGACATATCAGAGCTGTATGTAAAAGTGTGAAGGATCTAATTTGGATAGATCATAGGATGAATAACGAGGTATTGTAGCAATTGGGGCCAAGGAGAATAATGTGGGGTAGGGGTAGCAGTAGACCACAGGGCAGAGAGAGCCCCTAACAGGATTGGAACATGCTTACAGAACAGAGGTAAAATCTGGAATAAAAGTGATTTGAGTGACAAAACTAGGGAGGCCTGTAGGAGAGGGTGCGTGGTGGCTCACAACTGTAATCCCAGCACTTTGGGAGGCTGAGGCAGGTGGATCACTTGAGGTCAGGAGTTCAAGACCAGCCTGGCTTACATGGTGAAACTCTGACTCTACTAAAAAAAAAAAAATTAGCCAGGTGTGGTGGCGGGCACCTGTAATCCCAGCTACTTGGGAGGCTGAGGCAGGAGAATCGCTTGAACCTGGGAGGCAGAGGTTGCAGAGTGCTGAGATTGTGCCATTGCACTCCAGCTTGGGTGACAGAGCATGACTCCGTCTCAAAAAAAAAAAAAAAAAAAAAAAGTAAAAAGAAAAAAAAATAGAGGGGCTTTTGAGAGAATTCAGGAGGAAGCAGAAAGGGGGAAAATGTAGAAGGAAGGCAAATTCAGAATGTGACCATGGATGAAACTGGGAGGTGGGTAAATACTGTTGGGGTGGGGAGTGGTTTTAGAGCTGTTGTAGAGCAGTGGGACATTTTGTAAACACCATATCAGTGGGTGATGAATTGATAGAGCTAACTCCCTGGTCATGAGGAGGTTTCAAGAAGAGAGTTGTTTAGGGGAAAAAGTAGTAATTGGTGTGTTGAGTTTTAAATGATGAAGAGAGTTGGGGCAGAAATGTAAAGGGACTTATTAGAGAAGGTTTAGGTGATCTTGAAAATCAGTAGTGATGATTTGATTGAGAAATAAGTGACAGGGAAAAATGGCCAAGGACTCCACAAGGTAAAGCTCTTTACTGCCAGCTTCATGAGAACTGGACTGTGGCTCTCATGTTCCACTTTGTTCCTGGTACCTTCCTGGTTCCAGGTACCTCTGTACCTGGCACATTAAGTAAGTACTCAATATCTGTTGGACGAATTATTTTAGGATGAGTTTTTAACCCTTTATTGTCAAAATTTTTCAGGCATAAAATTAAAGAACTCCCATGCAGACTGAGATTTCAGGGTCAGTAATAGAAGCCATGCCTTCTGTAATTTGGATGCATTTCTCTTTGAAGAAAGTGTGGGCCAGTAGAGAGGAGTTTCCTATCAGCTTTTAAGTAAAGGAGTAGTAATACTGGTGCTACTATTGATAGTAATTGTAATAATCATTAAAACTTGAGAACT
Source organism: Ateles fusciceps (assembly GCA_036589455.1). NCBI lineage: Eukaryota > Metazoa > Chordata > Mammalia > Primates > Atelidae > Ateles > Ateles fusciceps. The sequence continues at coordinate 7,197,810 of JAZHEH010000228.1, read as the reverse complement.
CACTGTGTGCCAGGCACTACTATAGGCTGCTAACATGTGTTAACTCATTTAAGCCTCACAGCTCCCTGTGAGTACATAGAAGGAAACTGGCACCCCTTTACACAGATTAAATGGCTTGCCCAGGGTCACATGATGAGTGGGGGAGGCGTGGATTCGAAGCCAGGTAATCTACCTCTGGAGTCTGTGCCCTTATCCTCTATCTTATACTATTTGTTATACTGTTGGACTAGAGCCTTGATGGCTGTGGGGGAGTTGCATGGAAGTCATATCATACTAAAGGAGGTGATACCATTCAAATTATTAAATCTCAACTCTTTTTACAGCAGTGAGAATCTGAAGCCTAGACAGGTCACACAGTCTGGGATTGTTCTCCAGGCTTCTGAATTACTGAATGCCAGCTGTTTCTCACAGGAAAGGTTGGTGTAGTTGTCAGAGATAGTAGGCGGGAATTTTTCCAGCCCTCATGCCTCAAGCCATGCATTTGGCACTGCTTTTATTCCTCCAAGAAGACCACAGATCTGTAACATTAGCCACATATACTTCATTTTTTTGCTGAGTGCTGTAACTTCCCTGAGGACCAGAAGTTTCATACCTAGGGTCAGATTGAATGGCATCCCGCTGAGAAAGTACCTAAGGCAGTTAAACTGCCAGTTTTGGTCCCACCAAGTCATCTAGCACATCCTGTAAGATGCAGACAGATGCTTTTTTGAGAGATGGTAGCAGTTTTTTGAGATGATAGTTGTTGGTTCCCCCAGCTAATTTAGCATAGGGTCTCAAGAGATGAGATACTTGTTTGGGAAGGAGGTTCAGTAGTTGCGATCCCAAATTTTGGCTCTTTATATTGTCTATAATAGACTCTTTTGGGAGCACCTTAATCCACGTGACAATTCTAATGTTCCCTCTGTGGATTTCTTTTCTAGTAGAACTTTAGCTATCACTCAAAGTAGGGATTTCTATGAAACTTTTGACAGTCATTCCTTAAATTACCTACTCTCTGTGGGTTCCATTGGGCATATTGTTATCAGAGGAGCTAATCAAGCACAATCAGACATAAAAGCACACCCTGAAAAAAAGTTGTTTTGGTCCCTCCCAGATGTGAGCCTAGAAATTTTTAGCTGTCTTGTCTCTAAGTAATGTTTTAGTGCTGATAAAAGGTGCTGGGTCAAGATAACATTGACAGCCATAGTATATACTGACTTGAAAAGAGTGAATTCAGTGCGTTGTAGAATAGAGAGCATAGGCTATGTATGCTCTCTGTTCTACAACACACTGAATGGTCAGACTCAGTGATAAGATACGAACATCAGCGTACATTGCATTTTTATAACATTGACAGCCATAGTATATACTGACTTGAAAAGAGTGAATTTAGTGCCTTGTGGAATAGAGAGCATACATAGCCTATGCTCTCTATTCTACAGCGCACTGAATGGTCAGACTCAGTGATAAGATATGAACATCAGTGTACGTTGCATTTTTCCTTGGCAGTACTTTTATTGGTTCAGATTATCAAATGAGTAATTAAGATTGAAGTCTTAATCTGTAAACAAGTTTAACAACAGTGAAAGTCTTCCCTCAGACTCCTACCTTGGCAGGCGTAACTCAGGTTGAGAAGTACAGTTTCCTTTTGTTCTCTCCTTCGTCTTTCTGCTGAGCTCATCTCCTGGAGCGTGCATTTTGTTTGTCTGATTGGTAACGGCATAGATGACTTCCCTTTCAGACCCACTGCTTATTATTGGGATGACTCAGAGTTCATTTTAATTACATAATGCCAACATGATGATAATGATACTTGCTTTAAAAAAAAATCTACATTTTATATAGCTATTTCTACTTAGCTGAATTACTTCCAGAAGGCAAACATAAGGGGAAAGTGACTCCATTATCCTCTTTGCGCATGTTAATTAGCACTACTTTGCATGAGGGAGGGAAACTATCTTGGGAACTCTGGATCTAAGAAGATAAAAGCCATGTTACTGCCTTTTGAAATTAGCAGTAAAGCAAGTGGCTGTGGTATTCCAAGAGTGGTCAGTCAGTAGATTGGAAGTCTCTACGGGGAATGATGCAGTCTCTGTTTTTCTGAAATACATTATAGGGCACTTGTCAATCTGGAAAGAGGACAGGAATAGAATAGTAAGGCTCTAGGCTAGAGATAGTTGTTTGGCTCACTCCATACACTCTACTTCGTATTACTCTGAGATAGCTATAAGGAAGAGTTGGAGAAAAAAACTAACAAGTTTTCTTTTAACAGCTGCAGCTGTGATCCTCGGCTGTCTGTCAGCATTGAAGGGACCTGATGTTTTACGTTATTGGTACGTTATAGAAAGAGTTCTCTTTATTATCTTTTTGTTAAGGTTGCTTGGATCCTTTTTTTGCCTTCCTGTCTATCTCTTTCCTTTTGAAAATAGAGCTGGAAATATTTCTAGTCATGCCAGAATGTACCTTCACAGAGTTGGCATTGGAATTCATTCATTTGGGTTTATTGAGCAATTGTAGTCAATGCAAGACACTGTTTACTGTAAGTCTAAAATACAGAATAAATTTGTGAATAAGACAAAAATTTATCTTCAAGGAGTAGGGGTTCATAAGCTAAAGGGGAATGGTCAAGGAGGAGAAAAGTTATACCAGGTGAATGTACAGGAGTTTGAAGGAGCCCAGAAAAGGGAACTGCTAAGTCTGGTGGGGATTGGGGGAAGACTTTCACCAAGTACACAAGGGAGGGGAAGGCGCCCAAATATGCATTCTTTTAGGAAGGAAATGGTGGGAACCAAAAGCACATCCTTTTGATTGCTTTTGTGGAGGGTCCACCAAATGCAGGAAGGTGGGGGAGCAGGGCGAACATTATATGCAGCTCATACATAACAAGAGTTTGCAAACTCTTTCTATAAAAGGCCAGAGAGTAAATATTTTTGGTTCTGAAGGCTCATTTCAGTGACTCAACTCTGCCAGTGTGGTGCCAAAGCAGCCATAGACAACTTCTAAATGATGGGTGTGGCTGTGTCCCAATAGAGCTTTCTTTACCGAAATAGGCAGTGGGTGGGCTTTGGCCTGAGGATTAGTTGCTGACCCCTTGTGAAGAAGTTCCTTTCTTATCCACAGAGGTAGCGCCCAGTGCAGTGTTTCTTTGGCAGTCTTACAATCTCATTCTGACCTTTAATTTTTGAGAAATGGCTGGCCTGTTCCATAATGAAAAGCTGTAATGTGTAACTGGCAGGCGGTTTGTGTGTTCTCTCTTTTGCATAGGTGGAATCACAGTGTCTGTGGTTGCATTCTTCTTCACAATTAAGTTCCTCTTTGAGCTTGCTGCACGTGTAGTCAGCTTCCTCCAGAATGAGGACCGCGAGCGCCGAGGGGACCCAACTATTTATGACTACGTGCGGGGGAATTACCTGGATCCCCGGTCTTGCAAAGTCTCCTGGGATTGGAAGGACCCCTATGAGGTGGGCCACAGCATGGCCTTCCGAGTGCATGTAAGGGAATGTTTCTGTCTCCATACCCATTGGGGTTTCTGAGTAACTTGCTTTCCAGAGCCCAGTTCAACACTACCAGGTGCTGGCCTGGAATGTTAACATTTTCTCTTGTTTTTCAACCCCTCCCAGGAACTAATGAAGTGCGACCAGCTGAAGAGTCACAAATTTCTCTATCATTTTGATTTAATAGGTCCTTAGCTTTGAAGAAGTATAAAGCTTAATGTTACCTTTTCAAAATAAGAAAAATATTAGAGAAAAGAATAAGTATTGTAGATAGGGGTTAGCAAATCAGGCCCGACTTCTGTTTCTTTAAATACATTTATACGGGAACACAGCCACATCCATTCATCATGTATTGACTATGACTGTTTTCACACCTGAGTAGTTATGACAGTTGAGTAGTTGTATATGGTCCACAAAGCCAAAAACATTTACTCTCTGGCACTTCACAGAAAAATTTCCCAGCTCCTGCTTCTTCACTGTAGTGCATTAAGCTTGGCTTGAGAGAGTGTGAACCCCTCCTACCTTTGTCTGGTAACCCTTTAGTTCACTCATTGCCAGTGCTGCTGACTAACTTACCTTTAAGTTTGGGTTAGCATTGATAACATAAAGAGCTGGTAAGACCAAGGAGGCAGCACTGGTGGTTCAGAGATGTCAAGTTGAAATGGACATTTTCTTGATTTAGTGGTAATTCTACTCTTGTCTTCTGAAGAGGTTAAGAATTTGTTCATGACTTAATGGTTTTCTTTGGAGTATTGAGGGGATTTGTTTCTCTCTGTGTTTTTGTGAGCAGGACCATGAGGAACAGGGTAGGTACTGGGATTTACCAGTGTGGTATCTGCCAGCGACTTCCTCTCTCCCCCCACTCACTTTCTAGTTACACAGGAAATGTTTTTTCCCTCTGCTTGCTAATGGGTGTCCCTCTTCTTCCATGGCAGTTATTCTATAAGAACGGGCAGCCTTTCCCTGCACATCGGCCTGTAGGACTAAGAGTTCACATCTCTCATGTCGAGCTAGCAGTGGAAATTCCAGTGACCCAGGAAGTCCTTCAGGAGCCCAATTCCAACGTGGTAAAGGTGGCCTTCACTGTGCGCAAGGCTGGGCGTTATGAAATCACAGTGAAGCTTGGTGGATTAAATGTGGCATATAGTCCCTACTACAAAATTTTTCAGCCTGGTAGGTTCTTTTTCCTTTTTTCTCCCTTTGTCTCCTTCCCTCTCTCTCACTCCTTCCATCCCTTCTTTCCTTTTTAAAAATAATATCTTTGTTGAGATTTAATTCACATGCCATAAAATTTATCCTTTTAAAATATATAGTTTAATGGTTCTTTAAATTCAGAGTTGTGCAGCCATTATCACAGTCAATTTTAGAGCCTTTTCATCACCTCAAAAAGAAACCCCGTACATATTAGTAGTCACTTTTTCCCCAAATCCCCCAGACTTGGTAGCCACTCATCTACTGCCTTTGTGGATTTCCCTACTGTGGTTGGCTGCTTTTGTCTTGCTGTAAAGAAATACCTGAGACTTGGTAATTTATAAAGAAAAGAGGTTTATTTGGCTCATGGTTCTACATGCTGTACAAGAAGCATAGCACTAGCATCAGCTTCTGGTGAGGCCTCATGAAGCTTCCACTCATGGTGGAAGGCGAAGCGGGAGCAGGAATGTCACATGGTGAGAGAGGGGGCAAGAGAGAGAGGGAGGAGGTGCCGAGCTTTTCTAAACAAACAGATCTTGCATGAGCTCAGAACAAGAGCTTATTCATTACCATGAGGAGGGCACCAAGCCATTCATGAGGGATCCTCCCCTATGACCCCATCATCTGCCACCAGGCTCCACCTCCAACACTGGGAATCACATTTCAGCGCATGATTTGGTGGGGATAAATATCTAAACTAGATTCAGTCATGCTGTAGCATGAGTCTGTACTTCATTTCTTTTTATTGACAAATAATAATCCATCGTGTGTATATGCCGCATTTATTTATCCTTTCATAGTTGATGGTTGCTTATACTTGAGGCTACTATAAGTAATGCTGCTGTGAACATTTGTGTACAAGTTTTTGTGTTGCCATGTTTTTATTACTCTGGGAGTAAAATTGCTGAGTCATTAGTTTAGTTAGTTCTAAAGGGCTAAGGGCTATGGTATCTACAGAAATAATAGTACCTGGGTAACTTTTGGAGTGAAACCTTACTGAGTGGGACCTTAAGATTTGTGTATCTTTGCTTGACTAGTCCTGCTTTCTTTCTCTGATAGCAGAGTAAGCCTCTGGACAAAGTGGCTCCCAAGCCATCTCCCTCTTCATGTATCCTCTCCTTTGCTTAAGTGCCTCACTCAGAGACTCCTTTTCATATGAATTATCATCACCCACCTCCTTGCCAACAGCGGAGAACAGCTCATATCCTTATATGTACCAGCCCTTTTTAAAAAATTTAACTTTTTATCTTTTGATAATTATATATTCATATGCATTTGTAAGAAATAATGCAGAGATCTGGTGTACCCTTTCCCAGTTTCCTGCAGTGGAAAAATCTTCCCAAACTACTAGTACAATATAATAGCCAGGTTATTAACATTAATACAGTCAAGGTACAGAACATTTCCATCATCACAAGGATCCCTCACGTTGCCCTTTTACAGCCACACCCGTCTACCCCAACCTGTTTCTTAACCCCTGGCACCCCACAAATCTGTTCCCCATTTCTCTAATTTTGTCATTTGAAGAATATTATATAACTAGAATCATATAATATATAACCTGTTGGGGTTGACTTTTCTCACTCAGCATAATTTTCTGGAGATTCAGCTAGGTTACTGAGTGTATCAGTAGTTGGTTCCTTTTTACTGCTGAGTAGTATGGGTTGAGTATTCTTCATTCAAAATGCTTGGGATCAGAAGTGTGGTTTTTGTGGGTTTTTTTTCTCTCCAAACATGGTGTAGGAATGTTTTGTTGTTTTTGAAACAGGGCCTTGCTCTGTCACCCAGGCTGGAGTGCAGTGGCAGGATATGGCTCACTGTAGCCTTAACTTCCTGGGCTCAAGCAATCCTTCCACCTCAGCCTCCCAAGGAGTTGGGACTACAAGTGTATACCACCACAGTCAGTTAGTTTTTTGATTTTTTATTTTGTAGAGACAGAGTCTCACTATGTTAACCAGGCTGGTTTCTAAGTCCTGGCCTCAACCGATCCTTCTGCCTTAGCCTCCCAAGGTGCTGGGATTATAGGAATGTGCCACTGTGCCTGCCTGGAAGTGTCTTGGATTTCAGACTTTTGGGGGTTTTGGAATATTGGCAGTATACTTACTTACCAGTTCAGCATCCCTAGTCCAAAAATCTGAAACCCTAAATGCTTCAGTGAGCATTTCCTTTGAGTATCATGTAGGTATGCAAAATGTTTTGGATTTTGGAGCATTTTAGATTTCTGGTTTTTGGATTAGGAATACTCTACCTGTATTCTGTGGTCTGAATGTCCTAGTTTGTTTAACTATTCACCCATTAAAGAATATCTGGGTTGTTTCCATTTGGGGACCATTATGAATAAAGCCGATATAAATATGTACAGGTGTTAATGTGAACATAAGTTTTCATTTCTCTGGCATGCGGTTGCTGAGATGTATTGCAGTTGTATGCTTAGTTTCTTTTAAATTGCCAAATTATTTTCCAGAGTGGCTATAGCATTTTACATTCCCACGAGCAATGTATGAATGATCCAGTTTCTTCACATCCTTGCTAACATTTAATATTGTCATTGTTTTTTATTTTAGCCATTGTGATAAGTGTATACTGGTATCTCATTGTGCTTTTAATTTGCATTTCTTAAATGGTTAATGCTGTTGAACATCTTTTCATGTGATTATCTGTCATCAGCGTATACTCTTTGGTGAAATGTCTCTTTGGGTCTTTTGTCCATTTTCTTTTCTTTTCTTTCTTTCTTTTTTTAAAGACAGTCTCACTCTGTTGCCCAGGCTGGAGTGCAGTGGTGCTATCTTGGCTCACTGCAACCTCCGCTTCCTGGGTTTAGCTGATTCTCCTGTGTCAGCTGGGATTACAAGCACACACCCCCACGCCCAGCTAATTTTTGTATATTTTGTAGAGACGGGGTTTTGCCATGTTGGCCAGGCTGGTCTTGAACTCCTGAGCTCAAGTAATCCACCCCTTGGCCCTGCAAAGTGCTAGGATTACAGGTGTGAGCCACCACACCCAGCCCTTTTGCCCATTTTCTAATGGGATTCTTCTTCTTCTTTTCTTTTTTTGAGACAGTCTCATTCTGTTGCCCAGGGTAGAATGCAGTGGCCCGACCTTGACTCAACTGCAACCTCTGCCTCCCAGGTTCAAGCAATTCTCCTGCCTCAGCCTCCCAAATAGTTGAGATTACAGGTGTCCGCCACCATGCCCGGCTAATTTGTTGCATTTTTAGTAGAGATGGGGTTTCACTACGTTGGCCAGGCTGGTCTCGAACTCCTGACCTCAGGTGATTCACCCACCTTGGCCTCCCAAAGTGCTGGGATTACAGGCATGAGCCACCGTGTCTGGCCTATTTTGGCTTTTTACTGTTGACATCTGAGAGTTCTGTATATATTCGACATGCTAGTCCGTTGTTAAACATATGGTTTGCAAATATTTTCTCCCCATCTGTAGCTTTTCTTTCTTTCTTTTTGGAGATGGGATATCATTCTGTCACCCAGGCTGTTGTGCAGTAGCACAGTCATGGCTCACTGCAGCCTTGACCTCCCCAGGCTTAGGTGATCCTTCCACGTCAGCCTCCCAAGTGGCTGGGACTATGGCACAAGCCACCACACCTGTCTGATTTTTGTATTTTTTGTAGAGATGGGGTTCGCCGTGTTGCCCAGGCTGTGCTTTTCTTTTTATCCCTTTAACAGAGTCTTTCACAGAGCAAACGTTTTCAATTTTGATGAAATCCACTTTCTGAGGTGGGAGGATCACTTGAGCCCAGGAGTTCAAGACCAGCCTGGGCAGCATAGTGAGACTCCATTTCTACAAAAAATTTATAAATTAGCTGGGCGTGGTGGTGTGCACCTCTAGTCCCAGCTACTGAGGAGTCGAGTGGGAAAGGGAGGTGGGAGGATAGCTTAAGCCCAGGAGGTTGAGGCTGCAGTGAGTTGTGATAATGCCACTACACTCCAGCCTGGGTGACAAAGTGAGACCCTGTCTCAAAAAAGAAAGAAAGAAAGAAAGAAATCTGCTGTATCCATTTTTTTTTTCTTTTATGGTCGAACTGTTAGTGTCTAAGAAATCTTTGGCTGGTCCCTGATCCTGAAGATGTTCTTTCTCTCTCTTTTTCCCCAAAAGTTTTTATAGTTTGAAGTTTGGTATTTAGGATCATGATCCATTTTTAGTTAATTTTAATATGTGAGATTTGGGTCAAGGTCCTTTTTTTTCTTTTTTTGCTTATACATGTCTAGTTACCCCAGCATCATCTATTGAAAAGGTGATCTTTCTTCTATTACATTGCTTTTGTATGTTTATCAAAAAGCCGTTGGACATATTTATGGGGGCTTATTTTGTTAATCTGTGTGCCTGTCCCTCTGCCAGTACCACAGAATCTTGATTACTAAAGCTCTCTCTTTTTTTGAGACAGAGTCTCACTCTGTCACCTGGGCTGAGTGCAGTGGTGTGATCATGATTCACTGCAGCTTCGGCTTCTGGGGTTCAAGCAATCCTCTCACCTCAGCCTCTTAAGTAGCTGGGACTACAGGTGTGCACCAGCATGCTCAGCTAACTTTTTATTTTTTTGTAGAGATAGGGTCTCACTATGTTGCCCAGGGGGGTCTCAAACTCCTGGACACAAGTGATCTTCCTGCTTTGGCCTTCCAAAGTGTTGGGATTGTAGGCATGAGACAAGTTGCACAGCCTGATTACTATAACTCTTATGATAAGTCTTGAAATTTGTAAACTGCCTCCACTTTATTTTTCTTTTTCAAAATTGTTTTAGCTATTCTAGTTCCGTTGCCTTTCTATTTAAATTTTAGAATAATCTTAACTTAAATCTATAAATAATCTTGCTGGAATTTCAGTAAGAATTGTGTTAAATCTATATATCAATTTGGGGAAAATTGGCATCTGTACTATGTTGGATCTCCCATAAACATGTCTCCATTTGTTTAGTTGTTTATTGGGTTTTTTGTTGTTTTGTTTCCTCCAAATTTTTTTTTTCATTCTGCTTAGGGCTTGCAGTGGTTAAGAATTTGTAAAAATGAGCCCCCAAATTCATTTGAATTTCCCTATTTCTGTTTTTTCCTCTTCCTTTTTTTTTTTAAAGTAAAGAGACAGGGTTGGCTGTGTGCGGTGGCTCACACCTGTAATCCCAGTACTTTGGGAGACCCAGGTGGGCAGATCACAAGGTCAGGAGTTTGAGAGCAGCCTGGCCAATATGGTGAAACCCCGCCTCTACTAAAAATACAAAAATTAGCCAGGTGTGATGGGTACCTGTAGTCCCAGCTACTCGGGAGCCTGAGGCAGGAGAATCACTTCAACCCTGGAGGCGGAGGTTGCAGTAAGCTGAGATCATACCTCTGCACTCCAGCCTGGGCGACAGAGCGAGACTCCATCTCAAAAAAAAAAAAAAAAAAGGAGACCGAGTCTTTCTTCGTCAAACAGGCTAGAATGCAGTGGTGTGGTCACAGCTCACTGTAGCCTTTACCTCCTGGGCTAAAGTGATCCTCTTGCCTTAGCCTCCTGAATACCTGGGACACAGGCATGAACCCCCATGCCCGGCTAATTTTTATTTTTTGTAGACAGTCTTGCTATGTTGCTCTTGAACTTCTTAAGGGATTCTCTGTCCTTGGCCTCCCAAAGTGCTGGGATTACAGGTGTGAGCCACCATACCTGGCCTCTCTTCCTCTCTCTAGTGTTAATCCCTAGGAATTGAGAGGAAACCTAGCTTTCTAGGACTCACTGAGCAGATCTCTGTGCCCTGAAGAGCACCATTAAATGTTAGATTCTATTGTCTTTGTTCCAGGAGTGGTGATTCCTTCTAAGACCAAAATTGTGTGCCATTTTTCTACTCTTGTATTGACCTGTGGGCAGCCGCACACCCTTCAAATAGTACCCCGAGATGAGTATGATAATCCCACCAACAATTCCATGTCCTTGAGAGACGAGCACAATTACACCTTGTCCATTCATGAGGTAAGCAGCCTCCTTTCTTTATCTGTGTGCTAGAGAGAGTTGGCTCCTTTCTCTGTCATTCTCACACCTTCTAATTCACTTGGATCTCTGTTTCCTTCTCCCTAAATTCTGTGCTGTCTGTATCTTCATCTGACAATACCTGTCTCATTAGTAATTTTGTGATTTAGATTAGATCATAGATAGAAAAGCTCCTTGTAAAGAGTAAAGTGCCTTGTTAATGGGGAAAATACTATATGTTAAGTGATGCTTTGTTTTCTTCTTAAAGCTCGGCCCTCAAGAAGAAGAGAGTGCTGGTGTCTCATTTGAGAAGTCAGTGACATCCAACAGGCAGACTTTCCAGGTGTTCTTGCGACTCACCCTGCATTCTCGAGGCTGCTTCCATGCCTGCATTTCATACCAAAATCAACCAATCAATAATGGTGAATTTGACATTATTGTTCTAAGTGGTAAGTTGAAAGAAATGTGTGATTTAGTGCTATTCTTCAGCCACTTCTTTGCCTGCCTGCACTCTTTTGTCTGACCTCACAAACATTTGATATTTGGGCTACATTTGGCTTATTGTTCTGTGGACTAAAGGCCTAGTGATAGGTGATTTTTTTTCTCCCCTGACTTCTACTTTAAACCTTATTCCTTATTATACTTCAGAGGATGAGAAGAATATCGTTGAACGCAATGTGTCCACTTCAGGTGTGAGCATTTACTTTGAGGCTTATCTTTATAATGCTACCAACTGTAGCAGCACTCCATGGCACCTGCCACCCATGCACATGAGCTCTTCCCAGCGCCGGCCGTCCACTGCTGTTGACGAGGAAGATGAAGACTCACCCTCTGAGTGCCACACCCCTGAGAAAGTGAAGAAACCAAAGAAGGTGTACTGCTATGTGTCACCAAAGGTTGGACCTTCTGTTCTTGCCATAAAATCCTCCTGCTTGAGCCTGTGTGTATTTAGTATTTGGTAGCAGAAACCACAAAGTAGCAGTCTGAGTATCATGGCAAGATTGTTAATCAGTTGTATAGAAAGCTACTTTCAAACCATTAAAAATTTCTTGCTAGCATTAAAATTACCGTTAGCTTCTTGTGCTGTGTCGAAATAATCTGATCTTTTATTTTGTGATTCATGAAACCACAGTAAATGGATGGAAGTAAAGAAATTTTGGCAGAGGAAAGAAGGTGAATTTCCCAAGCCCCTGAGCTAAGAGGCACTTTGTGTTAGTTTCTTTTTAATGTTTGTATTTCTTATTCATTCAGTCCTCATAAAAATGAGACTCTGTGAAATATCCCATTACATCTCTTTAATCTCATAACCAAAACTGAGTTCTAATTCTGTTCTACTTCAGAACACTTTGCTGTGTACCATTCTTCATTTAAAAATCTAGCCTTAATTCGGACTAGGGGTGATGGTAATGAGGGAAATGGGTAAGTGAATATGTGAAACAAGATTGGCTATGAATGGATAATTGTCGAAGCTGCCGATAGTTTCATTATACTTGTTTGTCTTCTTTAGTATGTATTTGAAGTTTTCTTAATGAAAACTTTTTTTTTAATCAAGAAAACAACTGACCTGCACATTCAGATAAAAGGGATTTTTTAAGATTAAAAAATTATTGCATTGTCTTTTCCTTGTTTGTATGAACTTTTTTATGTGAGGACCTTCCTCTCCACCAACAACATATTCCACTCCAGTCCACCCCATCTTCCTGCCTCCCTTCCCTGACAAATTTTTGGCACCATTCAAATAGGATAAAGCAGTGTATACAGGTTGCTGGTGTTCTCTGTCCAATAACTTAGAGGAAGACATTCTGAGCAGCATGGAACTGAGCAGAAGGAGATTTTGATTGTTTCTAGGCGAAATGTTCTGTTCTCATAGAGTGAAAACCTGATCCCAGATAATTAGGAAGACTTGAGTATTACAATTATGAAACATCTCTGTGTGAAACTGCATTGTCAGAGTCATACTTTTTTTGTTTATTTATTTATTTTATTTTATTTTATTTTTTGAGACAGTCTCGCTTTGTCACCCAGGCTGGAGTGCCATGGGTTCACTCAGTTCACTGCACCCTCTGTTCACTGCACCTTCTGCCTTCTAGGTTCAAGTGATTCTTGCCTCAGCCTCCCGAGTACTTGGGATTACAGGCATGAGCCACTGCACCCAGCTAATTTTTTTGTATTTTTAGTAGAGACTGAGTTTTGCCATGTTGGCCAGGCTGGTCATCCTCCTGCCTCGGCCTCCCAAAGTGCTGGGATTACAAGTGTGAGCCACCCACACTTGGGTAATAGTTTTAAGTTGCCTTTTTAAATAGAGTTAATGTATTTTGATTTTAGCACTCACTAAATTACTCACTAAATTACTATTTTTGTTCATGGAGAGAAAAATTATGAGAAATATAAATAGGGACTATGATATTTGAATTAGAATACCCAAATAGAGCCTTTTTATTTATCATTCACTTCATTTTCTGTCTGTTGGTCCTCCAGCAATTCTCAGTGAAGGAGTTCTACCTGAAAATCATCCCTTGGCGCCTTTACACCTTCCGAGTGTGTCCAGGAACAAAAGTAAGCTGAATCTTACATCTGGTTCACATTGAGCATGCTTCATCTCTGGACTGTCTCAGCCTTTTATTTTTTTCTCAGAAAGACTTTTAATATTTCTGCAAGATCTCACAGTGTACACAGGATTCATTGCCAAATAAAGGGTCATTATCTCCTTACTAAATGGCAGGAAGAATGTATAAATTCTGAAAGGACGCATGCCTACAGAAATAAGAATTAGTAGCAACTCAGAATACTTCAAGAGTAATCCTTTGCCTTCAAGACTAAGTTAATAGAGAAGATGTTTGTTACTCTGGCCCAGGCTTGGTCTCCCAGTGTGCTAACGCTATCTTTTAGAAGCAGCATTCTCATATATTAAAAGAAATTGTTTATTTTTAACTTTTTGGCCTTCTGAAATCTAAACTTCTGCCCAAAGGCTAGAATATGCCATTTTATAAAAATAACTTTCTTCTGGTCAGTTTGGAGTACTCATTTCTTGCTATTTAATATATCTTTACTATCACCCTTCTTATATTTTATGTTGGAAGGTCAGTAGTTTTACTGGTGGTCCTAACTAAAGGCAGTCTCTGTGACTAAAATAATTTAAAATGTTGAAATGTAAATCACTGAAGGGAAAAATAATGAAATGTATTCCTGGTAGGTACTCACTTGGAGAAAACAAGCCTAACTTACTATTGTTGGTTGGTACAGAGGATAGAGATGTAGAGGACTTTTACTGGGCTTGAGGGTTTTATAGATTAATTTCTTTCTTTTTCTTGACTAGTTTTCATACCTTGGTCCTGACCCTGTCCATAAGCTCCTCACACTGGTGGTGGATGATGGCATTCAGCCTCCTGTAGAGCTCAGCTGTAAGGAGAGGAACATTCTAGCCGCCACTTTTATCCGCTCCCTGCATAAGAACATAGGTAAGGTTACACTGGGATTCTATAGGGAAAGTAGTGAGCCCAGTCACATTCATGAGGGTGGGGAGGTAGGACTGCACAGATGGCTTGTAATGACGTTGTAATCATGATGGCTCTTGCTGCTCCTCAGGAGGCTCTGAGACATTTCAGGACAAGGTGAACTTTTTCCAGCGAGAACTTCGGCAGATACATATGAAAAGACCACATTCCAAAGTCACCCTGAAGGTCAGCAGACATGCCTTATTGGAATCGGTAGGTAAAATTTCATCTCTGTTAGCAGATGCCAAAGTTTTCCAATTAGGAACATCTTTAGTATTTGGTTATATTCTACAGGTTACCTTTTTGGGGTGCTTTTGGAGACAGGGTCTCTGTTGCCCAGGCTAGGGTACAGTGGTGTGATCATGGCTTACTGCAGCCTCAACCTTCCCAGGCTCAGGTGATCCTCCCAACTCGGCCTACCAAGTAGCTGGGACTACAGGTGTGTGCCACCATGCCTGGCTAATTTTTGTATTTTTTGTAGAGACAGGATTTTGCCATGTGGCCCAGGCTGGTCTCGAACTCCTGGACTCAAGTGATACACCTGCCTTGGCCTCCCAAAGTGTTGGGATTACAGGCATGAGCTACTGTGCCTGATCTGGTTATCTTTTTTATGAAACTTAGATTTCTCCCTTTAATTATATCTGTAAAAGACAGATACACTAAATTGCTGAAACCTAAATTTCTCTCTTTACCTATGTCTGTTCTTCTATTTGATTCTACGAAATTTGGGGCAGATTTGTTGGAGGTATATTTTTGAGGGGGAGAGCAGTTTACTTAGTGGCCTTCAAATCTACTGAATTGCTTCCTGAACAGTCTCATGGAATTCCTTTGCAGGGCAGGTGTAAATAGTGATTACAGAAGAAACTTCTTGTTATTGAATCCCTGGAATAGAGGAGCTCTTGTTGAATTAAAAAGAAATGATTTTTGTTGTCACTTTGGTCTGATGGAAAAGGAACACCTGATGTGTGTCTGTCTCCAGTGCACAGACACTGGCATAGTTCTTACATTCCCCAGGAATGAGAAGGCTTGGTTCCTGTCCAGAAAGTGTTTGTGATGTTTGGCTCTGGAATGTGTAACTGGAAACCCTTTTCTCAGCCATATTCTCTGTGTGGCATGGCTTGCTGTCTGAACCTAGCCTTGTGGATAAAGATGTCTAGGATAGACCATACTTTGCTGAAAACTAGAATTTTTTGGTTCTTTTGCTTATGGCTTACTGACTTTAGTAATTTTTTACTTCTTTATGCAAGAATATTTTCATTACTAAAACAAGGATTGTTTAAAAGAAAAAGAAGAAACAGCTTCAACTTTCCAACAACATGATGATGTAAAGACAAATCAGATTATTTTTTAAAATTTAAAATTACTTTTGGAGATCTGTGCATTTTAAATGTAAGGTGGTATTATTAAAACTTGTTTATGAGTAACATGTCTCCTTCAGGTAGTTGCAGTTAGTCCAGCAGACAATGGCAGTGCTCTTGTGTTGTCTTTAACTTCCAGAGGACACCAGCCAGTGCTCTGACAACCCCTTCCTTTCACTGCTTTTCAGTCTCTGAAAGCCACTCGGAATTTCTCCATCTCAGATTGGAGCAAGAACTTTGAGGTTGTTTTCCAGGATGAGGAAGGTCAGTTTTGAAATTTTATATTCATCTTTTTGAACTCTCTTCCCTACTCCCACCCTCTCCACAAAGTAAAATAAAACAAAAAACAAAAGCAACCCCCACCTCCTACTCACCCCCCCCCCTCAAAAAAAACCCCAGTTTTTTTTTTTTCCTCCCAAGGAAAAAGGAACCATGAGTCAAGAAAAAAAGGATAGTATTTACTGGCCAGATGGCATGGAGGAGCTTGTGCAACACAGACGTACAAGGACTTAGAGGGAGAGTTCCAAGAGTTTGAACCTTGGTTACCTTGAGAGAAATGTCCATTTCCCAGGATCTCTGACCTCGGGTGTTTCCATACTAGGGGGCATTTCCTTAGTGATCAGAATACCATTAATTCTACAAAAAGGAGTGGGGTTTCAAAAGGACCACAGTTTAGATGAATTGCAATGGAGAAACACCAGGGTAGTACAATAGAGGGAATGTGGAGAGTGTAAAATGGTGACTAAACAAAAGTGGTAAGAGGAGGTAGGGCAGAGTCATTCTTTATTTTCATTATGCTTTTCAGCTCTGGACTGGGGGAGGGCCTCGCCGGGAATGGTTTGAGCTGATCTGCAAAGCACTATTTGATACCACCAATCAGCTCTTCACCCGGTTCAGTGACAACAACCAAGCATTAGTGAGTCGGTGATGGGTGGGTGGAAAATGTGGATTATGTTATAATGGGTAGGCTAACAAAGGGTTTGAAATTATGAAACTGACTTGGGAGGCTGACAACCTGTGTCCTGTTCTTAATTTTGTTGCTTAAAATATGAGCTAATCAGATTGTCTTCCTCCTGTTTGCCTTTATTATTTCATCTGTAAAATAAGCAAAAATGCAGACAGCTGAATATTTGACTAAAAAGCCTTGTACTACAATGTCTGCTCTATCAATTATTATAGTAATTAAGGCTCTGTCTCAAAACATACCTGAAGCAAATGATTCCTGTACTAGATCTTTGACTAGACAAAGGTGTCAGGAGTAGAGAACTACACTTTGGCTGAAAGAAGTTCTGGTTTAGGGAAAAGGCATCACGTCATCTGCTGATTAACCACAAACTTAAGAGTCTTAATTAAATCCACCTCTGACCTTTATCTTCCAGTCACTTTGAATGACTACTAAAGTGGTGGCTACCAAAAAACTAACATCATTTGGATGAGCTCTGATCCTTATACTGAATTTCTTCCTCCTTTGGCATGGGGTTTGGGAAGAGGGTCTTTCCAGAACTGGGCTTGAAGAAAAATGGCCCAGGGCCTTTCAGTCTCTTTCTTGGACAGGTGCATCCCAACCCTAATCGCCCTGCTCATCTGCGCCTGAAAATATATGAGTTTGCGGGACGGCTCGTGGGCAAGTGTCTCTATGAGTCCTCTCTAGGAGGAGCCTACAAGCAGTTGGTCCGAGCTCGCTTCACCCGCTCTTTCCTGGCCCAAATAATAGGACTGCGCATGCATTACAAGGTAACATCTTAGGTGTGCATTTCCTAACTAAGGCCCCTGGCCTTTAACCTTGAAATCTCTCCTCCTGGGCTTATAAATAATTATTTTTAAGGTTGAAAGGATAAGTGGTTCTAAGCAGTTACAACTGTCCTTTCAGGGCAAGAGTATTCATGTTCTGTTCTGTATCTTTCTGCTTCCTCAGTACTTTGAAACAGATGACCCAGAATTCTACAAATCTAAAGTTTGTTTTATCCTCAACAATGACATGAGTGAGATGGAGCTGGTCTTTGCAGAAGAGAAATACAATAAATCAGGTCAATTGGATAAGGTGAGAAAGAGGAACAAAGCCTCTGGGTCCCGTGTCCTCCAGTTTCCTGTAGAGCAAGACTGTCTAAGAGAGCTTTCTGCAGTGGTGGAAATGTTCCATATTTGTGTTTTCTGTTAAGCATCCAAAATGTGGGTGACGTAACAACTGAACTTCTCATTTTAATTAATTTATACTTACATAACTACACTTGTCTAGCAGCCTCTGTATCAGACAGCACAGCTTTAGGACATTGCATCCCATGCTGTATCATCTCAGCCTATTTGAGTGAAGCAAAAGACACATATCTCCATCTGTCCCACCAAGTCCTAACTTCGAAGTGGAAAAATAACTGAATGATAATGAAGTGTTACTGTACATGCAGATTTGGAAGAGATGGCAGTGTCTGTGTCAACATGTTCAGTAGCGATGTAGGTGATTCCTATTTTAACACAGTGCCTGTATATTTCTAAACTTTTTGGCTGGGCACAGTGGCTCATGGCCTGTAATTTCAACACTTTGAGAGGCTGAGGCAGGAGGACAGCTTGAGACCAGGAGTTCAAGACCAGCCTGGGCAACTTTGGCAAGACCCTGTCTTTACAAAAATTTTTAAAAATCTAGCTGGGTATGGTGGCTTGTGTCTGTGGTCCTAGCTACTGGGGCGTGTAGGAGGATCGCGCTAGCCCAGGTCAAGGCTGCAGTGAGCGATGATTGCACCACTGCACTCTGGCCAAGGTGACACAGCAAAACCCTGTCTCAAAATAAATTAATAAAACCAAAACTTTTTATTAGAAAATGATGGGGGGAAAAATAGAAAATGATGGGCCAGTGATATTTCTGATGCATGTGCTTCTATTTACATGTTGGCGTTAAACAGTATCAAATGATAATGATAAAGTTGCAGTAAATTTAAAATTGAAAGCAGAATAGGAATGCTTGAAAAATTGTAACCACTGGTACCTCTCTGCTGATAATCAGATATCCTTCTGAAAATTATGGGATTCCCAGCTGTTTGCCTTTGCACACATGGGATTAGACCTGACTTCCTGAGCTGACGTGATAAGGCAGCTAGAGTCAATAGGACACTGAATTAGGGTCCTCAGGCCCAAGGTAGTACTCATTTTAATTGTGTTTAATATGAACACTAAATCTTTATAATTTACTTCTTAGGCTCCTAGCTAGAAATGCTTACATTAATAAAAGATCCAGGGTTGTACATACCAACAGAAAAAAGTTTTACAATTTTAGATCCATTGAGAATCCCTGCTGTGGAGTAGCATGCTATTGCTACCATGCTGTTGTTGTCTTAAAATCTGATCTTGTAACTTCATTCACCTGTGGAGACAACCTTGGTCACTCTATACCAATATTTCTGGATGATGGTTTTAAGCTGTGCTTCAGGGCTCCTTCAAAGTTCCCTTAGGAGTTTATTGGGGGACACTAATTCTATCTGAGAGTCATATAGCTTGTTCAGCATTTTCTTTGCAGATAGGAGAATTAGGGCCAAATAATTGCCCTAAGGTCTGGAGGGGCAATTAACGAAGGGTCTGTAGCAAGCTAGCATCAGCACTGATATTAGGATCCAGGATCTTCAAGTTTCAAACTGTGGCTTGTTCTGTTCACTCACGTTAGAGATAAAAGAATGTGTGGGAATAATTGTTCTTATCTTGGAATTTCTGAGACAAAAAGACTTCTTTATGGCTTATCTGACTTTATTTATTCTTAGTTGCTTAGAGAAGTATTGGTTTCATTTGGGATCATAGATTAAAACATTGCTAAGAAAAAGCCATAATATCTCCTGTTGCATCACTCCTACTTGACTGAGTCAGAGAAGACCTTACCCAGACACCCATTTCAGAAATAGTGGCCAGTAGTACAGCAATAGTGATAGGAACCCTAAAGCTTAGGAACTAAATTAAACCAAGTGTGTTGAAAAGCTGAATGCACAGCAGAAACTTGTGTCTGATAGTGATGCAGGTCAGTGATGCTGTGTCTGTAAACATCCCAGGCAGGTGTCATCTTACAAATTTCCTTCCGCAGCCTCTCCTTATCTGTCTTTTGCCTCCTGTTACAGGTTGTAGAACTCATGACAGGTGGAGCTCAAACTCCAGTCACCAATGCAAATAAAATCTTCTATTTAAATTTGCTGGCCCAATATCGGCTGGCCAGTCAAGTGAAAGAGGAGGTGGAACACTTCCTAAAAGGTGGATCCCATCGGTTCTTGGCCTTCAAGTTAAATACCTGTATCCATCATGTGGGTATGACTTTAACTTGCCTACTTTGTTTCAGGCCTCAATGAATTGGTCCCTAGAACCTTTTGGCTATTTTTGATGAGAACGAGCTTGAGGTAAGTGCTTGCAATTCAAACTCCCATTCTTAACTTGGCATTTTTGCACCTTACAGGAAGCAGCTTGTTGCACCGTCTCTTACGAGATGCAGCTGGAAAGCCATTTATACAAGAGGTGGTTTCATTTTTGTCATTCTTCCATTCACTGACCCTTCAGCCTTAAAAAATTAGAATGTGAAAGTTAGTAGCAAATAGTACAGAGACATTAGCTTAAGGGAAAAATAAATAAATAAATAAAAGAAGGTAACAAGTAGCTCATTATTTATGAAGTCATAATTAATACTTATTTATTCATCAGTATTATTGAGGCTGGGCATGGTGGCCCATGCCTGTAATCCCAGCACTTTGGGAGGCTGAGGTGGGTGGATCACCTAAGGTCAGGAGTTCGAGACCAACCTGGCCAACATGGCAAAACCCCGTCTCTACTGAAAATACAAAAATTAGCTGGGCGTGGTGATGCACACTTGTAATCTCAGCTACTTGGGAGGCTGAGGCAGGAGAATCACTTGAACCCAGGAGGCGGAGGTTGCAGTAAGCCGAGATCTCGCCACTGCCCTCCAGCCTGGATAGCAGAGTGAGACTCCATCTCAAAAAAAAAAAAAAAAAAAAAATCATTTAGTAGTAAAGGATGTTAATATCATGTATAGTCTTTATAAAATCCCATGACATTTAAGGGAATAATGTAATTTATTTTTTCAGGTATATATTAAGTGCCTCCTGTATGTCATGTATTTTGAGGCACTGCAGAGAGAGTAACGAATAAGACAAAGTTCCATCCCTCATGGGCTACATTCTAATGAAATGAAGGAAACAAACTAAAAGATGTGATCACATTTCAGAGCATTAGACTGCAACACAATATAGTATATATATTTATTTATATGGTAAATTTATTCGTATTTCAGATCCTGTAACAACCAAAAAATGGCTCTAACATGGTAAATACCATTCTATAATGAGCAGAATTGAGGCCCACACAGGTGTGGGCAAAGAATAACATCAGTTTGTTGTGGCCTGCGGCTCACAGATGAGACATCTGTACAAGATGGTGCAGTTCTAACTTCCACAGTTTTTATGAGGAGTGTTTTTCTGCAAACTGTTTCCTTAGGGAGGAATTTTTGCTTTTAAAATGGTGGGTGTGGGGGGAAGTAGTTTTAGGTGGTCTTGCCCAATTCTTACTTCTATTAATTGAAGTAGATTAAAGAATAAGAATCAAAATCTTATGTAATGTTCATGTTTTATATCTTCGTATATGAAATCCAAACAAAATGAACTCTCATGTCTCAGCCTAAAGTTGCTGATAAACCTGTCACCTAGTGTTATTTTTTGGGCTGAGGAATAACTACTGGTGAATTTTGTTTTATCTTGAAGCAAAGCATTTGTAAGTTTGTAAAAGTGAGTAGAAAGGAAGGACATGGTCTCTCGCAGTTGTTCCACTTCCTGCTTTTAGTTTCTCATCAGTTTAGCAAGTTCTTTTGAAGGAGCCAAGGCTTCTCAGCTTAGTTTGGGCTTTTCTTGTCTCTTGGTTAGGATGTATTATTCTTTATAGCTATTGGATGAGTACTTGCAGTCTGGTAAGTAACATTCTGGGTCCTGAACCAAATTAGGACATCAGCAAGATGTTTAGGGCTCTGATGTCATTAATGTTCTCATTTTCTGGCATACTTTTAAATTTATCTGATCAAGTAGAGGCAGAGCTGAAGGGAAGGTAGTAAAAGTTCAATCCACAAAAGAAGAATGCGTCCTAGGAAAAAGGAAAGGCCGTATGACAAATTAATAAATGCTGCTGGGGTTTTTGGGGAAACAGCTTGCCTTTCTCCCTGATATTCACAGGCTGAGTTTAGAGCAGACTGTCAGGAAACACTTAGTTTTTGTGTGTGTTGGGGTTTTTTTTTTGGTCCTTTGTTTCAATTAAAAATAATCCATAGCAACAGTTCTTAGTTAGGGTGTTCATCAGAAATACCTCGCCTATAATCCCAGCTACTCTGGAGGCTGAGGCAGGAGAATTGCTTGAACATGTGAGGTGGAGGTTGCAGCAATTTTTTCTTCCCGTACAAGCTCATAACCCGTTCCTAGAGATTCAGATTTAGAGGTCTGAGTTAGGGCCGCAAACATTTATATAAATATATATTTTAAAAGCCATGTGATTCTTTTTTTTTTACCCAGTGGTTAGCAACTATTGCCCTATTGTATGTGATTGATTTTCCTAAAGCAGTATTCTGGTATTAGACCTCACCTTCTGTCTTTTTCCTGGTACTTGTTTTCTTTATTCTGCACTTTGCATGTTAACTTAGGTAATTTTGACCTTATAGTGGTCTTTGTCCTTCTGACTGTCTTAGTAACACCTTTCCATCTTTCTCCAGCTGCTGATGTGTGGGACTGGAGACATCAGTGTGTCTGACTTCAAAGCCCATGCAGTGGTTGTTGGTGGTTCATGGCATTTCAGAGAAAAGGTAAATGAACCAAACTTCTTTCAGTTGGATTTATGCCATGTTATATGGAAAAAGTTTCAGAAGAAAAAAGTAGAGGAGTCAAAGCAGTTGACATGTTTTCTGGGGAAAAAACGATAATGGGGAAAGACAGGTGGTTGTCCAGACAGAAGGGAGCCCTCATCTCTAAGGGCTGTCATGCTGACTGCCACAGGAATAGTAAATTGGAGATGCAAAGAAGAGAACCAACAGCGACTAATCCTAATCGTGCGACAGTGTACATTCTTAAAGTCATTGTCAACTGTGACTCTTCTTACCACGTGTCCTCACAGAACTGTAACTTGGGGAACAGCCCCACTTCAGTGTATTTTGTTCCTTCCCCAGGGATCTAATCCTAGGCCATTTACCGTGTGTGATCCCAGCCTTGTGCTCTCCCTGCCAGGTCATGAGGTGGTTTTGGACTGTGGTTTCCAGTCTGACCCAGGAGGAGTTGGCTCGGCTACTTCAGTTCACAACAGGCTCCTCTCAGCTACCACCTGGAGGCTTTGCTGCCCTCTGTCCCCTCATTTCAGATTATTGCTGCCCCGACCCATAGCACGCTGCCTACTGCACACACATGGTAGGTACATGGTAGGTATCTGCCCGCCTGATGCATGCCCAGTGTTTTTGATGGTATGAGTTAATCACTTCTCTCTTGCTCTTCCAGTTTTAACCAGCTGTGCCTCCCTACATATGACTCCTATGAAGAGGTGCACAGGATGCTGCAGCTGGCCATCAGCGAGGGTTGTGAGGGCTTTGGCATGCTCTGACCACTCTCCTGCCATCCACTTGGCTCCCGTGCCCTCTGGAGCATCTGGGTACAAGTTACAGACATGATAACCACTGATCCTAACACACATAACCATCAGCCAGAAGATGCTGCATGCCCCCCTGTGTCTGGAGGATTTTGTCACCTACAAGCCTTGTCTTTACCTCACCTGCTCCCTGCCCATATCCACCACAGGCCATGTTGGCATGGTATGTAAACTGAGCTCTTCATTCAGTCATGAGAAGAGGACCACGCTGCTGTCATTTATTTGGTCCTTTGAAGATCTCAGTAGCTGAGGGGAGATGGCACACGGGGGCCCAGCCCTGTTGGGAAACTGGTGTGGAGAGCCTTAAATCCACACTCTGCTCCAAACTCCCTCTGCTGATACTCCTTGGAGACCCCTTCTTTGGCCCTTACTACTTGACCAGACTGGTACTTGAATTCTTCTCATGGGTGGGGTGATTGCCTCTTCTCATCAGGAGCCAGGAGAGAGAAACAGATAGGAGGTGGCCCATAGGAGCAGCCACTGCACAATGGTAGGCATAGGCCATGGCACTGGACTGCCTCTAATGAGGACTGATAGCACAAAAGGATCTTTTTTTTTGTGGTGTCAAAACTGGAAAAAGCACTTTCCCTTCGGGCATTTCTGGAAATGATTATTAATCCACAAAGAACTCTCTAAGCTTTTTCTTGAATTGTGGCCAGTGAAAGAGCAGATAGACTGAAGAATATGAAGAATAGCTGAGCTGTAGCCTCCAGTGCTCAATATGACTCTCTTCGGGTTAAGGGGCATGCCCTGGGCGCATGGCTGGCCTGGAGACTACTGATGCTTTTCCCTGAGTTCATACGTTGCACTGAAGTATGGCCAGCTTGGGCCGACTTCCACATTATGTAGTTTGCTACAAGCTGGGGATTCTCTAGCATTCTACTGAAGAAAATTTTGTAGCAAAGGATTAGAACAATAAGGATAGTATGCCAGCAATCCCTGATTCTCTCTGTGCTTGTGTTCTCTGGCAGCACTAAGACAAAGGAACAGGGACTAGGAGTTGACCTGCTTATCACAGGTCCTTGGGGTCAGGACACTAGGGATGAACATGGAGGTGATATGTTACACAGTAAACACCTAGCCAACCCCAGTACTCCCCTTTGCTTCATCAGTTATCAGGAAGGAGAACTAAGGAGGGAGGAAGCTTATTAGGTTCGCTATTGAATGGTGATTGAAGAATACCTGCTGCTGTCTCTTGGAAGATGACAACATCCTTTTCGTTACTGTTTGATTGAAAACAATTTCAAGATTCAAAATTTCATTAACTTCCCAAATTTGTATTTTTAAGAAGGCTTTGCTGCAAGCTACTATTCCCAATGGGGCAGTCAACTCTGAGAATATTACAAGCCATCTTTGTTGCCAAAACCAGCAAGTACACAGAGTCCTGAGACAAGGCAGGACTTTGGCGATGCCTTGGCCTCCTGGAAGCATGTCTGAGCCCCTCCTGTTCCCAGGGATCATGAGGAATAAGCCCTCCTGAGCTGCTACAGTTCCTGCCTGACCTCAATCTTTTGCAGTCATCATTTGTCCTTTCTTGGCACATGGGTGCTGACCTCACTCATCCTTGGGGTCTGGGATCCAGCATTGGGGTCTCTGTACCCCAGGATCCTCCATGCCACATGGTCACTGCTCTCCTCAGGGACCAGGACAAGGTGCTGCTGCTTGCCCAAATTTTTTCCCATGGGATATGTACAGGAAAGTTTATCATCACCCTGGGAAACATGATGCTGCCCCTTGGGCCCCCCCAAAAAGGGGTTTCCAGCTGGGGGCACATGGGCTGTTCTGCTGTTTTTGGCAGTCGCTTTTCTAATTCTCCCCTCTGGCAGCCTTCCAGAGCCTGATGCTGGAGATTGAGTTGATTGTCTTGGCTAGATCTGTCATTTTAAGCTCTAGTCATAGCACTTTTTCAGAGCATCCTAGGCACCATTGCAACCCAACCGGGGCAGCTGCCTCCCTGTGGTGGTCCTTAGGCTCCAGTCTTTGTTAAACAAAACGCTTTGGTACTGTTGTGGTTTTCTGTTCTTCTAGTTTACTCTCTCTGTCCTAACTCTATTCATAAGTATCTTTGCTCTCTTGGGCCTTTCCTTTTACCTTTTTTTCCTAATCCTGCTTTCACACTAGCCAGTGTGGGGAAAGGGTACAATATGTCAAAGAGACGAGAGTGTGTTATTTCTTGGGCAATTTTCTATTAGTGTTTCTTATTTTGGCCAGTTCTTTTATTTATGTCCTTGTGACCCAGGTACTTGGGGGGGGCCAGCTACCCTTCTGGCCTTTTAGTGTCTTTGAAGGAGACCAGACATGAGTGAATACCTAGGAGAGTGTCAGCGTGTTTCTGGAAAATTGGCAGAGACCAAGCCCTGCTGCAGATTTGTCAGGCCAGGTGAAAGGGCCAGGCAGTTGCAGCTGATGATGTAAATATTTTGTACAGTAAATAAATAAACGTTTAAAGAACTAAGGAGTGAGTGGCTGCTTTAAGTGGAAATTAATGGCTTGACTGGAAGGTGGGGTGGGGAAAAAACTTGGAAATGATTTTGTATTTCCCCAGTAATTCCTCCTGAAGTGGTCTGCTCAAGGTAGAGTGTATACCTGGAGTCCTGGACTGTCCTTCCCTTGCCCTTTCACGCTTCCCTGAGTGCTGTCCATGGTGCCAGGCAGGGCCACTGTGCTCTTTCTCAGTCATGGGGAGATGAGGACAAGTGTTTATACTCAGCTTCTGAAGAAGAAACCATTTAATCAGTCTTTAAACATTAATTCATTGTTTTACTACCTACGAATTTAATATAGAAAGTGTGGAAATAAGAAAAAGTACAAGGGAAGTAGGTAAGTTGCTATCCAGAGGTAATCACCATTAACATTTTGATGAATAGTCTTGATTTTCATATAAGCACACATTTATCTCCCCAACATCTCCCTCACCTACAAGGGCTTTGGGAGTGGCAAACAAAAATACTGCTCCTAAAAAGTTTGTTGGTGGCAAGTCTTAGGATTCTTTTCGGCTTACAAAGGTAAGCTTGGAAGAGGAAAAAAAAAACAGACCTCTGATTTGGGCCTAGAAGGAAAAGTATTAAGGACCCTGACTTTCTTGGGGAAGTAATTATGATGTCTTATATATTGGTTCCCCAATCTTGAAAATTAAAAAAAAAAATCCCTTTTGAATTAAAAAACAAATTCTTGCTGCCACCCTATACTGAGTGCATTCTCCTCTTACCTCACCAAGCTCCTGAGTGATATGAGAGGTCTTAAAGGGCCAGGTGCAATGGCTCATACCTATAATCCCAGCACTTTGGAAGGCTGCAAGGCAGGAGGGTGACTTAAGGCCAGGAGTTTGAGGCTGCAGTGAGCTATGACTGTGTCACTGTGCTCTAGCCTGGGTGATAGAGCAAGACACTGTCTCTCTCTCTCTTTCTTCTCTTTCTTATATATTTATTTATTTGTAGAGATGAGGTCTTGCCATGTTTCCCAGGCTGATCTTGAACTCCTGGGCTCAAGTGATCCACCCACCTCAGCCTCCCAAAGTGCTGGGATTAGAAGCATGAGCTACTGTGCCTGGCTAAGACACTGTCTCTTAAAAAACAAGATCTTTAAAGTCTGTCCTTCTAACTATACATTTGAAGGTTATTTATAGTCCTGAATCTTATACAGTTGCTGTTATGGCTTTGAATAGGTCACTATGAACATTGATCATTGAGTGATTTTTAGCCCATCAACTCATTCTTATGACTCCATAAATACTATCTTCAGCCCCTTGTACACTGTTGCCTCTGAGTCACTGTAGACAGAGCTTTCAAACCTCTGTCCAGGACACTTCTCTCAGGATCACAATAGAGGTTCAACAAGTGGCCTGAACCCCCAAGGGCTCCTTCCCTCTACTCTGGCTTCACATAGACTCTCAAGCATAATAAACCAGTTCCAGATATGTAGAACAGTAAAAGTATTACAGGATACTAAAATTCCTTTTTTATTTTGAGATGCAATGTATATATAAAAGGTATATAACATGAGTAATTATAAAGGAAATGCACAGGTAGCCACCATCCAGGTCAAGAAATAAAACATTGCAGCACTGCAGAGCACACTCTCATCCCATCCCTCTAAAGTTAACGTAACTACTGTCCTGACTTAATGGCAATTATTTCACCAAGCCCCTTTTCAAACAGCCTGTCCTAACAATAGTGGAGAGGGGCAAAAAGCCTATGTGTGTCATGATAAGACGCTAAGGTCAGTTTCTCCATAGTCATTTATAGACCTCATAATTGGTTTGAGAAGTCTTCTGAGAGCACCATTGCTCTGTAGAATCTAGTCTAGATTCCTGATACTGAATCTGAGTAATTGTTCTAAGGCTGTAAGATCTCTTATTTCTGTAAAGATTTTTCCCTAGATACTCCAAATTGGATACTCCTTTGCTTTTATGCCCTAAACAGGTTTTGTAGGCTGGTCAGCAGGAAATTCTTGAGTATCCTATATGAGTAGTAGTAATGAAAATGACTCAGCACTAAAATGTCTCAAAAACTGGAATAGGCTAGTATTTCTGACTCAGGATACTGAGTCTGCACACCAACTAACAGAAAGCTATCCCAAAGTTACTGGTGAGCTTAGTTTTTTGTTTTTGTTTTTTAGCTTTTCTCTGGATACAGAAGGATGGGTTTAGAGATCTGCAGGTCATGTTGATCTTGGTTTGTAAACAATAGAGTGGTGCTGCCTCGAGTTCAGATATACCTTGCTATAAATAACCCCTTTTTCCCCCTCCCAGATTCAGTTTGCTTTAATTTTGCTTATATGAGAACATTTTATGATAGCCACAGCAGGGACCTGGTTCTCTGCAGTGAATTCAGGTGTGCTCTCTAGCAGATGGGCAGTTAATTCCTGGAAAAGATGTGGAGAACAGTCTCTTTCCAGAAGTCAAGGAATAATATTTATAGGTTTTCCAATATGGTATCAGAGGTGGCTTTAGCAAAGTTGTTCAGGCCGTCAGTATAGCCCTGGCTTGTCAATACTAGCCAGCAGTAGCAGCTTCTTAAACATGGGGTGGTGGCAATGTTGGTACCTCTAGGGATAGGAATCAGACGCACCGGCACAGAATTACAGCATCCAGTTGCCTTGCAAGAACAGAGTGGGGACTTCCCATCTAGTTCCCCTTGTAGCTTCCCTTCAGGGAGATGATGGATAGTTTATCCAGATAAGGCCTGTGTTGCTATTTCCCTGAATGAAATACCCAATAATAAGCAGGTCACCCTGGCTTTTGTAGCCTGTGATGGCTGTGAATGCCTTAGACCAGGTTCAGCTGGCAAACCAGGCAAATTTCCAAGTGAGGTTTTAGCAGTTCATCTTTTAGATGTGACTCTAGGAAGAAGGCAATCTTGGACTACATAAGGAGGTAGGACAGGAGGTTTCTTTATAAACCTCATTATGTCCTCAACCAGGTGGCCTGTTTTGTTGACAGAAATTTACTTGTATCCTGTGTTTCTGACTCAAGGGCCCTGGGCCTCCAGCACTCTTTGCAGGATAGGCATCTCATGTCACTGGGTGTTTTCTCAAAAAAGGTGCCCTTGGACACTGGCATCAAGTGTGCAAAACAGGACCCTCACAGGGTAGAAAACCATGAATTAATGGGCTTGAATTTTTTTTTTTTCTTTTTTTTCTGACAGAGTCTCACTGTCGCCCAGGCTGGAGTGCAGTGCAATCTCAGCTCACTGCAACCTTCACCTACCAGGTTCAAACGATTCTCCTGCCTCAGCCTCCCAAGCAGCTGGGATTACAGATGCATGCCACCTCACTGGGCTAATTTTTGTATTTTTGTTAGAGACGGGATTTCACCATGTTGGCCAGGCTCACCTCGAACTCCTGACCTCAGGTGTTCCATCCACCTTGGCCTCCCAAAGTGCTGGGATTACAAGTGTGAGCCATTGGGCCTGGCCAAATGTTCATATTTTTATTTTTAACTCCCGTGGTTCAACTTTGGGCAAGACAACCTTTTAATATCAGTTTCCTGACCTGCAGAATGATGCTATTAACCAATTAAGAAAATTGACTAATAACATGGAGCTCTTGGGAAAAAAGTTTTCCTATATATAGTATGTATGTTACCATACTGACTATGACTTAGGGCCCTGGTAATTTCTATAGCAGGAGGCTGTATGGATCTGGGGGGCAGTTGAGAGTGCTAGAGTAGATGACTGGTATAGAAATTCCAAGGAGGTGGTGACTCTTTTTTTCACCTTGCCATGTCCAGGCAGGCCACAGAGAATGAGCTTTCAAGACACCTAGCCCAAACATTCATGAAGAAGACCCAAAGTCAGAAAAGACCTCTTCCTCCTTTGTATGATCCTCTAAGGACAGAAGAGGTATTTGAGGGGCTGTGTCATGTGGTAGGCAACCTAGTACCCTTGACTTTTCTTAATTCACCTGATTACTGAATCATAATAGCTACCTTTTTTTTTTTTCTTAGCTCTTCTCATATGCTAGGAGTTTTAGTATTTATTGTCTCATATTCACAATGACCCTGCAAGGTAGGGCTTGTTTTCTCCATTTTACACAAGACACAAACTGCCAAGGTTTCTTAGCTAGCAAGTGGTAGAACTGTATTTGAATATGGGTCTGTTCTGTGTCAAAGCCCAAACTCCACATTTCTGGTTTGTCTCTAGCAGATTAGTTTAGACGAAGAAACAGCCCAGGCACTGGGCCACTGTGCTTGCTGACTGCCTCATGTTCACTTGGTGACGCTGTGTGTGACAGATGAACACTTTATACCTGGGCTTACCTATCAGTCACTTGGGGATTTGGGATTTATGGAAAAGGCTCTACTCATGCAGGGTAGAGAGATTTTAAGAGATACAGCTATTAGTAATGGCTTTAAAATCTTTTGCATGTAGAAAGTTCCTTAGACTACCAACTAATGAGTGAAGTGACTTTCAAGTTTAAATGAATTCTATATAAAGAATACAAGACACCCTTGAGGATATAACTGAAGAAAAAGACCCTGAAATTTTAATATCCCTACTTTGGTGGAAAATCAATAGGTATCAAATGAAAAAATGGGGTCAGATATGTTACACAATACCCTGATGTTTATCTCTGGTAATTAAGTTTGAAAAAAAAACTTATTTGAATAAATCTTTTGTCTCTAAACTCTGCTTATATGAAACAACACCATTTGGCAAAGGCCAAATTCCTGGTGGATATCTCACTGAGGAAGCAAACATTTTCAAGGATGCCAGAGTTAAAAGGGAGACTACACACACCCCAAACAAAACTGTGAAGATACTATGAAACTATTCTGTTGAAACAATAAACATAGTATCTTCTCCCGGGGTGAGGGGTTTCTGTACCTGTCTTGGGTGAAGCCACTCTACACTCTTTCTACACCCCCCGCTTCACCTGCATTATGGATTTGCACATAAAGGGATTTTTCTGAATCTTCCCATCCTCTGCAGACCAACAATGTTCACTCTCTTCTTAGAACTCCCACTTGAAGGAGTTGCCAGGACATTCCTCTGTTTGCCCATTAACTGAGTCAGGGATATTAAGAGTATTTGCAAGCCAGCTAGAGAGCCTTTGATGACTTTTATGTTATGTCGAAAACAAAATGTTGTGTTATTGTGCAAGCAGATTATGTGTGTGTCATCATTTTGTGCTTGGTCTCCGACGTCCAGTCCTGCTCTAAGTTGTCATTTGATTTCCTAACCTCCTCCCTTCCCCTCCCCCAGTCGGGTATTTCTGTTCCATCCCTGGGTTTGTAACCTCCCCTTTTTTCTTTAGTTCTGTGCATCTCCCACATTCCAGCAGACATTACCTATGTGTCAAGCACTGTGCAGGGAGCTGGGGATACACAAGATAGAATGTGGTCCTGGCCTCTGAGCAGCTTACAATCTTGGGAGACAGACATATAAACAATCTATTTTCCTTATAGTTTCCTTCTCCTGAAGCTTGGGCACCCAAACCCATCACCACCCATCCCCCCTTCCATTGTTTCTCCTGTTTACTTGGTGGGGAGCATTTCTTTTATGTGTTTGGAGACTTTGTATTATACAGTTGCTGTTGCTACAAGTGAAATCAGTCTAGCTTCCTACAGAAAGGGAAGGAAGTCACTCTCCCTGTTGATTTTCAGACAAGAAGAAGTCTTGAAGATAGATGCCAAACCAAGAGACCCAAGGAGCAAGCCCACTATCGTGCTATAAACAGGCACACCTGGGCCATCCTAGGACAGGCTGGGAAAGGGGACTCGGTGATCTTAGGGCCCACTCTCCCTTTAATCTGCTCTCCCAGACAAAGCAGACGTGAAGTGTTGACTTTGGCAATGGGGGACTGGCCAGTAGCCTGCAGCTCAGCGAATGAAATTAGAATCTTGAGTAGATGACGAGAGGGAGGTATCTCCAACGCTAATAGCAATCAAAGGGGTTGTGCTATGGTTATAATCAGTGTGGCAGAGGAAAGTCAAAGGAATACCATTTCCAATAAACTCAGAGGCATGAAAAGGCAAATCAGTTTTATGAACAGACATGAAGTTGGTTGGTTGTGACCACTATGGGTGGAACACTGAGCTTCAGTGGAATTTTCCTTAATATTAAACCAGGAAACTACAGTCCCTGGTTATCTCTCTGTTGTGTACAGCAACTGACATCTATTCCTCCCTGGGGTTTGGGCAGATCTTAAAAGTTTATCTCCAAAGCTTCTGACTGGGATCACGGCTGGATAGGGCTCGGGTCAGGCCATCGCCTTTAGAAAACCAGTTCTTCCTTCAGGCTCTCTTTCCCATAGGGATTTCCCTGCAGCCTTGTTCATGATGATGCCAACTTGTGTCTCCTTGAAAAATCAAAACAATGGAATTAAACTTGGGTCTTCTCCTATAGATCTAGCATTTTATGTCACAGTCAGGGTAGACGAATGTGGTATCGGGTCCGGGCAGCCTTGTGTGCAGCTCTGGAGATGTTCCAAAGTGGGTGCAGTTGACAGCCATCCGTCTGCATACTCCACAGTGGTCTGGTTTAACAGTTCTGACCCATTATCCTTCTAAACCTTGAAAACTCTGTCTTGGCATCCAAGCCATGTCTTCCAGTAGAATCTCATACTCAGAATCAGCAAAAACTCTTTTGTCAGACCATACCTTGAGTTTAGCCTTTAAAAAATGGCATTGTGGTTTAGCTTTGGGGAGCGGGGTGAGTAAAATTCCAGTCCTGACTTTTGGGGTTATCGCTGGTCTTGGGGGCTTGGCATGGTGGGAAGAAGGGGCCAAGATAGTGGTTGGCACAAGGATATGGAGAACTTTGGAAGCAGAGCCAGAGACTCTGAGGATTGAGGCCCAGGAAAGTCTGGCACGAGTAACAGCTGGGTATTTAACCAGGAACAGTCACTCCATTTTTCTCGGCCTTGGCAGTAGGTCAGAGCAACAAGCAGTCCTAGCAGGGTCTACATCCCTCCTATTGTCTCCACCCCAGCCCCACCCATCATCCCAAACATCTGCTTCCAATTCGGGCCCGTGCCTTCTTGTCTGATTCCTGTACCAACTGTGGGTGGCATGGGTGAGGGGCAGGTCTGCAGGTTTGGGCTGGGGACGAAAAGGAAGGTTCTGGAAGAAGCTGCTTACAAGTTTGGTTTCAGGTCCTGCCAAAGGAGTAAGGATTTGACCTATTAAAAAATTGTGTGAGTGTGTGTGTGTGTGTGTGTGTGTGTGTGTGTTTACAAAATGTAAACAGCAAGTCGTTTCACTTCCTGGATAAAAGTAGCAATCTGAGGGAGGGAATTGGGACCAGCTGGAGAAGTCTGAGCCATCACATGGCCTGCTTTTCAGAGGCAGCTCAGTCACTCCAGAGGGGAGCAAGGCTGAAGTGGTTAGTGCCTACAGGGAGCAGCTGGAGGTGCTAATGAGGTATTAACACCGCTTCTCCCGCTAGCAGCTGTGGCTAGTCCGAACAGACCAGTGAGTCAGAGCAGCGAAACCAGCCTGGAACTGGAGGAGGCCTGGAGAGGAGCAAGCCAGTGCTCACAGTTAGTCACGGCACCCTCAGCAGGCCCACTAGGAGGAACTGAGAAGCTTCTCCAGTGCTTGCTCTGAAATCTCAATCCATTTTAAGTGACAGAAAGTTGACAGAAAACACCCCAGGGGAAAATACTGGGGCTTAAGGGAGTAATCCCAGGACTCTTGTAATAATAATAATAGCAGCCAACATCTAATGCATGCTTTCTCTGTGCCAGGCCCTGTTCTAAGCACTCTGCCTGTGTTTATTCATTTAATATTCACGTCATTCTCTAAGCCAAAGACAATCATTATTCCCATTTTACAGATGAGGAAACTGAGGCACAGAGAAGTAAGTCGCCCAGGATTACACATCCAGTGGATGAGTGTCGGTGTCAGATTTGCTCTGACACATTTTCTCATGCAAACTCAAAGGAGGGGGGGGTTAGGGGCAGGACAGTCAAGTCCAGAGAACACTGGTAAGAGAGTTGCTAGTGTTCTGATCATCCTCCAACCCAGGGAGACACTGTGTGGGTCTGTGACTTCTGGGACCCCAGGAAACCAGTCTGGCTGGCACTTCTCCGTCTAGTCCTACTGCTTTGTGCCTCCTGAGGTTTCTGCTGCCCATTCAGGGCACAGGGTCCATTTTCCACACCACCCTCCAGGGCAGGAGGCACCCTCCATCCCCCAGTCCAAATAAGCTGGCAGAAACACTTAAAGGAGTTGGCCAGGCTCCAGGCCCCCTGATGGGAAGTGGAAGAAGAGACTAAACGGCAAGATCTGGCCAAGACCTGTGGGCATCCAGGAGCCCCACTAAACTTCAAAGCTGGGCGCTGAGGCCGAGCCCATCACTTGGCTGGTAATTCGGGAGCTGGTTGATGTATCGGCTCACCGCAGCGGGCCTTTGTCTTGTAGAGCAGCAACCATATGGGTAGTGACAGGCCACAGGCCTCTCCCAGCTGTTGCTTCCAGGGCTGAGCCAGAGCCCACTTTCCATGGGCACAGCCCATGTTTACTAAGAAGAGTGTGCTGATGAAAGTTTCCAGGAGGCTTACCTGACCGGCCAGAGGCCCAGGACAGCGGCTGGGAAGCACCACCAGCTCTTGGTGAACATGGTCTGAACCATCGCAGCTCGTGTCTGCCTTTGTTCCTTTGCTCGTTCTGTGCACCTGCAAGGAATGAGACCCATCCTGTCCTTCCTCCCTTCTACCTCCCCATCCTTCAAACCTCGTTCGTGCCAGAGGATGCAAGGATTAAATAAGAGAATTCATGAAAAGTGCTAGTATTGTGTCTGAGACATATTAAGTGTAGAAAAAGAGCAATAGTTAGCAGCAGTAAACCACCATCCACAGTTGTATTTGGTTATTTGTGGATTTGAATTTGGAAGATCTGGGTTCAGATTTCTGACTTGCCACTTCCTAGGTCTATACTTTGCATAAATGGCTTAGTCTCTCTTAACTTTAACTGGGAAATAGTGATTCTAACAATGTACACAAGTGTACCCCACAGAGGGCACGGAAAGCTCAGATGAGACAATGGATGTGAATAGTGTTTTGTAAGTCACAAAACATCCTCTCAGTTCTGACACTGCCTCTCCCACGTCCACTGGTACTGACCTTGGCCTGACCTGGGAATAGCTAAATTCCTTTGTCCTTCCATTCAGCAAAGACAAACCAAGAATTTTTTCAGAAGAAATGTGGCTTTTAAAAATTAAAGGGCTAAACTAAAATAAGGAAAATGCAAAAGAAGAGGAGTGATTGGGTTTTTGGAATACTGATGTCTCCTGCTATTAAGTCCAACCTCAAGGGCCAAACTCACTGTCAGCCGTGGCCATAGTTTCCATGTGCTCTTCCTCCTCTGCCTTGCCTGGGTCTTCCTGGCATGGAGTCAGAGTTGAGGGGCACTGAGGAAATGAAGAGCCCAGAACAATTCTGAGTCACCTTCCTCCCTTACACACACACACACACACACACACACACACACACACACACAGGATGTGGCTAAAACCTACAGACCTTAAAATATTATGTGCCCAAGCCTCACAGCAAGTCCAGCTACCAGAGGCCAGTTTCCTGAGAAGCTAATGAGGCTTTCACTGAGGGCCCCTCACCTACGTGAGTTCCTTCCAACATCGTATATTATTTTCAAAGTCATATTTCATAGCATTTGCTAAGGTTAAAAAAAGTTAACTATAGCTATGTGTGGTGGTATATACCTATAGTCTCAGCACTTGGGAGGCTGAGGGAGGAGGATCAATTGAGCCCAGGAGTTTGAGGCTGCAGTGTGCTATGATCACACCTGTGAATAGCCGCTACATTCCAGCCTGGGCAACATAGCAAGACCCTGTCTCCTCACCCAAAAATGTAACTGTAGTTGGTCTCCACCCTGATTTATTCTCTGTCACACCTCCATTCATGTCAGGCTGTGGTAAGGTGGCTGTGGCATTGGGGAGTATGACTAAGAGAATTTGAGTTGGGAATATATTCAGTTGGGCCTTCTGTAATATATTCATTTGGTTATGTTGGGAAAACACTCCGTTGAGTTGTATGTAATATATCTATGTCATATATTTATTGCTAGCTGTCCTGATTATAAATGGCTTGCAGAAATAATTCCACCACACACTGTGCTGATTCACCTGACATGGTGGCAGGCGCAGGATCAGCAGCTGTCACATCTGGGACCAGAAGTATGAAGACAGGAGAGGAAAAACAAGAGTTGAAATGTAAGGAGCAGGTGGGGTGCGGTGGTTCACACCTGTAATCCCAGCACTTTGGGAGGCCGAGGCAGGTGGATCACTTGAGCACAGGAGTTCGAGACCAGCCTGTGCAACATGGTGAAACCCTGTCTTTACAAAAAAATACATAAATTAGCCGGGTGCGGTGGCAGGTGCCTGTAATCCCAGCTACTCACAAAGTGTGAGGATCACCTGAGAGTTTGGGAGGTCAAGGCTGCAGTGAGCCATGCTCGTACCACTGCACTCCAGCCTGGGCAACAAGAGTGAGACCCTGTCTCAAAAAAAAATAAAAGAAATATGGAGCCAGAAGCTAGTCTGTGAAAAAGTCTCCCAGTCCTCAGATGGTCAAAGCCTACCGAGGTCATCTGTTGCCTAAAGCTTACATCACTTTGAAATCCCACTCCCCTACCCACGTTTTTTTTTGAGACAGAGTCTCACTCTGTCGTCCAGGTGGAGTGCAGTGGCGTGATCTCAGCTCACTGCAACCTCCACTTCCCGG
Source organism: Ateles fusciceps (assembly GCA_036589455.1). NCBI lineage: Eukaryota > Metazoa > Chordata > Mammalia > Primates > Atelidae > Ateles > Ateles fusciceps. Next base: position 7,161,516 of record JAZHEH010000228.1, on the reverse strand, counting down.
GTTCAAGTAATTCTCCTGCCTCAGCCTCCTGAGTAGCTGGGATTACAGGCACCTGCCACTACACCCAACAATTTGTTTGTATTTTTAGTAAAGATGGGGTTTCACCATGTTGGCCAGGCTGGTCTCGAACTCCTGTACTTCTGACCTCATGATTCACCTGCCTCGCCTCCCAAAATGCTGGGATTATAGGAGTGAGCCACTGTGCCCGGCCCTGGATCCCTTTTTTTAAAAATAAGAACACAAAATTAGGTATGAAGGAAAATTTTATTTGAAATAAGAAACAATTCACAACAAATCCTAAAACTTGAAAAGCTGGCAAATACCCCCAAAATCGTAAAGTCTAGACAAATAATCCAGACCCGCATCTTGGATGTGCCCTGTTGGCTGCCTGTGTGTCTCTGTCCCACCGGTCTACATTTCCCCCTCTGATGCGACATGGGAATAGAGATACTAAAGAATTAGCTTCAGGATGATCGCTGGGGTTTCCAGGAATAGAGAAAGATAACAATAATGAAATCTGAATTTTATGCCCTTTTTTGGCCTCTTTGTGCAGGTTCCTGGAGGGAGAACACAGTCCCGAAAGCAGCAGCTCAGACAGTTTCCTGAACTGAGAGCCGAGAACTACATGGCAGGGGCCATCCCGGCTTCCTATGGTGCTGGCCTTTGCCATGTTCAAATACAAGAAGCACCAATTTCCTGAGTTAGAAGCCCATCTTGTTGTGACTGATTCCTTAGAAACTTGGGAGGACTTGCCTCGGCCCGAGGGTAGCTCTGCAGGAAGACGGGGTCACACAGCTTAGGAGACACCTCCTTAATGTTTACTTGGCATTTCCCAGTATCTTAAGATGTTTTTCCCAAAAGCAGACCCAGCAAACAAAGATTTGTGTGAAAGTGGTGATTTTTTCCAAATCTTCCCAGGAGTAGAGGACAGGGTCTGGAAAGAGGAGGCCAAGCAAGGACACGATGTCAAGTAAAAGGCCATGGAGGGTAAGTGGCTCAGTCTGCAGGCTCTCTGGAGATGGAGGAGATATTTCTACCTCCACACTCAGAGTCACTGGTCAGGGGCTGCCTGTTGGGGCTTAGGGAGGTGGCCTCCCGGGCACTGGCCCCCCCCTCCATGCAGGTGGCCGGAGCAGGTTCCAACAGCCCAAGAGCAGCCCGCTGACAAAGAGATGCAAGTGTGGGCTGTTGGGAGTGAACCATGTGTCCTGAAGTGATACGGGGATCGGAGGACATGTGGGCAGGGCACTGGCCACATCTGCTATCCTCCTGCCCTGTCTGCTGCTAACTGCTTTGGCTGTCTGGTCCTCATTAGTGGCTTGTTATGACTAGGAGTTATCATGTATTGATTATCTCATTGAAGCCTCCAAGTAGCGCTGTTAGCACCCCCCATTTTATGGGTGAAGAAACTGAAGTCCAGAGGCAGCTGCTGTGACCTGCCTGAGATCTCCCTCAGCTGCAAGGTACTCTCCTTGGTCTTCCTGAACGTTATTCCAGGTCTCAGCATCCTGTTTCCTGCACAAGCAGAGGCTCGCTGTCGGGTTTGTTCGCCATTCACATCCACTGCCTAATACAGTGTCAGGCATGTATGAAAAAGATGCTCAATGCATAAAGGAACCTAGAACCAAGAGCTTAGCCTCCAACTAAATGCCAAGCCTCCTGGGACCATGCCTTGTGGTGTGGTGCCACAGTGATACCCCCTCAGTGCCGCCCAATGCTGGGGACCACAAGGTCCCTGGATCCTGGAATGAGTGCCTGCTGGGAAGAGAAGACAGCCCCTTGAGCAGAGACTGGAGAGTGCCAGGGAGATGGGTCCCAGCTGCGTTCTGACAGCACCCTTCTTCACATCTGCAGAAGCATTTGTGAAATTGTCCTCTAAACAATTCCAGTCTCCTGGGAATGGCAACATTCTATTTTTGGATGGTTTTTGGTGTGTGCCTCCAGTTCCCCCCCCGCCCACCCGCCAAAGGTTGTATAGCATTCACAGCCTGTGTAAAGTTTAGAATTAATTTGTGAGATTGCTAGTGGCCTCTGGAATGTGCCACAAATGGTCCGAAATCTGCCTGAGAGCTCAGAGAGCTGTGGACAGACCCAAAAAGGAAAATAAGACAACTGGATATAGAGCCCATATCAATTGGATAAAGTATTTAGACTGTATACAAGCCAAAGAAAAAGCACATTTGCCTTTGGAGGCTGTCTGGGGCCCTGCAGGGGCTGAGAGGGAAGGGCTGTTCCTAGCTCTTTGGAGAGCAGTGGAGGATACAAAACACGCTCCATCCTGTCCTGCCTGCCCTTCACCTGGGCCCAGGTCCTTGGGGGTAATTGTGACCATGGTACCCAGCTGTGCAGCCTCTTCCTGGTGCTGGAGAGGGCTGGATCCAGTCCAGGAAGGAGAGAAAGTCATAATGAATGAAACCTAAAGCTGGGTAGGGCGGGGCAGAGCTGCTCTTGCAGGCTTGGGAGCTCCAGGCTGGTTGCCACCTGCCCTCCCCAACCCAGACTAAATATCCAGCCCTGCGGGTAAGTGAGAATCTTGGCCTCCATCCTTGCCCAGGCCTCTCTGGCTTGAAATCGCCTTCCTTCATGGAACTGGGGCTGCCGCCTGCCCTTGGACTGTTCTTCCTGTTCCTCACCCCAGGGGTTCAAGCTGATTGGCAGACTTATCCAAGCATGAAGGGTAGGGGCACTGGCCTTGGGCAGCAGCCAGGAGGAGGGAGGGAGGGAGAGGCATAGATCAAGGACAGACATGGAGTCAGAGAATGCCTGAGAGCAAGACACAGTAAGACAGGCCGTGACATGAAGACAGAGGGAGAGGGAGGCAGGGAAAAGAGGCATATCCTCCAAGAATGCAGGAGAAGGAGTGCTTCATTGCCTAGAGTGATGGTAAGAAGGAGAGGGTGACAGCTGAGCAGACTGGGCTCTTAGCTGGGGCTTCCACAGTGTCTGAGCACTGCCTTGCCCATCTGCATTTTTCAGTGGAAGGCATGTGTTCTCCAAGGTGGGCCTTAGGCGCTGGAGCAGGGGCTTTCCACATCCCACATCTGCTTCCCATCTGCATCCCCCACTCATGGCGGATTCACATCCCAAGGCTTTCTTCGCCAGAGCCACAGTCCATTCAAAACAAACCAGGGTTTTTCATGTGTAGCTGCAAATCCATGGAGTCATCTGCAGCTCTCTTGGGTTGCCTGAGGCCCCACAGGTCTCCCCGCAGTGCCAGTGTGGAATCAGGATGGAGAGTTAATGGCAGAGGAAGGAGAAGGGAGTCTGGGGGGAAGAAAGAGGACTTGAGTCTTTGCTGAAGGGCTTTGGGAGGCACCCCCAAGTCCACTGGACCTCCAAGTCCAGAGGCCGGTACCAAGCATGCCATCGACATGGCCAATTTGTCCTTCCTGGATCTGGGAAGTGGGGTGCTGAGGCAGAGCCCGCAGCAGCCATAACCAGCCACGTCATTGCAAGATGCACAATGGCCATGAAAAATGGCACTTGTGTGTTATTTATTTATTTATTTTTGAGATGGAGTCTCGCTTTGTCGCCCAGCCTGGAGTGCAGTGGCATGATCTCAGCTCACTGCAACCACTACCTTCTGGGTTCAAGCGATTCTTCTGCCTCAGCCTCCTGAGTAGCTGGGATTACAGGTGTGCACCACCATGCCTAGCTAACTTTTTTTATATTTTTGGTAGAGATGGGATTCCACCATGTTGGTCAGGCTGGTCTCCAACTCCTGACCTCAAGTGATCCACCCCCCTTGGCCTCCCAAAGTGCTGGGATTACAGGCATGAGCCACTGCACCCAGCCATGTGTTTTTAAAAAAAGTTTTAAAAAGCTAATAAATGGGTTCTATAAAACAACTTAGGCTCAAACTCCAGTTTTTTATGTAAACACAAGGCTGAGAGACTTGATGACATCTGTCTCTCTCCTGCCATTCTGCCATGGTAGCTGCCCCGTCCTCCGCTCCCTGGGCTCAGGACTTATCCCCCTCCAGGGTTTTCTGATCCTTCTGCCACTCCATCCCAGGCCTATTACTACCTCTCCTCATTAGTCTATTCATTTACTTGTTCATTCACTCACTCTTGCATTTATTCAACCACTCCTTTCTTCGCTCAGTGTTTATTGAGCACTATGCTAGGCTTATGGCAAATAAGAGGCAAGTCATCTAGTGAATGAAAGGTAACTCGAAGGGGGAGTTAGAGAACTGCACAGAAATGTCGTGAGTCAGCGTGCCAGTAAGTGGCTTAAACAGTAAATTCCCCAGGATTTTATAAAGAGAAATGGAAATCTCCCCAAAGGAAGTGGGAGTTGGGTTTCTCCCTGTCTGCTCTCAGGACATGGCTCTCTAACAGAACACAGAGGTGAGAGAACTCGAACATCCTTGAGTCTGCCCTAAGCCGCTCAGGCCTGGAATTACGGGAAGACAATAGAGGCAGGAGATTAGGTAATAAAAGGGGGACCGTCCGGGGTGTAAGCTTCTGTGGGACTCCTAGGTTGGGAGTAGCATTCTGCTGGCCATCTCAAATGAGGCATCAGCCCCTCAGGCCTCTGAAGAGGAGGAGGCCGGACCACAAGAGGCAAAACCGAGAGATGGGGATTCAGCCTGACTTGCCTGGGAAGAAGAGGCTTAGGGAGAAGAGTCTGGGAGGGAAGCCAGGTGAGCAGGAGGGGAGAGACTCCAGTTCTATGGAGGACTGGGCAGGAATCTCCTCAAGGGGGTGGCCCGAGGTGGGCAGTGGGGTGGTGGGGGTGGTGGTGGTGGTGGTGGTTGTTGGTGGTGTGTGTGTGTGTGTGTGTGTTAGGGCAAGGCAGGAAACTGAGAAGTACTAGAGCAAGACCAGGGACTCAGCACAGGCGCCTGCTGCCTGCTCAGGTGTCAGCTTTCTGAGGGATTGCAGTAGCTCAGAACTCTCCCATTAACAAGTAGTAGAAGGGAATTACTGCCTCGTATAACTGAGAAGTTGACCCTGGGATAAACTTCAGACCCATTCTTGATTCAGAGACTTGCACAGCCTATCAGGACTTTTCCCCCCTCCCCACTCCGGGCTCTGCCTTCAGTGGTACCAGCTTTATTCTCAAGCCACATCCCCCCAGTGCCCTGCAGCTCTTAGCTCCCTGGTTTTATCCCCGAAGAGCCCCAGCTGCAAAAGTCTCTCTGGTGCTGATTAGGTCATGTGTCCTTGCCTGAACCAATCACTGTGGCTAGGGTAAGGCAGGTATTTGATTGACCAACACATGAATCATATAATGCCACAGTGTGGTTCTGCAGAGGAAAATGGATACTTATACCAAGAGAAGGTGAATGGTTTTGTTAGATGCCACAAATGCTGCTGTTCCCATCCCCCCTCTACTGTCTTAAAAAGTAGTGTAGTCTGTTATATGGTTAGATTATTTTTACTCCAGAAGAATGTATGCTCCGTGAGAGCAGTGACATCACTTTTATTCACTGCTGAGATCCCAGGATTCACAACAGTGTATACTGTAATGTAGATGCTTAATCAAACAATTGCTGAATGAATTTGGCAGGATGAACTAATTGCTGGAAATGCCAGACTCCTTACTAATGGTTATTAAATGTTTACATGTACCATGGGCTGTTCTAAGCAATCTATACATGTAAGCTCTGTCATTACACAATTCCATGGCAAGGACTGTCATTATCACCTGCACTTTACTGATGGGGAAACTGAGGCATGGGGAGGTTACGCAGTAAGTAGCTGTAAGGATTTAGACCAGGCATCTGGCTCCAGCACACACACTCTGAAGCACTCTCTCAAACTGCTTGGTAGATTTGCCAAGTCCATGAGTCGGACTTTCAGGGTGAGCCAATTTTCCAGCCTACAGTTTCCACAGATATGGATTCCTTTGTCTTTTGGTTAAAAGTTTCTCCAGCTTTCCTTGAGGCTCATAGAACAGTGGAGGTGACTGATTCTGTTTTTTGTTTTGTTCTGAGATAGAGTCTTGCTCTGTCACCTAGACTGAAGTGCAGTGGCATGATCTTGGCTCACTGCAACCTCCATCTCCTGGGCTCAAGAGATCCTCCTGCCTCAGTCTCCTGAGTAGCTGGGACTATAGGTGCACAGCACCATGCCTGGGTAATTTTTTTCTTTTTTTTAGGAGAGATGAGTGGATGTTGGCCAGGCTGGTCTCAAACTCCTGACCTCAAGTGATTCACCCGCCTTGGCCTCCCAAAGTGCTGGGATTACAGGCATGAGCCACCATGCCCGGCCAGAGGTGAGTGATTCTATGAAGCATCTGAACATGCGTTCTTCCTCCCAGCTGAGAAATGAATTAAATACAGCTTCTTAGTTGAGGAATCACAGGAAGGCTGAGTTTATACACATAGCCTACTTTTTCATTCTCCCATTCATTTGTTTAAACTATATGGAACAAGATGAGTCTGAGACATCTTGTGGTACTAGAAAATAAGGAATGCTCAGAAAAGGATGGGCATGTTGAACGGACGCAACAGCCAACTTGCTCCCAGTGGCTGGACCAGTTTAAGCAAGAACATAAAATAATGATACTATTGAATTGTAACCCATGGGATAAAATAAATACCCAAGAGCCCCTACTGAAATAAGCAATCAAATTTAAAAAATGGGGGAAGAAGTAACAAGTCTTCTTGGCAGAAGAATTTTAATTAATAAATATAGAAGAAAGGAGGGAAATACAGAATCACCACTAGGCAGACACAATAGTAATAATTGTCAGCCAGGAACAAAAAATGAAAAAAAAAAAAAAAAGTTGTTGGCGAGATCTACCAGTGATGGCCACTAAAATCAGTGGGAGAATCAGGACATTTGCACAGTCCCAAATTATCTTCCCCAATATATTTATTAACTAAAGAGGGAAGTATAGTAGTAATTTTGGAGTGGAGAAACAGTGGAGAAATCTGGCAGACATGAGCTTAACTAAGAGATTAAGATTAACATCACCAGGAATAAGACATGTTGACATTATGTACTCCCTGAGATGAGGACCTGAGGTCACAGCATCACCTCTATTCCATGTGTAACCTCAGTCTAATCACAAGAAGACAGCAAACATGCCCAAGTTGAAAGATAGACTACAAAATAACTGAGGGGGACTCATGAAGGGTCAAGGTCATGAAAGACAAGAATAGACTAAGAGAGCTACTATAGATTAGAGGAGACTAGGGAGACCCAACAACTAAATATCCTGAGTGATCCGAGAGCAGAAAAGGGACATGAGGAAAACGGAGGAAATTAGAAAAGGCCCTGTAGTTTGGTTAATGATGCCTATGTTAATTTCCCATGTTAATTTCATAATTGTACTCTGGTCATATAAGCTGTTAGTATTAGTGGTTCACATACACCACTGTACTATATTTGCAACTTTCCCCTAAGTCTACAATTATTTCAAAATGAAATGTTAAAACATATATTTATTGAGCACCTAATTACCACCAAGCCTCTGGGATACAAAAGCTTAGTTGTACAAAGATAACCCTGACAAAGTTCACTCCTGCTTTCAAGTAGCAGTGCTTCTCAAACTTTAATGTGCATTCAAATTACTGGGGTTCTTGATAATATACAGATTGTGATCTGATATGTCTGTGATGGGACCCGAAGATTCTGTGTTTCTAACAAGCTCCTGGTTGATACTGATGCTGTTGGCCCGAGGACCACATTTTGAGTAACAATGGCTTGAAGTACAGCAGGAGAGAAAAACATGCACATACGTGGCCACGTGAGCTGTGCGGTGGGAGCTGAGCACATGTGTGACAGGAGCCCCAGGCTTCTCACATGGGATCCTGAGCAGAGAGGAATCCTTCAGGCTTTACGTGCCTTCTGGCCTCAGCCTGGTTCTCGGAGTGTTGGCCAGTTCTTTTCAGGTTACGTCTGGCTGCTGACTTGCTGGGCCAGGCCAGGCTGGGGCTAAGTGTAAAGGGACAGGTGCAGAGTAACTGACACACTCAGAAATTCCACCAGTGCCTGTGAGAGCCAGGCATCCTGGGCTTGGGGTGCACACATGTTCTCTCTCAGACCTCAGCTGGTCAACACCAGCCCAGCTTTCCCTGGAACGATCCCTCTGACCAGCTCTCAGGAAAGAAATGCTTGTGTGATGTATTGCTCCCCAGGGCTCTCTGGGATCCAAGAACGTACACAGGCACAGAGCCAGTCAACCCAGACAGTGCGTTATTTCTGCTGATAAACATATATGTCCTTACAAATATGCTCACAAAATTGCCGAACTATGCTGAGCACCCAACTAGTAGCTTCGGTCACATTCTGCCTAGTGATACCAATTTGTTCTGATTCTCAGGCCTCCTAAGTGTACCTGCGATGTCCGTTCCCCAGCCAGTCTCAGCTTGGCAAGCTCTCATAACACCCACCCTCACACCATGCAAAGTCATTCTAGACTTTAAGTCCAGGAAGGCCACACCGTAGGGCGCTGGGACCCTACCATGTAGAATCTTCTCAGTTTAACTCTGCTTCATAGAAAGGTTTGTAACACATATTCACACAGGGGTCTGTGCAGGAAGATGTGTGTGTTCATAGACAGGTAGCAGGTGGCATCTGGGAGTCTGATTGACAGATTTGTAATCCACAGCCAAGCAAGTGAGCTCCGAAAGATGGGGCCTGGAGAAGGTTGCTGAACCTTTCTTTCTTTTTTTTTTTTTTTTTTTTTTGAGACAGAATCTTGCTCTGTTGCCCAGGCTGGAGTGCAGTGGTGCAGTCTTGGCTCACTGCAACCTCCACCTCCCGGGTTCAAGCGATTCTCCTGCCTCAGCCTCCTGAGTAGCTGAAATTACAGGTGCCCACCACCATGTCAGGTTAATTTTTGTATTTTTAGTAGAGATGCTTAGGGTTTCCCATGTTGGCCAGGCTGGTCTCAGACTCCTGAACCAAGTAATCCGCCTGCCTCAGCCTCCCAAAGTGCTGGGATTACAGGTGTGAGCCACCGCACCCGGCCATGAGGCCTGTGCTTCATTCTAAATGAAGCACAAATGCAAATACAGGATTTTAATCTATTGGGATGTTTTGGGGGTTTTATTTTGTGTGTTTTTGGCCTGTGTAAGTGGGGGACTAGGAGATCTGGAAGGTACAGATTTGCCAAGGTTTTTTCCAGACTTGTCCAGGAGGAAAAGTGTTCTGATTATTTCCTGAGCAAAATATGAAAATCTTTCAGATGGAGGAGCAGTGGGGCCATTCTGAAGACTTTCCATTTAGGATCTGGATTGTTTACTCAGATCTCCCCATTAGACCTCAGTGGGGCCTGGAAGCCAGAGGCCTGCCTGATTGTCAGCTGGTTGTACTTACCATGCCTGTCTCCTTTATTTAAATTGTTAAAAGCAAAGGCATGCTTGACTCTTAGCCTATTTCTTACAAGCTGTGTGACCTGGACAATTTGCTTAACCTCTCTGAGTATCTGTTTCCTTATTTGTGAAATGAGGACAATAATGCTCGTCTAATCCTTGAGTCCCCTTGAGGACTAAACAAAATAACGTATATCAAGAGCATAGTACAGTGTCTGATATTTGGCACACCAATAGCTATTATTATTTTCCTCATCTTGGGACATGAAAACTGCTTCATAAGCTGCTCCCTTCCCAGATTCTTTGCTTTTTATATTTTTATTTTGTTCTGTCCTCTTCTAAGTTTCCTAGATAAGCTTCTTTTGAAAAATTCTGCCTTGGCTTAACTTTGGGAAAATGAGCATGTCCATCCCTAGAACAGTGAGTGAAGGCTGACCTTTGAGCTTAGCCACCATGGTGGTAGCTGGAAATCTGGGGAAACTGAGGCAGGTGGTGACACAAAGCTGAGAAGTGGGCCACTTGGGATGGTGAGGAGCAGCTCAGATTTTGTTCTCTTTTCACGGGGAGTATTAACCTATGGTCTTGACTCCCTAACAAATTATAAGCCCCCGAGGCACTCTGCCTCAGTTCCTCTGCCTGTAAAATAGGAATAGTAATGCTGTCAACTTTGTATGGGGATTAAATGAGATAATAAATATATGTGCTTAGCACCAAAGCCTGGCAAATGGTGTGTGCCCAACAAATACTAGCTTTTTACCATTTTATGTGTCTGCGATGCCTCATATCGCTGGGCACACAGGGGAGGTTCCCCGAATTCTGGCCTTCACCCTGGGAGCTGCTGCTCTTCTGCCCTGAGTCCCTGCTCGCCACCTGAGTTCAGCCCCACCTTGTTGATTCCATCAGGAGGTGACATTGAAAGCCGCAGAAGCCATCTGTTGGGGACTCTGAATTGTTTCTGGCCCTTATCAGCAGTGTAAAGGGGCCAGGTTACAGACAGCTTAATGAGGAAAATAGGAGCTGAGCGGCTGCCAGAGGGCAACAGAGCGCCGGAGCACCAGCCCTTCCTCTGGAGGAGACACGTCTGCCCAGGCTCTTGGCTGACTCGCGTCATGAGATCTGACTTCCTCTCTCCATTTTCTTTTCAATAGAGAATAACTTTCCCTACCCCAGGCCCTCACCACCCACTATTTGGCCCAGCCTCTACCTTGGAAACAAGGTTGAAACATTTAGGAGCCGCCCTATTCATCAAGCATCCCATTTGGATAATTCAACAGTCCCTAGTCCTTCCCCATTTCCCCTTCTCTCTCCCTTGTCCTGTGAGGAGTATCCATGGCAAACTCAATAAGAACTGAGATCTTTACCTTCATTTTCTCATTCACTCATTTCTATAGTCCTATGACATAGCTCTTATCCATCCCATTTTTACAGAAGCAGGAGCAGAGTCTCAGAGGTTCAGATCTTCGCCAAAGATCACACGGCTAGAATGGGGAGCAGCGAGACTTGAATTCAGGCCTTCTGGTACCTGCTCCCTTGTTCCTCTGTACCTGCCCTCCCCTGGGGGAGGTTGGCAGGATGGCAGGTGCCCAGGTCTCACAGAGCAGTGTGCTGGATGAGGGGCAGAAGGGAGATGGGGAAGAAGCAAGGCTGCTGTTGCCCAGTTTGCCTTAGGACAGCCTTGACTGATGAAGCGACCTTCCAGGCTCCAAGAGCTCTCTCTCTCCCATAGGAACTCCTGATCTGGCCTACAGACAATTGCCTCTGCCTTCTCCTTTATCTCTGAAGCCTTCCCCGCAGCCCCACCAACTTGGCCTTTGAATCCTTGCAGGGTTGCAAAGGGGCCTGCAATGCCTGCACTGCCTGTCTCCTGCTGGGGGCTCTGGGTTTAGCTGTTATCCCTAAGCTGGTGGCTGCTTTTGGCTTCTGTTCCAGGAGCTGCAGATGGGCCAGCAGGGGGTCTCCAGAGAGGCCAGACCCTGGAGTTAGTTAAATGAGGACCAGCTGGGTTGAGGCAGGAACATTTTAACCTTCCTGAGGCAGAGGGAGCCTCAGACTCAGATCCCTGCCATGCACGCCCTTCTCCCATCACCCACTCTCTAAGCTACTTCTTGGGGCTGAAATTGTTCGTATATTTCCGGCCCTGCCTCCCCAGACTCTTTCCCCTGCAGCCCTGCTTTGCGGGCCAGCTGACTGCTCTCCTGTCTGGCTGGTCTGCCCTGGTAGTTGCCCTTTGAGCTGGGTAGTAGTTGTAGATGTCAGGAGATGCTGCTATTCTCTAGGGCTTGGGAAAATACCCTACACTTGACCTTTCCCCCTGTGGGGGGAGAGGAATGTTGAGGCCAGAGCTGAGTGGACCTGCTGTCCTGACAGGCAGCCCGCCAGTGCCTCTGGATGAACGATGGGGACGGGCTAAGAGGGTCAGAGACTCTCCCAGCACAGGCAGAAAAGACTGAAGGCCCCAGACTGGGCCAACATCTCATCTTTGTGGTCCATCCCCCCATGCCAGAGCCCTAGGCTGGCTCTCGAGGCTGTCCGCATCCTCCCTGAAATGCTGAGCTGTGCGCAGTGTCCTCAGAGCCTGTCCCCTGTGTCACACTCTCTCCAGGGAGGCAGGGTTAGCTGCCCAGAGTTAACAGAGAGGGTGCTGGGAGCAAGCGATTGTTGATTCTCAGTCTTCATATCGGAAAATGGCAATAGGGCTGGATTCGTGGTTTTCAAGCTATATTCGGAGAAGCCCCATGGATCCTCCAAGGTGCCTCAGAGGCTATAAGGCAAAGGGAAGTATGTGTGTTGGGGTGTTTGGGGGACAGATCGGGGTGAGCCCTTTCCAGCCACAGCAGCTCCCCAGTTTGCTGTTCACATCTTGAATCTGACTCCTGAAGCCCTGGCAGTCAGCTCCCTGCATCCCTTCCCTGCATCCCGCACTTGCCTTGCCTGTGAGTTCCTCCAGCACAAGAGCCTTCCTACCTCCAGAATTCTTATAACGTCTCCTGCCTGACCATCCTCCTCCATTTCCCCTTTCTGAGTTCTGTGCATCCTTCAGATATCAGCTCCAGTGTCATTCCTTTGGGGATACCTTTCCCAAATCCCCTCCCAAGCCTGTATTAGCTTATCTAGCTGCATACGCCTCTTCTAGCTCTACTTCAATTGCAACCCACTATTGATCTACTTATCTAATTATTTTTTCAGTGTCTGTTTCCCCCCACTACACTGTCTGCTCACGAGGGCTGAAATCAGGTCTGGATTGCATGCTGCTGTATCTCCCAGCACAGCACCTGGGGCAGAGTTGGCATTCAGTAAATATTTGTTGAATACTGAAACACTGCACAAAGGTTTTGCTGCTAAACAACAACAACAAAAGTTGAAAACTACTGGCCTACAGGTTCTCTCAGTCCCCTTCCAATTCCACTTTTTTTCTCTGAGACAGAGTCTCACTCAGTTGCCCAGGCTGGAGTGCAGTGGCGCAATCTTGGCTCACTGCAACCCCGGCCTTACAGGTTCATGAGATTCTCCTGCCTCACCCTCCCAAGAAGCTGGGATTACAGGGCATGCGCCACCATGCCCAGTTAATTTTTGTGTTTTTAGTAGAGACGGGGTTTCACCATGTTGGCCAGGCTGGCCTCGAACTTTTGGCCTCAAGTGATCCACCCGCCTCAACCTCACAAATTGTTGAGATTACAGGCGTGAGCCACCCCACCCTGCCCCCTTCCAATTCTGCATCTACATCCTTAAAACTTGGGATGCAATTACCTTCACCACCAAAATATTTCTGGCCCTACCCATTAAAATCTTACCTGGCCTTTTCTTAATGTCCAGGGTGTTTAGAAGGGAGTAATATGGACAGTATGGGAAGGGAAGTAAAGGAACTCCAAGAAAGGCAGGTAATAGCCCCGCCACCCACTAGAGAGGCAGATAGGGTTGGGGAGGACAGCCATGTGCTGGAAGAAGAGGGCAGGGCCCAGCACTCAGACCTCTTCTGAGTCTCAGGGGTTTGTTTGTCTCAGGGCACACCTGCCCCACATCCATTGAGCTGCCTGGCAGGGGAGGAGGGAGCTGCCACTTAGGCTCTAGTGACCATAGCTCTCAGGACAGCTGTTTCCTTGCCTTTGAATTAGTGGCTGACCCTGTGTTGTCCCCTGCCTGTTCCAAGCAGCCTGGGAGACTTCCAAGCATGTCTGTTACAGGCCAGATGTGTGTCCACTGGCTGTGAATTCTTGTATGGAGAACAGGTGGGTGGTAATTATTCTAGCAGGAGCCGAGCGTGACTGGAAGCTAAGGAGACAATTCTATCGAGCTGTTAAGAACAGAAACAACGTTCTTTTCCTGAGCTTGCTTTTATAGAGGGAGAGGGAGATGCAGTCCAGGGCTGTGGCAAGAACCTTGGCCCCTGTGGCAGATTCTGCAGTGTCCTGGAAATTCCCATCCCCCACCCCATCCATCCCCCGCCTCTCTCAATTGGCATCCCATGTGTAGAGAGCATCTGCTGTGTGCATATGCCCAGCACTTCTTCCCTTCCTTGAGTAACAGAAACTCAGTTTTCCTTTGGGAAACTTAAACTCCCCCAATTCCATGCATTCCTGGTGGGACTGCCAGCCACGGGACTTGCCCATCCCTCCATTCTCAAAGGGTGAGCATAGACCCAAGATCTGTCAGAGTCTTTCCTGGGGAATTTGAGTCTGAGTTGGAGTCACTACCCATCATGGAAGGCAGTTGCCTTAGAATCACCCAAAGCCAGACAGCTCATGAGTCCCTGCCACCCAGACCCCTAGAGCTGCTCTCGCCCTAGCCTTCCCAGGCCTGGGTGTGGAAGGCCTCCTTCAGTACCATGTATCTTTCCAACAAATTCTCTTTCCCCCACTTATGTTTACCAGAGCCAGCTTTTATAACTTGCAGCAAAAGCTGATGTATATCCCATACGCTTGTATCCCAGCCTTCTTTTCCAGCCCTTTCTCTTTCTCATGTTCTACCTAAAAATCCATTTTCACTTTCCACCTAAACTTTTCCCCTGTCAAGACCTCTAGGAAAGGATCTATAGCCATTATTATTATTATTATTTATTTATTTTTTTTTTTTTTTTGAGAGGGAGTCTCGCTCTGTCAACAGGCTGGAGTGCAGTGGCACGATCTCGGCTCACTGAAACCTCCAACTCCCAGATTCAAGCAATTCTCCTGCCTCAGCCTCCTGAGTAGCTGGGATTACAGGCATGCACCACCATACCCAGTTAGTTTTTGTGTTTTTAGTAGAGATGAGGTTTCACTATGTTGGCCAGGATGGTCTTTATCTCCTGACCTCATGATCCTCCCTCCTTGGCCTCCCAAAATGCAGGGATTACAGGCGTGAGCCACCATGCCCGGTCTATATCCATTCTTTATACTTCAGAGTAAATGAAAACATTCTCTTTGCTCTCCTCTAGGGTAGATGCATGTCTAAGTGCTGACCGAGTGCCTTATCATTGTGTTTCAGAAATCAAAAGTATTCATGAAGAGGTGGGAGAGGGATTTCAGGGGACGGAGTAGGCTTTCCCTAAAACGCCCTGCCATGAGCCCTGACCCCTTCTCCCCTGCACTCATCAGTCACTTGCATGCAGTGGGAATTGCCTTGTCCCAGACCTGGTCTGTTTGGCAGCTGTTTATATTGGTTCTCTGGGAATTATCCCCTGATACTCATTAAGTTTTGTTCCCACTGGAGTTACTTGCCTCAAGCTGTAAGATCACGATCCCGTGCAACTAAGCACCTACAGTGTGTAAGGTTCTGAGTCAGGTGTCTGAGGTTCAAATATGTTTAGCTGTTGATGTTTGCAGTCTTGTTGAGTAAACAGAGCCGAACCCACCATGTTGCCTACATGAGCTGAACGCTGTGGGAGAGCTGAGCTCATGGCCCTAGGATTGCCAAGGAGGGAGGGCTGCAGTCCACCTAGCCTGTCTCTCTCAGCTGGTGTATAAATTAGAAGTTTTATTTTTTTGTTTTGTTTTTTGTTTTTGTTTTTGTTTTGAAACAGAGTCTCACTCTGTTGCACAGGCTAGAGTGCAGTGGCACAATCTCAGCTCACTGCAACCTCTGCCTCCAGGTTCAAGTGATTCTTCTGCCTCAGCCTCCCAAGTAGCTGGGACTACAGGCGCCCGCCATGATGCCTGGCTATCTTTTTTGTATTTTTGGTAGAGATGGGGTTTTACCATGTTGGCCAGGCTGGTCTCAAACTCCTGACCTCAGGTGATCCGCCCACCTCAGCCTCCCAAAATGCTGGGATTACAGGCGTGAGCTACAGTGCCCTGCTAGAGTTTCTTCTTACAAGCAACAATAACTCTAATTTTGATTTTTTGTTATTTATTTATTTATTGAGACAGGATCTCGCTCTGTCACCCAGGCTGGAGTGTGTGCTAAGATCATGGCTCATGGCTGACTTCACTTCCCATGCTCAAGCAATTCTCCAGCCTCAGCTTCCCAAGTAGCTGGGACCACAGGTGTGTGCTACCACGCCTGGCTAATTTTTCAATTTTTTGTAGAAGTGGGATCTTACCATCTTGCCAAGGCTGATCTCAAACTCCTGGGCCCAGTGATCCCCCACCTCGGCCTCCCAAAGTGCTGGGATTACAGGTGTGAGCCACTGTGCCTGGCCAGGACTCTCAACTGTACATTAAAAAAGAGTAAGGTTACCACAAAGATTTTAGGAACAAACAGAATAGAAAAAAGAACTGAACAAGTAGATATGAAGAAGGCCAGGAATCTAGGCAGTGATGGGGCTCCTAGCCCCAGGAACTCCTTGGACTGTGTCTTTTGGGGAGCTGCAATTGGATGGTTTAGTTATAACTGTGTGTCTCTGCTTCAGGGTCAAATCATGGGAGAGAATCTGATTAGGCCAGTTTGGGTCGTTTGCCCATTGCAAATACTGCAATTGGCTGTTCCATCAGGCAACCTAGAAAAGGGAAGGGCAGTTCCCTAAAGGGAAATGGATGCTGGTAGGAGAATAAGAGGGGAAGAATGCTGGGCAGACAAAGCCCATGATAGTCACAGGCTGGAGGGGGCCACCCTGCCTGCTGGATGTCCTGTTACATTGTGCTGTTCCCGTAGCAACCATAGACTGAGCAAAAGTCTGGAACCAATGAAAATCACTGGGTGCACAGAGGGCTCAGTCCCCTTGTGTTACAGGTGGATAGACTGAGGCCCCAAGAAGGGAGGCAGCTTGTCTGTGGTTACAGCCTTGGTTTTCACCTGCAACCAGTGCTGATGCTGAACTGGGAGTGCACAGAGTCAAACTGGATCCACGGGCTCTGCTTCTGGTAGGAATTTTCTGTACTAGAGGTGGGCTGGGGGAGAGGGTCCATATGAAAGCCACTGGGAGGGGCCACCTTGCCTGTGAAAGGTTAAAGCAGATGCTCCGTAAATATTTATCCACCTCCGCTGCACCCACCCTGCAACTGGGAGGCTGAGTCAGCACCCCTCCACTTCTAGCACCATGCCCAGGGGGCAGACAAAAAGGCCACTCTTGAGTCCCTGGATCCTGGACCCTGGAGACAAAAAACTGCCTGCTGGGGTGACCTGTCCCCTGCACACACACAGAAGACAGTCCCTGCTGTCTATCTAGAGCGCTGTTCAGCGCCTGGCTCTAGGGAGGCTTTCTGAGTGACCCTGGGGGGATCCCAAAGTGCCCTTCCTCCTGGGTCTCAGAACAGTTCACTGCGGAAGTCACCAGGTTCAGGCCTCCTTCCAGGCCCTGGCTCTCCCCCTGCCAGGCCTAGCTGGATCCTCCCAGTTCCAGACAAGCCCTGCCTTAGTGTTTACAGTCTGCGAATACTTGTGGCCATTTCTGCTGCCCCAACAGGGCAGGGTGGACTCGCCCATTCTGTCTGCCTTTTTAAGTCAGTCAACTGTCCAGCCTTCGAATCTGTCCAGCTGCTCTCCTCAGGGCTGGTGCCTGCAGCTGACAACTCCCCTGGGGCCTTCTCCCTCCCCCAGGGTTGGCAGGGTGCCTCTGCAGCCCCTTGGCTTTCTCCCCCACCCCCAAGCCACAGTCCCTTGGCATCTTTCTAATCCCCTTTCCCCCAGGAGGTCTTGTTTCAGTCTCATCTGATCAGCCTGTACCTCCCAGCCCCTTCTTCTGGCTGTTCCAGCCTCTAGCTTGAGAACCCAGGGGATGGGGAGGGGACAGGCCCTGTTTCCACCAGGCTCGGTCCTTTCCCGTCCAGCTGGCATGGAGAGAATCTTCCCTCGCTGGTCTTCACACGCTGTGCCGTTTCCATCTGCTTCCAGCTCATTAGTGCAGGTATGATGGGAGCCAGACCTGCCTCTTGCCCAACACTGACCTCACGGCTCCTGCTCGGCGACCCCTTCCCGCTCCCTGCCCCGGCTCCCAGTGCTTCACACCCAGTCTGGAACACTTGGACACAGCACACAGCATACGGCCTCCTCCCCCACACCTGGCCCCTCCACAGGTCCCTTCTCTCTTTCTCTCTCTGGAAGATTTTTCCCTAGCCTGGTTCCCTTTTGGGTCTGGAAATGGGGCAGCTGTTCTGCCTGGGCTGCCTGTGATCTAGCCAAACCTTTCTCAGGCCACACCAAGCCAGGGTGAAAGCTTACTGGCAGGTTTTGTTGGGGCAAGCTGAAGAGGTAATGAATCCCCCAGGGCTGTATGGACCCCCTCGAGCCATCTCAGCCCTTCCACTGTCTTCTGGAAAATCACAACCATCCCAGATTGCTGAGAATTTAACCAGTTTTCTAGGAAAACTGACTTCCCCACTTCCCCTTACCTATAACAAGAAGAAACATCACACGAACCTTTTTTTTTTTCTTCTGAGACAGGGTCTCACTCTGTCACCCAGGCTGGAGTGCAGTGGTGCGATCTCAGCTCACTGCAACCTCCACCTCCTATACTCAAGCGATCCTCCCACCTCAGCCTCCCAAGTAGCTGGGACTACAGGCGTGCACCACTACACCCAGATAATTTTTTGTATTTTTGGTGGAAACAGGGTCTTGCTATGTTGCACAGGCTGGTCTCAAACTCCTGAGTTCAAGTGATCTGCCTGCCTCAGTCTCCAAAGTGCTGGGATTACAGGTGTGAGCCACTGTGCCTGGCCACGAACCTTTTTTAATGTATAGAGTCTCTTGCAGCCCTCACTGCCTGCACGTACTCACCCACCCAGCCTGTGTTGCACTGACTTGTTTTCCACTGCAGTTTTTGTCAACTCCCCTTTACTTGTGCTCAGTGAGTATGAGGAATACTGCTCACTGTCCTCTGCGTGGGACAAATAAGTGAATGAAGAAAACACCTTGGTATTGGTGAAGATCTGATGGAGCCTGCCCTTGGCCTCCTTTTTCTCCAGGCTGAGGGGTTTCAAGGCCTTTCTTCTGGGGACATATAAACTGCTCATCCTGCGCTCCTTCATGCCCTCTTAGTTTGCCCCACCTCTGTTCAGGACTCCAGCAGCCGAGCCTGTACCTCTTGCCCAGGTGGGTGCTGAAGTGCACATGTGCGTTGTGAAATCACCGTAGGGAGTCACAACCAGCATTAAAAACAAAACAGGGCCGGGAGTGGTGGCTCATGCCTGTAATCCCAGCACTTTGGGAGCCTGAGGCAGGGGGATCACTTGAGTTGGAGAGTTCAAACCAGCCTGGCCAACATGGTAAAACCCCATCTCTACTAAAAGTACTAAAGTTAACAAGGCATGGTGGTGCTTGCCTGCAATCCCAGCTACTTGGGAGGCTGAGGCAGGAGAATTGCTTGAACCTGGGAGGCAGAGGTTGTAGTGAGCCAAGAGTGTGCCATTGCACTCCAGCCTGAGAGACAGAGCGAGACTCCGTCTCGAAACAACAACAAAAACCAGAAAAGAGGTCATAGAAAACATGAGAACGCATCTCACACAGCAAGGGTGAGTTGTTTCAGTTACAGATATACGTCCATGCACATCGAGTTGTTGTGTTGCAGGAAGTAATTAGTGCGAGGCTGGGAGCGGTGGCTCACGCCTGTGATCCCAGCACTTTGTGAGGTCAAGGCAGGCGAATCACCTGACTTCAGGAGTTGGAGGCTAGCCTGGCCAACATAGTGAAACAACAACAACAAAATTGGCCGGGCATTGTGGTGCACGCCTGCGATCCCAGCTATTCGGGAGGCTAAGGCAGGAGAACCGCTTGAACCCAGGAGGCAGAAGCTGCAGTGAGCCAAGATTGCGCCATTGCACTCCAGCCTGGGCAATAAGAGCGAAACTCCATCTCAAAAAAAAGAAGTGATTAGTGTGAGTTGTGGTTAAAAGGTTTGAAAGCCACTGCTCCCAGCTGACATGTGCTGCTGGCACCATTTGCTGTGGAAGTGGGGGAGGGACACAGTCATCTGTGAGCCTGATGGGCCCTGGTGTTTCCTTAGATTCAGGGCATGTGGAAGAAAAGACCAGAGAAGGCAAAACCTGGGACACTCTGTTGGAATCCAGGGGAACAATATGGGCTATGGGATGATTGTTGGGGGAATGGGGGGTGGGGGTGGAAGCGCTGCAGGTCAGATGGTCCCCGGAGTTCCTTTCGGCTCCGAGGTTCTGCTGAGGTCCCACTTTCCACTGTACCTTTACCTTTGCCCTCCCACATACTGGGAGGGTAACCCCAGGCCCCTTGGTTCCGACTCTTTCCGCCATGAAATGTACTATTAGGAAGCAGTGTAGTTCTGATTCCTTGTCACATGGGATGCCCCCTGTGGCTGGGCATGCAGCAGTTTGGAAATCAATCTTGTCATCTATACAATGGGAAGCACACACGGTTGCTGTCACCTCCTCCTTCCTCCTTCCTCCGCAGCTGGAGTTCTTGTCCAGAGACAAGAAAGAAAGATATTTGACTTGATTTCATGAGGCAAGCTCAAAGTGGGCACTTGTCTCCTCTTCCTTCAGCTCTGTTACTAGACTGGTTGGCATATTTCTTGCACTTTTGGGGCAGTTTCCTGGTATTGAATGAATGAACAGAATGAACAGACTGCAAGCTCTGTGAAGGGTCTGGCACTTAGAAGATCCCCCAGAAATGTTGGCTGGGAGGATGCATTGCCTCTTGCGTGTCATTTTTGGTGACCAGGCAGTACCGTAGCTTGTCAGGCCCACTCTGGGAGCTGTCAAGGGTTTCTTTCCCTTTGCCATGAGTTCAGAGCTCATGTTGGAACAGTGCCAGCAGACACGGTCCCAACCATCAGTAGCTCGAGCAGTGCAGAAGCACCACACAGCTTTCCAAGTCTTTGTTTTTTTGAAAACAGGGTCTTGCTTGTTGATCAGTTCTCAGACTCCTGGGCTCAAGCAGTCAGTCCTCTCGCCTCAGCCTGCCAAGTAGCTGGGACTACAGGTGCGTACCACCATGGCTGGCTACATATTTGTGTTTTATATCTCTTTCCTCTACCTATCTCAGGAACCCTCCACACGGTTACCATGAAATTCATCTTGCAGCCTCTCCTTCCCACGTCTGATCCCTGGGGGAAATGTTGTGTGAGGGCGAGGCAGAGACACAAAGACAGCTGTGCACATATTTAAAAATGAGGGACGGGTCCTCCATGCTATCTCTCTGGCCCTTCAGTCTCTTTCTACTGGTCTCCCAGGATTACTCAGTTCTCTCCACTGACTCTGGGGAATCCTGCTGTTGTGCTGAGGAAGGAGACCCTCAATCCTCTTCAGCCTTCCACATTGCATCTCAAAAGGAGAAGTTAGAAGTCAGCCAGAGGACGGACCGGTTGGCACCGCCGGCCAGGTTAAGGATAAGACCCCAACTGCTAACCACAATCCCATCTATAGATCATGGATATGGTAAGGAGGAATCTTTCTGGAAGGCATTGTTTCTACTTAAACACGATCAAACCCCCACCTAACTCACATACCTCACGCCTACTTCATGGATCAAGACCCTTTCACATGTAATTTCTAGAGTTGTAAGCCTTTAAAAGGGCAAGGCTTTTCTCTGTTAGGGGGAGCTTGGCTGTCAGGCATCTATGCCACTGCAGCTCCCAGCTGAATAAATCACCATTTCCTTCCCAGTTCGGTGTTGGAGAGGTTTGTTTCACAGCCTGTCCTGCTTCAGTGTGATCACCGACCCCTGAGCTAGCTCATTACATTACTCAAGGGAGCCAGCAGATGGTGAAGGACCCCTAGCCAACAGCAGTGAGGTCCCTGGGGCTTGAGGCTGGACCATTGTGTCCTCCCACAGGTCAAGCTCTCAGTGCCTGAGATGAGGGGCCCAAGGCCAAGGGTGGAAAGAGATCTTGGGTAGAGAGAGATCATGAAATCTTAGGAAAACCCTGGGCCGTTCACAGACTCATACTCCTTAAGATCTTCCTTCCGTGTAGAAATCGCTCCTACAATGCCTCATCCAGGCTCTCTTTGAATACTACCTAGGAAAAGATGGCCAGGGGCAGACCCGTGTTACTTATGGTTAAGTGATTACAAGCTTGCTTTGCTTTTTATACACTGAGGTTTGTGCCATGGATCAAATACTGAATTAAGAAAACTCCAAACTATGGTGCAGTAAAATAAAAGCAGAGATCAAGCGGTAACAGGAGGCCTATATAAAGACCATCTGAGAGTGCTTTAAACTGTGGCTGTGGAACGCTTTGGTGTGGTTGCAGAGCAGGAAAAACTACTTTGGTCCCACATCTCTTCCCAATATAGAACCTGCATGAGGGTCTCGTAAAGAGGCTTGTGCAAGAACTCTGGGAAGGAACACAAGCTCTGCTCACAAGACTCAGGAGGGTCTTTGCAGATGAGAGCTTGCAGGACAGGAAAGTCTTGCAGGGCACAGATAATGGGCATGCCACAGGTTCTGCCTATGTTCTCAGAATATGGAGTAATTCTGGTTGCTCTGTGTCCGCAATGCTGGGGGAGATAAAACCCCTTGATGCATTGCGTGTGGTCAGACCTTATGGCACCGCCTTATCCGCTGTGCCTCTTTTGCAAATGCACCTGGACAGACAATGGGTGGTAAAAACTCAGTATCCTTAGTTGTTAGCATTTCTTAGAAGAACCACTTTTGCTACTGAATGCTGCAGACGCATGCTCTTCCCTGGCCATCTTCCATCTCACCTCACCTCACCTCCCCACAAACCACAGCCCACAAGATTAACAAGATAATGCACCCAATAAAAGTTAGTGGAGCCCAGAGCTCAACGCTGCGGAGATGATTTACCTTGCTTGAGAGTGCATTGGACCCCTGGACCCATACTGTGAACTTCTACTCCTCTCTCTGTCTTATTTCTTTTCTCACTCCCTCATCACCACCGGGACTCGGAGCACCCACCTGCAGGCTTGGCTGGTTCCCAACACTGCCAGTGTCAGAGAGCTCATTCATTACTCAGCAGGGGATCTGTCCTGCTGTTGGAGAGTGCCACTTGCTGCATTTTCTATAGCGGAAATCTGTATTTCCGTGTGTTTTGTTGTTCCTGATCCTGAATCTGAAGCTCTATTGTGAACTCTGCTGTGATAGATAAAGTACTCTCTCTCTCTCTCTATATATATATATATATTTTTTTTTGCGATAGAGTCTTGCTCTGTTGCCCAGGCTGGAATACAGTGGCGCGATCTCAGCTCACTGCAACCTCCGCTTCTGAGGTTCAAGTGATTCTTTTGCCTCAGCCTTCCAAGTAGTTGGGATTACAGGTATACACAGCCATGCCTAGCTAATTTTTGTATTTTTAGTAGAGATAGGGTTTTGCCATGTTGCCCAGGCTAGTCTTGAATTCCTGGGGTTAAGCATCAGCCTGCCTCAGCCTCCCAAAGTGCTGGCATTACAGGTGTGAGCCAACGTGGCTGGCCTGATACACTGCTATTAACTTTCTATTTTATGTGACACTTCAGTAGCTTTGACTAGAGTCCGCCACACTTTCCTTCTTTTTTTTTTTTTTTTTTGAGACGGAATCTTGCTCTGTCATCAGGCTGGAGTGCAGTGGTGCGATCTCGACTCACTGCAACCTCTACCTCCCGGGTTTAAGCGAGTCTCCTGCCTCAGCCTCCCATGTACCAGGTGCAGGCCACCATGCCTGGCTCATTTTTGTACTTTTTGTAAAGACAGGGTTTCCTCATGTTGGCCAGGATGGTCTCAATCTCTTGGCCTCGTGATCTGCCCTCCTTGGCTTCCCAAAGTGCTGGGATTATAGGCGTGAACCATCGTTTCCGGCTGCTTTCCTTCTTTAAAACGTCTCTTTTTTGGAATCTGTGGCACTTTCCCTTTCCACTTTGGGTTTTTCTTTATTATCTCCTTTGCAGGAGTACTCTATCTCAAAAAAAAAAAAAATATATATATATATATAGAGAGAGAGAGCACTATATATATATACATATACACACTATATATATACAAATATATATATACTATATATACAAATATATATAGTATATATATATATAATATATATATATATATATATACTCTCAAAAAAAAATATATATATATATAGAGTACTTTATTTTCCTTTCTCCAAACTTGAGGTACGAAACTCTCAACTCTTTTTTTTTTGAGATGGAGTTTTGCTTTTGTTGCCCAGGCTGGAGTGCATTGGCATGATCTCAGCTCACTGCAACCTCCGCCTCCCAGGTTCAAGCAATTCTCCTGTCTCAGCCTTCTGAGTAGCTGGAATTACAGGCGTATGCCACCACACCCAGCTAATGTTTTGTATTTTTTCTTTTAGTAGAGGCAGAGTTCTACCATGTTGGTCAGGCTGGTCTCGAACTCCTGACCTCAGGTGATCTGCCTGCCTTGGCCTTCCAAAGTGCTGGGATTACAGGCATGAGCCACTGCACCTGGCTGAAACTCTCAACTCTTAAAAAAAAATTATAGAGGCATATATTGTATATTATATAATTCATGATTTTCAAGTGCATAATGCAATTTTTAGTAAATTTACCAAGTTTTACAACCACCACTGTAAATCAATATTAGAACATTTAATCAACCCAGTAAGATCTGTGATGCCCATTTACTGTTAACCCCCTCCCCCAACTCTCTCTAAATTATACTTTTTGTTTCTCTCTCTCTCCTTCTCTTTTTTGGAGACAAAAATACACTTTTTATTTCTCTCTCTTTTTCTCTTTTTTGGAATTAACTTTTTGCTCTTTCTCTTTTTTGTCTCTCTCTCTCTTTCTCTTTTTTGCCTCTATGTTGTTTAGGCTGGATTGGGTTCAAATGATCCTCCTGCCTCAGCCTCCTGAATAGCTGAGATGACAGGTGTGCACCACACACAACTAATTTTTAAATTTTTTTGCAGAGATAGAGACTTGCCATGCTCTTTTGAAGAGAGAGAGTCTTGCTATGTTGCCCAGGCTGGTCTTGAACTCCGGGCCTCATGTGATCTTCCCCCTTAACCTCCCAAAGTGCTGGGATTACAGACATGAGCCATTGTGCCTGGCTCCTGAGCCCTGGATTCTATCCAAGATGGCACTAGAACTTCAAGGAGGTTGTATTGTTAGTTTATTTTGAACCAGTAGCTACCTAGGCTCTCCCTATTCACCATTGACTAGTTTGTACCACTGCCTTCCTCCAAATTTGGGTCATTTCACGTGAGCTGCTATCAAAGCAAGTATCTCTTTTTACTTTTCTTCTATTTTTGAGACAGAGTCTCGCTCTGTCCCCCAGACTGGAGTGCAGTGGCAGGATCTCGGGTCACTGCAACCTCCGCCTCCTGGGTTCAAGTGATTCTCCTGCCTCATCCTCCTGAGTAGCTGGGATTACAGGCACGTGCCACCATGCCCAGCTAATTTTTATGTTTTTAGTAGAGACTGCGTTTCACCATGTTGGCCAGGCTGGTCTCAAACTCCTGACCTCAGGTGATCCTCCTGCCTCGGCCTCCCAAAGTGCTGGGATTACAAGTGTGAGCCACCACACCCAGCCTAAAAATTGTTTTTCTGATCTCAAACTGTGAGAAGTCTTGTGTAGGTTACATCCCTATCATGCATGTTTATAGATTTCAATGACCTCCTTCATTCATCAATATGGGGAATGGTTGTTTATACATCTATACATATGCCTAATTGCATTACCATGGGCTCCACATTTTCTCAGCCTATCCACATCAAATATCATTTGCATTTCATTTGAATATCATTAAAATGGGACAAAATTTCTCTGTTCAGGAACCCCATTGAAAAAGGAACTAGGGCTGGGCGCGGTGGCTCATGCCTGTAATCCTAGCACTTTGGGAGGCCAAGGTGGGGGGATTGCTTGAGACCTGGAATTTGAGACCAGCCTGGGCAACATGGCAAGACCCTGTCTCTACAAAAAAATTCAAAAATTAGCTGAGCGTGGTGGCACGCGACTGTAGTCCCAGCTTGGGAGGCTGAGGTGGGAGAATCGCTTGAGCCCAGGAGGCGGAGGTTGCAGTGAACTGAGATCGGCCCACATCACTCTAATAGAGCAAGACTCTGTCTCAGAAAGAAAAAAGAAACGGGGTTGAACGGGGTGTGGTTTAGATTATATGAGCCTGGCTCTGGTAATCATAGCTTTGCCTTCTCTTCCTCAGCTTTTCAACCTTCTCCTGGCTGAGACAGGCCCAGCCTTCCAGGCCCTGCTCTTCTCTAGGACAGAATCTTCTCTAGGACTTTCCCTGACCAATCATCCTATGCTCCCAGCCTGGATCAGGTGCCCTATCCTTGTATTCACATTGCACCCTGATCTTATCTCACTCACAGCACTTACCGTGATATGTACTGTCTGCCTTTCCTACTATTCTGACAGCTGCTTGAGGAGAGGGACCATCCTTAGCCTTATTCTTCTTGGCAACCCTGATGCCTGACAAAGGGATACTCAAGAAATAATGGCTGAAATGCACCAGGTGCTCCTCAGCTCTCTGTTTAATGTCAAGCACACAAGGCTTCTCTGTGGTGCAAAGCTATGAGGGAGGATGAAGAGCAGGTGGGCTTGGAGATGTACATTGTGACGCCCGGCATGACATAACTTCAGCACGAGCTTGTGGGATCAGAGAAGAACCCGAGACCCAGCAAGAATGAGTGACTGGGGACAAGAGCTTGACTGAGGCTGGGTCCCCCGGAGGAACCCGGGGGGATCCAGAGGGCATACGGAATTCAGACAGGGTTAGAAAAGTGGAGGTAGCTGGGGCAAGGAAGAGACAAAGCCTGGTGGGTCATGGCAGCAGGACCCCGGGAAACAGGCCAGGCCTGCTGCATTGGCAGCTCCTCACTTTCTATAAGCCGGGAGCCATGGGGGACGTGGTGCTGGGAAGCAGGACTGGGCACTGTTTCAATTATGGCGAGAACCTGTCTGTCATCTGTCTGGCTTGTTTAGATGTTTATTTGAGGTGGGTTGATGAGATTAAAGTCATGCTGCTTCCTCCTCACCCAAGTGACTCCTCCCTGTTGACCAGAAGACATCAGTTTCAGAATTCCAGGTGAATTGTCTGCCCACTCCAGGGCCAGCTGGTGGCTTGGATGTGGGGGAACAGATTCCTTTTCTTTCTTTCTTTCTTTTTTTTTTTTTGAGACTGAGTTTTGCCCTTGTTGCCCAGGCTGGAGTGCAATGGTGCAATCTCGGCTCACTGCAACCTCCACCTCCCGAGTTCAAGCGATTCTCCTGCCTCAGTCTCCTGAGTAGCTGGGATTACAGGCATGTGCCACCATGCCTGGCTAATTTTTTGTATTTTTAGTAGAGACAGTGTTTCACCATGTTGGCCAGGCTGGTCTCAAACTCCTGACCTCAGGTAATCTGCCTTGGCCTCCCAAAGTGCTGGGATTACAGGTGTGAACCACTGTGCCTGGTCAGATTCCTTTTCTGAGTGAAGGAGTTCACTAGAGCTAAGTTCCACAAGCACTGACCCCAGCCTTCTCCTCCAGCCCCGTCCCTCTCATAACCTTCTTTCGATCAAAACTTCAGCCATACAAGCTTCTTGCAATCCTTCCAGTCGCTCAGGCTTTGCATGTGCACTGCCTTCTCCTTGGCATGCCTGCCCTTCCCCATATGCTTAACTGCTTCTTAGACTTTAAGATTTAAGTCAGAGGCCAGGCGCAGTGGTTCACGTTTGTATTCCCAGCACTTTGGGAGGCTGAGGCAGACAGATCACTTGAGCTCAGGAGTTCGAGACAAGCCTGGATAACATGGCGAAACCCCATCTCTACATACAAGGCAAAAAGTAGCCAAATGTGGTGATGTGTGCCCGTGGTTCCAGCTACTAAGGAGGCTGAGGTGGGAGGATCACTTGAGCCCAGGAGGTGGAGGTTGCAGTAAGCCGAGATTGCACCACTGGACTCCAGCCAGGGTGACAGAGTAAGACCCCGTCTCAAAAAAAAAAAAAAAAAAAAAGATTTAAATCAGAGGCTGGGCGTGGTGTCTCACACCTAATCCTAGCACTTTGGGAGGCCAAGAGGGCAGATTACTTGAGTTCAGGAGTTCAGGACCAGCCTGAACAACATGGCAAAACCCTGTCTCTAAAAAAAAAAAAAAAAAAGAACAAAAATTAGCTGAGTGTGGTGGCGCGTGCCAGTAGTCCCAGCTACTTGGGAGGCTGAGGTGGGAGGATCACTTGAGCCTTGGAGTTTGAGGCTGCAGTGAACCGTGATTGTGCCACTGCATTCCAGCCTGGATGACACAGTGAAATCCTGTCTCAAAAAGATTTAAATCACAGTCGTGACTTTCTGAGAAATGTTCCCCAACCAAGCCCCTCCCTGCACTATGGGCAGTATTTCAGTGAGTCCAAAAGACTGTGTCAATTTCCCTAAGGAAGCACTTAACATCGTGAAGGGAGCGAAGTCGTCCCTGTGCCTAGCCCAATGCCTGACACATATTAGGTGCTCAAAAAATGTCTGTGGAATGGGAGGACACCATGATCCCAGCCAAACAGGCTGAAGTTTAGAAGCAGGTACTTGGAAGCATCTCAGGCAGTGAAAGGAATTCCAGGCTCTGCAAAATAGTATGCCTGGGGATACCAAGACACAGTCTGAGAGAGAGGATGCAGGTGGGAGGTCTCAGCAGCAAGGCAGGGGTGGATAGTGTGTGTGTGAGTTGCGGGGGACACTCCATGGAGCAGTGGCTCCATCAGGAATGGGGACTGTTACCCTTCAACCATCATGGACCCTTCCCCTGTTTCTTTGTCAGCCAGAGGAGGGGAAGATGCTGACAGCTCATCTTCCGTACACCCTCCTGGCCCTCGAGCCACCGCTCTCCACCAGTGGCTTTGGCACTTGCACTTACCATCAGAAATGTTCCCAAGCCCCGAGGCCCTGCTCTGACATGCACAGTGACTGGCCCAGACGGCTTCCCTGGCCCAGACAGCCAAATAGCTCCCAGCTTCTTGCAGGAGCTAAGAGTTGAAAGGCCTGGGTGTCAGGAGACCCTGGCTCAAGTGCTGGCCAGTAACCAGCCACGTGACCTCGGGCCAGCGTCTCTCCCTCTTTGGGCCTCAGTTGACCCAGCTGTAAGTTGAAGAGATGGGATGGCTGATCTCGAGGAGTCCCCCTCTGCATGCACATTCTGCAGACCCTGCAGTTCCTTGGATCCATACACTCTCCTTATCTGTCTGCTCCTCACATCAAGATCTTAGTGTTGACAGGGAATTTGTAAAATCTTCTTTTTATAGATGAGGAATTTGAGGCCCAGGGAGGGGGAAGGGGTGTGATCAGGAAGACGTACTAGGGGCAGACGCAGAATTTCAACTGGAGTCTGTGCTCCCAGACATGATTTGACTTTGGTTTCAACAACTGCTTTGAATGAAAGAATGCTTTGCTCCAAAGCCGCCCATGTCAAACCTATGCTAGGTTGACACAGGGTGTGGCTGGTGCCCCTTCAGCCTTCTACAGGCAATCAGCTCAGTGTCCCATACCCTTTGAGCCCGTAGTAGGAGCCCAACCAACCTAGACCAAGCCCTGGTAGGGAGACTTGAGCTCTAGCCTTCTCTGTGTAACTGACTAGCTCTGTGACCCTGGGCAAGTCACTCCACCTCTCTGGCTCTATTGCT
The DNA here is from genome assembly GCA_036589455.1 of Ateles fusciceps. Classification (NCBI taxonomy): domain Eukaryota; kingdom Metazoa; phylum Chordata; class Mammalia; order Primates; family Atelidae; genus Ateles; species Ateles fusciceps. The sequence continues at coordinate 7,132,348 of JAZHEH010000228.1, read as the reverse complement.
TCGTGGTTATATGAACCCCACTGGGCTGGAAGCTCTAGGGAACATGGACTTGCCTGTTCTGTTTAATCCCAGGGCTTGGCTTTCAAAGTTTCTTTCTTTCTTTCTTTTTTTTTTTTTTTTTTTTGAGATGAGTCGCACTCTTGTCCCCCAGGCTGGAGTGCAATGGCTTGATCTTGGCTCACAGCTCACTGCAACCTCTGCCTGCCGTGTTCAAGCGATTCTCCTGCCTCAGCCTCCTGAGTAGCTGGGATTACAGGTGCCTGCCACCACGCCCGGCTAATTTTTGTATTTTTAGTAGAGATGGGGGTTTCACCATGTTGGCCAGGCTGGTCTCGAACTCCTGACCTCAGGTGATCCCGTCCGCCTCAGCCTCCCAAAGTGCTGGGATTACAGGTGTGAGCCACCATGCCCAGCCAGTCAAAGTAAGGTTTCTTAGTTGAAATTTCAGAGAGATGTCATTTGTCCAGCAACCAGTGATGTCTGTATTTAAGTCAGCCCGCAGAAGTCTTAGCTTACTGACTGGCCAGTGAAAGGGCTGCCTGTTGGTCAGGTGCTCATCTTTGGTTCAATTCATTGTGGCCTGGAGTGTCATGTCACTGATAAATACAGCTGCTTTTTACTGTGTGTAGAAAGGTATTTACTGGATCTCTATTTTATTGGTGAGGAAACTGGCTCAATGAGCCACTTAGCCCAGGCCACGTAACTGGTAAATTGTGGTGCTGAGGTTAGAACCTCAAAGTCCCATGTTCTTCCCACTAGTCCAGGACCAATAGCTATGGACTAGTCATGCAGGGCAGAGTGCAGTACGTTGGGAGCTACAGGGATTTGGTGGAAGCAGCAAACTTTCCAGAAGGAGGGAGGTCTCCAGTAAGTCTTCGTGGAAGAGGCAGCCTTTAAAATGGGAGTTTAAACAAACAGGCAGGGATGGTGAAGAACATTCCAGATCAAGGAAATAATGTCAGCCAACATATTTGGATGAGGGGATAGGGGAGAGGAAACTGGGCATGGGAGCGGGGGGGGTTCTGAGAGGGTGAGACTATGCGGAGTGTCAGCATACATGGCAGGGAGGGTTATGAGGCAAGCTTGTGTGTCAAGCCCAGTAAGAAGTATGGGATTGATTTGCGAAGTAGTGAAGATCCACTAAAAGTTGTTGAGCAGGTGAGTGACTTGATCAGAACTGGGCTGCCAGAAAACGCATGGTTAGTTCACTATAAGTCTGTTCCTCCTGAGAGGCACAGGCTGTTTCACCGCTGCTGTTGTCTTCAGTCAGAGATGGGAGGAAAGGAGCAGAGCTGAGGAGATGCTGGCACCACCACCGTTAGGCGGAGGACCAGAGGGGGGAGTAAGAAGCGAGTGGGCAGGGGCCAAGCCTTCATGACGGGATGCGGGGGGTGTAGAGGAGAAGGAGGAGGAGCTGGAGATGCCTTTCCTTCCTCCCTTGGCCATCAGCCTCCTCTGGCTTGAGGTCTGGTCTGGTGAGGCAGAGTACAGAGCATGCCTGCGCTGTCTGTGTGAGTTCCTGAGGAGTGAGATCTTTAATTTTTGTCTGCTGAGCCCCAGTGGGCGAGAGGCCAGCCTGTGTTACAACCTCCTGGGGGCCCCTGGGCCAAGGCACTCAGACCACAGTGGACAGAAACAAGGAATGAGTCATGCAGCCTAGGACTAGCCGGGGCCCACTGGGATGGGCTACCCCTCGCCGCCCCCCTCAGCCTGGTGCTGTGCCCTTTCCTGGGGATTTGCCAGGTCTGGGTCTGCCCCTGAGGGGCTGGGGCCCTAGAGAGGATATTGGGAGCACCAGGGTAAACCTCACTGAGCCCCTACTCTCCACGGATGAGCCAGGGAAAATGGACTCAGGAGATGACAGCAGAGGGCCTCCTCTTCCTCTCTTTGCCTTGACAATGGAGAGTGGGAGGGAGCTGGTTTGCAGGCCTCCCTGGGGAGAGCTTGTTTTAGGAAAGACCCCCCACCACCACCATGTAGCCCTTCCTCTCTGCCCCTGCAACCCTCATCCTTTAGGGTGTGAGGAGTGTTACTATGACCCAGCTCAAAGCCAAGGTGGGCATAGACTGGAAGACCCCAGCAATAGCCAAGGGAATTTGCTTCTTGTCTGTGTTATCCTCAAATTCCTGCACAGCCATTCTAGAAGCCTGGAGAGGCCTGCACAATCCCCCAGCCCACAGGGTTTCCTTCCTGGGGATTTTGAAAGAATCATCCAGGTACATGAGCTCTCCCTATCTGGGTAGCTCTCTCCACTCCCAGCAGAGCGTATGAAGTCCCCATGGTCTCACTGGGAGGAATGAAAGGGAGGAGGTCCTCCAGCTGCTCACAGTGTTGTCCTGCTCAGGTCTTCAGAGACTCTGTTTGAGGGGAAGTTATGCTTCAGGCTCCCTTAGGGAGTTTAGGAGATTCTCCCACCCCCTCCACCGCCAGCCAGGGACTGAAGGAATTTATGCAGGTAAATAGGAAATGACATCTCAGCTTAGAGTGAAAGGCACAGAGCTTTCAGATCAGCCCACCTGTGCACCAGAGACTGGAAATGGAGGGAAGCGAAGTGAAATAAGTGATTTGGAAGAGCTGCCCATTTCCCATCATTGAAGGACACCCTGGCGTCGGGTGCTGTGTGCCGCACGGAAGACAGCACGGACTTTGGAGTCGTTCACGACGTTTTAGTTGAATCCTGCCTCAACTCTTAGCTGTGTGACCTTGAACAAGCGACTTTACCCCTCTGGGCCTATGAAAGGGGAGTGGTAGGCAACACCTCTACCACACAGCGCTAAATAGACATTCTCTGTATATCATTTCCCTTTTCCAAAGAGAAAAGCTGCGAGTCGAGATGAGCCCTGTTCAGCAATTGCAGACTACTTGATGGAGGCTGGGTGAGCGTGACTGTGACTTCCCTCCTTCTCCTTGGTGGGCAGGAATCAGATTCATGGCCCCCTACTCAAAGTGGACCCCTAGTTGGTAAACAGGCCTGAGGAGAACGGGGGGTGCTTGGTGGGGGCTGACCCGTGACTGCAATTCTGTGCAGCCATTAGCACCCCCACCACACCACAAACAGCTGCGAATGCTTCCAGCTTTGAGAAAAACGCAGCTGCAGGTGGTCTCCCTCCCCTGGAAGCTGGCATTGGTTTAGCCTCTGGGACCAGACAAACCAGGAGTGAATCCCAGTGTGGCCACCTACTTGCTTGTGACTGTGGATGAGTCAGTTACCTCCCTGAGCCTTCATTTCCTCATCTGCAATGTGGGGGAAATAATAGTACTTCCTGCATCGATAGCACTTCTCATTAAATGAGAAAGTGACTACAGGATGACTTCGCACAGTGCCTGGTACCTTTTGAGTGCTCAAGAAATATCAAGGCTGGACATGGTGGCTCACGCTTGTAATCCTAGCACTTTAGGAGGCCGAGGCGGGCAGATCATTTGAGTCTAGGAGTTCAAGACCAGCCTGGGCAACTTGGCAAAACCCTGTCTCTACAAAAAATACAAAATTAGCTGCAGGCATGGTGGCGTGCACCTGTAGTCCCAGCTACTTGAGGGGCTGAAGCTGGAGGATTGCTTGAACCCAGGAAGTGAAAGGTGCAGTGAGCCGAGATTGTGCCACTGCACTCCAGCCTGGGTGACAGAGTAAGACCTTGTCTCAAACAAAAAATGAAATATCAGCTGGTAAATGGAGCAGAAGTAATTGACACCCATGACAGGGTAAATAGGGCTGGCTATTTAATTTGTCCTGAAGAGGAAATGGCAAGAAGAGCATCATTATCTCCACTTTCAGGTAAGAAAGTAGAAGCCAAGTGAAGCTCAGAACTGTGCTCCATTCACAGAAGACACAAATGTTCACCACACAGTTGGGGGAGGGGTCTTTTCTTTGTAATCCAGGCCAGCTCACCTTACCTCTGCAGGGGCATCCATGGTACCATGGCTACCACCAGCACAGCATATCATGCTCACTCAGAGGAGATAGGCACCGGCAGACCAGGGCAGGGTGAATTCTCGAGAGGATGCCAGGTTGTGGTGCCTAAGGTGGACTGATTCTGGTGTCCTTTGCGGGCCTTAACAACCTCACACAGGAGGAAGTTGGTCCCTCTCTGTACGGCCTTCACCTTCCAAACTGGAGGCTGAGGCTGCACAGTGCAGGAGTCCCAGCTGCCCAGTGTCTACAGCAGAACATCCAAGCCCATGAGCGGCTCCCATCTAGAAGGCTGGGGCCCAAACCTGCTTTCAGTGATTCTGCCCCTCTGATTAGCCAGGAAATGTGTTATTTGTTCTGAGCAGGGGAACAAGCTCTCCTGGGGGAGAGGAATTCAGAGCTGGAGGTCCAGTTACTTCCAAGGAAGAAAAATCCCTGGAATTCTGTCAGGAGTCTGGGTCTCAGCAAAGGGGGGTGAAATGCGGCCCTTGTTTTTGGTCCTTATTTACCAAACCAGTTCAGGTCCTTGTAGATCTCTGGCTGCCAACATTATTCCAGTGAGACATGGGAAAGCAATGTGTTTGCCCTGGGAGTCCCGCAGACTGCCATCCCTCGCATGGGGCATGTGTCTGGGCAAACCTTTCCCTGCTGGAATCTCTTTGGACTCTCTCTGCAGGGTTTTCCAGAGATGATTTTCCTCCCCAGACCCAAGAGTTGGGTGAGTAGGCTTAGCAGTGTTCTCAGGAGGGAGAGAGCTTTGATCGTGGGCGGCGGGGGGGGGGGGGGTAGTGACACAAGCGAATCAGGGGCCGTGCTGGAGACAGCTTCCCTTCTTTCACTGGGCCAAGAGGATTGACGGGTGCAGAAAGTTCTGGTAACCGCACACTTCCAGAGAATTAAACAGTGGGCTAGCAGGCAGGAAAGAGGGCGTTTGGGAAGATGCCCTACAGCTACTTTGGTGGTGATGGTGGTGGGGTGGTTAGGAAGGTCATGATTCAATTGTGAAGAGGGCTCCAGGTTTACAAGCCCGGGGTGGAGGCAAGGTGGTGTCACCTTAAAAGCTTGGGCTCAGGTGGAAAATGATCCAGGTTTCAATCCTGCCTCTATTTATCAGCTGTGTCATCTTGGACAAGCCGGTAGCCATTCCCAGCCCCAGTTTCCTCCTTTGTTTGCGTGGAAATCAGTGCCTCTTTTGGTTGGTTAAATCAGCCAGTTGATGTTATGTGCTTAGCCTGGTGTTTGGACTAAGGTAGGCTTTATCAATTTTGGCAGGTTAAAAAAAAAGCAAAACTCAAGTGTTTGTGGGATTGGAGATTCTGAAGAGCCGCAATAGGCCCCAGCCAGTAGAGGATAAGGGAGACATGGGCAGTGCGTAGGTGGCAGGGCAGAGCGTGGCGCTGGGGTGGGGTAGGGATGCCAGTCTTTGGAGTAGATTAGCTGGCTTGGGGGCCCCCGGGTGAACAGGGTGGGAATGTCCAAGGGCCACTTGTACTCACGGAGGAGTGGGAGGGGCGCGTGGTGGTGAGGGAAAGAGTGTCTGCGTGAGGATTTTGGCGGAGGCGAAGGGTGAGGGATGAATGGGCGGCAGACTTCCAGAGAATGCAGGCGGAGGAGACGGAGCAGGAATAATGACTTGGACACACAGGAGGAAAAACAGCTCAGGGACGAAGATGATGCCAAGGTTTCTGGCTTTGGGAGGCTCATGGGGATTCGAGGTGGGTCTTGAGGGATCTAGAGGGGGAGCTCCTGAAAGAACCGGGTGGGTTCTGGGGAGAGGAATGGAGTCCGGAACTCCAGAGTTGGGTGGATATCTGGGCAAGGAGAGGTAAGTGTGGACCTGGGGCTTCCACAGCTGTGAAGGAGCAGTGTCCCAGGAACAGAATATAGCATTCTGGGAACTGAGGGGCATTCATGGCCAAATGCAAGGGGTAGGGTCCAAGGAGATCTTTAGAGCCAGCCTCAGAGACAGCAAGCACATGAACCTGGATCAGGAGCTACCACCCAGAGCTCAGTTCCTTTCTCTCTCTCTCTCTCATTTTTTTTTTTTTTTTTTTTTTTTTAAGACAAGTTTCGCTCTTGTTGCCCAGGCTGTAGTACAATAGCATGATCTCGGCTCACTGCAAACTCCACCTCCCGGGTTCAAGCAATTCTCCTGCCTCAGCCTCCCAAGTAGTTGGGATTACAGGCATGTGCCACCACACCTGGCTAATTTTGTATTTTTAGTAGAGACAGGGTTTCTCCATATTGGTCAGGCTGGTCTCGAACTCCCAGTCTCAGGTGATCTGCCCACCTCAGCCTCCCAAAGTGCTGGGATTACAGGTGTGAGCCATCTAGGCCGGCCCAGTTTCTCTCTCTTAAAATGGGTCTAGTGATATCAGCCCTCCCCCACTTGATGGGATTATTGTGTCCTTTATTCAGTTAGCCATCCATTTCACACATATTTCTTGGCTGTTCTAGGTTCTGCAGAAACAGTAGTGAGCAATGCAGACAAGATATCTATTGCTTTAGAGCTATCCTTGTGGTTTGGGAAGTCAGACAATAAATGATTTTACAGGTTGTTGAACAGGACTTTTCCTCAGTTCTTAGAATATCTGCTGAAGCCACAAAGATAGAACAATGAGGGCTAAATATTCTTGCATTCTGAAGAGAAGTACTAGACACCTTACTGAAGGCAGAACAGGTTCAACAACAATCAAACCACATCCCTCTATTCCAGTCTACAAATGAAAGGGACTGAAGAAAGTCAGTGAAGCATAACCTTGTTGCGTTTGTGGGCAGGGCTAAGAGCAAACACGTGAAGGGCAGTCCAAGAGAGAACCAGTCATCTGGAGGCTGTGTCCCTATACCTGTTCCCCCACATGCTGGCTACGTTACTGGGCATTGCAGGCACCTCGGTACAGTAAAGTACAGCAAGATAGTTCATGGGAGAACCCAGCATATGTCTTTAGGAATTGAGGACATATATAAATGAAGAGACTTGTATGCACTTCCTGTCTGGAGAATTGTGATCGTGGATCCTGGCTGGAGTGGCCTGTGTGGGCAAGGTGAGAAGGAGGCAGAGTGAGGAGCAGCCAACTCACCATTGTTTTGCCTGGCATGGGGGGGACAGTCCTATGAGAGACAGATGATGCAGGGTCTGTGAGCGGTTGGCCAGAGAGTGCTTTGCTATGGCAACTCAGAGTGAAGGTCCTGTAGAGAACCTCCCAAGAACCCACATACGTGCCCATGAAAAAGCCAGCGCTCGGCACCTGCCCACCAAGGGTACCTGTCGCATAAGACTTTGCTACTTTTCCTCTGACACCTCTCCCGCAGCCTCGACAAAGAGGAGCCACAGCAGAAAAGAAAAGTCAGAAAAACAGACCACACCCCACTCTCCCCACTGCAGGATCTCTAGCTAAGGGACAGGCCAGTGAGGGGAGAGGAGGACTTTTAAATGGGACATTATAGCGATTAACTTGGATGAGGTTTTGATCTGGACAGGAGCAAACTTTTTGTGCCTGAAAATTGTTCTTCATTATAGAAATAGAACAGTTCTCGTGTCTGGCAGGGATGACCTCTCGAGCCAAGGACTCTGCCTGAGATGTCATTAAGGGTGGGGGAAGGGATCATAACATGGTTGAAGGTAGTCATGGAGTACTTTCTGGATAATCCCTCCTCAGGTTCAGCCCATTAAAAAACTCAGTTACATGAACAAACAATTCAATAACAAGATGATGTGAACTGTTTTATGAAGATGAGACGGGGTGGTGTGTTAGAGAGATGACTGGGTTGAGGCAGGGCTGCTCTAGATTGGGGGTCAGGGATGGCCACTCCAGGAGCTGATATTTAATCTGAGATGAGCAGTGATGAGAAACTATCCTCTAAACATCTTGGAGAGGAACCTTCCAGGTAGAGGGAGAGGGGACATTCACTTGGCTTGTTCAAGGAGCAGAGAGAGGGCCAAGGCAGCGCAGTGTGCTGGGTAAGGGAGAGCAAAAGGCCAGATGAGATCAGAGCGGGGTAGCCGGCCAGGGCTTTCTAGGCCAAGGTCAGGGGTCGGGGCTTTATTCCAACAGCAGCTATTACCTGGGGCCGTCCTTTGTGTGGCGTGGGAGGTTGTGAACTGGTGCCGGCCTGCCAGCTCCTTCACTCTGCCTCTCTGGGAAATAGGCTGTACACATGTGCCAAGGGCAGTCCTGTTGACCCGGGCCTTTAGGCTGTAGGGAGGGGGCATGCGTGAGAATGGTGTGCTGATTATTGGGGACACACTGTCGTGGCGATCGGCATTCCCACATCCCTGCCTGCCTCCCTGCCAACACTAGAAGATGTGAATGCACACACTGGGTTAATCAGGGATCACTGAATCCCCTTCTGGGCAATTCCCGAGAGAGTGAGGGGCTGGAGTGGGAGTTCGGGAATGGACTCAGCCGGAGGCAGGAGGCCTGGATTCCATTCCCCCTCTTTCACATGGGTGGTCTCCTTGAGTGACTTACTCAAGAGGCTCCATGTCTTTGCCTCTGTGAAAAGAGGACTCCTTGGCCGGGCGCAGTGGCTCACGCCTGTAATCCCAGCACTTTGGGAGGCCAAGGCGGTTGGATCACCTGAGGTCTGGAGCTCGAGACCAGCCTGACCAACATGGAGAAACCCTGTTTCTACAAAAAAAAAAAAAAAAAAATTAGCTGGGAGTGGTGGCAGGCGCCTGTAATCCCAGCTACTCAGGAGGCTGAGGCAGGAGAATCGCTTGAACCCAGGAGGCGGAGGTTGTGGTGAACGCGTGCCACTGCTGCACTCCAGCCTGGGCGACAGAGCAAGACTCCGTCAAAAAAAGAAAAGAAAGAAAGGAAGGAAGGAAGGAAGGAAGGAAGGAAGGAAGGAAGGAAGGAAGGAAGGAAAGGGGGGGGGCGGGGGGACTAGGAGCCGCCATCACCGCGCCGGGCCTAGGCGTGACCCTGACGCCACAGGAAGGGGATTGGGATGCAGAGCGAAGGCGGCGGCCGCGCCAGGGCTCTGCAGCCACCGGAGCGCCAGGGCCGCCATTTCCGCCAGGGGGCGCTCCCGGGACCTCCCTGCGCCCGCGCCCCTCGCTGCCCCTCACTGCCCCCGCTCCCGCCCGCCCTGCGGAGGGCGCCCCCGGCGGCCAGGGCGCAAGCGGCGGGGCCGGCGGCCCTGTCCCCCTACGCGGGCCTCAGCGCTCTTCCCGGCCTCCTTCAGACCTGCGACGCTGCAGCCTGGGTCACCCGATCGGGAGCCGGTGAGGGGCGGGAGAACGATTCGGGGCAGGTCTGCAGTTCGAACTTGCCCGGGGCAGGAGAAAGGCGGCCCGGTGTCCCGGTCGTGGCAGGCGCCATCTGCCCGACCAGCGCCCGGGTCAGCCCCGCGCCGCCCCCTGCTCCGCACGGGTTAATCCCCTTCGCCGCCCGCTTGCTTCCCGGTGCCAAAGTGGGTGTTGCTGGAATGCCTCGCTCCCTCTCCCGTAATGAGGGGGCTGAGCTGTCCCTCCGAGGAGGGGGCCTGGTGTGGATAAAAGAGACGAAAAAGCAGGGGGAGGTTTCCAAAAATAAAACCGTCCGGGTCCCCTTCAGACGGCTGCAGGCACTGGGAGGAGGCGCAAAGGTGCCGCGGCGGGGCGAGCCCCACTGGAATCGGAGCGCGGACACGAGGTTCGGGGTGCGCAGCCCTAGCTCCGCGGAGAGCCGGACTCCCAGTCAGCCGCTTCGGGGCCCCCCTAGACGCAGAGAAGCCGGGAGAGCAGCCCGGGGCGTCCCGCGCGCCGACCACAAAGCTCTTCGCAGTGCCCGCGCGCACCGCTCTCCAGCCGCCCCCGCGCCATGAGGCCGCGGACCAAAGCCCGCAGCCCGGGGCGCTCCCTGCGGAACCCCTGGAGGGGCTTCCTACCGCTCACCCTGGCTCTCTTCGTGGGCGCGGGTCATGCCCAAAGGGACCCCGTGGGGGAAATACGAGCCCGCTGGCGGAGACGAGAATCGACTGCGGCCCCCGGGGGGGCAGCTACCCGGCAGCGGCTGCAGCCAAGGTGTACAGCCTGTTCCGGGAGCAGGACGTGCCTGTCGCCGGCTTACAGCCCGTGGAGCGGGCCCAGCCGGGCTGGGGGAGCCCCAGGAGGCCCACCGAGGCGGAGGCCAGGAGGCCGTCCCGCGCCCAGCAGTCGCGACGAATCCAGCCACCTGTGCAGACCCGGAGAAGCACTCCCCTGGGCCAGCAGCAGCCGGCACCCCGGGCCCGGGCCGCGCCGGCTCTCCCGCGCCTGGGGACCCCACAGCGATCCGGGGCTGCGCCCCCAACCCCGCCGCGAGGGCGGCTCACGGGGTGAGCACGGGAAAGGGAAGTTTGGAGGGTGCGGAGGGGGAGCCAGGGCTCATTTGTGGAGGGGAGTGCAGGCGAGAGGAGAGGGCGCCGCACTCAAGCCCTCGTCCCTGTCTTTAGTACTTCGGGGAAACAGCCCCGAGGTTCCAAAGTCGGTACTGGAAGATTTGATCCGCTTTCGAAGAGTTGAAGGCAAAGATAGATCATCGTCCTTAGCCTTTCCTACCAACTCGCCAGGATTCCCGACGTTAAATCCTTTCGCAAGGCGCCTCTCCACTCGCCCGCGCTCCTCCTGCCTGCAACTAACCAGCTCTTGTAGACGCCGGCAGCGCTACCGGGACCCAAGAGGCAGCAGGAACAGGACAGTGGGATGGGCGCTCCAGGCTCTTGAGGCGCAGGGGGAGGCTGAACCGGCTCAGGGCATGGGTGGGCGGAGGCGTAGGGGGCCCCATGGTGAGAAGGTAGATGCGTCTCTGGGAAGGGTGCTGTCAGTGAAACTGGTGCGCCGGGACAAATGTGTATTTTGGGGCGTGGGTCGGCCTGCGCACGCCGGGGCTGGATGTGGACGTGGGCGTGAGCTCTGGGCACTTTGGACAGGAAGCCTGTCCCCGATGTGGCTGCGGGACAGTGGGCGCGTGGAGAATTGGATTGGTGTGTCCTAGGTGTAAGCGCGGCTTGCGCGAGTTGCAGGGCTAAGCCTCCCCCACAACCCCGCAATTTCCTTTTTTTGCTCTCCTTGGGCACCACTCCCTGCCCGCCGCGGGCGCCGTCGCAGAGTGAGAAGACGCCCCCAGCAACCCCACACCCAATCGGATCTTCATGGCTGGGGGTGCGCTCCACCTTGCCTGAGTATGAGAGTTGTCTCTGGAATGAAGGGCACTGAGCCCTGGGCAGTGAGGGGCTGGGTGGGGACACCATCGGGAAGTCTGGGAAGGACTTTGGCAGCCTCTCTTTCCCTGGGCCCGATTTGCCAGTTGGGTTTAGTTCTGGGGGAACAGCATGAAGACACTTGTACCCCGAGTCCTACTCCAAGGACCTTCTGCTTCACAGCCTTGGCACTCTTGGTTTTCCTTGGCTGGAGCGCTTTTCTCATATTTCAGCAGGATTCACACTGTTTCTTTCAGATTTCTGCTCAGAGTGGCCTTCTTTGGCCACTCCTGCCCCTTCCTCTTTCTCCCTTCACCCTGCTTTATGTTTCTTCATAGCACTTACTCTATCTGACATGTTCCACTTCTATTGATGTGTTTCTGGCCTGGCCTCCCAGCCCACGTGAATGCAAGCTCTATGCAAACAGGGACTTCGTTGTGTCCATTTCTGTGTCACTTGTGCCTAGAACAGTGCCTGCACTAGTTGGTATTCTCTCGGTATCTGTTGAATGAGTGAATGAACTCCCTGCTGCCGGTGGAAGGCCCAGCTTCAAGCAGGCGGAGAGTAGACCCATACATTGCCAAGTCGCTTACACATAGGATTACTCAACAAGCATTAGTGGAAAGCACCTGCTGTGTTGCAGCTTTTTCCTTTCCTGATCTGTGCAAGTGAATGCATGCTTCCTAGGATTCTGCGTGCAGAGCATGGGAAAGGGGATGGAGGTCCAGAATTCAAGGCATTGTTCCCGCTGGGAGAGCAACCCAATTACTTACAATCACGTTGAAGAAATGAACAGATGCTTTCTAGTACTGGAAGCTTCCTGTTAAGTGCAAAGGAGTGGGGCACTTGTGGCTGAAGAGCTGAGTAGAGGGACCTGTGACCTGGGGTCCCTGGGGCTCTATGGGCAGCAGGTGGGGAAGCAGAGGGGAGGTGGCAGGAGGGGGCCTGGAGGTGAGGGTGGCGTGCAGGTGTAGTGCTGCCCAAGGATAAGGGCTTATTACTGTTAGCACTGGCCCAGGGGTAGGTAGCACTGCAGCTCTGGTGTAGGGGAACCCAGAGACATAGCTTGGGCTGGAGCAGGGAGGAGCTTGTACTGCAGGCATTCAGGTGCAGGTGAGGTGCGGCGGAGGTGGGGAAGTGGAGCGTCAGGGTTGGAGGGTGCACTGTTAGAAGTCATGAAATGATGTGGTGATGAGCAAAGCAAATTGTCACCATAACAGGGCTGGTGGATGTGAACAGGCGTGTGAGGACATGGGCTGGGTGGCACCTGCTGTACACAGGTGCACCCATCACATGACACGCTGGTCAGGCTCCTCCCCCAGATTGTCTTCTGCAGCTTTGATAAAAAGTGGATTCCCTGACACTCCAGTCAGCCGCTCCATGTCAGCTGGGGAGGACCTGAGTGGTCATCTTGTTTATTCACTTCCTCCACCCTGGTTCCTTTCTGGCTAATGGCTTCGAGTCAGGCTGATCAGGCTGGCCATTCATTGCCTTGTGAGCGACAGACAACTAGGGACCAAGTGCCACCTGCTGGTGAATCTTGGAACTGCATCCCTACTACTGGCGCTTCTTTATTCATTCAATCAATGAATACTTTGGAAGGACTTCTATACCCAGGCCCTATACTGGATCCTGAGGATACAGCAGTGACCAAGACAGGCAGATTCTGTTCTCACGGAACTTTCAATGTAGTGAGGATTTATTGCACATAATAAAGACTTATTAAGTTTGTGCCAGGCTTGATGCTAGGTATCTGGCATACAGCAGTGACCAGAGTGGACACAGTTTCTACATTAATGAAATTTACAGTCTATAGGGTTTTTTTTTTTTTTTTTTTTTTTGAGATGGAGTCTCTTGCTTTGTCGCCTAGGCTGGAGTGCAATGGCACCATCTCGGTTCACTGCAACCTCCACCCCCCAGGCTCAAGTGATTCTCGTGCCTTAGCCTCTCCAATAACTGGGATTACAGGCGCACGCCACCACACCCAGCTAATTCTTTGTGTTTTTAGTAGAGATGGGGTTTCGCCATGTTGGCCAAACTGGTCTCAAACTCCTGACCTTAAGCACTACACCCACCTTGGCCTCCCAAAGTGCTAGGATTACAGGTATGAGCCACCATGCCCGGCCTCTACAGGGGTTCTTGAACCAGCCTCACAGCATACCACCTGTATAGTATTTTTATCTACCTTTCGCTTGTTCTGTTATTATTTTTCTTTAACTTTATATTCTGTTAAAATAACAGGATTTTGTGTTTTATCTGTTTTAAAGTATATTATGATGTTTTACAAATGCACTAAAAGGTACTGAGCATAATATAACTTACAGTCTAGCTTTATCCAAGCTTAATATTTTGGCATATTTTGCTTCCAGTTTTTTAGTTGACATTTCCTCTATAAATTTGCCTCCCTTCCTCCCCATAGTTAACCACTACCCTGAATTTAATTAATTCCAATAGATGTTTTTACAGTATTACTATAGATACATGTATCCACAAAATATACAATGTCGTTTTGCATATTTTAAACTTAGATAAGTGATACCACATTTCATTATTCTTCTGCAATTTATTTTTCCCCCTCCTCATTACATTTTTGAGATTTAACCATGTTAATATAATTAGCCCAAGTTTTAACTGTTGTATATTATTCCTTTGTCTGAATATTACCACAGTTTATCCATCCTCCTGTTTTTGGACATTAGATGAATTACATTTTTTTGCTATTACAGGCAGTGCTTGACTCATTTTTCTCTATAAATAAATTCATAACTGAAAGGAAACTTTGTATCATTTTCATAAGTTGAAAGCAGTACCACTTGTTATAAAGAGAAGGTAATTGTAGGAAATTTGAAAGGAAAACAAAATGTTCTTACGTTCTCATCAGACATCATTCATTATCTTAGGAAGCTCAACCCTGTGACAAGTTATCTCTATTGGAAAGGGGGACTCGCATGTATTGAGGGGGAGGACCTGGTGTTTTCACTGACTTAATTAGGTTAGAAGGATCACTAAAAAGAGAATCACTTTCTCATCATGTAACTCAGATTGTCGAATATTGTGATCTGTGAACCTAAAATGCCTTTCCTATCCTCAGTGTGGCTCATCCCACTTTTTGTGAAACTCCAGAGTAAATGAAGCAAAGAAGTATTAATTGTATACTAAGTGTTGGGCACTGTTAGACTGTAGAGGCACAAAGAGAAATAAGAAAGAAACCTTGAGATACCCAAGACCAAGATACAACAAATGACCTGAGACAGGTCGTACTGAATGATCCTAGCAGATGGAGAATGAAGGAAGACTGGGGAGATGTCAGAGGAGGGTTTTTTTTTTGTTTTTTTTTTTTTACAGAATCTCACTCAGGCTGGAGTGCAGTGGCGCAATCTTGGCCATTGCAACCTCTGCCTCCCAGGTTCAAGCGATTCTCCTGCCTCAGTCTCCCGAGTAGCTGAGACTATAGGTGCGTGCCACCACGCTCGGCTAATTTTTTTTTTTTTGCATTTTTAGTAGAGATGGGGTTTCACCATGTCAGGCAGGATGATCTTGATCTCCTGAGCTCATGATCTGCCTGCCTTGGCCTCCCAAAGTGCTGGGATTACAGGCATGAGCCACTGTGCCTGGCCCAGGGGAGGTTTTATACAAAGAAGGTAACATCTGATCTGGAAGTCTTGGGGTATGAAAAGGATTTCAATTAGTAGACCAGAGAGTGAAGGCATTGTAGGCAGAGAGAGCAGCCCAGGCAAAGGCATCAAAGTGAAATCCACAGGGCAACTGGGGAGCCACAAACCTTGCATCCTTGGAGGATCAAAGCCTTGGTTGTGGATGGTCATGGAGACAAGGTGGGGGTGATGGGAGCAATTAGACTGCACAGGCAAGTAGGCACATGGGCGCCAGGGGGCTTTGTAGAGGCCAGTGGAGAGCTGTGGGAGGTTTTTAACAGAGGACTAGTGTGATCGGGTTTGGCCCAGGTGGAACGGCAGCTCTCCCAGGCTGCTAGCCAGGTGTGTTCCCTACAGTGATTTGGATACTGGGTGAATGTGTGCTGAGTGGTGTCCACTGGAAGACGTGACTCTGAGGATCTCTGAGAGGCACCTTTTAGGGAGTCAGAGCGATTGAATTGTATATCCTGGCTATTCAGGCTCATTTGCTCTCTCTGCTAACCAGAGCCCACTGAATGGACAATTCCCAGCTGGTCACCTCCCTGGCCCTGCACTCAAGCCTTTAATATTGGCCTGTAGGGATCCTCAGAGTCTCTCCTTGGAGACCTGAGTCTTCTTGAGCGCTCTACCAGCCCCAGCCTGGCCCCTCTGCCTGGCAGCCTTTGATTCTGGCCAATCCTCACTGTGGCCCCTACATCCCTTAGGGCTCCACTCTGTGCAGGCAAAGTAGGGCTGGCCCCTGCCCTCCCACAGTTCCCTGCAAAGCCATCCTGAGGGCAGCTAGGGTGATGGCTGGCTCAGGGGGCCTCCTTGGGCTGGGCTCCATGCCATGACCTCCCAGGCAGGCAGGCTCCTGCGTCCATGCTGTCTGGGTTCCCACAGGCCCCATTTCTTAGAAAATTCCCAGGGTATGGGATCTGTTTCCTCTCAAAGACCTCCTAGCCCCACGAGAGGCCTTGTCACCACCACAAGGGGTAGTGACGCACAAATGGGTGAGTAGTTTCCCCTTCCACTGGGGTATACCCCAGAAACTCTGGGTCTGACAAGCAGCACTTTCACCACCCCCAGTGATGTGGGCCCTGAGGTAGCCAGGAAGCTGCTGAAGGCGGTCGCCCAGAGAAGCTTTGAGGTGGCCCAAGTGGCACAACTCTTGGCTGGTGGGAAATTCTGGGAGCTCCCTGGGAGGGAGGCAGCGCCCCACAACTTTAGGCCAAAGGGCCAGGAATGGGCCTCAGCATTTTCAAGCTGCAGGAATTTATTTTGAATTCTTCATAAGACTCCAAAAACCACATAAGCTTTGGGGTCCACTCAAATGTCAAACAAACTCCTAAGTGGGACCAGATGTCACCATGCTGGCCGCAGAGATCACAGGAACGGCCGCCCTGCTCTGTCCTTCGCCTGTCCAGCCTCTGCACATCTCCCTCCCCTCTCACCCTCCAGTTCCAGTGCCCAGTGACGATTTCTGATGAGAAGGATGTAAGCCAGAGCCTGGCCCAACTTGGGCCGAGGAGTCTTTCCCTAGAGGTGTCCAGGAGGAGCCCTTCTAGGGAGTCGCCCTGGTCTAGGCGTGCGGGTCTTTAGCTGCAGAGTCAGGGCTGGGTGGAAACTGCTGGTGTTGCTAGAGCGCACCAGACACCTGGAAGCAAAGTTTGGGGAGTTGGGTGAGTGCCCTAAACTGCAGGTCAGTGTCTTGTGGGGGTGCCCTCAGAACCAGCATCAAGGAGTAGCTGAAGGGCTGGGCACGGTGGCTCACACCTGCAATCCCAGCACTTTGGGAGGCTGAGGTGGATGGATCACCTGAGGTCAGACGTTCGAGACCAGCCTGGCCAACATGGTGAAACCCTGTCTCTACTAAAAATATTTTAAAAATTAGCCAGGTGTGGTGCAGGCACCTGTAATCCCAGTTACTTGGGAGGTTAAGTCAGGAGAATCGCTTGAGCCTGGGGGGCCGAGGTTGCACTGAACCGAGATCTCGCCATTGCACTCCAGCCTGGGCGATACAGCGAGACTCAAACAAAAAAAAGGAGTAGCCGAAGGAAGAACTCTATTTCCCTATACAGTAAGTCCTGTTTGCCTCTCAAATAAAAATTGTGCCTCCAAATAAAAATTATGCAGAGGCAGCTAACCCACATCCCCAGCCCCATCCTCCTACCAGCTTGCTACATCGTAAGCCCCTCCTAAGCAGGAATTCTAGAGTCCTGTTCCTTCAGTGTCCACTCAGGGCTCAGCCTTACCATGCACCAGACTGCCGGGGGCTGAAACTCCTCAGTGTGCATTCGTTGGCAGGTGACATCTCATATAACCTTGAGATTGTTTTATGTGTGTCTTCCAACTTTCCTCAGATGGTCAGCATCGGTAGGACAAGAACAAGGCCAGGCGTGTGGCTCATGCCTGTAATCCCAGGCATGGATTTTGGGAGGCTGAGGTGGGCGGATCATGAGGTCAGGAGATGGAGACCATTCTGGCCAACATGGTGAAACCCTGTCTCTACTAAAAATACAAAAATTAGCTGGGCATGGTGGCACACGCCTGTAGTCCCCACTACTCAGGAGGCTGAGGCAGGAGAATCTCTTGAACCCAGGAGGCGGAGGTTGCAGTGAGCCAAGATTATGCCACTGTACTCCAGCCTGGTGACAGAGTGAGACTCTGTCTCAAAAAAAAGGACAAGAACCATGGTATGTGTGTGTGTGTTTTGTTTTTGTTTTTTGTTGTTGCTGTTGTTTTTGGGTTTTTTTTTGTTTTATGAGAGGTAGAGTTGGAGCATGGCTTAGAGTTGGGCCAACCCAGGTTTGAATCAGGCTCCAGCACTTACCTGCTGTGTGGAATTGGGAAGTCACTGAACCTCTCTGAACTGGCTTATCAGCTTTAGGATCGCTGTCGTTATTGCCTGAGCAGACTGCCTGCTTTATGTCAGATGTTAAAATTCCCACCTCACTTAACCATCATAACAACCCGATGAAGCAGCTATTGTTATCTCCATTGTACAGATGGAGAGAGCGAGGTTTCCCAAGGATGTACAAGAATGACAGTCAGGATTCAATCTTAGATTTGCATGTAGAATGGGGACAGCCTTCTCAGCCTCTCCCTGTTCCCCAGGCCCTGCCTGTAGAAGGTGGGACTGTCGGAGGGACTGTAGGAATAGTCCCCAGCTCTGAGCATCCTTGGGTTGACTCTGTTTTGGTGACCCCACAGGAGGAACGTCTGCGGGGGGACAGTGCTGCCCAGGATGGACAACAGCGAACAGCACCAACCACTGTATAAAACGTGAGTGCCTCCCTGGGTAGCAGACACACAGCTGTAT
The DNA here is from genome assembly GCA_036589455.1 of Ateles fusciceps. Classification (NCBI taxonomy): domain Eukaryota; kingdom Metazoa; phylum Chordata; class Mammalia; order Primates; family Atelidae; genus Ateles; species Ateles fusciceps. The sequence goes on along the minus strand of JAZHEH010000228.1, from coordinate 7,114,320 downwards.
CAAACATGTTGTGCTATTCCCCACCCTCCTCCTGAGGCGGGCCAAGCTTAGGGACACCAGAACCTGAAGCAGAAGTGTTTTTCCTAGTCTGTGTCCTGAAGATGCAGCCCCTCTTTGGAGTGGAGGCAATATCCAGTGGCAGGGAGGGGTTTTAAAAATGCCTCCAGCTGGGGCCGGGAGCGGTGGCTCATGCCTGTAATCCCAGCACTTTGGGAGGCCAAGGTGAGTGAATTACTTAAGGTTGGGAGTTGGAGACCAGCCTGGCCAAGATGACGAAACCCTGTCTCTACTAAAAGCACAAAAATTAGCCAGGCATGATGGTGGGTGTCTGTAATCTCAGCTAGTCGGGAGGCTGAGGCAGGAGAATTGCTTGAACCTAGGAGGCAGAGGTTGTAGTGAGCTGAGATCGTGCCACCGCACTCCAGTCTGGGTAACAGAGTGAGACTCCTCAAAAAGGAAAAAGAGAGGTCTGGGCACGGTGGCTCACACCTGTAATCTTAGCACTTTGGGAGGCCAAGGCAGGCAGATCATGAGGTCAGCAGTTCGAGACAAGCCTGGCCAACATGGTGAAACCTCTGTCTCTACTAAAAATACAAAAAATTAGCTGGGCATGGTGGCGGACGCCTGTAATCCCAGCTACTTGGGAGGCTGAGGCAGAGAACTGTGTGAACCCAGAAGGTGGAGGTTGCAGTGAGCTGAGATTGCGCCACTGCACTCCAGCCTGGGTGAGGAAGTGAGACTCTATCTTGGAAAAAAAAAAGAAAAGAAAAAAGAAAAGCCTCCAGCTGGAAACAGCTTCTCAAATCAAATCACTGCTCATGTTTTCAAAGCTTCCTGCATTCCCTCCTGCTGCCCTACCGTGTTTGACCCACTCACCTTGCCGGCAGGGTGTCAGGAGCCCGCACGCACCTGTGTTCTGCAGAAAATGCTTGGCACAGAGCCTCTGCCTCCCACATTTCCAGGGTCACTATTCATGTAGCCTGTGATGAGAGTCCACCTCTCCCCTGGCGGCTGGCCCAATGGCCCTGACCTCTGTTAGGCACTCTACCAGGATGGTCAGATGACACTCTGACCTGTGCCTGGAGCCGTCTCCCCTTGAACTGCTCTGACGCCTGGCAGGCTGGCTTGAAGGAGAGAAAAGTCATCTTATTTTGTGGAAACCAAGGAGTGAGTTGGGAAGAGCTAGAGCCTCTGTGCCCGAGCCTTTTCCACTGATGGTAACAGGGGCATTCACAACAGCAAGAGCTGGGACCTTCATAGCGCTAACTTCGTGCACGCTGCACTTTAAACATCCTCTGTGGCTGGTGGATGAGGAAAGTGGAGTACAGTCCAGTAACCTTCCCAAGGTCACGTGTCAAAAAAAGCAGAGCTAGGATGTCAATCCAGACCACCTGACTCCCGGGTCAGTCTTCTTAATACCTATACCCTGCTGCCAGGTATCTCACCTTAATTTCTGGGCCTCGCTTTCTGCATCTGTGATCTGGAAGTGATGGTATTATTGCTGTCACTGCTCCCGCTCCTGATACTATTATCTAATAACTGAGTATGTACTTAGCACTGCGCTAAGTTCTTCACATGCATTTTCTTAGTTCGATCTGTCCATCATCTTATGAAGTAGGTATACACTTATCATCGTGGTTTACAGATGAGGAAACTGAGGCTTGAGTTGCTTAGGAAACCCAGCCAAGGCTATGCTGCTGCAAGTGCTGAACTCAGGCTGGACCCAAGTAGACTGATTCCAGAACTCCAGCCTCCAATCTTCAGGGCTCTATTCCCTCCTGACACCAGTGCGGGCTGGGCATTCCAGAGTGTGGAGTCCCCCACAGATCACAGCAGATATGGAAGTTTGAGAGAGCCCCTTGGATCTTTCTTCTTCCTCCCACAGGCCCCTCTTGGGTCCACATAAGCTCCCCAGGAACTCCGCCTGACTGTCCCAAAAGTGGCTGCCCCTGCCTCTGCCAGTCCCAAGCCTGGCTGCAAAGCCTCAGTCTCACCAGCTCCCTTCCTTCAAGGACCAGCCCCAGGCCCTTCTCCATAGGAGGGCTTCACAGTTAACAGTCCGGGTGTGTGACAAAACATGTGATGTTCCCAGCACCATGGATGCCCTCGTCTGCCATTGTCCTGACATCCCCGCATGATGGGATGCAACATGGCTGCTCCCATTACTTCGAGGCTGGAGATGCGGGTTCACCAAGCTCTTGGCTTCTGCCTCACGCCTCATGGCCCTGACCCTCTGCCTGTCTGAAGATGCAGCTCAAGCAGAATCTTGGGTCCCTCCTAAGATCTCCAGATAACAGAACCAGAGCCAAAAACTCAAAAACAAACAACAAAGCAGATCTGCCTGCACACCCTTTCCTTTTCAGGGAACCTGGATGCGTGGGGGCTCTCAGAAGTCAGGCCCTCTGTGGTCAGGGACAGACCGGTGGGTGAGAAACACTTGTCCCTCATCATTTTATTTTTATTTTTAAAAATTTTTAGGCTGCGTGTGGTGCTCACACTTGTAATCCCAGCACTTTGGGAGGCCGATGCAGGCAGATCTTGAGGTCAAGAGTTCGAGGCCAGCCTGGCCAACATGGTGAAATCTTGTCTCTACTAAAAATATAAAAATTAGCTGGGGTGGTGGCAGGCGCCTGTAATCCCAGCTACTTGGGAGACTGAGACAGGAGAATCGCTTGAACCAGGGAGGCGGAGGTTGCAGTGAGCCGAGATCACGCCACTGCACTCCAGCCTGGGTGACAGAGCTAGACTCTGTCTCAAAAAAAATTTTTTTGAGACAGAGTCTAGCTCTGTCACCCAGGCTGGAGTGCAGTGGTGTGATCTCGGCTCACTGCAACCTCTGCCTACTGGGTTCAAGTAATTCTCTTACCTCAGCCTCCCAAGTAGCTGGCATTACAGGCACCCATCACCATGCCTGGCTAATTTTTGTGTGTGTGTGTGTGTTTTTTTTTTTTTTTTTTTTGTAGAGACAAGGTTTTACCATGTTGGCCAGGCTGGTCTTGAACTCTTGGCCTCAAGTGATCCACCTACCTCAGCCTCCCAAAGTGCTGGGATTACAGGTGTGAGCCACCACGCCCGGCCACTCATGATTTTAAAGAAGAAGAAAGTGAGCCTCAGAGAGGTGGTGACTTGCTCAGAGTCACACAGCTGATTGGAAAAGAACCTGAGACTCATAATCAGCTCTGAGCAACTCCTTTGGGTAGAGAAGCCAGGGACGTGGGTGGCCAGGTGGCTTTATGCTAAGCAGAAGCTCTGGGGCTGGGGCCTGGCACTGTTATTTTTTAGAGCATCCTAGGTGATTCTAGGTGTGGCCAAAAATCACTGAGCAGAGTTGGGGGTCAGTCACAGGAAGATCTGCCCTGGGGGCCCTCCTCAAATTTGAATGTTCTCCCAAATCCTCTGGGAATCACATCAAAGGGAAGATTCTGATTCAGCAGATCTGAAGTGGGGCAGATATCCTGTGTTTCTACCCAGCTCCCAGGGATGCTGACACTGCTGGCCCAGGGACCACACTTTGAGTAGCAGGGCGTTCCAGAACTCAGGAGGCCTGGGCAGTGATTGGGACTTGGAGGTGGGGGAGGAGCATTGGTATGTTCGAGAGAGCTTAGCCTTTGCTGGAAGGCAGTGTTGGCTGATGGAGAGTGTTGCTGAGGTTTGAGCTGAGGTATCATGCTCGATAACTGGAGCGGGTGGCTTCACAGTGGGTGGGCTTCTCCCCAGCTGCCTGAGGGGTCTGGGCACAGGTCTCACTTGGGTCCTCCAGCCCTGGAGGTTCTTGGTTTCCTAACTTGCTAGTGACAGTCCAGTGTTACTCTCTGCCACACTGAAGTTTCAACCCTAGGAACTCGAGGTTGAGTGAGTTTGCAGACTGTTAACAGTACCAGCACCTGTGTGGGGGGCACCCTCGTGCCCCAGCGGGTGCTGCACCAGGAAGCTGAGGTAGGAGGCTGCCAGTATCTTCTCCTCTGGTATTTTTCTCCCTGGCCCTCTCACCCTGCTGCCCCCTGGTTGCCCACCCTGACCCGGGCACGCAGGCCAGCAGCTCTCCTGGAGGGGGGTGGCTGGTGGGCAACAGCCTCTCCCACTTGCATTTGGCTTGCCTACTGAAGGGCTGTGTGCTCATTAACTGGTTCCTGTGCTGTTTGCTTGTTGCTATTTGGCTGCTAATAAGCCTAATGAAAACCACACAGGCAGGCGGTGGGGCGTTGGCACTGGATGCCTTCGTCCAGAGCTCCGCAGAAGGGGGGCTCTTGGCTCCACACCCCGTCAGCTGGCTCTCCCCAACCCCCGCGACTCCGCTTCTCCCTCACCCCCTCCCCAACAGCTGCCCTCCCTCCCAGCTGGGGCTGAGACAGCCAATGTTGGGGAGTGTTCATGATTCTGTCCTAGCAGTTTTGTGAGGGGATGCCTCCTGGGCCGGCGAGAGATGGGGGCTGACAGTCTCCCACTGCCAGGAGTAAAGTCGAGTGCCAGAACCACGTGGAGACAGTCTCTCCCGGATATCTGCGGGCCCAACCTGCTGCCCATGCGCAGAGAGTACTGGCTGCTGCTCACTTGTCCTCTCTTGCCTCTGGCAGAATCAATTCCAGGTCCCTGTCACACATCAGTCCCTCTCCCAGGCCTGCCTTCCTTCTGCCCTGCTCTGTAGGTGCCCACTGCTGGAAACCCAGCCCCCTCCTTCCAGCTTGGTGGGGACTAGAGCTGGGCCGCCGTCTCCTCCTCTAGTCTTGGTATCTGCCTTTCCTTCTGTGTCTTTGCCAGCTCTCTCTCTCTGGGGATTTATGTGTTTATGTATTTGTGGAGGCAGCTGACTGGGGCCTGCCGGGCCCTGCCCAGTGGAGGGGGAAGAACTGGAGGGTGTGGAGTGACAGTGTCCTGTTTATAGTTGCAGCTTTTGGAAGACTGTCCATTCTTCCCAGACTGGCTCACGCCCAACCCCACCCCAACTGGGGAAGGGGATTTGAATACTCCTTAGATTTCTCATTTTATCTCAGCCTGGATGCACAGGGGCTGGGCTGCTTTGGAGAGGGTGGGAGAGAATCCCTGCATCTGTCGAGGAGGAGGGCAGGCAAGTTACTCTCCCACTCCTGTCCCCAACAGCAAGGCTCAAGATCAAGAGCACGTACTTTGGATTCTGGCACCAGATCCCTGGAGACGTGTTTGAGTCCCAGCTCTGTGTCCTGGGGCAAGCGACTGGCCCTTTTCTAGCCACAGGGCCTCGTCCATAAAATGGGCATAACGATCTATAGAGAGTTGGTTTTGGGGGATGAATGATAATGAACTCCATAGCTCCTACTGTGCGTCAGGTACAATTCTAAGCGCTTGTATTGTTAATTTTTAATTCTCACAACAACCCTATAAGCTAGATTTGGTTTTTAATCCCCATTTACAGATGAGTTTGGCTATTTGTCCAAGTCATGCTGCCGAGACTCAGCAGAGCCCAGACATGAATCCAGGTAGCCTGGCTCCAGAGGGCAAGGGCTTAGCTCTGTGCTTTCTGATCAATGAGTAAATGTTGTAGACAGCCTGGCCCAGGCTAAGTTTAGCTGGTATTTTAATGCTAGATCAGGAGACCGTGCTGGACTGCCTGGGTTTAAACGTCAGCTCTCAGCTCTACCATGTAGTGGCTGCGGGACCATGGGCAGGTTGCTTAAAGTTTCTGTGTCTCGGTTTCCTCTTCTGTAAACTGGGATCAGCATTGGGTCCTGCTTCCAAGAGTTGTAAGGAACAAATGAGGTAACTTAGGTCAGATGTTTAGTTCAAAGCCTGGCATGTTCCATGCACTCTATAAATGTTTGGCCTTGATTTTGAGGGCAGGGACTGTGTCTCACCACCCCCAGCAGGCAGCACACTGGATACAAGGTAAAGGCTCCATAAGTGTCTACTGAATAATACAGGGCCTATCCCCCACCTTGTCCTGAGAGATCCTTTTCTGCTGCCCAAGTTCCATCAGCAGTTCCAGAAACTCCCCCACGGTGTTCAGGGGATTCTGGGATGGAGACGCTGGAATGGGCCTGGCATTTCTGTGCAGTATCACGTGGGCAGTGGAAAGGCATTTCCTCTAGTCTCCATCCCAGTCCTACAAGAACCCTGTCTCTCCTGACTGGAGCTCCTCCTTGGCTTCCCTGAGGGAGCCTGTTTGCCCCATTCATTCCAACTGCATCCCGAAGCAGAAGACTGTGGCCAGGTGTCTGAGAGCCCCAGCTTCGGAGTCAGACTCCTGAGTTCAAACCCTTGCTCCATCACTTACTAGCACGGTGATCTTGGGGAAGTTGTTGACTGTTCTGCCTCAGTTTCCCCATATGTCAGATGGGGATGAGAGGAGAACCTATTGTAGTTATGAGATGATTACGTGAGGTAATACATGTAAAGCAGTGAGCCCAAGACTGTGTTGTGGGAAATGCTTAACAAACTTTAGGAAAAGGGTCAGGGCAAGGGTGGATTTCATCTTCACTGACTGGTTAGCACCTGCCACTGGATGAACCATCCAATGGGGACTCTGAAGTTGGCAGGGAGGGGTGGAGAGGAAGGTGGGGAGGTGGCGAAGGGGGAATAATTATATGACCTCAGTGGAACCCAGCTGATATGAAGGGCACAGTCCCATCAAGAGACCCTGTTGGCCGGGTATGTTGGCTCACGCCTGTAATCCCAACACTTTGGGAGGCCGAGGCAGGTGGATCGCCTGAGGTTAGGAGTTTGAGACCAGCTTGGCCAAAATAGTGAAACCCTGACTCTAGTAAAAATACAAAAAAATTAGCAGAGTGTGGTGATAGGTACCTGTAATCCCAACTACTTGGGAGGGTGAGGCAGGAGAATTGCTTGAACCCAGGAGGCGGAGGTTGCAGAGAGCTGAGATGGAGCCATTGCACTCCAGCCTGGGCAACAAGAGAGAAACGCCATCTCAAAAAAAAAAAAACAAAAAACCCTGTCCATTTCTTCCCGCTGCGTGGGGGTACCCTAGATCTTCCTAGGGAGCAGATCACCCTGAGATTCTTTGTCCAATGAGATGATTAGGAGATGTGCTTGACTGGGGAGCTTCCTGAAGCCAGTCACTGTGTCCCGCTGACACCAACAGAGACCCGGCCCTCTCTCCACACCTGTGTCCTTGGTATATGCTTGGGATCTGTTTGTCAAAGAGCCGAGTGAGCAAATGCTGGCATGGGTGGCCTGGCAGGTTCCTCCCTCCATCCCCAGCTGCCTCTTCTCCGTCTCTTTTGCTGGCTTCTCCCTCTCGACCTGACGTCTTAATAATGTTGGTCTTCCCCAGACCTTCCAAGTCCCTCACCCCACAGAGTGGGGCCATAGGAGCCAAGTGGAGCGTAAACCGCCCCTGGTTAAGTGCCAGCAGGCACTGTGCCTGACCGTTTACATGCAATACTAACGGTAATGTCCAGTGCTCACTCTGCCTAGATGTGCCAAACACTGCCATCTTTCTTCAAACCCTCATGGTGTTCTCTGTCCCATCCCCTCCTGTGTCCCTGGCTGCTGCTTCTCCTCCGCCCACTACTAAACTCTGGGTTTCCCAGGACTTAGTCTGGGTCCTCTTCTTTTCTTTGTCTTTGCATTGGTCCTGGAACAATCTGCTGCCTTCTCGTCGATGTAAACACCGTCTCTGGGCTGAGGCTGCCCAGATTTACATGAATTCTCAGCAGACCTCTCGTCTGAACTTCAGTCTTGCGCGTCTGCTGCCTGCTCGACATCTGTGCTTGATGCCTCCCAGACCTCTCCATCCCAACTTGTCGAAAGCGAACTCGTGATTTCCCTCCCTCTGAGCTAACTCCCCGGCGCAGGTCTTACCCACTTTGTTGACTGGCACCCCGATCGACCTGCCTGTTCGAGCCAGCCACCCCATGGCCCCAGGGGATGCCTTCCTCTCACTCAGGCTTTGACACCCACCCATTACCAAGCCCTGTTTGTTTTACTTCCTCATGGACCTGCCTGCTTCCCTGCCGCCTCTCTGGGCCAGGGTCCTGTCACAGTTCTCCTGGGTGACACTGCAGCCTGCTCTCCCTGCTGCCCTCAACACATCCCACCTGAACTTTCCTGCCCAGTGTCCCTGCAGTCACCCAGCTCCCCAAGGGCAGCCTGGGCCACTGACCTCTAGGTCGGGGCACACTCCACGGCCTCCGTGTCTGCTCCCCCATCATCTCTCTGTGCAGCTGGCCCTTGTCATCTTCCCAGTCTCTGTTTTGAGGTGCCCTCCTCAGAGGGGCTCCCCCTGGCCACTCTGGCTTGAGCGGCCCCCACCAGCCTTGTCCTTCGGGATCTCAGGCCCTCGACTGTCTCCTCCATCCCTCACATCCCAAGTTCTGCTCTGCTTCATTGTTTTTTATTTTTATTTTTGAGATGGAGTCTCACTCTGTCACCCAGGCTGGAGTGCAGTGGTGCAATCTCGGCTCACTGCAACTTCTGCCTCCCAGGTTCGAGCGGTTCTCCTGCCTCAGCCTCTCAAGTAGCTGGGATTACAGGTGTGTGCTACCACGCCCGACTAATTTTTACATTTTTTGTAGAGATGGGGTTTCATCATGTTCGCTAGACTGGTCTTGAACTCCTGACCTCAGGTGATCTGCCGGCCTTAGCCTCCCAAAGTGCTGGGATTACAGGCATGAGCCACCGTGCCCGGACTGCTCGACTTCTTTGTTTACCTATTGAGTGACAGTCCCTCTGACTAAATTGGAAGCCCCAAGAGGACAGTCTCTTGTTTGCCATCCTGGCAGGTCATGCGTTTGAATACATGACCATTTTCTTTTTCTTTTCTTTTTTTTTTTTTTTTTTTTTGAGATGGAGTCTCACTCCTCGCCAGGCTGGAATGCAGTGGCACCATCTCGGCTCACTGCAACCTCTGCCTCCCAGGTTCAAGCAGTTCTCCTGCCTCAGCCTCCTGAGTAGCTGGGACTACAGGTGAGTGCCACCACGCCTGGCTAATTTTTGTATTTTTAGTAGAGACGGGGTTTCACCGTATTGGCCAGGCAGTCTCGAACTCCTGACCTCGTGATCCACCTGTCTTGGCCTCCCAAAGTGTTGGGATTACAGGCGTGAGCCACCACGACTGGCTGCATGACCACTTCCTGGAGAAGAACACAGACTCACAGAGGTGACGAAACTGGCCCCAGGTGAGGTCCCGCAGTCAGATCTCAAACATGTGTCTCCGACCACAGGGCCACACTGTCCTTCCTGCCCCCTGCCCTGGCCTCTCTGAGTTGTCAGTGTTTGGGGTGGTGGCTCGTCCCTCCAGACCATCCCGGGCCTGGGCATGGAGCTGGTGCTGCTGTGGGAGGGTGGCTGGCTCCACTCCAGCCCAGAACTGTCTCCCCTGGAAGCCGCTTCTCTGGAAAAGACTCATCTCCAGGGGACTCCTCGCAGCCTGTCTCACCTCTGGGGCTCCTCTGGGGCTCCTCTGGCACTCAGGCCTCCTCCCAGACCAGCTCTTGGGACTGTGGGGGATGGATGGATGACTCTCCTCTGCTTTGGGGCAGCGGCTGGAGAGGATCCCAGGCCTCTCAGCCCTGGGTGGTGAGCTGGGCCCAGAGTCTTCCTCCTCATGCCTGCTGGAGCCAGTGGGATTGGGGCTGCTCTCTGCCCCAGCCCCTGGCCCCGCGGCTCCCCGGCCCCCACCTGGCCCAGCCTCGCAGCATTTGTTAATGCAATTAACAGGGCGGTCCATGCTGAAGGGCTGGGGGCCAAGGTCTGACTCACACCTCCCCTTCCTCCCCCTCCAGCCGCCAAACGGTAGAGGCCCGCTTGGCCTGCCAGACAGCGTCTGCAGAGAGCGCGTGAGGGGCCAAGAACGGCATCTTTCTCTCATTAGAAGCTTTTATGTGAACACAACTGCTATTTTGGAGCTGGGCACTTGGCCGGCCCCGGAGCCCCAGTGCGGTTTCCAGCTGTCCTGAGCCATGGCCCCGGCACAGCTGTGTGGGAGGGAGGCTGGGCGAGCCCTGGAGGCCCTGGCTTCTCCCACAGCCTGGGGGCTCGGGCCCTCCATCAGGGCCTGGGAGACACGGCGGGGCAGAGCTTACGAGTGGAGAGAGAGATGCTGAGGAGGATTCCGAGGGTGTATGTGAGCCAGACAGGGATTCCCTGGGCTGGGGGAGCTCTGACATCAGGGTCCCTCCCCTTCCGGTGGAAACCAAAGGTCAAGGTTATGGAGAACAGCTCAGGGCCTCAGGTGGACCCCCCCAGTAAGCAGATTCCAGGGGCAAACTGAGGTCTCCCAGATGGGGGTCCCAAATCAGGTGCCCAGGGAGGTCTGAGGTAAATACTGTGGATGAGGTACAAACTGCCCTGCCTGCAAAGGCCTCTAGCTGTGAAAGGGCACAGGGCCCCGTCCTGGGGAGGGGATCGAGTGGCTCAGTGGATAGGGTCTTAGGATCCCACTGACACAGATTTTGGGGATTTTAGGGAAAATGGAGGTTTAACCTGGGGGAGCAGCTGAACTTCAGGAGTCGGGGGCTGGGGGCTGAGAGTCTGGAGCTGAGATTCCTCTCCCCAGACGAGGGGGGGTGGCACTGAAAGCCCACAAAGAAGGGAAGGGCTGGAGGGGCCCACTGGAAGTTGGTGCCTCCTCTATCTAATGGGTCATAGATGGAGGGAGAAGGTGTCTTTGGGGCCCAGGAGATACAGCTGATGACAAACGCCCTGCCTGGGGGTGGGTGTGGGGTGTAGGGTAGGGAGGGGGCCGGGCTATATGTGACACCTGGAAAGCAGTCCCCACTCTGCACTTCGGTCCCCACCCTGCACCACCGTCCCTCGGTTGTTCGTCTCTGTAACTGGGGCCTGAGCTGACATTGCCCTTTCCTGGGGAAAGGGCCATAGCAGAGAAGCTCAGAAGCCATCGATCTGCAGGTTCTAGCCTGCAGAACCAAGAGCTAAATAAACCCCTTTTGTAGGGTGATGGATGAGCAAACTACCATGGCACAGGTATACCTATGATCTCTACAAAACCACTCTGGGGGAGTGGTTTTGTGTTGCTGTTTTAAGCTTGGCTGCACTGGCCAGTGGAACTTCCTGTGATGACGGACATGTTCTATCTCTTGCTGTCTGATGTGGTAGCCATGAGCCACGTGTGGCTGTCGAGCACTTGAAATATGGCTTGTGAGACTGAAGGAACTGCATTTTAAATTTTATTTAATCTGAATCCATTTAAACTTAAATAACCACAGACAGTTCGAAGCTACAGCACAGCCTTAGAGGGTACAAAGTACGTCCATGTCCAGGTGCTCAGCTGAGACCCATGACAACTCTTTGAAGGAGGAATTATCAGCCCCATTTCGTGGACAAGGCCGCTGGCACACTGGTGGAGACATCTCAGCGAGATGAGATGTGTCCAGGGTCGTGCAGCTGAGATGTCGCTGAGCTGGGGTCAAACCAAACCAATAGTAGCAAGAACTACTGGGCACTTCCCAGTTCTTGCTACTACCCAGTAGCTAATCTGCAGGGGCTCCGAGCAGACGGTAGGAGCAGCCTGCGTGGGGTGCTGGTGGGGGTGCTGTTTCTAGAATCTTTCCAGGTCTGCCCATTCTAAGTTTGGTCCCTTCCCAAAAGTAGGGGTTTTGTGTGGAAAATCTGAGTGAATCTCTGATGACTGTTCTGGGGTGGAGTGAGGGGGAGAAAGGGATCAGCTAGGAAGATGGGGGGATTAGAGGAACTATGCCTTTTATTTCTTGTTTTTAAAGCAATTTCAGAAGTTTTCTTTTATTTCCCCCTCTTTGGCATCCCCTGCTCACTCCACAGAGTGGAACACCCACAGCTGGGACTTTCCACCTCTAATGCTCAGTGAAGAAGAGCAGGTCTGGGGAGTGTGGAAAAGAAAGGGTTCCAAAGAGCCCAAATGACGAATGGCTAAAGACTGGCATCAGCAAGCGAGCGTGAGGAGGCCACGCTACAGTGTAGCCTTCTGGTTGTCCGAGGGCACTGTCCCGGGGCTGGGGAGGTATTCTGTCTTTGGTAGATTAATTCCCTGAGGCTAAACGTGGACATTGTGGTATCATGCTCGATAATGGGACTAATCATCAAATGGAGATTCATTAGAGCCACATAACCTATACTGGGTTGATTTCTCAAGTATCAGGCATGATCTCTACTCATTTAAATTTACTTATATATATTTTTAGAGACAGGGTCTTGCTGTGTTGTCCAGGCTGGAGTGCAGTGGTGCCATGATGGCTCACTGCAACCTCAAACTCCTGAGCCCAAGTGATCCCTCCCGCCTCAGCCTCCCAAGTAGCTAAGACTAGAGGTGTGCACCATCACGCTCAGCTAATTAAAAAATTTTTTTTGTAGAGGTGGGGTCCCACTATGTTTCCCAGGCTGGGCAAGCTCTTGGACTCAGGCAATCCTCCAGCCTCAGCCTCCTAAAGTGCTGGGATTACAGATGTGAGCCACAGCACCCACCTCTATGATCTCTACTATTGAGGAAAAATTGGAGGCATGAAACTCCAAAGGCAAAACATGAAGACTTCCTGGTCCACCATGGATGGAGGTTTTCTCTCTTAAAATTCCTGCAGCACTGCATGGAACTGCTTCTCCGGGGACCTCAGCATTTCCTTCTTTGCTTTAAGCAACAGTCTCTGCCTCTGGAGCTTCTGAGATGGCTGATTTCCTTTTGGATATTTAAGTTTTGAAATCATGCTCATTTGGCCTAGGAATGTCTCACTTTAGTTTCCTTTAAACAAAGGACACACAACCACGATTGCCTCTCCCCTCCCAAAGGGTCACTGGACTCCATGCACCAGTAACATTTCCAAAAATATCTTAAGTACCAACATACAGTGGCCAGCTTTTCATTTTTCTCAGTAGGAAAAAAGGAAAAACAAAACCAATTACCACTTGCCAACACCTTTAATTAAAAAGAACAGTGTAACTCCAAAAATGTAGAAAAGACATCATCTCAAAAGACACTCTTTAGATGGGGAAAAAATAGCATTATGAAAAAGAAACAACTCAGGAAAGTGTTTCTTTTCCTGACTTTAAGGCAGACCAGTAAAAACTGTCAGAATGTTCCCATTCATAGACAGGCACTCAACGCCACCATCGTGGGCCATTTAGGGGTGACTTTTGCGGGAGTGGAGAGAGAGGAGCGGAGTCTACATGCTCCAGTCCCATAATGCGGACACTCGGCTCAGATCATGTTGCTCACGTTTCCGTGAGGAAGTCAGGCAGTTCCAGACATCTTGCTGAGACTTGTGAAAACAAGAGAGGATGCGAGTGAAGCCATCGAGAGCTGATTCTAAACCTCCAAAAACCTGAAACTTGGAGGCTCTGCCTCAGCAGATAGGGCCTCCACACCGTCTCCTACATGGTTAATTCACAAGGGTTAGCTTCCTGAGGGCATTTTCCCCACCAACACGTCTGGCTGGTTTGGAAGCCTTTTAGAACTTTATTTACGATGATATTATATATTAAATGCCATTTCCACAGTTTCCGCTAACCACTCATTTCCCATGAGCTGTTGGTTCACTGCACCAACCAAAGTTTGCCAGCCCTAACTCTCACTGAGGATCGAATTCCCTGCTTGGAAAGTGGCTTCTAGGAGTGTGGGAACCCCCACTGGTCAGAGCTTCCCCCATGCAGGGCCCAGTCTTGTTCACCTTTCCGCCCCTCAGCACTTAGTCTGATCAAGATAAGGTGCTTGCTAAATGTTTTTGGAAGGTATTATTAGTAAGCAAGGCAGAGCCGGAGCTAAGTGAGTCATGGCGAGCCACAGGGGCTTGGCTTGCAGGGTTTGGGGTCTTGGATTGCTAGAGAGTGAAAGATCTTATTTTACAAATATATATATATAATATAAATATATATATGCATATGCATATATTTAATTTCAATAGCTTTGGGAGTACAGATGGTTTTTGGTTACAGGGATACATTGTTTAGTGGTGAAGTCTAAGGTTTTAGTGCACCCATCACCTGAGTAGTGTACATTTTACCCAATATGTAGTTTTTTATTCCACACTTCTTTTCACTCTTTCCCTTTTGAGTCTCCAAAGTCCATTATACCACTCTGTATGCCTTTTTTTTTTTTTTAAGATGGAGTCTTGCTCTTGTTGCCCAGGCTGGAGTGCAATGGTGTGATTTCAGCTCACTGCAACCTCCACCTCCTGGATTCAAACGATTCTCCTGCCTCAGCCTCCTGAGTAGCTGGGATTACAGGTGCCCGCTACCACGCCCAGCTAATTTTTTTTTTGTATTTTAAGTAGAGATGGGATTTCACCATGTTGTCCAGGCTGGTCTCGAATTCCTGAACTCAGGTGAGCCACCTGCCTCGGCCTCCCAAAGTGCTGGGATTACAGGCATGAGCCACCGCACCCAGCCATGCTTTTTCATACCCATAGCTTAGCTCCCACTTGGAAGTGATGACATGAGGTATTTGGTTTTCCATTCCTGAGCTACTTCACTTACAATAATGGCCTCCAGCTCCATCCAAGGTGCTGCAAAAAGACATTATTTCATTCTTTTCTGTGGCTGAGTGATATTCCACGGTGTATATATATCATGTTTTCTTTTTATTTTTTTTGGAGGTGGAGTCTCACTCTGTCCGGCTGGAGTGCAATGACGTGATCTTGGCAATGACGTGATATTGCATTTTTAGTGGAGACAGGATTTCACCACATTTTTTTAATCCATTTACTGGTTGATGGGCACTTAAATTGGTTCCATATCTGCAATCGTGAATTGTGCTGCGATAAATACACACACGTGGGTATCTTTTTGATAGAATGATTTCTTTGCCTTTACTCGGTAGTGGGATTGCTGGATTAAATGGTTCTTTGAGAAATCTCCATACTGTTTTGCATAGGGTGGTAATTTACATTCCCACCAGCAGTGTATAAGTGTTTCCTTTCACCATGGCCATGCCAACATCGATTGTTTTGTGACTTTTTAGTAATGGCCATTCTGGCTGGGATAAGGTGGTATCTCATCGCGGTTTTAATTTGCATTTCCCTGATGATGAGTGATGTTGAACATTTTTTCTTGTGCTTGCTGGCCATTTGTATGAAGGATCTTACTGTGAACATGAAGGATGGCATGTTCTCAGGGCTCAGGAGGGGAAGGATAGAAGCTAGACTGTTTTCCGAAGGCCGTCCTCCAGGCAAGGACCTCGCACTCAGAGGTGGAAGCCGCATGACCTTTCTGTCACCCATGCCAGGCTGTGGGTCTCTGTGGCAAAGAGGTATGGGTCCATGTGGGAAATCACTCAGGCTTTCCCTTTCTATTCCCTCCCTAAAAAAAAACCAAGGCCGAGACCTGCCCTGGGCATGTCTGCTTCCTCCGTGTTCGCTAGCACTGGTGTGGCTGCTGGGCTGGCCCCAGCTGACCATGTTTCCGTGGTGGTGGTGACAGGGGCCTGGCAGGTGGTCAGGTGTGGACTAAGTCTGCTTGGGCAGATGGAGGGGGTGGCCAGGCCAAAATCCTGCCGTGGTGGCAGTTTGTGTTTGGGGAAGTGCTCTGGGTTACAATTCTCTGACATGATCTGCTTACCTAGAGGCCTGGGGCCTGCCAGGAAGAGGTGCCTGGGCATGGAGAAAAAGGATCTGGCCTTGGAGCCCAACTTGTGGTTGGAATGCTATTGAAACCTGTTACTGGCTGGGCGCGGTGGCTCATG
This sequence comes from Ateles fusciceps, assembly GCA_036589455.1. Classification (NCBI taxonomy): domain Eukaryota; kingdom Metazoa; phylum Chordata; class Mammalia; order Primates; family Atelidae; genus Ateles; species Ateles fusciceps. The sequence goes on along the minus strand of JAZHEH010000228.1, from coordinate 7,098,725 downwards.
CCTGTAATTCCAGCACTTTGGGAGGCCGAGGCAGGCAGATCATGAGGTCAGGAGTTCAAGACCAGCCTGAGCAACATGATGAAACCCCGTCTCTACTAAAAATACAAAAATTAGCCAGGCATGGTGGTGTGCACCTGTAATCCCAGCTACTCAGGAGGCTGAGGCAGGAGAATCGCTTGAACCCAGGAGGCAGAGGTTGCAGTGAGCTGAGATCATACCACTGCCCTCCAGCCTGGGCGACAGAGTGAGACTCCGTCTCAAAAAAAAAAAAAAGAAAAAAAAGAGAAAGGAAACCTATAAACCTGTTACTTCCCTTACTCTTTGCTGATAGACTGGTCTTTGAGTGCCCTTGGTGCACAGTGTCCAATTCACTCATCCTTTGTGTCTCTGGTCAGCATCACCTCCTTAAAGAAGCCTTCCCTGACTATTCCTACTCCATGCCTCAGCCTGGGTTAGAGGGTCCAGTTGACATAGCAGTTGTCCTATAACCTGTGTATTCTGCTTTCTGTGTCAAACAGTGTGCTAGAGGCTCTATCATAAGCTTCACACCCAGTGAGCGCTCTATGAAAGTTCACTGGATAAACCCATGAGCTGATGTACTTCCTCCATCATTACTTTAAAATTCTGAGTGGGCTTTGGCAGGGTGTGGGGTCCTGGGGTCTTCACTGTCAAGGCCAATTGGGATGTGCATTTTCTCAGGACAGAGTTCTCAAGGGTGCATTTGGTGGCTGACTTGAAGCCCCTTTGTTTCCTTATCAGCTCTGGGCCAAGGCTCAGAGATGATAGAGAGGAAGAGGAAGAACCATCCCCACCCGGCTAGGAGTCAGTGGGGTGGAAAGAGCCTGGGATTCTCAATCACACAGAACTGGATTTGAATCTCAGCTCCACCATTAACTAGCTGGATGACCTCAGGCAAGTCTCTTACCCTCTCTGAGCTTCAGCAGCATTATCTGTAAAATGGGAATCATAGTCACACCTGCTGCATAGGATTGTTGAGAGGCTTCGGTGACAGCGTGTATACAGGATGCAGTGCCAGGCCTGTTGTCAACACTCATCAGATAGCAGCTGCCATAATAAAAATAATAATAATAATCGTGTTATTGTGAGGCGTATGTTAGGAGCTGAAGATACAAAGAGGTGTAAGAGACAGTCACTACACTTCAAGGAGCTGGCTATATGAGTTAGGAAATTGAGACACATGCATAAAGAACTCATGGCAGCGTGCGGGGCATGCCCCGTGGAGGGTGAACACGGCAGGCTTTTTCCTGTTCGTCAAAGGAGGGAGCAGCTGCTGAGAGATGGGTGTCCAGGATGGGGAAGTGAGTCTTGAGGGATCAGTAGGAGTCAGGTAAATGGAGAGGAAATGGGAAAGAAGAGAGGATGGGCCTGGCGCGGTGGCTCACACCTGTAATCCCAGCACTTTGGGAGGCTGAGGTGGGTGGATTACAAGGTCAGGAGTTCGAGACCAGCCTGGCCAACATGGTGAAACCCCATCTTTACTAAAAATACAAAAATTAGCTGGGCATGGTGGCAGGCACCTGTAGTCCCAGCTACTTGGGAGGCTGAAGCAAGAGAATCACTTGAACCTAGTAGGCAGAAGTTGCAGTGAGCCAAGATGGTGCCACTGCATTCCAGCCTGGGTGACAGAGGGAGACTCTGTCTCAAAAAAGAAGAAGAAAGAAAAGACGTAGCACATGCAAAGACAGAGAGAAGACAGAGCAGAGGCTAACTGGGGCCACAGCCAGCAGGCCAGCTCGGCTGGAGCAGGCTGACTTAGAGGAATGTTAGAGGGGATCAGACCAGGATAGTCTTCAGTACTTGTCTATGGACTTGAATCTTGAAGACACCAGGGAGCCATTGAAGGTCTCTGTGACATGGGCCACGTGGAATTTTAGAGGTGTTTATCCAGGCCAGCTGCTGGTTTGGATTCTGATACTATTCTCCAAAAGGAGAGTTCAGCTCACAAAACCCAGGCACCTGGTCTGGGTAGCGGTGCCTGTAAGTTTCACAGGTGCACTTAGGATCCCTGGGATGACAGGGTCTGTGTGTCTGCCTCCATTTCCTCACGGACCTTGCCTACGCCCAATCTGCCACCAAACCCTGGCCTCCCTGGGTCTCTGGCGGCTCCTCAAGCATGCCACATTCCTTCCAGGCTCCAGAGCCTGGTCTTCGCCTCACCCTCTGCCTGGGAGACTGCCCAGATCTTTGGGGGTCCACTTCCTTTGCATACTCCCATCTCTGTCTTCAGAGAGGTGCTCTGGCTGCCCCATCTGAGTCTCCTGGTTGGGCCTGGACCCCTGCGTCACCCAGGTTAATTGTCTTCACAGCCCTTGAAACTGCCTGACGCCACATCATGCTATTGTTTCCTTGCTTCCTGTTGGTGTCCTTCACTCGACTGCAAGCCCCAGGTGGACAAGGACTTTGTCTGACTAGGGCTCAACAACTATTTGTTGAATGAATGAGTGACAGATAAATGAGGCGTTGGTTTCGAGGGTCCAGTGTGAACCAGACCATGCCGCCCAGCTCACACATGTTCCCTGGTGGAGATCCTGGCGGGGGAGGGGCGGGACTCCACATCCCAGTGTGTGCCTCTATGTGGGATGTTCCCTTGGTCATTAATCACTGGATATGGCTCTGAACTTTGCAAGGGGATGAAGGACAGTGAAGAGAGGAGTCAGCCTGGGGAGCTGGTGGCTAATGCTGCACAGGGCTGACTGGGAGGAGGGCCCGGCTTCAGCTCCACCTTGCCCCCGGCTGGACCCACAGCCCAGGAGGCAGAATCCAGAGAGAACTTGAGCCCTAACGGAAGCCCCACAGAGGAGGGGACTTACCTGGCCATCAGAGGCTGTGGTGCTGGTAGCTGTGTTCTGGCCACTGGGCTTTCTCCAGCCGTAGTCGGGAGTTCTGCCTTGTTAAGGAGGGCGGGAGATGGAGAGCAATGGAAGGAGAGGTGAGACTGTCAAGTTGAAGATGCTTCTGAAGGACCTTTAGGGTCCTCCAACCTCTTTAGTTCACCCCTCCCATGATTTAGGAGCAAATAGAGGCTCAGTGAAGTCAAGACCACACAGCTCATGAGTGACAGGAAAACCCCAGCAACTCAAACCGCTTGAATTTCAGGCCAGTGTTGGACCCTTTTCCATAAAGAGATTGATTCATTCATTCATTCGCTCCATATTTACTGAGAATCTACTCTGTGACTGTACCTATTCTAAGTTCTGGGGTTGCCCTCATGGGGCTTCCAGTCTGGTGGGAGTGAACATTTCAGTGTAAACACAGTGTCAGGCATGCACTTCCTTTTCAGGGTGTTCTGTGGGCTGTGGTGGTATGAGCCACTCTGCAGCTGGCCACGCAGTCTTTGGTTGTCCAAAGATTAGAGGTGAACTCATCCTGGGGGTCTGTGGATGGAAGCGGGAGAGATGTCAGTCAGGGAGCCCTCTGAGGCCAGGAGAGTGGCTTCCTGCTTGAACGATGGGTCGGCAGCACTCAGCAGGCCCTTCTGACGGGCAGGTACGGGCAGCTGTGGTCTCAGCACCCCATGGCCACTGCTGTCACCTTTCTCCCTATGTCCTCAGCTGTGTGCCAGCCACCATGCCAGAACCGGGGCTCCTGCAGCCGCCCTCAGCTCTGCGTCTGCCGCTCCGGCTTCCGTGGAGCCCGCTGCGAGGAGGTCATTCCTGACGAGGAATTTGACCCCCCACAGAACTCCAGGCTGGCACCTCGACGCTGGGCCGAGCGTTCACCCAACCTGCGCAGGAGCAGTGCGGCCGGAGAGGGCACCGTGGCCAGAGCACAGCTGCCGGCACCACAGTCACCGCCTGCACCACAGTCACCACCGGCCGGGTAAGTCCCCTTCTCTGTGGGGCTCGGGGTCTGGGGCTCAGAATCTTTCTGGAGGGGCTTCTTCCTTCAGACCGTTTGGTAAAGGCTGGTGGAGAAGGCCTCAGAGCCACCTTCCCCTCCTCCCCACCCTCCTCGGCTTTCCCTACACGTCCAGAGATATGAGCAGGAGAGCAGGTATTGAGGCTGGCATGGGTGTTTCCAGGCTAGGGTGGAAGAGGAGGGAAGTGAAGTCTTTGCCCTCGAGTGCCTGAAAGAAAGCTGAGGAGGGCGTGTACCTGAGACCACAGCCTCTTGGCTCACAGCCTAGCTTTGCCATTTCCCAGGTGGGCCACCCCAGGTGAGTCACTTACCTCTCTGCCTCGGATTCTACATCAGTAAGGTGGGAACAATGATAATACCTGTGTTATGAATTGTCGTAAAAATTAAATTAATCGCCTGGGCATGATGGCTTACGCCTGTAATCCCAGCACTTTGGGAGGCCAAGGCGGGTGGATCATGAGGTCAGGGGTTTGACATCAGCCTGGCCAAGATGGTAAAACCCCATCTCTACTAAAAATACAAAAATTAGCCAGACGTGGTGGCGGGCGCCCATAATCCCAGCTACTTGGGAGGCTGAGGCAGGAGAACACTTGAACCCAGGAGGTGGAGGTTGCAGTGAGCTGAGATCATGCCACTGCACTCTAGCCTGGGCACCAGAGCAAGAATCTGCCTCAAAAATAAATAAATAAAGATTAAATTGGTCAACATAAGGAAAGTGCTTAGAGCAGTGCCTGGCACATATGGAAGCTATTTATTTATGTTCTCCCCTACCCCATCCCTGGCCTCCCCCTCCTCCACCTGTGGTCCCTATGATTAGGAAGGATTCCTCTGCCAGAGAAGCCCCTTCAGTTTCCTCAGCACCCAGCTTCGGCCTCTCTCCTTAGAGGAGAGGAGAAGGAGCGTGTGCGGGAAGAGAGTAGAAGAAAAGTGAACAAGGGGAGTGTTCCGGGCAGGATTCCCTGGCCTGCTTGCCAGCCAATCTGGCTAGACTTTTCTAGCTCAGGACAGGAAATCTGAACTTTACAAACCAGTCCATTTCTAGGGGACTGTGTTTTCCTTTTCATTTTTCAGATTAGTTTTTCCATTCGTTTCCTACTTAAGAAGTTCTTTCTGAAATGTTGCAACCTTGCCTTGCTGAAATAAAGGGGAAGAGGATTTGCCCTCTCAGAGGCCAGGAGAAGCAGGCAGAGGAGGCTGACCTTGAGGTTAGGTCTCAGCAGGAAAGGTCAGGAGAGACTGGCTGAGTAGGAGGGAGAGCAAAGAAAGGAGGTTGAGGGTATTCTGGAACTCTGGGAGTGGGTGAGGTCAGGCAGACTAGGGTCTTGGTGAGCTGGGTTCCAGGCCCCGGGCACCCAAGCAGATGTTTTCCAAGGGCAGCTAGGAGGAGAGAGAAAGGATGGACTCAGGTCAAGGGCCTAGGGAGCTCCAAGGTCAGGAGCAAAAGAGCCAAACCCTGCAGCCAAGGCCCAGGGGTGCTGGGGCAGAAACAAAGAGCAGAGCTAACGAGCCCCAGAGGGATAAGAGTGAGGGCCTGGGATTGGGCATGAGCAGGTGGGCAGTGCCAATGCCTTGTTCTGATCAGTCCCGGCTGAAGATCCCAGGTGGTAAGCCTGGCGTAAGGCACCTGGAGGAATACTAGAGGTGCCAGCTCAAGAGCCAGGGTGGGCACAGAGTCCTTCCAGCGGAGCTCTCCCCGTCTCTTTTGGCTTGTGGGATTCATCCATTTATGATGCATTGGTCCCATGTGGGTGCGTGCTGGGAGCAGGGGTTGCTGGGCAAGTCACTCTGCCTGTCACACTCTTGAGTCAGAGCCCTTTGAAGTTCCCTGTCGCATCTTTCCGCCCGGCTGACTCCTCCCCATTCTTCAAGGTGAATCACATTTCCCTGGCTATCTGGCCCCTGCAGCACTTACTCTCCAGCATGCAAACTGTGCATCTGCGCCCTGCACCCGCAGTGCTTGTAGACCCAGGGGCCTACACTCTGGATTTCCCTACAGCTCCTCTGACAGTGCCTCGCCCATCGAAAGTGCTCAGTCCATATTTGTTCTGACACTGGGTCCAAACTACAGAGTTAGCCTAACAAAAGGGCCCACTTGGCATTGAACCCTCAGCCCGTGCCTGCAGCCAAGGGCAGTACCCCATGTGCTGCTCAGAGGGCAGAAGAAGGTGAGGCCCCTGCCAGTTCCCATGGTAGGTGCTCCATCTTTCCCTAGAGCAGCACTTTTCACCCTGCCTTTGGATGGTCTGCTCATATGCTCACTGGACCGGGAGCTACCAGGGGGCTCACAGGATGGACTCAGGTCAAGGGCCTAGGGAGCTCCAAGGTCAAGAGCAGAAGAGCCAAACCCTGCAGCCAAGGCCCAGGGGTGCTGGGGGCAGAAACAAGGAGCAGAGCTAAGCGTCCCCCAGATGGATAACAGTGAGGGCCTGGGATTGGCCGTGAGCAGGTGGGCAGTGCCGGGGGTGCCTTGTTCTGATCTGTCCTGGCTGAGGGTCCAGGTGGGACCCTCATTCACGAATGTGTCCCTGGTACCTAACACCAGGCCTGGCACACTTCTGTGCTCAATCATCATAAGTCAAATGGATAAATAAATGAGGATAAATAAATGATGGGGAGAGGGGGAGGCTGCGAGGCAAGGAGGATGCCATGTGAGCCTTCCATCCCCCAGTGAAGGTTTCCTGTGTGTGACAAGCAGTGGAGGGCCGAGGTCCTGGATGAGGTCTCTGGCCCACAGCAGGTCTGTCCTCTTTGACTTTCACAGGCTCCCTGGCCAGGGGCTACTGTGATGTTCTTAATGAGCTGCAGCCTCCAGGCCAGCCAGTCTCTCTGTGCCCTGGGGCCTCAATGCCATGAAATCTGGGAGCGCCCTGCTGTTGGCCCAGCTGCTGGCCCAGCTGTGTTTTGTTTTAGGAGGCCAAATCCTGCTTGCTTGGTGGTGTCAGACATTTCCTGTGACCTTGGCCAGGTTTCCCAAGCAGTCACTGGCCTCTCTCCTGATAGCAACTTGGACAGGCCTTCTGTGTCCAGATAGAGGAGGTGACATGACACAGGGGGCACTCTAGGAGTTGGGGGAGGGAACTGCCTGGGGGAGGGGGAACACTGCAGGGATTGGTGATGGCCAGAGGCCCCCTGGAGGAGAGCAGGCAGAAACAGAGAGACTCGTGTCCAGGAGGAAGACCAGAGGGAGAGGCCAGGAGTGTCTCTGGCAGCAGGCAGGGTGCCCTACAAAGAACCAGACTGATGTTGTCCAGCTGTCATCTGGGCTGGCTGTAGGGGCCTGGAGACTCCCTCTGAGCCCCATGCCATGACTTCTTCCCCCAAGGCTGGGCAGAGGGCCTTCCTCACCTGGACAGCAAAAGCCAGGCAGCCTGGAAGGGCCTGAGAGATGGAGAAAGGGCTGGTTACAAGAACCCGCAACCTCAGGCTTTGGAAAGCAGTGGTTTAGACCAGTGCTTCCCAAATGGAAACCAGTAGGTGAGTCACCTGGGGACTTGTTAACATGCAGGTTCTGATTCAGCAGGTCTGGGATGAGCAGCTCTAACGTGATCCCCGGGGGGATGCTGATGCTACTGGGCCATGGACCGTATTTTGAGTAGTGAGGGTTAGAGCCTGGGCTTCAGTGTGCTCTGATTCTGGATTTACCACTCACCAGCTGTGTGACAATAGGCACTCATCCTAACCTCTCTAAGCCAATAGTGTCCACCTGATAGGATGACAGGAAAGATGAAATGAGATCATGTGAGTAGAACACTTAGCGCGGTGCCTGATATGAGTTAGTGTTCAACACACATTCGCTGTCAATGGGCAGGATCTCTTTGCCGTGAGGACTTGGGTGAATGGGAGGAGGTTGCAAAGAGCAGACAGAGGAAACTGGAGAGTGTGTGTGTGTGTGTGTGTGTGTGTGCACATGAGTGTGCACATGTACATATGTGTAGACCTGTTCTGAGAAGAAATCAGAGCCCACACCCAGCCTCAGGGGCCAGCAGATCCAGCAGTGGCTTTGGCTGGCTTGGGGGTAGGGTTATTCCACCAGGACCATCGTCACCAACCCTAGGGGAGAGGAGGTTAAGGGGGAGATGTCAAGAATGGGAGGACCTCCGCTGGGTTTGCTCCTTGTCCAGACCTGAGGACCTAGAAGCTGAGCCCTGGGGACATCTACACAGGCTTGAGGAGGATCACTTGAACCCAGAAGGCGGAGGTTGCAGTGAGCTGAGTTCGAGCCATCGCACTCCAGCCGGGGTGACAAGAGTGAAACTCCATCTCAAAAAGAAAAAAAAAGAAACTAAGCAAGCTTGGTCACAGCATGGGCAACAAGGGACCTGAAGGGCAGTGCTGAGCCCTGAGTGGGGTGTCTGGGGGTGTCTGGGGGTGTCTGGGGAGCTGTGGCCCCATGGTGGTGGCTCCCAGCAGGCTGCTCCTGCCTGGTCGCTTCCTCTCCTCTGGATTTCCTCCTCTCTGCACACCCCACCTCTTTATCCACTGTGTTCATCTTGTATGGCTGCCATGACACACAATCACAAAATTAGCAGGTTAAAACAACACACATTTATTTCTGTACAGTTCTATAGGTCGCACATCTGAAACCGGTCTCAGCAGGCTGAAATCAAGGTGTGAGCAGGCTCCTGGGAATCTAGGGGCTCCGTTTGCTCGCTCATTCAGGTTATCTACAGAATTCAGTCCCCCTGCAGTTGCAGGACTGAGCCCCATCTCCTTGCTGGCTGTCACTCGAGGGCTGTTCCTAGCATCAGGAGCTGCCCTCATTCCTTGACTTGTGGCCTCCTTCCTCCATCTTCAAACCCAGCAGCAGCAGCTGGACTCCGTGTTTGCGTCTTCCCTCTGCCTGTCTCTTTGGCTGTCTCTGTCCCTGACTCACTCCCTTGCCTCCCTCTTCTACTTTTAGGGGCCCATGTCATGACCCTGGGCCTACCCCAGATAATCCAGGACCATCTCTCTATTTTAAGGTCAACTGATGAGCAACCTTAATTCCATTGGTCAACTGATTAGCAATTTAAATTCCATCCATAACCTGAACTTTCTTTTGCCATTTGATATAACATATTGAAAGGTGTAACCCCAGGGATGGAGATCATGGGGCCAACCACACCCACTCACTGTAGCACATTCCAGTTGGGACCCTTGTCTAAAGTGGAAGAGCTCCCCTCTTATCAAGGGCTTGCCACAAGGGTGGCCCTACATGATCTGGCCTCAAAACCTTTCTGACATCCCCAGTGTCCACCCTCACCTCTCACAGCCCGTGTTCATCCTGCTTCTGCCCTGTCAGCAGACTGTATCTTCCTCAAACATGCTGGAGATAATCCCACCTCAGGGCCTTGGCACTTGCCAATTCCCTCCCTGGAGCCCTGACATTTTTTTGTTTGTTTGTTTTTGAGCCAGGGTCTCACTCTGTCACCCAGGCTGGAATGTAGTGTCACAGCTCACTGCAGCCTCGACCTCCTGGGCTCAAGTGATCCTCCTATCTCAGCCTCCCAAGTAGCTGAGACTACAGGTATGCACCACCACACCTGGCTCACTTTTTTTTTTTTTGAGACGGAATCTTGCTGTGTCGCCCAGGCTGGAGTGCCGTGGTGCGATCTCGGCTCACTGCAACCTTGGCCTCCCAGGTTCAAGTGATTCTGCCTCAGCCTCCCGAGCACCTGGGACTACAGGTGTGCACCACCACACCTGGCTAATTTTTTTTGTATTTTTAGTAGAGATGGGGTTTCACCATATCGGCTTTTAGAGATATGGTTTCACCATGTTGCCCAGGCTGGTCTCCAACTCTTGGGTTTAATCGATCCTCCTGCCTTGGCCTTAGTGCTGGGATTACAGGCGTGAGCTCAGGGCAAGCTGAGCCACTGTACCTGGCCCCTGTATTAGTTTTCTAAGGCTTCCATAACAAACTGAGTGGCTTAAACAGCAGAAATTTATGCTCTTACAGCTCAGGAGATGGAAGTCCAAAATCGAGGTGGCAGGATTGGTTTCCTCTGAGACTCTGAGAGAGAAGCTTCTATGCCTCTCTGCCAGCATAGCTGGTGGCAATTCCTGGCCTTCCTTGGCTTGCAGCTGCATGACCTTGACCTCTGCCTCACTCATCACAGGGCCTTCTTCCTTGCGTGTGTCTGTGTGTCTCTGTGTTGTCAGCTTCTTATAAGGGTGCCAGTCATTGGATTTAGGGTCCTCCCTAATCCAGCGTGACCTCATCTAAACCTAACTAATTACATCTGCAAACGCTATTTCCAAATAAGGTCACATTCATAGGTCCGGGGTTAGGACTTCGTGTCTTTTCGTGGGGACACAATTCAACCCACATGAAAACACTCTTTCCCCGACACTCCCATGGCTGCTTCTCCCCCTTCCTTCTTGGTGGGGCCCTCTTCTTGTCCATGACATCTAAAGCCCTCCACACCCTCCCACCTCCCACCTGGCTATTTTTCTCTGTGGTACTAACGTCTCAGGTATTTTACCTGTGTATTTGAATTGATGTTTTTCTTACCCGAAGAAACTGTCAGGTGAGGAAGGACAGGGGATTTTCTCTCTTTTCTTGGCTGATATCTCTCCAGCACCTTAAGCATGACTCAGCCCACTGTGGAGCTGAGTAAATACGTGCCCAGAGTAGGGCTGAGTCAATTAGCTGTCTACACGCATTTTGTTTTACGTCTCACAGCTCCTTGCAACAGGTGGCCCATGTTGCCATTCTGTTGGTGAAAAGAGGCTCAGAGACGGGAGGCAGCCTGTTCCTACCCTTTCCCAGCCTGCTGTCTCCAGCACCTGTCCTCTGCCTGCACTAATCTCTCTGAGCTTTTGTCTGTGGGGGAGACAGGGGAAGGGCCTGGCACCAGGCAGCTCTTGCTGGAGGTCCAACCTCAGGTGGTGAGCACCGGGACCACTGGGCGCATGAGGCAGCATGTGCCTGCGTGTGGGTGGTCACCCGGCAGAGGCTCCCTACCCTAGAAAGAACCCCACCTTGCCTCAGCCTCCCAGCTCCACAGGGGCCCTGTTGGCACTTTTTGACATGACCTTTAACTTACTGCTGCTGAGAATGAGCCCTCGGGTTTCCTGTGGGAGTGCTGCCCCTCCACTCAAGATCTTTGACTAACTTTCCTGTTGGGAGCATGGGGACTCCACTCCCAAGTGGGTGGTCTCTCTAAGTCCGAGGGAACAGAGGGACTTTGCAATAGATTGTTGCCCCAGAGCCACTGCGGGGAGACCCAGGCATCCCTTCCTGGGGGCAAAGGTACTGGGAAGGCAGCATCCCCTGGCTGAGAGAATGGCAAGGAGTTTTCCCAGTGATGAGGCAGAATCAGAAACTAGGTGCCAGGGCTGGACGAGGTGGCTCATGCCTGTAATCCCAGCATTTTGGGAGGCTGAGGCGGGCAGATCACCTGAAGTCAGGAATTTGAGATCAGCCTGGCCAACACGGCGAAACCCCGTCTCTACTAAAAACACAAAAAATTAGCTGGGCGGATGTCTTTGTAGGCATGGTAGCAGGCACCTGTAATCCCAGCTACTTGGGAGACTGAGGCAGGAGAATTGGTTGAACCCGGGAGGTGGAGGTTGCAGTGAGCTGAGATCGCGCCATTGCACTCCAGCCTGGGCAACAAGACCAAAATGCCATCTCAAAAAAACTAGGTGCCGGGAAGAGAGTGACTGGGAACAGACACCCAGCATGGGGAACTCAGTGTGGCAGCTTGTAAATTGTGTCCCCTTCCTCCAGTGCCAGCAGCAAAGGGGTGGGAGGCAGGGAGGACACAGGACGAGGCTCCCTGCATGGCTGCTGTGGATGGGTTTCCTGATGATACCAAGAACCTAGAGGCGGGTTCAGGCTTGGCTGGCAGGAAGGAGGGCCATGTGGCACTGTTATGAGTGAGTGCACACTGGTTCCTGGCTGAGGCAGTGCTGGGCGCCCTAAGAATTAGACTCTGGTGGTTGGAGAAGGGGACATGAGGAGGGTGCCTGGTGGCCCAATGCATGTGTCAGGGGGGCCTGGGGCAGGGAGTTAAATTTAGTTTTAAGTAGAATTTAAATCCTGATGCCCTCGCAAACTTTGCAAGCCCCTTTACCTCTCTGAAACTCAATTTCTTTGACTTTGATGTGGGAAAACGAATGCCCATCTCTTAGGATGGTTGGGAGAATTTACTGAAATAATGTAGCATGATTTATGGGGTGTCTGCCACACAGTCAGTCCGATAAACATGAAATCCCTTGGCCCACCTGCCTACTCCATGTGCTTATGACAAATCAATGTAGAACACCTCATTTGACAGGATGAGTTTTTCTGCATCCCCACTGTCTGGGCTTACAGCTGGGGACACTGAGGCAGGATGCAGGTTGGCCACTAGGTTGTAGGCCAGCCTGAAGGCCTGCCCTGGCCTTCTGAGCCTGGTCCCTGCTCCAGCCCCTCCCACCGCTGCTACCCTCCCCTCTGGGCTTCTGCGTGCTGCTGCGTGCCTTCTGCTTGTTCCTTTGGGCTACGCAGCCCCCCTGTTTGTCCTTCTTCCTCCTCATTCAAGTCCCTTGAACCCAAGACTGTTCTCTGATTCAGCTGGGACATGCTGGGAGACCAACGTGTGCTTGGAGACTTTGGGAAAATCCTCTCCCCTTTCCTGGACCTGTTCCCGAATTTGTAAATCAGAGAGCTAGTGTGGATCTCCTCTAAGCTCAAGAGCTAATGGTCAGCTGGGCACAGTGGCTCGTGCCTGTAATCCCAGCACTTTGGGAGGCTGAGGCGGGTGGATCACTGGAAGTCAGGAGTTCAAGACCAGCTTGGGCAACATGGTGAAACCTCGTCTCTACTAGATATACAAAAATTAGCTGGGTGTGGTGGTACGCACCTGTAATCCCAGCTTCTCGGGAGGCTGAGGTGGGAGAATGGCTTGAACCTGGAGGCGGAGGTTGCAGTAAGCCGAGGTCATGCCACTGCACTCCAGCCTGGGCGACAGAGCCAGACTCGGTTTCCAGAAAAAAAAAAAAGAAAGAAAAAAGAGTGAATAGTCTAGGACTCTGGCCGCCAGCCTGGCCATTTCCCATCCCTGATGGTGAAATGTGCTTATTCTCCCCCTGGGCCTGTTTCCAAGGTTGTGACAAGAACATGTGAGCCTCTCACTAGCACAGACCGTCGTCGCTGTCCCTGACACCTTGGCAAGCCTGCAGGGGGGCTAAGCAGCCTGCATCTTCTGTGCTATGTCACCCCCTTCCTCATGGCCACTGAGTGCTCTTTCTCTGCGGGGTTAACTCAACCCTACAAATTTTTGGTGGCCTCCAAGGGTTGAGCCCATCTCTCTCTTTCTTTTCTTTTTTTTAACCTTTTTTGTTTCTTTTTCTTGACCTGTTTTTATAACTCTGATTCCCAGAATTGCCCCTTGGGTCTTTCTGGAATTCCCCCAACACTTAGGACCTTGAAAACTATTTTGAATGGACTCAGAATCCATAAACCCAATTTTGGTCTCTTAGCTACTAACTGGCCTTGTGACCTTGGCCAAGCCATTTAACATCACTAAGCATTCATGTCCCTATCTGTAAAACGAGAGGTTTAATTCTTCCCCTCATTGGGATGTTGTGAGAATTAACTCAGATGTATGTGAAAGATTGCTTTGTGAGTTTTAACATGCCTTGCAAATGCTTATTACCTTTTAGCTGTCCTGACACTGCACTGAGGTATTTGCTCATGCCTGGTATATGTACAGAAGTCACTTTTAGGAAGAAGCTCCACAGTGAGGCCCTTGAGGAAATCTTTTAATTTTTTTTTTTTTTTTTTTTTTTTTTTTTTTTTGAGATGGAGTCTCACTCTGTCACCAGGCTGGAGTACAGTGGCACGATCTTGGCTCACTGCAACTCGGCCTCCCGGGTTCAAGCAATTCCCCTGCCTCAGCCTCCCGAGTAGCTGAGACTACAGGCATGTGCCACCATGCCCAGCTAATTTTTTGTTATTTTAGTAGAGATGGGGCTTTACCGTGTTGGCCAGGATGGTCTCGATCTCCTGACCTCGTGATCTGCCTGCCTTGGCCTCCCAAAGTCCTGGGATTACAGGCGTGAGCCAGCGCGCCTGGCCAGAAATCTTTTAATTTTAAGCTTAGGAAGGACATCCCCTGTCGTGTCCACCTTAACACAACAGGGATGTCCTTCCCTCATACCACACTCTCTGTGACAGGTACCCCAAGAGTTGTGCAGTGTACAGCCTGTGCAGCTGTAGATGGTGACCCCAGACCTGGCTTCTTCCCAAGAGGGAGATTCTCCCATTTTTCCATTTTTTGATATTTTCAAGCCTCAACTTGAGAGTCCTTTCATCTGGCTCACTTCTTATTTCCACAGTACTTTTTATTTTCCTCTTTCTAACATAGCATATAATTTACTTATTTATGATATTTGTATATAATCATTTTTTTTTACCAGTTATTATGATCCTCAAGAGCAGGGATCTTTGTTTTGTTCACTGACATACCCCAAGCTTTTAGAACAGTGCCCAGCATATAGTAAGCCCTCACTAACTAAATATCCACTGAATGGACATTCCTGTCCTAATGCATCTTCTGTTGCTTCCTAGAGCAGAGAGAGATGGTCTCAGGGCCATTTCCTTCTGAACTGATGCTCAGGCCACCTCCTAGCATATCACCACCTCCCAGCCCTCCCAACAGGCAATGTTTCCTTACCCTGTGCCCCTTGGCCCTGGGAGTCTGAAGCCAGGGCAAGCTGAGGGCAATGCCTCTCCAGAGGGCAGCAAGAGTGGGCTTAACAGAGCCTTAGGAGTGCTGAGAGTCTGGACAGGGTGTGGTGGCAGCTGTAAAGGAGTCTCTTCCCAGTTTCTTCCATCTCTTGGCCCTTAGAAGAGCCCCCATTGACTCCCCTTCCCTGGGACTGTGGGTTTGGAAGAGGGAGGGCTCAGAGGGATTAGGAAGAAGGGGATGCTCACTGTAGGCCTCCAGCTAGATCCAATGGAAGCGATTTGTTTTGTTTGTTTTTTGAGATGGAGTTTCGCTCTTGTTACCCAGGCTGGAGTGCAATGGTGCAATCTAGGCTCACTGCAACCTCTGCCTCCCGGGTTCAAGCAGTTCTCCTGCCTCAGCCTCCTGGGTAGATGGGATGACAGGCATGTGCCTCCACACCTGGTGAATTTTGTATTTTTATTAGAGACGGGGTTTCTCCGTGTTGGTCAGGCTGGTCTGGAACTCTGGCCTCAGGTGATCCTCCTGCCTCGGCCTCCCAGAGTGCTGGGATTACAGGCGTGAGCCACCCCAGCTGGCCCCCAGTGGAAGAGATTTTATTTTCCCAAGTCTGAGGATGCAGAAGCTCTGCTCGTGCTTTTTGAGGAGAGTAGGAAGAGACCTTTGTCTCAGCTGAGAACTTTCTTCACCACCCACGCCCCCTCTCCCTGCTGTTGCAGAGGGTAGCTTCTAGAAATGAGGATGGGCCACACTAAGGTTTGTGGAGGGTCCCTTGGCACTCATCCTCTGCCAGACCCAGCGCACCCCTGTCCAACAGAGACTACCTGGAGTGGCCAGATGGATCTGAAGCACTGTTCCAGCCAGGCAGAGCTTCCTCTGTAAGGGCTGCTGCTCTGCATTGGACCTTTCAGTTGCTGGACACAACACCGGGGTTGTCCTTCACATTACAGTCTCTTTTGCTTTTTTTTTTTTTATATTACACATTACAGTCTCTTTTGCTTTATTATTATTATTATTATTACACATTACAGTCTCTGTGACAGGCAACCCAAGAGTTGTGCCGTACCCAGCCTGTGCAGCTGTATGTGGTGATTCTAGACCTGGCTTCTTTCCGGGATGAAGACAGATGTCTCCAATTTCCCTTACAAAGTGTATTGCTTCAGGGCAGTCCTCTTCAGCTGGGTTTGGCTGTGGAGGTCCCTTCTAGGAGGGATGGACCTCGGGGGCTTTGTAGTGTTAACGTGCACCTCTCCAACCCACACAAATACCTGAGACCCATGGAGGTCAGGCCCTGACTAGGCCATGGCTGGTCTTAGGGGCACAGGTATGGGATGATAAAAAGACTCCGGCTCTGGGCGGATGTAGCCCAGGGCACATGGTCTAGCTATGCTTTGATTGGGAGTCTAGAGACCCCAGGAGAGGTGATGAGGAAGGTAGGGGCCAGTATGCCTTCCTTATTCTGTGTGGTAAAGCCAGCAACCTCTTCCTTTTGTCATGCTTGGTGCAGGGCAGATACCCCTGGGTTGGTGAGGATGCCGAGCTCAGGCCTCTGAGTGCTCAGGGCAGGAGGCCTCCCTGCTCCCCCACGAGGGGCACTGGACAGATTCAAGGGAAATGGTGTCTGCCTTCTACACACTTCCTCCTACCTTCCCCCTTCTCCCACTGGAGCCTGAAGGCAGACATCTGGCCCAAGAAGATCTCAAAATCTCTGATGACAACCTAGTGACTCCCTTTTAAGGATTCTCCAAGAGCTGAGAATTATATGGGCCGCATGCTAGGTTTGGTTTCAGGAGAGGACTCCTTCCAGCCCAGTCGCAGGTCCAGCCCTTAATACATCTCTGAGATACCAGCTATTTGCCTTCTGTCCTCCCACAGCCTGAAGCTGGGTGATGGGGAAAGCTACCTCTTCCAGTTCATCATCATCATCATCATCATCATCAGTAGGATTTATTGCACCCTGCTATGTTTCAGGCACTGTGCTAGATTCCTACCCTTTTCTTTTCCTCCTTGCTGTCCCCCGCTTCAGAGTCACCAGCTCAGTGACATGCAGGACGTGGATGTTGCACACATGTCTTTTGGTCAATTGTGTTGTGTCTAAGTAGTGGAGTATAAATGGCATAGCACGGGGACCAGCACCCAGAAGCAGAGGGGTACAGAGGTTCCCCAGAGCTCATCACAGCTTTGGTGGTATGCTTAGAATTATGGTGACTGTGGTGAAAGTTTGGGTTAAGACTGGCTAGCACTAAGGTTATGGTTAGGGTGACATTCTATTTAACATGACGGTAGTGGTTAGGGTAAGATTAAAGGACTAACTTTAGCAGTGCAGCATTAGAGTGAGGTTTCAATCTTAGGGTTGTGGTCAGGGTTGGGTTAGGGTTCTGCTAAAGCAACATTTAGGACTGTGGGTTTTTTCGATTGTATATGGTTGCTGTTCTAACCCACCATTGAAGGAGCCTTACTGAGTAAGCCGGCAGTTTACCGGCACCACCTAATTTAATACTGGGGGCAGCTTGGCACAGTGGCTAAGAGCATGGGCCATGAGTCAGATAGGCCCCGGTTCTGTCTGACTCGGTTGCTCCCCTGGCCATGCTGTCAAGTGTGTTCTTTCACCTCCCCAAGTCTCAATGTGAAAGACTGTTGATACCAATACTGGCTCTGCAAGGCTGTGGTCAAAATGACACAAGGGAATGTGGATCAAGTGCCGGGTCACATAGATAAGCATTCAGTACTCAATAGCAAATACTTTTTCTTGTCTGGGTCAGTTAGAGTTCCAGCAGGAAAGAGATGGCACACTCAAGGTATTTATTTACAAAGGCACCGGCAAGGTCAGGAGAAAACAATGAAGGATGGTGGAGTATCCCAGGGTAGCTACATAGGCAAGCCCTTACCCTCCAGGTCTAAAGGGGCAAGGGACCAGCAGTCATAAGAACCCAGGATAGCTCAGGCTATAGGAGAGGGCCTTGGACAGGGCTGTGGCTGCTGGTGGAGGAATGTAGCCACTGCTCACTTGCAGTGCCTGTTGCAAGGGAGCTGGGAGGATCCACACCTCCACTCACCTTCTCCTGCCCTCTGACTTCCTGCTGGAGTTCCCCATTAACTAAACTGGACCGGAAGACCGAGGGCAAAGGAACCTCCCAGGACCCAGAGGGGGGATGGAGGGGGATCCAGGGGGTGAGTGGAAAATCCTCAGCACATTTGCCAGTCCTTGCTGTGACCGTGTGAGGAGGGTATTCCCATGACCTCCCCCTTTGCAATGAGGACACTGAGGGTAAGGGCAATTCCAGCCCGGTTCTGCTTGACTTCAGAACTTGCACTTGTAGTCATTGTGCTAACAAGCTTCCAGGGCATGTGAACCTAGGCAAGTGTGGGAACACCCAGCTTGGCTTGGAAACTGCGCAGAGGACTGGGTCAGGCAAGGTATCCAGTGTCTTTTCAGAAAACTACAGAAGTCGGTGAGGGCCTGGAACAGCATTCAGCCTCATTAAAATGCTAATGTATGTAGTTTCCAGCACTGGACTGAAAAAAATAGTAACAGTAAACATTTCAAGCTTGTAGCTGTGCTCGTAGCATCTAACTGACTTAAATCCTGTAGGATTTTTGTTTGAAAGGAAGAGGTTGGGAGCAATGAAGCAAGAAAAGAAAGGAAAGACTGGCAAAGCTCTTTTCAGATGGCCCAGGGAAGGTTCGCTCGTCTGGCTGCTTTTTGCAGAACTGGCTGCTTGCTCAGTGAGGGTCACCATCTAGGTGTGTGTGTGTGTGTGTGTGTGTGTGTGTGTGTGTGTGTGTGAGGTGGGGCGTGGGTGGAAGCTGCAGAGAGAACATGCCTCAAAAGTCATAATGGGGATTTTTTTCAGACTCCATGAATTCTCCTTTTGAGCTCAAGGTTTTCAAATACGTATCAGGTTTCACCCCTTGTCCAGGACGTAAAGGAAGTTTCTGATTTATGGGTCCAGTAGTTTTTCCAGTTACTCCATCTTTAAATCTGCCATCAGTTGATTAATTTGCCACTGTTAGAAAAGGCACTGTGAGCTTCCCAGGTGAAAATAACTTTAGCAAAGTAAAGTGGTATTATAATAACAGTTAAAAAAAAAAAAGGGAAGAACTCTGAAACATACACTTGTTTCCACTTTTGGAATTAACTGAATCAGTGTCTCAGCACTCCTCCTCCTCCTCCCTCGTCATGGTGCACATGCACACGCACACACGCACACACACACTTGCACACACTCACACACACATATACACACACCCCACCTCTGCAGAAGGGCTAAAGGGGAAGATTTAAACCTGGCAGGATAATTTCTCAGAAAAGGATTAGAAAGGGAAAATGGATTAAATGCAAAGTCATCTGATGACTGTGTTGTACCAGGCTGCTTGGGACCCAGAGGGGTGTGTCTGTCTGTCTGTCTGTGTCTGTCTGTCTGCAGATGACACAGGGAAGATTGCTAAATGATTCCCAATAATGAAATGTGAAAACACATAGTTCCTTTGCTAGCCACATAGCTGTGGTTTTGTGTCCATGATTCACGATGGAAGTGAGTAGCTGCAACAGGCATTCTGTGGTTTTTTTTTTTTCTTTTCTCCTTATTTCTCCTAAAAAAATATTTGTGAAAGGTCTAAAAGGAAGTAGAGCACTTTTTGAAGAGAAAAAAAAAATCTCCATTCCTTACAAAACAAAGATTACAGATGAAAACTTCTGGAGCTACCACATTTCTGCTTCCAGATGTCACCTATGCTGCATTTTCCTCCCGGAGCCTCAGCCCTGCCCACGACCTGACATGTCCACCGGTCAAGTGCCCACAGCAGGGGCCGCTTGAGGGAGTCTGCATCTTCAGGGGGCTGGCGGTATCCTCTCAAGACCCCAGCCAGGCCACGCCCTTTCAGGATCTCTTCCTTGTGGAGAAAAATTGATTCCACATTTCTTTCTTTTTTGATGTTCTTGGTGCAAGGTCAGAGGCTCCACAAAACACAGTAGCGCAGTGAGGGCAGAATTGTGAAATTTATGTCTTTGATGAACCTGGGTTTGAATCTCAGCTCCATCACTTAGCTATGCAGCCTAGAATGAGTGATTTAACCTTGTGAGCCTCAGTGTTCTCATCTGTAAACTGGGGACGATCATCACTACCTTATGGAATTGTCAGAAGGATTGACTAATCCATGTAAGTGCATCTGGCACCTTTTTGGTCCTCTATAAATGAAACCCATTCTTTTTTTGGCGGGGCAGGGGATGGAGTTTTGCTCTGTTGTCCAGGCTGGAGTGCAGTGGCACAATCATGGCTCACTGCAACCTCTGCCTCTTAGGTTCAAGCGATTCTCCTGCCTCAGCCTCCTGAGTAACTGGGATTACAGGCACGTGCCACCATGCCCAGCTAATTTTTGAATTTTTAGTAGAGACAGGGTTTCACTATGTTGGCTAGGCTGGTATCAAACTCCTGACCTCAAGCGATCCACCCATCTCAGCCTCCCAAAGTGCTGGGATTACAGGCATGAGCCACTGCCCCCACCTGTCATCCACTCTTACTTGTCCCCTGCTTTGGGGGTTATCTGAGCCTTTTGGAAATGCAGCAGCAGTAATCAGAAACTTTAAGAGTTTGCCCAGAGCACTTGAAAGTGTTTCCAGACCTGGCGAGGTTTCCGGTCACAGCCAAGGGCAAGCAGCAGGGTGGGGGAAGGGAATCTCAACCCACAGAGGCAGACAGAGCTCAACCTGGAGACCCTGCCCAGGCACTTCCCTGCTGGGGATGACCCCGGGCAGGTTAACAGGCTCCCTGTGCTTCAGTTTTCTCTTCCATAAAATGGGGACAGTAGTTCCTGTATCATAGAGTTGCTGTACTAATCAAGTAAATAAAAAAATAAAATGCCTTAGCAGAGGTCTGGCACATCAGAGGTTGACAGGTTTGGGCTGCTGGATTGCTAACGAAAACTTCCCAGGTTGGGGCCCTAGTTCCCATAGAAATTTCCTTTTGTTTATGGCCCCGGGGTAGATTGCCAGCCCCTATGAGAACAGAAAGGGCAGGCTGGGACTTTGGCCAGCTTCTGAAAGTGTATCTTTGACCTACATCCCCATATGCCTTAGTCTACAATGGGCTTGTCGGGGCAGGCTCAGGAGTGGGGTAAACACATCTGAAGTCAGGCCTGCGTTTGCTGTTCAATAAGCCAGACCTGCTAAGCCTGTGCATGTGCATGTGTGGGGGTGCGTCATGGAGGTTTGAAGGGTCCTCAAGGCCATGAGCTGGGAACTCAAGGGTTCAGGAGGTGAGCATCTCATAGCCAAGTTAGTGGTGGCAAGATGTCTGTATACCAGGTTTGCTGTGCCCTAGCTCAATCCCCTCAGCCTAGATGTCTCTCCTCCCCTTCCTCCAGCCCCTCCTCCAGTCTCCCTTAGCTCTTGCCAGGTCCCTCTGCCCTGCCTTGCATTTTCATTCCCTTTTCATGCCTGCAGCTCTCCAGCCACTTCTGGTCTTCATATGCTTCTTTGTAGTTCATGCAGCATCACCATGGCAGCTTGTGGAGGGAGTCTGACCTCAGTGATGGGAGGGGTGGGATGGGCTTCGGAGCCTGGCAGCCCTGAGCTTTAGGTTGGTGGATTTTGCCATTCATGAGACACGTGAGCTTGGACCAGCTACCTTCCTCCTCCATGCCACAAATTTCTCATAGGTCATACTGGGGTAGAGACACCTATGTCTCAGGTTCTTGTTGGGGGGCCTTTATAAGGTCATGCGTGTTTGCTGCCTTGTGCTTAGACCGTGTTTCATAAGTATAGCAATTATTTTGTCAAGGTGTGTTGCGTGGGGAGGACTGTGGCCCCCAGCAGGTACCCAGAGGAGGAGACGCCACTGGACAAATCTCATTTCAGTCCCATCTCTGCCCCTCAGCACAACTGGCTTTTGTCGTTGGACCTGGGAGGTGTAACCCCACTTTGGCATGAGCAGATGCCCTGTTCTCATAGCCAGGGAGACCCAGGCCTTGATCTGGGCTCCAGCAGCACATCTGTACACGACTTCAGTCCTTCAGCTCAACATCCCTGGCGTCTGCCCATTCAAGGAACCTGTGCTAAGAGGGGGGGGTCTCCTGCAATTAACCCCCCATAACACATTCCCAGTGGTAAGCCAGGAAGAAATAACCTTTTCCTGTGTGAATCTCATACTCCCTATTATTAATCATTCTTCCATTCATTCTTATATATGTCCTGGATGGATTTTCAGGCCAGTTGGAAGAAAGGATGCACAAAGAGGAATGTTCTCTGAGTCGGGTAACTGACAAGGATTTTGTTCAGACTCGGCCTTCCTTCCTTCCCCTCCTTTCTTCCTTCCTTCCCTTCCCTCCCTACCACCCTCCCTCCCTTTCTCCTTCCTTCCCTCCCCTCCCTCCCCCACCCTCCCTCCCCACCCTCCCCTCTCATCCTCCCTCCTTCCCTCCCTCCCTCCTCCTTCCTTCCCCTCCCTTTCCTTCCTTCCTTCCCTCCCTCTTTCCTTCCTTTCCTTCCTTCCTTCCCCCTCCCTCTTCCTTCCTTTCCTTCCTTCCCTCCCCCTCCCTCCCTCCTTCCTTCCTTCCTTTCCTCCTTCCCCTGCTTCCCCCCTTCCCCCCTTCCCTCCTTCCCTCCTTCCCATCTCTATCTTCATTCCAGGCACAAGGAGTACTAGATGACATGTACTCATGCCTTGCCTCTAAGAGCTCATATCCAGCTATTTGACGTGCTCAAGTAGCGATAGCACACCCGGCCCTTGGGAAGGCTTTTGCAAGTGCTCTAGGAAGCAGGGAGGGGAGTATCCCTGGGCAGCTGTGGGTAATAGGAGTAGCAGGGGGACTCCAGGGGGAGTTTTCCATGACCATTTTTTTTTTGTTAGTATTGACTATCAAGACCATTTTTTAACCTTGTTACTTTCCAGTGAAAACACTTTTTTCAAGGCTTCCTTTTCATTCGTGATGTTCATAGGATGAGGCCCAGGCTCTTGGCCTTCTATACTCGGCCCCAAAGTATAGTTCTCAAGCAGCGATATGGTGCAGAGGTTTGTGGTATAGGCTCTGGAACTAGAATATCTGCAGAATGCCTGTGTTTGAGTCCTAGTCATTGATGATGTGACCTTAGTAAGTTACCTAGCTTCTTTATGTCTCATCTGGAACAAGAGGATAGTAATAATACCTACTTCCTAATTTTAATGGTGGCTAACTGGATTAATATATGTAAAGTGCTTAGCACGGTACCTGGCCCCGTGATTAGCACTGTGTAACTGTTGGCTATTACTATTCTCATCCTTGACTCCTCCTAATTCTCTTTAACCAGACAGGCCTGGTTAGCCCTGAACACCATGCCAGCACATTCCTGAATGTGTCCCTTTATGCTTGTGGCTCTCTCTGCACTCCCCCACCCCTTCCTCCGGCTCAGGCTCGTGTCTCGCGCCCTCTGGAAAGCCTTCCCTAGCGATTTAGCCCCAGGGCTGTGCCAGAACATGCTGTCTGGGCAGCTTACCTGGCCATGAGACTCCTAGCTCCTGCCCCTCCCCTCCTTCTCCACGCTTGGATTGTTATGAAATGCTTAAGTGCAGGGTTGGCCTGGGGCTGCTGCATAGAGTGTTCCAGCTGCGTCCTGCACAAGGGTGCGCGAGGGTGCCGGGCAGGGGATGAACCCTGGGGCTAAAATCTAGCCTGTGTTTTGCTCACCCAGCCTGGGGACCATGCTACATCAGCCTAAAGGAAGTATGGTGACTTCTGTAAACTGGCTGCCCAGAGGGGCCTCTTCTGATTTGTACGAAGGCAACAGGTATGCCGGGCCTCTCCCTGCCCCCTGCCTCCCAGTCTGGGTGATAAACTCTTGGTGGGCAAAATGCCCTTCGCATAGTGCCTGATGGGACTGTGCACCTTGGCAGTGGTTGAACAACAGATTGATGAAATCTAGGTTCACCGTGTGCTGACCAGTCTTCCCGAGGGAACTCGGAGCCAGAGGCCTCAGACTGCCTGCTGGCCCTGGCTGGCTGAGGAATGGGGCCCAGCCAGGGCTGCGGAGATGGCTCCAGAGAGCCAGGAGATCTGGGAGAAGCCATGGAGAGGTCTGAAGTGAGTGTGATAAATATTTGCAGGGCAGCAGCTGTGTGCCCAGTGCTGTGATGATTCCATGGAAGATATGAAGAGGGTAAGGCCCAGTCCCTTCCCTCCTAGGGGTCTGTGTCCCCTGCTGAGCTGCAACCCTTTGAGTGGTCCAGTTGGGCCCAGAAGGATGCAGGGGAGCACTTAGAGGGGCTCTTTTTCTGGTGGGAAGAGAAGGCTATTGCCCCAGCAGTTGGACGCATGGGCAAGCTAGGTAGAAAATAATGGGCATTTCCTGGAGTCCTGAGAACCCCTTGGGCACCCCCCACCCCCCCATGACCTCTGCCCCTGAGATGGCCCAGGTGTGAGCCCAGGGCCCAGGCAACCTGCTCTGGCTCTCTTGCCTGGCTCCCTTACCCTGCCAGGAGGGAACAAGGGCCACACAGGATCTCAGGGGGCCAGGGCTTGGCAGCCTGGCAGCCTAAAGGCTGGCTGCTCGTGGAAAAGTGTTCACAGTTGGACCAACACATGGTGGGGCTGGAGGGTGGAGGTGAGGATGAGCCTCCTAGGAGTCTCTGGACCCTTTAGAAACTGAGGCAGCACCTACTTCAGAGCTGCATTTGAGGGAGGAGGGGGCCGCAGGCAAGGGTGGGGTGCCTCTTCCTGACATTCCCCAGGATACGCGGAGCTCACGCCTTCCTCATCTCCCTGCCTGAAACAGGAATGCTGTGTTCCCTTGAGCTGGCTGGGAAGCAGGGCAGGGTGCGATCTGGGCAGGAAAGTCTCCCCCCAGGGCTCTACCTCCTCCCCCACCCAAATCCTGGCAGGGACATCCCCCTGGGGTCTGTGTGCTGGGGGAATCCAGTCCTTTCAGACCTAGGTATGGCCGTAGGAAGAGCTAGAGGCCCAGAACCTCGGAGCAGTGGGGATGTGACTCATGGCAGCCAGGTGGGGTGCCTGGAGCTGACTGGTGAGAGCAAAGAGGTTGGGTGGATGGCCAGCAGACACAGCAGCAGGGGTGATCTTGAGACACCTTGGGGATGATGGGGGAGAGGGCTGACTCTCAACCCTTTAGGATAGGCACCAGGGAATGTTGACGATGCCCCATCAGCGTGCCAGGCAACAGGAAGGCACAGGTTCCCATCCAGGCACTGGGTCCGTTGGACATGCTGTCCCCACTCGCCTCTCTATCTTAGGTTCCCCGGGGCTTGGCAGCCAAGGGCCTGCCTGACCAGTCAGGAGGAGAAAGGAGCAGAGCTCTGCAAGGGCTTTCCCTGCCTTGCCAGCACCTAGATCCTCAGGGGAGCCAGAGCCACCAGAGAAACACCAGGCATGTTAAGCTGCAGTGAGCTGCACCTGCAGCCGTGGGAAGGAGCAGCCTCTGCGCTTTGGCCAGCAGCAGAGAGAGATCTGGGAACACCTTCCTCTTTTGGAGCTTTCTCCTCGATCCTTCCCACTCCTCTGGCTGCTCCCTTCCAGATGCCTTCAGAGCCTCTTGCTCCATCTGCCCCTTAAGTGTTGGTGTTCCCCCAGGCCCCTCTGCCCTTCTTTGTTCTCTCTTTACTCTTACATTTCTCAAACTGTTTAGGTGTCAGAACACCTGGAAGTCATAAGGAATACTGTGAAATATCAATATACTTAATTCCATGATTAGAGCTGGGAACAGTTTTATTAGCAGAAACTATGACGATCGTCTATGTGTGAAAAAAAAAAAAAACAAACCAGCTATAGGCACACACACGTGTCCATGAAAAGAGCAAACTGTGGGATGAAGTATGATAGGCTGTTGCCACTTTTTTCCGTTAATATTAATTTACGGCTTGTTCGTTTGTTTAATCGTGTGCTAGCAGACAAGTGGTAGCAGGCGCCAGAGGTTGGAGAAGAATTTATGGGAGCAAGACTTAGAACTGAGACCATTCTGTTCATTAATACATTTTCCCCTCTTAAATTGGGAAACGTTGGCAGAATTAATGCCTCAGTCAGGCAGTGGCACTCTGAAGCATGGTTTGTTCTGCCTGCTTTCCCCGAGTGATATCATCCTTCCCTCTTAACTCTACAGACACCACCCCTACTCTTACGACCTCCTCCCAGCCCCGACTGTGTCTACAGCCCCAGAACTCTCTCCCAACTTCTGCCTCCTGGGTGTTTCCATCTTGAGATCCATCTTGAGGTACCAAGCACTCATTATATCCAATATCATTGACTTCTTGGATTTCTCATGTTGAGATCTTGGCTCTCGGAACTCCCCTCCACCCATTTGTCCAAGCCATAGCTGGGAATTATCTGTCTCTACATCTGAAACAGCCCTTGCATCCATGCCTTCTTCTTCGTTCTTTCCTCGGCCACTGATAGCCTAGAGCACAGCCAAAGCCTTCCAGCTGGCCTCCAGTCCTCCTGTGTTTAGTCCATTCTCTACCAGGTGGTCTTTCACCACAATCATCATTTAAGAATGCCTATCCCTTGGCCGGGCGTGATGGTTCACGCCTGTTATCTCAGCACTTTGGGAGGCCAAGGCGAGCAGATCATGAGGTTAGGAGATCGAGATCATCCTGGCAAACATGGTGAAACCCCATCTCTACTAAAAATACAAAAATTTAGCCTGGCGGTGGCGTGCGCCTGTAGTCCCAGCTACTCGGGAGGCTAAGGCAGGAGAATCGCTTGAACCCGGGAGGCGGAGGTTGTAGTGAGCCGAGATTGCACCATTGCACTCCAACCTGGGCAACAACAGTGAAACTCCATCTCAGGGCGGGAAAAAAAAAGAATGTCCATCCCAACATGTCCTAGACCTGCTTGAAGACTACGAGTGACTTGAGGCTTACACGTGGCTTCCCCTGTGCCCTCTCACCTTTGCTAGGGTGCTAGTCCCTTTGTCCAGTCCCCTTTGGAGCTTAGGAGGCAGAAGACTCCACCCAAGGTTGTCTTTGCCATCCCTGGGCGTCAGTGCATGGTCTGTGACAGGCACTCAGTACTTGCTCTTTGAATGGGTGAAAATGTGTAGCTGTTCTTTGGACCAGGTCATTGCCCTGCTTCAAAATCTCAGAGCACTCCCCCCCCCCCACTCACTCAGTACAGCCCAGACTCCTCCCCCCAATATTTCAAGCCCTCCACCATAAGAGCCCAGACCTGTTCTTTAATCCCTCGAAGCCTCAATGTCCTCATTTGTAAAATGTTGATAAAGAAACGATTAATGGTGGGTGAACTTAGGATGAAGTTATCTGGTTTGGTAACCTGGCCTCTGCACTTAGGAGTTCAGCCACCTTCTGCAAGGCATAGAACCCCCATAGCCTCTGTTTTCTTGACTATAAAATGGGGGATAATGAGTATCTAACTCTTCAGTTATGGAGAGGCCTATGTGAGAGGATGCACGTGGTGGGCATTATTGGCACAGAATGTGGCACAGAGAAAGTGGTCATTAAATTATAGCGCCAGCACCAGTGTATCCCTATGCACCCACTTCCCACTCCCTTTCTCCACCCTGCCACATACATAGGTAACCACTGTTATTAATATTCCAGGGTATCCTTCCAAGGTTTATGAATATGCAAATAACTGCAACATATATCCTTATTTTCTGTATGTTACACAGAAGTTCACATGCCCTACACCAGGAGCCAGCACACTTCTTCCATAAATGGCCAGGCAGTAAATAGAGTTTCTATGACATACGGTTTCTGCAACTACTCAGCGATGCCATTGGAGAGCAAAACCAGTCATAGACAAGGAGGGCAGCTGTGTTCCAGTTAAACTTTATAGATGCTTACATTTGAATTTCATATCATTTTCTCATGTCATGAGGTACTATTCTTCTTTTGATTTTTTTTCAGCCATTTTAACATGTGAAAACCATTGTTAGGTCACAGTCTGTACAAAAACAGTCAGTGGTGGGATGGGACTATTGTGTTTTCACTTTTCAGTATGTCTTGGAAAGCTTAACTTATTGATGCAAAGGAGCCACTGCTGTGTTTCCAGGGCCTATTACCCCTTTCTGTGGGCAGATCCTTGTTTGTTTAACCAGTCCCCTATTGAAGGACACTTAAGTTGTTTTGATTCTGTACAAAATATTTTGCTATTACAAAATAGTGCTGCTGTAGTCTTGTTCATATATCATTTTGGTCCTTTGCAAGTGTCTTAGGTCGGGTCCCCCAGAGGTGGGATTCCGGTATGTGTGATTTTGGGTGGAATTTGGGCATGTGTGATTTTGGGTGGGATTTGAGTGTGTGTGATTTTGGGTGGAATTCAGGTGTGTGTGTTTGGGTTGATTCAGGTGTGTGTGATTTTGGGTGGGATTTGGGTGTGTGTGATTCTGGGCGGAATACAGATGTGTGTGATTTGGGGTGATTCAGGTGTGTGTGATTTTGGGTGGGATTCTGGTGTGTGTGATTTTGGGTGGGATTCGAGTGTGTGTGATTTTGGGGGGGATTCGGGTGTGTGTGATTTTGGATGGGATTCAGGATGTGCGTGATTTTGGGGGGGATTCAGGTGTGTGTGATTTTGGGTGGGATTCGGGTGTGTATGATTTTGGGTGGGATTTGAGTGTGTATGATTTTGGGGGGGATTTGGTGTGTGTGATTTTGGGGGGGATTCGGGTGTGTATGATTTTGGGGGGGATTCGGGTGTGTGTGATTTTGGGTGGGGATTCGGGTGTGTGTGATTTTGGGGGGGATTCGGGTGTGTATGATTTTGGGGGGATTCGGGTGTGTGTGATTTTGGATGGGATTCGGGTGTGTGTGATTTTGGGGGGATTCGGGTGTGTGTGATTTTGGGTGGGATTTGGGTGTGTGTGATTTTGGGGGGGATTCGGGTGTGTATGATTTTGGGGTGGGATTTGGGTGTGTGTGATTTTGGGGGGGATTCGGGTGTGTGTGATTTTGGGGGATTCGGGTGTGTATGATTTTGGGGGATTCAGGGTGTGTGTGATTTTGGGTGGGATTCAGGTGTGTGTGATTTTGGGTGGGATTCGGGTGTGTGTGATTTTGAGTGGGATTCGGGTGTGTGTGATTTTGGGTGGGATTCGGGTGTGTGTGATTTTGGTGGGGAATGATAAAGGAGAGAAGGAATCAGTGTAGGAAAGGGGAGAGAGCAAAGGAAAGATGTGGTCCCAGGGAAATCAAGCTTTGGCCTGATTAACGATACAGCTTACAAAATTGTTTTTCTTTGAGGCATGTGGGCCCAGGCTTTTGAACTTCTCTTTCAGGCAGTCATAGGCTGTGTGGTCACGGTGGTGGGAGGAGCTTCTCAGGTGGTTCCCATCAGCCAAGAGCATGGCTCCGAAGAAATCACAGGTGTAAGCCTTTAGCCACTACACTTGCAGATACACAAGCCAGAAAGGGGACCTGGGCGGGGCAGCAACACCTACCACAGAAGGTTTATCTGCAGGATAGTCTTGGAGGTGGAGCTTCAGGGTCAAAGCGTGGATGCCTTGGGATGTGGATAGACGTTGCCAAGTTGCTTTCCAAAAGGTTTGTATCAATTTACATTCCTGCCAGCAGCATCCAAGAGTATCTGTTTCTGCATCGCCTCACAAATGAGTATGTTATTAAGCTTTTGGATTTTTTTTCCTGATCTGATGGATTGAAAAATACTATCTCAGAGTTTTCATTTGCACATCGCTTACAAGGGGAAAGATTATGCATATTTTTCTGTGTTCAGGAAATGTTTGTATCATTTTTTCTGTGACCTATTCGTATTCTTTGCTGATTTTTCTTTTAAGGCTGTTGGTGTCTGTCATTTCTGTTTCTAGGAACTCTGATATTATGGAGATTCATCTTTTGTTTATGATACGAGTTGCACATATTTTTCCTACCATGTCATTTGTCTTTTTACTTTGTTTAAGGTGGTTTTGGCCAAGCAGGGGTTTTTGATTATAGAGTTGTTTGGACAAGTAAATGATGTATTAGCTAAAACACTTAGCATGATGCCTGCCACCTGATAGGCACTGAATGGGAATGATCTCCTTCCCCGGCCTCCCCCTCTAATCTGTGCTTTATCCGAATGGTGCTTCTTATTCGCCTTTAAACATGGCCTGTGCTTCCCACCTCCATGCATTTATTATTTTTTCTTTTCTTTTCTTTTTGAGATAGAGTCTCACTTTTGTCACCCAGGCTGGGTGGAGTGCAGTGGTGTGAGCTTGGTTCACTGCAACCTCCGCCTCCCAGGTTCAAGCAATTCTCCTACCTCAGCCTCCTAAGTAGCTGGAATTACAGGTGCCTGCTGTCATACCCAGATAACTTTTGTATTTTTAGCAGAGACGGGGTTTCACCATATTGGCCAGGCTGGTCTCAAACTCCTGACCTCAAGTGATCTGCCTGCCTCAGCCTCCCAAGTGCTGGGATTACAGGTGTATTCTCTGCATCTTGCTGCTTAAACTTTCTTTTAGCAGCAAGACCCTTTTCAAACAAAATAGTACAGTCATCCCTCAATATCCACAGGGGATTTGTTCCAGGACCCCCCGTGAATAGCAAAGTTCATGGATGTTCAAGTCCCTGGTATAAAATGACATAATGTTTGCAGATAACCTATATTCTTGCTCCCATATACTTTAAATCATCTCTACGTTACTTATAATACATCAAATGCTAAGTAAATAGTCATCATATTGTATCATTTTTATTTGTATAGTTTTCATTGTTGATTGCTATTTTTTATTTTTCCCCCAAATATTCCCCATCCACAGTTGGTTGAATCTGTGGATACAGAACCCATGGGTCTGAAGGGCCAGCTGTTTTCGGAAGCCCAATTTATGAAGTAAATAGAGGAGAGCTGCCAGGCTAGGCTGAGGGCGAATGGGGTGGAGGGCACAGAGCTCCTTGCCCACTTGTCTTCCCATCGTTGTTTGGAAAACTTAGGTGTCGGGCAGGCTGTGGGCACACCTTGCACATTTAACTAAGTGGCATCATTATGGGTGCAGACTGCCCAGGAAGTTTTCACGTGGGTCTGAAGACCCTGTCCACTGGGATGGGAATTTTTCCTCATCTTGGTTGAAAGAGCCCAGAGTCCACAGTGAGACAGACCGTGGTGGATCTGGTGGCTGCCTCTTGGCTCTGTGCTAGCCTGTGATGGGGTCTCATGGTCCATAAAGAAATGAAGAAAATAAAGTCATTTGGTGAGATTTCCATAAAGTTAGGCTTATTCAAACATTTCTTTTTGGCTCTGAAATGTGTTTTCTTTCATGAAATTATGGTAGTAATGATTGGCAGTTGTGTGTGTGTGTGTGTGTGTGTGTGTGTGTGTGTCTCTTAAAGTCTTAGCAACCTAAATAAAAGGTTAGCAACTTTATGTTGTTCCCCTCAAATTTATTCCAAAATTTTACTGATTCATGAAATCCTGAAGTCTAGAGATGGCTATTTTGGTCCATTGTGGAGGCTTGGCCAGGAATTCCCTGAAACAATCCCAGAAAAATAGCAAGTTCCATTCTTGTGCTGGGTGAGTTTGGTCAACTCTGTCCTTTGATGAAACCAGCGGTTCTTCCAAGGCCGATAGTAATGGAGCCTCTCCTGGGGGCTGTGGTCACCTTCTCATTGAGACTCTTGCCTTCTTCTGTTGCCATACCTCTCCTCTACTGCCCTTAATCGGGGGGACACTGCTTCTTTGGACCAGCCTGGGGCAAACATGGCACCAGACCCTTCTCTTGATGTCCTACAACCTAACTGAGACTAGGAAGGGACATGCAAACAGGATTTGGCTAAAGGCTGGTGATTTACTTGAAGGAAATGAGTGCAAAGATAACATAAGGCTAGACAGTGGGGTTTACAAACTCCACAGCTCACAGTCTCCACCCCATCCTAGCTTGTGCTCTTCTATGTGGTGATGGCAGTGGCAACCAGCTGGAGACCAGTAGGGAGCCAGAGCTGAGCCAAGAGCCTGCAGCCCTCCACACAGGGAAAGCCTCTCTCCTGCTCACCTCTGAGGATTAGGCTGGGATTTATAAAGGGAGATATGAACCTCCTTATGTGGATGCTTTAGGAATAAAAGGCAGGACCTATCAAGAACTGGAAACTTCCTCCTTTACTTCAATACAAGCCTCTCAGAACACAGGGCTTTTTGATTTCTGTCATTTAACCCCCAAATCCCCATTACAGCAGCAGATGACAATGAATTGGGCTCAGAAGACTCCAATTGTTAAAAATGTGTTGACATCAGATTAGGCACTTGGCCCTGTATAAGGACACTTGGACAGCAATAACACTTTTTTTCTGGAGTCTTTTTATTTCCCTTAAATAAAGAAGAATTTTAACTGGCGCAGTCACGTTTTCTTATTTGCTTCGGGAGATGTATTTCATCCAAACCATAGCTAACTCCTTTTTTCCTCCTTGTTCCTGCAATTTAAAAATCCTGGCATATTTTTCTACTTCGACCATGTACTTGCATTTGTAAAATAATTGCATGGTCTTGCTATTCTCTTTGTCCTCACAACAGCCATAAGAGGTGGGCATTGCTCTTCTTGTTTCGGTGATGAGGATTCTGAGGTTTGGGGGAGGTAAGTGACTTGCTTAAGGTCATGCTGCTACTAAGAGGCAGAACCGACATCTGTCTGGCCCAGATCCCAGCCTCTGTCCTCTGTACAGCCAGATCCTATCTATCACTAGGGAACACAAGGTTTATTTGGTTTTCTTCTCTGCAAAACTACCCAACTGGCCCTTAAGGGATTTGAACCCTGAGATCTTGGTGCCATGAGCACTGAGCACCAATTAGAGAAAAAACTGACAGCAGCAATAACATAACAGTGACAACAAATCACCAAGAAAGAACCCTTAGAGTTTCCATTCTGACCAGACTGGAGAGCTCTTTGTCAGGGTCAAGTTCAGAAAATTGGTAGTGGTCTGGGTAGAACATGGGCTACTCTTTTCACCTCTCTGGGATGCTCTGTGGCCCTGGCACTAACCTGAGCATGGCACCAGCCTGGTACCCAGGACGAGGCTCCCAGTGAGCCCGCAGCTCAGTCACCTCACTCTCCCAGGTGCTTTCTTGGAAGCCCTTGGAGGGAGTATGCTTTCTTTTTTTATTTTATTATTATTATTTTTTTTGAGACTGAGTCTCGCTCTGTCATCTAGGCTGGAGTGCAATGGCATGATCTTGGCTCACTGCAACCTCCGCCTCCCAAGTTCAAGCAATTCTAGTGCCTCAGCCTCCCCTGTAGCTGGGATTACAGGTGTGTGCCACCAAGCCCAGCTAATCTTTGTATTTTTTAATGGGGTTTCACTCTGTTGGTAGGCTGGTCTCGAACTCCTGACCTCGGCTGATCCGCCCACCTTGGCCTTCCAAAGTGCTGGGATAATAGGCGTGAACCACCACGCCTGGCCAGTCCTAGTTTGCCTTCTGCCAGGAAAGCATAAGGAGTTTGCTCATGGCCTGGCCCTGAGGGCTGACAGAACAAGGGTGGAGATGGAAGAGGAAGAGAATCCCAGGACCTTATCCCACTTGGCCAGGAATCCAGTGGGGGAGGCTAGGCATAGGACCTACTAGGGGAAGGGATGCCCCTGAGGCCTGAGCAGAGGCCTCCAGGCTGAGCTCCCATTGGGGTCTGGGCTGGTTATCGGGTGGCACAGAACACAGGCTGTGGATCAGGCCGCCCTGTGTTGGCATCCTGGTGTCCCGATTTAGCTCTTGTGTAACCTTGGGCACGGATTGAGCCTCTCTCAGCTTTGATGTCTGCAATGCACTTATAATCACCACAGTCCAGACGCTGTTGTATACACAGTGGTTCATAGGCATTGTGACAATGACAGAGTATTTACAACAGAGGCAGCCTTTTAGAACAGGCTGCCCAATAATAAACATAAAGAGAATGTGCTGAAATGTATGAGACGAGTCAAACAGTTAACATGTCAAAGGACGCGAGCAGAGGATTTTCACAAGTGGTAAATAAATACCTGAAATACTTCAACCTCAAAAATAATTTTTAAAGGAGAGGGGGGAGGTGAAAGGAACATTGAAGTACCAGTTTATGCTTCTTCAAAGCGAGCAAAGTATTAAAAATTAATATGCTATGCTGGCAAGGTTGTGGTCTAAGTGGTTCGTTTATACATTTGGATGCAAGCCTTTCAGAAAGCAATACACCAGTGTGTGCCTACAGACATAAATGTTTGTAACCTTTGATACTGTCATTCTAGCCCCAGGAACTCACTTTGAAGTTTTTGTTTTGTTTTGCTTTGCTTTTTGGAGATGGAGTCTCACTCTGTTGCCCAGGCTGGAGTGCAGTGGCGTGATCTCGGCTCACTGCATCTTCCACTTCCTAGGTTCAAACGATTCTCAGCCTCAGCCTCCCAAGTAGCTAGGAATAGCTAGCCACCACACCCGGCTAATTTTTGTGTTTTTAGTAGAGATGAAGTTTCACCATGTTGACCAGGCTGATCTCAAACTCCTGGACTAAAGTGATCTGCCTGCCACAGCGGCCCAAAGTATCGGGATTACAGGCATGGGCTACCTCACCCAGCCTCATTCTAAAGTTTTAATCCTTTCAAAATGTTTCCTATAACATTTTTTCAAACATAAAATATAGAATAGTACAACAAATCACCCTGTACTAAAGGAATATTTTGACAGAAGACAAAGTCATATAGGTAAGGATGTACACATTTAAAACTTAGATGCAGGCCAGGTGCAATGGCTCACACCTATAAGCCCAGCACTTTGAGAGGCCAAGGTGAATGGATCACCTGAGGCCAGGAGTTTGAGACCAGCCTGGCCAACATGGAAAAACCCTGTCTCTACTAAAAATACAAACAAATTAGCCAGGAGTGCTGGTGGGCTCCTGTAATCCCAGCTACTCAGGAGGCTGAGGCAGGAGAATTGCTTGAACCCAGGTGGTGGAGGCTGCAGTGAGCTGAGATCGCGCCATTGCACTCCAGCCTGGGCCACAAGAGCAAAACTCCATCTCAAAAACAAAAATAAACAAAAAACTTAAAAAAAAAAATCTAAATATGTAACAGGTGAATATCTGAATAAGTCGTGATTCATCTTCAGATGGACTATCATGTAGCGATGAACATGGCAGATATGAAAAGTTGAATTGTGCAACGAGTGATCTAATGTTAAGTAAAAAACCGGAATTTAAAATTGTATCTCTAGCTGATGACAATAGTGTAAAATCATATACATGAGCACAGGTTAAAAAATATGCAAAAGTATTTGCTGTGTTGGGATGGGAGATGACAAATTCATGTTTTCTCCTCGATTATTGTTGTTATATTATTCTTACAATAAAAATAAATGAGAGGGAGATTCTAGGCTCTGCCCTGAATCAATCTGTGAAGGTGTGTTTGTCAGACGCTATTCTACAGGTCATTCATATTAAGGGATATATTAAGAAGTGGTAGGGGGTGGGGCCAGGATTTGGTTTTAGGGCAGGGGCTGGTCCATAGTGGGTTCTCAAAGACTCCTGGAATGTCAGAGCTATGTGAGGACCATCTAACGCCCCCATTTTGCAGTCAAGTGTCCTGAGGCCCAGAGAGGCTAAGTGACTTGCCTGGAATAACCCAGCAAAAGCCTGGTGGTTCCACATAGGGGTTGGTATTTCTACAAAACCAGCCGGTGGGCCTTAGATCAGTCCTTCTGCCTTGGGGCACCTTCATGTCTGGGAGTCAGCCACACATGGGTGAGAAGGCAGCCAGAGAGCATTCTTCTTGTGCCAAGGCAGGGTGGGTGGCTGGATGAGGGGTGGCACACACTGTTCCCAGGATGCAAACTCTCGGGCTGGGGTTGTCTCCACAGGACCCTGAGTAACCTCAGCCAGACCCGCCCTTCCCATCACCACGTGGGGTTGTCCCGCAGTGTCCGACTTCACCCGACTGCCACAGCCAATGGCCAGCTCTCTTCCAACGCCCTGCCCTCGGGACCAGGCCTGGAGCAGAGGGATGGCACCCAGCAGGCAGTCCCTCCAGAGCACCCCTCATCCCCCTGGGGTAAGGATGCCCTGCCGTGGGTCCTAGAAGAGCAGGACCTCTAGATCTCTCTTCTCCCACCTCAGCTTTCCCCTCCGCTCTCACAGAGGGGCTGAGTTGTCACCTTGCCCCTCATTCTTTCAACCAATCAACAAACACTTGTTGAGCACCTGCTTTGTCCTGGGCTCTAGGGGTCCTGAATCAGCAGACCTGGACTTTGCCCCTATTGCAAGCCGTAGACCTGGACTGCTCTATTTCTGCCCAATCTGCCATCCCCTCCTGCCTTTGCTTCCCTCATATCCCCACCATGAACAACTCCTGGGTCCTGGTCCTTCTACCTCATCCTTCCTGCAAACGCCAACCCTCCTGGATCAACCCAACCAGCTGTTTCCTCAGCACCTACAGCTGCGCCTCTGCTTCCCACAGCAGAAAACAGAATCTCTGTGGATTTGCGCCATGGCACACTCTCTGTTGTTGCCTGACAACCCCTCCCTGTGTGCCTGGACATTCTCTCCCTCCGTCTCTCAGAGCAGCTACTCCAGGCCTCCCCTCCCCTTCCCCTCCTTTCCTGAGGCCCCATCCATCAGCCCACTGACATGCCCCTACCTCCCAGAGAGCTCCCCAACTTCCTGTCCATCTGCCACACTCACCCCCCACCACTTCCTTGTCTACGTCTGTGCCTGAGCTCACCTCCTTCCTTTTTTTCCATTTTAAAAATTGAAGTGGAATTCACATAAAATTAACCGTTTTAAAGGCTACACTTTAGTGGCTCTTAGTATATTTATAATTTTATGCAACCATCACCACTATTTGATTCCACAATGTTTTTATCACTCCACTTAGAGACCTTGTACCCATTAAAGCAGGAGTCACTCCTTATCTCCTCCTCCTGTCCCTGACAACCACTCATCGACTTCCAGTCTCTATAGATTTGCATATCCTCAACATTTCACTTGAATGGAGTCATACAGTGTGCCATCTTTTGTGTCTGTCTTCTTTTACTTAGCATTACATTTTCCCTCCCATCCCCTCCCCTCCCCTCCCATCCCATCCCATCCTCTCCTCTTCTTCTTCTCTGTTCTTCTCTTTCTACAGAGTCTTGCTCTGTTGCCCAGGCTGGAGTGTGGTGGCATGATCACAGCTTACTGTAACCTCAAACTCCTGAGCTCAAGTGATCCTCCTACCTCAGGCTCCAGAGTAGCTGGGACTACAGGCGTGCACCACTATGCCTGGCTAATTTTTAAATTTTTTGTAGAGATGGGGTCTTGTCACGTTGCCCAGGCTGGTCTCAAACTCCTGGCCTCAAGTGATCCTCCTGCCTCAGCCTCCCAAGGTACTGGGATTGCAGGCGTGAGTCCCCGTGCCTGGCTTAGCATAACGTTTCAGAGGTTCATCCTTGTTGCAGCATGTATCCGTGCTCCATTCCTTTTCATGGCCGATGATTCCTTTCATGCCATCTTGAGGGGGAGGTGTCTCTCTTGTCTAAGGCACACCCTGGCACCCTTTCTCATTTCCCGGAATGCTGGCATCACTTGTCCCCCCACTTCTGTATCTTCACCCTGTCCCTCCCTCTCAGCCCTTTCCCTTCAGCATGTACAATTGCTTCCAGCTCTCTCATTCGCGCACACACACACGCACACACACACACACTCGTTTCTCTGCTTCCTTCTGGCTCCCTCTCCATCTCCTCCCTTTACAGTCCAGCTTCTCGAACCCATGGTCAACACATATTTTTTAACTTCCCCCCCTCCCACTTCTCCCTCACCCCTCTGCCTCTGGCTTCCGTCCCTGGGCTCCCCATACTGAATACCCCAATTCCATTGCCACCACCCTTAGTAAATGAAGGGACCTCAATTTGCACTGCTGCCATGACCTCCCAAGTGGTCACCCTGCCTCCAGACGCCCCTGCACGTCACAGCCAGGATGATGTCTTACTGAAAAGTCACCCACCAAATAAAGTGCCTGATCCTTGTCCTGGTAATCAGGTCCCCCTCCAAACCTGACTCTAATCCTTCTTTCAGGCTTTATCTTCTTCTCTTCTCTTAGAGAACTCTCCTCTCTGGCAAGCCTGAGCCGCATTCTGTTCCCTGAATTTGGGTTCAAAGTCCAACTGCATCGCTTGCTAGCTGTGTCACTTGGGCACCTAAACTTCTCTGGGCCTCAGTTTTCTTAGCTGTAAAATGGACATAGTAGGTTGGATATATGAAAAATGCCAACACTCAGCCATAGGAACCTACAAAGATGGCGATTTCTAATGGTTCAACCTGACATACTACTATTCAAGAGGGTTGATGTGCGTGAAGTGTGCGCTTGGTGGCTGGCACATCTGCAAGCTTCTCAGTCTCAAAGGTATCACCCTGCCCCTACGATGGGACACTGCAAACTCTCTTGGGATGAGTGCAGCCCGAGTCCCATGGGCCTTTCTAACCAGCCTCTGGAGGTCATAGCTGTGCCTCTCAGCCCTGCCCCCTGGACCCAAGCCCTCTCTCTGCAGGGCTGAACCTCACGGAGAAAATAAAAAAGATCAAGATCGTCTTCACTCCCCACCATCTGCAAGCAGACCTGTGCCCACGGACACTGTGCCAACAGCTGCGAGAGGGGCGACACCACCACCCTGTACAGCCAGGGCGGCCATGGGCACGACCCCAAGTCTGGCTTCCGCATCTGTGAGTGCCTTTCCCCGCTCAGATGGTTCCCAGCTGGCCCTGGAGGGTGGATGGCCAGAGAGCCAGACCTGTCTTGGACTGGAGCCTGCTGCTCCCAAACTAGGGCTCCTCAAGTTGTCCGAAATCACTTGGGGAGCTGAGTCCTCACTTGGCAGCCTAGCTGTGTGACTCTTGGAGTCACATAACCTCTCTGAGTCCAAGTTTCCTCAACAGAGAAGAGACGGAGTTCATGATAATACCACTGCCCCATCTCCCAGGTTATTGTGGGGTGCAGGGAAAGGCCTAAACGAGCTTTTCAGGAAGGCAGGAGCTGGTTATTATCTACCCTTCTTCCCTCTACATAAATGCAGTGGAAAGTCCCTGCATTTCAGGGGCCTCTGGGCTACAGAAGCCATCTAGGATCAGGGTTCTGCTGCCTGTTTCTCTGTGGTGGTCACGGGCCAGAGTGGGTGCTGTTGTTCTTCCACTGCTGGTTACCTTGACGTTGCAGATTTCTGCCAGATCCCCTGCCTGAACGGAGGCCGCTGCATCGGCAGGGACGAGTGCTGGTGCCCCACCAACTCCACCGGGAAGTTCTGCCACCTGCCTGTCCCGCAGCCAGACAGGGAGGCTCCAGGGAGGGGCTCCCGCCCCAGAGCCCTGCTGGAAGTCCCCTTGAAGCAGTCCACCTTCACACTGCCGCTCTCCAACCAGCTGGGTGAGTGCCAGCACCGCCAGGCCAGCGGGACCCTGGGAGGAGTGCCAGTTGGGTGGAGGCTGTCACAGTTGCTGTGCAAGGACAGGGAAACTGCCTGCAGTCCTTCCTTTACTATCAAACCCCCGTCTTTCTCCTGGCCCTCAGCGCTGTTTCATTCCCTAAACTTGGCCCTCTCCCATTGAAATTCATCCACTTGTTTTTGCCCTCTCCCTATGCTGGGTACCTGGGGAAGGCAAAACAGTGTAAGGGCAGGAAGCTGTCCTCAAGGAACCCATGGGCCTGGGTAATAGAGGGAGAATGGATGGGAAACAGAATATCAGCATAAAACATTTCATTTCCCCTGTCTTCCATTATTAGGTGCCAAAAAAAATACAGAATGCTTTAGGAGATCAGGGGATGGAGAGGCTCCTAAGCCCAGAGTGCCTGGGACAGCTGTGTAGAGGGGATGGACCACAGTTAGGTCTTAAACAATGGGTAGCGTCTGGTTAAGGAGGGACTGGCATGAGCAAACCCATGGAGGTGGCCCTTGCAGGATCCAGGAGACTGAAACTCCAGGGTTGGCCAGGGTCATGGGAGAGGTGGAATCAGAAAGGTAGCTGGGAACGTGATGATGAGACTCCTTCAGTGACGGAGTTTGCACTTCATCCCGTCCCAGCAAGGGATCATTCTGGGGCTCTAACTTTGGAGCAAAGAAATGGAGAGTTTTGGGGTGACACATAGCCAGTGGTCTGCCTGGCCCAGGGCTGGTGGAGACCCTTCAGAGGTTGGAAAACTAGAGTGGGGCCCTGCTTCCCTGGCTCTGACCCCAGCCCCTGTGCCCAGCCTCCGCGAACCCCCTCCCTGGTGAAGGTGCACATTCACCACCCGCCTGAGGCTTCAGTGCAGATCCACCAGGTGGCCCGGGTGCGGGGTGGGGCAGAGGAGGCCCTAGAGGAGAACAGCGTGGAGACCAGACCCCCGCCCCGGCTGCCTGCCAGCCCTGGCCACAGCCTCTGGGACAGCAACAGCATCCCTGCGCGGTCTGGAGAGCCCCCCTCGGCCACGGCCCCCAGCAGCACCCAGGCCTCGAGGACTGCTGGGCCGGTGTTACCTGAACACTGTGAACGGACAGGTGAGGACACAGCTCTGACCTCAGCCCTGGATGCTTCCAGGACAGCAACTGTCCCCAGTCTGCCCTTTTCCTCCTCTCTGTCCTCTTTGTTCTTATGGAATGTGAGTGTCTGCAGAGTCTCCCATTTCCCAAACGGGAAAACCCAAGGCATGAAATTGCCCATGTATGGAGAAGCTGGGCCTCCTTCCTGAGCTCCACTTGGTGCCTGTCAATACCAGGCACACAGAAGAGGACCCAAGGAAGTTCCCCTCTGGAGGAGCTGTCACCAGCATCCTCGGGTGAAGGCAGCCTAGAGTTACTGATCCTATGACCCCTGGCACGTGGACCAGTGGGCTGTTAGGATCTGGCCAGGAGCTTTGTAACCAGTTGAGGCTACAGTTGGGGTCACAGAGGTGTGAAATTAGCAAATGGAGGTTAACCCCAAAGCCCTGGTGGTACAAAGATGAGAGATACCCGATTCCTGCCGGAGCCCTCCTCAGCTCATAATGGGAAATCGGGAAGCTTCTCTGAGGCCAGGCACCCAAGAATAGGGGTTAGACCAGACCCAGTATGGTTTTTCTTGGGATTGCCAGGAAACCCCTTAGTTTCCAGAAACCCCTTCTGAGGTTAGGGAACTGGAGGAGGTGGGACAGCCAATGGGGAAACACCCTGAATTCTCAGATTATCCCTGGCCTCTCAGCTTGGGGTGTCCCTGAGCCTGGGGCTCTGCTCACAAGGAAGGCCCACACTGTGGGTGACCCTGGGGTTTCCTGGAGGTCAGCAGAGGAAGCTCTTCCTTTAGGACCTTTGTCTGTGGCTGGGGCCATGGAGGGTGGTGGTTTGCAGACCTATACATCTTGTGTCTAGGGATATCCCATCCACACAAAAGGTTCAGGTCTGGGAGAGTGCACAGCAGTCTTCTCTACCTCCTTCTGGGATACGGGCTGACACCCTTCTCCCCTTCTTTGGCTGGGGACATCCTCAGGCAGAATGTGGGGAGTGAGTTCTGTGTCCTGGGCTTTCCCGGGACATCTGTGCACAGCCTGGGAGGGAACAGGGGGGTGGTCAGGTGTTCACAGGTGGCCATGGCCTCTCTTCCAGTGTGCCAACCCTCTGCTGGAGCTGACTACCCAAGAGGACTGCTGTGGCAGTGTGGGAGCCTTCTGGGGAGTGACTTTGTGTGTCCCATGCCCACCCAGACCAGGTGAGTGCTGGGGGCCAAGGTCAAGAGTTGTGGGGGAAGCCCTCCCAGGGCCTGGCCTCAGCTGCCAGGGTTTCCCCCTCCAGGGTGTCAGAGGCCAGGCCGGTAGAACAGGCTGGTAAACTGCAGACTTCCCAGACCTGCATTGAAGGTGTTTCTGGCTGGCACTGAGGCTCCTGGCAGCCCTCTGCTGGTACAGCCTGGTCTGCCTGTTCCATCTGATTGCCTGCAAAGGCCTGCTCCCTCTTGCCGAGATTCTTGCTCAGATTTGAGGGGTTTCATTCAGTGCTCCTCTACATACCTCTGCCCAGATGCCAGGGCCCCCAGAGTTCTTGATTCGATGACTCAGTGTTTTCCTTATTCTCTCCCTGGTGGGGGCCCCAGGCCTCCTCTTTACCTCCTTAGCTCCTGTTCCAGCCTCCCTGTCTTTGAATTAGGGTTGAACATATATCCTAGATGTCCATATCCTTGGGATATGGGAACCTAGTTCCTTGCCCTCTTTGGATGATGGGAAAAACCTAACGTGTTCATTCATTCATTCAAAAATACTCACTGGGTGCCTTGTATGTGCCAAGGCCTGAGATTTCAGGAGTGAGCAAATGCCTGTTCATGATGCATCCCCCGAGTCTTAGTCATACAGTTGGGAGGAGGGTGCCCAGATGCCTGTGCCTGAGTGTGGCTTCTGCTCACTTGGTCTGTCTTCTCCCCCTCAGGCCTCCTCCTGGGCCTGGGCTTGAGCCTGGTGTGTATTTCTTTTGCCTGTCAGCAGTCAGCTTGGTCCATCAGCTTTGTCTTATTGTTGTTTTGTTTCTTGTTTTTTTTTTTCTACTTCTGTTTTCTGTGGAAGGTCCATCAGCTTTGTCAGGGGGCTGGACAGGAGCCCAAAGGTGGGAGGGGCAGGGCTGTTCCTCGCTTCAGACTCAGCTGTGAAGCAGTGACTATATTTTCCAAACTAAAAATAAGTGTAGACAGTTTCACAGTGTGATAGAATTTTTGGCAAAGTAGCAAAGTGTAGCATTCAGCTCCCAGGCTCAAATGTCTAACACATATAGGTAGCCAGTCCCAGCTCTTCCTGATAACCTGTCTCCATGTCAGTACCCTGATCTGTACAATGAAGGTAGTAATAGTGCCAGCCTTGTAGGCTGCTGTAGAGATTAAATGATGCACGTGCTTAGTATTAGGTCAATAAACTGGCTATTACTATCATTACCATTATTGTTATTAGAAAGTATCCCTCAGGGAATATGGAAAATGGAAGGGACCCACTGCCCTGCCAGGAGATGTGCATCAGACTGTCCAGGTCTCCCCTGCAGACTGGAGATGTTTTTGCCACTTTTCGTCTTTCTTTGTTTTCTTTTCTCTTCCCATCAGGCGTTGAACCCTTGAAACTTCTGTATCGCACATTCTAATCAGTTGACAAATATTTACATTGACCAAGCCCCCATGTGAAGTGGCCATAGTGTGCAGGCCCTGGACAGACAGTAGAGAAGGCAGTAAAATCCACACTTTCCTCTCCAAGCTTACAGTTTAGTGGGGAGTCATAGATGGCTGGTGGGCATCAGAAATGAAGAGGTTTGAGCAGTGTCTGGTCAAGTGCTGAGTGCTGTGCAAACACAGGCAGTGGAAACCAGGACCCTCATAGGTCCAGTAGCACCTTTGTGCAAGTTAGAAAAACCTGCCCTTCCATTCGTTCAGAATCATCTTCATAAATATGCCAATCTACAATGCCAATGATTCCCTTAGAGGTGGTGCTTTTGTGCAGTGCACAACCTGCACATCTGTACACTATGGGATGGGTCCCTAGCTAAAGCTGGTGGATCAGGGAAAGCTTCTCAGAGGAGATGACATCCAGGATGAGATTTGAAGAATAATTAGGGGTAGGACAGTTAAAGAGTGGGAAAGAGTTTAACAACTCAAGGAAATTGCATATGCAGGTAAGACCAACAGAGTGAGCAACATTTTCTGAAGCACAGTGTAGCTCTTGCTGAGCCCTGCTCGGCCCTGGCCCTCCTGTAGAAAGGCAGGCATGTCAGAAGGGTTAGGTGGAGCCAGGGCTTCCAAGTCCCTGGTCTGGGCAGGTTCTGATTCCCAAGAGCTGGCTCATTCAGACAAGTGGGTGGGGTCTCTCCCCCTTTACTCCATCAGCATTCTGAGGAGCGTGGAGACCCGCTGCGCTGACCGAGGTGCTGACCTGCCCTGGGACCTCCTGACCCAGTGGGCTGTCCTATGAGGGAGCTGGCTTTTCTAGATTGTGGGAAGAGTGAGGTTTCATCCAAGTGGCAATTCAGGAG
This sequence comes from Ateles fusciceps, assembly GCA_036589455.1. NCBI lineage: Eukaryota > Metazoa > Chordata > Mammalia > Primates > Atelidae > Ateles > Ateles fusciceps. The sequence continues at coordinate 7,055,340 of JAZHEH010000228.1, read as the reverse complement.
CAGCCTTAGAATTTTCTGCTCCAGCTTGGTGCAGTGGCTCATGCCTGTAATCCCAGTACTTCGGGAGGCCAAGGTGAGCGGATCACAAGGTCACGAGTTCGAGACCAGCCTGGCCAAGATGGTGAAACCCCGGCTCTACAGAAAAATACAAAAATTAGCTGGGCATGGTGGCGCGCACCTGTAGTCCCTGCTACTCAGGAGGCTGAGGCAGGTGAATCCGGGAGGTGGAGGTTGCAGTGAGCCTAGATCATGCCACTGCTCTCCAGCCTGTGCAACAGAGTGAGACTCTGTCTCAAAAAAAAATTATTGTAAGTTTCTCCTCCTTGTCTCGGGGCTCAGAAGCTGTCACAGTGTTGCCTCTGGAGTCTGAGAAATAATGAAGGGGAAGGGCAGGCTGAGCTGCCAACAGCTGGGGTATAAAGGAGTGGAGTGGAGGAACAGGCTTTCAGAAGGGCCTTCCCCAGAATCCTGCTTCATTGCTGGGATCCTCCTCACAGCTGAGGTCTACGCCCCTCCCAGAACCTGGACAAGGTTTCAGGCCTAAGGTGTCCTCGATTAGGCCACCAAGCATGATCCTGAGCTCTTGAGATGTAGCCCCCTGGGTGGGGTGTGAGCAGTCAGGGCACTACAGGGTCCTGGGATCAGTATCTCCTCTCTAATTCACTAAGCCAATCTGACGTGATGTTAGTGAAAATGAAAGAGAGCCACTCTGGATTCTTCATTTATACGTCACATCTGCTGCTTATAGGATTGGAGCAGAGAGTGGGGAGCACAGGGCCTGCCTGTCCTGAGCTCTGGAATCCAACAGGGATACAGAGATGCAGGCTGTAGGTCCATGCCAGGGCCGGCTGCTGTCAATGGAGGATTCTGGGCCTGTTCCCCTCAATCAGGGCTGACAGGCACAACAACCACATCCCCCAGATCTTGGAAGCACTTCTGAGAGTGGGGGAGCCCTCCGCTGGAAGGGTGAGGAGAAGAAAAGGCCAGAATCTGTACTGAAGTGGCTATCTGCCCGCCCACTTGCTCCAATCCTGGTCCCATCTGTGTGCCAGCCTCGAGAGCTCAGCCCACCTGATGCCCAAGGACCATGCTCCAAATACAGCTGATGAGCTCGGTTCAGACAGGGCTGGAGCCCAGTGGCAGTGGGCATGGGGGCAGAGCTCTGTGGATCAAGTGGGTGCAGAACACCAATCACACCCCTCCCCCCAACACACCCAATGCTCAGCCCTTGCCCTCACTCTGCCCCGTCCCAGATGGTGGCCTCCCCACTGTGTTCAGAACATCTCAGCACGCTGGGCACCAGGGCACAGTCCCTGGAATGTCAAGCATCCCAGCACACTGAGCAAGAAATAACAAAGACAGGGGCAACATAAAAACTGAAAATACATGAAAGTGCAGCTGGGCATTGTATAGAGAAGGGACAAGATGTTGGGGAGCCTTGTTTGCATTCACAGAGTGCCAGGCACCTTGCTTCATGCCTGAGCCTGGGGCTGGGGTGGGCACGTTTCTTTAAGTGGGCATGACAAGGAAGCTTCTGTACAAGAAGCAGAGGAGGAAAAGACAAGCTGCCAGGGCAGGTTGGGGGAAGGTTGGCAAGACAGGTGGGACTTCTGGGTCCTAGATCATCCCTGGCGCCAGTGGCTTTGCCTCTCTGAGCCCCTATTTCTCCTCTGATAAAATAGGATTCTGCTTCTTGGGGGGAAGCCTTTGTCATTTGCAATGAGGTGTTCTAGCAAATCAGTTGGCGATGGGAGTGATAGGGTGAGCAGCCTGGAAGTGACTTCATGGTTTCCCTTCAGTCACCTTTTGGCTTTGAGGCTCTGTGCTGAACTGTCGAAGAAGGTCCCAGCAGAATGCTGCTATTCCTGACGTGGAAAAGGATTGCCTTAAAGTCTTAGTTGCATGGCATAGGCAAATCCCTTTTTTCTTCCATAATGCCACAGAGTTTGTCCATGGAGAGCTGGCCCAGAAGTCAGTCTTGACCAGCCCACAGTTCCCCTCTGCTCCCTTCACTCAGAGTCCTAGAGGCCATGTGTACCCAACTGAGCTCCCAGGACTTAGCCTGAGCCATGTCTTCCTGACCCCTTGGGATTTATCAAAGGGTCCCAGCTCACAGCCTCTTCAATCCTCCTGCCAGAGTCTAGAGAACACACGGCTCTCAAAAGCCACTTTGATTGAGGCCACATTTTTGAGTTTTCATCTGAGAAAGGCAGACATCTGGGTTGACTGGAAAGTTGGCCGCTGCCCCATCTGGCTTGTCGCTGGCTGTGTCAACCCAAAGGCCCCTTTGCTGGGACAGCCAGGGCTGGCACATGGCTCGGGGCCTGCAGTGGTGGGCTCCAGCTGTTGGCCACAAGATTGTCTTGCCATTTGCCTGGGGTGGGATGAGTTCACCTCTGAACCCAGGCCCCCCCCTGCTCTCCAGGGAGAGTGGATTCTCTTGCTCTGCCTTTTCAAGGAATTCTGCACCTTTCTCTCTCAAATCAAGAGAGCCGCCGGTTCCTAAACGTTCACACTGCACTGGGCCCTTCACCTGTTCTGTCCCACTCAATTTTTACAACCACCTGCAAGCCCAGGATTTTTAACCCCATTTGATGGATAAGGCAAATGGAGCTCCAAGAAGGCTAGGGAACTTGTCCGAGGTCACACATCTAGGGCAAGTAGAGCCAGGAATCCAACCACAGTGTGTCAGATTCTCAGCTGAGCGAGATCTCCCTAATCACTCTGGGGAGACCCAAGCCTCCCCTGAAGGAAACAAAGGTGAGGGTGCGAGACTGGAATTCTGCAGGAAAGAGGATGCGCATCAAGAATGGGTTTCCTGTGTTACTTGCGTAATGTCTGTCAAGAAGGTTTGGGTTGGATAGAGGGGTGGGTTAGCAGCACAGAGCCCTGGCCTGAGATAAGAGAACTGCCCTAGGGAGGAGAGTGTGGGAACCTCGTGTGGTTCTCCAGAGAAATGTCCAGTGTGTGATGTTTCTGGTAAGCAGAGCTCGACTTGACACTGATCACAAAGCACAGCTTATTAAAAACTGCAGGTGCCCAGCAATAAAATGGGTTGTGCCTAGAAGTAGTAGGCTCCAGGTCACAGGGAGAATGTCAACCAGAACAGGTTTTTCATAGGTGCTGACGAAGAAAATTGATTTTTGAGGGAATGGGGGTTTTTAGAGATGTTTGAAAGTTTATTTGAAACCCTCAACAGAAAGAAGGCTTTGCTTCGGTCCTGACCCTTGCCCATGACAAGTGTTATAGGTACAGCTCTGTGATGCCAGCCCCTGGGGAGGGTGGGCATGTGAGGGTGCTGGGGGCATGAGGGGCAGAGAGCCTTAGGGCAGGTCACAGCAGCAACACCATTATTATCACCCTCGTCACCATTCGCAACCATTTATTGAGAGCGCTTGTAAGTGCCAGGCACCGTGCTAAGTGCTTTCTCATTTTCTTGCATCCTAACATTTCTAGATGTTGGGGTGCTATTATCCCCCATTTTACAGAAGAGAAAATTGGGCCTGAAACCCCAGGCCTATCTGACTCCAGCCACTCTGTTAACAGCCTATCTGCATTGCTTCTTGCACCGGGCACAAGCATTTGCTGAACTAGAGGATCCCAGCTTGGGGAACAGCTGTTCTGGGGTGGGGCTCCTGTTCTCTGGGATTCTGGATGAGATGCCCAGTCCCCTACCCTAAAGAAATGGGATTTTCAGAATTCCAGTTGTCGGCTGAAAAGGCAGTGTCTCTTTGGCTCAGAGATGTCCTGAGAGCTTCTTCCAAGGGACTTGAATCCTGCTGAGAATTGTGCCTCGGGCTTAAGTGAGCCCCCTCCCTACCCAGCAGGGGTGTCACTGACATGTGGCATCTCTGGCCTGGAGAGCAGAGGAAGGGCTCGGGTAGGGGTGGCTAGGTGGCACCTGCCTGAGCCAAGGGTCCGACCAGACCCCTTCCCACCTCACTATTTGTGGTAACTTTGGTTCTGTCTCGCTCTGAGGAGGTAGTCAGAGGCCATCTTTGGGCAGAATGTCCATAATCACTGGGGGTCCCACTGGTCCTTCACCAAGGAGGGAAATCTGAATAATGGACATCATGAGAATTCTGAAAATGGGACAAGCATTGTGCTCAGAGTCGTACATGCTTATTTTGTGTTCATAGTAACCCCATGAAAAGGGACTTGTCATCTCCATTTTACTGAAAAGAAAATCCAGACTCAGAGAGGTTGTGTAACTTGCCCAAATTCACCCAGCTGTTAGAGCCAATGGGCCAGCATGCTATCCTTGAGACTGTGTGGAAGGAAGGAAGGAAGGAGGGAAGGAGGGAGGGGGAAAGGAGGGAGGGAGGAAGGGAGGAAAGGACGGAAGGAGGGAGGGAGAGAGGGAAGGAGGAAAGGAGGGAAGGCAGGCAGGCAGGCAGGCAGGCAGGCAAGCTCTATAGGGACTATGCCAGGCATCCTGTGAGGTTCAGTCTGACATTCATTGTTTCAGCAAAGCTAATCCTCACATTGACTCCACAATTGAATTTTTGTCCCCACTTCTACAGAGGAAAAAAATTCAGGCTGAAGGAGGTTAAGAAATGTGCCCAGGTATACATGTATCCACCTGAGGTTTGCAAATCAGGGGGCCAAGGCTCCAGCTTGCTCTCACGTCCCTGTGGCACTGAGCTTGGCCTCGCCAGGTGTGCATGTGTCTGTCTCTGGGCAGAGGAGCTGTGCAGTGTGGACCCTTCACATCCCCTGCTGCAGGCACCTGTCATCTCAGACTGAAATCGGCACGGCTTGTCCACAGCCCCGTGACCAGACATGTCTTCACCTTTTCCACAGCTCTACTCATGGAGTCAGTGCCAAAACTGTCTCGGGAAATTAGTTTGCCTTTACTGAGGCCTCCTTGGGAGTCTCAGCAACCGAGGGGGGAGAATTAGCAGGGCAGGGGCAGGCTGTGGGGTTACTATGAACACAAAATAAGCATGCACAACTCTGAGCACAATGCTTGTCCCATTTTCGGAATTCTCATGATGTCTATTATGCAGCCAGGGGCCCATCTTCTGCTTTCTCCAGTCTGTGAGCAACTGAGGCACAGCAGAGGGTGGACAGGGCCAAGGCCAATGACCAGCAGACCATGTGTCCCGATGTCCTTACCAGGAAGGTTCCCCACATCCGCCCTGCATGCTTCATGGGCATTTGTGACGGGAACTCCTGGAGTTCAGGTCGGTCTCCACTGACCTTCGGCAGCTGCTTTGGCTTTCCCAAGTCTAAGAGTCCCAGTGGCAAGGACACCGCGGCCCTGTGAGATCTCCTTGAAGCATCCGTGGGACTCATGGCTTAGCTACTCTCTCTCCCCAGAGCTCACATATTCTCTTCTTTCTACTCTCTGACCCCTGACCTCTTGTGATAGCCTTGATCTGGCTGAGGAGCTCCGAGGGGTAGGACGGGCTCTACACCATTTCCTTTGTCAATTCTGCCCGGCACTTTGGTTGTGCCCATTGTGGAGCACTTATCAGGCATCCGATCAGTTCTTCTGACCTCCTTCTGAGTAACCCTACTTTTTTGTTTTTTTCTTATTTCCTCTCCTGTTCCCATCATTAAAAACAGGGTAGAGGTTTCCTAGGAAGGGTGCTAGGTTTTCTACAAGGCAGGTACCTCCACTGCACCCTAGGGATGTCTGCCTGGACACCTTAAAGGCTTTTCATGAATTTATTTATTTATTTGGAGGCAGTAGGGAGAATGCTTCAGAATTTCTCCTCTGGAGCCAGACTGCCTGAGTTCGTAATCCCAGCTCTATCAACCAGCTGGGTGACCTTGGGTTTGTTTCATGTCCTCATCCATTTTATGAATGAACCTCAGTTTGCTCATCCATAAAATGGGAATAATATTAGTAAGACTTTCCATGGGCTGTTATGAGGATTACCTAAGTGAATTCGTGTAAAGGCTTTAAAATAGGGCCTAGCCCATAGTAAGTGCCATTTGAGTGTTTGCTCTTTATTTGTTCCTGTTTTGGCTGAGTGCCCACACAGTTGTAGGTGTCATGCTTGGCACTAGAGACCTAGCAGTGATGAAGAGGACAAGGTCCTTGTCCTCATGTAGCTTACACTTTGTGGAGAGATGGCAAAGTCAGCAGGCAGCCACGACACACCATGAACTGAGTTTTTCAGCTCAAAAGCTAGTGCTGTGACTCGGGCAGGCCTACGTGTGTTGGGAGCATGACAAGAAGAAAACCTGGTGTGGGTGGCAGGGACAGTGACAGGTACCACCTGCCTTCACCTGTCACAAAGCTCACTGGCTGCTGAATGCTCACCCTGAGCCACATGGCCATCTAAACTTCCACTTTCTCCCAAGGAGATTTAACCTGAATTATTCATTTATTTATTTTTAAGACAGGGTCTCACTCTGTTGCCTAGCATGGAATGCAGAGGCATGATCTTGACTCACTACAACCTCCACCTCCCAGGCTCAAGAATTCTCCCACCTCAGCCTCCTGAATAGCTGGGACCATAGCCTGATGCCACTGTGCCCTGCTGACTTTTTGTATTTTTGGTAGAGACAGAGTTTTGCCATGTTGCCCAGGCTGATCTTGAGTTCCAGAACTCAGGCAATTCACTCACCTCAGCCTTTCAAAGTGCTGGGATTATAGGCGTGAGCCACTGCGCCTGGCCTTAACCTGATTTTTTGGATTCAATGCTGTACTTGGTCTTACAGAAACTGGGAACTAGCCCCTTGTAGACTGCCTCTAGGAACCATGAGGAGGGGGCAACCTGAGGGCCCTGGTTTAGGGGTAGAGGTTGCTGGCAAAAATGGGAGTTTCCCCCAGAGACAGTGGTTTGGCATTTATTTCTCTCTAGAAACCTGCCTTCATGAAGAGTTGCCCATGCAACACACTCCCTTCAGGCCAGCGAGGGGCCAGGTCCCCCCTTATTAAGGAAGAGACCACTTTATGTAAAAAGCACATACATGTATCCAGAATAATGGGCAGACCCAGCTCCTCTTAGCTTGACTCATTCCTCCAGTCCTTAGTTTTCCGCAGGTGCCAGCAGCGGGTTCCACTCTTGCTTCCTGCCCCAATCAAAGCTCTCTGCTGCTCCCCTTCTGATCATTAAAGAAGCAGGGGCCTCTGGTTAATTTCTCTCTCTCTCTCTCTCTCTCTCTCTCTCTCTCTCTCTCTCCTGAGACAGGCTTGTCTCAAAGATGATCACAGCTTACAGCAGCCTTGACTTCCCAGGCTCAAGAGATCCTCCTGCCTCAGCCCCCAGAGTAGATGGGACCACAGGCGCAAACCACTATGCCTGGTTAATATTTGTATTTTTTTTTTTTTTTAGAGATGGGGTTTTGCCATGTTGCCCAGGCTGGTCTCGAACTCCTGGACTCAAGCAATACTCCTGCCTCGGTCTCCCAAAGTGTTGGGATTACAGGTGTGAGCCACCATGCCCAGCAACATTTCTCCCTCCTGACATCTAGAGAGGTGATATCATCCTGGCCTGCTGGCTCACCCCCCCCCCCCCCCCCCCCCCCCCCCCCCCCCCCCCCCTCCTGGCCTGCTGGCTTACCCAGCTCTTCCTGATCTCTTTGTTTCTCTTAGAGATGCACAGTGGAAGGCAGGGGAAAGGATGTGGACTTCACAGCCAGAGGCCCGCTTTCAACCCTGCCTCTGCTCCAGCAACTTTGTTACCTGGGTCAGTTACCCCTCACTGAGCCTTGCTTTCCTAATCTGTAAAATGGGGATGACGGTCCCTGCCTTAGGGAGTAATTGTTGTGAGAAACAGACAGGACCCTATGCACGCATGGCCTTGCAGCTCTAAAGCACTGGACAAACGTGTACTTGGTCTCTTTCCTCAGCCCTCTGGCAGCAGCCTTGCAGCATTCTTTCCCACCTTCTGCTCCTCATAATGTTCACAGGCAACATCTAATCAGCCTCCTTCAGAATTTCTCCAGGTGACTTCTCTTTCTTCCCTCCTCTCTGTCCTCAGTTTATCCTACCAGGCCCCACACCAGGGATGTGCACATTTCCCAGCCTCACTCCCATCTTTCCATTTCCTTCTCAGTGTGTTCAGAATCCCCGTGTGTCCCACAAGAGCGGCCTTCTAGGCTGGACCCTGGCTCCTCCATGGAACGTGCAAACCTGGAGCGGGCCAGTCCCGGCAGGAAAACATTTTTGAACTGTGGTTTACATTTTTTAATCATAAAAAAGTTAAGCGTTACTAATTTATGTCCTCACTTGGTCTGTCCCTCTGTCAGGCTGTCACATGTCATACTTGGCACAGTGTGTCCTCAGGGAAGAGTGGGGCTTCCAAGAAAATGTGGCACCTCCTTCTATTTGTCTTTGGCATGTTACAGCACAGTGCAGTTTACAGTGCTCTGCTTACTGGATGTTTTAGTTGTGTGGTCTGGTGTTAACTAACCCACACTAAATGGAGAGGTGACTCTTACAATTTCCTGCAAAGAAACTGTGGATACAAAATAATACTAGTCCATTGATCATAAGCAATCATTAAAAACTGCAATGCTGACACTTCTCGGGGGGTCTCAACATGCCATCAGCCATATTACAAGGTAAAAATAGTGACAGGCTATCAAATGCGACCCCCAAGCACCCCAGGATCCAAGTGATCAAGAAGACTCTATGAAATATAGATTGATATCACCATTACTAATAACAAACCTTACGCTAAGTGTGTAAGTGCCCAGAGAGAGCAGCTAATGGTGAAATAAAAGCTATCTTGATTAGGAAAACATTTTAAACCACCAAGACACTCAAACTTTGCTGTACAATTGGACAAAAGTATAGGTATCTCTAACATGCCTCTTGGTGTTCATTTCAACAATAAAATGTATGAAGAATTCATTTCAACAAGAAAAATGCATGAAGGACTGGGTGTGGTGGCTCACACCTGTAATCTCAGCACTTTGGGAGGCCGAGGCAGGCAGATCACCTGAGGTCAGGAGTTTGAAACCAGCCTGGCCAACATGGCGAAACCCCATCTCTAGTAAATATACAAAAGCATGGTGGCGTGTGCCTGTAATCCCAGCTACTCGGGAGGCTGAAGCAGGAGAATCACTTGAACCCAGGAGGTGGAGGTTGCAGTGAGCCGACATCGTGCCACTGCACTCCAGCCTGTGTGAGAGCAAGACCCCGTCTCAAATATATACATATATATACATATATGTGTGTGTGTGTGTGTGTGTGTGTGTGTGTATATATAAAGAACTCTTTTTGTAAACCACTAAAGGATGAACCAGTGAACATATATTCTCAACAGTAAATGACTTCCTGGATGACAATAAGCTTTAGCAAACAACTCTGACAGTGTAGCTGCTGGTGTTATGACTGGGAGAAAAAGGAATTGGGATAAGGTAACAGAGATAGAGGGTGCTGTCTGCGCAGCATTCAGAGACAAGCTGTTGCCACAAAGGAGTTAAAGCTAGAAGAAGGCAAATTGCTTCAGGAAACTATCATGCAGCTAGCTTTATAGAGCAAGACCTTTAAAATATCATGATATCTTTATGGAACTTTGCATGGAATAAGGTCTGTTGCAATTGCTCACACCTGCTTAGAATTGCTGGCTATCTCAAGCAAAAGAATTGTGAAACTTGGCCAGGCACAGTGGCTCATGCCTGTAATCCCAGCTCTTTGGGAGGCTGAGGTGGGCAGATCACAAGGTCAAGAGTTTGAGACCGGGCTGGCCAATATGGTGAAACCCTGTCTACTAAAAATACAAAAATTAGCTGGGGGGTGGTGGCACGCACCTGTAGTCCCAGCTACTTGGGAGGCTGAGGCAGAAGAATTGCTTGAACCCAGGAGGTGGAGGTTGCAGTGAGCCAAGATCGTGCCACTGCATTCCAGCCTGGGTGACAGAGTGAGGCTCCATCTCAAAAAAAAAAAAAAAATTGTGAAACTTATAGCTGAGTTCTCTTTTGTTCTACAAAAGATGGTATTTCCCTGCCTTTTCCTCTGATGAGAGGTGGCGATCAGTAGTATGCCTCCTGCTAGAGCTTTTCGAGAGGGCTGGCACACTAGTCTGTTCCTGCAAAGTAATAGAGATCTTTTCCTTGTTTTTATTTAATGTCAACTATTTGGGGTTTTTTTTCCTCTGTAAAGTAAGGGGAAATGGTGCTTGCTTTGGCAGCACATATACTAAAAAAGTAAGGGGAAATGTTGTGATATCAAGGCAGGATGTGTATCAGCATAAAATACTGAGAATCATTTCCTTGTTGGTCAATCTGCAGTCAGACATCTTCTGTGTATTTCTATTATTTCAAAATAAAAAGCAAAAAGTAATAAAATCTGTATTATATAACATTGCATATAGTATAGTATATACTATATGTAATGTTATAACTATATATGTGAAGTATATAATATCATTTTTCTTAGTATTAAAAAAATTTTAATTGACAAAAATTGTTTATATTTGTGGTGCACAACTGGTTGGTTGGTTTGTTTTGAGACGGAGTCTCACTCTGTCACCCAGGCTGGAGGGCAGTGGCACAACCTCGGCTCACTGCAACCTCTGCTTCCTGGGTTCAAGCGATTCCCCTGCCTCAGCCTCCCTAGTAGCTGGGAATACAGGCATGTGCCACCATGCCCAGCTAATTTTCATATTTTTAGTAGAAATGGGGTTTCACCATGTTGGCCAGGCTGGTCTTGAACCCCTGACCTGAGGTGATCCTCCCGCCTTGGCCTCCCAAAGCCCTGAGATTATAGGTGTGAGCCACTGCCCCCAGCTGGTGCACAACTGTTGTTCTGAAATAGATATACATCGTAAAGTGGCTAGTTAACATGTGTATTACCTCACTTACTTATTTTCTGTGATGAGAACTCTTAAAATCTACTCCCAGCAATTTTTAAGAATACAAGAAACTCTTATTAACCATATTCACTATGTCATACAGATCTTTTGAACTTATTCCTCCCGTGTCTAGCTGAAATGTTGTACCCCTTGATCAGTATCTCCCCCTCTTTCCCAGGCCCCGGTAACCACCATTCTACTCTGTTTCTATGGGTTTGCTTTTCTTAGTTCTCATATGAAAGTAAGCTCATGTGGCATTTGTCTTTCTGTGCCTGGCTTATTTCACTTAGTACTGCTTTTAATAAAAGTGAGGTAGAGGCCAGGTGCAGTGGTTCATGCCTGTAATCTCAGCACTTTGGGAGGCTGAGGCGGGTGGATCACAAGGTCAGGAGTTCAAGACCAGCCTGGCCAACATGGTGAAACCCCGTCTCTACTAAAAATACAAAAATTAGCTGGGCGTGGTGGTGCGTGCCTGTAATCCCAGCTTCGGGGGCTGGGGCTCTCTGCTGCCAGGTGGGCTGGACATCCACACTGTACCTGCTTCCCAGCACGGGTGACAGAGGAGCCCAAGGGCCCTCCAGTGAGACCTGTTTGTATCTCCACTCTTCAGCCTCCCCCGGTGATTGAGAATGGCCAGCTGGAGTGTCCTCAGGGGTACAAGAGACTGAACCTCACTCACTGCCAAGGTAGGACCCCCAGGGCCAGGGCTGGGCTCAGGGATGCCGGGGCACACTCCCAGCACCAGACAAGAGGAATGTCTGTCACTGCCCAAGTGGTCTCCACTGAGCCCAGCTTGGGGGAGTGGTGGGGAGCTGCTGGTTCCAGGGGCCTAAGGAAATCCGGGGACTTGCTTGAGAGTGACAGAGGGCTCTGCAGGGCTGTTTCTGAAGGGGCAACCCCAGTCCCTGCGCTTCTACTTTCCTCCTGAGCTGGTCTCCCTGGAATGGGAAGAATTTCAATTCCAGGGTGGGAAATCAAGTCAGCCCGAGTTGGGGGAGGGCGTCTGTGAGTTTTTCCCAACTAAGAACCTTTAGCTACTCAGGCCTCCCTCTCACCTGCTTCCACACACAGCCAGGAAGGGGGACAGGGAGCATGGGGGCTTCCTGCCAAGGACAGGCTCCTGGGGCTGGCAGAGGCCAGCAGGGAACAAGGCGGCTTCCCTGTGGGAATCTTTGACAGCTGGACAAATAGTTGTCTGTATGGCTTGCCTTGGGTGGCGCTGGGTCAGAGACAGGGGATTGACCCAGAGCACCTCCGAGTTACCCTCCCCCCGGATCTTGCTTCAGAGAGAGGACTGAGGTAGCCCTGCATGGCTGGGCTGTCTCCCTGGGGGGTGCCAGGCTGCAGAAGTAATTCCTAGCCTGTGGATCAGCAAAGGTGCTTGGGTGAAGCAAAAGGGCAGGCCTCTGGCCCAGCCTCATCCAGGGTCACGCTCCCTCAGGAGGCAGTGGTCTGAGGGCCAAGTAGACAGTGGATGCAGGGACAAGTACATGTTTTCGCCCTTGGAGGGCACAGCGGGGCTGTTCATATCTAAACTTTCACCAGCTGCTTTTCCTCCTGGTAGGTGTCCCAGTCTGGAGCTTTAAGGTTATTCTCAGGATCTCAAATGGGCTCTCTGCCCTTCCCCCTCTGACCCCCCAGGATTCAAGACACCAAAAGACCTTCCCCCAGGAGGCCCTGCCCCCTGAAACCTCCCCTTCCCATGTCTGTGGCTGTGGTCTCCGTGTCTGCGAAGGGACCTGCTTGCTCTGCATCCACACGCATCACCCCTCCTCTCTCTCCATCCTTCCCTCCTACTTCCACAGCGTATTGAAGGGGAGGTTATATGGGCTGCATACACTGTGCTAGGTGCCGAGTAGACAGTGATGGAGAAGACACAGTCCTGCCCCAGGTGAAGACAGACCCCTAAACAATCACATATAATGAGCGGAGTGTTCCTGAGAGGAAGCAGCAGTCACTGAGTGCTACACAATCCCATGGTGGGGCCCCTTCCCAGACTGGGAGAACCAGGAAAAGCTTCCTGGAAGAGGTGATACCTAAGCCAAGATTTTAAAAATGAGTACACGTTGGCCAACTAAGGGGATGCAAGCTGTCCAGGCAATGTGAACACCAGAAGCAAAGGAACAGTTTGTGCTGTCTGGAGTGTCCCAGAAAGCTTTGTGTACGTGGCCTGTGTACACATGGGAGATGCCGCAGCCTGCCAGCATCTCATCAGAACCACTTGTTTACCCACAGACTTTGGGGAAATGGTGGAGGCCTTGGATACCATGTTAGGGTTTAGGGGCTCCCTCTAAGAAGTGACAGGGAACCCAGAAGCTTCTTAAGCAGAGGGAAGCAAGTCAGATTTGGGTTTAGAGGCCCACATCCCACTGTGGCCAGAGTCTGGAGGCATATGGATCACCACCCCTTCCTGTTTCTCAGCAGCACCTTCCCAGCTCTTACTGGCACCCTGTCCCAATAGGGCATCCTACCAAGGAGTAGTACCCCTTGGTGCCCAGGCTGGGTCACCTTTCAGCCCCTTGTTCCTGTGCCCGGTGCCAATTTCCCCAAACCAGTGAGTGAACTGGTAGCTCTGCAGACACAGGGCTGTGTTGTCTCCTGCCCTGGAGGCAGGTGCCCCTCACAAGCAATTCATGCTCATCACCTCTGCTGCCATCACCATCATCAACAGAAGTGCCATCATGAAGATGGCCCGGACTCCTCCGAGCTTAGATTGTGAGGGCTGAGACTTCCCCTTGGCAGGGAGAAGCTTGCAGCAGGAAAAGGGGGGTTCCTCTTTGAGGTCACAGAGGAAACCAGTGCACCTCTCTTATTTGAAGAACAGCATGGCCTCCACTGGTCTTTGGGGGGGATGTGTGCAGCCTGTGTAAGGCAGAGCATTCAGGAGGACTCGGAGATGCATCCTCCTAACCCTCAACCTCTGCACACCCTTGGTGTGACCCCTGCTGTCCCCTTCCCCTTCAGTGTCTTCCTCCAGCCTCTGCCTCCTTTTCCTTACCAGGGTGTCCCCCTCCTTCAGCTCACTGCAGACATGCTCCCAGGGTCTTGGGCTCTGCGGAGGTGCTTCAGGGACCTCTGGAGGAAGGCTGAAGAGAAGGGACTTGGCTGCCCCTTCTTCACCTTCCAACCCAAACAGTCCCCTAGATCTGTTTCCTGTCTGCATCTCAATATGCCACTCTCTAGCTGAGTGACTCTCAGCAAGTTATTCCTGGGACCTCAGTTTCTTCTCCTGTAAAATGAGGACATGTCGGCCTCTTTGATAAAATTGTTTGTGAGAATTAAATGGGGTATAGTATGTTAATACCCCACAGAGTTCGTAGCATGTAATAGGTGCTCAATAAACACTAGTGCTTGAGGCCAGTCAAGGCAGCTCACGCTTGTAATCCCAGCACTTTGGGAGGCCCAGGCGGGCTGATTGCTTGAGGCCAGGAGTTTGAGACCAGCCATGCGCAACATGGTGAAAATGTGAGTCTACAAAAAATACAAAAATTAGCTGGATGTGGTGGTAAGCGCCCGTAATTCCAGCTACTCGGGAGGCTGAGGCACAAGAATTGCTTGAACCTGGGAGATGGAGGCTGCAATGAGCTGATATCGCACCACTGGTTTGCAATTTTATTTTATTGTATCCATCTAACAACACCATCCAGCTGTTATTATCACTATCCTCATTTTAAAAATGAAACTGAGGCATGGGGGAGAGAAATCACACTGAATGCATAGCAGCTCTTTTGTTGTTGTTTTATTTGGAGAGAGTATTTGAAGATCTCCGCCCAGCCCCTCCCCCTGCATCAGGCCTCAGTGGGGCGGGCACTTGATCATCTCCTCCAACCCTGCAGATATCAACGAATGCTTGACTCTGGGCCTGTGCAAGGACGCGGAGTGTGTGAACACGAGGGGCAGCTACCTGTGCACGTGCAGACCTGGCCTCATGCTGGATCCATCAAGGAGCCGCTGTGTGTGTGAGTGCTGATGGGGACGGGGTGGAGGACACTAGGAGGCAAGATGGGACCCTTCAGAGCCACAGGCCAAGCCCAGGGCAGTGATTTTCCCCAGACCTGATCATCATGCCATGCTCAGGGCCTGTGTCTGCTACTCAACCTGGAGTTTGACCCAATGTGAAAAACTACATCAGCACGTCCTGCTGGAGCAGAGATGGTTACTGCTTCACTTTTTACTCTAGGCATTTATTCCAGGCCTTTGCACTTTGGAATTCATCCTTTCTATTTCTTATTTTTTTTCCTTTCTAATCATTTTTGTTCCACATGTAGCCTTGTTTTCTTTGGTGGTGGGGAGGTCGGGGGGTGGGGGGGGCATGGCCTCTGCTGTGTTGTCTGCTGAGGCTTGGCTGCGGAGTGACCTTTCCAGAAGGGCTGTCCCTAGCATTCATGGAGCTGCTGCCCCACCCCAGGGCCTTTCCACAATCCTGTCGTCCCTTGTGGTTCTGAAGTTTCTCCTCATCTGTCAACACATAGTGAGCATTAGCATTGTGTCTAGGTATATGCGTGCATGTATGCCAGGCAGGCCTGTTTCCAGTGACCTCTGTGGTTTCCAGGGGGAGAGACCAAGGTTGGCAGTACCCTCTAATGGCGGAACTGATGCCATGGCCCAGATGGGGCTTTCTGTGGGCAGGAGGCCTGACCAGAGCTGAATAAAACCAGTCCCAACTGGCCTCTGAGAGGCAGCAGCCCAGGTTGGATGGGCACCCCCAGCTCAGCAGAGCTCCCTGCGACTGGCCAAGCCCTCAGTCTGCAAACTTCCTGGTACTGGGTCTGGGAGGGCCATGGGGTTGAGCAAGACTCCACTGCCCCCAGAGACTGAACCCAGTGGCTCCAGGGAGAGAAGACAGCAAGAGCTATAGGAGGGGGATGCCCAGAGATTATACCTGGAGAACATGTCAGGCTGCTCTCAAGAAACCTTCATGGTGGCAGTGGCAGGTGATCAAGGCCTTGAGAGGCTTACAGCCCTTCCTTCTACTCCACATCACTTACGATCCCTTCACTAGACAGGGGTGTTTGACATCCACGGTGACTTTTATTTATTAGTCCCAGAAAGAGACCCTTAATACAGGAAAGCAGAGATGGCTCTCGAGTGTCCTTTTTTCCCCTCTCTGTCCCTGGTGTTACTCCCTCCAGCCTCCCACAGTGAGTCACCTCCCTGTAGGTGGGAGCGGTGTTCCCTTTGTTTCTGAGTTCTGCCTCCTTCTTTCCCTGCCACCTGACCGGGTCCAGTGGAGCAGTCTACAGGGCTACCCCAGCCTCCTGATATTCCCTCCTGGGTCATCTCCACCCTGGGGTTCAAAGGGACAGAGACCTTCCTTGCAGTGTCCCAAGGGAAGTGGCTGCTAGAAGCAGAGATTGCACCTGGAGATCCAGGGCTCACAGCCTGGCTGATGATTTACCCGTGGTGAGCACGTGAGCTTTGACAAGCCACTCTCACACACCTCACTCTATTTAATCTCCACGGCAAAACCATGAAGAAAGTTTATTAATCAGGAGTCTTTGGATTGCAAGTGACAGAAACCAAACTCAAACTACCTTAAGCAAAAAACAAATTTGCTGGGGCTGGGCACAGTGGCTCACACCTGTAATCCCAGCACTTTGGGAGGCTGAGGCAGGTGCATCACTTGAGCTCAGGAGTTCAAGACCAGCCTAGGCAAAATGGTAAGACTTTACAAAAAATTAAATCAAATCCCTGCTCCACCATGAGCTACAGGACCTCCCTGGGCCTTAGCTTCTTCATGTATAAAATGAAGACAAGAGTGATCATTCCATGTGTCTTTTGTAAAGACACATGCCTGTCTTTACAAAAAATTAAAAATTAGCCAGGCATGGTGGTGCACGCCTATAGTCCTGGCTACTTGGGAGGCTGAGGTGGGAGGATGGCTTGAGCCCAGGAGGCAGAGGTTGCAGTGAGCTGAGATTGCAGCACTACACTGCAGCCTGTCCAACAGAGCGAGACTTTTCAAAAAAAAAAAAAAAAGCATTGGTTCACACAGCTAGGCAGTGCAGGCGTAGTGTGGGCCCAGGCTGGCTGACCCAGGCAGTCGCCATGTTGCAGGGTGTGCTGCTGTTTCCTCTGTCAGTTTCATGGTTCCTTCAAAGGTGGTCACCAAGGCTCTAGGTCTACACCCTCTCAGCCTTGCAAACTCAATAAAAAATGAACCTCTTTTCTCTAATGCCCAGGAGTAGTCTCAATGCTGATTATCATTGGACCTCCTCAGTATAGTGCCCATCCCTGATCCAATCACTGTAACCTGGGGTATGGACCACATGCCTTCAGCCAGAAAGGCGTCAGCCTCCACTCCAGTCACATGGACCAAGGGTGGGAAACTGGTGGTTCCAATAGGAGAACTAGGGTGATTATACCAGAATATGGCGCATAGACTCTGGGCAGGCAGAAATACAGGTGTCCCCTGCCATGGAATGATCATTCTCATCTTCGTTTTACATGTGAAGAAGCTAAGGCCCAGGGAGGTCCTATAGTTCATGGTGGAGCAGGGATTCAAACTCGGTCTGCTGCATCCTGGGCCTGACCAGGACTTCCCCAGAATCATTCATTCCTCAACTTTGATTGATGTCCTCCTCACCCCACCTCTCCTCCTCTTAGAATCCAGTCCGCCCTCTATGGATTCCAGACTTTTCCAACTTGGCATGCCTCCTCGTGTTCCACTGAGATAAGATAAATAAACTATTCTTTAATATTTATTATCAAAGTTCAAGAAAGGAGATAAGGGTGGTGGCATTGCTATGACCTAAGCCCAGTGTAGTTCAAACTCACAATTACCCTCAGTATTTTGATTGGCTGGTTGATTCCGTCTTTGATTGGCTCATTGATCTAGCCGTCCATCCATAGATTCAACAAGCATTACTGAGCATCTGCGTGCACCAGACACTATGAAAGGTGCCTGGTGCCACAGATGACGAAGATAGAGTCCCTGTCCTTCGAGCTCCCTATCGAGCCTTTGTTCCTTACCTTGTCTCATATTCCGGAAGGCTGTGGTCCTCAGGATGTACTGCTCCCCCGCTCAACCCCAGGCACACGTGGGGCCTTCAGTAAATACTTCTAAACTCAGCACCTTAGACAAGCAGTTGCATCCTCATTTCCTGCTCTCAGGTGACTCCTCCTCATGCAGGTGGGGAGTCACGGGTCTCATCCAGCACATGACATTTGCAGGTACTGAGACATTCTACTCTGCCTCTTCCTCCTAAAGTTCTTGTGAGGGTTTACAGGGCTCCAAACATCACGACGGAGATACGGGCCAGGCCAGTCTGAATGCATGTGGCCAGCCACACCTCCATCCACTGCCCTCCCAGCTGCACATTCCCCTCCCACTGGCCACCTGCCCACCTCCACGTGCTGTGTCTGTTGCAGCGGACAAGGCCATCTCCATGCTGCAGGGACTGTGCTACCGGTCGCTGGGGCCTGGTACCTGCACCCTGCCTTTGGCCCAGCAGATCACCAAGCAGATATGCTGCTGCAGCCGCGTGGGCAAAGCATGGGGCGGCGAGTGTGAGAAATGCCCTCTGCCTGGCACAGGTAACCCCCGTCTCCATCGGGCTTTCACTCCCTCAAGGCCAGTGACCACGTTGCCCGGCCTGGGTAGACCTCCCTCAAGCTGGAAGACCGAAGTAGTCTTCCCTGCCTGCTTACCTGCTTATCCCAACTTGGGGCTCCCTTCCTCTTTCTCTCACAATTGCCTTGTCTCCCAAAGGAGGGAAAGGAGGGCTCTGGTTTCCTGCAGGAACAGCACCTCTCAGCTTGTCCTCTGGCTGTCGGCTTTGCAGAGGCCTTCAGAGAGATCTGCCCCGCTGGCCACGGCTACACCTACGCGAGCTCTGACATCCGCCTGTCCATGAGGAAAGCCGAGGAGGAGGAGCTGGCCAGGCCTCCAAGGGAGCAAGGGCAGAGGAGCAACGGGGCACTGCCTGGCCCAGCAGACAGACAGCCGCTCCGGGTCGTCACGGACACCTGGCTCGAGGCCGGGACCGTACCTGACAAGGGTATCTGAGCTGGGGGAGATGCCTGAGGGATTCCACTTTCCCCTAAGTTTCCAGCACCTCAGAGAACTGTGGACATTTATCCTGGGTCCCTGGGCATCCCATCTCTGGGGCATTAGGAAAGGGAGCTTGGAGCAGCAGCACCCAGCCCTGGCAGCCTTCTCTCATGGCCTGGTACAACTGCAAGGCCCCACCCACTTCCTCTCCCATATGAGGTCAAGAGGCGCTTGTGTCCCAGGGAGTTGCTTGTGGAGGTGGGAAAGGTCAGCTGCAGCCCCGACCCCCACAATCAGGCCTCTCCATCTCCTGCCCCTTGGCCATGCAGCTTCTGGGGCCGGTGCTTGCTGCAGGCCTGAACAGCTGGCAGGTGGGTCCTGGGGACCTGCATGCTAGACCCCTGGCCCTGGCCTTAGAGTCAGAGTGCTAACTCAGCCCAACGACATTGGACTCCAGAGGCATGGGGCTGGAGGGAGGCTGGGTATGAGGCTCTCCTTGCAAGCGCCCTGAAAGCTATGGAGAAGTCATGCCCAGGTGACTGGTAACACTGAGTGCAGGCGGCCTGGAGCATCATAAGGCCAGGAAAACTATGTGATTGCTCAAATTGCTCCAGCAATCTGGACTAGACAGGGAAGTGAGGACAGAGTCCCAGTGCTGTGGACACAGGACACTGGCCAAGCCAGGAGCAACCCCACTCCTTCCTCAAACTGTTCCCCTGGCCCAGAGCCCGGGGCAGGGGGCAGCGTTACCCAGCCGGGCTGGGAGGCGTGGGAGGGCGGAGGTAGCAGTGCAAGGAGATGGCTCCAGGATGGGTGGGGTGGACAGGCCTGGGAGCAAGTGGGACTCCTGTCACCAGAGGCCTTACAGGAAAGCAGGGGCTTCCGCCTACCAAGTGAGAGGCTGCACTGAGCTATCTTCAGGCCCTCCAGACCTGGGGTTCTGGGATTCTGTGGTGGCTAGTCCCTGCAGGGGTGACAGGCAGAGGCAGGTAGAAGAGTCCACGCTCTCTGTGCTGCTGGCCCTGCCGGGGACGTGGTCTGGGGGTGCAGACTGTGAAGCCGCCCAAGTGGTGGTGAGGGGAGAAGGCAGCCAGACCCTCCTCCCTGAGCTCACGTCCTCACCTTTCCCTTCCAGGTGACTCTCAGGCTGGCCAGGTGAGTGAGTTCTCTCACTAGGGAGCCGGGCAAGCATGGCAGAGACGAGGACCTGGTAGCAGCTCAGGCCCCAGGACAGTGAGAGGGAGAAAGATGGAGTATCTGTCGGATTTACTTGAAGAGATGACCAAGTGGGAGGATTGATCCAAAGACCCAGTTTTACCCTAAAGGAAATGATAGCAACAGCTCCTGTTGACGGAGTGGCCCCTGTGCAAGCAGTTCCCCCATTTGGGATGGGCTGGGGCCCCTTCAGAAAGGAAGCGGGAACATGTTCTGTTAGTCCTGGCCGTCGCTCAAGCTTCAAGCACTGCAGATGGGGTGGAGAGCTGGTTCCGGTTCATTCTGGGTGTGGCACTTTCTGTGCCGGTTTAGTTGGACCTCAGGTCTCCTCTGGGAGTGGCGTACGGGGAAGTCGGGCACAGCTGTGAACAGCCTCAAACCACCTCACTGAGAAAGGTGCATCCAACTCCCTTCCCTGTGCCCAAGATTCCCCTGGGAAAAACTGGGTGTCCTCCTAGGAAAACATTCCAGAAGAGGAAATCTGTTCTTCCTTCATCAGCCTTAGTCCCTACTCTGTTCCCCGACCCTCCAAATTGCATTGCTGACTGTCCCCAAATACAGTTTCTCCGAGGGGTCTTGTTCTCTCCCTGGGCTCCCATGTGATGTCCTCCCAGGCCAAAGCTCTAACGCCGGTGACCACAGATGCAGCCAGGCTCCAGGGCCGTTTTTCGCCCTCTGCCCACTCTCCTCCTGTTGCGTCCCCACCTCTCAGCTACCTCTGTCCACCAGCTGTGTTGAGGGACACCAGGCATAGCCTGCGGTCCCAGCTTCTCCACACTGGCCCTGTGGCTCCAGGCACTCTAGTGACCTTCCAGAGTTTCTGTGACTGTGTTGAGATTCGGGGGTTATAGCTGACACCAAACTTGCTAATTTTCCACCGTGTACCCAACACTGAGCTGGCATAGTATGCACATCAGGTCATTTCATCATTTCAGCTTCCCATCATAAGATAGTTGAGAAGATGAATGAAGTGAGTGGTATAAAGTGCCTGGCAGAGTACCCAGCATAGAGTAAGAACTCATCAATATCAGGAATGAATGAAAAAGTGAATGAGCCAGCTGGCAGGAAGCCCGGAGGTGGGGGTGAGTGTGGTGGAAGGTAGCACGTCGCAGGGACGACAGAGGAGCCAAAAGTGACCCTCTCCTGTTTCTGTGCAGGTCACGACCAGTGTCACCCATGCACCTGCCTGGGTCCCAGGTGAGTCCCTCTTCTTAGCGGCTCCCAGGCAAAAGAGAAGGGAGGGAAAGAGAGTCCTTAATCAGGAGTGGAGTTACCATGTGTGAGCTGGTCCACGCTCACACAAATCAGATGAGGGTGAGAAGGATGTGGCCTGTGAGTGCTGTTTCTGGGAGCTCTCTATACACCTAAGGTGAGGTCAGTGAGAGACTCCATGATGCTTCACAGATAGTTTTCTTCTTTTTTTGAGACGGAGCCTCACTCTGTTGCCTAGGGGAGTGTGGTGGTACGATCTTGACTCATTGCAACCTCTGCTTCCCAGGTTCAAGCAATTCTGAGACTGTCTCAGCCTCCCCAGTAGCTGGAACTACAAGCGTGTACCACCACACCTGGCTAATTTTTGTATTTTGAGTAGAGACGGGGTTTCACAATATTGGTCAGGCTAGTCTCGAACTCCTGACCTCAGGTGATCCGCCTGCCTTGGCCTCCCAAAGTGCTGGGATTACAGGTGTGAGCCACCATGCCTGGCTATCACAGATAGTTTTCTAGCCACAGAACTCTGTGATTTCATGGCGCCACTTGGCACGTAAATCAGAACAAAGAGACCGCACTAGCTGAAACAGGTGGTTGGCTGGGTCACAAGACTCCTTCCCCCAGGAGGCTTTGTCTTACCTCCTAAAACTGCTACTTGCCTGTCACTGGTGTTGGGTTCAGACTTTGGAAGGCTGAGCTCATGGTTCCTATAAAACAGAAGACACTGATGCCTGTCTTGCGGCCTCTCAGGGCAAATAAGATGTTGGTATTTGTGGCAGAGCTCTGTAAGCTGTGAAATGCTTTGTCAGCAGAAGGGAAAGAATGTTGAAGTGTGAATCAGGAGACCCAGGTGTCAGCTGTGCCTCCAACAAGCTGGCTGGCCTTGGACAAGTGGCCATTTCTGCAAGCCTCAGTCTCCTGTCCCTGAAATGGAGGATTGGGCTGGATGTCCTCCAAGGCCTGTGAGAGCTCTGAGATTCTCTAAGTGGGGCCAGATTAATTTTCAAGAGACTGGAAGGCATGGGAGTGACCCACCCAGGCTTCACCCTTCGTTCTTGGGAGTCTGAGCAGCAGGGAAAAGGGAGGGGCCATGACCAGCCAAGGGGCTGACCCACCTCTTCCCCTTCTCCTCCGCAGGGAATGCCACAACCCCACCAATGCCTGAACAGGGGATTCCAGAGATACAGGAAGAACAAGTGACCCCCCTCCACCAATATGCTGGTGACCCTGAGCACCCCAGGTAGCTGCAGCCAGCCCTTTGGGGCTCCCTGCACCCTGCCCTGAGAGCTGTGGCTGTCCAGAGCCAACTGCAAGGCGGGAGCATGAGTGGAATGCCCCCTGGCCTTTCCAATTAAGTGAAGTCTCCAGCAGGGTCCTGACCGTGCTCTGCACCCATGGCCTCATCTTACAAGGAGCACAGGGTCCCTCTAGTGAAAATGAGAGCATTGTCTGGAGCACTGTCCAAGCCCAGAAGGGGGAAGAGAAGGGACACCATGGGAGAGGGAAGCCAGGAGTCTTCCAGGAGAATTTGGGGGTCCCTTTTGAAGAAGGGGAACATGGAGAGTGTGGTCTGCTGGGGTCCTGGCTCTTCCAGGCCACCCCCCACCCCCGCCGAGTCAGCAAAGTGCCCTGGCAGCGAACAGCTGCCTGCCCACGGGAAGGGCTGATTTTCGGGAAGGAACATGGCTCTATTTCTCAAGGTTGTTTAACCAAGCCTGAATTCCTCTCCCTCTGGTCAGCTACAGTGATGGGAGTGAGGGGCGGGTGTGGAGGCGATCCTGGCAAATCCACCTTGCTCTGGAATGTGCCCTCCTTAAAGGCTCATTGTCTGGGGACTTGGTGCCAGAGAAGCAAGGCGTGTGTTGCTGCCGCTGTTCCCTGCACACGTGTGTGCCCGTTCTGGGGGCTCCTGCTCTCTTAACCTCACGACTGGATCCAGAAACCCCAGTCACCTTGGGTGGGGGGGTGAGGGTAGTGGTGGGGTTCTAAATTTCCTCCAGCAAAGGGAAAGCCCCTGCAGCCTGGGGGAACAGTCCAGAGAGTGGGGAGCAGGGGTTCAGCCTTCCCAGGTGTACCCCACTGACCTCTCCCGGGACCTCTCTCCTCTGGGCTTAAAGTGCTGCTCCAGGGAGCATCCTCTTCTGTCCTCTGCATGGAGTGCATGGAGGAGTGCTGAGTTTCTGACAAGGAAAATGGGTGTGGAGGAAGGGATGGGAGGCAGGGGGCAGGGGGCAGGGCAAGCTCAGCAGCAGTTCTTGACATGTGAGTGAGTGTCCCTACCACCACCACCAGCCTCAGCCTTTTGCCCTATCCCCCCTTCTCCTCTGCCATTCTGTAACCCCACCCCTCTAGGCAGACATTTAAGACCCAGATGAGGGCTCCTACCACCCCACAGGTGGACACAAACTTGGAGCCAGGCCCAGGGAGAGGGTAGCCTTGGGTGCACATTCAATTCAGTACAATTTGGCAGACTATTAAGCCCCAGTGTATACCCACATACAGACCACTTCCCAACCCATTCCCTTGGGCCTTCAGGTTCTCCTGAGCTGTGGGGGCAGGGCAGGGACCCCTGAGCATGTGGGCTTCAGGCAAAGACTTCAGGTTGGACACAAAGGCAGAAGGCATCATTCATTCATTCATTTGGCATGTTCTAAGTGCCGGGTACTTTTCTAGTATTAGGGATACTATTGAGAAAGCTAGAGTCTCTGCTGTCTACACAGCCTCGGCCCTGAGTCCCAGTGAGTCTGCCTCCAAACTGTTTCTCAATTCTGCACCTGTCTCCCCCACTTTTCACCCCATCACTACTACCCAAGGCAGACCCTCATTTAAATTATTCAACAGGTTTTAAGGGCCCACTATTTCTCCCATATCAGTTCATCCATCATCTCACTGCCTGAGTGGCCTTTCCAGGACTGCTCTGACCCACTCCCACCTTTCACCAACCCTCTGTTACAGGCCAGTCTCAATGTGGCATTCAAGGCTTGCTCAGTGGACCCCATTTCACCCATGGTTTTCCCCATGCACCTTACTCACCAGATCTGTCCATCTGTCCAGGGAAAACTGGGCAGGAGTTACAGGGAGGGATGGCACTGGGCACTGGATAGGAGTGGGGCCCATTTTTGGGGTGGGGCCAGGTTGGAGGGTTTTGGCAGAAATTTGCCTGGAAATATGGGTGACCTATTAGATCTCAGTGAGGAGAATGCCCTACCACGAGCTCCGTCCTGAGTAGGGCTGGGGGTCCTGGGCAGAGGTCCTTTGGGGTCTTATGCAAGGCTAAGCTGTGCATGGGTATGAGAGGGAGGGCCTGGCTAAGGTTGGCCTGAGGCCCCTAGACCCTGGCCACTGACTCTCCCCACCACACTCCACTGCCTTTGTCCAGCACCCACCCTGCCATAACCTCTGCTTTGCTCTGTCTCCCACAGATATTGATAGATGTGCTACTGGAGACACCAACATCTGTGGCCCTGGAACCTGCGTGAACCTCCCAGATGGATACAGATGTGTCTGCAGCCCTGGCTACCGGCTGCACCCCAGCCAGGCCTACTGCATGGGTATTCACTCGGGTGCCCTGGGCTTACTTGGCGGCTGGGGTAGGTGGGAGCAGGGGGCTAGGAGGCTGAGTTGAGAGTCCAGGAAAAAGCAGAAGGTCCAAGCAATGCTGAGTGGTCGACGAGTGTAGGAGGAGTGCAGTTCCTATGAACAAAGCTAAGGTTAACCTTCAGGGAAAGACCAGTCTCGGTGAGCCCCATCTGATGAGTCTCCAGGAGCATGGAAGCCACCCCATTGCATGCACCCTGACCTGTGCCTGGCAGCCCTCTGCACTGAGATCAGCCCACCCCTCAAACTGGCCATTTTGCTGCCTGCAGAGTGGACCAAGTTCTGCCCCAGTTGCAAATGTCTCCACCAGGGTCATCCCTGGAGGTAAATCTGAGGCTAAGATAAATCATCACTTGTGGACCTCATTCCTCCTCCCCTCTCTTATTTTCAAATAAGGGGGAAACACCTACTGTGGTTTCAGAGGAGAAGGGAATCATGAGGCTACTGGGGGAAGGAGACAAGGGCAGAGAGGAGGGGCTGGCAGTCACCCCAGGCTTCTGGTGCCTGAGCGGGCTGACTTTATGGCTTCCAGCCTTAGAGATTTTTATCTCCTCAGCCTCTTCCACTCCCTCACCCCTTCCTTGCCACACAGCACCACCCCCTGCCCTGTCCTTAGTGTGGGCAGGTTGCTGGCAGGTGCCCAAAGAGTGGCACCACTGGCCCCCATGACCTCCCTCCCTGCCTCTTTCTGGTCAGATGACAATGAGTGTCTGAGGGACCCCTGCAAGGGAAAAAGGGCGCTGCATCAACCGTGTGGGTTCCTACTCCTGCTTCTGCTACCCTGGCTACACGCTGGCCACCTCGGGGGCCACGCAGGAGTGTCAAGGTAAGCCAAGCCCGCCCTTGCCCTAGCCATACCCCACAGTATCAAGGGGGTGGAAGAGGAACCAGGGGTTCACACCCCCAAACACCGTGCTGCAGAATGGGGAGTGGGCAGCTGAGGGAGGAGAGAACAGAACTCGGGCCTGGATCTGGGAGGAAGCTGACTCTATACCAGCGGCAAGGAGGCGTAGAAATCCAAAAGCCAGCAATCTCTGCAAAGGCCCTAAGGCATCATGGGTGGAGCCAAGAGTGTCACAGGGTCAGGAGACATGCCTGGAGATGAGGACTAATCACCACGTCCCCCAAACTCTGAGTGACAAGGAGCTGCTTTCATTTTAGGAAAGGAGGGAGACCCATGAGGACGCCGGGGCTGGGGCTATTGGCAAACCAGGGAGTAGGTGTGTCTTTGAATGAGGAGCACGGGTTCCCAGCAGCTTGGAGACACAAGTAGGGCTTTGAACTTCCCCTGGGAAGATGCGGCCACTGCCAGGGGACCCTTGATAAATACGCTTCCAACGCAGACCCTTTAATGATGCAAAACACTCCCCATACATTTTTTTCCACATATATTTTTATGATTAAGTTCACAAATAATATAATGCAGCAGTGCCTGCCTGCCTTCCTTTTTCTTTCTTTTCTTTTCTTTTTCTTTTTTTCTTTCTTTCCTTCTTCTTCTTTCCTTCTTTCCTTCTTTCTTTCTTTCCTTTCTTTCTTTCTTCTTTTTGAGATGGAGTCTCGCTCTTTGCCAGGCTAGAGTGCAGTGGCGCCATCTCGGCTCACTGCAGCCTCCACCTCCCAGGTTCAAGTGATTCTCCTGCCTCAGCCTCCTGAGTAGCTGGGACTACAGGTGCCCGCCACCATACCCAGCTAATTTTTGTATTTATAGTAGAGATGGGTTTTCACCATGTTGGCCAGGATGGTCTCCATCTCTACCTTGTGATTTGCCCACCTCGGCCTCCCAAAGTGCTGGGATTACAGGCATGAGCCAGCACGCCCAGCCTAATGCAGTGCTTTCAAAGCAACACCTTAAGATTCATAACCCAGTTGTAAATCCTTCACCTCAGGAGGGTCCCTGGGTGTGCTTGGGACTCACATTGCTGGTTCTGGCCAGACCCCCAGGGAGGCCAGGGAAGCTGTGTATCCTCCTGCTGCCAGGATCCCCCTTGGGTTCCAATGCCCCAAGGGTCCAGTGTACAGAAACCAAAACCATCCAGGTCCTATCACTTGATTATGGAGGGAAGGGAAGTAGAAGGGGCAGACCACCTACCTTAATGGAGGAGTGGGAGAATCATGGGTGGCATTCATTGCGCTTTCATGCACTGGGCACCTATGTGACAGGCACTGTGCCAAGCTCTGAGGATGCTGAGATGAGTGAGGTATGAATGGTGACAGGGTGGGATGCAGATGAGGAGGCAAGTGGTTCTGTATGAGATTATTTGGGTGCTTGAGCTGGAGCAGAATAAGAATAGCTACCATTTAATGAGCACTTATTATATGTCAGCACTGTTCCAAGCACTTAGTTACATGAAGTTCATCATCCCAACTCCATGTTGTGGAAATCCTTAGCCCCATTTAACAGTTTAGCAAACTGAGGCTCAGAGGTGAATTGGAATACCCAGGGGCCTCACACCTAGTGGTGACAAAGCTAGAAACAGAATCAAATCACTCTAGCTCCAAAGCATGGTTTGCTTCCAAAGACACATTCCCTTACACGCAGGGTTTTGGACGCCACCATGGAGCATGAATAGGAATGGAGGGAGCAGCAGGTATTCCAAGTAGAGGGAAGTGTCTCTGCAGAGACCTAAGTAATGAACGTTCCCTGGCATGCTCTGGGAATAATGATGATGAATACAGTGTGACTGGAGCAGGGCTACGTGGAGGAAGAGGCCAGTGTGGGAAATGTCTTGAGTGCCAGGCTGAAGTGTTTGGATACTGTCTCACAGGCAGAGGCAGCCAGTAGAAGTCTGTGAGCAGAACGGTGGTGACTGGGTCAGCTGACTTCCAGGGAGCTGACTCAAGCGGCAGGGCTCAGAATAGGCTGGAGGAGCCAGGACAGAGGCCGAGGGAAGGGGGCTTCTCTGGGCTCCAGTGGTCCAGGCGTGTGTTGTGGGCCAGAGGCACTGCTCTTTGCAGACCCAGCCTGGGGAGCTGGACTGGGATGAGCAGGAGCTGCTGCAGGGAATGGGATCACCAGGACTGGCCCAGACACAGGTTTCTGCCAGAGGCCAGCCCGGGTGTCCAAGATGTCTCTGCCAGCCCCAGCAGCTGGGGGACAAGGGGTGGGGCTCAAGGTTGGCTATAAGTACTTGTGGGGCTTGGCTGCCACTAGAAGAGGCCTTGTACCAAATAACACCCACTTTCTAAAGTTTGCCAGTCTCATACAATAATATCTCATTACTTCAATGATTCAATATTTATATTAACTGATTATTTAAATAATTTATATAATTAATATAAACCACTATAATTTATATTATATAAGTTAATATAAATAAGATACATTGTTTACATATTAAATATCTAGGTAAATGTTTACCAATAAATGTAAGCATGTCTTCGTCCATTAGCCTGTGGGTTTCCTCATCTGTAAACTGCTGGATCCCATTTTTGCTCAGTTTTCCAATGGTGGTTGCTGCTTTTTCCTGGGGCTCTTTAGGAGTCCATTATAGACTCTAGATTCTTAGCTGGATTTAGAAATTGCGATGCTCCTATTTTGTCCTCTATCGTTTAAGCTTATCTACATTTCTTGGAACAGAAATTCTTAATTTTGATGTATTGAGATTCACCATTTTGCCTTATTTTTGTGTGTTTTGGGGGCTTTATTTAAGAAATCTTTCCATATCCTGAAATCACAAAGATATTCTCCTATACCTTGAGTTCTAGTTTTCCCTTTTATCGTATGCTTTGATTCATCTGGAGTTCATCTTTGTATGGCTGTTAAGAACCTGGTCTTTAGCTACTCACATCTCCATTTTTCTCCACGGAGCCAGGGAGTTTTCCAAACCATCTATCAGACAGTCATCCCAGCCCAAGGGGTTAATGAGTTCTTCATCCATTCCCACACATGGCTCTGTCTATGAGTTCCCTTTTCTCTTCCATTGGGATTAGTTTCTCACAGTGAACACCAGTTATTCTAGAATTGCCTGAAGAGTTATAAAAATGTGGGTTCCTGGGCCCACCAGTATGTCTGGGTCAGAATCTCTGGCTGTGGGTCTAGGAACGTGTGCTTCCCACCTTCTGGCGGTGACTTTGCTGTGCACTGGAGTTTTATGAAGCATTGCTCAAATGAAGCCACTGTCCATGAACAAATGACTCTGATTTGATTCCTTCAGTAAGCACTAATGGGGTTCTGTGCTGGGCACTGGTGGCGCTGAGATGATAAGGCATGTTCCAAGCAGTCAAGGAGAGCTACAGGTACACTGAGAGCTGGGCCCTCAGGGAATGCTGGGTTAGAGATGAGTGAGAGGCAGTCACACTGGTGAGTAGGAAGCTGCTCCAGGCAAGGGGACAGCGTGGGCAGAGGCTCAGGAACAGGTCCTGTGTGGCGAGGGTAGGAGATGTGTGGGCAGCAGGAAACAGACGAGATGCAGGCTGGGGCCGCTCATGCAAGATCTCACATGCCAGGCTGAGGAGCTTGCATTTGATGGGGTTTAATGCTAGGATAATAATAGCTAACATTTCTGCAATGTTACCTTATGCCAGGCGGGCACGGTGCCCAACCCTCACCTGGATTATATCTTATTTAATCTGCACAAAGACTCTGTGATGTGTCTGTATCGGTCCCAGTTTAAGGGGGAGAGGGGGAAGGTGAGGCCTTGATTAATCTGACTGTGGGGGACAGGGGATGGGGACCCACAGGACCCAGAGGTGATGCATTAAATCAGTCCTTGAAATGGGGGCAGGGATTTGCTGGCCATCTTGAGGAAAGAGACTTCACGTAGAAGTATTTGTGTGAACAAAGGCTTGGAGGCTGGACCACTGAAATCCATAATAGCTGAGGCTATACCAAGGGACATGTGTGAATTAGCAAACACAGCAGAGCTGGGTCAGGTGGCAAAGGCCTTGTGAGCCAGGCTGCAAGCAGGACCGGAGGTAGCGGGGGTCTCTGGCAGGAGTTTAAGCATGGGAGTGGCATGAGCACGGTTGGGTGTTACAGGCATCACAGGACACCAAAATGACAGAAACCACACCCTACAGATCTGTGGCTGCCTAAAATGCAATCCCTCACTGGCTGCCTGGTTCCTAACCTTTAAGAAGGTCCTTAGGAAGGACTCCCGGGGGCCGGGCATGGTGGCTCACACCTATCATCCCAGCACTTTGGGAGGTCAAGGTGGGTGGATCACTTGAGGTCAGGAGTTTAAGACCAGCTTGGCCAACATAGTGAAACCTCGTCTCTACTAAAAATACAAAAAATTAGCCAGGCTTGGTGGTGGGCACCTGTAATTCCAGCTACTCAGGAGGCTGAGGCAGGAGAATCACTTGAACCCAGGAAGTGGAGGTTACAGTGAGCCAAGATTGTGCCATCGCACTCCAGCCTGGGCAACAAGAGCAAAACTCTGTCTCAAAAAATAAATAAATTAATTAATTAATTAAAAAAGGAAAGAATCCAGAAGCAGACCCAAGGGGGATGTAATGGGGCCAGGAGCGGGTGGGAGTCCTGCTGGCCTCCACAGGTCATGCCATGTAGACTGCTGCCCCACCTCCAGACTGGCCCCTGCATGAGGGTGAGGAATCTGCTGTAAGGATCCCCCACGGGCCCCCAAAGTAGCCTCCCCTGAGAGAAAGGAACTCAGGGTTAGCAGGGGCCTGAGCTAGATCAGTCCCAGACCTGCCCCAGGAGCCCCTCCAGCCAACTGTGGCTGCAGCAAGGATGCCTTCCCCCACCAGGCCTCAGCGTGGCATCCTTTGTCCTTGGCCTCTGGAAGGCATGCTCCAGGACCCCGCCCCCTCCACCGTCCTCCGGGGCTGGCTGTGACTCAGGGCTTTTCTGTGTGTTCACAGATATCAATGAGTGTGAGCAGCCAGGGGTGTGCAGCGGGGGGCAGTGCACCAACACCGAGGGCTCCTACCACTGCGAGTGTGATCAGGGCTACATCATGGTCAGGAAAGGACACTGCCAAGGTAAGGAATGGGAAGGAGGGAGGCCGCCCGCCACCCCACCCCACCACCCGCCTGTCCCTCCCCCACACACTGCCCATCACCAGCACGCCTTCTAGCTTGTCCCCGCCCCGGCCCCTTGGTGCTGAGCCCACGCCTATGGACAGAGATACATAGGGGAATTCCTGAGTCCTTCCATCCCCCTCAGTGATACTCTGGCGTCCTATCTGCCCCTGCAGCAGGGAGGCATGAATAATTTCATCTACATGACACCTTAGGAACCTCTCTGTACACTTCCGCCCTCTTGCCTTGAAAAATGTGCTCTCCTCATGGGGCAGAGGAAGAGTCAGTGTGTCTGGGAGTGTCAGCCTTCTTGTTAAGCTTGTTAGATTGTGAGCTCCTGAGGGCTGGGCCATATCCTTAGATGGCCCACGCATGGATACCTGATAAGCACCCCACAAATGCTAGAGGAAGGAAGGGAGGAAGGGAAGGATGTGAAGGAAGGAAAGGAAGGGAAGGAGGAAAGGAGAGAAGGAGGGAGGGAGGGAAGAGGAGAGAGAAGGAGAGATCCCAGATCCTTCTGTCTTTCCCAGACCCAGCTAAAAGGCACTGTGACATTTCTAATTGGTCTCCTCACAGACCCTCTCCTGTCTGGTGCCAGCTCTGAAGAGCCCTGGCAGCTCTGCCGCCACCATGTCCCTGACAGGCTGGGGTGTCAGAGGCTTGCAGCAGGCCCAGGGCATGTGCTCTCCAGACTGGCCGGGACAGGAAGAAGTGAGGGTAAATCTAGGCGCTGTCTGGGAAGAACCCGGCCCTGGGTCCAAGCTTAGGCTGAGACTCCTCCCAGCCTCCAGGTTTCTCTGGCCGAGACTTGCCTGCTTTCAAAAGGGTCTAGAAGTCAGAGAAGAGCTTGTGTACTTTATGAAAGGACAGCCTCCCTTCCCAATGCCACTACCATGGAAGAAAGTCCAGAGAAGCAAAGGGGAGAGGTGGCAGCAGGTGCAGGATGGACAGCTCTGCCTTCAGCTCCAGGATGTCACCTCCCAATGCCTCCCTCTTGGTCCTCTCCCTTTAAAACTCAGGCCTACCCATGACCAAAGCCAGAACCCACTCACCTTGTCCTCCTTAGCACAATGGAGACAAAACAGTTGGCATTTTTAGGAGAACAGAGAGAGATGGCACCCACCTCTGACAAGTGCCTTCTATGTCCCAGGTGGCTGGGCTAGGTCCTCGATAGATTACCTCATTAAGCATCACAACGAAGCTATGAATTTGACATTAGACTTTATCAAAAAGAAAACAAAATGAGAGGAAACCAAGAAAATACCAGAGCATTAAAAACATCAGGTTTAGGCTGAGTGCAGTAGCTCACGCCTGTAATCCCAGCACTTTGGGAGGCCGAGGCAGGTGGGTCACTGGAGGTCAGGAGTTCAAGACCAGCCTGGCCAACATGGTAAAATCTACTAAAAATACAAAAATGAGCCAGGCATGGTGGCACATGCCTGTAATTCCAGCTACTCTGGAGGCTGAGACAGGAGAATCACTTGAACCCGGGAGGTGGAGATTGCAGTGAGCCAAGACCATGCTACTGGACTCCAGCCTGGGCAATAGAGTGAGACTCTGTTTCAAAAAAAAAAAAAAAAAAAAAAAAACCATCAGATTTATATTAACCAGTCTGTGTTAAGGGCACAGGCTCTGGTGCAGACAGGCTTGGGTTTGGCTTTTGACGCGATGTCTGGAAATGGAAACTGTGATGCCCATCTCGGAGATTTCTGTGAGCACCAGATAAGCTAATGTGTACAAAGTGCTAGGCACTGTCTGGCACATACACACCCTGAGTAAGTAGGGTCAAACGTTACAGTCAGAGGGAAGTTCTTTTTCACGTCCAGGCTCCCCCACATCCCAGTCCTCTCCTTCCCTTCCCCAAGGAAAGGTTCTAGACACACACCTCATCTGGGAGGTCAGGCAGAGTTCCTGGCCCAGGACAGACACTCTGAGTCTGTTGAAAGAAAGAATGATGTAGCCCGCACACTTCTCCCAGGTTTCCATCCGTAACCACAAACCCGGCTCATCACCCTGGGGAGCCCAGTCAATTTCCTCTCCCTCTTTCTTCTCTCTCCAACTCAGAAACCACTCTCTCCACTGAAACTGAAAGTCTCTGGTGAAAGGCTGAGTGGTCTGGACAGAGGCCCGTCCAGCAGTCTCAATGGCATTTCTGTCGTACCGGGACTCCAGGTTCCCACGGATAGGGGATAGACTTCCCTACAGACTGCCAGGGCCTTTGGTGTTGCCCAGCCATAACCAAAGTCACCTGAGCTTCTGGCTCCTGCCTGAATGCCTTCACCATCCCCATCCCATACTCTCACAAGCAGCAGAGGTGAATACCTTTACATTTCCTCTTCCAAAGGCTGATCCGTGGTTAGAAAAGCTCCAGGATCCTCCCAGCGTACCAATGGCAGCTTGGCAAGCTGGTCTCTGGAGTGGCTGTTTCCATGGGCCCTTTGGGGTCTCTTCAGCAGCCTTATACCAGAAAGATGAAGGGTGAGGTTTGAGGCACGTTCTCCCACTCTTTGGTCAGCAGACGTTTGTGGAGCACCAGCTGTGTGTCAGCCATGGTCTAGGAACACAGCAATAAGACAGATGACTCCTCGCTTCGAAGACCAGAGCATTAAAACCCTCCAAAACACACCATAATCTCAGATTAGCATTCATACTCTAGGCCAGACAGAAAAACTGGAATATTTCTGGATCCAATGACTGGCTCCAGTCCAGGCACCAAGAGGCTGGTGGGGACAGCCTCAGAGTAGCTGGTGACAGAATCAGCTTCATTCAGAATCTTCCTCTGGTTCCTTTGGATTGGCTTGGCTAATGGTGCAGTTATATTCGCTTCCATCCAGGAGAGCCCTTCCCTGGCTGGGGTGGAGACTGAGAGCCTGCTTTCATCTTCTGCCCTCCCCCCTCCACTCACGTGTGATCATTGCTAGCTGGGGGTCTGGTCTAAGGAAGGAAGCCAGCAGCAGTGTGCCAAGATAGACGACATTATGCTGTGTTAACAAACAATCCCTATCTTAGTGACATAGCAGCCAAGTTTCTTTTCTTTTCTTTTTTGAGATGGAGTCTCGCTCTGTCACCCAGGCTGGAGTGCAGTGGCATGATCTTGGCTCACTGCAACCTTCTCCCCGCTGGGTTCAAGTGATTCTCCTGCCTCAGACTCCCGAGTAGCTGAGATTACAAGTGCCCATCACCACACCCGGCTAATTTTTGTATTTTTAGTAGAGATGGGGTTTTGCCGTGTTGGCCAGGCTGATCTTGAACTCCTGACCAATCCCCCCGCCTTGGCCTCCCAAAGTGCTGGGATTACAGGTGTGAGCCTCCACGCTCAGCAGACACCAAGTTTCTGTCTCATCAGTGCCACATGTCCATCAAGGGTCAGCTGGGGGCTCTGCCTCATGTTTCCTCGTTGGACCTATAGGCTAAAGGAACAGCCAGTCTCCATGGAAGAACAAAAGAGCACTCTTGTGGGTTGCACACAATTAAATGGTTTGGTCCATAAATTACCCATATCACACCCACTCACAGTTCATTGGCCCACACTAGTCTCATGGCCCCACCCAACCACAAGGGACCAGGAGGGACCCAGGAGGCACCAGCTTCCCATGGTGCAGAAAGTGGAGAGCTGGAATACCACCCTGTGTCCCAAGTGCCCAGCATTAAGACACCACACACACCACCTCCGAGAGATGTGCCCAGCATGTTTGGGGCAGGACAGACTTCAGGGCCCTTTGCTCCTGGCAAACCTTATCTTCTTCCCACATTGCCTGATCTCTGAGGGCAAGGTCCAAAGACTTCATTTTTCTTGGCATGGATTGAGGAGAAGCTTTGCCTCAATCCCATTCTTTTCATCCTGGAAGAGATCATCCGGCATCCCTGAAGCAGGGATTGCTTCTCATTCCCAGTGGCTTTGCTCATCCTCCAGGTACCTCAGCCAAGGCCAACAGGCCATGGTGCTGGCCTGTCTCTTGGGTGGCCAGTTAGTCGTCTTAGATCCTTTATTTTCTCCGTCTCTGTTTTTACAGGAGCCCGTAGAATAGTTGAGGCTGGTGTCACCACAACTCAAGTAGGGCCTTGCGGCTGCCCTCTTGCCAATGATGAGCCTTATCTCAGTGTC
The DNA here is from genome assembly GCA_036589455.1 of Ateles fusciceps. Lineage (NCBI taxonomy): Eukaryota > Metazoa > Chordata > Mammalia > Primates > Atelidae > Ateles > Ateles fusciceps. The sequence goes on along the minus strand of JAZHEH010000228.1, from coordinate 7,020,479 downwards.
CCCAAGATTACATGGGAGATGTGGGAATCTCCTTGCAAAGACCCGCCTGAAAAAACACTTGCCCTGTGGCGATGTCTCCCTCTTCTGGACCCTCAGGAGGAAGCTTTAGGCTTGAGAGGGTCCCAGTCTTCTGGGACAGAGGGCTTCGATGTGTCCTGACTTCCAGAGACCAAACAACCTCGGAGAGGACTCACTTTCACCCTCCACTTTAGGGTCCTTGTCCTCTCCTGCAGCGACAGCTGCTGGCGTTAGTCCCTCTGCAGAAAGCCTGTGCTGGACCCTCGGCCTGCCTTCCACATTTCCTCCGTGCGTGCTGAGTAGGTCTTCCTCTAGCCAGTAGGGCCTCTAAATCTGCATAAGCTGGTGGACTTCCTCTAGGAGAATGACAATTACCCATTTAGGAAGAAGAACTCCTCCTCTTTCTTTGGCCAATGGACCTGTTGTGAAGAGTGAGCCAGAGCCTTGGTACTGGGCAGAGGAGCAGAATGTCCTCCTGCAGTGCTGACCCAGAGTTCAGTCCCTATGACAGGACCTCCCTAACTCAGTCCAGGTCCCCTAGGTGCCTTGATGATGAAGCCCATGATATGTCACATAGGGAAGAGCCCTCCCTCAGCTCCTGGGAGAACTAGCTCCCTCCTCCTCCTGTTGCCACTCTCCCTTCCTAGTTCCCCTCATCCGCTGGGTGTCCAGTTTATGTCCAGGCTTACCCCTTCTGGCTGACTTTCCTGGATCTCACCAGAGTGAGTGCCAGGATCCCTATATGGTTCTCGGCTGGAAGAAATGTCTGACAGCTCTCCAGCAGAGAAGCTTTGCCAGCTCTACCCTGCAGTCTGCACTCAGCCTCAGGGCTGGTCTTGGCCATATCCAAGATTGGAGGTTCCTCCTTGGTCCTCATTTCCTGGTGCAAGGAGGCCCAAGCTGCCTTTACTGCCCTCTGGTGATCTATTCCGGAGCCTCTGGCAATCCAGTTAGCTGCTGTGCCAAGCACGTCCCTGTAATGGTCACTGCTTATAAAGGATTGGGAATAGGCCAGGGGAGAGATGAATGCCCATCCCAAACAGCCCAGCTCACAAAGTGGAGCCTCTGGCCCTCCCACAGCAGGTGGTAACTGCAGCCTATTGCACCCACCCAGGGAGTCTCCCTTTCTAATTTTTAAGTTCTTCTGTCTCCCCTCTTTGTCCAGGATGGTGGGTGGGACGTGGAGTTGGGAACACAGGACAGCTCTCATTCTTTCCCAGTTTTCATCTGTCCATCCTCTCCCCCAACCAAGGTCAGGGATGAAGATTTGCTGTGTCACAGACCTACCCATGTGCTATGTTCCCAGAGATGACCAAGGGAGGGGCTGCTGTTTACAGATATCAACGAATGCCGTCACCCCGGTACCTGCCCTGATGGGAGATGCGTCAATTCCCCGGGCTCCTACGCTTGTCTGGCCTGTGAGGAGGGCTACCGGGGCCAGAGTGGGAGCTGTGTAGGTGAGGGCTGCTGGCCAAGCCATTGAGCAGGCCATTCGGCCTTGGGACCTCTGGTTGAGCCCACACACAGAGAGGGAAAGAGGTGGGCAGAGGGAGGTGACTTGGAGGCTGTTGTCCTCCGTGATCCAGCTGGGTTCCCAGATGACACTGGGCATGAGTCGCTGGGGTTCTGCCCTCTGAATCACCGAGGGTGGGGCCCTTTTCTGCTCCTTGGCTATATCCATTCTGGAGTGACTGCCCAAAGTCCCAGCAGCTTCTGTAGCTGGATCCTGTAGTGGGAGTGAGGAACCTAAGGGTCTTAGACTGGAGCCAGGCCATTCTGCATTTCCCAGGGAGGAGGGACCTCCTGCTCTTCTGCATCTCAAAAGCAGTGTCTAAGCAGCACGCCCACTGCACAGCAGGGCGCTTCTCCCTCAGAGGGGCAGCTTGCAGCCCCCTCGGGAAGAGGGCTCAGAGTTCAGAATGCCGGGAGGGACTGAGTGTTGAATAGACGCTTTGAGCCTCTGGAGAGGGCAGACATTTCCCAGGCCCTCGAGGCTGCCATGCAGCCACCTCGGCACGATTGGCCTCTCTCCACCCAGCCTGCCCACCCGCGGAAGCTGCTTGTTGGGTTGGGATTGTGGGTTGTCTGGTTGGCAGGTAGGAGGTCATGTAGGATTCCTGGCATCCGCAATGAGGGGGAGTCAAGGATCTTGGACACCTTATTCCAAGTGTCCTCAGAGGAGCCAAACCAGCCCCAGGGCTGGGGGACCTGGCCCCTGCATGGACACATGCAGAGTGCTGGGGCTGAAGTGATCCCAGGGGATGGGATGCCCTGCAGGCCCTGCCCTACCCCTACCCTACCCTGCCCTGCCCTGCCTAGGTGGGAGGAGACAGCATGGCCTCATAGCCTCCCCAGGGTGGCCTGCGGCCCCTCTGAAAGCTGGTTCCCTGGCCTCATAACTGAGACACTTGGAGCCTGCCAGTGGGGGCTGCGGGATGGTGAGGAGGCCAGACCCCCTTTTGGACTTCTCTGTCACAGATGTGAATGAGTGTCTGACCCCTGGGGTCTGTGCCCATGGAAAGTGCACCAACCTGGAAGGCTCCTTCAGATGCTCTTGTGAGCAGGGCTATGAGGTCACCTCAGATGAGAAGGGCTGCCAAGGTACAGAGATGCTGGAGCACCCCCTCTCCACAGGCCAGTCCAGCCTGTGGCTCCCTCCCCCTCTGCACACTGCCCCCCAGCCCCTGAATTCCCCCCGGCCCTGCATCCCTATCCACGCTGACCCAACACATCCCTGCCTAGACCTGCCCTTCCTCCACCCTTGCCTACCTGCCAGTCTCTGGCTGTCCTGGCCTGTCTGTCCTGCAGAGTCCCACACAGAAGGCAATGCCCTGTTTCAGATGTGGACGAGTGTGCCAGCCGGGCCTCATGCCCCGCAGGTCTCTGCCTCAACACGGAGGGCTCCTTCACCTGCTCTGCCTGCGAGAGCGGGTACTGGGTGAATGAAGATGGCACTGCCTGTGAAGGTAACCCTGGAGAGATGGTGGCAGAAGGGGACAGAATATAGGCTGTCTTACTGCCCAAAGAACACTCCATTTGTCCCAGTTTGGGGCTGATGCTGAGGGGCTCGAGGCTAGGCTAGAGGACCGGAGAAATGGACTTGGTCCCAGTAAGAGCATCTATTGTCATAATCCCCAAGTTCAGCATGAGGACAGGAGGAAAATCGAGTCACAGAGACAAGAGGGAAGCTGAGGACAGGGCCACCCCTGGAGTGTTCTAGGGAGGGGGTTTAGGAAGCCCCCAGGGGCTCAGAGAGGGAGGCCAAGGCCATGGTGAGGTTCCTGCATTGCCCAGAGTAGGAGCCCTCCTAGGTCCCCGGGTGAGCGCTGTCTGTCTGCAGACCTAGATGAGTGTGCCTTCCCGGGAGTCTGCCCCTCGGGAGTCTGCACCAACACGGCTGGCTCCTTCTCCTGCAAGGACTGCGGTGGTGGCTACCAGCCCAGCCCCCTGGGTAACTCCTGTGAAGGTATGAGCCTCCATGTGGGAGAGGACACAAATAAGATGCCCCTCTGCCAGGGCCATGGTGAAGCCCGAAGGTGGGGAGCTGCTGGGGCAAAGGTGGGCGGAGCCGCCGTCATCCTGCTCCCCAAGGGTCGCTTCTGAGCTTCTCCCAGCTGTGCTGCCTCATGAGGGCATGATGCTCCTGTGGGTCCAGCTCTGCAGGCAGGTGACAGGTCCTCTGGACACCTCCCCCTTGGCTCCTGTCCTTGGGAGGTGCTGCCATTGGCTGTCTTCCTCCCCTGTGTGGCCCTGCAGATGTGGATGAGTGCGAAGACCCCCAGAACAGCTGCCTGGGAGGCGAGTGCAAGAACATGGCAGGCTCCTACCAGTGCCTCTGTCCCCCAGGGCTTCCAGCTGGCCAATGGCACCATGTGTGAGGGTGAGCGGCCCAGGTCGGCCTACTGGGGGTGGGGGCATGAGTGTGTGGGGAGGCAGGTACATCCCCAGCAGACACCCACTGCCATCTTTCCCTGCAGATGTGAATGAGTGTGTCGGGGAGGAGCACTGCGCACCCCATGGCGAGTGCCTCAACAGCCACGGGTCTTTCTTCTGTCTGTGCGCACCCGGCTTCGTCAGCACAGACGGGGGCACCCGCTGCCAGGGTGAGAAACCAGCACAGCCACCTCTACTGACCAGGAGCATGGGTGCTAGAGGCTAAGACTAGAGTGGTGTCCCTTTTAATACCAATACTGAGAGCCAGTGCTCACGGCCCCGCCCCGGGAGGAGAAGATGGAAGCGAGGAATGATGCAAGGGAGCCTGGTGCTCAGGGAGGGAGGGACTCAGTCTCTCCCCAGGGCCTCTTCACAACATTGACAGCAGGCATGCACCCACTCCAGACTCCGAGGGTCACTTCTCCCCCTTTACAGAGCTCCAGTTCCAGGGACCCCCCACCTCCCACAGCCTGGCCTCTGGCTTCCAGCCCTTCCCCTACCTGAGCCACTGCCTGACCCTCCTGTGGGCTACTCAGGGCCTAGGAGAAGCTACACAGGGCCCTAACAGGGAAGGGACCCATGACTGGGTCAGCTGACAGCCATCTCTACTCTAGATGTGGACGAGTGTGCCGCCACAGACCCGTGTCTGGGAGGGCACTGTGTCAACACCGAGGGTTCCTTCAACTGTCTGTGTGACACTGGCTTCCAGCCCACCCCAGAGAGTGGAGAGTGTGTGGGTAAGGGCCCTGGGGGGTGGGAACAGGGCTCTGCCCACCTCTACCCTGCCTGGTCCTCAGCTCCTGTGGAGCAGAGCACTTTCCACAGATAAAGCGTCCAACGGATAGTGCAAGTATTAAGACTCAGGGCTCAGGGCTGTCCAAGGACAGAATGAAGACAATCATCATCTTTGTGCTGCCAGAATGCACAATCTAGTCTTAAAGCCCAAATTGATACAATAGACATTTATTAAACACCTGCTATGTTCAATGTCTTTTGCTAGGACAAATAGACAGTTATGGACAATCTTGAAATTGAGCAAGGGATATAGATATGAAGACAACTCTCTGTAATACACTATTGAAGGCTCCCTGTAAAGAGAAGTACAGTGCTCTGCTGGTAGTGATGGGAAACAGATGGGGCGGCGGAGGAAAAGGAGTGTCACAGAAGGCTAGGAACTCACCACTTCCTAAATAGCAGACGGTTTTCTTCCCAGATGCTCAGCGCTGAAGGGTCAGGGGAAATCGTCCTGACCTTGACGTGCTGGGCTGGGAGGAGCATAGTAATTTGGAACAGATCAAGAACCCCAGAGACTGTGGGGCATGACCCTGTGGGACCAGAGCAGTGACCTGCCACCACTGTCCCCTCTCATGGCATGGCTCTGGGGGACAGATATCAACGAGTGCGAGGACTCTAGAGACCCGGTGTGTGGGGCCTGGAGGTGTGAAAACAGCCTTGGCTCCTACCGCTGTGTCCTGGGCTGCCAGCCTGGCTTCCATATGGCCCCAAACAGAGACTGCATTGGTGAGTAGGGAGGGAGGAGAGAGAGGAGAGAGGACTGAGAACACCTATGTTTCACTTATTGAGCTAGACATGATTTTCTCCTGAGGACATGACTTTTTTGCAGCTGATCGTAGTTTGTATATTTTCCATCTAGCAGAGCATGTGAAAAATGGCACAAGACTGTGAATGTTAGGGTTTTCTTATCCTGTGTTGAGAGGCTGCTTTTCACAGACCTTGGTGGTAATAAGCCAAATAAGTATTCTCAGCAGAGAACAAGAGCGTGTGCGTGTGTGCGAGAGAGTGCACGTGCACACACACACACACACACACACACACACACCGTCTACCCTGGCTCCCACTGTCCCACAGACATAGACGAGTGCACCAATGACACCCTGTGTGGGAGCCACGGCTTCTGTGACAACACTGACGGCTCCTTCCGCTGCCTCTGTGACCAGGGCTTCGAGATCTCCTCCTCAGGCTGGGGCTGTGTGGGTAAGGAGCCTGTGGGCTACCCACGGTCTGGGCCAGGGAAGGGAAGTCCTGGGGTCCTCTTCCTGAACTGGTCCTGGTCACGTGGCTCCACAGTGGGTCCCCAGAACATGGGCAAGGGAGTCTTCAAGGAACAGGGAGACTTCAACTCCCTGCCCAGGGCCACGTGGGCCGGGCGGGTAAAGGGAAGCACAGCCGCGCTCTGCCAGCAGGGCAGCAGGTGTCCTCAAGCCTCAGGGTCTCCAGAGGCGGGATGTTTGGAGAATGTGCACCGAGGGGTAACCCTTCCTCTTTGTGCATGTCTGTGACCACCTGCTGCTGCTCCTCTCCTTCTCTCTTCCTTCCCATGCCCTCTGTCCCTCGGTTCCTCCTCCCTGCAAATCTATTTCTCTTGCTTCTTCCCCCAAGGCCTAGCCTGCTTCTCTGGGGGCAGTGGGCTGGAGTCGGGGGCAGGGGGCACGGGCTGCCTCTTCTCTGCCCACAGCCTGTCCTCATGCCTGGCAGACGTGAACGAGTGTGAGCTCATGTTGGCAGTGTGTGGGGCCGCGCTCTGTGAGAACGTGGAGGGCTCCTTCCTGTGCCTCTGTGCCAGTGACCTGGAGGAGTACGATGCCCAGGAGGGGCACTGCCGCCCACGGGGGGCTGGAGGTGAGGCCTGGGAGACACATTATCCATGGCAACTTGGAGGTTTACAGAGAGCATGTCCCTCCGCATCCCTCTTAGCCTCTAGCCTCTGAGGGGGGACACCAGGCCAGGGCCTGGGGCAGTGTAGTGAGGTGCAGGTGGGGCCTGGCGCATGGAGGAGTGAGGAGGCTGAGTGCCGTGAGCAGTGAGACCAGGAGCTACAGGGTAGCGACTGCCCTTGAAGAGGCTAAGGAAACTCTTACACTGACTTAGGGTGGCCCCAGGGACCACAGATTGAGCCTTGGAGGGACCCTGAATCCATCTAATCCCTGGGAACCTTCTGGATGAGAGGTGACTTGAAGCTGAGCTAAACTGAAGTCTCCCCTTCCCACTTCCCACTCCACCGCAGAGCTGCTGGGTTCAGCCTCTCACCCCAGACTGGACTAGGACTCAGCCAGCCTTCATCACCTTGGGGGAAAATGAGGGAGACAAGGAGGGTGGAAGGGGCTGGGGTACATGTGAAGCAGAACGGACCAGCAGGCTGCTCATATGGCATGCCAGGGACTGGAGGCAGTCCATCACAGGGAGGCAGGCAGGCTGGTCCCACAAAGGGCAAGTGCTTTGGTGAGGAGGAACTGGGGTCAGATCCCTGCTGCACTGCTTCACAGCTGCACAGTGGTGGCGAGGCCCCGATTTCTTCATCTGTAAAAGGGAGATGATGATTAAGCCACTTCTTAGGGTTGTCAAGAGCATCAGTGAGGTAATACAGGTAATAGCATTTTTTCCACTGTAAAGTGCTACACAAATGTTAAATTTAAGAAAGAAAGTCAAGGGCTATTGATCCCTTCAGAGGACCATGAGCAGACAGTAATGAGCATCTGTCATGCACAGGTCAGAGTAACCCTGAGGCCCCAACAGGAAACTATGCCCCGGCCCCCATCCGCATGGACTGCTACTCTGGGCAGAACAGCCATGCACCCTGCTCCAGCGTCCTGGGCCGGAACACCACGCAGGCTGAATGCTGCTGCACCCAGGGCACCAGCTGGGGAGACGCCTGTGACCTCTGCCCATCTGAGGACTCAGGTAAGGCCCCAAGGGTTCCAGATCCTCGAAGGGTTAGCTAGGCAAGGTGACACTGAAAGAGGGGGAGAGAGGAAGGGGATAGGACCCTCCCCACTCTGAGCTGAAATGCCTCTCTACATAGCTGAATTCAGCGAGATCTGCCCTAGTGGTAAAGGCTACATTCCTGTGGAAGGAGCCTGGACGTTTGGACAGACCATGTACACAGGTAACCTCCTGCGCCATCTTCTGCCCCAAACCTCATTCACCGGAGTGGGCCCTAGCCTGCTCCTCCACGGGGTCCCTGGTGAAGTTCTGCATCCAGCCCTGGCCTCCCAGGTGGCCTCCACCTTTTCTGTCCCAGGGCCGACTCCCTACAGAGTGTTAGCTGGAAGTTCTGACCCAAGCTGCTTGTGGAATGTCCACGTGAGCCTCACCTCAGTTTCCCTGCTCCCCCCAAGGCTGCGCCTCCAGAAACAAACTAAGATGCCTTCACTAACTCTCACCCCCAGCCACATGTGGGCACAGGGACAGAGTGGAGAGCACAGCTCTAGTGGCCAGAGGCCGTGCTCATCTCCCTGGCTGCACTGATGAGGCTGGAAACTCTGGGGAACCCACACTCACAGTGGCATGGTCTAGATACTGTGCCCCTCAGAGCCCTTGTCCTTAAGCTAGTCCTGAGAAGGAAATGATAGAAACAGAGGTCGCTTTAGCTGGGTGCTGGCTATGCGCCACACACAGTTTTGAGCACCTCACACATATTAGCACCTTTTCATCCTTACAACAACTCTAAGAGGTTAAGGAGCACATAAGAACTGGAGGCAAGGGGAACTTAAGCAACTTGCCTGAAGCCACCCAGCTAGTAAGTGGCAGAGCTGGGATTGAAACCCAGCCTCGCTTTGGATCCCCTGCTCTAGGTACCCCTCATACTGCCTCTCACCTCCCTCTCACCTCGGCTCTGCCCTTCCACAGATGCAGATGAGTGTGTGATCTTTGGGCCTGGTCTCTGCCCGAACGGGCAGTGCCTCAACACTGTGCCTGGCTACGTCTGCCTGTGCAATTCTGGCTTCCACTACGATGCTTCCCACAGGAAGTGTGAGGGTGAGGACGCACATGATCCCTGCCCACACCCCAGGCCCACAGCTGAATAATGGCCAACCCAGCCAGTCCCATTCTTGCTGGGAGTCCCTCTTCTGGGGGAGGCCACCCACTGCACAGGCCAATCCCAGGTGAAGGAGCTCTCGGCTGTCAGAGATTGTCCCCAGCAAGGGGCCTTCCAGGCTGGGCTGGGCTGGGGAGAGGGAGGCAGGGCACTAACTCTTCATTATCAGTGATAGGAAAACCCCGTTCCCTGAGGATGGTCGGTAGACAGGCCGCCTTGGCATTGTCCCACCCTTTCATGCCACTCCAGATCACGATGAGTGCCAGGACCTGGCCTGTGAGAATGGCGAGTGCGTCAACACGGAGGGCTCATTCCACTGCTTCTGCAGCCCCCCGCTCACCCTGGACCTCAGCCAGCAGCGCTGCATAAACAGCTCCAGCAGCACGGGTGAGTGGGCCTGAGCGTGGGGCAGCAGGAGAAGGGGACCTGGGCTGGGGGGCTCATGTGCCTCCGTGCCCTGTGCCACCAGAGGACCTCCCTGACCACGACATTCACATGGACGTGTGCTGGAAAAAAGTCACCAATGACGTATGCAGCGAACCCCTGCATGGGCATCGTACCACCTACACGGAATGCTGCTGCCAGGATGGCGAGGCCTGGAGCCAGCAGTGTGCCTTGTGTCCCCCCAGGAGCTCTGGTGAGGGGGGAGCAAAGGGGGAGACCCCTGCAGGGTTGGGCCAGGCCCCAGGGAGGAGGAGGCCCTCACCCTGGAAGGGGGGATCTAGAAAGAAGGAGCAGAGCAATCAGACCCTGTCTTCCATCCTGCTGTTTGGAGACAAAGTAGGGCAGGGGAGAGGTGGGGGAGAGGAATGCTGCCAGGATCTCCCAGAGGGTGCCAGTCCCTGCATGCTCCCAGAGACAAAGCCAAGCAGGCTTTAGCTGGCAGGAGCTGGAATCCAGCTCCCTCTCTCCCTCCTCCCTGACAGAGGTCTATGCTCAACTGTGCAACGTGGCTCGCATCGAGGCGGAACGGGAGGCTGGGGTCCACTTCCGGCCAGGCTATGAGTATGGCCCTGGCCCCGACGACCCGCACTACAGCATCTATGGCCCAGATGGGGCCCCCTTCTACAACTACCTGGGCCCCGAGGACACCATCCCTGAACCTCCCTTCCCCAACACAGCCGGCCACCCAGGGACCGCACACCCATCCTTGAGTCTCCCTTGCAGCCCTCAGAACTCCAGCCCCACTATGTGGCCAGCCATCCAGGTCTGTGTTGCTGCAAAAATGGGGAAGAGGTGGGCACCAAAGCTGTTTCACTTCCATCTCCTCCACCTGCTAGTCATGTTGCCAGCAGGATGAGGACTTGGGAAGGGGAAAGACACACCAAGCCAGAGGTCCCCGTTCATGGTTCATCAAGACAAGTACATACGCCCAGGTCTGACCCTAACAACTCCGTCATAAACTAGCACAGGGGCATGAAAGGTACAGGACACTGCCCCTGTCCTAACCTACAAGCTTCCTGTGGGGACAGAGCGAGAGAAAGTGGTTCACTACAGTCTTTTCCTCCCTCCACGCCACCTACAGGCTGCACAATAACCTGCTCTAAGGACACCCAGCATTCACACTTGTGACCTGAAATGTGGATTCAGGTTTTCTAAGGACTTTAAAGGCCCACTGTGATGACCCGGTTTGTGAATGGTGCCATCCCAGCACTCAGGCCGTGGATTCTAATCAGGAAGTCAGGCCTAGCACTGTGCCATGCACACACGACCCACCACAGGCACAGCTACCACAGCAGCCCAAGACCATACCACCAGGCAGGGTGGGGCCTTTTCCATGGGGTGGAGGGGTGCTTAGAGAGAGAAGAGGGTTGGGCAGATATGGTAGACGTTTTGCTTTGTGTTGAGCGAGGCGCCTCTGCTACCAATTGTTCCCCACAGCCAAAAACACACGATGTGAAGATTTAAACAAAATACCTCACCCCACCCCCATGCCCAAACCCAAAGACACCCCCCCCACTCCCCCAAACCCGTCAGGAGCTGGGCATTGTGGAAGCAGCAAGTCTCACCCTCCCTGGAGCCCTCATTTAAAGTCCAGAGCACCTCTCCCCCACTAAAATGACATACTTTTTTTTTTTCAAGAGCACTGCCTTTTGTTCTAGCATCTTTCCATGAGAATTTTATGATCCTCTCTGCCCCCACCCCCAAAGTCCCATGGGGCACTCTTTGTCCAAGAGGGCAAAGAGTCTGGACACAGGCCTCAGCCTCCTCCTCTCTCCGATTCCCTCCTCCCAGAGCCCCCAGCCGGCTTCGAAGGGCTTCAGGCGGAGGAGTGCGGCATCCTAACGGCTGTGAGAATGGCCGCTGTGTGCGTGTGTGGGAGGGCTACACCTGCGACTGTTTTGAGGGCTTCCAGCTGGATGCGGCCCACATGGCCTGCGTGGGTGAGTGGAGAATTCTGATGGAGGAGTCAGGCTGGCCCCTGCTCACAGGGATGTCTGAACTCAGGAGGGCTGGAAGAGCCACTGCTGCCTCCTAGTGGGGCTGTCTGCAACAGGCTGGGAAGGAAGAAAGTGCCAAAGGAAGGTCTAATTCTGTGCTTTAGAAAGCCCCTTCCGTGCAGGTTCCCAGACAAAAAAAAGACAAGGACAAGAGAGCATGGTCTTGGGCACGGTATGAGCTCACGGCCCCCTGCTTTGTCCTTGAGTTGCTTGGTTTTGGGAAGTGACTTCAGCCTCTGGCTGTCACATCTAGGATTTCACTCCAGGGCAGGGGCCTGGGCTTAGTAACCAGAGGGGTGGAGGCAGCCAGCAGAGGCACTTGGACTCCCTACAGCTCCCCCTCTCCTTTGCTTCCTCTTAGATGTGAATGAGTGTGATGACTTGAACGGGCCTGCTGTGCTCTGTGCCCACGGTTACTGCGAGAACACGGAGGGCTCCTACCGCTGCCACTGCTCCCCCGGGTTATGTGGCCGAAGCAGGCCCCCCTCACTGCACTGCCAAGGAGTAGCAGTCAGGGGTCAATGTGGCAACTATCTGGAAATGGCCTCCAGTCACAGGCAGGGGCCTTGAGGATGATTTCCTAGCTGGGAAGACAGGCGTCGTCAGACCAGAGGTTCCCAATCAGCCTTGCCTGCTTTCATCTCTCCCAGCTTAGCCTCTGGCTGTGAGCTTCGGTGACTGCCTCTGTGCCCTTGCCTGGTTCAAGCACCATCAATCGCTTTAATGCTTCAGCCACTGCATGAGGCCCTGTCCACCACCTGTCCTGGCCTTGCTATGGGATGCTTACCAAAGGATGGCCCTCATCCACCCTCCCAAGCTGTGCAAGCACGAAAGGCCCCATGGCCTCACACTGCAGACACCCCTTTCCAGCCACTATCCACCATCATCCTGATAATCCCACAACCAGGACAGAGGCAACATCTGCTCTGTGAAGGTCCTTCAGAATCTGTGGAGCAAGAAAGGATTTGGGGAAGCTTGGGGACTGACTCTAGTACCCACTCCCAAGAACCATCACCACCACTCAGCCAATCTGCTCTGGGCCCTGTGCCACACCTCCATCCTGTAGCCCATTCTCTGGCCCCAAGGAGTGGCAGAAGATCCCTTCACTCAGAGAAGCAAGACGGATAGTAGCTTGTTGAGTGTAAGAGACACAAATGAAGAAGAACAAAGAGCCTGAGAAAGCAGCAAGAGGACATGATGAAAAGTTTGTGGAGTTGAGAAAGGGGAGCCAAGGCTTCATATGTCTAAAGAAAATATTCAGTAGCTGTAACATTCAAAATACATCCATCGATAGCCCGTGTGCACCAGCAGCAAGGAATGCCATGGGATCGCGTACCCATCTACAATGACCTCTATTACATAAACAGTGCTTTTTACAGGAAACAAACCTCTTCTAGACTCTCCTTTTGTGAAAACCAGTTTGATGTTCTAAAAGTAAAAAGTCTACTATTTGGTAAGGTCTTGTTCAGAAGAAGCCAGATTTCCAATGCTGTTTTTCCCCCTCTACTCAGAAGCACCTGCCCTTTCCCTTCAGAAAACGACGGCAGGCAATCCTCTGAGTTTACAAGCAGAGACTCACTCCAACCCAAGCCAGCTGGGAGTTCAGAACCATGGTGGAATAAAGAAATGTACATCTGGTCTCTTCTGTTCTTGTTTTTATTTCATATCAGACCAAATATCTTTACCATGTTGGCTAAGTCTAAATATTAGAGATGAGGCTGTGCCTTCTCCCTGGCCAGCTCTGCTGATAGCCTATGATGGGTTCCAATGGGAAGGACTCTTTACTATTGAAAGACAAGGAAAGCTCTGACTTTGCACTTCTCTGATGAATGGCAATGCAAACAAGGCTCCATGTGACTGGAGCATAGAAGTGAATGCTACTTTCTTAATTTAATCTGCCTTGTCCTACCTGCTCTTCTGATTGTTAGCCTCACATAACTTATTGAATGCTTGCTATGTGCCAGGCACTGTGCTGAATGCTATACATACATTTCATTTAATTATCCAATGAGCCTACTTACCATTGTTTATTCTCAATTTACAGGAGAGGAAACTGAGACATAGAAAGCTTAATTTGCTCTAGGTTCCTATATTAATTGAGATGTTTTCAGCAGACAAAAATAAATCACTCTTATGCATGTGAAAATATTCTTTCACTCATAATAAAAGAAATGCAACTTAAAACCATACTGAGATGCTTTTTTGAAATTGTCAGATTGGTAAAGATCAGAAAACTTGTTAAGACTGCTAGCTGGCAAGCATGTGGGGAAACAGGCACTCTCATAATAGCTGATAGAGGTACATATTGAAGAGGACAGTATAGCAATGTCCTTCAAAATTATAAAAGCACTAACTCTTTGATCCAGTAATTCCACTTCTAGGAACTTGATCTTCAGATCTATTTTCACCAGATATGAAATGACATGTGCAAGAAGTTATTATTGCATCATTTGTAACAGCAAAAGATTAGAAACAATTAATTGCTATGAAACCCTTAAAAAAGGTGTCTAAATGCCTTGTTAAGAAAGATATCCAAAACAAATTGAGGGGAAAAAAGAGAGGCTACATAACAGCGTGTAACATAACACTATTTGTCTAAAGAATGGGGAAAGAGAAGTGGTTGTCTGTTAATCCTCGCCACTCCACTTTATACCTTACCATTCAGAGAACATCTTACCATCCCCCCAATATATCCTGCTGCCACTATGCCTTAACTGCTGTTCCCACCACCCCTGCAACACTCCAAGCTTTGCCTTACTGCCCAACCTTGAGATACTGCATGCATATATACATATTTCCTTTGTTTAAAACACAAACAGCCTACATGCATGCTGTTCTGCACTTTGCTGTTTTTGTTTTTTTTGGCTTTATACTTGCAAATAGAGCTGACTCATTCCACTTTATAGCCATCTACTATTCCACTGAATGGATAAACCATAATTTATTTAATCAGTCCCTCACTGACAGACATTTCCATTGTTTCCTGTCTTTTGCTATAAAAAATGCTGCAATGAATATTCTTGTGCATATTTCACATTAATTTATGGGATTATATCTGCAGGATAAATTCTTAGAAACAATGGTGGTTTGTGGGGGAGGGTGACAGGGTGGACAGGTACAGGATTGGGAGACTTTTCACTGTATCTCCTTTTGTATTTTTTTGAATTTTGTACTATGTATCACCTATTCAAAAAAATAATAAAATATTTTTAAATACAGTTGCTGGCCACAGATTGCTTAAATGCTCCCTCTCTTTACATATTTATCTGACTAAAATTTACAATTAAAGCCAGGTGCTAATTATGTCCAAATTCCTTAACGCAAATTTGTTAGGCAGCCCTGTGGCATTTTTATGAAGAACAGCAAATAGGGATTTTAAAAGAGCAATCATACACATCAATGCTAGATAGGAAGAAAAATAGAAGATTCCTTCCTTTCAGACAAACATGCAGTGAACAGTGTTAGGCCCTGCCCAAGGCCCGCTGCACACCATTAGCTTATGTCCAGATTTCAAGGGAGAGCTGTACCATCATGATCAGTGCTGCCCACTTCCCTATACCAGGTTGATCCTGCCAAATGCCACCCCTATACTCTAATGCTTTATAACAAATGACAAAAGAACAGAGCTCGATTCTCAGAAGTTACAGAAAGAAGCAGCTCTTCCTGAACACCTGCTTTAGTAGTCCTTCCTAATCTCTAACTTCTGAATTTCTTTTCCTATCCCTTGTAACCAGTCAACATTCCCACACAAAGAAACTTCGGATGGGCCAGGCGTGGTGGCTAGCACCTGTAATCCTGGCACTTTGGGAGGCTGAGGGGGGAGGATTGCTTGAGTGCAGGAGTTCAAGACTCCTATGCAACATGGCAAAACCCCATCTCTACAAAAAAATACAAAAATTAGCCTGCCTGGTAGTGTGCACCTGTAGTCCCAGCTATTTTCGGAGGCTGAGGTGGGAGGATCATTTGCACCTGGGAGGTAGAGGCTGCACCTCTGCACTCCAGCCTAGGAGACAGAGTGAGACCCTGTCTCAAAAAAAAAAAAAAAAAAAAGAAACTAAGAGTGGATGGGTCACATAATTTATATATAATTGGTCACTGTCATCACATAACTGAAGTATGATACCACAATAAGATCTGGACATTGACCAAGAGACCTTCTCTTTGAAAAATGACATAAAGTTGATTCACAACATAAAGCAGATTCGGAGCTCCCTTGACTGGTTTTTAAGCCTCAGCACTGGCTTGCGTAAAAAGTTAGTACCAATTCTGCAACAAATAGGCCTTGACAATCTCCCCCTCCAAAGAACGGGAAGGCGTAAGATGTTCCCACTGAAACTAGAAGAGTACAAAGTTTTCCTAAATGAATGTGCAGTGAGCAAAATTTGTGAAAATGACCACTGGCTTTTACAGGCCACTAAGAAGGGGGCATCTGGTCAGAAAGGGCTGGCAGTAGATCCCTAACTCATTTTACCATGTGTCCTATTTATTCCAAACAAACTGCCCATGGCCCCCTGATGCTATCATTCCCCCCATGTCCTGTGTTCTTAAGTCACCACCCTCCAATGGAAACTTCTTGCTGTCACTTCTGGTTTCCCCATGAAGCTTTCTCAGTGTGAAGTAACATGATTTTTCCCAAATCTGCCTTTTTTTTTTTTTTTTTTTTTTTTGAGCCGGAGTCTCACTCTCCTGCCCAGGCTGAAGTGCAGTGGTGCAATCTTGACTCACTGCAACCTCTGCCTCCTGGGTTTAAGTGATTCTCCTGCCTCAGTCTCCTGAGTAGCTGGGATTACAGGCACCTGAAACCTGGCTAATTTTTGTATTTTTAGTAGAGATGGGGTTTCATCATGTTGGCCAGGCTGGTCTCAAACTCCTGACCTCAGGTATACACCCACCTTGGCCTCCCAAAGTGCTGGGATTACAGGCACGAGCCACCGCGTCCGTCCCCAAATCTGCCCTTTTCTAAACATAAAATTCCGATTCTTCCATTAACAGTAGATACTCACATATAAGCTTCTGTAACCTAAGGGACCCTGTTTCTGTGTAGTGGACCACTGTAATTTGATTGACTGATTTAGCAACAGAAGCTGTTCTGCTTGTGCTCAAGAGTTTTAAAACCACCAAATCAATGAATAACCCACAAAAATATTCTGAAAGAATAGGTTCTAATGTTTAAAATGTAGCAAATTTTTTAAAGCAGGATGAAAAAACAGGTAGTCCAAACTGAAAACCTTATCAGGCGCAGGGATTGGCGGCACCGTCTTGGTCATGTGCGTACAAAGATGCCATGGTATGCCGCTTTCTGCCTCCTTCCATGGGCACAAAGAAACGTGCTCAAGTTTCTGAGTGTCGCCTTCTTTCCTCTAACAGCAGGATAGGTTTGTTTTCTCTAAATCCTAGGTTTTGCCATGTTGGAAATGTATCTAAGTTTCTGTCTCAGATATTTTCTAAACTCTATTTCCATTTTTTCATAGTAAATTCTTACTAAATAACCTTAATTCCAAACCAGTGCAGAAGTGCAAGTCTTTGCTATAACAAATTTCTAGGCTCCCAAGCAAAAGTTGGATTTAACTAATAACTCTTCCAGAATCAACTTGGTTGTAGTTTCTCCAACATCAGTATTAATAAATTATTCGGTGTGGTGATGGCAGTGGATTCTTTTTCTTTCATTGTCAGTCCCCACAGCTCCTCTGCACTGTTAATAGGATTATATCAAGCTCCAAAGCCTAATTAAGTGCCACACCTACACAAGTACTTTAGTTCACGACAATTTGTGGTTTAAAAAGGTTTGTTTGGTGACCCCAAAGTAGGGTTGCCAAGGTCAGCAAATAAAAATACAAGATGCCTAGTTAAATTTGAATTTCAAATAAGTAATTTTTAGTATATGCAATATTTGAGACATACTCATACTTAGAAATTGTTTACCTGAAATTCAAATGTAACTGGGCATCCTACATTTCATCTGGTAACCCAATCTAAAAAAAGGTTCCTAAGAATCTATTACCTATAACAATAAAGGGATCACTTCATGCTGTGCACGAGACCAGAGCCATTTTACAACAGAAGGCAGGTGAAGCAACACATCCTAAAAAGATTCAGTCATTAAATTGTCACAGAATCTTAAAAAGTCTGCATGAGTAGGGAGGCTATTTTTGAAATAATTCAGTAGCAGTGAGGGTTTGGTCCAAGTTTTCTGGGTAATGGGCTCTTGGTTTTATGACTCCTAGCAGATCCATGAGTATGAGAGTAAAATGTATCTGTCCTATCAAATAGGAAGTGGTGAATGGGCTGCACAGACAATAAAGATAAGTCAAGTGGCACGTTCTGGCAAGGTGGAATGAAAAAGAGAACATTTACCTTTCTCATCCTCTAATAACTGGTGTCCAAGCTACCCAATCTGTGACCCTGATCCACAACACGATAAGGACTTTCTTTAAAATAAAGCTTTTATACATAGCTATCCACATATGTACAAACAACTCTCAAGACCAGAGAAGTTAATTCCAAATTTTAGAGCCAAGGAGGCTCTACAGATTACATGGAGTTTCAACCAGTGATTAAATCTGAGGTAACAGCATCTGAGGCTCAGCCTTAGCACTGAGAGGGGTTGGAGGGGAAAATTAAGCCAAGAGTAAAATCTCCACGTTCTGAAAATAATAGTGGCAAAACACAACATTCCTGGACTGCGGGGGAAATAAAATTGAGAGGGGCATGATTAGAAGGAAACCTCTAGAATTCG
This sequence comes from Ateles fusciceps, assembly GCA_036589455.1. Taxonomy (NCBI): domain Eukaryota; kingdom Metazoa; phylum Chordata; class Mammalia; order Primates; family Atelidae; genus Ateles; species Ateles fusciceps. The sequence goes on along the minus strand of JAZHEH010000228.1, from coordinate 7,002,514 downwards.
ACTAATTCCAGGTTCCTCAAATGGGTACAACTGGTGACAATCTCAGGGTCACCCGTCATAGCATCAAAGTTTGACAGAGAAGGATGACCCACAGGAGCAGCCCTGCTGTGCTTGAGGATTGTTCAACACTTGAAATGAGCTTCGGATCAGTTCTTGGCTGAAGTCCACCTGGGCCCCTTTCACGAAGGCCAAGCTATCAGAGTCAACCACCACTCTTGCCCCACCCTGTTCAAATACCCTGAAAAGACAAGAAGGCGGCATTAATGAGTATCACAAACACCGAAAGAGTCACCCCTGAGCCCAGACGTGCACATCATCTGTTTTTCTAAAGTACAGAGGGAGCTTCCCAATTATCTCTAACAGGTGCTGATTTTTTTTTGAGGCAAAATGATTCAATGGAATAAATACTGGGAACCGTTTAGGGACTCAGGCCTGGAATCTAGTCTGGCCTGACTTTCCACCGACTACCCAGTGGACCTGGGCAGGCCAATTTTCCTCCTATAACTTAGTTATTTTGATTCAGGACAACAAATCTTTACTGCATCCTCACTGCGAGACAGGCGGTGTTAACCATCCCAGGTAAACCCTTTAAATTTGGAATAAAAGTGCACCTTAAATGGGAGACACTTTTATCCCTCCCGTACCTCCTTTGGGGACCCACCCCTTCCTCCTTGCCTGTCGTCGGGGTTGATAACTGTATCCAGTGAAAATTTGTATTGGAATCCGGAGCATCCACCTCCCTCCACCTGCAGCCTGAGGAATTCTGACCCTTCGGTGATTTCCAAAAGCCTCTGAAATGCAGGAAGGGGGGATCAAGAATGCCGAGCAAGAGGAGTTAAAGGGCTGGGTGAAGAGCAGTTCCCGCTCTCCGGCCAATCGCCCCGGCCGCCGCCCCGCGCCCGGCCTCCTACCTGGACGCAGCTGTCCGTGAGGCGGATCTGCGCTTCGCCGGCCTCAGGGCTGGAGGACGACGCTTCCCGACGCGCCCGGAGTCCCAGGGAGGCCGCAAGGAGCCTGCGCGCAAGGGAGGAGGGTGAGCCCGGGAGCAGGAGCACCTGACCACCCTCGACCTGGAGCGCCTAACGCTAAGCCTGGCGACCCCAACCTCGACGGCCTCCCACAAAACCCTCACCTCCCCCCACAGGCCTTAGTTTCCCATTTGTCCTACAGGCGCAGAACCAAACACCCTTTCCAGGTGCCTTTCTAGTCTTGGTACCTGCCCTTCGGCCAGTGAGTGACCGCTCTCTGCGTCGGGGCCGTTAGGGACAACCCCCGGACAGCAGCCATCTTCCTCTACAAGCTCCGCCCCTCGCGTCTCTCCTGTTTCTCACCCCAGGGCCTCCGGAGGCGGGGAGAACGAACAGGCGGCCGGGACCTCACGGAGGCCCCGCCCCAACATTCCTATTGGGTACTGCGGGAGGAGAGGGTGCCTGATTGGCTAGAAATGCTCCCGACGGCGGCAGCGGGGACGCACCCATAAAGTCGGGGAGGAGCTCTAAAGGGAAGGAACGGGACCGGGAGGAGCTAGGCGGGGCGGGGCGGGGCGGAGGTGGGTCCTGGCGGGCCTGACCTCTGAGGGGACCGCATGGGCGGAGAATGCCGGCTTCTGGGCCCGACTGGGCGGGAGCTGGCTCCCCTGAGCCGGAGGCGGGGCGCGGGCGGGCGTCAGCCATGGTTACTGGTGACAGGTCGCCTGACTAGGCTCCTCCCCGGGCCCGCCCCCCACAGGTTTGTCTTGTGACCGCGGGCGAGTGCCACTTCTTTCCCGAGCTTGGAACTTCGTTAGCCGCGATGAGTTTCCTGGCCTCTACATTTCTGCTCCTGGCGTTCAGCGCAGCCGCTCAGGCCGAACCAGTGCATTTCAAGGACTGCGGTGAGCCCCGGGCCCGCCCCGAGGTTCCCGCGCCCTCTGCGGAAGCCCCCGTCGGACCCCCGCGCTGAGACCCCCCGGGCTGGGTTGGGCGGGTTCCTCGGGCGGCTAGGCTTAGCCGTGGACCCTAACTGGAGTGGGCTGGGTGGGGGGAGAAGGCGCCGGCCTTCATGAAACCGGACCGCACACAACTTTGTCTCTTTCCTTAGAACACGTGTTTTGGAGTTTCTGAAACTCCAGAAGGGGGGCCTTTTGCTGAAGTTTCCTAAAGTTTGTAGGGCAGACAACAGAAGAGCTGTATCCAGCGCCGGTGGAGGAGTGGCGCACAGAACTTCTTTTTATTTACGCTTTACATCTTGGAATCCCACCTCCCCCTTCCAACTCCCTTTGCTTTTCTTTTAATTTCCCTTTTGCTGACAAGTCAAAAGTCAATTTCCCTTTTTCATCGTTTATTGTTATAAATAGCACTTCCTTTGGGCTAGCTATGGAATCTTGTGATTCTTAATCAGTTTTTCCTTGCATACATTTCACTGTGTCTCTAATCACAGCTTGTGACACATAACTCCCTCTCGCCGCTGTGGTTGGAATCTTTCTTGGAAAATACCACAGTGGTAGAAATTCTCATTGCCTTCATTGAGTCGAGTCTATAGAATTGTCGGAACAGAACCCGAGCAATTTTGTTCAGAGTTGGAGGTGGAGAGATGCAACTATCAATGAAAGAGGCATGAAACTGATTTGTAAGATCTGTGAATGGAAAGGAAGCACGGAGATCATATAGTGAATCACTGAATTCCAGGGGATGTTGGGTAGCCTACCTAAAGTCACGCAACAGAATGGGAAACCACAGTAAGTGTGACCGCCCAATGGGTTCACCTTGCTCACTGCCTTGACAGAGCCGATTTATCAAGACAGGGGATTTGCAATGGCGAAAAGAGTAATAAACGCAGAGCTGGCTGTGCGGGAGACCGGAGTTTTATTGTTACTCAAATCAGTCTCCCCGAGCATTCGGGGGATCAGAGTTTTTTATTTTATTTTATTTTTTATAATGGTTCTTTTATTGCTTCAGTATTAAGATTATTGAGAAGTCAAATGAAGTTATGCTGACTTCATGATTCAAAAATTATCTTCCAAACACTTAACGATTATAATTTAAGATAAATAACACTTAAAGAAAGCAAACCTTTTATAATATGACTTTCAATAGAGTTTTTAAGGATAGTTTGGCGAGTATGGGCTCGGAAAGTGGGGGAGTGCTGATTGGTCGGGTTGAAGATAAAATCATAGGAGGTCGAAGTCAGTTCTTCTTGCTGACTTCTGGGTGGTGTCATTTGCTGCATCGGAATGCAGGGTCTGCAAAATATTTCAAGCACTGACCTTAGGTTTTACAATAGTGGTACTATTACCAGGAGCAGTTTGGGGATGTTCAGACTCTTGCAACCAGAGGTTGCACGGCCCTAAATGATATCTACCCTTGTAGCTAATCTGTTCGTCCTACAAAGGTAGAATTTTCCCCCAGGCAAGAAGGGGTTTTTCAGGAAAGGGCTATTATCCATTTCCTTTCAGAGTTTAAAGTATAAATTCCTCTCCAAATCTAATTCAGCCTACACTCAGGAATGAACAAAGACACTTTCAAGGTTAGAAGGAAGATGGGGTAGGTTAGGTCTGATTTCTTTTCCTGACATAATTTCCTCAGTTATGATTTTTGCAAAGGCGATTTCATAAGTTTGCTGCTTTATATCCAGTGCCCAGGTAATAGTAACTGCTCAATGAAATGTGTTGAAAACATAGATGGAATATATACTTTTTCCCCTATGTCGTAAAAATTCATGTTGAGGCAAAAGCAAAGTTGGGCGTTAGGGGACAGGATTGATTAAGGAATAGACTGCTGTTAACACTTAAATGCTATTCATTGATTTAGGAGACTGGCACTTGAAAGCTATTATCTCTTCCAATTACTGCCTTTCCCTCCATTAAACTTAGTGGCCAGCGTGCAGATGAAGACACTCTTAATTTTAATAACTCATTCCATCCTCACAAGCTATCTTACAGATGAGGAAAGTGAAGCACATAGAGTAACTTGCCCACGATCTCACACCCAGTAAGTGGTAGGAAACGTGGATCTTTGTGAGCCACTTTGGGTTTCCAAAAAAAGAAGGGAAATAAATCCAGAAATTATTCTATTCGTTTGTAAAAGCAGGAGTACACCCATGGGAAGAAGTTTTTAAAGGGAAGGAGGGTTTCAGCTACAGATTTTTAATTTACTTTTGAATTGGGAAATATGATGTAAAAACTTCAGCGCCCACATCAAAAGATTTCTGTGTTCCACTCTACGCCCACCTTCCCTGGGGTGGGATTCCTCAAGTGAGAAATGGGGCTTAGCAAACTAGTTTCATAATGTTTGCAGGTTAGAACTGAGGAGTTTGTTCTATTGACACTGGAAGTTTAAGAACCTCTTGTCAGCAGAAAACTGGATGAAAGAGCTACAAATAGTACCCTTTACTTACTTCCTACTAGATTATGTAACCCAGCCTTGAAAGAAGCAGGTGGAAGCTGGACATTGAAAGCCTTAACATTAGCACTGATTTTCCATAGATTGTTGATTGAAGTTTGGGATTTTTTTTTTCTATTCACCAAAAATCGGTTGGAGTGGAAGAGAGTGCTTCTGAGACTGTTTTGGATGCTTAAGAGTGTGTACAGCTTGAGAACTTTGCTATGATGGAGAAGCAAGCTGAAGGGTAATGGATTGCAAGGTACTATTTACCAACCTAGCTGGAGTAGTGTTGGTCAATGTGATGACAGAGTTAGTTTAAAGAGACTGTTCTACCCAAGGGCAGCCACAGGCAGCAAAGAACATCTACCTGGATTTCTCAGTTCACCTCATTCTTTTATAGTACTGAGCTAATCTGGTGACTGACTGCATAGCAGATAACATACTCTCAGCCTGCAGTTTGCCTCTGTCTTCATGCATTCTACTTTTGAGACAAAAGAGTCCATCCTATTGGCTGGAAACATAATTTCTATCTACAGAGTATATTTGAGATAAGAGGACAGGTTGTGTGTCAGAAGGGGAACTTGCTAACCTACCCAGGAGCAGCTATTCTAGATCAAATTCATGGACTAAATCCAGATGTGGTAATAATAAATATATATCACTGTGTTCCAAACACTTATCTAAGATCTGTATTTGTTTTAGCTCAGCTACTCTATTATCCCCAGAGAGGTTAATTATCTTGCCTTGAGGCTATACAGTAAGTAGCAGAGATAGTGAGATTTGAAACCCAGGCATCAGGCACCAGAGTCTTGCGTCTCAGCAATGATGGCTGAATGGCCGAACTAACTTACCCTGTTACAGGCACTGTTACCAGGCAGTTCACTTCCATTCTGTCCCATTCAACTGCCCAGTCTCTGGGGCCTGGATGAGGAAATGGGATTTTTAAAGACTTTATTTAAACCTTTTTTGGTCAAGCATTTATTATATACAAATAGTACTTTTGTCCTTGGTTAGACTGAGATTAAAAAAAAAAAAACCCACACATTTATTTTAGGGAACACAGGTGCGTAAAATCGAGTATACATCTGTAGATTGCAGATGTGTGCTTAAAATTGTTCTCGTTGATAGGGGTATACAGTCACAGTTTGGAGACCACAGATTGGAGAGACACTAGAACGAGATTGAAGATGGTGGGGGGAGAGGTGGGAACGGTTTGGGAGAGCCAGTATCAAGATTCCACATGGAAATGGTAGCTGTGTGATTTGAGTGATGGCTTGTGCCACATGTGTGCTGCTTTAAATCTGGTGTTGAGAAGGGAGGAAGGGTGAGGGTATGACTGTCCTGATACAGCCCTCCCAGGATACAGAGCAGGGGAGCTGGCTCTATGTACTTCATTATTTGGTCAGTTCTTCTTTACCTATCAAATATGAACAGTTTTTAGTTCGGAGATTTATAGAGAATGTCTGCCATTACTCTTCAGTGCTTTATTCTCTTCTGTGAAAGACTCTCAAGCTACACCTAGTTTATGAATCATAAATCAGTCTTTGGAAACTGCTTAGAAACAACACAGGTAAGTCAGATGAATCCTATTTCTTTTTTTAAAAGTTTTTTAATTTTTAAAAACTTTTTCTCCCCCAGTGGATGTCTGGAGCAAAAAAAAGAAAAAAGAAAAACTTTTATTTGTTTTGAGGATTCCCAGGGATCAATCCTGTTTCTGACTCTTTCTAGTACCTTCCTACATCTTACCCTTATTTTTTAAACATATGCAGCATTTGCAGATATATCATTCCAGCAGCTATATAGACCTAGGCCAAGTAAATATTTCAGAGGAAATGAAACCCAGACTCAGGTAGCAGTATTCTTTAACGCAGCTGGCACTTCTGCCATCTTGGCTGTGTGAGTCAGCGCTATTTGGAGTTAAGTTTAACTTGTGCCCTAAGCTTGTATTAAAACTATAAAGACCTTAACCTCTGTCCTCCTCTTCAATCCCCTTGATTCTTGGAAAAATCCAGGTCTTAACAGCCTCAGTTGTTAAGATTTAAGGCACTTCATGTTGTTTTTGGAGCCAAAATATTTCATGACTCATAAGTGGGCCTCAAAGAACAGGACTAAATAATTGAAGAAACTGCAGAAGTGCAGTGGAAATTGTGCAGTTCCCAGCTCAGAAGTGGAGGGTAGTTCCTCTCTTAAGGGTCATTCTTAGTTCAGAGATGAGGTAGTTCTTCTGTCTAGGGTCATTCCTCTGTTAAGTGTTAAGTGGTAGTTCCTCTTAAATTCCATAGTCCACTTACTCAGAAGTAAGTAGGCTTCTGGAATCAGCCTAACTTTGTTTTGTGTGTGTGTGTGTGTGTGTGTGTGTGTTTTTGTTTTTTGAGATGGAGTCTGCTCTGTTGCCCAGGCTGGAGTGCAGTGGTGCAATCTCGGCTCACTACAGCCTCAGCCTCCTGGGTTCAAGCGATTCTCCTGCCTCAGCCTCCTTTGTAGCTAGGATGGCAGGCGCATGCCACCATGCCCGGCTAATTTCTGTATTTTTAGTAGAGACGGGGTTTTACCATGTTGGCCAGGCTGGTCTTGAACTCTTGACCTCAGGAGATTCACCTGCCTCGGCCTCCCAAAGTGCTGGGATTACAGGCATGAGCCACCACGCGCAGCCAAATCAGCCTAATTTTAAAAGCCAGGACTGGATATTCTGATACTTTTCATTGTTTTATCCATCCCTTTAATAGTACTGCTTATTTCTCTAGGAAGTCAGGTTGGGGTGAAAAAATGAAGGGATTCCAAGAAGACAAAATACTGGGCAAAGGATTTACCAGAAGTTTGGGGAAAAAGGTACAAAATCTGGATAAGAAGATACTTAATCACTGAAAATCACAGAGGATATGGGGGTTGAACCTCTAAGATAGAAAGAAAATCATGGTGAGGGGCAAAGGTGATGCTGAATTCAGAAACCTGAGAAATTGAGTTTGAGCCTGGATCTTTATCCAGCGTCCTCAAGTAGTTATCACATGGGAATTTCCTTGAGGTATCTTCCATTCATCACCATGGCTATGTATTTAAAGCTTCCTACCTTACTTCAGTTTCCAGTGACAAGGGCTTCCAAGTCAGGCCCATCCACTGAGTCCTGGATCTGCCCCTTCCAGGCAATTTGACCTTGGACAAGTCTCAGAAATCTTTGCTCTTCTGGCTTCTAACCCCTAAAACCAGGACAATAAAACCCATTGTTGTGAGATGTTTCCTTCAGATGCCTCTGTTTTCCTTCATCCTTGCTATTCAAGGTACAATTTCCATAGGGTCTAAAAATGAATGATTCAGAAACTAAAAACTCTTGAAGCCAGATTCAAGAAAGGTTCCGTCTGTCCTGGGATCTGGCAGACTTTCCGACCAATAGTAACAGACTCCCTAAATCAGTGTCTGCACTGTAGAACTTAGGGTAGAAAGATGGTATAATTCATTTCTGATCTTCCTCCTCGGAGGTTCAGGCTCTAGGTTTGCTTTCTAGCTATTTCTGCAGAAAGTACGGCTTTTGGCCATGTGCAGTGGCTCACACCTGTAATCCCAGCACTTTGGGAAGCTGAGGCAGGCAAATTGCTTGAGTCCAGGAGTTTGAGATCAATCTGGGCAACATGGTAAAACCCTGTCCCTACAAAACACAAAAATTAGCCAGGTGTGGTGGTGCGTGCCTGTTGTTCCAGCTACTCGGGAAGATGAGGCAGGAGGATCGCTTGACCCTGGGAAAGTTGAGGCTGCAGGGAACTGAGATTGCGCCACTGCATCCAGCTTGGGTGACAGAGTGAGACCCTGTCAAAAAAAAAAAAGTCCAGTTTTTCCTGTAGTGAACAACTTTCATCAAATTTACATGCTAATCTATGTGCTAGAAAAAGAAAGGGAAAATGGACTATTTTAGTCAAAAGGAAGGTGGAAGCAAACATTTTCAACGTTTAGGTTAAAACTGTGACCCTTACCATTAGGAATGCAAGACAAGACTCTAGGAGCATTTGGAGTTTCTCCAAATAATATGATCTTTAATATAATCATTTGTGGATATGGTCTCGATATTATTTAGTTTGACAAATATTAACTTTCTCTTGGTCAAAAAACCAACTACCTTCTTTATCATCTGAATTAGAGGCTATGAGTTGAGCAGCAAGATGAATCAAGACTCTGACTTCTAATTGGGCATTATTCTTAAAGGTTCCATCCTGGGAAACAGTCTGAGGAGAACGAGTTCACCCTAACTGGGAGAGCAGAGCACCTTCCCATTTGGTAGTGGGCAGTCTGGCTGGGTTACTTCTCCTCCTATTCTCCTATTCAATTCATTTTTCTTTTGCAGGTTCTGTGGATGGAGTTATAAAGGAAGTGAATGTGAGCCCATGCCCCACTCAGCCCTGCCAACTGAGCAAAGGACAGTCTTACAGTGTCAATGTCACCTTCACCAGCAGTGCGTAAAATGGCTCTTACCTCAAATTCATGTTAAAGCATAACCTAAATATCAAATGTTGGAATAAGTGTGGGAATGGAGGGGAGGGGGACTGGCAGTCACAAATTCTATGACTTCTTTTGCAACTTGTGCAAAGCTGGGATTCACTGTGCTCCTGGACAACCTTCTCATACAGGGTCCATGGCTCCCAGATTCCCTTTAAGCAAACAGGGAGATGTCCATGTGTCCCGGGTTAGAGAAGACAGCTTGGTTTTTAGCTGTCCTGTCTTGACCCATATTGTATAGCAGGTTTTGATGGAATTATCAGCTCTGTTTAGCTACAGACTGCAAAGTATTAGTATGGACCTTAATTCTGCAAGCTTTGGAACTCCTCCAAATTGTTATTTTAAGCAGTAATATCTTTCAGCTATTAAGTCTACATTCCACCTGAAAATAAAGGTGCAATTAATACTTAACAGCCTTAACAGCCTCCTTAAGGTTTAGGGAACCCACTGGGGACCCAAGAAACAGCCAAGAAATCTGAGCTTTCTTCAGTAATATTCAAGAAATATTATTGGAACTTGTTGCTTTCTTGTACCACATCACTTTGAGCTTTGTAAGAATCTAGACAAATGTAAAATCTTTATTTCTAAGGAGGGTGTCTTCCTTTAATCCTTTCCTCATTTTCTGTACTGTAAAACTAGACTAAAGAGTCTAATAAGAAACCCTAAAGTTCCTGTCATCATTTGTTCATAAGCCTAAAGACAGCTCTAAGTACTAGCTCCCTATTTTCTCTCTGGACTATAAACAGAAACAAAAAGCCTTCTAAACAAGTCATCCCCAACCCAGACGGAAAGAAAGACACAGAACCAATTTTCTGGATCTCCAAAATACCCTAATAGCTCATAAATCTGATTGCCCTAATTTTATACCTTTATTCCCCCCTGGCCATCTTGTGATGTGGACGGTAAAGTTTATGAAGAAATGCACGTCTTTCTAATCTTACCCAATTTCTTTCTGTCTTTTTTTTTTTGAGACAGAGTCTTGCTCTGTCACCCAGGCTGGAATGCAGTGGTGCGATCTTGGCTCACTGCAACCTCTGCCTCCTGGGCTCAAGTGAGTGTCCCATCTCAGCCTCCTGAGTAGCTGGAATTACAGGCATGCGCCACCATGCCCAGCTAATTTTTGTATTTTTAGTAGAGACAGGGTTTCTCCATGTTGGCCAGGCTGGTCTCAGACCTGACCTCAGGTGATCCACCCACCTCAGCCTCCCAAAATGCTGGGATTATAGGCATGAGCTATTGCACCCAGCCTAATCTTACCCAATTTCTAAAGGGTTACCTCTTTCACTGTTGTTACAGACCATGACATTTCAGACACACAATATATTTTAACAGAAGCTGATATAAATAGCAGACAAAGTTTACTGCCAAAAATCAGTGGCCTTGTTGGATAAGGTTATTTATCCAGGTATCTCTGATTCTCCTAAGAAACTATGAAGAGCCATGAAAAGCAAGGTTAAGAGCAAAGAAAACAACTTCTGCTGATTGCTTTTTTTTTTTTTTTTTTTGCATAATTAGGTTTGGAGTGAATGCTTGCACTGTGCTAATACCAAGCACAACTACAGAGAGAAATAGGCCCTAGGAATCTGTTGCTTGAGATTATTTCTGAATGTTCGATTTAGAGTTTGAAAATACGTTGTTTTCTTTGCCATCTGATTCTCTTTTTTTCTCTTAGATATTCAATCTAAAAGCAGCAAGGCCGTGGTGCATGGCATCCTGATGGGCGTCCCAGTTCCCTTTCCCATTCCTGAGTCTGATGGCTGTAAGAGTGGCATTAACTGCCCCATCCAAAAAGACAAGACCTATAGCTACCTGAATAAACTACCAGTGAAAAGTGAATATCCCCTCTGTAAGTGATACCATTGTTGAGCACACGAGAGGACTTGGGACTGGATTAGAGATCGGAGGGCAGTGGGCAAGAAGCAGAGACAGGGTAAAGGGCCCCTTATCTCTATGATAAAGAAGCGGAAGCCTGAGGGACAGGAAATAGCTGGGAGCATTAGGTGTCAGGAGGTAGGGCAGATGTTTTTCTCTGTGTGTCTTCTTTCTTTCACTATGACCTAATGGTTAGCCTGGGCATAATGATGCTATTTTTTTTCTTTTTTTTGAAAATGTACTAAAATTTAATCATCCATAAAAGCTGTAATTTAATCTGTCATTAAAACACAAGAAGCAATATTAGAGTTGGTTTAGTATATTGTATATTTTAGCTTTGAAAGCCATAAAACTCAGTTATCCCAGTTTTTTTTTTCCTATAAGAGACTCATTTCTCCAAAGCATTATACACAATTTTAATTAGAATATACTGACAGATAATATTCCATAATATATATATATATATTTTTTGAAACAGAGTCTCACTCTGTGTCCCAGGCTGGAGTGCAGTGGCGCAGTCTCGGCTCACTGCAGCCTCTGCCTCTCCGGTTCTGGTTCAAGCAATTCTCCTGCCTCAGCCTCTGGAATAGCTGGGATTACAGGCACATGCCACCATACCCAGCTAATTTTTATATTTTTAGTAGAGTCCGGGTTTCACCACGTTGGCCAGGCTGGTCTTGAACTCCTGACCTCGTGATTTGCCTGCCTCAGCCTCCCAAAGTGCTGAAATTATAGGCGTGAGTCACTGCGCCTGGCCGATATTCCATAATTTTTTAAATATGAAATGAAGTCAGTGACTCAAAAAAGTTATCTGCTGCAATGAGTTTGAGGGGACATCCTAATCAATATCATTACAGATAGAAAGTATAATGGTTCAACATTTTCGTGCTTGATAGGGAGGAATCATGATAAAAACATCAATATGAAATCATCTGACTATAGTAGCAAATATCTAACATTTGAAATGCATCCATGCTCTTTTACATAATCATATTAGAGCCAAGTATATTTTCACATCTATTATGTCTTATTTTCTAAGAGATGTACACAAAGCAATTTTTTTTCTCCAGGGAACTTGTGCAAACCAATATAAGATCTAAATTTTTCCCATAATATATAAAATAGGAGAAGCCTCTTCAGATGTATTTTTTGAAGTCTGGAGTGCTGGCATTTTCCAGTTAGGCAATAGTTCTTCATTCCCATAACCTGGCTCAGAGCTGCTGCTGACTATGGGCCTAGAGCAGCAGGCATGATTTCTTTTTAGGCTTCTTCTTTTCCATTGGTGTTTTTCTATTTATCTGCCTGACTAGGTCATAAAATATCTCATTAACATTGATCTTTGACTTTGCAGAAGATCCTAAAATGGCACAGTTACACTACCATCTTGCTAAATTCTGACCCTGTTCTTTGCCAACTACTCGCTCATCTTCCAGGTCACATTTGTTGCCAACAAAAATCATTGGAACATCTTCTGTGTCCCTAACCAGTAAAATCTGTTCCCTCAGGTCCTGTAAGTCGTTAAATGTGGACTGAGCTGTAATAGAATGTGATAGTGCAAAACCATGGCCATTCTTCATATACAAATCCCTCATCACCGTGAATTGCTCTGTCCCTGCAGTATCTAGGATTTTAAGCATACACTGTTGGCAATCAACTTCAACTTGCTTTCTGTAGGGATCTTCTATCATTGGGTCATATTTTTCAACAAAAATTCCCTGAACAAACTGAACCGTCAGAGCAGACTTCCCAGTGCCTCCTGAACCAAGGACCACTACCTTGTACTCATGCATGATGTGGTCTATTTAAATAATGACAATCCCCCAGTCCGGGTGCTGCCGCCGTCTCCTCCTCTCCCCACCCCCCTCCTCCCCCCCACCCCCCTCCTCCCCCCCTCCCCCTCCCCCTCATCCTTCCCCCTTCTCCTCCTCCCCATGCTCCTTCCCCTGCTCTTGGCTGTGGCTCCTGCTCCAGCTCTACAGCAACAGCTGATGCCATTTTTATATACACTATTTCATTTGGTTCTCATGACCATCCTATGTAGAGGTGATTTTATCTCTATTTTACAGTTGAAGAAATTGGAGCCTCTGAGGTTATGCAATACGAGCAGAGTCCACTCCACTAAGAAGTAGTACAGCCCAGGTTTTGAGCTGGTTCTTATAACTCCAAAGCTTGTGCAATGTTAAAAGATTTTAGCCAGATACCAAATAGTTAAAGATCCAAGTTATCTTAACATTGTCATTAGAAAATCCTCGTTTCTCCATTAATCTCTTAACAAAACAACAGAGCAGTAGTTTGGTAGCTCCATGGCAGAGAGGTAGCTTTTTCCACCCTCCTTTCTCCCCCTCCAATCCCCACCTTCACTTCCGACCCACCCCTGCTGTACCTACCTCTTTTCTACCAAGCACTTGTAAGGTAGATCCTGCTGGAGTGGACCTGTATTAAAGATATGAATTTTGATAAGAATAGAGGAAATAAAGGGATAGCCTTTTTCCATGAAGAAAAAGAGCCACATTTCTTGAAAGGAAATCAAGTAGAAGTTAGGAGCAATATCTGGCCATTTATTTTCTAGGAAAGGTAAGTAATTAAAGGACATTCTAAAGAGACTCAAATATAGGGTGTCTCTGCTGAAGGGATGTTGGAGGTCTTAGAGGTGAGGGACAGGTTTATAGATGAATTTGCAGAGTATCCATATAACCATGAGCATGTTTGAACCTCGGTTACATATGCAATGACTAGTCAGAACCTGATAGGTAGTAGATACTTAATATATGGTAATTATTGTCTGTTAAATGAACTGCATTTAATCTGAAAAACAGTTCAAACTCTTTAAGCACTAAATGAAGCAGCAGTTAATGTATACTAGTCTGGAAAAACTCACAAAGCAAGTTTCAAGAATCTGAGTATCATTGCCACTCAAATGTTCCATTGTGAAGAAACGTTACAGTATAAAAGAGAAGTAGTAACTAGTGACAAGTAAGGTAATGTCCACATAAGGAAGGACCTGCAGAGTGTCAGTGAGTTATTAAGAATTGGAAGGGACAGCTCACATGGTATGAGTGTAACAAGTCAAGGCAGGGATTTCTGATGGAGTACATTATTAGAAAGCAGTTTAAGGGAGTTAACTGAAAGTATATGGCTACAAAAGGTTGTCATCCTTAGAACGATTCATACAGCTACAGACTTCTCTGAGCCATCCTTTGTGCTTTGACATTCCCATTTCTAGCTAACGAGAAAGTTTCCTTATACCTAAGAATCTAAATTTTTTTACTCTCTGCTCTTCATGGTTACATTCAGGAAAAGCTGGATCAGATTGCCAAATGAAATTGCTTAAATGCAAAATTATTCATGTAAGCCTTCATGTGTTAGAGTGTTTGCATTGCTATCAAGGAATACCTAAGACTGGGTAACTTATAAAGAAAGAGGTTTGATCAGCTTACGGTTCTGCAAGCTGTACATGAAGCATAGTGCCAGCACCTGCTTCTGGTGAGGCCTCAGGAAGCTTACTGTTATGACAGAAGGCAAAGTGGGGCCAGCATGTCACATGGCCAGCACTGGAGCAAAAAAGAAAGAGGGAGCTCCCAGATTCTTTTAAACAGCCAGATCTTGTGTGAACTAAGTGAGAACTCACTCATCACCAAGCGGATGGTGCTAAGCCATTCATGAGGGAGCGGCCTCCATGATCCAGTACCTCCCACTAGGCCCACCTCCAACATTGGAGGTCACATTTCAACATGAAATTTCAAAGGGACAAATATCCAAACCATATCACTTCATTTATGTGCCACTGATCTAAGAAAAGAATGCTTTAGAAATTACATTTGATAAATTAACCAAGTTAGTATATGGTACTGCTAGCATCAAATCATAAGTATAATTTCATTCACTCTCTTAAGGCCGTCGGATGTGCCTACATGCTAAGCAGCCTTCATGATTTAAGAAAAAAAGCATGAGGAGTTAGGAAGTTTTCTGCTACGTCTAGGATTCATAGTTAAGCCAATTATGGATAGAGATCAAGTCCTATTTTCATTTTTCTCAATTATTTTTCTCTTCTCCAGATAAAACTGGTGGTGGAGTGGCAGCTTCAGGATGATGCAAACCAAAGTCTCTTCTGCTGGGAAATCCCAGTACAGATCGTATGTCTATCTGGGGTTGAGAGGGCATGGGTGGAGGGAGGAAAGAATTGGAGGATAAATCACACCTGAAACTAAATCAGTGCCGTAAGATAAAAGGAATTTCAAGACTACTGTTTTATGCCTCTCAGCCTGTGAAAGCATCAAAGACCCTATTTCCTGAGAGCTCAGAACTGTTGCCTTTGTAATATCCTTTGTAAAAAAAAGGTTGAAGGAAAGAAGAGAGAGTGGGACTATAGGGATTGATTTAACTGTCTTCATTGGTTTTTGCTGTTGGAATAAGGAAGGTCCAGCCAGACAGGACCTGAAGGAGGTTGCTTAGGGATGTCCGATAACTTGCCCTAGGGTTATTGCCCTCACAGTGGAGGAAAGGTTCCAAAACGCTTCCATTGAGCTGGAACATTACATCCACAGGTTACTCATCAAGTGCCTCATCGAGTTTAGTGCATCTGGACAACGAGTCTGCTGACTCTTGACAGCACCTCCAGCTCCACTGCTTCAACAACAGTGACTTGCTCTCCAATGGTATCCAGTGATTCGTTGAAGGGGAGGTGCTCTGTGGGGAGAAACTCAGCTCTGGATGGCTGGTTCTCGGTGGCTGTCTTATGTTTCTTTTTCTGTCTTAGGTGGTTTTCATTAAATGCAGCACTTGGTTAGCAGATGTTTAATTTTTGTTTTTTTAACATGTGGTCTCTTTCTACACCTGGAAGTGTACCCTTGAATAAATAAAAACTCGTTTGTCTTGTCTTCTGCATGTGGGCTGTGGTCTTGCTCTTTCAGAGTACGTTGTGCTAGAACCATGGAAGTCAGTCTCCCAGTTCCATGGTCCCAGAGTGCACTGAAGATGTGACTTTTTCAGAAATTTTTTCCTCCTTTTTGCCCGGTAAAACCATATCTATTTTATATGAAATGGCCTTGTTTTGCTTTATTTTACACAGTGTTATGCCACCAAGCGCTTGAAAGAAGTAGTGAAAGTAAACATCACCTGGTTGAATGATAGTGCCTGAAAGGTTGAAGGAACTGAATTTGGTGGGGAGGGCAGGTAGGAGAGTAGTGGGGGTAGGGATTACAGGTTAGGATGAGGCATGGTGATCTTTTGGGAACCCTCTGCCATGAAGAAAGCCTAGAAGCTTAAAGATGAAATATGAAATTGTAGCAAGTAGTGGCTATGTTAATTAAATCTTGGAGTTTCCTACCCTTGAAGTACAAGTATAATCATGGGTATATATTTTTCCATCTATTTTGACTCAGTATACTAGCAGTCAGCTCTTAGATGGCCAGGGATTACAACCCCATTTGCAATTGAGTTGAATAACGTGGATCTTAGGTCATCTATTGTTAGGTCAGGGCAAAAGGAAGGAACATTCATACAAAGTGCTTGTGAGCAAATAATTGATTTGATCCAGTTATTTTTATCCCACTAATTTCACTAGACCCTTGTATTTCTTTGGCCTGTGAGTTTCCCAGGAAAACCACCAGGGGACAGTGATGGATCAGGAATAAAGTTATCAACAGCCAAGCTTTCATAGTTCATGCCAGGAGCCAACCACTGTACTTTTTAGCTACAACCTTGTGTATCCTGTCACACTGAGTCTACAGTGACAGTCCACCGTGTCTCCCATACTGGACTCTAGGTCATTCAGAATTGTGTGAATTCCTGGGCTGTTAACTGTTGTACAGCCTCTGGCTTCGGAGTGCCTGTGGTTGAATCCTCGTGCCACCAGTTAACAGGACTACCAGTGTGATCCTGAAATCACTTCATCTCTCTGTGTGTCAGTTTCTTTATCTGTTAAAAAGGACTAATAGTAATAGGGCTGTGAAGACTAAATGAGATGAGGCATGTAACACACTTAGAATGACCCTGGCATATAGTATATACTCTAAATGTTAGCTGTCACTCTAGGAGACAGACACTGTTCTTTGTCTAGAAATAGCAGGAAAGTCAGAAGGTTCAATATGAGATGTGATGATGTCTCCTCAGAAGGACGAGGCTATCCTCTGTGCACAGGAACTTTCTGAGAGGCCTAGAAAAGCTCAATTGTCATGTGTCCACTGTCTCCCTATTCCTAGAAGATTTATCATGCCATTTAGCTTCTTTGAAGTTAACAGCTACCTGCCCTGTCTGTACACTCCTCTGCCCTCGTGTTAAAAGAAGACAGGACCCACACTACCATGCAAAATGAGTACTTGCCTGTAGCTAGGAACGGTGCCTACTTCAGGGAAAATTAATTTGATACAACTGACTAGTTGAGTGTTAAACTGCTTTGGAAATACTTCACATATCTAAGTCACAGAATAAAATATATTTTTCTTTCCTCTACTTAGTCTTCAAATTTAAAACAATGTTTTAATACCATATATCTTTCATTATTTATAACATGCATTCTTTGTGAAAATTTGTTCTTAGGGACAAAATCTTATTCTTTTTATGTGTAAAGCAGGAGTAGACATAATACATAAACAGATACATATTATATCTGCGGTATTAAAATTTGATGGGGTTGTCGATCAAGATTAAAAGATCTACAAAAGCTCCTTGTGATAACGAAAAGGGTGGGGAAGCACTAAAGACAAAGTATATGTAGATATTTTGGAAATCGAAATTAAAATGCATTTCAGCTAGCATATACCCTTCTGTCAGAGCAAAAGGGGAAGACAACAGCTTGTGACTGTTTGCCAGCCATCTCGAGGCTACATGAAGCCTGCAGCCGTGAGCTAGGTAGGGCTCCCTCGGGGGGGATTAAGTTTGAAAGGTCGTCTTCTACAGACAGTTCACAGATGCCCCCCCTGAGTCATTAAAACATTGAGAAGCACTGAATCTTAGGTATATCAAAAAGGTCATCCTCTTTCCAATGACAGTCTCATGCTTTTCTAGTCCACGGAGCAGGCCTTGGAGGCTCAGACCCAGCTCTTACATGAATTCCAGGACAAATAAATCCCAGACTTCAATTGTTATAATGAGGGGGGGCACCCCCTGCTTATAGAATAAAGGGAACCCAACACTTCTTATCTCTAGTTCAGGAGAAGGTTAAATGTGAAGACTGCTCTTCAGTCCAATCTTCATACTAATAAAAAGCAGCAAGCCTGGAGTAATTTTAAATCCTGCATGTTTAGTTTTAAAATCTTAGTTGACTTTTTTAAAAAGGAATAGGATGTTTTTTGTTTTTAACACAAAATCTTTCAGGAAAGAAACAGAGTGATCTTGAGTATGCTTTGGAAAGGCTGATAAGAACAGCGTGTTCTCTGAGACACCCTCCAGACATAGGAAGGGTGACTTGAAATAGGTGAGGTCAACTAAGAGAAGATGCTCTGGGATGAGCCATTCATTTCACATAATGCAAAAAGCAAGGGTTAAATGACTGGGTCGGTACGAGGACAGGGTCACAATACATAGGAAAAGCATTAACACAGAAAAAGGAGTTATGTGTAAGAAAGTCCCCCAAGGTGAGAGTCACGTTAAACAAGTGTTTTTCCCAGGGAAGAGACAGAACAGGAAATAGAGGTTGGGCTATGCCTTATTTAAAGGCCTAGGACACTCAGTTGAGGGGGTGTGTGTGTGCGTTGGGGGATGGGGTTGTGGGGGAGACAGGGTTGTGTGACCCAAGGTAGAAAGTGGCTCTGGATCTCCACAGATGTTGCTTGAAAGTCTTTAAAGGATTTGAGTCATTTTGGGTGGTTGTGTCTTTTTCTGAAGAGAATCCCTCAGCCTATCCCTAGATTCTAAACTGAATCGGATTCACTTACAGCTGTCAGTTGACTAGCAACTAAATGGTCTGGGTGTTGGTTGCCATGGAAACAGCTAAAAGGCCCATTGCTATGGGAACCTACCAGGCTCTCTAAACCAGGGGTTTGGTTCCTAAAAAGGGGTGGAGGGGAGGGTGGAGCCCAGGATATGGCCTGAATAGGTGGCTCAAGGGTCCTGGAAGAGGGTGGGCAATGTGGGTGAGTGGGTCTGGCCAGCTCCTCTTGACGGGGGCAGAAGAACAGTGACCTCTTCTACTTTCTGCAGGCGTTCCCCTGCCTGTTCTCTGCTCCCTGCCCAATGCTAGCCACAGAGCACAGGTGTTTGCAGTTCCAAATGGAGAATAAGGGCCTGAGATTCTGGAGAAGATCTGGCATGTCAGTGCTGCTCCCCCTCACCTGCAGGGGCTCGGAGAAGGGAAGACTTGGCTTCCCTCTGGCAGGCCCTCCTCCACAAATCATATGGCCCAGATAAGCAGCCAGCAGGCAGAAAGATCAGCTTAGCTCTGACTGCCAGTGGGTAAGGCCAAGAAGGAGCCTGGCAGACAAATGGATGGCTGCTGGCCTTGAACATGGCAGAGCCGCTGGGTGTGCCAGATCAAAAAGCAGAGAGCAGGCCAGCAGCAGCAGACTCACTGCTCAGCACTGGAGAAATGCATTGCTCTGCCCGCTACACCCTCAACCATCCTATGCCTCTGCCACAAAAGGGGATACTGCAAATGGATCGACATAGGAAACATGAGATTTCATAAATACTCAGTGTACACACAAAATGGTTGGAAGATTCTTTTCTGTTTTGCAATCAAAGTAACTTTCACATTAGTGTTTAGTGGGAAGATGATTTTTTACTAAAACAAAAGAAAGCGTCCTAGGAGCTCTTCCATCCACTGCTAATGTGTAATGTACAAATGGAAGGGATTGGACTAATCGCTAAAGCCTCTATCAGGACTAACAGCTTATGATGCATTGAGACACTGAAGGGAAGTTGAAGAACCACTGGCAAATGGACACAGACTAATCGCTTTCTAGTTACTCATAACTGTGAGGGCGGGGAACATCTCTGAACTCCAGAGGGGCTTAGGATGGAGACGAAGGCGAAGACACTTGATTTAGAGACCATTTCAGATACGTTTGGCCCAGGGGACTTCCACTTGGTTCTCCAGAATTCTGAGATGTGTGATGCTGATTTTTAAATACTAATCTTGCCTTTTTCCTGCTTGGAATTGTTAGTCTCAGCCCCTTCCAGGAGCTTCAGAGTCTAAGAGCCTAGCATCAGAGAAAAAAACAGAGAGAGAGAGAGATGCCACCAGAACTTGGTCTGCTCCACAGGACAATTGAGCATTTCCCTAGAATCTGTGGGGGAGGTTTTCACTTTTGGAAGCAGTAATTGTTTATAGATTTCTACAACATTTAAATTTTTAAATACAAGCTGGGTTTATATCTCATCTCCAACTTTTTCCAGCTGCTTGACTTTGGATGCGTTTCTTAACCTCTTAAGACCTTAATTTCCTCAGCTGTAAAATAGGATGATAAGAATATACCCACCTCGGGTGTTTCTAATGATGACATGAGGTGGGGGGATGCGAAGTGCTCAGTGCAGTGTCTGATGCATAATAAGCACCTGAGAAAGGTCGTTAGTATTATTATCATCATCCCAGATAAAAAAGGAAGGTTGCAGCCATGGAAACTGCTCAGTGGCCTAGAATCATAGGCATTTGCCATGCATTTGTCTTCCAAATTTAATTCCAGGTGCCTTTTAAGACTGATGGCCTCTCTGATGCTACAGTCTTGTTTCCCTTCATTAAGCCAGATTCTAACCCTCTCTTTTGAAGACACTTAACCACCTTCTTTTTCATGTATGATTTTTGTGTGTCTGCTTACCTTCCTACTAGACTGTAAACATCTTGAGAATAGAGACTGCCCTTTCATCTTTCAATAAATGCCTAGAACTCAGCAATAGTTTAATGAATTTTTTTTTAATAGGGAAAAATGTCATTTTTCTGTAGGTTTTGGATCAGACCATTTAACCCTATAGCAGCCTTGTCTCCAAAGGGGAGAGAAGAGTAACAGTTGGCTAGGCTTCATTCTCCTGAAGAATGACACGGCATTGCCCCATCCTGAGTGGGCAGCTCTAGAGCAGGGCCAGGGCTCACATCTAGAAGCCAGCTGTCATCTGTCTCTAGGACTCATTGACAACACCAGCTTGTCTCCAGTCTGAAGGCTCCCTGGTCCTGGGCTCAGTCGGAAATGGCTCCCCCTCCCCTTCTGGCTGTTGTCTGTCTTTAGTTCAGCCAGCCTCTCCCCTCCTGATTGCCCCTGCTGAAGCAAGAAGCCATGAAGATGGCTCTGTAGCTGCAAGTTGCATCAGGTTGCCTCTGGGAGAAGAGAGAAAGCAGATCTGGCTTATGCAACTCTCTCTCCCCATATGCCGATCTCTGCAGTCCCTGGCCGACCCCCTCAGCTTCCCATCAGAGCTTGCCAAGACTTGACTCGGCAGGAACAAGGCCCAAAGAGGTACACAGAGCACGTCCCAGACAGTGGCCACTGAGAACCATCTCCTTTCAAGGTGGGTAACAGAGAAAGTTCTGGGGTAGGGAGTAAAGCAGGGAAATGTAGGAGAAAAAGCCTCTGGGCCTGACTGGCTTGCCATGGGACCATGGATCAACCATTTAACTTCTTTCAGTTAAATACCTCGTAGAGGTGTTGTATAGACAAAAGGAAAGATGGATGTGCATGTGTAGCTGGGAAATACAAAGGCTATTTGTACCGAGAATATTAATATCATAGGCTAGTGCAGAGGACTAGCAGTTAATCCTGTGGATTTTCCTACTTAGATCCCATTGGCTTGATGAAGTGTCTGGGCACACCCACAGAAAACCTCACAAGGAAAACCAGGTCCCAGATTTGGTCACCAGAAGAACAAGGTTGAGACTGACTCAGTGAATGCCTTTCTTTGACTACAAAACATGCCTGTAAGGCAGCTGGCTCTCCTGAAATGCGTGCTGCTAGTTCTGAGGGTATAGGAGGCTTAGGCAGCTGTACACTTGTATTATCCTGATCATCATGAAGTGTAGTTGAATTTATATGGACAGGACAGTATGCATTCCTTCAACCAATTCCTATTATGTGCCAGGCACTATGCCGGGCACTGGGGAATGAAAAAATGAGTAAGGTATGGTCCTTCCCTTCAAGGAGTTTAGAGTCTAATGGGAGAAGCTAGCAGCAAACCATCCCTGCAATCCAGTGGGACAAAGCCATGACAGTCACATGTTCAGAAGGCCATGGCAACAAAAAGGAAGAGTACTGGGGTGATTTGCTCTGGAAGAGGCAGAGCCAGGTCAGGCTTCTGCTTAGAACGTGGCTGGAAATGGAGACACATAATCATGTACTAGATCTTTATTTATCCATCATTCCTTCAGCGAACATATCTTCTGAAATTGTTTTTTGAGTATTTCTTTTTTGACACAGAGTCTCACTCTGTCACCCAGGCTAGAGTGCAGTGGTATGATCTCGTCTCACTGCAACCTCCACCTTCCAAGTTCAAGCAGTTCTCCTGCCTCAGCCTCGAGAGTAGCAAAAATTACAGGTGTGCGGCGCGTACCACCACGCCCAGCTAATTTTTGCATTTCAGTAGAGACAGGGTATCACTATATCGGCCAGGCTGGTCTTGAACTCCTGACCTCAAGTGATCCACCTGCCTTGGCCTCCCAAAGTGCTGAGATTACAGGTATGAGCCACCACGCCCAGCCTGTAATATTTTTTATGGTGAATTTGGTTAATTTGGTTTTATTTAAAGTTCCTCCTACTTAATTTACTCTGAAACTAAGTAAGCATACTTGGCTATGTCCTGACCCTAGTGTATACTTAGCTATCATGATCTATTTGGATTTTAGAATTCTGCCCCCTTCCTCTGACTCTCCAGCCCATGTTACACCACTTCTTCTTTCTCTGTGCTCCAGCAACATCGGTCTCCTTTCAGTTCCTCAAATCCCTTCCTCCAGCCACGGGACTCTCACACATGCTGCTCCGCTGCCTGAAATGCTGCCCCCCAATCCCCTTTCATTTAGTTAATTCCTACTCATCCTAATTTCTCCTGCAATGTCTCTTCCTCCAGGAAGCCTTCCTGCCCACTTTCCCCAGAACAGATCAAGCACTTTGCTATACATTTTCATAGCACTCTATTCTCTCCTTTCATGGCCCAATTCAAAACTATACTGGCATAATGATTCAATCCATGTCTGGCTTTCCCAGTCCCTTGAAGGGATCACTGGGAGAGACAACATTTCTATTTTGTTCATTACTGTATTCCCACTGTCCAGCACAGCTATTCGTCCAAGGAGCACATGACTTATATGTGATTTTTGAGAGAATTATATGTGGTTTTTGAGAGAATTATTTAATGAAATTATTAATTATCTTTGTTGGGCCACCATTTGCCTTGCGCCTAAATGGTTCTGTGTTCAAAACCAAAACAATGCCAAATGTAAAAACAGGGACCAGAAGCACACAGGGGGCCCCTCTAAGAAATGCACAGGAAGAAGGTAAGCCAGTGGAGGGGCGTCCCAGACCAGAAGGCTTCAAGGAGGAGAGGGGGAAGGTGGGAAAAATGAAGAGGGAGAGAAGGAGAATTCCAAGCCCCTGCTGTCTAACACCTCTCTGGGGTTTGAAATCAATAAATAGGTATTGAATATAATCCAGATTCTCAGGGGTACTTGGGTTCCTTGGGTGTAAGATAGTATGCCAGGGACACAAAAGATGGGATACAATTAGTCCATTTTCCTGCTGCTTCATTGTTATAAGTAGAACTTAAAGAGTGTGAGGTTAGGGAAGAGGAGGATATTTTACATCGAAACCAATACCCATATAGAGTACATAATATATTTCATATAATTACAAAAATTCATCTGAGATTTTAAAGACGTTAATGCTATGACTTCAATGGTGGTTCAGGAAGAGAGTCCAGAACCATGAGTACCTCCAAAGGATCCTGTATTAATTGAAGTTTTGGAAATCAAATAATATTAGAAATGCATGGAGGACACGCTCTTTAGACGCAGAACTTTTCTTGCTCATTTTTGTACCACCCACCGCTCCTGCTAAGACCTAGCACAATGCCCTGGGTGCACTATGGTTGCACATTAGGTGCTAAATTGAATTCATAGCAAACAACTCTCTCTTAGTCTGGTCTGTAAATGGTGAGGGTTTTTTTTTGTTTTGTTTGGTTTTGGTTTTTTTAGATAGGGTCTTAAAAAAATGTAAATGGTGAGGTTTTTTTTGTGTGTGATAGGGTCTCACGTTGTCACTGAGGCTGGAGTGCAGTGGTGCAAACACAGCTCACTGCAGCCTCGACTTCCCAGGCTAAAGCAATCCTCCCGCCTCCGTCCCCCAAGTAGCTGAGACTTCAGGCATGTGCCACCACACCTGGCAAATTTTTGTATTTTTTCATAGCCACAGAGTTTTGCCGTGTTGCTCAGGCTGGTCTTGAACTCCTGGGCTCAAGTGATCCACTCCCTTCAGCCTCCCAAAGTGTTGGATTACAGGTATGAGCCACGGTACCTGACCTGTTAATTAGAGTTTGTTATCAAGATTCCTCTGCCAGCCACTCCTGCGGAGAGAGATGGAGCCACTTCCATGTCTCCCTGCAGAGGATCAAGAGGACCAAGCTCTGCTGGGTGTTGTGTCCAAACTACTCCAGGAGGGAGTCAACAGGGGGGCAATGGGGAGGTACCCAGAGTAAGATGAAAGCAGAAACTACGAAAAACATTTAGCTTCCAGCGACTGCCTAAACGAAATTATTCCCTAGTTTCTCTGCAGGTTTCCATTGTTATCTGTGTTTATCTTGACTGCCAGAGCTACTGTGAGCTCCTTGAAGATGGGGTTGTGTCCGTTTTTAACACTAAGCACCTTGAAACTATGCACAACAAATACTTGCTCACTGTCCGGCCCAGGGAACCCCTGAGATCAGAGCCAATAAAGTCTTGGGAAAGATAAGCATCCAAATTGCAAAGCCCGAAAGAGTGAAGTTCTCAGGCAGGCAATAGGAAGCAGGATGTTGAAAAGCAGGTGCCTGAGGAAGACCAGTGGGTCCTTTCTCTTCTCTCCTAATCTACCTAACAAACTATTTCGCTGAGCCTTGGAGAGCAGCAGTGGTGATAGGAGTAGTGATTACAAGGATTGATTTTCAGCAGGGGCTGCGATGGAGATGGAGGAGTCAGTGTTCTCAGACTTAATCACTGCTTGTAAGTCCCCCAACATAATCTCTAATGGTACGGGGCTGGTGCCACTCAGAGTCTCCACCCCCAAACTCGCACCACTCTTCCTACCCGAGCAAATCCTTCCAGCTTCTCAGCAACTCTGTGCCTCAGCTCTATGCCTGCCCCCTTCATTTCCAATGCATCGTGTCCTTATTCATTCAGTATCCAGGGAAGGAGAAGGAGTGAGTTTGCTTCTGTATTCTGGATGTTGTTTCTAGAGTTTCCAGTCAACTATCCCAGCAGCAGCTCTTAGATTTAACAGTTCTTAGAGAAGGGACCAGACCCTCCCACAGGTGAAATGTAGCAAGCCAAGGGTTTGGGTAACAAATGCTTTTTCTTTTTTTGAAAAAGAGTTTTGCTCTTTTCACCCAGGGTGGAGTGCAGTGGCACAATCTTGGCTCACCGCAACCTCCGCCTGCCAGGTTCAAGCGATTCTCCTGCCTCAGCCTCCGGAATAGGCAGGCATGCACCACCATGCCCAGCTAATTTTGTAATTTTAGTAGAGACAGGGTTTCTCCATGTTGGTCGGGCTGGTCTTGAACTCCAGACCTCAGGTGATCCGCCTGCCTCAGCCTCCCAAAGTGCTGAGATTACAGGCGTGAGCCACTGTGCCCAGGCTGAAAAATGCTTTTGAGATGCCATCAGGCAGGGCTGTGGCTTGGAAGCAGGGGCCACCAGGCTGCACCATGTTAGGAAGGGGGCTGGAAAAAAATCAAATAGAACAGAGTGAAAAAACAAGAATCATCGGCAATTAAAAAAGAAAAAACAGGGAATGTAGAAGGTCAAAGGGCACAGAGACTCATTGCCAGAGAAGTTAGAGACGAGTACAGGAGCTCCTAGGCAATGCTTTTCTCCACCTCCTCCTGACTACATTTTCTCCTTTCTCATCAGCTTCTCCATAAATCACCTGCAAGTTCTAACCATGTTGGCTGCACCCACTTGAAACTGCAATCTGGCAGCCCTAAGATTGGCATTCAGGGACTGTCTTTGTCACGAAAAGCAGAAATCCTGTTTACTTCTGTAAATTAATTGCTGGCAGAGAGGGTTTTCCATTTTCCACCCAGAACAATAAGAAATTGCAGGGTTGGAAAGCACCTAAAGGTTACTGTGGGTTAAGTTGCCAGACTTAGCAGCAAAAACACAGTGTTCTTGGCATCTCTGAATTTAAAGCCACAAAATAGGTCAGGACTGTGTGCTGAGCCCAGTCTGTGAGCATAAGTAGCCCCTGAGCTTTTATCTCTCGGCAATGAGCAGGGAACACAAACAATCCAAATCGCTCTTCGGGCGACAGATGACAACGTCTGTACCTCGTCTGCAATTTCAGGTGCTGAGTGCCGCAGTCTAGGGTTAGAGGAGAATGCCATGTGGCCACATTTTCATGAAAAGGCTCTGGGACGTGTCACTGTCATAAAGGTTACTGCAGCCTCGGCACTGGGTGCTGTCCTGCCATCTTCTAGACACCACACCTGACCTGGTCCTCTTTCTACAAACGAGGCTGCAGTTGGTCTGCTGCCCATACTAGCCTTGCCCCGGGGCGCCAGTGAGTATGGCCCCTTTGGGAAGGATGACCCCCCAAGGGCCTTGACAGGACGCACAGCCACACACTTCACACTGCAGAGATACCAATCCTGTCATACTCTCGAAGGTGCCCATGCGAAGACAAAATACCAGTGAGGTTGTTTGGGGAAGGTTTCCTGGAGGGGGAGGAGATAGACAATTATTCAAAGGCTATTTACTTGATTTAGCAGAGAGAACGGGGAGGACGTTGAGGGTGGTGGGTGAGGTGATGGTCTGGAAGCGGGAAGAGGTAGAAAGCTGACTATCTACAGAAAGGCCATGTCCTACAGGGCTGGTGCGTGGGATGGTTGGGTCAGTGGGAAGTGAGTGGCCTGCGCAAGTCCGCGATGAGTAACTCGGGCATGCTGTGGGATGCACACCTGAGCACACAGAGGCAGGTTTCCAAGTAGGGGGATCACAATCCCACCGCAGTATGTGGAGGAAGAGCTGGACCTGAGAGCTGCAGCCCAGGGTCCGCACAGGAACCTTTGCCTTGTTGGGAGTTCAGTGCCAGAGGGTGGCCAGGATAAAGGTCGAGGAAAAAAAGGAGTGGGAGGAGAATGTCCCCAAGAAGGAGGGTAGGGAGGTGGAGGAAGGTCAAAGGAGGGAGAGACAGAGGCCCTGCCCTTCCCAGGCATGAGTCAAGAGCAAAAGACTAGAGCAGGAAGCAGAGCTCAAAATTAGCAGAGAGTTGGCCGGGCGCGGTGGCTCACACCTGTAATCCCAGCACTTTGGGAGGCCGAGGCGGGCAGATTACCTGAGGTCAGGAGTTTGAGA
This sequence comes from Ateles fusciceps, assembly GCA_036589455.1. Classification (NCBI taxonomy): domain Eukaryota; kingdom Metazoa; phylum Chordata; class Mammalia; order Primates; family Atelidae; genus Ateles; species Ateles fusciceps. The sequence continues at coordinate 6,975,340 of JAZHEH010000228.1, read as the reverse complement.
CCAGCCTGACCAACATGGAGAAACCCCGTCTCTACTAAAAATACAAAATTAGCTGGGCATGGTGGCACATGCCTGTAATCCCAGCTATTCAGGAGGCTGAGGCAGGAGAATCGCTTGAACATGGGAGGGGGCGAAGGTTGTGGTGAGCTGAGATCACCCCATTGCACTCCAGCCTGGGTGACAAAAGCCAAACTCTGTATCAAAAAAAAAAAAAAGTAGCAGAGAGCTGGCTGCTAAACCCCAGCCTTCTGGCCATGAGTAGCACCTGTGAGGCAGTTCTGCTATTTCAAATGAAAACGCTTCACATCTGTCATCACACTGGATTAGAACATCTTTGTGATGGAGGCAGAGTCAAGGGTTGGCTCTTTGTGATGGAAGCAGAGTCTCCATCTAACAAGGAAGGGAATGGAGGCACATGGAGCTAAAGTGACTTGCCCAAGGCCCAGTCACAGCCCATTCCTTTCATAGGTCAGGCCAAGAGAAAGAATAAGGAGTTTGGTGGGCCCGGCTTCCCTTTCCACATTGGGCCTTGCTGCCTTGCCAATGGCCTCTTTCCCTTGGCTCCACAGATCTGCACTCTAAACTGGCATCCAGCTCTCCGGGATGCTAGGCTACCAGATCCCCCGACCCTGGGACTTCACACAAAGGCCCGGCTATGCTGTGGGGTCCTGCCACCTTAGGATGGACAGGGGATGGGTGGATCTGACTCCACTTCCCTCTCCTGGCACTTTCCTCTGAACTGTGTCTGCCTGGAGTCTCCTCTCCAGCTCCACGCCAGTTCCGCTCACTTCCCCCCGGGCCTGGCTGGGGGTTTGGGCCACACCCACCATCAGCCCCTTTCAATCCATGCTCCTATTGCCCTACCAGGGCTTCCCCCAGCCCCTCCTCATCCTTTCTTGGGCCCTTCACTTTTTCTTACTGGAAAAAATTATTGGCTAGATGGGAGCTTGCCAGTGTTTTATTGCTCAGATAAGGGATTTTCATATCGGTCTTGATGAGAGGCAGTTGAGGACTAATTTTGCCACCACACCTCCTGCAAAAGGCAATTTCATTTGGCCAAGTCTGAATGTACTTGGGAAACTGAGCTGCTCTGGGGGTGGAGGGGAATTAACAACTTCATAATCTGAGTCGCCTGCCCGCTCACCTGCAGCTGAAAAGATACTGAGCTTCTGCCTAAGGTAGGTGGTGGGAGCATGGCTGACTTGGACATTGCCCCTTCTCAGCCCTTGTTTTAGGACCTGACTCCTCACTCCACCCACAGCCAGGACCCTTATACTATAGAGGACAGGGTGGACAACACTCAAGCGTCTAAAAGGAAATAACAGGTCGGGCACAGTGGCTCGCACCTGTAATCCCAGCACTTTGTGGGGCTGAGGTGGGAGAATCACTTGAGCCAAGGAGTTCAAGACCAGACTGGGAAATATAGCAAGACCCCATCTCTACTAAAAATTTAAATTAAAAAAAATTTTAAGGAAATAACAGGGTGACCCGTTAATGAGAAAAATGTGAGAAAACTGCATTTACACAGAATTCCACCTCTGCACCCAAAGCCAGCAACCTGGAAACATTCTGCAGTCAACATGGCCCAGGAATTCCCCCTTATGAAGTGGGAGGGCTTTCTGAGGGAGAGGAGTGAAGGGTAAATTCCAGCGGTCTTCATTATTCCTGTCTCCAGGAAAATTTGTTAATTCTTGGCGCCGCCCCTGGAGCCGTCCATAGCAACCCAAACATTTCCAATGTGTGATCAAACAATGGCTTCCAAGGGGCTCCAGAAGTCAGAAAAAACCTTTAAGGTTGTTTGGTCCGTGGTTAGCACACTCTTTAGCCTGTTGTCTAACAGAATTGTTTCCAGGAAGCTCAATGTTCAGGATTGACACCCGTGAGCAGCCCTGATGGAAGCAGGAGGAGAGCCCTGTGGAACCATCACTTTCCTTCCTCCCAGCTCAAGGCCAGCAAGCAGCCCCTTGTTCATGAAGGTGGAGGGTAGGGAGGAGACGTAGTGGTGGCCCATGGAGGCAGCCTGAAAACCACTTATCTAGTCCTCTCTTACAAATGAAGAAACTGAGGCCAGGAGGGGAAGTCATTTGCCTAATATCATGCAGAGTTCCTTCAGGGTCCATGCCTTGGTCAATGGACCAATTGGCTCTGTCCTCATTCTTTTCCTGGGGCCACTGCTCCATCCATGCATTGATGCATCCATTTATCCATCCATCCATCCATCCATCCACCCACCCAACCAACCAGTATCAGTGGAGCTCTGTGCTTTCCATTGCACTGGCCACAGATGATTCTGTGATTATGACATGAGCCCTGCTCCTTGCAGTCAGTGCCACCTTCTCAGCAAACCTGGTAGCTGCAAATTTTTCCCACCCCCAGCACAAGACCCCACCCTGCCTGTCACTCAGGCTCCCAGCAGCCAGAGCTAAAGATAGAATTGAGGGCAGCGTTTTAAGTCAGCAGCACACAGACCTGGCTGGCCGAGTGGGGAGGGGGGAGCTAAGCTGAGTTAGGAGACCTCCTCAAAGTAGTCAGGCTGCGTTTCTCTGATAATGGACTATTCCCATGAGACTGGCAATAGCTGCTGCTGGCCTTCCTCCTGTGGAGAGATCCTTGGACCAGCCTGGTCTGACACCTCACTCCAAGCCCAGCCTTCCCTGGCTCAAAGATTGAATGTGCTGGCTTTTTCTCCTCTGTACCCACTGCTCTGCTAACCCTAGGGCTTTGATTATTCCCAAATCGAGTGAAGACCCCACTTCTACGGATCTGTTCTGCTCTCATGCTGATGTTCATGGGTTAAGGTGAGGGCCAGGGGGAAGCTAAAAGATGAGGCCCAGGATTATGGAGGTCAGGCCCTCCCCTGGGAGTCCTGGGCTTACATCTGGGAGATTCTGCTGGCTGTCAGAACCTGGATGTTGCCTTCAGGACTTTATGGAGAATGGGGTCACCCATCACCCACCCACCTATCTGATTTTCTCCTCCTTTCTCTGGGATACTCCTATCTCTCTGCTGCTCCCTGCTGTGTGCCAACTGATGTTCACAAGCATCGCACTCTCATGGCAAGGAAGTGAGAGGTGTAGGGGAGGAGAAACACCTGGATCTGTCCCGACTCCTGCCCAGAGCTCTCCCCCTCTCCAGGCCTGGAGGGGCCGTTGGAAGAAAAGTGAGAGGAGAGGTGGAACGAGCTCACTTGAGCCGCTCACTTAGAAATGTGCGACAGGTATGAAAGCTGCTTCCTTTCGTGCCTGGGCCTAACTGAACTCTGAATCAAGTGGGTCTGAAAGTGGATCAGAGGTCCCCGGGAAGACAGGTTGCTCCAGGATTTAGCCCAAGTGATGAGATGTGTCCTGACCACCCTAGGGGCTCCGCTCAGCACCTCAGCAGCACCACTACCACACCAAATGAAGTAACAGAGACAGATGTCACCTGAAGCCCTCCAGATGGGTGGTGGGCCAGGGTTGGTCATGCTTCTTGACTCACAGGGTTTGGGGAGAGTGTCCAGGGAGGAGCAGGCTGGAGTGCCGGTGGAGGCAGGTCTGCCCGGCATTCCACCCTCTTCCCCATGCGGGGGACAATCCCTCCAAGAACCTGCTTTCCAGGTACAGAAATAGTATGGAAGGGTGGGGTGCGGGGGCTGGGGCTGCCACATGCTGCTTTGCCATGGGCATTCTGGGTAAGAATAATAATGAGGCTATTAATAACTCCTTACCTCTGTATAAGTCTTAAAGACCTTTCTCAAGATGTGTTTCACTGCCTGCACACCCATGATCTCATTCCATTTTCAAGACAACTTTGTGAATCTGTGGGACCATGGCTCCTATTTGGTAGTAGAGGACACCGAGGCACAGGAAGGGGATTGTTACATGCTAATCAGGCCATACTGCTAATAAGTGGCTGAGCAGGGACCGGAGCCCAGATTTCCTGGGGTCATCTCTTCGGTTGTCCCACTGAAATGTGTGGTTCCAGAAAGCCAGAGCTTTCTGCTGGGTTATTTTGAAGATACCTCTGGGGACAATGTAGTACAGGGTCTCCCAGGCCAATGCATTTGTTCCCTAGGTCACTTAGTCAAGACCCATTTACCCAGCACTTCCACAATCTATACCCTGTGCCAGACCCAACACAGCCATCAACAAAACATAGTTCTTGCCATCACAGAGCTCATGGTTTGGTGAGAAGAGACTGAAATCCTTAGATCATCTCAATATCATAGAATTCATGTAGGGACCAAGGTAGCACAGGGTGTTGTGGGAGCACACAGGAGGATCCCTAAGCCAGCATGGAAGCATCAGAGAGGGTTTCCCCGAAGGAGGTGAGGTACCAACCAGTTCCTTAACCAAGGTATTCTCCCTGATTGTGCCACTCTTCTAAATACCAGCCTACACCAGGCCGGGCACGGTGGCTCATGCCTGTAATCCCAGCACTTTGGGAGGCTGAGGTGGGTGGATCACCTGAGGTCAGGAGTTCCAGACCAGCCTGGCCAACATGGAGAAACCCATCTCTACTAAAAAATACAAAATTAGCTGGGTGTGGTGGTGTGAGCCTGTAATCCCAGCTACTCAGGAGGCTGAGGCAGGAGGATCACTTGAACCCAGGAGGCAGACAGTGCAGTGAGCCAAGGTCATGCCATTGTACTCCAGCCTAGGCAACAAGAATGAAACTCTGTCTCAACAAAACAAACAAAAAAACCAACCTACACCCTTTCTCACTCCCTACCCACAACCCTACCCTCTGGCCTCTTTCAGGACAGGTATAACCAAGCAGCAGTAACCAGACTTCTCTGACCCTACAGGCCAGAACAAACCCATCCTGCAGCCCAGGGCTTGCCATGGTCAGACCCCACTGCTGGAAATGGACAATGGACTGGGCTCTGAGCTCAGCTCTACCTCAGACTTGCTGCTCATGCAGCGTTGTAGATTCCGGGGGTTGGTGAGTTACCTGATTCACCAGCCTACCCTTAGTTCAGTCTGCTCAGCAATCTCTCAGATGTGCAAAAACCTAGCCTACTTTTTAAAGTAGGCTGATCAGATTGCACATTGCTCTTGCTAATTCCTGGCATTTAATGCTTCTCTTCCCTAACCTGGATCTGTCATTTCTGTCATGGCTAAAACTTAACCTTTTTCTATTTGGTCTTTAGAGGAGACAGGGCAGTCGGTCATATTTCTCAAGGCAAAGGGCCTCCTTAGGCTTGAAAGCCATAATCAAGTCACCCCTTAGGCTTCTCCATCTGAGGTTGATGGAGCTCAGTTGCTTTCCTTGTTAATTACAGCTGTATCCTTACTTCCTCTTAAGGCATCTGCCCTCATCCTTTAGCTGAGGAATCCAAGACTGGACAAAGAGTAGCCCCAAAGTGCCCATCTGACCTGACGACAGTGGGAAAAGGGGCAGGAACCATGGGACAGGCTATGGGGTTGGCATGGAGAATCTGGTATGCAGTAGTGGCAGGAGACAAAGTTAGCAGAGGTCACATCATGCGGGCCTCGTCCACCCTAGGCAAAAAAGGGACACTCTGCGGAACCCTGAGCTGCTCCACCCCTTCAGGGATGGACAGATGTAAAGAGAAGCTTGTGACTATAGCCATGGAGGGGCAAAAGGCAAAGGAACTCCAGAAGCCCATGATAGCACAGGAGCCAAGGGAGAAGGGTTTGGCTAGGGTGGGAGTGCCCAACGTGGAGCATTGCAGGGAAGTCACATGCGATAAGGACTGAGAAGTGGCCATTGGATTTCAAAACAAGGAAGTCATTGGAGACCCAGGGAGAGCAGCCTGAGTGAAGGGGCGAGAGTAAAATGTGGAGGCAGGCAATGTGCATGACTTTCTCAAGAAGTCTGGCTGTGAAGGAAGACATGGTGACCAGCCTCCAAATGCCCCCTGTGATCCAACATCTTGGTATCCTCAGCCTCGTTAGTTCCCTCCCACATCGTATTGGAGTTGGTCTGTGTGCCCAGTAGGACACAGCAGAAGGGATGGACTGTCACTCCCAAGATTTAAGTACAGTTGCTCCTTGACTCATACGGGGGTTACATCCCAATTAACCCATCATAAGGGGAAAATACCATAAGTCAAAAATGCATTTAGATTGGGCATAATGGCTCATACCTGTAATCCCAGCACTTTGGGAGGCTGAGGTGGGAAGATTGCTTGAGTTCAGGAGTTTGAGACCAGCCTGGGCAACATATGGGGTTGTCTCTATTAAAAAAAATACAAAAATTAGCCAGGCATGGTGGCACACACCTATAGTCCCAGCTACTTGGGAAGCTGAGGCAGGAGGATCACTGGAACCCAGGGGTTCGAGGCTACAGTGAGCCATGATCATGCCATTGCACTCCAGCCTGAGCATTTAACAAACCTAACTTACCAAACATCATAGCTTAGCCTAACCTACATTTTTTTTTTTTTTGAAATGGAATCTTACTCTGTCATTCAGGCTGGAATGCAGTGGCATGATCATGGCTCGCTGCAACCTCTGCCTCCCGAGTTCAAGTGATTCTCCTGACCCCAGCCTCCCAAGTAGCTGGGACTACAGGCATGTACCACCACGCCTGGCTAATTTTTGTATTTTAGTAGAGACAGCGTTTCACTATGTTGGCCAGGCTGGTCTCAAACTCCTGACCTCAAGTGATCCACCCACCTCAGCATCCCAAAGCGCTGGGATTAAAGGAGTGAGCCACCGCACCTGGTGGCTACTAGCCTGCTTTAAGCATGCTCAGAACACTTATGTTAGCCTCCAATTGGACAAAATCATCCTGTAACACACCACACCACAGAGTATTCGTTGTTTTTTTGTTTTGTTTTGTTTTTGAGACAGAGTCTTGCTCTGTCACCCAGGCTGGAGTGCAGTGGTGCAAACCTGGCTCACTGCAACCTCCACCTTCCAGATTCAAGCAATTCTAGTGCCTCAGCCACCTGAGTACCTGGGATTACAGGTGTGTGCCACCATACCTGGATAATTTTTGTATTTTTAGTAGAGACAAGGCTTTTCCATGGTGCTCAGGCAGATCTCAAACTACTGGCGTCAAGTGATGCACCAGCCTCAGCCTCCCAAAGTGCTGGGATTACAGGTGTGAGCCACTGTGCCCGGCCACGTATTGGCTGTTTACCTTTGTGCTTGCATGCTGGCTGGGAGCTGGCACTTACCACCACTGCCCAGCATCACAAGAGAGTATCATACCGAATTGCCAGCCTAGGAAAAGATCAAAATTCAAAATGCAAAGTATGGTTTCTACTTAATGTATAGTATTTTTGCGCCATTGTAAAGTTGAAAAATCTTAAGTGGAACCATGGTAAGTCAGGGATCATCTGTATAAAATACATCGTAGCTTCCATTTTAGCCTCTGGCTCATCCGTCACTCTGGAGGAAGCTTGCTGCATGTGATAAGGCCCAGGTGGCGAGGAATTGAGGCTTCCTGCCAATAGCCATATGAGTGAACCATGTTGGAAACAGATTTCCAGCCCCAGTCAAACCTTCAGGAAACTGCAGCCCCATCTTGACCGCAGGCTCATGAAAGAGACCTGAGCCATCTTGCCTAGCTACTCCCTGATGCCTGACTCTCAGGATTTTTGTGTGTTTTTTTATCTTTTGAGACCATGTCTGCTGGAGCGCACTGATGTGACTGTGGCTCACTGCAGCCTTGATCTTCCAGGCTCAAGCAATCCTCCTGTCTCAGCCTTCCAAGTAGCTAGGACTACAGGCACGTGCCACCAAGACCAACCACATTTTTTGCGTATTTTTTGTCGAGATAGGGTTTCGCCACTTTGCCCAGGCTGGCCTTGAACTCCTAGGCTCAAGCGATCTTGCCCACTTGAGCCTCCCAAAGTGCTGAGATTACAGGCGTGAGCCACTGCACCCGGCCTTGTTTATTGTTTTATGTTTGTTGTTTTAAGTTGCTAAATTTTGGGTAATTTGTTACACAAGCAATAGAGAATGAAGGCAGGGGGGACTGAGATAAGGATGTGAGGACGAGGGAGAGGATTTTTGTTTTGTTTTCAAAGAGTGAATCTCAAACATGTTTAAATGCTAATGAGAAGAAGCCAGTAGACAGGGGAAAGTGGAAAATTACAGAGAAGGGCATGGAAAATCAATTGAATGAGGTTTTCGGGCAGGTGGAAAGGGAAAGGGCCTAATGTAATTGAAGGCATTAGCCTGAATTTCTAACAGGGACACCTGGATCCTCTCCCATTGTGATGAGAGAGCAAAGGAAGAAGGACAAAACCTGTTTGGTGACAGGATGTTGATGGAATTTCTGCCAAATGTCTTATTTTCTCATGATATTATCTGCTGAGAATGTGGAGGGAGATGTTGGGGAAGGTGCTATCTTGAAAAAAGTGGAGAAAGTCTGAAAGAGCTGATGTTGAGCTCTAGAAAGAGAGAGCTAAGGAAAGAGAAGAAAATTCTGGGCCATATTGAAAACTTGGCATGATAAAGGCCATGATTGTGTAGTCCCCTCAGTCTGGGCAGCTGTGTAATTTTTCTCCAGTGGTGCCCAGAATGCTAGATATGGGTGCAGAAAAGGCAAATAATTGAATTACCTTTGAGCTGGGGCTTTGCCAAAGGGGAGTCATGAAAAGACAAAGGGGCCACGGAGAAGAGGCTCTTCGAATAAAAGCAATTAGAAGAGGCCAGGCGCAGTGGCTCACGCCGGTAATCCCAGCACTTTGGGATGCTGAGGCGGGTAGATCACTTTGAGCTCAGGAGTTCAAGATGAGCCTGGCCAACATGGTAAAACCCTGTGTCTAATAAAAGTACAAAAATTAGCTGGGCATTGCTAGCTGGCCCTTGTAATCCCAGCTACAGCTATTAATACGTGGGAGGCTAAGGTGGGAGAATCGCTTGAACCCAGGGGGCAGAGGTTGCAGTGAGCCGAGACCGCACCACTGCACTCCAGCTTGGGTGACAAAGCAAGACCTGGTCTCAAAAAAAAAAAAAAAAAAAAAAAAAAGGAATGGAACATGGTTCCAGGCTGGCCCAGGATGGAAGGGAAAATAGGAAGGGCTAATAGAAGGAGACAAGAAAAAGCCAGTGGTCTCTTGGTGGACCAGCACTGTCTCAAGGCAGTTGTAGTTTGAAAGGCTGGGGAAGAGCACGAAGCGCGTGGGGTTGTAGCCCGCCTGCAGGAAATTTGGATCTAACATTCCAGAGGTGGGGCAGCTCTGAAATGACCAGGTTCAGGGGGTGGCTGTGGAATGGAGACCTACAGTAGAGTGACCAAGCTATTGGGAGGGTGGTCCCTATGGATATGACATCATCCCAGATGATTATGACATTTAAGTTTGCAGCTTTTAATAGGGAGAGCAAGGTCTTTTGTGAACAAGCGGATCCCTGACAGCACCAAGAAGAGCAGAGTGTAGAGTAGGGTGTCAGAAGCCCCGCTGGAGCTTCCGTGAGACAGTGAGACGGGGCAGAGCTTAATGGCTTGCAGATCCGGAGGCTGCCATCTGCTCCCTGAGCTTAAAGCCTGAGAGGAAGGGCAGCTTCCACCTGGGAAGGCACAAAGGGAAGCCATGTCCTTCTGGGAGAGCCAGACCATCAGGCCACAGAGATGAGGGGGAGGAAGAGAAGGAGGTCCCCAGAGGTCCAGGGGAAATTTCGAATGGATGGGAAGCCACGGAAGGAGGGAAGGGGAATCCTAGAAGAGTCTGGGAGGACAGCAGAAGCCTGGCTGGCAGAAGGGGCTACTTCTTGAGGACAGTAGATTTGGCTGGCTGCAATTTTTAAAGAAATCCATCTGGGTAGTGAGTTACTGGGGCTTCTCTGAAGGGGTCAGCAACAGCCCTGGACCAGGTGTACAGGCTGGCGCCATGACTCAGCCTGGGTTGGAATTAGCAGTGGCCTCTGGTGGCTGGTGGTGGGGGTGGGGGGCTGGGGGTGGGGAGGAGGGTTTGGCCAATTGATGTAGAGGTAGCCAAGGCCTGGATGGCTACAGCCCTGGAAGGGGCTACAGGTTTCCCCACAGGCTCCTGGACCAGAGTCTGGCCCTGTGTCCTGAAGATGCAGGATACCATGCATGGTTTGGGAAGTGATCTGTTGGCCCGAGTTTAGCAGCAAGTAAGAACAAGTCCTCAGAAGCTCAGTCACGTGATTCCTGAGGCTTGTTTGGTTTGGTTTTGAGACAGGGTCTCATGCTGTCGCCCAGGCTGGAGTGCAGTGGCACAGTCTGGGATCTCCCGCCAGTCTCAAGGGGTCCTCCCACCTCAGACTCCCAAGTAGCTGGGACTATAGGCTCATGCCACCACGCTCAGCTAATATCTTGTATGTTTCATAGAGACGGGGTTTCGCCATGTTGCCCCAGGGTGGTCTCGAACTCCTGAGCTCAAGCGATCCGCCTGCCACAGCCTTCCAAAGTGCTGGTATTACAGGCATGAGCCACTGCGCCCCAGCCACCTGTTTTTATGCATTCCCTTTCCTGCTGGTTTCTGAGGCATAGCCAGCTTGCCAACACAATGACCCAGGGACTTTCCCCCACCTGCCCTCTCCCCCTCCATAGACAGAGACAGTGCCACTTGCTCCCCCCCAGTCTGCTGGCTGCATGCTGCTGCTCTCGGAGCTCCAAGCTCTCTGCTCTAGATAACTTCTCCACTTGGCGTCTCACCCAGTCCTCCAAGATGCTGCACGGGTCCTGCCACAGGCTCTCACATGCATTGCCCACACCCCCGACACCATCACATAAAACAGACACACTTCCCTGTCCACTGCACAGGGTGGACAGCAGGGAGTTCCAGAGGGTGCAGGGAAAAGTAGAGAAAGCAGACAGAGTTCCCCAGATCCAGGGCTTGGTCTCTTACCCACGGAATGGAGCTAATCACCTCTGCCTGATTCCTTCACAGCAGTCATGCCAAGGTGAGTATAAAACGTTCTCTGACAAAACTGTTCAAAAGTGTCCATTTAATTATTTTCTAGGTATAAAAAAATATTTTCTGGGCAATGCTATAATTGCTCTCTGGACGTGTCTATAATAACTAGCATTTGCACAGCACTTTTTTTCTGAGATGGAATTTTGCTCTTGTTGCCCAGGCTGGAGTGCAATGGCGTGATCTCGGCTCACTGCAACCTCCGCCTCCCGGGTTCAAGCAACTCTCCTGCCCCAGCCTCCCAAGTAGCTGGGATTACAGGCGCCTGCCACCACACCCAGCTAATTTTTGTATTTTTTTAGTAGAGACAGGATTTCACCATGTTGGCCAGGCTGGTTTTGAACTCCTGGCCTCAGGTGATCCACCCACCTCAGCCTCCCAAAATGCTGGGATTACAGGCCAAAGTGCTGGGATTATAGGCATGAGCCACCGTGCCCCACCTGCACAGCACTTTCTAACCTGCAAAGCACATTCACAAACTTGCTTAGGGGCAATCCTATTTGAAAGGGCCTAGCATTGAGTCTGACATACAGAATAGACTCAGTAAATGATAGTTATGATTTTCTTAGTCCTCACAGCTCCATATTATAAATGAAAAAAACTGAGGTTTAAAGGGGTTAATAGACCTACCCAAGTTTCTCTCAGAAATTGTTCCAAGCCAAGCACAGTGACTCCCCTGTAATCTCAGCGCTTTGGGAGGTCGAGGCAGGAGGATCACTTGAGCCCAGGAGTTCGAAAGCAACTTGGGCAACATAGTGAGACTTCAACTCTACAAAAAATTAAAAAAAATTAGCTAGGCATGGTGGCGTGTGGCTGTAGTCCCAGCTACTCAGGAGGCTAGAGTGCAAGGATCACTTGAGCCCATGAGATTGAGGCTGTAGTAAGTTGTGATCGAACCTCTGCAGCTCCAAAACTGAAGGCTTTTGATTCCAAATCTCCAGCCCTTTAAATTACATCACCTGGTTCTGCGGGAAACACCAGACCCCTTTTCAATGATCCTAATAAGCTCTGGAGAGAGGCAAGAGTCCCCTGGGGAGGGGAAAGGGAGCATACGGCTTTGGGCCTCTTTCCTGCCCCCCTTCTATAGGACAATCCTGAGAAGCAACCTGCAGAAATCCCTAGTCCAGGAGCAAGTGGAGAAAAAGGGAGTAGGAAGCAGGGAGAGGAAGAAAATAAACAACCAAGCTGAAGACAGCCAGAGAAAGTAAATGTGACCAGTGAGGCAGAGAGCTGATGGATGGCAGCGTCTCTGGAGGAGGAAACGTGGCCCCAGAGGACAGAGGGAGGGTGCAGGAGGCCCAAGGAGGGGGGCCGGGAGAGTGGATCTTGGTGAATCAGGCGTGCAAGGAGCTGTTGTTTCTCCTTGGTGCAGGATATTGATGGCTTATTGACCCAAAGCATGGGAGAGGGCACCTGCTGGGGGAGAGGGAACTCAGCCCAGGGCTGGCTGGGGGGAGTAGGGAGGCAGGGGCTGTGGGAAAGGGTGGGAAAGGAGGCCAGGGGGTGAGGACCTATGTGAGGGACAGAGAAGGATAGAGGAAGCAGGTAGGGTGACTCCTTGTGGAGCAGGAGAGGGCATCAACCCAGGACCTGGCCTGGTTTTCTGAGATTGCCTGGGGTCCCTTGGGTACTAGAAACCACTAGCTACTCTGCCCAGCCTTCCCGGTTGTCAAATCTCTTTGAAGACTTTGGACATGCTGGCCCCAGATGCTTAGTATGCATCGGATAACATTCAGATTGTTGCGACAAAATTAGCCAATTTCCAAAACCCATTAAATACGCCTCCTGATAGCATCTCTCTCAGGGCCATTTTCAAAAGCGTGAACTGCCTGGGAAGGCTTCACCGTGACTAGTTCTAGGCTGCCTTCTCCTCCCATGTAGCCTGACTCTGGGAACTGAGTGACTTCCCTCTGTGGCTCCTGCGGGGGCACAGCTCTTGCTTCTAGAATCCTGCTGCTGAGACCCAAGGTGGCCCTACTAGGAAGTCCTATTGCATACACCCAGCCCTGACTGACGGACAACACACCAGGCTCCTAGACTGTGGTTTCCAGCTCCAACTTGGCAGGAAATTGGCTGCATGACCCCCAACCCTGAGCTCCAGTGACCCCTCTTATAAGATGGAAATAAAGTGAATTTTTATTTCATTGGGAAAAGGAAATGGAAATTTAAAAGTCAGAGAATTGAAAAGGATCTTTATTTTATTTTATGTATTTTCTTTTTAAGATGGAATTTCACTCTTGTTGCCAGACTGGGGTGCAATGGCACAATCTAGGCTCACTGCAACCTCCACCTCCTGGGTTCAAGTGATTCTCCTGCCTTAGCTTCCCGAGTAGCTGGAATTACAGGTGCCCACCACTATGCCCGGCTAATTTTTTGTATTTTTAATAAACACAGGTTTCACCATTTTGGCCAGCCTCCCAAGTAACTGAGATTACAGGCATGCACCACTACACCTGGTTAATTTTTTTGTATTTAGTAGAGATGGGGTTTCACCATGTTAGTTAGGCTGGTGTCAAAGCCCTGACCTCAGGTGATCCACCTGCCTCAGCCTCCCAGAGTGCTGGGATTACAGGCATGAGCGACTGTGCGCATCAAAGGATCTTTAATATGACCTACCTACCTCCTTCACTTTATATGTAAGAAAACCAACACCCAAAGAGGGGATGAGACCCTCTGATGGCACACAGCTGCTGGCAGCAAGGGCAAGACAAGACACCAGGCCCTTACTCTTTCCTTGGCTCAGTCTTGTAAAGAGAGCTGGGTGATATAACCATTAGACTGCTAGAGAGAGCATTGGATTTGGAGTCTGAAGACCTGGGCTCAAATCCTGACTTTGTCCCTTAATACCTGGATAACCTTGGGCAAGTTATTTAACCTATTTGCCTTGGTTTCCACATCTATCTAATGGAGAACACAGTGCCTCTCATATGAGGTGTTGTGATCAGATTAGAAAATGGCATCTTGCTGGCTAATGCCCTTTTCGGCCTTAGCCACCTGCACCCAGGTGAATTAAAAAAAAAAAAAAAAAAAAGGCCAGGCACAGTGGCTCACGCCTGTAATCCCAATACTTTGAGAGGCTGGGGCAGGTGGATCACTTGAGGCCAGGAACTCAAGACCAGCCTGGCCAACATGGCGAAACTCCAACTCTACAAAAAGTATAAGAATTAGCCAGCGTAACAGTGGCACACCCTTGTAGTCCCACTACTTGGGAGGCTGAGGCACAAAAATCACTTGAACCCAGGAAGCAGAGGCTGCCGTGAGTCTAGATCACACCACTGCATTCCAGCCTAGGCAACAGAGTGGCAATTCTCCATCTCAAAAAAAAAAAGTGGGGGGGATTTTTTTCCTACTCTACTCTTGCCCTCCTTCCTCCTTGGTTCTGTAAAAAATTCAGCATTCTATTTGATTAGAAATTCCTTAAGGGAAAGGACTATACTTTATTTGCCTTTGTAATTCCAGTGTCTTGCACATAGCAGGGCCTCAAGAGAAGATTCTGAGATACTGGGAGAGCAGCACAGAGCAGTCTTTTGTCCCCATAGCAGTTGCCACGGTTTTATCATACAGAATTTTCTCAGGTGGTGCAGAGGGAAGAGAAGAGGAGACACAGCCTGTATTGTAGGGTGTGAGGCTGTCCCCTGGCCTCAGTGGCCTCAGTCCCCTCTCTTCTTGCAGCCTAAATTCTCTGACATGCACAGTGATGGACAGAGCCCGGATCCTAGCAGGAGATGGACATCTGAGGAGCAAGTGTGGGGCTGGGGGCAGCCAGGGGATCCACTGAAAGGCGTCTCATCTCTCTCTCCGGAGAAAGAGGAACACCATTCAGCCACCAACCCTGGAGGGAAAACAGCACAGTTGGAGGGAGGGGCACCCAGAAGTGGGGTCAGAGCTGCAGGTAAAGAAGATCTTGGGAGTCTGGCAGGGAGAGGATGAGAACCTGAAGAGTGAGCAGGAAAGCTTAGAAGCCAGGTCGGATTGGGGAAGAAGGGGTGGAGCACGATGGCTCATGCCTGTAATCCCAGCACTTTGGGAAGCCAAGGCAGGCAGATCAACTGAGGTTAGGAGTTTGAGACCACCCTGGCCAACATGATGAAATCTTGTCTCTACTAAAAATACAAAATTAGCCGGCCATGGTGGTGGGCACCTGTTCCAGTTACTTGGGAGGCTGAGGCAGGAGAATCACTTGAACTCAGGAGGTGAGATCGCTTCAACTTAGGAGGAGGAGGTTGCAGTGAGCCGAGATTGTGCCACTGCATTCTAGCCTGGGCAACAGAGCAAGACTCTGTCTCCTGAAAAAGACTGGGGAAGAAAGAAGGGTACTGGCATATTCTGCTCCAGCCAGGCACAGCTCCAGACAAGAGTGGAGCCAGGTGAGGCCCGCAGAACCCAGGGCGGTGCAGGGATGTGAAAGGTGTTCTCGGCCAGGCTGGCCTCCCCTGGTTCCTTCAGGCCCTTCTAGGCAGAGCACAAAAAATAATGAGAATGGAAAGAGATTTATCTCAAGGAATTCGTTCACATAACTGTGAAGGCTGTAAGTCTGAAATCTCCAGGACAGGCCTGCAGGCTGGAAACTCTCAGGCAGGAACTGACACTGCAGTCTCGAGGCAGAATTTCTTCTTTCTCAGGGAAACCTCGGTTTTCCTTTTAAGGCCTTCCAGTTGATTGGATGAGGCTCACCCACATTATCAAGAATAATCTCCTTCACTGAAAGGCTACTGTAGACTTATAGTCACAGACAACTGCTAACCACATCTATCAAATACCTTCATGGCAACACCTCAATTAGTGTTTGATTGAGTAACTATAACCTAGCCAGGTTGACACATACCATTAACCCTCACAATGAGGAATGGGGGGATTTGTTTTCCTTTGAATTTATATGTATTTATTTCCTAATGTGTGTTAGGAACATTCTAACTGCTTATCAAAACCTTGATTTCACAGCTGTTATTGCCTAAGATGAGGTTAAGTTTTAAAAGTGAGCTAATTTAAAGAAACATATGAAGTAAACAATAGTAGGTAATACTTGAGAGGACAAAAATCATAAAGGTGATAATACCTCGCCACTGAAATTTGAAAAACGGTGAAGATGTTTAACTTCTGTAAAGAACATAGGTTTTAAGGTCAGAAAAATCTGAATTCGGGCCAGTTCTGCCACTCTCTAAGTGTGAGACCTTGAACAATCTACTTCATTTATTTCATTAACTTCTGCTGTCTTGATCTTCTTATTTCCTTCTTTCTTTGTATTTTTATTCAGTTCTTTTTTTGGAAACAGATCCTCGCTCTCTTGTCCAGGCTAGAGTGCAGTGGCACAATCTCAGTTCACTACAACCTCCGCCTCCCCGGGTTCAAGCAATTCTCCTGCGTCAGCCTCCCAAGTAGCTGGAATTACAGGCACACGCCACCACGCTTGGCTACTCTTTTTTTTTTTTTTTTTTTTTTTGTAGAGACGGGGTTTCACCGTGTTGGCCAGGCTGGTCTTGAACTCCTGACCGCAAGTGATCTGACCACCTTAGCTTCCCAAAGTGCTAGGATTACAGGCGTGAGCCACTGTGCCCAACCTGTATTTTTATTTAGTTCTTTTTTTTCTAACTTCTTTTTTTAAAAACAGCTTTGTTGAGGTATCATTGACATACAGTAAGTTTCCTATATTAAGGTGTACAATGTGCTAAGTTTTGACTTATGTATCTATATATCCATACTATCACCATAATAACAAACACATTCATCACTCACAGAAATTTCCTCATGCTCCTCTGTAAACTCTCCTTCCTGTTTTTCCCTGTTCCTCACCTTACTCCTCTCCCTGCCCAAACAACAACTATCTAACTGACCTTTTTTTGTGTGTGTGTGTGATGGAGTCTCACTCTATTGCCCAGGTTGGAGTACAATGGCTAAATCTTGGCTCACTGCAACCTCTGCCTCCTGGATTCAAGTGATTCTCCTACCTCAGCCTCTCAAGTAGCTGGAATTACAGGCATGAGCCACCACGCCCAGCTCATTTTTATATTTTTAGTAGAAACGGGGCTTCTCCATGTTGGTCAGGCTGGTCTTGAACTCCTGATCTCAGGTGATCCACCCGCCTTGGCCTCCCAAAGTGCTGGGATTACAGTGTGCCTGGCCAACAACTGGTCCTTTTTGTGTCACTATAGATTAGTTGCATGTTCTAGAATTTTATAGAAATGGAGTAATACTGTATGCACACTTCTCTGATCTGGCTCTTGAACTCAGTATAATTATTCTGAAATTCATCCATGTTATGTATATCAATATTTAATTCTACTCTGTTACTGAATAGTATTCCATTCTATGGATATATCATATTTTATTCATCTGTTCATCAGTTGATGAATATTTGGGTTGTTTCTAGTTTTTGGCCATGAGAAATAGAGCTGCTTTGAATATTCATGTACAAGTCTTTGTACAGATTCATGCTTTTCTTTTCCCATGGGTAAATACTTAGGATTGGAATAGCTAGATTATGTGGCAAGTTTATATTTAACTTTTGAGAAATGGGCAAACTGTTTTCCAAAGTGTTTGTGCTACGATATTAGTATGTTTTCATGCTGCTAATAAAGACATACCCAAGACTGGGCAATTTACAAAAGAAAGAGGTTTAATAAACTTACAGTTCCACATGGCTGAGGAGGCCTCACAATCATGGTGGAAGGCAAGGAGGAGCAAGTCACGTCTTACATGGACAGCAGCAGGCAAAGAGAGAGCTTGTGCAGGGGAAATCCTCTTTATAAAACCATCAGATCTCATGAGAACTCACGCACTATCACGCAGGAAAGACTCACTCCCATAATTCAATCATCTCCCACCAGGTTCCTGCCATGACACATGGGAATTGTGGGAGTTACAATTCAAGATGAGATTTGGGTGGGGAACACAGCCAAACCATATCAGCCACTTTATATTCCCATCAATAGTGTATGAGGTTTCAGTTCATCAATATTGCAGCTCACTGCAACCTCCGCCTCCCAGGTTCAAGCAATTCTCCTGCCTCAGCCTCTCAAGTCACTGGGATTATAGGCCCGCACTACCACACCCAGCTAGTTTTTGTATTTTTATTAGAGATGGGATTTCACCATATCAGCCAGGCTGGTCTCAAACTCCTGACCTCAGGTGATCCACCCACCTCAGCCTCCCAAACTGCTACCTCGTCCAGCCAATTCTGTAATTTTTTTGAGGCTATGTTACTAGAAACATGTAAGTTTCCAATCTTTGCTATTATTGTTTGACTAGTGAATTAAACTTTTTCATTATGCAGAAATTTCCTTTATCTATGATTTTGCTTATTTTGTACCTTACAGTTTACTTTAACTGTTACTAATACAGTTGTAATAGATGTTTTTGGTTAGCATTTGCCTAGCATTTTTTTTTTTTTTGCATTGTATGGTTTTTAAAAAAAAAAATTAATAGAGACAGGGTCTGAATATGTTGCCCATGCTGGGCCCAAACTCCTTAGCTCAAGCTATCCTCCTGCCTTGGACTCCCAAAGTGCTGGAATCACAAGCAGGAGCCACTGTGCCTAGCCTTATATTTTATGTTTTGAATGTATCTCTTTAAACAACATACGGGCTGGACACAGTGGCTCACACCTCAATCCCAGCACTTTGGGAGGCCAAGGTGGGCGGATCACAAGGTCAGGAGTTTGAGACCAGCCTGACCAACATGGTGAAACCCCGTCTCTGCTAAAAATACAAAATAGCCAGGCGTGGTGGCGCATGCCTGTAATCCAAGCTACCTGGGGGACTGAGGCAGGAAAATCTCTTGAACCTTGGAGGTGGAGGTTGCAGTGAACTGAGATGGTGCCATTGTACTCCAGCCTGGACAACAAGAGAGAGATTCCACCTTAAAAAAATAATAATAAAATTAAATTCCTTCCAATAAATATTGTTTTATCTGCTTTATTTATTAAAGTCTCAAATAAATAATTTCTAAATTACACAGGGCTCTAAGAGCTACAGGAGTTGAGAGAGATCTGTGAGTTGAAGTCATTGATGAATACTTCATGAATTGTAACTGAAATATGCTCAGAGATTCCCTGGAAGTTTGGACCTTCCTAGGGAATCGTCCCTCCCCACCCCTCACTCCTAACCTAACAACAATTATTGGCCAGCCTGTCCTTCTTTACCCCAAGACCACGTGATTCCTGAAGAAAGTAGCTTCAAACTCTTCCCTTCTCAGCCATCCTCCAGGTCTCCCTTTCAAGATAGCTTAGTCCATTTTATGGTTCTAGAATGTAAGCCTCATTAATGTCATATGGAAGCACTAAAATAGGTACCTGCGTCTTTCAAAGAATTCATATTATTTCCTCTTTAGTGAGAAGTGCTAAAATCAGGTACCTGAGTCTTTCAAAGAATTCATATCTTTTCTCTTTAGTGCTTCTCATATGGAAGCACTAAAATCAGGTACTCAGGTCTTTCAAGGAATTCATATTATTTTCTCTAAGTCAAACACACTCAGCTCCAGTGTCCTCTGGGTAAAGCACCATCCTAAGCATATTACTCACGTGATGTTCTTTAAGCCTCTCAAGATGCTCAGGATACTGCCTGGTCTTTCTCTTCTCCTTCACACTTGCGGAGAGGAGCTCTATACTGTGGTCATTTCCTCTCTTCTCACTGTCTCCTTAACCTTGGCGTCCACCCTGTCACTCCTCATCCACAGCTCTTGCTAAGGTCACCGGTGATTTCTGTGTTGTTGAAAGTGCTGAGCGTCTCTCAGTCCTCATTTTACTTGACCTTTTATCATTGTTCCACATCACTGAGCACTCCCTCTTTCACGAATTACTCTTTCCTTCACTTCTGTGACCCAGCATTTCTTGGCTTGGTTTTAGCACCCCCTCCCCTTGTTTCCTTTTCAGGTTCATTCTTCTCAACCAGTAATTAAATATTGTATTTCCCAGAGGTTGAGACTCAAGCCCTGCCCACTCTTTACACTGTGCTTAATTCCTGAGGCACCTCATGCATATGTATAGCATTGATTACTGTCTGTGCTAATTTTCCCCAAATTTGTGTTTCCATTTCAAACCCACAATCCAGCTGCCTGTTGTACAACTCAACTTGAATGTCTCAGAGGCACCATAAGTCAACAGGTCCAAAGTCACTCGGGGCTCATTCCCCATACCTGCTGCTCCTCTGAGGGGCGCTCTGTTAGCAAATGGTGCCATCAGCCATCCAATTACTCAAACCAGAAACCCAGGCATCCTCCAGGACAATTTCCTCTCTTACGATCTCCCACTCCAACCCATCTAATCTCCTACAAAGTCCTGTCAGTTTTATCTCCTAATCTGTCCACTTCCAACTTCTTCCATTCCTAACCCATTCTAGGCTACCATCTTATTTCACCTGAAACATGGTAGTGGCCTCCTAGCTATTGTGCCTAAACTCATTTTACCACCTTTTCCAAAATCTATTGTTAGCTAGAGATCTCTTCTAAAAGCAAATCTGATCATATCAGCCTCCTGCTTAAACCCTCAGTGGCCTCCTGCTGATTTTAGAATAAAAACAAAACATGGCCTAGACCCTGTTTATCTCTCCACCCTCGCTTTGTCACGTGTTTTCTTTTATTCTCTTCCCCCTCTTACCAGCCTTCTTTCTTATCTTTTACTACAGAACTTTTGTACATCCTGTTTTTCCTTTTATCTAGTTAGCTATCCTCATTCTTCAGTGCTCAAGGCAAGTATCACCTTCCCAGGAAAACCTTAGCATATCAGGTTCCTCCGAAATAGTTCCTGCAAGATCATATTGCCATTCGTGGTAGCTCTTGTCACAGTTGCCATCTTAATTTTGTTAATATTATTATTCAGGTATTGTGTGTTCTGCACTAGGCTGTTAGGTTCATTTCGTTTTTTCATAATTGTGTGACAATGCCTACCACAGTGCCTGGCTCACGGTTAACATTCAACAAATATTTGTAGAATGAAATGGATCAAAAAAAAAGTACTATTTTAAAGAAAGGTACTATTATTAACCCCGTGTTACATCATGAAGAAATTAAGGCTCAGAGAGGTTAGGTCATGTGCCCAGCTAAGAAGTGGCTAAGTCAAAATCTGAACCTGCTTTTCTGATTCTAGACCCTGCAGTGCTTAAGCAGCATTCTGCTTTTCCAAGTGGACCAAGCACCAAAACCAGACCTACCCCCCAGCTTTCTGAGGACACCAGTTCCCTGCAGCTACATCTGCATAGTCTTGGAAATTTTTTTTTATAAAGTAAAATCTTGAAAATCAGAACAAAAACCTAGAATCAGCCAGGCACAGTGACTCATACCTGTAATCCCAGCACTTTAGGAGGCTGAGGAGAGACGATTACTTAACGCCAGGAGTTCAAGACCAGTCTGAGAAACATACTGAGACCCCATCTCTACAGAAAAAAGTTTAAAAAGTAATTAGCCAAGCATGGTGGCACTCACTGGTAGTCCTAGCTACTTGGGGAGCCTGAGGCAGGAGGATCATTTGAGCCCAGGAATTTGAGGCTACAGTGAGCTAAGAAGGTGCCACTGCACTGCAGCCTGGGCAACAAAGCAAAACCCTGCCTTTAAGTGTGTGTGTGTGTGTGTGTGTGTGTGTGTGTGTGTGTGTATACATGTGTATATATTGTAAGGCCAGTTGCCTCGCCGGGGAGCTCGGACGCGCCCATTCCTCCCAGCATCTGGGAATTACGTCGCCACTCCACGATCAACATTTAACTCCTCCACATAGCCTCCGCAACACCCACCCCTGAAGCAAACTCCGCACCCGACACCTAGTCCGCCACTGGAAACCGCCGCCCAAAAATTTTCGAAAAGCCCAGACAAACCTTGCCCAATAGCACTTTCTTGCCCGATAGCACTTTCTTGCCCAATAGCACTTTCTTGCCCCGATAGCACTTTCTTGCCCGATAACACTTTCTTGCCTGATAGCACTCCCTTGCCCAATAAACACTTTGCCCCGTCAAGGTCATTTTTCCCCAAGGTGGCCCACTCACCAAAAATCCCGCCTGCCCACTAGTAGTAGCTGGCCTCCTCCACGTCCTGTGTTCCAATATCCAATCAAGTGCCTTATACTTTGTCTCCTCAGTTCCCAATTAAACGCCTTCACTTCCTATAAAACCCCTTGCCCTAAAAACTTAGGCGCGACTCTCTGGCCCCCTCCCCGGACCATAGAACCTTGCCTGGTACCTAAATAAATTGTTTTTTCATTTTCTTATACTGGTCTCAGTTTCCTCATTTTAAACTCAACAATAACCCTTACATATATATACACACACACACACACACACACACACACACACACACACACACACACAAATAAAAAAAATTTTTTTAAATAAATCCTAGAATCCTGGAGCTGGATGGGATTTAGAAGTGCTCTGGTGAAAAACTGCCTATCCAAGTCACACAGCAAGGTGGCGACAGATTTAGGGTTAGAACTTCTAGGTCGCAGGAGAATTACCTGCACCCAGGAGGTGGGGCTTGCAGCGAGCCTAGATCACACCACTGCACTCTAGCCTGGCAACAGAGTGAAACTCCATCTGAAAAAAAGAAAAAAAGTAAAATAAAACATTCTTTAGCCGGGCACGGTGGCTCACACCTGTAATCCTAGCACTTTGGGAGGCCGAGGTGGGTGGATCACCTGAGGTCAGGAGTTCAAGACCAGCCTGGCCATCATGGTGAAACTCCATCTTAGGAAAAAAAAAAAAAAAGAACTTCTAGCTCCAGACCAGGTGCAATGGCGCATGCCTGTAATCCCAGAACTTTGGGAGGCCGAGGCAGGCAGATCACCTGAGGTTGGGAGTTCAAGACCAGCCTGACCAACATGGAGAAACCCCTTATCTAATAAAAAAAAAAAAAATACAAAATTAGTTGAGCATGATGGTTCATGCCTGTAGTTCCAGCTACTTGGGAGGCTCAGGCAGGAGAATCACTTGAACCCAGGAGGTGGAGGTGAACCCAGGAGGTGGAGGTTATGGTGAGCCGAGATCGTGCCATTGCACTCCAGTCTGGCAGCAAGAGCAAAAGTCTATCTAAAAAAAAAAAAAGGCAACTTAAACTAGGTGGTATAATCCACAGGTGTTTGTTTAATTTCAGGAGGGCCCAGTATGGTGGCTCACACCTGTAATCCCAGCACTTTGGGAGGCTGAGGCAGGTGGATCACATGAGGTCAGGAGTTCGAGACCAGCCTGACCAACATGGTGAAACCCTGTCTCTACTAAAAATACAAAATTCCCTGGACATAGTGGTGCACACCTGTGATCCCAGCTACTCGGGAGGCTGAGGCAGGAGAATCGATTGAATCCAGGAGGCAGAGGTTGCAGTGAGCCAAGATTGCACCATTGCACTCTAGCATGGGCAGCAAGAGTGAAACATTGTCTCAAAAAGAAAAAAAAAAAAGAACTTCTAGCTCCAAACTCAACGCTTTGCAACCTGAATTCTATATACCCACCCTGCCTCCACTCCCAGGACAGGAGCTCAGTGTCCAAGGTCCAAGGTTCAGTCTGCCAAGAGCAGTGCTTCCAAACTTTTTTGCGTGTGGTTCATTTGTAATTGAAGAGTAGGGTGGGCAGGAGAGAAAGAGATCCCTGGATCCACCTATTCCTACTTTCCATGACTAAAAACAAAAGGAACTCAATGTTATCAACTAAGGGCTATCTTACAAGCAAATTTAGGAAGATTCTTATATATCTGTTCTAGCAGTGAGCATGTGGCTGCTTCTGATTTTGCCCTAATAACTTGCTTTGCTCCCCCCTCCTCCCCCCGAATGGCAGGCACCGTACTAAACCCATTAACTGCTTGATCTTTTCTTGTTTATACAACTCCATAAGGGAAGTTCCATGATTGGTACCACTTTACAGATAAAAAACTGAGGTTCAGAGAGATGGAGACTTATCCAAAATTACAAAGTTCCTGAGGGACAGACTGGGGACTTATTTCCAAATGCTTTACACTCTTAACCACTGTGCTGTGCTTCCTCAAAAACAAACAGCTGTGTCTACATACTGTAAGGTAGTAATTATAAATGTGTCCCTATCACTGCTGTTTGCCTGGTACATTTATCATGTCTTTTAAAAAATTAGTATAATAAAAACAAGCATGAGGTATTCTATATGTTTAGATATGAAGAGATACACTATTAAGGCCAAAAATAAAGCCATGATAGACTATGTATAATCTCCTGTTGTACTGAAAGTACACATGAACTTCTGGAAGGATATACAATACGTAGTTAATCAGTTGGAAGCGGGCTTGGGGAGGCCATAAGCGGGAAGCATCCTTATACCCTTGACTTCTCCACTTCATAAGCAATTATGACTTGTATAATTTTTAAGTTGAAAATATATTGTAAATATAAATATATATATCATTTCACAGCATAGTTAACCCACCACAAACTAAGATGACCACAAGTCACCACAAACTAAAGCCCACCACAAACTAAAATGACCCAAGACTAGCAGCAATTGGATCCCCCTGTTCACACTCAAGCCAACACCCCTGACAGTGAGACTGTGAAGGTAAGAGAAGCAATGCAGGCGCTGGAGTCAGACTGATCAGAGTTCAAATCCCCATCTCCACCATTTACCAGTTTTATGACTTAAGGTGTGTTGTTTAACCTCTGAACCTCAGTTCCCTCACCTGTGAAATGGGATAACACTGCCTTATGAAGCAGTGATAAGGACAAGGGAGCTAATGCCTGTCAAGCACTTTGTATAGCACGTGGCAGGTAGTGAGCGGTCACTAGGACTAGCAGCCATTTTTAGGCACTAATAACAGAACATGCTTCCCCCATTACAGGGATCCAACTACCCTTCATGGTTGGGTGTTAGAAAATGTAAGATTGCCCAGGGTCAAGGGACAGTCAGGCTTCTGGCTAGAAAAAGGCTCATGGCCTTTTAATATTTTCAGTCTGTGTGTCAGCCATGAGACTTCCAGGATCTGTAGCTATTCCTCAATAGTTATTAGCTGTTTGACCTGAGGAGAAAGTTATGCCTGTGAACCTCTGGGGATGGGGTGAGTTTGAGAAACAGATGGTCCAAGCTTTAGTTTCATTCCCATCCAACCCCTGCCTCCAACCCTCTTCCGGGAAATTTACGAGCTTAGAAAGTTTAATCAACCACAGGAATTTTTACAGGTCAGTTTACTTAAGGTGGGGTTGGAACCACTGTGAGCTCACAATTCCTTAACCCAAATTCTGAAATCCAAAACACTCTGAAACCAAAAGTTTTTTTTTGTGTGTAAGTCTAAAGGGAACTCATTCAGGGGAAGACCTGCTTGGTTATGTGGTGCTGTCCCAGACCTCACTAAGGGTTTGATATAACATACAGTAGGTGCACAGTATTCCCTTGCTAAAATCTGAAAAAATCTGAATTCTGGAAAATACCTGTGGCCAGGGGTTTCAGATGACAGACTGTGAACCTATATTTCTAGACAGGACTTCGGGTTTTCCTTGCCCACATCCCCAACTTCTTTCTGTCATTCATCACAGGGTTATCTGTGGGGGCAGAAGAACCTGGCTATAGACCCAGAAGTTTGGAGGCCCTATTGGGCTGTCAGCACCATGGACAGCAAAATTGCCCCTGAGCGGCTGCCCAACAAATTTGCTAACATCTTGGACTCAGTTTTCCCCTATTTAAGAGAGATTGACACAGTGAAGCTTGCCTGAGAAATGCAACCAATTGTTTTCTAATAGTAAAACACAAGGTATAGGGGTGGGAGTGGTGGGATAGTCAATGTGGGCCAGGCAGAGGAAATAAATGTGTTTCTTATCTTTATCCTCCAGCTGGTTCCAGGCTCTTCTCTGACATTATTAAAAGCCTGGCAGGTACTTTGAATGTTTGTTTCCATCAAGTTGCCTTGCCATTCTAATCTGCAAATAATTCTAGCTAGTTTCCTTTCTTGCATGTTCCATGTGGTCTAGCCACTGACTTTTCCCAGCCTCACGTGCCTAGCAACCAGGTACATGAGTAAGACCTTGTTAGAAATGGACAGCATGTTTCTGCTGGACTTCTCCTAGCCCTGGTCATTCTTTTTTTTTTTTTTTTTTTTTGAGATGGAGTCTCACTCTGTCGCCAGGCTGGAGTGCAATGGCTGGTGCAATCTCAGCTCACTGCAACCTCCGCCCCCCGGGTTCAAGTGATTTACCTGCCTCAGCCTCCCGAGTAGCTGGGACTACAGGTGCACACCACCACACCCAGCTAATTTTTGTATTTTTAGTAGAGACAGGGTTTCACCATGTTGGCCAGAATGATCTTGATCTCTTGACCTCATGATCCGCTCGCCTCAGCCTCCCAAAGTGCTGGGATTACAGGCGTGAGCCACCGCGCCCGGCCAGCCCTGATCATTCTAACAAAAGAGATGTGAAGTAAGCCACAAGTTCCCACTGTTGTTCATGATCGATTTATCATTAGGTACTTGAGGAGGAAAAGAGGGGCTACTGTAAGGTGGTTTACTACTAGGTGAAGTCATGCCCTGCCTCAATGAATTGAGTCCTCTGTCACTGAAATCCATGCTTCAAATGGCCAGCATGAGGTCCTAGGGCATCAGAGCTGCAAGGGCCTTAGAGCTTATATGCTGGAGGCACTAGAAGCAGAATGGTTGCTTTTCTTCATTCAGCAAATATCTATTAAGTGTTTACTTATGTCAGCCCTAAGCTAGGTACAAGGGATAGAAATACAGCCCCATCCTCCTCCCAGAAACTCGGAGTCAAGAGAAGAAGAGACAACTAAGATGTTAAAAATATAATGCTCTGAGTGCTATGGGAGGGAAAATATGAGCTATTACCAGGAAGTCAGAGAGGGAGCATCCAGCCCAGGCTGAGGAGTCTGAGAAAAAACACCAAGGAGGAAACTTCTGAGCTGAGCTTTTAATGGTGGGTGGGTTGTGGTGGCTTACACCTGTAATCCCAGCACTTTGGGAGACTGAGGCAGGAGGATCACTTGAAGCCAGGAGTTGGAGACCGGCCTGGGAAACAAAGTGAGACCCTGTCCCTACAAAAAATAAATAATAAATAAATAAATTAGCCAGGTATGGTGGCACATGCCTATAATTTCAGCACTTTGAGAGGCTGAGGCAGGAGGATTGCTTGAGCCCAGGAGGTCAAGGCTGCAGTGAACTATGATCGTGCGTCTGAACTCCAGCTTAGGTGACAGAGCAAGACATAGTCTCAAATAAAAAAAAAAAATGAGTGGGGTAAGGAATTTCAATGAAGCTGAATGGCACATACAAAGGCAGTACACTGTGGAGAACCCAGACTTGGCATCTCTTTGTACATGTACGTATTTGTCCTTATTCCACAGCTAAAATAATCCTGTCTTTGCTGACCAGAGCAATATCTCATATCTCTTTGTATCCCCAGAACCTACCCTGTATTCTATATATAGTAAATGCTCTCTCAATGGTTCTCAGTGATAATGGGTTTGAGGCCTCACACTATCAGAACGGTAGCCAAGTAGAAGATTTTACAGTAGAAACCAGAAAATAATGGTAGAAACGTGGACACCCTCACTCTATACCTCTAACACTTGCTGCACTGCACCAAGAAGGAACCTTGACCTGAGGGCTCCAGCAAACCGCAGAAATCAAAATTGATCCTGACTTTCCATGGCTGAAAGTTCCTCTGGATGGTGTGTCCTAGGAAAAAGCCCCCTGTACATGTTCCCAGGAAGATTTAGTTTGAGCCCCAGTTCCAGCTATTGTCAGCTCAGTGATGCTGTGAGAATTCCATAACCTGTCTGAGCTGCTCCTTTTCTACCTACAAAAGTAGAACTTATTACTGGGTTACCTACCGCAATGCATATTATGAAGGTAAAAAGAAAAGTAGTCAGATTCACAGCAAGCGCTTTGGAAACACAAAACATCACTCCTATCAGAAGCTATCATTCTAGTGGGTAAGGAATCACAAAGCCCAGGCTCCCCTGCCGACCAGCTGTTGGCCCTGGCCATCTCCTCTGTGGGACTCATTTCTTTCTCTGTGGTTGAATTCTACAGATGATCCTTGAAGATCTTACATTGTTCCATGATTTTTTTTAATGCTTTCATTTGCAAACTGAAAGGCTTAAGCAGCCTTTGTACACTGTTCTCCGGAACAGCTGAGCTTTAATCCTGTTTATGTCCTGATGCTTGTCTATTGGTACCAAAGCTCCCAGTATTGGCTGATGGAATTGAAGCAGGGATAGGCCTGGTTGTCCCTGGAAGATTGCAATGGCTACAGTCCGGAGAGGTCCTCTTGGCTGGAGCCTTGAGGATGGAGGGGATGGCCAGGCAGGGAGAGAGATTCAAGTTGCAAGTCCAGTTAAAGGTTTCCCCTAGATTTTCAGAATTTAACTGAAGAAAATGTTTTCTGTAACATTGGGGGAAAAACACTGCAGCTTAGCAGAATGAAATGAATTAAATCCCTTACCAGTTTGCTATGTAGACACACACACACACAATCTCCCTCTCTCTCCCTCCCCTTTCTGCACCCTCTTTATCATCCTCATCACTCATTCACTTTCTCCTCCCAGTTTCCTGACCCTTCTCAATGTTCCAGCTTTCCTTGTTCTCTTCCCCTTTCCTCCCCAAGTCATCTCCTCTGCCACCTCTCTCTCCCCCTGCCATTGTATTTCCCCACTCCGTGTGTCTTCCCCCGCTGCTTTTTATTTGCCTTCCTTTTTTCTGTGAGGATCACTAGGGCTGTAAGGAGAACATAATCCTTTAGAAATGTGACCTCATTTACTATTATTCTCCCACCAAGGCAGCCCAGGGGTAGAGGTCACTCCCCCAACCCCACCACTGTTCCTGCTGGGAGTTAAGATTTTGAGAGAGAGGATGAGTCTTCAAAGGGTACCCAATGTAGCAATCATTTACTCAATGGATATTTATTTTTATTTAAGTTCTAAAATAATTTTAAGGTAGTGCATATGTATTGCAGAGAGTTAGAAAATACAAAAGCAGAATAAAGAAGAACGTTCAAATGAACCATAGTTACCTCCATCAACAGAAAACCCTTAGTAGCATTTTGTTTTAATTTCTCCTAGGATTTTTATGGGCTTTTTGGCATACTTGTGGTTATATTATATGTGCAATTTTGTAACCTGCTTTTGTCCACTTCATTTTATAACATAAGCATTTCTCCTATGATATGGCAAACTCTTTTAAAATATCATTTAAATTTGTTTACTCATTGCCCTATTTTTTGAACATTTATGTATGTTCCAATTTTTCTGTAGAGATAATTAATACTGTGATGGCCAGTTTTGTGTGCAAAGCTTACACAGTTAGTATGGTATTAAGGTTAAGAGTGAGACCTTGAAGCCAGGCTGCCTGGATTGGAATCTGGACTCTGTCCTTACAAGCCATAAAACCTTGGGTAAATTATGTGTCCCAGTTTTCACATCTGCATAATAGGGATGATAATAGTACCTACCTTGCGGGGTTGTTAGTATTAAATCAGATTGCCAGGCACAGTGTCTCATGCCTGTAATCCCAGCACTTTGAGAGGCCGAGGTGGGCAGATCACCTGAGTTCAGGAGTTCAAGACCACCCTGGGCAACAGGGTGAAACCCCATCTCTACTAAATTACAAAAAATTAGCCAGGCGTGGTGGCGCACATCTGTAGTCCCAGCTACTCCAGAGGCTGAAGCACAAGAATTGCTTGAGGCCGGGAAGGCGGAGGTTGCCGTGGGCCAAGGTTGAGCCACTGCACTCCACCTTGGGCTACAGAGTGAGCTCAGTCTCAAAAAAGAATTAACTCAGACTATTTATCTAAAGCAGTGCCTGGCATGTAGTAGTTACTCAAAAAATGTTACCTATTAATACTGCCTTAGGATGGTTTCCCAGTAGTGAACTTACTCTGTCCTTTGACACATGGTACCAAATTGCTTTCCAAAAAAAGAGCAAACATGTATTGGCAAATCTACCATGATTTGAACTTAGGTGTGCCTATGCAAAGAATCCTGCTCATTCCACCAGCCCTCCAGAGCATCTCCTCAGGCAAGGGTTAGAGATCCCTGCAATGATTGTTCTCCTAGCACCAAAGAAATGAAGTATTGTTAAGACAAAATGAGACAATGTATAGAGCATCTGGACAACACCTGGCACCTATTAAATTTTTTAAGAATCAATACAAATTTTATATATATATATATATATATATATATTTTTTTTTTTAAAGATGGGGTTTCACCATGATGGCCAGGCTGGTCTTGAACTCCCGACCTCAGGTGATCCACCCACCTTAGCCTCCCAAAGTGCTAGGATTACAGGCGTGAGCTACCGTGCCCGGCCACAAATTATATTTTTATAGTAAATGTTTACATCATAGATTTAATAGATAATTCATTGAGATAGTACATTTTAAAAAATTCTTAACACAGTTCCTGGCACATGGCAAGAGCCCAAAAAAGCCTACCATCCATCCATCCATCTCTCCTTCTCTTTTTTGTTTTGTTTTGTTATGTTTTGAGACAGAATCTCCCTCTGTCACCCAGACTGGAATGCAGTAGCGCAATCTCGGCTCACTGCGACCTCCACCTCCCGGGTTCAAGTGATTCTCCTACCTCAGCCTCCCAAGTAGCTGGGACTACAGGCACACCACCATGCCCAGCTAACTTTTGTATGTTTAATGTGTTTGCCAGACTGGTCTCAAACTCCTGATCTCAAGCAATCCACCTGCCTTGGCTTCCCAGAATGCTGGGATTACAGGCGTGAGCCACTGCGCCCAGCCTGCTCCTTCGGTCTCTATTGTACCTCTCTCACAATAGCTCTCCAGTGCCCAGCCCGGCTCGGTGTGCCTTCACTGCTGACACAGCAGAGCCCTTCCATCATAGTGTAGTCTGGGCCCACAGTTCGTGCTGGAGTAACAGGCTTGGGAACCAAGGAAGAGGATTATATACCAGGGTGTGAAGGAGAGATGGGATGAAGCCTTCAGTGAAACCAAATATGTGCTTGCTGTAATGCACAGCCTTACATGGGTGCCCCAAGCACTGCTTGCTGCTGGGACCATGGGTGACCAGGGATCAAAAAGCTAATAACTGCAAGTAGTGTGGCCTCACTGGCTTATCCCTTCTTCTCCCTTCCTCCCTCTCTCTCTCTCTCTCACACACACACATACACACACACTCCTTCCAAGGCACAAGAAGAGGAGAATCCTTGGGAGTGGGTGTTCTGGCAAAAGGGAAGCAGTAGTCTGAGTGTTTTCCCTTCTCCCTGGGCGTTTTTTTCACTTTCCCCTCTGCTTGCAGACACTCTTGGGTCCTGTTAACCCAGCTGCATTAGGCTGCAATCTTCAAAGGGAACATCAGAAAAATTAAAATAAAACAAAAGAGAAATGAACAAAGCAGATTAAAGGGCTCAGCCTTTGAGTTTGGCAAGCACAGTTTCCTGACCTAGCAGAGAATTCCGGGCCTTGCATCTTTCCAATTCCACCTGAGGGTGATGCATGTCCAGAGAGACTCTGTACGTTTTGAGGTTGTTTCCTTTTGTTTCTTTTTCTGCTCTCTCATTAAATGTCACAATTCCTTGGACAATGATGCAGATAAGTAAGGTTGCTGGGGTAAAGAGGGGGGAAAATATCGGCTCTGGTGTCACACAGACCTGGCTTCAAATCTTGCTAGTCATTTGTTGAGGGTATGAATCTAGTATATTAATTTAACTTCCATGAGCCTTGATTAAAAACAACTTTATTGAATTATTTTGAGGATTAAAAGATGAAAGTGTTTAATACAAAATAGGCACTCAAAATGCACTCTTTTTCATGTCCTGGACCGATGAGTATAACAAGTTCTCCAGCTTCTCCAGGGATGTTTTCTTAGTACCAATAACCTTTTGCCTTCCAGTGCCCTGTGCCCCAGACCCTCAGGAAGGCACAAGGAAAGTTCCTCCCTTTACACAGAGGGAGAAAGGCTCTTCTTTCTTAGCTCAGAAAGCCATTCTTGGGGCAAACACACCCTACCTTACACACACACACACACACACACACACACACACACACACACACAAATATATACACATGCACAAAGATGGGAGCAGTCCTGGGTCCTAGGCCTTAGCTCTTTAAAGGGTTCCAGTCAGGGCTTTGTAGGAGCTTGGGGCCCATTCTGCACTGTCCCAGTTCAGGGTGAAGACAAAGAAGGCCTCCTTCTGCAAATCCACCAGCCCCATCACACTGACTCTGGCTTCAAGGGCAGGAAGAAGGCAAGATCATGCATCAGTTTTGTTTTTTTCTTTTGGCTTGGTATTGATCTCTATTTTTTCTAAGTTGGAAGTTACTTAGCTTCTAGTTTTCCTCATGCGTAAACTGGGAATGATACATGTTTATAAGAATAAAATTAGATAGCCTGGCACGGTAGCTCACGCCTATAATCCCAGCACTTTGGGAGGCCGAGGTAAGTGGATCATGAGGTCAGGGGTTTGAGACCAGCCTGGCCAACCTGATGAAACCTCGTCTCCACTAAAAATACAAAAATTAGCTGGACATGGTGGCAGGCGCCTATAATCCCAGCTACTCAGGAGGCTGAGGCAGGAGAATCGCTTGAACCCAGGCGGCAGAAGTTGCAGTGAGCTGAGATCATGCCATTGCACTCCAGCCTGGGTAACAGAGTGAGACTCTGACTCAAAAAAAAAAAGAATGCTTATTCTTCCACTCATTTTCATTTTGTCACCATATCAGGTAAAAGAACGCTGCCATCTGCTTGCCACTGTTGATAAGCCCCACCCCGGCACCCCCAACCTCTCACACATATACGCTCACTCATTCTTGCTCCAGCAAAGTGGGAAAGTGCCAAGAGTACAGGTTTCTCTGCCAGGGTGCAAATGCTCCCATGCCCAAGCAGCCTGTGTGTGCCAGAGTTAGAGCTGCTGGAGTTCAGAGCTGTGCAGTCTGCAGTGGCTGGGTTCCTCCACCTTATGCTCTGGTTCTGCCTCTCAGATTTGCAGTAACTCACCCACTTTCCTCCCCAGGCTTAAGTGAGTGTTGCCTGGCAGGAGAGCAGAGAATTGAGCGGGACTGGTGCTAAGAACTCTCATCATCTTCTTTCCTTGGCATGAATCAGTGTGTTTCTAAAGAAATGGCTTGATCTTCAGTTTTGCAATCTCCTATGGAGAGAAGAAGTGAGCAGTTGTGGTAATGTACTTCCAAAGCCCCCCAGATGAGAAGCTTAAAAGACAGACGACTCTAGATTCCATTGCTGGGGGTCTGCCTCTAACCAAAGGGCCTGACTCAGAAGCACTAAGGGTTTCCAGGGTTCTCTCTTGCATTAAGAGTCAAGAATTTGTTTCTGCTATTTGCTTACAGCCATATATGCACCCTTCCTTGAACTGTGTCATTCTGGAGCCATATCCATGAGAACAGGATTTGGCTGATAGGCAGTCCAAAGGCCCACCTGTCCCTGTCCTTTGCCAGACAATTCCCCCTTTAGCCAGGGCTTTGTGGGTCACAGCCATATGGCCTTGGGCATGAGCTCAACACTGAGGTAGAGGGGTCACTAGGCCAGGGGTGGGGCTCACCTGTTCTCTTATTATAGGGAGCATCTCTTCCAATGCATGGCCTATTGAAGTAGTAGTGGGGCAGATCTTTCTATGCTTGGTGCTGATTTACATTCCCCAGGGAACACTGTGAGGCAATCAACCCCTTGTAAAAAGAACTAAGAGTTTATGCATGAAAAAGCTAACGAAAGGAAGTCCCCAGGTGGGAAGAGATTAGCAGCTGGAGCTGCTTCCAACTAAAACAGAACCCTCTAGTGTTGGATTTCACTTGCGGAATGTCAGAGAGGTGGGAGGAGAAGAGGACCCGAGGGCATCTCCTTCCAGGTTTTCAGCCAGTGCCTACTCTGTCCCTTACCTGTGGTCCTTACCCTGGTCCCAGCAAGGATGCCTGCTGCCTCCAGGTGAGCTTCCAGGGCTGCCCTGCCCCACTCAGCTCTCCTGGCCCAAGCCTGAGCCTTTCCCTTTTCCATTAAGATAATCAAGGTAAGATGGGAGGAGCCTTTTCAGCTTAAGAAAATTTTCTAGGAACCAAGGCTGAGTGCGGTGGCTCACACCTGTAATCCCAACACATTGGGAGGCTGAGGCAAGTGGATCACAAGGTCAGGAGTTCGAAACCAGCCTGATCAACATGGTGAAACCCCGACTCTACTCAAAGTACAAAAAAAATTTAGCCGAGCATGGTGGTGCGCACCTGTAATGCCAGCTATTCTAAGGCTGAGGCAGGAGAATCACTGGAACCCAGGAAGCGGAGGTTATGGTGAGCCGCGCCACTGCATTCCACCTAGGCAACAGAGCAAGACTCCGTCTCAAAAAAATTAAAAATAAATAAATAAATAAATAAATTTTTCTAGGAACCAAAGGGAAAATAACACTTTAAAAAGGAGAGAGAGAGAGTACCTAGAAACTGAGGGGCTACAGCGCTCAGCAGCGTTACCCAGGGTAAGCAGTTTGCTCCCCCTCCTGATGCCCTCTGGTAAAAAGCATCAGCTTCCCAGAACCAGGAGTTCCCAGAGTTACCCTTGAGGCCTTGCTCTCTTCCCCCACAACCAATCTCTCCTCTCTGTTCTCACCCAGAAGTATCTTAAATCCCTTCCCTGCTCCCGTCCTGCTGACTCTGCCTTGCTCAAGTTCTCACCAACTCTTTCCCGGGCTCTGGTGGAACTTCCTCATCAGTTCTCCAGGCTCTTCTCTTCACTCCGGCCTTCCTACCAACAATCCCCTCCTCCCATGGCCTGCCTGGTGACTGTCTCCTCCTTTAATAAAACTCAGACCTTCTCCAGGAAATCTCCTGGGACTTCCCCAGGCAGGGCAAGCTGTTTCCTTCTCTGGCACTCTTCACTTACTCCATGACAGCATTTATCACCATGTGTTGAAATTGCTGGCCAACATGTCTATCGATCTCATCACCCTCCACTGCAGCGCCTTCAAAGGCCTGGACAATAGTTTATACCTTTCATTCTTGGTGTCTAACAGAGGGGTTGATTTTCATTACACAGCAGGAAATGCTTGATGGGAAAAGGAAGGGAGGGATTAAGAGAGGGAATGGAAAAAGAATGGAAACTTTGTATGGTTGTAGATTCCTCAGTCCCTGAGCCACTCGTATACCTGGTGAGAGGTAAAGAATTTCCCTGAAGAAATTCTGATCACTGCATTCCCACTGTTCTCTGTCACAAGCATCAAACATTGCTGACTACACTTACAGTTTCTTCAAAGCTACTGAATTCTAAGAAAGCAAAGGCTCAGGAAGATGAGGCGACTGCCTAAGGTCGCACAGCCAATTAATGACAAAGGCGAGACTAGAACCTGGGTCTCCTGGCACCAGGCCAGGGCCCTTGACGCAACACCAACAGCCTCTCTTTGAATTTTCCCTCCAGGCAGCAGTGTATAATTATCCACATTAGTATTTAGAATTTACATGCGGCTTTTGCTTCACTGGCTTTTTTATTATCCTTTCAATTAGTATTTCGGTATGCAGCCCAGGCATGGAGCAAAACCAGGGTAGGGAGGGGAGAAGCAGAGGGAGGCCAAGGCCAAGTAGGGGGCCATAAGCCCCTGTGGAGAGGAAGGCCAGAGAAAGCAAAGACACAGGAGGGTGCCCTGACACCGAAGACAATGTCTCGTGTGTGTATCTGTATGTCTGTGTGTTGAGGAGGGGGGTGTCTGTGAAGATGCTGTGTGGGCCTCAGATGAGTGGTCCAAAAGCCTCCCTGGCCTCAGGGGGCTTATTAATGCATTATCCACTAATGAGGCAGGGGCAGGAAGAGCAATAATATATTTAGCACCCAACAAGTTAAACACCAATGCCAGCCCTGAGACAGACCACAGGATGAGGGAGTTCTCTGTCCTGCCTTGAAGGGAAGAAGACCCAGCCTCCATGATGTGGACTTGCTCCTGGCTCCCACTGTGCACTCTAGGAGCTATGCCGAACTGTGCCTGATGCCCACATCCTGTGGGAGTGAGGGGTCCTGGAGCCCACCATACCTTGTGCTGTAGCATCCTCAGCTAGATGCTAGGAGGCTAGTGGATGCTAGTGGAATCCCACTGCCGACCCTGGTTCTTCGTGCCTTCCAGCCCCAGCTGCAGGCTGCTCTGGGGTTTACTTTGCAGATCTACGCTTACCTTCAGAAAATGAGAATACTCTCTCCTCCTGACCTCCTGGTACTTTGGTGAGACTCAAGACCTCGTGAAGGCTCTTGAAGAATAGGCTCATCTACTGGTAACACTCAAGATAGAGCATCCCCATGCTAAAATTAAAAAAAAAGAAAAAAAAAGAAGAAACTGAGGTGGAGGTAGATGAAGAGCGGCACGGGGTGAACACAAAGCAGCCAAAAGGCCTGCATTCAGATCTCAGGGCTCTTGCTGGGAAAACTCAGGGAAACACTCACTCACTGAGGGTCTATTGAGTGCCAATGTGTCACATATGTCATTTCATTTTGTCCTCATATGACTCCTCATTTTATCCATGAGAAACCTGAGGCTTTAAGAGGTTAAGTAACTTGCTCAAGATTATACAGCAAGCGCAACATTAGGACCAAAGCTTAGGTCCATGGGCTTTAAACCCTTTGCAGTTTCCAGCACAGCACTGTGTCTCTAAATCATGAGATTTCATCCCTGTGAGCCCAGCGTCCTCGTCTGCAAAATTGGAGGGGGGAGGGAAGGAGAAAGTGGGGGAGGGGACTATATTGCCTAATAGAGTTGTTAAGAAAATTAAATGAGCTTATGTTGATGAAACACATTAGCCGGCGTGATGTCTGGTATATAGTAGGTGTTCAATAAATGCTTTCAGTTTGTTTTTCTTTTTAGGACAGATCAATGTTAAAAACTCAGGGCTGGCTTGGGAGCCTAAGAGCTCCAAAATGCTTCAAGAAGCCCAAGGGCCTCCCATCGCTCTGGGGTGCGCGAGAGGAGGGGAGAGAGGGCTGGGAAAGAGGGCTCAGCCAGGAAGCGGGTATGCGGGTTCCAGCTGCGCGCCCCCTCGCTTCGCCGCCTCCTCTGGGCTCCCCCGACTTCCCGCCCCGCCCCGCCCCGGAGCCGGGTCCGGAGTGCCTGGTGGGCTGATTCCGGAGCGTGGAAGGGAGCACGGAGCACGAAAGCGAGAGGGAGGCGGCGGCGGCGGCGGCGGGAAGCGGGGAGGAGGGGGACCCTCCTCGCTGCTCTCCCAAGTCGGCGCAGAGCCGCCTCGGGCCGGGCCGAGGGCTGCGCGGCGGCGGCGGCGGCGGGGCCCGGCCAGGATGCGGGGCTCCCGGGACCGTGCGGGGCGGGGCGGGCGGCGGCGGCGGGCGGCGGGCGGGAGCTGTCCGCGGTGCTGAAGCGGCGGCGTCTCTGGGACGCGGGGCCGGGAGCTGGGGAGCCCTCCTGGGAGTTCCACCGCGACCGCGACTGCGACCGCGAGGCGGGGGCACCGTCGCTCACCGGCCCATGCCGAGCCCCCGAGCCCCGCGGAGGAGGCGGGACCGTCCGCGGCGGGACAGGTAAGGGGCGGTCTGGGGGTGCAGCGGGAGCGCAGAGCTAGGCGCGGAGCCGGGAGTGAGCTGGGGAGGGCACGGGAGCCCTCTCAGGGCTGGGGGATCTGACTCTGCTGGCCGCACCTTGCGCTCCGCTAAGACTCCCACCTCGTCCCTCCCTACCCCTCACCCCTCAGGCTGGGGGTGCTGGGAGGGCCCTGAGGAACTGGGGTCAAGACGGGTTCCTGGGCACCATGACCCCACAACACCAGGCCTTGACCCTGACCTCAGGCAGCTTCTAGACACCCTGCCTACTGGCGGCAAGAAATACTGATTAGAGCCTCAGACTCCCTGGTACCCCAGTCCCCAGCAAGGTTTTGCTACACTAGGAAAATCTGAGCTGCCCTTTTCTCGCACCCAAACCTGTTCACCAGGGTGACTGAGGTGGCTGTGGTACCCCCTGCTCTGAGATTTCTCTGCTCTGGAAATGGCTCTTGGGCCAAGGGAAGGGCTCTTGGGCCAAGGCCCCTTAGGATGGATTAACCCATTTCTTCAGGGAACGAAGGAGGTCCTGGAAGATATCTCAATATTTTTTTTTCCTATGGCACTCTTGACTCTCACAGAAGCAGGCTGGATTTGCATCACATCTCTTGGCGCATGAGGGCAAAGAGTCGGGGAACCTGGGTCCGGTTTTCTATTATGTGCTGGTGACCCTAGACAGAGCCTCCATTTGGAGTCTCTCTCTTTCTGGCAAGAGTGTGCTGAATGAGCTCATTCAGGCCTGCAAAGTGCTTCTAGTTCTTCAGAGCAGAGTTCTCTATGACTAGCAGAATGTAGCCATCAAAATAAAACTGCATGGAGGAAGACTTGGTCTATCCTTGTGGCTGACCACTGCTTTCTACTGCTTTACCCCCACCCTCTAACCCAGCACAACTTCCCCACCCCCAGGGATAGAAAGAGCACTAGAGTAGGAGTTCCTGGCTGGGTGCTGGCAGTTTACTGGCTTTGGCTAGTTCCTTAAGCTCTCTCAACGTCATTATCCTCACCCCTAGAGTGGGAATAAGGTCACTGCTCTGCCCACCTCAGGGAACTGTCTTGGAACCCATTGAAAAACAATGCACCTGATTGGAGGCTTGCCACCTGTACATCTCCCATACCAGTGTGAACTTCTGTCACTGTTCCCAACCCCTTGCCAGGCCTGCTGGCAATGACCTGATTATTGTCACCCCTACCCTCTCTCTCTCCCAACCTGGCCATTTCTCCCTTTGTCCTTGGCTGCCCTGGGGTCCCAGAATCAGTGAAACCTAACCTGAAAATCTTTAGGAGACAAAAGTGTGCCCTCTCTTCTTGTCCTCTTCCATCATCACCTATAGGAGATAATACAAGGTGAGAGTCTGACTCACAGGTTTTTATTTTTTCTCCCCTAAGAACCACAGATCTAGGGAAACAGCTCCTTGAAGGCAGGAATTGTGTTGTTTTCATCTCTTTGCCTCCCCTCCACAACCCTCTCCCCCATCAGCACTAGGAAGATAGTAAGGACTCCTTAATGGGGTGTAAAATGAGGGAATGAAATGTTAAAATGTATCAGAATAAAAGCACTTAACGGGGGAGTCATAAGCCCTATGCTTTGGTCACAGATCTGCCTCTGTCTAAGGCAGGTCCATTCTCCTCTTGGGGGTTCATTTTTCTCATCTGTAAGAGAAGAGAGTTGGGCTAGATGACTTAAGATTTGAAGCCCTGATATTCTGTAGAGCTCTCTGAGGCTGTCCTAAGCCCATAAACCCCTCAGTTCTGCTTGAATACAGGATGCCAGCTTTATCAACATGGTTTGACAAGTTGATGACCTTTTAGTAATGAACTGGATTTTATGAATGGAGTGAAAGGGAACAATAGGAACCAGAAAAAGCCATTTATATTTCTGATGTTTCCTTAAGAACCCCCTCTCTTTCTTGTTTCTCTGGGAAAGCCATAATGTGACTCAGAGTGACTGAGCTGAGAGGGGCTCCTGCCTCCAAACCAAGAGGCCGGGAACCACCACCCCATCATCCCTGCCGCCACCACCAACACCATCTCTCGTGAGTAAGGACCAGGGACCCCACGCTTGGCCATCTCCTACCACAGACCTGCCTGGCTGTGATCTCCCTCCTAGGAAGATCAGAGAAGGGAACAGGCAGGAAGATCCATCCCGACAGAGAATTTATATGTGTGATACATGTACATAACAAAATGAGTTTCTCCGATAATAATTTCTCTCAACTGTGGCAGGCCCAGCCAATGCTCAGAAAAACCTTAGCTAATTGGCATTTTGGTAGAGCTGAGTAAGCCATGCCAGTGACCTCCCCGAATTACTCTGTGAGTGTCTAGCCAGGGTGGGGGACAAGTCCCCGCTCCTCACGTCATCACTTTCTGGCTCCCAGCTGTTGGTGCAGCACTGGCAAGAATCAGCTCTCTGGAGTTAATGGACAGTCACTAACCCCCTAACAAAGTGGCGGCATCGGCGGCAGCAACAGCAAGCTAGCGAGGTGCTTTCTTTTCTGCAAGGCTTGTCTGCGGGGGAGCTGGCCTGCTACTGGGGTGAGGACAATACACTGGCATTCCTTCTGCAGCTGTTTGGGTGGACACCCCCACTCCCAGAGCTGTCAGGGTACAGGCATCTCTTGTCACCCAGGCAGATGACATCTGGCTCCTCTTCTGACAAGGGAAAACTACCCATTGGCTGCTTCTTGTGTTCCCCCTCTTGTTCCCTCTTTGCTAAGTCTTTTATTCCTGGCCCCTCTACAAGGCCTCAAAGGAAGGAAGGGATCAACCCTGGTACATGGCACATGATTGGGTGATCTTGGGGGCAAAGGTTGGGAGAGCTGGGAAAGAGGAAGAATAAATGCAACATGGTCATTAAGAAATTGTGTGGCCAGGTGTGGTGGCTCACTTCTGTAATTCCAGTACTTTGGGAGGCCAAAGTGGCTGGATTACTTGAGGTCAGGAGTTCGAGACCAGCCTGACCAACATAGCGAAACCCCATCTCTACTAAAAATACAAAAAGCAGCCAGGCATGTAATCCCAGCTAATCGGGAGGCTGAGGCACGAATCGCTTCAGCCTGGGAGAGAGGAGGCTGCAGTAAGCCGAGACCATGCCATTGCACTCCAGCCTGAGTGATAGAGGGAGACTCTGTCTAAAAAAAAAAGGAAGAAAAAGGAAAAAAAGAAATGTGTGTGTGTGTGTATGTGTGAAGAGAGAGATTAAAACACTGAAATACACACATACAAGTCCCTTCCCCTGCGTGATACACACAAAATGGCAAAGGCAGAGAATATCCAGAGATATTTCTACATCATTAGTTACCTTCAAGTCCAAAAGCCAATTCATCTGTGCACCCTAGAGGGGCTTCCAGCTCCAAAGTACACCACTCCAGGGAGACAGAAGCAGGAGGAACAGCCTTCACTCTGGGAGAAGGAACATCCCACTTCTCTAAACTTTCTGCATTTTCCAACTCCTTTCCCTTCTCAGGGACTCAGCTGGCATGCCGTATGGGTCAAGGTCCCCTCTGCTTCAAGCCAGGAGACACTAAAGACCGATCTTCACCCCTCATTTCTCTTACCTCCCCCTTTATTCTCTCTCCTCCTTCCTCCCTGCAGCTGCCACCCCCCCCCATCACCCGGCAAGCAAACCAAGCAGGGAGTGGGGCCGGATGCTGAAATACTCCATTAGGTGTATTATCTTCCGCCATTAGATGTGCTGTTTGCTTCTAAGTGGTTGGGAATGAGCTGCTTCAGCGGAGAGACAGGTTGTTTCAGTGAGAAAAAAAAAATTTGATTTCCACCTGAAAATGAACTAATTTGAGTAGCAGAGCCACCATCCTAATCCTGTCAGCAATTTTCACCCTTGTCAGCCACAAGCCCATCTCCCAGGCAGGTGGATTATGCTTTAAAGGAGAGGCCAGTCCAGCCCATGGGAGCCTAGGGTGGGAGGGGGTAGAAAGGGGGCAATTGATTCTCCCTGGAATACAGAGACTAAGAAACCTCCCATGGGAGCCAAGAAGTGTTCCAGCTGTATTATCTGTCTTTCCTGGGTTCCCTCATCAGCTCTCTCCTCTCCTTTTCTATTCTCTCTTCTGCCCTTCTCTTCTCTCTCTCCAAAGGTCCTTTGATGATTCTCAAATCTCTTTCCAGCCCTGAACACTATCTAGGGCTTCGACTCCATACATCCAGCTGCCAGGCAGAGTTTCTACTCTTTAACACACTTTAAAACACACTCGTCTACTTCTCCCCTTCCTGCTCTTCTCTTTCTGTGTGTGTGTGTGTGTGTGTGTGTGTGTGTGTGTGTGTGTGTCTCATTTTTCCAGCTTGGTACTTAGTGGGCCTTTTAATCTAAATATTCCTTTTTTTTTTTTTTTTTTAGTTCATGAAACACTTTATTCTTCTGCTTCTTTTTTTTTTTTTCTTTTCTTTTTTTGAGATGGAGATGGAGTCTCCCTCTGTCACCCAGGCTGGAGTGCAGTGGAGCAATCTTGGCTCACTGCAACCTCTGCCTCCTGGGTTCAAGTGATTCTCCTGCCTCAGCCTCCCCAAGTAGCTGGGACTACAGGTGTGTGCCACCACGCTCAGCTATTTTTTTTTTTTTTTTTTTTTTTGTATTTTT
Organism: Ateles fusciceps; assembly: GCA_036589455.1. Classification (NCBI taxonomy): domain Eukaryota; kingdom Metazoa; phylum Chordata; class Mammalia; order Primates; family Atelidae; genus Ateles; species Ateles fusciceps. The sequence continues at coordinate 6,933,480 of JAZHEH010000228.1, read as the reverse complement.
AGTAGAGACAAGGTTTCACCATGTTGGGCAGGCAGGTCTCAAAGTCTTGACCTCAGGTGATCCACCTGCCTCGGCCTCCCAAAGTGCTGGGATTACAGGTGTGAGCCACTGCACCTGGCCTCTGCTTCTTTAATTATTATTTTTCTCTTCTAGTCTTCTGTTGTATCTTTCTGAAACTCCTATTAGATTGATATTGGACCTCCTGGGGCTCTCCATGTCTCTTACCTGTCTTTTATATGTTTCATCATTCTGTCTTTTTGCTCTATGTCTTAGAGAATTTCACTAACTTTTTCCTTTACATTGAAAAGTCTTTTAACTTTATCTGTGCCTATTCTATTATCCAATCTTTTCATTGAATTTTTGAAAATTTCGGCGATTATTTTTAATTTCCAAAATGCTCGTGTTCTTGAATTGCTCCTTTTTCATAGCAGCATGTTCTTGTTTTATAGATGTAGCGTTCTCTTATATCTACCTGAGGGTATGAATTCAAACAGTTTTTCCAAAGTATTTTTCTGTAACTTGAATGATTTGGGATCTTATGGGGTCACTTGCTCTGTTCAATTATTTAATCCTTCTCTTTTTATTTTCCTGTAGTTTTTCATTATCTTTTGTTGTTCATTTATACTTAGGAATGAAGGAAGGCATTGACTAGAACAGGCAGCTGGTATGAATTTCCTCTGAACTTGGGTAAGTTTGTTTCCCCAATAGGCCTTTCTTCTGAATGGGAGTTGTTCTTACCTCCAGTGTTTGGGGCTACAGGTTTCTCTACACTGATTTCTTCACCAAGTAATCTCATCTGCCCTTTACCTCCAGGAATTCCTGGCCTACTGATGTAATCCTTGTTTTCCACATTTATTATGATTTTATTCTTTTAAAACATACACATCCTGACATTTTAACAGAAACTTAAGAAGGAAAAGAGATGGTCTTTGTGCTCAGGCTACCTACTAGCAGCCTCCCCCTAGGTTTTTCTGTCTCAAGTGGTTGCATGGCCTTCTATTTTGTTGACAAAGCCAGAAACCTGGGAGTCACTTTTATCATCTTCCTTTTCCTCACTTCTAGTGCCACAGATTCCTGTTCATTTAGCCTCCTAGCTACTCTTTAGAGCTGACTCTTCCTCTTATTCAATTCTGCCACAGATCAGTTTCAGGTCCTCATCCTCTTCTGCCTTCATTTCTTTTTTGCATGTTTGTTTGTTTGTTTGTGAACCTCTGCCTATGTTTCAGAGATTTTTTTTTTTTTTTTTTTTTTTTTTGATACAGAGTCTTGCTCTGTCACACAGGCTGGAGTGGGGTGGCATGATCTCAGCTCACTGTAACCTATGCTTCCAGGGTTCAAGTGATTCTCCTTTCTCAGCATCCGAGTAGCTTGGATTACAGGCACGTGCCACCGTGCCTGGTTAATTTTGTATTTTTAGTACAGATGGGATTTCACCATGTTGGCCAGGCTGGCCTCAAACTCCTAACCTCAAGTGATCCACCCGCCTCGACCTCCCAAAGTGTTGGGATTACAGGCGTGAGCCACCGTGCCTGGCCTTCTGCCTGCATTTCTACAATAGTTTCTTAACAGGACTCCTACCCTCCATTGTCACCCACCTTAAATCCTTTCTAACCCCTGCTGCCCATCAGACTCCTCTCTCTAAAACATAGGCATGACCATATAACTTCCCTGCTATACCCATCACTGGCTCCCCAAAGCTTCTCTGCATGGCATGGGAGGCCTTCCCATCTCTCCTGCTCGTTCCCTCACTACCAAACACCCTGGCTTCCCCTCTATACTACTACCCCATGCCTTTGTGCTATCACCTCTGCTGGAAATGCCCTTCTCTCATTCACTCATCTAGATGATTCCTATTACTCTTTCCTTCAAAACTGAGTTCAGAAGTCACCTGCTCTGATAGGCCTCTTCCTAGTTCTCACCATCACCTTCGCTGCCATCCCAAGATATAGGTCCCTTATCAATGCACCCATAGCATTCTGTGTGCTGCTAACACAACTTACTCCATCTATTGAAACTTTGTATTTGCTAGTCTGTCTCCACCCTTCCTCACAGAGGTACCACTCCTGGTTTATTTTTGCAACCCAATAACTGGCCTGAAATAATTGTTCGAGAAATGGTTATTGTGCAGAACCAAATGTGCCTCAGCCAGATGTGTTTTATCCACCCAAATCCTGGAAAGTGTTTTATTCCCAGAGAGTCTCAGTACACCAGCTCACTCATTCACTAATTCACCCATTCATTCATGAGATCCACTGTCTATTGAGTGCCTAGTATATGCCACGAAAGGAGATGCAGGAACGAGCAAGACAGACCATTCCCCACCCGCCTGGAGCTCACAGTCTGGTGAAGGAGAAAGACACTAATGAATGAATCACACATATACAGAGACTGTGATAAGCACTTTGAGGCAAGGAGCATGGAGCCGTGAAGAGCAGATAACCGGGGAGGCGATATCTAGACTGAGGATATAGGGATGGCCTCTCTAAGGAAGTGACCTTTGCGCTGAGAGCTAGAGCATCCTGATGTGAATAGAGCTTCTGAGAAACGGAGATGGAAAGTGAAGGAGAGATGGAGACAGGAGCTGAAAGGGGGGAATGGCACTGGGGAAGATGTGCCAGTGATCTGTTGCTGCCTAACTACCCCAAAACCTAGTGGCTTAAAACAACAGACATATTTTTTTTTTAAGAAAGAAAAGAAAAAGAGAGAAAGAGAGAAAGAAGGAAGAAAAGAGAATGAAAGAAAGAGAAAAAGAAGAAAAAGAGGGAGAGAGAACGGGAATCTTGCTCTATTGCCCAGGCTAGAAGGCAGTCTAGAAATGGATATTAAAAAGCTCTTTTATACTAATAATTGTGTTTTACAATGGAGACAGGAAGGAATAAGAGAGGAAAATAACAAACAAACAGCCAACCAATATTTCATTTAAACCTATGAAATGCTATGCAATTGCTGGGGAGTTATTTACTCCCAACCATGTGGTCACTTTTAGAATAAATGTGATATGTTACTGAAAAAAAACGTATGTTTTGTGGATTTGGAGTAGAGAGTTCTGTAAATATTAAGTTTACTTGTTCGAGGTCTAAGTTCAAGTCCCGGCTATCCTTATTAACCTTCTGTCTCATTAATCTGTCCAATATTGACAATGTAATGTTAAAGTCTCCCACTATTATTGTGTGGGAGTCTAAGTCTCTTTGTAAGTCACCAAGAAGTTGCCCTATGTATCTGGGTGCTCCTATATTGGGTGCACATAGACTTAGGATCGTTAGCTCTTCCCCGTTACATTGATCCCTCTACCATTATACAATGTCCTTCTTATCTCTTTTGGTTTCTATTACTTTAAAGACTATTTTATCAGAGATGAGAATTGCAACTACTGCTTTTTTTTTTTTTTTTTTTTTGCTCTCCATTTAGTTGGCAAATCTTCCTCCATGCCTTTGTTTTGAGTCTCTGTATATCCTTGCATGTGAGATGGGTCTGGATGCAGCTTACTGATGGGTTTTTTGGAATGGCTGATACCGGTTGTTCCTTTCTGTATATAGTGCCTCTTTTAGAAGCTCTTGTAAAGCAGGCCTGGTGGTAATGACATCTCTGAGTACTTGCTTGTTTGCAAAAAATTTTATTTTTCCTTCACTTATGAAACTTAGTTTGGCTGGATATGAAATTCTGGGTTGCAAGTTCTTTTCTTTAAGGATGTTGAATATTGGCCCCCACTCTCTTCTGACTTGTAGGGTTTCTGCTGTTAGTCTGATAGGCTTCCCCTTGTGGGTAACCTGACCTTTCTCTCTGGCTGCCCGTAGTATTTTCTCCTTCATTTCAACCCTGATGAATCTAATGATTATGTGCCTTGGGGTTGCTCTTTTTGAGGAATATCTTTGTGGCGTTTTCTGTATTACCTGGAGTTCAGTATTGTCCTGCCTTGCTAGGTTAGGAAAGTTTTCCTGGATAATATCCTGAAAAATATTTTCCAGCTTGGATTCATTCTCTTCATCACATGCAGGTACACCTATCAAACGTAGATTAGGTCTTTTCACATAGTCCCATATTTCTTGGAGACTTTGCTCATTCCTTTTTACCCTTTTTTCTCTAATCTTGTCTTCTCGTTTTACTTCGTTAAGTTGGTCTTCGACCTCTAAAATCTTCTCTTCTGCTTGATCAATTCGACTGTTAAAACTTGTGCATACTTCGTGAAGTTCTCGTATTGTGTTTTTCAGCTCCATTAATTCACTTATATTCCTTTCTAAATTGTCCATTCTTGTTAACATTTCGTGAAACCTTTTTTCAAGGTTCTTAGTTTCCTTGCATTGGGCTAGAACATGTTCTTTTAGCTCACAGAAGTTTCTCATTATCCACCTTCTGAAGCCTGATTCTATTGATTCCTCACATTCATTCTCAATCAGGCCTTGTTCAATTGGTGATGAGGCACTGCAGTCCTCTGTAGGAGGAAAGGCATTCTGATTTCGGGTGTTTTCAGCCTTTTTGCGCTGGTTTCTTCCCATCTTTGTGGATTTGTCCACCTGTCATCTGTGTAATTGCTGACTTTCAGATTAGGTCTCTGAGTGGACGTCCAGCTTGTTGGTGATAAAGTATTTTCTGTTTCTTAGTTTTCCTTCGGCGGACGCCCCTCCCCCACAGGGCTGGACCTTCCCGGGTTCAGCTGTACTTGCTGTGAAACTCTCAATCCTCAGCAGTTCCAACTGCTGTTTTTTTTGTGTGTGTGGCGGGGGGGACCAGCCTTCCCCTGCGGCGACCCACTACACCGGCTGAAACAGCGGCGTTAAGATTCGTGGCGCTTTTCTGCCCGGGAATCTCCCAGTCTGTTTCCCCCACTTCAGTCCGCTTTTCAATCAGCTGAATGGGAGACTTTGCCTTCCCGGAGCTCCAGACGCCAACCAAAGGGCACTCAGTCCCGTATACTCCGGACTGAGAACCGCCGCGCCGGGGCGCCTGCAAAACGGCCGCCCCGGCCAAAAGAGTCACGCTGGTGACCCGGGGGGCTCCTCCGCGGTGAATCTCCTGGTCCGTGGGCAATAAAAGTTCATGTGAAAATGTGGCGTCCACTCACTCTCTGCGCTTTCAGTGGGAGCTACAATCCTGAGCTGCTGCTAATCGGCCATCTTGGATCTCTATCAACAACAGACATATTATTATACTTCACGACTTCGGGGGGGTCAGAAATGCCAGCAGGGTTTAGCTGTGTGATCATTCCACTCTGTATGGCATTAACAGAGGTCACCTGGTGACAGATGGGCTGGTTTAAAGAACCCAAAATGGCTTCACTCACAATGTCTGGCATCTTGGGGATGATGAGGAGGCTGGGCTCAGCAGGTTCCATGGACAGGAGCATCTATACCCATATCGCCTTTCCAGCATGGCGGCCTCGGAGTCATCCAACTACTTACAGAATGGCTCAAGATTCCAGGAACAAGTGTTCCAGTGAGCAAGGTGAAAGATGGCGTTTTATGGCTTGGCCTCAGAAGTCACATAGCATCACTTTTGCTGTGCTCTGTGGTTGAAGCAGTTGCAAGCCCACCCAGATTAGGAAGGGCATAGGCCCCTAACTCTTCCTAGGAAGAGTGTCAAATTATTTGCAGCCAGGTTTTACAATCATCACAATGACTGTATGTATGTATGTATGTGTGTGTATGTGTATGTATTTTGAGACAGAGTCTCGCTCTGTCGCCAGGCTGGAGTGCAGTGGCTCGATCTCGGCTCACTGCAACCTCCGACTCCCTGGTTCAAGCGATTTTCCTGCCTCAGCCTCTCCAGTAGCTGGGATTACAGGCACGTGCCACCACACCCAGCTAATTTTTGTATTTTTAGTAGAGGCAGGGTTTCACCATGTTGGCCGGGATGATCTCTATCTCCTGACCTCGTGATCCACCCGTCTCAGCCTCCTAAAGTGCTGGGATTACAGGCATGAGCTACCGCGCCCGGCAATGATTTTATTTTTTAAGTGAGGGAGACTACAGTACATTTAAGCGCTATTAGGAAGGATCAGGAATTAGAAGCAGTTGGAGACAGAGTTGAGAGAAAGGATAATCAATTGTGTTAGGCTTGCTGAGGAGGCAAACTGAAACAAAGAAAGCTAAGTTCCCCATTTTCTTTGACTCTGCCAACCTCGCCCCTCTCCCCACCCCTGGCTCTTTCTCCCTTTATTCTCAAATGCAGCAAGCTGCAGCTAATGACTCCAGGCTGGCTTGGTGGCTCTCTCACTTATCACCAGCCAGAAATCTTCAAATCCAGTGCCAAGCCATCAACAGCCACCAGAGTCACAACACTTCACAGTTTACAGAACAGTTTATATATGATCTGATTAGAGGATGGTCTAGCGCCTGTTCTTAAAGATTTCACCTTTTCCCTGGATTTTAATCATTTACATTTAATCTTCTGCCCGATTAGGAAGTTCTGGCTTTTATCTCTCAGTTTAAAAGCAATCTCTCTTGTTGCACTGAGAGATAGTGGTCAGTATCTCAACTTCTTCACAAAGTCTTGGTATTTATTTGAATCCAGACTTTGGGGTTATCTAGGTAGCCACCCCTGGGCTGCCAAATCACCCTAAATCTCTTAATCTTTTTTTTTTCTTAAGATTTTTAATGCAGCACTAGGGGCTGCATACCTGCAGGTACCCCACTGACTGCCTGCATGGCAGCAACAATAGCTTAATCTTAATCTTTTTTTAACACTCCCACTTCTCATTCCTGTCACTGAGGACTCTGGTTTTAACCCATTCAAGACCAACTCCTCATCACTGTCACCCCTACCGCTTATCACAACCCTCCATATACAGATATGCCTGAAAGGAGTGGGAAGTCAGAGCCCAGACTTTGGACTAAATCAAACCTAGGTCAAATCCAGTCTCTGTCACTGTTTAATCTTGGGGAAGTTCTGAGCCTCGGTTTCCTCATCTAAACAATGGGGAATAATAATAACTGGCTTCGTTTGTTGTTGTAAAGTTTTGAGATAAAGTACCCTGGAACATCTCATGGGAGGATGCAATAAATAGCAGCTGTTACCATTTTACAGTGTTCTGATAAAAGCTGACCCTATCCTACGGTGTAAGTTAACTCCTGGTCACACGCATCACCCTGTCCTTTTGGCCTCTCTTAACAGTGTCCATGATGCCTCCCTCCAGTCAGGTCAGAGCCCACCAGGCAGTGCACACAGCAAACCCCCCCCAAGGTCTCAGCCCTACAGCAAATCCTGGAGAACATGGCCCTATTCAGGCCAGCCCTTTTATCTCATTTGCCAGGACCTCTCTTCTCCCATCCCTGCATCTGTTTAGTGGCTAAAAGCACACCCTCTGGTCAGACAGACTTGGGTCAAATGGAGCTCTGCCACTCTCTAGCTGTGTGATCTCAGAAAATCGACTTAATTTCTCTAAGCCCCAGTTTCCCCCACATGTTAAGAGGATGGATTAAATGAGATAACCCATTTGAAGCACTTGGTGTGGTGTTCAGAACAAAACGAGCACCCAATAATGGTAGCCGATACATAGTGGCATTAGGATACCATGACTCTGATGTCAGACTTCCAAGGTTCATGTCCAGCTCCCCACTCACCAGTTGTGTGCTGTGGGTACCTACAACTTTCTTACACCTCAGTGTCTTTATCTGTAAAATGGAGATGATGATGACATAGACTTCAAAGGGCTACTGTAAGGATTAAATGAGATGATACATGGCATGTAGAACAGTGCCTGGAACACAGTAAGAACTTAGCAAGTATGGGGCGTTATTATTATTCCATTCTTTCACTCTCAACATTTTTGGATTTTCACATTTAAGTTTCATTAGTGCTTATTTGCAGCATATTTTTTTAAGTCCAGTCTATCTTTTTTGTTTGTTTTGTTTTGTTTTGAGACAAAGTCTTGCTCTGTTGCCCAGGCTGGAGTACAGTGGCGCAATCATGGCTCACTGCAGCCTTGAACCTCCTGGCCTCAAGCGATCCTCCCACCTTCGCCTCCCAAGTAACTGGGACTACAGGTGTGCACCACCATGCCTGACTGGTTTTTAAATTTTTTGTAGAGATGGGGTTTCACTGTGTTGCCCTGGCTTGTCTTGAACTCCTAGGCTCAAGTGATCCACCTACCTCAGCCTCTCAAAATGCTAAGATTACAGGTGTAAGCTACCACACCTAGACTCTTTGTCTTTTTTAAGTCACCTTTGAGACATAATACACATGACAAAATTCACTAATTTTAAGTGTACAATTCAATTAGTTTTGTGAAATATTTGCAGTGTTATAATCACAACCACAACCAAGAGATAGAACATTAGAACATGTGGAAAAAAATATAAAGGAAACAATAAATTAAAAATTCTAAAATAAAATAGATACATTGAAAAAGAGAACAGTTCTGACATTCCTTTTTTTTCTGAGACAGAGTCTCGGTAGCCCAGGCTGGAGTGCAATGGCATAATCTCGGCTCACTGCAATCTCCACCTCCTGGGTTCAAGCGATTCCCCTGCCTCAGCCTTCCAAGTAGCTGGGACTACAGGCTCGCATCACCTGGCTAATTCTTTTTTTGTATTTTAGTAGAGATGGGGTTTCACCATGTTGGCCAGGATGGTCTTAATCTCCTGACCTCATGATCCACCCGCCTCAGCCTCCCAAAGTGCTGGGATTACAGGTGTGAGCCATCACACCCGGCAATTCTGACATTCCTAGAAGTCCTCAGGCCCCTTTCCAATCAATGTCCTTCTCTCCTCCAAGCCCTGAGAAACTTCCCATCTGCTTTCTGTCACTATAGTTTTGCCTTTCCTAGTATTTCATATAAGTAGAATAAAACACTATATGACTGTTGTTGTCTTTTTATGAACAATTTTATTCCATTTACATTCATTGTAATTACTGATATAGTTGGTTATAAGCCTAACATCTTAACTATTTACTTCCTATTTGTCTCACCTATTCCTTTTTCTATTTTTCTTTCTTTTTTTTTTTTTTTAAAGATAGAGTTTCACCATGATGGCCAGGATGGTCTTGAACTCGTGACCTCAGGTGATCCACCCACCTCAGCCTCCCAAAGTGCTAGGATTACAGGCGTGAGCCATCGCACCCGGCTACTTTTTCTATTTTTTTCTTGCCTCCTCTTGGATAAATCAAGTGTTTTTATTATTTCAGCTGAGTGCGGTGGCTCCTGTCTGTAATTCTAGTACTTTGGGAGGCTGAGGTGGGAGGGCTGCTTGAGCCCAGGAATTCGAGAACAGCCTGGGAAACATGGCAAAACCCTGTCTCTATAAAGAATACAAAAAATTAGCTGGGTGTGGTGGTACATACCTGTAGTCCCAGCTACCTGGGAGGTGAGATAGGAGAATCACTTGAGCCCAGGAAGTCGAGGCTGCAGTGAACCGGGATCATGCCACTGCACTCCAGTCTGGGAAACAGAGCAAGACCTTGTCTCAAAGAAAAAAGTATTTTTATTCTTTAATATTCCCCATAGTGGTTATACATTTTTTTACCCATTTTTCAATGACTATCAGAGCAGTGGTTCTTCAAGTGTGGTCCCTCAACCAGAAGCATCAACATTACTTGGGAACTTGTTAGAAATGCAAATTCCCAGGCCCCACCCCAGAATCATAAACCATGAAGGTAAAATCCAGCAGTCCAGGTTTAACAAATCCTCCCTGTGATGCCGAGGCATGCTGAAGTTTGAGAACCACAGCCCTGAGACAACTTTCACTTCTGGCAGGCACCTGGGCTGTGTGCAGATAGCCTTCATCCGAAGAGGGGTGGAGCTGATTCAAAGCCTGGTTTCAATGCTGCGAGGGCTGTTTTTTTTGGTTTTCTCCAACTTCCAGCATTGAAAACCAGGGTGTTTACTGGGGGCTCTCCTCCTTAACAGGCCCTGACCTCCCATTTTTCTCCCCCCAGCCCTGAGGCTTCTGGAACGGCAGCCTCTAAGTTGCTCCTTAGGAATCAGGAAAGGCCTCAAAGGGAATGCGGTGCCAGCTGCCAGGCTGGCCTCCCTGTGTTTCTCTGTCCTCTGGGATCTTGGCATTCTGACCCTCCAGTTCTTACTCCCTTGGTGATTCCTTGAAGCCTTCATATTCCCGACCCCCACACACATTGCTTTTCTAGCTATTATTGGTAGTTTGGCATGACATGACTTAGTCTGCCCCAGCTGAAAAAGGAAGCCCTCTCCCCTGTTGTTATTCTCCCACTAAGAATATCAATTCAACATGAGCATTTAGAACAGTTCCCGGCACATGGTAAAAGGCTCAATAAGTGTAGTTATTCTTCTTCTCCCAATAAAATCCAGGGTCATATTGAACTGAGTTGTTAAAAATCAACTCCTCCTAAATCTCTCATACATTTGACAGATAAGTGAACCAATGTCACACTGTATGATTGGACTCCGGTGCAATTGGACTCAGCAGGAGGCTGTAATTGGACTCCAGCAGATTCTGGATGGTTTCCTGCCCCTGACCTAGAAGGTAGCAGTGTGCTCTCCATCGCCAAATCAGGGAGTGGGAAACTTTCCAGCCCAGCTAAGTTCTCAGCTCAGAAAAAGACAATCTGGGTGCTGTGGCATCAGAGCCACCTTCTCTCCCCCTCCCCTTGTGGGGCCCAGACCCACAGCCCCAATTGCACAATTTGAAGCAGTCTTAGCTTCAAATTCCAGACCCTCTCATATCTTTTCTCTGGAACAGAGTACCCACACGCATGCATACACACACACACGAGCACACTTGCCCACAGGTACTCCGGTAACTACAGGGTCTGGAAGGCACACACCATCCAGGAAGACCAAGCCACAACAGTGGTGATGATAATTGCTCTGCTCTGAGTGCTGGTCCCTTACTCCAGTGAACAGGGAGAGACAGACCCAAGGAACAAACAGGCTGAAAGGCCAGGCCAGGCCAAGCCAAGGGCAGGAAGGCTGTGTCTGGGGACCTGCCACTCCTTCCTTCTGGTCAGGACTCTGTCCTGGGCCTCCAGGATCAGGTCTTCGAACTCCCCATGTGGGCCTAGTAGGTTATGGGGTGAGCATAAGCTGTATAGAGAACCATGACCCTTGGCTGGACTGTGAGCAGGTGCAGCTGCTGCTAACTCGGGTTGCTTTATGGAAGCAGAGGTGTGTGTGTGGGTGTGAGTGTGCATTTGTGTGTGTGTGTGAGTGTATATGGGAGCAGGCTTTAATGCTGTGCTCAGCCACCAAACCTAGAAAGAACCCCTCAGCCTAAGGAGGTTTGAAACTGATTTTAGATAATTTGGCTCAGAAGAAATCTATGCACTTAATTTTTTTCTGGTTTAAAAGTAGTACATGATCATTGTAAAAAAAAAAAAATGTGGAAAACAGAAAAAAACAGAGTATGAAAAGAAAATGAAAAGCACCTGTGCTCCCACCCCTGGAGATAATCACTCTTGACATTTTGGCGGAGTTGAGATTACATGCACTTACCATTTTCTTTTCTTCTCTCTCACTGAATCTGCAATGAGCATTTTCTCACGTCATTACTCTTTGTAAATCTGTTCGAAGGCCTCATACCACCATATTGTGCATCATCATTTATTTAACTTGTCTCCAATTGCTGGACATTTAGGTGGCTTCTAGTTTTTCATATTGTGTAAGGCCAACACCATATATCTTTGTGCAGGAAGTGCTGAGAAGCCCTGCTCAAAGGCACCATCCGAGTGCAAGGGAGAAGGAAAGCCGAGAAAGGCTGAGTGTGGCTGGGATTGTGGAGGCTCAGCTGGTGTATTTTGACCATGAGAGTCTGACAGGAGCAGTGATGGGGGAAGAGGGGGGGTGAACTGGGATTCAGCTGCCCCTACCAGCTTTGAACAAGTGCCCTTCAAATGCCCCTATGGTCTTCAGGTATCTTTCTGTCCCTCCTGGAGAGATCAGACATGAGGGCAGTCCTCCTGGTGAGGCAAAGTGAAGGGCAGGGGCGAGTCGAATGCAGTCATCTGCTCTGTGGACCCCAGGGCCCCTGCATACTTCAGCCTGCATGGATGGTGACAGCACAGCACAGTGTGCCTGACTCGAGGCTGCAGGTGGAAGGGACATACATTACAGTCAGCTGGGAAAGAGGCTGGAGGACCTTTGGGGCTCATGTCTTCCACTCCCAGAGGGTGGGCAAGATGGGCAGGGGTGGAGGGGCAGGGCCAGGACTGGGGCAGTACCAGGGCAGTCAGGAATCCGGAGGTGACTCCATGGCTCTGCTGCCCATCTGGAAAACTGATGTCTTGCTTTCCTTTGTCTTCCTCAACCTGCTCAGGGGGCGCTATGGTAGGGAAGGGGATGACTGTGCCTCTCACTAGGCTCTGCATGTGTTCACCTACCCCCGACCCTCAAAAGGGGGCAGAGGGTGAGGCAACCTCACTTCTGTGGAGCTCCTTAGGGGCATAGGATCATGGAATGTTAGTGCTATAATTGATTGACATTAGTGGCCATTGCATGCAATCACTCATTGGGAAAACTGAGGGGCCACAACAGAAAGCTAATAGAGAGTGGACCAGGCATGGAATCCCAGTATACCTGACTCCCAAACCCATATGGCTTACAGTGGTCACATGCCCTCAAAATCTACAACACATTCTCATCCCAGCCATCTCTTTGGCTCCACAAAACAACTTTGTGGGGATGTGTGGATGGTAATCCCTATTACCATCCACGCTTTACAGATAAGGAAACTCAGAGGGCACCAATGTCTGCCCAAGGCATCAAGGCCAGGACTGAATCTGCAATCTTCAGATTAGAAATCTGGGGCAAGACACAGCCCCATCACCCTCCAGCTTTGTGATAGGCCAAGGAGGGGACAGCAGGAGGTCCCAGAGCCCCTAGCCTGCCCCCTCCCTGCTCTCCATACCCCACTTGCACCTGCCACGCCCCAGCATGTGTGGAGGTCTGTGGCTTCCCAGGTGCTCAGTAAGTGCTCGGGGGCAGCTAAGGAGGAATGGGAAGTCCTGGGGTGTCTCCATACTCCCAGCTGGGATGTGCAGGTCCAGACCTCAGCACCCAGCAGTCCCCACCTTAGATCCTTTGGGAACTTCTCAAAGTCCCAATTCACCTTTGAGTGAATTAGGGGGAAGTTATCAAGGTGCATTCCTCTAAGACTGTTGCTGGGGCAGGCATCCTCCCTCAGTAGGAGCTGACAGCTGTGAGCACACGCCGTGTGCCGAGCTCTGGGCTCAGCATGCTCCCATTCGACCCTGGAATGAATCCTCTCTCAACCCCAAATCCCACCTGCCACCAAGTCCTGTCAATATTTCCCAGGATCAGTTCCCTTTCCTCCATCTACACCACCACAGAGCCCCAGTTATCTTTGCTTGCCTGCAGCCATAGCAAAGGCCCCCTAATGGGGTCAGTTGGTCCAGCCCTCTCCACTCCAATCCCCCACACACAGCCATGGGGAAGGCTTCAGGACCCAGATCCCAACCTATTACCCCCTCTTAGACTCCAGCAGGGCTACACGGTCTGGCCCCCCACACCCCATCTCACACCTCCCTGTGCCCTGCACCACACCTGCCTTCTCCTAGGCACCCATGCCTACCACGCTGTATCCAGCCACGGGCTCTTTGCACACATTCTTCCCTCTGCATGAAACGTGTCCCCATCCCCTTCACCTCGTTGACCCGCACTCTTCTTCCGATCTCAGCTCCAAGACCTTCCCTGGGTCTCTGTGTCAGCTCTGTCCATGCTTACATGGACCTGCTGAACTTCTTCGGGACAGAGACGTGATTTTACACTTGTCTTCTCCACCACACTGGCAGCTTTGTGAAGACAAAGCATGCGTCTGCTCCCTTCCCTGCTTCTCATCTTTCTCACCATGGTATCCCAAACATCCAGTGCAGTGCCTGGCATATAGCTGATGCTCAATAAATATGTGTTGAATAGACAAGTGACTAAGCCAACTATGTGGGGTAAGCACCACTGCCAGCCCCAATCCACAGACAAAGAAGCAGAGGCTGTGAGAAGTGAAGTAGCCAGTTCCAGGTACCGCATCTTGCAAAAGACAAAGGCAGGGTTCGAGCCAAGTCAGACAGCAGGGCCCATGCTCTTCACCACTTCCGGTCCTGCCTCCAGTGCCCTGGCCTCAGTGCTTGTCTGTCTTGCCCTTCCAACAGGCTCTCTGAGGACTGCTTGGCTGGCCCAGGCTCCCGTCCCCAGCAGCTGCCCCCAGAACCATGGAGAGTCTAAGTGAACTACAGAACCCGCTGCTGCCCAGGAACCCTGCCCACCTCCATGGCCCCTATCCCTATCCGGAGGCCCCACCCAGCTGGTCCTGCCAGGAAAAGCTCTATTCCTACCTCCTAGGTGGCGCTGGACCTGCCAGAGCCCACCAGCTCCTGGACCCTGGGTCCTTGCAGCTGGCCGTGGAGGCCTGGTACCGGCCCAGCTGCCTCCTGGGGGAGAGACAAGGTCAAGGAGCCCAGGCCAGGCAGCTGTGAGACCAGCTTCACAGAGGACAGGGAACCCCAGGAGGGGCCCACAGAGCAGCCCACGGGACCTGGCCAAGCTGCAGAGAATGTCACCATCCAGACTGTGTCCTACGGGGTACAAGAGGAGCTGCGGGGCCAGGAGGACGACCAGGACGAGAGGAGGTGAGTGCCTGAAGTTGAAATGCAGATTCCAGCCTGAGTCACTTAGGGAGACCCCAACTCTACAAAAAAAATTTAAAAATTAGCCAGGCATGGTGGCGTGTGCCTGTGGTCCCAGCTACTCGGGAGGCTGAAGTGGCAGGATGGCTTGAGCCCAGGAAGTTGAGGCTGCAGTGAGCCATGATTGCACCACTGCATTTTAGCCTGGGTGATAGAGCAAGACCCTGACTCAAAAATAAATAAATAAATAAATAAATAAATACAATGCAAGGTCCCAGAGCCCCATCGCCAGATATTGAGATTTAATAGCCCTGGGTTGGGGCCCAGGAATCTGTATGCTACCAAAGAAAAGGACTTGGGACACAGGTACAGCCCATGCTTTGAGGAAACAGTAGCTTGAGTTGACTATTTCATTGTTCAATAGCACTATTTGTTCTTGTTTTCTTAATTATATAAATAATTCAAACTCATTGCACTCAAAGATAACATTTTGGCAGATGACTGTGTCTCTCATTCACATTTTTCCCCAGCCCACTCCCCCAGAAGAAATCTTGCTGTACAGTTTTATAATCTGATTGTATTTCTCTAAGCAACGTATTTTAGTATTGCTCCACGTAATTTAATGTTTTCCTGTGAGGTGATTTTTAATGTTTACATGGTCTTCCATTGTGAGTTCTTCCATCATTTATTAACACAGTCTCCTGGTCATTGGTCATTTAGAGTGTTTCTTTTTCTTTCTTTTTTTTCTTTTGAGATGGGGTCTAGCTCTGTTGCCTAAGCTGGAGTGCAGTGGCACAATCTCAGCTCACTGCACCCTCCACCTCCCAGGTTCATTTGATTTCTCCTGCCTCAGCCTCCCAAGTAGCTGGGATTATAGGCACCCACCACCATGCCCCACTAATTTTTGTATTTTTAGTAGAGATGGGGGTTTCATCATGTTGGTCACGCTGGTCTCGAACTCCTGACCTCAGATGATCCACCCACCTCAGCCTCCCAAAGTGCGGTGACTACAGGCATGAGCCACTGCACCTGGCCCATTGAGAGTGTTTCTAATCTTTTACGATTGCTGTCCTGTGATAAACAACCCTGGACGTAGATACTTGCCTTCTTTCCTTGTGATAAATTCCTAAAAGTGGAATCGTTGTGCCGTTGTCGAGGCTTTTGGTAGAGAGTGCCAAGGCCAGCCTACACCCCGACCTGCGGCAGAAGAGACTGCCTGTTGCTCCATGTCACTGCCCACTGGGCATTGCCTTTTTAAAAACCTCTTGCCAGTCTGATGGGGCTGGGCTGATCCTGGGCCTGGTCACCAAACCCCACTGTTTTGCAGAGTGATGCCACTTCAACGGAGAGTGAAAGTGAAGACAACTTCCTCACGCTGCCTCCCAGGGACCACCTGGGCCTTACTCTCTTCTCCATGCTCTGCTGCTTCTGGCCACTGGGCATTGCTGCCTTCTACTTCTCCCAGGGGGTAAGAGCACCTGGGACCCAGGGTCCCTTCTCTGACGCATCCCTCTACTGGAGGGCCTGGCATCCTGTCTGCAGGATGGGGTCAGGGACCTGGCAGGCTGGGCTGTTTTGCTGGGTGTGGGGACACTCTGTTCATCAGCATCTCTCTTCCTCTAGACCAGCAAGGCCATCTCCAAAGGGGACTTCCGCCTGGCCAGCACCACCTCCCGCCGGGCCCTCTTCCTAGCCACACTTGCCATCGCCGTGGGGGCTGGTCTCTACGTGGCCGTGGTAGTGGCTCTGGCAGCTTACATGTCCCAGAATGGCCATGGCTAGTAGCCAGTAGGGCCTGCATCCTGACTCCCCTGCCCACCTGAGGAAGCAGTGGGGCTTGGGGTTGCAGACCCTATGGAAAGGCCCGACCCCCGAAGATGATCCCGTGAGAGTGGCTTGCTGAGGGGGGAGACCCCCATTCTGCAGCCTGCAGAGCTCAGCCTTCACTTCTGCTTGCCCAGTGCTCCCAGCCCCAGAGCAGGGCCCGGGGCATCACTCTCTAACCCAGGCTGCAGATGGGAAGCAGAAGGCAGGACTGCCCACCAGGCCATCCCAGCAGGGCCTCGCTCAGTCCATTCTGCCCATTCCCTAGAGGATCTCCTGCCATACAGCCAGCCCACCACCCACCCTGCCAACCTCCCCCACAGAGCAAGAGCAGGAGGTTACAGGGAGGAAGAGGGGGTGCCCAGGGGACAAAGGGACTTGTCCCAATCCTTTCAGCCCATAGGGATCTTCACCTGGGGACAGGCTGAGCTTCCCCCGACTCCACTCTGGCCCCATCAAGCCCAGACCACAGCAGGCCAGGAAGGAAATAGATGGAGGCAAGGGGGCCTCTTGCTGTTTCTGATTCTAGAGGGTGCTGATCTCCCCCTGTGGGCTTGTAAGGCACTGTAGACTCTAGATGGGGAAGAGGAGCCTCAGTATGTAAACTCTGAACCAAGGCCAGGTTCTTGGAGCTTCTTTATGCGGGTGCCAAAGGCAGTTGCAATGACGGAGACTAGAGGGTCCCGAAATATTGCTGGACTACATGAGTCTTCCTACTCTGCCCCCCACTCCCCGCCCACATCATTCTTTTCTGGGCTTCGCCTAGGGGCCATGAGCTGGTGCCATCACAAGTAGACTAGACCCAGAGAGTGCCATCAGCTCACCAGCCATGAGTACAGGGCCCTAGGTCCAGCTCTGCAGAAAACGCAGCAAGGAGAGACCCTAGGGAGTAGTAAATATAGATGAGGGAAGGGACTCAGGGAAGGAATGGCCTGCTGAGTAGTCAGCAGTGCTTAGGAAGGCTTCCTGGAGGAGGTGTCCCTTGAGAAAGGCCTAGGATGAATAGAATTCATCTAAGGGATTTGTTCACAAAACTCCTTGTATTTGTGGGCAGGGATGTGGCAGGAGCCTTCCATGGGGAGCTTCCAGGCTGTTTGGATTCTGCCTGGAACATCTGGGCTGGAGCCAAACTACAGCCATTGTAAGGGTTCTGCCAATTCAAGGAGGAATATCAGGCCTGCCTGTCAAAGACCGATGATGTTTTCCCATCTCTGTATGCTAGGGGGTCAGTGGTGGGTACCTGGTTACCCTGGGGCATCTTCACTGATACCCCTGCTCAGGGCCACTCTCAACACCCTCAGGCACTAGGGCACACCCAGAATTTTAGAGCCATCCAGGCAGGCAGCAGGGCAGCACACTGAGAGGGCAGGCCGGTCTGGACCCGCTACAGGCCCCTGCTGTGCATGATGTGAGAACCTGGTCATTCCTGTGCCCCATCCAGAGCCCAGGGCTGTGGCTCCACCACTGACCATCCCTTGTCCCGCTGTCCTCCCCTGCCTTGGGCACTGCCCAGCCCTCCACTCCTGCATCACAGCAGTTTTAAGTTCCCATTATTGTACTGATTTATCCTTGTAATAAACATTTCTGTAACACCTGGTGCCCTCTAGGTCTCTTGCTGTGCTACCTGCCCCACCTTTGCCTGAATCCCATTCTTCTCCAAGACTGACCTCATTACTGTCTGCTTCTCTGACCCCTGGCAGCCTCCGGAGAGGACAAGCCCACATATGGGCCTTAGGAGGAGCGGTGGCCAGAGTGCACCGTCCCAGGACTTCTTTGCTTGAAGTATCCTGGCTGGAGGGTGATGGCCTGCATTTGGCTTGCTCTCGGCAAGCCAAAGCAAGATCTATGCTAGAAAAAAAAAAAAGCCCATCTAGTCTCAAGAGCCTTGGAGGTCAGGGAAGAAGAGATGTGAGCCACAGTGACTGAGGCTCCATGGAGCTTCCTGGAGCTACCAAGGGTGGATCCAGGGTATGGGGAGCCAGGAGTCCACACCCCTGCTGCCTGTTCTTAGGTTTACCATATCTTCCAGCCCAGGAGCTGCTCCTGGGCAATGTGGAGAGGAAGCCATCTCTGCTTGCCTCACGCCCCAGCTCAGCCCAAATCTCTAATATCCTCTTGGACCTGAGCCCCCAGAAGCCTGCCTGGGCCAGCACAGGGACTGGACTGGCCTCTAGGTCACTTGCATGGAGGGCCCTGGGGAGGTGGGTTATGCACATCCCATA
Organism: Ateles fusciceps; assembly: GCA_036589455.1. NCBI lineage: Eukaryota > Metazoa > Chordata > Mammalia > Primates > Atelidae > Ateles > Ateles fusciceps. Next base: position 6,914,890 of record JAZHEH010000228.1, on the reverse strand, counting down.
TCCATGTGTGCACCTACTTCTAAGACACAGCTGTGCACGTATGCACACAAACATGCTGCATGGGCTGCGTACCCCAGAAACAGAGATTCGCTTGCGGGATGGCTATGAGGGGCTGCTATTGGGATAACGTTTGTAGAAGCGTGGAGAGGGGGACAGATCTGGGCAGAGGGAGCGGTCAGGCTGCGATGCAGTCCTGAATAACAGGCTGGGCCAACCCACAGGGGGAGCCAGAGTTGACCCAAATTGGGGTGAAGGGCTAGGTCTTTCTACTACCTCATTGACCAGTCATTAGATGTGGGCCACCCAGAAAGAGGGTGTGACCTCAGGCAAGGCACCGTTCTTCAGCTGAGACAACCCGAAGAAGATTTGCCCCAAAGACTGTTTGCTGTCAGGACCTGTAGCAGCTGGAAAGCTGTCCCTCCTTCCTGAAGGGGCCCTGGGCAGCATATCACCATGTCCACCACACCCACCTACCCAGCAGCAGACACAGTGGTGCACACCTAGATCCCCCTCTGCATTCACCTCTTCACACTGAAGGCTGCTTCGTTCGGTCCTGGGCTCCCCAGTGGGACTGTGCTCAGTTGCCTGCAGCAGCACTCTGCTTGATACATGCCCTTCATTGGCTGACTCCCTCACCCTGCCTCCTTCTCTCCCCCAACTGTGCTTCCCCGGACCATCTCCCAATAAACTGCCTACAGTCGAACCCTTGTTTCAAGGTTGGCTTCTGGGAGAACCCAAACCCGGGCACACAGCATGCACATTCATACACACATGTACATGTTCCATATGTGTGCAAATACTTGCATATGCATGTCCCCACACACATGCATACACCTAGGCACAGCCGAGCAACCATGCAAACCTTTGTGCACACACATGGACATACACACAGGCACAACTCACACATGCACGAAACTGTATGCACACACATGCACCCACACGTGCACCATGTGCACAAACAAGAGGTGAAAAAGGAAGCTCACACCTGTAATCTCTGGACTTTAGGAGGCTGAGGCAGGGGTCGCTTGAGCCCAGGAGTTCAAGACCAGCCTGGGCAACATAGTGAGACCCTCATCTCCACAAAAAAATTTAAAAACCAGCTAGGCATGATGGCAATGATGGTGCATGCCGGTGGTCCCACTACTACATGGGAGGCTGAGGCAGGAGGATTGTTTGAGCCTGGGAGGTCGAGGCTGCAGTGAGCCGTGACCACACCACTGCACTCCTGCCTAGGCAACAGAGTGAGATCCTGTCTTTTTTATTTTTATTTTTATTTTTTGTTTTTAAGAGATGGGTTTTTACTGTGTTGCCCAGGCTGGTCGCGAACTTCTGAGCTCAGGCAATCCACCCACCTTGACCTCCAAAGTGCTGGGATTACAGGTGTGAGCCACTGCACCCGGCCAAGATCCTGTCTTAAAAATATATATATATTATTTTTTTAAAAGGAGGAGGAGGAGGAGGCATGATGGCTGAGGAGTGTCACCTGGCCCTGCCTGCGCTGTGGTCCCACCCATCGCCCACCTGGCTGGGGCCACGGAAAGGGCACTAGGCAGCATGCACCCTGGTCCAGGCCCTTGGGCCAAGCAGGCAGCCTCATGGCCCATACAATTCCCACCTCCTTCCTAGCCCTCTGAAATGCTGTTCCAGGACTTTAGAAGGGGAAAGAGAAGTCAAACAATTTTCTACTTTTTTCTTTGAGACAGAGTTTTGCTCTTGTCACCCAGGCTGGAATGCAATGGCGTGATCTTGGCTCACCGCAACCTCCAACTCCCTGGTTCATGTGATTCTCCTGCCTCAGCCTCCCAAGTAGCTGGGATTATAGGTGTGTGCCACCACACCCAGCTAATTTTGCATTTTGAGTAGAGACAGGGTTTCACCATGTTGGTCAGGCTGGTGGTCTCGAAATCCTGACCTCAGGTGATCCACCTGCCTTGGCCTCCCAAAGTGCTGGGATTACAGGCATGAGCGACTGCGCCTGGCCACAATTTTCTATTTTCAACCCTGGACCTGTCCCTCTCCCTTTTCACCCCACCCCTACCCTCACCTGCAAATTCAGGCTCTGCAGGAGAAAATGGAATCAGAAATGAAGCCCTGGGGGCTTCCCTCATGTGGCCACTGGAAAGGACCCATCCTGTGGAGCCCCGGCTTGTCCTGATCAGTCCCTGGAGCACAGACACCCACCAACCCCCTTCAGGGCCGCCTCTGACATGCCTGGGGCACTTGAGGCCTCCTGCTTCCCAGCTCTGCCTTCGTCTGGCTGCCTGAGGCCCCTGGGAGGCATAGGGGCTTCAGCTACTCCACTTCAGGTTGGCTCCTCAGGCTGGTAGAGACAGGCTGGGGGCAGGGAGGGTCCCCTGGGTAAAGGTGCCCGTGACGAGCTGCAGTGCCAGCACATCTGTGCAAATATTACCAATTATTTTCCTCACTATAAACACCCAGCAGGAAGGCAGAGAAGCAACCAACCCAAACTGTTCAAAATAGAAACTGGAATTGCTGCACAGGGATGTCGGGGCAGCCGGCAGAGTGGGGGGCCTGCACCAAGAACCCAGCCCCGTGCCCCGCATCTGCCCTGATATTAGACTTGCTCTGGCTGCCCCCACCCTCCAACCCCATCTCAACTTTCTCCCCTACAGGCCAGGTAGGAATGGATGGAAAAGGGCCTCACTCAGGGGACCTGGAATATAAGGGAGGGTGGCTGAATGGGCCCTGTGCGGGGATGGGCAGATGGCAGAGGGGGGCAGCCACAGAGGAGCCAGGAACTGAGGCCACCTGGCCTGTGGTCCAAGGCAGCTCCTGGGCAGGTGGAGCCACGGGGGCTGTGAGCAAAATAGTGGGAGAAGAGCCTCCCTTCATTGTATCCCAGCCCTGGGGAAGAAGGGGCATCCTAAGGGTGGCAGGCCAGGGGCCCTGAGGTCTGGACCAAGGGGTAACAGTAACTTGGCCCCACTCTGAGTGAAAGGAATTTTTCGGAGGGTGGGAAGGAGTAGAAATCCACTCCTAGCACCCCAGCAGCCTTCTCCATCTCTCCCCTCCCCATTCACAGGGCTGATAGACAGCAGGTGCACCGACACAGCCGCAGGGATTGTCAGAACAGTGAAATACTTCTACAGTAGTTGATAAACAGGCCAGCCCTACACCCTCCCAATGTTTCCCTCTCCTGCCTCCCTGGCCCCTCCCCAAAACTTCAGACCTCCCTGCTCCAGGAACTGAAGGGTTAACAGCTGACACAGTGGGTCCCCTCCTTCTAAGGCATTTGTCCCTGCCCTGGTGGTGAAATGGCTCTGATGTTACCCCCTGGGCACATGCCCCACTCATCAATGTGCCCCTGCACCCTGCTGCCTCCCAGAGGTGGGCTCAGCACAATCTGTGAGCCCCAGGCCTGAGCCGCACTCAGAAGGTGGGGCAGGGGTGAGTGGCCAAAGGTCTGAGTCCTGGAACGCTGCAGCAGGAAGGAACCCGGGAGGTGACCTACTCACCATCCCTCATGCTACAGATGAGACAACTGAGGCCCAGAGAGGGTTGCCAGTTGCCCAGTGTCACACAGCAAGTCACGAGCCAAGCCCAGGCCTTGCCTTGCAGGCCCTGGAGTTGCTGAGCTAGGCTGATGATGTCTGCTCGCCTTGGAAACAGAAAACCCAGGGGACAACTGCTGCCGCCGCCCAATGAATATTAACAAACTTGCTTCTCTCAGCCTTCTTTCCCCGGCTGTTTTCGGCTGTTTTCGGCTTCAAAGGCTTCCCCCGGCTGGCCCCTCCCTGGGGCTGACACCTTGGCCCTTCTATTTTTGGTGGCTTGGTAGGGGTGAGGCAGGAGAGTGACAGCCTTGCTTTTGCCTGCCCTGAGCTCCTGCAGCCCCCGGGTGCTCTGTCATCCTCTCTGCCATGGTGGGAGGTGCTACTCTGGGCGGGGGAGTCCCCCCACGGGGAGACTCAGATGTTCTGAACAAAAATAAAAGGTGCTCGTGCGACCCATCTGCATTTCCAAGTACTTCCAACCCACATCCCTTGAGCTGCTTTTACCTCTCTCCCACTAAAGAGCCAGGCAGGTTCCAAAGCCGGTTATTGCTCCTCCAGGAAATGACACAGAAAGAAACTCCCAGAGGGCAGGGTCCCTCAGAGGCAGCCAGAAGGGGACAAAGGGGACAGTGAGTGTGTCTGCACCAGTGGGCAGGGCTGGGGTCAGGCAGCAGGGCCAGGCTACGTTGACGGAGCACCCTGGGGTGCACCAAGGACCTCACACTGCTCTCTACCACTGAGGCAGGGGTTCTGTCTCCATTTCACCGACAGGAAGACTGAGGACCACAAGGCCTTTCCCAGTTCCACAGATCAGTGAATGGTGTCGTGGCCTCCGGGAGGCTGCTGTGGCTCCACCCTCACCCACCGCCTCCTTCCCTGAAGCCAACTCCTAGCCATTTTCCCTCCTTAACCTTCTCCAGCCCTGTCTCTAACACTTGCAGTCAGAGCTGGCTGGCCCAGAACACAGCCCAGTGGTTGAGAGCAGAGAAGAGGAGCGCTTACCGCCCAGTTCAAATCCCATCCCCAGCCTCCGTGCAACTTCGGGTAAGCCGCTCTTTGGTGTTTTACCATCTGGAAAATGGGGGATCACGATGGTGAGCGACCCCATTAGGATTATTGTGAATATTACATGAATTAGTACTTGTACGGCTCCTGCAATATTGTCTCGTAAGTGCTATATGGAATTTCTTTACAATTATCTCCAGCCGACCACCATCTTAAATGGCTTCCCTGCCGGAAGTGCATCACCTCCCTCAGCCCCATCTCTTCCACAGCCACAGATTAAATCCAAAGTCCAGCCGGGCACGGTGGCTCACACCTGTAATCCCAGCACTTCGGGAAGCCGAGGAAGGCGGATTATGAGGTCAAGAGAGAGAGACCATCCTGGCCAACATGGTGAAACCCCATCTGTACAAAAATACAAAACTTAGCTGGGCATGGTGTCGCGCGGCTATAGGACCAGCTACTCGGGAGGCTGAGGGAGAAAAATCCCTTGAACCCGGGAGGCGGAGGTTGCGGTGAGCCGAGATTGTGCCACTGCACTCCAGCCAGACAACAGAGCGGGACTCCGTCTCAAAAAAAAAAAAACGTCCGGATAGCCCCGGCCCCTGCTGGTGTCTGGGCAGAACTCCGCTGGCAGCAAGCTGAAGGTATAGGCCTGTTTCCTGTCTCGCTGCCTTTGCTCAGGCTGTTCCCCGTGCCTGTAATTCTCTTATCTGCCTCCACACCCTGAAATTCTTTTCCTCCAAACTGATAAAAATAATTTTCCAAGACATGTCTCAAGAAAACCTCATCTTCTCGGCAGCTCACCCTGGCCCCAACACCAGGTAGAACTAGCCACCTCCTTTCGTGAGCCCCACTGCACCTGCTCAGATGGACATGATGGCCACATCTACACGTCTGCTTGTCTGAGGGTGGAGCTCGTGTTTGCTCTGGGCATCCTAGGTCTGGTGTGGGGCCTGCCTTCAACAGACACTCGACTCCTGTTCACTGTTAACATTACTGGGAAAGAAGGGATTTGCCTCTAAGCTGGAGGGAGTCGAGGCAAGGTTCTTTCCACTTTAATTTCCTCTTCAACTGGAGAATCATCCATGTCTTGGGGAGAGATGGGAGCAGGGAGGAAGTCTGTAGATGACAAGGACTTTACAATTCCAAGGATGATCAAAGAGACCAGAAACAGCAGTATGGGCCCATGGGGTGCCCAGCCTGGTGGTATCTGCACAGGAACAGAACACAGAACTCTTACCCGCCTCCTCCCCCGCTTTCATCTGGGATGCCATAAAGACCACCCTTCTGGGCCAGGCGCAGTGGTCACGCCTGTAACACCAACACTTTGGGAGGTCGAGGTGGACGAATCGCTAGTTCAGGAGTTCAAGATCAGCCTGGCCAACATAGTGAAACCCCATCTTTACTAAAACTACAAAAAATTAGCCGGGCATGGTAGCAGGTGCCTGTAATCCCAGCTACTCGGGAGGCTGAGGCAGGAGAATCACTTGAACCTGGGAGGCAGAGGTTGTAGCGAGCTGAGATTGCACCAATGCACTCCAGCCTGGCGACCAAGCAAGACTCCATCTCAAAAACAAAAAACAAAAAAACCCTACCTTTCTGGTGCTGCAAGCTCTGTGCTCTGTAGGAAGAATAATCAAAGGGAACGAAGAAGCCAGAGCAGCTCCTTCTCTGGTCTCCCCCAGGCTGTGGGCTGAGGATAGAGAAGAGGTTCTTCTTTGGTTTCCTCTACACCCAATTTAGCCCCTAGGTCACCCCCAACCTCATTGTCCAAAGGAGCCCACAAATCTGGGTACTACTGGCCTGATCACAGCTCCCCCTGAAGAGCAAGGCCAGAGGCAGGAGCACCTTCCCATCCTTTACCAAGTCCTGTGACTCTACCGCACCCCCATCTCCCTGACTCTATTTCCTACCATCTCTGTCTCGAAGCCCCCATCAGCTCTTACTCAGACTCCTGTGAAACCTCCTAAATGACCTGACACATGAGGCAACATGGATTAACTTTGAGGACATCATGCTAAGTGAAATAAGCCACCCCCCAAAGAACAAATACTGGATGATTCCACTTGTGTGAGGTACCTCAAGTAGTCACATTCCTAGAAAGGGAAAGAAGAATGGTGATTGCCAGGAACTGGGGGGAGGGAAAAACTGGGATTTGTTTAATGGGCATAGAGTTTCAGCTTTGTAAATTGAGAAAGTTCTAGAGATCAGTTGCAAAACAACATGCATATACTGAACCATACACTTAAAAGGAGTAAGATGGTGAATTGTATGCTATGTGTTTGTTTTGTTTTGCGACAGAATCTTGCTCTGTCTCCCAGGCTGGAGTACAGTGGCACAATCTCTGCTCACTGCAACCTCTGCCTCCAGGGTTCAAGTGATTCTCATGCTTCAGCCTCCCAAGTAGCTAGGACCAAAGGAACATGTCACCACACCCAGCTAAATTTTGTATTTCAGTAGAGATGGGGTTTTGCCATGTTGTCCAGGCTGGTCTCAAATTCTTGACCTCAAGTGATCTGCCCACCTCAGCCTCCCAAAGTCCTGAAGCGCTGGAATTACAGGTGTGAGCCACCACACCTGGCAAGAAATGTTTTAAAAAGTTTATCTGTTTCCTTGTGAATACCTTAGAGTAAGCTTGTCCAACCCATGGCCTGCACAGTCCAGGACAGCTTTGAATGCTGACCAACACAAATTCGTAAACTTTCTTAAAACATGAGGAGAGAGAGTGTGTGTGTGTGTGTGTGTGTGTGTGTGTGTGTGTTTAGCTCATCAGCTACTGTTAGTATTAGTATATTTCATGTGTGGCCCAAGGCAATTCTTCCAGCCTGGCCCAGGGAAGCCAAAAGATTGGACACCCCTGCCTTAGAGTAGGGGAGTGCTGTAATTGACACATCTCTTATTTGAGAAGTAGTGTCTGTTTCCCTTATCAGAGTTAATTACAAAATTTGATCACAATCATATTGTAGCCTCTCAAAGTGCTCTAGAAATTGTCAGTGGTATACATGAACCAGCCATGGTGTCTGGAGCACTCTGAAATGCTACCGAAGTTAGACGTATTTTCAAACATTTTTAAACTGAAAAGGCATTCTTGTGTTCCCATTCTGTGTGCTTTGCTGTTGGAGTAACAAGGCATTTAAAGATGTTTCTGGGATTTTTTTTTATTTGTAAGGTGGTGTTAACGATCTGGTTATTTACTAGAAATCCTGGGTTATCAATTGTATGTATCTATGGTTTGTAAAAAGAAGAAAACAACCGAGTCAGACTGTTGACAGCTCCTTGCTTGGCACTGAAGCTGGAGGGGAAGAACCCTCCACCCCTTTTTTTTTTTCTTTTGAGACAGAGTTTCGTCTTGTTGCCCAGGCTGGAGTGCAATGGTGCCATCCTGGCTCATCGCAACTTCCGCCTCCTGAGTTCAAGCAATTCTGCCTCAGCCTCCCAAGTAGCTGGGATTACAGGCATGCACCACCATGCCCAGCTAATTTTGTATTTCTAGTAGAGAAGGGGTTTCTCTATGTTGATTAGGCTGGTCTCAAACTCCCGACCTCATGTGATCCACCCGCCTTGGCCCCCCCAATGTGCTGGATTACAGGTGTGAGCCATTGTGCCTGACCCAGAAGGGTGGTCTTTATGGCATCCCAGATGAAAGCGGGGAGGAGGCGGGTAAGAGTTCTGTGCTCTGTTCCAGAGGGCGTGCACTGTGAGGCTGGACCTGTTGACTCTGCAAGGCACCCATTTAGCTTCAAGTTGTCTTGTTTCTGTATATAGTGACATAGCATTTTGCTGCCATTCTTAGCTATGGACAAAGAGGGGTGAGCCGGCATGAGAAGTGTTTAGGGGTTTTTGATTGTTTGTTTTAGTTAAGTGCGGTAATTTTTAACTTTTCTTTTTTTTTTTTTTTTTTTTTGAGACAGGGTCTCACTCTGTCACTCAGGCTGGAGTACAGTGCCACAACCTCGCCTCACTGCAGCCTCAGCCTCCTGGGCTCAGGTAATCCTCCCACCTCAGCCTCTTGAGTAGCTAGGACTACAGGCGCCTGCCACCACACCAGGCTAATTTTTGTATTTTTTGTAAAGACAGGGTTTCATCATGTTGCCCAGGCTGGTCTCGAACTCCTGGGCTCAAGCAATCTGCTCACTTTGCTCACCTCAGCATCTAAAAATGCTAGGATTACAGGCATGAGCCACCATGCCCAGCAGAAAACTGTTTTCAAACAAAATGTAGAACTGTTCATTATCAGCAAAGCAAGAGCCATCGCCTTAATGAAAGTTCAAGAACCGTCTGTATTTAAACACCGTTTGTAATGTTGTTACTTTTTGTATGTTGAGAATGCTGAAATGTGTTTGAAGTTAAACACATTTAACTTTTTACATTTTTTCTAACACTATTATAAATTCTTTCCAGTCTCTTTTCAAAGATTATTTTAATGCAGGGAGAAAAAAAAAGCAAGCCTCTGAAATGTCCTCCCTGCCTTCTCCCTGGCCTCTTTTTAACTAAAGTGAACTTTCCTGAAGGCAAATTTGGTCAAGTCATCCTCCCTTGAGTAAAGCTTTCAAAGGACAGCTATTTTTCTTAGATAAAAACCAAACTCTTGGCTGGGCGCGGTGGCTCCCGCCTGTAATCCCAGCACTTTTGGGAGGTCAAGGCAGATAGATCACCTGAGGCCGTGAGTTCGAGACCAGCCGGGCCAACATGGAGAAACCCCATCTCTACTAAAAATACAAAATTAACCAGATGTGGTGGTAAATGCCTGTAACATGGTGGTGCATGCCTGTAATCCCAACTACTCAGGAGGCTGAGGCAGGAGAATCACTTGAACCTGAGAGGCGAAGGTTGCAGTGAGCCAAGATCATGCCGTTGCACTCCCAGCCTGGGCAACAAGAGCAAAACTCCATCTAAAAAATAAAACAAACAAACAAACAAAAACTCTTTAACCTGCTTGTGAGCCCCTGCCACTTCACACCACACTCCCCCAGCTCTCTGCACCCCACCATGTCTGCCTTCCTTCAGCGCTTCACACTTGCAGAGTCTTTGTATATGCGGCTTTCTCTGCCTGAAATACTTTTCCTTTTCTTCTTGGACTAATTAGCTCCTATTCATCCTTCCTGTCTTGGTTCTAAAGTCACTTCCTCTGGGAAGCCCTCTTCTCCCAGCCTGGCCAGGTCTATTCCCATGATTGAGCATCTCTGAGCCCCATGTTCTCCTTTTTCAAAGCCCAGGTTCCAGCTGCAATTGTGTGTTTATTTCTCTGAGTATCATATTAATGTCTGTCTTCCCCCATTATAACTCCTGTGCGCAGGTAGATGACAACTTAAGCAAACAAAAACAAAAGGGCTGTCAAAGACTCGTAAAATCAACTACATAATTTGAAGCATCATAATAAAAAGCTATAAGAGAGTATTTACTCTGTGCCAAACCTTGATCTAAGCACTTTACAAATATTACTCAGGGAACCCTTGGAATATCCCTTGGAGGCTGGTTCTATTCAGATCCCTGCTTTAAGGATAAGGAAACTGAGGTCCAGAAAGGTAAAGTAACTTGCCCTTGGTCACACAGCTAAGAGGTGGAAGTTGGAATCTAAACCCAGCTAGCAACGGGAATTTGAACGTGGGCCATCCTCCTCCACAATTCAGGCACCTTGGTCAACCCCATCCCAACCCTCAAGCCTGATGCCACCCATCTGTTTCTCTCTGCCCTCCTCACTCCCCCCGACCCACCCCCGGCGTTGCCTCTTTCTTCTTCCCTTCCCCAAATGACACTGGGCAGGGTGAGGGTCATGGAGAGAGGAATGTGTGTTTATGCCTCCAAAGCATTTAAGGAATAGCTGCTCCCCTGCAACCTAAAGAAGCCCAACAAAACTGCCTAGCACCTGTGAAGCCAGCCAGTGGATGGTGACGACCAGGAATAGCCTTTGGTCTTCTACTGTGTGGCCACTGATTGCAGAAGAGGACAGAGTCATAGGAACCCTCAGCCCACTTGGCTGGGACCCAGAACAGACGCCTAGAGAGGGAGCAGGAATCCTGGGAAACAGGACCACCAGGACCTGGGGAGGGAGTTGGTCACAGCGTTGGGGATGACAGCCAGTATCCAACCACAACAGGGAAGCCCATGTCAGCAGCATGAGTGCATGTCCTGGCTGCCACAGCCTTCCCACTGTGCAGCCTCATGCCCAGGAGACAGGCCACCTGCCACCCTGCCCATGCAGGAGACTGTGTGTTGCTCAGGGTAGCTGTGGGGGATGTGCTGGAGCCAGAGGTTCCCGGTGGATAGCTGCCTGCTTACTTTGGCTAAACCACGAGCAGGCAATGAAAGGAGACTCCAGAGTTTTAGACTTGGATTCTAAAGTGCCACCATATGCCAACAACCATGCTTATTCCTTTTTGAATTAGCCCACATTTTATAGACCATATAACTGAGGCTCAGAGAGGTAAGTTAAATTGCCCAACGAGCAAGGAAGTGGGGGAGCCTTAGAATTTATTGTGAGGTCTTCAGTCTCCCAGATTAACCCTCTGCTTCTTAAACCCCATCTTCCAGCAAGGATGAGTCTGAAAGTGGGGAATAAACTCGGGTGCAGGGACCAGCTTCCACTCCTACCTGAAATAATTCTTCACTTTCTTCTTTACCTCAACCTGGGCGCGAGCTGTGTCTGGTTATGTGAGCAAGGAAACATCTCATTACTCGCCAGCCCTCTATCCAGCACAGCTGCCCCCCTTAACTCAAAACCCCCTCCAGTCCCCCTGCCAGCTCCAAATCCCCTCTTTTCACACTCCCGCAGCCTGCAGGTAGAGGGGGTGATGAGCAGCCTTCTCCAGCTGCACCATCTCCCAGGGGTGGCATGTGAAGGATTCCACATGCTGGGAAGCCAATTAAGGATCCTCATCCTGGCAGAGCTGCTGGACCTGGCGCTGCTGGAACACTCCCTGCCCCCCTCACCCCTGCTCCCAGGAGTCTACCTGGGATGACCCAGGGCTCCCCACCCAGGGACCAGCCTGAGTAGGTTGGGGAGCTGCCCTCTCCCCTTCCACCAGCCAGCTCCAGGCCCTGCCCAGGTTCTGCCCAGACTCCCAACTTCCTTCCATGATTAAGCATCAATTAAATATTGACTGAGCATCTGCTAAGCATAAAACTATCTACTACTTTCTCTGCAGCAGAAAGCATCTCTTTTCCGCAGAAGTGAAGCAAGTGGGGGACAGCCTCCTTGCTGGTCCTTGCGCACACCAAGCGTGTTCCTGCCTGGGCTTCGGCACTGGCTGCTCCTGGTCCTTCCTCCAGAAACAGCCTTCTCCTAGCGTCTGCCATATCTGCATTGCTCACCCAAACATCACCTCTTCCAGGGCATCCCAGACAGGCCTGTCTTAAGTAACCGCCCTGCTCCTATCCCCCTGACCTGCTTCAATTTTATTCATTGCTCCCTTCCTTCTTGACATTTGCTTACCTGTCTGTGAGTCAGCCTTCCCCTGTTTGGAATGCAAACTCCACGAGAAGAGACTCCTAAGTCTTATTCATGGCTGACTTCTTAAGACTTAGAACAGGGATGGGCACATGGGTTCCCAGTAAAGATCTCTTCAATGAATGAGACCCAGCTGGAACCAGCTCTGTGACCCCCTGGAGAGCCCCTCCATCCACCTCCCAGGGGTTTGGCCTCCCACTCATAATGTGAAAAGACTGGTGCTTTCTAACTGGGATCTTAATCAGGGTCCCTAAGGGTGATCAAAAGGAGAATGGGGGCAGGGGGGATCCATAAACTATTTTTTAATTAAAGTAAAATTCTCACAACATAAAATGAATAATTCAGTGGTGTTTAGTTCATATACAGTGTAGTGCAACTACCACCTCCAACTAGTTTCAAAACACTGTCATTCCCCCCCCCAAAAAAAACCCTGCAGTCAGCAAGCAGGTGCTCCCCATTCCCACGCATGCCCAAGCTCTTGGAAACCACCAATCTGAGTCCTGTCTCTAGGGATTTACCTATTATGAATATTTCATATAAATGGAAAAATGCAATACATGGCCTTTTACGTCTGGCTTCTTTCCCTTTGCATAAGGTTTCTGAGGTTCGTCCATGTTGTAGCATGCATCAGCATTTCATTCCTTTTTATGGCTGAACAATATTCCATGGTCTGGATAGACCACTATTCATGTATCCATTCATCCATGAATGCCGTGAGCTATTTTCACAAGCTTTTCCCAAATCTGTGATAAGACCATAAAATTTATTTTGGCTAAACAAATTTGAAAAATTTGTTCTGACTATGCCCTATGTGTTCATCTAAAACCTGACTATATTTTGTTTGGCTAAGATGTGTTCGGTAGACCAGAGCTTATAAAATAGGGATCACAGAAGCAGAGAAGGGCTTGTAGTCTCAGGACCTGATCCATGACTCTGCGTAAAATAATGTGGCCAGCCCCCACCAGCACAGCTTCCTCTGTGGGCGGCTCAGAGTGGCCCACAGTTCTCAGCCTTGTAAGCACTTTATCTCCTTCATTCCTCATCCTCAGGCCCTCTGAGATGGGGACTATCATGACCATTCTGTAGATATGGCAGCTGTTCGAGGTCACATGGTGAAAAGTGGTGGATTTTGCAACTGAGCTCAGCCTGGGATTCAGAGAACAAACCTGTAACCACCCGGTGCTCAGCTGGTGTCTTGGTGACACCTTGTCAAGCAGCCCTGCTGACCAGGGACCAGGTGAGTGGAGCAGACAAAAGACCCGAGGAAAGGCAGTAGAGCTCAGTGGTTGGCGAGGGTGGAGTAGCACTGATTCAGTTGAAAACAACCTGCTTCACAGGGTTGCTGGGACACTTACATGAAATCAGGTGAAAATGCAAAGCTCAGTGCCTGTGACATCACCATAACTACTGTATACTGACTGCAGAAAAAAGGGAGCTCAGGCTCATGAAGGATGTAAAACAGATAGGATAGAACCTAACCTTCTGAAAGTCTAGCTGGGCATGGTCGCTCACTCCTGTAATCCCAGCACTTTGGGAGGCTGAGGCAGGAGGATCACTTGAGCCTGGGAGTTCGAGACCAGCCTGGGCAACATGGTGAGATCTTGTCTCTACAAAAAATTTAAAAATAGCCAGGTGTGGTGGCGTGTGCCTGTAGTTCCAGCTACCTGGGAGGCTGAGGTGGGAGGATCCCTTGAGATGAGGAGGTTGAGGCTGCAGTACATTGTGATTGCGCCACTGCACTCCAGCCTGGGTGAAGAGCAAGACCCTGTCTCAGAAAAAAAAAAAAAATCCTAAAAGTGTATATTCTAAAGAGAGAGAGAGAGCCACACAGCAGGCACTTTGGCATACAGGCTTTAGTTTCATTGTCTATAAAATATCCCTACTATGTTTCACATATACCCTCATTAAAGTACCTGCTGATTTCAATAACTTGTTTGCATGCCTGTCTCCTTATTCTACTATGAGCTCCTCAAAGGCAGAATCCCATCTGTTCATCCGTGAATCCCTGTGCCTAGCATATGCCCAGCCTAGACCCATGGGAGTTCAGAAAATGAGAAATACACAACTGAGAACGCTGAGGACCTTTCCAGCTCAGAACTTCTCTAAGTCTGGGATTTTAGTTCCACAAACAATCCGTCGTGCACTGGCCTGGGCACTGCAGGACACAAAGAGATAAGCCAATAAGCCTTCAACAGTATTCTAAGAACAGGTATTTGTGATGAATCAATTTTTAGGAAGTCATGCTACAGATACCCTTGTCCATCTGCCCAAAGAGGTAGGCTCAAGAAGTCTCACTGAAGCCTTGTGTTACGGTAGCATTAAAAGATTGGAGGCTGGGTGTGGTGGCTTACACCTGTAATTCCAGCACTTCAGGAGGCTGAAGCAGGTGGATCATGAGGTCAGGAGATCGAGACCATCCTGACTAACATGACGAAACCCAGTCTATACTAAAAATACAAAAATTAGCTGGGTGTGGTGGTGCGTGCCTATAATCCTAGCTACTTGGGAGGCTGAGGCACGAGAATCGCTTGAACCCAGGAGATGAAAGTTGCAATGAGCCAAGATCATGCCACTGCACTCCAGCCTAGCGACAGAGCAAGACTCCCTCTCAAAAAAAAAAAAAAAAAAAAAAAAAAGATTGGAAACAGGCCTGAGGAGATGGTGCATGCCTGTAATCCCAGCGTTTTAGGAGCCCAAGGCGGGAGGATCAATTGAGCTCAGGAGTTTGAGACCAGCCTGGGCAACACAGCAAGACCTCATCTCTACAACAAATACAAAAATCAGCCGGGCATGGTGGCATGTGCCTATAGTCCCAACTACTCAGGAGGGTGAGATGAAAGGATTGCTTATGCCTGGGAGGTCGAGGCTGCAGTGAACTGAGATCACATCACTACACTCCAGCCTTGGTGACTCTGTCTAAAAAAAAAGATCAAAAACAACCATGCCCATCAGTAGAGGGCTGGCTACATAAATGCTGGTAGTCATCAAATGGAATGCTATGCAAACATTAAAAATAATGAAGCAGGCTTCAATATGCAAAACATGATACAGTCTCTGAGACAAACAATTGAGTGCAAAAAGAAATTTACAGAAGTCTGTGTGCTATCCTGTTTGCGTAGTTTTTGTCCAGGGAATACATACATACATACATATATACTTAACAAATTCCCTAGCCGTGGTGGTCACACCTGTAATCCCAGCACTTTGGGAGGCTGAGGTGGGTGGATCACGAGGTCAGGAGTTCAAGACCAGCCTGACTAATATGGTGAAACCCCGTCCCTACTAAAAACACAAAAATTAGCCGGGTGTAACAGTGCAAGCCTATAGCCCCAGCTACTTAGGAGGCTGAGGCAGGAGAATCGCTTGAGCCCAGGAGGCGGAGGTTGCAGTGAGCCGAGGTCGCGCCACTGCACTCCAGCCTTGGCAACAGAGTAAGACTCCCTCTCAAAAAAAATAAAAACTGCAAAGACTAGTTCTAGAACAGTGCTGTCCAATAAAATCATAATGTAAGCCACAGATGTAAGCCATGTATGTAATTATGTCATTTTAAATTTTCCGGTATTCTCATTAAAGAATAAAATAAAATAGGGAAATTAATATTAATATATTTTACTTAACTCAATATATCCAAAATATTATTGTTTGAACATTTAATCAATATTTTTAAATTATTAATATTGTATCTATATTTTTGTACCAAGTATTTGAAATCTGTATATATTTTACACTTATGACACATCTCAATTCAAACTCGCCACATTTCACGTGCTCCGTAGTCACATCCACCATATTAGACAGTACAGTTCTGGAAGGACTCCAGAGGATGGTAACAACAGTGGCCCACCCCAGGCAGAGATTTTGGGTCATTGAAAATCAGGAAAGGGGCTGGGCACGGTGGCTCACACTTGTCATCCCAGCACTCTGGGAGGCTGAGGAGGGTGGATCACCTGAGGTCAAGAGTTCGAGACCAGCCTGGCCAACATGGAGAAACCCCATCTCTACTAAAAATACAAAAATTAGCTGGATGTGGTGGCACACACCTGTCATCCCAACTACTCGGGAGGCTGAGGCAGGAGAATCACTTGAACCCAGGAGGCAAATGTTGCAGTGAGTCGAGCACTCCAGCCCGGGAGACAGAGCAAGACTCCATCTCAAGAATGAAAGAGAGAGACAGAGAGAATCAGGAAAGGAAGAAGAAGTAGCTTTCACTACATGCTCTTTTGTTCTGTTGGATCTTTTGTTTTTTCCCATATGCATGCATTATCTTTTTTTTTTTTTTCTCTTTTCCACATTTCTCTTGACTTTGTAGCTTGGCACCTATTTTTTTTAAACTCACCATTTTAAAGGAAAGGAAAAGCACAGAAAAGCCAGAAAGAGAAACAGAAAAGCAGGGTTAGTGGTAGGAGATTCCAGATAAGCAGGTGTAATGTCATGGAGGCCAAGAGAGGGGAGCTTTTCAGAGAATGAGGAGGAGGTGGAGGAGGTACCCTGAAGTGACTTCAGATTGGGCATTTGGGACATTGCTCATCACTCAATGGTGACATCTGATCACTGCTTCAGGAGAGAGGAGGGGGTGGAACAAGACTGTAGCCAGTTAGGAGGGGGGAGGCCATGGAAAGGAGAACCACAGACTCTCACATGGGAGCCAAACAACCCATGACCGATGCAGAGGTGGCCCAGGTGGTAAGGACTGCGGGGGAGGATCCTGGAAGCCCTGGGCAGGGAGCATGGGATAAAGGCAGGTGGAGAACAGGTGGCTCAGGGAGCAAACGTGACCTGGAACCAGCACGATGCTGAGGAGCAGAGCCGAGTCCCCCTGGAACTGAGTGGTGAAGAGGAGGGGGAACCCAGGGACCCTGGAGAGAGCAGCAATAACCCGCTCAGCTAACAACTGACCTCTTACCCTCTTGGGGCCCCGGACCCCTTTGAGAATTTGATGGCAGCGGAGGACCCTCCCTGAGGAAAATGCACCCCTGCACACACAATTTTACACACAACTTCAGGGTGGGTCAGAGCCCCTGAGGGCCACCCCAGGTTACACCTACCACACAGCTCACTGTGGCCTACAGGACGTGGCCGAGATTCCTCACCAGCCCTTCACACCCGCTGTGGCCTCATCCTTGGCCCACTCACCCCCTGTTTCCCAAGAGCCAATTATCTCCTTCCCTTTGTTCTGGGTGTTTTTGACTCTAAGCAGGCTTTTCCTCTCAGGAATTCTTCCTCCTCCTCTTCACTATTCAGAAGCTGCCTGCCTCCTCCAGGCGCTGTTAATTATGTCTTCCACTTAATAGAGACGGAGTCTCGCTGTCACCCAGGCTGGAGTGCAGTAGCACAATCTCGGCTCACTGCAAACTCTGCCTCCCAGATTCAAGTGATTCTCCTGCCTCAGCCTCACCAGTAGCTGGATTACAGGTGCACACCACTACACTCAGCTGATTTTCTGTATTTTTAGTAGAGATGGGGTTTCACTATGTTGCCCAGGCTGATCTCAAACTCCTGACCTCATGATTTGCCCACCTCAACCTCCCAAAGCGGTGGGATCACAGGCATGAGCCACCACGCCCAGCCATTTTTTTTTTCAATTTAAAATTATTTTTTGGACTGGGCGCAGTGCCTGTAATCCCAGCACTTTGGGAGGCCGAGGCAAGTGGATCACTTGAGTCCAGGAGTTCAAGACTAGCCTGGCCAATACAGTGAAACCCCATCTCTACCAAAAATACAAAAATTAGCCAGGCGTGGTGGCAGGCACTTGTAATCCCAGCTACTCGGGGGGCTGAGGCAGAACCATTTGAACTCAGGAGGTGGAGACTGCAGTGGGCTGAGATTATGCCACTACACTTCAGCTGGGGCAACAGAGCGAGACTTTGTCTCAAAAATAAATAAATAAATAAAAATAATAATTTTTAAAAATATTTTAAACTTTTTTTTGTTAAAAACAGACACAAACATACACCTTAGCCTGGGCCTACACAGGGTCAGGATCATCAACCTCACTGTCTCCCACCTTCCACCATCACATTTCATCCCACTGGAAGGTGTCTAGGGGCAGTAACACACATATGGGGCTGTCATCTCTTATAGTAACAATGTCTTATTCTGTAATACTTTCTAAAGGACCTGCCTGAAATACACGGTGGTTTTGCTTGGTTTGTTTCTCTTTCCTTTTCTTTTCTTTTTTTTTTTTTTTTTTTGGACACAGGTTCTCACTCTGTCACCCAGGCTGAAAGGCAGTGGAACAATCATAGCTCACTGCAGCCTCAATCCCTGGGTTCAAGTGATCCTCCCACCTCAGCCTCCCAAGTAGCTAAAACTCCAGGCATGTGCCACCATGCTCAGATAATCTTTTTATTTTTTTGTACAGATAGGTTCTCACTATGTTGTCCAGGCTCTTGAACTCCTGGGCTCAAGCAATCCTCCCGCGTCAGCCTCCCAAAGTGCTGGGATTACAGGTGTGAGCCGCTGCACCCGGCCCTGTTTCTTTTTTCATCACAGATTTTCTCATAAGGAGCTAATGCACCATAAACATTCCTCTCTATTAAGGAAAACCTTTCATTGCCAGGGAGCCATGTTTCCAAGCTTTTTAAGGAGTTTGTTGAGGTCTGTAAAAGCTTCTGCTAAACTCTTCACTGTGAAGAGTTTTCACTGTGAAGACTCTTCTCTGTGAAGAGTTTTCTTGGAAGTTCTTTTTCTTGCAAGTTCTTTTTCTTCTCCTGCAGTTTCCTTTTCTCTTGCCTGTTCTTCAGCTGTGTGTACCTGTTCTAGTTCCAACAACACTTCATCAATCGGTTCCTTAGGAATCACCTCTGGGACCTCCCCAGTGGCATCCTCATCCACACCGAGGTGAAAGTTGTTTGCCATCTCCAACCACAGCCATGTTGATTTTTGCAACTTTCTTATCCTTGGCAAATCCTTTGAAGTCATGAACAAACCTAGTCAGTTTCTTTTTCCAGGTGCCATGCAGACAGGCCTTGATGACATTGCCCCAATCCCAAGCAAGGTCCTTGATGCAGTCATAAATGTTGAAATCAGTGTCTTCTTAGTGTATCTCTCAGTTGCAGTAATAGCCTAGGTAAAGGTCTTCCTCGGGTAGTTGATATAGTTTGGCTGTGTCTCCACCCAAATTTCATCTTGAATTGTAGCTCCCATAATTCCCACGTGTCATAGGAGGAACTTGGTGGGGAGATAACTGAATCATGGGGCGGTTTCCCCGATGCCCATGGTAGTGAATAAATTTCACAAGATCTGATGGGGCGGAACATGGTGGCTCATGCCTGTAATCCCAGCACTTTGAGGTCAAAGCAGGCAGATCACTTGAGGTCAGGAGTTCAAGACCAACATGGAGAAACCCAGTCTCTAATAAAAATACAAAAATTAGCCGGGCGTGGTGGTGGGCACCTGTAATCTCAGCTACTCAGGAGGCTGAAACAGGGAAAATTGCTTGAACCCAGGAGGTAGAAGTTGCAGTGAGCCAAGATCACACCACTGCACTCCAGCCTGGGAGACAGAGTGAGACTCCGTCTGAAAAAAAAAAAAAAAGATCTGATGATTTTATAAGGGGAAATCCCTTTTGCTTGGTTCTCATTCTCTCTTGTCTCCTGTCATGTAAAATGTGACTTTCATCTTCCACCATGATTGTGAGGCTTCCCCAGCCACGTGGAACTGTGAGTCCAGTAAACCTCTTTTTCTTTATAAATTACTCAGTCTCAGCTATGTCTTTATCAGTAGTGTGAAAACGGACTAATACAGTAGTAGACATTAAAAGCTGCTACAGCTCCTTGATTCATTGGTTGGATCAAAGAGTAGTATTAGGAGGTAGAAACACCACTTTGATATTGGGATGAAGATCACCAGTAAAAGGCAGATGTGTGGGAGCATTATCAACAACAAGCAAAATCTTGGAAGGTATGTTCTTCTCCAAACAATACATCTCCACTGTGCTGGCACAGCAATTCAGGGGTGCACCTTGGAAGCGGAACTGGGTCACACATGACTTCTTATTGCTCCTGGCAGTGTGTGCTTTTTTGTTTGTTTGTTTTGGTTTGGTTTTTTTCGTTTTTTTTTTTTTTTTGGGATAGGGTAAGGGTGAAGTTTAGAGGTGAAGTTAGGGTTAGGGTGTGGGTGAGGGTGAGGATGAGGGTTAGGCTTAGAATCGTTTGTTTGTTCTTTAAAAGACAGGATCTCGGGCTGAGCATGGGCATCTCACACCTGTAATCCCAGCACTTTGGGAGACCGAGGTGGGCGGATCACCTGAGGTTGGCAGTTTGAGACCAGCCTGGCCAGCATGGTAAAACCCCATCTCTACAAAAAAAAAAAAAAAAATCAGCCAGATGTGGTGACAGGCACCTGTAACCCCAGCTACTCAGGAAGCTGAGGCAGGAGAATCGCTTGAACCCTGGAGGCAAAGGTTGCAGTGAGCCGAGATCATGCCATTGTACTCCAGCCTGGGCAACAGAGCAAGACTCTGTCTCAAAAAAAAAAAAAAAAGGCAGGCTCTCACTCTGTCACCCAGGCTGGAATTCAGTGGCCTGATCGTTGCTCACTGCAGCCTTGAACTCCTAGGCTCAAGAGCTCCTCCTGCCTTGGCCTTTCAAAGTACTGGGATTACATACAGGTGTGGGCCACCATGCTAGGCCTCAGCATGCATTTATTGATAAGCTGGAAGGCCGTGGAGTTCTCACTGGTCCAGATCACAAAGCATTCAGTTTGTAACCTGCAACATTGCTCTCAAACCAGACTGTTACTCTGTCCTTAAAAGCCTTGAAACCTGGCATTAACTTGGCCTCTTTATAAATAAAAGTACTTTCAGGCATCCATTTTCAGAATAGAAGGTTTCATCCATATTAAAGATTTGCTCCTGCAAGTAATTTTCCTCACAATCAGCTTATCTAGAGTTTCCAAAAATTCTTCAGCTGCCTTCACATCAGCACTTACAGACTCACCACTCACTTTCACATTATGTAATGAATAATGATTTCTGAATAGTTTAAGCCACCCTGAGCTAGCAGCAAATTCAACACTGTAGTTGGATCCAGTCTTTCCTTTCAACAGCACAAACTTTTCACTTTGTCGGTGATTGTCATGGGGCTGAGGGGGGATATGCTTCTGTGTCTGGTCTTCAATCCAGGTCGTTAGAAATTTATCCAGATCAGATCTAGACCCTTTCCTCATTTTTGTGCTTTTCACCGCCTTCAATGAAGCAGATCCTCTAGCAGTTTTCGTCGTTTTGTTCTTGTTCTTCAAAATCACAGCTATGGTGAAATGGACCTGCCTGCCTGGCGAGCAATAGCCATCACTAATTTGCCACCTTCATAGTCCTTAATCACTTTTTGTTTTTGAGACGGAGTCTTGCACAGTTGCCTGGGCTGGGGTGCAGTGGTGCGATCTCAGCTCACTGCAACCTCCACCTTCCAGGTTCAAGCGATTCTCCTGCCTCAGTCTCTGGAGTACCTGGGATTAGAGGTGCCCGCCATCATGCCCAGCTAATTTTTTGTACTTTTAGTGGAGACGGTGTTTCACTATGTTGGCCTGGCTGGTCTCGAACACCTGACTTTGCGATCTGCCTGCCTCGGCCTCCCAAAGTGCTGGGATTACAGGCGTGAGCCACCGAACCCGGCCATTCACTTCTAATTTTGCTTCTAGGTCAATCACTCAATGTGGCCTCTTCCTGACAGCATCAGCTATGAATTTTGTAAGTTTAGGGGCCATCAATCAAAACAATACAAGATCAAATCAAACACAGAGAAAATGGTGCAATCAGGAGATGCAGTAAACACAAGCTGTACGTAGGAGTATACTCTAAAATAACAAGAAGGCTGAGGCAGGAGGATCACTTGAGCCCAGGAGTTCGAGGCTGCAGTGAGCTATGATTGCAGCACTGTGCTCCAGCCTGGGAGACAAAGTAAGACCCTGTATCTAAAAATAAAAATCAGGTGAGGGCCAGTGGCTCACGCCTGTAATCCCAGTGCTTTGGGAGACCAAGGCAGGCAGATCACTTGTGCTCAGGAGTTCGAGACCATCCTGGGAAAAATAGTGAGCCACCATCTCTATAAAACACAAGGAAAAAAAAAAACATCTGCCAGGCGCAGGGGCTCATGCCTATAATCCCAGTACTTTGGGAGGCTGAGGCAGGCGGATCACAAGGTCAGGAGTTCAAGACCAGCCTGGCCAACATGGTGAAACCCCGTCTCTACTAAAAACACAAAAATTAGCCAGGCATGGTGGCAAGCACCTGTAATCCCAGATACTCGGGAGGCTGAGGGAAGAGAATCGGTTGAACCCAGGAGGCGGAGGTTGTAGTGAGCTGAGACTGCGCCATTGCATTCCAGCCTGGGCGACAGAGCGAGACTCCATCTCAAAGAAAAGAAAAGAAAAGAAAAAAGTTCACTGAGCCTGGTGGCTTGTGTGCCTGTAGTCTCAGCTACTTGGGAGGTTGAGACAGGAAAATCACTCGAACCCAGGATTTTGAGGCTACAGTGAGCTAAGATTGCACCACTGCATTCCAGCCTGGGTGACAGAACAAGACCCGTCTCAAAAAGAGAAAATAAAAGAAGCTAGGAGAGATAATGTCATGAAAGTAAGACTAGCAGCAATTAGATTTAAGGCCTTTGTGTATAGTGAATACAATAGGTGTTTGTTGTATTGTAGAATAAATGAGAAGCCTTTTTTTTTTTTTTTTTTTTTTGAGATGGACTCTCACTGTGTTGCCCAGGCTGGAGTGCAGTGATGCAATCTCAGCTCACTGCAACCTCTGCCTCTCGGGTTCAAGCAATTCTCCTGCCTCAGCTTTCTGAATAGCTGGAAATACAGGTGTAAGCCACCACACCCGGCTAATTTTTGTATTTTTAGTAGACACGGGGTTTCGCCATATTGGTCAGGCTGGTCTTGAACTCCTGACCTCAGGCTATCCGCCCACCTCAGCCTCCCAAAGTGCTGGGATTACAGGCGTAAGCCACCACACCCAGCCAATGAGAAGCCTTTTGAGCTTCAGCACTCACACTCTAAAGTCTAGAGTTCAGTTTGTAGACATCCTTTTATTCCTGGGTCTAGCCTGGAACCTGGCACATAGTAAGAGCTCAAATATCTGTTGAATGAATGATGGAATGCATGAATAAATGCGTAACTGAATACATGACTGAATGAATGATGGATTATATGATATAACAAAAATTTTTTTTTTGAGATGGAGCCTCGCTCTGTCACCCAGGCTGGAGTGCAGTGGCACAATCTCACCTCACTGTTGCCTCTGCCTCCTGGGTTCAAGCAGTTCTCCTCCTTCAGCCTCCGAAGTAGCTGGGACTACAGGCGCACATTGCCACGCTGGCTAATTTTTATATTTTTAGTAGAGATGGAATTTCACCATGTTGGCCAGGATGGTCTTGATCTGCTGACCTCATAAGCCACCCACCTCAGCCTCCCAAAGTGCTGGGATTACAGACGTGAGCCACCACGCCCAGCCAAAATAACAAATTATTTAACAAGTCATTGAGTGAATGAATTAATTGATGGGGCAGATGGATGAATTCTTTAAATCTCTGTAGAAAGAAGGTGAGTAGGGGAAGAGAATAACTGAATAGCAGCACTGTTTACTGAGCATTTTATTATTAGACCTGTGCTAAGAATTTCACAAGCAGTGTTTCCATTTAATCCTCACAGCAACCTCTCTGGGGTTGTTATCATCATTTTCTTTCTTTCTTTCTTTTCTTTCTTTTTTTTTTTTTAAATGGAATCTCACTCTGTCGCTCAGGCTGGAGTGCAGTGGCATGATCTTGGCTCACTGCAACCACTGCCTCCTGGATTCAAGCAATTCTCCTGCCTCAGCCTCCCGAGTTGCTGGAATTACAGACACCCACCACCATGCCTGGCTAATTTTTTTTTGTACTTTTAGTAGAGATGGGGTTTCACTGTGTTGGTCAGGCTAGTCTCAAACTCCTGATCTCATGATCTGCCTGCCTCAGTCTCCCAAGTACCTGGGATTACAGGCGCCCACCACCATGCCCAGCTAATTTGTTTGTTTGTTTGTTTGTTTGTTTTGTATTTTTAGTAGAGATGGGGTTTCACCATGTTGGTCAGTCTGGTCTACAACTCCTGGCCTCAGGTGATCCACCCACTTCGGCCTCCCAGAGTGCTGGGATTACAGGCATGAGCCACCTCACCTGGCCTACAATGACTTTAAGACCACTGCCACATCACCAAAAGATAGGAATGTTTCAGTTCAATTATAAGTTATGGGGTCACTGTTGTGTAAATGAGCTGTCATTGATAGAAACAACATTACATAGCACATAATTGTATTTAGGAGTAGATTCTGAGGTCATAGGGGATGTATATGTTCATCTACTAAAATATCTTAATAGATATTACCAGACAATTTTCCAACGTGGGTGTACCAATTCACCCTCCCATCTGAGGCACCAGAAGTTTTTGTTTTGTTCTATTTTGTTTTCTTTTTGTTTTTGAGACAGAGTCTCGCTCTGTTGCCCAGGCTAGAGTGCAATGGCACAATCTCAGCTCACTGCAACCTCTGCCTCCCAGGTTCAGGTGATTCTCCTGCCTCAGCCTCCCAAGTAGCTGGGATTACCAGGGCCTGCCACCACACCCAGCTAATTTTTTGTATTTTTAGTAGAGATAGGGTTTCACTATGTTGGCCAGGCTGGTCTCAAACTCTTGACTTTGTGATCTGCCCGCCTTGACCTTCCAAAGTGCCCGGCTGGCATCAGAAGTTTTTAACATTCTGCAGGTGATTCCAATATTCAGCCAAGGCTAAGAACCACTGCCTTACAGTGTTGATGATAACTTCATGGAGGGCTCTGATGGAGAACTATGAGAACCTGTAATGACAAGGAAGGAAGAAAGGTAAGAAGGAAGGGAGTCCCAAGGAAGGAAGGGAGGGAGGGAGTCCCAGAAGGAAGGAAGGAAGAAGGAAGGAAGGAAGGAAAAGAAAGCATCCTAGAAGCGGTGCTTGGTTGACCTCTGAGGGTTCACTCTGAGAGGCCAGACTATAAGGAAGGGTAGTACAGCTGCAGCACAGGGGGAGTGATTGAAGAGGCAGGCAGGGGTTAGAAAATACCAAGTCTTCAAGGCCATGTCAAGGATTATCTTTTTAACCTTTTATTTTGAAATAAGGCCAGGTGCAGTGACTCATGCCTGTAATCCCAGCACTTTGGGAGGCTGAGGCGGGTGGATTACTTGAGGTGAGTTAGAGACCAGCCTGTTCAATATGGTGAAACCTCATCTCTGCAAAAAATACAAAAAAAAAAAAGGCCAGGCATGGTGGCTCACACCTGTAATCTCAGCACTTTGGGAGGCTGAGGCAGGTGGATCACCTGAGGTCCGGAGTTTGAGACCAGCCTGGCCAACATGGTGAAACCGTCTCTACTAAAAATACAAAAACATTAGCTGAGCATGGTGGCACACACCTGTAATCCCAGCTGCTCAGGAGGCTGAGGCAGGAGAATCACTGGAACCTGGGAGACTGAGATCACACCACTGCACTCCAGCCTGGAAAACAGAGCAAGACTCCATCTCAAAAAATGAATAAATAAAATAATAAAATCATTTTGAAAAAATTTAAACCTATAGAAAAGTTGCAAAAACAGTAGAGAATGCCCATGTATCCTTACACAACTTCCCCTCATGTTAAAACTCACATAAGTATAATAAAATAATCAGAACCAGGAAAATAACAATACAACATTACTAAGCAAACTACCGTGCTTAGTCACATTTCACCGGTGTTCCCCCAGTGTCTTTTTCCTGGTGCAGGATCCAATCCAGAGTCCACACTGCATTTAGTTGCTGTCTCCCTCGTCTCCTCCAATCTACGTCAGTTCCTCAGGTTTGCCTCATGGCCCTGACATATTTTAAGAGTACTGGTCAGTTACGATGTAGATTGTCTTGGGCTTTTTGCTTGTCCGACATTTTCTCAGGATTAGATCAAGGTTGTAAATTTCTGGCAAGAATTGCACAGAAGTTATCTTATTACTGGCATTGTTAACCACAATCACTTCGTTTCATTGGCTTCAGGTTTTCCCATTGCAAAGTGACTATTTTGACATTTTTACTAAGAAAAAAGGAATGGCATTGAAGGATTTGAAGTAAGGGAAGTAACTTTAGATTTATGTTTCAAAAGTGCCGCCCTGGTTGCAACGTGAAGAACAGATTAGAAGGGGCTAAAATGTATTTGGGGAAGATTGGCTGGGAGTATACTGCAGTGTAACATGTGATGGTGGAAATGGGAGAGAGAGCAGGCAGATTCTAGAGATGTTTAGAAATGTTTTGGCCAGGTGTGGTGGCTCATCCCTGTAATCCCAGCACTTTGGGAGGCTGAGGCAGGAGGACTGCTTGGGCCCAAGAGTTCAAGACCAGCCTGGGCAATATATTGAGACTCTGTCTGTACACAAAAAGTTTTTTAAAGTAGCTAGGCGTGGCCAAGCGCAGTGGCTCACCCTTGTAATCCCAATACTTTGGGAGGGCGAGGCAGACGGATCACCTGAAATCAGGAGTTCAAGACCAGCTCTTGCTGCCCAGGCTGGAGTGCAATGGTGTGATCTCAGCTCACTGCAACCTCTGCCTCCTGGATTCAAGCGATTCTCCTGCCTCAGCCTCCCAAGTAGCTGGGATTACAGGCGTGTACCACCATTTTTTGAATTGAAGGACTGGCAAGAGCCAACTACATAAAGACGTAGGGAGCAGATGGGTCGGGCTCCAGCATGTCTGGCCAGTTGGTATAAATACTCCATCCTAGCCAACTCCAAGCTACCAGCATGACATGGCAATTTTTAAAAAGTTAACATCTGTTTTATTTATTTACTTTTTTGAATTAAGGTCTCACTCTCACTTTGTCACCCAGGCTGGAGTGCAGTGGCACAATTAAGGCTCACTGCAGCCTCAACCTCCCAGGCTCAAGTGATCCTTCCACCTCAGCCTCCTGAGTAGCTGGTACTAAAGGCGCATGCCACCACACCTGGCTAATTTTTTCTTGTGAAGATGGGGTTTCACCATGTTGCTCAGGCTGGTCTCAAACTCCTGGACTCAAGCCATACTCCCACCTCGGCCTCCCAAAGTGTTGGAACTACAGACATGAGCCACCACGCTTGGCCAGATGCTAACATTTTAAATAGTTTTGGACCTCAGAGTGCAGGGGCCAAATGGCTGTAGCAAGATCCTACTCTCATGGGGTTTTCCAGGATATAGGCCTGTTTCTTCTTCCAATCTTCTCCACTCATTCACTGCGACTTTTTTTTTTTTTTTTTTTGAGACAGGCTCTCACTCTGTCACCCAGACTCTAGAGCAGTAATGCGATCTCCAGGGTTCAAGTGATCCTCCCACCTCAGCCCCCTACCTCCCATAAGTAGCTGGGACTATAGGCATGCACCACACACCCAGCTAAGCAATGAGACTTTTTTTTTTTCAGATGGGAGTTTTGCTCTTATTGCCCAGGCTGGAGTGCAACAGCATGGTCTTGGCTCACTGCAACCTCTGCCTCCTGGGTGCAAGCCTCCCGAGTAGCTGAGATTACAGGCACCTGCCACCACACCCGTCTGATTTTTGTATTTTTTAGTAGAGACAGGGTTTTGCCATGTTGGCCAGGCTGGTCTCAAACTCCTGACCTCAGGTGATCCACCCACCTCCCCTCCCAAAGTGCTGGGATTACAGCTCTCTCTGCCTGGCAAAGAGGATCTCCTAGAGTTAAGTGGATTTCATGCTATTTTCAAAATCATTTTTCATGGAATTTTTTTTTTTTTTTTTTGAGACCCAAGTCTCGCTCTGTCACCCAGGCTGGAGTACAGTGGTACAATCTCGGCTCACTGCAACCTCCACCTCCCAGGTTAAAATGATTCTTCTGCCTCAGCCTACCGAGCAGCTGGGACTACAGGTGCCCACTACCATGCCCAGCTAATTTTTGTATTTTTAGTAGAGACAGGGTTTTGCCATATTGGCCAGGGTGGTCTGGAACTACTGACCTTGTGATCCGCCTGCCTTGGCCTCCCAAAACGCTGGGATTACAGATATGAGCCACTGCGCCCAGCCACATGGAAAAATTTTTATACCGTCAAACCTACTTTCTGCTGCTTCTCATCTTAAAACCTTCCCTCCTCTTCTTCCATGAGATAAACTAGCAATGGGAACACTTAGGAACCTACTAGTGACACCCTACAGGTAACCTGGGTGTGGCTAGCTAGGGTTGGGGAGGAGCAACCACACTAGAAGATTCTGGTGAGATGTCAGGTCAATGAAAGTGCATAGACAGCCCCAGGGCGGGAGCAGGGTCCCCCTGCACACACTCTTGCAGCTTTGCTGCTCAGCCTTGCAGCCCCATCCTGACCACTGCCTAGTGGCAGAAGCCCTGTCCCAAAGCTCCCCATCCTCCTGTGACAGCCACCAAAATGGAATGAGTCTTTTACAACCAGTGACTAGGGTCACAAGAGGGGCAACTGAGGCATTTCCCAGAGACTCCCAGGCAGCTGACACTTCTCAGAGAAGAGCTGGCTCATTCTCAGAGAATAGGCCACGAGGTTACCAGACACAGATCAGCCAGCACCGGCTTCCAATGAGCCTGCTGCACTTTTTGCCCATTCCATATGGAAGCCTCTATCACTCCGTGTCACATCACAGCTGCTGCAAACTGAGGCCTTTGCGAAGACAAGAGTTGAATACAAATGGCTCTGTCTCCTCAGCTCACAGCACAGAGCTCAGCCTCTCAGAGGCTGCTAGATAGGAATCTATTATATCTGCCAGATCCCTTGTGAGCAGAGCTGACACAGCCCTTGGTCAAAACTTGGGCTGTCCAGGAGCCTCACGTGTGGCATGGGATGAAAGCTGTACTCAGGGGAAAGGATGAGACAGGAATGGGCTGGACCAATGGAATTCTCTTCCCCTGTGATTACCCAGCAGTGTGCAACCTCCTGAAATGCGCCATGTTTCTTTTTTGTTTTTTTGAGACAGAGTCTCACTCTGTCACCAGGCTCCAGGCTGGAGTGCAGTGGCGCGACCTCGGCTCACTGCAACCTCCGCCATCCAGGTTCAAGCAATTCTCCTGCCTCAGCCTCCCGAGTAGCTGGGACTACAGGCGCACACCACCACGCCCAGCTAATTTTTTTTGTATTTTTAGTAGAGACGGGGTTTCATCATGTTGACCAGGATGGTCTCGATCTCTTGACCTCGTGATCCGCCCACCTCAGCCTCCCAAAGTGCTGGGATTACAAGCGTGAGCCACTGCACCCGGCCCCCCCTTTTTTTTTTTTTAAGACTGGGTTTCGCTCTTGTTGCCCAGGCTGGAGTGCTCTCGGCTCACCACAACCTCTGCCTCCCGGGTTCAAGTGATTCTCCTGCTTAAGCCTCCCAAGTAGCTGGGATTACAGGCATGTGCCACCACACCTAGCTAATTTTGTATTTTTAGTAGAGACGGGATTTCTCCATGTCAGTCAGGCTGGTCTTGAACTCCCGACCTCAGATGATCCACACGCCTCGGCCTCCCAAAGTGCTGGGATTACAGGTGTGAGCCACCATGCCCAGCAGAGCCCACGACATTTCCAGGGTCCTGCTGGGTTGGAGGGATGGGAGAGAGAAACATTCTAGGATAATGCTCAGCTTTCTGGCCAGTTCAACTAAGAACCTGATGCTGCAGAAACTGGGGGTGAAAAATACTCAGACAAGAGTGTGTGAGGGGAATCGGGGGATGAGCCCAGATTGGCAGGCAGTGAGACTGAGGCAATCGTGGGACATCCCAGAGTGGCAGATGGGATATGAGGTGGCTGCTCAGAGCCCAGAAGCCAACAGCAATGTCCTGGGCCCTGAGTGCAGGACTCCAAAGAAACATTTGGGAGCAGCTTTATGTTGATCTCCACCAAAATGCGAGACCTCTTCCTCCAGGGGATAGATGTAAAGATAATGTTTTAAAATTATTCAGTATTTCACTGGATTTTTTGGGAGGCTGAAATTTTATATTTAAGATTGTTAGCAGGCTGGGCATGGTGGCTCACACCTGTAATCCCAGCACTTTGGGAGGCCAAGGCAGGTGGATCACCTGAGGTCAGGAGTTTGAGACCAGCCTGACCAACAAGGTAAAACCCCGACTCTACTAAAAATACAAAATTAGCCAGGTGTGATGGTGCACACCTGTAATCCCAGCTACTCAGGAGGCTGAGGCAGGAGAATCACTTGAACCCAGAAGGAAGAGGTTGCAGTGAGCTAAGATCATGCCACTGCACTCCAGCCTGGGCAATGAAAGCAAAACTCCTTCTCAAAAAAAAAAAAAAAAAAAAGGATTGTTAGAAGCAGCTGTTACATTACGGCTACACAGAATGAAAGAAGATGCAAAGTTAACCTTACATTGTTTTCTTCCTTATTCACACATTGTTCGTTTCACTGGAATTTCTACACTGCATCAAAGACAGAAAATGGTGAAGAAAAATACAAATATGTTCAAAAGATGTTGATTTCAAAAATCAGCATGAAGTATTCTTAGCAAATACAGTCACTATTTGGGTATCCCTGCCTTTCAAAGCAGAATAGAAAGGAAACAGCTATTCTACACAAGAATAATTTATCCATACTTATGAAACCTTTTCAAATCAATAAGTATTGATATGTCATTTTTTATCTTTCAGCAGAAGTTAAATTTCTGCCTGTGAGTTCAGGGCTCAGTGCTGGCATCTGCAAAAAACACCTTTCAGTCCTGGGACAGGAGTGTCTTTAACCTGGAGGGTAACCTTGAGCAAGAGTCTCCTTGGGTACTGACTCCCTCCTGGAAACAGGAGTCAGACTCCCAGGCGTTCTAACACTCATTATGTGCAGGGTACTATCTTACAGCCATTACTGTAATCCCATCTTACAGATGGAAAAAGTGAGCCACAGCAAGGCTGTGTGACTCATCTATGTGCATATACTGCCTCTTTAATGTCTAAGGTTGGAATCAGCAGGTGTGAATGGGCCCTGCAATCCACACTCCTCATAGGCTCCCAAAGAGACTGAAATCCAGGTGGTTTTAGACCCCACTGTGAGATACTGCTCCAGGCATCAGAGGATTTGCTCTGGTTTGAGAGTCCAGGCAAAGAGGAAACAGGAGAATCCAAAACCCCAACAGGGGTAGTTCTCAGGAAGTAGCTGCCACCCTCTGATGGCCAAAGCAGTAAGGCAGGTACGCAGGGGGTTGGGAAATCAGATAGAGCCGCGTGCCTATTGGGAACCCACGCAGAGGCTTTTGTCTGTTGCTGCGCCCGATTGCCATCTGCTGGCTATAGGTGGCTACTGCAGACCAGATAGGAACATCGCTGGTCTTACCCCCTACCAAATGTTAAATGGTTACATTGGTGACGGGGCTTCAGTTAAGATCCAAGGGCTCAGTCCAGAGCCTCAACAATGCCACTTGTGGGAGGGAGAAGGCATGCAGGGGAAAAGGTCAGTCTGAATGAGGGGGTTGATGGGGGAGAAATAAGCCAGAGAGGAAAGTAGGGGCCAGAATCAGGTGGGCCTCAATACAGTTAGGATTTTGTGCTGAGGGCAATGCGAAATCCAGCAGTGAGTCAGACTTTCAGTAGGACCATCCTGGCCTCTGTCAGGAAGAACTAGGAATAGTCTGAGTGGAGGCAGAGTCAGTTTGAAAACTGTTCCAGTGACCAGGCACGGTGGATCATGCCTGTAATTCCAGCACTTTGGGAGGCCGAGGTGGGTGGATCACGAGGTCAGGCATTCAAGACCAGCCTGGCCAACATAGTGAAACCCCATCTCTATTAAAAATACAAAAAATTCCCCCATCTCTACTAAAAATACAAAAAATTAGCCGGGCATTGTGGCAGGCGCCTGTAATCCCAGCTACGTGGGAGGCTGAGGCAGGAGAATCACTTGAACCTGGGAGGTGGAGGTTGCAGTGAGCCATGACCGCTCCACTGCACTCCAGCCTGGGCAACAGTGCGAGACTCCATCTCAAAAAATTAAAAAATAAATTTAAAAAAAACTGTTCCAGTATCAAAGATGAGGAACAGATGCTGATATAGCTGTGGGGGATGCAGAAAAATGGTTCACGAGAATATGTAGGAAGTGGGATTGATTAGGTCTGATAAAACCAAATCCCAAAGAAAAACAGCAGAAAAGGGATAGAGACCCCATTTCACTCATTCCGTCTTTCCACACATTTTAGCACCTATAATGCTAGGAACAAATCTACCTGCTGGGAACACAGTGGTGTGAGCAAGTCAGGAAAAAGCCCCATTGTCAAGGCGCTTACATTCTGCTGGGGGAGGTGGGCAATAATCAAATAAGCAAATAAACAAGGGAAACATCAGATCGGAGTAAACACCATGAGAATTAAAAGGGTGGTATGGGGCCAGGCACAGGGGCTCACGCCTGTAATCCCAGCACTTTGGGAGGCCGAGGTGGGCAGATCACCTGATGTCAGGAGTTCAAGACCAGCCTGACCAACACGGAGAAACCCCATCTCTACTAAAAATACAAAAATTAGCCAGGTGTGGTGGCGCATGCCTGTAATCCCAGCTACTCAGGAGGCCAAGGCAGGAGAATCGCTTGAACCTGGGAGGCAGAAGTTACAGTGAGCGAAGATCGCGCCATTGCACTCCAGCCTGGGCAACAAGAGTGAAACTCCATCTCAAAAAAAGGGGGGGGGGGCGTGGTGTGATGGTGACTAACAGAGATCTGAACAGTGGAGAAGTCGGCCATGTAAATGTGACAGGGGAAAGCATTCTAGGCCATAGAAGCAAATGCAAGGGCCCTTAGAGCAGAACAAGTGTTCAAGGGCAGAGGCACCTGGTGCGGCTGTAGCGTGACGGGTTAGGGCCAGCATGGAGCAAGAGGCAGAGGGTTGGGGTGGGGGCAGATTATCTGGGCTTTGTAAAGCAGCAAAAGGAATTCTGGGAGCAAAGGGAAGCCACAGACACATTTTAGGCAGGAAGGTGAAAATCCGATTTCATAATCTCTCTGGTTGTCCTATGGAGAATGGGTTGTATAGGAGCCAGGCATGGTATCTCACATCTGTAATCCCAGCACTTTGAGAGGTAGAGGCAGGCAGATCTCCTGAGGTCAGGAGTTTGAGACCAGCCTGGCCAACATAGTGAAACCACATCTTGACTGACAAAAATTAGCCAGGCATGGTGACATGTTCTTGTAATCACACCTACACAGGTGGCTGAGGCATGAGAATTGCTTGAACCCAGCAGTTGCAGGATGCAGTGAGCTGAGATCATGCCACTGCACTCCAGTCTGGGTGACAGAATGAGACTGTCTCAAAAATAAAAATAAAAATAATGGGTTGTATAGGGACAAGAGTGGAGGCAGGGAAGCAGGGAGATGGGGTAGGAAGCTGTGATGCAGGCCAGGAGAGACAATGGCCAGAGTGAAGAGTATCATTTGGAGTCAGCATCAATAGGATTTGCTGATGGACTGGATGAGGGGTGAATAAAAAGCAGAGGGAAGAATGACTCCCCCAGGAGCACAGGGATGACAGCCACTGCAGGAAACCTAGACAGAAGGGCCTAAGGGAACTCCCTCCCGAAACAGGCAAAGGCCTGGGCTTAAAGCTCCCATTACAGCAGGCTGCCCTAACCCTTATCCCACCAGACAGAGGCAGCATGCTAATTAGCCACACAGCTAAGGCTCTGTCCTTATCTGTGACTGGGCCTACCTGCCTGAGCACATTGCAAGGGCTGAATAGAATCCCTGGCACAGGCCAGGCACAGTGGCTCACACCTGTAATCCCAGCACTTTGGGAGGCTGAGGCAGGTGGATCACCTGAAGTTGGGAGTTCAAGACCAGCCTGACCAATATGGAGAAACCCCATCTCTACTAAAAATACAAAATTAACTAAAAATACAAAATTAATCCCAGCTACTTGGGAGGCCAAGGCAGGAGAATCGCTTGAACCTGTGAGGCGGAAGTTGAGGTGAACTGAGATTGCGCCACTGTGCTCCAGCCTGGGCAACAAGAGCAAAACTTTGTCTCAAAAAAAAAAAGAATCCCTGGCACAGACTTGACGGTGCTCATCTGGCCTCCATGGCCCAGAGCCAGCCCCACAGTGGGCCACTGTCGAGCCAACCTGTGGTGGAGTAGCCCCTTCCCCAACAGAGGTCTGGTATGCAGGTTTCTCCCACGGGAAGGAGGGCCTCTCCAGGTAGCCATAGCCTCACCCCTCAGCTGGAAAAGCACCCAAGGTTACTTCTGCATCCAATTCAGAGTCCCCAGAATAACTCTCTTCATCCCCAAGCCCTAGACCTGAGCGTGTCCCATCAGGAGAGAGAGGTCACTCTTGTCCCCTTAAACCAAAGAGGAGCATGGGAATGGGCCATCACATCCTGGCAAAACAAATAACAGACACCAAGCACTGTGGGCACCACATCACTTTATTTCTTCGGTTTTCCAACTTTACTCTTGGACAAGGCAAATTTATTCTCCCACCTGCCTGGCTGCTTTGTGATCCCTCATTGAAGATGGGGCTCAGGCTCCAAGGAGAGGCTCAGCAGAAGGTGGAATCCCCCAACAGACAGCCAGGCTGGCAAAGGACTGCAGGGTCCCAGAGGTGGATCAAGCACCCACAAGCAGAGACTCTGGGCCATCCATATCCCCCAAACAGAGGCTGCATCTCCTCCCAGCTTTGCCCCACCCAGTACCACACTCCTTGCAGGGGACAGGCAGCCCCTCAGTGATCTCCAGTGCCTCAGCGCCATCCCTTAGAGGCCAGCCATGGTTCTTCCTATATATCCCCTGCTGCTGCTCATGCTGAACCTGGCACCTTCTCCCTTGGGGATGCCAGGCACAAGATACTGATCCACTCCACATTTAATTTTCTTTTTTTTTTAAGAGATGGGGTCTCGATACATTGCCCAGGCTGATCTCAAACTCCAGGGCCTCAAGTGATCCTCCTGCCTTGGCCTCCCAAAGTGCTAGGATTACAGGCATAAGCCACCACGCCTGACTCCCATATTTGAGTTTAATATTCCTCTGGGAAACATCTGAGTAAAGAGGACGCCAAGCCCCAAAAGAAACTGAAGATACACATTCTGCCCAGTGGGACCAATGACCATGCTATAATGCTCCTTTTGTCCCCAGCTAAAGCTGAAAGCAGCTGTAGCTAACCAACCCCCCTCTGAACCCCCTGACATGATACAGCTTCCACCTCCAGCAAGGGGCCAGCCAACCCACTCAAATGAAACCAAAAACTAAATCATAACAATAAAAATATGACCAGCAAACAACCAAGAGAACATCTCTGGTCCCCACAGCTTTCTACCGGAGACCAGGTGGCTGATTTCTGGCACTCTCTCTGTCCTGGAGCCAGAAAATAACACACATATGCCCTTGGACTCGGAGTAGACACTGTGGGGACCCAGAGCAAAGAACATCCTGGCCAAACCTGGGGTCAGGTCAGCTCCCTGACCCTCTCCAAACTGGTCCCCCTTCCCCTAGCCCTTTTTGTACCTCCCCATCAGCCATCCACCAGGGTAAGGCCATCATAGAGCGCTCGCTTCCACATATAGTAGGTGGAGCGGGCAGTGAGGGGGAAGAGGGCGCTGAACTCCTTGTAGGAGGGGGAAGCTCTTGGACTGGAAGCGCTTCTGCAAGAACAGCTTGGCCTGGGCTTTGAACTTCGTGGTGGCAATCATGTCCATCACCAGCATCCGGCCATCCCTGCCACCCGCTGCTGCCACCACAGCTTGGCTCGACAGGGGCCCATTGTGGGGCTGGCCCTGGGTTGGGGCCCCCTCTTGCGGGGCCCCCCTCTCTGGAAGGCCCTCCCTCTGCATCTTCAGAAGCAGCCCCCCACAGGTGGGGCCATCGCAGCTATCACATCCCTGCCAGCCTCTTTCTCCTGCTTCTCTTCAGCTTCCTGCCCTCCTTTGCCCAGGGTGGGAGCTGGCACCTGGAGTTTGGACAGGCCTCTGGGCCAATCCCGGGCAAGACTCTTCCCAGACCCAAAAGGCAGAAGGTGACAGGCTGGGGTAGCGGAGGCGGAAGCGGCAGAAGGGGAGGTGCCCACTCAGCACCTGCCTGCGGGCAGCCCTGCGCAGACGCCTCTGCCAACGGGACAGGGGCATCCTTAGTGGCAGGACCTCCCTGGGGGTGGGAGGTTCCTCACCCGTGGCTTTCTCTGCCCCCCGCTTCTGCCTCACCCTTCCAAGGGATTACGGCCCCATCCCCCAACAGATGCTGGCTGAGGAGTCCCGGCAGCTGAGAGAGCTGGTGCTGGCTTGAAGCTGGGGTTCCTCCGGAGGGCCTTTCGCCGCCAATTGTAATAGGTGGACCGTGAGATGCCAGGGAACCTGCGTTGAAGCAGCGATAGGGCACCAGCGTGTTCAGGGAGATGCAATGCTCCAGGTACAACTTGGCCCGCTGCATTAAGACCACTCCAGGGCTGGACACCGCCAGCGCGGAGCACTCCAGCTCCTCGGCCACCTGCTCCTCCGGCTTCTCAGCTCCTCCACGGTCAGCACCTCCCTGGGGGGGCAGGGCCGGGCAGGTGCCAGAGCCCAGCAGTTCATGCTTCCAGGCATAGTAAGTGGAGCGGGAGATCTCGGGGGAACCGCTGGAGGAACTGCTGGAGCGGCACAACGCCCCCCGCGGTGGAAGCTGTCCTGTAGGAAGTGCTTGGCGGAGAAGCGGCAGCCACCTTCTGCCGGTGCTCCGGCGACTGCCGCCGCCAGCGGTAGAAGGTACTCTTGGTGACGCTGTAGCGCTCACAGAGGTGAGAGTAGCTGAGGCCAGGTTCACGGTTGAGAAGCTCCAGGGTCTTGGCCGGCGATGGCAGAGGAGCCAGGGCTGGAAGAGCTGGGGCCACGCCAGGAGAACCTTCCGCCTCCACCTCTTCCAGCCCCACCACCGGGGCAAAGTAGTGGTGGCGGAAGAAGTGGCTGGTGAGCGGCTGGCCGGCCCACATGATGTGCAGCGTGGAGGGCACGTGGTCGCAGCGCCGGGGCCGGATGACGCGGTTGAAGTAGGGCCGGATCTTGAGGTTGCGCATGGGGTAGATGGAGTAGATGTTACGCTGGAGGACAGACGCGAGAGCGTACAAGTGCCACACGTTGGAGAAGCTGCTCGGGAAGCAGGAGGCCTTAACGTCAGCATCGAAGATGGCCTCCAGCGTGGCGGGGGCAGGCTGGTCATCTCAGGGGACTCCTCGGAGCACAGGGAGTAGCGCACGGCCTGCAGCATGACTTTGGAGTCGATCATGCCCTGGAGGTAGTAGTGTCTGTGCAGCAGCATCTCCACCACCGTGCGGGCGCGCAGCTCCAGGCTGAGGCCCGCGTCACCCCACAGCAGCATGCTGGCCGCCTCGAACAGCAGGCTGCCCTCGCCCTTGCACACCAACGGCAGCATGTTCCGGGGGAGCATCGTCCGGATACAGGCTCAGGGCCACCGAGTCCACTTCCAGCACCTGGGGGCCAGGGCCTGCCTCCCGGCAGATGGGGAGAGTGAAGGAAGACAGGACCTGCTTGGCCTCGAGGGCAGCACCGACGAGACCCTCCAGGCCTTCGCACTCCACTGCCTCCTGCAGCTCCTGCAGCACCCGCTGCACCAGCTGGTTCCGAGAAGTCATCCTGCCAGGGCAAAGGATAGAGGGGTAGAGGGCAGAAGTCAGCTCAAAGTGCCCACATGACAACTGGCAACAGTGCCCTGCCCACTCCTGCACTTTCTCCCAAAAGGTAATGTCTATCTGCTCCTGTCCTCCCAGAATACATGGGATTGGTTCATCACTGAACGGTACTGAGGAGAAGTGTGATCTCTGGAACCTGGCTTTGAATCCTGGCTCGGACATAAGCTTGGTCACCTTGGGCAAGTCACTTAACTTCTTTATGCTTCTGTTCATTTTCTATCAATGGGAATGGTGTTTTAAAATCTGCTTTATAAGCTGGGCGTGGTGGCTCACACCTGTAATCCCAGCACTTTGGGAGGCTGAATTAGGCGGATCACCTAAAGTCAAGAGTTTGAGACCAGCCTGGCCAACATGGTAAAACTCCGTCTCTACTAAAAATACAAAAATTAGCCAGATGTGGTGGCCGGGCATGGTGGCATGTGCCTATAGTCCCGGCTACTTTTGGAGGCTAAGGCAGGAGGATCATCTGAGCCCAGGAATCTGAGGCTGCAGTGAGCAATGACTGCCACCACTGCACTCCAGCCTGGGTGACAGGAATGAGACCGTGTCTCAAAGGTCAGGAGTTCGAGACTAGCCTGGCCAACATGGTGAAACCCCATCACTACTAAAAATACAAAAAAAAACAAAAAAAAAAGTTAGCCAGGAGTGGTGACACACGCCTGTAATCTCAGCTACTCGGGAGGCTGAGGCAGGAGAATCACTTGAACCTGGGAGGCAGAGGTTGCAGTGAGTAGAGACCATCCCAAATAACCAATGGGTGCTATTACAAAGTCATGCACTGTAGAAGAATCATTCAAAGTATAAAAAGACCAGGTGCGATAGCTCACGCCTGTAATCTCAGCACTTTGGGAGGCTGAGGCAGGCAGATCACGAGGTCAGGAGATCATGACCAGCCTGGCCAACATGGTGAAATCCCGTCTCTACTAAAAATACAAAAATTAGCTGGGTGTGGTGGAACGTGCCTGTAATCCCAGCTACTCGGGAGGCTGAGGCAGCAGAATTGCTTGAACCTGGGAGGTGGAGGTTGCAGTGAGCCAAGATGGCGCCACTGCACTCCAGCCTGGTTGACAGAGCGAGACTCTGTCTCAAAAAAAAAAAAGAGAGACCCATGGATTTTAATATAACAAGGTACAAAAAGTTCATGGATACGGTTTCAAATTCCACATTATAACTAAGCTTTGAGAAACTACTCTTGTCAAGTTTTGGTGTAGTATCAAAAAAAATCCACTGAAAAAGTGATCAAAATACTCCTTTTTCCATCTACATATCAATGAAGTTAGATTTTCTTCAGATGCTTCCACCAAAACAAATTGAACATAGAAACAGATGTGAGAAACTACCCATCTTCTTTTAAACCAGATACTCTGGAGATGTGGGAAAATGTAAAACTGTAGAATAATATGCTCTAGAGCATTATTTAACATTTTTCACATCTCTATAGAATCTGGTTTAAAAGAAGATACGCTGGTCAGGTGACATGGCTCACACCTGTAATCCCTGCACTTTGGGAGGCCAAGGCGGGTGGATCACCTGAGGTCAAGAGTTCCAGACCAGCCTGGGCAACATGATGAAATCCCATCTCTACTAAAAATACAAAAAATTAGCTGGGTGTGGTGGTGCACACCTGTAATTCCAGCTACTCAGGAGGAGGCAGGAGAATCACTTAAACCCAGGAGGTGGAGGTTGCAGTGAGCTGAGATCGCACCACTGCACTCAAGCCTAGGCAACAGAGTGAGAAAGAAAGAAAGAAAGAAAGAAAGAAAAGAAAGGAAAGAAA
Organism: Ateles fusciceps; assembly: GCA_036589455.1. NCBI lineage: Eukaryota > Metazoa > Chordata > Mammalia > Primates > Atelidae > Ateles > Ateles fusciceps. Next base: position 6,875,549 of record JAZHEH010000228.1, on the reverse strand, counting down.
GAAAGAAGCAGGTTTTTTTGTTCTGGAAATGTCACCTTTCATAAAAATGATTATTTGTTACTGTACAACAGGCTTTTTTTTAAAAAAAAAAAGGTATCAGTTTTAATCTTGTATACAATACTGTCATATTGGAGATAGAAAAGTATATAAAATTTAAAAAAGAAGTAAAAAGAAAAAAAAATTTTTGTATACAATATACATTGGTAGATATGACCTATATAAACAAAAGGTTTTCAGGATCTTCAGAGCATACAGGAGTCCTGACACCAAAAAGTTTGAGAAGTGCTGCGTTAGAACAAAGACAGCCTTTTCAAAGGGGCGGCAACTATTCACTTCACAAAGATCTAACAATTACTATTTACTGAGCATTTACTATTTAACATGCACTGTCCTAATCTTGACACTCATACTCTAAGGTAAGTACTACCATTATCCCCAACTTACAGGTGAGGAAACTGAAGCAACTGACGTTAGCCTCGTTTGCCCAAGGTCACAATACAAGCTAGTTGAAGCCAAATGCTTTTGCTTTTTTGTTTGTTTGTTTTTTTGAGACATTGTCTCACTCTATCACTCAGGCTGGAGTGCAGTGGCGCATTCTCAGCTCACTACAACCTCCGCCCCCAGGGTTCAAGTGATTCTCCTGCCTCAGCCTCCCAGGTAACTAGAACTGCAGGCACATGCCACCACACACAGCTAATTTTTTTATTTTTAGTCGAGATGGGGTTTCACCATGTCCGCCAGGGTGGTCTCATGGTCTCAAACTCCTGACCTCAGGTGATCCACCCCACCTTTGTCTCCCAAAGTGCTGGGATTACAGGCAAAAGCCACCATGCCTGGCCCCAGATGCTCTTTAGGGTCTGAGATTCATCTCCTGTTTAAACCCTTAACCACCTTTTAACACAAAACTAATCATCTTGGTTACTGGTATATTTTTATTCAGTTACAAAGCAGAGTGGTATTCCTTCATAGATGCTGTTTTTAAATTAGGAGAGAGATCATTATCCTTTCTGGTTTCTCAGATGTGTTCTCAGATTGAACTTGTTCTCAGAGTTCAATAAATTGCTTTAGAGAAGCCTTAGATTTTAAAATGGTGTTTGGGTATATACATTTTTCAGCTCATCAAACTGTACTCTTAAGGCTAGGCACGGTGGCACACACCTGTAATCCCAGCACTTTGGGAGGCTGAGGTGGGAAAATCATTTGAGCAGTTCGAGGTTGCAGTGAGCTATGATCACGCCACTGTACCTCAGCCTGAGTAACAGAGGAGACTGCCCCCCAAAAAAACAAAACCAAAAAAAGCTACATTTGAAAGAAATGTATGAATGCAAATTGTATCTTAGTAAAATTGAAAAAAAATTAAAAGTACTGAAGGAACACCTGCCAAAATTTTACTTGATAATCAAAGAAGAAAAGTTGTTCAAAAATTGGGAATCAGGCCAGGCGTGGTGGTTCACGTCTGTAATCCCAGAACTTTGGGAAGCTGAGGTGGGCGGATAGCTTGAGCCCCAGGAGTTCCGAGACAAGCCTGGGCAACATAACATAACCCCATCTCTGGGGGAGTGGAGGAGAATTAGCCTGGCATAGTAGCACGTGCCTGTAGTCCCAGCTACTCAGAAGGCTGAGCTGGGAAGATAGCCTGAGCCTCAGAGGGCTGAGATTACGCCACTGCACTCCAAAAAAGATAAAATAAAAATGAAAAAAATAAAAATTGGTAATCAGAATCACCTTTGGATAAAATTTCTAGGCTGTAGATATCTTTAAAATGTGTATATTATAATAAATCTGGTATAATTTCTCACCATATTTCTATTTGTACCATATTATTTAACTCCAGAAGTTGGCTTTTATTAATCTGCCAAGTTTTATGCCTTCTATATATTTACTTTAAAAACTATTACTTTTCTTTGGATTCAGGAGTAAAGAGAGCACTTACATTATACAATTTTTTAAAAATGAACCCTGTCAGAGCATACAGAGCCTTAAAAAAAATAAAAATTAAATAACAATTAAAAATGAATGCTGAAGAACAAACTGTGTACACAAAGACCAGCTTTTTCATTTTGGCAGACAATCGTGTCAACAAGCAAGAGGCTGGGTTTGTGTTTTTCTTACATGATGTTACTTGTTGAATGCTATTTTACAGCTGCATACAAACGAGTGCTCTGCTAGATACTTTGTAAACAAAATTAGGAAAATAGCCACCATTTACTGACTGCTTCCTATGTGCATTTAACTAGGTAATTCAACCAAAATCTCAGGAAAAACAAGAGGGAACAATAAATTTAAGATGTGTGGATGATTTTTCATACCCTTACACATAATTAGCCAATTTCCTGAGCGGAGCATGAGGTTCTCCCAAGTGTTAACAAGTATCTGCCAGCTTTTCACCCTTAAGCATTTGGATTTCAAGCTTTTCGGAGGTAATTTTGTTTATATGTGGTTCTCACCTTCCCTCCATGTGAACTACAACTCCATCACACCTATGCTATCTACAGGATCCCCTCGTCCTAGTTCACACCTGGAGGCTCGGGGTTTAAATTAAGCAACTTTCTCAAGACCACACAGCTTTTAAAAACTGCGAAGTCTAGGCAGACTGACTCTCAAACTGCCCTTCTAACCGTTATAATTCCATCACCCAAAATTCTCGTCATCCAATGGATCCAGAAACACACGGATTTGGGGGGACTTTGAGATAAACTTGGCCATTTTACAGATAAGGAAATTGAGGTCCAGAAAGGTAAAAAGCTGACTTGCCTGAATTCATGGAGCAGTGTCCAGATAGTTTCCAACACAACGTCTAGATACGCCACACTTCCTCTTGCACAGTCCCCACCTGTCCCCACCCTACTCGTCCCACCCTAGCTACCCTTCCCAGTCCCAGTTCCAGTTCCACCCAGCTCCACCCAATCTCATTTCTGCCTCTTCCCCAAAGAGGTAGGAGGTACAAGTAGGTGATACCCTGCTTCTGGCTTCCACAAAAGCTTAAGAAAAGCAGCTCCACACTCACCCCCAACCCAGATGGATTGGCCCGCCAGAGAACAGGGCCGTGCGGAGAGGGCCGGGGCTGCACGGGGAAGCCTATCGCTCTTAAGCAGACAATTGATGGGGTTCAGGTGCAACAGTCTTTTTGGCAATGGCTCTCCTCCTAGAAGTGCAATGCAAAGCAGACAGGCCGGTTGCCAGGTGCATTCAGGGAAGGAGGTGCAAAAAGTGATAGCTAATCTATGGACTTTGCCCAGCTGGCCTGCCCTGGCCCCCATAACTCTTGGAAGCGATCTGAAGAGGTATGAAACCAAGGCGGAGAGGCGCCTTCGGATTGCACAGGTGCTCCTCTCCTCTTGCTTGAGATTGGAAGGGAGGGGAGTAAATGCATCCAGCCAGGATCTTAGCACCAGGAAAGTCTCTGGAGCCAAGGAATGAATGAATGGCCACAGGCTACTCTTTAGGGCACTCACAGCCTCGCCTTCACCAAGGTCAGCCTCCCCCACTCTCCCATTCTTTATTTCAAGCAGATGGGGTCTCAGAACCCAGCTCTGGTCTCTGTCCCCCGCATTTTAGGAGTGAGTCAGGGCTCTGGCTAGGCCAAGGGATGGGGGGGCAAGAGATCTGTTCTTATGATGCTGGCCTGGTCTTCAGAACAAATTCCTTCCCCACCAGCCTCATCCTGGGCTCTAGCTTACCATGGATGCCGTGTTTTCACCCCTCCCTTTTCTTCCTCCCCCTCCCAAAGCAGGCACTGTGTTCTCTATAGTCAACTCGCACATGGGCCACACAGGTCTCAGCCCGCAGTAAGGCTCTGGGTTGGATTCTCCCCTGGATGGCTGACTCCTCACTCGGCCTCGTTCCGTGCCTCTCGGTCCTCCCCTCCCTGCCCCGGTCCACACCAGCCCGACTGCACAGCCTGGGCCCTGCCAGGGCTTAGGGAGCGCCAGCCATCTTGGCTCCGTCCCCAGTGGCCTACACGCCCAGCCGGGAAAGGGCAGCTGCCAGGGCTGGCTGGTGGTAGCCAAGCCTTTGGGCTGTGGCTTCCCAAGGAAATTCCCACCACCAAGGGTAGTGGCTGCACCTTAGGTCACAAGGGTCGGCCTGAGGCCACCAAGTCAATGCAGCCCAGTTCAGTTGCTCTACTGGACCACGTGTTTGGAAGGGAGGCAGAGTGCAGCCCACAGAGGGAAGCAGCACAGGCTCTTAGTTGCCCCTTGGGGTGCCAGGAGGCAGTGGGTGGCAAAAGACGGAGCTGGCAGGTCCGGGGCTGCAAGGACGAGGGATCCAACCTGAGAAGCTCCGGGAACCTGGGAAGGGACCGAGGCCAGATCATTGTGTAGGGTGGGGGAGGGAGATAGGCAGACGGGTGGGGGTGGGGACAGGCTGGAGGTGGAGGTGGGGGGTGGGGGAGAAAGAGAACTTGAAACAATGCGTCCTCTCCCTCTGCATACACACACACATACACACACACACCACACAGCATCTTCACAGGGTCACTCCTTGACCTGGGCCCAGTAGGATCCCGGGGTCATCCCTGACCCCGCTAGAGCCTCCAAGCTATAGGGTTACCCCCACCCTTCCTAGTTTCAAGGAAACTCACTGGTTTACTGACCTGGAGGGTGACCCAGAGCCCTGGGGGCATCCACTTCTCGCTCCACCTTCCAGCCTGGGACATTTAAGTCACCCTGTGGGGCAGCGTCCCCAGCTGAGCTCGTCTCACTCCAGAACCAGTTTCATATCTGTAGAGGACCATTGAGCATGGACCGTCTACAGCCAACTGGCCGGTGGGGGAGCGGCTTGAGCCACTCCCCCCAGGAAATCGCCCACCCTCAAGTGCTCTGTACCAAGATGAAAGAAGTGCAAATTCGGGGTCACTTCCAATGGTAAAGTGATAGCAGCTATTGTCATCCACTCTCCCCAGCTGGGGGTGTTAAAGCGCCCTGACGCAGCTCTGAAACAGACCCCAAACTGCCCAGAGAAAACTTGAAAGAAGGTTGAAAGATTTCTAAAGAGTTTGGGGGAGGGGAGGGAAGGAGAGGAGAAGGTTCGGATTGAAAGACCGAGGGGAAGAAGTCTGTGGCCAGGCTTTTGGGGGAGGTGGATGAGAGCAAGGCTGGGGCCCAGGAACTAGTTATGGATGACTGCTTAGAGAAATACCTTGAGGCGCTCTGAACCCTCAAAATGCATCTCTTCATGAGTCAGCTCCCCACCAACCCTGGTCCTGGAAGACAGGGAGAACCAGGCAGGCTGGAGAGCTACTCACCACCCCGTCATGGTGCAGGCGCCCTTCCCATCTAGGAAGGCCCCACTTTCTCTAAAGGCTGCATCCCCCTCATTCTCTGAGCATCCCCCAGGCTTGGGGTTCAACACCTCTCATTCCCAAAGCAAGCCTGGGCCAGAGCTGCATCTGTCAGGAGCCAGGGGGCCTATCCCAGGGCACCTAACTTACTGAGCCCCACAGGAAGGTAGGGGCATGCAGTACCTGTAGCTTCTTCCGTTCTCCCCCCACGGCTCACCTAGGGCCCAGGGGCCTCAGATAATCCCAGGAGGAACCAGTCCAGACCCCGCTGATGGGGGAGGTGAAGGCCTCAGGATTGCAGCCTTGGTGGCAGCTTCCTCCCAGGGGCTTTCCAGCCTGGATTTAACCCTTTGGAGTGCTGTAGCTAGCTGCTTCTTTCCAATTTCACCCACTGCTCCTCCGTGCTCTTTCCCCTGGCAACGGGACTGTAAAATGACCCCAAGTATCCATATGCCCCAGCTCCACTATTATCATCTTCTCTCTCAATCACAGCTCCACACTTACCACCAAAGGCAAAAATCCTTCACTAAACACCCTTTCCCAGGGGCACTGGAAGAGGGGCCACCACACTTGAACCCGAGTCCCATTCCTGGGTCCTAATCACACCCACCCCACCCCACCATGATGGCAGTGGCCTGAGGCTGTGTCTTGGACTTGGGTTTGAATGCCAACCCTGCCCCTAACTCAAGTGTGGCCTTAGGCAAATTGTTCAAGCCCTCCCAGCCTGACTTTGTGGTTAATGGGGTATAACATTTGCCCCAGAGAGTCGTTGGATAAATTCCATGAGATGATAAATTTAAAACATTTAGAACTCTTGCTTGGGACAAAGAAAGTGTATTCCAGTTCTTGGCCTTTCCAGTTAATTTGAAATTATTTTTAAATTCTTAATATAAATATGCTGTATTTTTAAAGTTTTGGAGAATAGTGATTATCTCATAGAAGGAGATGGAATTATGAAATACCTTTTTTTTCCACACTATGTTCTCTCTGTGCTGTTTGACATTTTATTTAAAAAGTCTGTGTTACTTGCTATGGTTTTAAAAAGCAATGAAGATAATTCAAAAATTTTTTAAAGGCTAATGGAATCTTTCAAAGTATTTTTTTAAAAGAAAGTGAAAAAACAAAAAGGTTTGTAGGCTTTTCCATTACAAAAGTAAGAGTGTTATTTATAGAATAATTGGGAAATTTTTTGAAAGTAAAGTAAAAGGAAGAAAAATTACCTATAATCTCATTATCTAAAGACAGTTATTGTTAACATCTCAGTGTATTTTGTTCTAATCCAGCTCTTTTATCTTAGATTTACACAAGTTAAGCATTCTTTTTACAAAAGATTCAAATAATACAGAATAAAGTGGCCAGGCGTGGTGGTGCATGCCTACAGTCCCAGCTACTCGAAAGGCTGGGGCCAGAGGATCGCTCACGTCGATCACACCATCACACCACTACACTCCAGCCTGGGTGACAAAGTGAGATCCTGTATCAAAAAAAGGAAAAAAAAAGAGTAGGTAAGCAAGTTCTTTCTGTACCTAACACATTCCCCTTACTACACCCATCTGCCAGTCCTTTTGCTACGCATTTTCATCTTTTTTTTTTTCCTCTTTTTTTTGACACAGGGTTTCACTCTGTTGCCCAGGCTAGGGTGAAGTGGTGAGATCATAGCTCATTTCAGCATCAACTCTGAGCTCAAGTCTATCCTGCCACCTCAGCCTCCCGAGGAGTCTGGGACCAAGCACACGCCACCACGCCCAGATAATATTTTTGTATTTTTTTGTAGAAACAAGGTCTCCCTATGTTGGCCAGATTGGTCTCGAACTCCTGGGCTCAAGTGATCCTCCTGCCTTGGCCTCCCAAAGTGCTGGGATTACAGGCATGAGCCACCATGCTCAACCCATTTCCATCTTTTTTTTTTCTTTTTTTTTTTTTTTTTTAGAGAGAAATTCTCGCTTTGTCGCTCATGCTGGAGTGCAGTGGCACAATTTTGGCTCACCTGAGGTCAGGAGTTCGAAACCAGCCTGGCCAACATGATGAAACCCTGTCTCTACTAAAAATACAAAATTAGTTGGGCGTGGTGGTACATGCCTGTAATCCCAGCTACTCAGGAGGCTAAGCAGGAGAATCACTTAAACCAGGGAGGTGGAGGTTGCAGTGAGCCGAGATCACGCTATGGCACTCCAGTCTGGGCAAAGAGAGCAAAACTCCATCTCAAAAAAAAAAATCATTTTGACAGGAATAAAAAATTATTAATGAGGTTTTACACTCCTTTTTTGTACCAGGTCTTCAAAATCTGGTGTGTATTTTACACTTAAAGCACATCTCAATTGGGATTAGCCATATTTCAAATACTCCACAGCCACATGTGGCTGGTGGCTTCTATCATAGCAGAGGTCTAGACACAGCTTGAACTCCATTTTATGCATGGGCGTGATTTATGGATCTGGTCTTCTACTGATGAACGCTAAGGTAGTTTCCATCTTTTGCTAATTAAACCATGCTACGATAGGTAAGCTTATACATGCACAATTCTGCAAATACACAAGTATAGCTGTACCTTCCAATTATATGTGTAGTAGTGTATAGATCTTGCAAATGTCTACACTTAGAAGTTATACCATGCCAGCTGGGCGTGGTGGCTCACCCTGTAATCTCAGCACTTTGGGAGGCTGAGGCGGGTGGATCACCTGAGGTCAGGAGTTTGAGATCAGCCTAGCCAACATGGTGAAACCCTGTCTCTACTAAAAATATAAAAATTAGCTGAGTGTGGTGGCGAACACCTGTAAGTAATCCCAGCTACTCAGGAGACTGAGGCAGGAGAATTGCTTGAACCTGGGAGGTGGAGGTTGCAGCGAGCCAAGATCACACCATTGCACTCCAGCCTGGGTCACAGAGCAAGACTCTGTCTCAAAAAAAAAAAAAAACAAAATCTTATACCAACTTACTTTCCCAAAAACAGTATGAGATTACAATTTCCCCACCCTGTCAGTATGCGTTATCAAAAAGTGTTTTATAATCTTTGCTAATCTAATAGGTGAAAAATTATTCCCTCAGTATAATTGTTTTTGTTTTTTTCTCAGAATAGTTTTAATGTACATTTTAAAATTATGATCAAAGAGCATTTTTCATATATGTAAGAGCCTTTTAGACTGGCGTAGTGGTTCACACCTATAATCCCAGAACTTTGGGAGGTCAAGGCAGGAGGATCCCTTGAGCCCAGGAGTTCAAGGTTGTAGTGAGCTGTGATCATACTACCAGTCCACCTGGGGTGAGAGTGAGACCCTGTCTCAAGGGAAGAAAAAAAAAGAGCCAATTATGTTTTTTTCCTCTGAATATACTTTGCCCATTTTGATATTGGATTATAGCCCTTTCTCTTTTTTTTTTTTTTTTTTTGAGACAGGGTCTTGCTCTGTCACCTAGGCTGGAGTGCAGTGGTGGATCTCGGCTCACTGCAACCTCCACCTTCCAGGTTCAAGGGATTCTCCTACCTCAGCTTCCCAAGTAGCTGGGATTACAGGTGCATGCCACCACGCCCAGCTAATCTTTTCTTTGTATTTTTATTGGAGATGGGGTTTCACCATATTGGCCAGACTGGCCTCGAACTCTTGACCTCAAGTGATCCACCCACCTTGGCCTCCCAAAGTTCTGGAATTATAGGCGTGAGCCACTGCACCTGGCCATGTAGCCCTTTTTCCTGATTGATTTGTCGGAGCTTTGTACACTATGTGTGTATGTACACATATATGCACACACATATACATATATACATTCACATATGTGTATACACACGTATGTGTGCATATATACATATACACATGTATACATATATACGTATGTGTATATATACACATGTGTGCATACATATATATATAGTTTTATTTTGCACAAGCCCTCAGAAATAAATGTAGGGTATATTAACACAGCACTTGGTCTATGACAGGAATTAGAAATATTTTTTCTGAATTTATGGTCCATAGTTGGACTTTGAACCACAGCCTAACCAGATGTGGTACAAATCCGTCTTGTCTTTTTTTTGAATCAGGGTCTTGCTCTGCCACCCAGATTGTAGTGCAGTAGTGTAATCACAGCTCACTGCAGCCTCGAACCCCTGAGCTCAAAGGAGATTCTTTGCCTCTGCCTCTGCCTCCTGAGGAGCAGGAGCATACCACACCCAGGCTGATCTCGACCTCCTGGACTAACATAGCTGTCTTTTCTTTAATGGATTTTGGATTTGGTGAATTTTAATTTATTTTTATTTCATCTGTTGAGATGAGATGTCACAAAATCAAGAGCTTGGTTATTAAGGTTCAAACACCAAAATCCCAGATTCCCAGAAATAACTAAACCAGCTTCCACAAGTACACATCTTTAGTTAATATTCACCTTGCTTTGAACAAAATTCAGATTTCAGAAGCAGAGGAGTTGAGGCTAATCCTTCACTTATAAAAAGTCATGAGGCCAGGTGCAGTGGCTCACACCTGTAATCCCAGCACTTTGGGAGGCTGAGGCAGGTAGATCACCTGAGGTCAGGAGTTCGAGACCAGCCTGGCCAACATGGTGAAAGCCCATCCCTACTAAAAATATAAAAATCAGGTGGGCATGGTGCTGGGTGCCTGTAATCCCAGCTACTTGGAATGCTGAGGCAGGAGAATCACTTGAACGAGGAGGGGAGATTGCAGTGAGCCGAGAAGGCGCCATTGCACTCCAGCCTGTACGACGAGAGCAAAACTCCGTCTCAAAAAAATAGTAATAATAAATAAGAGACATGCAATAGAAAAGCATCCTTTAAATAATGAGAGAAGTAATTAACTATGTTTATTTTTAAATGTACAGCTTTCCAGGGGTTGTGTAAGTGGTAGTTTACCTGAACTTATCAGCTACCAAAAGCAAGTCCTATGTTGAGTAGGGCATTGATTCGGTGATGAAGAGTCTAAACTTTGGAGTATGATAGGGTCAGTATTCCAGCTCTGCCTTGTGGGACATGGAGCGAATTACCTGGCCTCCCAAGATCTAATTTCTCACTTAGAAAATGATGGTAACAACCCCAGAGAGGTTGCTGTGAGGATTAAATGGAAACACTGCTTGTGAAATTCTTAGCACAGGTCTAATAATAAAATGCTCAGTAAACAGTGCTGCTATTCAGTTATTCTCTTCCCTACTCACGTTCTTTCTACAGAGATTTAAAGAATTCATCCATCTGCCCCATCGATTAATTCATTCACTTAATGACTTGTTAAATAATTTGTTGTTTCGGCTGGGCTCAGTGGCTTACCCAGCACTTTGGGAGGCAAGACAGGCGGATCGTGAGGTCAGGAGATCAAGACCATCCTGGCCAACATGGTGAAACCCTGTCTCTATTAAAAATATAAAAAGTAGGGGGTGGGCGGACAAAAAAAAAAATATATATATATATATATATGTATATATAAAGTAGCCTGGTCTGGCGATATGCACCTCTAGTCCCAGCTACACTGGAGGCTGAGGCAGGAGAATTGCTTGAACCCGGGAGGCGGAGGCTGCAGTGAGTTGAGATCGCGCCACTGCACTCCATCCTGGGTGATAGAACGAGACTCTATCTCAAAAAAAAAAAAAATTGTTATTTCATATAACCCATCATCCATTCAATCATTTATTTATTCACTTGTGCATTTATTCATTCATTCATTCATTCAACAGATACTTGAGCACTTACTATATGCCAGGTTCCAGGCTAGCCCCAGGAATACAATGATGTCTACAGACTGAACTCCAGACTTTAGAGTATGAGGGCTGAAGCTCAAAAGTCTTCTCATTGGCTGGGTGTGGCGGCTCATGCCTGTAATCCCAGCACTTTGGGAGACCAAGGTGGGCAGATCACCTGAGGTCAGGAGCTCAAGACCAGCCTGACCAATATGGTGAAACCTCGTGTCTACTAAAAATATAATAATTAGCCAGGTGTGGTGGGGCACACCTGTATTCCCAGCTATTCAGAAGGCTGAGGCAGGAGAATTGCTTGAACCCGAGAGGCAGAGGTTGCAGAGAGCCAAGATCACACCACTGCACTCCAGCCTGGGCAACAGAGTGAGACTCCATTGCACAAAAAAAAAAAAAGTCTTCTCATTCAGTCTACAACACAACAAACACCTATTGTATTCACTATACACAAAGGCCTTAAATCCAATTGCTGCTAGTCTTACTTTCATGACATCATATTCTCCCAGCTTCTTTTATTTTCTTTTTTTGGGATGGGTCTTGCTCTGTCACCCAGGCTGGAATGCAGTGGTGCAATCTTAGCTCACTGCAGCCTCAAAATCCTGGGCTCAAGTGATCTCCCACCTCAGCCTCCCAAGTAGCTGGGACTACAGGCACATGCCACCATACCCAGTGAATCTTTTTTTTTTATGTTTTGTAGATATGGTATCTCACTATTTTTCCCAGGCTGGTATAGAACTGTGTTCAAGCCATCCTCCCACTGCCTTGGCTCCCAAAGTGTTGGGATTACATAAATGAGCCACCATGCCCACCCTGATTTCTTTTTCTTTGTTCTTTCTTTCTCCTTCCTTTGTCTATCCCTCTCCCTCCACCTTTCTCCTCTAGCCTCTCTTTGCCTCTAGCCAGGACTGAGACCTTTACTCCCCTACCAGAGTCCCTTAGTGATTACCGGGAGATAGATGACCACTCAGATTCTGGGGTCAGAGCAAGCAGAATTGAGTCTCAGCTCCCCCTACTTCCTAGTTTTGGAACTTTAAACAAGCTTGACTCTCAGTTTCCTTATCTGTGAAGTGGGGAGAGTGATATCTACTTTACAAGGCCAATGAAATGATCTGATAAAACAACCATATCACTACTTGGCCCTGAAGAAATAATACCAAGGAAATAGGATTATCAATTCAAATTACAATTAGTTGCTCAGACTAGTAATCCTAGCTACTTGGGAGGCTGAGGCAGGAGGATCACTTGAGGCCAGAGGTTCAAAGTCAACCTGGGTATCGTAGTAAGACCCTGTCTCAAAAAAAAAGAAAAGAAAATAATGGCCAGGCATGGTGGCTTACTCCTGTAATCTCAGCACTTTGGGAGGCCAAGTTGGGCAGACCACCTGAGGTCAGAAGTTCAAGACCAGCCTGGCCAACATGGTGAAATCTCATCTCTACTAAAAATCCAAAAATTAGCTGGATGTGGTGGCCCACGCCTATAGTCCCAGCTACTCGGGAGGCTGAGACATGAGAATTGCTTGCACCCAGGAAGCAAAAGTTGCAGTGAGCTGACATCATGCCACTGCACTCCAGCCTGAGCAACAGAGTGAGACTTGGTCTCAAAAATAAAAAATGGAAGAAAAAAATAGAAGAAAAATAAATAGCTGAATATGGTGCTGTACAGGTATAGTCCCAGCTACTCAGGAGGCTGAAGCAGGAAGATGGCTAGAGCCCAGGATTTTGAGGCTTCAGTGAGCTGTGACTGTGCCACTCCACTCCAGCCTGGGCAACAGAGCAAGATTCTGTTTCTAAAACAAAAATAAATGACAATTTGTTAAACATCTACTCTGTGTAGGCATTATACTCAGCTCTGTGGAAGACACACAAAGAGTGAATGCAGTGCTCCACTTGGCACTGCAGGGTGCATAGCAAGTTCTCAGTGGTAAGAGCTCATAGTGAGAGCTGCCATGATTTGCTATTACTGCAAAAAGGAACAAGTATTTCGTATTTCTTGGGTACTGGAGTTTCCCAGAGATCTGTGCTAAGGGGGCTGCAGGCTGATGCTGGCTTTTCTGGTTTCATTTGCAACTCCAATCTAACATTATTCATGAATTTAAAGGCATTTCACCCAGTGGTAAGTGTGAATATAGATTGGATATTAGAGTATAAGAAGCAATTAATGTTAAATTTGTTAGGAGCGAGAACGGTGTGATGGTTGCATATGAAAATGTTCTAAACTTTTAGATATACATTTGAGAATTTAGGAATAAAATGATGTCAGAGATTTGATTTTTTAATCAGAAAAAAAGAAAGAATATACATGGCACGATGTGATAATTTTGGGATCAGGAGTTCCTGATGCTGTTCATTCCTAGTGGTTCATTATACCATTTTTCATTTTGGGTGTGTTTAATAACTTTTACAATAAAAAGGATTAAATATTTTCTTTTGAGGAGTGAAGTATCGCTTTAGAGGAGCAAGGGAGAAGAACACTTACCTGCAAGCCAGGCTCCCACTTCGGGGGAAAGCAGGCAGCCCCCGTACCTGGAGTGGGCAATGTCATTGGCCATGTGGATTGCCATCTGCTTGTTTGCAGGGTCTTTGATAGGTGCCCTTGGGGCGATGGGCTTCACAGAGCAGCTGTCCTCAGGAATCTCACCTGGTGAGGGAAGAAGGCCTGTCAATAACTCAGCCCTTCTCCCACCCCAAGGAAACAGGCACAAGTACCCACGAGGGGAACAGCTGGCCCTGAAACAGTTTCAAGGGCTTGTCCTCTCCCTCCAAGTTTGTTGCCTTTCCTTGGTCCTCTCTATATCATCCATGAAGAGGAAACAAGACCACAAGGTCAAACTCAAGGTCTCCCCAATCCCCCTGTTTTTCCTCTCCGGCCTGGTATCTTTGGTCTTGATTAGTTTATTCCCAGTTCCTTTCACCTCCCATTACTACACACAGGCAACCACCCTTATTACTTTCCTTCCAGTTTCTTTTTTGTTGTTGTTACCTTTTTTTTTGAGACAGGGTCTCACTCTGTCACTCAGGCTGGAGTAAAGTGGCATGATCTCGCCTCACTGCAACCTCCACCTCCCTCAAGCAATTCTCCTGCCTCAGTCTCCCGAGTAGCTGGGACTACAGGCATGTGCCACCATGCCCAGCTAATTTTTTAATTTTTAATAGAGATGGGTTTTCACAGTGTTGGCCAGGCTGGTCTCAAACTCCTGACCTCAAGTGATCCACCCACCTCAGTCTCTTAAAGTGCTGGGATTACAGGCGTGGGCCACCGCACCTGACCCAGAGTTTCTTTTCATTAGTACAAGCAAATACATAAAATTCAAGATTAAATTAAGAAAAAATAATAATAAAAAGCAAATACAAAAATACATTCTTCAAAGACAGTATGTTCTAAATAGGCATAAACCCAATTCAAAGTAAATTCAAAATACAGAAAATTACAAAATGTTCCAGGTAAGAGGGAAGTAAGTGTGGGGAGTTGCTAGCATCTAGATAAGATCTAAAGCCAAAGGGGTAAGAAGAGAGGAGAGAAAGAAAAAGGTCAATCTTCTAGAGTCACCTAGGGGAAAATAACTTAGCAGAAAGAATTACCAAGAGGGGACCGGGCTAGATGTAATCACAGCACTTTGGGAAGCCGAAGAGGGTGAATCACGAATTCAGGAGTTTGAGACCAACCTGGCCAATATGGTGAAACTCTGTCTCTACTAAAAATACAAAAATTAGCTGGGCGTGGTGGTGCATGCCTGTAATCCCAGCTACTCAGGAGGCTGAGGCGGGAGAATCACTTGAACCCAGGAGGTAGAGGTTGTGGTGAGCTGAGATATACCACTGCACTCCAGCTTGGGCGACAAAGTGAGACTCCGTCTCAAAAATAAAATAAAAAAATAATATAAGTTCCTTACAGGACTGTGATAAGTATTAAATGAAGACATACAAGTCAGGCATTTAGTACAGTGACTATCATGCACAAAAGGCTCAATTAATATTAGTCATATTTTAAAATTGTGATTAAATCAAACTAGTCAATCAGAGAGGTATGCACCTGGACCACATGATGTTGACTCCTCTAGACCTACTGTCACGGAATTGCTTTTTCTGTGTCATGCTTTGGACCTCCACTGAGGATTATTGCACATATCTGCTACATGACTTCCCATTTATCCGCTTATGGTTGTTTTTTTCTTGCTCTGTTGCCAGGCTGGAGTGCAGTGGCAGGATGTCAGTTCACTGCAACCTCCGCCTCCCGGGTTCAAGTGATTCTCCTGCCTCAGCCTCCTGAATAGCTGGGATTATAGGCATGTGCCATCATGCCTGACTAATTTGGTATTTTTAGTAGAGACAGGGTTTCACGTTGTTGGCCAGACTGGTCTCAACTCCTGACCTCAAGTCATCCCCTGCCTTGGCCTCCCAAAGTCCTGGGATTACAGGCGTGAGCCACCAAGCCCGGCCTTTGTGTTATGGTTATTTGGATGCATCTCTCCCCTTCTAGATTTCTTTGAAGGCAGAAATCATATTCTTTGTAGTCTTCAAGTTATTCGATGGTGATGTAAAGACTGCTACTGTCATCTACTGCCAGAATCCAGTCCATAGACCCACCCTCTGTACCAAGGAGCTCAGAGGTGGGCTGCACATACCTGGGAGTATACAAGATGATTCTCAGAAGAATTTCCTTGTAGATTTATATTTTCTTTCATTCTTTTAAATTTCTACATTTGTGTTTTACAAGACACATAATAGTGCATACATATCATTTATAAAGAAATACACCTATATTGGGAAGTTTAACCATTTTGCTCATTGAATGTTAACCTATAAAGTTTGGAAAACAGTATCTTCTTTATGAGTTCTCTCAGACTCAAGGTCACAAAAAGTGGTGTTTCTCCCCCAGCAATTGGTTTATTGTTTGTCTGAGATGGAGTCTTGCTCTGTCACTCAGGCTGGAGTGCAGTGGTGCAATCTCAGCTCACTGCAACCTCGGCCTCCTCTGCTCAATCGATTCTCCCACCTCAGCCTCCCTAGTAGCTGGGACTACAGGCATGCATCCCCGTGCCTGGCTAATTTTTTGTATTTTTGTTAGAGATGGAGTTTTACCATGTTGTCCAGGCTGGTCTCGAACTCCTGAGCTCAAGCAATCCGCCTGCCTCAGCCTCCCAAAGCTCTGGTATCACAGGCGTGAGCCACTGTGCCCAGCAGTTTATTATTTTTAATGAACTTCTATCGTTAGTATCTTTCCTTCTTGCCTTTGGCTTCTAGGAACCTCAGAGCCAAACCACAAGCTAGATGTATGCATAGAACACCTGACATTCACATTCTGAGGGCTGTGGTAAAGAGCATAGCTTCTGGAACCACATTGCCTGGGTGAGCCACTTACTACTTATGTGAATTTGGGCAAATTACTTAACCACTCTGTGCCTCAGTTTCCTCATCTGTGAAATGGTGATTGTAAGTGTTGTAACCTCATAGCATCATTATGAAGATTAAATAAGGTTATGCATGTAAAGCAACTAGAACAATGCAGTGATCGTAGAGTGAACACGCAAATGTTATTTCTGTTGTGTTATTGTTATCAGTCCCTCCTATTCAATGATTTCCTTACCCTTGCTTTTCTCTTTTCCTTTTTTGAGACAGGCTCTCACTGTCGCAGGCTGGAGTACAGTGGCATGATCTTGGCTCACCGCAGCCTTGATCTCCTGGGTTCAAGTGATCCTCCCACCTCAGCCTCCTGAATAGCTGAGATTACAGGCATGTGTCACCACACCCAACTAATGTCTTTTTTCTTTTCCTTTTTTTTTTTTTTTTTGAGATGAAGTCTCACTCTGTGACCAGGCTAGAGTGCAATGGCACGATCTCAGCTCACTGCAACCTCCACCTCCCGGGTTCAAGCAATTCTGCCTCAACCTCCCAAGTAGCTGGGACTACAGGCGCCTGCTACCATGCCTGGCTAATTTTTCATGTTTTTTAATAGAGACAGGGTTTCACCATTTTGGCCAGGCTGGTCGCGAACCGCTGACCTCAGCTGATCTGCCTGCCTCGGCCTCCCAAAGTACTGGGATTACAGGCTTGAGCTACTGCACCCGGCCCAGAGTTGTGTCTGATTTATGCTCCTGTCTTACCAATAAGGAGGTGGTTCTTGCCCTGCAGAATGAGGCAACAATACGGGCTCTTTCCCTTCTTTCTGCTCTTGCAGACTTGATCTGCTAAAGTCAAGTGATCAACTTCTAGAACGCCTCAGGTATAGTCAGAAAGTTTGATATGGCTAAGAGCTATACTTCAGCTAACTCAGTGCTTACCTAAGTCTAGTAGTAATTCAAGTCCATCCTGGGCCCTTTATTTTTTCTTCCCCAGAAAGAGCAGGGCAAGTATTACCTGTTTAGTTTTCGTGTAGAACAAACAGAATATCACCTCACTTTCCTTTCCAAATCAACCTTTCCTTCCTTCTGTTTCTTTAGAAAGTGTTTCTGAATGTGGCTGCCCATGGGAAACACCTGGGGAGATTTCAAAAATGCATTCCAGGCTGGGCACGGTGGCTCACACCTGGATCCCACACTCTGGGAGGCTGAGGCAGGCAGATCACTTGAGATCAGGAGTTCAAAACCAGCCTGGCCAACATAGTGCAACCCCATCCCTACTAAAAATACAAAAAATTAGCTGGGCGTGGTGGCAAGCACTTGTAATCCCAGCTACTCGGGAGGCTGAGGCAGGAGAATCGCTTGAACCCGGGAGGCGTAGGTTGCAGTGAGCTGAGATAGCGCCACTCACTGCACTCCAGCCTGGGTGCCTAGGTGACAGAGATTCCAACTCAAAAAAAAATTAAAAAAAAAAAAATCAACCAGTGCTCATGTTGTCTGAAACTAGGCCCAGTCCACAAGGGCAAGGCTTACAAGAGAGGAAGAAGGAATTGCGGAACAGCAAGCCAAAGCCAGGCCTGTGTCTTGAGAGGGCTTCTCACCAAACGAGGGCATAACTGCCCCTTTTCCTGGCCTGCCCCTGCTCGACAGGCATTTGAAACAAAATGTGGACTTCTATAGGAGGCTGCCTGGGAGGAAGGGGGAGCCTGGGTGGGGCCATCCCTGTGGATCAGGAAAGGGCAGGAATATTTGATGGCTCCTGTGATTTGGGAGACAGTCGGTAAACAGGTAAACAGAGCAGACTGCGGAACTGTGCGAGAGTTTGAGGGAAGAAGGCGGGCATGGTGGTGCATGCCTGTAGTCCCAGCTACTGGGGAGGTTGAGGTTGGAGGATTGTTTGAGTCCAGGAGTTCTGGGCTGTAGTGTGCTATGCCATCAGGTGTCTGCACTAAGTTCAGCATCAATATGGTGACCTCCTGGGAGCCGGGGACCACCAGGTCGCCTAAGGAGGGGGTGAACCTGCCCAGGTCGGAAACGGAGCAGGTCAAAACTCCTGTGCTGATCAGTAGTGGGATCGTACCTGTGAATAGCCACCACACTCCAGCCTGGGAAACATAGTGAGACCGAAAGAAAGAAAGAAAGAGAGATGGGAGAGAGAAAGAAAGAATTATCCAGTTGGTCCTCAGATTCCTACTCAAGGTGGCAGGTGAAGAAGACCCAGATTCACATCCTGTCACTGCTGTGGACCAGCTGACCCGAGGACCCCTGGGGTGAGCCTCTGGATCTATATATATATATTTCAACTTGGGCTGTTGTGAGGATTAAATGAGGGAACAGATGCAATGCACTAGCGTTGTCCCAAGCATACAATAGGTGCTCAATAAATACTGTATTTATCAATGGATAAAACCACCAGGATAGCGAATCCAAGGTGATAGGGAACCACCTAGGAAAGAGGATCCCAAATTCTACAGGACAGCCACCTGTGGGGCCTGGAATCAGGAGCACAAAGTGACAGGCAAGGAGCTTCCCATTGCTGCTGCTTAGTGGGTGGGCTGTATTGTCCTAGTCAAAGGATCCACACCTTCAGCCCTGGATTCTAGGTTGTGGACTGTACACCCATATCCCACGGCCCTGCCTATCTGTGTCACAGCAACACCCCTCAACCTCCAGGGAACCGGGAGGAGTGTCCTGGGTCCGGTTCCGTGGGCCTGTGGCCATGGCCATGAGTGGGAGAGAGGAGCATGGGGTGGGGAAGGCTGTAAAAGATGTAAATGGTGTGGTGTGGAGCAAGGCTCCAGCTGTCTAGCACTCCCTGGAGCTGGCAGGAGTCCAGAGAAGGGGCCCCAGACTTAGGGCGCCTTTGTCCCAGGGCTTGGCTATGTAAAAGGTGGGGGAAGGGGCAAGAATTCATGGAACTTGTCCATTCATTGGAGCCCCCGCTGCCAGCAGGTGCGAGAAGGAGGGAGGGAATGAGGGACCCGGGGCTGGAAGGTTTAGATATGAGAATGGCAGCTCAGCATGCAGTGGATGACAAACAGATTCCTCAGCTTCCATCCTCCAGGGCTGTGAACATTCAGGCCAGCCGGACCCCATCCTGCTTAGAATGTGCCAGGAACTGTTTCCTCTAGCCCCCAGTTGGTGTTCCAAACCCCCATCTCTCCCATTTTCTATGCTCTGCCAAAACACCCTGCTTCCCCCAGGAGCACTTCCAATGCTGTCTGATTTTCTGAGGTTCTGTTTGTTTGTTTCTTTCTTTTCTGTTCCTCTTTGGCAGCTTCCAGGGCCTTCTCCAAGGCACTATATTCAAGCACTAGATGCTGCTTGGACATATCAATTGAGATCCCAGAGAAATCAGTGTGGGGGAGAAGAAGGACTTGCGAATCACACAAACGTGGGCCTGAACCTTGCTTGCCCTTCCCAGCTGGGTAAACTCCAGGCAAAGTTACTAACCTTTCAGAGCTGCATTCTTTAGGTAAAATGAAGATAATATTTGTTCCTGCTTCTCAGAGTTTTTGTACACATTAAATGCTGAGTTGATGTCTAAAAAGCTCTTTGCACAATCCCTGGCACAGAACAGGTAGGTGCTCAATGGATAATAAGCATAGGAAAATAAGGCAGAAAGCCCTGCAATGCTTTCATTTGTATTTTCTTCTTGCTAGAGAGATTAATCTTTTTAATATATGTTTATTTGCTATTTATATTTATTTCCTCTTTTTTTCTTTTTTTTTTTTTTTTTTTGAAACAGGGTCTCACTCTGTTGCCCAGGCTGGAGTACAGTGGTGCAATCACGGGTCATTGCAGCTTCCAACTCCTGAATCAAGCAATCCTCCTGCCTCGGCCTCCCAAATAGCTGGGACTCCTGAGTAGACAAGAGTCCCACTATGTTGCCCAGGCTGTTCTCAAATTTTTGGGCTCAAGAGATCCTCCTGCCTTGGCCTCCCAAAGTGCTGGGGTAACAGGCGTGAGCCACCGTGCCCAGCCTATTTATAGTTCGTATTCCTTACATAAATTACGTATGTTCATCTCTCATCCATTTTACTTCTAGTTTTTTGTTTTTTGTTTTTTGACCTTGGGTTTGATATTTGGTGGGACATCTTTATACATTTTATAGTTCTTTGTAATACAACTTGTAATTCTTTTCTCTTGGTCTGTCACTTGCTTTTGACTTTATGGTGTCTTTCAACATACAAAGTCTCTTTTTCCTTCTATATATCATATTCCCAAATCTGCATTGGTTTCTCATGTCCCACCGCATCCTCCCACAGATGGCCCACAGGAGCTGTTCCTGTCTAAGCTGATTTTCTCAGCATCTTGGAGTCCACGCTGACCCTCCCCTAGACCAGTGCACTCCCCAGGACTTCCTTAGGCCCTCCATTGTTCCCCAGATGTGGAAAACCTGCAGCCAGGGCTGTTTCCTGAATCCTGTAGTGTCTTAGTTTTATACCAAAATGCACACACTGCCCCCTACTGGTTTCTGGAAAGATCACACTCTTTTTTATTTTTTCAACTAGTTTGCTAATTTAGGGAAACTCTAAGATCTGATTGAGAAATTAGTGTCTGAATGAGAATTTATTTATTTATTGTTTTTATTATTAGTTTTTTGAGATAGAGTCTCACTCTGTCTCCCAGGCTGGAGTGCAGTGGCAAGATATCAGCTCACTGCAACCTCCGCCTCCCGGGCTCAAGCCATCCTCTCACCCCAGCCTCCTGAGTAGCTGGGACCACAGGCATGTGCCACCATGCCAGGCTAATTTTTATATTTTTGGTAGAGACAAGGTCTCGCCATACTATGTAGGCTAGCCTCAAACTGCAGGGCTCAAGTGAGCATCCTGCCTTGGCCTCCCAAGGTGCTGGGATTACAGGCATGAGCCACCATAACCAGCCTGAATGAGAATTTAGAATCCCGCCATTAACCATCTGTTTAGGGCCCAAGACTGCCTCAGGCTGTCCATATCTCACCATCTCAGCCAGCTGCCAGACAGACTGGCCATAAGGTGTATTTCTGAGAAGTATGTGTACATCTTACTTGATGAATTCCATTTTAATGCTGTAAGAGAGATTAAAATTAAATGTCTTTAATTCTTATAGCTCATTTACTGGGCACTTACCATGTGCCATTCGCTGCAGTTAAGCACTTTACATGAAGCTCTCAACCCTCAGGACCATAAGGAAAGATCAAGTTTCTCCATTTTATAGATAAGTAGACTGAAGCTCTAGGAAGTTACGCAGCTTGGCTGAGGTCACCCAGCTGGAAGGTTGCCAGATTCAGCAAACAGACATATAGGACACCCAGTTAAATTTGCATTTCATATAAGTATGGAAAAATTTTTTAGTATTGCATGTCCCAAATATTGCACGCCATATTTTGTCTGGCAACCTTTCCCAGATGATAAGTAGTAGCATGTGGCCTAGAATCCAACTCTCCTGATTCCCCGACCTTCCAGTCAGGGGACTATGGAATATTCCATGAGATTCTTTGGAAAGGAAAGAAACCCCTTGTACTAACTCTTGGACTCCACCTCAGATGTACTGAATAGAATTTCTGGGGGTCCAGCCCAGGAATCTGCACTTTTTTTTGGAACCTGTGCTTTTTAACAAGTATCCTCACCTTCAAACCCTAGGGATTTTGCAGTTTGAATTTTGAGAGCACTTTTGTCTCTATGCAGCTTGTAGGTGGAGATGCCCATATTCAGCTGTCTTGTGACTTCCAATATTCCTACTATGCTTTTATTTTTCTTGAGACAGAGTCTCACCCTGTTGCCCAGGCTGGAGTGCAGTGGCACAATCTTGGCTCATTGCAACCTCTGCCTCCTGGGTTCAAGCAATTCTCCTGCATCAGCCTCCCAAGTAGCTGGGATTACAAGTACATGTCACCATGCCTGGCTAATTTTTGTATTTTTGTAGGAATGGTGTTTCACCATGTTGGCTAGGCTAATCTCGAACTCCTGACCTAGTGATCCACCCGCCTCAGCCTCCCAAAGTGCTGGGATTACAGGTGTGAGCCACCGCACCCAGCCCCTAGTATGCTTTATACATTCATTCAGTCATCCATCCATAAAACTCCTTGACAGATATTTATTGTTTGAAGACTTGTCCTGCCAGCCAGGGATAGAAAGGAGAATTAGAGGCAGCCCAAACCCTTGAGGAGCTTCTGTTCTACTGTAGGACACTTACAAGAAAACAGACACGTAGGAATACCAGGAGTGTTGGGTTGGGCAGCCCCATAGGGGCTATGAGAGGATTTGTTCCAGAAGCAAAGAGGGCAGGGTAGGAGCAGTCAGTTGCAAATTTCAGGGGATTTGCTTCAGTGGAGTCTTGAAAGGCCAATAATTGTGTTTTCCTACCAAGGGGAGAAAAAATGATAACAGATATAAATTTTAGATAGTGGTTACAATTTGCAATAAGAAATGAATTTAGGCTGGGCACAGTGGCTCATGCCTATAATCCCAGCACTTTGGGAGGCCAAGGCAGGTGGATCACCAGGTCAGGAGTTCAAGACCAGCCTGGCCAACATGGTGAAACCCCATCTCTATTTTAAAAAAAAAAAAAGAGAATTTAAATAGGCCAGGTGCAGTGGCTCATGCCTGTAATCCCAACACTTTGGGAGGCTGAGGAAGAAGATCATCTGAGCCCAGGAATTCAAGACCTGTCTGGGTAATACAGTGCGATCCCATCTCTACAAAAAATACAAAAATTACCTGGGTGTGATGGTGCACTCTTGTGGTCCCAGCTACTCAAGAGGCTGAAGTGGGAGGATTACTTGAGCTCCCGGAGGCAAGAGGTTACAGTGAGCCGTGATTGTGCCACTACACTCCAGCCTGGGCAACAAAGTGAGATCCTGTCTCAAAAAAAAATAAAAATAAGTTTTAAAAATACAAATGAAGGAGGTAGCGCCAGGTCCTGCCCCCCGGCAGACGCGGAAGCGGAGTCTCCCCATGAGCCATCTCCCGGTAGCCGCCGGCGCCTCAGCCCGGACGCGCGCCTCGGCCCCCCATGGCCGCCTACTCCTACCGCCCCGGCCCCGGGGCCGGCCCCGGCCCTGCTGCCGGGCGCGGCGCTGCCGGACCAGAGCTTCCTGTGGAACGTCTTCCAGAGGGTCGATAAAGACAGGAGTGGAGTGATATCGGACAGCGAGCTTCAGCAAGCACTCTCCAACGGCACGTGGACTCCCCTTTAATCCAGTGACTGTCAGGTCGATCATATCCATGTTCTGACCGTGAGAACAAGGCCGGCGTGAACTTCAGCGAGTTCATGGGCGTGTGGAAGTACATCACGGACTGGCAGAACGTTCTCCCGCACGCACGACCGGACAACTCCGGGATGATTGACAAGAACGAGCTGAAGCAGGCCCTCTCAGGTTTTGGCTACCGGCTCTCTACCAGTTCCACGACATCCTCATTCGCAAGTTCGACAGGCAGGGACGGGGGCAGATTGCCTTCTACGACTTCATCCAGGGCTGCATCGTCCTGCAGAGGTTGACAGAGATATTCAGACGTTACGACACAGATCAGGACGGCTGGATTCAGGTGTCCCCTACGAACAGTATCTGTCCACGGTCTTCAGTATCGTATGACCCTGACCTCATGGAGCAGCGGGACCGACGTATGGAAAAAAGAACCAAAAAGCCAAAGCTCCTACCTGTGAGGGAATGGAACGCGGCCTCAGTCAGATGGTGTTCTTCCTTTGATTTTACCACGTGGGGACCTGGCTGTACATATGTGGATACGCTGATTAATGTTTCTGCACCCCTAACAGGAGCTGTATCATTATAACGCAAGCCTTGGATTTGGTGACTGTCCTCACTGTGCCATGAGGTAACTGTAATAATGTTTCAGGCATTCTGCTTGCAAAAATCTGTCATGAGCTTTTCTAGATGTCTCTGGTTCTATAGTGGAAATGCTTTTATTAGTCAGAGGAATTTTAAAATCATACAGAACTTGCACACAGAAGGCTGTTCATGTGCCTTACTTTTTTAAAACAGTTTATTGTATTCATTGGAATATGCAATGTACACAATAAAGGGAATGTGAGACGCGAAAAAAATACAAATGAAGGCCGGGCGCGGTGGCTCACGCCTGTAATCCTAGCACTTTGGGAGGCCGAGGTGGGTGGATCACCTGAGGTCAGGAGTTCAAGACCAGCCTGGCCATGATGGTGAAACCCCATCTTTAAAAACAAAAAAATTTATTTTAAAGAAAAATAAATGATTTAAAAAAAAAAGAAAAATACAAATGAAAAGCTGGGCACCATGGCTCATGCCTGTAATCCCAGTACTTTGGGAGCCTGAGGTGGGTGGATCACCTGAGGTCTGGAGTTCGAGACCAGCCTGGCCAACATGATGAAACCCTGTCTCTACTAAAAATACAAAAATTAGCCAGGCATGGTGGCGCATGCCTGTAATCCCAGCTACTTGGGAGCCTGAGGCAGGAGAAGCACTTGACCCTGGGAGGTGGAGGTTGCAATGAGCCAAGATCAAACCACTGCACTCCAGCCTGGGTGACAGAGTGGGACTCCGTCTCAAAAATAATTTTAAAAATGCAAATGAAAGCGAGTGAGAACGTGGGCCCTGGAGCCAGACATCCTGGTTACATCCCAAGTTCCCTGACTAACTACCCCTATGACAACGTCCATATACCCCATCCTTTCCATGCCTCAGTTTTGTCTTCTGTGAAATAGGGATGATCACATCCTCTACCTCATTGGTTGAGTGTGCAGGTTAAAGGAAATAATCTATATAAAATGCCTCATGCAGCTCCTACTTAGTAAGTATTCAATAAAGGTTAACATCAACAATTCTCTCTTTACTACACGTTCCCTGCAGCCTACAAATGTGTTGTAACAGCTTTCCACCCTTGAGCCTGGATCCTCCTCTTATTACTAACACATTACCTGTCCTCATTTATGAAACAACTCTGAAAGAATTGTGCGTAATTCCCATTTCTATTTTCTCACCTCCCCTGTTTCCCCTGAACCCACTCCATGGAACGTGCTCTTGTCAGGCCACTGATAAACTTCATATGCATTTCCAGTGGGTATTTCTCAATCCTTGTCCACAGCCTTTTAGGAGCATTTGACACAGTTGATCCACCCTTGCTGAGGCAGGCAGATCACCTGAGGTCAGGAGTTCTAGACCAGTCTGGCCAACATGGTGAAACCCCATCTCTAATAAAAATACAAAAAAATTTAGCTGGGCGTGGTGGCATGCACCTGTAGTCCCAGCTTCCTGGAAGGCTGAGGCACAAAAATCACATGAACCCCGGGAGGTGGAGGTTGTAGTGAGCTGAGATTACACCACTGCACTCCAGCCTGGGGACAGAGTGAGACTCTGTCTCAATTAAAAAAAAAAAATTATCACTATAATCTCTTTACTACTGTTGGGGCTCAGAAAAACAATACCCCAAGGTATGGTGTATGGCACTTTGGTATGCTAATACTTTTTTTTTTTCTTTTTTTTTTTTAGTGACCCTTGGTGCTAATTTTTTTTTTTTTTTTGAGACAGAGTCTTGCTCTGTTGTCCAGGCTGAAGTGTAGTGGCACGATCTCAGCTCACTACAACCTCCACCTCCCGGGTTCAAGTGATTCTCCTGCCTCAGCCTCCCGAATAGCTGGGACTACAGGCATGTGCTGCTATGCCCAGCTAATTTTTTGTATTTTTAGTAGAGATGGGGTTTCACCATGTTAGCCAGGCTGGTCTCAATCTCTGACCTTGTGATCCACCTACCTTAGCCTCCCAAAGTGCTGGGATTACAGGCGTAAGCCACAGCACCCGGCCAGCATGCTAATACTTTGAATTGAAAGACACTGAGAGGACCTCAGAAGCAAAGTCTGTATATGCTCTTCTCCTGTGCTTCTTTCTCCTGCTTCCCTTCTTCTCCCAAGGCAGGTCATAGAAACTAGAACCCTTCTCCAAAGCCAGCCATAAAACCTAGAAATAGGACTTCAACCTTCCTCCATCCTTCTGTGTAGGAGCTGGTCATAAAATTCACTGAACTGCCTTGTCTAGAATAGATCAGAAGACCTTCATTTCAGAAGGGGCCCAGTTTTTTCCTTGAGTCCTCGGGTCTTCATTTTTGAAGGCTCCTATGTCACATAAAATTTTGATTAGGTAAATCTGATATGCTTTTAGATGGACATGGTGGTGTGCACCTGCAACTCCAGCTCTGGAGAGGCTGAGGCAGGAAGACAGCTGAAGCCTAGAAGTTTGAGGCTGCAATGAGCCATGATAGTGCCACTGTACTCCAGCCAGAGCAAAGAACAAGACTTTGTCTCTAAACAACAGCAAAAATTAAAAGAGAAAGTTATGAATTATTTATACTCTCTCTCTCTTTTTTTTTTTTTTTTTGAGATGGAGTCTCACTCTGTCTCCCAGCGCAATGGCGCGATCTCGGCTCACTGCAACCTCCACCTCCCAAGTTCAAGCAATTCTCCTCCCTCAGCTTCCCAAGTAGCTAGGATTACAGGTGCCCGCCACCACACCCGACTAAATCTTGTGTTTTTAGTAGAGACAAGGTTTCACCATGTTGGCCAGGCTGGTCTTAAACTCCTGACCTCAGGTGATCCGCCCACCTCAGCCTCCTAATGTGCTAGGATGACAGGCTTGAGCCACTGCGCCCAGCCACTTTTCTCTTGTTAACCTGTCTTTTGTTATAGGAGTGTTGGCCCTGACCCTTATGATAAGGAGAAAAGTTATTACACCTTTCCGCCCCTTCAATATTCTAAGATTACTCTATGGTTGGGGAGTCGTTGGGTGATATCTAATGTAAAGGCTTCAGCTGTTTTTTGTTTTGAGATAGGGTCTCACTCTGTTACCCAGGTTGGAGTGCAGTGGCACGATCTCAGCTCACTGCAACCTCAACCTCCTGGGCTCAAGTGAGCCTTCCACCTCAGCTTCCCAAGTAGCTGAAACTATAGGCTGGCACCACCATACCCAGCTATTTTTGTTTTTGTTTTTTTGTTTTGTAGAGACGAGATCTTGCCATGTTGCCTAGGCTGGTCTCCAACTCCTGAGCTCAAGCTATCCTCCCATCTTAGCCTCCCAAAGTGCTTGGAATACAGGCATGAGTCATCATGCCCAGCCAAGGCTCCAAGTTTTTAACAGACTTGCAGCTCAAGGGGCACAAGTCTTTCCAAAATGATTTATTTCCAGGGTGGAACAGTCCAAGATGGTTTCAGATCTAGAGGACTCAACAGCAGGGCTCTGCTCAGCTGACAACTCTGTCCCTCCTGCTCACAAATTTAATAGGCTGTTCTCACGTAGGGAAGATGCCACTGTCCTTTGAACCAGCTATACTACAGGCATTTTGACCTGTTTAGCCCACAGGAATTAGATTAAGCAGCTATTCTTTAGTAGTTTTACACAGCTTCATGTTTTTTAAGAACATTCACATTGCTCAGGAATTGCTTTTTTTTTTTTTTTTTGCTCAGGAATTTCTTAGGATGGCCGTGTGATGTGGGTCACTTTATCATTCTGTATATTTATATACAGCAAAACCTAGGTCAGAGGAGTATCTTCATTCATCCCAGAAGTGTTTAGTGAATACTTTCTATGTGCCAGGCACTGGACTGGGTATTGGAGGTTGACTAGGCAAGCTCCTTGGCTAGCAAGGGAAATAGGCAGGTCCAATGCTATCTGTAACCGAGGTGTGAATCAAGAGCTTGGAGGACCAGAAGATACAATGATTGCTTCTGTTTTAGGGTATAACTTCTGAAAAGATTTTATTGTATAGGTAACATTTTAAAAAACAAAACACAGACCAGGCACAGTGGTGCATGCCTGTAATCCTAGCACTTAGGGAGCGTGAAGAAGGCAGATCACTTCAGCCCAGGAGTCTGAGACCTGCCCAGGCAACATGATGAACCTGGCTCTACAAAAAATACAAAAATTAGCTGGGTGTGGTGCCACATGTCTGTAGTCCCAGCTACTTGGAAGGCTGAGGTGGAAGGATCGCTTGAGCCTGGAGGTCGAGGCTCATCACTGCACTGCAGCCTGGACTAGAGTGAGACCTTGTCTAAAAAAAAGAGAGAGAGAGATTTAAAAACAAAACACCTAAACATACAGGCTCTTTGTTCAAACTGCCTTCTTTTCTCTCCCATTCCTCGAATTCTAAATTCCTCCAGATTGCAATCATTTTCAGCGGGTGCACATTCGTGCACACACAAACATGCTTTAAAACAAATATGGAACCTACCTTCTTTTAAACTTAGCCATATTTGGGATATATCCAAAGATGTTAATTGCAGCATTATATGTAATAGCAAGAGACTATAACCCACTAAAATATCTGTCAATAGGAAACTAGATATATAGTTCCTCTGGAGAGGCAGTCCCTGACTTAGGATGGTTCAACTTGACAATGGGTTTGTCATGAACATAACAGTGGAAAAAAATAATTACTTAAATCTGTGTATGCTGGCCAGGCATGGTGGCTCACACCTTTAATCCCAGCACTTTGAGAGGTTGAGGCAAGTGGATCACATAAGGTCAGGAGTTCAAGACCAGCCTGGCCAACATGGTGAAACCCCATCTCTACTAAAAATACAAAAAATGAGCCAGGCATGGTGGCGGGTGCCTATAATCCCAGCTACTTGGGAAGCTGAGGCAGGAGAACTGGTTGAACCAGGAAGGCAGAGGTTACAGTGAGCCAAGATCGCTCCACTGCACTCCAGCCTGGGGGACAAGAGGAAACTCCATCTCAAAAAAAAAAAAGTCTGTATATGCTTATACAGAACAACTGCCAAGATACACTATAAAGTGTAAAAAGTAAGCTGTGGCCAGGCGCGGTGGCTCACGCCTGTAATCCCAGCACTTTGGGAGGCTGAGGTGGGCAGATCACCTCAGGTCAGGAGTTCGAGAGAGCCTGGCCAACATGGTGAAACCCCATCTCTACTAAAAATACAAAAATTAGCCAGGTGTGGTGGTGCATGCCTATAATCCCAGCTACTTGGGAGGGAGTAGCTTGAGCCCAGGAGGCAGAAGTGCAGTGAGCCAAGATCACACCACTGCACTCCAGCCTGGACAACAGAGTGAGACTCCGTCACACACACACAAAAAAATCAAAAAACAAAAATGCAAGCTGCAAGACAGAGTGTTTAAAAGGAAAAGGAGTATTTGTGTTTGAATGTGGGTATGTGTGAAATATATTAACACATATAAGTTTGCATATATATGAAACACTTCTGGAAAGATTCCTATGAAGGTGTGAACAGCTTGCCTCTGACGTGGAAGACAAACTTATTTTTCATTATATGCCCTATCATCTTTTGTGAAAATTTTTTACCACGTGCTTTTCAATTTTTCGATTAAAATACTAGTTAATTAAATGAAACAATAGGGCATGGACATTTTTCAATATTTAATATTAATGTCACCTTTAGCTCTAATAATTGCCAGGTAATGTTTAAGTACTTAATATCTATTCACTTGTTTATTCCCCCACAACGATCCTCTGATGTGCAAACAATTATTACCCTCATTTACTGATTTTAAAAAACTGATGCTGGGTGCAGTAGCTCATGCCTGTAATCCCAGCACTTTTGGAGGCCAAGACAGAAGGAACACTTGAAGCCAGGAGTTCAAGACCAGCCTGGGGAACAAAGTGAGGCCCTGTCCCCACCCAAAAAAATTTTAAGACAATTTTAAAAAACTCACCGGGTGCACTGGCTTATGTCTGTAATCCCAGCACTTTGGGAGGCCAAGGTGGGTGGATCACTTGAGGTCAGGAGTTCGAGACCAGCCTGGCCAGCATGGTGAAACCCCATCTCTACTAAAAATATAAAATTTAGCTGGGGGTGGTGACACATGCCTGTGGTCCTAGCTACTCAGGAGGCTGAGGCAGGAGAATCACTTGAACCCAGAAGGCGGAGGCTGCAGTGAGCCAGGATTGTGCCACTGCATTCCAGCCTGAGCAACAGAGTGAGACTCCATCTCAGAAAAAAAAAATAACAGAGCCAGAGTGCCCCCAAGGTCACACAGATATCAAGTGACAGAAAAGAGTGGGGATCGAACCCATGCAATCTGGCTCTGAAGTCCATGTTCTGAATCACTACAGCGATGCTACTTCTTTTTTTTCTTTTTGAGACAGAGTTTTCGCTCTTGTTGCCCAGGCAACAATGGCACAATCTCAGCTCACCGAAACTTCTGCCTCCCGGGTTCAAGTGATTCTCCTGCCTCAGCCTCCTGAGTAGCTGGAATTACAAGCATGCACCACCATGCCCGGTTTATTTTGTATTTTTAGTAGAGATGGGGTTTCTCCATGTTGCTCAGATTGGTCTTGAACTCCCAACCTCAGGTGATCCTCCTGCCTCAGCCTCCCAAAGTGCTGGGATTACAGGCATGAGCCACCGTGCCCAGCCAGCTCCTTCTTATTAATAGCTGCAAAATATTCTACAAAGTGAGGGTGTCAGATTTTGCTTAACTGCTCATCCTTTTTTTTTTCTGATACAGAGTTTTGCTCTCATTGCCCAGGCTAGAGTGCAATGGCATGATCTCAACTCACCACAACCTCCACCTCCCGGGTTCAAGTGATTCTCTTGTCTCAGCCTTTTGAGTAGCTGGGATTACAGACACCCACCACTACGCCTGGCTAATTTTTGGTATTTTTAGTAGAGACAGGGTTTCACCATGTTGGCCAGGCTGGTCTCGAACTCCTTTCAGGTGATCCACCTGCCTCCATCTCCCAAAGTGCTGGGATTACAGGTGTTAGCCACCGCGTACAGCAAACTGCTTCTCCTTTGATAAGCATTCTGGTTGCTTCTAGGATTTTGCTATTACCTTCCATGCTGTAGAAACATCCTCATGATTAACCCCTTCGTCCTTTGTGCTTTTGAGTAAATATATTTATAAGAGAATTCCTGGAAGTGAAACTACTGCATCATCTAAAATTTGATAGTTATTACCAAATTATTTTCCTTTTTTAAAAAACATTAATTTGTCTTCCCTTTATGTATAAGAGTAAGGAAGTAGCACAGGACTCTAGCAGCTGAAATAAGGGGAAGCTTAGTCCCTTTAAGCGGAGACAAGTGACCTGTGGTTTTTAATTTTTCTTTTCATTTATTTATGTATTTATTTACTTTTGGAAACAAAGTCTTGCTGTGTTGCCCAGGCTGGAGTGCAGCGGTATGATCATAGCTCAATGCAGCCTCAAACTCCCGGGCTCAAGCAATCCTCCTGCCTTAGCCTCCATTGTTGAGGCTGCAGTGAGCCTTAGCCTCACTGTGTGTTTTTTGAGGTTAGGGATTGTCTTGTTCATCTTTGTTTAACAAACAGCTATTGTGCTGTTTTAAGTGCTTCTGGAAAACGAGGACACAGTAGTGTGAACACAACAGACACATTTTTAAAACAAACAACATTTTTTTAAAACCTATAAAACAAAAACAGAAAACATCTACCAGTTTATGAGCTAATTAGAAATTTCAACATCAGATAGATAGATAGATGATAGATTTTTTTTTTTTTTAGATGAAGTCTCACTCTGTCACCCAGGCTGGAGTGCAATGGTGTGATCTCGGCTCACTGCAACTTCTGCCTCCGGGTTCAAGCAATTCTCTGCCTCAGCCTCCCAAGTAGCTGGGACTGTAGGCTCATGCCACCACGCCCAGCTAATTTTTGTATTTTTAGTAGAGACGGGGTTTCACCATGTTGGCCAGGATGGTCTCAATCTCTTGACCTCGTGATCGGCCCCCCTCGGCTTCCCAAAGTGCTGGGATTATAGGCGTGAGCCACCTCACCTGGCTAAATAAATAAATAAAACATTTTTAATTAGCTGTGTGGTGCTGACACCTACAGTCCCACCTACTACGGAGGCTGAGGTGGGTCACTTGATCCCGGGAGATGGAGATTTAAATTTTTAAAATCTGTTCCTTCCGCTGGTTCCATTGCTCCAGATTTAAAGAAATACCTTCCCTTCCTGGTTTTATTTTACCTTCTGGATCCATCCAATATTATCTAATATAAATTACCCCTTAAAGTCCCAAACACTGTCCGGGTGCAGTGGCTCATGTCTGTAATCCTAGCACTTTGGGAGGCCGAGGCAGGCAGATCACTTGAGGTCAGAAGTTCAAGACCAGCTTGGCCAACATGGTGAAATCCCATCTCTACCTAAGACAAAAATTAGCCACGCATTGTGGCAAGTGCCTGCAGTCCCAGCTACTCGAGAGGCTGAAGCAAGAGACTCTCTTGAACCCAGGAAGTGGAGGTTGCAGTGAGCTAAGATCGTGCCATTGCACTCCAGCCTGGGTGACAGGGCGAGACTGTCTCAAAAAAAAAAAAAAAAATCCCAAACACTAATGTCCCTCATTTGCCTAATCGGAAACCTAATCGGAAACATGTTATAATCTCTGCTGCTGCTGCTGTTGCTGCTCTCTTTCAAAAATGAGAGTTCTTCAAGTTTCACCAGTCTTTTGCTTTTACAGGTTTTTCTGGAGCAACCTGCTTTTTCCTCTAACTTTTTGACAACGTCACTGTCAGAACTGCTGCCAGAAGAGCTTGAAGAAACAAGTTTCTTTGATTTGGGCATTGCTCTGCTCCACTCCGCTGCGCTCCTGTAGCCGAAGACCCTCCCACTTGCTCTCTGGCAACGCTGGTTTACTACTTCTTCTTTTTCTTTTTTTTGAGACACAGTCTTACTCTGTCAACCCAGGCTGGAGTGCAGTGGTGCAATCTCAGCTCACTGTAACCTCCGACTCCCGGGTTCAAGCAATTCTCCTGCCTCAGCCTCTTGAGTAGCTGGGATTACAGGCACCCGCTACCATGCCCGGCTAATTTTTGTATTTTTAGTAGAGATGGGGTTTCGCCATGTTGCCCAGGCTGGTCTCCAACTCCTGAAATCAGGTGATCCAGCCACCCCCGCTTTCAGAAGTGCTGGGATTACAGGCATGAGCCACCACGCCCAGCCTATTACTGTAAACTTTTAAGAAGTAGCAGGCCGGGCACCATGGCTCACGCCTGTAATCCCAGCACTTCAGGAGGCCGTGGCAACTGGATCACCTGAGATCAGGAGTTCGAGACCAGCCTGGCCAAAATTGGCAAAACCCCGTCTCTACTAAAAATACTAAAATTAACCGGGTATGGTGGTGGGTGCCTATAATCCCAGCTACTCTGGAGGCTGAGGTAGAGAATTGCTTAAACCCAGGAGGCAGGGGTCGAAGTGAGTTGAGATCTCGCCATTGTACTCCAGCCTAGGTAAGAGTGAGACTCCGTCTCAAAAAAAAAAAAAAAAAAGAAAAAAAAAAAGACAGCTGTAATTGTCAACTGATTGACCCTACCCAGCTAAACTGCAACTTCCACAAAGACAAGTGATACGTGTATGTTGTGGAATGTTTGGCATATAGTTGAAACTTAATAAGGATTGAAGGAAAATACATCCAGATTCAAATTTAGGGCCCTGTGAGATTATGCTGTTTGTTTTAATTGAGCCATTTCCCCAACACCCTTTGGGTACTAATAAGTCAGCTGATAAGCATTTCATTCATTCAACTATCTGTCTATCTTATCTATGGATCATTATAATCTGTTTATTTATTTTTGAGACAGGGTCTCTCTCTGTCGCCCAGGCTGGAGTGTAGTGGCACAATCACGGCTCATTGCAGCCTTGACATCCCGGGCTCAAGTGATTCTCCTGCCTCAGCCACCAGAGTAGCTGGGAACACAGGCGCTTGCCACACGCCCGGCTAATTTTTATCTTTTGTAAAGGCGGGGTCTTGCTATGTTGCCCAGGCTGGTCTTGAACTCTTGGGCTCAAGTGATACTGCTGCCTTGGCCTCCCAGAGTGCTGGGATTACAGACGTGAGCCCGGTTGGAAGCCTAATTTATACTTTTTAAAGATCATGCAGGCTTATCTGGGAGAATATACAAAACATCTATTATATTCAGAATCTAAAATACTTGTCATAAAATAGTTACACTCCCCCGGCCACCTACTGTCAAAAGGGAAGCCTCCCAGATCACGATGGGGGCGCTGTAGCCGCCGGTGCACCCGAGTCCACTCTCTGGTACTTTTAAGAGACGTCGGTCGCTTCCGGGAGAGGCCGCGTCTCCCGCGCCTTCCTCTCTATCCACCGCTGTCTCTGTGGTCGCCGGCGCCCCGCCCACTCTCGGACTCTGCCCAGTGCTGAACTCTGGGCCGCCAGGCTCTAGAGTCCGTCGGGTCTCAGGTCATGGCGGTCCCGGGGCCCGCGCCCGGAGCTGGCGCCAGGTAAGCAGGGCGGCTAGGGAAGAGGTTTGGGAGCAGGGGTTCGGGGCTCTCCTGCCCTCCGCGCCTCGTCCGCCGCCCTGGCGCCCCTGTCTCGCACGCGCGACTTCTGAGAGAAAGAGTTGCTCTCGAAGGGGCATCCGCCCTCCCCGCCGCTCCGCGGCCACTCGGCGCAGGTCACGGCACAAGTTCTTCGCCGGACTTGTGCCATCTCCTGCACCCGGTGTGGGACCTCTCCCCTCGCAACTGGCATTCTTTTTTTTTTTTTTTTTGAAAAGAACCTCAGGTGCACAAAATTGAGTTGATCTTTCTCAGTTCTTGGCACCCTGTGGGCCAATGCAGGGCTCCTTGTTTATTTTATCATCTTCCTCTCTTCGTTGCTATTCCCAGACCCCTTTCACTCCCCTTTTCAGACACCCACTCTAGTGTATTAAATAAGTGGCTTCACGGTCCGCCTTGTGTAAATTTGTGCATGTGTTATGTTGAAATCTATATAGTGGTTTCAAATTCCTAGATATAATATGCTGTGATTTTTCTTTAAACCTTTCTTCTCAACATTGTGTTTTTGAGTCCATCCATGCTATCTAGTCATCTCGCTTTCACTTCTGAGTGCTGCATGGTGCTATGTGCATAGACCCTGTTTTACTTGCTCCCCCTAGTATAGTGGTGGATACCTATATTTTTTTCTAATATTAACACCCCCCACAAGCCACACTGTAATGAATATTCTGGCAGTTGTCTCCTTGTGGATATTGGTGCATTCGCAGAGTTGGGTCCTGGTCGTACCTAATTTGGCTGCATTGTTCTTTGGGATGGTCACACCAGCTTATACTTCCCGACGGGCAGTGCATAAAGCTTCCTGTTTCCCTGTATCCCCTCCATTGTTTGGTGGTGGTTGGTTTTGTAATGTTTATCACTCTGGTGGTTGTAAGGTGGTATCCCATCGTGTACATTTTCTTTTTTTTTTTTTTTTTTGAGACGGAGTTTTGCTCTTGTCGCCCAGGTTGGTGTGCAGTGGTGCGATCTTGGCTCACTGCAACCTCCGCCTCCTGGGTTCAAGCGATTCTCCTGCCTCAGCCTCCCGAGTAGCTGGAATTACAGGCGGGAGCCACCACCCCCAGCTAATTTTTTGTGTTTTTAGTAGAAACAGGCTCTCATCATGTTGGCCAGGCTGGTCTCAAACTCCTAACCTCAGGGTTAGGCCACCTGCCTCGGCCCCCCAAAGTGCTGGGATTACAGATATAAGTCACCATGCCCAACCTATGGACTACTTTTGTTAGAACTGAGAACTGAGGTCTTCATAATGTTCATGCCAACCCTGTCTTTCTAGGTCTTCTTTCGTGTCCTATAATAGAGCTTTTCATTTTCCCTCTAAAATGTCTAATATATTCTTTTTTAAAGTTAAATCCTGGATATTTAATAGTTTTTCTGTAGGTTTTTTGCTTTTGTAAACAATATCTTATTTTCTTTCTTTCTTTCTATTTTCTAATTGATTATTGCTGGTACAGAAAAACACTATTGATATTTGTATATCTAATGACATAAGTAAACTCTGTTTATTTCCAGCAGTTTGTCTATTTATTTGCTTGTGTTTCCTGTGTAAATGATCACATCATCTGCCAATGACAGTTGTGTTTGTTTGTTTTGTTTTTTGAGATGGAGTCTTACTCTGTCACCCAGGCTGGAGTGCAGTGGCGTAATCTCGGCTCACTGCAACTTCCACCTCCTGGGTTCAAAGTATTCTGCCTCAGCCTCCCGAGTAGCTGGGATTACAGGTGTGTGCCACCACCCCAGCTGATTTTGTGTTTTTAGTAGAGATGGGGTTTCACCGTGTTGCCCAGGCTGGTCTTGAACTCCTGGCCTCAAGCAGTCCTCTCATGTCAGCCTCCCAAAGTCCTGGGATTACAGGCGTGAGCTACCACGCCTGGCCAAATAATTTTCTTTCTATTCTTGTTCTGTTCCCAGCCTACCATCTTCAGCATTCAGAAACCATATTTTCTACATGGCCTGGACTCTCTGCAGAACAATGTGGATAAGCTTAATAACTACTCTCTAAGACCTACTTACTCTCTTGGGCTTTTCTCTGCCTCTCTTCAGGCCCAGGTTAGATCTGCAATTTGTCCAGCGGTTCCTACAGATACAGAAGGTTTTGTTTCCTTCTTGGTCATCACAGAATACCTTGATGTTCCTGACCCTTTTGTGCCTGACCCTACTGGGTGAGTGAGTGAGCCCAGGCTAGAGGAAGCCCTGGTTTGGGGTCCCTTTCCATCTCTCTCTCTCCTTTTTTTTTTTTTTGAGTTGGAGTTTTGCTCTTATTGCCCAGGCTGGAGTGCAATGGAGCGATCTTGGCTTACTGCAACCTCTGCCTCCAGGTTCAAGTGATTCTCCTGCCTCAGCCTCCTGAGTAGCTGAGATTACAGAGATGCACCACCATGCCCAGCTAATTTTGTATTTTTAGTAGAGACGGGGGTTTCTCCGTGTTAGTCAGGCTGGTCTCGAACTCCCAACCTCAAGTTATACACTTGCCTCAGCCTCCCAAAGTGCTGGGATTACAGGCGTCAGCCACCGCACCCAGCCCCTTTCCATCTTTTGGGGTGCTGATGAGGCAGGGACTGGGAAGAAGCCTCCCTTCTTTTTACCCCTCATCACTGATTTCTTTTTTTTTTTCCACATCCTGTTGATAATGTAACTAGATCGCTGATTTCTTACTCCCCTCCCTCGTTTCAGAGCAATTGGTGATCTACCAGGTTGGCTTGATCCCCAGTCAGTACTATGGGGTCCTGGGAAACAAAGACTTGGAAGCATTTAAGACTCTGACATTCCTGGCTGTCATGCTCATTGTTCTGAACTCCACGGTAAGATCTTTCCCCTCTCTCTGTGTCTTTTCCTCTCCAGTCCAGTGTGAGAGTAATGCCTAGTGGGACTTAGCCTCCAGGAAGCAGGAAGCTAGCTGTAGGGGTGTATTTCCTCCCTTTTCTGGGAACTAAAGGGATGGTTACCCTTAAGCACATTGATCTTGCTGTTGGTCCACCTGGGACTGATTCCTCAGATGTTTCAACTCCTGAGCCCAGGCCACAGGTTCTGGTTTAATTCAATATTTAGCAGAACTGATCATTGCCCCTTTCCCTCCTAGAACTCTTGTTTCAGGAAGCTCATTAAAACTGGGCTCAGCAGCCAGAGCTGCTGCTCCTCCTCTGCGCGACCAAGGCCTGTGACTCACTCTGGCACCATGACACACCTCCCAGGCTTTAAACTGGTGCTTTCTTGCAGAATGGCCTCCTCCTCTACCCCCTCATTCAGTAGGCTACCGCCTGCTCACTTTTCATGATCCCTCTGTTGTCACCTCTTTCAAGTCTTCCTCAGCTTTCTCCTTTGTGTTTCCTCCACCAAACTCTGCCCTTTTTCTGTACTTAACTAATTCCTTCAGTTTACCTCTGTTATAACACTCCCCCACACCCTTGTAATTGTTTTCTGGCTAAAGTGTGAGCTCATGATGTCCCTAGTGCTTAGCATATAGGTGCTCTGGAAATGGTAAATGATGAGATTCAGGGCTCTGCCAGAACTCAAGCCTAATGCTCTCTGTCAAGCTGTACTGCCTGTTTTCTTGGGGAAAGCCACTTCTCGCCAAACCGTGGCCATTTTTGTTGGGTCTTCGATCAGTAAGCACCTATGTATACAAATCCCTGTCTCAAGCTTGGGGGACAAAGGAGTAAGAACATAAATGGAATAGGAAATATGGTCTCCAATCTTCAGAAGCTTATCTACTCTCAAAATAAGACAGTGTAGAAAGGGGCTTGAGGGTCTTGCGTTTAGTAAGCCCTTTAATATTTGGTGAAGGAATGAACACATGGGTGAGTGAGGAAGGGGAAAGTCCCATGACCTGATGATGTAAACAAGAAAAGTGCTGAGTGGACAGAGTAATCAGAGCTGGACGGATCTGCAGAGGCTCCTGCCGGCCTTGAGCTTTGAGCTGAGACTTTCAGGAAGCCATCTCTCCCCATCCTCTTACTTCCCCCCCACTGCACAGCTGAAGAGCTTTGATCAGTTCACCTGTAACCTGCTGTATGTGAGCTGGAGGAAGGACCTCACTGAGCACCTCCACCGCCTCTACTTCCAGGGCCGTGTGTACTACACTCTCAACGTGCTGCGGGATGACATCGATAACCCGTAGGTGCCCCAACTCAGTCCTTTCTACACTCTGTGTGGTCCTTTCCATCTGGCCTAGCCCTGGACACTGCTGGCGGCACACCCCATGGAGATTGTCTACAGTTGTTTTTAAATGCTGCTGCCCAGAGTCATGAAGGAGCGTGCCCTGCAGAGGATTCCTGGAGAAGCTGCAGGGCTGAGAATAGGGAGCTAAAAAGAAGAGGCCTGCCAAGTGCAGTGGCATGCACCTGTAGTCCCAACTCAGGAGGCTGAGGCAGGAGGATCACCTGAGCCCGGGAGTAGTGCACCATGAGCAGCCTTGGGAATAGCCACTGTACTCTAGCCTGGGCAACATAACAGAAACCCTATCTCTTAAAAAATGACAGAAACAGCTTCCTTCTGTCCTTTACATATTTTATATCTTGGTCTTCCAGTAAGGCACCCTCTAAAGAAAATGTCCTTGCTAAGAAAAACCAGCTCTTAGATTTTCATCAGTAAAAAAAATGACTGCTATCCAGGCTCAGTCTAGGATTTAAATCCCAATTCTATCACCACCCAGCTTATAGCTCTTAAAGTCACCAAGCCCCAGGTTCTCCTTCCGTAAAATGAGGATAATAATAGTTCCTATCTCAGGCCGGGCGCGGCGGCTCACGCTTGTAATCCCAGCACTTTGGGAGGCCGAGGCGGGCAGTTAATGAGGTCAGGAGTTCAAAACCAGCCTGACCAACATGGTGAAACCCCATCTCTACTAAAAATAAAAAACTAGCCAGGGGTGGTGACACACACCTGTAATTACAGTTACTCAGGAGGCTGTCAGGAGAATCGCTTGAACCTGGGAGGCGGAGGTTGCAGTGAACCAAGATCACGCCACTGCACTCCAGCCTGAGTGACAGAGCAAGACTCTGACTCAAAAATAAATAAATAAATAAATAAAATAAAATAGTTCCTATCTCAAAGGGTGTCATGAGGATGAGATGATATCATTCATGTAATGCACACGTACAGTGCCTGACCCATAGCAAGCGTTCCAGTGTAAG
Source organism: Ateles fusciceps (assembly GCA_036589455.1). Classification (NCBI taxonomy): domain Eukaryota; kingdom Metazoa; phylum Chordata; class Mammalia; order Primates; family Atelidae; genus Ateles; species Ateles fusciceps. The sequence continues at coordinate 6,835,871 of JAZHEH010000228.1, read as the reverse complement.
TTAGCTATTGTGATTTTCCAGGTGAGGAAGCTGAAGCCCAGAGATTGTAGGTGACTTGCCCAAGGTCAAGTTGCTCATTGGGAATAGGAGTCAATATGGTCCTAGTGGTGAGATGAGATATACAGGATCTCTCCTTCACACCCATCCCCTCACTCACCGCCTTCCTAGCAAGCATTTTGTTACCTGGGGGTGCCTCTAGCTCAAGCTGAGCTTTGGTGCAAAGATGCATGGTAGACTGCTGCTGCTGCTGCTGCCGCCGCCCACTGCCACTGCCTCTTTCTTAATGGCTGTGGCTTCCATAGGAAGCTTTCACAGCCGATAGCTAAAGAGGCCAGGCTAGGGCTTATGTAAGAGAAATTCAGGAGGATTGAGATAAAGGAGATAGTTTCTTGATCATCCAAAAAAAGCAGCTCATCTACCTTCAAGTTTTTCTTTGGCTCTGCTCAGAACTGGCTCAGGTCCCTGGGCGCTGAACCTTTCCATTCCCACTTTTTCCAGGGGATTAACTGAGGCATGTAAAATGCAACTCTCTAGAACCCTGTTTAAAGGCCCAGAAGGTTTAGTTGCCCCTAGGAAACCAGCCTTATCTGGATTCCTCTTCCCGAAGGGTCAGCGCTGACAGCACTGTGAGGCAAGGTCAGGAGCAGATGTGATGTGAAATTGTCTTGCTCTCTCCTACTTTGGGCCCAGCTCCCCTGGGTCCAGCTACTCTGTGTTGTTGGCTGCAGGGACCAGCGCATCAGCCAGGATGTGGAGCGATTCTGCCGGCAGCTCAGCAGCATGGCCAGCAAGCTGATCGTCTCCCCCTTCACCCTCGTCTACTACACTTACCAGTGCTTCCAAAGGTGAAGCCCCCTTGCTCCTCAGCCTGGTGTTTCCCCCAGAGGGCCCTCAACTCTCCCAGGTCAGGGTCCAAGAGAAGCTTATCTCCCTTCTCTCCCACCTACACCTTACGGAGTCTTCCCCATACCACCTGCCCTTCCTTTGGCCCTGTGTTGTTGCAGTGTCACAGGTATCCTGGCTCTGACAGCTCATACCAGATGCCCCCACCTAGGAGCAGAGGGCCCATGGGGCTGCTCAGATTGGACAGGGGCTACCTCAGAGGGGACAGGAGTCAGGGCTAAGGCCTGTGGGGATAGGTGGTACCCCACACCCTCTCCCTTCGTCTCTCCCTCTCTCTGTTTCAGCACAGGCTGGCTCGGGCCTGTGAGCATCTTCGGGTATTTTATCCTGGGGACTGTGGTGAACAAAACTTTGATGGGGCCCATTGTGATGAAGCTGGTGCATCAGGAGAAGCTGGAGGGAGATTTTAGGTGTGTCTCCCTCACTTGAGGTTTCTGGGCTGGGGCATAATGGTTAAAGAATGGGATCTGGAGTAGACTGCCTAAGTTCAAATCCTAGCCGTGTCAGTTCCTAGCTGTGTGATCTTGGAGAGGTCTTTAACCTCTCCAAGTTTCAATGTTCTTGTCTCTTAAGTGGAAATGGTACTGTAGCCTACGGAGAGGATTAGGAGGATTAATAAGATCGTATGTGAGAAGGGCTGAGAACCGTGTCTGGCTGGCCATCACCATCATCGTCATCCCTTGGCCTTCTCACTGCCCTGCCGTAACCACCCTGTCTTGGATCAGTTGGTTGTGGCAGCCAATGGATCCATCGCCTACCCTGTGCTGCTTGGCCCCCTCCGGGCCAGGCCTTGGGAGGAGGAGATGCTGTCCTCTCTGCAGAAAGGAGGGGAGGAGGAGAGATGCTGTCCTCTCTGCAGAAAGCTGAGGGGCAGCCCTGTCTGGAGAGCTCCTGCCACCCTACCTAACCCTGAGATTTTCTGCCCCATAACAGTCCAGGGAAGGGTCAGACCGATGCAGCCACAGTTCTAAGGCAGAGCTGGGCTCCACTTGGGGGTCTGCGTGATCCAGGACTCCACCAGGAGCAGGGCCAGTACTCCTGTTGTCAGCACACATTTTCCTTTGGTCCATCCAGGTTCAAGCACATGCAGATTCGGGTGAATGCGGAGCCTGCTGCTTTCTACAGGTGAGTCTGGAGAGATGGTTCTCTTTCTACCTTGCCAGAGCTGAGAGTGGAGAAGGAAAGATGAATCCTACAACCCTCCCCACCACCACCAAACTCAGGAGCTGAGTGTTGTCACACTTGGCTGTGACCCTCTCCCTCTACCTCCCACTGTCCTTGTCTGCCTCATCCTTAGGTCCAGGGGTTTGCTTCTGAAGCTGGTGGTTCCTTACTGTGGCCGGCTTTAGTCTTAGTAGCCTAGCATGGGGCCTGAAATTGTCAGATGAATGAATGCCTCATCATCTTGCTGGTGACTGTAAGGCATTCCTCTGCCTCTGCTCTTCTGTCTCTTAAGAAGCTTTCTTGGCAGGGCTCTGTGGCTCATGCCTGTAATCCCAGCCCTTTGGGAGGCCGAGGCGAGTGGATAACCTGAGGTTGGGAGTTTGAGACCAGCCTGACCAACATGGAGAAACCTCGTCTATACTGAAAATACAAAATTAGCCAGGTGTGGTGGTGTATGCCTGTAATCCCAGGTACTTGGGAGGCTGAGGCAGGAGAATCGCTTGAACCCAGAAGGCAGAGGTTGCCGTGAGCCAAGCTTGCACCATTGCACTCCAGCCTGGGCAGCAAGAGCAAAACTCTGTCTCAGAAATAAAAATGAAGCAGCTTTCTTGCCAGCGTCTGAGGGCCAAGCCTTATCCTTTGTTTCTGTAGCGTGGGATGGAACAGGAGCTTCTCAGGACCAGGAGACCTACTCCTCAATGCTGTCTAATGGAGCCAAGTGTCTGGTCTCCTGATGGCAACAGCAGAGCAGCAGTGTGAAATCCCATCCCTTCCCACTGGGGCCAGGGCAGGTCCCTGTGCTGTGCCTGTGTGAGGCCTCTGAAATCAGTGTTAGGACTGATAGTGCAGGCGGAGGTTTGCATTTAAGAAGTGGAAGCTACTCCTTGGCTCACCTATACTTCGGGGTGAATCCGATATCCCTGGGACCTTTGCTTGTCAGTCTCTGCTGCAGTTTGCAACCTCTACCACTTGAGGGCACCAAGAATACTGGGAATCTGCACTGGGGTGGCATTATGAGGTGGACAGGGCTGGGTGTGTAGAAGTTTTTGGATTCTGCAACTTCTGCTCATGAAGCTCTGAGGAAGGCAAGTTCGTTCTTAGAGCTCCAGATCAGTTATTCTGTGGCCTCTGTGCAAAATCTGAGATGTCCCCTCTCTCCTCCCTCCACCTTTTCTGCCTACAGAATTTCTACCCATCCTGGAAACCCCAGGTCACCTCCTCTGGAGAGCCTTGCCAGACTCCCTTAATGATTAAGCCTATCTGCTGCCATAGCCCTGAGGGCACACTTAATACTCCTTATTCCAAGTGAAGAACGCAGTGTGCCTGCCTGACCTCTGGACTGAGAGCTCCTCAGAGACAGAGATTATTTTCTCATGTCTTTATTGCCCTAGCTAACGAGTACAGTGCCTGGCACACCTAGTGACTGCTCTGTGTATATTTATTTCACAATAGTTTTTATTTATTGAGGGCTCCTTATGTGCTTGGCACTTTGTATTCAGAAGCTTTTAATTCTCACTCTCACCTATTACATTGGTATTATTAGCTCCATTTTATAGATTAAAAAAGTGAGGCCTGGAGGCTTCAGTAGTCTGCCTGTGTCACCCAGCTCGTAACTGGCCAGAGCCAGGATTTGAACCAGGTCTGCCCAACTCTAGAGTTCATGTTCTTTACACGGACAATACCATAAGGCATGACTGAAGCCATGAATGGGTGCTAGCAGTAGACAGAGCCTGAGGCCAAGATCATTTGGATGGCCTTGGTTTCTAAAGCAGGGTATGATGTTGGACGGGGGGGGCCTCCCCAGCCTGGCTGAACCTCTCCAGCCCTGTGGACATCCCCAGCCTTTCCTTGTCAGAGCTGGGCATGTGGAGCACATGAGGACAGACCGCAGGCTGCAGAGACTCCTTCAGACCCAGAGGGAGCTGATGTCCAAGGAGCTCTGGCTGTACAGTAGGCGAGGGGGCCCAGGGAGGTGGGAAACATGGTGTTGGACTGGTCTGCTTCCCCTTCCCACACCTCTCTCCTTTCTGTCTGCAAGGATAAACGTGCTGTGATGAAGGAATTAACCGGGCGGTGGGCGGGGGGTGGTGGTTGGTTGCCTTTCTGAGTGTGTCCTCAGAAGAATGAGGATCCAGGGAAGGCATGTGGCCCTGCTTGGCTTCCTGCTCCCCATCTTAGGGTCGTGTCTGCTGCAGGGCATGTGGATGGTTCCTGGGTGTCTCATGCATCTGTCTTCCACAGTCGGCATCAACACCTTTGACTATCTGGGCAGCATCCTGAGTTACATTGTCATCGCAATCCCCATTTTCAGTGGGGTCTATGGAGACCTGAGTCCCGCAGAGCTTAGCATCCTGGTCAGCAAGGTGAGACTCCTCTTGGTGTGACCCCTCATGCTGTTCCCCCTCCGTCCTTTGGCCCAGTGCCTGTGGCCCTGAGTGGAAACCTGCTTGACCGCTCCCTGTCCTGTCCAGAACGCCTTTGTGTGCATCTACCTCATCAGCTGCTTCACTCAGCTCATCGACCTGTCCACAACGCTCTCAGATGTGGCTGGCTACACGCACAGGTGAGGCCGTCCTGCCCCTCTGGCTCCTGAGCAAGGTGTGTGGTACTGGAAGAAGTGGCTGAGTGAAAAAAGGAGCAGAGACATACCGTGTACTCATAGGTGTGAGATAGAAAAGGAACTCACCTTCACCTGGCCTCCAGATCCTGCCTCAGATTTTCTCTTCTTGTTCAGGATTGGGCAGCTTCGGGAGACACTGCTGGACATGTCTCTGAAGTCACAGGACTGCGAGATCCTGGGCGAGAGCGAGTGGGGCTTGGACAAGTGAGTAGTGGGCTGGCAGAGCAGTAGTTGAGCCTACAGGCTTTGGCATCACCTGGCTTGGGTTACCCTGGAGCCCTGCCCTTTCCCAGCTGGGCAGCAGAGTTGTGAGGAGGAGATAGAATTGGAATGGCGGGCATGTAAGAGTTCATAGCTGCTGTTGCTGTTCCAGCATCTGTTGTATTCATTTACACCATTCCTCCAGCCAATGGAAGTGAAGTGCGCACACCTTCTGCCCGAGATAATAGGAATCTGCAGTGTCCTCCTCTTCCTGAGCTTCCTCTTCCCACCAAGCCCTCTGCCTGCCCCTTTCCTTGGGGGCATGTCTGTCTTTGTTCCGCGCCTCACTCAGCCCCAGAGATGTCTGAATTCATGTATCCGTGCGGATCTGTAATGTTTCTGTGCGTTAGGATTTGTTTGGTTTCACACTTTCTTGGGCAGATTACTTAACTGTTCTGTCTCAGTTTCTTCATGTCTAAAAAGGAGGTCATAATGAAACCTGCCTTCACTTGTGAGGATTAGATACCATCATCCATGGAAAGTGCTTGGACAATGGCCACATCATAAGCTTTCAAATCAGTCTAAATTCCAGGGCCTACACTTAACACTCTCAGAAGCTAGTGCCTTAACTATTGCTTCTGTTCCAAATGAAAGCTTCATGCAACCATGAGTCCAGAGGCTAGGCGTGAAGGAGGGTCTGTAGGAAACTGGAATTGCTGTTCTGTGGGGAGCCAGGCATCCATCAGAGCCAGAAGCTCCAGAACTGTTTAGCTTTAACTACTCCCATTCTTGTTAGTAGTACTCTGGTCACACTGTGACATCATGAAAACTCACCAGCACTAGAATTAGATGAATACTTCTCTGTGACTTGGGCAGTTACTTAGCCACCTGACTCCTAGTGTCCTCATCTGTGATGATATTTGCGATTCATGGGCGTTAGACTGATTAAGATCAGTCCCATAAGGGGCTTTGTCCAGCCAGGCACAGAGTAGAATTCCACCCCCCACCCCCCGTATTAATGTGCTCAGGCTGCCTTGACGGAATACCACAGGCTGGGTGGCTTAAACAATAGAAAATTTTCTCACATTTCCGATGCTTTTGGTCCAAGATCAAGTTGTCAGCAGGGTTGCTTTCTTCTGAGGCCACTCGTTGGCTTGTAGAGGACTACCTTGTTGCTGTGTCCTCACATGGCCTTTCTCTGTACATGCGTGCCCCTGCCACCTCCGTCTTAAAAGGACACCAGTCATATTGGATTAGGGTCCCACCCTACCAGCCTCATGTTAACATCGTCACCTCTAAAAACCCTGCCTCCACCTGGGCACAAAAGCTCACACATGTAATCCCAGCACTTTGGGAGGCCAGGGTGGGTGGATCACCTGAGGTCAGGAGCTCAAGACGAGCCTGGCCAACATGGTGAAACCCTATCTCTACTAAAAATAAAAAAATAGCTGGACATGGTGGCAGGTACCTGTAGTCCCAGCTACTCAGGAGACTGAGGCAGGAAACTCGCTTGAACCCAGGAGGCAGAGGTTGTAGTGAGCCAAGATTGCGCCACTGCACTCCAGCCTGGGTGACAAGAGCGAGGCTTTGTCTCAAAAAAAAAAAAAAAGACCCTGCCCGAGATAATGTGGTTACATTCTGAGGCACTGAGAGCTGGGACTTCGGCATGTGATTTTGTGAGGATCCAAGTCAGCCCATAACAGTCCACAAGCAGCAGCTCTCAGGAGAAGGGCCTCCCCCATGGCAGTACTGACCCTGTCCATCTTCCTCACACCCTCTCTCTTCTCTCACCCAGGGCCCCGGGATGGCCAGCAGCAGAGCCAGCAGACACGGCGTTTCTCCTTGAGCGGGTCTCCATCTCTGCCCCCTCCTCTGACAAACCCCTAATCAAGGATCTGAGCCTACAGATCTCCGAGGGACAGAGCCTGCTCATCACAGGCAACACGGGCACTGGCAAGACCTCCTTGCTCCGGGTTCTGGGCGGCCTCTGGACGAGCACACGGGGTGAGAGTCAGGCCCTCCCTGCCTCTGACCCAGCCTGGGCCCTAGGGGTGGGGTGGGGGCAGGGATGGTGTGGTAGAATCCATCCTTTTTGTTGGGGAATGAGGAAGAGAGGAGACAGGCAGTTGCCTCTTCTGGGAGATCTCACAATGGAGGTTTCTGTGGGCTCTGCAGGCTCAGTGCAGATGCTGACGGACTTTGGGCCCCATGGGGTGCTATTCCTGCCACAAAAGCCGTTCTTCACTCACGGGACCCTTCGGGAGCAGGTCAGCCTAGTTTGGGGGCCTACTCCTCCCTCCTCACCCCACCCACCCACAGCTGGGACCTCTGGCACTGTGACAGGTCTCAGGCCCTAGAGTCAGAGCAAAAGGTGAGGTAGTGAAGTGGCCTGGGCCTGGGACCTGCTGGCTCTGAGAACCTTCTATTCACATCCATGGATTGGGCCTACTACTCAGAGCAACTCCTGAGGCAGATAAATGGGGCGAGGGCTCAAGCCAAATATCACGTGCATTTGTCCAGCACCCGAGGTCAGATTCTATAGCCCTTGCCCTCAGAAGGCTCTCAGACTCTCGCCCTAAACACATTTCTGAAGGTTGTAGGGACCTTGCCCCGCTGCGTGCACACTGGAGCCTCTCCCATCTGACCCGTGCCAGGCATTCCCCACCTCTCCTCCTTGGGCAGTTCCAGTGGGTTCCAGAGGGAGGTGGCCTGTGTGCAGCTCCATCTCTTGCTCGCCCTCCTCCTAGGCTGGTGTGTTTTTTTTCTTTATCAGGTGATATATCCCCTGAAGGAGATCTACCCTGACTCAGGTGAGCTGGTCCTCCTTAGGTCATGTCCTCTCCTCTGTTGTGGTTCTCCCTGCTCTGCCTGACTGTGGCCTCACTTGTGCCCTTTGGGAGAGGCCCCAGCCAGGCTGCTGATTCAAGGAAGAGAGGCTCCTCTCCTCATCTTTGACTGTTCACTGTTTTGGGGTCTACACCCATACCTCACCTCTTTCTATCTTTCCATCCTTAAGGAGAGACACCCACTGGGACAAGGGAAGTTACACCTTCCTTCACCCACCCTTTCCCTTATCAAGGGCTGCAACCTGTGGTTTCAGAGACTTCACCCAGCATTCTGGGGCCCCCACCCCTGCCATGATGTGCCCTATTTTCTTTTTTTTTTGAGATGGAGCCTTCCTCTGTCTCCAGGCTGGAGTGCAGTGGCGGAGATCTCAGCTCACTGCAACCTCCCAGGTTCAAGCGATTTTCCTGCCTCAGCCTCCTGAGTAGCTGGGACTACAGGCGCACACCATCATGCCCACCTAATTTTTGTATATTTAGTAGAGACGAGGTTTCACCATGTTGGCCAGGATGGTCTTGATCTCCTGACCTTGTGATCCACCCGCTTTGGCCTCCCAAAGTGCTGGGATTACAGGCATGAGCCACTGTGCCCGGCCTTGCCCTGTCTGTTCTGACCAGCCAAGAGGTGCTGGCTTGTCGCAGAAGGCCTCTCTGTTGTGCAGGTTCTACTGATGATGAGAGGATCTTGAGGTTCTTGGAATTGGCAGGCCTGGTAAGTGGGGGACAGGGACCTTCAGGACCTGAGCCCACCTGGGAGCACCAGCCACAGGTAGGTAGGTGCTGGCCCTGCTGTTCCTGGGCCCAGGACTGGAAGTCTGAGCCTGGGGTGGAGAATGGGAATATCAGTTGACAGTATGTGCTGTTGGCCAGGTTGAGACAGGAAGGGAGTAGTGCTCTCACTGGAGAATTTTAAAACAAGAATAGGACTGACAAAGGCAGTTTGCTTTTTATTGTCATGTTTAGCAAGTCTAAACAGTGTCATTGGTAGAATATTCCTCTCTGCCTGGGGCAGACTATCCCACAGGCTCCCACCTTGGTATGCCGCTGGCATATATTTGTCTCAGAAGTGTGCGTGTGTGCTGGGGAGTGAGGGAGGTTCCCCATGATGTCAGGTAGCAGGGCTGGGCCATTTCACGCACATCGCACCCTCTGGGTCTGTTACAGTCCAGCTTGGTGGCAAGGACAGAGGGTCTGGACCAGCAGGTGGATTGGAACTGGTAAGAACAGGGCTTGGGTGCTCCAGAGATCGCTCCACCATAAAGACAATGGGTTCCAGGATCCCTGTCAAGGAATGGAACGGATCCTGACCCCAAAGTCCAGCTGTTTGGCTGGCCCATTGGGTGCAAGTTTATGCCCTTGGGAACAGAATTTGCCTCACTTTGTGTGGGCTGTAGGCCTGTGGTTGAAAGGGGAGGGGCTTCTGTCTCCTGGGGCTCACCTCTGTGCAGAGAAACCTAGAGAAACCTCTTCCTACTCAGACCACTCTAGGTAAAAGTCAAACTATGTCCTCTCTCCTCCCCTTCCTCAGGTATGATGTTCTGTCCCCGGGGGGAGATGCAACGGCTCTCCTTTGCCCGACTCTTCTACCTGCAGCCGAAGTACGCAGGTGAGGTCTGCCTTGTGGGTGCATGTGCCATGCACTGTCTGCACTCTCTGGTGTAGCAGCATGTGTTCACAGGCACACCTGTGCATGACTGGGCTTCTCCGTGTTCCCTGCTAGAGAGGACAGCAGGACCTGCCCGTGATAAACAGTGCTTGGCATCTTCAGAGTAACACTGAATATGCTGTGCGGCCAGCTCATAAGCTTTTTCTTTTATTTCTGTTTTTTTTTTTTTTTGAGACAGAGTCTCACTCTGTCGCCCAGGCTGGAGTACAGTGGCACAATCATGGCTCAATACAGCCTGGAACTCCCAGGCTCAAGTGATCCTCCCACGTCAGCCTCCTGAGTAGCTGGGACTACAGGCATGTGCCACCACACCCTGCTAATTTTTTTATTTTTGTGTTCGTAGAGACTGGGTCACACTATATTGCCCAGGCTGGTCTGGAGCTCCTGGCCTCAGGCCATCCTCCCGAGTTGGCCTCCCAAAGTGCTGGGATTACAGGCATGAACCATCATGCCCAGCTCATAAGCTTTTTGCCTGGCAGCAGCTAGAGCCAGAAGCCAACCTTGAAGGGTTGTAACTTTCTCCTCCTCTGGCTCCACCATCAAATGAATGGGCACCCATTTTCCTCCCCTGCCAAGCTGTGCCTGGCAGGGGGATGGGTGTGGACTTTTCCAAAGACTGACATTCTTGCAGGAAACTGTGATTCCTGTATTGAGTGGTCCCAGGGAGTGGCTGGTGCTTATCTGTAGAAGCTGAGAGATTTCATGCAGCCGCTCACAGATGATTCTGTCATAGAACCTGGCCCTCTGCTTCTCTGGCCCATCCTTCTCCCTAAGTCAGGGCGACTGGATGACAGAGCAGCTTTCAGCCTCCCCTGGGTCCCAGCTGGGGTTGAATGTAGGTGGGAGGAGAAGCAGTGGCGGGAGGAGAAGCAGTGGTGGCAGAGGGCAGGGCTTTGATCTCTTCCTCTGTGCTCTGCCCTCAGTGCTTGATGAAGCCACCAGTGCCCTGACAGAGGAGGTGGAGAGTGAGCTCTATCGCATCGGCCAGCAGTTGGGGATGACGTTCATCAGTGTGGGACATCGACAGAGCCTTGAGAAGGTACCTGTGCTCACAAAGATGGTCTAAGGAGGAGAAAGAACCCAAAGGCTGAGCGTGGCCAGGGCCAGAGGCCCCTCAAAATGGGCAATAGCGGTAGCAGAGAGAACTGAGTGGCCTCCTGTGCCGGCGGCCGGGGCAGCCTGATCTCCATGTGGTGGTGCTCTCTTATAGTTTCATTCCTTGGTTCTGAAACTCTGTGGAGGAGGAAGATGGGAACTGATGAGAATCAAAGAGGAATGAAGCTCCAGCTTTCAGAAGGAGAAGCACACTTTGGCAGATCAGCAGCCCTCAGAGAGACTGGGAGGACTGACGGGGAAGAACGAGCCCAGGTTGGCCACATAGGTTCTGTGCAGGAGCCCTGGTGGTAGTGGGCTTAGCACACGTCTGGGTCTCTGGGAGGGACACTGAGTCTCCCAGGGTTCAGTCTCCCAGGACTCTGCTGCCTCAGCCAGAGCCTCCATATACTTGAAGTGCTGATTACCTACAAATGATTCCAGATCCGTGTTTGCTAAAGAGAAATCTGGAAGTGTGAGATCTGTAAGAAATGAAAGGTCAGGTTGGAAAGAGATCTCTTGGAGTCAAGACATCTGGAAATCTTTTAATCAGTTAAATTGTGCAGCAATAGACTTTTAACTTTAATCAACAGACCATTTAAGTTTTTTTATATAAGTTTTTTACAAAGAAAAGCTAAACATTAAAAATAATCGCAGCTTTTTCTCTTCTTTATCATAGAATGATCTTTTTATTGAATCTCTGGACTTGTATTTGAGAGCTTGGTGGGAAGGGAAGCATGCCCTGCTGTTCTGGAATCTTCTGCCCAAAGTTTTTCACTTCTCCCCACATGTCCCTTTCCATTCGTCAGTGTTATGTAGTTAGAACCTGAACCACTAATCTCTAGGGGCCTTCAGTCTGTCCTATCTTAACTCAAATGAAAGTAAATCCTTTTCCTTTAGCCAAAATAAGTTTGGCTTTTTTAAAAAAAAAAATCTATATTAGGAAACAACAACAATAACAAACAGACAAAACCCAGAAAGCGCAAAGCATGAGGTGGAGTGACTGTGCTCAAAGTCGTCACTCCAGACCAGGTTAGACCACGCCCCTCCAGGTAGGTTGTCTACATATACCTTCCTCACCTTCATGATTTTTGCCAGGTTTCTGTACTTTTTGTACCTGAGTTACTTTTTTTGTTTTTAATTATTTATTTTATTTATTTATTTTTTTAAAGACACGGGGTCTCGCTATGTTGGCCAGGCTGGAGTGCAGTGGCTGTTCACAGGCGCGATCCCACTACTGATCAGCACAGGAGTTTTGACCTGCTCCGTTTCCGACCTGGGCCAGTTCACCCCTCCTTGGGCAACCTGGTGGTCCCCGCTCCCGGGAGGTCACCATATTGATGCCTAACTTAGTGCGGACACCCGATTGGCATAGAGCACTACAGCCCAGAACTCCTGGGCTCAAGCAATCCTCGCACCTCAGCCTCCCGAGTAGCTGGGACTACAGGCACGCGCCACTGCGCCCGGCCTGAGTTACCTATTTTTAAAAACAAACTCACCTTTTAAATTTAAATGGATTTTTTATTTTTTTAAATTTTTTTAAAGACGAGGTTTCACCATGTTGGTCAAGCTGGTCTTGAACTCCCGACCTCAGGTGATCCGCCCACCTTGGCCTCCAAAGTGCTTGGATTACAGGCGTGAGCCACCACGCCTGGCCTTAAATGGATTTTTAAATGAAATTTTACACTTAACGTAAATGGAAAGTAACTAAAAATAAATACAATGAAAACTACCAAACAGTGTTATTAAATCACAGCTAGATGCTGTTGCCTGCGTAGTCTCTGGGCCTGAGGCTTGCTCTTTTTGTAAAAAAAAGTAGGAGAGGAGTTAGACAGACTGGCACCCAGCTGAGATTTTTCTCCTTCATAAAATTAGAAAGATGGAGTGAGAATTGTACTTTCTCACTGTAAGATTTAAGATTATTTAACACCTTCTTGATACCACTTAAAATGACTGACTTTATCCTTACTGACATCTTCATCTCCTAAGCCTTTTCGCAGGTGCTGCTGCTGCTGCCAGGTTATTTTGTCTGTATGTATGTATTTATTTATTTATTTAGAGACAGTGTCTCACGCCTCACTCTGTAGCCCAGGCTGCAGTGTAGTGGCACAATCACAGCTCATTGCAGCCTTGACCTGCTGGGCTCAAGGGATCCTCCCATCTCAGCCTCCCGAGTAGCTGGGACCACAGGCATGAGCTGCCATGCTCAGCATCCAGATTATTTTGGAGGCCAATTCATTCCTAACTCAGGGACTTTGCATTTGCTGCTTCCTCTGCCTCTAACTGGTTCCCAGTGCTGTTTGTTCTTAACACTCAGCCTTCTCCCTCACGGAAACTGCCCGAGAAAGCTACTCCTAGGAGCACACTCTGCACCTGTATTCCTCCCTCACGTCAGAGATGGAGACTACTCAGAGTTTTAGATGAGTCAGTACAAATGTGCATGAGGGAAAATCAGGTCTCGTTTCCTTCATAGTACATTATGGACAAAATGTTTTAAATGCGTCGTACATCAGCCAGGCAAATAATTTCCCAAACTTAAGACCCATTTTGGCCACGCAGGGATCTACAGTGACCCATGTGGATGAGACATAAAGAGAGCCATAGGTTCCCCATCACTCTTCTGCAGGGTTCTAAGCTGCGGGACAGGCAGGAAAGCCATCTTTTGTCATCTCTATCCACTGTCTACTTAGCATGTCAATGTGTGTCTAGTAAAGGCACCTCAAACCAGCCTGTCCCAAACTGGACTGAAGAGCTTTCCCCAGAGCGTTCTGTAGCATCCCCTCTGATGGCAGGTGGCACCACTCACTGTCCATCTGGATACGTGAGTCAGAACTTTAGACCTGGCTTTGGTGTGCCTCTTTGGCCCCTTATTCAGCACATCACCAAGTGCTTCGATCTGACCTCATAAGTAAAATTTCCAGCCATTCACTTCTCTCACCTGCTTGAATCCTAGTTAGAGGCAGCTCAGGAGGGGAGCCAGAAAAATGAGAAAAACCACAAGGAGAATCAAGAGAACGGAAGCCTAGACGGCAGATGAAGTGTCAGGAGGAAGCCTGAGCCTGCCACATAGGGTATGTTAGTAACTGGTGGTGTGGCCATTGTGTGGGCCATGGGGCAGCTCTTGAAAGTGAGGGCACTTTGGTTTGCTGCACACCAACTATGTCTAGGGTGCCATTATGAGTTCCAGGGTGACAGTGGGGGAGCACGATGGGTGCTAGCACCTCTGCTGGAGCTCATGTGTTCCCTGTGGTATGTGGTGGGTCTGAAGACAGAAAGCAGCAGGAAAACGCTTTGGGCTCAACCACAAGTGGAAGACATTTACAAAATTGTATGTCTGTTGTGATACTTAGCAGGTCTTCTTGAGCTGCCTCTAGAACTTGAGCATTCTAGCATTTTCCAAAACATCAAGTCAACTACAAAACCATGGAAGACTGTTGGGGGTGTTACCAGATGGTTTGTGAGTTTGTAGGGAGTTCTGTTTCCTGCTGCAAAGCAAACCATCTTTGACATGCCATTATCTTTATCTCAGTTTTACTTCTTATGCAGGGGCCTGTGTCTTCTCTCCCGCTCCCGTCTCTCCCCTGCAGCCTCTTGAACCCCTCCAAAAGGACTAGGTACTGGAGGGGGGGACAGGTTGGATTCCAGGACAGTTTATCTCAGGAAAGACCAGGGAGGATGGAGAGTGATCTTAGCTTTGAACAAAAATTCATAAATGCAACATCTGTGGGGGCAGACACTGCAGACAGAAGTTTCTCATAAACAGCTGCCACTCCTCCCCACATCCAGCATTCTCCAGACACTTTTTCATTTATATATATGTATATGTATGAATGACGGGGTCTTGCTCTGTCGCCCAGGCTGAAGTGTAGTACATAATCATAGATCACTGCAGCCTTGACTGCTTGGGCTGAAGCAATCCTCCTGCCTCAGCCTCCTGAGTAGCTGGAACTATAGATGCACACTATCATGCCCAGCTTTTTTTTTATAGAGATGGGGTCTCATCATGTTGCCCAGGCTGGTCTTGAACTCCTGGGCTCAAGTAGTCCTCTTGCCTCGGCCTCCCAGAGTGCTGGGATTACAGGCATGAACCACTGAACCCTGTACATTTTTTCATTTAATCCTCACCACAGACCTAGCAGCAAGAAAGGCTCAGGACCTGGGCTATCGCTGATGGGGCTGCCAGAGGTCGGGTCTTTGAGTCCTTGTAAAACAGAATGCCTGGGGGTTCTGCTGGGTATGGAAGAAGACAGGGGACTGAGGAAGGTGAGCTGGTAACCTGGCCACATGGACCAGGCCAGTTGGGAAGGAAGCAGAGTGGGAAAGGCTCTGGGCAGGGAAAGAAGGGAAGGAAGAAGGGAGAGGTTTCTCATGGGCAGAGGATAAGGAGCCCCCCAAGAGATTTGGGCTAGTCACTCCAGTCATTTTGAGGCTGGCAGGGACTGGCAGGTCACAAATAAGCCTCTGTTTCTGCCATAGGCCAGAGAGTTGTGCTCTGTGTTCTGTCCGCAACAGAGCTGAGCTTGTCAGTTCCAGGAAGCCAGAGAAACGCAATGTCTGTTAGTCTCTGTAAATGCTGCCTTTCTGGAAGCACTGTCCTATCAGTGCCAGGAGCTTCTGGCTGATGCTGTACCTGGATGTTGGGACAATGAGTGCTCCTGAGTTAATCCCTGGGACGGAGAGGACTCTCTGGAGGCACGTGCAATTGTTGGGACATCCTGCCCTTGAAGAATGAGTCAGCTGAGAGGGGGACCCAGTACCCTTGTGGGAGGCTGCAGCAATGCCCTCCTAGTGGGTGGGGGTGAAGCTTAGCTAGGCCCTGGCCTGGGGCATCAGGCAGGAGGACATGGGCTAGGGAACATTGACCTTGAGCCTTTAAGCAGGGTGAGGCTGGCCAGGGTGGGTCAGTGAATTTGTTCATCTCTAGGTAGGTAAGAGTCTTGAAGGTTGGAAGCCTCAGAGAAGGCTCAAGTTCAGGGGCAGGACAGAGGGGTTCATTTGTTTTTGGCTCCTGGTATTCAAGGAAATGTCTCAAGGCACTAGCTGAACAGAGACCACACATCACAAGGATTACTGACTTTGCAAAAATAGTTTGGTAAAGTCACCAAACAAATAGGCAGCTACAGCCTTCAACAATTAAAAACAGTAAACTAAGGAAGGAGGAGAAACTGATTTCCAGGGTTGCCGTATTATAATATTCAGATGTCTAGTTTTCTAATAACAAGTAGAACCTCACAGATTATACAAGAAATAAGAAATTATGGTCCATTCAAGAGGAAAACAGTTAATTAACAGAACCTGTCTCTAAGGAAGCCTAGACATTTAAATATGCTCAATGAGCTCAAGGAACGCACAGACAAAGAACTAAAGGAAGCCAGAAAAATGATGTACAAACAAAATGGATATCAAGAAGGAGAGAGAAATTATAAAAAGGAATCCAGGCCGGGCATGATGGCTCATGCTTGTAATCCTAGCACTTTGGGAGGCCAAGGCGGGTGGATGAGGTCAGGAGTTTGAGACCAGCCTGGCCAACATGGCGAAACGCCGTCTCTACTAAAAATACTGCATAGTGGATGTGTGTCCAGAGTTAACCACAGCCCTGTGAGGACACTGGCTGCATGCAGCTTCCTGGCTGTGGTACATCAGGATTAGAGGGGTGTGATGATGGCCTCCCCAGCCGGGAACCAAAGGGAAATCAGACTCCTCTGGTGGTTCTATCTGCCAGTGAGGTAGAGATGGAGCTTTGGTTGAGCTTGGTGGCACGATCTCGGCTCACTGCAACCTCTGCCTCCTGGGTTCAAGCAGTCTCAGCCTCCCAGGGAGCTGGGATTACAGGCATGCAACACCACGACCAGCTAATTTTTGTATTTTTAGTAGAGATGGGGTTTGCCATGTTGCCCAGACTGGTCTCGAACTCCTCACCTCAAGTGATCTGCCCACCTCGCCTTCCCAAAGTGCTGGGATTACAGGCGTGAGCCACCACGCCCAGCCGGTCTGCCCACATTCTTAAAATCTGTCTCCACTCACCAGCCAAACCACAGAGTGTTGTTTGTTTTCTTGAGACAAGAATCTTGCTCTGTTGCTCAGGCTGGAGTGCAGTGGCACCATCTTGGCTAACTGCAGCCTCCGCCTCCTATGTTCCAGTGATTCTCCTACCTCAACCTCCTGAGTAGCTGGGATTACAGGCATGTGCCACTATGCCCAGCTGATTTTTGTATTTTTGGAAGAGATGGGATTTCACGTGTTGGCCAGGCTGGTTTCGAACTCTCCTGACCTCAGCCTCCCAAAGTGCTGGGATTACAGGCATGAGCCACCTCGCTCAGCAAATTGTTTGTTTGTTTGTTTGAGAAGGAGTTTTGCTCTTGTTACCCAGGCTGGAGTGCAATGGCATGATCTCAGCTCACCGAAACCTCCATCTCCCAGATTCAAGCGATTGATTCTCCTGCCTCAGCCTCCCAAGTAGCTGGAATTACAGGCATGTGCCAGCACACCCGGCTTATTTTGTATTTTTAGTAGAGATGTAGTTTCTCCATGTTGGTCAGGCTGGTCTCCAACTCCTGACCTCAGGTGATCCACCCGTCTGGGCTTCCCAAAGGGCTGGGATTACAGGTGTAAGCCACTGTGCCCAGTGAGTTTTTTTTTTAAGTACTACTAAAAGAGTAAGCCCTTTCCTTCATTCCTACCTGACTCCCTGACTATGCTCCCAACTGTATGGTCTGTGTGCCTTTGGGAGAACTTCCATTCTTCCAGCTATCATTGCACCTAGCCTGGATCAAAAGACTGGAAGAAAATACATTTAATATTTTCATATCTCTCTGCCTAACCAAACACTACTTGCTCCTCCAATGCTTACTTGACATTTCTGAAGGCAGAGGCCAGAGATAACTGATGTAAGGAACCGGGGGGAAATGTCCCAACAGGGAACTGAGTGGGGCAGTGACCACGAACCATAGGGAAGGATAACCAAAAAGCCAAAAGCTTGAGAGGTAACATGTTACTCCAATTTCACAGCCCTTTCTAGTTTACAAAGGAGCTTCTAGGACAATGGTGGAGTAGGCTGGTAAAAAATTCTGATTAAGAACACCTAGAGATGAATAAAATATAATGAAAACAAGTTTAATGTGTGACTGGAATAAGAAGAAAGGGAATCCCAGGTATGAGATTCAGAGTCAGCAGGTGACTGTTGACTAGGACTTGCATTTTATTTGTTTATGAGACAGGGTCTCACTGCGTTACCCAGGCTGCAGAGAGCTGAGATCACACCATTGCACTCCAGCCTGGGCAACAGAGCGAGACTCTGTCTAAGAAAAATAATAATAATTAAAATAAAATGCAAGTCCTAAAGGCTGGGTACGGTGGCTCACACCTGTAATCCTAACACTTTGGGAGGCCAGAGTGGGCCGATCAGTTGAACCTTGGAGTTTGAGAGAAGCCTGAGCAACATAGTGAAACTCCATCTCCACTAAAAATACAAAAATTACAAAATCACTTGAACCCCGGAGGTTGAGAGCTGCAGTGAGCCATGATTGCACCACTGTCTGTGTGTTTTGTTACTGACCACAACAGGCTTTTCTCTTTCTCTTTTTCTGTGAGAATATGTGCCCTGTTTAAGTGTTCTTTCCTGTCCTCACCGTGAGGTCGGCTCTTCTGACCCCACATGGGCATTTAAAATGCAAATCCCGGCTGGGCATGTTTGCTCATGCCTTTAATCCCAGCACTTTGGGAGGCCAAGGTGGGAGGATCACATGAGGTCAGGAGTTTGAGACCAGCCTGGACAACATAGTGAAACCTCGTCTCTACTAAAAATATAAAAAATTAGCTGGGCATGGTGGCGCACGCCTGTAATTCCAGCTACTTGGGAGGCTGAGGCATAACAATTGCTTGAACCCGGGAGGCAGAGGTTGCAGTGAGCCAAGATTGCACCACTGCACTCCGGCCTGGGTGACAGAGCAAGACTCTGTCTCAAAAACAAACAAAAAATTAAAAGGCAATAACAGAAACAGTCGCTTCCCTCACAAAAATCTTAGAGCTTAGAAATTTCAAAACATTCAGAAGCTTAAAAATGGGATTTAATAAGTATGTGAAACGGAAAATAAGTGAAAACTCTATGCAGTCTTTTGGGATGCAACTATAATAAAACTTAGAAATGTATGATTTTTAAGGCCAGGCACTATGGTTCACAGCTGTAATCTCAGCACTCTGGGAGGCCAAGGAAGGCAGATTGCTTGAGCTCAGGAGTTCGAGACCAGCTTGGGCAACATGGTGAAACCCTGCGTCTACTGAAAAAAATACAAAAATTAGCCAGGTGTGGCGGCATGTACCTGTAATCCCAGCTACTCAGGAGGCTGAGGCAGGAGAATTGCTTGAACCCGGGAGGCAGAGATTGCAATGAGCTGAGATCGTGCCACTGTACTTCAGCCTGGGTGACAGAGCGAGACTGTCTCAAAAAAATAAGCACTTAAACTCAGGTCTTCTAGATTCACTCTGATGTTCTTCCCATTTTAGGTCACACTCTTCTCATCACGAGTTGCCCTCCCTGGGCCATGGTGCCTTGCCCCATCTGTATAGGAATGGTCCCAGATGAGGGGAGGGCTATTGGGAAGTCTTCACCTTTCATGGGACTCTGCCCCTCCCTTCCTAGAAACTTGTGCCTTCTGCATGGAAACTATGCATGGACTGACTCCTGAATCACAGGACATTGTGGGAGACAGAAATGTGGGGTGGAGGAGAAGAGGCACTCCTGTTAGAGATGCAATTGTCCTTTGTGCCTTTGAGCATCCTTTTGTATCTGTTGCTGTTAAGCTCAGCACTTGTCTTAATCTTTCTTTTCCCTGTGTTGCCCAGGCTGGTCTCAAACTCCTGAGCTCTAGGGATCCTCCCACCTCAGCCTCCTAGAGGGCTGGAATTACAGTTGTGAGCCATCATGCCCAGCCTTAATATTTTCCTTTTCTTTCTTTTCCCGTTCTTTCTCTTCCCTTCCCTTCCCTCCTCTCCCCCTCCCCCTTCTTCCCTTCACTTTCCCTTCCCTTCTTCCCTTCCTTTACCTCTCTTTCTTCTTTCCTTTTTTCTTTCTTTCTTTTGACAGAGTCTTGTTCTGTCGCCCAGGCTGGAATGTAGTGGCATGATCTCAGCTCCCTGCAACCTCCGCCTCCCAAGTTCAAGTGATTCTTCTGCCTCAGCTTTCCAAAGTAGCTGGGACTATAGGTGAACACCACCGCACCTGGCTAATTTTTGTATTTTTTAGAAGAGACAGGGTTTCATCATGTTGGCCAAGCTGGTCTCAAACTCCTGGTCTCAAGTGATCCACCCTCCTCAGCCTCCCAAAGTGCTGGGATTACAGGCATGAGCCACTGGCCCCAGCCCAGCCTTAATGTTTTCTTGTTCATAAATATATGCATCAATCTAATTCCTGTGTAATCATCTCTTTGATGGCTACAAAGCTCTTTGTTGGCTGAGCCTAGATTTGCCTTTTAATAATTTGTTTTTGCTTCTGAGCAGATAAAAACTGCTCTGGTCTACCCTCACTGTGTGGAGGAAATAGTGTACGTTTCCTCCTCTTCCCTCTCACCTCCAAGCCCACCATGATCCCCCCTGGTCAACCACCTTTTCTCTGGTCTCAGCATCACAAAAGGGGTGAGTGAATATCAGCCTGGTGACCAGCTCAAGCACTTCTGCAGCTGAACAGAATGCCACCTCCTCATTTTTTGACTCCTTCCTCTGACAGAGACTCCCTGAGGTCCACAGCCTGGCTCTGCCTCTTGGGGAGCAGAGCCATGGAGATAAATGGGAGGGGTCTTTGGCTAAGAGGTGAGGAGTTGGGGAAGGAGGAGTCCAACAATCAATGAAAATAGTCAGCATTGGGAGGGATTGATCTGGAGTGAGGAATTAATGGAGCAGATCACTGCTGGGCCTGCTCAGCTGTGACTAAGCACAGATGTCCCTGACTTCATTGCTGCCTGAGTTGAACAGCAGCCAGTCAGGAGGTGGGGACAACAGGGAGACCTAAAGAAGAAACAGGAGGTGGGAAGCTCCAGGAGACAGGGCCAGCCGGGGTCAGGGGCTCTTGACCCCAGCTCGGTCCCCCCAAGTTCCCCAGAAGGAAGGCCTTGGTTCCCCAGGACTTCAGGGCCTAGGGTACCAACTGGGATACTTGGTAAATGGGGCCCTGGGGGTCAGACACAGGGAGAGGGGGCAGCCCTGGCACTTGTTCCAACCCAAAGAAGCCCCTCTGTTGCTTTTCCTCTAGAAAACCAACTAGTTTGTTTTAAACTTTTTTTTTTTTTTTTTTTGAGACAGAGTCTCACTGCATCACCCAGGCTGGAGTACAGTGGTGCCATCTTGGCTCACTGCAACCTTCACCTCCTGGGTTCAAGGGATTCTCCCACCTTCAGCCTCCCAAGTAACTGGGATTATAGGTGCCCACCACCATGCCCAGCTAATTTTTGTATTTTTAGTAGAGATGGTTTTGCCATGTTGCCCAGGCTGGTCTCAAACTCCTGACCTCAAATGATTCACCTACTTCAGCCTCCCAAAATGTTGGGATTACAGGTGTGAACCACCACACTCACCCTAAAAGCAAGCTTTATTTTTACAATTTTAGATTTACAAAAAAATTGTGAAGATTACAGAGTTCCCAGGTCCATAGTACAGAGACTTCATAACCCGTGCTGTGGTTTGAATGTGTTCCTCCAGGTTCATGTGTTGGAAACACAATCCCCCAATGCCACAGTGTTAGGAGGTGGGACCTAATAGCTGATTAGGTCATAAGGGAGAATGGATTAAAGTTATCACGGTCGTGGGCCTGTTGTAAAAGCAAAGTCAGCCCCCTCTTGTTCTCTAACACATGCTCTTGTGCCCTTCTACCTCCCACCATGTTATGACGCAGCAAGAAGACTCTCACCAGATGTAGTCCCTTGAGCCTGGACTTCCCAGCCTCCAGAACTGTTAAGAAATAAATTCTTCTTTTTTTTTTTTTTTCGAGATTGTGTAAGGCTCTATTGCTGGGGCTGGAGTGCAATGGTGCAATCTTGGCTCACAGCAACCTCTACGTGCCTCAGCCTTCTGAGTAGCTGGGGCCATAGGCACATACTGCCACGCCCAGCTAATTTTTGTATTTTTCCTAGAAACAGAGTTTCACCATGTTGGCCAGGCTGGTCTCAAACTCCTGGCTACAAGTGATGCACCCACCTCAGCCTCCCAAAGTGCTGGGATTACAGGCATGAGCCACCACGCCAGTCTCTCTTTTCTCTATAAATTATTCAGTCCGTGGTATTCTCTTATAGCCACACGAAACAGACTAAGACACCCCCTCACCCAGTGTTGCCTCTTATTGACATCTGACTTTAGTATGGTACCTCCGTTGGAATTGATGGGCCAGGCTGCCCACAGCGCCACACTCTGAAGAGAGGCAGAGAAGGCACTGCAGTAGGAGACAGACTCCAAGGCCCCAGGGAGCTGTTGGGTGCAGAGACACAGGAGGCTGGAAGGCCAGCAGGAGGCTGAGACCAGGTCCCAGCAATCCCTTAGATTGCGTCCCCTTTCTTGCAGCAGCTACTCTCTGCAGGCCACAGGACTGGTCTTAGGAGCTCACCCGCTGTCACCAGCCCTGCTTGTCACTCTCTCCTACCCCCCGGCCAGACTCTTCCTCATAAATTCCTCCCAGGCCTGCTCAGCAGCTCCCACAGCCCTCAAGAACCAGCACCTCCTGCCCCTGTAGCTCTCTGCTGCTCTTCTTGGTGCATGCCGCCATCTCTCGGCAGCCTGTTAGCCCTGCAGAGCCTGGAGTAAAATCTCCTTCCAGGAGCCGGGTGGCAGGGTCAGAGGGAAGACGACACTCCTGGGGTGCAGTCAGCACCTAGCAGGACGTCTCTTTGTTCTGCCTCAGTTGAGCCTGGCCAGCCTCTCCCCCTCATCGATTACTTGTAAGCCTATTTGCATTTCCTTGTGCAGAGAGCTGCTTGCTGCTTCTCCAGGTAAATCCCATGGGGTGATCGTCCAAGGTCTGTACAGTGCCTTTCCCCAGGTCTTCACTTCTACCTCACAACTCTACGCCACGACAGGCAGAGCAGATGTTACCATTTCATTTTAGAACACAGAGAGGGGCTCAGAGGGTAAGCAGCCTGGCCCAAGGCCCACAGATGGTCAAGTCACCCTATTAGATGCTTTCACAGTTTCACCCTATTAGATGCTTTCACAGTTTCTTATAGCGTGCCTCCAAGTTCATAGGACATTTGCAACTTTATATTTTATTTGTATGGTTATTTACATTCTATTTGTCTTTCCCCTCCCAGACTGTAAGTTCCATGAGAACAGGGTACTTGGGGTCAGGCATGGTGGCTTATGCCTCTAATCCCAGCACTTTGGAAGCTGAGGCAGGTGGATCACTTGAGGTCAGGAGTTTGAGCCCCATCTCTACGAAAAATACAAAAATTTAACCAGATGTGGTAGCATACGCCTGTAATCCCAGCTACTCAGGAGGCTGAGGTAGGAGAATTGCTTGAACCTGGGAGGCAGAGGTTGCAGTGAGCCGAGATTGCACCACTACACTCCAGCCAGGGCAAAGAGCAAGACTCTGTCTCAAAAGAAAAGAAAAATAACAGGGAATTTGAGACTGCTTTGCCTGCTACTATATCCGCAGTGCCTTGCCCCACTGCCTGATACATATTAGATGCTCAATAGTTATTTTTAGATTATTGAATACATGATGAGTTATAGGCAGAACATCCATGCATTCAACAGTGGATTGAGGGTCAGGTCCTTTGATGGGTCCTGGGATAAAAGATGAGTAAGATATAGCCCTACCCTTGAAGAAATCTGTCTTATGGGAAAGATAGAGTTGATTAAAAAAATTTACAACACACTGTGTAAAATGCCATAATCAGGAACGTCCCAAGTGCTATCAGAGAACAGCGGTTATAAACTATTCCTGGCTAGGCGCAGTGGCTCACTCCTGTATTCCCAGCACTTTGGGAGGCCGAAGTGGGAGGATTGCTTAAGCCCAAGAGTTCAGGACCAGCCTGGGCAACATAGTGAGACCTCGTCTCTACTAAAAATTAGCCAGTGTGATGCGCACCTGTAGTCCCAGCTGCTCAGGAGGCTGAGGTGGGAGAACGGCTTAATCTGAGAGCTGAAGGTTGCAGTGAGCCATGATCACCACTGCACTCCAGCCTGAGCAACAGAGCGAGACCCTGTCTCAAAAATAAATAAATCAGTAAAATAAATACACTCTTCCTGGAAGGTCAGGAGGATTTCAAAGGGGAGGAGACTGGAAGGATGACAGGTGGCTTACTTCCTGGAGAGTTGGGGGAGGACAGGGTGAGAGGAGGACATTCCTAGACCGAGGATGAGTCCTGCAGGAGCTGACATGCTGGGGAAGGCCCGGGAGCAGCTGCGCATGGCAGGACTTGAAGCCAGGCTCAAGGCTCTTTCCCCGTACCCACACAGGAGCTGGAGATTTCTCACGTGTGCCCCCTCGGGGTCCGGGGCTGCGAGGACCACATCTGGGTCCAATCCAGGGTGTAAGGACTGCTGGCCTGTCATTCTGCTTCCCTGATGGGCTGCCAGAAACCTCATCCACAAGGGAGTTCACATCTGAGCCAATTTGAGAACAATCTTATGAGATTCCTTGAGCCCAAAGCTCAAATACAACCTCTCTCATCTGCTCACCCCTCTCTCATCTTGTAATTCCAGCATATCATCAAGTCTGTGGGTCACAGCTGTCTGAAGACAATTTCATGTGGTCTTCCTCCAGCTGTTTCTCTTGTTGAGTCTCCTTCCCTTTGACAAGGATTTAGCATAATCTGTCTGTCTTGCAGTTTCCAAGACCATTACCTTTTTTGTTTGCTGTTTAGGTGGAGGGTAAGATGTGGAAGAGCACAGTTGTGCACAAAAGGAAGGGAGTTCTCTTAGGGGCCAAGGTGGGCTGTGGGCTTCCGCAGAGTAGAGAAGGAAACAGGGTTATCAGTAAGTCAGTACCAAGGAGAAAGGCAAATGCAGACTAGTGTGTGGGGGAGCAGGAGGGAGTCAGAGGTAAGAATTATGAATAGTTGGGACATTTAAGTTGTGTCAATCATGGAAGCAGACCCCGTGTCACAGTGACTAATGTCATTGAAGGGTGGTGTCAGCTCAGTGGAGAGACGTAGGCCACTTGTACCTCTACAATCAGAGTCATTTTGAAAAAGGAACCCAGTCATTTTGACCTAAAATCAACTTGTAGATTTACTTCTTTTTTCCTTTTTGAGACAGGGTCTTGCTCTGTTGCCCAGGTTGGAGTACAGTGGTGTGATCTCAGCTCACTGTGACCTCCATCTCCTGGGTTCAAGCGATCCTCCTGCCTCAGCCTCCTGAGTAGCTAGGATTACAGGTGTATGCCACCACGCCTGGCTAATTTTTATAATTTTAGTAAACACGGGGTTTTGCTATGTTGGCCAGGCTGGTCTCGAACTCCTGGCCTCAAGTGATCTGCCCCGCCTCGGCCTCCCAAAGTGCTGGGATTACAGGGGTGAGCCACTGCACCCGGCCGTAGATTTACTTTTATGCCACCCATACACAAAGAACACAAACCATTCTCCACCCACAATGGACTCCTGAATTCCCTCCCCTGCTATTTTTATGTCAATTTTATTCTTACTTGTATCTTTACAGAAAATGGCACAGAAATCACAGGTTTCAAATACCTAGGAGTTATTACAGTTCCATATTTCAAACACCTCAATATCAAGTTTCTTTCTTCTCACTCTATGTACATTATTTACACACCAGGGGCTACAGTCTAACACTTCAAACCAGCAGGGACAAAGACAAGAACCAGGGAGGGAATTTCCATAAATGGAATGAAGGAGAAATCAACTTTTGATATGGAATTAAAGTTGCAACGCACTGTCTCGGGCCTTTCTCTAACGAGGCATTCCCTGCAAAGGTGGGTGAGATGGTGGTGGGGTGGATGGGGTTGGGAGCCTGGCCTGGGAATCTGGATCGGGTGGGTCAACAGGGCTATGTGCTCCCATTGCTCATGCGAATGGAAAAGGCCAGGCCAGAGAGGTCGCCTCACCAACAGGTCCACCCATCCGCTGGCAGAAGAAGCCCCAGCTCTTTATTCCATCATGGTTACTGTGTTTTAGTCTAGTGGACGTGCCTTCCGGCATACACTGGCATGAAGGCGTGTGTACCTACAGCTTTGCTTGGGCTTATACCTGGCCTTCTACCTTGCTTTCCTTCCATCCTTTTCCCCATCCTTCTGAACAGGGTAAAAGCTTGCTCTGAGAGGTGCTCAGCCCTAGGCCCTTAGCTCCCCTGTCTGCCTAGAGTGAAGGTTTCTCTAACAGACCCTTAATGCATATGCAAAGTCCCAGGCCTACTCCAGGCTTGGCTTCTCAGTGGAGGCCAGGCCTGTGGCTTCCTAGATGTCATTTAGCAGCTAGATTGGGTTGTTCAAGGCAGGGCACATTCGAACTAACAGTTTGCAAGGAGCTGTGGGGGAAGGGTGACTTCACAGCAAGTCAAGGTCACAGGCAGCATATCAGGAGAGTCAAGATGCTTCAGAACACAGGCCCACGGGCCTGAGGACTCAGGGTAGAGGGTTTAGACTCCTGAACAGTGCAGTGAGCTGCAGCATTT
The DNA here is from genome assembly GCA_036589455.1 of Ateles fusciceps. Taxonomy (NCBI): domain Eukaryota; kingdom Metazoa; phylum Chordata; class Mammalia; order Primates; family Atelidae; genus Ateles; species Ateles fusciceps. Next base: position 6,809,770 of record JAZHEH010000228.1, on the reverse strand, counting down.
GTGAGGCACAGGACATGGACTCACGGCATGCAGCGAATATTGCCACATGCCATGTAGTTGCCTATGCTGGGAGGAGCCAGTGGGACAGGCTGGGCGTGGAGAGGGTGGGTTCCTGAGGGTGACCATGGCAGGGCATGAGACCAAGGGTGGCTGAGGGGCCCGGGCTGAGACTTCCCAAGTGTAGCCTGCCATCTGGACTCCACTGATGGGTAGGGGAGAGGCTGTGTCTGCCTGGGCCTGCAGGGCGGTGTCTTCACACTTTGGAAGCCCAGGCCCAGCCAGGTCTGCAGGGAGGAACAGGCTGAGTGAGGAAAAGACTTTTGCTGAGGACTGGGGTGCTCACAACGCTGGAGCTGCAGTTCCAGTCCTCCGTCTGCATCACAGCTGTGGCAGGCAATGCACGATGCATTTGTAGCAATGGGCTTTAGGCATGGGCAGAGCGGAATCCACAAAGGATGTAGAGCTGGGAAGGAGGGCTCTTTAAAGCAAGAGAACAGAGAGCAAAAGGTGGCCCAAACCAGTGATCGTTGCAAAGGGATTGAGAGAAATGGGGCTTGAGGGGATGTTGTGGGCAGTAAGAAGGCGTCTGAGGCTGGGATGCTGGAGAGGTCAAGACTAGATCAGGGATGTCTCAGCATGGTCCAGAGTCAGAACCCAGCTGTGCCTGCAGCCACCAGGGGTGATGGAGGGCCTGTCGGGGGCAAGGAGGATGGCAGAGGCCAGGCCTGGGCCTTGCCTCAGAGAGTACCTCCCAGCACCACAGGCCCCAAGGAGAGCAGTCTTGGGGCTCCGGCATCTGAACACCCCTTGACCTAAGCCATGTCCTCCAGCTGCGGTGGACTGAGCCTCTCCACCGGCCTGTCTTCATCCATGGCCTCCTCCTCCTCTGGCTTCTCGGTACTCCGGGCCAGGCTGTCCGGCCCGGACACAGTCCCCAGCACTTTGGTGCTGTGCTCCTGAGCTTTGGCCCGGAGCGCCGCAATGCTGTTCTCCCTCAGTTCCTCCTGGGAGATGGCCGCCTAAGCTTCGGGGCCCCGCTCCTCCTGCTCCATCTTGTCGAGCTTGGGCAGGGCCTGGCGTTCCCCCTCGGGCTTCCTCCCCGACTCGGCTGCTGCCTCCAGCGACTTTTTGTGCATCCCTAAAAAGAATTGTTGGTATTCGGGTTTAGAAAAGCGCCTGGGAAAGCCATCTTGAACTGAAAACAGCAAAGATAGAGAGAGGCCAGAATTAAGGACGAGCAGAAAGCCTTACCTCCCACACCACAGTCACACAAGTCCCAGGGCTGGGCCAGGGCCAGGGGCAGGGAACGGGGAGATAGGGTCACCAGGCCTGTGGGGGACTTCCCCCTGCCAAAGCCCTGGGCACCTGGGCCCGGGTGGCCTGTTCTGTCCCTTCCAGGCCACAGCACATGCTCCCCTGTCCCTCCCCCAGTGGGATTCCGGATCTTAGAACCCCAAGAGAAGCTGGTGCGATTCTCAAATATAGGCCCAGAGGGCGGTGGGGAAGACAGCAGGTGGGGAAGATAGCAAGGAGAGAGATTTGGGGAACAGAAGTCCTTTGGGCAAAGCAGAATGGCAGCCAGAAGGACCTAGGGGTCCTCTCAACCACCAAAGGAGGCTGTTGTTCAACCATAAGCCCACCCCCTGGCCAAGGGGAGAGGGGGGTACAGACTCCAGGGCAACAGCCACACCCTTCTCACAGGACAAAGAATCCGCAGTTAGGGACTCTCCAGATAGGGACTCGATGAGAGTCCTTGGCCCCCAGTGCAAGTGACAGACACCAGGCCCCAGGCCCAGCCCCCGCTGGGTCCCCCAAAGTAGACCAAGAGGCTTGGTTTGAAGAGCTTCTCTCCTGCTAGGCTGCTGTGGCCCAAGTCCTCTGCCCCAAGGCTCTGTCCCCTCCTCCAGGGAGCCCGCTCTCCTCACCGCAGGGGAAGGGCCCCAAGGAGGGTGCGGGCTCTTACCCAGTAGCCACGGGGCACAGGAGTCCATGATGCCATCCTTGGCAGACTTGAGGATGGACTCGGGCAGGGGGGATGGAGTGCCGCACCATGGCCCCGTAGAGCCCGTACTCTGCCATGACACTGCTCCGGCCCCAGCACTTCTCCCGCTTCCTCCACTTGGCTCTGCGGTTCTGGAACCAGACCTGCAGGTGCACAGAACAGGTCAGAGGCTCATTCTGAGAGGTGCTGGGCCCAAGGGCCTTACCCCTGCAGGCCTGGAGTGAAGGTTTCTCCAGCAGGGCATCCTTAACCTAAGCTTGCCCACTCCACGGTACCCCCTGGGTTCCTCCAGGGCCAGGGAGTATTGAGAAGGAGGACATGAGTCTTATGAGAATACCATGGGTAGTTCTAGGGAGATGGGGTAGGATGCCTCCTGGACAGGGTCTTGCAGGCGCGCAGGATCCCAGGGTCGTCCGATGTTTGCAGCTGAGAAGCCTGCCCCACCACTGATGGCTCTCTTGCATGAGTTCGCACCTCCAGCATACAAATCTTTTTCTGATTTGCAGAGGGACAAATTCCTTTCCCAGCACTGGACTAGCAGTGTCTCTGGCTCGGGGCTTCCTCTCTGCCAGAAGCCCAGAGCCATAACAATCCAGGAAGGCTGCAGGTGAGTAGGGGGTGAGGGACAAAGGGCAGGGGACAGTCTTAGGGGCACTTCACTCAGGTATCAGGGAGGCTGGGAACTTAGGGAGGGAGACTCCCTGGGAAGGCCTGGGTCAGCCTCCCTCCTCTGCGCTCTGCCAAGCCCCATGTGCCCTCCAGGTACCTGCTCCCCACAGCTCCGGGCCTAACTCTGAATGATATTTGGGGGACCTGGGCCAGAGATGAAGACAGCATTCTCCAGGGTTGAGGAGGAAATGGGAGGAGGGCCCTGGGAGCGGGTGGGGGTGGAGGAAGCACTGGCGAATATGTCTCTGGCCCCAAAGCTGATTGGTGCAGAGTCTGAATGAGAGTGGGGTGCCCTGGTGTCCGCAGCACTCTAGCTCATTCTTGGAAGAGATCCCAGAATCCCTGTCAGGTTTAGGGAAGGAAGATTTCTTGGTCCCCCAGAGCAGGTTTCCGGAGATCTCTCGCAGCTGTCAGAACCAGGAGCTCCTTGCATTGTCCCCCGAGGAGATGCGAGGCCCGAGGGGAACTGGTGGGCCCCAAGCCTGACGAGTCCTTTCTCGCCCCTCACAGCCCTTAAGGCTCAGACCCCGGGGGGCAGCGAGTCGCCCCAGGGAAGTGGGGGGGGGCCAAGGGAGGGGAGGACCAAGGCGGCTCGGGAAATCTGTTCATTTCCTCCCGATTTCCTTGCCCGAGTCTGGGCCGGCCCCGCCCTTCCCTCCGGGCCCCCTCCCCCGCGGCCGAGGTATCAGCTTTTAATGAAAAATTGCTCCAGCTCTATTCAGGAGGCGGCAAAAGAAGAGTCACCCCCAGGGGCAGCCCTGGGCTGATTGAAAAATAAGTTAATTTCAGTTTGAATCGATGGGCCTCAGGCACTGAAATATCACGGGAAATTAAAGCGGCTGCTCTCCCGGGAGCCGCGGCATTGACCCGCACTAATTAATGCTGGGGGAGGCAGCGCTCGCCTTGCCGCGAGCCGCCCCCGCTCCCCCGGGGACCCCCAACTCTTCTCATTTAACTAATTAGACGGGGAAAATTGGGTGTTAATTTGTTTAGGATTTTCCCCCTTCCCCCAGGCAGCCCCCTCGCGGCCCCCGCCCCACGCGGCTCGGAAATGCATGCAGGCTCGGCGGCAGATGGCTGCCCGGGTCACGCTGCAATCTCCTCCGACTTGATTGCTTGATTAGGTCGTTAGCACATTAAAAAAAAAAAATTGCTTGCCGTCTGGCGCTGGCGTGATGAGTGGGACGCGCGGCAGCGCCTGGGTAATTTATCTTTTTATACGGCGAAGAATTTGATTTCAATCTGCAGATATATGGGGCGCCTTTGACACCTGTTTAACATCGCGCCGCTGACAGCTTAACCCTTTGCTGCCTGGGGAGCCCGGGCGGGGGCCGGCGGGGCTCGGGTCCACGCTCTCCTGCGGTTCCCGCCGTCGCCACCAGGTGGCGGGGTGAGCGCCCGGAGTCTGTGGCGGAGCCATTCCCGGCAGGGGGACGCTCCGGCCCCCCCGCTTGGCATCCCCCCACGGAGGTCACAGAGCACCGCCCGGGCACGCGCACCTTTAAGTTGACCCAAACGCATGTAACTCTGGCCTTTCTTCATTTATAAGTAACTGGGAGTCTCTAAACAACTGAGAGCGACACTGCCTTAGATGTCCCGGGCCTCTCCCGCCCCGGGTGGCGCCGTCTCCTTGCGGGCAGATTTTTGCAGCCACCGGGTTTGGCACCTGCAGTTCCCCCTCAGAAATGGGGGGGCTGGGAAGCACAGGTGCAAGGCCTCTGCCTGGTCCGGACCCGACCTCCCTGGGAGACCCCCGCCAAGGAAAGGGTTTGTGTAATCCGAAGCCGGCTAGATGGCCGTCCTCCGTGCCCTAAAGGGAGAAGGGAGCAAGGCCAGCCGGGCTAACTCGGGCCTGCATCCCGGCCTGGCTCCACGCCGTGTGTAGATCTCCCCCAGCGCTGCGGTCCTGTGCTGCAGGATGCGTGCCCGACTAGCTGTCCTACCTGGGGCCTGTGGTTTGTCTGGGGCCTCAATCCTGCCCCATCGCCCTCCCCTTAGCATACCTGCTTGCTGCAAGCTGCTTTCTCCCACGGAGGAAAAATCTAAAACGACTAATCCACATAAAAGTATGACTCCTCGCCGGATGCGGTGGCCCACGCCTGTAATCCCAGCACTTTGGAAGGCCAAGGCAGGTGGATCACCTGAGGTCAGGAGTTCGACACCAGCCTGGCCAACATAGTGAAACCTCGTCTCTATTAAAAATACAAAAAATAGCCGGTCGTGGTGGTGCACACCTGTAATCCCAGCTACTTGGGAGCCTGAGGCAGGAGAATCGCTTAAACCTGGGAGGTGGGGGTTGCAGTGAGCAGAGATCGCTGCACTCCAGCCTGAGCAACAAAGCAAGCCTCTGTCTCAAAACCAAAAACAAACAAACAAAGGATGCCTCAAGGTTTTATCCACTTCTCAGAGAAGACAGCAAAGAATGAATCCCCTGGTGATGGAATTCCAGACACCAAGTGTGACCACAGAGAACTGGGGAGGTTTGCCTCGTGACTATAAGAAGCCACCTGCTTCCTGGTCAGGAGACAGTCTGTCCTGCTTGGATACAATACATTCTATTAGGTTGGTGCAAAACAGTCATTGCGATTCTTGCCATTGAAAGTAATTATTATTATTATTATTATTTGAGACAGAGTCTTGCTCCGTGGCCCAGGCTGGAGTGCAATGGCACAATCTCAGCTCACTACATCTTCCGCCTCCCTGGTTCAAACAGTTCTCCTGTCTCAACCTCCCGAGTAGCTGGGACTATAGGCACCTGCCACCACACCCGACTAATTTTTGTATTTGTAGTACAGACAGGGTTTCACCTTGTTGGTCAGGCTGATCTTGAACTCCTGACCTCAGGTGATCCACCGGCCTTGGCCTCCCAAAGTGCTGCGGTTACAGGCATGAGCCACCATATCCGGCCAAAAGTAATTACTTTTGATGGCAAAAACCGCAATGACTTTTGCACCACCCTAATAAAACAAGGCCACAACCCTTTGACTGGTATCTGCGCAGCCAGATTGGAGAATGTTTTGGATTTAAGACAAAAGACGTGATGCATAAACCACAGTAACATACTGTCCTGCAGCAGCACCTCATGATCAAACCCAGCAGTTTCGATTTCTGCAGCAAAGCATATATGTACATGTTTACACTAAGAACGATAAAGAAATTCTGCAAGGTCTGGTCCGGTTTTTGCCATCACTGAGTTTTGATGCTAAATTTATAGAAGAGAGTTCCGTTTTCAGGAGAAATCACTTGAACTCAGGAGGTGGAGATTGTGTGAGCCGAGTAAATAGCTGGGACTCAGGGATTCTGGGAAGGCATTGTGGAATATACAAAGACAGTGGTGCCCAGCCCACCCAGCGTGGATACCTGGTGCATTGCCCTGGCTTCCCCAGGAGTTCCAGGAATACCTGTGCTTGAGAGGGGGCAGCTTCCCAGATGGAAACAGCATTTTTAGGGTACTAAAGAAGGGGGTGCAGACTCGGGATTCAGATCATCTCTGGGGCCTATAAACAGAACCATTTTCCTGGGTCTCCTAATTTGGGCAAATGAATATCTGGCTGATCTGTACAGATCAGATTTTGCCCACAGACACTCTCCCAGGGGAGCCGGTGCCAGCTGGTCGCTCAAACCAGGAGTCAGCCAGACCCTCAGTTATGGGCCCCTGGAATGCCTGGCTCTCTGTGAAGACCAGATGCTGCTCCAATTTATGGAGGAAACCTGGACGGCCAAAACAATTTCTTTCTAGGACAGTTGGCAGGGAAGCCGTGGCAATGGTGCCTTGGAGGGGAAGTGGACAAGGAATTAGAATTAACCCTAACCGCTCCATATGTGTTCCTTTCCATTCCTTTCCTGGAAGCCACCAGCCTGTATATAGAACTTAAAATTTTACAAGAAGCATTGAGGCCAGCCAGTCCTGACCGGGAATTCCCAGCTCTGAAAAATTGCTCTGTGACTTTAGGCAAGTAACTTGACTTCTCTCAGTCTCAGTCTCTTCAAATAAAAAATGAGAATAGCCACTTTTCGGGGCTGTTTGAAGGATTACATGAAATAAATGAGTGCCTAAAATCAGTGCTTCTCATACAGAAGGGGCCCGAGAAGTGTGTTTTCGGTAGAGGCACTGAAAATAAACAGGAACCTGCCCAGAAGTTAATCAATGGCATTACCTGGCCCTCTGGCCTCCTTCACATGCCCTTCAAGGCTGGACTGACAATAATAACCACAATCCAGGAGGAAGGGAAGATACAGCCAACTCTCGGCTGTAATATTCCACACAGACAGCCTCTAGTTTCCCCCTTAGGCATCTGCAGAGCTAAACAGATGCCCCAAAACTCTCCCCCACACTTTTCTTTCTTTCTTTCTTTCCTTCCTTCCTTCCTTCTTCCTTCCTCCTTCCTTCTTTCCTTTCTTTCTTTTTCTTTCTTTCCTTTCCTTCCTTCTTTCTTTCTCCTTCCTTCCTTCCTTACTTCCCTCCCTCCCTCCCTCCTTCCTTTCTTCCTTCCTTCCTTCTCTCTCTCTCTCTCTCTCTTTCTTTTTGACAGAGTTTCACTCTTGTTGCCAAGGCTGGAGTGCACTGGCGTGATCTCAGCTCACTGCAATCTCCACTTCCTGAGTTCAAGCTATTCTCCTGCCTCAGCCTCCCAAGCCACCATGCCCAGCCAATTTTTTGTATTTTTAGTAGAGAGAGGGTTTTACCATGTTGGCCAGGATGGTCTCAAACTCCTGACCTCAGGTGATCTGCCCGCCTCAGCCTCCCAAAGTGCTGAGACAGGTGTGAGCCACCACGCCCAGCCTCCCCACATTTTTAATATATTCCAAGCCCTTAAGGCTCCAGTGCAGGAGAATATTCACGCAGTGCCCATACTCCCTGTGAGTCAACTGTGGTGCAGCAGCTAGAAGCCCTAGGCTGGAGATTTCTGCTCTGCCTCTAGGTGCCTTTATGCCTATGAATAATGCATTTCTTTCTTTTCTTTTCTTTTCTTTCTTTTTTTTTTTTTTTTTTTTTTGAGACATAGTTTCCCTCTTATTGCCCAGGCTGGAGTGCAATGGTGCGACCTTGCTCACCATGACCTTGGCTCATTGCAACCTCCACCTCCTGGGTTTAATCAATTCTCCTGCCTCAGCCTCCCGAGTAGCTGGGATTACAGGTATGCGCCACCACACCCGGCTAATTTTGTATTTTTAGTAGAGACGGGGTTTCTCCATGTTGGTTAAGCTGGTCTCAAACTCCCAACCTCAGGTGATCTGCCCGCCTTGGCCTCCCAAAGTGCTGGGATTACAGGCGCGAGCAACCACACCCGGCCCCCAAGTGCATTTCTTAACCTTTCTGAGCTTCTCGTTCCTTACCTGCCCCGTGACACCACCTCTTTTCAGGTTTCTGGTGAAAATTAACCAATGTGTGGGAAATGCCTGGCACATAGTAAGAGCTGAAACACTCTGGCCAGATGCTTGATGAATTCTGTGGTCAGGTGTGCAACGAGCTTTGCTTTGCAGGAAATGCTCTAGGACACCTTTCACATAAAACCACATCATTTTATCTCCCACCTTTGACATTTCTTCTCAGCATTTAGGCTCCTTTTTCTACTTGGACTCTTCATTCTGACAAGCCCACAATATTCCTTTGATCCCTCTCTCACTCACTTTCCTGACCACCCATTTTCTAGAAGAGACTGCTCCTCTCACGTGGGAGTCTGGTCCCAAGCTCTTTGGGAGACCCTGCATCAAGGTGCCAGCGATACCAGAATCCTGCCTTATACTTCATTCAGGGTGCCAAGTGCCTGAGAAGGGGCCCAAAGTGACACCCAGGGCCACCAGATTTGGAGTCCCAGGACAAGGTGAGTTGGGAGGGCCTTTCAGTTTGGGAATGAGCCTGGGTTTCTTTTCTTTTTTTTGAGACAGAGTGTCACTTTGTTACCCAGACTGGGGGGCAATGGTGTGATCCTGGCTCATTGCAACCTCTACCTCCTAGGTTCAAGCAATTCTCTTGCCTCAGACTTCTGAGTAGCTGGGATTACAGGCGTGCGTCACCATGCCCAGCTAATTTTTGTATTTTTAGTAGAAACAGGGTTTCACCATATTGGCCAGGCTGGTCTCAAACTGCTGATCTCAAGGTGATTCACCCTCCTCAGCCTCCCAAAGTGCTGGGATTACAGGCGTGAGCCACAGCGCCCAGCCAAGCCTGGGTTGATACATTTCCCCCTCAGAGGTATCAGCAGCGATACCCCAGCAGCCATCAGAAAGCCCGGGTCGTGGAAAGTCTGTGGCTGTCCACAGCTGTCTGGCAGGTGCCTCCACAGCAGGCACAGAGTGTGCCTGTGCCTCCAAGGGTAGACTGGTCCCAGGGGAAGGGCTTCTTGCCAAGTGGATACAAAGGCACAGCTAGCATGCCAGGCGACCCTATCAGCTCTTTCTCTATGTGGGCAATCAGCAGGAACAGCCAAGGCCATGCCCCACACCTCCTCTTGTCTCTGCATCATCACATAGCTCCTGTCCTGCAAGCTCCCACCCTGGCATCGCCACCAGACAACAGGGCTCTGCCCCTCAGTCGTCTCCCTGGAGACCTCTGCAATCCTTCCGGGATCGCCTTCCGTCCTAGGAAGGAGACATTGTGCATGGCAGATGTCCTTTGCACATTCTGGTCTCCTCGCTACCCCAGGCCCTGCTCTGCAATCTTGCCACATGCCATCAGGCCGGGCTCTGTTGGCCATGCTCTGGGTGAGCATCCATCACATTCACCCAGTCTCTTCCCCTCTGGCTGGAAGCTGATGAATTTGGGCTCATCTCTGGCGTGACTTAAGGGGGCTTCACACTCTGCATCCACTCAGTACTTCAGCCATGGTTTTATTTCAGCGCGCTGGGCTCAGCCCAGCCTAAGGTTCAAAGAAGCTGAGTCTTGCTGCAGCCTTTGTTGCCCACTAGGGGGCAGCTCCGACCACATTTCCAGGCAGCCTCCTGTCCAAGCACGAACAGGTTATTTCCTTCCTCACCCCACCCCCTGCCACCCAAAACGCCACTTTCTTCCACTCATATTACAGAAACATCCCTCTCCCGAGCCTCCAACCCACTGCATTTACATTCACTGCACACAGGCTCACCTAGAGAGATTGAAAAGCATACAGATGCCAACATGAAGATGTTTGAATTTTTTTTTTTTTTTTTTTTTTTTTGAGACAGAGTTTTGCTCTTGTTGCCCAGGCTGGAGTGCAATAGCACCATCTCGGCTCACTGCAACTTCTGCCTCCCAGGTTCAAGCAATTCTCATGTCTCAGCCTCCCAAGCAGCTGGGATTACAGGTATGCACCCCCACCATGCCCAGCTAATTTTGTATTTTTAGTAGAGACAGGGTTTCACCATGTTGGTCAGGCTGGTCTCGAACTCCTGACCTCAAGAGATCCACCTGCCTTGGCCTCCCAAAGTGCCAGGATTACAGGAGTGAGTCACTGTGCCGGGCAAAGATGTTTGATTTTAAACCAATTAAATCAGAATTGCTGGGTGTAGGCGAGGCCCCCATGGGTGTTTTTAAAATCTGCCCTGGTGATTCTAATAACCATCCTGAGACGAGATCCATACAAACCCTTCCCCACCCAGGCATCTATCTTCTTACTTCTGGAATATGACCCCCTGATAGTTTGTTCCCTACCCTTAGTCAGGGACCACTTTAAAAGAGGCAAAGTCTCACTGCTCGGCGGAGAATATAAACCTCAGCCTTCAACATAAATGAAGCTTCTAAGAGGGGTGAAATGTGGTCTCTGCTCACTTTGAACATCCATAGCTCTGTAATGTTTGCATTTTATAACAAGTACGTCTTAGAAAAAAATATACAGGAAACACATGGGTATATATATATAGCCTGCCCTTACAATTTTAGTAACAAGTGACCCCACAGAGGAAATAATGTCAGTCTGGAAACCCACCTTCTCTTCCCCAGGGCTGATATCTGGCAGGGACTTCCAGAATGCCATATCCTAGTTAAAAAAAATTTTTTTTTCTTTTCTTCTTTTTTTTTTTTTTTGGATTTCCTGGCTTCTAGAATTTTTTGTTTTCTTTTTTTTAAAGAGGATTTTTCTCTGTCACCCAGGCTGGAGTGCAGTAGCACAATCACAGCTCACTGCAGCCTTGACCTCCTGGACTCAAGCAATCCTCCCACCTCAGCCTCCCAAGTAGCTGGGACCACAGGCATGTGCCACCACACCTGCTAATTTTTGTATTTTTTTTGTGGAGATGAGGTTTCGCCATGTTGCCCAGGCTGGTCTCCATCTCCTGGCCTCAAGTGATCCTCCCACCTTAGCCTCCCGAAGTGCTGGGATCACAGGCACCAGCATTTTATTTATTTATCTGGGACACAAAGAGGACCATGTGCCTGAGTCTGATGTGGAGACGTAGAAGCTTTTCTTTCCCCAACACTGCACCATATTCCTCCACCTCCAGCCCAGAGAGATGTAGAGTGAGGACGTGTTTACCCTCCAAGCACACAGGCAGAGGAAGTCACCATTTCTGCTGGGACTGGTTTGTTGTCTCTGTTCTTTGCATTATTACAGTTTGTAGAGAGGCATTCATGTCTCTCATAGGATCTCATGTCATGGTAACTGAGTACTGGGTTTCAATCCCACTCTTACTTTACCTCTCAGCCTCTCAGTTTCTTCATCTGGAAAAGGGGTGTAGGGGTGTAGGAATGACATCTAACTCATTTGCCTGTTAAGGATTAAATGAAATGAGGCGGGTTGGGTGGGATGGTTTACACCTGTAATCCCAGCACTTTGGGAGGCCGAGGTGGGTGGATCATTTGAGGTCAGGAGTTCAAGACCAGCCTGGCCAACATGGTGAAATCCTGTCTCTACTAAAAATACAAAAATTAGCCAGACATGGTGGCAGGCACATGTAATCCCAGCAACTCAGGAGGCTGAGGCAGGAGAATCGCTTGAGGTTTCGGTGAGCCATGATCACAACACTGTACTCCAGACTGGGTGATTGAGTGAGACCCTGTCTCAAAAAAAAAAAAAAAAAAAAAAAAAAGGAAAGAAAAACGAGGCATGGAAGGTACCTAGTATCTGGGACAATGGTGAGTACTTAATAAATGCCAGTAATAACACTATTTTTATTAAGTTAGCATTATGGAAAAATATTATCTTACAAATGAGTAATTTCAAACTCAGAGTTTGGCTTGCTGGGAGTGAAACAAAGACTAGAAGTAGGTGTGTCTGCCTTTCCATGTCCACATGGCAGGTTCTCGTTAGACATCGGCCAATAGACCTCAGACATGCAGGGGCTTCCTCGAGTAGGCCCAGCAGGGGTATGTGCCCCAGCGGTCCATCTGGGGCTGTTAAACCTCACCTGCCTTGCACCCCTGTTCCACCAATGGTAGCCCAGTGTCTTGTTGGGGGAGGGATCCTCAGGAGGCCCCACCCTGGAGGGATCGCACCTCTTCCTTCTACAGGTGGGGCAGCTGAGGCTCACAGATGGTGTGGCCTAGCCTCTACTGCAACAGAGGTCAGAGTTAGAGCTAAAATCCGAGTTCCTGATCTCCAGTTCAATAACCTTTCCATTCCACCTTGAGAATTTCTTTCTGTTTTTTGTTTGTTTGTTTGTTTTTGAGACAGAGTCTTGCTCCATCACCCAGGCTAGAGTGCAGTGGTGTGATCACAGCTCAATGTAGCTTCTACCTCTTGGGTTCAAGTGGTCCTCCCATCTCAGCCTCTTGAATAGCTGGGGCCACAGGCATGCATCACCATACTTGGCTTATTTTAAAAATTTTTTTTGTAGAGATGGGGGATTTCATTATGTTGCCCAGGCTGGCCTCAAGGAATTCTTCCACCTCAGCCTCCCAAAGGGCTGGGATTACAGGCATGAGCCACTGCACCTAGCCAGGAATTTCTTTTCTTTTCTTCAAAGACAGAGTCTCGTTTTTTGCTTAGGCTGGTCTCAAACTGCTGGGCTCAAACAATCCTCCCACCCTGGCTTTCCAAAGTGCTGGGATCACGGGCTTGCGCCACTGCTTGGCCAAGAGTTTCTAACTCCAGACTTGAAGCCGGTAATATCTTCCCCTTTCCCGCTCGTCTCATCCACAGAGTCCTCTGACCCAAAGCTGGGCTGGGAGGGGCCTGGCTCAGGAGTGGCGGCCAACACATTGAGGGGGAAATGTTAGGGAGAGAAGCAAGGGTTTCGGAGTCTAAAGGCACTGAACTCTGGCCTCTGACTGCACCTCAGCTTCCCCATCTGTCAAATGGGAATAATAAATAGTAGCCCCCAGCTCATGGGTGTTCTGAGGGCTCTGCTGAATATGCATGAACTAACTCTGTGAGGAAACGAAAGACACGGGCGGGCTGCTGTAGAGGCAGTGGGAGAACTGAGTTTTCACCCTTTGGAACTCACATACAGAATTTGCATATTCAAAAAATAATTCTGTTATATAAGTGAGTTTTGAGCTACTTTTTTTTTTTTATGACAGTGCCTGGTTCTCAATAAACATTGATTATCTTTACTGTGATACAGGTCTCCCCCCAACTTCAAATCACCTCTGCTCCCCCAGCTTCAAGTCAAAGCAAAGACTTCAAACAGAATAGCAGGCAGGGCAGGGTGGGCTTTCCATTGAGACCTAGCTTGAGTCTTGTGTCTCCACTTACTAGCCGTGGGTCCTGGGCAAGTGGCTGTGCCTCAGCTGCCTCAGTTCTCAAAGGAAACTCATGGTCTTCAGCCCCTGGTTGTCACCAGGATTTAATAAGATCAGATCTGACACTGGGTGAACGGGGGGGGCACGTGCCAGGCACTGCCCCGAACACGGCACACATTTGGCTCATTGCCTCTGCACAAAAGGCAGGTGCCACTGTCACCCCCATTGTACAGATGAAGGCTGGGAGGGCCTGGGAGGTGAAACCCGGCCAGGAACCCAGGCAGTCTGGCTCGAGCGTCAGTGGCCCTAAGCACTATACCACCCTGCCTCTCCTGTGCATGTCATGAATTCAGGAGAACACCTGGCACATGGAAACTCCTCTGGAAATGATCTCTGTGACTGCTGTTGATACACACTGAGATGTGTCCCAGGCCACCTTGCTGAAACTCTGAGACTCTTCCCTCATTTCTCCAATATCCACAAATTGCAGAGACAATCCTCACAGTCACAGAGTGATGAGCTCTCCTCATCCCACACCCCAAGCTCTTTCGTGCTGATTCTGGTGCCCTCAGATACCACCGTATAGACAACCCCCAAGCAACTTAACAAAGCCCTGTTAAGTTCAGTGCACCTGTTGGGGCATTCGTAGCAATGCAGTTACAGCTGAGGGCGAGCCTGCCCTCAAATCCTGAGCTCAGGAGGTTCCAAACACCTCATCCACCCTCCCCTACCTAATCGGCCAAGCAGATTTTAGGACAACCCGCTGCAAGAGACAAGCTGTTCCTTCATTCTGGTCAATACTGCAAATGTGGGGCCTGCCAACAGCAGGGATTTGTCATTGCTCCTCCCTGCCGCAGCCACCTGGAATGGCCAACTTTGTGCTAATGAAAGGGTTACTGCTATGCATCGGCTGGACTGGCTTGGCTTACACACACGCATTCGCGTGCACACACACAATTCAACATCCATACCCAGCTTACCTCACTAGAACCCAACTGGGTGGAGGGTAATGGGTCCAGGCCACCATAGATAATGCACCAAACTAATCTGCTTATGAATAATTGAGCTTATTGTTAGTGTCAATGTCTAAAACCATCGGCTGAAATTCCACATAGATTTCCAGGGGAGAGGAAGCCTCACAGCCTCATTTCCCATTCTCTGGTCCTCCAGTGAGAGAGGACAGAGCAACTCACACACCTTACTTGGCTTCCCCCGCCTCCCAGGCACACATCACACCTGGAGACACAAGGGACCTAGACTGGGGAGGAGACACAGAGCAGAGCAGTTCCAGGAAGTCAGGACTGGGCCCAGCCCACAGGCCCCTGCCTCCGCAGTAAACTGGCTCTGGATCGCTCAGGCAATGACAGCAGCTTTCACTGAAGGTTGAGCACCAGCTAAGACAACCCTAAATCTTCCAGAAATGTTCCTCCCACCCCACTCCTTCTGCCTGATGGAGGCCCTGCCCAGACTTCATCCTCTCCCAAAGAAAGGATTTCGCAGCCCCACTCCTACCCAGGTAGGGGACTCTGGACTTGCCAAGGTCCTGCTGCCACCAAGTGGAGGCCCCGTGCCTACCACATGCCCAGATCAGTGGCTGGTTATGCCACAAAACTGCCCAGGAGAGAAGGAGGGCTTAGTGAGCCACCTGCAGGCGCCTGCCCCACCCAGCTCACATCCTGGGCCAGACCAGGGAGAAGAGAAGGAGGAGTAGGTCAGGGCAGCAACTGCTGGGCTGTTTGTGGAGGAAGGAGCCTGAGGTGGATGGAGGGGTGGGGAAGCAGGAAGAGAAGGGGCAACACTTTCATCATGGTGAGGGGGAGCGGAGGGGGAGGGAAACAGATGGGTCAGGACTAGAAGCCACCTTCCTCTTTGCAGCCGCCCAGAGGCCTGGGCCCCCTCTAGCCTTGGAACAGAGGCCAGGCAGGGATTACTGTACCAAGGACACCTTCGCCTCAACAGAGACCCTGCCCAGGACTGGGGGCCATCCAGTCTCCACTTCTCATCCCCAGACCCCTGCGGGGTCTGTCTGCCTTTCTCCCCCAGGAAGCCTATAGTCTGGAACAGGCAGACCACAGCTGGACGCCTCTCATCCCCCCACAGAGCCCACCTCATGTGGCAAGTGTTCAGCTTCAGTAGGCTGAGAACAGGATCACAGGCAAGCGCACGCCCACAGGGGGCTAGGAGGCGAGCTCCTGGGCCTCTGGGACCCTGGAGCGGTAGCTGTCACCAACAGCGGGGAGCGTGGAGGGGAGAGGGGCTCAGGCTGTTACCTGTATCCTGTCTTCCGGCAGCTCCGTTTTCATGGCCAGCATCTCCCGGGCATAGACGTCTGGGTAGTGGGCCTCGTTAAATGCCTTCTCCAGCTCCTCAAGCTGGTAGGAGGTAAAGATTGTCCTGAGGGAAGCAAGACCAGACACTCAGGACCCCAGAAACTGAAAAAGCCTGTCTCAGAGAAGACAAAACTGCTTTCCTCTGCCTCCTGGGCAGACCCCAAACCCAGGCTGGCTCAGCACAATTGGAAGCAATCTCTCTCTCTCTCTCTCTTTCTCTCTCTCTCTCTCTCTCTCTCTCACACACACACACACACACACACTCATTCACTCATAGTTTAACCCTCCAGCCTCTTCCTCCTCAAGGCTGAGGGCTCACACTACCCTTCCCGAGTGTGTGTGTGTGCGTGTGTGTGCGTGTAAGATGGCCATTATTTCAGCCTTCAGTGACATTTCACACTGGGGATCTTTCTGGAACTGCTCTGGGGAAAAGGCTGTTAAGAAGCACATTCTAGGAAAGCAGAAAGCCCCTCTTCTGCCCAAGCCAGAGAAGAGGCGCTTACCAGATAACCAAACAGCCCAGCTCCACCCAGACCAGCTTCCTGGGCCCTCACAGACACTAGAGCTGAATTTTTGAATGCCTCTGAAAGTTAGAAAATTCACCAGACGGTCAAATGCAGCCTCAACCTCAGTGTTTACACAGTTGAGAACTGAATCTCCCACTCCCTCGACTCACTCCAGTGCCCCTTCCTCCTCCTGCCCTTCCTCCACACCACCCAGACCTGCCAGCTTCCCTGCACTGCCCAGAGCCTCTTCCAGTCCTCTTCTGTGCTGAGAAGGCAAGGGCCACCATCCAACCATCCCGTACTTCCAAACTTAGCCGCTCACCTGGAGGGGGGTCCATTGGGCCACCCTGAGAGCCGACAGGCACACTTCCCCACCTCTCACAGGGCAGTTCATAGTGATCTATTCTGTGTTATAAACTGCTTTAAGAATCTGGTAAAAACTACATTCTCTCACCCTAGGAAAATGGGCAAATGAATATGCCCCAATCCATAAAATGTTGCCTCCAACATTAGGGGATTCAAAGGTCCCCTTTCCTGAATAAACCACTAAACACCTACTTCCAGACATAAATTCTTCTTTTTTAGACCTTAATTTCACCAGCTTTTGGGTGATCTTTATCCTGAAACCTCATTAACAAGCCAAAAGGCAAATTTAGTCCAGTGTCCACAAACCGAACTTGTAGAAATGGTATAGCCCTTACCCGGTCCCCTGGGATGGACCCCAGGGCCAGCACAGGGGTGTAGATTCCTCACTGCTGCGCCCTCACCCTTGTCTAACACAACCCAAAAATACAGATGTGAGCCTCACACATTCCTTGTGTTGGTGTCCACTTTAATATCTCAAGGGATAATGCAGCAAAGAAAAATGGTGCTCTTTACAGAAAATGACTGGTTTGATACTAAATCGTTTCTGTTATTCTGCGGGGGGGGCGGGGGCAGTGACGTGAAATGCTTATGCACACAGAAAGTTAATTCTTGAGAATTTGAAGATCTGCTGCTTTCGCTCCTGCCATCTGCTGAAGGGCCCATGGACAGAGCATCAAAATAAACAATCAAAAAATGCAAGTCCTTTCCGAAACTCGGGAAACTGAGGCACAAAGGCAATCAAAGAGGAGAGCCGACTGTAGGTCATGTAGAACCATTCAAGTCCCAGCCTCTACTTGGGAGACCTCTTCTTCAAAAACAAAACAAAAACTCAAATCTCCCAAACTCTCCCTCATTCGTGCCTCAGAGTTGACATGCTTCCCCCACAGTGTGATCCAACCTCTCTGTTCCTGGTTTATGCAGAACCCCAGACCCTTCAGGCTCCTGTTGTGTCCGGTCTGAAGAGGAGCTGAGCTTTCCC
This sequence comes from Ateles fusciceps, assembly GCA_036589455.1. Lineage (NCBI taxonomy): Eukaryota > Metazoa > Chordata > Mammalia > Primates > Atelidae > Ateles > Ateles fusciceps. The sequence continues at coordinate 6,792,321 of JAZHEH010000228.1, read as the reverse complement.
AGTAGAGAGAAAAGCAAAATCCGAGAGACTCTCCGTGGCTACCTCATCCCCACCCCACCCTCTAAACGCTTCTAAGTCTGGTTTGTTTCTGGGAAATAAAAGCAAGCCCATCTCTCATCACAAGATTCCAGGGTCTCTTGCCCCAAATCCCCAAATGACAGACGCTCAGGTAAAATGTATTTTTTCCTAATTAAAAACAGCACTGGAAATCAGTAGCCATTCTCCTCTCTCCAATAACCTTCTCCCTTTATGCACCAGAAATAGAAATCCCAAGCAGTTAATACCTGGTGTTGCTGAGTTGCTGTGCTACCCCCATGAAAACCCACCAAAGCCCCCAAAGGCGTCCCTGCTGAAGAGAATGGCAGAAGAGAACACACAGTCAGCGATCTTAAGCATGGAATTTGGGCTACGGGTCACCAAGCTCCAAGTACCACATAATGAGACCTCCTGATGCAGAAACCCGTTCCTGTACCCCGGGGTTTGGGGGATGCTTTTTCCAGCGCTCTCCATGCTGTGGGAACCCCTCCCACCCCTCGGGCACCAGCACAAGAGCAGTTTTGCCAGTCTCTGACCTGCCCTGTCCCTGTCCCTGCTTGGGGAAGATGACAGGATTACCCACCCTGGGACCAGCGTAAGATAGATGCATAAAAAGTGTTTTAATGAATATTCGTTGAATGAATTGAATGTAAAAAAAAAAAAAAAAAGACCAATGATCAAGACCAAAAACAATTTCTTTTTCCTTTTAAAATAAAACAATACAAATGAAACAAAAGCAAACAGCTGCTGTAAAAGAATAAACCGAGGTCCGCAGAAACCAAGTCTAAGTTCACCTACACTCAAGCCAAAACCTCTTAGGGCCTGAGGGGTCAGGATAGGCCGTTTTAAAAGGTAGAGGGTCAACAGTGGAGTTTCCCAGGGCCAAGGAAGAAGAAGCATAGAAAAGCTCAAAGAGAGAGGGTGCAAGAGGCTGAGAACAAATTGGGGTGGGAGAAAAGGATGTAGGGGGTGGGGCACACCCCAATGGAGAAGTGTCCCGAAAGGGCGCGGAGCCTCTGGCGGCGGAGGGAGCTGCGGGAAAACAGCTCCGAGGTGAGCGCCGGGGCAGCACCTGCGGGCTGCACCCGCAGAAAGGCAGGCAGATTTTTGGTTCTCGCTCCTTTATTTCCTTGCAAACCACCTTACAAATGTACCGAGGAACAAATAGCAGTGAGGCTGGTGCAGAAGGGAATGAGGGCGAGGGTGGGAAGAAGGGTGGGTTACTTTTCAAGAGATACCTGTCGACATCTGTTGTTTTAACTTTGTGTAAGTAATTTTTGTTTAAACACACACACACACAAAAACCTTTCTAGTCTGTACCCCGATGCAGCCCATCCCACTCCAGCTATGGCTGGTGAGGCCGTCCAGTCTACACCGCCCCCTCCCCGCTCCATTTTACAGACGAGGAAACTGAGGCTCACTGAAGGGAAACGACTCGGTCAGAATCACGAACCAGAAGAAGCCAAAAAAAAAAAAAAAGTTTCGTCAGTGCCGAGATCGCTCCAGCTTTGGGGACCGGTGGGAGCAGAAAGCTAGGGAGTTGGCAGAGAGGACAGGGACCCGGGAGAGAAATGCGGTTGTCAGGTGAGGCCGAGCGCAAAGGAACCAGCTCCCGCCGGAGGTGGGAGCGAATCTGCCCGCCGCGCGGTCTGTGTGGCTCTCGGAATGTACCGATGAGGGGGATCTGGGGGCCGCCACCCCCTCTGTGGCTCAGCGTGGCCTCTGTTGGAGCCTTTGCTTTCTCCTGCAGAAGAAAGCCCGAACGGAACGGTTTCCCCGGCGGCCACTCACGGTGCTCACCGGGCGCGGACGCCAAGGCCCCGGGCAGATTCCGCCAAGCAACGCCTGGTCTGCGCCCTGGCATGGCCTCGGACCTCAGACCTGGGGTCGCCGAAGATAGGGTCCCAGAGACCCAAGCCCGCACGAGGGGGCGGCAGCGGGGGGTGCGCGGGCAGGAGAGAAGAGAAAGCGCCTTGGGGCCTCACCTGTGTCGCCGCTTCTTCCGTTTCTTGGTCTGGTTTAAAGCAGATTTGGACATTTTTCGATCGGTGGAGGAAACATCTTCAGAATCTGAAAAGCGGGCGGAGGGACATGCGGGAGAGTGGGGGACGCGCTCCGCGGTGCCCGAAACACGCGAGGGCCCCACCCCACCCCGGGCCGCCTCCGCAAGCGGCGGGAGCCTGCTCTGTCTCCCCAAGAAGTCTTCGGGCGCCAGGGTGGCCGTCCCATCCCTGAGCCCAGACTGGCCTCTACTACGCCGGGGCCCGAATCCAGAGGTTTTGAACAGATTTCGTTGTAAGAGAGGCAAAGGCTCCGGTGCGCTTGGGACAGGGACGGTGGAGAGCGAGGCACTCTTAGGGGGCCGCAGAGACCCCGTTGGCGCTTCCGAACCCTCTGCGCCCTGTCCTGCGCGACCAGCCCCAGTGCCCCGGGCTGGAAAGTTGGCTCCAAGGAGCAAGGAGCGGAGCCGAGGCGTGGGGAGCTGGGCCCCGGGAAGGCTCGGGGCTGCGGGCATCGTCCCTTTCGCGGGGCAGCACAATGTGTCCCCACTCGAGGCCCGAGAACCTGCGACGCGCTGGTTTTCGTTGCCTTTTCACGTAAAACAAAATAAAACGCAACGAAAAATCGGGGGAAATTGCCAAGCTCGAACAAGAACCGGAGGGCCGAGCGGGCCGCGACGCACCGCCGGGAAAGCAGAGCCGGGAGAAGGCGGGGAGGTCACCCAGGGTCCCCGGGTCCTCGAGACCGCGCGTCGCCGGGCTCCGGTATATTGTGGCGCTTACATGGGAGCGGATGGTGGCCGCTTTGGCTGCCGCGGTGGCCGGGTTGTCTGAGCTCGTGGGGGGTGAAAAAATAAACCCCAATTGACCAACGCGGGGTTTGGGAATGGGGAAAGGAGGAGGAGACAGACAACTTTGGACACCAGGGACCCGGCTGGAGCCGGAACAGAATCGGGCTCCGGGAGTGCGGATACTCCACGATGCCGGGGCCGCAGTGGAGTGGCGGAGCTGGGGCCCTCCGACCCGGCCTGAGACCCTGCACCACTGGCTCCGACACCCCAAACCCCGTTTTCTGTGGGGCCCCAACAGAGTGCCGTGGCCGAGCCCGGCCCGACGCGGGGACCGGAGAACTGCGCGACCGCCCGAAACACTGGGGCTGAAACCCGGCAGACGCCGAAGCATCCTCCCGGGCCCCGGCACCAGGCGCGTCGGCCCAAGGCCCGGGCAGCGACCGACCCCCGGCCTCGAAGGAACTTTTCCGCCAGGAGGAGGCCTGGTCCAGCAACCGGGAGCCGACGGCGCGGGGCTCCGCGCTGTCGCCCCCCCAGTCAGGCAGCCGCGCAGCCTTGCCTCACCTACCCGAGCTGGCCGTCTGGCTGGTGTCCAGCGGCCCCGATGCTCTGCCCAGTGGCTGCAAGTGGACGCTCTGCGGGTCGGACAGCACTTCCAGGAAGGTGGGCTGCGCGTAGAAGCCGGGGGAGACCCCCGGGCCCCAGAAGCCCCATGCCACCCATCCCCGCGGGGCTGAGCACTGAGCGAGCCGTCAGCAAGTGCCCGGGGGCCAGGCCGTCGAGCGCAGCCCGAGAGTGGGAGCTGGGGGGCTCCTTGTTCAAGCCCAGGATCTCCTGGATGCCGAACCCGGTGCACCTGGCTGGGGTGCTCCCCGAGGTACTCTTGGCCACTGTCTCGGACTTGGGCTTGCTCAGCGCTTCCCCTGCTTTCCCCGTCATCTCCCGGTTCTTTGGAGGGGCTGAGGCCGCAGGTCTTGAGCTCACCCCACCCCCCCCGCCGGGCTCCCCGCTTCGCGAAGTTGGTCCCAGGTGCCCCCTCCTGTGTCTAATGCTCTGGAGCCCAAGGAGATTCCCCTTTTATCCAACCAGGCGGCAGCCCAGAGTGGGGGTCAGAGCTGAGCAGCCAATCACCGGGGCCAGGAGCGATTAGGAATTCCAAAAAGCTGGCAGCTCCCGCCACAGGCAGTGTCGAGGGGCCAAGGTGCTGGGGGGGTCGAGCATCGGATGGGCTCTGCACGACGCCCATGGGCAGGGACCCAGGGGCCGAGGTGAGACAACCAGGTTCAGGTTCATGTTCAGGGCTGTTCCGGGAGGCAGAGTGGCTTGGGGATCTGGGCAGATCCTGGCAGGTACAGGTCCCTGAGGTCAGGTGGGAGGATGGGCTAAGGGCAGAGGTTAGAGACTGGGAGACCTTCTTCCCTCAACTCCTATGCAGGTTGGAGGCATCAGAGCAGCCCAAATATGGCACCTCTGTGTAAAAGGTGGAACAAGGGGAGAGGCAAGTGCCCCAGGCTACGTGTATGGTGCTAAGCAGGGAAAAGACTGGGCCAAGATGTGCAGAGGGCGATGTAGGGGGTGGGGAAAGCTCAGGGCTTGCCTTCCCAGAACAAGGTACAATGCCTAGTTCAAAAGAACTACTCAGTACATACTGGCCCAATTATTGAATGATAAACGGGTCAGAAATAGGGGTCCCTGGTGGGAAAGAGGAGCGGTGATGACTGCTTTTGTAGAACAACCATGGACATCCAAACCTCTTCCTAGATAGAGTAAGCATGAAGCGTGCCCAAATTACATGGGAGAACTTGATTCTTCCACCCATTCATTCCACTAATATGTATTGAGCTACTTGCTCTGAGCTAGTAGCCAGGGGTTCCGCAGTAAATCAGACAAGGCAAGGGGCCTGCTATACTTCAGAGTTCATTGAGCAAACAGAATGAAGAGGAAGGGATTGTTGATGTGGAGGGAGAGGAAGGAGGGAGGGGGGTGAGAGGCAATTAAAAGGTGAGCTTCTTTCCCCTGCACTCCACCACCTCAGCTAACTCTTCTGTGACCTTCTTGGGGTTGGGAACTAGCTTATCGACCTTGAGGCTTCCCTCTCTGCTGCGCCTAACATATGGTCAGTTTTTAATGTTCCTTGGATTGAAGGCACCCTATGGGGAGATAAGGACCAGGTCCGTTGCTTTCAGCAGAGGTTGGAAAACCAAGCTGGGGGAGATTCCATCCAGGATTTCTTAGCCAGTCAGGTGCAAACCCCAAATGGAAGGAAACCCCCTAGCCATGCCCAGCCTACTGCCAAGGTGTCTGGCACCCTCGTGGCTGCCATGGGGCCAGCCTGAGAGGTAAGAGGAGGCACTACAGGAGGTGGAAGCTAGACCTTGCTAGCAGGGCTGTTGTGAGGAGAGTCTCCACCCCCATTGGTTTGGTCCACACGATGCTGGAATTAGATAGGGCATCTCACGTGCAGGAGGCATCTGGGAGAGGGGTGCCTCCATATCCCATAATAAGGCCACAGCTACTGTGCACCTACATTGTTCCAGGCCCTTTACATGGTGTAATCTCTGGTCCTTACAACTCCATTAGCACCTTGGTTCCACATCTGAAAATTGACATAGCAATTCTTACTTGCTAAGTGCAGACTCAGTGATATACAATCTCGAAGCATCCTTCACCTTATATGAAGTTGGGTCCCAAGTAACACCATTCACGTAGACAGCAATGTGAATGGTGCCCTCTGGAGTTGTGCAAACCAGTAGACTCACCTGCCAGAAAGAATTTCTGTCCCCATTTTATGGATACGGAGACTTAGGTGACCTAAGAGGTTGCCCAGCTAGTAGCATCAGAGGTCAGATGAGTCAACCTCATGAGTCTGATGTCAGAAGCTGTTCTCTTTTGACTCCATCCCTCTCTCAGCCCACTCTCCATGCCAGCCTACCCTGGGAGGATGGATGAGGATGTTATGTTAATGGCATCTGTCATGTCCCTGACTTATCATGAGACATCCACGATGAGCCAGATGCCAGCGATGGGCAAACGTGAGTGATGGAAAACAAGTGTGTGAGTGATGAAGTCAGCTCTTTCCAGGAGATGAGGATGAAAAATCTCTTGACCAAACCCCACGTCTGAAGCTGCCAGTTCCCAATACCAGAAAGAGAGTCACCATCCTGCCATATGAGGTTGGGGACCGGGACAACCCCAGGCCTTCTGAGAAGCAGCGCCCGGGCTAGAGGCTGGGCCAGGGGGAAAGACTTTGAATGTTATCCCCAGTGGGACAGAAAGGTGAAGAGAGGACTCAGCCTCCACCTGTGGCCAGCTCCACCCTGGGAGCCCGACTCCTTGACAGACTCCTGGCTACGGGGCTGTCTCTGAGCTTTTGAAGTGTCATTGTTACTGCTCCACAGCTGGACCCAGACTTAAGACATTTGTGGGCCAGGCACGGTGGCTCACGCCTGTGTTCCCAGCGCTTTGGGAGGAAGAGGCGGGAGAATCACTTGAGGTCAGGATTCGAGACCAGCCTAGCAAACATGGTGAAACTCTGTCTCTGCTAAAAATACAAAAATTAGCTGACTGTGGTGGCATGCGCCTGTAATCCCAGCTACTCAGGAGGCTCAAGTGAGAGAATCGCTTGAACCCAGGAGGCGGAGGTTGTAGTGAGCCAAGATGGCACCATTGCAGTCCAGCCTGGGTGACAGAGGGAGACGCTGTCTCACAAAAAAAAAAAAAAAGACATTTGTGGACTATAGGGGAGAACCTACAAGGAAAGGCAGGCCCCCGAAGCTTGGGCCAGGGGTGTGGGGGAGTAAAGTGAACCCTTTCAGAGACATTTAGGTTGGTCACACCGAGTCCAAAGCCTGGGTCTTCTCTGAGCTTGTCATTTCTCTTCTCTCTTAACATTGATTGCTTTACCTATAAAACAGCCGGATAACCGGGTTGTGAGCATCCCTTGACCCCCTGAGTTAGTGCAGAGGTCAAGGGCATGGTCTCTAGAGCCAGACTCCCTGGGTTCAGACTCCCATTTTGTCACTTGCTTGGTGACTTTGGGAATGTTATCTAACCTCTTTGTGCCTCTGTGCCTCAGTTTTGTCATCCATAAAATGGGGATAATAGTAGAACCCACCCCTTAGAGTTATCATAAAGGGCCAGGCACAGTGGCTCACACCTGTAATTCCAGCACTTTGGGAGGCTGAGGCGGGCAGATTACCTGAGGTCAGGAGTTCAAGACCAGCCTGGTCAACATTGTGAAACCCTGTCTCTCCTAAAAATACAGAAATCAGCCGGGAGTGGTGGCAGGCACTTGTAATCCCAGCTACTCAGGAGGCTGAGGCAGGAGAATCACTTGAACCTGGGAGGCAGAGGTTGCAGTGAGCCGAGATCATGCCACTGCACTCCAGCCTGGGTGACAGAGTGAAACCCCATCTCAAAAAAAAAAAAAAAAAAAAGATTGTCATGAAGATTAGAACTATCCAGTGCTGCACATGGTGAATCAGTCTACACTGAGTATACGAAAAGGCTACAAATTAAGGCTCCTGTGATATTTACTATTATGATTACCATGCAGCAGGACACTGTACTTGGGACTGGCAGTGTGGTGGGGAACAAAGACCTGGTCCCCACCTTCCTGGAATTTGGGCCAGTGGTGGGAGGAGGTGACATATTTAAAGCACTTAGCATGATGTCTGACCCTGGGGACCCAATACATCATGCCTTTTACTGCCATTGTGAATGGATGCTAGGCCCCTTATCACATCTAATCCACTCTTCTGTGAAAGGCCAGGAGTTCTGTTCTCCTTGTCCCAAGTAAACACTAAAGCTCAGAGAGGGTGATGAGGGAAGAGGGAGGATGCTGCCTCTACCCTTTGCCTCAGCTACTGGTCATTTTTAGCACCAGCTGCAGCCAAACCGTTCTCCCTTGCTAGCTACCTCCCTGAGTCACTTCCCAGCCTTCAGCAACAATTTTTTGGGAGGGGCTGGAAAATGCAGGGAAGAGAAAGGATCTATGTTTGAATCAATAATCCCATTATGAATCTGTCACCCATGAGTGTGTTTCACTTTTTTAATATGCTTGTGTATTCTGGGCTTACCTTGAGGGGTAAACCTTATCTTTCGTCGTGCTGGGCAGTTCTCTGGAGAGAGTCTCGGGAAGTACCTTCCCCAAAGGCCCTACTCTCACCTCCTCCTGTATCAGACATTGGACCAGATATTCAGTTCCCTTTGTTCAGTAAAGAGGCTCATGCTGGGAGGAAAACAGGGAATTTTGATTCACATGTAACCTACACACACTGGACATTTATTAACTCCTGGACTTCTTGCATTGTGTCAGTGAATCCTCCCAACTACCCGGAAAGGTGTGTGTCGTTTTTCAAATGAGGAAGCGACTTCAGAGAGCCTCGGTGGCCTCCCCCAACAACACACAGCTGTCCAGGGCCAAGCTGGAGTCCAAATCCACTGCATTCTGGTTTTCTTGAAGGTGGAACCAGAGCCTCAAGCAGAGGCAGGGATCCTGGATAGAGGGAGGTGAACCCTGCCCCCAAAATGCTTGAGCTACCATGCCCCATGGAGAATGGGAGGGAAGAAAGGAAGAGGTCCTCAGAGGGCTTGGGAAGGGCTACCCAAGTCCAGGCTAGGGGGTGTCCCCAGAACCCAGGGCTGCTAAGAGCATCTCACCTCAAACACCTGGGCCTGATTTTTTCTTCTAGTTTTCCAAGAGCCCAAGGAGTCATCTGTACTCAGAGTTTTCCTGGAGGGCCTGGGGGCGTGGGAGGAAAGGAATAGGCTCTTGGTGATGTCCCCCAGACAGCCCTGTAGAAGGCCTTCACTCTGTCAGTCATGTTCCAGGTGCCCGCTGTAGCGCAGATGAGGGTCTCATTCCAGCAGAACATTACCTATCAGGTTTTTTTTTTTTTTTTGAGATGGCGTCTTGCACTGCCATTGCCCGGGCTGGAGTGCAATGGCACGATCTCGGCTCACTGCTACCTCCACCTCCTGGATTCAAGCGATTCACTTGCCTTAGCCCCCAAGTAGCTGGGATTATAGGCATGCACCACCATACCTGGCTAATTGAGGGGCCTCTTTTGGATGCAGGGCAGGAGGGACCTTTCTGAGGAGTCAGCATTTGGGCAGAGACCTGGGTAGGGAGAATAAGCCAATCTTGTGGGGTTGGGGGGTCTGCAAGTGTGCATGTCCTGGGGTCAACCAAGTAGGTGTTTCTGAGGACCAGTGAGGAGGTGAGGGAGACTAGAGGGGAAGGTGGAAGAGCAACTGACCCTCTGAGAATAGCTCACTGGGTCCATAAGCCGGGCCTCCTGGGCCAGGGGAAAGACTCTGAATGTTATCCCCAGTGGGAGAGAAAGCTGTTGGCAGTTGTGAAACAGGGAGGGCAATGAGAAGGCTCAGAGTGTGGTCCAGGCAAGAGCCAGCAGGGGATGGCTTCAGGGTGGAGGGTGACAGTGGAGATGGAGAGAAGAGGATGGCTTTGGGATCCACACAGAAGAAATTTCAGAGTACCCAGTACTCTCCCAAGGCAGAGTATGATTCCTATAGTCTGTAGCTCAGAGACTTTGGAACCAGAAAGCTTTTTGAAAACCACTTCTGTGTTCTCCCAACAGAGTTCCAGTAGCCTCCATGTCAGCTTCTCTTAGATCAAGGGCCCCGCAGCCTCTCTCCGGGCTCCTGGAAATTTGTCTTCCATCTCTGTCAAAATCAGGAGCAAAGCTAGTATCACACGATGAACAGTCGGCGCCTACAGCAGCCATTACTATTAAGTTGTTGTAAATGGGTGGAAAGGCAGGTGGATGTGAGGAAGACAGAGGGCGCATGATCTTGAGGGTAGCTTCCCCAAAGACCCAGAAAGCAGGTGGGGGCCAGGGACCATGGCCATGGGATGTCCAGTCAAGGGAAGGAAAGGGATGTGGTCTGCAGAGGTGCTGCCAGGCTCTAATCGCAAGAAGACATTTCCAGATTCCATGCTTATTGGCCCTCTGAGGGGCACAGCTTGACCCTTACTAGTTAAATGACCTTGGGAAAGTTACTTCACTCTTTGAACTTACATTTTCTCATGCAAAAAAATGGGAACATAAGACCTACTTCACAGGGTTGTTATGAGGATCACAAGAAACAATGTAAAGTCTTACAGTCCTGCCTCAGCCTCCCGAGTAGCTGGGATTACAGGCGCACACCACCAGACCCGGCTAATTTTTGTATTTTTAGTAGAGACAGCGTTTCAACATATTGGCCAGGCTGGTCTCAAACTCCTGACCTCAGGTGATCTGCCCATCTCGACCTCCGAAAGTGCTTAGATTACAGGTATGAGCCACTGCGCCAAGCCACTACTCAGTATCTTTCTAGTAAATTCCATTTTTGGTGAAATCAAACAGAGTTGCTCATAACCCAGAACCCAAATTATTACAGGATGTGAATGTGGTACCTAACCCTACTCTCCACCACAATCTCCACCACAATCTAAGCTGGTGATGCTAATTTCTCTAAATAATATAACGGACATTGATTCTTCTATGGGCTGTTCTACATTTCAATTTGATTCCTATTTAGGGAAATCCGCCAACTTACGAGTCCTAGTGGAAGACAGAGTTCTTTTTTTTTTTTTTTTTTTTTGAGACGGAGTCTTGCTCTGTCGCCCAGGCTGGAATGCAATGGTGCAGTCTAGGCTCTGCAACCTCTGCCTCCCGGGTTCAAGTGATTCTTCTGCCTCTGCCTCCCAAGTAGCTGGGATTACAGGCGCGTGCTACCTTACCTGGCTAATTTTTGTATTTTTAGTGGAGATGGGGCTTCACCGTGTTGGCCAGGCTGGTCTCAAACCCCTGACCTCGTCCACCTGTCTCAGCCTTCCAAAGTGCTGGGATTACAGGCGTGAGCCCACAGTTCTTATTCTGCAATGAAATGGAAATGCCAAACATTTGCTTTTCCAGCTTCCCTTGCAGCTAGAATGTGGCCATGTGACCTGGGCTTCACCAGTCAGAAGCAATCATCTTGGACTTTTAACCAGAATCAGTGACAAAAGAAGCAAAAACTGTGGAGAATCTTCTCTGGTGGAAGTAGTGGTTGCAGCAAGATCAAGTTGCAGGGCAATAAGTTAGCAACAGAATTCCATGCCCACGGTTGATGGTGGCAGCAGTGGGCACCTTGGCACTTACCTAGGGTTCCATGAAGGTGACAGTAATCACAGTAGCTTCATCAGACAAGTACTGTGGCAAGATTTTGGGCATTGATTCTGGTCTCTAAACCTGCTGGTGAATCTCTGAGCTACCACCTTTTTTTTTTTTTTTTTTTTTTGAGATGGAGTCTTGCTCTGTTGCCTAGGCTGGAGTGCAATGGCGCCATCTAGGCTCACTGCAACCTCTACCTCCTGGATTCAAGCGATTCTTGTGACTAGGCCTCCCCAGTAGCTAGAATTACAGGTGTGCACCACGATGCCCGGCTAATTTTTGTATTTTTAATAGAGACGGAGTTTCACCATGTTGGCCAGGCTGGTCTCAAACTCCTGAGCCCAGGTGATCTGCTCACCTCAGCCTCCCAAAGTGCTGGGATTACAGGCACGAGCCACTGCTCTCGGCCACTACTCAGTATCTTTATAGTAAATTCCTTTTTTGGTGAAATCAGATAGAGTTGCTCATAACCCAGAACCCAAATTATTACAGGATGTGAATGTGGTACCTAACCGTACTCTCTACTACAATCTAAGCTGGGGATGTTAATTTTTCTAAATAATCTAATATGGACCAAATTTGAGCTGTGATTAGCATGGGATTATAAAAAGAAAGGCTTTGCAGAGAGATCTCTGTAAATTCTGGCTCTATGGGTATGGCTGAGATCGATGGTTGTCATCCCAATTTCCATCCTTTCTTTCCTCAGAATCCTAATTTTTTTCAGTGGTACTATCCCTAGATAAAAGACTATACTTCCCAGCTTCCTTCATGCTAGAAGACTCTGACATTTAGCACACATCCTTTTTGCTCTTTTCACCTTTCTTCTGGCTTCCTTTCTGAAACACAGACATGATGGCTAGTACTCCAGCAGCTGTTTGGGACTATGAGGTGACCTTGAGGATGGAAACCAACATTACAGCAGAAGGAAGGAAGGAGTCTGGATGCCTAAAACCTGTGAGCTGCCATATCAGCCCAGGACTGCCCCAGTGAGCTTGGCGTTTAAGCCACTGGTCTCTGGTTTGTGTTACTAGAGACCGCAAGTAATTCCTCAGGGATACCATGGAGAAGCATTTGAAATCAAATGTTCTGACCTGCCGGAAAATGGAAGTGTTGCTGTTATAGCAGAGATCTGGTTTGTCCTCAGGTCCTAACAGCTGGAAATCTCTCTTGCATCTGTGTCTCCTCTCCAGCCTCGTAGAACTGCACCCTCACTTCACCCTCTTCTCTTCCCTGCCATCTAGATGTCCTTCTCCAGGGTCTTGAGTGGTCAGCCCTAGAATGCTTTTGCAGTGGACTAGGTACCACCAGCTTTGGCTTTGCTTCAGGGAAGCTCCTCACTGTTTTATTTTGGTGGTTTTTTCCCATAATGCCCAGCATTCTCTGAACATAAAAAAGCTGAGGTAGGAGGCGGGACTTGACTCCGGACCAGACTGAAGACTGGCTGAAACAGAGAAGAGGCTAAAGCACCTCCCCATCACACACACCCACCAGTGCACAACAGGTAACCGTAGCCATGGCAACACCCAGACGTCACCACTGTTTTTTACAAATTTCTGAATAACTTACCCCTTAATTTACATGTAATTTAATTAAATGTGACTTCGGACCTGCCCCCGAGCTGCTACTCTCAACACAATGCCTGTGGGTTAGTCCCGCTCTGCAGGGGCAGTCACAGAGCTGCAGCAGTGCCACCTCGATAAAGCTGTTTTCACCCGGCCACAGTGGCTCACGCCTGTAATCCCAGCACTTTGGGAGTCCGAGGTAGGCGGATCACCTGAGGTCAGGAGTTTAAGATCAGCCTGGCCAACACGGTGAAACCCTGTCTACTAAAAATACAAAAATTAGCCGGGCATGGTGCTGTGCGCCTGTAATTCCGAGGCAGGAGGATCGTTTGAACCAGGGAGGCAGAGGTTGCAGTGAGCTAAGATTGCGCCACGCACTCTAGCCTGGGTGACAGAACGAGACTCTGTCTCAAAAAAAAAAAAAAAAAAACCTTCCCAGACAGAGTCCCAATTTGGGGGCTCCCCTGCCCTGCAACAGAGCTACAATCATTCTAATCCTACTTCTAGTACTTGTGGTGTCCTTGGGGTGAGTCTTTTATAGCTTCTCTGTTCCTCAGTTCTTTGTCTGTAAAGTGGGGATAGTGATACCTGTCCTAGCTCTTCTTAGAGGGCTCTCGGAAAAGTGCTCCCAAGATGGTGAAGGATTGTGGAGAAGTCGGGTCATCTGTTTCTTGTTTATAAATGATAACTCAGAGTATATCAACCGTCTCATTTACAAGCTTTAGTTATTTTTTCTGTGTTATATTTGTCCACTCATCCTCCCACATTCCTCACTCTTCAGTCTTTTGAAGATCCACCTGAAGATTTATTCCTCTTGACTTGGTATTCTACTGTCTGTCATTTACCTATGGCTAGCTTGATCTATTGAGATTTACAACTACCTCTAGCAATCCCAGCTAATGTTTATTGAGTGCTTACTATGGGCCAGGCATTTTGCTTAACACTGTACACAGAAGATCATATTTAAAACTCACAAAAAACCATGAGGTGGGTGCTTCTATTGTCTCCTTTTCACCGATGAGGAAACTGAGTTACAGCATGGTTGCAGTCAGGCAGCTAGTGAAGTCGTATAGTCAGTATTTGAACTCAGTGAATGAGGTTTTGTGGCAATTAGTTTGGGGACTCTAAGGAAGCAGAAGCTGGGACACAGCTGGGAGTGCAAGTGGCTTACTAGGGGAGGGGTGACACCTGTGAAAGATGAAGAGGAGGAAGCAGGACTGGGCAGGAGAAGCTGCGGACTGCAGTGCACGTCTGACCATTTCAGTCAACCGAACAGGGAGCTCAGAGAAAAGGCTGTCTGTTAGAGGAGCCTGAGCTGGGCAGAAATGGCCAGACCCTGTGTCACTCAAACACTGCAGTGGAGTTCAGAGGGGCTACAGTTAGAGGTCGTCTGTTAACTGCATTCTTGCACCTATTCAGCAAGTTCTTTCTGAAGGGACATCCAAGCAGTGCAAAGCCGTAGTGATACTGGAAAGGGGTCCTGATCCAGACCCCAAGAGAGGGTGAGTCTGTAATCCCAACATTTTGAGAGGCTGAGGCAAATGGATCATTTGAGGTCAGGAGTTTGAGACCAGCCTGACCAACATGATGAAATGCCATCTCTCCTAAAAATACAAAAATTAGCTGGGCGTGGTGGTGCACATCTGTAATCCCAGCTACTTGGGAGGCTGAGGCAGGACAATTTCTTGAACCTGGGAGGCGGAGGTTGCAGTGAGCCAAGATTGTGCTATTGCACTCTTGGGAGACAAAAGTGTAACTCCATCTCAAAAAGAAAGAAAGCAAGGGAGGGAGGGAGGGAGGAAGGAAGGAAGGAAATAAAAGAATGGCTACTTCATAGGCAGAGCAGCAGCAGGCTTGTTACTATTTTATGGTTATTTCTTGATTATATGTTAAACAAGCAGTGGATTATTCATGAGTTCTCTGGGAAAAGGGTGGGCAATTCCTGGAACTAAGGGTTCCTCCCCTTTTTAGACCATATGGGGTAATTTCCTGACGTTGCCATGGCATTAGTAAACTGTCATGATGCTGGTGGGAGTGTCTTTTAGCATGCTAATATATTATAACTGGCATATAATGAGCCATGAGTACCCAGAGGTCACTCTCATTGCCATCTTGGTTTTGGTGTGTTTTGGCCGGCTTCTTTACCGCAACCTGTTTTATCAGCAAGGTCTTTGTGACCTGTATCTTGTGCGGACCTCTATCTCATCCTGTGACTAAGAACACCTTAACCTCCTGGGAATGCACAGCCCAATAGGTCTCTGCCTTATTTGACCCAGCCCCTATTCAAGATGGAGTCGCTCTGATTTGGGTGCCTCTGACAATAGCATCTTCAAATTCTGTGTAACAAACAACCTTCACATCTCAAGGGGTTTATTTCTTGCTCAGGGTCCCGGTGTCAGCCAGGCACAGCAAAGCTTGGCTCTGAACCACGGGTTGGTTCCAGGGCTGCTTTGCATATGCTGGGGCCAGTGGCTACAAGACATGTTCTTCTCATGGCAGATGCCAGGATGACCAGGGATAGAGACAAACGACGCAAGCTCATTAACAGCCTCTGCGTGGGTCAGGTCTGCTCACTTCCTATTGGTCGAAACTAGTCATGTGGTCAAGCCAAAGACAATGGGGTGGAGCAATAATCTCCGCCCACAGAGGAAGCTATGGCAAGGGTGGAGAGAGAAGGAAGAAGTGTGAATAAACGCACTATCTCGCCAGCCATCCGCCACTAAAGCCCGTGCCCTTGGCCATTTCATCATCAGTAGCAAGTGCAGCACCTGGCGTGAGATATTATGGCGCCGTGGCTAAAACATACCTGGAGTCAGATGGCTGGAGTTCAGATCCCGGCTCCAACACTTACAAGCTATATGATCTCAGGCCATCTACTTGGCCTCTGGGAACCTCAGTTTCCTCTTTTGTAAAATGGGGATCATTTAAAAATCCACATTATGGGGTGTGTGAGGATTAAATGAAAGGATATATGTAAAATGTCTGGCATGGTGCCTGGGATGTGGTAGGTACTTAATACATGTTATATTTACCTCGAATCCTTCCAGCAACCCTGTATTGTGGTACCTGTTTATGAACTCAGAACCACGCATTATTCTGGAATTTACCCCTTCTTTGTGTTCTAAATGACTTCATCTCTCAGGCCATAGTTGATTGGTTCAGGGATGGGTACCTGGCCTAGGTCCCCCTGCAATTTCTTGAGATTTCTGGATTTGAGATTGAGATTTGGGTTTGGTCTGTTGCTGGTGGTGGAAAAGATGTAACACAACAATCCTGAGAGCTGTCAGCAACCATTTGTTCTGCCTCTGGAGAAAGTCCACGGCCAGAACATCAGGGATGATAAGAGGGAGTTGGCCAACGTGGGAGTCCCTTCTCCAGTCGCTCCTTTGGCTCCAGTGCACCTTCCTGCCCTGGCCAAGGTTGCACTGTAATGTTCCAGCATTCCCATCAGTCCAGCGTGGGTTTCTGTCACACTATCAACTAAAGAATATCTTAACTAAGACACTCTGCCTCTTTTTTTTTTTTTTTTTTAAAGACAGGGTTTCACCATGTTGGCCAGGCTGGTCTTGAACTCCTGGCCTTAGGTGATCCGCCCGCCTCGGCCTCCCAAAGTGCTGAGATTACAGGCGTGAGCCACCACGCCCAGCCGACACTCTGCCTCTTATGTTACAAATCCCATTTTACAGAAGGGTTGGACAGGGTATGTAGCTTGGCTAATGCCACAGAGAAGCAACTGGCAGAGATGGGGTTTGAATTCCAGGCCTAGGACACCAAAAGCCATGCTCCTTGTGGTCTTCCCCCCAAAGAGCTCAATGTCATTGGCCAACCTGTAACCTCACCAGACAAACAGTTCCCAGGCTGGTGATGAGGAGGCTGAAAAGAAGCAGTCTTGGTGCTGACCCTACTGAGTGGCTGTATAGAAGCCTCATCTGCACTGGTCTCTTTTGGTCATGCCCATCCAGCCTCTGGAGTGAAGCCTCACCTCAGTGGTCCCCCCCCAAACCTCTTTTTTTCAGAGCTCCTCTGTTTTCAGCCCTGGCTGGGCCCTGGGCTTCTAGATGTGCATCCCAAGGGTCACTGCCCTCTCTATTCCAAGGCCTCAACCTGGGATGCAGCGCCCTCCTTCCGCTTTCCCCTGGGCTCACTGGCTTTGAACTTCTGCCTCTTCCCAGCGGGCCCCTCTGTGCACGGTCTGTTTCCTAGGCATCCTCTTTCTGTCATCCTTGCCCCACCTCTAGACCTTCTCCTTCTCCTCCTTTCTTAGCCCCAGGGCTGCTTCCAACACTTCCAGGGGCCACCCTCTACTCCACTCCACTTCTTGGCCCAGGTTTACCTCTTCCCATTCCCCAGCCTGCTGGGCTCAGACAAGGCCCAGCCTCGATGACTCCTTAGATGCCTGTGGTACACCCAAGTTCCCTGCCAGCAGCTGCTTAGGGGCAAACAAGACTTAGGAAGGCCGGGCTCGGTGGCTCATGCCTGAATCCCGCACTTTGGGAGTCCAAGGCAGGCCAATCACTTGAGGTCAGGAGTTCAAGACCAGCCTGGCCAACATGATGAAACCCTGTCTCTACTAAAAATACAAAACTTAACTGGGCATGGTGGTGTGTGCCTGTAATCCCATCTACTTAGGATGCTGAGGCAGGAGAATTGCTTCCCAGGAGGCGGAGGTTGCAGTGAGCCGAGATCTCGCCACTGCACTCCAGTCTGAGCAACAGAGCGAGACTCTGTCTCAAAAAAAAAAAAAAAATTACAAAAATTAGCCGGGCATGGTGGCAGGTACCTATCACCTATAATCCCAGCTACTTGGGAGGCTGAGGCAGGAGAGTCGCTTCAACTCGAGATGGGGAGGTTGCAGTGATCGGAGATCCTGCCACTACACTCCAGCCTGGGCGGAAAAAAAAAGACGAATTACCAAGAATCTGAAAAGTTCCTTGTCAGGAAAACCTTATCCCAATATAGCTTTGTTATTATTATCATGTAAGTAATACATGTTCATGGTGAAAAATAAGAAAATACTGATAAATAAAAAGAAAAACATCACCCAGAGATAACTGCCATTAACATTTTGGTTCACCTGTTGTTTGGCAGCTTTCTAAGCATGTAAGTACTTGTATTTCCAAAAATGGGGAGCCGGGTGTGGTGGTTCACGCCTGTAATCCCAGCTACAGGGGAGACTGAGGCAGGAGGATCACTTGAGCCCAGGAGTTTGAGACCAGCCTGGGCAACATAGTGAAACCCTGTCTCTATATTTTTTTTAAGTGATCCTACTCGATACTGTTTTGTAAACTTTCTTTCTCCCTAAATACATTGTAATATACCTCAAATGTCTTCTACCCTCTTTGATATTCTTCCACACCTTTATTAAATGGTGCCGTATTTTCCTGTCTATGGGTGTTCCCTGACGCAAGCTCAAGTCCTTTCCACTGAAGGCCAACAGAACCCACCTAGAGAACCACCCAGTGTTCTCAATGCCTTGCCAAGCCCTGGCACTGAGATGGGTCCATGGAGGGCTCATGCCAGGGCCTCTGCCTCACGGCACTCAGTGACTGGCACAGAGCACAGAAACCTGTGGTTGGCAAAGGACAAGACTGGGAGGTGGGGTGCAAATGGCAGTGTTCTGGGGGGGACTTGAGGTGGGAGGGAAGACAGGAATGTTGGTAGGGTGGGGGTGGAGGGCCAGGGCCAAGGTCTCAGGAGAAGGACATCCAGGAAGTCTGCCCAGAACACTGTTGTGAGCATGAAGACGGGTCGGCATTACTTGGCAAGGTGTTAAAGAGAAAGAGAGGGCTCCCGAGGAAGGCCCGTAACGTGAACGAAGTGGCGAAAAGACTTCCTTAACAGCGTCAATTCTGTTTCTCATTCTGTCAAATGGGAATCTCTTTTGAGGGGCTGCTCTGCAGTGACAGTGAGAGGACCCCAGGGCGTGATGGCAATGGTGCATGCAGGCAGGTGCTCTGTAGGTGCTGGGTCTTTCAGCCTTTCCTTCTCCCCTCATCTCCTCCAGGCCAAGATCATCCACAAGGGCCAGGCATGGTGGCTCACACCTGTAATCCCAGCACTTTGGGAGGCCGAGACGTGTGGATCACCTGAGGTCAGGAGTTCGAGACCAGCCTGGCCAACATAGTGAAACCCCGTTTCTACTAAAAATACAAAAAATTAGCCGAACATGGTGGCGTGAGCCTGTGTAGTCCCAGCTGCTTGGGAGGCTGAGGCAGGGGAATCACTTGAACCCGAGAGGCAGAGGTTGCAGTGAGCCAAGATGAAGCCATTGCACTCCAGCCTGGGTGACAGAGTGAAATTCCATCTCCAAAAGGAAAAAAAATTCACCCACAAGGCAGCATGGTATAGTGGTTAATAACACTGGCTCTTCAATCACACAGTCCTGGGCTCAATTCCCCCATTTACCACCTGCTAGTTGTGTGACCTGGCCACTTAGCTTTCACCATGCCTCAAATTTCCCCTTTTTAACACGGGCCATGCAGGGAAAGCTTCCTAGAGGAGGCAGCCAGCGTGCTGAGCTATGAAGCCAGAATGATCACTGGCCTGCAGCAGTAGGGCCCCAGCTCCTTTGCCTGTGACCATCTCCTTCCAACGTTTTTTCACCAAATCTCAGGCTTAGGATATCCCTTTGGAAAAATCCCATCCTGCCCACCATCTCCTCATGTTTTCTTCCCTCTCTCCCTCCCTCCCTTCCTCCCTCCCTCCCTTTCTTCCTTCCTTCCTTCCACTTTCTTTCTTTCTTTTGATGGAGTTTCACTCTTGTCGCCTTGGCTAGAGTGCAGTGGCATGATCTCGGCTCACTGCAACCTCCGCCTCCCAGGTTCTTTTTTTTTTCTTTCTTTCTTTCTTTCTTTCTTTTTTTTTTTTTTTTTTGAGACAGAGTCTCGCTCTATCACCAGGCTGGAGTGTAGTGGCATGATCCTGGCTCACCGAAACTTCCGTTTTCCGGTTTCAAGCAATTCTCCTGCCTCAGCCTCCCGAGTAGCTGGGACTACAGGCAGGCACCACCACGCCTGGCTAATTTTTTGTACTTTTTAGTAGAGACAGGGTTTCACCATGTTGGCCAGGGTGGTCTCGGTCTCCTGACCTTGTGATCCATCCGCCTTGGCCTCCCAAAGTGCTGGGATTACAGGCGTGAGCCACTGCGCCCAGCCCCGCCTCTCAGGTTCAATTGATTATCCTACCTCAGCCTCCCGAGTAGCTGGGATTACAGGTGTGTGCCACCACACCTGGCTAATTTTTGTATTTTTAGTAGACAGGGGGGTTTCACCATGTTCGCCAGGCTGGTCTCGAACTCCTGACCTCAGGTGATCCACCTGCCTCGGCCTCCCAAAGTGCTGGGATTACAGGCGTGAGCCACCTCGCCTGGTCATCCTCATGTTTTCTTTCAGCCATCCTGGGAAGAAGTTAGGAAGAAGGTCACTCACTCTCACACGGCCAGAGCCCAAATTTCTCTTGAAAATCACTACTAGAATCAGCATTTGTCATAGTACAAGGGTCAGGGACAGAGTCTGGGGGAAGAAATTGACAATGGTGGGCAGAAAAGCCCCTCCCTCCCCTCCGAGCCCTGCTGGAGGGAAGAAGGCCTGTGGTAGGCGCAGAGGGGAGGAGGCCAACCAAATGCAGAAACCCAGCCAGGGAAAGGTTTAGCCCCACAATCCAATTCCACTTAATATCCCATAATAGAATGCTGTCAACATGAGTTTCCTGTTCAAGTGGATTTGTTAGGATGGCTGGGGAGGTCAGAGGTGTATTCCGGCCCTCCTGGTGTGGGGGCTCCAGTAGGGTGTGTTGGGGGGGGGGGTTACTCAGGCACAAGGGCCCCCTCCTCACCCTCTCCCCTCGGCAGGCCAACAGGCTCTCAGGAAGGGGTTTGTCACACTTGTCTGCACCAAGGCCTCATGAACTTGTGATGGCTCACAGAGGGCCCTAGAACCTCCTGAGGGAGCATGCGTCTCCTCCGAGAAGTGTCCAGCTACTAAGGCAGAAAGCAGGATTTTAATGTGAGGGGATCCAGACCTTGAGCAGAAGGTGGGGTGGGGGGGGTTCCCAGTTCAGGGAAGGGTATGCAGGAGGAGCCACAGGGCCAAACTTTAGGCAACCTTAGGGGTCAAGGGGCCGCTTAGGGAGAACTCTGAAGATCTGGGGTGGCCTCAGCCCCCATGAGTGGCCACCTAGTGGGTGACCCCACATAGTTACTCAAACTGACTGCTACCTGCTCCCTCTGCCCCCCCTGGTTGGCCCGTTGCTAGGTGTCCTTCCTCCCAGGGGCAGAGGCCTGACTTCCCCAGGGTCCTTCAGTGGCTGAGCTGACTAAGAATCCTTTCGGGGGAGGCTCCTGTGACGCTTGTGATGGAGTGGTCCCGATGGATCAGACACAGTGCTGCGCCTTCCATATGCTGCTGCCTCATTGAATTCCATGGAGCCAGGCCAGGGAGCAGCAGTGGGGTCAAGGCTGGGGAGAAGGGCTGTGTGAGGACAGGAGTCATTATTATCCTCATCTTCCCCAGGGGGTTTAAAAACAAAACTAGGACCAGGCGAGGTGACTCACGCCTCTAGCCTCTAATCCCAGCACTCTGAGAGGCGGAGACCTGTGGATCACTTGAGCCCGGGAGTTTGAGACTAGCCTGGGCAACATAGCAAAATTCCCTCTCTACCAAAAAAAAAAAAAAAAAAAAAAAAAAAAATAGACAGGCATAGTGGTGCCCACCCATAGTCCCAGCTACTCGGGAGGCTGAGGCAGGAGGATCACTTGAGCCCAGGAGTTTGAGGCTGCAGTGAGCTATGATTGAGTCACTGCACTCCAGCCTGGGTGACAGAGCGAGGCTCTGTCTCTAAAAAATACACCTTAAATAAATAGAGACAAATCAAGACCTCACATACTAGGGGACAGCACTGGGACAAACCTGAAGTTCTGTCTGACCCCAAAGCCGGTGTGGGGAAGATGGAGAAATGAATGAAGACTCAGAAACCCAGCCTGGGCCTGGGCTTGGGAGAGGGAATATTGGATGCCTCTTCCTGTAAGTATCCCGGAGTGCATGGGGCAGAAGTTGCCAGGATGAGGTCAGGCCTTGGCTCCTCTGGGGCCTGCGGGTGGGTGAGACCAGGGGAGGGGGAACTGGGCCTGGGGCCGAGGAGGGCAGGGCTGGGCCTCCAGCTCTTTTGTGAGCCGTTTTAATTCGTGTAAATGAGGGTTTTTAATTTGTTATTCTGGGTTTTATTTCTATTACCATCTCATTTGCTTCTAAACCCTATTCTGCCCCTGCCTGGACCGAATTCCATTTGATGCATTAGGACTAATTCTCCTCCCAAAGGGTTAGACGTTTTCTCCCCCACACGAAAGTCGCTTATTTTGGATAAAGAGACGATTAGATTTATCTTTAATATTTTAATGGCAGCTGGGATTAGTGGGCAAACAGCCCCGACCGGGGTTGTTCGCGGCGGATTAGGTTCTGATCAACTCTCAGATGGGGGGCCCCACCCCCACCCCACTCCACTTTCTGTTTTCTACAAAGTGTTTTTTATTATTTTTTGTTGAAAAAAAAAATTCCCTTGTCTTTTGGAGCATCATAAATTCCAATTGCTGTTTTCTATTAAATCAAGTTGATTAAATTCGTTGTGACTCTTTGCACATAGATCTTTTTAATTTTAACGTCTCCAGCATAAAATCTTTAATGGTGCAATTCGAAATTGCAGCAATATACAGTACAGGCCCTGATAAAACAGATGGAAATGAGGTTCTGCCAGGGCTTGGGGAGGTCCTGTCAGGAGCGGGTAGAGTCGGGAGAAGGCACCGACCTCCAGGAGAAGGCAGGGGCCTGACTCTTCCCAGGGTCCACAGCCCCAAATTCTCTGTTCAGCTATTTTCTGGCTTCAGGGCTTTGGCTAGGAACACTGGCCCATGCTATGGAGGGCTTGCTGTGTGCCTGGCACTGCGCGTGCCATCGCCAGTCATTCTTACAAGGAGGCTCAGAGAGGTCACTTGCTCAAGGTCACACAGCAAGTTGGTGGCAGTGGTTGAGTCCAGATTGTGTTTGCCAGTAGAACCTCATCTCCCCTTTCATCAGGGAAATGGGGGTGATCGTTCTGCCCTGGGTCACAGGAGCTTGGAAGATTGGATGAGGTCCACAAGCTGGTTTGAGACAGTACTGAGCTATGCTCTCCCAGGGGATGGGGGAGTGGGGCTGACCCATTTGGGCCACAGAGGCCCTGCCATTACTGGATAGAGCTGCCTTTCGAGACCCTGGGAAACCTTCACTAACTCCAGGGTCTCGGCTCCCCCCTCCCCTCAGCTCTCCAGCTCTCCAGCCTCAAGCTTTTTCTCCCCCATCTTTAATCCTGACCTCATCAAGTCCTGGGAAGAGGGTTGATCCACAGGAGCAAATCCCTCATTCGGAGGGGCAAAATCAGCTTAATTTGCAGCAATTTGAAGCAGGTCTTTGCCAGGATTTGAATATCAAATTATCCCACAGCCTGGGCTGGTCTGGGAGGCCTCCCCCAGCTGCAATATGGACGGATGTGCTCCGAGCTTCACAAGCGAGATTGTTCTGGGAGTGACTGAGGCTGAGGCTGGGGGAGATGGGAGTGAGTGTCCGAGGGTAGTGGGCAAGGTGGGGGATCCCCAGTCAGCCCCCACTCCCGGAGGGCACTGTAGCAGTGACTGAGGGACAGATGGGATTGGGGGTCAAAACCTCCTGTTCGTGAGACTCACTGGAGGCTCTTGTCAAATGTGCAGATTCCCAGGCCTTTCCACAAACATAAGAAATCAAGATTTTCTTGACTAGGAAAGTCTGGAAAAATCTGGCACAGCTCAGTTAGCCAATCAACAAACACTTGCTGTGCACAATCTATACTTCCTCCCATTTTGAGAGAATCAGCCTCCTCTGGTGTCCACCCCATTCATTCCCAGCCTCTGGTACTGTGTGGATAATATTGCCTTTGCTGTGTGCTCCATGATGACCCAGAGGCCTGAGTCAGCACTCGCAGGGAACTCTTAGCCTTCCCTTCCTGGTCTGCATGCCCATCTCCTCTGGCCACCCTGGGCCTTTCATTCCTGTTGTGCAAGCTCAGGCCTAGCAGACATCCTCTCATGTCCGTCACACAGGCCTCGCTGCCCAGACCCTGAGCCCTGGGGCTCAGACCCCTCTCGTGGGCATGTCACAGTCCATGAGCTGTGAGCCTCTTCAGGAAGGTCCGAGGTCGGCAAAACATCCTGGTCCCGCCCCAGGGCTGTGTTGCTGAGGGCCTGCAGTGTGAAAGCAGCAGCCAGCGCTGTTGGCATGGCTTCGTGCAGGCCCACTGTCCCGCCAGCACCAACCGCACAGAGCTGAGAGCCCACGCCCGGGAAGGAGACAGACCAGTTAGTGGTCAAGTACCAAACAGTGTGACCAGCATTATAAGAACCACAAGTGCTCCATTTAATTCTCACAAAATCCTATGGAGTAGGTACTATTATTATACACACCCATTGTACAAATGAGGAAACTGAGACACAGAGAGATTAGTAACATGCCCCACCTAGGTCATATGGCAACAAGAGCGGGGGCTGGGATGCATACCCAGGCAGTCTGACTCCAAACCAGTCCTCTTAACCACTTCGCTCTATCTCCATCTATCCATCTTTACCTAAAACCTTGTCTTTGTCTGTATCTTTCTCTGTATTCTCCACAGCAATCACTTGTCTTATTATTTTTTTTTTTTCAGAGTCTCACTCTGTTGCCCAGGCTGGAGTGCAATGGTGCGGTCTCAGCTCACTGCAACCTCCGTCTCCCAGGTGCAAGCAATTCTCTTGCCTCAGCCTCCTGAGAGCTGGGATTACAGGCGCCCGCCACCACACCTGGCTAATTTTTGTATTTTAGTAGAGATGGGGTTTCACCATGTTGGCCAGGATGGTCTCGATCTCCTGACTTCGTGATCCACCCACCTCGGCCTCCCAAAGTGCTGGGATTACAAGCGTTAGCCACCATGCCTGGCCAACTTGCTTTATTTTTAAAGGTGTAATCACAATGTGTGGGGGAGCAAAGAAAGCGCTTAACCTACACTAGGGCACTGACAGAGGCTTTTTGGAGGTGGCGTCTTTATTTGCTCAATGATGTGGTAGAGCAACCACTGTGTGCCCAGCACTGGTGATGCAGAGACGAAAAAGCCATCCAGCTCACAAATGGGGCAGGAACACCCCAAAGGCACTGACGGAGAAAACACAGGGCATTATGGAAACGCTGCGGAGATCAGGGCAGGCTTTCTGGAGGAGAGGAACTAGTTCCCTTCACTAGGTCTAGTCATTAACCTGATGTTCAGATGGCCCAGAGGTCCTACTGGGCACATTCACACTTCTTTGTCTCAGTCAGTCCATCTTCCTGGACCTCTGGGCCAACCAAGCTTGAGACCCTCTCTGATCACCTATCCTAGACAGGCAGACCCCTCCACGGAGGTCTATGTTCCCAACTCCTACGTGTTCTTAGAGGCAAGACTCTCAACCCAAGTCTGCCTCTAAGAACCGCAGACCCTGTGCCTAGCAGGGTCTGGTGTCAGTGGCTGGCTTGGGAGAGCCCAGTGGTTTGATCTGAGAGTGCCTAGAATTTAGAGCAAAAAGGGACTCCAGAAGCCACCCAAACCTATTTTGAAGGAAGCTGCAGGAGATGCCCATTCCCCACAGCTCAGCGGGGCTGCAAATTCCAGGTTCCCAGTGCCCTATCTTCTCTCTGGGGTGGTCTGGCCCCACCTGGCTCTCCCCCAATCTTTGTCCCCGTGTCTGCCTTGCCTGATGGTGGCCAGGGGGGCCTTTCCTGAATAACGATGGTATTGGCTCAGATTAAGGGCAACTAGCTGGCTCTTGGTTTTTCCTTTTTATATAACAACTAATCTCCTTCTAATCAGCCATTATTAAATTATATTCCATTTTTAATTCATTCACAGATCACCGTTGGGACAGCTGGATGGATAATTGGAGAGAGATAATTTATGTAAATGAGGAGCAGCAGAAGGTGGGGGAGCTGGAGGCCCAGGGCCAAGGCCTCCCCCACACCCGCTCGCATCCAGGCTGGGGAGGGGGCAGTGGCCTGGGTCCTCCTGGAAACAGGCACCTTCCTGGACACGGGAAGGACTGGAGGCTGCCCTGGGACCTCAGGGTTCCTGACTGGTGGTTCCTAGCATGGCCTCTCAGCATCACCTTGAACACTTCTGGCAGTTGGGGAGCTCACTACTTTGGAGATGGGTGTGGCTCTCAGACATCAGCTCCCCTCTTTAGAAGCAAATCCTTAGAGGCAGAATGTGTCCATTTTACAGATGAATATACTGTGGACCCAAGCTCTCTCCTGCCAATTCCTTCAACAAAAAACGATAACAAGCCCCAGAGCATTCTGGAGTGAGAGCTGTATCCTGATTCCAGCTCCACCACTGGATGCCGGTTCCTAACCTCAGTTCCCACATCTGCAAAACGCAGGTAGTGACAGTACCTACCTCATAGGGTGCTGCGAAGCTTAAGTGCCTGGTGCCTAAGGAAGAGACCAAGACAAGTACATGGTGGCTCTTCTCGCCATTATAGGACCACGTGTATCTTTCAAAACCTTCTTCTCTAACATCTGCCTTCTGGCCATGGAGCTTCCTTCTGATAACACACAAAAGAAATCCATTTCCTTTGCATATCTGAACACAGCTCTGTACCACTGAAAATAATTACATGCATCACTGACGGAGGATTTTCCTATGTGCCCTGCACTGGCTAAGCACTTGATGTATTGTGCCTCACTGTATCCTCAGAACAAGTATAGAAAGTGGGGCGATTGTGTACATTCTACAGATGAATATACGGTGGACCCCAAGCTCTCTCCTGCCAGTTCCTTCAATAAAAACGGTAGCAAGCCCCAGAAGCCTGCTTAGAAAGGAACACGAGGCTCAGAAAACCTGGAGCCCAGCCGGAGGCTATCTTGGGAAGGTACCTTGGGGACTGGCAGGCAGGGTCAGGGATGGCAGGGAAGGTGGGTGAGAGAGGTTGGACCCCAGCCTTCTTGGCTGTCCCTCTTGGTGCCCCAAGAATCAGGGACAGGTGGGCATTTATGGGCATAGGTGGTCTGACAGTGCTTTAGGGGCAAGGTCTGCCTGTGCCTGGGGCTGGCATGGGCTGGCAGGGAGGCCCTTGGACCATTCCCAGAGGGAGACAGGGGATTAAAGGGGGTTAGGGAGGTGGTCCCAGAGGGTCCATGCAGAGTAATGGGATTAGCTCTTGGGCAGTGAGTGAAAGTTATTATCGTGTGGGGCCTTTGGCCTCCCACCCAAGGCTGCAGCTGTCACCCATCCTGGGAGGCACCAACAGCCCCCTCCACCCCCATCTTGGGGCAGGCTGGCACCTCTTCTGCCCACAGGCTTTTCTACTGTGGTCATCTGCCTAGGGGCTGGCCCCCTAGCTTTAGCCTCCTGTCGGTCCTTTACAGACGGGGTCACCCATGCAGTATGCCCTAGCCTTGCTCCGTGCCTCAGTTTCCCCTTGAAGGCTACAGGAAGATGCTTGAGATCCTCTGAGGCATGGGGGTCCGGAGCCAAGCCTCCTGAGTTTCTGGCTCTACCACGCATTAGCTGTGTGACCCTAGGTACATCTGACAGTCTCTCTGTTCCCTAATTGGTAAAATAGGGGCAGTTAACAGGGCAGTGTTAGAGTTTTCGCAGCGGAGGGCTAGGTAGCGGGCACAGCGTCGGCCTCTTGGTGCTGCGCACCTCCTAGTCGGGGCTGCGGGGGCAGCAGGCCTAAGGCCTAACGACAGGAGGGGACCAGTCTCTCTGGAGCCTCCCAGCCGCTGCGAAGCGGGTGAAAGGCAGCGCCTGAGCGAAGCCGTCGGCGGGAGCGTTCGGGCCGCTCCGGGCTCCCTCTAGCGGTGGCCGCGCGGATGGCGCGCCGCGGGAGCGACCCCTTCGGGATTTGAGGAGACTCCAGAGGCAGATGGGGCATGCCAGTGAGGCAGGTGGGGGATGCCGGCCCGAGGATCTGGACCAGTACGCCTTCCTCCAAGGCATCAGAGGGGAGGGATTTCGAAAGTCCTCAAAGGCTCCCTTTCTTAAGCAATGCATAGCATCCATCCTAGGAGCCTCTGTCCCTTAGCTTGTTTGTCTGTCCGAATGGGAGTGCCTCCCTGAGCCGGGTGCGGTGGCTCACGCCTGTAATCCCAGCACTTTGGGAGACCGAGGAGGGCAGATCGTTTGAGTTCAGGAGTTTGAGACCAGCCTGGCCAGCATGGTGAAACCTCGCCTCTACTAAAATACAAAAAATTAGCCGTGCGTGGTGGCGCATGCTCCCAGCTACTCGGGAGGCTGAGGCAGGAGAATCACTGGAATCCGGGAGGCAGAGGTTGCAATGAGCTGAGGTAGTGCCACTGCACTCCAGCCTGGGCAACAGAGTGAGACTCAACTATAAACAAATAAATAAGGTCTCCCTGGAGGCATAACACATCAGGGGGCATCTCAGCCACCGCATACTCATCCCAAGGCCAGCAGAGCAGGGAGGGCCGCGGGGAATTTGCCCAGTATGCATGGCTAATGCCAGTCTGTCCGTGTGCTCGAGTGGTACCTGGAAGAACCAGACATGGCAGTGCCAGACTATGGACAAGTCAGTCCCTTTTCTAGTCTGTTTCCTCATAGTGAACTGACAGGGTGAGACCAGGTCAGTAGTTCCACCCTTTCAATTTCAAGAGCCCTATCCCCCCTGGGTTTTAGAGACGGGGTCTTGATCTGTGGCCCAGGCTGGAGGACGGTGATGCCTCCATGGCTCACTGCAGCCTCAACCTCCTGGGCTCAAGTGATCCTCCTACTTTGGCTTCCCAAAGTGCTGGGATTACAGGTGTGAGCCACTGCACCTGGCCAAATTTTATATAATTTTAAAAGAAGAAAAAAGTTCATATTCATGCAGTGGAATACTGTGCTGCTATTCCACATTCTGATCTGGAGCAATCTCTAAGAGATTTGCTCTTGTCAGCCAGGCTGGAGTGCAATGGCGAGATCTTGGCTCACTGCAACCTCTGCCTCCCGGGTTCGAGTGATTCTCCTGCCTCAGCCTCCCAAATTAGCTGGGATTACAGGCATGCACCACCACGCTCGGTCAATTTTTGTATTTTTAGTAGAGACAAAGTTTCATCATGTTGGTCAGGCTGGTCTCAAACTCCTGACCTCAGGTGATCCATCTGCCTCGGCCTCCCAAAGTGCTGGGATTACAGCTGTGAGCCACAACACCCGACAGTATTATTTTTTAAAAAGGAAGATGGACAGTATGTTTTATTTCCACTTGTGAAAAATAAATATGTATATATAAACATTTTTTAATTTCTGGAAAAGTATACGAAAAACTGGTTTCTGGTTGGTTGTGGGAAAGGGAATCAGTTGGCTGGAGGGCAGGGGAGTGAGGGAAGCCTCTGGTTTCCTCTACACCCTTATTTTAGTTTAAAAAATTGTATGTATATGTATTATCTATTTTGATAAACAATTCATTAAACCTAACAGTATATACAGGTGTAATATATTCATTGAATCTCTTACCACTCCTATCAGCACACAGTAGGCACTTACTGCATGCTAGCTCCCTTTTGTTCCTTGTCTCTCCAGAGCATGCATTAATGATTTGTGTTCACCTGACCATCACCCCTTTATATTGAGCTTAATTAGTAAGGTACAATGTTTGCTAAATGACTGAGACCAGGGGAGGGGAAGATCTTTCACGGCGGCGAAGCTGAGGGTCTCTGTCATCCCAGGAGACAGGGAAAGGTCTTCCAGTGCCAGGGTTGAAGTAGCAGGTACAGATTACGAGGGGTGGCTAGGGAGGGGTGAGGGGACAGACCTGGCATGGCAGTGGCGCCATTGACCATCAGTGGGAGCGCAGAGCTGCCCAGCTGGCTCCCAGCCTCACCCTGCCCTGTGCCAAGGAGAGTGGGAACTCTGTTCAGCCCCCAGGACCATGGCTGGGGGCATGAACTCAGTGCCCAGGACTTGCCTGGAGACCCCCATTGCTTTAGGCCCTGCAGCCCATAGACCCAAGGGGCCCTCTTCTTCCTGGTTAGAGACCTGTGGCCCCCTTATCTGGTCAAGCTCCATATGGCACCAAGGGCTCTTTGTGAGTGGAGCTCTGATCCCTGGAAGGCACTGGGCAGTGGGAAGGGAGTGGAGAGGAAGTGGTAGCTGGATAGCCCAGCAACCAGCAATCTCGAGTCCTAGTAGCCCACTCACATTTTTCTTTTCTTTTCTTTTTTTTTTTTGAGACAGAGTCTCACTCTGTTGCCCAGGCTGGAGTGCAGTGGCTTGATCTTGGCTCACTGCAACCTCTGCCTCCCAGGTTCAAGTGATTCTCCTGCCTCAACCTCCTGAGTAGTTGGGATTACAGGTGCGTGCTACCATGCCTGGCTAATTTTTTTTTTTTTTTTTTTTTTTGGTATTTTTAGTAGAGACAGGGTTTCACCATGTTGATCAGGCTGGTCTTGAACTCCTGATCTCAGGTGATCCCCCTCGCCTTGGCCTCCCAAAGTGCTAGGATTACAGGCATTAGTTACTGCACCCAGCCAGCACACTCAATTTGCAGGGGTGCCCTGGGGGCTCAGAATTTGGGGATACAGTACAGCTTCAGCAGTTGTTAAGTGAGGTGGCCCTGGGTCTTGAACCACCCATGTCCACCGTTGCCACTACTAAAGACTGAACATTTACCACGTGGCAGGCACTTCACGAGCCTGATCCCCACTGAACCCTCACAAAGACCCAGGACAGTCTTTAGAACAAAAAAAAATTTCTTCCCAGAGATGGAAACTGTGGCTCAAACAAGTTAAGTCACTTCCTGAGGTCTCAGAACTCACAAGTGGCCAGGCCAGCATTGGAAGCCAGCTCTGCCTGCCCGCACAGGCCTGGACACCCAGCCACGACCCTGGCGTCCCCCTCTGCCCAGCTCCCACCTCAGCTCTCAGTAAGTGCCAGGAGCTGGTCACCAGGCCTTGAAGCCCCGCCCTTCTCTGTGACCTCCAGTTCCTATCACCCCACTGCCCCAAAGCTGTCTCACCTGCTCTAAGCTCTGCACCTCCCTCCCAGTTCACTCAACTTCCCAGGAGGTCCCGGAGGACCCCAGTGTCTGGGGACAGTGGTGGGCAGAGGGCCCCTGGGCCTCTCAGCTGGGCCCACGGCTCAGCGCTGTGGGGAGGCGGGCGCTGTGCACAGCCCTGATCCTAACCAAGTTTGCCAGCCCAGTTTTTCTCATGGCTCCCACACAATGGTCTGCTTTGTGCCCACCTGCCGATAATGCTTAATTAGGCGAGGAGGTGATTAATTTGAGGTAATTGACAGCTAATTAGAGGCTCACAGGCTCATTAACTTGACATCTTGTCTTCGTGAATTGGCTGAGTAGGGTCAGGTGATGGAAGCTGTTGCGTCTCCCTCCCCAGCTCTCCGGGCCCCTGTAGGCTGAAGCAATCACCTGGGGGAGGGCTGGGCCGACCCAGGAGCTCAGGTGGGTCAGCCCCAAGGCCAAGAACAGAGGAAACCAAGGCAGTGAGGGAGGAAGTGTCCAGATGGAGGTGTCTGCCCTGACCTTAGGAGGGAGAGAGTGGGCAGGGAGTGAGGGCTTGTGGGCACATTGGCAAAGACACCCAAGAGAGATAGGGTATGAACAGGGCCGGGGGCGGGGTAGGGGAAGAGCTGGTGTCCGTGCAGGAAGGAGGGGTGAGGGGGAAGCGGCTGTGTGGGGCAGCCTGTTGGAACTAAGCATAGGCTGTGGGGTGACACAGACCTGGGGCTGGATCCCAGCTCTGCTATTAACCAGCTAGGTGACTATGAACCAGTGATTAACCACTAAACCTTAGGCTTCTCCTTTGCAGAATGGGAATAATAATGATGCCTGCCATGGGAGGTGGTTGTGAAGAGTCTATGAAACCCTGAAGTAAAGGACAAATCTGTGAATGATGGGCAGGGTCAGGCTGAGTAAGATTCACACCTGGGGGCCTGATGAGTGCTCAATTAAATGTTAACTAGTCTATTAAAATTTTTAAAATAAAAAGTTATTCTTGGTGGAAGGAATGACATGAAGAGAGAGTGAGTGGGGAGAGTGGGCCCCAGGGTTGTGGGGAGGCAATGGTACCCCCCTCTCAACATAAGCAAGCCACTGTTAGCCTGCAGGAAATCTGCACGCCTGATTACAGCGGGCTGGTGGAAGGTGTGGGGAAAAGACCTCGTTGTTACTATCTCCTTTGCATGGGGCAGTGCAATTCAGCAATATATATTAAAGTTTAAAATGCACATGGCCTTTGACCCAGCAATTCCCCTGCTGGTGATATATCCACAGACATCTAAACACAAGGATACTTGCTCATCACCACATCGTTTGTAGTAGCAGAAGACGGGAAACGACCTGAAGGTCCACCACGGGGCCTGGCTAGGTAACTGAAGGTACATCCATACAGTGGAATAGTATGTAGCTGTTACATCTCTAGGTACCAAAATGAACAAGATCCAAGATACATAGAAAAGATGCAAGCTGCAGAACAGGTATAGTTCCAACAACCCGCTAACTAGTGGTCTGAGGGTTAGGGGATGGCAAGGAGATGTATTTTTCATAATCTGCTCATTTTAAATATAGTTTGTATTTACTATCTTTTCAAAAAGTATTTAAAAAGTAATATATTTCTTTTTTTCCCCAAATGAAATCTAACGGCAAGGTGCAGTAGCTCACACCTGTAGTCCCAGCACTTTGGGAGGCCGAGGCAGGCGGATAATCTGAGGTCAGGAGTTCGAGACCAGCCTGACCAACATGGTGAAACCCCGTCTCTACTAAAAATACAAAAAATTAGCCAGGCATGGTGGTGCATGCCTGTAATTCCAGCTACTTGGGAGGCTGAGACAGGAGAAACGCTTGAACCAGGAGGTAGAGACTGAACCCAGGAGGTAGAGGTAGAGATCCCGGAGGTAGAGTGGGGATCACACCATTGCGCTCCAGACTGGGCAACAAGAGCAAAACTCCATCTCAAAAAAAATAAAAATAAAAAATAAATGCACAGTTCGATGAATGTTCATACATATATGTTCCCGTGTTAACCAGCACTCAGATCAAGATAGAAAATATTCCCAAAACCCAGAAGGCTCCCTGGACCCCTTTCCAGTTAATACCTCCAAAGTAACTACTATTTAGACTTCTATCACCCAGACTAGTTCTGCCTTTTCTAGGATTTCATGCAGATGGAGTCATATGGTGTGTACCCCCTCATTTGTGTTTGGGAGATTCATCCATATTACTGTGTGAAGCAGCATGGCACTTCGTTCATTCTTTATTGCCAACTGGCATTCCACGTATGAATATACAGTCCATCCATTCTCCTGCTGGTGGCCTTTGTTTCTCCAGTGTTTTGCTTGCATGAATAAAGTTGCTATTGTCTTCGCATGTATCTTTTGGTGTCAACTCATTTTTGTTGGGTACAAGTGGAACAGGCACAGGCATATTCTCTTTTTTTTTGAGACAGGGTCTCACTTAGTTGCCCAGGCTGGAGTGCAGTGTGGCACAATCAGCACTCTGCAGCCTCACACTCCTGGGCTCAAGTGATTCTCCTGACTCTGCCTCCCAAGTAGCTGGGACTATAAGTGTGTGCCACCACGCCTGGCTAATTTAATTTTGGAGAGGTGAGGTCTCACTATGTTGCCCAGGCTGGTCTTGAACTCCTGGCCCCAAATGATCGTCCTGCCTCAACCTCCCAAAGTATTGGGATTACAGCGTGA
This sequence comes from Ateles fusciceps, assembly GCA_036589455.1. Taxonomy (NCBI): domain Eukaryota; kingdom Metazoa; phylum Chordata; class Mammalia; order Primates; family Atelidae; genus Ateles; species Ateles fusciceps. The sequence continues at coordinate 6,759,055 of JAZHEH010000228.1, read as the reverse complement.
GCCACCATGCATGCCCCCCAGCCCCGTCCTTTTTTTTGACAGGGTCCCACTCTGTGGCCCAGGCTGGAGTGCAATGCCATAATCCTAGCTCACTGCAGCCTTGAACTCCTGGGCTCAAGCCATCCTTCCAGCTCTGCTTGCTGAGCAGCTGGGACTACAGGCATGTGCCACTGCACTAGCTAATTTTATTTAATTACAAATAATTTTTTTGTAGAAATGGGGTCTCACTATGATGCCGAGGCTAGTCTCTAGCTCCTGGACTCAAGTAATCATCCTGCCTCAGCCTCCCAAAGTGCCAAGGTTACAGGCGTCAACCACCACATCTGAGACACTTGATCCTTTGGACAACCTGGTGAACTTTCCCCCTTTAGCAGAAGAGGACATTCAGTTCAATAGGGCTAAGAATCCTATCCAAGGCCACACCCCACAGCTGATAAGTAGCAGAATCCAGATTCAAACTAGAGTGATCAACTGTCACATGGTCAAGACTATTCCTCCTTCCAGGAAAATCCTGAGTTCCAAGCAAATCAGACAGTTAGTCACCCTAATTTAAACCCGACTGGACTCAAAAGCTGAGCTCTTAATCATCAGGCTGGGATTTCCTCTGGTCTAAAATTTCACCAGACAGCACACGTGGTGTTAGCACAGACTCAAGGCAGGAAGTTTTGTCTTCAAAACACTCTTGTGACATCAGGATTTTACTTGTTTTTGTTTTACTTTGAAGAAAATGATTTCATTTACTGTAGATCTGGGTTGGGTAAGAGTAAAATTATTTATATGAAAAGAATTTTCTAACACATTAATCCATCAAACAAGGTTTTATTCAGCATCCATGAACTGAAAAGAAGTTTAAGGCAGTCCTTGACTTCAAAAAGTTAATAATTTACTTAGAGAACTAAGAGTAAAGCTTAAAGAATAAAATTAGAGGATAATAAACAGTAATAATAATCACCCCATATGCAAGTACTTACTGTACCCTAGGGGCTTTACAGATTCTGATTTAATCTTCACCACACAGGTATGAGATATGTTCTGCTCTTACGCTCATTTCAGATGAGGAAACCAAGGCTTGGTGAGGTGAAGTGATTTGGTCAAGGAAAAAGTCATTGAGCTGTTCACTGAAGATTTGTGCACTTAACACAAATGAGTTACACCTCCGAGAAATCTTTATTGAATGGGAAATCCTTGAAGATAGGAACATTTTTCTTTTCTCTGCTCTTGAATATTCTATCCCCAATAATTTAGCACAAAATTTTAAAGATGTATTTTGGCTCATTTCATTTTAGGAAAATAGCAGGTAGGGTCAAAATGGCATTTTCAGCCTTAGTGTCTTGAGTGCAAATAGGCACAGCTTGTGACTAAAATCAGAGGTCCTGGCTTGCAGAGGGGTCCAGGGGCTGACACAGGCCCTTGGGCCAGTGCAATTTGCTTGGTCCCCCAGCTGCACAAACTGTTGGCCCCACAGTCAGTCCTGACCAGAAATGCACAAGGGTATTTGTCCCGTAGGTCCTCAAGGTCAGCTCCTCTGTCTCCTTCCAACACACCCCAAACCTTATCACATCGCTCAACCTCCTGACCCTGCTTTTCAGGTTTGCAGGCCCCCACCCAGAGGCACCTTCATCATTCCTCCCTGACACGTCGACTTTCATTTTCCTAGCACGAGTCTCATTTGACAGTCTCCTGCCCATATTTCTAAGCTCTCTGGGTCTCGTTGTGCTATTTCTCTGTCCTCTCTGGGGTTTGTAACACCAATCATCTGCAGGTTTCATTAGCATGCTGTTTACCCCTGTCTTTCAGATCATTAATGAAGATGTGAAGTGAGACACCAATCCTCACAGCCCCCGCCACGTTCTCCCTCCCATGCCCAGCGCTGCTGGAGTCATTATCCTCCTGGTGTGACAGGGTCAGAACCAAACCAATTTGCATCAATCTTTGGTGATGTTGTAAAGTGTCGCCTGCCCTGCGGTCCTGCTGCTGTAACAACTGCTTCAGCAGTCTGTTCTGGAGTGCTCTCCTCTCCTTTGGAAGGCTGATCAGATCTGGCCACCCCAGTTCTTCTGGCTGAAAGCCCCAGAGTGACTGCAACAGTCAGGCAGGATTCAGGGCTACACATGGCTGACATTGTTCCTTCTTTGTTTTGCTCACCTGAGCTGGGCAGAAAGCAGTCTCTCTTTGGAAAACAGGATGGACAAGGGCATACACTAGTAGAGGAGGGAACAGACGTGGCAGGCGTGGAATTTTTTTTTAACTCATTGCAACATCCATTTCTATCAAGGAAAGTGGGGAGCTCTCCCCATTTTCCCCCATTTCTAGCCCAAGGCCTAGTCAGATGTGTGGGCTTGTAGATTCTGGGTACCTGGGGCTGATGTGGTCAAGTCACTTCTTGGGGACAAGGTCAATTCTTCTCCACTATTTTCTCATGTCATTTGATCCTGAGGGTTTTATATCTTCTTTAGCAATTCCATGACTATGCTTCTCATCCTTCTCATCTCAAACTGACTTTATATACACTCTTGTCTCCCAGTAAAAGTGAGAACCACCTCCGCCACACCCCTTGTGTCTTTCAGACCCCCAACTCCTTCTCTTTCCTGATAGTGCAGCGCCTCCACCTGGTTGTCTGTGATGAAAACATGAGTATAATCCCAGACTCTTCTCTGACCCATTCCTACTCCGGATTCCCTAACTCATCTTTTCTTCCTCCTCTCCCAATTTGGGAAGGGGAAGGTAAGCAGGGAGGAAGCAGTGAAGGACACTCTCGCAAACACAGCATCTGAAGAAATGTGCTGTATGCCCAAGAGCTGGGGAAATTTAACACTAAGACTCTACAGCAAAGTTAGGTGGGACATATTTTCTCAGGGTAGCGAAAGACTTGGGAAAAAGATAGCTATTTGGCAATGCTGAACACCTACTGACTGAACTTTTTTTCTGTTCCTGGGCAAAGGCTCTGAGGAGTGTGGGGGAGAGATGGGACTGTCATGAATACGGAACAAGTTGTTTTTTTCCACATTACATGCAATGGAGTAGAGATCACAGGGCACAGCTGGATGCTTATTAGGTGCTCAGTAAACACTTACTGGTGTACAGATTGATATACATTTGCATACAAAAGAACAAATTTCACTGCCATATACAACAGTCGTCCATGAACTACGTATGTGTGCGCATGTGTGCAGGATAATAGGCTGAGCTGAGAAGCAGGGCTTTTGAAATCTGTATGTCCAGCCCCAGAGGCTTTTTTCTCCCTGTATTATCAAATCAATACCTGTTTCTGTAGAGAGTTTGGAAAATGTAGAGGAAAACAAAAATACCCCATATTCCTCCAACCAGGCAGCAAGCACTGTGACCACCTTCATCTATTACCTTCCATTCACCGCCCCACATTGCTGTATTTATAATTTTACATCTTGCTATTTCACTTATCCTTACAACAAAACCATTTCTTCCATGATATCATAACCTCTTTGCAAACATACCAAATGGCTGCATGGTGGTTCATTATGGGAACGTACCATGATTTACTCCACAGCTGCACATCTGAATGGCTTTTGGGCCACTTAAAGGCAGAGGCAGCAGCGGCAGAGGCAGCAGCGGCAGAGGCAGCAGCGGCAGAGGTGGATGGTGGGAAGCAGGAGGCCAAGGTGAAGCCACTCTCAGGACCTTGCTTTAACATGAGACCCCCCTCCCTCATTCCTCAGAGACCATTTCTGGTTTCAATCCTCACACATCCCTCATGGGTCCTGCCGTGGCCAGCACTTCTCATTTCCACTCAGCCTCAAGTCACTGACTTTCCCAACTTGACTCTTCTCAGCTGCTCCTTTGTGTGAAGTCACTGGCTCAGGCCAACTTGGCTCCTGGGGCTTGGCTGCATCCAGGAAGGCCCTGGGATGTGACCTTCAGCCTCGCTTGACCCTGAGGCCTCAGGCTGCAGAGTGAGGCCAGGGTCTCCCAGAGAAGGCAAAGGCCAAAGGAGGCTGCTGGGGGAGCAGAGGCCTGAGTAGATGCTGCTCAGTCCTGGAAAGGGAGTGAGAACCTGACAAATCTCACACCATAGAAAACTATCTGGCCCAGGCAAGTGGCTCATGCCTGTAATCCCAATATTTTAGGAGGCCACGGTGAGTGGATCACTTGAGCCCAGGAGTTTGAGACCAGCCTGGGCAACATGGCGAAACCTAATCTCTGGAAAAAAAAAAAAAAATTAGCCAGGTGTGGTGGTACACGCTTGTGGTCTCAACTACTTTGGAGGCTGAGGCAGGAGAATTGCCTGAGCCCAGAAGGCAGAGGCTGCAGTGAGCTGAGGTTGTGCAACTGGCCTGGGTGACAGAGGGAGACCCTGTCTCACAAAAAAGAGGAAGAAGAAAGAAAGAAAGAAAAGAAAAAAAGAAAGGGAGAGAGAGAAAGGGAGAGAGGAAGGAAGGAAGGAAAGAAAGAAGGAAGGAGGGAGGGAAGGAAGAAAGGAAGGAAGGAAAAGGAGAAGGAAAGAAAACTATGTGGAGGAATGTGGAAGACTGGATGGTGAGGGGTAGGGGGGTTATGACCAAATAAAACAGACAAGTGTGTTCCTCCTGTGCAGTGACTAGAAAAGCGTGGATGCTCAGAAAGTACTAGGACCACAAAGAGTAGCAAAGGACAGTGATTTGAGGCTTATGTATGCCAAGCTCAGTATCAACTAAGAAACCTGCCAATGTCACAAAGAATACCTTTCCCTCCCTTGCTTAATGCCACTGTCTGTAGAGTCAATGGTGGTACCCACTGAGCGTCCATGCTGGCACAGGGCCTTAGTGGGTGGAAGGATGTGGGTAAGAGAAATAGTGAACTGTCAGCTCTTTTGAAGGGTTACAGAAATGGTGTTCTGCTTAACTGACTAGTCAAGATAACCAGAAGTTACTGTATTTTCCCTGTAGGAATTACCATTTTTTTTTTTTTTTTTTTTTTTTTTTTGAGACAGAGTCTCAATCTGTCACCCAGGCTGTATAATGCAGTGGTGCAATCTCGGCTCACTGCAACCTCCGTCTCCCAGGTTCAAACAATTCCCTTGCCTCAGCCTCCCAAGTAGCTGAGACTACAGGTACCCACCACCATGCCTGGCTAAAATTTTTTTTTTGAGACAAAGTCTCACTCTGACACCAGGCTGGAGGGCAGTGGCACGATCTCGGCTCACTGCAACCTCTGTCTCCTGAGTTCAAGTGATTCTCGTGTCTCAGCCTCCCAAGTAGCTGGGATTACAGGCACTTGCCACCGTACCTGGCTAATTTTTGTATTTTTAGTAGAGACGGGGTTTCACCATCTTGGCCAGTGTGGTCTCGATCTCTTGATCTCGTGATCTGCCCGCCTTGGCCTCCCAAAGTGCTGGGATTACAGGCGTGAGCTACCACACCAGGCCCTGGCTAAATTTTTTTTAATAGTTTTTCTTTTAGTAAAGACAGGGTTTTACCATGTTGGCCAGGCTGGTCTTGAACTCTTGACCTCAAGTGATCCACCCGCCTCAGCTTCCCAAAGTGCTGGGATTACAGGTGTGAGCCACCATGCCCAGCCTAGGGAATGTCAATTTTTAACAAATGTGAGTATAATATAAAATTAAATACTACATGGAATCTGTTTTATATATCTATCCATCAAGCAATTATATACATAATGGGTAAGATATGCCATGCACCACTCTAAACACTTTGCAATACTCATTTAATCTCTACAACTACACTGGTAGTTAGGGGCTATTATTGAACCCACTTCATAAATGGGTAAGTAAAGACACAGAGAGGTTAAGCAATTTATCCAAAGTCATACAGCTAGTAGATGGCAGAAACAGCATTTGCACCCAGGCAGCCTGATTTCAGAGCTTGCGCCCCTTATCCATGATGCTGATATGACTCTCTAAAGTGGAAAAGTCCTAAAGAAACCAAGGCTTAGAGAGAAGTAACTTAGCCAAGATCACCCTTGTCTCTCTCTCTAAAGTCACTTTTTATTTTGAGATGGAGTTTCACTCTTGTGGTCCAGGCTGGAGTGCAATGGCATCATCTCTGGCTCACTACAACCTCTGCCTCCCAGGTTCAAGTGATTCTCCTCCCTCAGCCTCTCAAGTAGCTGGGATTATAGGCATGTGCCACCATGCCTGGCTAATTTTGTATTTTTAGTAAAGACAGGGTTTCTCCATGTTGGTCTGGTCAGGCTGGTCTCGAACTCCTGATCTCAGGTGATCCACCTCCCAAAGTGCTGGGATTACAGGCGTGAGCCACTGCGCCCGGCCCCAAGCATGTATTATATCTTTGACCAGCAATGAGGCTATGAATGCTGAATGTCAAGGCACAGTTCATTCTTTCAACAAATTCTTATTTTAGCACCTATTATGTGCCAGGTAGTTCCATTTCTAACCAAAGAAACTGTAGGAAATTGAACAAATCTGAATAAATTCTTTGGCACGTCCAAAAGTTTTTTAAAAAGTCCAGTCTTATTAGCCTGTGTCTCAGAAAAAAAAGGTGGAAAAATGCAACTCTGATTACTTGTGTTTTTTGGCTCCTTGGATTCTACATAACTGAATCTCTTTTGGTATTGGAGGTCAGTTTCAGAAACATCAGGTATAGATCAGGACAGAAAGCAGAGGGCAAGAGAGAGATGAAAATATGTGAGCCCAATTCCACTCCCAACTTGAGTTTAATTGAGATTCCATCTGCCACTCTCTCCTGCATTCCTTTGTCCCTGGCTATGACCAAGTTTACGGCTGTAGTCTGTATCACCCTAAGTAATCCCTGTAATGGGCTGCAATCCTGGGGGAGCTGTTGTTGTTCATTAAGTGGCCAACCTCTGAGCCACATGGAGTGCGGCCAGTTACGGCTTCTTGCCCTGGCAGATGGGCCACTTTTCTGTTTAAAAAAAAAACAGGTGTCTTCCAAGAGAGCGAATGGAGATAGTAGTCAGGGGCTGGAGACAAAACCAGAGACATAAAGGTGATGGGTGCTAGAAATGAGGGCCAGAGTGAGGGGGGCAGTGAGTGTCCCTTCCAGATCATGAGGTCTTCTAGGGCAGAATTCACTCATTGCTGTGTTAGCTTTCTTTGCAATGGTAACTATAGTTGCATAGGGGTTACAATTTGTGAAGGGCTCAATGTAGTTCCCGGGATGATGCCACCAGTCTGCAGAGGTGAAAGGAGGAGGCCACAGACAGAAGGTGCTGAATGAACAGGGTGGGGCAAATGGCTGAGAGGGGGGCTTCCTCTGAGGGTCAGAAATTCTCAGTGCTTCAGACCCCAGCTCACGTTGACAGGGGCCAGGCTGTGCCCAGAGCAGTTATCTCAAGCCAACTGACTCTTACCTCTCTGCCCACAGTCCGTGTCTGCTTCTGGAAGTTGGGGGAAATATTATGGCAGCTGCTTGTTGGGAGACCCTGTCCCCTCACTGCATTGCGCCATCCCCCTCCCCCGCCACCTGCCCCACCATCCTGTGTCTGTCCTCTGGCTAGAGTTGTGTGAAGCGGAAGACAATTTGGGGCTTATTAGTGTCCCAGGGAGACATGTAACTTGTGTTGCTGGGATCCAAACAGCAAGAGTCTTAGCGGCAAACTCCAGCCGAGAAAAGACTGAGGAATTGTCTCACCTAATTACAGGGAATGGCCCTCTTTGTGTTTGTGATTCGGTACGGTTGTCCGATCGCTTTTGATCGCTTTTCTCTATTTGCTGGCTCAGGCCATGCTGGAATTGTGCTAATTAGAAGAGAAATGGACAGAGTGATCCTGTCAGCCCTGGTTACTGGTGGGGGACAAAGCAGAATATTATTCTGAGGCAGTGTTTTGTGAGGGCCGTTCTTCCAGCTCTCATTAGGAGGAAGAGGCCCACAGGAGGGGAAGGTTCCAAATGCCTGGCCCGGCTAATGGAACACTGGGGTGTTCCTGTGCTAATTAACAGGCTCTGCCAGCACTCACGCCAACCAGGAGCCTCACAGTTACACCTGGTATCGTCTGAAGCCCCCAGCTGCTCGAGAGGAAAAAGTGCCAGGCAAAGGGTGGGAAGGCCAGTGGCCTCTTTAGGCATAGACAGAGACACACACAACTAATGCCAAAAAGCCTACACAGATAGGAAAGTCAGTTCCAGTCCATCAGAACTTACAACCGTGGAGACACCACTCTTTGCCCACTCTCTAGGGCTGTGGGTTGCAAGACTCTCTGATGAAACAAAGCCCACACAGGGATTAGGTATCCTTGTAGCTCTCACAGGATGAAGAAAAACAGAAAACGGAGAACATAACCAAATGCTTGGAGATGGAGTTAGTGAGGAAGCTGAGAACTGGTAAGAAACTGTTATTTGGCTTCCGGGACCAACCGTCTTGGCCCAGCCGTCCGTTTCCTTGCTTCCTGCTCTCCCTATTCACCTTCCTGTGATGCCTTAATCCTGGAGGAAATAGGAAAAGTCAGAGCATCCCACTGGAAATGAAATTTCTTGGTTTTATTTCAAAACTCCTGTGGAAGTCCAAACACCCTTCTGAAGCCATAGGGACAAGGGAATGTCTTTCATCAGTTCTATTCTCACTGCCTTGATGTGGGAGAGTCCAGAAGAGCATCTAGAGAACTAAAACCATGGAGCAGTTAGTCCATTTAAAAAATATGACAATTGGGCAACGAAAAGATAAAGAAAAATGAATGATGGCATTTCAATATCAACACAATTAATACCCTGTGAACTTTAAGTGCTCTAACCTATGGAAGGCAGGCCAAGCAAATCAGCGGAGGCTTAGACTCTGCGAGACCGAAGACAGCAAGAAGCAACGAGAGTGCTGGTAAGAAAAAATGTTAATAAGAATTCTGCAAACGTGTCTCCAAGCTCCAACACTATGCTTTTCAGAATATTGCTGCTCACAGCTAGGAGGCTTTACAGGATGACATTTGAAATGGCAAAGGAAAAGGGAAAAAATATCTGTAGGCAAATAATAAACAATTATTTACTGGAAAAATAGTCTCTAAAGACTTAGAACATTAATAACACTGTCCCTACTTAGTCAATCAGCCATGCTTTTCTAGATCACAGAAATCTACTGTTCATTCAGATGTTTTTTTTTCTTTTGGAAATAAATGATGGGCCTATGATGAGAAGCAATTTGCTTTCCTTAAAATGTAATGCTTTCTTTAAAGGGCATACTCTGGTCTAGAGCAGGTAAACTATCAATGGGTGATAGCAGTAGCAGTAATGAGTACTTCCTCTTTTCTACTTCTTGAACATGGTTGAAAAGGAACCCACACTAAGGGATTAGCAGGTGGCAGATAAATACTTGTTTTCGATCTATCATGTGTAACCGGAAGTCGGCGAACAAATAGGGTTTGAACCCCCAGTTCAAAGAAGACACTGAAGAACTAGATGTGTAGGAGACATACCTTGAGGAGCTCTGAATTTAGTAGGGCAATAAGATATGTACTCAGGGCCAGGCACAGTGGCTCATGCCTGTAATCCCAGCACTTTGGGAGGTTGAGATGGGAGGACCACTTGAGGTCAGGAGTTCAAGACCAGCCTGGCCAACATTGCAAAATCTGTCTCTACTAAAAATACAAAAATTAGCCGGGGTGGTGGCACCTGCCTGTAATCCCAGCTCCTAGGGAGGCTGGGGCAGAGAACTGCTTGAACCTGGGAGGCAGAGGTTGCAGTGAGCCAAGATTGCACCACTGCACTCTAGCCTGGGCAACAGAGCGAAACTATCTCAAAAAAAAAAAAAAAAAAAAGTACTTAGACCACTTAAACATAAGGCAGAGTGTGGTAAGAGTCACAGGAATGATATGGGTAAATGCTATAGGAATGCAGAGTAAAGACCATTTCCAGCTGGATCATCAGGGGTTATAGGAAGCATAGGTTTGTTAGATGCAAAAGGGATGCAAGACCTTCTAGGAACTCAAAGGCAGGGGCAAAGGCACTCCGGTGAGAAAACTGGGACTTGTTCAGAGTAACTGGAACAGACTTCATATATGCGATAGGAAGAAAACCAAACTGAAGGGCGATTAGGATTACATGTAGAGAGTCTTAAAATGCCAGGTCAAGAGATTGAGACTTCATTAGTAGACACAGGAAGGTATTAAAGGTTTCTAAATACTATTTTAGGGAGTTGAGCAGTATTAGGATACACTGGAAGGTAGGAGACCAAGCAGATGACTGTAAAGCCCCAAACTATCCACTAAGTATATTAAGGGGGAGACAGTGGGTTATTTATCATTATAGTTGTACTTTCTGATGAGGTTTGTTCTTTAAATATGCAACTTGGCCCTTTGAGAAAACTCACCCCTCCTGTAAAAGGGACATATTTATTATGAAGACACAGAAACTATCACATACAAAGTACAATCCTCTAACATCCTGAAATACATATACACACACATTATACATAAATTTATATTGTCAATATAAAAATACATCATTAACATTTCTAAGGATGACAAATACAAAACCAATAAATATTGCAATTCTAAAACATCTACTTACATTAAGTGCTGGTGAATAGGATGATGGTAAAAGAAAGAGGCCAAAGCAGACCAGAAAACCAACTACCTGGCTTCCAGTTCCAGACTTGAGTTGGTTTGGGGGTGGTATCCCACTCAATTTCCCCAAACACTTAAAAGTGACTGATGTCATCAACTCTCAAAAACAGAGCAAAGGAAGAATTTGACACTATGGCACTATCTTTGGCCACACACACATACACACACACACATACACACACTCTTCAACCGCATTTAATGGGATACAGAAATATCAATAATAAGTTTAACTTAAAATCAAAGCCCCAACAACCTAACCTTCTACGTAGCACCCCAGGAGAATGTTTTACTTCTCCTACTCATCTTTTGTATCTCGTGTTCAGTCTTTTTCCTTTCAGTAAGTAAAACTACATGGATGGTCAAATGAGAGAAAAATCCAGCATTAATTCTAGCATGAGAACAAGGCACAAATGTCAGAAAACGGTTAATGGATCAGCTATTAAACTGAAGGGTGCCATGCCCTAGCAAACACTCATGACTCAAAACTTGACAACTTTTCTTGTGTCCAAACACCAACAGACTATTGCGACAGGGAAATTCTCTCTCTTTTTTGAGACAGAGTCTTACCCTGCCCCCAGGCTGGAGTGCAGTGGCATAATCTCGGCTCACTGCAACCTCCACCTCTTGGGTTCAAGCAATTCTTGTGCCTCAGGCCCTCAAGTAGCTGGAACTACAGGCGTGCACCATCACACCCAGCTAATTTTTGTATTTTTAGTAGAGACAGGATTTCACAATGTTGGTCAGGCTGGTCTTGAACTCCTGACTTCAAGTAATCTGCCTGCCTCGGCCTCCCAAAGTGCTGGGATTATAGGCATGAGCCACCGTGACTGGCCGGGATATCCTTTTTTTTAGAGACAGAGTTTTGCTGTGTTGCCCAGGCTGCAGGCTGGAGTGCAGTGGCATGACCTCGGCTGACTGTAACCTCCACTTCTCGGGTTCAAGCAATTCTCCTGCCTCAGCCTCTCAAGTAGCTGGGACTACAGGCGTGCACCACCACATCCAGCTAATTTTTGTATTTTTAGTAGAGATGAGGTTTCACCATGTTGGCCAGGATGGTCTCAATCTCTTGACCTCGTGATCTGCCTGCCTCGGCCTTCCAAAGTGCTGGGATTACAGGTGTGAGCCATCACGCCTGGCCCTGGGATATTCTTTTGTGCAAAGTTTAGGAAACTCCATGCACTTCTCAAAACGTCAGATGCTGGGGGCTGGCTTATATGAGACATATGGAGAAGACAGATAATACATTTTACCCATGGGCTAGATTTTCAGATTCTAACACAGAGACAGATAAGTGGTGAAGAACTCCATGAAAGCTGTATTTAAGTCAGAAGACTCTCTTTCGTGTGTGTGTGTGTTTCTATTATACAGGTGAATTATCTCATATGTGTTGTCAGAGGGGACAATCCTACCATCCCATAGCATGTTCCTTTAAGGTCAATTAGGGCTTCTAGCTTTCAACCAAATGGAAACTCCTGTAAACCATCCATTTTCTCCTGTCTTTGAGGCTATACTGACTTTCTTGCTTGAATCTGTAACAGATTAATTAGAACTCAAAAGTCCTTTCTGTTACCTTCACATTGGTCTTCAGATCTAGACCCCAAGGCAACCTTGCATGGGCCTTTCACTACACAAGCTAATTCCAGGAGGGATTCAGGGATCCCTCTGCCCGAAGTCAGAACTGGAAGATGGGGCTGGGTAGTAAGGAATGAAAAGCAAATGTGACTATCGTAAGAGGTATAAAGTTTTAAAAAGCAGGTGTACATTTCGAGAAGATTCTGGTTTCTCCAGCTGGGGATTCTTGGAACTTAATATATACTGGAGAGTTCACAGGTCGTGCTGCACGGTCCGGTCCAGAATCTAGTCTCTGGTCTCCTTGCATCATAAACACTTCCTAAGAGATCAAGGACAATCCAAAAGAACCCATCCAATCAACATGTCACAACTGACTTTGCCGTCACTGAGTCAAATCAACCGTAAGATCCTGGGGCTCCTGAATCACTTCCGGACATGAGAAAGCAGGACTTTGACCTTTGAGAATGATATGCCCTCAGCTGTTACCAATATCCAAGGCTAAGAAGGTTAAAGTCTGGAAGCTGGATTGAGTAACTGCAATGATCCTTGGGTAGAGCAGATTCTTCTCTTGCTGCCGAATGTCCTCAGAGGCGAAGAGTGCCAGGAGCAGGGGAGAGGGTAGTCCTGGAGGTACACCCTCTGGCCGCTCTGGAGGAAGCAGTGAGGTGTGCATTGTTAGACTTGCACCGGGAAGGGAGCTTGGTTTTGGACCCCAGGACATCCTGTCTGCAAGCAGCTGCTACTTCTTGGGCTTCTCTAGAATATTGAGGAATTTCCCCCGTGTCATCTCTCTGGCTGGAATCACAAAGCAAACAAATGATCAATGAAAACCTAAAATCTGAAAAAAGAATCACAGGAAGATTTAATTTTAAAATGCAGATTGATTTAAATTGTATATCAAGTTGCTTTCACAACAGATTCAATCACCACCAACTAACCTCCTAAAAGGGGGGAGAAAACAAACCACTATGGACAACTAAAACTGTACAAAGCCACTCTGAAGTTGGCAATTGAGATACACGCCAAATGACTAGGAAAGAGTTTATCATCCACCTTTAAACAAATCACCAGGGAATTCCCCAAAAACCTATCTGTTTCCCCCAAAAACCTATCTGTCTCAAGAACTGAACCTAATACTCATGTTCACTATCTCAGGGGTTTGCTCTTGGAGCCTAAAATCCAACCAAGATTAGAGTCTTCTCTGGGTTGTTGGTCTCTGGACATTTATAATCACAAATCAAAATTAGAGATCATTTACCCCATCTCTCAGCAGTGGTAGTCCCTGGATACTGTAATATAACAGGGTTTATATTCCCTCAGTGCAGTTCATCTGTGGATGGTGTCATAAAGTAGGGTTTATAGAGCTTTGGTCTTCTCTCCCTTGGCATTGTCAGTCCTTAGATATTTAATATAGCCAGGCAAGGTTTATGTGTCTTTCTCTGGCTTTCAGCACCATCAATCTTTGAATGCTGTAGTTACAAGTGGGTTTATACAGCTACTTTCCTACATATAAGGCTGCAAATTGGAAGTAAAACATTTCTCAATTACAAGGGCCACTCCAGAGGTCCCCCCATTTTAGATCTCAGAAAGCATATGTAGTATAACACCCCCTTCCTCATCCTCATCCTGCAAGGCCATGTTTTTAGACTTCTTAAATGGATTTAACAGTGCAGAAAGTTCTGATGGTTGATGGCTGGCTCTCGAAGCCAGGCCTTCTGGAACCATGCAGTAGGCACAGGCAGGCTGTGTGGTCTCCCCAGAACACGTCTCCATCCTGGCCAAAGAAGTGAGGTGGCTAGGGAGGCACTCGCAGGAATGAGAAGGACCTTCACCCTGGCCTCCTTATTGCCTTTCCCAAGTCCAGAGCAAATGGAGCTAGATAAATGGCCTCCAGCTCAGCTTCCCTCTGCCCCAACCTAACTTTAACAGTTTCTTGTTTTCTTGTACAATGAAGAAATAAAACAACACAACCTCTGGCACCACAGGGAGGCTTTGGTAACTTCAGTTTATACATTCCCCATCTTTCATTAGTTCCTGCGCTCTAACAAAGGGAAAGGAAATTCCGTTAACTAGGCATCGAAGCCCAGTGTTGAGTCTTGCCTCATGTACCCACGACCCCACCCTGGCCCAGATCAAAGAGACCATTCCTTCCTTCGTGGTTTTACAGCAAATCCTGCACAAGCAAACTTCCTGTAAGACTTGCATGCAATTACTTGTTTGTTTAGTTGTCTTCCTTAACTAAAATGTAAAAACTGAAGGCAGGGATTGTTTAGTGCTAGCCCTAGAGTCTGCCGAGTAAGTGTTGATTGGATAAATGATAACACACCAAAGAACTAGAACCAAGTAGAAATGCAAAAAATGTTAGTTTCTTTCCTTTCCATCAACAAACAGTGCTCCATTCTCCACATGATGGCAGTCTTTTTAAATGTACCTTGTTTGTTTGGCAAGAAAAATCATTTCCCTTAATGCAAATTAATGCCAAGTTCATGGAGAGATTGGGGTCAAGGACTACTCTAGAGAAAATCCAATCACATACTATCTTGCCCATAAGAGGTAGCGTCGGCTTCTTGCAGAGAACATGGGATTTGAACTCAGTTTAAGTTCCAGCTCTAGCATTTAGCAGCAGGGTGACACCTTGGGCTGGGCAGATCTCTGAGTCTCAGTCTCTTCATTGTAACAAAGAGCATATTAATACCCTACTTTTCCCTTGGATATTAGCAATGAACATGTTTGGTATAGTGCTAATCATTAACACATTTTCCAGAGGTGGGTAAGCAAATTCTCTCATACCCAGTATTTTCTGAGTGAATGAATGAAGGAATAAACAAATTGTGCAAAGGGAGGCTAGGAAACAAAAAAAAAATTCCATTCCTTGGAATCTTTTCCCTCAACTTGAAAGGAAAAGAAATTTACCTATATTTTTGGGCAGATTGGGTCACACTTATTTCTACTAGATGGGTTACCTGCCTACTCTCAAGTTTAAACAACATGTAACAAATGATCCTGCACCACGGCTAGAAGCAAAAGATCTGGAAACCAGACACAGGTAATACAAAACTCCTCTGGAGAGAACAGAGCCTTGTTCCAAAAGTCGTGGCCTGGAGCACTACAGTGCTCTAACTAATGATTTCTGCCCGCTGACCTTCAGACCCACCAACTCCTTACTGCTTTTCCCCAAATGGCAAAATGACCAATATTTTAAGACTTGGAATTTTAAAAGACCCAAATTATCTGAGGGGTCAAAAGGGCTTAAAAGGAAAAATAAATGGATATTCTGAAGTCTCTAGCGGCAAGCTCTCCTTGAATTTAACCAATCCTTTTTAACAACCCTTTTCCACTCAATCATTCCTCCCCCTTCAACCTAATCCAAGTACACAGAGCTGCAGGAAACCACTGTAAAAGTAGAAGTAATTCAAAAGACATCATCTCCTACATGGGAGGAGAGAAAGTTTTCCTACTTGCCAGTCCCATATAGGAGATATACGAATGTATGACACAGCCGCTCCCTAAAAGAGGGCTGTGCCCTATAAATCAGATGCTAAGCACCAACCCCTTTTTGTGCACAGAGAAATTGCTGTGGGTCAGGGGCTGCTCCAGAGCATGTACCCTCATGTTCACTTGTCATCAGAGATGTTAACATTTCTGATTAATTCATATAGCCCTTATTTTATTCCTCATTTCTTTATCCTTGCTCTGCTGCAGTGCGAAGAGTCTTACCAACCTGCTACAGTAATCACCACCCACTAACCGCACCCCCCAAACCTAGTGAAATCGTTTAGTGATGCCAACCGCGCTTTTAATTTGCAAGACATCAGACACAGAGGTAATTTATACCAACATCTGTTCATTTTTGACTTCTGAAACAAACTCGCACATGCTGCTACAAAATCCCATTAGGAGTAGGAAGACAGCCTTCTGCTACTATTCTGTATTCCTCGTGTACACACACACACACACACACACACACACACACACACCTCTTCTAGTAAGGTTTTATAAATAAATGTATTTTACTCTTAGCTTTTTAAGCTCCCACCAGAAATTTCAAATCTCTTTTGGGAAAAACCTTTACAGATGACTACTGCCTGCTTACAGAGAAGAGAACGCTGCTTCTATTTCCCCCTGCCTAGTTCTGTCCCTTCTTCTTCACAATGGTTACAGCTTGGTGTAATTCTAGAATGAATGGCCAGGGTAAGAACGCATGTTCTTCAGCTTGGCTCTCCCAGTTCCTCCATTTTCTCCTGGTTCTTTGTTCCCCATAATGTATTATATAGAAAACAATTCTAGAGACAACAAGATTGGGAAAGAGAGTGTTATCCAGAGTCAGTGAAATCTGTCAACTAATTTTTTTTTGTTTGAGACAGAGTCTCACTCTTGTTGCCCAGGCCAGAGTGCAATGGTGCAATCTCAGCTCACTACAACCTCTGCCTCCCAGGTTCAAGTGACTGGCTCACTGCAACCTCCATCTCCCGGGTTCAAGCAGTTCTCCTGCCTCAGCCTTCCAAATAGCTGGGATTACAAGCATGCAGCACCATGCCTGGCTAATTTTTTTTTTTTTTTTGAGACAGTCTCACTCTGTCGCCAGGCGCCAGGCTGGAGTGCAGTGGCACAATCTCAGCTCACTGCAACCTCCGCCTCCCGGGTTCAGGCAATTCTCCTGCCTCAGCCTCCTGAGTAACTGGGACTACAGGCGCACGCCACCACGCCCAGCTAATTTTTGTATTTTTAGTAGAGACGAGGTTTCACCATGTTGGTCAGGATGGTCTTGATCTCTTGACCTCATGATCCGCCCGCCTCGGCCTCCCAAAGTGCTGGGATTACAGGCTTGAGCCACCGCACCTGGCCAATATTCTGTATTTTTAGTAGAGACAGGGTTTCACCATGTTGGCCAGGCTGGTCTTGGCCTCCTGACCTCAGGTGATTGCCCACCTTGGCCTCCTAAAGTGCTGGGATTATAGGCATGAGCCACCAGGTCCGGCCTGTCAACTATTTTCAGATTCTGGATTTATTCTCTAAGATTACACGGTTTAACAGGAAGGTAACATTGCTTTCATTCTAATAACTACGCCAAGAGGGGTCCACTGGTCATCATCCACTGGTGTATGCTGTGCAGGAGAAGCATGACCCATATGTCAAGTCATGATTTACAGGCCCTATTATAGTGTACATAGATCACAAATTGAGAAAGCCACAATTGAGACTGTCACCATAGGGTTAACACGTGAAACGCTGCAGAGAGTGTAGGGAGAGGACTGGTTGCTACACACTGAGAGACAGCAAATGGATAGACTACA
This sequence comes from Ateles fusciceps, assembly GCA_036589455.1. NCBI lineage: Eukaryota > Metazoa > Chordata > Mammalia > Primates > Atelidae > Ateles > Ateles fusciceps. The sequence goes on along the minus strand of JAZHEH010000228.1, from coordinate 6,741,686 downwards.
ATCAACTTCCAGGTTTACACTGTTTCTATTACCCGCCCTTTCATAGTTTTTCCAGGGCTATCAGGTCACAGCAGCTGTAAACACCTGGGTCTACTTGGAGAGGTTAGGGCTGAAAGGGGGACTCCACCGTGCCTGCTCTGAAGGTGGTGTGTGGTTTAATGTAATCTCTTCTTTAGACTCTCCAATTCCTCCATCCTACGTTTAGCCTTGCTTCTGGCTCCCCTTCCATGTTGACTATCCCCCAAACTGCCTTCTCTGCAGTAAATTTTCTGGTGGCTGGTTGAAAAAGATTCAGTGGTACAGATTGATTTCTCACTGGTGAGAGGATGAGGGATTACCAGAGGCACCCTGGTTAACGAGATTGGGGTGCAGAATCTCTCTCGAGACCAGCCCTCTCTGCCAGGGCTTTGCACCTTTCGCCAATGACGTATGGGTTTTATTACAGAAAGACTGTCCAGATTAGAACTTTGAGACAATTGCCTGATAAAATTCTGCTCAGCTTTTATGTAGGGAACAATGTAAAAGATTAAGTAACTTCTTAACGAAGTGGAAGAAACTCATAGTTCAGTTTTTCAATTCCAATGCAAACTACTTTAAACAGTTCTATGCCTCAATATAATTAAAAATGTTTATGCAGTGGAGACAAATCACTTTCCACTGGTTTTCTCACATTCAGAAAAGCATTAACAAGCTGCTTTTAGGAGACTCTAACATGAGTGGCCAGGAAACAAAGGAGACAACATAATATTGTGAAAAGAGCAGGACTTTAGCGCTGGACAGGCTTGGATTTGAACTTCAACTCTTACATTGACCCTGGGCCACATAGGCAAATTACCAAGTTATTTTTCTGAGCTCGTTTCCTCATCCAGTCAAGGTAGGATTAATACAAAGTCACACAGGCATTCAGTAAATGCTAGCTACCGTACAACCATTTCTTTCATTTCAAACAAGACGTTTATTTAAGCAATAGGATGCTTGATGGGAAAACTATCTAGGATTCATTTCTTTTAGAGTAACTTACCCTTCCCTAAAGACGTATTGTCCTACAATAACAGGTATGTACCAGAGTTTAAAAACTGGCTGATTTTAGAATGTCAAGTGAAAAACTGCAAAATTCTCCAATTTAACAAGGTATGGAAGGATTTTCTTTCTTTTTTTAAAGAGACAAGGTCTCCCTTTGTCACCCTCCCTGGAGTGCAGTGGTACAGCCATAGCTCACTGCAGCCTCAACCTCCTGGACTCAAGCTATCCTCCTGCCTCAGCCTCCTAAGTAGTTGTCACTATAGGCGTGCGCCACCTGGCTAATTTTTAAATTTTTGGTAGAGACAAGATCTTGCTTTGTTGCGTAGGCCAGTCTTGAACTACTAGCTTCAAGCATGGAAGGATTTTTTGTTACTGATTTTTGTTAAATGATGAGAGCAAAATAATAAAGTACAAAGATGAGAGCTGAATGAGCATGCCACTAATGGAGAAAGGGGGCATTGCCACAGAATCAGTATTTATCCCCAACTAATCTCCATCTGATGCTAATCAAAACATATGATTGGCCATTTAGTTTAAAAAAATAAAAAGGCAATAATATGCTTGCACACAAATGCCAGTCACTTTATGCACAATAAAGGAATGAGAAAGGGGTAAGTGAAAGAACAGAGAAAATCCACACTGTTGTAATCAGGATGGAGTGCAATGGAGTTCTAGTTTTCTGAGAACATATTCCTGGTCTGTGGGAATGGAGTTCTGGAGTAAAGAGCGGGTTCCCTTTGTAGCAGACGCCTCCTGTCTGCTGCTGGAACATAACAATTGTATCCTCATTTCCAACTGTGCAGGTGTGTCTGTCTCATTAATCGGCTGCCCATCAAATTGGAATCTGATTTGCCTCACTGATAAACTGCTGTTCACAATAAGCTTTCATTAGTCTACCAAGTGGTGTATGCCTCTTAATCTTAGACTGCACCACTGAACTATCCTACCCCTCCACCTTCAAATTAATATGACCACTGTTCTCAGTCTTGCCTCCTTCCTTGGCCTTCTTGTCAGTCATGGTGCACACTGGAGTCTTCTTAGCTGCTGCTTTACAGGAGGTACCAGGTCTACACCAAGTAAGCGCACACATAGCACCAGGAGTGGCAAAAGGAGACCTCACTATTTCTAAAAAGATCTTCCAGTGCAAGACAAATGGTTAACACGAATGACTTGCATCTGTGTAACACATACTGTGGCATATTAAGCCTGGCTGGAGAAATGTCAGGTATTAGGTGGAGGCAGCTACCTTCCTTAACTATACCAGCAGATGCTTCTAGCCAAAAGGAACACATAAAATCCCAGTTTAGTTTAAATCAATGTGCTAAAGACTGTTTATGTAATTGGCTTCATAAAAGATGTTTTTATAGAAATAATGCCATTTGTTTTAGTTTTGACTCTTATTTAAAAATTACTTTTTTAGTCCCTGAAATCTTGAATGTATTCTTTTTTTGGTGGGGGGGTGCAAAGCTTAGCTCTTGTTGCCCAGGCTGGAGTGCAACGGTGCAATCTTGGCTCACTGCAACCTCTGCCTCCAGGGTTCAAGCAATTCTCCTGCCTCAGCCTCCCGAGTAGCTGGGATTACAGGTGCCTGCCACCACACCCAGTTAATTTTTTTGTATTTTTAGTAGAGACAGGGTTTCACTATGTTGGCCAGGCTGGTCTCCAACTCCTGACCTCAGGTGATCCATCCACCTCAGCCTCCCAAAGTGCTGGGATTACAGGCATGAGCCACTGCGCCTGGCATCTTGAATGTATTCTAACAGCTATGACAAAGAGACCTACCGATCAGTTATTAGTGTGTGCTCTGCAGAAAAGAAGCATGGAGTGGGTTAAGAGCGAAGGCAGTCACATGGAGGACATACTATGTACTAGATATTAGGAAGATTCAAATAAAATCAAAGACATGCTTTCACATAGAAACAGACTATTCTCAAAGGCCATGCTGCCTTCAAGGCAGAGCTAGCAGTTAACAGGTATTTTGGTGGATTGGCAGAGAACAAAAGAGAGCAATGTGATTTATAATGCTGATTTCTGTCTCGCAGGAATGTGCAGTTTCCCTATGGCTCTGGCACAGAGCTGGTGTACAGCAGAGCAGTTTCAGGGCAGTCTGCCAGACTGAGACTCTCTACCACGCTCCAGCTCAGTGTCAGATCTCCACAGGAAAAGTATCACTAAGTGATCAATAAGTCAAGGACTAAGCACTTTTTAATGCCTATGATATGAGAGCAGCTGGTGCTGGAGTCACTGTCAAAAGCAGAAGGAACTGTGAAGAGCATACAGTGTTACTGGATGAGGAAGATTCTTTTGGAATTTCATTCCATCAGGACACTTGGTGGCCCTCAGCAGGTGGTATAAACTGTAATAAGGTTCACTGTTCTCAATCAACTCTTGTAGGGTACACACAAGTGATAGTCTTTGGTGTAAATCTTACTTGTCTCTAAAATGTATAAAAGTAGCACTTGAAGGTTAGCAGCCTTCAAGTGCAGCACCTGAAGGCTTTTGCCTAAAGTTCTTCAGGTGGCCAGGCATGGTGGCTCATGTGTGCAATCCCAGCACTTTGGGAGGTGGAGGTGACTGGATCATTTGAGGTCAGGAGTTCAAGACCAGCCTGGGCAACATGGTGGAACCCTGTCTCTAGTAAAAATACAAAAATTAGTCAGGCATGGTACACGTATATAATCCCAGCTACTTGGGAGGCTGAAGGGGGAGGATCACTTGAACCTGGGAGGTGGAGGTTGCAGTGAGTCAACATCACTTCACTGGACTCCAGCCTGGGCGAAGAGTGAGACTCTGTCTCCAGAAAAAAAAAATTGTTTAGGTATAAGAAAACATTACAAAAAGGAGTCTAAAATACTATATATCTGAGAGAAGAACAGATTGGACCAAACTATTACAGACTATCAAAATTTTTTGTCCTCAGTATTCTCAAAAAAGTCTTTTTGGGAGCACACTTTTTAGATTATCTTTCTATTGGGTATCTTGGCTCTCTATCAGGACTCTTCCAAAAGGGTGAAGTGGCCAGAAACAATGTTCTCTCCAGTGACTTCTGAGAAAGAGAATTTTATTATTTATTTTACTTTTTAACTTTAATGTTTTGTAGATATGGGGTCTTACTATGTTGAACTGGTCTTGAACTCTTGGCCTCAAGCAATCCTCTTGCCTCAGTCTCCCAAGTGCTGGGATTTCAGGAGTAAGCCACCATGCCCAGCCTGAGAAAGATAATTTTATATCAAACTTTTTTTCTTCAATTCATAGTAAGGCCCATTTGCATAGAGTGTTTTATCCAAGAAGTAATATGAAAAAGAAAAGCCAGGACTCAATGTGCAGGTAAACAAATTTAGACAGTTCCAATATGGAAAATAATTTTAATGGCTTTTCATAACAGAAAAAAAGGACAGAAATATCCAGCCAACAGATTTATTTTCAGAATATAAAACATCGAGCAGGAACATGAAATATGGGAAGTGTCAGCCATGATGCCTGATGATTGAAGGCAGAAGTAGAAGAATTTTAATTGTCAGGCATTTGAAAAATGTTGCATTCAAGTGAAAGACTGTTTCTCCATCAACTCTCCTTGCCCTGCCCTCTTTTAAGAGCAAAACAAGACTAGATTTCAAAAATGTAATCTTTCTTATCATCCTTCTCCCTACTAAAAACAAACCAAAACAATAGCAAAATAACCCCAAAGATCTGTGTTAGAGCAATGAGAGCTAACAACTTCTTATTTGTATTTTGTTTCCTTTTTGGAGGACCTGACAGGTCTATTTCAGTTTTACTTGGTTTCCTTTTCAAGGGTAAAACTCAATTGAATGAAAGGCAATGAGATCAAAGCAATGAATTAATACTCTGGGGGCTAGAACTTTTATTAAATACTCATAAATTTGTGCAGAACATTCATGCTTCAGGGCCTTTACATAGTAATACATCCTGGTGAAACACTTATTATGACCAAAGGCTAGTAGCTTCACAGTCTTAATATCCTCATCCATAAAGTAGGAACAGCAATAATAATCTATCATGTAAGGTTAAGATAGAAGAACAACAACTAGTCACAGTGACTTGATCAGAAAACAAAATATTTTGCCCCAAGTTAGACAGAGTAACTTATTCACAGGCTAGGTTCCACTCTCAGGAAAATCAGACCAGGATCACCGTACAGATAATTTCAAATGACTTGCATATTCAGACAACTTTCCTGCCTTGACTGTCTATCCGACTTCAAGGTGCTGGCAACAGCCAAAGTCTAGGGATGATGAAGGCCTAGTCTTCTTGACCCCCGGGGCAGGGAAAGAGTTACATCTTCACATTGAGAAGCCAATAAAAACCTCTCTTGATTATAATTTAGATAAGAACCACTGGATTGAATAATAATGTCTGAAACTCCCCTGGCTGTTTCACCTTGAGACGTCCATCACTGGGTTAAACATGATGCTAATTGCATTTGGATTGATTAATTTCTCTCACTCCTGTCTATTCGAATAACGCTTAACAAAATAATCATAGCACCCAGAGCCAAATCTTTTCCGTCAAAGGAATGAAGCCATCAGAACAGGCAGAGATGAAAGAAATGAAGATGACCCGTAATTACTGCTACGGTGATATCATTACCATATTATACAAAATGAGTGTGAGGGGAAAGGAGGGTGGAGGGAGGAGGGGGCTGAGATTATTTTTTTTAATGGAACCCTACAACCTAAGAATACAGATTTGACATCAAGTGGAACACACAGAGATATAGAACTTTTTAAAAAAAAATACAAATCTTGCTCATGAAATTGTAAAATCTAACAAACACTGAGGCCCAAGATACATCAAGAGTCTTGGGCTGTGAGTAGGTATTATTCACGGCACTATTTTTTCATCGAAATAACACTTTGTGTATGACTTGCATCAAGATTTAAGATGTTCTCTTCATACCACAGCATTCCTATGGTTATTGGAGAATTTTTCTTTAAGCCGGGAATAATAACATTTTATTTTAATATTGTTAGAGGTGGCCTTGTTTGTAAAATTAGAATCTGGGTTTTAACTGCAGCTAGTTCTAGTTTAAGGCACACACGAAAAATGTCTATGAATTTTTGTGTATGCTTCATTGGACAACATTATGGATTTAATTAAGAATACCTGTGAGGATGAGTATAGTATTTCCCTACAAACTACTCTGTTGTTTAATAGGAACTTTTAGTACTTATGACAGAAAACCTAATCTACCTTAGGTGTAAATCTATCACATATTAGATGGTGATCTCAGATGAATTACATAGGTTCTCTGTGCCTCAGTTCCTTCCTCTGTCAAGTGGAGGTATCCACCTTACTGAGTTACTGTGAGACTTAAAGATAACACAGTTAAGTACTTAATAAGTGCTGGCATAAGAACAAATATTCCCCCAATTAACTTTATGGCTATTTACAGAACCCTGTACAATGTTTTTGCTACTACATTTCTGAAAGTTAATTCAACAGAACTTGTAAAGTATCTTGCACACAGATTTTAACAAATATTTGTGAAATAAATAAATAGGACACTTAGAAGGTACATAATTTGAAAAGACTAGAAATATCTAGGAGATATTTTTGTTATGGTGTGTTGAAGGTAGAACCATCATTATATAAAAAACAATAAAAATCGATACTGAAGTTGTTTTATTTAGCTTGGACAAAAAGGCATATTCCTCTATTTTCCTACAAATATCCCCAAATAAAACAAGCACATATATTTTGAATTTGTAATAATCCAGTGATAAACAGGAGTGCTTTAAAAGAAAAAAAAAACAAAATATGTATTTCTCTCAGGTTAAAATGAGAATCAAAACCATTTACTCAACTCATTATTTTTTGCTTTCTTTTTGGTTAAGAGAGGCAATGCAATACACAAAAAGGTTTTATCTTATCTGGCTTTGGAATTAGACAGATCTAGATTTTATTCAAACCCCAGCTCCCATTTCAAACTTTAAGACTACAAACAAGTAATTTACTTTTCTGAGCATCAGTTTTCCTTGGAAAATGGGAATTATAAAATAGACTTTGCAGGCTCTTATGCAATTAAACAAGGTAATGTACAAAAATCTTTCTTCTTTTTTACTTTTTTTTCTTTTTTGAGATGGAGTCTTACTCTGTCACCGAGGCTGGAGTGCCGTGGTGCGATCTTGGCTCACTGCAACCTCCACCTCCTATTCAAGTGATTTTTGTGCCTGAGCCTTCTGAGTAGCTGGGATTACAGGCATGCACCACTACACCTGGCTAATATTTGTATTTTGAGTAGAGATGGGGTTTCACCAAGTTTGCCAGGCTGGTCTTGAACTCCTGGCCTCAAATGATCCACCAGCCTTAGCCTCCCGAAGTGCTGGGATTACAGGAATGAATCACCATGACTGGCCAAAAATCTTTAATACTGTATAGTAGAGACGTCAATAAATGGCACTTAATAATTTTTATCCTTCATGTCTAAGCTCAAATGTCACCCGTTCAGAGAGGCCTTCTTTTTTTTTTGAGAGGGAGTTTCGCTTTGTCGCCAGGCTGGAGTCCAGTGGCGTGATCTCAGCTCACTGCAACCTCCGCCTCCAGGTTCCAGGGATTCACCTGCCTCAGCCTCCCAAGTACCTGGGACTACAAGCACACGCTAACACACCCAGCTAATTTTTGTTATTTTTAGTAGAGACAGGGTTTCACCATGCTGTTCAGGGTGGTCTCAATCTCCTGAACTTGTGATTCGCCCATCTCGGCCTCCCAAAGTGCTGGGATTACAGGCATGAGCCACTGCGCCCAGGCCCAGTTACTTTCTTTAATATCAACCCATTTACTCCCTTCAAAGCACTTAACAAAATCTGAAATCAACTTTTTTTTTCCCCTGAGGCAGGGTCTTGCTCTGTTGCCCAGCCTGGAGAGCAGTGGCACAATCCTGGCTCACTGTAGCTTTGAACTTCTGGGCTCAAATCCGCCTCCCTCAGCCTCTCAAAGTGCTGGGATTACAAGTGTGAGCGACCATGCTTAACTTTGTTTATTTACTTTCATGCTGCATGAAGTTCTGGAGAACCTCTTGCTGTATTCCCAGCAATTAGAACAATATCAGACATATAGTAGGGGGTCAACAATGTATCTGTTGAAATAATATATTGAGAGGAAGGATCCAAGATGGCCAAATAGGAACAGCTCTGGATTGCAGTTCCCAGTGAAAACGCAGAGGCTGCTGCGGGTGATCCCCCAGGCAAGCAGGGTCTGGAGTGGACCTCCAACAGTCCTACAGCAGAGGGGCCTAACTGTTAGAAGGAAAACTAAGGAACAGAAAGAAATACCTTCATCATTAACAAACAGGATGTCCACTCAGAGATCCCATCTTAAAGTCACCAGCTACAAAGACCAGAGGTAGATAAATCCACAAAGATGGGAAGAAAGCAGCGCAAAAAGGATGAAAACACCGAAAACCAGAACGTCTTTCCTCCTCCAAGGGATCACAACTCCTCACCAGCAAGGGAACAAGGCTGGATAGAGAATGGGTCTGATGAATTGACAGAAACAGGCTTTAGAAGGTGGGTAATAAGAAACTTCTCTGAGCTAAAAAAAACATGTTCTAACCCAATGCAAAGAAACTAAGAACCTTGAGAAAAGGTTTGACGAAATGCTAACAAGAATAAACAGCTTAGAGAAGAATATAAATGAATTGATGGAGCTGAAAAACACAACACTAGAACTTCGCGAAGCATACATGTTTCAATAGCCGAACTGACCAAGCAGAAGAAAGGATATCAGAGGTTGAAGATCAACTCAATGAAATAAAATGAGAAGGCAAGATTAGAGAAAGAGTAAAAAGAAACGAACAAAGCCTCCAAGAAATATGGGATTATGTGAAAAGATCTAATCTACGTTTGATAGGTGTACCTGAATGTGACAGAGAGAATGAATCCAAGCTGGAAAATCCTCTTCAGGATATTATCCAGGAAAACTTCCCCAACCTAGCAAGGCAGGCCAATATTCAAGTCCAGGAAATACACAGAACACCACAAAGATATTCCTCAAGAAGAGCAACCCCAAGGCACATAATCGTCAGATTCACCAGGGTTGAAATGAAGGAGAAAATGCTAAAGGCAGCAAGATAGAAAGGTGGGGTTACCCACAAAGGGAAGCCCATCAAACTCACAGCTGATCTCTCAGCAGAAACCCTACAAGCCAGAAGACAGTGGGGGACCAATATTCAACATCCTTAAAGAAAAGAACTTTCAACCTAGAATTTCATATCCAGCCAAACTAAGTTTCATAAGCAAAGGAGAAATAAAATCCTTTACGAACAAGCAATTGCTCAGAGATTTCATCACCACCAACCCTGCTTTACAAGAGCTCCTGAAAGAAGCACTAAACATAGAAAGGAATAACCAGTACCAGCCACTCCAAAAATATATCAAATGGTAAAAAGCATCAACACAATGAAGAAACTGCATCAACTAAGGGGCAAAACAACCAGCTAGCATCAAAATGGCAGGATCAAATTCACAAATAACAATATTAACCTTCAATGTAAATGGGCTAAATGCCCCAATCAAAAGACACAGACTGGCAAATTATATAAAAAGTCAAAACCCATCAGTGTGCTGTATCCAGGAAACCCATCTCACATGCAAGGATACACATAGGCTCAAAATAAAGGGACAGAGGAAGATTTACCAAGCAAATGGAGAGCAAAAAAAGCAGGAGTTGCAATCTTAGTCTCTGATAAAATAGACTTTAAACCAACAAAGATCAAGAGACAAAGAAGGATATTACATAATGGTAAAAGGATCAATGCAACAAGAAGAGCTAACGATCCTAAATATATACGCACCGAATATAGGAGCACCCAGATACATAAAGTAAGTTCTTAATGACTTACAAAGAGACCTAGACTCCCACACAATAATAGTGGGAGACTTTAACACTCCATTATCAATATTAGATCAACGAGACAGAAAATTAACAAGGATATCCAGGACTTGAACTCAGACCTGGACCAAACAAACCTAATAGACATTTATAGAACTCTCCACCACAAAGTCACAGAAAATACATTCTTCTCAGCACCCACCACATCACACCTACTCTAAAATTGACCACATAATCGGAAGTAAATCATTCCTCAGCAAATGCAAAAGAACGGAAATCATAACAAACAGTCTCTCGGACCACAGTGCAATCAAGTTAGAACTCAGAATTCAGAAACTAACTCAGAACCACATAGCTTCATGGAAACTGAACAACCGGCTCTTGAATGTTGACTGGATAAACAATGAAATGAAGGCAGAAATAAAGATGTTCTTCAAAGCCAACAAGAACGAAGACACAACATACCCGAATCGCTGGGACACATTTAAAGCAGTGTCTAGAGGCAAATATACAGCAATAAATGCCCACATGAGAAGCAAGGAGAGATCTAAAATCGACACCCTATCATCAAAATTAACAGAGCTAGAGGAGCAAGATCAAAAAAACTCAAAACCTAGCAGAAGACAAGAAATAACTAAGATCAGAGCAGAACTGAAGGAGATAGATACACAAAAAACCCTTCAAAAAATCAATAAATCCAGGAGCTGGTTTTTTCAAAAGATCAACAAAATAGACCACTAGCCAGATTAATAAAAAAGAAAAGAGAGAAGACTCAAATAGATGCAATAAAAAACGATAAAGGGGATATCACCACAGATTCCACAGAAATACAAACCACCATCAGAGATTACTACAAACAACTCTATGCACATAAACTAGTAAACCTGGAAGAAATGGATAAATTCCTGGACACTTGCATCCTCCCATGCCTAAACCAGGAAGAAGTCGAAACCCTCAACAGACCAATAACAAGGGCTGAAGTTGAGGCAGCAATTAATAGCCTACCAACCAAAAAAAGCCCAGGTCCATATGGGTTCACAGCTGAATTCAACCAGACATACAAAGAGGAGCTGGTACCACTCCTTCTGAAACTATTCCAAACAATCCAAAAGAGGGAATCCTTCCCAAATCATTTTATGAGACCAACATCATCCTGATACCAAAACCCAGCAGAGACTCAATAAAAAAAGAAAACTTCAGGCCAATATCCATGATGAACATAGATGCAAAAATCTTTAATAAAATACTGGCAAACTGACTGCAACAGTACATCAAAAAGCTTATCCATCACGATCAAGTAGGCTTCATCCCGGGGGATGCAAGGCTGGTTCAACATACACAAGTCTATGAACGTAATTCACCACATAAACAGAACCAAAGACAAAAACCACATGATTATCTCAATAGATGCAGAGAAGGCCTTCAACAAAATTCAACAGCCCTTTATGCTAAAAATTCTCAATAAACTAGGTATTGCCGGAATGTATCTCAAAATAATAAAAGCTATTTATGACAAACCCACAGCCAATATCATACTGAAGGGGCAAAAACTGGAAGCATTCCCTTTGAAATCTGGCACTAGACAAGGATGTTCTCTTTCAACAGTCCTATTCAATACAGTATTGGAAGTTCTAGCCAGAGCAATCAGGCAAGAAAAAGGAATAAAGGGTATTCAATTAGGAAAGAAGGAAGTCAAATTGTCTCTATTTGCAGACGACATGATTGTATATTTAGAAGACCCCATCGTCTTAGCCCAAAATCTCCTGGAACTGATAAGCAACTTCAGCAAAGTCTCAGGATACAAAATCAATGTGCAAAAATCACAAGCATTCCTATACACCAGTAACAGACTTAAACAGAGCCAAATCAAGATTGAACTGCCATTCACAATTGCTACAAAGAGAATAAAATACCTAGGAATACAACTAACAAAGGATGTAAAAGGTCTCTTCAAGGAGAACTACAAACCACTGCTCAACGAAATAAGAGAAGACACAAACAGATGGAGAAACATTCCATGCTCATGGTTGGGAAGAATCAATATTGTGAAAATGGCCATAATGCCCAAAGCAATTTATAGATTCAACGCTACCCCCATCAAGCTACCAATGACCTTCTTCACAGAACTGGAAAAAACTACCTTAAACTTCATATGGAACTAAAAGAGAGCCCACATAGCCAAGTCAATTCTAAGCAAAAAGAACAAAGCTGAAAGCATCACACTACCTGACTTCAAACTATACTACAAGGCTACAGTAATCAAAAGAGCATGGTACTGGTACCAACACAGAGATATAGACCAATGGAACAGAACAGAGGCCTTGGAGGCAATGCCACACATCTACAACCATCTGATCTTTGACAAACCTCACAAAAACAAGCAATGGGGAAAGGATTTCCTGTTTAATAAATGGTGTTGCGAAAACTGGTTAGCCATGCGCAGAAAGCAGAAACTGGACCCCTTCCTGACACCTTACACTAAAATTAACTCCAGATGGATTAAAGACTTAAACATAAGACCTAACACCACAAAAATCCTAGAAGAAAACCTAGGCAAAACCCTTCAGGACATAGGCATAGGCAAGGACTTCATGACTAAAACATCAAAAGCATTGGCAACAAAAGCCAAATAGACAAATGGGACCTAATTAAACTCCAGAGCTTCTTCACAGCAAAAGAAACAATCATTAGAGTGAACTGGCAACTAACAGAATGGGAAAAAATTTTTGCAATCTGCCCATCTGACAAAGGGCTAATATCCAGAATCTGCAAAGAACTAAAACAGATTTACAAGAAAAAAACAAACCCATGCAAAAGTGGGCGAAGGATATCAACAGATATTTCTCAAAAGAAGACATATATGAGGCCAACAAACATATGAAAAAATGCTCATCATCACTGAACATTAGAGAAATGCAAATCAAAACTACATTGAGATACCATCTCATGCCAGTTAGAATGGCGATCATTAAAAAATCCAGAGACAACAGATGCTGGAGAGGATGTGGAGAAATAGGAACACTTTTACACTGTTGGTGGGAGTGTAAATTAGTTCAAATATTGTGGAAGACAGTGTGGCGATTCTTCAAGGACCTAGAAATAGAAATTCCATTTGACCCAGCAATCCCATTACTGGGTATATATCCAAAGGATTATAAATCGTTCTACTATAAGGACACATGCATACGAATGTTCACTGCAGCACTGTTTACAATAGCAAAGACTTGGAACCAACCCAAATGCCCATTGATGATTGACTGGACAGGGAAAATATGGCACATATACATCACGGAATACTATGCAGCCACAAAAAATGATGAGTTCGTGTCCTTTGTAGGGACATGGATGAACCTGGAAACCATCATTCTCAGCAAACTGACACAAGAACAGAAAATCAAACACTGCATGTTCTCACTCATAGGCGGGTGTTGAACAGTGAGGACACAGGGACACAGGGAGGGGAGCATCACACACTGAGGTCTGTCGAGGGGACCTAGGGGAGGGTCATTGGGGGTGGGGAGTTGGGGAGGGATAACATGGGGGAGAAATGCCAGATATAGGTGATGGGGAGGAAGGCAGCAAACCACATTGCCATGTATGTACCTATGTGACAATCCTGCAGTTCTTAACATGTACCCCAAAACCTAAAATGCAATTAAAAAACATATATATATATAAAGAAATAATATATTCATATGTGAGGAAAGAGGAATTCTGTTTCCTTTTCAGTTCTTTTTTTTTTTTTTGAGATAGAGTCTCTCTCTGTCGCCCAGGCTGGAGTGCAGTGGCGTGATCTTGGCTCACTGAAACCTCTGCCTTCCAGCTTCAAGTGATTCTCCTGCCTCAGTCTTCCCAAGTAGCTGGGATTACAGGCATAAGCCACTGTGCCTGGCTAATTTTTTATTTTTAGTAGAGATGGGGTTTTATCACATTGACCAGGCTGGTCTTGAACTCCTGACCTCAAGTGATCCAGCCAACTAGGACTCCCAAAGTGCTGGGATTACAGGCGTGAGCCACTGTGCCCCACCTCAGTTCTTAGACACCGAGTATGAAATATTTTTGTTTAAGTAAAGTTACATACGCATTTTACCCTGTAACCCAGAAATTCTACTTTAGAGTTATTCACATGCCTATTCAATTCAGCACACTATTTATAATAACTGAAGATGAGAAACAACTCAAATGTCCATCAATAGGGAGGGGAATAGTTGAATAAACTACGGTATATATTACAGAGTACTGCTCAGCTGTAAAAAGAAATGAGAAAGATTCCTATATATTGCTATGAAGATACCTCCAGAACATACTTTTAAATAAAAAAGCAAGGTACAGAAGAGTGTGCATAGTATCTTACTTTATGCTCAAATTTAGGAGGAGGGGAAAATACATTTAAAAATGTATATGTATTTATATTTTTAAAAGGAAACAATAAAAGGATAAGGTTTAGTGTATGTCTTTTCTAATAAAGACGGTTACCTAGGGGAAGCAAAACAGAGGGGGAAGAGAGAGAGATGGGAGGTAGATACTCTAAATGTAACTTATTTTATAGTTTTTACTTTGGGACACTATATAAATAGATGTGTGTGTATATATATATTTGTATATATGTGGATCTATATATATTTGTGTGTGTGTGTGTGTGTAATTTTTTTTGTGCTAGGGGGAGAGAGTCTTGCTGTGTTGCCCAGGCTGGAGTGCAATGGTGCAATCTTGGCTCACTACAAACCTCTGCCTCCCAGGTTCAAGCAATTCTCCTGCCTTAGCCTCCTGAGTACCTGGGATTACAGGTGCATGCCACTATGTCTGGCTAATTTTTATATTTTTAGTAGAGACGGGGTTTCACCATGTTGGCCAGGCTGGTCTTGAACTCCTCCACCCGCCTTGGCCTCTCAAACTGCTGCAGTGATCACAGGCATGAGCCACTGTGCCCAGCCATACTTTATATATTAAAAAACAAAATCTATTAAATAAAAAAAGCAATCTTTAAAATTTGAAATGAATGGAGAGTAATTTGAATCTGTAAGGTCTGGCATAACCACACAGGACAAAAGTACATTTTACTTTTTTTTTTTTTTTTTTTAAAAGACGGGGTTTCACCATGTTGGTCAGGCTGGTCTTGAACTCCCGACCTCAGGTGATCTGCCCGCCTTGGCCTCCAAAATACTTGGATTACTGGTGTGAGCCACCACGCCCGGCCAGTACATTTTACTTTTTAAAAAATTTATTCTTTATAGACCTCCCCTCAAGAAAGAAAAAGTGAATTTTAAAAGACATATTCTGACTATAAATTCCTGGAAATGCATAACCTAAGAATATAAAAGAAACACAGGCTGGGTACAGTGGCTCACACCTATAATCCCAGCACTTTGGGAAGTGAAGGTGGGAGGCTCACTTGAGGCCAGGAGTTCACAATCAGCCTGGGCAACATAGTGAGACCTTGTCTCTACAAAAAAAAAAAAAAAAAAAAAAAATTAGCTGGGTGTGGTGGTGCACACCTGTAGTCTAGCTACTTGGGAGACTGAGGTGGGAGGACTGCTGGGGCCTGGGAGGTTGAGGCTGCAGTGAGCTGTGATCGTATCACTATACACTCCAGCCTGAGCAACAGAGCAAGACCTTGCCTCAAAAACAAATAAATAAATGAAAAAGAAAGAAACCTTAAGCTGCCACCAGGAGTCTTGTTGTTATATGTAGTTAGTTATTTTGAAGTAACTTTTATTGGAGGTTAAATAAATTATGTTAGTTATCAGGAACCAAGATTTTCAGCATTAAAAAAGAAATCATTATAAAATCAAATACATTACATAAATACCCTCAAATATTTTAAATTTGAACTGGGTGCATTATTGGTAAGAATATTAATTTTTCTCTTTTCACAAAAACTGTATTTACCAACCCTGTTCATAGAACAGGCCTAGAGACAATGAGTCTCTTAACAATGAATACTACTAGTGCCTAGATTTCCACTAAAAGAAACCAGCGTTCCCTGGAGAAATGGATGAGATTCCAAGTCTGGAGAAGTAAGCGAACCAGGGATATCCTGACATGCCTGAAAGCAAGAAGATTATCAAAGATTACTAGGGTCTTCCATGTTTCAGTCTAACAAAAAATAAGGAAAAAAAAATTAAAAAAGAAGAAAAAAGAAATAAAGAAAAAGAATTACCAGGGTTATGTTAAAAGACAGAGCAGCCAGCTTGAAGGGGCATCCACTAAAGATGGGACCATTTTGTAGTAAAAAAGAGTAATGACTGTAATAGATCTAAATACAACAAACACAAACATCTATGATATTTAAAAAGAAAAGTCTCAAGTCACTTCATCTCATTCTGAAAATTGACAAATGAAAAGAGAAAAAACGTAGCATTTTCCTGCCATTCCTCTTTGAACTTTATTTCAGGGAAGCCAAAGTTTCCGATTTAATAGAATAATAATTATTATCATTACTGTTATCATTTTGAAAATAATATGACTGATACTGCCCAAAGCCACTGATATTCACTCAAACTGGAACAGACAGATGTCATGTCAGTCTTGATGTGAAGGAACAGGAAGCACACAGTACCATTATCAAGTATTCTTGCCAAAAAGACTGAATCCAATCCCAATCCATTCTCTAGCTCTATCAGCTTACAGGAAATTTTGGGGGAAAAGAACATGTTAAATGATATCACTATGATACAATTATCCAGATTTAAAATGTAGGGGCTGGGTATGGTGGCTCACGCCTGTAATCCCAGCACCTTGGAAAGGTGAGGTGGGTGAATCGCTTGAGCCCAGGAGTTTAAGCCAGCCCAGGCAACATGGAAAAGCTCCATCTCCACAAAAAATACAAAAATTAGACAGGTGTGGTGGTGTGTGCCTGCAGTTTCAGCTACTTGGGAGGCTGAGGTGGGAGGATCATTTGAGCCCAGGAGGTCAAGGCTACAGTGAGCCAAGATCACACCTGTGCACTACAGCCTGGGTGACAGAGTGAGAAAATGTGGGGGAATCCTATAGGACAAACAACTCATCTTCTTCATTAATTAATGGGGGAGAAACCTGGAGGAACTAGGGACTGCAGTTGTAGAGAGATTAAAAGAGACTTAAGATTCTTGTCAACTAAATGCAATATACAGACCTTGTCTAGATCCTGATTTAAACAAACCAACTGTAAAAAACACAACCTTGAGTCAAATTGGACAGAGACTATGGTTATTAAAGAATTATTATTTTATTCTGTTTGACGTGTTAACAATTGTGTTGTTTTAAAAAAGCAGGGATCTTCTGGTTACAGATACATACTAAAATATTTATGAATGAAATGGTATGACATCTAGGATTTGCCTTAAAAATATTCCAGCAAACAACAAAAACAACAAAAAGTGTGATAAAGAGGGTGCAGATAAAACAAGAAAGTTGATCATTTTTGAAGCTAGGGATGCGTACATGGGGTTCATTGTAACATTATCTCTAGTTAGCTTAAAATTTCCCATAATAAAAAGAAAACCTCATCAAATGCTTCCCTGGAAATATAGTTTTTTCTCATTATCACTACATATCATAATATAATTCATAAGCTATAAGCAACATGAATGAATACTCAGGGAAGACTAGGCCAGGGAGCAGAGATGGGGATGATTAATTCCACTGAGGCCATGGACATAGATGGACAGAAAAAGCTTTAGAAAGGGGGAAACTTTTCATGTCACAAATGTTTATTTCCATCGTTAAATTCTTTGGATGAGGAACAAATTACATACAACCAAGAATCAAACGCAGATTATATATATTTAAAAATCTACCAAATCAAACTCAGGTTAAGCCTAATAATAAGGAGCTACTACCTTCCAACCTTTCTCTCTCTTATTTAAGAAATCACACTTATGAATCTGAGAACACAATTTTCACTTTGTCCATAAAACAGCTATGAGGGGAAACTCCCCCAGCTCAACATGTTGCTTCTACAAAATTCATTGGCATGTGGAGAGAAAGAGTCCTTGGTTACTTACTTACTGAATCTTAGAAGGAGCTTTTGAGATAGGTAGGACGACTAACTTTAAGGTTCAGGTCAGTTTGATAGCTAACAAGTTACAAAAAGTATAGCTTAAGCTAAACTTCCGCTAGTCTAACTAAATTTCTACTATTAATACTTTGCCCTCACACTATCAATAACTGTGTATATAAATGATGACCTCACTAATCCAATTTTACTGATATCATTCTTTTTTTATTTTTTACTTTTATTTTATTTTTTTATTTTTATTATTTTTAAAGATGGGGTTTCACCTTGATGGCCAAGCTGGTCTTGAACTCCTGACCTCAGGTGATCCACCCACCTTGGCCTCCCAAAGTGCTAGGATTACAGGAGTGAGCCACCACGCCTGGCCTTGATATCATTCTTTTTACTTCATAGATGCTGATTTGTCCAATCAGCATCTACATTACTTAGCTGATAATTTGATTTTTAATTGTTTGCATTGTGGTTTTAATATATACGGTTCATTTTCTCAACCTGACTGAACAATAAATTCATCAATGGAAAACGCTTTTAAAGATAATTTCCTTAATGGACTTGGAAAAAATGCACAATAGCTAGGGTGCAGCAGCTCACACCTGTAATTTTAGCACTTTCGGAGGCTAAGGCTGGCAGATCACTTGAGCTCAGGAGTTCCAAACCAGCCTGGGCAACACAGGGAAACCCCCTCTCCACAAAAAATACACAAAATTAGCTGGGCGTGGTGGCATGCACCTGTGGTTCTAGTGACTCAGAAGGCTGGGGTGGGAGGACTACTTGAGCCTGGGAGGCAGAAGTTGCAGTGAGCCGAGATTTCGCCAAGGCACTCCAATCTGGGTGACAGAGTGAGACTCTGTCTCAAAAAAAAAAATTAATTAATTAAAAGCATAATATACAGTAGCCATCTAGTCAGCCTTAATTTAAAAAATTTTTTTCCTTTGAAATCATGTAGCAGTGGCCGGGCACGGTGGCTCACGCCTGTAATCCCAGCACGCTGGGAGGCCAAGGTGGGTGGATCACAAGGTCAAGAGATTGAGACCATCCTGGCCAACTAAAAATACAAAAATTAGCCGGGCATAGTGGCACGCGCCTGTGGTCCCAGCTACTTGGCAGGCTGAGGCTGAAGAATCACTTGAACCCAGGAGGCGGAAGTTGCAGTGAGCCGAGATTGTACCACTGCACTCCATCCTGGTGACAGGGCAAGACTACGTCTCAAAAAAAAAAAAAAAAAATCATGTAGCAGTACAAAGGTACAACAATTTCTGTCTTAATTTGCTTATGAATTTGTTTTAAAACCACATCATAGTCAGGTAAGAACCTGATTGATGTGTCTACTTAGGAAGTCATATGGTAGTGGTTATTTTCCCCATGATTAGAAATAACAGCTAGTAAATTTTCTGTCTTTTCAGAATATCTGAAACATTATTGATGTTTCAGAATAATCTTATTTATAAAATTCATGAACTACTAGTTTAAAATAATTAGAACACAAAAGTATCCTCGGCCAGAAAATCATATTAGACTGAGTATAATATTCTGTATCACTGAAACTCTAGCGCCTAACCTGTATATGGCTAACACACAGTAAATGTGTATTAAATGAAAGAACACTATTTCAATGATAATACAGACTATAATTTAGGATCTTAAAATAAATACATAATCAATATGGCGAAACACAATAGAGGGGGGGGAATCTGGTTAAATAGATTCTGTATAAGCGTAAGCATTTACTAGAATTCTTTTTGTTTTTTTGGTCTCGTTCTGTTGCCCAGGCTGGAGGGCACTGGTGTGATCACAGCTCACTGCAGCCTCAACCTCCTGGGCTCAAACAACCTCCCACCTTAGCCTCCTAAGTAGCTGGCCATCATGCCTGGACTGGCTTTTTTCTTTAAAAAAATTTTTTTTTGTAGATGAGGTCTCGCTATGTTGCTAGGGCTGGTCTTGATCTGGCCTTAAGTGATCCTCTCACTTTGTCCTCTCAAAGTGTTGGAATTACAGGTGTGAGCCATTGTACCTGGCCCTATATTCTTTCTTTTTTTTTTTTTGAGACAGGGTCGTGCTTCATCACCCAGGCTGGAGTGCAGCGGCACTATCACGACTTACTGCAGCCTCAACCTCCTGGCTCAAGCGATCCTTCTACCTCTCAGTCTCTTGAGTAGCTGGGATTACAGGTGTGTGCTACCATACCCAGCTAATTTTTGTATTTTTTTGTAGAGATGAGGTCTCACTATATTGCCTAGGCTGGTCTTGAACTCCTTGGCTGAAGTGATTCTACCACCTCAGCCTCCCAAAGTACTGATATTATAGGCATGAGCCACTGTGCCAGGCCAGGCCTATAACTCTTAATAATTAAATCTAAAATGTATTTTTTTAATTTAATTAATTTTAATTGCATTTAAACCAATGCCAAAGTGAAAGTGAAAAGAAGCATTTTATATGTCGGACCACTGGCCTCAAAATCAGAAGGTTAGAATTCTGAACTAGTTTCATCAGTTAGTCAATATTTTACTGTGTGCTGAGACACCAAAAGAGATCTATCATTCTTCCTTAAAAAATTCCTCCTCCCTCCTTTGAGCACTTAAGTTTGCTCACGAAGAGTTAGTCCTCTGTGTAGACACTATACAGGTAGAAAGCTTTGTAAATATGGAGTGCTTTCCCCCGCAAGACCTTCAAGAGGGCCAGGTTGGGGATATCAGGAACAGATCCTATTTCAATAAACTGAATGTCTTTCAGATAAGTTAGAATTTGTAATGTTAGTGGTTCTCAGAATGTGGTACTTGGACCAACTAGATGAGCATCACTTCAGAACTTGTTAGGCACCATACCAAAGCTACTCAATCAGAAACTCAAGAGCTTGAATACGGGATCCATGGTTTAACCAGCCCTACAGGTGATTCTAACTCATGCTAAAGTCTGATAACCATTTGCTTATATTATCCAGGCTCTTTCATTTTGTTTCCAGTTCTCTGCAGTGCTAATTCATTACAAACAGAGGAGGTAGACTTTCATTTTATCAAAATTATAATCATAAAACATACTTCTCACAATTAAATCACAAGGGGGGTGTCTTTCAGAAAATATGACCAACAGAAGGAGAAATGAGAACATTTAGCCAAGATGGAGTCTTGCTCTGTTGCCCAGGCTGGAGTGCAGTGGCGTGATCTCAGCTAACTGCAACCTCCACCTGCCAATTCAAGCGATTCTCCTGCCTCAGCCTCCCGAGTAACTGGGATTACAGGCACACACCACCACGCCTGGCTAATTTTGTATTGTTAGTAGAGACAGAAGTTTCCCCATGTTGTTCAGGCTGGTCTCGAACTCCTGACCTCAAGTGATCCACCTGTCTAGGCCTCCCAAAGTGTTGGGATTATAGGCATGAGTCACCACACCTGGCCAAAAGAATTAGAATTTTTTTACCAAAACTATAGCCTTCTTTTTATTGCTATCTATTGTACTCAGTGTTAAGGCTACAATACAGTCCTTAACCTTGAGAATCTTGGCAGAAGACAGCATGGACAATAAATTATTATCAAACAATATCATAAATCCTATAAGAGTATAGAACACATTTATGAGGATAGAATGAAGATAATTAATTCTGCAGAAGACTTGGTTTGAATAGACAGGAAAAGCTTTACAAAGGAGGTGATGTGCTGAATGAGCCTTTAGAAATGTAGTATTGTGGTTTTTTTTGGTGTTTTTGAGACAGGTCTCACTCTATTGCCCAGGCTAGAGTGTAGTGGCATGATCATAGCTCACTGCAGACTCAAAATCCTGAGTTCAAGTAGTCCTCTCCCTCAGCCTCCTGAGTAGCTGGGCTACAGGTGCATGCCACCATGTTCAGCTAATTTTTAATTTTTTTTGTAGAGATGGGGAATCAGTATGTTGGCCAAACTGGTCCTGAACTCCTGGCCTCAAGTGATCCTCCCACTATGGCCTCTCAAAGTGTTAGGATTATAGGCGTGAGGTACTACGTCCAGCCTCTGTATTTTTTTGAAAGTAGAAGAACTACAAAAGCTAGGCTGGGTGCAATGGCTCACGCCTGTAATCCCAGCACTTTGGGAGGTCGAGGTGGGTGGATCATTTGAGCCAGGAATTTGAGACCAGCCTGGCCAACATGGCAAAACCCCATCTCTACTGAAAAACATAGGTATTAGCTAGGTGTGGTGACACATACCTGTAATCCCAGCTACAGGAGGCTAAGGCATGAGAATCACTTGAACCTGGGAGGCAGAGTTTGCAGTGAGCCAAAACTGCGCCACTGCACTCCAGCCTGGGCGACAGAGCAAGAGTTTGTCTCAAAAAAAAAAAAAAAAAAAAAAAAACCAAACTAAACAAAACTAAAAAATTACAAAAGCTAAAACATTCATTTTAATAAAGACTACTTATTAATTAAGTCCCATTAATCTAGCTCTGATTGGATTAAGGGATCCTATTTCTAATAAATCCCAAAATCCAGAATTGAGTCAACAGCCAAAAGACAATATGAGTAACACACTTAAAGATTCCTACCATTGGCTGGGCGCAGTGGCTCACGCCTGTAATCCCAGCACTTTGGGAGGCCGAGGTGGGCGGATCACCTGAGGTCAGGAGTTCGAGACCGGCCTGGCCAACATGGAGAAACCTCATCTCTATTAAAAAAAAAAAAAAAAGATTCCTACCATTAATCACATTCTTTGAACCACTTTCTTAATGATTGTTCAAGTTCAGCTTGAGCTGCTGGGTACATTCACTTCATCTGTACAATCAATGATGTGTCTTTGAGGTTAATGTCAATATAAAAATTAATTTCTATATGCCAGAATCTGTTCAGCATTTTAAGTGTATAGATTATTTCTCTCAAAGTTACACTCTAAGCAAAAACAAAACAAAAATGTATGACTGAGATTTAAAAACAACAGGCCAGGCACAGTAGCTCATGCCTGTAATCCCAGCACTTTGGGAGTCCAAGGTGGGTGGATAACCTGAGGTCAGGAGTTCGAGACCAGCCTGGCCAACATGATGTAACCCTGTCTCTACCAAAAATACAAAAAATTAGCTGGGCCTGGTGGCAAGTGCCTGTAATCCCAGCACTCGGGAGGCTGAGGCACGAAAATTGCTTGAGTACGAGAGGCAGAGGTTGGAATAAGCAGAGATTATGCCATTGCACTCCAGCCTGGGCGACAGAGCAGAACTCCATCTCAAAAACAATAATAACAATACAAATAAATAAAAATAAAAACAACGAAACAGAGGTATGATCAATTGTTGTCATTCAGCTTTTCATTCCCCAAGATAGCCAACCAACTGTAAATGAATTCACAATAAGTCATTCTTTCTCATCCTAACTCAAGATATAAAATGTCACACTTTAGGGTCCCTTGAAATGAATCCTGAGGTTGATGAAAACAAAAAGGACTGTGTTTTTGATTCACAGTCTCTAAATAACTCAAAAAGACAAAGGAGAGACTAATAAATGGCTGAGTGACCTATCAGTTTAGTAAAATGTATTTGGACCACTGGATGGTATTTGTTATACTCACATTAAGATACAACCTTATCCAGGGTGTTCTAATGCATACTTATGGTATAATATACAAATATTCCCTTACATCAAAAGAAAGCTGAAAATGATAGCACAAAACTTGTACATGAATGTTCACAGCAGCATTATTCATAATAGCCAAAAAGTGGAAACAACCCAAATGTCCAGCTGATGAATGAATAAACAAAACACAGTTTATCCATGTAATGGAATATTATTTGGCAATAAAATGGAATAAAATCCAGAGAATAAAAAGGTTAGTAGTTACTTTGGTCTAGCAGGGCAGGATGGGGAGAGTGAGGAGGAATAAGGAATGGCTCAAATGGGTATGGAGTTTCTTTTGGGGTGATAGAACTATTAAAACATTAGACTGTGCTGACAGCTGAAGTATTCTGTAAATATACGTGCTGCAAAACAGTTGAGTCAACAATGAACCACATACATGATGGTGGTCCCATAAGATTATAATGGAACTTAAGAATTCCTGTCTCCTAGGGATGTTGCAGCTGTTGCAGCATCGTCACAGCGCAACGCATTACTCATGTGTTTGTGGTAATGCTGGTGTGAACAAACCTGGTATAAACAAACCTACTGCACTGACAGTCACATAAAAGTTTAGCACACACAATAATGTACAGTACATAATACTTGATAGATGACAATATTACTGGTTTATGTATTTATTATACTTTTTGTCATTATTTAAAAAAATATTTCTACTTATTTTTTTTTAAAAAGTTAAACTATAGCTGGATGCGGTGGCTCATGCCTGTAATCCTAGCACTTTGGAAGGCTGAGGTGGGCGGATCACGTGAGGTCAGGAGTTCGAGACCAGCTTGGCCAACATGGTGAAACCTTGTCTCTACTAAAAATTGAAAAACTAGCCGGAAATTGCTTGAACCCAGGAGGTGGAAGTTTCAGTGAGCCGAGATGGTGCCACTGCACTCCAGCCTGGGAGACAGAGTGGGACTCAATCTCAAAAAAAAAAAAAAAAAAAAAGTTAACTATAAATAGCCTGAGGCAGCTCCTACAGGAGGTATTCCAGAAGGCACTGTTATCAGTGGAGATGACAGCTCCATGTGTGTTATTGCCTCTGAAGACCTTCCAGAGAGACAAGACGTGGTGATAGAAGACGGTAATGCTGACGATCCTAACCCTGTGTAGACCTAAGTTAATGTGTATGTTTGTGTCTTAAGAGACAGGGCCTTGCTATGTCACCCAGGCAGGAGTATGGTGGCCTGATCAGGACTCACTGCAACTCTGAACTCCTCAACTCAAGTGATCCTACTGCCTGAGTCTCCCAAAGTGTTTGGATTACAGGTGTGAATCATTGCACCTGTCCTAAACAATTTTAAAAATTGAAAAAGCTTATAGAATAAGGATATAAAGAAAATACTTTTGTATAGCTGTATAATGTGTGTGTGTGTGTGTGTGTGTGTGTGTGTGTGTTTTAAGAGATGGGGGTCTTGCTCTGTCACCCAGGCTGAAGTGCAGTGGTATGATTATAGCTTACTGCGGCCTCACACTTCTGGGCTCAAGTGATCCTCCCACCTCAGCCTCCTGAATAGCTGGGATCTCAGGCACACAGTACCACGCTCAGCTAATTTCTAATTTTTCTGTAGAGACAGGGTCTTGCTATATTGCCCAGGCTGGTCTTGAACTCCAGGCTTCAAGCGATCCTGGGGCCTCGCTATGTAGCCCAGGCAGGAGTGTGGTGGCCTGATCATGGCTCATTGCAACCCTGAACTCCTCAGCTCAACTGATTCTCCCACCTTGGCCTCCCAAAGTGCTGAGATTATAAACATGAGCCACCATGCCCCAGCCTTGTGTTTTAAGCTAAGTGCTATTACAAAAGAGTCGAAAAGTAAAAAAAAATTTTTTAAAGTTTATAAAGTAAAAAAGTTATAGTAAGCTAAGGTTAATTTATTATCAAAGAAAAATATTATATTTTTATTGTTTTGAGACTGAGTTTTGCTCTTGTTGCCTAGGCTGGAGTGCAATGGCGTGATCTTGACTCACTGCAACCTCTGTCTCCTGGGTTCAAGCGATTCTCCTGCCTCAGCCTCCCAAGTAGCTAGGATTACAGGCACACGTCACCACGCCCAGCTAATTTTTTGTATTTTTAGTAGTGATGGGGTTTCACCATGTTGGCCAGGCTGGTCTTGATCTCCTGACCTCATGATCCACCTGCCTCAGCCTCCCAAAGTGCTGGGATTACAGGTGTGGGTGACTGCGCCTGGCCAAAGAAAAATATTTTAATACATTTAGTGTAGCCTAAGTGTACAGTGTTTATAAAGTTTACAGTAGTGTACTGCCTTTCACATTCACTCACCACTCACTGACTCACCCACTGAGCAACTTCTAGTCCTATAAGTTCCATTCATGGTAAGTGTCCTATACAGGTGTACATCATTATTATTATTATATTATTTTCTTTGAGACAGGGTTTCACTCTGTCACCCAGGACAGTGATGGAGTGGTGTGATCATGGCTCACTTCAGCCTTGATCTCCCTTAACTGAGGGCTTAAGTTATCCTCTTGCCTCAGCCTCCTGAGTTGCTAGGTCCACAGGCAAGCACCACCACACCTGGCTAATTTTTTAATTTGTTTGCAGAGATGGGATCTCAACATGTTGCCCAGGCTAGGTGTACCATTTTTTAAAATGTATTATACTGTTTTAGCTTTTTTTTTTTAATTAAAAAGAGAAGACGTCTCACTTTGTTGTCCAGGCTGCAGTGCAGCTGCTATTCATTCACAGGCATGATCCCACTAGTGATGAGAACACAAGTTCTGACCTTCAGTTTCCAACCTGGGCTGGTTCACCCTTCCTTAGGGAAACTGGTGGCCTCTGCTCCCACAAGGTCACCATATTGATGCTAAACTTAGTACAGATACCTGATTCGCATAGCACACTACAGGCCAGAACTCCTGGGTTCAACCAATCCTCCCACCCCACAGCCTCCTGAGTAGCTGGGACTATAGGTGCCCGCCACCATAGCCAGCTATATTGTATCTTTACTCTACCTTTTCTATGTTTAGATGCACCAATACTTACCGTTGTGTTCCAACTGTCTCTAGAATTCAGTACAGTAACATGCTGTACAGGTTTGTAGCCTACGAGCAATCAGCTATACCATATAGCTTAGGTGTGTAGCAGGCTATACCATCTAGGTTTGTGTAAGGACACACTATGTCTGCTCAGATGTACTTTATATAGTAGGAAAGAAAAAGAAAACAAACAAACAAAAAAGAACACACTATGATGTTCACACATCAAAATCACCTAATGTTGAATTTCTCAGAACATAGCCCCAGAGTTAAGCAACGTATGACTGGATTAAAAACCCACTGACTTGTACACTTCAAGTGGGTGAATTTTATTGTATGTGGAAAATATCTCAATAAAGCTGCTTTTAAAAATGGCTGATGTCTAGAGTTGAGCAAAAATCAAATGTAGAGGTGTAAAAAGACCTTCAGGTTCAAGTCAAACTCTTGATATAGAGACTTCATTCACAAAGAGGAGATCTATGGCTACAGAAGCTGGGTTTCTTCACTAAAGACACAGGCACCTCTTACCTCCATCCTGAAGAACAAAGGAAACTTGTCCTGTCCTTCTAGCTTTGTTCTTGCAAAAGAACTGGCAGAAAATCTATGCTCTGGATAAAAAACTTGAGCATTGGGACATTACTGCCATGTAATTCAAGAAAAAATACTTCATAAATTCAATTCTGTTTAAATTCAAGTAACACCAGAATTTGTATTTATGTTGCACAGTTTCTAATAACAAAGATACTATATTTTGACTTAAAAGTACAGTACTTAGGTTATTTAAATACTATGAATAATTATTTGAAAAAATATTCCTTTTATTTAACCACTCATGCCAAGAAGTCAGGATACAATTAGATTTAAGATAAGTAGATTAGATACATGCAAATGCATTAAATAAAAAAACATTTAACAAAGCTGCATATTTAAACATATAAAAATCCACAAAATGAAAGATTAATGTTGCTATAAAAACTAAGTAATCCAGACCAGGTGCTGTGGCTCATGCCTGTAATCCCAGCACTTTGGGAGGCTGAGGCAGATGATCACCTGAGGTTGGGAGTTCGAGACCAGCCTGACCAACATGGAGAAACCACTTCTCTACTAAAAATACACAATTAGCCAGGAGTGATGGCGCATGTCTGTAATCCCAGCTACTCCGGAGGCTGAGGCAGGAGAATCGCTTGAACCCAGGAGGCAGAGGTTGCGGTGAGCCGAGATCACGCCATTGCACTCCAGCCTGCGCAACAAGAGCGAAACTCTGTCTCAAACAAACAAACAAACAAAAACCTAAGTAATCCTTAGAACATGTAAATAATTGGCTAAATGTAATAACCAAATCGGCAATCCAAATTCAGATCATGAACAGCTGAATGCTTTTTATACAAAAAGCATTTAATTATAGGTTCTGTGTCATTATTGTGCTACACTTGAAAGATACCGAGAAAAAATATTGATAGTTTTTTTTAATTGGTTCATACAATATGTATGTATTGGATACAATTTTACACAGGATTAGGAATTCTAAACTTTTTTGCTTTCACAATTTGAAGAGATCCAAATATTCAGAAATTCACTAAACAAGTTAGCACACTTATTCCGATGGCATAATTTCTCACAGGGCCCATAAGCGCCTCCATAATCATCACACTAGTTATGTGGTTGCCATTCAGTCCTGTGGCTATTTGAGTAGAATCATTTTCTGATCTAACTACATTCTTATTATATTCATGAGGCAAAGTGCTCACCGGTTCCAGTAAAGGCCATCTTTTTCTGATGCTGGCTTGATGTTAAGCTCCTTACCTCTTACTGAAAACAGGTTGTATCTGCTCCACATATCACATCACATAACCTGCTCAATCCTAAGTTGTACCTGGCACCACTATAATCTTAATGTGTTTATTATACATTGATCAAAATTTAGAGCACATGCAGTGAAGAGTTTGTGCTACTGAACAGCTAAGAATCTTAACATTTCTGAGTAGCGATTATATGCACTTAACATGTATTATTACCTAAAATTCTCACAACCCCCATAAGTAGATATCATTTATTATTCTCATTTTATAAATGAAGGAACTGAGAAAGAGAAGTTACATAACTTGTTTAAGATTACACTGCCAGTAAATGGCAGAGGCATCATTGGATGCGGGTGGCCTGATCTCCATGTCCTGTGTTCTTAATCACTTTGCTACAGTTATCTCCCCATGGTCCCTGACATAAAAAACTTCACAGACTAGAGATACACATACCATTATAATATGATAGTGCTATAACAGAAGAATGTAGGAGCACAGAAAAGCTAGGGAAATGGACAAAGCCTTTCAATAATGAAGAAACAGCATTCAATGTTTCAAACATTACACACACAAATCTCCCAAGAAATATGACTTAACTTTGCTTTAAGAATTAAAATGGGCCAAGCATGGTGGCTCATGCCTGTAATCCCAGCACTTTGGGAGGCCAAGGTGGGAGGATCACCTGAGGTCAGTTAGAGATCACCCTGACCAATATGGCAAAACCCTGTCTCTATTAAAAATACAAAAAATTAGCCAACCGTGGTGGTGTGTGCCTGTAATCCCAGCTACTTGGGAGGCTGAGGCAGGAGAATTGCTTGAATCCAGGAGGCGGAGGTTGCAGTGAGCCCAGATCATGCCATTGCACTCCAGCCTGGGTGACAGAGCAAGACTCTTGTCTCAAAAAAAAAAAAAAAAAAACAGAATTAAAATATTAAAATGAAGAGAGACATATAATAATATTGGATCTAAATCCATTTGCCAAATTCTAGGCCTATGTAAGTTTGGACTTTGCTCACATAACGGTTCATTACTTTTAGACAACATTCTTTTACTAACTTTCTAACATAATGGCTTTTGTTTTCCTTTTAGTTCATAACATTTATTTAGTTTTTGTTAATGTCTGTCAATATAATTTACAATTTTTTTCCCACAAAACTTTTATAAAATTTTTGGTAGATTAAAACTTAATGTATTTTATAGTCTTATTCTTACTGCTATCGGGAAAATCATCTTTCTGAAACATTATTTTCTAATTGTTTCTGGTGCAAAAAAATACAGTAGACTTTTGTTTGTTTGTTTTTTGAGACGGGGTCTCACTGTCACCTAGGCTGGAGTATAGTGGCACAACTGTAGCTCACTGCAGCCTTGACCTTCAAATCAATCCTCCTGCCTCAGTCTCCCAAGTAGCTGGGTCTACAGGTGCATTTCACCACACCTGGCTAATTTTTTTTTTTTTTTGTACAGATAGGGTCTTGTTATGTTGTCCAGGCTGGTCTCCTGGGCTCAAGTGATCTGCCCACCTCAGCCTCTCAAAGTGTTAGGATTATAGGCGTGAGCCACTCTGCCTGGCTAATATTTTTCATTTAATGGCAGAATTTTTCAGAAACATGTTATAGAGTACATCTAACTAATTTTTTTTTGTTTTGGTACAGATGGGGTCTCACTATGTTGCCCGAGCTTGTTCAACTTCTGGGCTCAAGTAATATATCAGCCTCAGTCTCTCTAAGTGCTGGGATTACAGGTGTGAGCCACCAGGCCCTGGATTATTTATGTCTTTAAATATTTTTTTTCTGGCCTGTACCCAACTCCTTTCCTTCTGGAACTCTAATTACATGTATGTCACAGTGCTTGATATTGTCCCACTGAGGTTCTATTAATGTTGCTTTTAATATTTTTCTCTCAGTACTTAATTTTGGACAGTTTCTGTCTATCTCTATAGTTTCTATTGCTTATAGAAAGTATAATATCCTATCACATTACAGTCTTATATGAAACATCAAACTAAAAAAAAAAACTCTTATGGAACATTTAAACTCCAAGGCAACTTCTAAAAAGTTAAACAGGGTACTGTAGAGTTCACTTCACCAAAAATTATTTCCTTTTTTTTTTGAGGTTAGTAATTTGGTAAAATGTGGCACTATGAGTTGTGGCAGGTAATCAAATAAATTAGTAGTTCATATTTACCTCAAAAACACACAAAAAGGGGGAAAATGTCCATTAGTAATTATGCTTAAGAATCTGTAGAAGATATACAAGTCCTAACAGAGTAAAAAAAGTCAGTCTTTGTAGAACTTAGATAAAAATCACTTCTAGATCTGGCCCTTACCTACCTCTATTTATTTATTCATGGGATATTTACTAAGCATCTGTTATACACTAGGCAATGTGGATACAATAATGAATGAGCCAAGTGAGGTCCTGGCACTCACGGAGTTCACATCTAATGAACAACTTCATCTCTTGCTTTCTTCCACATGCTCCTGCTACACAGGAACAACTAGCAGGTCTTCAAATGCACCATGTGACTTCATACTTCTGTTCCTGTGCATATTATTCCAATTACTTAAACAGGCCTATCACTCCTCCCCTCTTTCGTACTACAGTACTGCTGATGTCCATCTGGCAGATTTTTATGTGTTCTTCAAGACCCAGCTTCAAGTGTCTCTTCTGTGAAGCTTTTCCTGAAACCCCCACTCAGGCAGAGCTGATTATTCCTTCCATCATGTCAACGATGCAACTCATATAAACTTCTTTTACACTGAACTACAGTTATCCGATTACATTTGTGTCCCTCACTGGATAAGTATCTCACAGATGTTTTATCTTTGAGATCCTAGAATCTAACAGTGTCTGAGGCATAATATAAGCTCTAATTATGAAACCACAGAAGCACATGATTGGCAACATGAACAAGTTTTTTTGTTTTTTTTTTTTTTAATATAAAGACGGGGTTTCACCATGTTGGTTAGGCTGGTCTTGAACTCCCGACCTCAGGTGATCCGCCTGCCTTGGTCTCCAAAGTGCTTGGATTACAGGCATAAGCCACCACGCCCGGGCAATGAACAAGTTTTAAAAGCGGATACTATGATAGATTTCTGATAGATTTCTTCAAATACACTAACTATTTGTGTGAGAGAAATTTGCTTTCTTTCTATGTTGCAACTAACATCATAAATAACAACAGTGGCTATAAATTAAGAGAAGTGGAGAGATAGGAGAATTCTATTGGGATGATTCTAATTGTCTGGCAATGGAAATGAGATCCCTATCACTGGAAATGTTGGAGAGGAAATGGTGTTGGAAGAGGAATAGACTTATGATGCTGGAGAGAGAGGAAATAAACATGGAAATAAGGCTGAAGGTCCCTTACAAGTCACCAGAAAACAGCAATCAGAATACACGGAAAAGGAATATAACTCTTAAAAGAAAGGGTATTTCTTGGAATTGGGAAAAAGGGAGAAGAAAAGACACAAAGGATTTCAATATTAAGAGAAAGACAAAGAAGAAGGTTTACTCAAGATAGTCTAGGTATTACTGGTAAAGAGAACGCTTGAAATAATAGAAAAAGAAATGTGGACTGGGGATGTGTGAAAAGAAGACATTTTAGAAACAGTCACTGAGGTAAGGCTCAAATCAATGAGACATCACAGATATGAAAATGTGTTTCATTTTCAAGGCCCATAGAACAGTTTCCAAATTTTAACATCCCTTTCTGTCCAGATTTTTTTTTTTTTTTTTTTTTTTTTTTGAGACAAGGTCACACTCTGTTGCCCAGCATGGAGTGCAGTGGTATGATCTCAGCACATTGCAACCTCCACCTCCCGGGTTCAGGTGATTCTCCTGCCTCAGCCTCCCAAGTAGCTGGGACTACAGGCACGGGCCACCATGCCCAGCTAATTTTTATATTTTTAGTAGAGATGGGGTTTCACCATGTTGGCCAGGCTGGTCTCGAACTCCTGATCTCAAGTGATCCGCCCCACTACTTGGCCTCCCAAAGTGTTGGGATAACAGGTATGAGCCATCACACCTGGCCTATGTCCAGCAATTCTTAACATGTAACCCAATTCCCTCAGGCTTTAGATTAAGTATGTTTCCTTTTACTCTAAATGCTGCTTGAAAAGCTGGTTAATTTTTCTATTAGAATACTTACTAATTCAAGGCAAGTACTAATAGCATTGCTATCCCCCATTTATAAGTAAAAAACTTATAACAGAGAAGACTGTAAGATTAAAAATAAACAGAAATATAAACAATGGTGCAATTCAAGATGGACACTAGCTGTTTATTTTGTATATCTTCTGTTGAAAGCAAAAATCATAGAATCCTTAATTCTTATAGTTGAAAAGAATATCTGATCTAAACTCCCACCTAATATCCAGCAGTATCTCATAACATTCTAGAATTAGTTGCAGAGCTCTGCCTGAGCATTCCCACTGATAGAAAACTCTGTACTTTTTGAGGGTCCATTTAATTTTTGGACACTTGGAAAGTTCTTCCTCAATAGTGTGGCAAAACAAACAAACCAATCCAAAAACAAAAATCCAACTTCTCTCTCACTGTTCCTAATTCTGCCCTCTGGAATGTGACAAGGATCACTTGCTGCCTAACTGTCCATGGTTTAGTCAAAGTAGATAAAATGGAATATAACAACTGTAATTGAAAGAAAGGAAGCCAGGCTCAGTGGCTCACACCTAAAGTCCTAGCTACTCAGGAGGCTGAGGCAGGATTGCTTGGGTTCAAGAGTTCAATTCCAGTCTGGGCAACATAGTGAGATTCCCCCCCTGCCCCCCACATCTCTATAAAAAATATAAAAACTTAAAAAAGAAAAATAGGTGAAGTATTAGGGACAACTAAGTCAACAGACACCTGTCCCCTGAATGTTTTAAGAGCAATGGAACTAATCTCTTACATCTTCCTTGATGCTAGGATTCTGTTCAAACCCAGGGGGTTTATAAAAATTGTACAATTCTATTCAGTATTTCTTCAGAAAAAATACACAATTAGGAGAAATAACATGTGATTCTACAGCCAAACAACAATCCATTAAAACGACAAGTGACAGCTCAACCCTCTCTCCAGGAACATTTGTCACTTATGCCTTTATCCTTCATGGATTTGAGTTGAATGACATTTGCTGTAGGTTTATAATTAGTTTTTCTTTCTTTTTCTTAAAAAAAAGAAAGAAAGAAAGAAAGAAAAGCAGGAGGCTAGTGTTGGCCCCTTCCCCAGGAGAGACACCAGCCTGAGTGGTTTGGGAATATATGCCTTGATCAGATTTGCACTATGACTCTTGAATGCATGCAACATCCCAGCAACACCTGCTCTTCTGACAGGCCACCTGGGACTGACAGAAAAAAGAACCATCAATTCCTCTCTCCCCCAGAGAGACTACCCAGACCTAGTGCTAAATGTACAATTCAATGTCATGTCAAAAAGTAAAATTCCATCCACCAAAACCTAGCAATTACCAGAGGTCAATATTTAGAGGACCTTAATAGTGAAAAATGGCATAGAATTTTATTTTTTCCCAAGTGAACTGCAATCCAGCTAAATATTCAGGAAAATACCACTTACACCAAGGGAGAAAGAGCAGGAAAAAGTGAAACTCCTTAATCAAATGGTGTCATCAACATATTGCTAAAGTCTTGAATTTTGGGTTCTATTTCCTATCATGAGGTAGATATATAATTGCTTCCCACCAAGAAAATGAATTATATATTTTGGAATGTTAGGGCACACAGATTTCATAACACAAAATTGAAAATATGTAAGCAACAATGTTTTAAAGATCTTTTATTTGTGGCTTATTCATATACACTGCCTATTTGACTTCTATTTATTTTTTAAATTTTATTTATTTATTTAGAGATGGAGTCTTGCTCTTGTCACCCAGGCTGCAGTGCAATGGCACGATCTGGGCTCACTGCAACCTCTGTCCCCTGGGTTCAAGAGATTCTCCTGCCCCAGCCTCCCAAGTAGCTGGGATTACAGGTACCCATCACCATGCTCCTCTAATTTTTTGTATTTTTAGTAGAGAGGTTTCACCATGTGGGTCAGGCTGGTCTCGAACTCCTGACCTCGTGATCCATATGCCTTGGCCTCCCAAAGTACTGGGATCACAGGTGTGAGCCACCACGCCCGCCCGGCCTAATTTAAAAAAAAACAAACAACTTAATTGTTGGCTGGGCGCAGTGGCTCACACCTATAATCCCAGCACTTTGGGAGGCCAAGATGGGTGGATCTGAGGTCAGGTGCTCAAGACCAGCCTGGCCAACAGGCTGTATTTTTTGTACTAAAAATATAAAAATTAGCTGGGTGTGGTGGTGCACGCCTGTAATCCCAGCTGCTTGGAATTGCTTGAATCTGGGAGGTAGAGGTTGCGGTGAGCCGTGATGGCGCCACTGTACTGCAGCCTGGGTGATAGTGCGAGACTCTGTCTCAAAAAAAAAAAAAAAGTAAATAAATAAAAAATAACTGTTAAAAATAGGAGAAATAGTCAGGCGCAGTAATCACGATACTTTGGGAGGCTGAGGCGGGTGGATCACCTGAGGTTGGGAGTTCGAGACCAGCCTGACTAACATAGAGAAACCCCGTTTCTACTAAAAATACAAAATTAGCCAGGTGTGGTGGCACATGTCTGTAATCCAGCTACTCAGGAGGCTGAGGCAGAAGAATCACTTGAAACTGGGAGGCGGAGGTTGCAGTGAGCTGAGATAGCACCATTGCACTCCAGCCTGGGCAATAAGAACAAAACTCTGTCTCAAAAAAAAAAAAAAAATTGGTGAAATAGGTAATAGGAGGGACAGAGACTAGATATTAACATTTATGGAAACAAGGCTAAATAATGTTTAATAAGAAATAGGCCAGGTGCAGTGGCTCACAGCTGTAATCTCAGAACTTTGGGAGGCCAAGGTGGGTGAATCACCTGAGGTCAGGGGTTTGAGACCAGCCTGGCCAACATGGTCAAACCCCCCTCTACCAAAAATACAAAAATTAGCTGGGCGTGGTGGTGTACACCTGTAATCCCAGCTACTTGGGAGGCTGAGGCAAGAGAATCGCTTGAACCTGGGAGGTGGAGGTTACAGGGAGCCAAGACAGCGCCACTGCACTCCAGTCTGGGTGACTGAGATTCTGTCTCGAAAGAGAGGGGAGGGGAGGGGAGGGGAGAGGAGAGGAGAGGAGAGGAGAGAGAAGAGAGAGAAGGGAGGGGAAGGGAGAAGAGAAAAGAGAAGAACTGGAAAACCTGTAATTCAGCTGGGCGAGGTGGCTCACGCTTGTAATCCCAGCACTTTGGGAGGCCGAGGCGGGCAAATCAAGAGGTCAGGGGATCGAGACCAGCCTGGCCAACAAGGTGAAATCCCATCTCTACTAAAAATACAAAAAATTAGCTGAGTGTGGTGGTGGGTGCCTGTAATCCCAGCTACTCAGGAGGCTGAGGCAGGAGAATCACTTGAACCTGGGAGGCAGATGTTGCAGTGAGCCAAGATTATGCCACTGCACTCCAGTCGGGGAGACAGTGTGAGGCTTCATCTCAAAAAAAAAAAAAAAAAAAAAAAAAAAAAAAAAAAACAAGAAAAACCCTGTAATTCTCCATTAACTCCTTCCCAGTGGAAATCAGTTTCACTCTGTTTAGCTGACTATTTTATATTACCTTTATGTCTTAAATGACTGAATAATATGCCTGTATTCCTAGGAATGAACCAAAGGAAAGAAAAAAAGTGCCTATATTACTACCTCTTGATTTTTCAATTTGAGGCATTTTCTATTGATTTCCCCCAATACAGGAAGTGATAACTTAACTCTTTTCCTCCCCTTTCCCACCTTAATTCCTCACAATACACATGGCAAGTGTCCTATCTCCTATCTTCTCAGGGTTATACACCGGTAACTTAAATTAACATTCAGTTTCTACATTATTATGATTACACAAATACTATTTATGGTTACGGCATATTATAGAGTATGATTACTTTTCCTTACTTGAACTTTTGTTTTCCCTGAGTTTTTTAGTTTGCTTGGTTTTCTCTGTACTTATCTCTAATTCAACCACAGAATCTACTATGTCTGCCTGCTGTCTAAACTTAAGATATTGAAATGTATCATGCAGCTTACCAATTTTACCGTCCTGAAGGCATATTCTGTTTCCCACAAATTGTTTTTTCCATTCATTGCCTTGGGTCTTTATTTTTCATGTTAGGGGCTTTTTGTAACCATTGGTAATTTTTTTTTTCTTATATAAGAACAGGGGGACTACAAAGCTGCTTGAAAACTCAAGTAGGAACTGGGCTTGTTGACTGTAAGTGTGGCTACAGTATGATCAGGCTGTTTCATTGTCAAATTTCCAGTGTCAGTGCCTTTATTTTTCTTGGGCTGATCAGATTCCCCAGAGAAGTCTCTTTCAATTTCCTGACTGGAGAGTGAGGCCTGGGTGTGGAGGGAGAGATGGCCTCAGCATACACTGTGTGTCTAATTTGCTACATTTTTAGTGCAGGCCGGGCACAGTGGCTCACACCTGTAATCGCAGCACTTTGAGAGCCTGAGGCAGGCAGATCACTCAAGGTCACAAGTTTGAGACCAGCCGGACAACATGGTGAAATCCTATCTCTACCAAAAAATATAAACATTAGCCGGGCATGGTAGCACATGCCTGTACTCCCAGCTACTCAGAAGGCTGAGATGGGAAAATCCCTTGAACCCAGGAGGCAGAGGTTGCAGTGAGCCAAGATTGTGTCACCCCACTATAGCCTAGCTAACAGAATGAGATCTTGTCTCAAAAGAAAAAAAAAAAAACATTTTCAGTACAGACCCCATTTTCCTCCGGTCTAGTATCCACAAGTTGAGTAACCACTGTGTTTTAACCTTTAGAGAATAAAGCTTCAGTCTTTTGTGGGAGAGAATAAAGCAGGTGATACAGGTATGTGACTCCTAAATACACTTTAATCCTTCTTATTTAAGCCATCTCCCCCTTCACCTGTTACCACCACTCTTCAGCCTTTTGGAGTTTTGTGAACGCCTTGGTTCTTGGCTTTCCTCACTTTAGTATTGTTTTTCATAGGTCTGCTAAGTTCATACCCTTTCCACCTTCCAAAATCTTGCTGCTGTTGTCATCTTTCCTGTTCTCTCCTTGAGGGCTCTTTTTTAAGAAAATTGTTTTATAGGGTTTTGAAAGAAAAGCCAGTGTGTACATTAAAACCATCCTTAGCCTGAAAGTACCCTCTTTCTGCATTTACTTTTCACTTCAGATGTTTTTAGCTTTTCCCATGATTATAACTGTTTTGTCATCCCCTACTCATACCTTGGTTTTGTTTTTACATTTCTAATGTTAGCTGTATTCTTTCTAGAGAGCAAGAGACAACTGGCAGACTTTTAATAGCTTCTGAAAAAGTAGCAACGAAGACTGGGTGCAGTGACTCATACCTGTAACCCAAGCACTTTGAAAGTCCGAGGTAGACGGATTGCTTGAGGTCAGAAGTTTGAGACAGGCTGGGCAATATGGTAAAACCTCGCCTCTACAAAAGTACAAAAAATTAGCTGGGCATGGTGGTGTGCACCTGTAGTCCCAGCTACCTGGGAGGCTGAGGTGCAAGGATGGTTTGAGCCTAGGAGGTTGAGGCTGCAGTGAGCTGAGATAGCACCACTGTCCTCCAGCCTGGAGACAGAGCCAGACCCCGTCTCAAAGAAAAAAAAAAAGGGAGAAAAGAAAGGGTAAGTGCCTATCTGTTCTTTGACTGCTTTGAAAGCTGTTTCCATTTTCTTATTTTGTAAATATAAAATGATTCCATCTATTCAACATGCATTTGTATAGTACTATTCTGTAATATACAGAAGTAATATAAAGCACAGTCCCTGAATTCACTACAAGGGCCTTACAATTTAGTTGAGAAGACAAGCATTATATAATAATTGAAGAACAAATAAGGTTGTTAGGAAAGGTGCTAATGAAAGACAGGAACAGGAGAGCTCAATGTGGTTAAAAGAGGAAAAGTTGGGAGAGAATAGTTAATTCAAGAAAATGCAATGATTAGAAGAGAAAATTAGTCATATATGAAATTAAGAAAATTTGGCTGGGTGCAGTGGCTCATGCCTGTAATCTCAACACTTTTGGAGGCTGAGGTGGGTGACTCTCTTGAGCCCAGGAGTTTGAGATCAGCCTGGGCAACATAGTGAGACCCCATCTCTATTATTTTTTTCAACAATAAATAAATAAATAAGTACAGTAAGAAAATTCAATGTGGCTAAGAAGGTGGGAGAGCAATCTTTTTTTTTTTTTTTTAAAGACAGAGTCTCTCTTTTTTTTAAGACAGAATCTTTGTTGCTCAGGCTGGAGTGCAGTGGTGATTTCCTCTCACTGCAACCTCCATCTCCCGGTTTCAAGCAATTGTCCTGCCACAGCTTCCTGAACAGCTGAGATTACAGGCATGCACCACCAAGCCCAGCTAATTTTTGTATTTTTAGTAGAGACAAGATTTCAGCATGTTGGTCATGCTAGTCTGGAACTCCTGATCTCAAATGATCTGTGCACCTTGGCCTCCCAAAGTGCTGGGATTACAGGCAGCAATCTTTTATTCACTTATGCTTTGTTATTTTCCAATTACGTCAGATTTTTTAATTTTGAAAAGTTGTTAAAACCTATTAATTAAATGATAGTTATTAAACTCCATGATACAAAATAAAGCTATTTGATTTGTAAGATTTAAATTTACACAAAGTTTTTACTCACTGTGCCAGTTATCCACTTACTGTCTCTTAGTTCCTAACTCACCCTTTGCCCTGCTTTGTGATACGGAAGCTGGACCCGGCAGCAGGCTGTGTTTCTCCTCTGTCACCTAGCCTGTTGCTGTGTTTTGCCAATAAAGGGCACTGGAGGGAGACTGCAAAGCTGAAGCGTATTTTCTTCCTTCTTGCACTGTGTGGCTCTTCTGTACAGTGACAAGCAGGTTGGCATGTAGGATCTCAG
Source organism: Ateles fusciceps (assembly GCA_036589455.1). Lineage (NCBI taxonomy): Eukaryota > Metazoa > Chordata > Mammalia > Primates > Atelidae > Ateles > Ateles fusciceps. Next base: position 6,702,492 of record JAZHEH010000228.1, on the reverse strand, counting down.
CTATCTTCACCTTGGCAATGTCAGTCCTTACACTTCAGTGGTGGGGCTCACTCCCCCAGAATATTCTTCACTGCCATCAGGTAGGCTGCTCATGCAATGCACCAGCAGAGTGCCTTCTGGTAGTAGGCAGCATGTTCCTGTGGCCGTGTGTCTTCCCTTTAGAGGGCTGAACCTCAGCCTTGTGGGGACCTCCGCTAAGTTTCTTTGCTCACTCTTCTTCAGTCCTAAGGGCCAGCAGCTTCCTGCTACCTCTGTAGACCTTTGACTCTTCTTTTCCTTTCAGAAGTTAACCACTTTTCACTTAGTTAACATTTAATATTTTAAAGTTTCCTTGTTCAGGCCAGGGATGGTAGCTCACGCCTGTAATCCCAGCACTTTGAGAGGCCAAGGTGGTGGATCACCTGAAGTCAGGAGACCAGCCTGGCCAACGTGACAAAACCCCATCTCTATTAAAAATACAAAAATTAGCTGGGCAAGGTGGTGCTCGCCTGTAGTCCCAGCTATTTGGGAGGCTAAGGCAGGAGAATCGCTTGAACCCAGGAGGCGAAGGTTGCAGTGAGCCGAGATTGTGCACTGCACTCCAGCATGGGCGACAGAATGAGACTCTGTCTCAAAAATAAATAAACAAATAAATAAATTTTCCCTGTTCAAATTACTCCTGATTGTTCTTGGCTAATACGATTACCCAAAAGACCAAATACATGAAACACAATGTGACACTAATTAAAGTCTATTCCCAAATCCTAATGTTAAGACAATCATGAATATAAGGTTGCCCAAATCATAAATTCTATGTACTGAAAAACATGATGAGTAAAGAACAAACTATGTCAAAGCAACTTCTGTATTTTGTTGAGATAAAATTACAAGATTAGTGGCTGACGAGAATGCAATAGATGAAATAACCTGATTATAAGAAAGCATTTAATACTGCTTCTCCCGGCATCTTCCTTGCAAAATTAATTAAAACTAGCCAGGATATATGAGTCTCATGGATTGAAAACTGGCCTCAAGACCACAAGGAGTGATTATAAACTGCCTTAAATCACACTGAGCAAAGTGTTTGGTAGAAATGTCCAGAGAGTATTAGGAGATTGGTTATAATCCAGTATTTCCATTAGTGCTTGAGAAAGTAAAGAGTAAGTTAATTACTGTTTAGTAGACATTAACTAGAAGGGATTTTTGAAAACCAGTATGGCCTAAAGTGTAGAAGATTTGGGAAAATGGAAAAGATATATATATATATATATATATATATATAGTTTTATTTTATTATTATATTTATTAAAATATATTATATATTTTATATATTTATTAATATATATATTAAATATATTAAAATATATTATATATGTATTATATATTTATTAAATATATATATATATATTTAAAGGTAAGCCCTTTCCCTTTACTATAATTAATTTAAAAAGTAATTTTCACTTAATGATCTTGAAATCCTTAATGCATATGGAACTACGTAAAGTTGGTAGTGAAGAATTAAAGGTTTTTACATTTTAGGCAGAGGTTGCAGTGAGCCAAGATCACACCACTGCATTCCAGCCTGGTCACAAGAGCTGACTAAGAACAGCAGCAACCTTGCAGACCTAATTCCTTTTAGTCTATAGAGATTATAAACTCCTATAGAGATAAGGGTATTTGGGCTATAAATAATTCTTCACACAATTACATCATACAGCAGTTTGAGCTAATGCTAGAATTGTTTGTTCCTTCTGAGGGCTGTGAGGGAAGGATCTGTTCCAGGCCTCTCTTGGCTTGTAGATGGCATCTTCTCCCTGTGTCTCTTTACACTGTCTTCCCTCTATGCATGTCTGTCTCTATGTCCAGACCTCGCCTTTATAAAAGGACTTCAGTCATATTGGTTTAGGGTTCACACAATGACCTCATTTTAACTTAATTACCTCCGTAAAGAGCCTATCTCCAAATAAGGTCATATTCTGAGGTACTGGGGATGAGGACTCCAAAATATCTTTTAGGGGGGGGACAAAATTCAATCCATAAAAGAGATCTTTTAAAAAATCTGATAAAAGTTATAGAGACTCTCTGCTGAAAATTATACATGTACACACACACACAAACACAATTTCATAACTTTAAAACATATGATGAGGCTGGGTATGGTGACTCACGTCTGTAATCCCAGCACTTTGGGAGGCTGAGGTGGGCGGATCACTTGAAGTCAGGAGTTTGAGACCAGCCTGGCCAACATAGTGAAACTCCATCTCTACTAAAAATACAAAAATTAACTGGGCGTGGTGGCACATGCCTGTAATCCCAGCTACTCAGGAGGGTGAGGTGGGAGAATCATTTGAACCCAGGAGGCGGAGGCCACAGTGAGCCGAGATCACGAAACTGCATTCCAACCTGGGCAACAAAACGAGACTCCATCTCAAACAAAACAAAACAAAACCCACACATGAGGACTCTCGGTTAAGAACCATGGCTATAGAATCTGCCTGGACAAGACAAGACAATTTGAGCATTTATCCACACATGTACAGAAACTTAAATGAGTAACTGTATAAGTAGTAACATTATATTGCAGATAATTCTAATGGTACTTTGTTACAAAGTACAAAGTACAAAGGCAGGCAAGAGATACTTCATTGAATTAAAGTCATGCTAAAATCACCAGAAAGCGTCAGGAAAGGGAATTACCAAGAGATCTTCTCTCAAAGGGATAAAGTCAATGACACTATTACATTTAAAAATTGTAGGCCGGGCGTGGTGGCTCACGCCTGTAATCCCAAACACTTTGGAGGCCAAGGCGGGCAGATCACTTGAGGTCGGGAGTTCAAGAACAGCCTGACCAACATGGTGAAACCCCGTCTTTATAAAAAAATAATAATAAAATAAAACAAAATAAAAAATTGTAGGGATAACTTGGGTAAGATTATTTTTTTAACCTCAGAATTTCTGGTATTAAATCTTATAAGTAAATGAAAAGATACACTGTATACTGAATTAATACAAACAAGAAAACATATTTCACTTGCATTAATCTGTTAATGTTAAGTAAGGTTTAAAACATGCAGTTTATAGCAGTTGAGACGTAACCACTAGGAATACAGAGCCTTTAAATGTTTGCCTCCCATGGGCCCAGCAAACCTGTGTTATTGGGAGGAGCTATGAGGCCCAGCAATACAGTTGGAAGCAGAGATTAGAGAGACCTGGGAGGAAAACTATAACCATCTGGATATAATATCAATGTAACTTGCAACGTAAGAAGATGCAAGAAAATTCTGAAATTTTGTGCTATTTGGCTTTGAGTAATAGCATTCAAAATTATAAGGGCCATTTATGAACTGTGGTGACAGAATTAAATAAATTCGATTTCTGATCTCTAGAAATAAATAACTTATGACAGCAGTGGGGGGGTCAAGCATGATGGCTCACGCCTGTAATCCCAGCACTTTGGGAAGCCGAGGCGAGGATTACTTGAGGTCAGGAGTTTGAGATCAGCCTGGCCAACATGGTGAAACTCTGTCTCTCCTAAGAATACATGGTGGCATATGCATGTAATCCCGGCTACTGAGGAGGCTGAGGCACGAGAATCACTTGAACCTGGGAGGTGGAGGTTGCAGTGAGCCAAGATCGAGCTACTGCACTCTAGCCTGGGCAACAGAGAGAAAAATATGTCTCAAAACAGAAAAAAAAGAAAGAAAAAAAGAAATCTGAACATCCATATACCTCTGAAGTTGAAAGAAAGAACTGTGAACATTTGAAACATCATCTGGCAAATGATGCACAAAGTCCTTAACTTCTGAGAGCAAGAAGTTCCATCTTTGTTCTTCCACAGGAAATCCCCAGAGCCTCAGGTATAGATCCCGCAGAAAGATTACAAAAGTTTAATTCTGTCTGGGGGAATGGGGCAGGTGCTACAGGGAGAGAGATGACATTTGAAATGGCCTGAAGAATAAGGAGATGTTTTTCCAGATCAAACCAGAAAAAGCCCGTATCAATGTCAGGAAGGCACTTTTGTGAAAGCCTGAGAATTTAAATTTTATCTTGTAGGACCCAAGGGGACAAAGAACTTTGATAAGGAGGAGTATGCTGAGCATGGTAGCTCATCCCAGTAATCCCAGCCTGGGCAGCATAGAGCAATCCCATCTCCAGAAAAAAAAATATTTAAAAATGAGCCAGGTGTGGTGGTGAATAGTCCCAGCTACCTGGGAGGCTGAAGTGGGAGGATCCCTTCAGCCCAACAGGTTGAGGCCGAAGCAGGACAATATCACACCACTGCTAAAATGTATATTTTATACATTTTAAAATGTATACATTTTTAAAATTTTATACATTTTAAAATGTATATCACACCACTTGTTAAAAATGTATATTTTAGAGACCCTGTCTCTGAAAAACAACAGACAAACAAATACACACACACACATACACACACAAAGTGGCAGGAGTATGCTATGATTAGCTTTGTTTTCAAAGAAGTATCTGTGGTTAGCCAAGATATGGAATCAACCTAAGTGTCTATCAACAGATGAATGGATAAAGAAAATGTGGAGGCCAGGCGAGGTGGCTCACGTCTGTAATGCCAGCACTTTGGGAGGCTGAGGCGGGGGAGATCACTTAAGGTCAGGAGTTCAAGACCAGCCTGGCCAACATGGTAAAACCTCATCTCTACTAAAAATACAAAAATTAGCTGGGTTTGGTGGCACATGCCTGTAATCCCAGCTACTCGGGAGGCTGAGGCAGGAGAATCACTTGAACCTGGGAGGTGGAGGTTGCAGTGAGCCAAGATTGCACCACTGCATTACAGCCTGGTGACAAAGCGAAATTCTGTCTCAAAAAAAAAAAAGAAAAAAAGAAAAAAAGAAAATGTGGTATACGTACTACATACATACATAATGAAATACTACTTAGCCATAAAAAAAGAATGAAATTTGGTCATTCCCAGCAACATGGATGGAACTAGAGGACATTATGTTAAATGAAACAAGCCAGGCACAGAAAGATAAATATTACATGTTCTCACTCACCTGTAAAAGCTAAAAAAGTTGATCTCATAAGTACAGAGTAGAATAGTGGTTACTAGAGGCTGGGAAGGGGAAGGGAGAGGTAAGATAGGGAGAGGTTGGTCAATGGATACAAAATTACAGCTAGATAGGGGGACTAAGGTCTAGTGTTCCATAGAACTGTAAGGTGACTATAATTAACAACAATTTATTGTATATTTTCAAACAGCTAGAGGAGCAGATTTTGAATGTTCCCAACACAAAGAAATGATAAATGTTGAGGTGATGGATATACTAGTTACCCTGATTTATCATTACACATTGTATACATGTATCAAAACATCACCCTGCACCTCATAAATATGTGCAATTATCATGTGTCAATTAAAAATAATGAAAGTGAACCAAAAACAGAAAAAAGTAAGTATCCGTGGTAGCAGAAGACAGACTTTTCTCACCACTGGCCATGCTACACACCTAACAGATGCTCAATTTATACTTGTTGATAGACTGATTGACTATAGGAAAGGGTTATTAGAATTGCAGATTGACATGTAAACAAGGGTTAGTCTAAAAAAACAATGCTGGGCATTCACATCAACATAATAAAAGCATTTAAGGCTTGATGATTGTTTTTTGTTATTGCTAAAAAAAGGAGCAAGTATTATGATCTGTAACCAAATAATGCCAATTCTTTTTCCTACATTAATATGACTTATCTGGCTTAAAATAGGAGGACAAAGCAAATCAATAACCTTATCTACAGGAAATAAAGCTAAGTAAAATTGCATCTGAAACATGAATGTTTATTTCAATCTGTAAGACCTTTTCATGCTTGGCTGTACAGTCTCCAATCATCCCTGAAATACAAGTGATTGGGCTCTTCTGGACCCACCAGTTAAGGGGAGGGAACATTTATCTACCGTCAATTCATGGGACACTAATCTCCTTCCCACTCCTCTGATTACAAGCAAGCAGGATGCTAGAGGAAAGGCCTCAACAGAAGCTTTAAAAATAAATAAATAAACCCAGTTCCTTCTGCTCCAGGAATACAGAAAAGATTGGCATTAATACAAGAGAAAGTGATCTGCCCAAACAAAAGCCAATCTGAAGGAGGAGCAAACCTCACAAGCTAGCCTAGCATTATTGCTAGGAAGATAGCACACTTGTTAAAAATGTATATTTTAATTTTCTGTATTGCAAAAGGCTCCAATTTGCCTGGGGGATCTAGCTAAGCTGCCATTTTCTACTACGACAGAGTCTAATCTTTATTTGATGGATTTAGCATCTATCTTTACTAGAGTGGTCTCCAAGGAAAGGGGGAGGGGAGAATGAAGGGGCAGAGAAGAGACGATCAGATCCCCCACCCCCTTTCATCCATCCGGCGCTCATGTTTGTGTTCAAAATTCAATTACCTCCTTATTGATACTTCACAGAGATATTTAAGCTGCAAACATGAAGCCCTGATTTCCCAAGGGGCCATGCCCCTCTCTATTTCACTGCTCTGCTTCCCCCCAGGGTGAATTCCTGAGGCGTCCATATTAATAGGTAATCAGTCACAATTCATTTATTAAACAGCTAGCAAGGTTTATCAGCCTGCCCCTGATTAGCCCGAAGAAACCACTGAATTCCTAATTTATTTATGGAAATGTAAGTGTCTTTTTGAATTTCATTCAGGAGCTGCAGGAGTGTTTTGGTTTTAGCAAACTGAAATCTAACAGGCAGCACAAGCAACAAGCAAGCTTTCCAGGAAGAAGCAGAGGCGCTGCTTGGCACTAGAAGGCAAAGAGCCAGGGACATACACTGCAGAGATTCTTTTGGCCACAGGATTTGGGTTCACATAATCCTTGGATTAGTACTTATTTGATTGCTTTCTGTTTACATAAAAGAGTTTGAAATGTTGTCACTAGGCAGCCATTACTATCCACTGTAACAAAAATCAATCTCAGGGATGCTGCTTTTTGACTGGCAGAAAAGTAGCCCTTAATGGAGTAGAATTGAGGACCTCAGTGAGTTAAAAGACAATAATTCTTAGCAGAGTTAAAACCAACACCAGGCTGGAATACAAACCAAAACCACTAAAATAATACTTTTCAAGCATTCATCTTACACTAGTAACTAAAACAGACCCTGTTTTAATTTTATATTTTCTAGGCTACAGAGACAAAACAGCTTTGCGGATAATTTCCACAACTCTAATCAATTAGCAATTCGCCCAAAATTGCCCATTACTAATTAAAAGGCCAATACAGATTAAATAAAGCTCTTAGGAGTAACATTAAAACCATCCCAACTGCCCCAGTAGGGGCAATTAGAAAGAAACTATTTCAGGGATATGAGCAGATCATATAACCTAGCCTCTTACTTCTAGCCCGAATTAGGACTGGCTGCTTCGGAAAAATGATAAAGTATAAAAATGTAGCCATTGTTACAGATCCAACAAAGAATGATGTCAATGCTTATCTTTGGTTAACCACAGCCAATATTTTCAAATCCTAATCTGCCTTCCTTATAGAGCTCATTTTGATTAAGAGCAATCTCCGCATATAGCCCAGTTTATGTAGTGAAAGGCAAACCATAATTATGAGAAATACATCAGACAAATCCCAATTGAGGGACATTCTACAATACGCCTGACTGTACTCTTTAAAACTGTCACAGCTATCAAAAAACAAGAAAAGTCTGAGAAACTGTCACACAAAGATGAGCTAAGGAGACATGACAACTAAATGAAATAAAGTATCCTGGATGGGACCTGGAACAGAAAAAAAACATTAAGGAAAACTAAAGAAATCTGAATAAAGCATGGACTTTACTGGTTCATTAATTTTATTATTACAATTAATTTGTACAATTTATACGTACCTAATGCAACAGGGGGAAATTCCACGTGGGTTACATGGGAACTCTCCTTCACAATTTTCTTATACATTCAAAAATATTCTAAAATTTAAAATTTATTGAAAAACAACTAATGGCAATTTACAAACTAAATCAGATGCTGGCAAAAACACAAATAATTTTTATGTTTTTACAAGAGAAGATATAGTTTTAAAAGAAATCATTTTCCACTAGGTATGGTGGCTCACGCCTGTAATCCCAGCACTTTGAAAGGCTGAGGTGGGTGGATCACCTGAAGTCAGGAGTTCTTCAAGACCAGCCTGGGCAATATGGTGAAACCCCAACTCTACTAAAAATACAAGAATTAGCCGGGTATGGTGGTAGGTGCCTATAATCCCAGCTATTCAGGAGGCTGAGGCAAGAGAATCGCTTGAACCCAGGAGGTGGAGGTTGCAGTGAACCAAAATTGCACCACTTCACTCCAGCCTGGGCGACAGAACAAAACTCCATGTCAAAAAAGAAATAAAAATCATTATCCATTAAAAACAGTATTTTTGGAATATTAAGAGATAATGTTTATAAATGAAAATTTTCACATATACTTACTTATTTTTAACCTAATATGAATAACAAAAATATATTTAGTTATTAGCATATTTAGTTATCAGTTTTAAAGGTATTCTCCAGAAAATACCCCCATGCGAAATGTCAATGACTATTACAATAAATGGGAAACCCCCATAAAGTATACACACACAAAGAAAAAAAAGCTAGTTCTAACATTAAAATACAGTTGGGAGGGGTATCTGCAAATAAAATTATATAATATATTCTCAAACCAGACATTAACATTCTTTAGATTCTCTACTGGGTTCCTCTCCTTGTTTGGATCTTCAAGAAACGATTTGTATGTGCTCTGGTAAAGATAGAAGGTAGGCTCAGGTCAGGAGCACAGCTCCTCCCACTCCCAAATTAGTAATTACATACATTAGAATTCTGTTAACTCCAAAGGGAAATATAATAATAAATTTTTCCATTAAGGCCCAATGTCTTTAAGTGTCTAATACATAAAAATACTATCTATGGCCCTGGCTTCTAAAATACTAGATACAGAAAAGTCAAAACTCTTCCAATGCAAGAAAAAAAAGAAAGAAATTGTAGAAAAGTCAAAACTCAATGGCATAATGGCAGGCATAGCATAATTACACGAAAAGCAATGGCTATGCAGTCAGATAGCATGGATTGATTCATAGCTCTTGGGCTAGTCCAGATCTTTGCCAAATGTAAAATGGAGACAATGTTCCAACTTATAGGGCTGTTGTAAGGCTTTAGAGATTATGTGCCTAAAGCACTTAGTGAAGTACCTATTAGTAGGTACTCATATAATGATGGCTGTTGAAGCAATGATTATCAATGTTTCTTAGCAGGCACCTGATGACTACAGGCAGAACAGGAGGAAACAAAAGCTAATTGAACAGTATAAAAACAATGTAGAGCCCATCTGTACAGTCCATCACCATTAACACAGCACTGTTCTTTTTTTTTTTGAGATACAGTCTTGCTCTGTCACCTAGGCTGGAGTGCAATGGTGTGATCTCAGCTCACTGCAGCCTCCGCCTCCCAGGGTTCAGGCAATTCTTGTGCCTCAGCCTCCCGAGCAGCTGGGATTACAGGTTTGTGCCACCATGTGAGCTAAGTTTTGTATTTTTAGTAGAGACTTCATCATGTTGGCCAAGCTGGTCTCAAACTCCTGACCTCAGCCTCAAGTGATCCACCCGCCTCTGCCTCCCAAAGTGCTGGGTTTACAGGCGTGAGCCACCGCACCCGGCCTAACACAGCACTTTTAAATAAGACAATGCACCCATTTGATGCAACAACCTATGGGGAAGGCACAGTAGTCATTTATCACCTATATTTTTTCATAGATGAGAAAACAAAACAGGCAGGTTAAGTGATTTGCCCAAGGTCACTAGCTAATAAGGAGCAAAGTCAGGACTTGAATGTAGTTTGTCTGACTCCAGCTGATTAGTGTGTTAACTGGTCTCTCGTTCTGCACTATAGTCATGTTTCGTGCTTTAACTGGCTCATAACTCTTGACTTCCGTGGCATGTTAATATAATCCATGTCAAATTTCTTACACTTAAAACTCCTATATGGCAAAGAGTCTTAAACCCCACCAAGCACTACTATTATAAGAAAACTTCAACATTAAAAAAGAGAAGCTATTCAAATAGCATTTGATTTATATTAAAATAACCAGCAAAAACAGACTGGTCAATCACTTTTTTCTTTTAATTTCTGCTCAACTGCATCCTAATCACCTCATTAATAAATTTCACTGACATCTTTGTACAAAGCAGTTAGTCATTATCTCAATCTTCCTAAATATAAGACAGGAAAAAAAGACACTGCCCAAATCCTTTCCAAGTGTTCTATCCAATAAGTCCTACTTAAAACAATACTATATTAAACCAACTGCCTCTTACTCTATATGTTGTTATTATTGCTTCATTCACAATAGCAATGCAACAAATGGACAAAAATAATAAAATGTTCTTTCTGGTCTACTTATCCTAGTGTGTGACTTTCTTCCTTCCCAAAGAAAAAACTTTTAACAGTTACCTCAATATACGCACATTTTAACTAAAATCTTCAAAGGGAATACTGCCATCTACTGAATCACATTCATCACCATCCTTTCTATTCCAGTGACCTCATTTAATGACTCTCTGGGTATAAAAATTGCATTTTAAGGATGTTTGTTAAAAATCAAACCTTTAAGGCAGAAAAAGTTGTATACATTCGTAGCTGTACATGACAAAAATACTTTAGGAAACAATTCCAGTTACTCTTATCCCATTATATAAGGCCTGCTCAAGAAATATTTTGAAATCTGGAGCTTGGAGCAGGGAGGCAGGGGAGTTAGTTTCCTTCATCTTTAACATCTGCTTTTCCTAACTGGCTGGAAAACTACTGATGCTCAAAATCTTTTTTTCATGAATTTCCCATATCAAACCAGAAAGGCTTTAAGTGCTATCATTTCAACTTAAGGTCAGACTGGCTATTAGCCTTTAGAGTGTATTCGTTTTCATTTTTATCTCAGTCATTATATTTGTCTTTAAATATTTTTAGTTAATTTTAAAAAGTATAACATATGAACAGAAAAATGTACAAATCATAAGTATACTGTGTAACAACCACATATAGATATAGAGAATCACTACCAGCACTGCAGAAGCCTCTCTCCTCAGGCCCCCTCCCAGCCATCATCATAACCCCAATGCAACCATTATTTGTATTTGTATCACCATGGATTAGCTTCACTTGTTTCTGAGCTTTATATAGATGAAACTGTACAATAAACTCTTTTGTGTCTAGCTTCATTCATTCAATGTTATATATGTTCCTGAGATTCATTCATGTTGTTGCCTATAGCAACAGCTGGTTCATTTTCATGGTTATACAGTATTCTATTACATTCCTGTATAATAAATTATTGTATTATTTATTCATTCTACTGTCAATTGATTTGGGGTTGTTTCTAGTTTGGATCAATTATAAATAGTCCTGCTCTGAACATTTTTGTATGCATCTTTATCTTTCAGCACACAAATGTATGCATATCTATTTCCAGGGTATATAGCATAAAAATTACTGAGGCACAGGGTAGAGGTATGATCAGCTTTAGTAGATACTGCCTAAGGGTTTTCCAAAAAGGTTGTTCTGGAAAACTTACCATTTAAAGACCCCTATTTCTCAGCAAGGAGACAATCTTTTAACTATAAATTGTTCCCAGTTAAAAGAATTTGAGACACTTGGAAGCAGTAAGAAGCACTTAGGGAAAGAGAGGTTAGAGAGCTGCTAAGATCGTAACATAAGACCTTTCCAGACTCTTGGTCCCCCTTGAGGACTATGATCTGGAGTCCAGGGGTCGGTAGAAGCCTACTTTGCAAACAGAAGAGTCTGTATCCCATATCATTGTACCCTAGAGCCAATTTACCAGCAGGTTTCTTTCATCCAGGTTCTCCTACACACTCTCTAACCCTAATCAATATATCAGACTCCCAGATAAAGATATTATATATTTCAGCTACAAGCTAAATTATTATAGTTAGAATTCAAAGGCATTTTTATATCATTTTTATCTGATTGCATGGAATGTATTTTGAAGTAAAAAGGTTTATAAAAAACAAGAATATTGCTGGAATTGAATAGGAATTACTATAATGGCAACCCCTCTCCCAAGATTTCTCCTATTTATAGTAACAAAGACCCTTGTCAATAATGTGAGAATACCATGCCTAACCTCATTCATGTACCGATCAGGCCTGGTGCCGTCTTATCTCATCATGATGTCTCAACTTAAAGGCAAAAAGGAGACAGCTGCCAGAATATTTTAATACCTATGAATTTAGAGAATTGCTTTATGTCAGTCTAATCGTTTTGTAGAGTTATAAAAATATCTGCTACAAAAGCAATGCTGTAAGTATGTGTCCTTATGTAGCTGACGCTTATAAAACACTGCACAGCGCTGGGTCAAAATCTGAAAAGCCAAAACTGATATGCATCAGTGTTGCTGTGAATTTTTAAAACTGTTCTGCCTAATCTTTCTAAAGAACTCTTGTTCATTTAAATAAGAATTAGCTGCAATAGTAACCAACTATTTCGGTGCTTCAACAATGAGTTGTGCCCACTGAAAATTCAGAAATCATCACTGTATGCCAGAGGAAGCTAACATTTAACATGTAAAAGACAAGAAAAACTCTAAAATATTTTAAAAATTAAGGGTTTTTGTAACTCTGATAGGTAGTAAATTCATTCAGTATAGAAACCAGAAATAATCAAAATCATTGTCAAGGTGCAGGTCAAATTCATCCTAGGCCAGAGACGCTTGATGGTGGCTTTCTTATCTCTTTGTTGCCACTTATAGGCTTAGCAGGGTAAAGCTAGACAGGCTATATTGCATGGTGGCCAAATTATGATGTAAAGTTACTTCACCCCCTTAACAGACTGATCTGTATGTGGAGGAATAGACAATCAAGCTCTTTTTTTTTTTTTAAACTGTACTAACAAACTGGGATACCAACAAGGAAAATGAATATGAGAAAAAAATAATTTTTGCAGGTTAATCAAATAGCAACTGCTACATAAAATACATTTTACATGGAATCCTACAGTGAGAAGGAAACCAATTTGCCACTGTTGACATGTAGGATTTGTTGTGTTTTTTTTTGTTCCAGTTTATATTTCACTTTTTTTAAATAAGACTTTTCCCAAAAACCTTTAGCCTACTGTGATCTCCCATTTCTCTCAACCTCTATGCTCCTCAGGTGGCTCTCAGTACATGCTGTCTTATACTGTGATCAAACTTTTGATACATTTGCCTTGTCTCTCTAGTCAGATTACAAGTGCCATGAGAAGAGCTTACATATTTTTGACATCCAGGGTCTAGCACATTGTTTTACATAATAAATATTTACTTATTATGATAGTATCCAAATCCTAAGAAATGGATGTGAACCTTTAGTAGGGTCCCAGATGTTAACATAAGTATTGAGGAGGATCAGGAGATTATTTCCAATCTATTTTGGGAAAGAATAAAGGGAAGAGCAGAGGTAGAAGGAATTTTTTCACGAATTGAGAAAAGTAGAATAAAAAATCACTACACATTAAAAAAAAAAAGGCCTTTGATTAGGAGCAGGCCTACAGTAAAGTTCGTCAAAACCTTGTGGGCTTCCTAGATAGGTTTTATTTTCTTTTTCTTCTTTTCCCATATAACTTTTTAAAACCTGAGATATAATTCACAGAGCATAAAAGCTACCTTTACCCACTTTAAAACTGTGAAATACACATAACATTTACCATCTCAACCATTTTTAAGTGTACAGTTCAGTGTGGCATTAAGTGTGTTTCCATCACTGTGCAACCATCTCCAGAATTTTTTCAGCTTGCAAAACTGAAACGCTGTACCCATTAAACAACAACTACCCCATTCCTACCAGCCCCCATTCTACTTTCTATCTCTATGAATCTGACTACTCTAATTACCTCACATAAGTGGAATTACGTAGTGTTTTGTCTTTTTGTGACTGGCTTATTTCACTTAGCGTAATGTCCACAAGGCTGTGTGTCAGATATTCCCCTCTCTTTTAAAGGCTGAATAATACTCCATTGTATGTATCTACCACATTTTGTTTATCCATTTACCCGTCAATGAACATTTGGGTTGCTTCCACCTTTTAGCTATTGTGAATAATGGTACTATAAACACAGGTGTACAAATATCTCTTTAAGTTCCTGCTTTCAATTCTTTTGGTTATATATTCAGAAGTGGAATTAACGGATCATATGGTAATTCTATTTTTAATTTTTCAAGGAACCACCATACTGTTTTCCATAGTGGTTACAGCATATTGCATTCCTACCAACAGTGCACAAGGGTTCCCATGTCACCACATCATCAGCAACATTTGTAACATCTCATTACGCTTTTTATTTAAATTTCCCTAATGACTAATATGTTAAACATCTTTTCATATGTTTACTGGCAATTTACATATCTTCTTTGGGGAAATGTCTATTCTTTTTTTTTTTTTTTTTTTTTTTTGAGACAGGGTTTTGCTATGTTGCCCAGGCTGGTCTCAAACTCCTGTACTCAAGTGATCCACCTGCTTAAGCCTCCCAAAGTGCTGGGATCTCAGGAATAAGTCACTGCACCCAGCCTACCCAAGTACTTTCTTGATGGTGTCTCCGAAGCACAGAAGCGTTTAATTTTAATGGATCTTGTTCTTTTGGTGCATCTAAGAAACTACTGCCAAATTCCAGGTCATGATTTATGGCTATATTCTATATTTTTAGCTATTATATTTAGGTCCATGATCCATTTTGAGTTAATTTTTTATATGATACAAGGTAGAGGATCCAATTTTATTTTTTTTTCATGTGGATATTTTGTTTGTTTGAGATGGAGTTTCCCTCTTGTTGCCCAGGTTGGAGTGCAATGGTACGATCTCAGATCACTGCAACCTCCACCTCAGGGGTCCAAGGGAATCTCCTGCCTCAGCCTCCTGAGTAGCTGGGATTACAGGCGTGTGCCACTATGCCCAGCTAATTTTGTATTTTTAGTAGAGATGAGGTTTCATCATGTTGGTCAGGCTGGTCTCAAACTCTTGATCGCAGGTGATCCACCCACTTCAGCCTCCCAAAGTGCTAGACTCACAGGTGTGAGCCACCGCATCCAACCTCCTATAGATATTGTTTCCCAGCACCAGCTGTTGAAGAGACTACTTCCCCTCATTGAATGATCTTGGTGTCCTTGTCAAAAACCAATTAACCGTAAATATGGGGGGGTTATTTCTGGATTCTCAGTTATATTCCAATGATCTATATGGCTATCCTTATGCTACTACCGCACTGTCTTAATTACTGTAATTTTGTGGTAGGTTTTGAGACTGGGAAGTGTAAGTCCTTCAACTTTGTTTCTTTCTTTTTTTTTTTTTTTTGAGACAGAGTCTTGCTCTTGTTGCCCAGGCTAGAGTGCAATGACATGATCTCGGCTCACCACAACTTCTGTCTCCCAGGTTAAGTGATTCTCCTGCCTCAGCCTCCTGAGTAGCTGGGATTACAAGCATGCACCACCATGCTGGGCTAATTTTTTGTATTTTTAGTAGAGATGGGGTTTCCCCATGTTGGTCAGGCTGGTCTCAAACTCCCAACCTCAGGTGATCCACCCGCCTCGGTCTCCCAAAGTGCTGGGATTACAGGCGTGAGCCACCGCACCGGGTCCAACTTTGTTCTTTTTTCAAGATTGTTTAGCTATTCTGGGTCCCTTGCAATTATTTCCATGTGATTTTTAGGATTAGCTTGTCAGTGTTGTCTTTTCTGAACTTCATGCTTAAGAAGGAAACCAAATCATTCTAAATTCAGGTCTTTAACATCTATGGCATTTCTACTATAAAGGCATGAAAGTCAATGTAACACAGGAGTTTATCTGCAATTTTGCTAAGGAACAAATCTGAACAGCACACACTGAAGGAGTGATTCATTCAGCTGGTTAGTGGGTCTAGTGGTCCACCCAGCACCTACATCCTACCATGGCTATGATATTCCCTAGCAGTACTCTCACACATGATACAAGTAACATTCTACGGAAACTGAAGAGAACTAAAAGGAATTTGGAAGGCATACTTTTCTTGGGGTTGGTGCAGATACATGACATGAATAGTTCTATAATGTATCCAGCCGTGTGCAGGAATGTTTTAACAAGTATCCCAGTTTTTATCGAAAATGTTCATTGATAGAGAGAAAAAAATACATACCTTTCTGAAAAGGCAGTGAGGATGATTCAGGAAACATGGGATTCATGACCAAAATGTGATTTGGGAAAAAATAGTGAAAGGGGAAAATTAAGTACCTATCTATTATGTACCAATTATGGTAAATGCTGGGAATTCAGTGGTGAAACCCCCAAATACCCAGATATCCTCATACAATTCTATGAGGGAGTTTAAGGTCAGATTTGAATATTTCACGTCATAGAATCTGCAGTCTTTACGAAAAAATCAAGTTTTCCCTTTTAATCTGAAAACCCCAAGACATAAAATGAATGTCTTTCCAAATATTGGTAGTCCAATACAAAAAGAAAAAAACTCTCAGACACACAGGAAGGTGTTTTGGACTGGTTTCAAAACATTTCATGTTTTGTCTCTTAGAAGGGCCCAGAAACAAACAAACAAAAAAACAAAATACTTTCTGCCAGAAATGTCTAAGCTTGAATTTCAAGTTCTCCTCTGTGGACGATGTGGAAGGCTATCCTTAATGACTATAGTTTACACTTCTAAATCCTTAAGTCATGTTCCTTCCCTTGAATACTTCTGACTTTTCGACCAGACGTAAGGCATCATAAGCTCAAGACATACGACTTTGCCACACTTTCACTGTCATCAAAAAACGCTGTGGACAAAGATAGCAAACTTATTAACAGGCAGCTTTAGAAGAAGTACATCCTTGATTATATAAGGATTTCATAGAGAATTTTTTACTGGAAATCAGGTGATCCACAAGAGTGGATGCTTACTGGCATACCATAAGGAAGGAGGCAGTGTATGATGTACAGGCAATGAAGAAGAATACACTGTTAATACTGGAGAGGCAAGAGGTTGGCAAAGGTTTGGAGAGCACACATAAAACTGACATGGAAGAACTGAAAAAGCAAGAAGACTCACAAATGAGTCGGCAAAGAATGGCAAAGGGGATGACACTGAAGAATTAGAAGAACTTTTTTGGGGTTTTCATAAATTTAGTCAATGTTCCAATGGAGAATCAGCTAATTGACAACATAACTGCTTATGATCAATGGATAGAGCTTTAACTGCTAAAATTTGCACTGATTTTACACCATGGAATAAAAGCAAACCACAGCTACCACTCAGAGTTCTTTAGAAAGAAGCAGTCACTTCACAAAGTTTCCCTCTCAGAATACTGTTTCACAATACTATCCCTTATCCCTTCTACCATGTGATTTATTCTCAAGGTTGAATGTCACTTTTTCTGTGGCTCAATACACTTCACTATCTCAACTACACAACCCGTGATCATCTGACATGTTGAGTTTGAAGATTCAGACAAGTTCCAGTTAACATTTCTATTTGTAATTAAATATATTGTAGTGTGACATTTATTTTAGTGGGAGAAACTTTAGTTACTTCTAATTATAGAATGATTCATATCAAAGACCCAAAGGGTAACAATTTTTTTTCAACTGTACTTTACCACATTTTAGAGGAAAAATGATACGTTATGAGTTATCACAAACTTGGAAATTCACAAAGTTACCTCATGAATGTCAAGGTCCTATCTTAAAAGTTGACTCTCTAATTTACCACACAAGTGCCAGGTGCTCATTTCACAGGTAGATTTCATAAACCTTACACATAATACGAATTTGTTAAAGTTACATTTAAGGGAAGACAATCTCTCAGATGTTGAGAATACTAGAAAAAGAATCTTTTTGCTGCATTCTTCCTAGGGGAGTCTGAAATAACATGACGGTTTAAAAATAATTTGAGGCAGGGTCCGGTGGCTCATACCTGTAATCCCTGCATTTCGGGAGACCAAGGTGGGAGGACTGTTTGAGCCCAAGAGTTCGAGACCAGCCTGGGCAACAAAGTGAGACCCCTGTGGCCACAATCACAAAAAAGAAAAAGAAAAAAAATTAGCTGGGTGTGGCTCCCACACCAGCTACTTGGGAGGCTGAGGCAGGAGGATCCCTTGAGGCCAGGGTCGAAACTGCAGTGAGGGGAGGGTAGAGCTGTGAGAAAGAAAAAAAAAAAACTGCAGTGACCCATGTTTGCACCACTGCACACCAGTCTGGGGTGCCAGAGCAAACCCTTGTCTTAAAAAAAAAAAAACTGAAGAATAAAACTCTGTCATGTGTGACAACATGGATGAACCTGGAAGGGATTATGTTAAGTGAAATAAGCCATACACAGAAAGACAAATACTGCCATGATCTCACTCATATGTGGAATCTTGTAAGAAAGAGTGGTTACCAAATTTTGGGGAGAGAAAGGGCAGGACAAGAGGATGAGGAAAGATTGGTCAATGGGCACAAAATTACAATTATACATGAGTTCTGGTGTTCTGTTGCACAGCAGGGCAACTATGATTAACAGTAAGGTATCATATATTATGAAACACTGGAAGAGAGGCTTTTGAATGTTTTTACCACAAAGAAATGATAAATGCATGAAGTAATAGATATACTAACCACCCCAATTTTATCATTATACAACATATATATATTGAAATGTCAAACTGTACCCCATAAACATGTACAATTATAATGTATCAATTAAAATTTTGAAAAAACGATAATTTGTATAGTTAAAAAAAATTCTCACAGTAAATTCTTTGTTAAAAGGTCAAGTGCATCTGCTTTTTTTGTGGGCTGTGGGAGACAGAGGCTTCTCATTCTGTTGCCCAGGCTGGAGTGCAGTGAACCAATCACAGCTCACTGCAGCCTCTACTTCTTGGGCTCAAACAGATCCTCCCATTTTAGCTTCCCAAGTAGCACCACAGGTGCACACCGCCATACCTAGCTAATTTTATTGGTATTTTTGGGCAGAGACAGGGTCTTTCTATGTTGTCCAGGCTGGTCTTGAACTCCTGGGCTCACGTGATCCTCCCACCCTGGCCTCTCAAAGTACTGGGATTATAGGCATAAGCCACTGTGCCCAGCCTGATTCTGTTTCTCTCAGAGTAAGATATGAGAGTATAGAACATAGAAGACACAAAATAGCATACAAAATAAGAAAGATGTTTTGTTAAACTATAGGTATTGTGCACAAAGCTTGTAGGAAATCGATAATTTATACTATAAAGTATTTTCTTATTTCAAATGCATCACTTGTGCTAGCTTCAGGAAACTGATTTGTGTACACTCTGGACTCATTCCATAATCTATCTATAGTAAGAAACTTTCTCTGAAATTTGTCTATTTGCTTAATAGGTTTAATCTTCTGATGGCTTATGGAAAGTCCTAATCTAATTTGATCAGAAAGCTGAAATGTCACCAAGCATAGGTCCAGGGCTGAGCTAAAGTTTTCTGTAAAGGACCAGACAGTAAGTATGTTAGGCTTGTGGGCCACATTCAGTCTGTTTCATATTCTTCTGTTCTGTGTTTTTGTTTTACTTTTATAGCCCCATAAACATAAACATTTAAAAACTGGTCTCAGCTCAGAGAATACAAGAACAGGCTGCAGGCCATAGTTCACTGACCTTTGGTCTAGAGCAGTGCTGTCCAATATGGTAGCCATTTGCTACACATGGCTACTGAGGAATTAGATTTTAAATTTTATTTATTTTTTACTTAACTTTAAACAAACACATGCAGTTAGTGGCTACTGCTTTGAACAGTTTAGGTCTACACGATCTCCAATAGCTAAGAACAGCTCAAGAAATCTCTGTATACCTGCTTCCCATGAATCTACTAAAGGCTTGGACAAGAAGTAAATCAGTTATTGTTATTAATAATGGCCTCCAATTATTAAATTAAGGATTGGGCATCAATTCAAATGACTAACATAAAGGACAGGAAAAACACTGTATAAAAAGTCTGAAACAAAACTAGTTTGCATTTTGCAATTTAGTAGTACGACATCTCTTCAATAATATTTGGCCAAATCACAACTTTCAAGTGCTGAGAATAGGACTAAAGGGCATTGAGTTAAAAAAAAAAAAAAAGACTTGCAATGCTCCCATCTTTGGCAGATGTGAAATTTCTATCATTCAATTTGCATACAGATTCTATTACTAAGACAGATGCAACTAAAATTAAGTTTCTGTTTGCCTGAGAAGACAACTGATTTCTCCCATCACTGACCTGAAATGCTCTTGGAAAATTGCTTTGCTTCATTCATCACACTGCCACTCCCAGTAAGGCCCTTAAAGTTCATGAGGCACAAACTGGCTTTGTTAGCCAAGCTGTTACACAAGAAACCTAAGTCCTCATTTCCACGTGCTGACAAATCATTTCCCAAGTCCATTAATGCATTCAAAACTTGATTCCTGGAACTTCTGAAGCAGAAAATTAGGGAGAAAACACTTGTTCCACTTTAGAGGAAGCCGCCCGTCAGTGTCTTGGACAACACTCATCAAAGGTTATTTGTTTTCCCTCACCTATCTGGGACAGAATACTTCTCATTTAACTAAGCAACAAATTAAAAGCACACAGTAGGATGCATATCATTACATATATGTCCAGCTAATGATGCATGACAAGACTCATACTACCTCTCCCCTAAAAGTGTTGCCTCCAGCATTTCCTATTTTAAAACAATACTGGACTAAAATGTAACATTCCTGAAGAAAGGAAAATCACGTCATGTAAAATCAGAGTTTGAACCATGAAATGCAAGTCAGTGGATGCAACCTGTTTGTATGGTAAGGCTTCAGTTATAAGGTCTAAGTCAAACTATCTACAAAGAGTCTTGAATTGGTACACCCATATAGTGAAATTCTATGAACCATTTGGAAAACAATGAAGCAATCTATGTGTACCGCTATGGAAAGATATCCAAGATATGTTGTGAGGTCATATAGACAAGTCACAAAACAGTATGTATATTATGATTGCATCTGTGTATGGTAATGTATATAAACTTTACTATGTACAGACAATATCTGGAAGCATCCATGGAGAAACTGCTGGTGGCAGTTACCTCTCATAAAGTCAACAGATAAGGTTTTTACTTTTCCTCCAGAAACCACTTCTTTACTATTACAATGTTGATAATTTAAATAAAAAAGTTAAAACTGTTCCTTTTGTAGTTAACATCATTGTAATGTTCCTAAGATAGCTTGTGTTAATGAATTTCCATGGGGGGATAGAAGAGAAAAATGCACACAACAGTATTACAAAACAGAAAAAATAAGGCACTTGCTAGGACAAGGCAATCGGGCCTTGATAGGACAAGGCAATCCACAAGTGCCAACCAGCTCCTGGGCCATAAAGATCTCAGGAGAGCCATCACATTTCAATTACCATCACTAACATTACTTATTATTTGGCCTGCTCCAGTCCCTAAGGAAGGCAGCTTGTGATGATAATACCCAGCCTCTTCTTGTAAAACAATTCATTAGGCAAAGCAGAACAGCTGGGGCAGCCACGTGCAAGTTCTTAAAGCACTGTCCCACTGGGACCTCTGGCCCTGATTTCCCTTTCGTGAGGGACAGCCACCACCCCTCTGACAGCTGTAGAGTCCTCCAGGGACACTTCAGGTTTAATCAGTACTTCCTGCACTGGAGAGGGTCATTTGATTTCTAACATAAACTAATGGTACTCCTGCTTTCAGCAGGTTACACCAGACATCAGATAACAGGCTTTAGGGCATTTTTATCTTGTTCTAATGCTCGAGAGTTAATGAGGCAGCAAAAGATATTGTCATAGAGCCCCGGTGTAGCTATATTATCCAATAAACGGACTCTTTCCAAGACAGGTTTAATATGGATCGAGGAGGTAAAGAAGGCTGGCTTAATATTGATCCTATTGAGAGGATGAGGATCCAGTCATCATAAGTAGGGCAAAATCATGCACATTCTGCAGTAGACAAAGTGCTACAATTAAGGTAAGGAGGCGCCTTTAAATACTAACAGTAAAATGCTGCTTTTTACCATTTAAAGCAGCAAAACCCCACCAGACTTATTTAGTGTTTTGGGCTAAGTTCTTATTAAAAAGTTTTTAAGGAATCTATTTTTGTGTTTTTGCTGAAAAGTGTTCTTAGGAGTTCAAATTTTAAATTAGTAATAAAGCTATTGTGGCTGTATGTTATATAATATGTAATCTGTATATTATATACTATTAAAGGGATTATAGCTTTTTTACTACCTGTGAAGCACATTTTATTATGTTAAACTGTAAAGACTGCCTTTAACTTCTAAATATCACCACGGTCTACCTCAGACGGGCTTCAGAAATAATTCACTCATTCATTCAACAACACTGATAGCCTATTATAATCAAGCCTATGTGAAACACAGTGAAAATAATAAACTCTTGGACTCACTAGTCTATGTTAGCTGCATAAAAGAAAATATTAGTCTAACAATATTTTTCTTGTATCTTAGAATCTGTTTTGGTAAACATACAGAAATCAGAAAACCAAGTGATTCTCTTCTCCATACCAGAAGTATCTGTAGCAGGTTCTACTCAGCAATTTTGAAAATTGACCATTTCTTGAGTGGCTTGTTCCCTAGAGATGAAAAAGAGCTGAGATTTTCTAACATTTATTTACTTGGAGAAATAGCCAAAGGGAGGGGGAAAAAATGGTCTGCAAGATCCCTTAACAGGACATGCTGGGCATGCAGTCACTCACTTATGGAGCACCAAACAAACTTAATATGGTAAAGAAGACAAGATAATTAAGTCCATATATGCACCTGTAAAATCACTAATTCTGAGCTTCTTTCTCAGTATAACCATCACCTCACATCCTCTACAGACTCCACTGCTCTTGTATAGGTCTCTTGTCCCCTGCTATGGCAGAGAATGTTGGCTGCCTGTTCCAAGATCCATGTTCCCCTTCCTCTGTATTAATAGAACACCAACTTTTTGGCTACCAAAATTATAGCACAGAATAAACGATCACATTCTTTTGCAGGCAGGCCGGGTGATTAAGTTATGTGGGACTTCCAGGAAGGCTGTTTAAAAAGAAGTGTCAGCTGTGTGGGATCTCTTTTCTAAATTAAATTAAATTCCTATCCCACCTTCTTCTAGCCTACAACTCAGGCATGATGGCTAGAGCTCTAGCGTGCATATATTTAGAATTGGAAGGATGGAAGCTTTAGTCCTTGATGACACCGTGGAACTGCCCTACCTGCTAGGTGCATCTACCTCCAGCCTTCCTTTTTGTTGAAAAAAAAATTCTACCTCGTGTAAGCCACAGTCATTTTAGATTTCCTATGTGTGGTTGCACTTTATCACAACAGACCATATATTCACGATCTTTTAGCCTATAATCCTGATAGTAGTTTAAGTTATTAAGTTATTCATTTCAAAGATGCCTTTTTTTTTTTTTTTTTTTTGAGACAGGGTACGATGTCTCCCAGGCTGGAGTGCAGAGGGATAGGCAATGGGGTGAGGCTGTGATCATAGCTCACTGTAGCCTCCACTTCTTGGACTCAAGTGATTTTCCCACCTCAGCCTCCCAAGTAGCTGAGACTACAGGCATGAGCCACTTCGCCAGCTATTTTAAATTTTTCTGTAGAGATGGAGACTCACATGCTGTCCAGGCTAGCCTTGAACTCTGGGCCTCAAGTGATCATGCCACCTTGGCCTTCAAAGATGCTTTAACACCACCTTAGCAAACAAAACATATATATTTTATAATGTATATCTCAGTTCCACTCTAAAGTGTATTCTTCTAGTCACAAGGGCTTAAAATATTGAAATCACTTTGACTCTTCATCTCTCTGTCTTACAATTTATCAATTTTTCCCCCAAAACATCTCTCATCCATTCTCAAAAATTCCTTCCCAGTCTGAAGTGTATTCTTTCCTCTTATATCAAATATTACCCATCGAGTTCTACTTCAAGTTTCAGCTCTTCCAAGAGGTGTTCCCTGGATTATTTACCTCACTTTTCCCTCTGTCTTCTGAATGTGCAAAACACATGCTCAGAAAGGGAGCATGGTGTGAAAAAGATCATATCAGGCAGAGCTGTAAGGCCAAGTTAAAGGTTTTTGATTTATCCTAAGAACAATGAGAAGCCATTGATAAATTTTAAGGAGAAGGGAATAAGGTCACATGTCAGTTTGTGTTTCAAAAATATTACTGACTGTGGAACAGTTACTGGAGAAAAGATGAATTCTACAGGTAATTCAATGGGAAGAAGGAGAGAATACCAGAAATAAAGAAGCTTGATAAAGCAGGTTTATTGTAGAGGGGAGAACTCAAAACTCAATATTCTAGAGGAAAATGATAGTCATTTGAGTAAATATACATTCACCATAGGAAAAAACTGGTAAATATTTATTAAAAGAGCTTCTGTGGGCTGGATGTGGTGGCTCATGCCTATAATCCAAGCACTTTGGGAAGCCGAGGCAGGTGGATCACTTGAACCCAGGGGGTGGAGGTTGCAGTGAGCCGAGATCACACCACTGCACTCCAGAGCGGCGACAGAGTGAGGCTTCCTTTAAAAAAAAAAAAAAAAAAAGGCTGCTGTGCAGAATTTAGTGCTAAATGTTCTCTTATCAAGAATGTAATGGCATTTACAATGCCAGAACTTGGATTGGATCTTGGTTTTAATAAAACCACTACACAGATTTTTAAGAACAAATTGGGGAAGTTTAAATGTGAAAATATATTAGATTTTTTAATTATTAATTTATCTTGGATGTGATAATATTATATAGAAAACTATCCTTATTCTTAGGAGATGTGTTCTTAAGCATTTAGGGGTAAAGTGCCATGATGTTTGAAATTTACTTCCAAATGAGTGAGGAAGGAGAGAATATCTACATGTAATATACACAGAGCATAGTTTTGCTGGGTGATTAAAAATTTTTCATAATGAACTATTGGAGGAAAAGAAGACTTAATGGCTTTTCTTCTTAATTTATTGAAGAGGGGCTTCTTTCCTGATCTATCTGTGGCATTGATAGTCATTTACTTGATAATTTGAAAAATTTTATAATTCCAAGGAAGTCCAGGATTTTAAAAAGTAAAATACCACATAAGGATTTTGACCCAAGAATTATCCCTTCTACAAGTAAACAGACCAGTTCTCCAACCCTTCCTTTAGTTTCAAGCCTGGCTACTGTTGTATTCCATTCTCAGTCTGATTAAGGGGGGCAGCTGCCTGTCCTCTTTCAATCTGGAGACATGTGACTGAATCATACTTCAGCAGCTATATTTATTAAACCTTTAATACAAAGTTATCAATCCCTCTTGCAGAGTCATTTCAAAGAATAGTAGGTACACAATTTATTATCCAAATAATATGTTATTGTATTGTTCTTTTCTTTTTAATAACATTTTCCTCCAGCACTGTAAGACTGTTGGCTAATTATTTGCTAAACTTGACAGCTGACAGCAGCAGAAATGGATACAAACAACCATAAACTATTTTCCCTCCAACCAGGAGAAAAATGCTTCCCCCTGTGAAGCTAGAATACTACACTTTCCCCACCTTTGAAACTATTTTCTGGGAGGAGAAATTCTTAGTAATAACAAGCTTTTCAACCTGAGCAATTAGAAAGCTTATTTCCAATATCAGATCCAGCTAGATTTCTCACTCTTCTTTTGACATATTGACTGGGCATACAGGTGAAACCCCTTAACTCAGTCCAAACCTGTACTTACAATCAGATTGTGTAAAATTAATGGTCTGCATCAAAAGGGATGTCAAGCACTTCCAACATGGGCAGTCACTGAAGAAAAAAATTTAAGTTCCTAAGACAAGGAGTTACAGCACTAACACAACAACTCTAGGTTTTGTTAGGTTGTTTTTAGGTTACTGTATTTGTTTGCTACCTTGGACACAGCAAGTGATACACTGGAAGTTTCCTCAAACTAGAATTAGGTAACAATGTAATTTCACAAGCTTACTCTATGAGGAATACCATTAGCATGGAATGAAAAGAAAAGGAGAAAACAATCTCAATAGTTTAGGTATCCAAATAGTTTTTTATTGTTGAGAGTGCTAAAAGCCAATGAACAGTAAACTTTAAAAACATAAACTTTATGGTATGTGAATGATATCTCAACAAAGAGTTATTTAAAAAATTGGTTTAAAGATTTAAAAAAAAAAACTCCCTGTTCTAAGGGAGGGCAAGAAATGACTGACAAAGGCCTGAATAAACTATCCCTCTTGCTCAAAGAAAGTAAGAATAAACTTGTTAAGTAAGTTTATCCCTTGTTAAGTAAGAATAAACTCCACTACGGCAATAGGTGTGATAAGGAATTAAAACTACAGATAATTTCAAATCTCATTTTTGCCACAATTTTAACCACACTTTTCACCCCAGCTTCTAGAAAGATGCCAAACAATTTTGTATCACAACACCTCCTTTAATCTTCCCACTCGCATGGTAGAAAAATGAATGACTATGGTCAGTTGCAGTCAAAAAGGAATGTAAGCAGAAGAGAAGTTACGGAGATATCAGCTTGGTTGCTCATCATATTACTTGGACTTGCGGGCTGACGACTGTAGGTTGATGCTTATCAAGCATCTTATCCCCCTCACTGTTAAAACTCTTCTACCACCTACTCTG
The DNA here is from genome assembly GCA_036589455.1 of Ateles fusciceps. Classification (NCBI taxonomy): domain Eukaryota; kingdom Metazoa; phylum Chordata; class Mammalia; order Primates; family Atelidae; genus Ateles; species Ateles fusciceps. The sequence goes on along the minus strand of JAZHEH010000228.1, from coordinate 6,675,896 downwards.
CCTTTTTTTTTTTTTTTAATTGAGATGGAGTTTTGATCTTTGCCCAGGCTGGAGTGCAGTGATGCAATCTCAGCTCACTGCAACCTTTGTCTTCCAGTTTCAAGTGATTCTCCTGCCTCAGCCTCCTGAGTAGCTGGGATTACAGGCACCAGCCACCACACCCGGCTAATTTTTGTATTTTTAGTAGAGACGGGGTTTCACCACATTGGCCAGGCTGGTCTCTAACTCCTGACCTCGTGATCCACCACCTCAGTCTCCCAAAGTGCTGGGATTACAGGCAGGAGGCACTGTGCCCAGCCCCCTACTCTGCTTTTAAACTATCTCAAAGAAGGTTCAGGGTATGCAAGGATAGTTTTGATTCTTGAGGGATTTGTTGAGTATCAAATGTACTAGAAGAAAACTATGTGTTTGCTTTTTCATCTACTTAAAAAGGACTTCTCTTGTTTTTTTCAAAATTACTATAAGGAAAGGAAACACTAAAGAGAGAGATCCAAAAGGGCCTTTTAAATACAGGAATATTAAGAATTGCTCTTTAAGACTGCCTTTCTTGGCCGGGCATGGTGGCTTACGTCTGTAATCCCAGCACTTTGGGAGGCCATAGGCAGATGGATCACCTGAGGTCAGTTGGACACCAGCCTGGCCAACATGGTGAAACCCCATCTCTAAAAAAAAAAAGAAGACTGCCTTTCTCATGGTAAATGGTTGTGAGCACACCACTGTCAGCAGATGGAAAAGAGCTAATAATAGCTGACAATTAAGATAAGGCAGATGTAGTCTTCACCTTAACTCTAGCTGGCCCACCCTGAGGAGAAATGAGTGCTCTGAAAGAGAAACCCTGTGTTTTAATTCTAAGAAAAGGAAAATGGGGGAGGGGAACCTAAGTGTAATTATCAACAGTGATAGGAAAGGGAAGAGAGACCCTGTGTTTTAATTCTAAGAAAAGGAAAATGGCCAGAGGGAACCTAAGTTTAATTATCAACAGTGATAGGAAAGGGAAGTCACCTTAAAGGTACATTATAAAATGATGTTAGAAAGGATTTTTCACATCTACCATATCAATTCAAGTTGCATTTGCATTTAGGAAATAAACATTGTCTGACTCTGTTCTATTTTCAACGCACAGTTATCTTAGGCAGTCATTTGACCTCAAACAAACAAGAGAGGCCAAGGTCCAGTATCAATTCCTATCCCACCATTCCTACCTAATCTCCTAGCAAGTTAATGCAAATCAAAGCAAGCACTTCAGTGCTACTGGTAGTGAAGCCTGTTCCTGTCCCAAGAGAGGCCTGTAAAACAGGACAGTCACTGACAGCAGTACAATTACTGACACAGATACAGACTTTATGGACATGTTTATCTCTGCTGTAAATCCACACCCTCTCTCCACTCCGATTCACAAGTCATAAAGAAATTGCAGATAATGAAAAAGTTGGGGAAATTTACAGCATGTCGGAAACCTCAGACAGCCAGAAGAAATTAAAGAGCTGACTAGGGATAAATCACACAGGTACAATTAAAACTTCCCGTATACCTCCTTCATTTCCAAACTGAGGCACAATCCAATGGAGCTGATGAAAAGTTGAGGTCATGACTCTGCAGCCTGTAATCATTTCTTAACTACATGTTAAAAATTAGCCAATTCATGGGTCATGTGTAAATGCTGATTTCTTGTTGCTATCTTGATTTCCTCCACTCTCCACTAGAAGAACCCACAGAGCAATCCTGTCTGTAAACAGGCCAAATTGCAACAAGCAATAAATGGAAAGGTGATGTCCCCCTCTCCCACTGACATCTCTGTAGGTGCAGGACATCTTTTACCATCGCCACTGTGGATTGAGCATTAAAATGAGAAAGTGGAGCTACAATGGGTAAATGAAATTGGAGGTTTCTTGTTCCCTAATAAATAACTATTCTGAAGGTTTCATTTGATCTCTTTCAACATTCCAAAGGATATTTTAAAGGACTGTTATGTTTGATACTAGAACAAGAATTACTTCTAGAGATACTTGTTTTTCAATAGTGGACTGAGTTAATGGCTCAGACTGTTATGTAACCATCTCTGCATGCACTGATTAATGTGTTAATTAATATGCAGCTCTTGTTACAATAAAGCAAATCAGAAAAATACCAGAGGTAAGAATTAATGTCTATTTCTTAAATATTAAAGCTTAACAGATCCCCACTACTGAAAACTAGAAAGAATAAAGTGAGTTAATTTGGGGTACCTATATTCTAGAAAGTTTTTAATAAAATTGTATGTGAAGGGAAAAAAGGAACATTTTGTTACATGCTGCTCTCCTCCATCTTCCCCAGCTTATTTAGATGCAACTAGCAGGTTTTAAAAACACCAACCCAATCACAAGATTTCTCTGCAAAGCAGAAATGTAGAACACAGATTTTACCAACTAACTTCTACATAACTGGACCAAATCAAGAGTGTCATCAAAGTTATATACAAGTCAATACTAATCTTTGTGCATCTCCATAGGATGAAGCCTCAACCAAATTAGCTCTGACAGATTTTGAAATTTTGAGCCCTGTCAAGAAATGAGGCTTTTTTACAGATATGGAGGATGCAACTGACATGGTTTCGATTTTGTTCTTATTTGACTCCTTGTTGATTTGAGGTCCATTTTACACTTCACAGAACCCGAATGTCATTTTCATTTTATATTAAGATTTTATTCTCTGTGGAATAAAAATAGTTCTAAGGAAATGCTAAGAGTTTCAACTCAGAATATCACTACCATAAAAAACTTAGGTCATGGCCAGGTACGGTGGCTCACGCCTATAGTCCCAGCACTTTGGGAGACTGAGGCAGGCAGTTCAAGGGGTCAAGAGATTGAGACCCTCCTGGCCAACATGGTGAAACCCTGTCTCTACCAAAAATACAAAAATTAGCTGGGTGTGGTGGTGTGCGCCTGTAGTTCCAGCTACTTGAGAGGCTGAGGCTGGAGAATCGTTTGAACCTGGGAGGCGCAGGTTGCAGTGAGCCGAGATTGTGCCACTGCACTCCAGCCTGGCAACAGAGTGAAACTCCATCTCAAAAAAAAAAAAAAAAAAACCCAAAACAAAACCTCTTAGGTCATATCTAGTGCATGGATCTCAATTCTATTCATCCAATAAGCATTAAGATGGTCTTTGATCTGCTTTTGTTTCTAACAAAAAGTTCCTTAAGCTTCCAAGTGTCTTAAGTGTCAGACTGGTGTCCACTATCAACAGGAACTGTGAAATAAAGGTTTATTTACAAGCTTCAAGAAACAAATCATATTTTATCAAAGGAACATTTGAGTGAAGCGAAGAAACATCCACTGTTACTATTATGAGGCAATGAAACCCCTGGATTAAGAATCAGAAGACCTGGACTTCAGTGCCAGTTTTACAAATAACTGTGACTCTGGGCAAATCATTGAAGCTCTATGAACCTCAGTTACCTCATCTGTTTACATGGCAATAATAAATAGTAGTGAGAATTAAATGAGAAAACACATGTAAGAAATATAACAGGCTCATAAATGTTAACAGCCCTTTCCCTTTTCATGATCTCATGATTCAGATACCAGGTTCTGTCACTAATGAGCTTTGTAGCTATCCTTAGGTAAGTCACCTAAGATCTTTAGGCCTCTGTTCCTGTATCTGTAATATTACAGGGTTGTGACTCAATCTCTAAGATTCCTTCCAGCTTTAACATGCTATGATGATTGATTCTATCACTAAATTACTAGGTGGCCCTGGGAAAGTCACTTTTTAAAGATCATAGTTTCCTCATCTTTAAATACTGGAAACTGAATCAACAGAAAAACAGATAAGGACTATAACAGTATTCATAAAAGGAGGAAAAACAAGTGGCCAGTAAACATTATTAGAAACCAAAGAAATACATATTAAAAATACTAAAACATAATTGTTCACCTATAAAATGGGCATGTATTAAAAAGTTTAGGCCTAGGGCTAAGCACGGTGGTTCACACCTATAATTTCAACACTTTGGAAGGCCAAGGCAGGTGGGTCACCTGAGGTCAGGAGTTTGAGACCAGCCTAGCCAACATGGTGAAACCGTGTCTCTACTAAAAATACAAAAAAGTAGCCAGGCATGTTGGCAGGCACCTGCAATCCCAGCTACTCGGGAGGCTGAGGCAGGAGAATCCCTTGAACCTGGGAGGTGAAGGTTACAGTGAGCCTACATCATGCCATTGCAGTCCAGTCTGGGCAACAAGAGTAAAACTCCATCTCAAAAAAAAAAAAAAAAAAAAAAAAGTCACTTAAATAACAAAGTTTATTCTTGGATATCCTTCAATCTCACGTAGAAATACCACAGCGTTTAGGAATTCTAAGCTGACACCAGGGTTTACTCAAGATTGTAACAGCCATGAAAAGCACAACTGTAGAATTTGACAAAGTATACTGGACAATGGGTGATGGGATTTGGGCTGGTTATTTGTTACACAATACCCTAGAAGGCAAATAGACAATCAGAATACTTAAGAATAAAAAATTTAATTTCTGGGCTGGGTAACGTGGCTCACACCTGTAATACTAGCACTTTGGGAAGCCAAGGCAGGAGAAATGCTTGAGCCCAGGAGTTTGAGACCAGCTGGGCAACAGAGATCCCATCTCAATAAACAAACGAACAAACAAATAAATAATTAATTACATTACAAAAATTTAATTCCTAAATTATGTTTAAATTTTTGGTTGTCAATTCTACAATTAAAAGCCTGCTTAGGGCCGGGCATGGCAGCTCATGCCTGTAATCCCGGCACTTTGGGAGGCTGACACGGGCGGATTACCTGAGGCCAGGAGTTTGAGATCAGCCTGGCCAACACAGGGAAACCCCATCACTACTAAAACAAAATCAGCTGGGCGTGGTGGCATGTGCTTGTAATCCCAGCTACCCAGGAGGATGAGGCAGGAAAATCACTTAAACCTTAGAGGTGGAGATTGCAGTGAGCCAAGATCATGCCACTGTGCTCCTGCCTGGGCAACAGAGCTAGACTCCATCTCAAAAAAACAAAAACAAAAGCCTTCTTAAGCCAGGCATGGTGGCTCATGTCTGTAATCCCAGCACTTTAGGAGGCTGAGGCGGGCAGATAACCTGAGGTCAGGCGTTTGAGACCAGCTTGGCCAACATGATAAAACCCTGTCACTACTAAAAATACAAAAATTAGCTGGGAGTGGTAGTGCACGCCTGTAATCCAAGCTACTTTAGAGGCTGAGGCAGGAGAATCTCTTGAACCCAGGAATCAGAGGTTGCAGTGAGCCGAGATTGCGCCATTATACTCCAGCCTGGATGACAAGAGTAAAACTCCATCTCAAAAACAAACAAACAAACAAACCTATTTAATAAATTCATTTCCTAATATGTGTTCATATAATTTATTTTTTTGAGACAAGATGATATGGTTTGACTCTGTGTCCCCATCCAAATCTCATCTTGTAGCTCCCATAATTCCCATGTTTTGTGGGAGGGACAGGACATGGTAGGAGATAACTGAATCATGGGGGGCAGTTTCTCCCATACTGTTCTCCTGATAGTAAGTGGGTCTCACAAGATCTGATGATTTTAAAAAAAGAAGTTTCCCTGCACAAGCTCTCTTTTGCCTGCCACCTCCACGTAAGATGTGATATTTTTCTCCTTGCCTTCTGCCATGATTGTGAGGCCTCCCCCAGCCATGGGAAACCGTAAGCCCATTAAACCTCTTTTTCTTCCCAGTCTGGGGTATGTCTTTATCAGCAGCATGAAAATGGACTATACATCCATTTTATAGTCCATTCTGTGGACTTGCTCTGTCACCCAGGCTGGAGTACAGTGGCATGATCACAGCTCACTGCAGCCTCAAACTCCTGGGCTCAAGCAATCCTCTTATCTCAGCCTCCCAAGTAGCTGGGACTACAGGCATGTGCCGCCACACCCAGCTAGTTATTTTTTGTACAGATGGGTTCTCACTATGTTGTTCGGGGCAATATCAAAATCCTGTGCTCAAGTGATCCTCCCGCCTCAGCCTCCCAGAGTGTTGGGATTACAGGTGTGAGCCACTGTGCCTGCCTTCATGCAAGTTAGAGATACAGAAAAGCAAAGCCTGGGATCCAACATATAAGCGCCCTTTCATCTTCCCCACCAACTCACAGATCTGATCTTCATCTATCCTCTCTCATTTCTCTTGAAATGAAAGAGTAGACAAAGTAGCTCTCTCCCAGTCTAAGACCAACACACCTGTATTCTAAGTCCCATGCCTTCAAACCCTCTCAGAAACCTTACTTATATTTGATTTGCCTGCGAGTTCTATCTTTGCTTTGAGATTTAAGTATATATTAAGTCTATTGACCTAAAGTAACTAAACTCTGATTCCACTTCTTCCACTAGCTTTCACCTTTTGTCCCTCTTAAGAGTCAAACTCTGAAAGAATGACCTCCTTTTCTTATTTCCATTTCCTACCTTCCATTCATTCCTCACTCTGTTTCAAACTGCCTCCACCATCCCACTAAAACTATGTCACTCATCCATACATTTAACTGCCTACACAATGTCTCCAGTTAACATCCAAAGCCAAACCCCATGTCAAAAACCAAATGCATAATCTTTCCTTACAATCTCTTCCTCCTCCAGTGGTTTTTGTTTTTTTTTTCAGACAGAGTCTTGCTCTGTTGTCCAGGCTGGAGTGCAGTGGTATTATCTTAGCTCACTACAACCTCCGTTTCCCAGGCTCCAGTGATTCTCATGCCTCAGCCTGCTGAGTAGCTGGGATTACAGGTGTGCACCACCACAGCTGGCTAATTTTCTATACTTTTTAGTAGAAACGAGGTTTCCCCATGTTGGCCAGGCTGGTCTCGAACTCCTGGCCTCAAGTGATCTGCCTGCCTTGGCCTCCCAAAGGGATTACAGGCGTGAGTCACTGCGCCCAGCCACAGCATTCTTTTGTAAAAAGCTTAACTGAGATATAATTCGTATATGATAATGCACATATTTGAAGTGTACAGTTTGATAGGTTTTGACAAATACATTCCACACTACAGAGGCGAGATCCTTTTGAGTCCTCCCTGGTGTCTTGGGAATGAGGTTTTTCCAGTTTGGTGGGAGTAGGCACTATTATTGGCCCAGTGGTGTCAGGCGCTGTTCCTTCCAATCCTTTCAGACGGTTCCGTCTTCATCCTCAAATAGCTCCCTCACATGAATGTGGTGATGAGTCCTCAGCTAAATACTTCAGGAGGACTCTCTGTGGATCTCTTTCTCTGTGTCACCCTCTCCTCTCTGGTACTCTGCTGTCCTGTGAACTCTAGCTGCCTTGGCCTCTCCACACTCTTAGCTGTTTCTTCAACTCAGGAAGCCCACCAACCTCTGCCTGGATCCCTCTCCCTGCACCAGAATCTGGAAACTCTTTCAAAGCAGTAAGCTAGGGCAGTTACAAAGTTCACCTCTTTTATATCCTTTCTCTTTGGTGATCACTGTCCTGTGTTGCCTGATGTCCAGCATCCTGAAAATCATTATTTCATATAGTTTGTCATTTAAAAAAATTGTTTCAGGTAAGGTGAATCTAGTCTCTGACATACCAAGTTGACCAAAAGCAGAGGTCCCTCCATTGTTCTTTGCATGCCACTGACTTACATGCTCAAGAGAAATCTAGGAGTCATCCCTGACACCTTTCTGCCCTCTCCCACAGCTAGTCCATCAAGACTTATTCTCTGTCCTGGCTAGGCGTGGTGGTTCATGCCTGTAATCCCAGCACTTTGGGAGGACGAGATGGGAAGAGTGTTTGAGGCCAGGAGTTCAAGATCAGCCTGGGCAACACAGCCAGACCCCATCTCTAAAAAAAAATAATAAGTTAAAAATATATACTTATTCTGTGTCCTAAATCATTCTCAAATTAACTACTTATCTCCATGTCGACTACCAGTACCCTAGCTATAGGCAGCACAGTGTTAGCTATTCCAATGACTTCCTACTTTGTCTCCCTAGTTCCTTGCCTGCCTTCCTGCAAACCATTTTCTACATGATCAGAAACTGAGTATTGTTTGCTTAAAGCCTTTGAGTGACTTCCCAGTGCTCTCAGTGTAATATCCAAAACACTTAATAAACCTGAGAAATCTCACATGATCCAACCTTTGTCTATCTCACCAGTCACTGTTTGAATTCCAGTCATATTAGTCTTAACTTTCAGCTCTTCAAAGGAACTGTGTGCCTTCCCACTACCAGACTTTGCTGTTCCCTTCTGAAAGCTCATCTCCCTCTTTCCACCCAGTTAACTCCTACTCATTCTTCATACCTAAATATCTTTTTCTCAGGAGACCCATCCCTGCCCTCCTCTTAAGCTTTGTCCTACATTGTATTTAGAACAATGTCTCAGCAAATAATTATTTGGGTAAGGCCTTATCTAGTAGAATGTTAGCTTTATGACAGGAGGAACCATGTCTGTCTTATTTACTGCTAAGTCCTTGCTGCCTAGCATAGTACTCTGAAGTTACACAATAAATATTAACTGTATGAATTAGAAATACTAGGCCTGGCTGGACGCAGTGGCTCACGCCTGTAATCTCAGCACTTTGGGAGGCTGAGGCAGGCAGATCACCTGAGGTCAGGAGTTTGAGACCAGCCTGGCCAACGTGGTGAAACCCCGTCTGTACTAAAAATACAAAAAAAAAAAAAAAAAAAAAAAAAATAGCTGGGCATGGTAGCGGGCACTTGTAATCCCAGCTACTCGGGAGGCCAAGGCAGGAGAATCGCTTGAAACCAGAAGGCGGAGGTTGTAGTGAGCCGAGATCATGCCATCCAGCCTGGGATACAGAGCAAGACTCAGTCTCAAAAGGGAAAAAAAAAAACAAAAACAAAAAACTAGGCCTTAAAATAGAATTTTAATGTTGTAAGTTCCTTAGAGGTCTTCTATTTCAACAACTTCATTTTTTCAGCTCAGGAAACTGATGACCAAGGTCACATAGCTAAATTTCTCATAAAGGTGATACTATGCAATAATATTTTAAAGTTACTGGTTGCTTGCTAGGTGTCAAACACCATAGTAGGTAGTTTTTGATTGCGGTGAAATTCACATTTTTAAAGTATACAATTCAGTGGCATTTAGTGCATTCACAATGTTGTGCAACTACCACTTATAACAAGTTCTAAAACATTTTCACCACCCTCCAAAAAATCCCAAATCCTTGAAGCAGTCACTCCCTATTCCACACTTTCTCTAGGCCCTGGGAACCACTAATCTGCTTTTTCATGTCTTCTGAATCTACCTACCCTAGATGTTTCATATAAATGAAATCATATATTATGTGTCCCTTTGGGTTTAACTGCCTTCATATAGTAAAATATTTTCAAGATTCATTTATATGTTGTAGCATCAGTACTTCATTCATTTGAATGGCTGAATAATATTCCATTGTATGGGTATACCACACTTTGTTTATTCATTCATCTGTTGATGGACCCTTTGGTTGTTTCCACCTTTTGGCTCTTGTGAATGGTACTGATGTGAACATTTGTGTAGAAGCAGTTGTTTGAGTACCTGTCTTCAATGCTTTGGGTATACCTAGCAGTGGAATTGCTGGGTCATATGGTAATTCTACCTTTTAACCTTTTGAAGAAATACTGAACAGTTTCCCACAAGGGCTATACCATTTTACATTGCCACCAGCAAAGTATGAGAGTTGTAATTTCACCATATCCTTGCCAATACCTGTTATTTTCTGTTTGTTTTTGTTTTTAATTACAGCCACCCTAAAGGGTATAAAGTGGTATCACACTGTGGTTTTGATTTGGATTTCCCTAACAACTAATGATGTTGAGCATCTTTGCATGTGTTTGTTAGCCATTTGTATTTCTTCTTTGGAGCAATGTCTATTCAAGTCCTTTGCTCATTTCTTAATTGGGCTGCCTTTTTATTGTTGAGTTCTAAGATTTCTTTATTTATTCTGGATACTAGACCCTTATCAGAAATATAATTTGCAAAATGTTTCTCCCATTCTGTCTTTTTGCTCTATTGTTAATGTTCTTGGACACACAAGTTTTTAATTTTAATGAAGTTCAACATACCTGTGTTTTCTTTTGTTGTTTGTGCTTTTGGTGTCATATCTAAACTCACGGTCACTTATTTAACAAGAGTCTCTCAGCTTTTTTTTTTTTCTTTTTTCAGACAGAGTCTTGCTCTGTCACCTAGGCTGGAGTGTAGTAATGAAATCTTGGCTCACTGCAACCTCCATCTCTGAGGCTCAAGTGAGTCTCCCACCTCAGCCCCCCGACCCGCAAGTAGCTGGGATTATAGGTGCACATCGCCACAGCCGGCTAATTTTTGTATTTTTTGCAGAGATGGGGTTTCACCATGCTGCCCAGGGTGGTCTCAAACTCCTGAGCTCAAGCAATCCTCCCACGTCAGCCTTCCAAAGGGTTAGGATTACAGCTGTGAGCCACTACACCTAACCAGGAGTCTCTTAGCTTTTACTGGCTCTTTGCTTTTCTATAAGTTTCATGAAATTTTGGGGGACTGTAAATGGAATTATATTAAATCCACTATGTTTTTGTAAGAAATTTAAATCTTTAAAATACTGAGCTTTCTAATCTACATATGGTATTTATTCAAATTCACTTATTTGGTGTTTTACAAAGGCTCTCCATGAAGTGTTATAACTATAGAGGTCTTGTATATATCATTCTGTAGATGTATTTCTAGTACTTCATCTTTATTGTTGCCTGACATCTTAGGTGGTATTTTTAATTTCTTTTTATCTGTTTGTCTTGTATATAGAATTTAGTTGGTCTCTTTATTTCCAGGAATCTAGCTCAATTCTTTTTGATTCCAGTTATATATCTGAACATTACAATTGGAAGTGAATAAAGTTCATGATCATCTTGTAAGAAAATAAAAATAAAAATCCACGGCCAAATCTAAAATCATGAAGATTCATACTACGCATTTTATAATAATCATCCAATTTAATTCTCTCAACAACTCATTGAGAGGCATTATTATTACCTTGATTTCACAGAAAAGGAAAATGAAGCCCAGAGAGAGGTTATTTATCAAGTCAGTAAGTAGAACAGATCTACTTCCAATAACCAGGATCTTTTAAAACCCAGGCCAGTTTTCTTTATACTCAAAATACGGCAATTTGCTTTTCTGGGGGATAAAGAGGAAACCAGAAGACATGGTCTTTTGGTAACTTAATCTCAGAAGTGGCTTTCCACTACTTTTGCTATCATTAGGTCCAGCCCACACTCAAGAGAAAATTAAAGTGCACACTAGTAGCAGGGATCATTAGGGACCATTTTAGAGGGTGCCTACCATACCACGGTTCTATATTTAATGTTACACATCCTTCTGGCTTCTCTCATCTATGGCTTTAACTAAAACCTATAGATCAAGGATCCAAATTCCCTGTGATCTAGTATCTATTCAATTGTCTCTTAGATATTTATTTCCACCTAGGTAGCCTACAGATACACTTATAGCTGAACTCCCTAATCTTTCTTTTCAAAGGTCTTCTTCTTCCTGTATATACCTAAGCTAGAAACCTAAGAATTGTTCTTTGTTCCTCATTCTTGCTGCCCAGGACTTTCCAACCCCAATACATCCAATCAGTCAGTAAGACTTTCCATTCTCCTATTCTACTTCTGCTGTCTTAGTTCAAGGGCTTACCATTTTAGTCAGCTTATTAAGGAATCTAACTCATCTCCCTGTTGCTATTTTCATTCCTCACCAATCTAACTTCTACCATGTTGGTAAAATGACCTAAGACTGTAAATATGATCAGATGTCTACCGTGCTTAAAATTTCTCATATGTTACTTAAAAGAATAACAACAGTTAATAGTTTGTAAGCACTTACTAAGATCCAGACAGTGTACTAGGAGTTTTATAAATAAGACTATATCAAATCATCAAAATAATACTCTAAGGCAACAAATCTCAAACTGTGGTGAGGGAACACCTGCAGATCCTGCACTCTACATACTTCTTTTGGGGGTCCACTAGGTCAAAACTTTTTTTTTTCTTGAGACAGAGTCTCACTCTGTCACCCACACTGGAGTGCAGTAGTGCATGATCTTGGTTTACTATAACCTCTGCCTCCCAGATTCAAGCAATTCTCCTGCCTGGGCCTCCTGAGTAGCTGGGATTACAGATGCCCACCACCAGCACCAGCTAATTTTTATATTTTTAGTAGAGATGGGGTTTTACCACATTGATCAGGCTGATCTTGAACTCCTGACCTCAAGTGATCTGCCCATCTTGGCCTCCCAAAGTGCTGGGATTACAGGTGTGAGCTACCATGCCAGGACAGGTCAAAACTATTTGTATAATACGAACATGTTCTTTTCACTCATTCTCTCACAAGTGTACAGTGAAGTTTTCTAGAGCCTAAAACATCATAACATATTTTAAAATAGAAGTGGTTTTCCAAAAGTTTTCAAATCATGATGGTAATATGTTTAATACATTTTTAAACTTTAAAAAGTTTCAAGAATATTACAATGAATACTCAAATACGCTTCACCTGTTCACCAACTGTTAACATTTATCAGACACTTGTTTTATCTGTCTCTACTTATAAATTTTGTTGTTTTATTCCTGAACTATTTAACAGCTAGCTGCAGACACCACGATACTTCATCCCTGAATACTTCAGCATTATCTCCTAAGAACAAGGTATTCTCCTACATGTCTACAATATAATTAACAAAGTAAAAAAACACAATACAATTATCTGATTTTCAATTCATAACAAAATTTTTCCAATTTGAATGGAAGTTTTAAATTTTACTACAGTTCAGTTTAGCAATATAATCCTTTTTGGTTAATGCCACTCCTGCTTTTTTTTAAATTTGTCACAGGAACAAGATCTTAGCTCCTGCTCTTTTAATTTGGGTTATAATAATGTCAAAGCTGTAGCATCTCAGAAATAAAATACTAAATTACTAGTGTGAATTCTTTTCTTCCTCAACCTCTTTTCTTCCAAAGGAGTATGAGAATATTGTTAATGGTTACATGGTAGACAAAAATTCCAGTGAAGAAAGTGAAGGTGTGTTTGAGACCAGCCTGACCAACATGGTGAAACCCCGTCTCTACTAAAAATACAAAAATCAGCCGGTGTGGTGCTGCACACCTGTAATCCCAGCTACTCAGGAGGCTGAGGCAGGAGAATCCCTTGAACCTGGGAAGCAGAAGTTGCAGTGAGCCGAGACTGTGCCACTGCACTCCAGCCTAGGCAATAGAGTGAGACTCCATCTCAAAAGAAAAAAGAAAGTGAAGGTGTGTTTTCCTCTTTTCCTTAACTGACTGGTTTTTTATTTGATGTGTAAGTTTTCTGACAAACTTGTTGAGTGATACATTTTTAAAAGTATTACCATCGTGATTTGAAAATTTTTAGAAAACCACTTTCCTGGACAACCCAAAGCATTTTTAATTATTTGCTGACTAACTTAGGCACTATGTGATAAAAGAACTTGCAATAATGACTTCACTATTCAGTCGATGCATTAAAATATCTTAGAATTGGAAAGGAACAAATAAGGAAAATTTTAGTCTTACATTAGTCATTAAAACTTGCCTCACTTAATTATTAAATCAACAGATGACATCTTTTTGTACATACATGAAAATCATTATGGCTAGTGGTATAAGATATACAGAGTAAGGCCAGACATGGTTGCTCATGCCTGTTCTCTGAGCACTTTGGGAGGCTGAGGCAGGTGGATCACCTGAGGTCAGGAGTTCGAGACCAATCTGGCCAACAAGGTGAAACTCCATCTCTACTAAAAATACCAAAATTAGCTGGGCGTGGTGGCTGGTGCCTGTAATCCCAGCTACTCGGGAGGCTAAGGCAGGAGAATCGCTTGAACCTGGGAGGTGGAGGTTGCAGTGAGCTGAGATTGCACCACTGCACTCCAGCCTGAGCGACAGAGCAAGACTCGGTTTCCAAAAATAAAAAATAAAAACATAAATATAGAATAAATCAGTAATATAGAATGGAAACAGCAGATCTAAGCAATGCAGAATTGCTGAACAGAGAAAAGTTGTTCAGGTGAGGTTGGGGAAACCTCTGGGAATTATACCGGAGCCACTGATTTCAGTTGGGCTATAATCATTTAGGTCAATGCTGTGCTTACAGAACTTACAATTTGACTCCAAGTGGAAACTCTACCCTGTATAGCTTATTTTTAGAAACAGCTGTGTCTACTACATAGACTTTTTGGGGGGAAGAATAGTTTTAAGCTTTTTCTTTTTTTTTTTTCTGAGACAGGATCTCCCTATGTGTTGCCTAGGCTGGACTCAAACTCCTGGGCTCAAGTGATCCTCCCACCTCAGCATACAGAGTAGCTGAGACTACAGGTGCCCACCACTGCACCTGGCTTGAAACTTTTTTTTTTTTTGGAGACAGAGTCTCACTCTGTTGCCCAGGCTGGAGTGGTGGCATGATCTCAGCTAACTACAACCTCCACCTTACGGGTTCAAGCAATTCTCCTGTCTCAGCCTCCCAAATAGTTGTGACTACAGGCGCACGCCACCACACCCGGCTAATTTTTGTATTTTTAGTAGAGACGGGGTTTCACCATATTGGTCAGACTGGTCTCAAACTCCTGACCTTAGGTGATCCACCCACCTTGGCATCCCGAAGTGCTGGGATTATAGGTGTGAGCCTGGCCGAAACTTTTTTAAAGATTCAAATTTCAACAAATAAAAAGTTGGGAGAGAAAGCTTTTTGGTTCATTAAAATATACCATTAAGAAAATAAAAGGAGAAGCTACCAAGTGGAGTATTTGCAATTTATGTGACTGACAAAGGTGTACATGCAGAATATATAAACAATACTTACCGTTCAGTTTTATGCATTCACAAGGAGATGGAAAAAAAAAAAGCAAAAAGCAAAAAGAAAACAATACTTACAAATTGTTTTTTTTACAGATTGATAATCCAGGCCGGGCGCAGTGGCTCATGCCTGTAATCCCAGCACTTTGTTTGGGAGGCTGAGGCAGCCGGATCACCTGAGGTCATGAGTTCGAGACAGCCTGGCCAACATGGTGAAATCCCATCTCTACTAAAAATACCGCACATGGTGGCATGCACCTGTAATCCCAGCTACTCGGGGTTGAGGCAGAAGAATCGCTTGAACCAGGGAGGCAGAGGTTGCAGTGAACTGAGATCGCCCCATTGCACTCCAGCCTGAGCGACAAGAGTGAAACTCTGTCTCAAAAAAAAAAAAAAAAAAGAGTAGCTGCTACACTGGAAACATGGCGGAGCAAGAGCAAAGAAAAATCCCTTTGGTTCCAGAAAATCTCCTGAAAAGAGGAAGGCTTATCAAGCCCTCAAAGCCACTCAGGCAAAGCAGGCACTTTTGGCAAAGAAGGAGCAGAGGAAAGGAAAAGGGCCCAGGTTTAAGCGATTGGAATCATTCCTACATGATTCCTGGCAGCAGACACGTGACAAGGGGCGTGTCAGACGACTAGAAGTGAAGCCTCACGCCTTGGATTTGCCAGATAAATATTCTTTGGCCTTTGTCCTACACATTGAAAGGACTGATGGTGTGAGTATACTGGTGCAAAGAACCACCACAAGACTTCGCCTAAAGAAAATTTTTAGTGGTGTCTTTGTAAAAGTCACCCCCCAGAACCTAAAAATGCTGCGTATAGTGGAAACTTATGTGACCTGGGGATTTCCAAATCTGAAGTCTGTCCGGGAACTCATTTTGAAACGTGGACAAGCCAGGGTCAAGAATAAGACCATCCCTCTGACAGACACTGTGATTGAGGAGCACCTGGGGAAGTTTGGTGTCATTTGCTTGGAAGACCTCATTCATGAAATTGCCTTCCCGGGGAAGCACTTCCAGGAGATCTCATGGTTCTTGCGCCCTTTCCACCTCTCAGTGGCACGTCATGCTACCAAAAATAGAGTGGGCTTCCTCAAGGAGATGGGCACACCTGGCTATCGGGGTGAACGCATCAATCAGCTCATCCGCCAGCTGAACTAGAACCAGGTGCCAAACTGCAATAAATTGTTATTAATGAAGTGGAAGTATGTGTTTTTGGGTTTGGAGAATTGGTATCAAGTATCTTCAGAGAAGATTATTTCCTGCTTTATCTTTAAAAACTGAAAAGGAAGGGTCAAAGAAACGACAGTAGCTGGCCAGGCGCAGTGGCTCATGCCTGCGATTCTAGTACTTTGGGAGGCTGAGGAGGGCAGATGACCTAAGGTCAGGAGTTCCAGACCAGCGTGACCAACATGGTGAAACCCTGTCTCTACTGAAAACACAAAAATTAGCGGGGCATGGTGGCCCATGCCTGTAATCCCAGCTACTCAGGAGGCTGAGGCAGGAGAATCGCTTGAACAGGAGAGGCAGAGGTTGCGGTGAGCCAAGATCGCGCCATTGCACTCTAGCCTAGGCAACAAGAGCAAAACTCTGTCTCAAAAGAAAAAAGAAAAGAAAAAAACAGTAGCTTATGTTCATGGCAAGCACCTCTCATCACAGTCCAGCTCCAAGGAAAAATTCCAGTGTTTTCTACATTGGCTGCTGCCTTGTCTGAAATCAGCGCATTACATGGAGGAAGGAGTCCTGCTTTGCTGCATCTCTTATCCTAGGGTTTAATGTTGGTAACTGAGTAACTCTAGCATTTGTACAAGGCTCCCTAAGACTTCTGCAGCAGTGGACAAGCCCAAGGACATAATTGAATCTGGAGATTCCTGGGGCTTTATGAGAAAGACTTGAAATATACATAGGAGGAAAGGTACAAAAATAAATGTTTACTTGTCTCTGCAAAAAAAAAAAAAAAAAATCCAGTTTTTAAAGATGGGTGATGGGCAAGAGACACAAATAAGAACTTCACAAAATATGTTATCCAAATGGCCAATAAACATATGAAAAGCTGCTCAATCTCATTAGTCATTAAAGAAATACAAATTAAAACCACATTAAGACACCATTTACTAGAATGGCTAGAAGTTAAAAGACTGAGAAGATACCTGTTGGTAGGGATTTGGAGCAACTGAAATTCCTGATAGGCTTGTAAATTGATATAAACACTTTGGAAAACTATTAATATTTGGAAGTACCTACTAAAACTAAATATACACATACTCCTACAATCTAGCAATTCCACTTGCTAGTTATATATCCAATGAAAATGCATGTACCAAAAGAAAGACATGTATCAAAAATACCAATAGTATTTACTTGTAATAGACAAAAGCTGGAAACAGTCCAAATGTCCATCCTTAGTAGAATGAGGAAATAAATTGTGGTAACTTCTTACAATGAAATACCATATAGCAATGGGAAACAACCAAAATGATATGGCTGATGTCATAATTTAAACACTGATCAAAAGAAGTCAGACACAAAAGAGTATGTGATTTGTTATTCCATTTATATAAAGTTCAAAGTAAGCAAAATTATTCTATGATAGTATAAGTCACAGTAACGCTTGTCTTTGAGAGGTACAGATTAGAAGGGGCACAAAGGACATTTTGTATTTATCACTTCAGCTGGAGTACAATGGTGTGATCTTGGCTCACTGCAATCTTGATTGACCAAGTTCAGGTGATCCTCCCACCTCAGCCTCCCAAGTAGCTAAAACTACAGGTGTGCACCAGCAGGCCCAGCTAATTTTTGTATTTTTTGTAGAGACCATGTTTTGCCACATTGCCCAGGGCTGGTCTGGAACTCCTGAGCTCAAGTGATCCACCAGCCTCAGCCTCCCAAAATGCTGGGATTACAGGCATGAGCCACAGCACCAGGTGCAACGTTCTGTATCCTGATCTGTTTGGTGCAATGGTTACAGCGGAGTATTAATTTTATGAAAATTCATTGAGCTACACATTAAAATTTGTGTGCTTTTCTTTATATACATTATACTTCCATGTTAAAGCTTATTAAAGAACAAAAAATGATGGGACAGAATATTTTTATATTCTGAATCGGAATTCTCATTTTAGCTCTTTCCCCCTTATTTATTTATTTATTATTTTATTTAATTATTTATTTATTTTTTGAGAGAAGGTCTCATTCTTGTCATCCAGTCTGGAACACAGTGGCATGATCATAGCTCACTGCAGTCTCACATTCTTGGGCTCAGGTGATCCTCCCACCTCAGCCTCCCCAGTAGCTGGGACTACAGGAATTCTCAGCTTGCCCAACTCTCTTTCCATAACCAAAAATTCCCCCTATCAGATTCAACTATCCTCTCAAAGGACATCTTTACCATCATCCAACCATTTGGTCTTAAATGTGTCCTCCTATAATAGAGTCAATCAAATACAACAACTATACCAAAGAAAACAAATCATTCCTTCCATCTTATTGTATACATTTTTTTGGTTATACCAAACTGAAATTAAAAGCAAAGCACCAACCTTTTAGTTTAGACTTAACATTTAGAAATACTTCTCTCATACATATGCCAAAGTCATTCTTTCTCTAGATTTCCTATGACAAAGTACTTTGTGATCATTTACAAATTCCCATGCATTATCACTACCCTTCCAGATCATATTATCAACATAAACCAGTGGAAAGAACCAGAAAAAAATAAAGAAAGGGGTACTACATTTGAAATACAAAAAACACTCCGTATTTGGTTGAAATTTCTAGAACATCAATAACTAAAAAACAAACAAAAACAGAAAAATGCCAATTTATTTCCCCATGGGCAGAAACAGTCATTCTTAAACCCAAAGCCTGGAAAGAAATTGAACTCCTATGAACACTTTTGTAATCACTCAGTTCTCATCACCTCTTTGTTATACTAAAACTATTTTTGAAGTCAAAAACAAAACAGAACAAAAAAAATGTCCAGGTCCATTTCAACTCTCAAACAGCTGCAGTTCTATGTAAGACTGACAGACATTCCAAATGGTTCTTTGCTCCTACTGAGTAGGCTCTGGTATAATCCCCCAGAGTTAATACTAAGAGTTCAGTTCTCCAACTACTGTAAAGAGAGCCTGAAAAACATAAAGTAACATCTTGGCCAACATTTGCTTAAGAAAATATGCTTCTCTGGCCAACTAAATAATCTCTTATCCATGACCCAACAGCCTACCATTTATTTTGCTCCCAATTACTACTTCTGCAAGGACATCCTAAGTATGGGAAATGAGGTATCATTAACTTTCAACTTGCTATTTATCACTTGCATAAACTGATCAATTGTTGTTAATGGATCTACTCATTTTTATTTAGAAACAGTCCACAGAAGAGCTCACAACTTTAACTGCCTAGAAAATTCAGAGATTTAAGTATAATTTTGTTTCTAAAATGGAATACAACTTTTCCTTATTTTTTTAAGTAGCATTTTTCCTGTTCAACAGACTAGAATGTGTTTATTGTTGATAATATGGAAAATTCAGAAAATTTTAAAAACCACTCAAGATAGCCATTAAAACACACTGGTGTATTTCCTTCCAGACATTTGTCTATGTCCGTGCAAGCAAAATAAAAAATAAAAAATAAAAAACATCTGCTGTAAAATTTTATGTGCTGTTATTTTGTCACTTGCTATTATCCTTAGATATAATGAGTACTTTTCTGTCATGAAATGCCCTTTAATGCTTACTTTTTTTTTTTTTTTTTTTTTTATAAGAGACGTAGTCTTACTCTGTCACCCAGGCTGAAGTACAGTGGTGCAATCTTGGCAGCTCACTGCAAACTCCACCTCCTGGGTTCAAGTGATTCTCCTGTCTCCACCTCCAGAGTAGCTGGGATTGCAGGCATCAGCCACTACACACAACTAATTTTTGTATTTTTAGTAGAGACAGGGTTTCACTCGATTGGCCAGCCTGGTCTTGAACTCCTGACCTCCAGTGATCCGCCTGCCTCCGCTTTCTGAAGTGCTGGGATTACCGGCATGAGCCACCATGCCCAGCACCTTTAATGCTTTTTAATGACTACATTGTGTTCTATTGTCTGGGTAACACTATAATTCACCTGGTATTTCCCAAAGGTTGGACTTTGTTTTACTATGTACTTTTTTTATTTTTTATCTTTTGAGACAGAGTCTCACTCTGTCTCCCAGGCTAGAGTGCAGTGGCATGATCTCGGCTCACTGCAACCTCTACCTCCTGGGTTCAAGAGATTCTCATGCCTCAGCCTTTCCACTAGCTGGGACCACAGGCATGTGCCACCACAGCCAGTTAATTTTTATGTTTTTAGTAGAGACAGGGTTTCACCATGTTGGCCAGGGTGGTCTCAAACTCCTGACCTCAGGTGATCCGCCCGCCTTAGCCTCCCAAAGTGCTGGGATTACTACGTGAGCCAGTGTGTCTGGCCCATTTTCTTATTTATCATGCTTTCTGCAGAATTATGTGGAATGCTACTTTGAAACCAACACCATCCAAACTACTCTGCCTGCTCTCCTCTCCCCTCCCCCTATAAAAAATCAGAAGAGAATAAAACACCACAGCATTTTATGGTAAAATCCTCTTTGTGTGTAAAGCCATTTCAGAGGCAATGTTGGGTTTATGCAATAACTTGAGTAATGGATAAAAGATATGAATGTTTATAAGCCTTAAAGGTAATTTGAGGATTTGTATATCCTAATTTGTTAACCAAGAGAAAAATGAGAAATAATGGCATGATTTATTTTCCATTACCATAAAACATTTTAAAAAACAAAATACTTAAGGCTAAATTGACAATTTCTAATTATGAAGAATAACCATGATCCCTTCAAAGTGGATTTTCTAGATTTTATGCTGTAACTTAAATAGGTACAAAACTAATGACTATGGCAAGATGGTAAAGTAATACATAAAACAAAGAAAACAAGGATAAGGCACAATTGATATTTGAGATATGCAGATTTCAACACAGTCTTTAGACTGCTTTTGAATCAAGTTCCCTGTCTTTTTCAGGTTAAAATAATTTAAATTTATACTTTCTTGAACTTCCAGCCCTTGTCAACAGATAGGATCAAGAAACATGAAAAAAAAGGTCACCTTCACAATAGAAGAAATGAACATTAAAACAAGACATTAATATTTTGCCTATCAAGTTGGCAATGACTTTTAAAATTATAATACTTGTTATTAGCAAGGATATGGGGTGGGAAGCACCTTTCTGGAAGATAATTTGGCAGTCTGTTTCCCTCTCAATCACTAATCTCCAGTGGCGTGTAAACTGCAGTCATAACACCTAGCAGGAGTTATCCCAGTGCTGATATAATCCAGTGTCGCTTACTTAAAACATGAGCAACAGCAAATATTTTGGACCAATTCCTGTTACTTCAGATTTAAACTTCTGAAACTTTTTTCCAGTTAACAAAAAATTGGATGTCTACTGTATGCAAAGGCCATAATAACTTCCTAAACGTACAGGAAAGTCCAGGAAAAGTTCATAGGTAGGTACCTGAATAAAAAAGCACTCCTGTGGAAGAAAACCATACAAAAGTCAGTCATTCTACTCAACAGCCTAATGACCAGCCAAAAAAAATAGGTACTTCACAAATCAATTTCTGAAGTTGTGAATATCCTATTACCCTAAAACATTTTAAAAAACAAAATACTGAAAGCTAAATTTTCTTATTTATCATACTTTCTGCAGAATTATATGGAATCCTACTTTCTCCTATTGATTTCTTTGAGATCAAATAACTCACCATTCACTATCTAAAACATTACCTGTTGCCTAGGTAATGTGACTGAACTAGGCATCTTATTAACAACACTAACCTCTACAAATGATATTTACTTATGTCTAAGAAAATAAAGATGCCTGCCTACACAGGAGCATGTAAAAGATTTACGTGATTTTTGTTGTTGTTAAGCAGGCATCTAGGCTCCTTCTGACTTCCCTGTCATTAATTAGGCTAAAACATCATGGTAAGCTCTAATTTCAGCTAATCCCGTAATATCCCCATCCAGACATTTACCTACTGCTGAAAATTCCAAATCTGAAAAATCTATTGTCAGTGCACTTCTTCCCATTCTCACTGCCACCATCCATTCAAGCTCTCAATTCTTCATCATGGATTCCCACTGTTAACTTTCTGCCTCCTGTCTCTACCATCATACTCTATCCTATGCACCAATGCCCCCTAAAGGTGTGTATCTTTCCTATTCAAAAATCTTCAGTGGTAGAACTTTTAATGACACAGGAAAACGCTTAAGATAGAATAAAATTTTTAAAAGTACAAGTTAAAACTACACACACACAATAATCTCAATTATATTAAAAAAGCATGTCTGGCCCAGCACTGTGGCTCACACCTGTAGTCCCAGCTACTTGGGAAGCCAAGGTGGGAGGATGGCTTGTGCCTGAGAGGCAGAGGTTGCAGTGAGCCAAGATCGCACCACTGCACTCCAGCCTGGGTGACAGAGAGTGACCCTGTCTAAAAAAAAAAAAAAAGGCATTTCTGTGTACATGGTACATGAATGGTAAGGCTATGGTTTGTTGGTGGTTTTCTTTTTTTTTTTTCTTTCTTCTTTTATTTTTACAATAAAAAAATTGTAGCAAAATCTCTTTTAGTAAAGTGTCTTCCCAAACCATCTATAATGCACACAGTTAATGTGATAGCATTAAGAGACTTTTTAAAGAACATTTCACATGCTTCCTACTGCCACTGAGTATAACTTCTTGTCCCCTGTAGTTCAAGGGCCTCCTCAGTCTGGTCCCTCTATCTCCTTCCTAGTCTTAGTTATTATGAGCCCTAATATAACCTGGGGTCTAGATTCAACCATTCACACTGTTCCTTGAGCATAGCTTTTGCTTTCAAAACCTTAACATTCCCTCCCCCTAGAATATGCTCCCTTTTCATTTCTACCCATCTCTGTGTTCTTCAAGGTTTTCTTTCCTTCCTTCCTTCCTTTTTTCTTTTGAGATGGAGTCTTGTTCTGTCACCCGGGCTGGAGTGCGGTGGCGCAATCTCGGCAACCTCTGCCTCCTGGGTTCAAACGATTCTCCTGCCTCAGCCTCCGAAGTAACTGGGATTACAGGTGCCTGCTACTACGCCTGGCTAATGTCTATATTTTTAGTAGAGGCAGGGTTTTGCCATATTGGCCAGGTTAGTCTCGAACTCCTGGCCTCAGATGATCATCCACCTCGGCCTTCCAAATTGCTGGGATTACAGGCATAAGCAACCGCCCCTGGCCAAGTTTATTTTCAATGTTCCAGAAATTGCAAATATTACCACACTAATTTCCCTTTTCTGTAACAGACATCAGTAGTCGCCTTCTCCTCTGAATCTAGGCTCCTTCTCAAAATACTTCTCAATTCAATGGTCCTAGGCAGGCCTTACTAATTAATCCCTGTTGACATATAAAATGACACTTATCTGCCATTCCTGTAGCAATCTTGGTGCAATTGCCCTCTTCTCCCCCATCCATACAGTTCTTTACTCTTACAGAGCTTTTCTCCTCTATATTTTTTTTAAGAATCATTAACTTAATGTCTTATCTTCCTTTCCTACTACATTTTAATCTACACAAAGGAAGTAATTATCTTCCTATCCCCTACATAGCCTTGTATGAAGTTGCTGAACAGGACACTTCATTCTTTTGCTATTATCATTCAAAATGGCTAAATATTTGAAAGGTTTATTTTAAAACAATTAAATTTTTCTTGAAGGACTAATTAGTCCAAGTAGTTTCAACAATTTTAGCTGACATTCCTGTTTAATGTAACAGAGCAGTGCCTGATATCATGAAAAACAACGGAGTCCAAGAAAACAAGATAAGCCACTAGTAAAGGAAATAATTGAGATAAGAGAACTTAACCCATTTTTAGGGTCTTGTATGCAGATATAAAAACTATTGAATTAACCACATTTTGGGAACTTTTTTCTACTAAGTGGGAGAATCTCTTGAACCGGAGGCAGAGGTTACAGTGAGCCAAGGTTATACCACTGTACTCCAGCCTGGGCAACAGAGTGAAGTCCTGTCTCAACAACAACAAAAAAGACAAAGAGATAAAAATAAAAACAAAAAGCTAAAAATAAAAATCAACAAGGGATCAACAAAGTTAGGCAAGTAGTCTTGTAAAAATCACAAGAAGTTTTTACATAGATCAAAAATCCATTTCAAGAGATGTGGGTAGTCTTTCTGTTAGTAGTACAGAAAGACTCATGCTGCCATCTAGAGGTTAAAGGCTAGATAATTTTTCTCCTCAGTCAAGGGCTATTAATTTAACTCTATGAGAGGTAGAACTTAACAGGCCTAATAACAGAAGCCAGACAAATAATTCTGATGTCAGCCCACACACACAAAAAAAATACCCAGGGGCAGGGCATGGTGGCTCACACCTATAATCCCAGTGCTTTGGGAGGCCAAGGCAGGAGGACTGCTTGAGCCCAGGAGGATGAGGCCAGCCTAGGCAACATAGGGAGATCCCACCTCTACAAAACAAAAAATAAATCAGTCAGGCATGGTGGCACTCTCCTGTGGTTCCAGCTCCTCCAGAGGCTGAGATGGGAGAATTGCTAGAACCTGGGAGGTCAAGGCTGCAGTGAGCTATGACTGCACCACTGCACTCTAGCCTGGGCAACAGACACCCTGTCTCCAAAAAAAAAAAGGTGTAAGAATCACAGTTATACTGTCCATTCCCTCCTTTATATATTAAAATTACAAATCAAAAGAGCTAACTGTTTAGAATTTTATCTAGATGAGAAACAACTTCTAAATGTAAATGGTCACTTTTTTGAAAATCACATGCCCAAAGGGTAGAGAAGTCTAGTATACCACAGGCTAGTGCTGTGGAAACTTCTGCTTTTTGAAAGCAGAAGTTTTTCTCAGTTATCACCATCAAATAAAGTACCAAATGGTAAAGTTGTATAGACAATTTCAGCAATGTAGATTAATGGGATAAAGTATTAAATTTTCAATGGGGACATCTTAATGTTTCTCTTTTCTCTCTCTCTCTTTTTTTTTTTTTTTGAGAGGTGTCTCGATCTGTCACCCAGGCTGGAGTGCAGTGGTACAACCTCGGCTCACTGCAACCTCTGCCTTCCGGGTTCAAGCGATTCTCCTGCCTCAGCCTCCTGAGTAGCTGGGACTACAGGCATGCACCATATGCCCGGCTAATTTTTGTATTTTGTAGAGACAAGGTTTCACCATATTGGCCAGGCTAGTCCCAAACTCCTAACCTCAGGTGATCCGCCTGCCTCAGCCTCCCAAAGTGCTAGGATTACAAGCTTGAGCCACACACCAGCCTTAATCTTTTTTTTCAGAGATGGGGTCTTGCTTTTGTTGCCCACGCTGGTTCCAAACTCTTGGCTTCAAGCAATCATTCCCCCCTTGGCGTCCCTCTCAATCTTTTTACAATGAAATATTGCTTTCAAAAAACAACAGTGATTAAATTCAGCCAAATAACAGTCCCAATAAACTGCTATATGAACATGTAGAATTATATGATTAATCAGCAGAAGCAACTACTTACATCAAAGTAGGCTAAATTCCTCGAAGCTTTTTAAGAGAGTAATATATTCAGTGTCACCTTATTTACATTAAAGTACATCTACAAAAAACCCACAGCTAACACTTTACTTAACCCTTTCTCCCAAAGATGAGGAAAAGTCAAGGATATCCACTCCTGCCACATCTATTCAACACTGTACTGGAATTTCTAGCAGGCCAATTAGGCAAAAGAATTAATCTAAAGGCAATCAGAATGGAAATGAAGAAGTAAAGCTATCTCTATTCACACATGACAATTCTGTATATAGAAAATTTTAAATAATCTACTAAAACATTATTACTACTAAGAAAAAAGTTCACAAAATTGCAGGATACAAGATCAATATACAAAAATTAATTCTATTTCTCAATAGTAGCAATGAACAAACTGAAAATGAAATTAAGAAAACAATTCCATTTATAATAGCAACAAAAAGAATAAAGTACTTAGGAATAAATTTAACAAATGAAGTATAATATTTATACTTTGAAAACTGCAAAACATTGTTGACGTTCAAAGGTCACACATCCCAATTTCTAAACTTACTACAAAGCTACAGTAAGCAAGAAAGTGAATTACTGGTAAAAGGATGGAGATATAAATCAATGGAATAGAATTGAGAGTCTAGAAATAAATCTTCACATTTATGGCCAACTAATCGTTTTTGTTTTGAGGCAGGGTCTCGTTCTGTAGCCCAGGCTGGAGTGCAGTGGTGTGATCACGGTTCACTGAAGCCTTCGACCTCCCAGGCTCAGCCTCCTGAGTAGGTGAGACTATGGGTGCGCAGCACCACATCTGGCTAACTTTTATTTTTTTTGTAGAGATGGAGTCTCACTTTGTTGCCCAGGCTGGTCTCAAACTCCTGGGCTCCAGCAATTCTCCCACCTTGGCCTCCCAAAGTGCTGGGATTACAGGTGTGAGCTACCATGCCCGGCCGCCAACTGATTTTTGACAAGGATATCAAGACAATTCAATAGAAAAAGGATAGTCTTTTCAACAAATGATGCTAAGAAAACTGGTTATCCACATGCAAAAGAATGAATTTATCCATTTTCATGCTACTAAGACAAACCTGAAAAAAAAAAAGAAAGAAAAAAAAAGAATGAATTTAGATCCCTATCTCACACCAAGTATAAAAATTAACTTAAAATGAATCAAAGACCTAAATCTAAGAGATAAAACTATAAAACTCTTAAAAGAAAACACAGGCATAAATTTTTGAGACCCTGGATTAGGCAATGGTTTCTCAGGTAGGACACTAAAACACAAGCAACAACAAAATAGATAAATGGGATTTCATCAAAATGTAAAGCTTTGTGATTCAAAAGACACCATGAAGAAAGTAAAAGACAACCCACAGAATGGGAGAAAACTTTTGCAAATCATATATCTGGTAAGTGACCTGTTTCTAGAATATATAATGAACTCTTACAATTCAATAATAAAAACACAAACAATCCAATTTACAAATAAGCAAAGGATCTGAATTGATAGTTCTCCAAAGAAGATACACAACTGGTCAATAAGCACATGAAAACATGCTCAACACTATTATTACTAGACAAATGCAAATTCAAACCACAATGAGACACTACTTCACACCCTCTATGATGGACATGATAATTTTTAAGAAATGAATAAATAACAAATATTGGCAAGGGTGTGAGAAAACTGGAACCCTTACACATTGCTTATGGGAATGTAAAATGGTCAGCCAGTTTGGAAAATAGTCTGACAGCTCCTCAAAAGATCAGACATAGAGTTACCACATGACCCAGAAATTCCACCTCTAGTTATAAACCTAAGAAAATGAAAACATATTTACACAGAAATTTCTGTGTTTCAGTTGAACCTTAACGTTCACAGCAGTATTATTTACAGTAGCCAAGTAGTGAAAACAACTCAAATGCCCCCATCACCAGGTAGATAAATACAATACGGAATATCTATAAAATGGAATATTATTCAGCCATAAAAAGAAATAAAGCACTGATACATGTTATAACATAATTGAACAGTGAAAACATTATCTTAAAAGAAAGAATCGAGTCACAAGAAACCACGTATTATATGATTTCATTATATAAAATGTCCAGACTAGGCAAATTCATATAAACATGAAGTCAGTAAGTAACAGCCTAGGTCTGGGGGAGTTTGGGAAGTAATGGGGAGTGACTGTTAACAGGTACAGGGTTTTTCAGGTGATGAAAAATATTTTAAAATTGGTCGTGGTGGTGACTGCAAACACAAACACCATCGAATTGCATACTATAAATGGGTGAATTATAGTCTATGTGAATTATATTTCAATAAAGCCATTACAAAAAAAAAAGAGAAAAAACCCAAATGCATCAGAGCTCCAAGGTTTAGCCCTAATTTCAAATGATATGATCCCCTGTTTTCCCAATTTTCACGTTATTTAAAAATATTTCAAATAACGTGAAATAATTGTAAGCAGGTCATTTGCATGACTCCTAACTAGTTTGTGGTCTTCAGAGATGGGGAGAAAATCTATGAGCTATGGCTAAAAAGGCAAAAATATAATTCTTATTTTAAAAAGTTACAATCAGGCCGGACGCAGTGGCTCACGCCTGTAATCCCAGCAGTTTGGGAGGCTGAGGCGGGCGGATCACGAGGTCAAGAGATTGATACCATCCTGGCCAACATGGTGAAACCCCATCTCTACTAAAAAAATGCAAAAATTAGCTGGGCGTGGTGGCGCACGCCGGTAGTCCCAGCTACTCAGGAGGCTGAGGCAGGAGAATTGCTTGAACCCGGGAGGCAGAGGTTGCCATGAGCCGAGATCGCGCCACTGCACTCCAGCCTGGCACCTGGCGACAGAGTGAGACTCTGTCTCAAAAAAAAAAAAAAGTTACAATCAATCCAAGGACTGAGACATGTACCAAAAATCTCTAAGAAGAACGATAAAAGCACCCTACAAATCAAACAAACAAACTGCTCTAGGGGCAATTTGAGAGGCCAGAGAGAGCACTCACTTTCTAAATCAAGGATGAAAAGAAAAGGCTGATAGAAGGACACCTTACTGAGAAAAAGAAATAGCATGAGTAGAACTAAGAAGATGGGGAAGTATTCCAGAAAGAGTGAGACTGCTGACAACTAGTATTCAATAGGATTCATGATAATGGTTCTTAGGAATAAAGAAAGCAATGTAGTATTGAAACTCACATGTCTAAATCAGGATCATACCCAGGTAATAACAGTGATGGAGTAGGGTTCAAGCAGAAGATAAACCAAGCCATCATCAACAAGTTTCACACCATATTTACTCTGTGTTGTTAACCACCCACTGTCATAAGAGAAGACATTCCAGACATTATAAGACCTTCAAATACTACTTCTCATCACTAAAACACCAACTACCCAGAAAACGAACAATTTCCAGAAACTTTAGATGGAGATAGTGCATGTGTTTTGGAAAGGGAGGAGTAAGAAGGCTAGAGTAATCTGGCAAGGGCTCGAGTGCAAAGGATTTTGAATGTCACACTATGGAGCCTAAATTTTATCCTGTAGGTAATGAGGCAGTACAAATGATTTATGAGCAAAAGACAAAGAGAAGCAAATGTACTTCAAAAAATAAGGCCGTGGCCAGGCACAGTGACTCACACCTGTAATCCCAGCACTTTGGGAGGCCAGGCAGGTGAATCACTTGAGGACAGGAGTTTGAGACCACCCTGGCCAACATAGTAAAACTCTACCTCTACTAAAAATATTTTAAAAAGGGGCCGAGGTCAGGAGATCGAGACCATCCTGGCTAACATGGTGAAACCTCCTCTCTACTAAAAATACAAAAAATTAGCCGGGCGTGGTGGCTCATGCCTGCAGTCCCAGCTACTCGAGAGGCTGAGGCAGGAGAATCACTTGAACCCGGAAGGCGGAGGTTGTAGTGAGCGGAGGTTGCACCACTGCACTCGAGCCTGGGAGACAAAGCAAGGCACTGCCTCAGAAAAAAAAAAAAAAAAAAAAATCAGGCCAGAGCAGGCATGGTGGTTCATACCTGTAATTCTAGCACTTTTGGAGGCCAAGGAGGAAGATTGCTTGAGCCCAGGAGTTCAAGACCAATCTGGGAGACATAATGAGACCTCGTCTCTACAAATTATCAAAAAGAAAAATAGCTGGATATGGTGGCATTGCACCTGTAGTCCCAGCTACTTGGGAGGCTGAGGTGGGAGGATCCCTTGAGTCCAGGAGTTCGAGCTGCAGTGAGCCATAATAATGTCATGGCACAGGCCGGGCGTGGTGGCTCATGCCTGTAGTCCCAGCACTTTGGGAGGCCGAGGCAGGCGGATCACCTGAGGTCAGGAGTTCGAGACCAGCTCGGCCAGCATGGTGAAACCCTGTCTCTATTAAAAAAAAAAATTAAAAAGAAAAATAATAATAATGTCATGGCACTCTAGCCTGGATGAGAGTGAGATCTCGTCTCAAAAAAAACAAACAAAAATAATGCAGCAGCAATAATAACACAGACTGGAATAGAGGAGTTAAGAGGCAGAGGGACCAGCTAGAAGGTGACTGCAACATAATTCCTGTAAAAGTGGGAGGACTCTTGAGCTCTGATGGAAATCATAGAAATGGAATTCTTTATATGCTAAGGCAAAATTTTACTTTTAAAAATATATTTCTATATATTTAGCCGGGCGCGGTGGCTCACGCCTGTAATCCCAGCACTTTGGGAGGCTGAGGTGGGTGGATCAATTGAGGTCAGGAGTTCGAGACCAGCCTGACCAACATGGTGAAACCCCATCTTAAAAAAAAAAAATATATATATATATTTCAAGGTAATTTCATATAAATTAATTGCCCAAATCAAGCCAAGGGGCCTCAATCATCTGAGAGGCTATAGATGCCTATAAGAAGAGTTACTGCATTCCAAACTTTCCACACCAAAAGGGTTATCTGAGGCACATAATCATGTACCAATTCAAAGGGTAGCGTTTATCTTCCAAAAGACACAACCTAGTTACTATCAGCCCTTGAAGGTTCTTATAATTTCTACATTAACATTTAACAGTGTTCTTGGGAAGTGACAATCATGTTTTGAGGAAAAATATTTTTTGCACTTTTTTTTCTTTCCATCACCTTTATCAGTGCAGACATTTGCATAAAAACAGGATCACTGGTCCTTGGGGATTCATCAGTTCCTACTGCTTATTTTTCATCCATGTCATCCTCTCAATTAATGCAGGAAAGAGGATTTAGACATTGAAACACCAGATTAGGGTGTCAAGTAAAAGCCAACCCCTAGAGTAGATGAATCATCTGTAAGGACAAAAAAAATCTTGTTTTTATGCAAATACACTACACACAATAAAACAAAGAGAGACTGTATCTAAGAAGTTCAATACACATCAATGTTATTGTTTCTAATTCTAAATTTTAAAACTATTTCATATCAGCTAAATTCACGATGGTCAAAGAAAATGGCAATCAGTTGCAAAGCACTGCTACAGAAATTGAAATAACACCAAATTTTGCGCTAGAAGATAATTTTGAAAAATCTCAGCTATGCTCATGGGACTCATTTGGCAGAAACAAGCATTTCTCTTGTACAGTTCTGGTTTAGTGCTGAAGGTGGCTGAATTAAATGACTTCAAATCCCCACCCCCCAAAGCCTTAAGTTTTTAGAAATACAAACAGCAGTAATAATGGCTTTAACTGTGTAGATTTTTAAAAAATAACAAACGCCACACCAAGTTTTTGATTCTGTTGAAAGCCATTAAAATAAACTTTACTGATGCTTAGGGAACAAACTCATTATTCTGAAAAATAATAAAGAAAAAGAATCATTTAGCCCGTCATGCCAGTAGGAGCAGTTTTCAAGGTAACCAAATAGTTGATAAGATAAAGTCCTTTTTAGAAAAATTCTAGCCAATAAGAGAAATGACAGAATATTACTACCTTGCAACCTGTAACGAAATATTAAATCTAGACTGTGATCAAAGCCTGCTACTCTAGGTATAAGACTGATGAAGAATATTACAATGAATAAATCTGATTGTCGTAGTTCCACCTGCATTTTATTTCCCTCTCTCATTTGTTAAAACTAGTCATTTGCTCTGTAGATTTTTCAAATTCTGGGTTTTGTTTATTACATCCCTGTGGTAGAGTTTAACATGTTCACCTATCCCTTTTTATTCCCTGATAGTCAGATCTAGAAACCATCAACTATTAATCTGAACATCACAAAAAGAAAGACCAGCACACATAACGTACCCAATACCACCTGTGAAATATTCTTGCCAAAAAAAAAAAAAAAAAAACAAGCTTGTATCTGTGTAAGTTTCTAGATCTAACTATCAGGAAATAAAAAGGGATAGGTGAACATGTTAAGCTCTACCACAGAGATGTAATCAACACAACCCAGAATTTTGAAAAATCTACAGAACAAATGAGTAGGTTTAACAAATGACAAGGGGAAATAATACAAGGGGAAATAATGCAGGGGGAACTATGACAGACTAAAAAAGATTTCAGAGACATACCAAATACAGTAAGCATATGAACCTTATTTAGACCCAAACTCAAACAAACGAACTATACAAAGACATTTATGAGTCAACTAGAGAAATCTAAACCCTAATTGGCTATTTTATGATATTAAACAAGTTTGTTAAAAAAATATTATGCACAATAATGAAACTATGGTTATATTTTTAAAAAATAACAGTAGCTGGGTACAGTGGTATGCGCCTGTAGTCCCAGCTACTCAGGAAGCTGAGGTGGGATGATCACTTGAGCCCAGGAACTCAAGTCCAGCCTAGGCAACATAGAAAAACCCAGTCTCTTAACAAAAAAAAAACCTTACATTTTGTGCCAGTGTTCCTGAAGGAAAAAAAAAAAACAGGCCAGGCATGTAATCCCAGCACTTTGAGAGGCCAAAGTGAACATATTATTTGAGGTAAGGAGTTTGAGACCAGCCTGGCCACCATGGTGAAACCCCATCTCTACTAAAAATACAAAAATCAGCTAGACATGGTGGCGCACACCGACAGTCCCAGCTACTTGAGAGGCTGAAGGAGGAAAATCGCTTGAACCCAGGAGATGGAGGTTGCTGTGTGCAGAGATCGTGCCACTGAACTCTAGCCTGGGCCACAGAGTGAGACTCTGTCTCAAAACAAAACAAAAAACAAAAAAAGAAAGTCTTTGTCTTCTGAAAATTCATACAAAGTTACTCAATGATGGAGTAATATGATGCCTGGAATTTGCTTTAAAGTAGCTATAGGAGTAAAACGATTGGCTATATGTTGATTATTGATGCTGGGCCATGGATCATTATTCCATTCACTCTACTTTGGTATAAATAATAAAAAGCAGGAAAAAATACTTCATTACCTTTCTCAGTAGGAAAGCAGAAAAAAAGAAACTTTAATTAGAGGGACCATAATTTCAGCTACAACTATAGATAATACTGTTGACAAATCTATTTGGTAATATAGCATCTTCTTGATATAACAAGCATAAGATTTACTTCATTGAAAAACACTGACACAAAGAGATAAAGCCTTGATCTTACAGCATTTATTACCCAAAGCTAGAAACAAAACCAAGGAACAAAATCAACTATGAAAGTCTCACATTCATGAATTTACTAATCACAGATTTGCCTTTTCATTATAAATCAAGAAGGTCTATGACATACATGGTAACTAGTAATTCTGCCAAGGTATAAACTTTAATCATAAGAAATAAATTACCGGTATATAGAGAAGAGTTAGGTACTAACGAGTGAACTTAGCAGACCAGCTAACAACCGTATCTTGAAGCAGTTTGCTGTTCTCTATTTCTTGATTCCATAATCAACTCAAAAATGTTTTCTTGGTAAAAGAAAGCCAACTGCTGAGACAGTAACAGAAATAAAGGATAAAGAGGTCTAAGAAAACGGCCAGGCGAGGGCACAGTGGCTCATGCCTGTAATCCCCGCACTTTGGGAGGCCAAGGTGGATGGATCATGAGGTCAGGAGATTGAGACCATCCTGGCTAACACTGTAAAAGCCCATCTCTACAAAAAATACCAAAAATTATCTGGGCGTGGTGACACATGCCAAGTCCCAGCTACTCAGGAGGCCAAGGCAGGAGAATCGCTTAAACTCAGGAGGCAGAGGTTGCAGGTGAGTCAAGGTCGCACCATTGCACTCCAGCCTGGGCGACAGAACAAGACTCTGTCTCAAAAATAAAAAGAGGTCTAAGGGAGTGACAACTGTTAGTTGAAAATTAGAAATTTTACATTAATTTTTTTTTTTTTTGAGACAAGTCTCACTCTATTGCCTAGGCTGGTGTGCAGTAGCACAATCTTGACTCACTGTAACCTCCACCTCCCGGGTTTAAGCGATTCTCCAGCCTCAACCTCCTGAATAGCTGGGATTACAGGCGTGTGACATCACACCCAGCTAATTTTTGTATTTTTAGTAGATACAGAGTTTCACTATGTTGGCCAGGCTGGTCTTGAACTCCTGACCTCAAGTGATCCACCCGCCAGGGCCTCCCAAAGTGCTGGGATTACAGGCATGAGCCACTGCAGCCAGCCTTAAATTTGTAAAGTAAAATGTTGGTTGGGCACAGTGGTTCACGCCTATAATTCCAGCACTTAGGAAGGCTGAAATGGGAGGATCACTTAAATCCAGGAGTTCGACTGGCCTGGGCAATATAACGAGACTCTGTCTCTACAGAAAAATTTTAAAATTACACAGACACAGTGGTACACTTTTGTAGTCCCAGCTACTTCAGAGGCTAAGACAGTAGGATCAGTGTAGCCCAGGAGTCAGAGACTAGCCTTGGCAACATAGTATGACTCTGTCTATTTAAAAAGAGATAATAACCTGAAAGGAGCTCAACGTACTTTTACTGTATAAAGAAAAATCATTTGTTACCTAGTAAATCCAGTAATTATTCCACCACACTCCACCATAAAAAGCCAATTAATTACATTGACTTCTTACCTTCAGAATGCTTCTCTTTTCCCTAATATACTTTCTGAATTATAACTGGTACTCACTGTGGAATACACAGCACGTAACCCTGAACAAATGTGATCGGGGTACTCACACTCATCCAGCCCCAGCTGATAGGCTAGGTTCTGTAGGCCTCGTACCTTCTCCATCAAATTAGCCGTGGTGAGACTCCCCAGTTCTGAAATAGAATCATTTATTTCAACATCATTTCTTTCTACTCTTCTCTAGTAGCAACTCATTTGGTTTGGGAATTCCTGTTATAGAAGTTTTCAAGCTTAATTCCCATTGAATAAGTAGAAAGTGGATCGGTAACTCCTCCCCCCAACTCCCCACATCTACACACACACACACACACACACACACACACACACACACTCCCCAGGGAATTTTTCCCCCTACTGCAAAATTCCTCAGAGAGGCTTACTCACTTAATAAGAAAAGAATTAGCACAAAAACAAAATTAGCTGAGCACGGTATCACATGCCTGCAGTCCTAGCTACTTGGGAGGCTAAGGCAAGAGAATTGCCTGAGCCCAGGAGCTCAAGACCAGCCTGGGCAATATACCTCACCTGTACAAAAATAATACAAAAATTCAGCCAGGCATGGAGGCTCACGCCTGTAATCCCAACACTTTGGGAGGCCAAGGCAGGTGGATCACCTGAGGTTAGGGGTTCGAGACCAGCCTGGCCAACCTGGTGAAACCCTGTCTCTACTAAAAATACAAAAATTAGCTGGGTATGGTGGCAGGTACCTGTAGTCCCACATACTCGGGAAGCTGAAGCAGGAGAATAACTTGAACCCCAGAGACAGAGAGTGCAGTGAGCCGAGATTGCACCACTGCACTCCAGCCTGGGAGACAAAGTGAGACTCTGTCTCAGAAAAAAAAAAGGCCAGGTGCTGTGACTCAGGTCTGTAATCCCAGCACTTTGGGAGGCCGAGGCAGGCAGATCACAAGGTCAGGAGTTCAAGACCAGACTATTTTGTATTTTAGTAAAGACCTGGCGAAACCCCATCTCTACTAAAATACAAGAATTAGATGAGTGTAGTGGCAGGCACCTGAAACACCAGCTTGGAGGCTGAGGCAGGGGAATCACTTAAACCCAGGAAGTGAAGATTGCAGCGAGCCGAGATTGCGCTGCTGCGTTCATTCCAGATGGGGTGACAGGGCAAGACTTCCTCTCAAAAA
Source organism: Ateles fusciceps (assembly GCA_036589455.1). Classification (NCBI taxonomy): domain Eukaryota; kingdom Metazoa; phylum Chordata; class Mammalia; order Primates; family Atelidae; genus Ateles; species Ateles fusciceps. The sequence continues at coordinate 6,640,380 of JAZHEH010000228.1, read as the reverse complement.
AAAAAAAAAAAAAGCTGGGTGTGGTGGTATATGCCTGTAGTCCCAGTTATGCAGGAGGCTGGGTGGGAGGATCACTTGAGCCCAGGAGGTCAAGGCTGCAGTGAGCCATATGGTACCACTCCACTACAGTCTGGGTGACAGAGCAAGACCCCTTCTCAAATAAAAAAAGAAAATAACAAATTAAATGTTTCATCCTCAGGAAACATTATTTGTAACATTCATTTGGAATACACCCTTAAAATGTAAAACCCTGTCTTTTGATATAGCATTAAAAAAGCCTTGAAGATAGATCTTATCTGGCAAAATGGACACTGTCTCCACTGTCATTTTTAAGTCCACATTATTTCAACTTACAATAAAATAGCAACAAAACACTTACTATTCCCCATTTCCCTAAGTTTAGAAAACAAAGACTAAATAAAAATCTAAACTTTCCCTTCAAACCAAATTGCTATTAAAATCTTTCAGTTTATGGCTGGGCACGGTGGCTCAGGCCTGTAATCCCAGCACTCTGGGAGGCCAAGGCAGGTGGATCACCTGAGGTCGGGAGTTCAAGACCAGCCTGACCAACATGGAGAAACCCTGTCTCTACTAAAAATACAAAATTAGCCGGGTGTGGTGGTCCATGCCTGTAATCCCAGCTACTTGGGAGGCTGAGGCAGGAGAATCACTTGAACCCAGGAGGCAGAGGTTGCAGTGAGCCAAGATCAATCATGCCACTGCACTCCAGCCTGGACAACAAGAGTGAAACTCTGTCTCAAAAAAAAAAAAAAACTTTTAGTTTACTAAGTAAAAGACAGCATACTTTTGGAGGTTAGGAGCAAGATAGAGTTCGTTAGGTCAGATCTCTTTCACCATCTGAGTTACAATTCTGCAATGGCAGTTTCACTATTGGGTGTTTCTGTGCTTAAGATATTTTGCGGGCCTGGAATTTGATGGATCAGCTGGTACCACCCAGATCAATAAACTGGTTCATCTGATCTGGTGGTCCCCACCCAGGAACTGATTCAGCGCAAGAGGACAGCTTTGACTCCCTATGATTTCATCTCTGGAACACCCAATCAGCACTCCCAACTCACTGTCCCCACAACCCAACAAATTATCCTTAAAAATCCTGGTCCCCGAATTCTCAGGGAAACTGAGTAATAAAAAAAACTCCAGTCGTCTACAAAAAAAAAAAAGATAATACTTAAAAATTTTCTTTCCTGAATTTTTATTTAAATAGCACCCAACTCCTTTTAAGTTTAAGACACAGTTCAGTTTGCATAGAACATAATGCTATGATCCCTCACTAAATATTTAAAGTTGCCTTAAGAAATATATGCTGATGAGATATCATATAAATGTCAGTTTGAAACATTAGAAGAATGAACCTGAGATGCCCTTGAGACTTAATTTTTCCACGGCTGGTGGAGGGAATCTGCATTTAAGCATTTCATGAAGAACAATGAATTACTTCTAAAATCAAATAAAGGTGTTTTTTTAATCTCATTTATCATGCCACAGTCATTATCTATACCTAGCATAAATAGACTTTCTTGATATGTTCAGCTGTTTAAATACCTCAAGAATCCCAGGTTTTTACCTTAATTTCAGTCTATTACTTCACAATCATCATGAATCTTATCACCAGAAGGATGATAAAATAAATAAAGTAGGGCAAAATCATGGAAAATTAATGTTTTTTAATTTAAATTTCCACTTTGTGGTTGAGTTTCAAATCATTTATCAAGCAACAATATTCACTACTTATAGTATTCTTTATCGAAGAAATTGATGGGATAAAAAAATTAAAAATAGGTCTTAACCACTAAGAGGTTGTCACTTAATCGTACTGACAACAATATATAGCAGTAAATTTTAAATAAGGCACTTGTGTTATAATGGAAAGAGACTATACTTAAAAGATCAGAGTTTAGGCTGGGTGTGGTGGCTCATGCCTGTAATCCCAGCGCTTTGGGAGACCGAGGCAGGTGGATTACTGGAGATGAGGAGTTCAAGACCAGCCTGGCCAACATGGTGAAACCCCGTTTTTACTAAAAATACGAAAATTAGCTGGGCATGGTGGTGGGCACCTATTAGTCCCAGCTACTCAGGAGGCTAAAGCAAGAGAATCTCTTGAACCTGGGAGGCGGAGGATGCAGTGAGCTGAGATCGGGCCACTGCACTCCAGCCTGGGTGACGAGAGAGACTTCATCTCAAAAAAAAAAAAAAAAAAAAAAATCAGAGTTTAAATTTTAACTTTTTATTTTTATTTTTTTGAGACAGAGTCTTGCTCTGTCACCCAGACTGGAGTGCAGTGGAATGATCTCAGCTCACTGCAACCTCCACCTCCTGGGTTCAAGTGAATTCTCCTGCCTCAGCCTCCAGAGTAGCTGGGATTACAGGAGCCTGCCACCATGCCTGGTTTTTTGTATTTTTAGTAAAGACAGGGTTTCGTTATGTTGGTCAGGCTGGTCTCAAACTCCTGACCTCGGGAGATCCGCCCCCCTCGGCCTCCCAAAGTGCTGAGATTATAGGCATGAGCCACTACCCCCAGCCAAATTTTAACTCATTCTATTTTGGTTAACTTATGAACTTTGAGCATCATCATACCCAACCCACAGGACCCTTATGATAATTAAATGAAAAAATTTGTTAGAGCTATTTGTTAACTAAGTTATACAAATTTAAGTTCACATTAGAAGAATTTAGCAGCCCCAGCAGAACTCACTATGACTGAGTCTTGAATTGGCAGGATTTCTACACATGGAAACAGTAGAGAAAGGCATTGCAGACATGAAAAACTACAAATAAGGAGGGTTAAATGAGAAGTCTGAAGCCAAAAATATTTGTAAGGAAATAGAAAAAAAAAAATGGAGAAGCAGTTTATGGAAAAACATAAATAACCAGTTAAAGTGATCCACCAGCATCACTTACCTTTCAACATGTCGATGTCATCACGTTCTATCTCAGCCATCCATTTGGGTGGAGAACTAGTAATAGGCTGTCAAAAATATATATATATCCATTATGTATAAGATACACAAAAAGTGTGAAGAGACCCTATTATTCTTTCTTTTTTTTTTTTTTGAGACGGAGTCTTGCTCTGTTGCCCAAGTTGGAGTGCAATGGCACAGTCTTGGCTCACTGCAACCTCTGCCTCCCAGGTTCAAGCAGTTCTCCTGCCTTAGCCTCCCAAGTAGCTGGGACTATAGGCACATGCCACCATGCCCAGCTAATTTTTTTGTATCTTTGGTAGAAACAGGTTTCACCGTGTTAGCCAGGATGGTCTCGATCTCCTGACCTCATGATCCACCCTCCTCGACCTCCCAAAGTGCTGGGATTACAGGTGTGAACCACCACACCTGCCCAAGACCTTATTATTCTTATAAGAAATGTAGCCTGGACCAGATGTGGTGGCTGCCAAGGTGGGCAGATTACTTGAGGTCAGGAGTCAGGAGTTCGAAACCAGCCTGGCCAACATGGAGAAACCCTGTCTCTACTAAAAATACAAAAAAAAAAAAAATAGCTAAGTGCAGTGGCGCACATCTGTAATCAATCCTAGCTACTTGGGAGGCTGAGGCACGAGAATTGCCTGAACCTCTTGAACATAGGAGGTAGAGGTTGCAGTGAACCAAGATTGTGCCACTGTACTATACTCCAGTCTGGGTGAGAGCATTACTCTGTCTCAAAAAAAAAAAAAAGAAGAAGAAGAAGAAGAAATGTAGCTTGTCACATAGCCTTCAAGTTGTTTGAAAATACTGGCAGATTATAATTTCAAAAATCTGGATTTCTCCAGGTTTAGATATGGCCTACAAATAGTTACTGTAAAAAATATGGCTCATCTTTAAAGTCAGTCTCAGAGAAATTATTGTGGAAGAATAAGTATGACCACTATTACTGATTTATGCCTAACAAGTTAGTATAGCAATGGAAGAAATTACTTGAAATTCAGTTCTGGTGAAAGCCTCCAATTCAAATGTCTGAAACACTAATCAGTAAGTAACATTCTATGGCATAAGAGAAGATTCAAAGACAAATCAAGAATGAGAAAATCCTCATTTCAATGAGAGAAGTCCGGAATGGTCATCACTAGGAATTTCACAATTTTATTGTAGAGGTTTTAGAAAACTTCAGAATTTTACAATTTTTCATTTATGAAAGTGAACTTAGAACTATGAAAGAAAGCCCATTCTTAGAATAACTTTGGGTCAGCAGTTTAATACTAGTTGCACACCAGAATCACCTATGTAACTTTTAAAAATATAAATGTCAGGCCAGGTATGGTGGCTCACATCCGCAATCCCAGCACTTTGGGAGGTGGAGACCAGGGGATCACCTGATGTCAGGAGTTCGAGACCAGCCTGGCCAGCATGGTGAAACCTCATCTCTACTAAAGATACAAAAAATTAGCCAGGCGTGGTGGCATGCGCCTGTAATCCCAGCTACTTGGCAAGCTGAGCTGAGGCAGGAGAATTATTTGAACCAGGGAGGCAGAGGTTGCAGTGAGCCAAGATCATGCCATTGCACTCCAGCCTGGGTGACAGGGCAACACTCTGTCTCAGGAAAAAAAATACATATATATATATATATATATATATATATATATATACACACACACATACATATATATACACATATATATACACACACACACACACACACATATATATATACATACATATATATATATACATATACATATATATATATGTATTTTTTTTCCTGAGACAGAGTGTTGCCCCGTCACCCAGGCTGGAGTGCATTTATATATATATATTATTTATATATAAATGCATTTATATATATATATTATTTATATATAAATGCATTTATATATTACATATTACATATAATATATAATATATAATACATAAATGCCTTGGCCACACCCCAGACATAATGATTTAGAATATGAGGGGGTAGGGAAGGGTCCAGTGGAAAAAGTAGAGCAAGGGACTCCTCACATGTGTTTTTCTTTTTTTTTAATTAATTTATTTTTTTCTCTTGGTGCTCATTTATTACAATGCATTTTTCAAGAGCTCTATAGCTGCATGTCAATGATTCTGTCACACACAAAAGGTAGGGTTGAGAAACATTATTTCAGCTTTGTGTCCTCTTTTTTTTTTAAATTAAAATGTACTAATTATGTGACAAGCAAAACACTTCACATGCATCATGTCATTTACCTCCAATCAACTCTATAAAGTAGTTATTATTCTCCCCATTTTTCACATTTAAAAAAAGCCAGCTATGTTGGCTCACCCCCTGTAATCCTAACACTATGACAGGCTGAAGCAGGAGGATGGCTTAAACCCAGAAGTTCAAGACAAGCCTGGGAAACATAGTGAGACCTCATCTCCACAAAAAATTTTAAAAGGCTGGGTACAGTGGCTCATACCTGTAATCCAGCACTTTGGGAGGCCAAGGTGGGCAGATCACTTGAGGTCAGGTGTTCGAGACCAGCCTGGCAAACATGGTGAACTCTGTCTCTACCAAAAATGCAAAAATTAGCTGGGCATGGTGGTGGGTGCCTGCAATCCCAGCTACTTAGGAGGCTGAGGCAGGATAATTGCTTGAACCTGGTTAAGTGGAAGTTGCAGTGAGCCGAGATCGCCCCACCACACTCCAAGCTAGGTGATGAGTGAGACTCTGTCATAAATAGAAAAATAAAATAAAGAAGAGAGAGCTACACTTTTACCCAGGAGCAAAACTTTGGATAGACTTCAGTAGATAAGAGATATTACTTACACTTTTGAAGGAAGCCGCAAATTCAGCAACACCTGGTACTAAAAGAAAAACAATACATTATTTATTCAATAAGTATGACTGCTCAGGCAACGAGGTTTCAAATAATAAGAAGCCAGCTTTGTCTGTTTCTTATATTTTAGAAGAGAGAGAATAAACCAATAACTATAATACTATTTCAGCACTCAAAGAAAGATGCCAGAGCTATGGGAAGACAAAAAATGGAAAGCTAAGTCAGACCCAGGGGGCATAAAAAGCTTTTCAGAGAAAATAACGCCTCAACTGAACTTTGAAGAACCAGGAGTCAGCTGGTTGGGAGGGTGCTAAGATACAATATCTCTTAACAGAAAGTATAAACTGCCTTTTTAGAGGTGCTGTTCTGTCAATCCAATTTTATTTATTTAAATTTCTCACCCAAAGAGTCACATTAAAAGACAGAAAAATAAACATCAGGGCTGGGCATTTTGGGAAGCCAAGGCAGGAGGATCACCTGAAGATCAGCCTGGGCAAGAAGGCAAGACCCCAGTCTCTACAAAAAAATAAAAAAAACTAGGCCAGGTGCAGTGGCCCATGTCTGTAATCCCAGCACTGTGGGAGGCTGAAGCGGGTGAATCACTTGAGCTCAGGAGTTGGAGACCAGCCTGGGCAATACGGTGAAACCCTGTCTCTACAAAAAATACAAAACTTAGCCAGGTGTAGTGATGTGCACCTGTAGTCCTAGCTACTCGGGAGGCTTGAGCCCGAGAAGCTGAGGCTGCAGTGAGCCATGATCACACTTCTGCACTCCAACCTGGGCAACAGAGCAAGACCCTGTCTCAAAAAACAAAAAATTAGTTGGGCATGGTAATGTACACCTACAGTCCTAGCTACTCAGGAGGCTAAGGCAGGAGGATGGCTTGAACTCAGGAGTTGGAGGCTGTAGTAAGCTATCATCATGCCATTACACTTTAGCTTGGGTGATAGAATGAGACTCTGTTTCTAAAAAAATAAATAATTAAAATAAAAATTTAAAAAATAAAATACTATGGGCCAGGTGCAGTGGCTCATGCCTATAATCCCAGCACTTTGGGAGGCTGAGTTGGGTGGATTGCCTGAGCTCAGTTTGAGACCAGCATGGGCAACAGAGTGAAACCCCGTCTCTACTAAAATACAAAAAATTAGCCAGGCATGGCGGTGTCGCCTGTAGTCCCAGCTACTCGGGAGGCTAAGGCAAGAGCATTGCTTGAACCCGAGAGGCAGAGGCTGCAGTGAGCTGAGATTGAGCCACTGCACTCCAGTCTGGGCGACAGAGCGAGACTGCATCTCAAAAAAAAAAAAAAAGATAATATTCAATCTCACCAAAAAGGAAATGCAAAATAAAAGTAATAGATTAGTAACATCTAATGCTGGTTAGTATGTGAGGAAAAGGGCCTTCATACAGGTATCCGCTTCCATGTATACAAAGATATGTGTACAGGGGTATTCACTGATAAACTGTAAAATCAAAAACTAGATAATAGCCTGGGCACAGTGGCTCACACCTGTAATCCCAGCACTCTGGGAGGCCAAGGTAGAAGACAACCTGAGCCAAGGAGTCTGAGACTAGTCTGGGCAACATAGTGAGACCCTGTCTCTACAAAAGAAAAAATTTTAAATAGCTGGTCGTGGTGGCGCATGCCTGTAGTCCTAGCTACTCAGGAGGCTGAAGTGAGAGGATCACTTGAGCCCAGGAAGTTGAGGCTGTAGTCAGCTGTGACCACACTACTGCATAAAGCCTGGGTGACACAGTGAAATCCTGGCTCGAATTAAAAAAAAAAAAAAAAACTAGACATAAGTTTCCAAATAATGTATGAATACAGAAACTATAGTATATCTATACAATGAAATACATTTAAAAGAATGAAGTAGGCCGGGCAGGTGGCTCACGCCTGTAATCCCAGCACTTTGGGAGGCTGAGGCAGGCAGATCATGAGGTCAAGAGATCAAGACTAGCCTGGCCAACATGGTGAAACCCCATCTCTACTAAAAACACCAAAAATTAGCTGGATGTGGTGACACGTGCCTGTAGTACCAGCTACTTAGGAGATCTGCTTGAACCCATGAGGCAGAGGTTGTAGTGAGCTGAGTGCACCACTGCACTCTAGCCGTGGGCAACAGAGCAAGACTATGACCCAAAACAAAATAATTATTATTGTTTAAAGGCTTCTTATTCTCTGAGTCACACTGTGTTCCAAACATATTAAACCACCAAACAGCTATTCTTAACACTAGACTTCAGTCTCTTCTCTTTTAAATACAATAAACCTTTAATCATTTAAGTTAAATGATAATGCTTCAGGCTGATCCAATGGTAGTGAGTTATCAGAACTTTGGTGTTTTCTTTTTTGAGAAGGAGTCTCACTCTGTCACCCAGCCTGAAGTACAGTGGCACGGTCTCTGCTCATGGCAGCCTCCACCTCCTGGGTTCAAAAGATTCTCATACCTCAGCCTCTCAAATAGCTGGGATTACAGGCATGTGCCACCACACCCAGCTAATATTTGCATTTTTTTTAGTAGAGATAGGGTTTTGCCATGTTGGCCATGCTGGTCTCAAACTCCTGATCTCAGGTGATCCTCCCAACTCAGCCTCCCAAAGTGCTGGGATTACAGGCATAAGCCATCAGGCTCAGCCAGTTATCAGAACTTACATTAATGTCACTAAGGTTGGTAAACAACCCCCCACTGCTAAATTTGACTAGATTCAAAATAAATAAAAATTTACAGGATAAATGATAACTCTTTAAAAATCTCCCAAGGAGCATTGTTTCTCCTGCATTGACTCTGATTTAAAGAAAGCAAAAACTTACATTGTTCTGGCCAAAGATCTGGTGAGGCACGGTCAAGTTTTTCAAAACTTAGCAAAGATGCTTCCAAATCTGTCCCTAGAACAAAGCATCCAGATGAACCAAGAAGACAGAAAACACATTAATTTATATGACACTTCAATCTCAAAGAACATAAACTGGAACACTCACCTGGAAGTGTAGAGATATGAGTTCTATAACTATGGATGCCACTGGTCCATGATAGAATACAAATAAATCACTCTCCCTTACCAAACTTCACTCTTTCAAACTATGAATGGGAATGATATTTTATCAGGGGTGTTAAGAAAATTGAGTATCAATGAACCCACCTGCATCTTCATTCATACTCCTGTGCTCTCCTCCAGTGACAAAGAATTAAGTGTTCCTGCTTCCATAAAACAGACTCTTCTGTTAGCACTCTAGATGCCATCTCCTCTTGCTTTGTCGAGGACATCATTTGAATAACATCTTTCTCATGCACCATCAGTTTCTACCTTCTCTAGGCTTATGCTCAGTAGCCAGCAAGCCTGTTGCACAATTTCTGTGCTTAAAAAAAAACAGGGCCGGGTGCGGTGGCTCATGCCTGTAATCCCAGCACTTTGGGAGGCTGAGGTGGGCAGATCACGAGGTCAGGAGTTTGAGACCAGCTTAGCCAATATGGTGAAACTTCGTCTCTACTAAAAATACAAAAATTAGCTGGATGTGGTGGCACGTGTCTGTGGTCTCAGCTACTCAGAAGGCTGAGGCAGAAGAATCACTTAAACCCTGGAGATGGTGGTTGCAGTGAGCGGACATCATGCCACTGCACTTCAGCCTGGGCAACAGAGTGAGACTCCATCTCAAAAAAACAAAACAAAACAAAAACCTCAGGGCAGGTGGGGTGGCTCATGCCTATAATCCCAGCACTTTGGGAGACTGAGGCTTGAGCTCAGAAGTTCAAGACCAGCCTGGAAAATTAGCTGGGTGTGGTGGCGGGAGCCTTTAATCCATCCCAGCTACTCAGGAGGCTGAGGCAGGAGAATCACTTGAACCCCGGGGGACGGAGGTTGCAGTGAGCAGAGATTGTGCCACTGCACTCCAGCCTGGGTGACAGCAAGACTCCATCTGGGAAGAAAAAAAAAAAAAAGACCAGCCTGGGCAACACAGTGAAACCCTGCTGGGCGTGGTGGCATGCTCCTATAGTCCCAGCTACTCAGGAGGCTAAGATGGGAGAATCACTTGAGCCTGGCAGGCCAAAGCTAAAGTGAGCCGTGTTGTCCCACTGTACTCCAGCCTGGATGACAAAGTGAAACACTGCTTTAAAAAAAAAAAAAAAAAAAAGGTTGGGCATGGTGGCTCACGCCTGTAATCCCAGCACTTTGGGAGGCCAAGGCGGGCGAATCACAAGGTCAGGAGATCGAGACGATCCTGGACAACATGGTGAAATCCCGTCTCTACTAAAAATACAAAAATTAGCTGGGCATGGTGGTACATGCCTATAATCCCAGCTACTGGGGAGGCTGAGGCAGGAGAACAGCTTGAACCAGGGAGTCAGAGGTTGCAGTGAGACGAGATCACGCCACTGCACTCCAGCCTGGCGAAGAGCAAGACTTGGTATCAAAAAAAATAAAGAAAGGAAAAGAAAACCAAAATCCCTCTCTCTTGATCCATGACCTCTTCCATACCCTCTTCACTGCAAAAGTTCTTGCAATGTCTTTTCTGCTGCCTCTACTTCCTCACATCACTCTCTCTCCTTAATGTACAACAATCAGGCTTCTGTCCCTACATACATATAAACCGTTGTTGTCAAGGCATCTACGACCGACCTATGTTGCCAAAACAGTGGTCGCTTCTCTGTTCTGCCTTTTTTTTTTTTAAGATGGAGTTTCTCTCTTCTCTCCCAGGCTAGAGTACAATGGTGCGATCTCGGTCACTGCAACCTCCGCCTCCCAGGATCGAGCGATTCTCTCCTGCCTCAGCCTCCTGAGAAGCTGGGATTACAGGCGTATGCCACCACGGCAGGCTAATTTTCATATTTTTAGTAGAGACAGGGTTTTGCCATGTTGGCCAGGCTGTCTTGAACTCCTGACCTCAGGTGATCCACCCACCTAGGCCTCCCAAAGTGCTGGCATTACAGCCATCAGCCACCATACCCGGCCTGTTTTGTCTTATGTGACCTCTTTGAAGCGAACACATACCATTTTCCTTGAAACACTACTCCCAGCTTCTATAAAACTACTATGCTGGTTTCTCTCCTACTTCATTGACTTTCCTTTTTCCTTTTCTTTTTCCTCTAAGGCCCCACCCTACACTGGCTCCACACTCTAACTCATTTAGTCCCATAAATTGATATGAACAGGAGACAGGGAAATACCGGGTAGAAGAGGGTGGTTCCCCAGCAAAGGCCCCACCCTCAAGCCTGGAAACCTGTGGCCCGAAATGGGAATAGGCATTCCTGTTTTCATGCCCAGAAGTTGCCTTTTGGCCCACCATGCCCCACTATTCTATACCCATATAAATCCCAAACCTCAGGCTCTACAAGGAGATGAACAGAAGGGCAGGAGAACTGCAGAACAGCACATCAGAAAGAAAAGGAGCATCTGAATGCCCAGAGGAGTTTGACTGAGGACGGTAAGAGAGGATTGGAGGCTGAATGGCCAAACTCCAAGGGAAGATCATCTTCCCACTCCATCCTCTTTCCAGCTCCTCAACCATCCCACTGAGAGCCACCTCCATCACTCAGTAAAACCCCCACAGTCACCATCCTTCAAGTCTGCGTGTCGACCTGATTCTTCCTGGACACAGACAATGACCTGGGTACCAAGAGGGCACTGAGCCGCTTAACACTTAAGTATCTGCAGACAGCAAAGCTCAGAGTGCACTGGCTGGGCATGGTGGCTCATGCCTGTAATCCCAGCACTTTGGGAGGCCAACGCAGGCGGATCACTCGAGGTCAGGAGTTCAAGGCCAGCCTGGCCAACATGATGAAGGCCTGTCTGTACTAAAACTACAAAAGTTAGTCAGGCGTGGTGGCACGTGCCTGTAATCCTAGCTACTGGGGAGGCTGAGGTAGGAGAATCGCTTGAACTTGGGAGGCAGAGGTTGCAGTAAGCCGAGACCACACCACTGCACTCCAGCCTGGGCAACAGAGTGAGATCCCATCTCCAAAAAAAAAAAAAATGCCCACTTGGGCTTTGGGAGTCACAGGCACCCACTCCTAGACACTACTGTGGGGCTGGAGCCGAAAAGCATTTGTCCTGACTTCTACACCTGCCTGTCTGCATGTTCCCACTCCCACAAGAGGTTCGAGTGCATACAGACAGGCCACAACCCTGTCACATGTCCTAGGGTCAGGGAACTCTCCTATTTCAACATGAGGATTTTATCTTCATCTGCATGCCAATGGTTCCATATTTATATTTCTAGTCCCAATCTTTCTAAAGAACTACAAAGGTTTATGTCCAAATGGTTAACTGAATCCCTCTCTATTTACAAATATAAAAAACTGGCCAGGCGCGGTGGCTCACGCCTGTAATCCCAGCACTTTGGGAGGCTGAGGCAGGGGGGATCATGAGGTCAGAAGTTCAAGACCAGCCTGGGCAACATGGTGAAACCCCGTCCCTACTAAAAAATACAAAAAATTAGCCAGGCATGGTGGCGAGCACCTGTAATCCCAGCTACTGGGGAGGCTGAGGCAGGAGAATCACTTGAACCCAGAAGCAGAAGTTGCAGTGAGCCAAGATTGCGCCACTGCACTCCACCTTGGGCAACAGAGCGAGACTCCATCTCCAAAAAAAAACCACTTAAGGCCAGACACAGTAGTACATGCCTGTAATCTGAGCGCTTTGGGAGGCCAAGGTGGGTGGATTGCTTGAGCTCACGAGTTTGAGACCAGCCTGGCCAGCATGGTGAAAACCTATCTCTACAAAAAATTAAAAACTTAGCCAGGTATGGTGGTATCAGCCTGTAGTCTCAGCTACTTGGGAGGCTGAGGTAGGAGGATGGTTTAAGTCCGGATGCGGAGGCTGCAGTGAGCTAAGGTCATGTAGCTGCACTCCAGCCTGGGTGATGGAGCCATACGTTGTCTCAAAAACAAAGCAAAACAAAACAAAACAAAAAACGGCCCAGTGCAGTGGCTCACACCTATAATCCTAGCACTTTGGGAGGCCAAGGAAGGTAGACTACCTGAGGTCAGGAGTTCAAGACCAGCCTGGACAACATGGTCAAAACCTGTCTCTGCTAAAAATACAAAAATTAGCCAAGTATGGTGGTGGACATCTGTAATCCCAGCTACTTGGGAGGCTGAGGCAGAAGAATCACTTGAACCTGAGAGGCGGATGTTGCAGTGAGCCACTGTACACCAGTCTGGATGACAGAGCAAGACTCTGTCTAAAAAAAAAAAATACCACAAACAAACAAAAAACCCCACTTGAACCTAAGTATCTTCAAAAGCATATTCCCCCAATCCAGTCTTCTCCCATCTCAAGAAATAGCACTACCATAAACCCCAATTCTCAAATCAAATCAGTTCATGTCACTCTCCAGCTTACAGTTCCTCCAGCTAAATCTGTCACTGTGTATCTACCATGCTCCATAAAATCTTCCATGATTCAGCCTCTGCCTAATTATTTGACATCATTTCCTTTCCACTCTTCCCTTGCACACAGTAGTACTCAATATTAACATTTGTTGAGTTTTTACTGTATGCTCAGTATGCTAACCAGTAGCATAACTAGTTCATTTAATGCTATAAACAGCGGTTCTTAACATTTTCCGGGTAAGCCACATCTTTGGAAGTCTGGGGAAAAAAACTATAAACTCACTCCCCAGAAAATACACATATGTACAGAATTTTTCAACATGTACTTTTCTCTAAACCGAATTTGTTTTGCCAAATATCCCAAAGGAATTTCCAATGGCATTTTAATTGTAAATAACTCAACTAATATATTGCCTTAACTAAAGCATCTAAAAATTAGCTTCTCTTTGTTATCAATTTCTGAGGAATGTTACTGATGGAGAGCTCAACTATAAAAAAAATAGTTATTGGGCCAGGTGCAATGGCTCATGTCTGTAATCCCAGTGCTTTGGGAAGCTGAGGCAGGAAGATTGCTTGAGCCCAGGAGTTTGAGACCAGCCTGGGCAACAGAGTGAGACTCCATCTCTACAAAAAATAATAAGGTGGGGCACAGTGGCTCATGCCTGTAATCCCAGCACTTTGGGAGGCCGAGATGAGTGGATCACCTGAGGTCAGGAGTTTAAGACCAGCCTGGGCAATATGGTGAAACCCCATCTTTACTAAAAATCCAAAAATTAGCCAGGTGTAGTGGCATGTGCCTATAAATCCAGCTATTGGAGAGGCTGAGGCATGAGAATCACTTGAACCCGGGAGGCGGAGGTTGCAGTGACCCAAGATGGTGCCATGGCACTCCAGCCTGGGTGACAGTATGAGACTCCATCTCAAAACAAAATAAATAATAATAACAATAAATTAGCTGGGCATGGTGGTGTGAGCCTGTAGTATCAGCTACTTGGGAATGGTGGTGTGAGCCTGTAGTATCAGCTACTTGGGAGGCTGAGATGGGATAATCACTTGAGCCTTTGAGGGTGCTAGGAGCTATAATCATACCACTGCATTTCAGCATGGGCAACAGAGTGAGAGAGACCCTGTCTCTAAAAAGAAAATTTAAAAAAAAATTATTGAGGGTAGGATCTAATAACCTACATGGGTGATCTTATGATACCATATTCTGGGATAGAACTCTGCTGTGAGTCTTACTCTCACAAATTAAGTAATTAGATGGCTGTATTTGAATTTCAGTTTTCACCTTTTCAAAGAAGTTCCAGCAAATTTAGCATGAAAAAGACAAAAGAGTAAATGAAAAACATTTTTAAATCAATACTGTTTGAATTAAATTTTAAAGACAGTGACAGGTGGAACACTAAAAATAGAAGTGAGAGAGCTAGGCCATGGAATATTTTAGAATGAGATACTTATTTAGAAGATGAATTTAAATTTAAAGTGCTTGACTTGATTTTGTCAGATTAAAAAGAAAAGATTAGGTGGAGGAGAGTAAAACTCTGTAACAGATAAGAATGAAAACTTAAAAAATAAAGAGTGCAAATAAAGTGACCATAGAGATGGCTAGAAGACCAAAGGAAAAAAATGTAACGTTTTTAATGCTCTTCCTGGCCAAAGAAAGGAAACTAAATTGAGAGAAGACAGGGAAAAAAATCCAACTCAAGGAACACATCTTTAAAATCCCCAAAATTTGTAAAAACAATTTAAAAATAAACTAAAAAATTTAAAAACAATTACCTCTACTTCTATCACTTGGCTTCATTATTTTAAGTTGTGGTGAAATATACATAAATTTGACCATTTTAACAACTTTTAAGTACACAGTTCAGTGGTATTAAGTACATTAATTGTGCAATCATCAGCACATTCATTTCCAGAATGTTTTTCACCTACCTAAACTGAAATTTGGTACCCGTTAACAGTAACTACCTATTCCCTTGCCTTGCTTTTTAAATGTCCTTCTTTCTGGCAAGAGAAGGACATTTTAGCAAGAGAGCACCCAGGCAGGAGACTCTCTTTTGACTTCACACATCAATAATTTCTTTCTTTTCCTTTTTTTTTTTTTTTTTTTTTTGAGACAGGGGTCTCGCTTTGTCACCCAGACTGGAGTGCAGTGGCATGAACATGGTTCACTGCAGCCTACACCCCAGGGCTCAAGAGATTCTCCTGCCTCAGCCCCCCAAGTAGCTGGGATTACAGGTGTGTGGCACCACGCCCAGCTAATTTTTGTATTTTTTTGTAGAGACTGGGTTTCATCATGTTGTCTAGGTTTGTGTTGAACTCCTGAGCTCAGGCAATCTGCCGGCCTCAGCCTCCCAAAGTCCCGGGATTACAGGCATGAGTCACCACACCCAGCCATAATTTCTAATACAGTATGTACCTGTGCTCAAAAACTTTTAAGATTCGGCTGAACTTAAAACTTAAGATCAAGTAATATATTATTTCTGCACATATCTAATCAATCTTTCAATAAATGCTAATTAAAGACTTACTGTTCGCCAGGCACTGTGCTAAACCCTGGGATCCAACTATAAACAAGACAAACTTGAAATTTATAATCTAGCGTGAAAGGGGCAAAGTTAACAGAATTAGTATGCTGACAAGGAAGATACTGAGATAATGAATAACGGTGGGGAGAGCGACTCCGGATACTGTGTTCTAAGAGACTCTTTGGGAGGTGACATCTAAAAAGAGATCTGAAACTGAAAAAAAAAAATGTTTATATGTTTGAGTCATCTTTTGGTCTCTCAAAGCACCTAGCATTATGCGTTTCATGTAGCAGGTACTTAATACAGCTCACCTTGGCTTCAATTTCCTCATTCCTGTAATGAACTTTCAAGATTCATTCCAAATACAAAATGTGTTTGTCTAAGGGAGGGAAACCTATATATCAACGAAATCGATATATATAGTTGGGATGGGAATAGCAGAACCAAAAATGAGCTTAAAAATGACTGCAAGACCCTAACTCTCTAAAGCAGAACCGAGCGCAAAAGCACAGGAATATACCAAGACAACCTAATTGTTACTTGAAATTACTTGCATTTTACAATACATAAACAGAAATCGTTCATTCACTCAGCCTGAAGAAACAACACAAAAAGCAGATGCAAAAGAGGTTGCGACCTGTGCAAGACAACACTTAAAAGCTCAATACTCATTCTGCTCGTGACTCTCACGGTGAGGGGCCGAGAACATCCCCCGCTTATCTTGCTGCCACGGCAGTGGTCCCAAACTGAAGAGACAGGAGAGAGATCATGTTTCTCTTGCGGTTCAGTAACGAGATGAGGTCAGCCAGCAGCCACTGCTAGAGTTTGTGAGAATCGTTCCATCCGTGAGCTCAATCAGAAGAAAACTGATCCTTCAGTGTGATACTCCAAGGAGGAGACTACTGTAAGGCACGTCCTTTCCTCCAGTAACATCTCCCTCCGAGGCTCTCAGCCTCACCCAAATAGAGATAAGGAAGGACCAGGGCAACCCCCTGTCCTTTTACCCAAAATGAGTCCCTCCCTATTGCCCTCCTCCACACGCCTGGTACAGAGCGGGGAAACTGGGTACCTCCGGAGCTGCTGTGAAGAACCGGTGAGCTGAAGACGGCGATGGATCTCAAGAAAAAAAAGTAAAAGGGAAAGGAGAAGAGCCCAAGAAAGAAATGTATGTTCGAGGGGCAGAGACAGAGTAGACGCTGCCAGTAGAGCAAAGAAGGAGGCTGCAGGCAAAGATCTACAAGCCGGCTCTTACCGTCTGTGGGAGACGCCATCTTCCAACCCATGTCACGTGACGTGGCCAACCGTCGGCGGGAAAACGAGGATCCATAAGCCACTCCCCTAAAGAGAAACCCTATCCCCAACTCGCCGCCTAGTCTCATTCCCTCGCCTCATAGGGCAACCTTTGCCTAGCCCCGCCCCTAACAATAGCCACGCCCCTCGCGCAGTTGTGGTGGTGGAGCGACTGCAAAATTCTTGGAGGTTCTTATTTACTTTTCTCGGTGAGAGGGCGGGGCCTCGGTTGCGCCCTTGGCCAATCGGAGTTCCTGGTTAGGGGGCGTCTTCCCCGTGTGCACAGTATGCAGTGTCCAAGTCAGGGGCGTCTTCCTCTACCTCCGCCAACAGCATTGGCTGAGGTGGGAGACGGCAAAAGCTTTTTCGCTCCTGACCAATCACTTATTCACAGGACTGGGGTGTGAGGGGCGGAATCAGGTGTCAGTTCGCGTGACTGGCTGGAAAAAATAGTCCTCCCCACCAATGAGGAAGCCCGGCAGAATGGAGGGCGAGGCCTGGCGGCTG
The DNA here is from genome assembly GCA_036589455.1 of Ateles fusciceps. Lineage (NCBI taxonomy): Eukaryota > Metazoa > Chordata > Mammalia > Primates > Atelidae > Ateles > Ateles fusciceps. The sequence goes on along the minus strand of JAZHEH010000228.1, from coordinate 6,622,978 downwards.
TAGTGCTTCTGGGGGCAGTAGAGGCGCGGGGTGCAGAGCTAGGGCGGCTGAGAGCCATGGCGGCGGCGGTGGCGGCGGCGGCAGTGCGAGCCCGGATCCTGCAGGCGAGTGAGGGTGGCGCCAAGGGACCATGAAGCCAGGACTTGGATCTTTCCCGTCCACTCCCTGAACCATCCTCGGGCGGGACCACTTTCTTGGCCCAGCCCCTTTTGGCCGGACCTGGTGTTCCTACCCGACCTGTGGGGCCCTGTCTCATGCTCAGCCCTCACTTCATACCCTCCCTCGTCCCGGATCCCCACCCTGAGCTGCTACTTTTGGCCTTCCACCCTTTTACTCCTGAGCCTCCTCTTTCTGGCTCTCGCCTACTCTCCTCCAGCCCTGCCCGGTCCCTGCTGTCACCCTCTTGCCCTCACCTCTCCATACGCCCACCGTCTTTCCCTTTCACCTCTGCACCAGCTTTCTCTCTCTCCCCGGAACTACTCTTTTTGGTTACTCTGTCCCCTGCCGTGAGCGTCCACGTTGCCATTGCTCCCTTCCCCCACCCTACTTCACTTTCCGTGATCCGAGGTAAGAGGGAGAGGGGGACGCCAGGGGAGAGGGTCAGTGTATGAACTTTGAATCTCCTTCTAGAAGTGTACTCCACGTATTCACCAAAGGCAGCCATTTGCCAAACTATTTTCCCCAAGTGTGGCTCTTTGTATTTTCCATAGACTGGGTTGTGCCCTTTCTTGCCAAAACTTTCAGCTAAACTTTCTCTCAGCTAAGTTACAGTTTACATAGATAGGGCACATGTACATAGGGTAGATAAGGGCACATAGTTAAACGCTACCAATGTGTTCCATGTACGTTCAAGGTACTAAACATCTTTAAAACAGGTGTTAGAAAGTGGGAGCCAAGTAAGACAAGAAGTCAAAGTTCCCACCCCCCAAATCAGCTCTTCTAGTGCCTCACACCCTCATCATCTCTGCCCTTGGGGGATTGATTCCTCTCTGAAGCCAGCCAAAGGAGAAATGACAAAGCTACAGGAGTTGCATGCCTGAGGCCTGTAATCTCCAACTCTGTTTATATAGTCTAGCAAGGCTTTAGAGTACGAGGCAAGATTTACTGCAGGCAAGAAACAAATTTGCAAGAAACAACATTGCCCTTCTTATTCATTACATCCAGTCTGAGAATTTCCCCTATATTGCTGGGCTTTTAGGTAATATTAGTATTCACCAGGTTCCAATGAGTTCTACTACAGCAACTTGGGCATTTTTAAGATTCTTGGCAGAGTCAGGAAAGGTTCATGTTTAAATATGCTATTTAATGGGGACGATACGAAAGATGAGTTTGAAGGGTTTGCCAGATGGTCTGGCCTCACTCGTATTTCTTGCTTTGATCCTCGTTCTGTTCTAGTATCTTTTTTTGGTAGCAGGAAAACAAAGTTTCCACCCTATATTTTTCTTACCAACTTCTTGAAATCTTTTACTGAAATTGGCTTTTTTCCTTTGCCTCTTCTTCCCCTCCCATCACAATGAGTCATTGAGAACCTTAAAAAAAGTATTTTATCCTTTTCCATCAAGGAGACGAATCTCTTTCCATGTACTTTATTTCGGAAACAGACACTATGTATTTTCTGATTCATTTGGAGAAACTTCTGAAGTGACCTGGAAAAGAACAGATAAAGTAATCCTTAGCCGACTAGGAGTTGTTGTAATGTGAAACTTTGATTAAAAGTTTGATAAAAAGTAGCCTAGAGGCCAGGCACTGTGGCTCATGCCTGTAATCCCAGTACTTTAGGAGGCCAACTCCTGAGGTCAGGAGTTCAAGACAAGCCTGACCAACATGTTAAAACCCTGTCTCTACTGAAAATACAAAAATTTGCAGGGTATGGTAGCGGGCAACTGTAATCCCAGCTACTTGGGAGGTTGAGGCAGGAGAATCACTTGAACCCGGGAGGCAGAGGCTGCAGTGAGCTAAGATCATGCCATTGCACTCCAGCCTGGGTGACAGAGCAAGACTCCATCTAAAAAAAGAATAAAATAAAATAACCTAGATTCTGGCAGCCATGAATATTAGAGGACTATTAAATGGGATTTATAAAGAAGAGAGTTCAAGTTTTCAGTTATTTTAAATATTCAGCTTATTTTTCTCTGCTTTGGAGAGTAGGAAAACAACCTAAAACCTCTCTCTTCTTTGTGATATCATTCCCATTCAGAGATAAAGGAATGTTTGAGATAGGGTCTTGCTCTGTCACCCAGGCTGGAGTGCAGTGGTGCAATCACAACTCACTGCAGCCTCTACCTCCCATGCTGAAGTGATTCTCCCACCTCAGAGCCTTCCAAGTAGCTGCGAAACAGGCTGTGCCCCCATGCTGGCTAATTTTTGTATTTTTTGTAGAGACAGCGTTTTGCCATGTTGCCCAGGCTGGTCTTGAACTCCTAAACTCAAGTGATCCTCCCACCTCAGTGTCCCAAAGTGTTGGAACTACAGGCATGAACCAATGCACCTGGCAAAGAAAATTAGTCTTAAAGAGATGTAATGACTTGCACTTTTGGTGATATGGTTGCAGAACTAGTAACTGATGGGGCGGAGAATTCAGAACTTAAATCTTGCCATGTCTTTCTATGTTAGTCACTGACACAGGCTTTTAGTAAAATGCTCTCTGAAAGCTCCTTTATCGTACTACAATAAGTGATAAACAATAGGAGTACCTGGGATACTGTGGGGACCTAGGAAGAGAGCCAAGTGTTGCAGGTCTAGCAGACCATGAATCAGGAGGGGAGGGAATTCCTGGTAAAGGATATAGCAAGTAGGAAATAAACATCTAGGGAGCAGAAGTTTGGGGTGACTGGAGACAGGATAGTTTCTTCAGCAACAATGCTAATGGGTGTTTCTTAGGAATTGAAGAAAAGGTAGGAGATCAACCTGTGAAAAAACTATATAAGGCCAAACATGGTGGCTCACGCCTGTAATCCCAGCACACTGGGAGGCCGAGGCGGGTGGATTACGAGGTCAGGAGTTCAAGACCAGCCTGACCAACATGGTGAAACGCTGTCTCTACTAAAAATGCAAAAATTAGCCAGGCGTGGTGGCCAGCACCTGTAATCCCAGCTCCTTGGGAGGCAGAAAAATGATTTGAACCTGGGAGGTGGAGGTTGAACTGAGCTGAGATCATGCCATTGCACTCCAACCTGGGGGACAAGAGTGAGACTTTGTCTCAAAAAAACTGTATGAATATGTTTTATTATACCAGATGTAGTGCTTTTTATATCCTCTTAACAGCAGTGAAAAAATAAAATTTAAGTGGCCTAGAATGCTCAAGTTGGTTGATCAGTGCATTGTCTGCCCTATAATGAGAGAATACTGAAAGAATATCAAGTGATTGTTTGCTAAGTACTCATTCTTTCATTCTGCAAAATATTACTTATCAAGTACTTACTCTATTCCAGGAATCGTGCTAGGGGCTGGGGACACAACAATCTAGTGATTTAAAAGGAGAGAAAGTTAATAATTAAACAAGCTGTTATTTTGTAGTGTGAGATGAGGAATAAAGGAATTTGGGTGCTTTATGAACTTCACAATCAGGTGCTTACCATAGACCTGAAGTTGAAACTTCCTAGAGAAAGTGATGACGGCTGAGTGGAGACCTGAAGGAATAGGAGTGAGCCAGGCAAGAGAGAGCAGCATGTGCAAAAGCAAAGAAAGCAAAATGCATGTTAAGTGGAGGAGGATAGAGAGCAGGGAGGAAAGTAGCCAGCTATGTAACTAGAGAACAAAGATACTATGTAACGTTTTCTAAGCAACATCAAGGGGATTAGTCTTTTTCCCAAGGGCAGTGGAAAGCCAATGAATAATTTTAAACAAGGGAATAATCTGACCAGATTTATATTTTAGAAAGACCCTCTGATTATGGGATGGAAACTAGATTCAAAAAGTTTAAGAGTAGGGTGGGTGCAATGGCTCAAGCCTGTAATCCCAACACTTTGGGTGGCCCAGGCAGGAGGATCACTTGAGCCTAAGAGTTCAAAACTAGCCCTGGCAAGATAGGGAGTCCGCATCTCTACAAAAAAAAAAAAAAAAAAGTTTTTTAATTAGCCGGGCATGGTGGCATGTGCCTCTAATCCTAGGTATTTGGGAGACTGAGGCAGGAGGATAACTTGAGCCTGGAAGTGTGGTCCTGTGCACCTGTGGTCCCAGGTACCTGGGATGATAAGGCAGGAGGATCACCTAAGCCCCAGAGATTGAGCCACATCCTGGGCAACAGAGTGAGACTATCTCACAAAAGAAAGAAAGAGAAAGAAAGAGGGGCAGGGAGGAAGGGAGGGAGGGAGAGAGGTGTTAGGAAGCTATTACTGAAGGTCAAGGGTATCATCTGAAGAGGAAAATTCTGGTCAAGTGAGAAACAATGTTGGTAGGGACCGGGATAATGGCAGGAGGGCTAGAGGAAAGTGATGTGTTTCAAACAATTCTAGGACAGGTTGCCAGGAGTTTTTTGGTTCTTTGCAGAGAGAGGAAAATATTGAAATAGTACTTGGCTTTCTCCTTGGGCAATTTGGTTAAGAGTAGCCCCATTTACCAAGAGGTGAGCTATAGGAGGCATAGCAAATTGGTGCAAGGAAGATACAGAGTTTAGCTTTTGCTTTTTTTGTTTTTTAGACAGCCTTACTCTGTCACCCAGGTTGGAGTGCAGTGGCACAATCACAGCTCACTGTAGCCTTGCTGTCCCGGGCTTAGGTGATCCTCCTGCCTTATTGTCCCAAGTACCTGGGACCACAGGTGCACACGACCACACCCAGCTAATTTTTTTTTTTTTAGACATAATTTCACTCTTGTTGCCCAGGCTTGAGTGCAATGGCATGATCTCGACTCACTGCAACCTCCGCCTCCCAGGTTCAAGAGATTCTTCTGCCTCAGCCTCCCGAGTAGCTGGGACAACAGGCGTGTGCCACCATGCCAGGTTAATTTTTTATATTTTTAACAGAGATGGGGTTTCACCATGTTAGCCAGGCTGGTCTCGAACTCCTGACCTCAGGTGATCCACCCATCTCGGCCTCCCAAAGTGTGGGATTACAGGTGAGCCACCGTGCCTGGCCCATGCCTAGCTAATTTTTAAAATTATCTGTAGAGGCCAGTTGCTGTGGCTCAAGCCTGTAATCCCCACACTTTGGGAGGCCGAGATGGGTGGATCACTTGAAGCCAGGAGTTCGACACCAATCTGGCCAACATGGCACAACTCCATCTCTACTAAAAATACAAAAAATTAGCCAGGTGTGGTGATACATGCCTGTAATCACAGCTACTCGGAAAGCTGAGGCAGGAGAATCACCTGAACCTGGAAGGTGGAGGTTGCAATAAACTGAGATTGCACCATTGCACTCCAGCCTGAGCGACAGGGCAGGATCTTTCAGTGTAGCCCAGGCAGGTCTCAAACTCCTGGACTCAAGTGATCTTCCCACCTCGGCCTCCCAAAGTGCTGGAATTATAGGAATGAGGTACTGTGCCCAGCCACATCTTTTAACATGTGCCTAAGTAACATCCAAATAGAGATGTGGTGAAGATAATTACGTGGGTATCATCTGAAGAGGAAAATTCTGGCCAAGGACTCAAGAGTTTTGCATCATCAGGATCTAGATAGTTAAGCCATGAGAATTGATAAAATCACCCAAGGAGCATATACAGAATGAGAAGAAAAGAAGGCATGGGAGAGTTAATGGCTGCCTGATGCAGTGGCTCACAACTGTAATCCCAGCACTTTGAAAGGCCTAGACAAATCACTTGAGGTCAAGAGTTCAAGACCAACCTAGCCAACATGGTGAAACCCTGTCTCTACTAAAAATACAAAAATTTGGCCAGGTGCAGGGGCTCACACCTGTAATCTCAACACTTTGGGAGGCCGAGGCAGGCAGATCACTTGAGGTCAGGAGTTTGAGACCAGCCTGGCCAACATGGTGAAACCCCATCTCTACTAAAAATACAAAAATTAGCTGGGTGTGGTGGTACATGCCTGTAATCCCAGCTCCTCAGGAGGCTAAGGCAGGAGAATCTCTTGAACCCAGGAGGTGGAGGTTGCAGTGAGCTAAGATCGCACCACTGCCCTCCAGCCTGGGTAACAGAGCGAGACTGTCTCAAAAAAAAAAAAAAAATTAGCTGAGCATGGTGGTGTGAGCCTGTAGTCCCAGCTACTTGGGAGTCTGAGGCACAAGAATCGATTGAAACTAGGAGGCAGAGATTGCAGTGAGCCCAGATCATCCCACTGCACTCCAGCCTGGGTGACAGAGTGAAAAAAAAAAAGGGAGAATTAATGGCCAAATAGAGGAGGATAAGTCAACAAAGAGCGCCAGGCCATCACAGAAGGCAGATGAGAAGGGGGTTCAGGAGGAGAACATGGTTAACCATATCACCTCTGCTGAGCAGTCAAGTATAAGGAGCACTGGGAAAGGTCCATAGGATATAGGAGATCACTGGTGTTCACTCATGAAGGTTGGAGTAGAGTGAAGAGTTGGTGAGAGATGAGGAAATAAAATTTGTAGAGAACCCTTTCAAGAAGTTTGGCTTTTAAGAAGATAGTGGTTAAGAGATGGGGATTTGGGTTTGAGAAAGAAGCAGGATTTTTTTTAGTATAATATGCTAATAAAGGGCCTCTTGGATGTAGGGAGGTTTGCAGTACAGTAAAAAAGGATAATTGATAGAAGTTTCTGAGCCTTTGGGATGGAAGACTAGCTTTAGAGCACTGGTGCAGTGATTAGCTTTTGACAGAAGAATAAGAGCTGGGCGCAGTGGCTAATGCCAGTAATTTCAGCACTTCGGGAGGCCATGACAGGAGGAATTGCTTGACTCCAAGAGTGTGAGACTAGCCTGAGCAAAATAGCACAACCCTGTCTCTACAAAAATAAAAGGAAATGGCCGGGCGGGGTGGCTCATGCCTGTAATCCCAGCACTTTGGGAGGCTGAGGCGGGCAGATCACCTGAGGTCAGGAGTTCGAGACTAGCCTGACCAACAAGGCGAAACCCCATCTCTACTAAAAATACAAAAATTAGCTGGGCATGGTGGCAGACACCTGTAATCCCAGCTACTCGGGAGGCTGAGGCAGGGAGGATTGCTTGAACCAGTGAGGCAGAGGTTGTAATGAGCCGAGATCGCGCTATTGCACTCCAGCTTGAGCAACAGAGCAAGACTCCGACTGAAAAAAAAATAATAATAATAAAATAAATAATGAAAGCAAACTAGCTGGGTGTGGTGGTGCATGCCTGTAGTCACAGCTACTTGGGAGGCTGAGGCAGGAAGATGGTTGAGCCCAGGAGTTGGAGGCTATGATCATGCCACTGTATTCTAGCCTAGGAGACAGTACAAGACCCTGTCTCAAAAAAAAAAAAAAGCATATACCTCTTCATCCAGTCCACACATACTGATCATGCACCACTGTATCAGTCACTTTTCCTGTGTGGAGCTTGCTAAGTACCTTCTCCATTCAGTAGAGTTCTACTAGGAAGTTGTAGGTTTGCTACTAGGAAGTTGAGAAGTTCTCATCTGATGGTTTCTGTGTGCTCTGAAGTAAAAAAAACAAAGTCAGCTCCTGAAAGGGCAAGAGGAAGTAGTAGAGTTGGGAGTTTTAAGATAAAGCTGGGCCAGGTGCAGTGGCTGACACCTATAATCCCAGCACTTTGGGAGTCAAAGGTGGGCAGATCACCTGAGGTCGGGAGTTTGAGACCAGCCTGACCAACATGGAGAAACCCTGTCTCTACTAAAAAAAAAAAAAAATACAAAATTAGATGAGCGTGCTGGCGCATGCCTGTAATCCCAGCTACTTGGGAGGCTGAGGCAGGAGACTCGCTTGAACCCGGGAGACAGAAGTTGTGCCATTGCACTCCAGCCTGGGCAACAAGAGAGAAACTTCATCTCAAAAATAATAATAATAATAAGCATTTATTTATTATTTATAGAGATGGGGTCTTATGTTGCCCAAGCTGGTCTTAAACTGGGCTCAAGAGATCCTCCTACCTCAGTTTCCTGAGTAGTTGGGACTTACAGGCACGAGCTACCATGCAGTTATTTACAATGAGATAATAATATTTAATGAGTACCAACTTTGTGCTAAATACTTATCCATAACTGGACAGTCCTGATCAATTATAATTTTTAACTCTGTAAAGCAGGTGAACAAGTCGGATACAGTGTCTACCTTCCTGAAACTGACCATCTTTCTTGGTAACAGATAAGTACCTAGGTACTATGGTTTGGATATGGTTGGTTTGTCTCCACCAAAACTAATGTTGAAATCTAATCTCCAGTGTGGTGGTGTTGGGACCTAATGAGAGGTGTTTGGGTCATGGGGCTGGATCCCTCCTGAATGGCTTGGTGCTGTACTGAGTGAATTCTTGCTCTTTTGAGACTGGATTAGTTCCCATGGGAATGGATTATTTCCTGTAAAAGTGGGCTAGAAAGCCAGGATACCCCTCCAGTGTTACTTCTTCACACAGGACTCCTTCTTCCCCTTTGATCTTCTCTGTTATGACACAGGACAGAAGCCAGGGCCATTCCCTTGAACTTCCCAGCCCGCAGAATCATGAACTAAATAAACTACTTTTCCTTATAAATTACCCAGTCTCAGGTATTTTGTTATGGTAACACAAAATGGAATAAGACACCAAACATTTACAACACAGAGAGATAAGCCTGAAAGGGGAAGTATTGGCTGCAATGGGAGGACAAAAAAAACCCTCTTTTTTTTTTTAATTTTTATTTTTTTATAGAGACAGGGTTTAATCATGTTGGTCAGGTTGGTCTCGAACTCCTGACCTCGTGATCCTCCCTCCTTGACCTCCCAAAGAGCTGGGATTACAGGCATGAGCCACCGTGCCCGGCCAAAAAAATACACTCATAACCTAGTTTGGGGTAGGAGCAGACAGCAGTGGGCTTCTATTTTGTTCAGCAGATATTTACTGAACACCTACTACTTACCAGGTACTATGTTGGTATTGGGAACATGGCTATAAAGAAGACATGGTGGGCTCTGGGAGAGTGTCAGTGGTTTGAAATGGCTTTGGTAGGGAATGGGAGAGCAAGCAAATGAGGTATTTGGAAGGATTGTCTGCTGGATCAAAGGACCACCACCTTTTCCTCTGGGCAGTGCTACAGGCAGCAGCCCTAAACTCTGTGGTTAACCAAGTCCCTTTTTAGGCAAGATAAAAGATAATTAGATTGCAGCTTTCCTTTATAGCCCAGTCCTGGGTATTTTAGTTTGCTCATTCTAATCATTGATTTAAGTATGTCTTAAATCAGCTTTGATAACATAGATATAGGCTGGGCAGTGGCTCACACCTGTAATCCCAGGACTTTGGGAGGCCAAGACGGGTGGATCTCCTGAGGTCAGGAGTCGAGACCAGCCAGGCTAAGGTGGTGAAACCTCGTCTCTGCTAAAAATAAAAAATAAAAATAAAAATAAAAATAAATTAGCTGGGCATGGTGGCAGGTGTCTGTAATCTCAGCTACTCAGGAGGCTAGGCAGGACAATGGCTTGAACCCGGGAGGTGGAGGTTGCAATGAGCCAAGATCATGCCAGTGTACTCCAGCCTGGGCAACAAGAACAAAACTCCGTCTCAAAAAAAAAAAAAAAAAAAAAAAGCCAGGCATGGTGGCTCACACCTGTAATCCCAGCACTTTGGGAGTCCAAGGTGGGCAGATCACGAGTTCAGGAGTTTGAGATCAGCCTGGACAAAACAGTGAAACCCCATCTCTACTAAAAATAAATAAATTAGCTGGGCGTGGTAGTGGGCACCTATAATCCCAGGTACTCGGGAGGCTGAGGCAGGAGAATGGCTTGAACCCGGGAGGCGGAGGTTGCAGTGATCCCACATGGCGCCACTGCACTCCAGCCTGTGCGACAAAGCTAGACTTCGTCTCAAAAAAAAAAAAAAAAAAAAAAAGCCGGGCGTGGTGGCGGACGCCTGTAATCTGAGCTACTTGGCAGGCTGAGGCAGGAGAATCACTTGAACACAGGAGGCAGAGGTTGCAGTGAGCTGAGACCATGACACTACACTCCAGTCTGGGTGAAACTCCGCCTCAAAAAAAAAAAAAATCAACTTTGATAACATATATACAGAATTTTTTTTTTTTTTTTTTTTTGAGACAGAATTTCACTCTTGTTGCCCAGGCTGGAATGCAATGGCGAGATCTCGGCTCCGCCTCCCAGATTCAAGCAATTCTCCCACCTCAGACTCCTGAGTAGCTGGGATTACAGGCATGCACCACCACACCGGGCTAATTTTGTATTTTTAGTAGAGATGGGGTTTCTCCATGTTGGTTAGGCTGGTCTCAAACTCCTGACCTCAGGTGATCCACCCACCTCAGCCTCCCAAAATGCTGGGATTACAGGCGTGAGCCACCGCACCCGGGCTATACAGACACTTTTTAGGGAGTTACAGTTTCAGAGTTATCTTGTTGAAACCTGATCCTCCCTTCCTATTTACTGAGTTTACTCCATCAAATATTATCTATCCAACACATTTTTTCCTATAACATACTTATAGCATTTCAATAAAGCTTATTTCAGCTTTATTAAAATACAATGACATAAAACAATCTGTACATAAAAAATGCAGTTTGATAAGTTTTAACATTTGTATACACCTGTGAAAACATCATCACAATCAACATAATGAACATTATGTCCATCACCCCAAGAAGTTTCCCTCTTCATCCCCAGGTAACTACTGTTCTTTATGATGTTACAGACTTTTGTTTGCATTCTCTAATGTTACATAAATAGAATCATACAGTATGTACTCTTATTATCTAACTTCTATCTCTTGCCATAATTACTATGATTATTTGTATTGCATGTATCAGTTGTTCATTCCTTTTTTGCTAAGTAGTATTCCAGTGTATAAATATACCATATTAGTTTCCTTATTCATCCATCCCATGGTGGACATTGGGTTGTTTCCAAGTTTTGGGCTACTACAAATTTTAAAAGTCTTATGAACATTCATTTTTCAAGTATCTGTATGGACATATTTTAATTGCATTTGGTTATATACCATTTGATTTATACTTACATTGATTATATACTCTTATTTATAGTATATTTATATTTACCTTGATTTTATTGTTTGTTTGTTTTTAAATTTTTTTTGAGACAGGGTCTCGCTCTGTCTCCCTGGCTGGAGTGCAGTGGCACAATCATGGCTCACTGCAGCCTCAACCTCCTGGGCTGAAGCAGTCCTTCCACCTCAGCCTCCCTAGTAGCTGGGACCACAGGCATGCGCCACCACTGCCTGGCTAATTTTTGTATTTTTTGTGGACAAGGTCTTCCCATGTTGCCCAGGCTGGTCTTGAACACCTAGACTCAAGTGATCCACCGTCTCAGCTTCCCAAAGTGCTGAGATTACAGGCCTGAGTCACCATGCCCAGCACATTGATTTTATATAATCTTAAATTTAGTACCTATTGTGTTAGATACCCATGCTAAGTATTTTCTTATCATTAGAATTACAGTACGTTTGCCAGGCCCAAATTAGGAAAATACAATGACAAAAAGATTTTTTTTATCAGTACTGTTCTGGGAATATAGGACATGATTATTTTGGTTTATTGTTTGTTCATAGTTTGCTGTGTGTCATAGATTCATACCTTTTCTTTTTTTCTTTGAGACGGAGTCTTGCTGTGTCACCAGACTGGAGTACAGTGGCACGATCTCGGCTCATTGCAACCTCTGCCTCCCGAGTTCAAGTGATTCTTCTGCCTCAGCCTCCCAAGTAGCTGGGACTACAGGCGTGCACCACACGCCCAGCTAATTTTTTGTATTTTTAGTAGAGATGGGGTTTCACCATGTTAGCCAGGGTGGTCTCGATCTCTTGACCTCATGATCCGCCCTCCTTGGCCTCCCAAAGTGCTGGGATTACAGGCATGATCTACCACGCCCAGCCCCATCTTCTCTCTTTATATGGCCTTTGAGAGTAAACATCAAGTCCTTTTCTATACCCCCACAGTAGCTAGTATGATATTCAGCATATAGCAACTATTTGCCAAATTTTAAATAACTTTCTGCTCTCATTTACCAAAATAATCATTCTTTTGCCTTGCAGGTTTCTTCCAAAGTGAAATCCCCCTGGTATTCAGCATCTCCCTTCTCTTCTTCAGTGGTGAGTTTATTTGGCATAAAAGTTGACTTCTGAGAAGGAAAAGTTGACTCTAAAATTCAGTATAGTTTTTGGGTATCTCTATTCATCTTCTTTATGTAATTGTCATGAGAGTGTATGTGAAACTTTCTATCTTGGTTTTCTTTTCTAATATTAGATCTACTATATATATAGTAAGCATTGTCAATATTGCAAGATAGTCTTTGTAATTTTAATGGCTGCAATAATATTCCATCAAATAGTTATAGCCTGAATTAATAGTTTCCCTGTATAACATTTAGATTGCCTCAGTTTTCCATATTATAAAACAGATATTTGTTTATATAGTTTTTTCCTCCTTCTGGATTATTTCCCTCCTGAAATAGGATTACTGTGTCAAAAGATATAAACATTTTCATGGCTCCTGGAGATTCTACTGACCCTGCCAGAAAGTTGTCTTCTTCTAACAACCTTTACAGTGGTTTTTACAGATCATCTGTCTGTCAACCACTTCAAGTACCTAAAATCTAATAAATAAGAACTATTGCTCAAAATTATTTCCATATAGAAGTATGCACACACTGTACCACAGTAGATCTTCACAATTTTTTGGTTCACAGACTGCTTTAAAAATTTAGTGAAAGAGGCCGGGCACAGTGGCTCACACCTGTAATCCCAGCACTTTGGTAGGCTGAGGCAGGTGGATTGCCTGAGCTCAGGAGTTCAAGACCAGCCTGGGCGACATGGTGAAACCCCATCTCTACAAAAAATTAGTTAGGTGTGGTGGTGCACACCTATGGTCCCAGTTCCTTGTGGGAGGGTGAGGTGAGGGGGACTACTTGAGCCTGGGAGGCAGAGGTTGCAGTAAGCCAAGATTGTACCACTGTACTCCAACCTGGGTGACAAAGTGAGACCACATCTAAAAAAAAAAAAAAAAATTAGTGAAAGTGAGCTATATCTCAGAAGAAAATACATAGAAACATTTAAAAAAAAAAATTTTTTTTTTTTTTGAGTTGGAGTCGTGCTCTATTGCCCAGGCTGGAGTGCGGTGGCATGATCTCAGCTCAGTGCAATCTCTGCCTCCCAGGTTCAAGCAGTTTCTCCTGCCTCAGCCTCCAGAGTAGCTGGGATTACAGGCGCACGCCACCAAACCCAGCTAATTTTTGTATTTTTAGTACAGACAGGGTTTCACCATGTTGGCCAGACTGGTCTCGAACTCCTGACTTCAGGTGATCCACCTGCCTCAGCCTCCCAAAGTACTGGGATTACAGGTGTGAGCAACTGCGCCTGGCCAAAAATCTTTTGATCATAAAGGTAATATATGCTAACAGTAATGTAACAGTCAGCTGGGCCAAAAAGTCATAATAGCTAGTCTTTGTTAACAGAGTTGCTGCTTTTTCAGTATAAGCTTCACAATGTCATGTTTCCAGTCATGAAGTTCCACTGTATGAATAGCAGGGAATTTCCCATTCTGAGAGAGATCACAGTATGAAGAGGCTCTGCCATATCTTAATATATACTATACACTGGGCATGATGATTCACAATGTAATCCCGGCACTTTGAGAGGCTGAGAGGGATAGATCACTTGAGCCCAGGAGTTTGAGACCAGCTGGGCAACATGGCCAAGCCCTGTCTCTACCAAAAATACAAAAAATTAGCTGGGCATGGTAGCATGTGCCTATAGTCCCAGCTGCTCAGGAGGCTGAGGTAGGAGAATCACCTAAGCCCTGGGGGTTGAGGCTGCAACGAGTCATGACCATGCCACTGTACTCCAACCTGGAGTGAGACCATATCTCAAAAAATAAATAAACAAGGGCCAGGTGCAGAGGCTCACGCCTGTAATCCTAGCACTTTGGGATGCTGAGGTGGGTGGATCACCTGAGGTCAGGAGTTTGAGACCAGCCTGGCCAACATGGTGAAACCCCATCTCTACTAAAAATACAAAACTAGCCAGGTGTTGTGGTGGGCACCTGTAATCCCAACTACTCGAGAGGCTGAGGCAGGAGAATCGCTTGAACCCGGGAAGCAGAGGTTGCAGTGAGCTGCGATCATGCCATTGCACTCCAGCCTGGGTGACAAGAGTGAAACTGTGTCTCCAAAAAAAATAAGTAAACACAGACACACACACGCAAACAAACACAGACACACACACACACACAGGCACACACAATAGACAAGGATATTATGTGTCTCTGTGTCCCTTTCCTAGTGGTAACATTTCTAAACACCAGAAGATTCCATTATCAACCTGTTTTCTTTCCTTTTGGTGAAAGGGAAAGGAAAAAACAAAGCAATTAACTAATACAAAGTTTCATGGTTTTTTTTTTTCAGCCAACTGTAAAGCTCTTCATTGATGGGAAATTTGTTGAATCCAAAAGTGACAAATGGATCGATATCCACAACCCAGTAAGCAAAGCTGCTTTAGGACTTCAACTTAATGAGCCTAGAATTATAGGGACATGATGGGCAAGTAGGGACCTGGGTGTCTGTTATAAAGCACATAGTACCGCTTCTGTGAATAGATGTACAGTGAAGAAGGTGAGTCAGGGGCAAAGGATCATGTGCTTATTTTTCTCATCAGGCCACCAATGAGGTAATTGGTCGGGTCCCTCAGACCACCAAGGCAGAAATGGATGCAGCCATTGTTTCCTGCAAACGTGCTTTTCCTGCATGGGCAGACACTTCAATATTAAGCCGTCAGCAGGTCTTGCTCCGCTATCAACAACTTATTAAAGAAAACTTGGTATGAAATCTGAATGGTATGCTTTTCCAAACTCTTGCCTAGGGCATGTTTGTCACTCTCACAGAGACTTTTTCAGCGACACTCCCTTACTCTGCAGTATGCAGACATTGATCATGCCTCTCTCCCTTGTACTGCATCTCTTCCAGTCTTATTCTTCCTTGGCTATCTGAGAATTTAACAGAGGAACATTCTTTCATTAATTTCTATTTATGTGTTTTCTCTCTAGAAAGAAATTGCCAAGTTAATCACATTCGAACAAGGGAAGACCCTAGCTGATGCTGAAGGAGATGTATTTCGAGGCCTTCGTAAGCTGGGAGCCCCTTATGGGACTTTTGGGAAGGAGCAAGGAAGATGGGAGGCAAAGATCCCAGAATGGGAGGTTGCTTCTTCTTTTATATAAATTTTGCCATCCCATGATATCTTTTTTAATACTAGTAAAAAATGGCAGTATTCAATATCCCTAAGACTGATTTACTTTACTCTTTACTCAAATGATCTTCCAGTAGGTATATACATATTGCTGTACTTTCCCATTCAGAGAATCTCATTGTGCACAAACCCTTAACTTGGAAGTTCCAGTCAGTGTACCCTGCGTCCCTTCATTGGCCTGAGCCACTCTCTGTCCTCAGGGCTGAAGAGAACATGACAAAGCTAACTAGTACACAGTGTGGAGAGCTGATGGCCTGACTTCTGTGTTCCAGAGGTGGTTGAGCATGCCTGTAGTGTGACATCCCTCATGATGGGAGAGACCATGCCATCCATCACCAAAGACATGGACCTTTATTCCTACCGTCTGCCTCTGGGAGTGTGTGCAGGCATTGCTCCATTCAATTTTCCCCCCATGATCCCCCTTTGGATGTTTCCCATGGCAATGGTGTGTGGAAATACCTTCCTAATGAAACCATCTGAGCGAGTCCCTGGAGCAACTATGCTTCTTGCTAAGCTGCTCCAGGATGCTGGTGCCCCTGATGGAACATTAAATATCATCCATGGACAACATGAAGGTAACTGCCCTTCTACATATGGCTACATAATCTGACTACCAAAAAATTAAGGTGTTGAATGAAGATTGGATGTTTTAGCATAAGGAACCTACTTGTAAGGAGAAAAGGATTTACTCATTTTAACCTCCATGTTTGTTGATGATTTTGCCATTTTCGTGCACTGAGGTAAATGACTGGGGCATAGCAGTGCTTCTTGTCCTATAGTACATATTGGGACGCTAGAAATCTGGATTAGGGCTAGATATAGATAAGATTAAAAAGAAATTTTTTTCATGAGGATATTTAACTCAGATAATTTGTAGACCTCAGAGATACTGAAGGCCTTCTAATTCATGTAATAATAGCTAATACTTAAATAGTGCTTCTGTGTGTCAGGCACTGTTCCTAGTGTTTTTATATATTATTTAATCTTTATAATCACACTTTCAGTTAGATACTATTTTTCTATTTTACAGAAGAGAAAAATGAGACATAGTGAAATTAAGTAATTAGCCCAAAGTCACAGTGCTAGAAAATGTCAAAGCCAGGATGTGTATACCCATCCAGGAAGACTGACTCTGATTTTTGCTTTAAAAAATTATGCTATATTACCTCTCACATGAGGGCACAATAGTATTTGAGTGTCCTAGTACATAGCCGCCATTGAGGAAATATTGTTTTGTTCTGTTTTGTTTTGTTTTGTTTTTTGAGACAGAGAAATAGTCTTACTGTGTCACCCAGGCTGGAGTGCAGTGGTGCAATCTCGGCTCACTGCAACCTCCACCTCCCAGGTTCAAGCAATTCTCCTGCCTCAGCCTCCTGAATAGGTGGGATTACAGGCATGTGCAACCATGCCCAGCTAATTTTGGTATTTTTAGTAGAGACAGCGTTTCACCATGTTGGTCAGGCTGGTTTCAAACTCCTAACCTCAGGTGATCTACCTGCCTCGGCCTCCCAAAGTGCTGGGATTACAGGTGTAAGCCACCGTGCATGGCCTATTATTATTATTAAAGGACAAAAAGGAAGGACTCAGTATTCAAAGGCTGTTATTTTGGAGGAAGATAGGAGTTACAGCCTTCAAAGTTAGATTAAGCCCAGGCACAGTGGCACACACCTGTGATCCCAGCACTTTGGGAGGCAAAGGCAGGTGGATCACTTGAGCCCAGCAGTTCTAGACCAGCCTGGGCTATGTGGCAAAACACCTGTCTCTGTAAAAAAAAATACAAAAATTAGCCAGGAATGGTGGCACATGCAGGTAGTCCCAGGAGGTAGGAAGATGGCTTGAGCCAGGCAGACAGAGGTTGCAGTGAGCTAAGATTGCACCACTGCACTCCAGCCTAGGTGAAACAGTGAGACCCTGTCACACAAGAAAAGTTAGATTAGAAGTAGAAATTCTGGAATAGCAAATAAGAAAAATCATGAAAGGAAAAAGGCTAAATAGAATTTATATTTTTTATTTTTTTTGAGATGGAGTTTTGCTTTTGTTGCCCAGGGTGGAGTGCAATGGCACAATCTCGGCTCACTGCAACATCCACTTCCCAGGTTCAAGCAACTCTCCTGCCTCAGCCTCCCGAGTAGCTGGGATTACAGGCGCTCACCACCACGCCTGGCTAATTTTTTGTATTTTTAGTAGAGATGGAGTTTCACCATGTTGGCCAGGATGGTCTCGAACTCCTGACCTCAGGTGATCCACCTGCCTCAGCCTCCCAAAGTGCTGGGATTACAGGCATGAGCCACTGTGCCCACCTGGCTAAACAGAATTTAAAAGAAACAAGAAGAGAACTTCACAATGAGAATCCAGTATAGAAAAACAAACACAGGAAAACTTCAAATCCATAGCAGTGGGGAAAGGGAAATTTGCCATGATGAGAATCCATTTGCTCGTTTTGAGTGATCATTTGTTTTCTTCTTAAAGCTGTAAATTTTATTTGCGATCATCCGGACATTAAAGCAATCAGCTTTGTGGGATCCAACCAGGCAGGAGAGTATATCTTCGAGAGAGGATCAAGACATGGCAAGAGGGTTCAAGCCAATATGGTGACTTCTTATGCCTTTTTTTCTTCAATATTTGTTCCATATATTAAAATTACCTAGGAATAGACCTTAAGCAGAGTGGCCACTCATCCCACTTCAGTGCTCAGTGTTTCTTAATTACCATGTCATCCTGAATGTTTTCTCTTTAATAATGGACTTTTTGAGGAGTTTCATTCTAAGTCATGTTAATCACCTTATTTTTTTTTTGAGACAGCCTGTCACCCAGGCTAGAGTGCGGTGGTGTGCTCTCAGCTAACTGCAACCTCTGCCTCCTGGGTTCAAACAATTCTCATACCTCAGCCTCCTAAGTAGCTGGGATTAGAGGTGCCTACCACCACACCAGGCTAAGTTTTGTATTTTTAGTAGAGACGGGGTTTTATCACGTTGGCCAAGCTGGTCTCGAACTCCTGACCTCAGGTAATCTGCCTGTCTCTGCCTCCCGAAGTGCTGGGATTATAGGTGTTAGCCAGTGTACCTGGCCTCTTTCTTGAAATTCTATATTAAGAGGTCTACCTTCCGTTTTGCTTTTCAGCTGGTTACTGGCATTATTGCTGTAATTTTTTTTTGTAGAGTCGTGGTTTCTCCATGTTGACCAGGCTGGTTTTGAGCTCCTGACCTTAGGTGATCCACCTGCCTCAGCCTCCCAAAGTGCTTGGATTACAGGTGTGAGCCACCGCCCCCAGCCTTTTTTTTTTTCAAACATTGTTCTTCATATAACTGAAAAACCCAGTGGACAATAAATTATTTTCCTTTTTTTTTTTTTGAGACAGGGTCTCACTCTGTCACCCAGTCTGGAGTACAGTGGTGCAATCTTGGCTCACTGCAACCTTCACCTCCCAGGATCAAGTGGTCCCCCTACTTCAGCCTCCCAAGTAGCTGGGACCACAGTTACACGCCATCATACCTGGCTAATTTTTTTTGTAGAGATGGGCTTTCACCATGTTGCCTAGGCTGGTCTTGAACTCTTGACCTCAAGTGATCCTTCCCACCTCAGCTTCCCAAAGTGCTGGAATTACAGGCGTTAGCCACCTCACCTGGTCCATTGCTTAATTTCTTAGCTTAATTGTATTGGCCAAGGAAGACTCATGTGCTTTCTGTATTTAGGGAGCCAAGAACCATGGGGTAGTCATGCCAGATGCCAATAAGGAAAATACCCTGAACCAGCTGGTTGGGGCAGCATTTGGAGCTGCTGGTCAACGCTGTATGGCTCTTTCAACAGCAATCCTTGTGGGAGAAGCTAAGAAGTGGCTGCCAGAGCTGGTGGAACGTGCCAAAAACCTGAGAGTCAATGCAGGTAATCAATCACCTGCCTAGCTCGCTTAGATTTTGCATATGTGGCACTAAACTCTTGGGTTCCAGCACTGGCCTTGGCCAGTGGGAATAATCATGTCTATTCTGGCCATTTCCTCTCTTTATACTGTAGTTGTCATTTGGATTCATCTTATTAGCAGTCTTTTTTTTTTAAGACAGAGGCTCTCTGTCACCCAAGGTGGAGTGCAATGGTGCCATCCTAGCTCTACGGCAGCCTCAAACTCCTGGGCTCAAGTGATCCTCCTGCCTCAGCCTCCTGAGCAGCTTGGACCACAGGTGCTAATTTTTTTATCTTTTGTAGAGATGAAGTCTCACTTTGTTGCCCAGGCTGGTCTGAACTCCTAGGCTCATGCGGTCCTCCTCCCTTGGCCTCCTAAAGCTTTGGGATTACAGGCATGAGCCCTGGCAGCAGTCACAATTTATGTTAATGAGGACCTTAAATACTTCTGTGTTGTTTTACAGGAGATCAGCCTGGAGCTGATCTTGGCCCTCTGATCACTCCCCCAGGCCAAAGAGCGAGTCTGTAATCTGATTGATAGTGGAACAAAGGAGGGAGCTTCCATCCTTCTTGATGGACGAAAAATTAAAGTGAAAGGCTATGAAAGTGGCAACTTTGTTGGACCAACCATCATCTCGAATGTCAAGGTGAACAAGTTTGGTTTCACAAATATGAGAGCTGAAGGCACCTTAAAGGCTATAGAATCTCATCCCTTTAATTTATTAATGAAAATGTTTAATGACTAAGACCTCATCTCTTGCCAGGATTGATCAGTTATTTTATATGGAATCTGAATGAGTCTCCCCTTCTAACTCCCAACCAAACTCTTTCCACTATACCAGCAGTCTGCAAACTTTCCATAAACGGATAGATATTTTCAGCTTTGCAGGGATATAGTGTCTGTTGCAACTAAAATCTGACATTATAGTGTGAGATCAGCAATAAACATTGTGTGGCTGTGTTCCAATAAAACTTCATAGACACTGAAGTTTGAATTTCATGTCATTTTATATATGATTAAATATTTTTTCAACCATTTAAAAATGGAGAAACCATTTTTAACTTGGGGGCTGTACAAAAACAGGCAGCAAGCCACATTTGGGCCCACAGGCTATAGTTTACCAAATGCTATCTTATCTTATACTGGTTTGTTATTGTTTTCCCTCTCCCTCTTGCTGCCTAGCTTATGACTACTGCAGTATCTCAACCACTATATCAAACCACCCAATATTTATTGAAAATGAGAAAATAATTGACTTGTCAATTTTTATTTATCAAAACTTTGAAAGTCTCTCAGCTAATATGACTTAAAAATTGAGGTTATGAAGCTTTATTTGGAAATTCATATATAATAGTGAATCACCAAGTGTTGAATTTTAGTAGAAATTATGAAATCTCTTGCTACAGAACCATACAGAAAAATCCATTTATCAGCAACAAACATTAGCTGCAGTGATGATGTTTTGAGTGTCTAAGGGTGACCTGATATCAAAATATAAACATATAGATTTATTTGGGAGGCAAAGGAAGGAGTGAATAAGAATGGATTATTTATGTTACAGAAAACAGCTTGGGGTTTCTATAAAGAGAAAAATTCTCCTGGTATATATTGGTTTTATAAAAAATAAATTTTCTTTTTTTTTTTTTTTTTTTTATAAAGATGGGGTTTCTCCATGATGGCCAGGCTGGTCTTCAACTCCTGACCTCAGGTGATCCACCCACATCGGCCTCCCAAAGTGCTAGGATTACAGGCGTGAGCCACCACGCCCAGCCTAAAAAATAAATTTTCATGTAACTTTTTGATAACAAATGGATGAAACAAGTTGTTCAGGTATTAAAAAGGAAGCTAATGATGGGTCATGAACTAAAAATATAGTGCCTTAAAGGAAGTGTGGTTATTGTTGATAGGAATTCCAAGTTGTTTACATAATTGGTAGCTTGGAAGATGGAACACAGTTAAGAGAGGACTTTTTTAAAAATAGGTGATTTGAAAAGAGATTACTAATATGAAAGTTGTCCATGTAAATGATGTGTAGTAAGTGAAAGTACCAAATAAACATAAAATACTCAGAATCCAAAAGGCTGACTTCTTTTCTCGATGCATCCTTCCTGGCAGCCAAATATGACCTGTTACAAAGAGGAGATTTTTGGTCCAGTTCTTGTGGTTCTGGAGACAGAAACATTGGATGAAGCCATCCAGATTGTAAATAACAACCCATATGGAAATGGAACTGCCATTTTCACCACCAATGGAGCCACTGCTCGGAAATATGCCCACCTGGTGGATGTCGGACAGGTTTGTGAACAGAATTTTTAAGAGATTCTTATATCTGTTTTCTATTTCCTAAGAGGAAACAGTAAATAATGGTGAGTCATTGGTTTAAGATTGCCTCCATGACCTCCCACAGTGCCCTATTTCCTTCCTCAGGAATGCAAGTTCATGAGGTAGAGGATGGGGAAGAAGGTGGGTATTGGAAACTGGTGCTTCTAAATGGAGAGCTCCTTTGTCCTTAGGATACAACATGGATTTGTTCTCTTTTAGGTGGGAGTGAATGTTCCCATTCCAGTGCCTTTACCAATGTTCTCATTCACCGGCTCTCGATCCTCCTTCAGAGGAGACACCAATTTCTATGGCAAACAGGTAACTTTTGAGTTAAAATTCTTGTATTTTCCTTTAAGAAATTTTCTTAAAGATATTTAAGAGCAAGGATTCTGCGAGAAAGGGCCTGCCAGCAGCATCTGTGGGGTCACAATCAGTGCTTCTCAGGTTACCTAAAAAAGATTTAAAAGTTAACAAAATTTTGCCAAAGCTGCTTCTTCCTAAATAACTCAAAGTAACAAAGTTTTGAGGAAAGAGCATGGGGAAGTCCAAGCCTTTGTATAAGCCATTTCCTCAGCTTGTGACCCTCTTCTCCAACTCTCCCCTTTCATCTAACTCCTAATCATCTGTCATGTCTCACTTTAAAGAATGGGCCCCTCCAGAAAACCTCCTCCAACCACCACCACCCCCCGTTCTTCAGTGCTGGGTGGTGTGCCCCCAGTGTGCTCCCATTGCACATATTTTTTCTGTAATAGTTATTCACTTACAAAAAATTTTATTGAACACCTTCTTTGTAGCAGACATTATTTTAGGCACTATGAGTATAGCACTGAAGAGGAAAAGTAAAGCAGATCTGGAACCAAATTGCCTGCGTTCAAATCCCAGCTCAGCCAGTTATTAGCTGTGTGACTTTGGAGGATACCTTCTTTTATTTATTTTATTTATTTATTTTTCTTTTTGAGACAGAGTCTCGCTCTGTTGCCTGGGCTAGGGTGCAGTGGTGCGATCTTAGCTCACTGCAACCTCCGCCTCCCGAGTTCAAGCAATTCTCCTGCCTCAGCCTCTGGAGTAGCTGGGATTACAGGGGCCCACTACCACACCCGGCTAATTTTTGTATTTTTAGTGGAGATAGGGTTTCACCATGTTGGCCAGCTGGTCTTGAACTCCTGCCCTCAGATGATCCACCTGCCTCGGCCTCCCAAAGTGTTGGGATTACAGGCATGAGCCACTGCACCTGGCCGAGATACCTTTTTATCCCTTAAATTTATACACGTATGAAAAGAATAACAGTAGTACATATATATTTCATAATGTAAGGACTGCTGTGGGCCAGGCGCAGTGGCTCACGCCTGTAATCCCAGCACTTTGGGAGGCTGAGGCGGGCGGATCACTTGAGGTCAGGGGTTTGAGACCAGCCTGGCCAACATGGCAAAACCTCCTCTCTACTAAAAATACAACAATTAGCCAGGTGTGGTGGCAGGTGCCTGTAATCCCAGCTACTTGGGAGACTGAGGCGGGAGGATCCTTTGGACCCAGGAGGCAGAGGTTGCAGTGAGCTGAGATTGCACTACTGCACTCCAACCTGGACAACAGAGCAAGACTCTATCTCAAAAAAAAAAAAAATTATTATTACTATTGCTACATCTGCCAGGAGGTGCATATGTCCTAAGGCAGAAAGAAACATGGCACATTCCAACAGTGGAAATGGGCTGGAGCCCAGTGAGCAAATCAGAAGAAAGGGAAGAAATGAGGTTAAAGAGGCAGGCAGGGGTTGACTCATCTAGGGCTCTTTAAACCATGTAAAGAAGCACTCATCACACTGTAGTTGTTATTTACGTATCTGCAGTACCTGGCACAGAGCAGGCTGCCCAAACATTTGTTGAACAAATAGGCTAGGGGAAGTTCTTTTTAGTCCCATAGGAATACAGCCATTTTAACCTTCATTAATAAATTACGTCTTTTTCTATACAAGTCTCCCCTTTATAGGTTAATTTTTTTTTTTTTTTTCTGTGCCAGCTGCATCCTGCCAGAGGGCAGGGGATGTGGGACTTTTTTATTTTATTTATGTTTGGTTATTAAAAAATTAACAATGGGATGGCATCATATTATGACAGTGTGGCCAAATAGTTAAGAAGAAGTCAGCACCTTGGTATTTAGAGGCTAATTATCCAGTTAGTATATTAGTCACAGCTTTTGGTTTTTTGTTTGTTTTGAGCTTTTATGTTTGTTTGTTTTTCTTTCTTTTTCAGATGGAGTCTTGCTGTTACCCAGGCTGGAGTGCAGTGCTGTGATCTCAGCTCACTGCAACCTTCACCTCCCGGGTTCAAGCAATTCTCCTGTCTATGCCTCCTGAGTAGCTGGGATTACAGGCACACACCACGACAGCTGGCTAATTTTTGTATTTTTAGTAGAGACAAGGTTTTGCCATGTTGGCCAGGCTGGTCTCAAACTCCTGACCACAGGTGATCTGCCCGCCTCGGCCTCCCAAAGTGCTGGGATTACAGGTGTGAGCCATCACACCTGGCCTAATCACAGCTTTTGTAAAAATGACCAATTTGGGTCAGGCGCGGTGGCTCACGCCTGTAATCCCAGAACTTTGGGAGGCCGAGGTGGGCGGATCACGAGGTCAAGAGATCGAGCCCATCCTGGCCAACATGGTGAAACCCCGTCTCTATTAAAAATACAAAAATTAGCTGGGCGTGGTGGCGCGCGCCTGTAGTCCCAGCTACTTGGGAGGCTGAGGCAGGAGAATTGCTTGAACCCGGGAGGCAGAGGTTGCAGTGAGCCGAGATGGCGCCACTGCACTCCAGCCTGGCAACAGACCAAGACTCTGTCTCAAAAAAAAAAAAAAAAAAAAGACCAATTTGATACTAGTAACAAACATTTCTTTTAAGCAAAACAGAGTACAACTATTGTTTAAAATTCTTCTCTGCCCATCCTCCCATTTATTTATTTATTTATTTATTTTCTGAGACAGAGTCTTGCTCTGTTGCCCAGGCTGGAGTGCGGTGTAGCAATCTTGGCTCACTTGTAATCTCCCCCTCCCAGGTTCAAGCAATTCTGCCTCAGGCTTCTAAGTAGCTGGGATTACAGGCATCAGCTACCACGCTCACTAATTTTTTTTGTATTTTTAGTAGACATGCGGTTTCACCATGATGGCCAGGCTAGTCTCGAGCTCATGGCCTCAAGGGATCCGCCCACCTCAGCCTCCCAAAATGCTGGAATTACAGGCATAGGCCACCGCTCCTGACTGCACCCCCCAGTTTAATTATTATAAATTACTCTGGTAATCTGGTAAAACATCATTCTAGCTTGCTAGTAACTGTATAATTGTTAAATCTGTACAATGTATTCTCTTTTGCTCAAGCCTACTCTTACAAAATAAACTACATCTATCTATATACAGAGAGAGCTGAATTTTGGGGCTCATATGTTATAGGTAATTTAGAAGTGAATTTGTATAATATCAGACATTTTACTTACATTTATAAGATACTTTGGGTTTGCCACTTCAATATAGAGCTCATGATCTCTGATAATTATCAGAAATGGGAGCAGTGGCTTCTGCCTGTAATCCCAGCATTTTGGGAGGCTGAGGCGGACAGATCAACTGAGGTCAAATGTTCAAGACCAGCCTGGCCAACCCCATCTCTACTAAAAATACAAAACTAGCTGAGTGTGGTGGCACACACCTGCAATCCCAGCTACTCAGAAGGCTGAGGCAGGAGAACTGCATGAACCTGGCAGGCGGAGGTTGCAGTGAGCCGAGATCACACCACTGCACTCCAGCCTGCGCAACAGAGCGAGACTCCATCTCAAAAAAAAAACAAAGAAATGGCCTACTATATTACTGCCAGGGGCACAGTGGCTCACGCTTGTAATCCCAGCACTTTGGGAGGCCGAGGAGAGTGGATCACTTGAGGCCAAGAGTTTGAGACCAGCCTGGCCAACATGGTGAAGCCCCGTCCCCACTAAAAATACATACAAAAAATTAGCCAGGTGCGGTAGCAAGCACCTGTAATTCCAGCTACTTGGGAGTCTGAGGCAGGAGAATTGTTTGGATCCCAGGAGGCAGAGGTTGCACTGAGCTGAGATCATGCCACTGAACTCCAGCCTAGGTGACAGAGCAAGACTCCATCACAAAAAAAAAAGAAAGAAAGAAAGAAATACTAGTTTCAGCATAATAATGATGGCTAAGGTTTGATTGTTTACTATCTGCCAGATATTATGTTAAATGTTTTAGATCAATTACCTTATGAACAATATATTGGATTTGGGTTGCATTACTCAATTAGGAACGTAGTACTTTATAATACCTCCTTCAAAAGCTAATTAAAAGAAGAATCATGAAACCCCAGAAATATATGCTAACCTTTTTTCTGTTTTTCTTAGGGCATCCAATTCTACACTCAGTTAAAGACCATTACTTCTCAATGGAAAGAAGAAGATGCTACACTTTCCTCACCTACTGTCGTCATGCCTACCATGGCCGTTAGAAACAAGTTTGTTTAAGACTCAGTCATCCTGAGTAATCTCCCTTTATTTTTGACCAGATTTATTTTTCAGCTTTGCTCAGATCAGATCTATGGGACTGAAATACTAACTAAAATCTTCCTCAGGACTATTAGCCCCTGCAAAGTTTCTGTAGGGAGCTGCCTAGTGTAATCTGAAACCAGATTTTTCACTTACTCTTCATACTTCTATTTTTGAGGTAACTGTTGTAACCATGAAATCCTTATTTGAAATGAGTGCTTAAACCTAATTTCTAAAAATTATCCCCCTTTCTGATGACTCGAAGGGGAGAAAGTCAGTGTATGTAAAGAAAATGTTCTGGCCAGGAACGGTGGCTCATGCCTGTAATCCCAGCATTTTGGGAGGCCAAGGTGGGCAGATTGCTTAAGCCCAGGAGTTCAAGACGAGCCTGGGCAACATGGTGAAACCCCATCTGTATTTAAAAAATTGAAAAAGTAAAAAAAAAAAAAAAATTTTGAAAAGATGATGTTCCAGTAATTGCAAGAAGAACTCTTAGATGAGGAAACAGGAAAGAAATAACTCACTGCTTTTGGTGATCCTTAAACACAGCCCTACATAAATGCCACTGGGAGAGACCACCTACAAAGTTTTTTTGCACCCCTCTTTTATCCCACAATATACAAGATATAATCCATTTTTATTTATCCCCAAAATTATGGTAACAGCTTCTTTCTTTTCTGCTCAATGCCACTTTGTTTCCTAGTAATTCATGACCATTAGTTAATTCTGTCATTGTCACTGCTCCTGCTTCTTAAGATCATTTCTCAAGGATACCTCAGTAAGCAATGGATAAATCAACTTCTTGTTATATGTGCTAAGTATTAAGTTTCAAGGTTCTCTCCAGCAATCATTAATGCTTCAGCCATTAATTCAGATGCAAATAATTTGAAAATTATTTCAAAAGTAAAGTAGGTCCAGAAATCAAGGAGTGTTGCAACCATGAAAATGGGTAAGACACCTGCCTTAAGCAAATCTAACCTGATATTATTACTTGTTTATATATTCTTTTCTCTTGCCTGTATTTCTCATTAGTGATGCTTTTTAATGAAAGAAAGAGCAATTGACTGGGACTAAGAAATTTCAAAGCTTTACATAACGTAAAGTGGTTAAAAAAATGCTTTGACAGTCTTTTGCCAATAGTTCAACTGTCTTTATGCTTTTTTTTTTTTTTTTTTTTTGAGCCGGAGTTTCACTCTTGTTGCTTAGGCTGGAGTGCAATGGTGTGATCTCGGCTCACCACAACCTCCACTTCCCTGATTCAAGCAATTCTCCTGCCTCAGCCTCCTAAATAGCTGGGCTTATAGGCATGTGCCACCACACGTGGCTAATTTTGTAATTTTGAGTAGAGACATGGTTTTTTCATGTTGGTTGGGCTGGTCTCAAACTCCCAACCTCAGGTGCACCGCCTACCTCGGCCTCCCAAAGTGCTGAGATTACAGGTGTGAGCCAGCGAATCCAGCCACCTTTATGCTTTTTGCAGTACCATCCCAGTTGAATCTTCTGTTTTCCTGCTTCCTTACTAGTCACTTGGATAGTGTTAACCTACTCTATGGAGGTTATTTGGTGAATTAAGGATGATTAAAAAAAGACCTTGAAAATATTGTGTAATCTGTGGATTTGAGGCTTATTACTACCACCTAACTGGATAGATATCAAAACCTTCAATCACTTAAGGTGACTGAAACTTGTGTAAAATACTCTGTGACCCTACTGGGTCCTTTTTTTTTTTTTGCTTTCCTAAAGATGAGGCAATAGAAATTTATAATTTGAGACTACACTACCCCTTGTTTTAGCTCTTATCACAGCTGGCAACTGGTAGTGATATTTAATCCAATCCAACAACTATAGGCTGGGTTGAATCAAAGGTAATTATTGTCTGAATTCCAAATGGAATTAAATATAGTCACAGAGACTCCTAACATTTTCCTTACATTTAAGGAAAATCACTTCTAAAAAAAAACACGCTAATCAGAATTGTGCTGCTCTAATTAGAAACAACTCGTCTGGCCAGCTATTTGCTACTCAGAGTTTCCTATTTCTTAGATGAAAAAAAAACCTCATCAGTTATATTCATGTGATTGCAGCTAAAAAGTCAGTATTTTCTTTGTGCTCTAATGTAGCTTTATTTGAAATTTCTCAAGATTCTACATTGTACTAATAGATTGTGAATAACAAATTATAAATAAAAAACTCTTAAAGAGAAAAACATGGCTTTAAAAAAATCATTTCGTATTTCCTTATAAGCCTTTGTCCCCTAGATTATAATGACTCTGACTTCCCACCTGTGATCAAAAGCCAAGAGTACACAAGGTCACTTTGCTTACTCTTACATAAAAAATAGTACACATTTTGGCTAGGCTGCTTACTTCAAAAGGCAACCTATCGATCTCCACACTAAAGAGGCACAAATTTGCATTTGTATTAGTATAATATACATTTGTGTGGATATTGCTTTAAAAATTTATGTAATCTGGCCGGGCACAGTGGCTCACACCTGTAATCTCAGCACTTTGGGAGGCTGATGTGGGCGAATCACAAGATCAGGAGATCAAGACTATCCTGGCTAACACGATGAAACACGGTCTCCACTAAAAATAGAAAATATTAGCCAGGCGTGGTAGCATGTGCATGTAATCCCAGCTACTCAGGAGGCTGAGGCAGGAGAATCACTTGAACCCAGAAGGCAGAGGTTGCAGTGAGCCGAGATCGTGCCACTGCACTCCAGCCTGGGCAACAGAGTGAGACTCCATCTAAAAATAAATAAATTAATTAATTAATTAATCTATTCATGCTATTTATTACTCATTCCACTGATCCCTGAAGTCTCTCAACTAGTAGAGAAAATAACTGTGATTTAGCAAGAAGGGACATGGGGAAAGGTGACAACAATATGTATTGTTTGGTGAGATACAGACTCCTTACTGTGTCAGACTCTTGAGATCCTTTTGGAATAGTGGGTAGCACCACTTTACCAGAAGAGTCTGATATTGGAACTTGCTGGGTGATAAAGGTTTGATCTTGAAGCTTACTTTCATCCCTGCAATAATGACAAAATAACAGAGCTGTCAACAACTCTACAGACACGAAACCTGGTTTAGAGTAACAGACTTGTCATATTACTTTCACTCAATTAGCACATTCAAGATGCCCACAAGAATCATCGTGTTGGGCTCATGTTCATTACTTTAGCACGAGAGCTCTTACCCAAATTCCTTTGTTTCCCCACTGTCAGAAACAACATAATCGGGAACTGGAGGCCTAGAACTCTGGTTGTATTTCCTGTGGTGGGTAAAAGTCAACAAAGATAATGAGGCAGTGTCTCCTTGTGCCTTCATATTTTCTTTTCATATTTAAATTTTTTAAATTTTTTATTTTTGTGGGTAGATAGTAGGTACATATATTTGTGGGTATGTGAGATGTTTTGATACAGGCATGTAATGTGAAATAATCACGTCATGGAGAATGAGGTATCCATCCCTTCAAGCATTTATCCTTTGTGTTACAATCCAATTATACTTTTATCTATTTTAAAATGTACAACTGACCAGGTGCAGTGGCTCATGCCTGTAATCCCAGCACTCTGGGAAGCCAAGGAAAGTGGACCACCTAAGGTCAGGAGTCTGAGACCAGCCCAGCCAACATGGTGAAACCCCATCGCTACCAAAATTACGTAATTAGGGCCGGGCACAGTGGCTCATGCCTGTAATCCCAGCACTCTGGGAGGCCGAGGCGGGTGCGTCACCTCAGGTCAGGAGTTCGAGACCAGCCTGGTCAACATGGTGAAACCCCATCTCTATCAAAAATAGAAGAATTAGCTGGGCATGGTGGCAGGTGCCTGTAATCCCAGCTACTCGGGAGGCTGAGGCACGAGAATTACTTGAACCTGGCATGGGGAGGTTGCAGTGAGCCGATTACACCACTGCATTTCAGCCTGGGCAACAGAGTGAGACTCCTTTTCAAAAAAAAAAAAAATTTGCCAGGCAGGCATTGTGGCATGTGCCTGTAGTCCCACCTACTCAGTAGGCTGAGGTGGGAGGATCACTTGAGCCTGGGAAGTGGAGGTGTGATTGTGCCACTGCACTCTGCCTGGGTGACAGAGTGAGACCCTGTCTCAAAAAAAAAAAAAAAAAAAAAAAAAAAAAAAAAATATATATATATATATATATATATATATATATATATAAATTTACTTATCTTTGCAAACCAATAAAATCTTAATAGTTGTTATGTTTCTCTTCAGTTGCCACTGATTTCAGCTGAGCAATACTGTAACTCCTTAGTAAGCATTACCTTAAATATCTAAGATGAATCTTTCCCCTCCCCGTTTAATTCCAATTCATCTTTCATTTTCATGCTCATTCATTAATCTCCCATTCTTTATCTCTGGCAGTTAGAGCAGTTAAGCAGTAGGGCATTTTTATATTTTCTGGTCCTTTCCCATCCCTTTAGTTCTAAGTAAGAGAGTAAGTTCACTGCTCCTATGTGGTTTCTAGATTTGATAACAACTTGGTATTTCACTGCAGAAATAGGGAGTTACCTAGAAGCACAGCCATTCATTTTTGCAAAGAGCAATCTCAAGACTTTTTCCTTCTGCTCCCAGGTCAAATCTCCAATATCCACATTTCCTTCAATATGTGTCCTGAAGAATTTCAAAGGAAAAAAAATGTGAAAAGGAAAAATATGGCCAAAGTAGGCTTCTCTTCTTTTAAAAAGTATATAATGTGTAATCATAAGATAAAATCCATAACATAATTGAATATTATGAAACAACTACAAAGCAAACTGTCACCAAATCATAAAGTTGATAAGGACATAATATACTAACCAATCCAAAATGTTACATATCATAAAGATGAAAATGACAAAAACTTTAACAACATGAAAAAATACCTGTGCTCAGACATTGAGCAAATAAGCAAAATAGGAAACTCTAAGGAGGCTGGGCACAGCGGCTCACGCCTGTAATCCCAGCATTTTGGGAAGCCAATGCGGGTAGATCACTTGAGGTCAGGAGTTTGAGACTAGCCTGCCAAACATGGTGAAACCCCATCTCTACTAAAAATACAAAAATTAGGCCAGGCGCGGTGGCTCACACCTGTAATCCTAGCACTTTGGGAGGCCGAGGCGGGCAGATCACAAGGTCAAGAGATCAAGACTATCCTGGTCAACATGGTAAAACCCCGTCTCTACAAAAACACAAAAATTAGCTGGGTTGTGGTGTGCACCTATAGCCCCAGCTACTCGGGAGGCTGAGGTTGCAGTGAGCTGAGATGGCGCCACTGCACTCCAGCCTGGGTGACAGAGTGAGACAAAATCTCAAAAAAACATATATATACACGCAAAAATTAGTTGGGCATGGTGGCACATGCCTGTAATCCAGATACTCAGGAGGCTGACGCGGGAGAATAGCTTGAACCTGGGAGATGGAGGCTGTGGTGAGCCAAGATTGCTACACTGCTTTCCAAACTAGGTGACAGAGCGAGACTCCGTCTCAATTTAAAAAAAAAAAAGAAGAAGAAGCAGGGAGCGATGGCTCATGTCTGTAATCCCAGCACTTTGGGAGCCCGAGGCGGGTGGATCATGAGGTTAAGAGATGGAGACAGACCATCATGGCCAACATGGTGAAACCCTGTCTCTACTAACAATACAAAAAATTAGCTGGGTGTGGTGGTGCGCGCCTGTAGTCCCAACTACTAAGGAGGCTGAGGCAGGAGAATCGCTTGAACCTGGGAGACGGAGGTTGCAGTGAGCCGAGATTGCATCACTGCACTCCAGCCTGGCGACAGAGCAAGACTCCATTAAAAAAAAAAAA
This sequence comes from Ateles fusciceps, assembly GCA_036589455.1. NCBI lineage: Eukaryota > Metazoa > Chordata > Mammalia > Primates > Atelidae > Ateles > Ateles fusciceps. Next base: position 6,591,143 of record JAZHEH010000228.1, on the reverse strand, counting down.
AAGTTTAGGTTTTGGCCAGGTTCAGTGGCCGACACCTATGTAATCCTGGAGTTTTGGGAGGCCAAGGTGGGAGACAAGCTTGAGGTGAGGAGTTCAAGACCAGCCTGGGCAACATAGTGAAACCCTTTTCTCTATAAAAATAATTTTAAAATTAGCCTGACATGGTGGCATATGCCTATAGTCCTAGTTACTTGGGGTGGGACTTAAGGTGGGAGGATAGCTTGAGCCTAGGAGTTCAAGGCTACAGTGAGCCATGATGACACACTCCAGCCTGGGCAACAAAGACCCTGTCTCAAAAAAATAAAAAAGTCTAGATTTCATCTTATGATTACCAGTACTTCATTTTTTAAAGAAATTATTATTATTAGTTTTTGAGACAAAAACTGTTGCCAGCCTGGAGTGCAGTGGTGCCATCATGGCTCACTGCAGCCTCGAAATCCTGGGCTCAAGTGATCCTCCCATCTCAGCCTCCTGATAGGACAACAGACGCACATCATCATGCCAGGCTACTTTTTGTTTTGTTTTTTGTAGAGGTGGGGTCTCACTATGTTGCCCAGGCTGTCTTTAATTACTGGACTCAAATGATCCTCTTGCCTCAGCCTCCCAAAGTGCTGGAATTACAGGCATGAGCCACCACACCCAGCCATTTACCATAGACTTCAACTGTCCTTTTCCAATCTACCATTTAAATAGATTATGTAATATTTTAACCACCATTTCTGCCCTGCAGATAGAGACAATAGGACCCTAAGGCTAAAGTGTTAAGGCAGTCAGTAGCAAAAATGTCACATAGAACACAAGAGTAGGAAGAGTCCAGTTACTGCAGTAACAATGTAGGGAATCATTCCTTCCTCTGAAAATTTGTAACACTTAATATTCTTTGAACAAAAGGATTTAAAGAAAACTGCCTTATATATGGTAGGGACTCAACTTACTCGATGTATTAAATTAAAAAGAGAAATGACAGCAAAACGCTTGGTAACAGTAGTAGCATTACAGATTTCTGAATATGACAAGAAGTAAATTCTAGTTTGGGCGTTTTTTTTTTAGACAAAGTTTCCCACTTGTTGCTCAGGCTGGAGTCCAATGGCCTGATCTCAGCTCACCACAACCTCCACCTCCTGGGTTCAAGCAATTCTCCTGCCTCAGCCTCCTGAGTAGCTGGGATTACAGGCATGCACCACCACACCCAGCTAATTTTGTATTTTTAGTAAAGACAGGGTTTCACCATGTTTACCTGGATGATACCGAACTCCTGACCTCAGGTGATCCACCTGCCTTGGCCTCCCAAAGTGCTGGGATTACAGGCATGAGCCACCAGGCCCAGCCTAATTTTTATATTTTTAGTGGGACAGGGTTTCACCACGTTGGCCAGGCTGGTCTTAAACTCCTGGCCTCAAGTGATCCACCCAACTCAGCCTCCCAAAGTGCTGAGATTACAGGCGTGAGCCACTGTGCCTGGCCTACAAATAATCTGTTGTATTGATTTTTAAAAATTATATGAATAGATATTATTACCTATGAATGTCATCTCAGGACAGTAAAGAAAACAGTACAAAGTATTTCTGAAAGTATGCTCATCAAAAATTTTTAACGTGGCTGGGTGCAGTGGCTCACGCCTGTAATTCTACCACTTTGAGAGACTAAGGCAGGAGGATCACTTGAGGCCAGGAGTTCAAGACCAGCCCAGGGCAACATAGTGAGACCCCGTCTCTTAAAAATAAAAAAAAGTTTAACCTGAATCTAATCAGGCTTTTATAACACATTTCCTATTTACAGGAAACAAAGGAACAAGTAAAAAGATATATAATGACCTTATATATCTTATATATAAAACAACCTATGAGACAAATGGTCTCTGTAACAAGACTTCTATCATGAGACAGAGGGGAATGTACTAAGAATACATCCAAAGTCCCACATGCTATGCTAAGCATATAAGTCAGTTCCTGTCCTCAAGTAACCTACTGATAAATCTATTCAATAATTGAATATTATAAACTTTTCAGACTTATTTCTGTAAAGGACACAAAAATAGCAGCAAAAAAAGATCATAAAGTATTACTAGTACCATTTTTCAGCCTCCAGAAGATCCTGATTCACACTATTGGTGCTGTGCTCTCTGCCATCAAATGTTCTGATTTTGGGATATTCTGTTCTTCCTGCACATGCTGCTCTCATTTTTAAATTGAAAGCAGCTTGTGCTATCTGCTTATAATGCTTCCTGCTAACTAGGATCTGTTGCTTCACTTGGTGTAGAGCATCTAAAAAGAATCTTTCCACTTCTGTTCTCTCATCCAGTATGTTCTTGGCCAGCTTCTTCACACGATTCATTTCCCTGTCCTTCATCTGAAGAAGCTGCTGCAGCTTATCAATTTCTACCTGACCCGCTCGGTTCTCTATCATTGCTCCTTGTTGCAGTTTTAAAACTTCACTCTCAAACTCTTTGGTCATGTGACTCAGAGCAGTCTCCAAGCTTAGTACCTTCTTCTGAAGGGTTTGGATTTGTGATCTCTGCTGGATAAGTTGCATAATCTTTTCCTTAACCAACAGATCATTGATCTCCTAAAAACAGAATGAGGTAATTTTTTTTTGAGACAGAGTCTTGCTCTGTCATTCAGGCTGGAGTGCAATGGCGTGATCTCAGCACACTGCAACCTCCATCTCCTGTGTTCAAGCGATTCTCCTACTTCAGCTTCCCAAGTAGCTGGGACTACAGGCATGTGTCACCACGCCTGTATTCCCAGCTACTCAGGAGGCTGAGTCAGGAGAATCACTTAAACCCAGGAGGTGTAGGTTGCAGTGAGCCGAGATCGTGCCATTGCATTCCAGCCTGGGTGACAAAGTGAGACTCCATCTCAAATAAACAAACAAATAAAACAACAACAACAACCAAAAAAAAAAAAATATATATATATATATATATAACTATACAGTAAAACATTAATAACTATATTGGAAACTGTGGCATCTCCTTCTTGCCTATCCCAATATCTATTTTCCCTTTCCTCCTTAGTTATAAAACCCCAACTTCATTCAGAAAGGCAGTAAGTCCAGCTGAAAATTCTCAGTCTCCCTTGAAGTTCAGCATAGCCATTTTCTAGTCAATAAGATCTAAGTGGAAATATGTGTAGGACTTCCAGGAAGACCTCTTAAAGAAGAGGCACACTTTTTCTTCTTTTCTTCCTTCCTGCTATTTAAAGGAATGGTTAGAGCTCCAGCAGCCCCCTTGGGTTGTGAGGTGAGTTTGAGGATGTAAGCCATGTGTTGTAGATTAGAGTTAAGGAAGCTGAGTGTCTGTTCACTTTGTGGTACTACCATTTCTGCTGTGGATTGCTTACCTCCAGGCCTCCTTTAGGTGAAAGAATAAACCCTTGTGTGGTGATGCCACTGATGTTAGGACTGTTACAGCTAAATGTATTCCTAAGTGACTCAGGGACCAACTCTAAGCAAAGAAAAATAAATATTCTAAGGAGGATAAGGGTCATATTTATGTTTCTGATATACTCTTTATAAAGTTGAGTCTAATGCTTCTTATAAGCATTATAAGATTAACCTTTTCAGATTAAAAAAAAAGTGCACCAGACAGAAGAAAAATGGTCTCATTGTCGTTATATGTCATTATTATACTCAATTTTTGGTATTTACCAACCCAATCCTTAACAAAAAAAAAAAAGAAAAAAGAAAACAAAGTCTGAATGAGAGGGAACCTTTTGATGTAAAAGTAAAGTATGACTCTCTTGCAACTTCTGGGAGTTTTTTTGTAGAGTGTCAGCTTCCTTCAGGTGATATGCCAGAGCCTTCTGGAGATAAACATTCTCTTTAAAAACATTTCTTCCAGCATCGTTCAATTGCCTGAAATAGATATAAGATCTCAAAACACAGGCCTAACTTTTAGGTATCACTGAAATAGAAAAATAATTGCTTTACCACCTGCACCCCCCAATAATAGCAGTAGTGACCACCACTTATTTAGCTTATGGTAGGTACTCAAAATAGGTGGAGATCTTTTTTTTTTTGAGATTCATCTACCCCTAAGGAAATCTTGTAATTAAGTTCTCACCCAATAAAAAAGTGGAAAGGGCCAAAAGCAGTGGCTCAGATCTATAATCCCAGCACTTTGAGAGGCTGAGACAGGAGGATCACTGGAGCATAGGAATTTAAGACCAGCATAGGCAACATAGTGAGACCTATTCTCTATAGAAAATCTAAAAAATTAGCCGGGTATGGTGGTTTGCACCTGTAATCTGTCCCAGCTACTCAGGAAGCTGAGGAAGGAGGACCACTTGAGCCCAAGAAGTCAAAGCTACAGCAGTGAGCCATGAATGCACCACTGCACTCCAGCCTGGGTGACACAGTGAGGCCCTATCTTAAAACTAAATAAATAAAGTGAAAAAAGATGTGTTACTTCTAATCCAAGGCAGTTAAGAGCAGGTATGAGTCTCCCATGCTCTTTCCTGTGCACATGACTGGACATGAAAAACTCCAACATGGCAGAGGTGCAAGAAGGAAGTAGCCAGGTTCCTGAATCATCCCTGGAAGAAAGCTACAAGACCCACATTGGATTGTTCCATGAGCAAAAAATAAACCATTAAGTCCTGAGAGTTAGAGGTACTTCCACTAACATACCTCATGACAACCCTGCAAGATTGCTATTATTAGCCCTGGTTTTATTATTTATTTACATTTATAAACTCAGATTACTGGGAGAAGTAAATTAGCCCTGCTTTTAGATGAAGAAATTTAACTTCTAGAAAGTTAAGAAATCTGGCTTGGCACAGTGGTTCACACCTGTAATCCCAACACTTAGAGAGGCCAAGGCAGGTGGATTGCTTGAGCCCAGGAGTTCAAGACCAGCCTGGGCAACGTGGCAAAACTCTGTCTCTAAAAAGAATACAAAAATTAGCTGGGTATGGTGGCATATACCTGTAGTCCCAGCTACTCTGGAGGCTGAGGTGGAAGAAACACTTAAGCCCAGGAGGTGGAGAATGAAGTGAACCATGATTGCACCAATGTACTCCAGCCTGGGTGACAGAGCCAGACCCTGTCTGAAAAACAAACAAACAAACAAACAAAAAACAAACAAAAAAGGCCGGGTGCGGTGGCTCACACCTGTAATCCCAGCACTTTGGGAGGCCGAGGCTGGCGAATCACAAGGTCAAGAGATCGAGACCATCCTGGCCAACATGGTGAAACCCCATCTCTATTTTAAAAAGACAAAAATTAGCTGGGTGTGGTGGTACACACCTATAGTCCCAGCTACTTGGGAGGCTGAGGCAGGAGGATCGCTTGAACCAGGGAGCTGCAGGTTGCAGTGAGCCGAGATTGCGCCACTGCACTCCAGCCTGGCGACAGAATGAGACTCCATCTCAAAAAAATAAAAATAAAAAAAGGGTAAGAAATCATCCTATGACTAGTTAGTATACATGCTGAGAACCAAAGTCAAGTTCAGGCTTGGCACACTGGATCATGCCTGTAATCCTAGCATTTTGGGAGGCTGAGGTGGGTGGATGACTTGAGGTCAGGAATTCGAGACAAGCCTGGCCAACATGGCGAAACCTCATATCTACTAAAAATACAAAAACTAGCCAGGCATGGTGGTGGGTGTCTGTAATCCCAGCCAGTCAGGAGGCTGAGACATGAGAATTGCCTGAACTCAGGAGGTAGAGGTTGCAGTGAGCCGAGATCATGCTACTGCACTCCAGCCTGGGTGACAGGGCGAGACTCCATGTCAATCAATCAATCAATCTATAAGCAAGCAAGTTCAAAGCCCAGGTTCTTTCCACCACACCATCCTGCCACAGAAAGAGTGGAGGTAAAAGGGGGTGGGAGTACACGAAAAGAAAGGAACAGTGAGGGAGAGTAGACCAGAAAATTTGAAGAAAGCAAGTCAGGACATCAAGGGGAAGATAAGAAGGTAAGAAGAAAACAGACCAGCAAAGAGGTAAGAGACGCTATCAGAGTCAGAAAGGAGGCAGCATTCTCTTACACAATAGCCTCATGGTGGGCTCTCTCTGCCAGCATTATTATCTTCTTTTCAGCCTCTTGTTCTAGTCGGTGCTAAAAAAGAAAATGGGCTGCTTAAAAGTTATGCCTCTAACAGCAAATTTTACTCATCAAAAAGTATTTATTTTAGAGTGTCAAATAAAACACTCCTGTCCCCATGACCTGAAAGAAGAACTCCAAGCACTGGTGGAGGAGCCAACCAAGAAGGTTCTGTGAACACAGGAACCTTAGAGTACCCCCTCAATTTCCCCCATTTAAGGAAGCAATATGACATATAAATAGGGGAGAAAATTCACTATGGGAAAACAGAGCTGGGAAGAATTTCTGCTAAATGCATTGAAATGAGAGTCATTTGTTTATTCATTCAGGAATGGAAGCCCTCAGGACTAGGCTGTTCACAGTAGCTTCTCCCTCTACTCAACCCTAATCTTAATCTCTTTTTTACTTGGTATAGAAAATAAAAATTAGACGTGCTTGGACAGTTTAAAAAATACTATGAGCATTGAAAACAGAGCAACTTCCTCTACACTGCCTCAGCTTAGTGCCTCTAAAGAGGGCCTTTCAAGAGCAACCTTGAGACTTCTAACCCTGCTCTTTCCCTTTTCAGCCCACAGATTTTAAGGCCCTGCACTGAAAATGCAAGCTCAGGTGCCAATGGTCATGGTAACCCAACCTGGACTCGGTCCCACACCCCAGAACTCCAACTGTCAGACAGGCATGTGTGACTGCTTCAGTGACTGCGGAGTCTGTCTCTGTGGCACATTTTGTTTCTGGTGCCTTGGGTGTCAAATTGCATCTGGCATGAATGAATGCTGTCTGTGTGGAACAAGCGTCACAATGAGGACTCTCTACAGGACCCGATATGGCATCCCTGGATCTATTTGTAATGACTATTTGGCAACCATTTGCTGTCCTCATTGTTCTCTTTGCCAAATCAAGAGAGATATCAACAGGAGAGCCATGCATGCTTTCTAAACACTGATGGTGAAACGTTCTGATTGAAGCAACAAAAATCAGCAGACGCCTCTTCAGCTTGAGTTCTTCATCATCTTTTGCAACTGAAATATGATGGATATATTTAAGCACAATTGATGGCAAGAAAAAACTCAAATTTTTGATTTTTTATAAATTAATCTTGTCCCTGAGCTTAGCTAAATGGCCTAGCTTAGTTTCTCCTTGCTTTCATATTATCAAATTTCCTGGCTTATAAACGTTTTAAATTACAATTGAAATAGAAACCAAATAAAAGATTTTACTGGCAAAAAAAAAAAAAATACTAAGAGCATTGGCCAGGTGCAGTGGCTCATGCCTGTAATCCCAGCACTTCAGGAGGCCAAGGCGGGTGGATCACCTGAGGTTGGGAGTTCAAGACCAGCCTGACCAACATGGGGAAACCCCGTCTCTACTAAAAATACAAAATTAGTTGGGCATAGTTGTGACTAATTTTGGCCTGTAATCCCAGCTACTTGGGAGGCTGAGGCAAGAGAATTGCTTGAACCCAGGAGGCGGAGGTTGCAGTAAGCCGAGATCATGCCACTGCACTCCAGCCTGGGCAACAAGAGTGAAACTCCATCTCAAAAATATAAATAAAAAATAAAAGAATACTTGATCTTGGGCTTCGGGGTAAAAAAAAAAAGAAAAGAAAAAGAAATAAGAGAATACTATGAGCATTAATAATTACCAGATTGTTTTAGATACCAAAATTCTGTGGTGAACAAAACAGACAAGGTCCCTAATATATTCTAAGGTGAAATCTAAACAATAAGCAATAATTATCATGTTTTGAGCATTTACTATGTGCCAGGAACACTTCTAAGAACATTACATGTATCATTTATATCTCGCAGCAACCCTGTTATATAGACACTACTATTATACCCAAAAGCAGGGACTGAGGAAACAGAAAAAGAGAGGTTGGCCAGGCATGCTGGCTCAGGTTTATAATCCTAGCACTTTGGGAGGCCAAGGTGGGACGACTAGATACCAGGAGTTCGAGCCCAGCTGAACAACATAGGGAGACCCCATCTCTAAAAAAAAAAAAAATTATTTATTTATTTATTTTTTGAGATGGAGTCTCGGTCTGTCACCCAGGCTGGAGTGTAATGGCACAATCTTGGCTCACTGCAACCTCCACCTCCCAGGTTCAAACAATTCTTTCACCTCAGCCTCCCAGGTAGCTGGGATTACAGGCACCCACCATCATATCCGGCTAATTTTTGTATTTTTGTAGAGACAAGGTTTCACCATGTTGGCCAGGCTGGTCTTGAAATCCTGACCTCAGGTGATCCACTCACCTTGGCTTCCCAAAGTGCTGGGATTGCAGGCATGAGCCACAGCGCCTGGCCTTTTTTTTTTTTTTTTTTTGGTTTTGAGACAGAGTCTCACTCTGTTGCCAGGCTGGAGTGCAGTGGCATGATCTTGGCTCACTGCAACCTCCACCTCCCAGGTTCAAGCGATTCTCCTGCCTCAGCCTCCCGAGTAGCTGGGACTACAGGCTGGCACCACCACACCCAGCTAAGTTTTATATTTTTAGTAGAGACAGGTTTTCATCATGTTGGCCAGGATGGTCTTGATCTGTTGACCTCGTGATCCACCTGCTTTGGCCTCCCAAAGTGCTGGGATTACAGGTGTGAGCCA